>OX421966.1:71425473-76225473 GCA_949128115.1 Anaspis maculata
AAAAAATGTATAAACAATATAGCGGCGGAACCATGAAATTTAGTTTGAAAATAAGAATGATCATATTACAAGGGTAAGTTCCAAGTTTCATGAAAATCGTTTCATTGATAAGAGATTTTCTCGGAGATTTCAATATGGTGACCAAAATGACGCCGCAACCATGAAACCCAATCTGCCCATTGGACACCCTTGGACATCATGCAGCTATTCATCGGAAAAAGTTCCAAGGCTCGAGCTTCATTACCCGAGGAGGAGTACAACTTCTCAATTTCTACACGGACAGACAGACAAATAGGTCGGCCATATGAGCGTCATTTCCTCACGAAACTGCGCTGAAAATATATTGGTATAAGAAAAATATCTAGTCATAATTCGAGTATATCCCCATCCCCGAAGTGTTGAAAAATGTGTCATTGATAGGAATGAAGTCCAGCTTGAAAATAAGAATCTTCATACGAGACAAGATTAAGTTTCACGTTTCATGAAAAGTCGTTCTACTTATGAGAAATATCAAGATGGCGGTGGAATCATAAAATTCAGCTTGAAAATAAGAATGTTCATACAAGACTAAAAGTAAATTCCAAGTTTCATGACAATCGTTCCACTAATAAGAGATTTCAATATAGCGGCCAAGATGGCGGTGGCGGAATCATCAAATTCAGCTTGAAACCAAGGAAGATCATACAAAACAAGGGGTGAGTTCCAAGTTTCATGGAAATCGTTCCACTAATAAGAGTTCCACTATATCCAATATTCCGAACAAGATGGCGCTGCAACCATAAAATCCAATCTGCCCGTTGGCCAATCTTGAGGACCTAAGCTATATATCCATCGGAAAAAGTTCCAGGGCTCTAGCTTCATCCCCCGAGGAAACAGTTGTTCACCTTTTGTGAAGTGCACAGAATTTTTTTGTCTTTTTATAATAATAATGGTAATTATAGTTAATACTATATGTATAGATGAAAAAAAATAATGTCCATTGGTCAATCTTGAGGACCTAAGCTATCCATCGGAAAAAGTTACAAGAGTCTAGCTCCATTTCCGGAGGAGGAGTAGGTACAACTTCCCAATTTCTACACGGACAGACAAACAGACAGACAGGCAAACCGGCCATATAAGCGACATTTTCTTACTAAAATGCGCTAAAAATTAAGGCTAAAGGGGACTGAAATTGAGTACCAAGTGTGCGACAGAGAGAAAATACATCAAAAGTAATAAAATGTTTTTGAGGAAACTATCAGTCCGATTTCAAATCTAAAAAAGGGTTATACTCAGATTTCAATTCTATTTGATGCACTAGTCAAGAAAAAAATTCCAAAAAAAATTTTCAATTTTTTTTTCAATTTTACAAAACAATTTCGATTTTTAAAAATTGCAGGTAGTCATTTTGAAGTACTGAGGATATCAAACATTAATCTGTTTTTAGAATTTCTGTAGCATGAATGGTGCCCTCCGGAACACATTTTGAAAATCTCTCTTTGTTACTTGCCGCCCGCTGCAGCTGTTCTCCGCGATGAGTCATTCATGATATAGGTAGTAATCACTTTCTGCACACATGGTGTTATGATGTTTTCTGAGAAATAGGCGATGTAAATAGCAATAGTAAAGATTTGTGACATCGTGGTATTACGCCACGAACCTTATTACGCCGATAAATTTCGTTGCCACGATTTTTGAAATTGTAGTTTTTTTTTCAAGCTGATTATTTCTCTCACGTGATCACACTATCTAGATCTACAATTTACTGATACCTCAACATACTCATATATCTGATTATAAAGAGACAAACATTGTAAAGTTATATTGCAATTATTGCAAAACAATAGGCTGCACAAATGTGTATACAGGGTTATTCAAAAGCCCCGAATAAAATTCATAATTTTTTTCCATATTTATTTCGGAAAAAACTTTCGAACAGGTCGATTTTTAAAAACAGTAAGCCGTTTTTTCATGACACGTGTCATGTTCTACCATCAACCCCCTAACCCAGTGATGTAAAATACCCGGGTTTTTATATTTAAGCCGATTTTGGGTAAATACCGGGTATTTACTCAAAATCGGGTCTCTAATAGGGTATCTATTTTCATCAATTGTTATCAACAATTGGAGAAACAACAACAAACAACTATGATTTTTTGCTCACAGCAGCAAAATAATAATAAGTGCTTTGGAGGTTTTGTTTATAAAGCCTTGGAACTTGGAAAAAGAAATCATTCAACCTTTAACCGTCAACACTGTCAACCGAGCTGTCAACAGTGTCAACTTTTCTGTCAAACTGGGTAGGGTGGGTAAATATCGCTCTGGAAAATACCGGGTAGATACCCGATTTATATTTACCTACCTACCCGGTAAATACCTGACTCACATCACTGCCCTAACCCCAAGCCACCCTTAGTATTTTTTTTCAAATGGCACCCTATGGCTTGTGGTGGTGACTTCATGGTGAAGCGTCCGACCTAATTTTCAATGGTAGATCTGAATAGAGTTTTTGACAAGCTTTCCAACGAGCCCCCACAAGCCATAGGGTGCCATTTGAAAAAAAAATACTAAGGGTGGCTTGGGGTTAGGGGGTTGACGGTAGAACATGACACGTGTCATGAAAAAACGGCTTACCGTTTTTAGAAATCGACGTGTTCGAGCGTTTTTTCCGAAATAAATATGGAAAAAAATTATGAATTTTATTCCGGACTTTTGAATAACCCTGTATGTATTTAAAACTATATACACTGAAAGTAAATAACAAAACCGCAAAGAACTACTACTACTAGTCCTACTCCGTCTGAAGTCTCTTTGTCTGTCTGTCCGCCCGTTTGAGTCCTGTGTGGATATCTGTCTGTTTGTTTGTTTGTGTGCCTGGCTGTCTGTGTGATTATCTTCGTGAATGACCTCAGCTCATTTGATTTTTGTTGAAATCGTTCCATTAGAATGCACTTGTTTCGTATAAAATTCGTATTACGTATCGTAGTACGATACGCGTTTGAGTGTCGAAAAGTGGCCAGTACCTATAAGAACCGTTGATAGGAAAAAAGTTATGTCATTTCAACTTTCTCGAATGGGCATGCTCCTACAAGCCCGCAAATCGATGATCTCGGGCAGTAAAATTTTGATATAGAAGTCAGTCAATTTCTGTTTTTATTTTGTCAGTACAAAATGTCTTTGTACTTGAAAATAGTTATTGTGGGTCCGTTTAAGCTGAGAATTTCTCTCCAAACATAATTGTTGATTGGTCTGTATGGCTTCCTGTATGGTCTTTTGTTTTGCCGACTAAGGACATTTCACCTTGATGATATAGAACCATTCTGATGAGGAAGAAGCCCCGTCTGGCGATTCCGCAAGATATTCATGGGTCGGGTCCACAAACAGGCCTCATAGTTCAACTTTATTCCGTTAAGTTCAGTTCTAATCAAACCCTACAACTTTTTTCTTATGGTGCGATTCTCTAAAAAATTACGCTCCATAAAGGCTCTGTTACGTTGTTATTACCCAGGCATGCAACAGCCAATTGCCGACACGATTTTTTACATAACAGAGCGTTTATGGAATGTTATTTTTCACAGAATAGCACTATTTCATCTTTTTTTCTATCTTGAACGGTAAGTCCGCTATGAGATAATTACGCTAGGATCGACCACCCTGTATCTTCCCATAGCTTCCAGTTACTGGGTTCAATGCCTGTTCTAATTTTCATTAGAATCAAAGATTGAAATTGGCTGCCCCCAATGGGCGACAGACTGCTGAGATAAGGTGCTTGTACAGGGTGTTCACGATAAAATTCACCCCCCCCCCTCTAGGAGATTCCCTTTTGAGATATTCTGAAAAACTAAAAACTTTTTCCCAACAATTTTTTTCAGGGATCTTGAATCGATTGTCTAAAAGTTTTCAATTGGTACCGTATACAGGGTGTGACATGTAACTTTTGTATTTCAAATGCAACACCCTATATTTTATTACGTCATTTGATGAAGCTTTTCTTTCTTATCACAAAAATATATAACATTTATGATTTATTTTGACAAGGAAGCTGTCAAAAAAGTTATAAAATAGGTAGTCAAAGAAATTAAAAATTCAAAATTACGTGACACCCTGTATCAGGAACGAATTGGACCATTTATCCATGCAGAGTTGAATTCTGCAGATAAAATGCTGCGAGAATAACTTTTTTTAAGTGAACTGTAGAAACCAAAGCCATCTTGCCGCGAAACAAAATTATTTAACTACCTATAATCAATTTCACGGCTATCTGCATTAGAGCAAGCTATGGAAAAATTATTTTTTGTTGGTAGGAATGAGTAGGAATCCATAACCGTCGTCGCAGAAGGTTTGTGTAAATGTGGTGAGTGAAAAGGTTAGGTTTTGTGGCAGATGTCACCCGTCGCGCGGTGTGATGCACGTCAAGTCAAAATGTTTAGTTTATTTGGGGAAAACAGATAAACGCGTGTTTCTCGGAGTGTAAATTTGCTGGACACCGTCTTCACGAGTTGGGGGCTCTTTGCTTGTGCTTTGGTAGTGGCGGCCAGTGAGCCAGTGCATAAAATGACGCGAAAGGAAGTCAGCGGCAGCACGAAAGGGAAGTAGGACTGATAGTAGGAAGTACTACGTGCTCTACAACACTAAAACAGCATACAAGCCAGAAGATGAAGAAGGGAATACATACATGAAATGGTCAATAATTTCATGTTGAGAAGATCTTCCAACACAGAGTGCACTCACGCGTCGTGTCTCGACTGCCTTGTCTTGTACAGTGCAACTCCATAAATCAATGTCCATGGAAGCGAATTTTCTCAACCTCACTGGAGCCACTGGACAGGCATTTTCATTAAATTTTCTTCCCTTTAGTGCTGCCGCTGACTTCCTTTGGCGTCATTTTATACACTGGCTCACTGGCCGCCACTACCAGAGCACAAGCAAAGAGCCACCAATCCGTGGAGACGGTGCCCAGCAAATTTACACTCCGAGGAACACGCTTTTATCTGTTTTCCCCAATAAAACTAAACATTTTGACTTGACGTGCATCACACCGCGCGACGGGTGACATCTGCCACAAAACCTAACCTTTTCACTCACCACATTTACACAAACCTTCTGCGACGACGGTTATGGATTCCTACTCATTCCTACCAACAAAAAATAATTTTTCCATAGCTTGCTCTAATGCAGATAGCCGTGAAATTGATTATAGGTAGTTAAATAATTTTGTTTCGCGGCAAGATGGCTTTGGTTTCTACAGTTCACTTGTGAACTTCAAAGGGAAATATTCAGAATTGATTTCGGTCGATACTATTCATTATATTTGAATTTTGAAAAAAAGGTTAATATACAATATTTATCACAGAATAAAATGACTACCTTGATTTAAAAAAAAAATTGAAAATTTGAAAAAAACAAAAAAATTTTTCCGAAAAATACAAAAATTGGAATTTTCCACTACAGCATCAAATAGTTATACAGGGTGATTTTTTGAAAAGTTTCCACCTCCAATATTTTCCCGCACAAATTTTTTTTGCAAAAAAGCCAAAACAGGTCGATTTTCTTTTCGAGGGGGACATCTAACCAGCGTATTTTCAATCTTACTGTTTCATCCCCCTAGGCAGGGTGACTACCCCTTCCAAAATCTTAAATGGAACTAGGGGTCAAGATACACATTGTTTTGAAGGTCATTCAATTCTCTTTATACTGGTGCATCTAAAATGAAAATCTAACCATCCGTTCTCAAACTATGAATTTTTTAAGCCAGGAACCTTCGCTGAATAAATTTTTGTTTTTATTATGCATTGGCGTATCAAGAACCGCCAACACACGTCTATTTCAATCAAGTATTAGGGGAAGGGGCATTTTTTGACAGATCGTTGAGATACGTACCTCTCACCCACTCCTTCGCCCCCATCAACAACCCCTTGGAAATCTGAAATGGGATATGAGCCATCTTGTGATACCTCATTTGAAAGGGGTATCAATAATTCGCCAGTGCATTCGATTCTAATGAAGTCGTCAACAGGTGCCTAAAACTCAACGATCATTTTGGAAAAATTATTCAGAAAGCATTTTTATTCAAAAAATTTCTTTTATTCTGAAAATGCAAACGTTTCAACAGACAGAAGCAAGTGGAACTGAAAGAAGTCAGTAGTTACAATCACAAAAGATAAGTTAATTTTTTTACTTCAGTTTTTCCCAGTTTTTCAGGTACATTATTTTGTTTACTACAATACACTAAGTGTACCGTATTCGACGTCGGTTGAATTGTTACATGTAAAAAATGGCTTACGCTGTTGCCGAGAGGGTTGAAGTAATTTTGATTTATGGTGCAATGAACTGTTACCGAGCCACGGCCAGAGTTTTCAGTGAAAGACATCAGACAAATGAGCCATACGTACGTCAGAAAGCTTTTACGAAAATTCCAGGAAACGGGGTCGGTGAAGAATGTGAATAGAAGAGGTAACGTGGTGGTAGATGAAATGGCTCAGATTGAAGTACTAGGTCATCTGGCTTTGGATCCAACTAACTCTTTGCGTCGGATTTCTGCAACTACAGGACTTTCGTACTCATCCGTGCGCAAAGTGACAAAACTTCATAAATTCCATCCATACAAAATGAAAATGCTGCAGGAGCTTGTTGAAGAAGATCCTGATCGGAGACTAGAGTTTTGCGAGACCATGACAGAAATGATCACTGCAAACCCAAATCTGGTCAAGAACATATGCTTCAGTGATGAATGCAGTTTCTATTTAAACGGCTGTGTAAATAAACAAAATGTGCGTTATTGGAGTGATGAAAATCCACGCATTTTCAGAGAGGGACATACGCAAGCTCCTCAAAAATTGAATGTTTGGGCAGGAATACTTGGAGATGCGGTAGTCGGTCCCCTATTCATTGAACAAACATTGAATGGTGATGTGTATTTGGACTTGCTGGAGAATACCATCGATCCTTTAATAACCGATGAAGTTGAAAATCAACGTGATCAAGGTGGAAATCCGATCCTGGATGAAAATGGGCTATTCTTTCAGCAAGATGGAGCCCCGCCTCATTACGCTGTCAATGTGCGAAACTGGCTCGACCAGAGATTTCCGAATCATTGGATTGGCAGGCGTGGAGCGATAGAATGGCCACCTCGATCACCAGATTTGACAAGTCCCGACTTCTTCCTCTGGGGTCATCTTAAATCTGTTGTCTTCAAAACTCAGCCAGTGGATTTGGTAGATTTACGACAGCGGATAGTTGACGAATGCAGAAGGATTCCTAGAGAAACGTTCTCTAGAGTGAGACAGGAATTCGAAAATCGTCTCTACTACTGCATGGAGAATAACGGTGGTCACTTTGAGCATCTTTTGTGATTGTGACTACTGACTTCTTTCAGTTCCACTTGCTTCTGTCTGTTGAAACGTTTGCATTTTCAGAATAAAAGAAATTATTTGAATAAAAATGCTTTCTGAATAATTTTTCCAAAATGATCGTTGAGTTTTAGGCACCTGTTGACGAGTTTATTAGAATCGAATGCACTGGCGAATTATTGATGAACCTTTCAAATGAGGTATCACAAGATGGCTCATATCCCATTTCAGATTTCCAAGGGGTTGTTGATGGGGGCGAAGGAGTGGGTGAGAGGTACGTATCTCAACGATCTGTCAAAAAATGCCCCTTCCCCTAATACTTGATTGAAATAGACGTGTGTTGGCGGTTCTTGATACGCCAATGCATAATAAAAACAAAAATTTATTCAGCGAAGGTTCCTGGCTTAAAAAATTCATAGTTTGAGAACGGATGGTTAGATTTTCATTTTAGATGCACCAGTATAAAGAGAATTGAATGACCTTCAAAACAATGTGTATCTTGACCCCTAGTCCCATTTAAGATTTTGGAAGGGGTAGTCACCCTGCCTAGGGGGATGAAACAGTAAGATTGAAAATACGCTGGTTAGATGTCCCCCTCGAAAAGAAAATCGACCTGTTTTGGCTTTTTTGCAAAAAAAATTTGTGCGGGAAAATATTGGAGGTGGAAACTTTTCAAAAAATCACCCTGTATATTCTAAAAATAATAACGTTTAAATTTTTAAAATCGGTCTATTGAGTGAATTTTGATAATGTTATTAGTTTCCGCGCCATCTCGCGTCTCAGAAACACATTATTTTAGGTAATGGGGAACTATAGCCAAAACGGATTGTAGAGGGCGACGTGATCTATGCACCCATATTGACACTCTTGACAGTTATCGTACATAACCTCCCTCAAAGAAATGTACGGAAAGGGGAAAAGTGCTAATGCTCAAAGAAGAGTCGAGGCGGAGAGGAGCCCCACTGAGAAGAAAAAAAAAAGAGCTGGTGCAAGGTGCAGCCTGGTACATAACACGGCACTACCTTTTTTTTGCCGCTATTTTGCGCTTGTCGACTTTTCGACCTTTCTCTGCTTTTTAACTCACGAAGTGACGCAAACCGCTGGTTATCAGCTGCGTTCGGTAATTACATGTGAGAGGCGATGCAGATGCGTCTGATATGTGTTGGTTGTTAGTCACGTGACCAAAATATGATTTGACAAAACCGAACGATGCAGATGAAATAATGACAGATGACAGGTAAAACAATAAGTGAAGTTGAAGGCAGTTGACAGCTGACGGCGTGCGCTCCCGCTTAGTCGAATTTGTTTACCATGAATCGCCACTTCGCTTTCGCTCCTTCTGCCATTTTTACGCCAAATAACCAGCCCCAGCCAGCAGTGTCACACTTATTGTTGCTCACTCAAATGCGGAAATATGCCTAATCCCTAACCTCAAACGAGCAACGCGGAATGACAAGTTGACATACGTCAAAAAAAGATCTGGGACCTCGGCCAAAAACCTCCGAGCAAACGGATGTACATCTGACGCGTCTGGCAGGGAATATCCGAACGCTTCAGATCTGCGTCGATTTGCTTGAGATGCAATAACCGAACGATGTAGATGTAAATCGGGCATCTGACGTAATAACCGAACGCAGCTGCTGAGTGCGGACAAATGAAAATGAAATTACACTTCCAAAGTTGAGGTTATGTTTATGTACGCTTAAAATGACACTAATGATAGCTAGGGTGCATGGAACACGAGCGCCATTACTTCAGGCGTTTGCCACTATAGTTCCCCATTGTTGACGACGACTACTTCTCGACTAGCATTTTCTAAGAGTTAGGCAACCACTTAAACAGCTATATAGGACGTCTCCTTCTTGCATGTAAGGTTGCGGACTCATAAAAGTTTACACCGACGGCGATCGAGTGGCCATGCTAATTCAGTTTTGACGTAATTTTGGGAGCGCACAATGTGACCCACCGTAAAGTCATGCCACCATACATGTAGCACACGCCAAAAGACGCCCACCGTACATTGTCCCACCGTATTGGTTGCAACCTTACAAATACCCACCATCATACAGATCCACACTAAAGTCATCCCACCATACATGCAGCAAACCACACATGCACCCACCATCAATAAATTTACACCATAATCGGGTCCTACCACAATTATACCCACCACAAATAATACCCACCGTAAATTGATGCAACCATAATGTGTCCCACCGTAATAAGACCCACTCCGATTAGCCCAGAACAGACCCGAGAACGAAAGCCCGTTGCCCGCCGCTACAGCCACCGTGTAGTTCGGCTATCGGCTAGTAGATGGCGCAGGCAGTTACGTAAGTATAGAGAGACGTAAGTATTTCAAATTTCAAGGAAGGGTAAAGAATCATGTATCACGATGTCTGTATAAACGTCGAAAGAATCAAACCTGCTCATATGCCTGTGGAGGATAATAATTCAACCAAACATTCTGAAAAAGTTACATTTGCAATCAATTAATTTCTTTCGAGGGGAGCATTGCGGTGTGCATGCAGTACATGCTGTGTAGGTACCCCGTATTGTGTACACCCAACAGGATTGCAATTTGACAGTATGTTATGCTTATTGTTATAATTAACACTACACAGGCTCAGACCTCTTTACATGCGGCCAGCCCGGAGAAGGCCAGCCACAAACAATGGACCATTTAATCAATATACCATGCGATCAACAAAATTCGGAATAGGGGTAGGCTGTGACCTGGTCAAATTTCAGGATGTCAAGCTGCTTTCGGCCAGGGCACAGCCTACCCCAATTCCGAATTTTGTTGATCGCATGGTATGTACAAACCACATACTTGTACAAACTTGCGAAACCCCTGCAGCCCTGGAAATTTGACCACTTACATTTATTAGGTACATTAAACTGTTATATTTGTACACACATCAATCTTCTTCTGGGTTGGACACGAATAAATAAATAAATTGTTATAATTAATTTATATTGTTGTAATTTTGACATAACAAATAGAGAAATCAAAATACAGAAATTGATTACATATTCATATAAAACTATAACATAGTATTCTCAAGCGGCAATACAAGGGATAGGTACTATATCTAGCAATAAAGAGCATAGTGCTAGATTAGATATAGATGCTAGATATTCATATACGTTTTATAATGCACAGGAAAATTATGTTGCATGTTGATTCAGATGAAATATGGCAATTAAAATTTTTCCAATTAACCGTGGGTTCCACAAAACAGATTATACGAGATTAGTTGATTCGCGATTTTTGTTTGTCAATTTATAGCTGACTGATTAATGGAAATGCTGGTTTATCCCTCAATAATGAAAAGATGATGGGTCTAGTACAGATTTCAGGCATTTTTTGTGGGTAATCGCCTAGCATTCAGCAGAAAAAAGTTCAGTTAATCTGCAATCAGCCTTGATCGCTGATCATCTTTTTTGTGGAACTGACGGTCAGTACCTACATTGTGCTTGATCCGTGTTCTTCTTAGCAAACGATAGATATTACTATTATAACCGATACACAAATGTCGTATCGACACAGTGTTCTATGTATGGAATATTAACAACCACGATTAGTGAGTTGCTATGGAAACATCAAATGCTCAGGCGACTTAATATTCCATGATTTTCTCTCAAGCAAGGGTAGTGGGAAAAATCATATACCACGGTAGAGAAGGCTATTATTTCCTTCGGTATCTTAAATCCCTCGCCTACCTCTGCAAATAATAGCTTATTTCTCTATCTTGGTATATAATACAGGGTGGCCCAACGAAAACAGAACAGAGGGGTTTTCGGGCATTTCACCTAATTTTTTTGAAAAAAAAAACTCGGACAGGTCGATTTTAATACCAAGGGAGACATCTGAAACATAAATTGGAGAATTTCTATCTTCAGCCCCCTCACCCCCACTCACCCCAACTCGAGCCCCAACTTCGAAGTTTCAAATGACACAACCCACCTTGCGATAGGTAAGGTTGCGGACTCATAAAAGTTTACACCGACGGCGATCGAGTGGCCATGCTAATTCAGTTTTGACGTAATTTTGAATGGGCATGGCCACACGATTGTCATCGGTGTAAACTTTTATGAGTCCGCAACCGTACATCAAATTAACGAGAATTAAATTCTCTTTCTGAATAAAATATTTCTATAACTTCCAACCCCACCCCCCTTCTTCCTAAAATTGTCTGAGTTTCCAATGTAATATTATTGACCTCTTAATTCTCTTCAGTACAGTCAACGTCATCCTGCACAGCCTCGAGAGAGAAAATTTTCTGTGTAAAAAGTGCCACCCAAATTCACGCCTTCACTCCCTCATCCCAATACTTCAAAATCTAAAATGACAGTTTCTACTTTGTGAAACATCAAATTGAAGGGAATTGAATTCTCTTCCTGAATAAAATCTTTTCAGAATTTTCAAAAAGCCATCTTCTTCTTAATATACTCAGAATGCTCAATGTTTTGGGGAAGGGGTTGAAAATTTGAGAAAAATTGTTTCCAGAAAGAGAAATCAACTAGGTACCTTTAATTCGATGGATCATCACAAAGTAGGTGATGTCTGTTAAATTTTGAAGTTGGGGTGAGGGAGAGGAAAGAGGTGGATTTGGGTAGCACTTTTCTCCACCGGAAATTTTCTCCTCAGATGCTATTTATGATGACGCTGATTAAATTGAAGCAGTGGCGTAACAATAAGGGGTGCAGAGGGTGCATGGCGCCTCGGTGCCGAGCAGAAACAGGTGCCGGTGATTTTTGTGGAAATTAAAAAAATCTCAGGCGCCGATAGGTAGGAGAAGGTAGTTTCGATTTTTCTCTAATAATTTATTGATTGCATTGCATTAGTTTTAAGGAAGTGCCTCCGTAGCCGGCCCCGGCTACGTGTATTGTAGCCGGAGCCGGCTATTTGTATGGTGACCGGCACTGCCGGCCTCCGTATTATAGCCGGCACCAAGTGAGTGACAGTGCTTTCTGCCTGATTCTCGTATCGCAAGGGACAGAATTCCGCACCAGACCAGAAGGCTCCTTCCTGAGTTTTGGACGGACTTTCATCTGCTACAATTATATTGGCTGATGCATGTATTATGTAGTTATGTAGGACTTACTTCAATTATTGCAGTAAGACTATCAGTCTCAACTTGAGAATTTTGAAAAGGTAGAAAGGTTGGGCTCGATACCAAGTTGCAGGCGCTAAGTTTGGGACAGCGTAACTCGCCAAATACAGCGGTCTGATTGGTTGGTATCAGCCGTTGCTATGGTAACCGCACTAACGGCGGTCTCAGCCCCAACTTGGTATCGAGTCGTTAGATGCTATTTAACCTAGAAAAACAAACTTGTGTCTAAACAAACACCTTATGGTGGTGTATTTCAATGTTTTCTCACAATGTCAATCTAGGTATTATTGGGTTCCTCTTGATTTCACTAGAAAGCTCCAATTTGAGCATTTTGTTGCTCCAGTTATGTCGATTGTGTTGGATATCGATAGCTGCTGTTGACGGTTGCAAATTATTACAGGCTTGTTCTCGACACCAAGTCGTCTCCTGAGACCCGAATTCTACAACCTTAGGTTTAGTACATCCTGCGTCTATTTTATATTTTGAATGGCGGAATCAAGTGAAACAGCCTAGAAGTATAATCAATTTGACATTGTTGTAGAGTTGACGGCACACCACAGGGACCTGTGGGCGGGGCTGAACAGAAAAAGAAAAATCGTTTTGGACAAGTCCGTGTGTCAAAATAGGGGAAGCAACACCGTCAGCTGGAGTGGTGGACCATTACCAGGTCACAGGCGAACCTAAAATCTCACTGCAAATCTAGGTGCACCACTAGATGAACTCAGTTCGCGCAGTTAGGCTCCGCCCACAGGTCCCTCTGTCCTCTGGTACTCCAAGTACTCTATCTCCTGAGAGAAATCACTAATTTTTATGACTTTTCTTTTAGACAATGCTGATTTCTCACGGCTCAATACCAAATTGAAGGCGCAAAGCTAAGACGGCTAAGTTACCAAATACAGGGGTTTGTTTGCTTGATGGACCTTGTTGGAAGGTAGGTATACAAGCCGTTGCTATGGTGATCTTCACTTACAGCGGTCCAAGCCCCAAATTGGTAGATAGGTACCTGTTGAGCCGTTAGACTATGACATGCATGGTATAGTGTACAGTGTATAGTACAGGGTCTGTCGAAACTAATAACTTGATTTCGTGAGGATCTTCCTTCCAAAGTACTTGACTTATGACATGAGTTTTGAAAAGTTCCCAGCGAAAATTGAAACTGAAAGCTTCAAGTTTGGTGATATGAACAGATGGAGCTCACCAGATCGCTCAGTGGCGAGGAAGATACTTGACCATTTTGATTGGGTCTAATTTTCTCTAACACATCTTCCTCTGAACTTTCATAATAATAGGTTGTGGTTCTGTGGTTGTGGTCATCGCATGCCTCCATGCAAGAGCGCACGATCAGTTCAAAAAGTGACATAAGGAACTGAATTTACATCGTGAACGGGATATAAGTAGACACTTATCCAGATATATCCCGTTCACTTTTTATTTCCAGTGAAATGCGACTTTTTGAATAAAAAATGAAGTGACAAGCTGGAGGGCTACGGCTACGGATGATGACACTTGCGGAGTTTTGGAGCGAAACTATTAGCGGCCATCAGCCATATCCTCCCAGCCTTGCTCCCAATAAGCGTTCCAGCTTGTCAGTTTATTTTTGTTCCAAAAGGTCATTCTACTGAAAATAAAAAGTTAACGGGATATAGGTCGGTGATTGTGTAGCTCCCATGAATATTGGAAAATTTCTACGACCGACAAGACACGACAGCCGGCAGTGTGCATACAATGTCACCCACTTGATGCCGGCTACAATACGGATAGCCGGCGGTGCCGGTAACCATACAAGTAGCCGGCTCCGGCTACAATACACGTAGCCGGGGCCGGCTACGGAGGCACTTCCTAGTTTTAAATGTCCAAAATATGATTAAAGTTCTCTAATTTTCTCCATTTACATTATTTATTTTTTCTCAATATCCATCAACTGCTATGCTGCTAATAGTACTAACTAATATGTAGTAGGTAGGTATTTTTAATCAAATTTATTGATTTGTCTTATTGTCTCATATTTATCAGCCGATTTTATGAAATTATTGAAATACGTTGGAATAAAGCAGTCATTTCGACAGTTCACACAGTACACAGAAAGAGACTTTTTAGTTCCACATTTTTCCCTTAGCCTTTATTAAATTTGGAGTTGAATTTCAAATTAAATCTGATTTTTGTCGACTATTGACGAGAAAATCCGTATTATTATGAGCAATATTATTATTATTCGCAAAAAAATCGCGCGCCCAAGAGTTCAACATGATAGATAGGCGCCAATATCCAACGCACTTCGGCGCCAACTGAAGTACCTAGTTACGCCACTGAATTGAAGAGAATTGAAATTTTTCTTTAGTGGAACGATTTTCATGAAACTTGGAACTTACCCTTATCTTTATCTCGTATGAACATTCAATTTTCAACCTGGACTTCATTTCTATCAATGACAAATCTGCACTAAGAAATATGGAGGTGTAGTAGGATGCTGAAGAGTTATTGGAAAAATTTTATGTTTTTTAATTTTAGAGTTATGGAGGGACAAAAGTTGGTCCTTCGATTGCTTTTATTTCTTTTGTTCAAAAAGATTTTAGTGAACTGTTTATGTAAAAATATTGAGTACAAAAAATCAATCTCTGAATCTGTATAGAATTTCTGTTTTCTATACAGGGTGAATCATTAACTACAAAAATTTAGTTCTCCTAAAAAACCGGAAGCAAAAGAATTCTACTAAAATGAATTGTGTTTTATAGTTTTATTGTGCTCTACATAGGTTATATGGGACCAATGTGGCTGTTTTCGGGCACTTTAAGAAAAAATAATAATTTTCAAGATCCCGATGATATGTACTTATTTAGGTATATGATATTGCGTGATTGCGTCTGATGCGTCTGATGATATTTATACAAACCGAACTTCACGTCATTGTCTTTCTAGCGTACTTCACTAAAAATGCTGCTTTTAGCGGCATTTTGATGTCCGCCTGTCCGTCTGTTTGTCTGTCCATCGGTCTAATTGTTTGTCTTATCAATCAATTGCTCCCGAACGAGAAGACCTAGCAAAAATAGACTTCTTGTGTGTAACATGTATTCACTGGAGAATAGAATTTGGAGGAGAAAAAATTCTCAAACCGTCGCCATCTTGATCCGCAATGTCAAATTTTCTCAAAAGTGATCCGATTTTCATGAAACTTGGAATAACCTTGAATGTTTTATATGGAGAAGTATGATTTTGATGTTTTTTTTGATCCGCCACCATTTGTCCGCCATGTTAAAATTGGTTAAAGTGGTCCGATTTCGATGAAAATTGGACGGTATGCATTGGTGGTTTTTATGTTAGTTCTACGAGTTGCGCCATATTGGCGTGCTACATGGAAATTAATCTCCAGCTGTCACAAAATCAATTTATTCAAATATTTTCTGAACAAGGGGTTTCCGATGTGACTGAAAAACTTGTTGATGGAAATCGGTTTTTGTTAGTTCTTTTCTACAAGTAGGAACTCTTCCAAAGAAAAATGTACCGAAAATGCCATTAAATTTTCAAAATTTGCAAACAAAATTGAAAATTTTTGAATTTTCCTTTAAAAATTTGGAAACCAGATAGCAACGCCTATACATATTTATTCAAGAAAGTCGCATACCGAAATTGAACTTTCTATTTTCAAAAAACCAAGGTACTAAAAATGGTTTCTACTGATTCATTTTTTTTATGTTTACTGGAAAACCATTTTTGGTACCGCTTTTTTCAAAATAGAGAGTTCAAATTCGGTATGAGACTTACTTGAATAAAGATTTATAGGCGTTGCTATGTAGTTCTCAAATTTTCAAAGAAAAAAAATCAATTTTTTTTTGCTTTCGAAAATTTATTTTAATAGCATTCTCCGTACAATTTTTTTTGAGAAGTTTCTACTTGTAGAAAAGAACTAACAAAAACCGATTTCCATCAACAAGTTTCTCAGTCACATCGGAAACCCCTTGTTCAGAAAATATTTGCATGAATAAATTGATTTTTTGACAGCTGGAGGTTAATTTCCATGTGGCACCTCAATATGGCGCTGGTCGTGGAACTAACATAAAAAACATCAATGCATACACAAGACACGACTAGGTTCTAATTTTTATCAAAATCGGACCACTTTAACCAATTTCAACATGGCGAACAGAATGGCGGTGGATCAGAAAAAAACATTAAAATCATACTTTTACATATAAAACATGAGTGTATTTCAAGTTTCATGGAAATCGGATCACTTTTGAGAAAGTTTGACATTGCGTATCAAGAATGGCGACGGTTTGAGATTTCTTTTTCTTAATTCCATTCTCCGGTGACTACATGTTTACACACAACAAGTCGATTTTCGCTAGGTCTTCTCGTTCAGGGGCAATAAATTGATAAGACAGACAATCCACGTTTCCCGAAAGGCTTCTGCGCATACCTGTGAAAGTAGGACGTTGCCATATCTATATCACGACAACAAGTTGACAACAGTGTAAAACGGTGTGCGTGTGTAATGTCACGCAAATTTCAGCTGAGAGCGCTTGACGTCGATTTGACGTTTCGACAGACCTAACCAAATACGCTCTTGTTTCAATTGCCTTGCAGCTCCTTGTGTTTCGTAGCACCTGAATCTTTTCTGCCTCTTTCTGCCATACGGCATTCTGAACAATATTAAATGTTAAATGGTTAGGAGGTTATGTTTGTTGTTTGTTTACATTTCGATTATTGATTGACAGTTGCCATTGACAGTGACACTTAGTGCGTCAAAATTGAAATTACCGCGCTCTGCAGGTATGCGTTCTCATGTATGCGCTGAAGTGATGTACGTGATGGTAAACGTGGATTAGACCGATGGACAGACAGACAGACGGACATCAAAATGTTGCTAAAAGCAGCATTTCTGGTAAAGAGCGCTAGAAAGACAATCACGTGAGGCTCGGTTTGTATAAATATCATCGGGTATACATACTCGTAAGGGAATTGGGGGCCCGGGGCGGAATTGTGAGATGGGGCCCCTAAGGAGTGAAAGTTGAGAATATGAAGGGGGGCCGGCAGACTTTTTGGCACGCCCTGCCCCGCCGTAATTGAGCAAACGCCTAAGAAACAAAAAATGTGTTGTTAACTTGACTATAAAACACACAGTAGCGCAGTCAGAATTTGAGGTCGGAGAGGGTACAGGCAACGGTGAGGGTGCAAGTCAGGGAAAAGTAGCGCCGCAGAAGAAATTTTTTGGGCATAATAATAATTATAATGATGCTAATGATAATCGGTATATTTCGTGCGTTTTGCGATTTCGGTTTTCGACGTTTTCACCAAAATTACTTGATAATCAAACTTCTTCTCAGAAAATTTTTGCGCTTCTTGAAAATTTTCGCCAGAATTTTTTTCTGTATCGGTTTAGTGTGGAATAAAGTGCCATGGGCGCTTGGGAGGTAGAGGAGTGGTCTCATTCGCTACTTTCGCTCCCCTTGGCTATGCCACTGACCACCAGTACCTACAAGAAGTTTTCGGTTCCAGCTTTGGATGTTGAATTGGATTTGGACTGTTGACTCAATGCTAAAACCTACTCGTATATACAAAATTAGGAATAATATGAATTTCTACTACCTGCAGCGCGCAGACAAGATAATTTTGTTGTTTTGTCTTTCCTCTCTTTTGAAAAGAAATAATATAATACAAAATTTCAAAAGGCTTGAGGCCCCTGGCACTGTGATATCCGGAGCCGGGGCCCCTAAAGCCTAAAGTGAAAATAATTCGCAGAGACTCCGTGATACAGACACACCTCTATTGCCTGTGTGTAGGCCCCCAAACCTGTTGTCATGGGGCCTGCCAAGGTAACTTTAAAATGGAAAAAATAGGAAGACAATGTTTCTCACCTAAGTAATATGCAAAAAAAATTGATCATCGAGGGAAAAAATTGAATTTTTGGATTTTATCCCAATTTTTTGCAGTATTTTTCACAAACAAGAGGAATTGGGGGCCCCATCAGATGAGTGAGGCCCCGGGGCCCGGGGCGGACCGCCCCCCCTTAGTCCGCCACTGTGTAGCATCTTATAGCACAATAAATGAGCTATCCAAGGAATAAAAAAGTTTTGAAATTAACGTATGGTCCGAAAGTTTTGGGAATTTTTTTAAAAGCTAATAACTTTTTTTGGATAGTTTTGATTTTGTAACTTAATATTGCAAAAACTAGCATCATCTTGAACAATTTCAAAAAAGTATTCAATATATTGAAGATGGGCCATTATCTTTGATGGCTTTCAGTTTTCTTCTGCCATGTTCGATCATCCTCTGGACAACAGCAGGATTAATTTCTCAGAGCTCCTGCCTCCCAATGTACCGCAAGCTCGATCAATATAAGATTTTTGGTAAGTATTGAGCAGGATAGTATACGACAAGGTATGGGAAGCTGCGAATGAAGACCAATCACGGCGTCACATTTTTCAATGACATTAGAGAATTTCGCATTTGAGAAATTGATAGCGAAAATCATGGAACATGGCAGAAGAAAATTGAGATCCATCGAAGATAATGGTCCATTTCCAATATGTTGAATATGAATTTGTTATTGTTATATGTGATGTTAATTTTTGCAATATCAAGTACAAAAATGAAGACTATTCAGAAAAAGTTATTAGATGTGCCACGGCTACATCGACGACAGCTATCTTCTTGGGCAGATCTGCTTCGCGGTTCCGAGACTCCACACCCGTCATCACCGGACGTTTTGGCTGCCTAAAGCCAACACCAACGTCCTCCGAGCCTCCCCACTGCATGCAGCGTGCGAGCTGTACAATTCCAAGTGCCCTGACGTTGACATTAATCACGAGAGGAGGTCGAGGTTCAAAGGCTTGGTTTCAGATTCCTTGAAGCTTTAAAATGTGAATGTTAATTTTTATAAGTGATTGTTAAAGTCCATGTCATTTGTACCGTTTTAAATGTAACGTAACGTAAATATTTTCAGTTCTCTGTAATTGGGCTCGACCTGTTGAGAATAAACCTATTATTTATTAGCTTAGAACTATTTCCCAAAACTTACGGATCATACGTTAGTTAACCTTCTCTGAAGCTACGACATTTTGAATTCGACTGAAATTTTTGGGTGGCCCATTTCAATTAGTGCGCAGTTTATATAGATAATTTATTGAACAATTATCGCTTGGTCATAAAAATTAATGTGCTAAACTCAACATTCAACTGAGTAATGTCAAAAACAAGCGAATCTCTACAGCGGTACTTTGGCACCCCTTCAGGCGCAAACGCGGGCAAGAAGCTGGCAAGAGGCACTTCGTTCTCGGCTCCGTTGTGTCGGCGTGCCTGCAACGTTGCCATAGCGGGTGCCAGGGTGACGGTTATGTTCCCGCGACCTATAGGCTCTTACGAACCAGCCTCCTCAAAACAGCCAATAAGGGATGCAGCGCTTACGACTAAAATTAAAACTTCCGGCTAAATAAGCTGACTGAACGCACCTTTAGTTCTCAATCATAAGTTTTACCACCTATTTATTCGTAAAAAATATTTATTACAAATTTAAAAAGTTACGCTCACAAAAGGTTCAGTTATTTATTTTTACTTTTTTGTCATAGAACAAACTTGTTTTAATACAGCTGGTGATGATTTTAGATAAGAATAAAATTCTTGGCAGGTTTTTTTTTAAATTATAGGTACAAACCGTGGGTCGTGGGTCCCACAAAAGAGATAATACACGAGATCCAGTTGATTCGATTTTTGTTTGTCAATTTGTAGCTGACTGATCAATGAAAATGCTGATTCAAGTAGTTATGTGTCAATAGTTAAAAGATGATGGCCCGTATTCATATCCCCCTTTTAGCGTTAGAAGCGGTTTTAAAGATGCGCCTCTAACATTTCCGTATTCATACGTGGTTTTAGCGCGCCTCTATCATCACTTTAAACAGGCGTCTCTAAAGTCGTCTTAAAAGGGGATGTTTAGAGACGCGTCTATTCATATGTCTCTTTTACGTGTCTTTAAGCGATTTTGGATGGTCTCACGCATGCGTCAAGTTAGATGGGATCCAAATGTGCCAAGAGGCGTGTTTTGAGTCCATTTAACCTACAAGCTGTGCCGTGTGTTCTTGGGAAGTGTGACGAAAATCACATTTTCTTTCTAAAATATTGATTTAATTGAATTAATGAAGCATGCCGCCGAAATGCAGGAAGTGCGCAATGTTCTGGATGTCCCTTTCGGTCATACTCCTTTACTATTTACTGTACTCAAGGCGGGGACGACTTGCACAAAACAGTCGAAACAGGTGTTCACTTGTTAAGTTAACAGATCCAGGCCGCTATTCTTGAAAATGTGGAAGAAACTCCCTGAAAGTTTTTTGCGAGGTTTTTGCAATCCGCAGTACATCAATGTAGCAAGAGTTGCCAGCACTTCCGTTTTGCCAGGCGGAGCTGCTCGGGGTAAATTACTAGACAAAGAAAACAGATCCAGCTGGGCCGTGATTGGTGTATGTATCTACTTTCTCTATCTAGTGATCTACCCGGAGCGGCTCCCGGCGCAAAACGGAAGCGGCTTGGGGTTCTTGCCTACCTGCGTCCACCTTCGGGTAGGTAGTTTTGAGTACATTTCACAACGTTGCCAAATCAACACCCCCTTTAGTTAGATGGGCCCTAACAGGACGTAAAAGGTGGCCTATGAATACGACCGATTTTATCAGGTAGCCGAGCGCTTTTTGTTAGAGGCATGCTAAATGTGGCTTAAAAGTGGGATATGAATACGGGCCGTTCAGGCATTTTCTGTGGTTAATCAACTAGCATTCAGCAGAAAAAAGTTCAGTCAATCTGCGTCCACAATGGAGTATTATACTAAAAATTTTTTTGATTGAAATGAAAACTACATTGAAAAATAATTGACCCGTGTTTTTTTATTCAGTCAAAAACCGTATCGTTTGGGCGCAATAAATAAATAACATCAACTATTTAGTTCGGACGTCACAGCGAGCACCGCGTATTCCGCTTGTGTAAATGACGCAGAAATAGGCAGAATATAGGAATTTCGTTTTTCGTTTATTTATTGCGGCCAAACGATACGATTTTTGGCTGAATAAAAAAATACGGGTCAGTTATTTTTCTATATTACTTTCTGATTCCATCGAAAAAAAAAATAGTTTTGCAAAAGTATAATACCTACTCCTCGACCTACTCTATTCATTCATTGAAAAAAAGGCTCTTTAAACTGTTGCATTTTGTGCTGAGCAGACATAAAATATATTCAATTGAAATACAAAAGTTTCCATGTTTGAGATTGTTGATGTGAACGTGTCTGAACACTTCTACCCGGCGACTTTCTGTCGAAACATTTTGATTATTCGCACGGTTTGGGAAAACGGGACAATTTTACGTCCCGAGGCTTTTTTCGGGGACAGCGGGACGGAGAACGGGAAAAAGGGACGGTCCCGTTCGAAACGGGACGTATGGTCACATTAGGCATGGTGCGCTTTCTTAGCTTGAATCGACTCTGGAATTCCAAAGATGCCTCCGGGATTTCTCTGCCTGCGGGCCATGGTCTGGGGTAGGTATCGTCATTGTGTATCGTGTTATAGTATAGGTAGGTACATAACATAAATACAAGCTTATCTCTGATGCTGTCTGGAGTGCACAGTACAGTTCCGGATTATAAGAGACATTATATGCTTCTGAGATCCCACTAAGTAAACTTGATAAATAAATACTACCTACTGGAAGCCCCCATGGAGCCCCCCTGCGTTCCCCCTGTTATTAAACGACGCAATTGCACTGCCTGCGCCATCTACTAGCCGATAGCCGAACTACACGGTGGCTGCAGCAGTGGGCAACGGGCTTTCGTCTTCGGGCCTGTTCTGGGCTAATCGGAGTGGGTCTTATTACGGTGGGACACATTATGGTTGCATCAATTTACGGTAGGTATTATTTGTGGTGGGTATAATTGTGGTAGGACCCAATTATGGTGTAAACTTATTGATGGTGGGTGCATGTGTGGTTTGCTGCATGTATGGTGGGATGACTTTAACGTGGATCTGTATGGTGGTGGGTATTTGTAAGGTTGCAACCAATACGGTGGGAAAATGTACGGTGGGCTTCTTTTGGCGTGTGCTACATGTATGGTGGCATGACTTTACGGTGGGTGTTTTTATATGGATCCGTAATTTTGAATGGGCATGGCCACACGATTGTCATCGGTGTAAACTTTTATGAGGCCGCAACCGTACTTACGTCGTAGGACAAGTAATGCAAAGAAGGGGCATTTTACAGTGGAAATAGTGGTTTCCCCAGGAAACTACGGTCGACGAACGTGATGTTGTGGTGGTGTCTACCTACCGTGAAAAGTTGGTGGCTGAAGTCGAGAAGTAGTGGTCGTCAACAATTACCTTATTTTATCGTCCCCTTCAGCCTTAATAGCATTGCAGAGCATTGCAGAGTATTGCGGACATATTGCAGCGATTTTGTACAGGTATTGCAGTCAGTGATGAGCCCCTAGCCCCTCGTCAAAACCCATATCCCATGTTCACGCTACGCCACTGTCCACTGTTTGGCCAGGGCTGTCAGTGTCAAGGTGACAGTCAACTGACAGGAGCAGCGACAGGTCGATTCCAACCTGAAATTCGGACAAATTTCGCAAAAAAGATACAACAAAACCGCAGAAAAAACATGCAATCACGCCGAAATGAATAAAATGAACAAACCGACGCCAGCCCAGCTGAAGCACTGGCAGTACTCCTGCAGGTTCTGCGATTTCAGCTCGCCGACCGTGGGGCTGCTGTTCGACCACATAAGCCAGCTCCACGAAAAGGGCCCCAAGCCGGTGGCGAGGGGCCGCATGCCGCTGATCGTGCCGCCGCAGAGCGCCCCGCAGCCCCCGCCGCCGCCCGAGGTGGACGTGGAAGATTTCATCCAGTACAACACCATCATCAGGCCGGGGGGCGAAGAGGTGGCCATAAAAGAGGAAGATCTGGTGTGCACGGAGCCGAGCGTTTCGGCGCCGGAGTCCCTGCCGCCGCAGCCGGCGTCGGAGATCTTCGCATGCCCCCTGTGCAAGTTCGAATCGAGGAACCACGGCAAGGTGCTGAGACACATCAACAGGCACTACGAGAAGGAGGAGGTGGAGTCCACGGCCACGAAGCTCGTGCTCTGCAATGAGGATCGGCAGGCCGTGGATCAGGGGGCGGACCAGGGCTTGCCGGATGATGGCATTTACGAATGCGGATTGTGCCACGTGCAGTACGGTTCCATCCAGGAGATGATACAGCACATGGTCGTTGCCCATCAGATTCAATGACTGAAGCTATATCTAAGTGAGGTATAATGAGCTATCTTAATTTTATCACCCCCGAGTAGGTGGGTTTCTGCTGTACGCAATATGTATAATAATTTTTTTTATTCTGTAAATAAAAGTATGTGTGTGATAATTCACTTCTATTTTGTGTGCTGGAAAACTAAGAGAGTATGAATTTGTAGAGGCACCGTCTTGTGCCATATACACCAGCATGCAAAGAAATTTAATAATAATAAAAAACAACTCAAAATGTCATGAGAAAAAAATCCAAAGAAAAATTTCTGGTTACGGGATCGGGAAGCGAACTAGGGTGCTGGGTGGGTAAGAAGCTTAAACACTACACGAAAAAGAGTGATGGAAGATGAAGCAAAGAGGAACATGACGTCGGTACACAGCTCTTCGAGTGAATTGCAGCTTTTTGGGCTCATACAAAAGAAGCTTAGAGACCTGACGAGGTCCATGTACACAGCTTTTCGGGCAAATTTTAGCTTTCTGGGCAAAATAAATCATAAATGTTATATATCTTTGTGATCAGAAATAAAGGTCTCATCAAATGACGTAATAAGATATAGGGTGTTGCATTTGAAATTAAAAAGTTACATGTCACACCCTGTATACGGTATCAATTAAAAACTTTTAGGCGATCGATTCAAGATCCCTGGGAAAAATCGTTGAGAAAAACTTTTTAGTTTTTCAAAAGATCTCAAAGGGAAATCTCCTAGAGGGGGGGTGAATTTTATCGTGAACACTCTGTACACAGCTTTTCGGACAAATTGCAGCTTTTCGGGCTAAAAAAAAAAACAGGAACCCGCCGTCGGTACACAGCTCTTGATGCGAATTGCAGCTTTTTGGGCTCATACAAATGAAACCTAGGGACCTGACGAGGTTCATGTACAGGGTGTTCACGCGAGACGGATCCATTCCCATAAAAAACTTCCCCTTCACGATAATTAAAGAAAGAAAAAACTTTCCTGGAACAATTTTTCCCGTAGTTTATTCTGAGAATGTTTAGTAAAATTTCCTTCCATTTCATGCCATAGGTATACAGGGTGTCGAAATTTCAATAAAGAAAACAAACAGGAACATGACAACGCCCATGCACACAGCTTTTCGGGTGAATTGCAGCTTTTTGGGCTCATACGAAAGAACCCTCTGGATCTGACAAAGTCACCTGACTACGTCCATGCGTACACAGCTTTTCGGGCTAAAAAAAAATAGTAACTGACAAGGTCCATGTACCTAAGACGCGCGGGACCGTTCACGCGAGACGGATACACCCCCATAAAAAACTTCCCCTTCAAGATAATTCGAAGAAGAAAAAATTTTCCTGGAACAATTTTTGCTGTAGTTTCTGAATATGTCAAGTATAATTTTCCATCTCGTCCCATAT
Source organism: Anaspis maculata (assembly GCA_949128115.1). Lineage (NCBI taxonomy): Eukaryota > Metazoa > Arthropoda > Insecta > Coleoptera > Scraptiidae > Anaspis > Anaspis maculata. Next base: position 71,450,563 of record OX421966.1, read on the forward strand.
ACAGGGTGTCGCAATTTTATTGGAATTTTTCCGAAATACTCTGTATTTCATCACCACAATCGATGCACATTGTTATCGTGATTACAAATATGCATGACACTTCTCAATTTTTTTCTGAAAAAAAAAATCAAAATTCACGGTGGGACCTCAAAAAAAAATATTTGTTTCTAAAAGATCGATTCATTTTTGTCCCGAATATTTATTCAGTCATTTTTATGTCATTCCATGTCATTTAACAGTGAAACAAAATATCCTGGACATATTTGAATTCTGAAATGGGTCCATCATTCTCAAAAAGTAGATGTTTTTAGAGATGGCATTGTAAATTTTTCAATTTTTTGTCAAAAAAATCTAGAAGTTCATTGCATGTTCCTAATTAGGATAACAATGTGCATCGATTGTGATGATGGAAGACCGAGTGTTTTGAAAAAAAAATTGCGACACCCTGTATATGGGACGAAGTAGTAAATTGTACTTGACATATTCAGAAACTACGGCAAAAATTGTTCCAGGAAAGTTTTTTCTTTTTCAAATTCTCGCAAAGGAGAAGTTTTTTTATGAGGGAGTATTCATTTCGCGTGAACACCCTGTACACAGCTTTTCTGGTGAATTATAGCTTTTTGGGCTCATAGGAAAGAAACTAGGGACCTGACGAGGTCCATGTATACAGCTTTTCGGGCAAAACAAACAAACAGGAACCTGACAACGTCCATGTACACAGCTTTTCGGGTGAATTGCAGCTTTTCAGGCCCACAAAAAAACAACCAGGAACCTGACGAGGTCCAAGTACACCGCTTTTCGGGCAAATTGCAGCTTTTCGGGCTAAAAAAAACCGGAACTTGCCGTCGGTACCTACACAGCTTTTCGGGCGAATTGAAGCTTTTTGGGTTCATACAAATTAAACCTATAGGGACCTGACGAAGTTCATGTACACAGATTTTCAGTGCGAATTTCAGCTTTTCGGGCTAAAAAAAAAAACAAAGAGGAACCTGATGTCGATATACAGCTTTTTGAGTGAATTGTAGCTTTTTGGGCTCATCAAAAGAAGCCTAGGTACCTGACAAGGTCCATGTACACAGCTTTTCGCGAGGTTTTTCGGGCTAAAAAAAAAACAAACAGGAACCTGACAACGCCCATGTACACAGCTTTTTGGATGAATTTCAGCTTTTGGGGCTCATAAAAGAAGCCTAGGGACCTGACGAGGTCAGTGGATTGTAGCTTTTTGGGCTAATACCAAAGAAGTCTTAGGACCTGACGAGGTCCATGTACAAAGCTTTTCGGGCTAAAAAAAAAACAAGTGACAAAAATTATTGGTCAACTTTATATGGTAGTCACGTACGCATTCGATTGGCGTTTACACCACATCGATATCTTTTTTCGTTGAGGCATAATTCTCCTAGTTCTATCACTTCGAAATATGTTCAATAGTGAGAATACAAGATGGCGGCGGGCCATCAATTGTCAAAAATTGGATGTATCTTAATGAAGTTCACATCGCCTGCAAATTTTACTCAAATCGGACCACTTTCAGAGAAATTCAAAATGGCGGATCAAAGATGGCGGCCAAGTGACAAAAATTATTGGTTAATTTTATATGGTGGTCAGGTATGCATTCGATTGGCGTTTACACCACATCGATATCTTTTTTCGTTGAGGCATAATCCACATTTCCCACGAGAGTTTCACGCATACCTGTGAGGGCAGAACCAGCGGTATGTAGCAGCCGTTTGTACTAGCCGGAGTAATCGGAGTGTGCATGCGCTCACAGGTATGCGCGCAAGTGATTTCTCACATGGGAAAGGTGGATTCTCCTAGTTCTATCACTTCGAAATATGTTTAATAGTAAGAATACAAGATGGCGGTGGGGCATCAATTGTCGAAAATTGGATAGATCTTGATGTGGTTTACATTGCCTGCAAATTTCATTTCAATCTGATCACTTTTAGAGAAATTCAAAATGGCGGATTAAAGATGGCGGCAGAATAACAAAAAAACAAAAGTCAACTTGACATCCTGGACATATGTACTATTGATCAGCGTTTACACCACATCGATATCTTTCTTCCCTGAGGAGTTATCCCGGGTACGGACGGACGGACGGACGGATAAAGTGAAGCTAAAAGCGCTTTTTTCCCATTTTTTGGCAAAGTGCGCTAAAAACAAAGAGGAACCTGACATCGGTACACAGCTTTTCGAGTGAATTGCAGTTTTTTTGGGCTTATAAAAAACCAACCAGGAACCTGAAGAGGTCCAAGTACACAGCTTTTCGGGAAAATTGCAGCTTTTCGGGCTGAAAAAAAAAACAAGAACCTGACAACGCCCATGAACACAGCTTTTTGGGTGAATTTCAGCTTTTTGGGCTCATAAAAAAGAGCCTGGGACCTAACAAGGTACATGTACACAAATTTTTGGGCAAATTTCAGCTTTTCGGGCTAAAGGAAACACAGAGGAACTCGACTTCGCTACACAGCTTTTCAGGTGAACTGCAGCTTTTTGGGCTCATACAGAAGAACCCTAGGGACCTGACGAGGTCACCTGACAACGTCCATGTACACAGCTTTTCGGGCTTGAAAAAACAATAACCTGATCAGGTCCATGTATGCAGTTTTTCGTATGAATTGCAGCGTTTTCAGCTTATAAAAAGAACCTAGGGACCTGACGAGGTCTATGTACACAGCTTCTCGGGCGAATTGAAGTTTTTAGGGCTAAAAGAAACAAAGAGGAACCTGACGTCGGTACACAGCTTTTCGAGTGAATTGTAGCTTTTTGGGCTCATCAAAAGAAGCCTAAGTACCTGACAAGGTCCATGTATACCGCTTTTCGCGAGGTTTTCGAACTAAAAAAAACAAACAGGAACCTGACAACGCCCATGTACACAGCTTTTTGGATAAATTTCAGCTTTTTGGGCTCATAAAAGAAACCTAGGGACCTGACGAGGTCACCTGACAACCTCCATGTATAGAGTTTTTTGGATGGATTGCAGCGTTTTCAGCTCATAACAAGAACCTAGGGACCTGACGAGGTCAGCTTTTCGGCCGAATTGCAGCTTTTAGGTCTGAAAAAAAACAAAGAGGAACCTGACGTCGGTATTTAGCTTTTCGAGTGAATTGTAGCTTTTTGGGCTCATCAAAAGAAGCTTAGGTACCTGACAAGGTCCATGTACACAGCTTTTTGGATGAATTTCAGCTTTTTGGGCTCATAAAAAAAAAACTGGGACCTAACGAGGTCCATGTACACAGCTTTTTGGTCAAATTTCAGCTTTTCGGGCTAAAGGAAACAAAGAGGAACCTGACTTCAGTACACAGCTTTTCAGGTGAGCTGCAGCTTTTTGGTCTTATACAAAAGAACCCTAGAGACCTGACGAGGTCACCTGACAACGTCCATGTACACAGCTTTTCGGGCTAAAAAAAAACCAGTAACCTGATCAGGTCCATGTATGCAGTTTTTCGTATGAATTGCAGCGTTTTCAGCTCATAAAAAGAACCTAGGGACCTGACGAGGTCTATATACACAGCTTCTCTGGCGAATTGAAGTTTTTAGGGCTAAAAGAAACAAAGAGGAACCTGACGTCGGTACACAGCTTTTCGGGATAAAAAGAAAACAAAGAGGAACCTGACGTCGGTACACAGCTTTTCGAGTGAATTGTAGCTTTTTGGGCTCAGCAAAAGAAGCCAAGGTACCTGACAAGGTCCATGTACACAGCTTGTCGCGAGGTTTTTCGGACTAATAAAAAAAACGGAACCTGACAAAGTCCATGTACACAGCTTTTTGTGCAAATTGCAGCTTTTCGGACTATAAAAAAAAACACGAACCTGACTTGGTCCATGTAGACAGCTTTTCGGGTGAATTGCAGCTTGTCTAATACGGCCTTGAGTCTAGCCTTTCATGAAGCCTCACTTTCACCTTAGTTGCCTGAGTAATTCTGAAAACCATAGCTCACTCGTATCACTGGGATGGAACTCAGTATTGTACGTACTTACTACGAAGTGATGAGTCTCAGAAGATGGGCAACAGGCATTTTTATTCCATTTTTATTAGTACCACCGCGCTTGGGTTCAATTTTCTTCAGTGGCTACCATCACCTAGCAGCATTAGCGAAGAGCCACCAACCACAGGAGTGCATGGCGTGTAGTATACCGCTCCAGTCGGGTAATGGCTCGACTGCAGCAACGCTGGGTCATTTCACAACTTGGATGGGGGGTCGCCGGAAGGCAGTGTTGGTGGGCGAGCCTCTGGGCGGGTCTCGATCCAGTTCTGGGCCGGTTTTACGGCTGGCTGATGGTTCCTCATCGGGTGGCCTTGTGCAAACACCCCGAGTATCACGCCTGCAACCGGCAGTACGGCAATGTGCAGAGGAAAACCGATAGCGTGGTCAGAAAGACGGATGAAGTCAGGAACGTACCGGCGCAGGGCATGGGGTGTTCCTAATGGGGCATTCGTAACTTTCTACACAATCAAAAAATAACTGAGGGAGATATTAGGTGTCCTTTTCCAAGGACAATAGGCATATTGGGTTATTGGAACTGACGGCATCAAATCTTAATTTTCAATTCTCAATATACTAGCCTTCAAGCACTTTTGCTTTGTTTGAAACATTCTTCACCTCAAAGGCACATACTTGCAGACCTTGATGGGAATGGAACTTTGAAGGCAGCCTTGGCTTATCGAGCAAATCCTCAAGTAGGTTGTATCGACGAGGTTCACACTTTCGAAGTCTCATCCACTTGAAATAATTCTAGCTTTTTATGTTGGGTCCCTTTTGCAACGAAATAAAAAACATTTTTATAACAAAATAAAAAACGCTTTATTTCAGCTCATTTTTTATAAATAAAATTCTGTACACATCAACAGTTTTATATACACATACAAAATATTCATATTATTATATACAATAGTATATTTCAGATAAAAAGGGTCATTGTGTGAGAAAAAATGCACTACCTAATAATTATAAATCTCTAGAGATTATTACTTAATTCTATACAACAGACTTTTTGTATTTTAATGATAATAATAATGATATTAAATAATTAAAGCTAAATATACAAATGACAACTGTTATAAATGATATTTATATCTTAACACCTTTGTTCTTTTGAAAATATAGCACAACAAATCTTAATATAGGTAGGTAGTTTTTTTTCTAAGTTTAAAAAGTCTTGTATTTTTGTGGCGCAACCTCGCGAAAAATGCCTCGATGGATTCCATTTTGCACACATCGATGTAGAAAGAGAGACAGAGACAGAGAGAGTGATGGAGTTGTGTTGTAGATTATACCTAAATTGTTACAAACACATATCTGATTTTAGTATTTTTTCAACATTTTCATTATATTTTTTTTGTATTGTATTGTTTATAAATATTTTTTTAGAAAACGTTTCTTGAGCACTAAAGCTTCTTTTCAAAAAAGAAAAAATGAATTGTACAGCATTGAAACGGTTACAAAAATTACGCATAAATCACAGCCATAACAAAAGGATCAGGGGAGAGAATAGAAAATGCGTAATTTTTGTATTATAAAAATTACAACAGTGGAAATTCGTAAATGGGAGATTATTTTTGAGGATGTGGGAGGTTCGGTGTTTTTTTTTCATTATACAACATCTACAGTGAGACAGGTGGGTATGCACTTTTTAAACTTACGAGAGAGAAAAAAGATAAAAACATACAACAATAATAATAACCATAATAAAAACTGCATACTATACATATAAGATAAAACTAAATTATTAACAAAGAATGCGCACTCTTATTTGCTACAACTTTTTCGAGATCATAGAAAAATATCACACAAGTTTTATTATGTACAATATCATAATAATAAAAATTCCTGGAACACATGTCGCATTAATCAGTGATTATGAGGGCATGGGTAGAACAAATAAACGAGAAAAAAAACCAGTAACATGCATGAAAACACGGAGGGAATCAACGCTTTAAACTGCCATCTACAGGCTGCTGTCAAGGTCAAATAACTAATAAGCAGCGGCAGCAGCAACAGCGTTTCTTGTTCTTGTGTTAGTTATAAAGTTTGAAAAACTGGCGTAGGAACTGATTCCGGGAAAATTCAAAAAAATCATCTCAATGATAATAGAAAGAAGGGACGCAACAAAACACAATACCTTATCCTCGATAGAGGGCGACGTAGCTCTCCCCAGTCCTCCAGCGGACGACGACCCGCCGCTTCCTCCGCCTCCTGCCGTCCTCTTGTGCTTCCTCGACTTCTTCACCGGACTGGTCGTCGACGTCGACGTCTTCGTCGTCACGAACTGAACCTCGGAAGATAATGCGGACGCCGCTCCCAGCCTCAGATGGATCGGTAACTTGCCCTCTGAAATACAAATATTATCTTTATGCCGTATTACGAGCTAAAATTCGAAAAACATATGAGAGAAGTTTTTAGAAATACGATAAGGGGCGATAAGCTTTTTCCGTGAAGAAAGAACATTCATTCTGGGTTAAAATATCATGTCGAAAACGGTGCCGTGTGCCCGCTGGATAAATTCCAATTAAATCGACCAAAATTATCATATATTTCCGCAGTTTTATCGATTACGTGTACATGCAGTATAGTACAAATACCGTAGACAATTGTAATTGTTGGAAATCGACTCACGAATCAAACGGTAAGCTACATTTTTCAAATACCCGTCCGCTAAAAATGCTCATTGATTTTAGGCCATCAGAATCCTCTGTGTATACACGTCTGTGTGCGTAAATAGATCCGTTTAGATCCATCGCATTCCCACATACTCATATATGCGCCGAGTGCATTTGGGAAATACACTCGTGTCGACAATAGTCCCTGAATACATCGGTAGCCGCTACGTTCGAAACGTCAAATTGCGCAAACCATTACCATCGTTGATACGATTTGGACAAGACAAGGGCAGTCTCTCACCGTCGTTGAACGAGTCTTTCATGATCGAGTTGACAAAATCATTGACGTACGTTGGCAAGGTATCCGACCGCTTTTGTAGACCGCACGGTTTTGATTTGTAGGAAGTGAGTCGTGTGAATTAAAAATTATCGTTGTGTTATATCTATCTAAATTTCGCGTTGTAGAAACGAAAGTTCGAACTCGCGTTTCTGGTAGCTTGATCCGTAATAACCTGTGTCAACTAAATCGGTATCAATCGACTTCCACGGAATATATCATTCGCACTTGCTATAAATTTGTCTACGAATCTTTCATTTGTCTCAAGACGGCCGACCGCCGCTATATTTGATTTCTATTATATTCAACGAACTTGAACCAAATTCTACGGTTGCGGCCAAAATAAAGCGGACGACAATGTCAACGAGTTGGCTTGCTGTCATGCGACGTTCAGGCCAGAATCCTGAAAAATCTGTCAACTGTCGTCCACTTTAAAAAGTCCGCAACGGTACATCTACATAGCTACATCATATCATCTTTATTGAACTTGTAAATATTAATCTGTGATTGTGTTCTTTATCTGTGTGTGTGATTGTCCTTCATATGCGAAAACATTTAACAAAGCAAATTCCGTAATTGATTCTCGTGTAGTGACCTGCGACATCTTCGCGAGTTCACTAGAGGCAATTAACTATTGCAGGTGGCGCCCTTGAAAATATTTCGTGTTGTTTGAACTGTCGAGAACGGCTGAAAGGTCAACCCACCCCAATCCCCTTCTGAGCTACGGGTCACTTTGGGCCAACGAATTTCTGTGTGAGATTCGCTGGTAATAGCCGGTTTTGCCCTCTTTCTATCAACCATCAGCCGTAACCTATTTCTGTGGTTCTTTCCAATCAGGGTCGATGTACCACGCGCCTTGCGCCAGAAGCGCACATGAGTTTATGCAATTCTGTAAAATGTGGAAATTTTCCGTTTCATTCATTTGCGCTAGAAGGGACTGAGAATGTGCATCTATGAACTTACCGAGTGCGCCGTTGAGTCGGTTAAGCCGAGGCACACCGGGTGTGTCGTCATAAAGTTTCCGACAATATTTCATTTTTGAAGTGAATCATTTCGAAACACAATACGAACCTTTGTTTTCGCTTTTTTTCGTTTTGCCCTTGCCGGCCCTGCTGCTGCTGCTGGATTTCCTGCTGCCGCTATTTTTGAACCCGACGCTTTGAAGCGCCGTCTTGAGGAGACGCGTCGGGACGGCATCGACCACAGCGTGCACCGACGAAGACGGATGCTTTTGACGTTCAGCCCGTTTTCGGCTCAGCTGCGCCCTCAAATCACCTGAAATTTCAAGTATTCATTAGTGTATCATGTTTTCATCAAATAAAACTGTGGGATTGTTGGAGCGCCCTTAAAATTACGAGACACTGACTACAAGGGTCGCCTGATGCTGATTACTAGCATTTAACTAATTTCTTTATGACTCACGTGACTCACTGATAACGGTTTATTGCAGCAAAAAAAAAGCGAATGATGGCAAAACCAACGTACCTTCGTCGTTTTCGGGAACGCCGTTGCCGGCACCGCAGCCGTTGTTTTCGTCGGCTTCCGGCGTGGCCGGTCTCCTGCCCAGCTCGACTTTCCTGAGCGACGTGACGACCAATCTGTCTTCGTTGTTCCGTTTCGTGGCGGCGGCACCCTCGCCGCTTCTCGTCGATTCCTCCGGTTTTTCCTCGTACTTGGCCGGATTCTTCAGTTTGATTTCGATCTTCCTGCTGTCGAGAACCGCTGCCGTCGTTTTCACTTGCTGTTGCCTGGACCTCAACGGTGATCTGCTGCTTTTGCTCCTGAATTCCGATTTCCCTTCCGCCTTCTTGTCGCTTCCGGTCAACTTGGCGAAGGGCAAAACGCCCGCCGCTCGCGTTGTCATCCCACCGCTGCCACCACTGCTGTTCAGCTTCGTTTTGAACCTGCCTTCGTTGTCGCTCTCGGATTCTTCCTCGTCGTCGGAAAAGAGATGCACGTCCGACTTGATGTCCAGATCGAAGTCCAGATCGTCGCCTTCCAGCAGAGCTTCTTCGTCCAGGTTGTCGTGCTGCGGTGTTTTCTTCGCGGTTTCTGGTTCGACGGTTTTGCTAGTGGTGCTGTTGTTGTCGGAAGATTTGAGACGTATGACGCCTTCTTTGATTTTCAGTTCGTTGCTTTCGAATTTCTTCTTGCGCGCTTCGAGGATCGGGTCCGATGGTTCTATGAGAGGTTTGATTGGTTTGGTGGTGGTGCTGCCGCCGCCGCTGGGTTTCGTCCCGAGGCGATCTCTGATTGGCGGTTTTTTGGATGCGGGCGGGGGCGGTGGAGGGCGCTGTTTGGGGCTGAGCGGGCGTTGTTTGGGCGGCGGAGGCGGCGAGGACGAACGCCGACGCTGGGGAAGCGGCGATTTGGAGCGTCGCCGCCTCGGGCTGGGGCTGCGCGAATACGACCTCCGCTTGCGCTTTTCGATGATGGCGCGGTTTTCCAAAACGAAAGCCGCACTGCGGGGCGACAGCGGCGCCATTATGGGCGGCTGCGTGCCGTGATAGGATTCGGTGCTGATCATGAGCGGCGCCAGCATGGGCGGCGGCGGCGCCTCGTACATCGGCGGCATCGGAGGCGGAGCGTACTGCGGCGGCGGTTGTTGGTAGAACATCGGCGGCGGCGGAGCGAACAACGGCTGCGGCAGAGTTTGCGGAGGCGGCAACAACGGCGGCGGCTTAGACCATTTCCTCGCGTTGTTCTTGAACGACTGCGACTGCGCGAAAAAGTCGCGCCTGCGCGGCGGCATCGGCGGCCCCGAAACCTGCGTCGATACTTTTTCAAACTTTCTTTCCGGTATCCTGTCTTCCGTTTTGTCTTCAACTTTGTCCTCCTTTTCGCTTTTCACCGCTTCCACCACCACTTCTTCCGCCACTTCAACTTTCTTCTCGTCTTGAACGGGAGCGGCAACCGCAGCGGTGACCCGTTTCCTTTTCTTCGCCGCCGGCGACTTCACCTTGTCTTCTTTGGATTGTTCTTTGGCATTGCCGCCAGCGCCGCCTTGAATTTCATTCTCCAGCTCTTCCATCAGAGCATCCAAACTGGTGGAACGTTTCAGGCCGTTCTTGGGACTGGGACTGCCGAGCTCTTCGTCGTCGTCGTCGCCGACATCGTCTTCCGATTCTTCGGATTCGTCGTCCGAATTGTCGTAGCGATCGAATTTGCTGCCGCCGCCGCCTTCGTTGGCTTTCGTGCTGTTGCTGTTGTCGTTCTTGTTGCAGTACCTGTCTTGCGGCAGAATCAATTTGGGCGGTGGCGACGATTGTTGAGAAAGTGTCGTCGACTGTTGTTGTTGTTGTTGTTGATGACGATAGTGGTTCGACAACGGTTGTTGTTGTTGTTGTTGTTGTTGCTGCTGCTGTTGATTACATCGGTGGTTGTTGTTCGAAACAACCGGAATCGATATCAAATTGGAATTCCACGACGGTGGTCCTCCCCAATTTTGATTACCCTGAAACAAACACATTCGGTCATTATCGAATAGAATTGGACCAAAAACGGAACCCTGAGCAATCCGCCACCTCATAATTTCATCATCGGTCATAATTTGTGAAGCTAAGTTAACGGATTACCCGGAACTCTCGAGTTACGTTCTTCATTACTGGTAAAGTTTCGACAGCTCTTCATTTTTGACAGATGACAGGTCGGACAGTATTTTCAATTCATTTTGAGCACAACGCTGAAAAATAGTTTTTTCCCGTGTAATAAAAGGGCTTGTCCAACCCTGTTAAACGGAAAGACACCTCAGCCAATCGCAAGAGTGGAAACAGGCGGTTATCATAGCAACCCCATCCCATGTGGATTCATCTCGTCGGTTTCAAAAATACGGACCCAGGGGTGCAGTCCACTTTTCCCATGACAGAGAACACTTGCGCGCATACCCGTGAGCGCACACTCCCGCTAGAACAAACGGCTACTACAGACCGCTAGTTCTGGGTTCACAGGTATAAGTGAAACTCACGTGGGAAAGGTGGATTCTCGAGCGTATACGAAAACTTTTCGTATACGCTCGAGGATTGCACCCCAGGGCCCGTATTTTTAACGCACTTCCCCCAAAAAAATGGGGAAAAGGCGCTGTTAGCTTCACTTTGTCCGTCCGTCCGTACCCGGGATAACTCCTCGGGGAAAAAAGATATCGATGTGGTGTAAACGTTGATCGATAGTACATGTGTTCAGGATGTCAAGTTGACTTTTGCTTTCTTGTTACTTTGCCGCCATCTTTGATCCGCCATTTTGAATTTCTCTAAAAGTGATCCGATTGGAATGAAATTTGCAGGCAATGTAAACCACATCAAGATCCATCCAAATTTTTGACAACTGATGCCCCGCCGCCATCTTGTTTCTAAGTGATGGAACTACGAGAATGATGCCTCAACGAAAAGAGATATCGATGTGGTGCAAACGTCAATCGAATACGTACGTGTCCACCATATAAAGTTGACCAATGATTTTTGTCACTTGGCCGCCATCTTTGATCCGCCATTTTGAATTTCTCTGAAAGTGGTCCGATTTGGGTGAAATTCGCTGGCGATGTGAACTTCATCAAAATACATCCGATTTTGACCAAAAATGATGCTCTGGCGCCATCTTGGCCGCCATATTGAAATTTCTTGTGGAACGATTTTCATGGAGCTTGGAACTTCAGGTGGATTTATACTCGCAGAAAATAAGGGTGTCTTCAGTCAGCTTATTTAGCCGCAAGTTTCAATTTTAGTCGCAAGCGCAGCATCGCTTATTGGCTGTTCTGAGGAGGCTGGTTCGTAAGAGCCAATGGGCGTCGCTGCGCTTGCGACTCCAAATAAGCTGACTGAACGCACCTTAAGAATAAAAATAAAAATAACGATAAGAATAAAAATAAGAAAAATAAGAACGGCAACTGCCCATTCATACTCCAGAAATAAAAATAAGAATAAGAAATAGTTTGAAACATTGCTCCTAGGTGTCGCTCGAAGCATTAGAATGACAGTCGTCAAAATTTTTAGTTGCAGTTTTTAGCTTAATGCTGTTGTTATTGCGGTTGTTTTTCTACTTGTTTTGCTTGGTGTCATACAACATCACTAATCTGTAATAATACTTGAATAGGTAAGTAACCAAAACAATTTTTTACATCTCATTATTTCACATTAATATCATGTGTAGTGTAGGTATCTACTTCTAAATCTAAATTATGGCAGTAATAGACAATAATCACTGATTTGAACTTGTGAAGATAACTGGTAGATGGCGCCACGTTTGGACCGCCACGCCGTTACAAAACAACCCTTGGGAATTTCTCGCCTACCCAAAGACAGGCGGTTTCAGGCAACTCTTGCTACATCGATGTACTGCGGATTGCATGAAAGCAGCCCCCATCGTCATCGGCAAAGCTCGACTGCGTTCGTCACTCGTTCGGCTCATCTTCGAGCAGAAGTTGAAAATATTCAAGTTGTTTTTTTTATTCTTAAATTTCTTGAGCAGTAGCGGCGGTAAGTACTTTTTTTGGGGGGGGGGGCCTAAGATCTCGTCATTAACGGAAGGAAACACAAGCCACGGAAGGCTTTAAAACACATTGAAGACTATTATTCTACATGAGTTAACTGCATAACTTGATCAATCAATAACATTGAGGATGATTTGTGCAGAATTTAGGAAACATTTCGCCCTCAATGACTCTTTTACGCCGCCACTGTTGCCATATCTGCGCATCCTCAATACGCAACAGTGAATGGAAAGTTGGAATTCCTTATTCTTATTGTTATTTCTTATTTTGGTGTATAAATGCTTCCATCTGAAAGCTCATTTTTCAACATTTTCTTATTTCTATTCTTATTGTTATTTTTATTTTTACTCTTATTTTTTGCGAGTATAAATCCACCTTTACTCTTGTTTCGTACGATCATTCTTATATTCCAGATAAATTTCAACATTCCACCGCCATCTTGGCCGCCATATTTAAATCTCTCATCAGTGAAACGATTTTCATGAAATTTGGAACTTACCCTTGTCTAGTACGATCATTCTAATTTTCAAGCCAAATTTCATGATTCTGCCGCTATTTTGGCCGCCATATTGATTATTTTTTAAATTTTGGCAGAATTCCTTTAATGTGAAAACGGCAATTCGCCATATGACACAACGCCAGTGCGGTTACCAACAACCATACGAAAATGTTTTTTCCCATCGGTACATGTGTACCGGTCAGACGGGTCATTTTTTTTGCATAGTGATGATGATAGCCGTACTTTCTTCACGATAGTAATCAAAGTAAACCCTTATTTCTCTTGTTTTTTCACCCGTTTGATTGTTAAAAATTCAAACTCCTGAAAAATGCAATGTTTTTATCACTAGTTGCACAAATATCTATTGAAATTGTGCTGAATAAATAAAATATGAACAAAAATATTGCATTTATTACCATTTACATTGAGCAAAAAACTTCAAAAATATAAATATTACATATTGTCACATGTAGGGCAGGTAAGTCTTCGTTCGTTGTAAATTCGCAGCTCTTTCAATATTGTTCTTTTGAGCTCCAGACCCTCTCTCAATATAGCCAGCTTTTCTTCCCTATATCTCCGCTGTTCGGCGTACTGTTGCTTACTCATATCTATCATGATTGAGGACATATCTTGGAATGCCCTCAAACGGGCTACCTTCGTTGGTGACCCAGATGACCTCTTCCTTTTTAATGCAGATGGTGCTGCGGCCATCTGGTCCGGCGCTGGTGGCATGGTCACCTTCCGCTGTTTCCGGTTCCTCAGGGATTTTCTCACCTTCTACATCGTTGAAAAAATCAGGATAACGATAAATCGACAATGGCCAACAACACAGCCATAAAATCACTAGGATTTAGTGACTAAAATTCGAGACTAGCGCCATGGTGTACGGGAGCAGCATTATTCATGTTCAAATCCTCCCACCTAGCTTACCGTTATACAGGGTGATTCACTACCAAATGGACATAGCTTAAGGTTGGATCCAGTTTCTCCAGGTGAACCAGGATCTGGTTTTGAAATTTCTATAAAGTTGTTCGTTTCGAAGCGACAGGGTGATTCATGTATTTCGTAGAATTTTTTGACAAGCTGTATCTTCACAACGACTCGGTGGATTCGATTGAAATTTTGTGAGTTAATTCTTCTATTGATAGCTGACACATCGCCTTATCAAACAGTTCAAAATTTCCAGGGCCGGCTTTGAAAAAAAAACTTCAAAGCTTTTTTCAAAAAAAGACATTCTGTATGCATATTTTTCAAAATTCATTTTCACATTCAGAAACCACATGAAACATGCTAATAATATTGCAAAAAAAATTGCTTGGCATCATTGAGCTGTCAATAAAATTTTGATGATCCTGAAAATTTTTGAGGTTAGGATTTTTTGTGAATTGATAATTCAAAATATTTGCAAATGATCTATTATGGCTTTGAATTTCAGCCGTTTTGTCAAAAAAAATATTCACGTTTTTTCAGTAGCAAAAATTTTTTTTATCAGAATTAAAAAAAAACTTGTTACGACCCTCAACTTCACTTCTATCTCACATTGGGCTGAAATTGAGGGACGTGACATACATTTTTCGGATATTTTGATCAAGTTTTTTGTTGCTCCTACTTAGTTACTGGAAAACGTTGACAAATTTTTTTTCTTTTTTTGACGAAACGGCTGAAATCTAAGGCCGTTTCTGCAATCATCTGCCTCAAATTCAATATTTCAAATTATCAATTCACAAAAAATCCTAACCTTGGAAATTTTTAGGATCATCAAAATTTTATTGGCAGCTCAATGGTGCCAAAGCTTTTTTCAAAAAAGACAATCTGTATGCATATTTTTCAAAATTCATCTTCATATTCAGAAACCACATGAAACATGCTAATAATATCGCAAAAAAAATTGCTTGGCACCATTGAGCTGTCAATAAAATTTTGATGATCCTGAAAATTTCCAAGGTTAGGATTTTTTGTGAATTGATAATTTGAAATATTTGCAGATGATCTATCATGGCCTTGAATTTTAGCCGTTTCGTCAAAAAAATTGAAAACCGTTCGCTACTTCTCGAGTTATTTAACCTCAAAGTTTTTATTTTGACAGATTATAACTTTTGACAGATGACAGATATGTCATAACTTCTACATGTTTTGAATGGAGTTTTCCAAGGACTTCAAAATAAGCTATCAAAATTTCGTGTCACTTTTTGACAGTGACATTTCTCACTGACAGATCACGTTGAAAAAAAATTTCCCTCGTCTACCATGAACCCTACGAGTACGTGCATACCAAATTTGGTCGAAATCGGTCAGACGGTTTAGAAATGAATGATAGAGGGTAAAAAAAAAACCTGACATACTATAGTATGTTCACTTCTACCGTGATTCTAGTCGGCTGTGAAATTTTGTTTTCAAGTTTCCAAATCTGAAAGATAGAAAATCCCCAAAGCTTTGCGGTTGGCTGCTCTGGCTTCATTCGGCGCAATAATGCACGAAGAGACACGAAGTCGTTCGGATCACTTTTGGAACACATTTTTTACGCATTTCCTCTGCAGATAGACGGAACATTTTTGCGGGATATGATGTCTAACACTTTTATTGGAAAATGTAGTAATTTTTCGACCTTTTTTTTCCTTTTTCGTCAATGAACAAATAACTCAAAGCAGCTTTGACATTTGACAGGTGTCAAAAATATTGTTACGAAGCTCGCGACCATCCCGGCTTTTTCCAGAGAAATCTAGATTTCCGCGTTGCATTCGAAAAGCATCGAGAGACTGCAGCGGTAGGTCACGACACGTCGAGACTTCTGGTGGAGGTGCCGTAGAAGGTACGCGTATATTCTCGACGCAGATACCAGAAAAATCCTTGTGTCCTGGAAACACCAACGATCAAACAGGAAGCATCCAGAACCTTCGATGCCACTATAAGAGAGGAACTCGACCTGGCATCGGCAGAGTTGGAATCGAGCGATCATGGCGTTAACATCTCAAGCGACATGGTGAATTTCTAAGAGATTAATAATTCTGTGCGTTATTTAGTTGTATCGGTAGTAGCTAATAAAGTGCAGTTTGTTTACAAGTAAATCAGCGCGTTTAATTTCGAAATAGGCGAACCCGAATACCGTAACAATATTTTCAACCTCTCGAAGCCAGTTCAACTTTACGATGATTCAAACTAAAAATATACTAGCCCTTCGTCCAAAAAGGGGGACCCATGGAACCATCAATCCTTTCACCTCTTCCAATTAACCGAATTTCAGAAAACCCAGCCGCTCAAAGTTGCGTATTGGACCGAAATTCATGTGAGTACCTTCAATTTGCACTTTGCTTTTGTTTTTGGAGCTTGGCAGAACAAGTTTTTGTCGACCTTGAATGGCCGCCGTCAAGATGATTTAGATTGGAGGCGGCCCCGTGCGGTTTCGGCGTCCAAATGACGGTAATGGTAGCCTTACATTGAGCATCAAATGCTGCAGCTTTTTTAGCTGCAGAGTTCTGATTGGCACTGACGCCTGTCATTGCTGTCAATGACCAACATGTGATCAATGAGAGCTCAGCAGCTAAAAAAGCTGCAGCACTTGATGCTCAATATAAGGCCACCATAATACAGCTCTGCGCCCCTCTAGTCGCATTTCCACGTATGACAAGGTCAGTTTTCCAAGATTTTAATATCAGTTTGGTGAGAAATATAAATTTACTTTCAGAGGAGCCAGTTTAACACCAGGTGAAAAAGCGACAAGCCTACAATGACAAAGTAGAAAATTCGCCCAGCCAACCAGAGTCACAGTAGAAGTGAACCTAAAATAGCCGGGGCACTGAATCACAGCAAGTCGTGAAGAATGTTCAATGCACAATGACTCATTAACATTAACACTCTAATGACAGTGGCAGCCAAGATCCAGTGGCTAGTAGGGCGGGGGCGGCTAGACAGGGTATGCAGCGTTGCCATTGAAATTAGATGTGGGATTTTTAAAAATTTAGCGCCTTCCCCTTACGCATGCGCACCTAACCAAACGAAAGAGCATTATTTACCATATGAGCGAAAATCGCCACCAACCCTGAAAACAGCTGAGCCCAGGAGAGAAAACTGACAAAATATCTTGGATATGCATCAAATAGTATAGGCGATTGACCTTATTGGGGAAAATGGCGCATTCGTGGAGGAAGATTCAGGGAATTAATCGTTTGACATTACCACTTGTCAAATTTCATGTCATTGATGTGGGTATTGCAGGTATCTACTAGTGCCTACCTAGGCTACTAGACGTCCGACTATGTGTTCCTCTCAAAAAAATTCCTCCACGATCAAGTACCGATCTCTACACCAGGTGGCGTTTTTTGAATGTAAATCGCCTATTGGGATGTTCCCATCTACTGTCGCACGCAGGGGCGCATGTGCAGATCACCCACCAGACCGGCGATCTGGGATGCGTCGACTGTCAAAAATCCTCGGACAAATGACAAGATTGAAGTTTAGTTCGCGCATATCCAAGTGGATGGCGCTTGTGTCGACAGAAACGTATCGCGAGTCATTGAAACAACCACCGAACGCACAATGCTTGTTAACTCCCACACAAGCCTTTGATTTCTCGCATTCTAACATTTTCAAACTTTTCTTGCCACTTTATCGCTAAACCACTAACCCAACTTTCTCTTATTAAATGTTTTTGACGTTTTTGTCCGAGGATTTCGCCGTCAAGTGTCAAGCTGCGGCTGCCGTCTGTCAAAAAACCGGCGCATGCTTCCCTCACATGAAGAGGGCCGGGAACTACCCTATTGACATGAAGTGGCCTGGGGATTAGAAAGGCGAAAACTCGAGCGAAAACTGGGAAAACCCAATAGTCCGGATGCTAGTTGAAAGTACCTTGCATTTTTTGATGGGAAGATGCCACTCGGTGGAAATGTTCTTTGCATCGTACTCTTCCGATCCAGAAAGGTAGCCATCAGCGCCATCCATGCCGGCGGCGTATACAGGGTGATACAGAAAAAAAAGTTGAAAAATTATATTCAATTAACCGAAACATGTGGAGACGTGTAACTCACCACATACATTATCTACTTTATGCTTATGAAGTCACAGCAAACTGTTCTTGATTACCTTGAACCGTCTTTGAAATGTAGGGGAAAATCAGAAAAAAAAACAAGAACACTCTTTTTTCCATAAATAAGTAATTCTTCGAGATATTGACACAATACTAAGTATTTCTACAAAAAGTAATGTTAGAAATGATATGAGCTGGGTAGCCAATTCCTAAGCCAACTATTTCCAGAAATACGATTGTCAACTTTTATTTCTTCTTGAGCACCATCTTGAATCTGTCCTGTGAGGCATCGTTGAAAAAGTGATTGGTTATTATAATAATGGTAACATGAAATCATTGCATCGCAAAAACAACCTCCTCATCATAATTTAGTGACCTCTTCGGCGGGAAAGAATTGTCATTCACGTATTTTTTGGCTCCTCAAAGCTTTAGTGCCCATGATGGCATTTGCGACATCTGGAATGGTGAAATATGTTTCGCATTATGAACCTTGATGTACTTTGAGGTAGCCAACCTAGTTTCACCATCATCAATCAAGAGGTTTGTTCTTAAAAGCTGTTTGAACAAAATTTGTGCCGTTTTTTTATGAAAAATACGAAATATTGGGTCTCTCACCCTTACTTGATCCCTGTATGAAGATAGCCTGAAACCGAAAGTCTCCGAACTTTGTATGAGATTGGTTCAGTGGGAAGTGCTCTTCAATGTTTAGTCGTCGAAAATTGCATAGTTGCGTTCAGATTCCAGACAGAGAGCGACAAAGAAGTTCATGCAGTAAAAAAAGACATAAATTACAGTCGAGAAAAAACTAGTCCAGAGCTAGACTGAAAGCTGTCTGGAGACCTTGCATAAATGTGCAATTTGGTACTCTGTTAGAGCCTTAAGTTAGTAATGTTTCAAGCCTTTCACCCACGCATGAGAGTCTTACAGAACCTGTGTATTGCGGGCAGCCTATCTAAAAGGGACATTTCCGGGATTTCTCCGTTGCATTGAAAGTTGTGTCTTTTTTTACTGCATGAACTTCTTTGTCGCTCTCTGTCTGAATCTGGATTCAATATTTTGCATTTTCCATAAAAAAATGAACAAATTTTGTTCAAACAGCTTTTAAGAACAAACCTTTCAATTGATGATTGCAAAAATTGGTAGGCTACCTCAAAGTACATCAAGGTTCATAATGCGTAACATATTTTACCATTCCAGATGTTGCAAATGCCATCATGGGCACTAAAGCTTTGAAGGGCCAGAAAATACGTGAATGGCAATTCTTTCCAGCCGAAGAGGTCACTAAATTATGATGAGGAGGTTGTTTTTACGATGCAATGATTACATATTACCATTATTATGATGACCAATCACTTTTTCAATGATGCCTCACAGGGCAGATTCAAGATGGTGCTCAAGAAGAAAAAAAGTTGACAATCGTATTTCTGGAAATAGTTGGCTTAGGAATTGGCTACCCAACTTATATCATTTCCAACATTACTTTTTGTAGAAATACTAAGTGTTGTGTCAATATCTCTAAGAATCACTTATTTATGGAAATAAAAGTTTTTGTTTTTTTTTCTGTTTTTCCCCTACATTTCAAAGACGTTTCAAGGTAATCAAGAATGGTTTGCTGTGACTTCATGAGCATAAAACAGTTAATGTATGTGGTAAATTACACGTCTCCACATGCTTCAGTTATTTAAATATAATTTTCCAACTTTTTTTTTCTGTTTCACCCTGTAGACGCTGCCGGCATGGATGGCGCTGGTGGCTACCTTTCTGGATCGGAAGAGTATGATGCAAAGAACATTTCCACCAAGTAGCATCTTCTCATCCAAAAATGCAAGGTTCATTCCATTTTATGCAACTAGCATCCGGACTACAAGTCCCTTGATACACGACCAAAATCATCATCCCTGCAACACGTGAATCTAGTAGTCAGCCTCAACATGACAGCTTCATTCTTGGTTGCCATGTAACGATAGCTCGTGGTTGCCGAGTAATGACAGCAGCTTTCGATTGTTCCAGGGATGTGATGATTTCAGCAAGCTGAACTCGGTTTCGCAAACTGGTTTATTGATCAAAGCTTGGTACTCGACTAATACCTCTACTGCCGAAATATATCGACTTGAGCAGAACAGAATAAAGCAACGGATGGATAAGCCTATTAGCTAATCGGGTGTAGGAACGGCATGGTAATCCAAGCCGACTTTCTACTTACGTTTCGAACGCCCCACTGGGCTCCGCCACCGCGAAACTTGCCGACGCCCCTGCGGGGCCTCCCCGGCGACCCGCCGAACGCGTAACTGGGGCACCTCGCTTCGACCAGTTGCTTCTTCTTGAGCGACTGCAGTGCGACCCTGCGTAACGCCTCCAGGTCGTCTTCTTCATCGGATAACTGGCGAAAACAATCGGTTCGGTTAAATCGGGCCGCAAACGATCGGTCCGGGCGAAACTTACCTTTAAATTATCATCCATGGCTGCAGAATCGACGCCAGCAAAAATAACACAACAATTCTGCAATATGGCGACGTGACACTTCAGTCAGGCGCGCTTGGAGAAAGCGCCGCGCGGCGGCGCCACTCTCGCACTCTCGCCGCTTTGCAGTTTTTCGCTGAAAAAAGCGTGCGTTTACGTTCCAGGCGGATGGTTTAGTCTTGATTTGGCCACAACTGGGTTCGTTTAACAATCCTGCGGCGTTTAGCAAGGTTTTGGAATGGTAATTGATTTATTTCCTTGATTCCAGCCGGGGATTGGTAACGCAGTGTCACTAGGTGAAAGTCCCTAGAACTGTCTGGGGGGGGGCACTGAAAGGGAGTGAAAGTTTACGAATTAAACGCTAAAGCGTTGCATAAAAATGCTGTGTGATTAGAAAACGTAAACAGGCGTGTTATTGAAGAGTGCAGAGTGAAACGGTGCTGAAATTGGGGCGTGAGCAGGAAAAAATTGCATGGAAGTGACAGGTGCGAGGCGGCAGAAAACCAAATTCCCCCAGACATCGATCCGATCTGTCATTTGTCAAAACAGCGGTGTTCACCAGACGATGTGTGTGTGTGTGCGTGAGCGCCAGTAGCGGACGAGGGACTACTAGCGCGGTTCAAGGCCCCCAGGAATCCGGGCCGTGATGCTCGACTGAGGCCGACAATCGAAATGGACGATTCCACGTCTGGCGGAAGCCCCCTGCCGGAGAGCCCCAGTCCGGGACCGACGGAGAGCAGCCCGACGAAAAAGTCCACGTTCAAGACGATCCTGCAGGCCAAGAAGCGGCTGCAGGCGTTCTCGCCGGTGATCAAGAAGCACGTCAAGGAGGCGACCGACTCGCCGACGCCGCCGCCGGCCGCCGACCACCCCAAGAAACCGCCGAAGCCGACGGTCAAGGCGAGGTCGCTCATAGAGGAGCTGGAGGAGATCAAGCGCGAGGAGCAGGCCAAGCTGCAGGCGGTGACGCAGTTCAACCAGCAGCAGCAGCAACAGCACCAGCAGCAGGCCGCCGCCGCCGCGAGGCGGTCAAGGTCGCGGTCTTATGGTTAGTCCAGCACCCGGTTCCCGGTTCTGTCCTCCTGGCTCTGTGGCATCCCACAGAAACCAATGTTTGCCAAAGCGTTTGCATATCGTACTTGAATCCTCCAGTAATGCTACGGTCATAGTTCAGTTTCTGTGGGAGCGCTGTAGAGCTCGAGGGAGTCGAGAAACCAACGTCGAATGGAACTCGGTCATTTCAGACCTATCCTGTGTGTTTCAATTGTAGACAAAGATGGTTGTTTCTAATCATGCGCTATTCAGTACTTTGGTGATAGAAAATGTTGAGGCTAAGGTGTGAAAAGGGTTCAAAGGGAAAGGTTTTTCAAAAATGGGCGTTGTAGCAGTTGATGCGTTCACAGAAAGGGAGGGGGGATGGTTTCTTACAAGACAAAATAGCTTCCACTGCCACTACTTCTGTGGCTGCTGGAGGCGGTTACTGACTACTGCGGCACTCCTGCCTACAAGGAGGCTCGTCCCGCTTGTCCATTTTCAACCACGATCACCTCACCCCGCGCCCCATATCTCGTAGACGCCCATTAATTGTATAAAATGCACAAAATGTGATGAAAATCAGACTAATAATCATGTAGGCATTCAGTCCAGGAATTTTAGCTGTTTAAATCGCAAATAGCGAACAAAAATGAAAACTAGCCGGATTTTTGTATATAAGCTCAGTTAAGCATGTAGTTCAACATACTAAAAGTCCTCAAGAATTCGGTGTGAGCTTCGGCCATTGTGGCCTCGAGAAGAACTTGAGGGTCAGTTTTTCGCGTATATCTCGTGAGCAATAGCACTTGGGAAAAAAGTTGCTGGGAAGAAATTGTTTTATTGTCTACTAGAAAGGTCCTTACACATTTCATCGTCAGTCATTTCCTTCTTCGTCAAAACACAACAAAATAAAAATAGTCCAGATGCTCAATGCTGAAGACTGGTATGGACCTTGATTTTTATGATGGCGGAGTGTCACTTCGTAGAGGTGTTGTTTGATCCACTCTCTTTTGGTTGAAACTTGAAGCCATCAAGACGAACTATGCCGGCGGCATATACAGGGTGAAATGAAAATTAAAAGTTAAACATTTGTACCTCGAGAACGAAAATAGGCGAAGACATGTAAATCGCCTTAAATAATTCTGATTTCATGGTCATGAAGTCATCGTAAACTTGAATTGAATATCTTGAGCCGTTCTTGAAATATCTTCAAAAGGCTGAAGTTGTTACCAAAAAAAATTATTTTCGTCTACTTATCAGAAAAAAGTTGACTGTTTTCTCTAAAATTAGTTAGTCTAGAGAGGGCTTTTCACTGTAATTTCATTTTAAATGTAATTTATCATTGTTTCGATTCAAAACACCAAGTTTCGATTCAATATCTGAAGAATTACTGATATACGGAAAACTATTTTTTTTTTCGTAACGACTTCAGTCTTCTGAAGATATTTCAGAAACGGCTCAACATATTTGATTCAAGTTTACGACGACTTCATGGTCATGAAATTAAAAATATTTTTGGCGATTTACATGTCTTCACCTATTTTGGTTCTCGAGGTACATTTGTTCAACTTTTTATTTTTATGTCACCCTGTATATGCCGCCGGCATAGTTGGTACTAATGGCATCAAGTTTGAATCAAAAGAGAATGGATCGAACAACACCTCTACCAAGTGGCACCCTGCCATTATAAAACTCAAGGTCCGTACAGTCTTCGGCATCGAGCATCTGGACTACTTAGCTTTTCTTGTGTTTTGACGAAGAAGGAGTGGACTGATCATGGAATATGTAAGGACCTTTCTTGTAGACAACACAATTTCCAACAATTTTGCTCCAAGAACTTTTCCTCCAAGTGCCATCGTTTACGAGATAAACACGAAAAACTGATCCTCAAGTTCTTCTCGAGGCCACAACGGCCGAAGCTCACACCGGATTCTTGAGGACTTTTACTATGAACTACATGCTTAACTGAGCTTATACAGGGTGTCCGTTTTTCGAGGCTAAGCATGGGTATCTCGCTTATCTTGAGAGATACAAAGTCGGTTAAATTAGGAAAAAGTTGCGCATTTTCATGACGATCAATGATCCAAAATGAAATTTGACGTATCGATTTTAGTTTTTGAGATATCGTGAAAAAACAGAAATTTGAATTTTTGTTTTCATTTTTTATTCAAGAAACGGTTGGAGGTGGCTTTTTCTAATCTAGACATTGTCAGGGCACTTTTTCAAGGGAAATTCAAAGCTGCCGAAATCTTTATTCTAGCTTCAAAGCAACCGAGATACGACATTCAACTTTTTTCTCTAATGGGCGCCATATTGGATTTTGATATTTTTGAATACGGTATTCTTTTTGGTTACAACGATGTGCCACATGTCACTGTTGAACTAATGTTTAACATTTACGTTTTTTTTATTGTCGGTGCTGATTTTGTTTCCAAAGCACTCTTTGAAAAATAAAAATAAAATTTTTAGCTCAAAAGCATGAATTCAACAGTGACATGTGACACATCGTTGTAACCAGAAAAAAATTATGTATTAAAAAATGTCAAAATTCAATATGGCGCCCATAAGAGAAAAAAAAGTTGAATGTCCCATCTCGGTTGTTTTGAAATCTATAATGAAGATTTTGACAACATTGAATTCCCCTTGGAAAAGTGTTTTCACAATATCTTAATTAGAAAAGGCTACCTTCAACCGTTTTTCAAAAAAACAAAAAATGAAAACAAAAATTACAAATTTCTGTTTTTTCTCGAAATCTCGAAAACTAAAACTAACAAGTCAAATATCTTTTTGGATCGTTGTTCGTCATGAAAATTCGCAACTTTCTTCTAATTTAACCGACTCTGTATCTCTAAAGATAAGCGAGATACCCATGCTTAGCCTTCGAGAAACGGACACCTGTATACAAAAATCCGGCTAGTTTTCATTTTTGTTCGCAATTTTTTCTGTAATTCCTGGACTAATTAGCATTGGAATAATTATGAACTCTGTTGTGAAATACAATTTTTTTCCTCTGTCCAAACACCTCAAAGTATTCAAAACTAACAAAGATTAAAATCGCGCTTCAGGTTACTGATAAAATGCGCAACTTGCTCTTTGCTAATTTATCCGAGCTCGTATTTCTTGTTACACTTGCAATCAGCCAGATTCCGCGCTGTTGTTCCGGATTTTACGTAAACTAAACTGACCATCGAATTCGCCATTCATTTTCATCAACGCCATGCTTTTAAATAGGCATCTTCGCGAGCATTTTTGGCACCTACATGAAAGGAACAATTTGGCATCGCACAATTTTCCAGCCTCAGACTTAGCTCTTTATGTACGGATTATGTGATCGTTATTTGAAAAGTATCCAATCCACCGGTAATAACTCCCGATTCCTAGTGAATATTGCTTGGAACAAAAACAGGTCGATTTTTATATCAAGGAGGACATCTAAAGCGTGGGACATTAACAAATTTCTATATTTAACTCCTTCGTCGCCATCCAACCCAGCTATGCAGGATGCCGTTGACTACATTCAAGATAGCTGGAAGGTCGAAAATCTGTTGAGTAGGACACTCAAGAGATTTTTAGAAAAAAGGGTGTGGGGTTGAAAATTTTGATTTTTTTTCTGTTAAAAAGAATTTAGTCTCCCAATTTGATGTACTGCCAAAGCATGTGGTGCCATTGGAAATTACTTTCCCGACTCCCCACCAACATGGAAGGGAAAGTATTGTAATCATCTCGGTAATCATGCAGAAAAAAAGTTTTGAGATTTCGGCGGATCTCGCGACGGATATATCCATTTTGAGGTCCCCCAAGACTATTAAGACCGAGATTAAGACCATTTATTTTCCAGAATGATGTCTGTCTGTGTGTGTCTGTCTGTATGTCTGTCTGTCTGTGACTGTCTGTATGTCTGTCTGTCTGTCTGTGATCTTCCACGATAACTGCCGAACCGTTGGCTCGATCGACTTGAAATTTGGTATGCAGACATGGTTTTTCTCTGGAAAGATCCCATTCGTTTTTGGCTGTCGTCTGCAAACAGAAGTGTCACTTACAACAAATGACTTGCGGTTGGAAGTATTGTTCTATTTGTCATCTGTCAAATGAAAAAATGTCAAAGCCCAAAACTTTACCATTCAATAGACCATTTCCACTGACGTCACGCGGCTCCGTCTTGAACAGCTGATTCGGGGCAACGTCAGTCAGATCTGCGTTTTCTGTCACGGGGCACGTGGGCTACGTCAGTCATGTGCGTCAGTCAGATTGGTAGTATGTCAATCGGTCAGTCGGTGTCTGTGTGTAAATGGCCGCATTCGTAAGTCACAACAGTTGTGGAGCACTTGTACGCCATTGGTCAAAATTGAAATTTCGACGAATCGCGTGGAAGTGCTCCACAATTGTTGTGACTTACGAATGCGGCCAAAGTCACTGGTGTCACAAAGTTTAGACAAACTGGTACGTAAAGTTGACATCATGTTTGACGTTGCCCCGAATCAGCCGTTCGACACGTGCGTGTGACGTCATGAGGAAATGGTCAATTATTTAAAATCTATCCGATAAATTGGAGCCAAATTTGGCAGGAAGCAACACGACAAAAGAGTCAAATGAGGAGTCGAATCAAGTCTGCAGTTACACTTCTCCACCATTTTCCAGTAGGGCGTTATGGATTTTCAATATTTCTCCTGGCCGTTGCCACCCGAGAGGGCCTTTCCCTTTCGCCCGTGATTTGACCAGGACGACTCGCTTTTGACGCAGGACTCCACCCAAAAAAATTCATTCCTGCTCGGGGATCGATTTTTTCCGAAAAATTTCAACTGATAACGAAAGTGGAGCGGTGGTGGCCGAGTGGTACAGGTGATGGCAAGCCAAACCATTCGCGCTGCCCTGTGTGGGTTCGAATCCTACTTCATCCATGGATATTTTGTGCTGTCCCCGAGGTTGCATGGCAGAGCAGCTTATAGCTGAATGTCGCCTCGTAAAATAAGACAATTAAATAAATAAAAAAAATAAAAAAAGTAGATTGTCGATTTTCACAATAAGATGATTCGGAATAAGATATGAGGTTTTGCCGGAAAATTCAAATTTCCCTGCAAATTATTTTCAATCTTTCTCTCTAATTCCAACTTCCCACCCGAAGGAACGTTTTGAACAAAATTTTTCATAGGTTCCTGGATACTAGTCGGGAAAGTTTTAGGGTGACACAACCGATTTTTCAAACTTGAGGTGGGTGGGTTAAAGGGTTCAATAATAGAAATCGGCCAGTTATATGTTTTAGATGTCCCCCCTTCCCCCCTTGATATAAAAATGGTCCTGTTTTTGCTCAAATAAGATATATTCACTAGAGATCGGAAGCTACGACGCGAGCCACGACGGATGGATAGTTTTCAAATGGTCACCCAGTACTTACAGGGCGTTTAATTTTTAAATGTCATTTTTTTAGCCATCCAAAGTCGAGCCGAGCAATGACATTTGTTTGATTGATTTGTTTTCCGTCTCCAAAAACATCTTGCTTCTTGTCTATAGTAGGTTCACTTGTACTGTAACCTGTAACTGTATAATCAATTTCACGGCTTTCTGCATTAGAGCAAGCTATGGAAAAATTATATTCTGTTGGTACGAATGAGTATGAAGCCATAACCGTCGTCGTAGATAGTTTGTGTAAATGTGGTAGGTATGTGAAGAGGTTAGGTATTGTGGCAGATGTCACTCGTCGCGCGGTGTGATGCACGTCAAGTCAAAATGTTCTAGTTTATGTGGCGAAAACAGATAAACGACGCGAGTTCCTCGGAGTGTAAATTTGCTGGACAGCGTCTTCACGGGTTGGTGGGTCTTTGCTTGTGCTCTAGTAATGGCAGGCACTGTATAAAATGAAGTCAGCGGCAGCATTGATAGTAGGAAGTACGTGCTCTAGCTCGTTCATACAACACTTGAACGGACTAAAACAGCATACAAGCCAGAAGAAGATGAAGAAAGGACTACCTACATACATGAAAGGGACAATAATTATTTCATGTTGATGAGATCTTCCAACACAGAGTGCACTCATGCGTTGAGTATCTGTAATGCGTCGTGTCTCGATTTTCTCGTCTTGTACAGCCCAACTTCATAAATCAATGTCAATCCAAGCGAATTTTCTCAACCTTACTGTGGCCACTGGACAGGCATTTTCATCAAATTTTCTTTCCTTTAGTTCTGCCCCTGACTTCCTTCGGCTCCATTTTATACAGTGGCCGCCACTACCGCAGAGCACAAGCAAAGAGCCACCAACCTGTGGAGACGGTGTCCAGCAAATTTACACTCCGAGGAACTTGCGTCGTTTATCTGTTTTCGCGACATGAACTGGAACATTTTGACTTGACTTGCATCATACCACGCGACGAGTGACATCTAAAGGGTGACATCTGCCACAAATGCCACAATACCTAACCTTTTTACATACCTACCACATTTACACAGACTATCTGCGACGACGGTTATGACTTCATACTCATTCCTACCAACAAAAAATAATTTTTCCATAGCTTGCTCTAATGCAGATAGCCGTGAAATTGATTAAAGTTGGCTGGGCAAATTTTCTACTTCAACATTGTAGGCTTGCCGCCTTTTCACCTGGTGTGAAACTGACTTCTCTAGAAGTGGAAGGAAGTTATATTATCAAAAATAATATTAAAATCTTAGAAAACTGACCTTGTCATACGTGGAAATGCGACTAGAGGGGCGCAGAGCTGTATTACCGTCATTTAGACACCAGAACCCTACGGGGCCGCCTTCAATTCAAGTCATCTTGACAGCGGTCATTCAAGGCCGACAAAAACTCGTTCCGCCAAGGTTCAAAACGAAAGCAAATTGGAAACTGAAAGTAATCACATGAATTTCAGTTCAATACGCAACTTTGAGCGGCTGGGTTTTTTGAAATTCGGTTTAATAAACTTTTTACACTAAATCCTGCTGCAACAGCAGGCCTGCTGGGATATTCCTTGTCTTGCCAATAGTTCTTCATGATTCGGCGTGTCTTTTCGACTGGAAGGGGGGAAAGGATTGATGATTCCATGGGACCCCTTTTATTGGACGAAGGACTAGTATTTTTTTAATTTGAATCGCGTGACGGCTGTTGACGGTTTGTTGACGGCTGTCAACAAAACTCGGAATCGAACCGAGTTCAATTTTTTCGTTTTTCGAATCCGCGAAGTCACTTATTTTAAACAACTGCAACCTACTGGAGTTACTTGGCAACTGAGCCGTCGTTGCCATGAATGGTTCCATTTGTTTCAGGAGCTACATTTTTTATCGATGCTTCAAGTGAGCTGAGCTAAGGTTTCGCGAATTTTCAGGCTTCCAGGTCACTTGATGTTCAACTAAAGCTCTGTTATAATCACGCATTTCTTTCGTCAGATGGCCACCCTGTAGAAAGTTGAAGTTCGTTCCACACGTGAAAATTGAATCGAGTCATGCATCATTTTCAATTAGCGTCTTCAAAAACGCCCTGTGTATATGGAAAGTCTCGTTCACATCTATACAAATCATTTACAGTCAAGCGGCCAGTTCTCTTGAAATTCGCGATTTTAACTACCGACAAACTGTAAACAAAATGGAGGATTATAAGTTTTTCTGTCACCTGTCATCGTGCGTTGTGTAACTGTTGTATTTGTGGTATTTGGGTTAATTGATTATTGATCGCCATTTAACAAAAGTTCATTTTCTTGAATGACTCGATCACCTATATGCCGATCAGCTTTTAAATTCAGCACTAGAACGGTAATTTTTGCACGCCAAGTTGGCAATTCTGCGATATTTGGGGATGCTCAAATTTGTAATGTTGGATCAATATTTCCCCAGATGACCTTGAATTCGTATTGTCAATCGAGTACACCGCTGTTGCAAGATTGTATATGAACGCTCAAGACGTCTTGATTTTGATAGACTTTCTCCAGTTTAAATGGGCGACTAGTGGACAGTTTTTTTGAATAAAATAGTGAATCATAATATACCATCATATCATATACTAGGTTGAGGAAACTGTTCTAATGTATGGTCAGAAATGAAGGCCTAGTGTCTAAAACCTAGAACGGCTCGGCACTCTGTCACTCACCTGCCATTCTGACAAGATAACAGTCATAACAGCCAAGGCAACACTGTAGCGGAATATGATGCAAGGAGACGCCAGAATTGGCATTTCATGTCAAAATTTTCTAACCTCATTGGACTTCGCCACAAAAAGCCCGTTTTCGCGTGACTTGGTCTGTCAGCGTCCGTTACACCCTAGGGAACATGGCCAACCGTGTTTTAATTTCTACTGAATTTAAAACGTGATCGGCATATATACGAGTATTTTGGCCATTCACGCGAATGTCAAGACAGAAGCGACAGAACAAAAATGACGTAAAAACTTATAAACCAGGTTCGCCATTTCAGCCGCCAGAGGGCGTCTAGATTTTTGAACTTGCGAATAGCCTCCCTGTCCTCCCTTAGCTAGAAAGATAAAGCTCCGTCTACTTGTGCAGATTCGCATTCGATTGTGCGATTCCGCATTAGAGTCGTGCATCGCTTTTGTTATCATTTGTTTGTTATTATCATGTCTTAAAATCACCCTGTATATATTAAAACTCTGTTCACACCGTACTTTCACATGTCTATTATAACCACGCGCTTCCTGAGCCATTTCTCAGAAAGTTGAAGCTCGGTCTACACGTTCAAATTCATTTGAGTAGTGCAAAATATTTTCACTCAAGACAAAAGTTGAGCTATATCCTGTTCACTTCTTATTTTCAGTAGATTGACTTTTTGGAGCAAAATAAAAGTGACCAGCAGGAGCGCTGGATTTCATCAGATTTTTATTTGTGGTCGCAGCCACCTTTGGTAATGATAATTTAACTATATTTAATCCGCTATAAAATAGTCATTTTTCATCATAGAGAATTTTCAAGACCACCACTATATCTGCAAAAATAATCTCCACCCAAAAATCAAAAAATATACAGGGTGTTGAGAATAGGAAGATTATGAACGTATGTTTGACTGGATAATTTGATGAGTGTTCTTTTAATATGGTACCTAATGATTCGTTTTTGCATTGCCGCAGACAGGGAACGCTTCAAAAAAGTGGAAAAGCGTCTCAGCGAGCGGAACTATCGGAGGCGTTCTCCGACGCCGGAGAAGCCAACGCGCAGACGCTCGCCGACGCCAGAGAGGCCGTCACGAAGACGCTCGCCGACGCCAGAGAAGCACGCGAGGCGGGCCAGCGGCGGTGGCGGCGGCGGTGGCAGCAGCAGCAGCAGTACCACGCATTATGGAAGAAGCAGCGGTGGCAACCACCGCGAAAGCAGCCATCATCGAGACAGTAGCACCGGTGCTGCGGCCGCCGCCGCCGGTAACACGAGCGTCTCCCCACAGAAACCCGTCGCGCCAAGGAAAGCGTATCCCAGGAACTGGAAGGAGTTCAAGGAGAACAATTGCACGTTCAACGTCAACAAGGAGTTCAACGTGACCTTGGCCAGAGGAGACAATGAGTAATTGAAATTTATTTTTATGCTACATCTCCAACCAATGTAATCGGTGTGGAAACCAAACGACGGCTGGTCGAAATTTGTGAAAACCAGACGTCGGATTTTGGCGGGGTATTTAAAAAAAAATTCGCAAACGAACCGCAGTGCCAGTTGACGATGGGGAATTTCCAAAATTTCTGCTGAATTTGAGGGGATTTTTCGAAAATTCATAATTCATCCCAATTTTTTCCGGGGAACCGCCGCTTCGAGTAGTCCATTTCAAACATCTTGTTACGTTTTTGCGGCGAAAATTTGGCTTTTTGGGGAGAATTTCGAGAAATTTACCGGGGGGGTTTCGGGAACCTAGTGTCGTCCGGTGCGGGCCACGTGGTGGGGTTTTTCTTGAATTTTCGCCGTATAATTGATCAAATTCGTCCACGGCATGGCCAAACTGACAGGAACGTCAATTGACGTTATGGGTTTTGGAAAACTCAACACCTGGGAGCAATTCAACAGAGTTTTTGGAGAAAATGTACCGTGTCAGCGTGCGAAATTGAATTGTGGCCTTGAGGTGACTTTTGAGCGTCCATCAGACACAAAACACAAGAGCCAATCCAAATTTGAACGGAATTTTGATCCAAATTTCGCAGGCCGGCTCCGGTGTTGACGGGGTAATTTCACTGATACAGGCGAGTTGGGGTGGGCAAAGCACGTCTGGGGGGTACTCACAGTATATTTGCACTAGGGCCCATTTCGAGGAAGGGGCTTCTCTCCTCGAAACCTTCCATAACACTTTCCGTGGCGAGTTGCACATTTATCTTGCCGCGACTTGTTTTCTAGGAAATCCGTGTTGATTCCAGGGGACCTTGTGGCTGCACTTCCAGAAAAGGTCCATGTTTTGATTGGCATGCTTATTTCGGACCTTTTATTGTCCTATTTTTCAAAATTTGACCCATAATATTCAGCTTCATTGCTGGCGCTGCACGTGTGAAACTGGCAAATGTCAATAATGTCACAGCACTGATCTCAGATTAGGCGATTTCGCGCGAGTGCTTGAGCGTATTTTTCGCGGGTGCTCTTGGTTCTTGGTTACGTTGCAATTTGCAATGATGTTGACAGTTATGGACATTTTCACGAGTAAATCTAATGACGAATGCGGAAAACAAAAAAATGTTGTTCCGAATATTGAACTTTTGTATTTTTCAACAGATTATATTGAGATTGAATGAATACTCGGTCATGATGGACAATCGAAATGCATTTGTCATTTGTGATTGTTGATTTGACAGTAGATGTCTTTCACTTTGAGGTTACTTTTTTGTTTGTAAATAAATTGGTCTTGACATTACAATTAATTGATAATATAACGGTGCCCATTTTCGTGACTCGCCAAAGTGACATTATTGACAGTCTCTTCTCGTAGTTACATGATATTTCTATCATTACCGCAAGATCCGATTGGTATTTTGACCCTATGCCAACAAAAAATAGACAGTCTAAATGCATCTGCCAAATTAAAATTTTTGACGTTTCAAGACGCCGCTATATTGAACTTTTGCATTTTTCAACCGATCTGATTGGGATTTTAAACCTACACCCACTTGAGGTTGGCGATCAAAATGTCAAAATGAACGTTCGACCACTTGAGGTTGACAAACGAAGTGCATCTGTCAAATTTTGATTTTTGACGTTTTAGAGGCCGTCATATTGAACTTTTGCATTTTTCAACCGATCTGATTGTGATTTCAAACCTATACCCACTTGAGGTAATTTTGATTCTTGACGTTTCAAGGGGGCACCATATTGGTCTTTTTTTTTCAACTCATCTGAGTGATATTTCAAGCCTTTACCTACTTGAACTAGGCAATTGAGATGCATTTGTCAAATCTGCCATTGTGACATTTGCAAGGCTGCCATATTGAACTGAACAAATACTTAGTCAAGATGGATAATCGAAACGCATTTGTCAAATTCGTTATTTTCGCAGTTTGAAGCCGCCGTATTGAACTTTTGCTTTTTTCAACCGAATTCATTGAGTTTTCAAACCTAGACTTGGTTCAGATGAATAATTGAGGTAACTGTCGAATTTGTGATTTTGCACATAATTTCATTTCATCTCAATTTCTCCTACAAATATTTAGAAAGGCTCCTCAATAATACAAATACACGGTTCTGATTTTCCTTCCACTACACGGTGTCTTCCACGACAGTACCGACGGAGCTTCATCATGTTTCCAGTATTTTTAGTAGTTACCTTGAACAAAAGTAGAAATACATAGCAATAAACAAAATAGTGGTGTATCGATTTCTCCCGACAACTCTTCACTGACCAGGCACCACCCACTGACATGCGTTTCGTTCACAATAGAACCTTACAAGTCGGGGCAGAAATTTCAAAACACACGAAAAACAAACATATTTTCGAATTCATGTTACTCTTACACAGTCAGTTGCTTACGCCTCTTGTAAAACTTCATCTGACCAAAACACTATCGACGGACATGCATAAAATTACTAAACTCGCCAAAAGAAAACCTGACATCTGCCTAAAACAACTGAAAATCAAGATCATGTATACAATTCCCTTTCCACTTGTCCGGTGTCAGTGGAACAAATTCCCTGTCTATTTTTCAACCAATGCTGGCACCCAGGCGACGGCTTGCCGGCGCCGGTGACAGCTAGTTGAATTTAAAGTAAACCAAATACTCTGAAGAGCATGCCGTTGCTAGCTCTGTTGCAGAAGTTTTCTCACGCTCTCAGCCGCCATGCTCAAAGTCTCAAGCCGGCCACCGGCATCTCCAGTTTCAAATTTCGGCATTCTGTTATCACGGCAACGGCAGGCTTTAATAATGATAATAATAATTGATCAATAATGATAAAATTTGTTTCATTTGTGTTCAAGGCTATTGCGTCTGCTCCTGTTCAATCTACCTCCACTGCCAATAAACCCGTTTAAAATGAAGACTGTGGATGATAAAGAGAAAGTCGTACCTTTTGAGTATATAAGGTATGATATAATTTTTTTCCAATGTTCAACAACGAAACAAAACTTTTGATGTTTCAAAGGTATACCCGTGCCAATCCAGTAGTGGCCTACAGCGTCAACCCGGACGCCATCAAAGTGACATACCCTACACGCAAAGAAGTTTTTGATATCATTTCCAAAGAACAAGCCGATCTGATCCTGAAGCTGCACTCGAATTCTTCAAAGTAAGTAGTCGCGATCAAAATCCATGCCATTTTATCTCAATAATCACTTTCCAGGAAATTTCACGCGGAAGAGAACCACGCGAAACCAGCCGTGCGCCACTGGAACGCGAAATCGTGGGCCTCGAACGAATCCTGCAAGCTTCTGGAAAACTCCATCGGTCTGTCTTTCCTGCAGAGCTACACCGGCGGAGAAGAAGACGAAAACGAACTGACGGAAGAAGAGCCCGGCTTGCTGGACACGTCGAAAAGCTCATCGAATAAATCGGAAAAAATAAAACCCGCAAAAGAAGAAACCGTCGTCGCCGTCAAAGATGAAGCCGCGGTCAAGAAGAAGTCCAAAGATAAAGACGGCGGGAAGAAAAAGAAGAATCGAAAGAAGAAACGCGACAAGAAGAAGAAAAAAGACGAGACGGAAGCGGAAGAAGAGGAGGAAACGGTGGCGGTCAAGAAACCGAAGAAGAAGAAAGACAAGCGAAAGACCAAGAGCTCCAAGAAAAAGCACCATCACCACAAAGCGAGCAGCGAAGACGATCAAGACGAAGCCGACGAAGAGAACGCGTCGAAGAAGAAGAAAAAGCGAAAGATGAAAGAGAAGAAGAAGAAGGCTGCAGCCGCCGCGGCGGCGGCCGCCCTAGCCGCTGCAGTGGCCAAAGTCGAGAGGAACGTCGAAGAAGAGGCGTCGGCCGAGGAGCATAAAGTGAAGAAAGTCAAAGAGGAAGCGGCGAAGGACGAGAAGAAGCGGAAGAAGAACATGAGGGGCACGAAAAGAAAATCCCGGCTCAGCACGAGCACGGACCGAGAAGTCCAGACGAAAAAGTCGAAGAGAAAAGGCGCGACCGCGGCGGACAGGCACGAGGAGAGGAGAGGTCGTCGCGGTGGCGCGGGCGGATTCGGCGACGATCCCGACACCGACGAGTACCATTCGCATTGGGAAGTCGACGACGAAGTTGCTGCGTCTGTGTCCAGGCACAAGCTAAACAGGTATTATTACTGTCTTTGTTTTATAATGAAATACGATTTTCAATGAAAAAATTACACATTTAACTTTTTGAAACGTTCCTGAAGCAAAATTTTTGAAATCATGCGTAAAGAAGTAGCTCTGTCAACCGTGCAGGCGGCTTGTGGAAAAAAGATTCTACCACCCCCAAAAAACACTGTTCATTAAACTCAGTTGATCATATTCAAAAACCGTAAATCACAGACTAACCTTCACCTCATAGAAACCGCTGACGGCAACTTAACGACCTGCCGACATATTTTGTGAAAACCAGACGTCGGATCTTGGCGGGGTATTTTTCTTTTAAATTTTCGCAAACGAACCGCATCCCAAGTCAAGGGTGAGAATTTTTAAAGTTTTTTTCTAAAGGACCCCGCACGATTCTTATGGAAAATGGGTCTCGGTCAAATTCTCTAATTTTTTTATATGTTGTAGCCCAATTTGACACAAGCCAAAAACCATCGTCCGTTACCCAAAAAAATGGACAGTTTTTTTTCTATGAGGGGTTGAAAATGGGTTATTTCAAGGTAAAAAAATATGTTCCAACGTAAGTGAGAACATTTCAACGTCCTTTTTAACACATATGGCTCATGACAATTCCCTTTTTCTTTTGTGAAAAAATCAACCCCCTCCCTCACCCCCAACCCTTACTTGTGAGTATCAAATTCGAAATTACGTTTGAAAGTCATGCAGATAGTTCTATTTTGTCGAATTATCAATTTTGGCCCAAATTTTTTTTCCAACCCCCAAATAGGGGGTGGGGTTGAAAAAAAAACCATCGGTCAATTCGACTGAATTTCTGATATTGTGCTTTACCAGTTACGCTAAACAAGATTACCAAGGGAAAACTCATTCGTATGACCAGTTTCCACCCCACAGAGGGTTGAAGTTGACTATAATGACGCATAAAACATTCTTCCATGTCATAAACCAAATGAATGGAAATAGTGGACTTTCATATCATCTTGTTTCGTAAAAATGTCTTTTCTCCATAAATACTTTCAATCTCGTCCTTCATCCCCTATCCCTGTTTCTGAACATCATATTCGAAACAAATATTGGAATTTATATCAATTTTTATTTCATCCTTCAAATAGTCGCAGTAGCTAGAATAAGAGTGTGACATAATATTTTGCTTTGATTGAACAGCTTTCGCTCCAAATGACATAAAATTCTTCAATCTAAACTATAATTAGAGGTGTATCCGTACAAAAGAAAAAAGTTAGGAACTATGTAGGCACAGGTAAACATAATTAACCTGCTGTAAAGTTGAGACTTGATAGGAGCACCAATATTTTTAATAATAATCCAGGCAGAAAATCATCCAATCAAATGTATGTCTCACCCTGCTGTAAGGGTGCTAACATAAGCATAATAGTGAAAGTGAATTTTGAGAGGAGATTCACAATCAGATGCAGAGAATCCGACCGTAGACCTTCTCCTTCATTTTCAAGATTTATTTCGAATATGATGTTCAGAAACAAGGATAGGGGATGAGAGACGGGATTGAAATTATTTTTGAAGGATAGACATTTTTACAAAACAAGATGATATGAAAGTCCACTATTTTCATTCATTTTGTTTATGACATGGAAGAATGTTTTATGAGTCATTATAGTCAACTTCAACCCTCTGTGGGGTGGAAACTGGTCATACGAATGAGTTTTCCCTTGGTAATCTTGTTTAGCGTAACTGGTAATGCACAATATCAGAAATTCAGCCGAATTGACCGATGGTTTTTTTTTCAACCCCACCCCCTATTTGGGGGTTGAGAAAAAAAATTGTGCCAAAATTAGTAATTCGACAAAATAGAACTATCTAAATGACTTTCAAACGTAATTTCGAATTTGATACTCACAAGTAGGGGTTGGGGGTGAGGGAGGGGGTTGATTTTTTCACAAAAGAAAAAGGGAATTGTCATGAGCCATATGTGCTAAAAAAGAACGTTGAAATGTTCTCACTTACGTTGGAACATATTTTTTTACCTTGAAATAACCCATTTCCAACCCCTTATAGAAAAAAAACTGTCCATTTTTTTGGGTAACAGACGATGGTTTTTGGCTTGTGTCAAATTGGGTTACAACATATAAAAAAATTAGGGAATTTGACCGAGACCCATTTCCCATAAGAATCGTGCGGGGTCCTTTGTCAAGATTTTTGGGAATTTCATAATTCATTCAGAATTTTACTAGAGAACCGATGTTCGAATAATCCATTCCAAATACTTTGATACGTTTTTGCGGCGAAAACTCTGCTTTTCGGGGAGAATTTCGAGAAATTTGGTGTGGAATGC
Source organism: Anaspis maculata (assembly GCA_949128115.1). Taxonomy (NCBI): domain Eukaryota; kingdom Metazoa; phylum Arthropoda; class Insecta; order Coleoptera; family Scraptiidae; genus Anaspis; species Anaspis maculata. The sequence continues at coordinate 71,487,960 of OX421966.1, forward strand.
CGACCGGGGGGTTTCGGGGACCTAGTGTCGTCCGGTACGGGCCATGCGGTGGCGTTTTTCTTGAAATTTCGCCGTATAAAATTTATCAAATTCGACCACGGCACAGCCAAAGTGACAGGAACGTCACTTGACGCTCTGTGTTTTGGGAAACTCAACACTTCGGGGCATTTGAACAGTGTTTTTGGAGAAAATGTACCGTGTCAGCGTGCGAAATTGAATTGTGGTCTCGAGGAAAATTTTGAGCGTCCACCAGACGCCACAAACCCAACATCTCCTTCAAATTCGACGGCATTTCGGTTTAAAATTCCCAGGCCGGGCCAGACGTTGACGGCGTATTTCACAAAAACAGACAAGTTATGGGGGCAAAACACGTCTGCGGGGTACTCACAATTTATTTGCAATTTCCAGCGGCTTCACATTTCGAGAAAGGGGCCTTTTCGGTCCTCCAGAGCACATTTCATGTCTGTTACAAGTCCTTGTCGCGACTTGTTTTCTACGGAATCCATGATAATAGGTTTGTTTTGGCAGCGAGTTGCGGACGGTTTGCTTACTGTGATTCAGCGCGCATGCTCGACTCCAACCAGTTTTCAAGTGGTTGGAAAGTTTTTGCTGCAAGAACGCGTAGCGAGCGGTTCCAGTTGAAACTAGGAACACAACAACTTGTCAAGTTTTCCCCGCCAAGCCGAGGTCTTATTTAAGGGGTTTCTGATGCGACTAAAAAAGTTGTCGACAGAAATCGGTTCAATTTTATTTTTTTCGTCCAAGTACAAACTCATCCAAAAAAAAATGTACAGACATTGCTATCAAATTTTGAAAAATTCCAAAATACATATTTTGAAAATATTTGAATTTGATTTTTGAAAATTCAAGAACTAGATAGCATCGACAATGTATCTTTCCTCAAGAAAGTCGCATGCAATTTGAACTTTCTATTAAAAAAAAAAAGGTACCAAAAATGACTTCTACTAATTCACTTTTTCATGTCTACGAGAAATCATTTTTGGTGCCTTTTTTAAAAATAAAAAGTTCATATTTGGCATGCGACTTTCTTGAGGAAAGACACATTGTCGATGCTATCTAGTTTTTGAATTTTCAAAAATCAAAATCAAAAATTTTCAAAATTTGATAGCAATATCCGTACATTTTCTTTTTGGAGGAGTTTCTACTCGACGAAAAAAAAAAACCGATTCCCGTCAACAACTTTGTCAGTCGCATCAGAAACCCCTTGATAAATTTACCGAATTAATGTAAATATGTAACTTTCAGCAGGTAAAACTATTTTAAATTAACCTCGAAAATGCGTCTTTATTTACCTTTACTGTCACACTGTCACATTACGCGCCACGCCATCAATCAAAGATCGCCCGATTGCGAATAAAGGCGTACGCATGCGTCTGATCACCAGTTTCTTTTTAAGTCTCAAACTCCTCTGACCGTCCACAAACTGTTTTCGAACCGTTGGAGGCACCTGCCCAAACAGCTTACCAACAGTTGGCAACTCGAAGTTTACACTGCCCGAACGGCTTAACGGAAGCGCGCAGAATCCAAACGGTTGGAAACGGTTGTGTATCGCTGCCAAAACAAACCTAATTTCATCGGACCTTTTGGCCAGACCTCCAGAAAGGGTCCGTGTTTTGATGTGCGTCTTTGTTTTGGAGTTTTTCTTGTCAAATTTACCAAAATTTCACTACAAAGATCGGCAACTATTGAGCGTCACAGTTGTGTTGTGCCATTTGCAAATGTCAATGTAATGTCACAGCATTCCTTCGAGGCAGTTTTTCGCGGACTCTTTGTGCCATTTTTCGCGAGTGCTCTTGAATACGTTGCAATGATGCTGACAGTTATGGACGTTTTCGCGAGTAAATGTTATAATGAAAGCGGATATCGTTACATGACATTTTTCTATCATCGTTACCACAAGATCGATTAGGATTTTGAACATATGCCAACTAGAAATAGACAGTCTAAATTCATCTGTCAAATTTCGATTTTTGAAGTTTCGAGAGGCCGCCATATTGAATTCTTGCATTTTTCAACCTATCCGATTGAGATCTAGAACCTATACCCACTTGGGGTGGATAACCGAGATGCATCTGTCAAATGTGATATTTTGACAGTTCTAGGGCCGCTATATTGAACTTTTGCAATTTTAAACCGATGCGATTGGGATTTTACACCCATACCCACTTGAGGTTGACAATCAAAATGCATCTGTCTGATTTTGATTTTTGACGTTTCAAGAGGCCACCAAGAACTTTTTCATTTTTCAACCGATCCGATTGAGGTTTTTAACATAATAGGTACCCCTAGAGGTGGACAATCGAGGTATATCTATCAAATTTGACGTTTTGACAGTTCCAAAAGGCTGTAATATCGAACTTTTGCATTTTTCAACCGATTCGGTTGGGATTTAAAACCTATAACCACTTGAGACGGACAACCGAAATGTATCTGTGAAATTCTGATCATTGACGTTTCAAGAGGCCGTCATATTGAACTTTCGCATTTTTCGACCTATCCGATTGGAATTTAGGACCTATACTTGCTTTGGTTAGGCAGTCGAAATGCATCTGTCAAATATAGATTTTTGACGTTTCTAGAGGTCGCTATATTGAACTTTAGCATTTTTCAACCGATCTGATTGGTATTTTGAACCCATAGCCACTCGAGATTGGCGATCAAAATGCATCTGTCAAATTTTGATTTTTGACGTTTCAAGAGGCCGCCATATCGAACTTCTACATTTTTAAACTGATCTCATTGGGAATTTGAACCCACAGCCACTTGAGATTGACAATCAAAATGCATCTGTAAAATTTTGATTTTTGACGTTCCAAGAGGCTGACGTTTCAACAGGCCGCCATATTGAACTGATGCATTTTCCAATCGATCTGATAGAGATTCTAAACCTACACCCACTTGAGGTTGGCGATCAAAATACATCTGTCAAATTTTGATTTTTGACGTTTCAAGAGGCCGTCATATTGAATTTTTGCATTGTTCAACCGATCTGATTGAGATTCTAAACCTACACCCACTTGAGGTTGGCAATCAAAATGCATCTGTCACATTTTGGTTTTTCACGTTTCAAGGGGCGCCATATTGAACTGTTGCATTTTTCAACCGATCTTATTGGGACTTTAAACCTATACCCAATTGAAGGTTAGCGATCGAATTGCAGCTGTCAAATTTTAATTTTTGACGTTTCAAAAGGCCGTCATATTGAATTTTTACATTTTTCAACTGATCTGATTGAGATTTTGAACCCATAGTCACTTGAGATTGGCAATCAAAACGCATCTGTCACATTTTGATTTTTGACGTTCCAAGAGGCCGCCATATTGAATTTTTGCATTGTTCAACCGATCTGATTGATATTTCAAGCCTTTACCTACTTGAAGTAGACAATTGAGATGCATCTGTCAAATTTGCCATTTTGTCGTTTCCAAGGCTACCATATTGAGCTATTGTATTTTTTGACAGATTATATTGAGATTTTAACAAATACTTAGTCAAGATGGACAATCGAAATGCATTCGTCAAATTCGACATTTTGACAGTTTGAAGCCGCAGTATTGAACTTTGGTACCGCCATTGAGTAAATGTGAAATCTGTAAGAATTTTCACCAGAACAGGAGTCGAAGAAGTCTTATGCCCATTTCCTTTATTGTTACCTGTCAAGTTGGACGAAAAGAAGATTGTTGTATGGACGAATGCCTCAATTGATTTTCTAAATAAATCTCTTCACGCAATTACAGATCGTGGGAAAGCGACGAGGAGCTTTTCGGCAGGACGCAGGCAGCCAAAGCCGCCGCAGACGACTGCAAGAAAGGCGACGAGGGCTACGAAAACCTAGAAATCCCACTCAACCTGAACATACCGCGCAAGAACCGAAGCGGCGGCGGCAGCAGTACGAAATGGAACGCCGAAAACGAAATTCGTCTGCTGGAAGAGGAGCGACGCAGCATCAGCGAAGAACGCAGAAAGCTGGCGCTGGAACGGGAACGCCTGCAGATGATGCAAAAAGAAACCGTCGTCTCGACGCCCCCCACCCCCAGCCACGCGAGCACGCCCACCACCACCAGCATGGCCTCGTCGTTGACGGCGATGACGACGACGACCGCGAACGTTTCCGAAATAAAATCCTCGACTCCGGAATACTTCGACCTGAGCCTCGTCAAACAGGAAGTCCTGGACGCCGTCAATGCAGATCCGCTGCCCACCATCGGCGCCCCCGGCGTCGGTCTGGAAAGCGAATACGAGGAGTTCATCAGGGCCGTCAGCAGCGGAGAGCCGCCGCTGAAGAGCGGCAGCAACAATTCGTGGAGCGAAACACCGCCGGAATCGTCGTCATCTTCGTCGTCGTCTTCTGATGACGAAGCGAGCAGCAGGAAGCGCAAGAAGCGAAAGCTGAAGGACAAGAAGAGGAAAAAGAAGCTGAAGTTCGCTAAAGGTTTGTTTCGTTGCTAGTTGTTTGTCTGAAATTCGATACAGTTATTCAGCTTTGGCTATTGGTTGAAGTTTTATTCAACTCTAGAAGCTTTTAAGGTTGCAAAAAAGTGAAAAAGATTCAAATGGTCCTGGATTTAAGGTCATGATTTAAAGTCAGGATGGCCGAGCGGTGCGATAAAGAAAAATTGCTAGAAGACGGCTCACCGTTTCATCACCCTAAACTAACCGCTGAGAGAACCTAACGACGGCTGGTTGAAATTTGTAAAAACCAGACGTGGGATTTTGGCGGAGTATTTAAAAAAGAAATTCGCAAACGAACCGCAATGCAAGTTGACGATGGGAAATTTCCAAAATTTCTGCTGGATTTGAGTGGATTTTTCAAAAATTCATAATTCATTCCAATTTTTTCCAGGGAGCCGCCGCTTCGAGTAGTCCATTTCAAACATCTTGTTACGTTTTTGCGACGAAAATTTGGCTTTTAGGGGGGAGTTTCGAGAAATTTGGTGTGAAATGCCGACTGGGGGGTTTCGGAGACCTAGTGTCGTCCGGTGCGGGCCACGTGGTGGGGTTTTTCTTGAAATCTCGCCGTATAATTGATCAAATTCGACCACGGCACGGCCAAAGTGACAGGAACGTCAATTGACGCTCTGGGTTTTGGAAAACTCAACACCTCGGGGCATTTGAACAGTGTTTTTGGAGAAAATGTACCGTGTCAGCGTGCGAAATTGAATTGTGGCCTCGAGGAGACTTTTGAGCGTCCATCAGACACAAAACACAAGAGCTAATCCAAATCCGAACGGCATTTTGATCAAATTTCGCAGGCCGGCTCCGGTGTTGATGGGGTAATTTCACTGATACAGGCGGGCTGGAGTGGGCAAAGCACGTCTGGGGGTACTCACAGTATATTTGCACTTGGGCCCGATTTTTAAAGGCTCCACCTTTCGAGGAAGGCGCTTCTCTCGTTGTCCATAACACTTTCCGTGGCGAGTTGCACATTTATCTTGCCTCGACTTGTTTTCTAGAAAATCCGTGTTGATTCCAGGGGACCTTGTGGCTGCACTTCCAGAATAAAGGGTCCATGTTTCGATAGGCATGCTTATTTCGGACATTTATTGTCCTATTTTTCGAAATTTGACTCATAATATTCAGCTTCATTGCTGGCGCTGCACTTGTGAAACTGGCAAATGTCAATAATGTCACAGCACTCATCTCATATTATGCGATTTCGCGCGAGTGCTTAAGCGTATTTTTCGCGGGTGCTCTTGGTTCTTGGTTACATTGCATGCAATTCGCTATGATGTTGACAGTTATAGACATTTTCACGAGTAAATCTAATGACGAATGCGGAAAATCGCGCCATGTTGTTCCGAATATTGAACTGTTGTATTTTTCAACAGATTATATTGAGATTTATTGAATACTCGGTCATGATGGACAATCGAAATGCATTTGTCATTTGTGATTCTTGGTTTCTCAGTGGATGTCTTTCACTTTAAGGTTACTTTTTTGTTTGTAAATAGAATGGTCTTGACATAACAATTACTTGATGTTATAACGGTGCCCATATTTCGCGACTCGCCAAAGTGACATTATTGACAGTCTCTTCTCGTAGTTACATGACATTTCTATCATCATTACCGCAAGATCCGATTGGTATTTTGAACCTATGCCAACAAAAAATAGACAGCCTAAATGCATCTGCCAAATCAAAAATTTTGACGTTTCTTGATGCCGCCATATTGAACTTTTGCATTTTTCAACCGATCTGATTGGGATTTCAAACCTACACCCACTTGAGGTTGGCGATCAAAATGTCAAAATGAACGTTCGACCACTTGAGGTTGACAAACGAAGTGCATCTCTCAAATTTTCATTTTTGACGTTTTAGAGGCCGCCATATTGAACTTTTGCATTTTTCAACCGATCTGATTGAGATTTTAAACCTACACCCACTTGAGGTTGGCGATCAAAACGCATCTGTTAAATTTTGATTTTTGACGTTTCAAAAAGCCGCCATAGTGAACTTCTGCATCTTTCAACTTGACCGATTGATATTTCAAGGTCTAGTCTAGTAGTCTAGTCTTTAAGTCTTTAAATCGAACCGAGAAATTGCTTAGGTCTAAATTTAAGGACGCTTGAAGATTTGAAGAAAATTTTCGATGTTGCACCCTGTGAGCGATATACTACAGAAAATTTTTGCGGGCAAATTCGAAGCCTACGGAAAAAATTATATGACAATCGTTTTCAATTTTTCAAATTATCTTCAAGGGGAAGTTCTTCTACTCTAGTGGGGGGTAGTTATTTTCAGCAAAGCAAGTATGACAAAAATGGTTGGTACGAATGATACGATACTAACTTGATGCTAACGTCTTGATAGATCTGCTGTGATCATTCAGATTTCAACAAAATTTGGTTTATAGCAAGAGTGCCACTCATTGAACTCGATGAAATGAAATGTTCTTCGTCTAAAATTTGCAACCGTTACTTTCAGGCATAGTGAAAGAGGACAAGTTCAACGAGTTCGACATCCCGGTGCCGAGCGAGCTGTTGTTGGACGAGCCCTTGCCTCTGCCGGTGCCGGTTCCTTCCCCGCTGGTCTATCCGCCGCTGCCCATGGACAAGCAGGCGGCCGCCGCCGCTTCCGTCGCTCTAGAACTGACGCCGCCGATCCCGGCGAGCCTGCTGACGACGGTCGCGCTGCTCCAGCAGCCGCCCCCGCCGCCGCCGCCCCCCGAACCGCAGCAGTCGCCGGCGAAACCGTTTGTGTTCAATTCGATTACGTTGTCCAGCAAGAGACCGACCGTGCTGAAGAGTTCCAAGGTCAATTTGGGCGACAGTTCGGACGAGGATGGTGATTTCACCGATAAATTTCACCATCACCTGCAGCACCTGCAGCAGCGCAGCAGCGGCAGCAGCAACAACAGCAGCAAGGACGATTTAGAAAGGTCTTTGGATTCGATGGCGGACGATGTTGGTGCCGCAAGTAAGGTGCTCGTTCCGCCGCCGTCGTCTAGTGGTAGACGTTCAGAAAAAGACGATGACAGAGCAACGCCAGCAGCAGCTGGAATAGACAGGGAATTGAAAGACGTTCCAAAGAAAGTGGCGCCGCCAGAAGTGGGGCCTTCGCCGTCGAAAGAGTTCCACGTTAGAGAACATAAGGAGGAAAAGCGGAAGGATGAACCTGGTAATATACAGAGCTTGTATCGTAGAGGGGAGGGTGATTCAAATTTGACGCCACACAGGCATAATATTCAAAAATGGTTATTTGAGGTCACGATTTCATGTCAGCGTGGCCGAGCGGTATGATTAGAAAGCATTTTGCTATAGAGCAGACTGTCGAAGCTTCAAAACAAGCCACTAGGTCTAAGAACACGATTTTGTCAGGATAGCCGAGCAGTAGAAAAAATGCATTTTGGTTCAAGAGGGATGGAAGGATCTTCAAAACAAGCACGAAAACCGTATAGTTTCAAATTTACGGTCACGATTTCATGTCAGGATGGCCGAGCGGTATGTTCGAGAAGGCATTTTAGTAATTGGCGAAAATCTTTTCCGCGTGGTGGCACTGTACGCAATAAAACATGGTGGCCCAAGGGGCCTTGACAAATAGGTAGTAAACGCAGTGCGCATTTACATCACAACAGCTGTCAACAGTGATAGCTGTCAAGCTGTCAGTGGGCGGAACAGCGGAAAAGTGGGCCTGTGCAGTGGGCCAAGAGCTGGGGGTTCGTTGGGAATGGAATTTCGTTGCAGTATCTCTAACTTATTTTTGTTTTAGAAAATGCCAATAATACAGATTCATTTGCCCAATATTTATGGTCATGTTGGTGACCAAATCAGCCCCCTCTCGACAAAGTGCGAAGGCGAAGAAGTGATTGAGGCAGGTCATTTAATCGTGTGTGGGGTGACTGGGGCTCACTGCGACTGAAGACTCTTGTGCTTTGTTATGTCTCATAAATGGATAATTGAAAACCATTTGGAGGTCAGGTTCTGTGGACCGGTTGTTAGAACAGTGTTGTGAACTCGTGAAGCCATCTCCGATAAGCCAGTGAGAGCAGCCGGAGAGCCTGGGGATCAACGCCAGCGGTATCGAGAGAAGATACCTGGCCTGCAAATCAGAATCCGTCACTCGCCTCATCAGTTCAGATTTAGAACCTTAATCGATATGAAAATATTTTCCATTGTAGAAACACTAACATCAACCGATGAGCTATGATTAAACTTATGATTGAAGAATACTCAATTACTATTGATCAACTATGATTTTTATTGTTCTAGACAGCGGTAAATGCTTATTAGCTACTGAAATTTTACTTTACAGTCAATGTATGAGTCGTACGATTACTCCAAAAGAATGTTCATCTTTCTGGCCTAAACGATAATTGTTGGCTTATTTTCGTGATGCGTCCTGTTGTACCTATGCCTTGTCTTGTGGGGGCTTAGTATTTCCACCTTGTGTGCAAGGGGCTCACACAACTCAACACCTGTAATGTAAATGAGCATTATGAGATTGCTTTTTTCGGCCAGCATTTCACCAACTTACGTATCGGCGTTTGCTGCTGCATTGTGCATTGTGTCCATCGGCGTATACTAACGCAGTAATTCAAGTCAAACTACAACACTCATTCGCTCACATTCACGACGATGTGGAAAACAAGGAAGACGAAAAAATTTAATTATTTTTCAACTGTCAAAACTGTCAATATCTTGTTATTTGGAGTAGGTACTGTCAACTGTCGAGTGCTACTGCGCTACTGCGCTGGACTGTGCGCTGGGTACCTATTTGTCAAGGCCCCTTGGGCCACCATGTTTGACTGCGTTCAGCGCCTTCTGGTGGCCGCTGATTTTCGCCAATAGACGGATTGAAGAATCTCCAAAATTATTCAGAAAATCGTATAGGTCTAGATTCAAGGTCACGATCTCATGTTGAAATAGCCTGGCGGTATAAAAAGATAATTTTCAACAAAAAAAAAAAAAAAAAAAGATTTGGAGAATTGAAAACGAGCTAGTGAATTGTCTACAGGTGTCTCAAAATTAGATCACAATATTTGACCAGCTCATACTACGTCACAAAATAGAAAGAAAAGTTCCAATAAACATGGGTCGAGGAGCTAGAGCCTCTTAAAGGGGGAAGCCTGATGATGATTTTTTGCAAAAATCTCCGAAACTCACCAAAAAATGTCCCCTTGTACTATTTTGATTCGACGTACCGTTTTCGAGATAAATCACTTTGAAGAAAACTTTACCTGAAATTCTCCTGAAATTCCCAAATCCCAAGTACAGAAATCAGAGCAATAACATCAACTGTCCTCTTGGGTCCCTTAAGGAACATATTCAACCCATCTTTATGGGAACGTTTCTTTCTGTTTTTGGTCCAAGAAAACACAGTTGGTGTTATTGCACTGATTCTTGCACTCGGGATTTGAAAATTCCAGGAGAATTTCAGACGAAGTTTTCTTAAAAGTGATTTATCTCGAAAACAGTGCGTCGAATATAAATAGTACGAGAGGAATTTTTTTTTTAAAGCTCTGATTTTCTAGTTTTTCTTATCAAAACTCGGAAAAATTCACGAACAAAAAAAAATGGAGCTAAATTCATCCCCCGTCCCTCCTTTTTGGACGTTCCTGATGAAATGTGGAAATCTTTTTCACAGAATTACCTCAGGCTTATAACATGTAGCAATCAAATCAAATTTCGTCATTTTATCTTGGCAAGTTTCGAAGAAATTTGTAAAAAACCATTAGTGCAAGAAAGATAGATTTCAACCTCGGAAAAAATATGGACGTCCTGAAAATTTGATATTTTGTTCAGAATTGAGTGCTCTACAACATATCCAAAATCGCCAAAAATTGCACCCGGGGGTTTTGAGTTATTGGAGGGGGGGGGGGGGTAAAAAATTGCAGGTAAAAATGGAGGGGATGGAACCCGTCAATCCATTGGATGCGAATACATTATAGTTCGACGTATCATATCCCATTGATACTATTTTGGCACAAAAAGTGTCCATCATTGTTGGAGGGGAGTAGTGGGGGGGGGCGAAGCTCTGCTAGGTGGCCCATTTTGTTTTTCTGGCCATGTCGAACCGATCACGACAAGTTTGGTATCTTTTCCGACTGAATCTAATCTCCTGAACTCATATTCGATGTGTAAATTCGGATGAAAACAAGTTTGGACAAGTTAACTTGAGAAAACTTGTTTTTTCTTTGACAATTTTGACGAATTTTTGTTTTACTGTTGGAGGCGTTCATTTTTAGAAAATTTTCAGGGACCATTGAATTGATGTGTATTCTCCACAAAAATCATGCACTCGATGTTTAATTTTGTTTCTCGAGTTTAAAAGATTGATTTGAACTTGAGCCGGCGCGGCGCGTCGTCTACTACTGACCAGAACACTACAGCATGCACCTTTAAATGAAAACACCTCAAACTATTCAAGAAATAACAACTCATCTTTGAAAATTGGAGGATCTGTGGAGAATTGAATTTCCTATAACATAAACAAAATCGCCATGAATCGCACTGCAGGGTATTGAGTTATTTAAGTGGAGAGGTAACAGTTCATAGAGTATGAATCCTGTCAAAGTGTTATCCTCATCCTCGAATAACTCGAAATCCTGCATTGCGATTTATGGCAATTTTGTTCATGTTGTAGGGAATTCAGTTCTGCACAAATCCTCCAATTTTCAAAGATGAGTTATCATTTCTTCAATAGTTTGAGGTGTTTTCATTTAAGGGTGCATGCTGTAGTATTCTGGTCAGTAGTAGACGACACGCTGTGCCGGCTCAAGTTCAAATCGATTTTTTAAACTCGAGAAACAAAATTATACATCGAGTGAATGATTTTTGTGAAGAATACACTTCAATTCAATGGTCCCTGAAAATTTTCTAAAAATGAACGCCTCCAACAGTAAAACAAAAATTCGTCAAAATTGTCAAAGAAAAAACAAGTTTTCTCAAGTTAACTTGTCCAAACTTGTTTTCATTCGAATTTACACATCGGATACGAGTTCAGGAGATTGAATTTAGTCGGAAAAGATACCAAACTTGTTGTGATCGGTTCTACATGTCCGGAAAAACAAAATGGACCACCTAGCAGAGCTTCACCCCCCCCCCCCCACTACTCCCCTTCAACAATGATGGACACTTTTTGTGCCAAAATGGTATCAAGGGGATATGATACGTCGAACTATAATGTATTCGCATCCAATGGATTGACGGGTTCCATCCCCTCCATTTTTACCTGCAATTTTTCCATCCCCCCTCCAATAACTCAAAACCCCCAGGTGCGATTTTAGGCGATTTTGAATATGTTGTAGAGCACTCAATTCTGAACAGAATATCAAATTTGCATGACGTCCATATTTATTCCGAGGTTTTGCCGATTTTTTTACTATTTTTCCTGTACTACATCATCAGGTTTCTCTCTTCAAAGGGCTCTAGCTCCCTTAGGGGGCATTATTCGAGCTATGTTCATTGGAACTTTTCTTTTAATTTTTTGGCGTAGAATAAGCTGGTCAAATATTGCGGTCTCATTTCGGGACACCTGTATAGTTCAAATTTAAGTCACGATTTCATGTCAGGATGGCCGAGCGACATGATGGGAAAATATTATGGTGAAACACGGATCATGCAATCTATGAAACAAGCCTTAAAATTTGCTTTGTTCTGAACTGAGGTCACGATTTTGTCAGGATGGCCGAGCCGTACTATGAGGAGGCATTTTGGCGAAAGACGGATTGAATAATCTTCAAAGCAAGCACGAAAACCTCGTAGTTTTAAATTTATGGTCGCGATTTTATGTCAGGATGGCCGAGCGATATAATAAAGCTTTTCATTTTGGTGTAAGACAGATAAGAAATTCTTCAAAATTAGGCAAAAATGTTGTATTCTGAATCAAGATCAGAATTTCATGTTAGGATGGCCGAGCGATATGATAAAGCTCTTCATTTCGGTGTAAGACAGATCGGAAAATCTTCCAAATTAGGCAAAAAGTGCTCTGAATCAAGGTCATGATTATATTTCGCTAAAAAAAAAAGGATTGGAGAATTTGAAAACGAACCAGATAACTCCAGTTTAAATTTAAGGTCCCGATTTCATGTCAGGATGGCCGAGCGACATGATGAGAAAGTATTATGGTGAAACACGGATCATGCAATCTTTGAAACAAGCCTAAAAATTTGCTTTGTTCTAAATTGAGGTCTCGATTTTGTCAGGATGGCCGAGCCGTACTATGAGAAGGCATTTTGGCGAAAGACGGATTGAAGAATCTTCAAAGCAAGCGCGAAAATCTGGTAGTTTCAAATTTATGGTCACGATTTTAGGTCAGGATGGCCGCCCAGCGACATGATGAAGGTTTTCATTTTGGTTTAAAACAAATCGGAAAATCTTCAAAATTGGGCAAGAAAAAGATGTTCTGAATCAAGGTCACAACTTCATTTCAGGATGGCCGAGCGATATAATAGAGCTTTTTATTTTGGTGTAAGACAGATCGGAAAATCTTCAAAATAAGGAGGGGGGGGAAGGTGTTCTGAATCAAGGTCACAATTTCATTTCAGGATGGCCGAGCGATATAATGAAGCTTTCCATATTGATATAAGACAGATCAGAAAATCTTCAAAATTAGGCAAAAAAAAAGTTGTATTCTGAATAAAAGTCAGAATTTCATGTCAGGATGGCCGAGCGATATGATAAAGCTCTTCATTTTGGTGTAAGACAGATCGGAAAATCTTCAAAATCAGGCAAAAAGTGTCCTGAATCAAGGTCATGATTATACAGGGTGTTTCGCAATTGCGGTTACAAACTTCTAGGGGAGATTCCCCATCAAAAATGGACCAGGAAAAAATATAACTTCGATGTCCTAAAATGCTCCGTTGAAAAGTTACAGGGTGTTCAAGTTGACTTTTTAAAGTTGATTTTCTGGCATAGGTTTTGAACCGTTCAACCGATTTTGTTCAAATTTTCAACAAAGTTTACTGAAATGAGTCGCTATCGTATATGGGCAATGTGTTGGGAAAAAAATTCAGGGGCGTAGATAATGAGGGTGTCTTCATTTGTCCCCCCTATTTTTTACACCCCTAGCTATTTTTCCAAATTGTTCCTATTTTTGGATTCTACGTTTAATTTAGAAAAAAAATTTTTCTTGCAAAATTTTGATTAGAGGCTTCGTTTTTAAGATATCTGGGTTTGAAACTTTGGAAAACATCTCGAAATTGCCACTTTCAAAGGCCTGAAAATTAGAATAAAAAAGACCTCATGATTTCTCAGCAGAAATAGGTTCTCTAGAATTTTAAGTTGATAAACCACTATTTTTTCCAAGAAACGAGAAGTTTTCAGGGAACAAAAATTGGGCTCATTGAAAGTGGCGATTTCGAGATGTTTTCCAAAGTTTCAAACCCAAATATCTCGAAAATGAAGCCTCTAATCAAAATTTTGCAGAAGTAACTTTTTTTCCTGAATTAAACGTAGAATCCAGAAATCAGAACAATTTGGGAAAATAGCTAGGGGGGTGAAAAATAGGGGGGGGGGGGATATGAAGACACCCCTCATTATCTACACCCCTGATTTTTTTCCGAACATGTTGCTATTAATCGATAGTGACCTATTCTGGTTAACTTTGTTCCAAATTTGAATAAGATTAGTTGAACGGTTCAAAAGTTATGTCGAAAAATCGATTTTAAAAAGTCAACTTGAACACCCTGTTTCTTTTTAACGGAGCATTTTAGGACATCGAAGTTATATTTTTTCCTGGTCCATTTTTGATGGAGAATCTCCCCTAGAAGTTTGTAACCGTAATTGCTGAACACCCTGTATTTCGCTAAAAAAAAATGGAGAATTTGAAAACGAACCAGATAATTGTAAAGTTTGAATTCAAGGTCGCGATTTCATGTCAGGATGGCCGAGCGATACGATAAAGAGGCTTTGCGGTAAAAAATGTATCACCCAATCTTTGAAACAAGCCGAGAAAATTGCCGTTGTTATAAATTGAGGTCACCATTTTATGTCAGGATGGCCGAGTCGCACTATAAGGGCTGTATTCACGCATTTAAGCTAAAAGCGCTTTTAGTGGCTATCCATTTATATTTGAGTGTTCAAAATTACACAATAGGTTTGTTCCATCAAGGGGTTTCAAACTAGTCAGAGCCAATAAGAATCTAGAAATAGTTTGCAAACTGATTTGGGCGCTTCTCATTGGCTCCGACTAGTTTGAGATTTCTGATGGAACAAACCTCATACAATTACATACAGCCGCTCAATAGTAATATGTATTGTTCAAAACTCAAAAATGAGCGGGTACCCTTTAAACGTGCACCTCTAAATGCGCTTCTAGGCATTTTGCCAAGAGCCATACTGTCGAAGCTTCAAAACAAGCCAAAAGTTGTGTGTTCTGGGTTTGAGGACATGATTCTGTCAGGATAGCCGAGCGATATAAGAAGGCATTTTGGTGAAAGACGGATTGGGGAATCTGCAAAACAAGCACGAAAACCGTATAGTTTTAAATTTACGGTTACGATTTTATACCTGATGGTCAACCGGTATGATTAAGGTTTTGATTTTGATGAAAGACAGATCGGAAAATCTTCAAATGAAACAAAAAAAGAGTGTTCTAAATTCAAGGTACAGTTTCATTTCGGGATGGCCAAGCGGTACGACAACAAGGCGTTTTGGCAAGAGGTGGGCTCTGTAAGTTTCAAAAAAGCAAGAAAAAAAGGTGAAGCTCTAGATCTGAGAAGACGATTTCATGTCAAGATGGCCGAGCGGTGTGCTAAGAAGGCATTTTGGCAATAGCCGGATTAGAAAATCTTCATAATCAAACTGCTTGACAATTGAACTGCAACACCTAAAAATTAGGTGCGTTTTCAAATTGAGATAGCTCAAAAAATATCTGACGGATTCTAGAAATTCAGGCATGTGAGGAAAGATCATTTCTTTGACTATCGAGTGCTGGTATTGATGATAAGTTTGATTGCACAATTTGTCATATACAGGGTGCCAACGGAGAGCGTGCAGATATGGGCAATCTTTCACCTTGTGCAACTTTCGAAAAAATAGTCCGAATTTTTTTCTATTGCGTGCTTTTGAAAGGTTGAATCATTATGCCGAAACGGTTTTGGAATTTTGACCCTAACATTTTTTAGAAATAATAATAAACAATGACAATAATAACAATTTAGTGTGACGCGGCATCGCCGTTGAATGCTGCATTTCAGAAGCCGGCCTGATCTCGAAAGTTATCACATGCGAGGAAGTACCCGATCTTATCATTTTACCATAATACACAGGTGTCCTCAAGTAGAAATGAGTTTAACAAAATTGTCACCAAAAACTGTTAATGAGACCTTGTAATAGAGGTTCTGGGGAGCACAGAAATGTATCTAACAAAATCGTAGCTGATCCCGAACGGCAATTATTCAATTTTTAAGATTATCAGTTGAAAATGTCGTGATAAAAATTTTGCTTTGTTTTTTTTTCAAATTTTTAGAATAACTAAGATTGTCTAAACGGTTAATTTTGCATCTCTCCCAACATCTGAAAAAATCTCTGTGAATAGACTCATACTCTTCTGTTCTAATGAGAGTCCAAGACCTCCATTGTTGAGGAACTTCAACAAGTTTTGTAGATTACGTTCCAAAGCTTCTGATAACACCCTTGTCCCAAAACACTTTGATAATATATTTATGCCCCCTTCGTAAGGTCGGGCTACAACCTTTGCAGTGCTGTAACACTTTTCAGCTATTTTGTTCATCGTTTTGAAGGCAGATACAAACGGAATCACTCAAAGTACTCCCACATTTTCTACGTTTTCCGCATCAGTAAGACCGGCGCTCTCCTTTGAAAGTTTCCGGCAGGTGTTCCTTTTGAATATCTCGTCGTGGTAACTTTTGCCCACTAAGTTCAACTTCTTGGGCCACAGCAAAACTTCATCACGCCAAAGTATCAGCACAAGATCATTCCAAAACAAATGGTTCACAAACCCTTGAAAAGATGCAACTCTGGAATGATGCAATTCTCGGTAACATACAAGCTTTGTCTTTTTCAAAAAAAAAAAAAGGGGAGTTGATTGAGCTTGTGACACTCTTTTGAAAACTTCTTTTTTCCTTCAGAGCAAAATTTCTCATCAATGCGCCTTTAAATCTTCATAAGTTTTCATACTCGTAACCATTTTTTTCTATTATTTTCTTCACAAACCTCATTTCAACGTCATTTTATCGAATTTCTCTCGTGAGTCTTTTGGAGTGATGAAGCAGTACGGGCATGGTTGTCGTGTAGCCATTCGCTGGCCATTGATCAAGAGAATAAGTTCAAGATCCGAAACAAATTTAAACCCAAGTCCATTGATGTTGGTCATTTGAAACATCAACTCGATATTTTCATATAGGTTTTTTCCACCTGGGGTACAATGCAAACCATTCATAAGCCTATTGAAACTGGTTGATACCCCCATTTTTCTCAATCGATCCCCAATCTACGTAACGACTTTTTTGCTGCCTGTGTAATTTTTCTTTTCCTCTTTCTCTAAAATTATTTCTGCATCTTCTAGACCAATTAAAATCAAGTTGATGTTTGAAATGACTAATATCAATGCAATTCCTTTAAAATTTGTTTAGGAATTTAAACTTCTTTTGATGAATGACCAGCAAACAACTACGGCTACTTCCATGCCCGTATTGCTTCATCACTCTAAAAGACTTACGTGGGAAATTCAATGAAATTACGTTGAATAAGGTTAGTGAAGAAAATAAACAGAAAGAGATGGTTACGAGTATGAAGACTTATGGAGATTTGAGGCGCATTGATTGAAAATTTTGCTCTGCAGGAAAAAAAGAAGAACTTTGCGAAAGATTGTCACATCATAATTAACCCCCCTCTTTTCGAAGCATCTCCTTTAAGGGTTTGTGACCATTTATTTATTTTTTTGGACCAGGTCCATAAAGATCAGAACTTTCTGATTTATTTCGATTCCAACCTGGTCTTGTGACGATACTTGGGTGTGATGAAGTTTTGCTGTGGCCCAAGGAGCTAAAATTAGTCGCCAAAAGTTACCAACATAAGATTTTTGAAGAGAACTCGTGTCGGAAACTTTCAAAGGAAAGCAACAGTCTCAATGATCCGTGAAAAATGTGGGAGTACTTTGCGTGATTCCGTTTGTGTCTGGCTTCAAAACGATTAACAAAATTGTTGAAAAGTGTTTCAGCACTGCAAAGTTTGTAGCTGGACCTTACGAAGAGGGCATAAATATATTGTCAAAGTGTTTTGGGACAAGGGTGTTATCAGAAGCTTTGGAAATTCATGTCATCTCCAAAACTTGTTGAAGTTCCTCAACAATGGAGGTCTTGGACTCTTATTAGAACAGAAGGGTATGAATCTATCCACAGAGATTATTTTAGATATTGGGAGAGATGCAAAATGACCCGTTTAGACAATCTTAGTTATTTTAAAAATTTGAAAAAAACCGAAGCCAAATTTTTATCTCGACATTTTTAACTGATAATCTTAAAAATTGAATAATTGCCGTTCGGGATCAGCTACGATTTTGTTGGATACATTTCTGTGCTCCCCAGAACCTCTATTACAAGGTCCCATCAACAGTTTTTGGTGACAATTTTGTAAAACTCATTTCTACTTGAGGACACCTGTGAATACATATGCGGAGTTATACCGGGTGTTTATAAACGTTTGTTATCATATCGCCTTTGGAATCTCCTATCACTCTTTCAAATCGTGTCTTTCACTGCGACTTTTGGCCTGACCAAAGCCTGCCGCGATCACAGACGTTTATAAACACCCGGTATTTAGAGGATGATTTGAACTTTATTTTAATGAAAATTTCACATCGGTGCGAGGTGCAGGCCAATAGTTATTAATTTTTGAAAATGACTCCGAAACTACGGCTCGGCCGCAAATGATTTATTCGTTGCTTGCTGGTGCTTGATATCCTTTCCTCCGAACAAAACGAAATTCAATACAGAAAATATTTCAACTCGAATGGGTAGCTCATGGCCTTGGTACGCGAATCAAGAAAAATTTTGCCGAAATAATCATGAACAATTACAAAAATAACATTTTGGTGTAGGGTGGCTTCACCGATCAAGTGCTGGCATTCGCGGTAAGATGTAGAAAGTTGCGATATGCAGGCAACTACAATTTCTTAATGAAATACATCACTGCATGTACGGCATTATATTTAGAGAACAATTTGAACTTTCTTTTGACAAAAACCCCACTTCGATCCGACCGTCGGGTCAATTGTTATCAATTTTTGAAAACGACCGCAAAGCCACGGCTCGGCGCATATTACACGGCCCTACAAATTTAAAATCAGACGTGCCGAAATAGTAATTGAACATTTTGAAATAGCCAATACTAGGTACCTGAAGGATAATGGCACTCAAATTACGAAACATGTTCGCTCAATAACAAAAAAAAAGTAGGTAGGTATCACTAAAAATCATGTGACAGGCTACCATTTTTTCCGTTTTTCGATAAAAAAGAAATGTTCCAATTCAAAAGTGAACCCGATATTCGTGTTCAGGAGGTCGAAATCAGTTGGAGAACATTTTTTTATATAAGTTACAAAATGACGCTTATGTGGCCGGTTTGTCTGTCTGTCTGTCTGTCTGTCTGTCTGTCCGTCCGAGTCCGTGCAGAAATTAAGACGCTGTACTTCTTCTCGAGAATTGAAACAAGAGTCTTGGAACTTTTTTCCGATGATTAGCTGATGTCTCCAAGGGTGGGCAATGGGCACTATTTTTGTTATCCATACATCGTTATCATTATTCTCAAAAAACAGAGATCTCCTGTGCACTTCGATGAAGTTGAACTTCTCCTCGGGAAATAAAGCTACAGCCCTTAAAGATTGAACTTTGTCCGGTGGATAGCTTAGGTCCTCAAGGACCAATTAGGCAGGTTGGCTTTCATAATTCGGCCGCCATCTTGGCTGCCATATTGAAATTTCTTATTAGTGGAACGATTGTCATGAAACTTGAAACTTACTCTTGTCTAGTACGATCATTTTTATTTTCAAGCCAAATTTCATGATTGCCCCACCATCTTGGCCGCCATATTGAAATCTCTTATAAGTGGAACGATTTTCATGAAACTTGGAACTTACCCTTGTCTAGTACGATCATTTTGATTTTCAAGCCGAATTTCATGATTCTGTCGATATTTTGGCCGCATATCGGAATTTTTTGCCCAAGACGGTAGAACCCTAATCACTTAACATCTTGCGTTCACTAATCCTCCAAAAAGGAAGTGCGCTACTGAGCCTCATGCCTATGAGGCGTATTCGCTTGTTAGTTGGTAGCACTGCCACACAATTGAGAAACAAAAATACAGGCATAAGACAGTTGAGAAAATTGAACATGAAAATGCAAAAAAATATAGGTGTTCCATTTAAAAAAATTGACGTTTCGTTAATCCCGTCAAAATGGGACCCCTGTATAGCTGAAGATAATTTTAGGTTATAGGTCTCATCAAATCATGTAACTTTTTTCTTTCATCTTTTTCTCTATCTTGAACGGTAAGACCGTTATGGGATGATTACGCTAGGATGGACCACCTGTATGGGGCACTGCGGGGAGAAGGATAGGATAATTGCACCATCCCCCGCGTAACTTGAGGGAACTTCAGTTAGGGGTTCAATAGGCATGGGATAACCTACCGCAACAGGATACTGATCATCTGATTAAAAGATGTCTCGTAGAGTTATTGAATATTTAGAAAATCTCGGAGGCGCTACCCATGATTAATTTTTGTGAAAAAAGATCAAGTTACCGTTTCCAAATTCAAATCATTTGTTTATACAGTTGAACTACACATTCTGTGAAAATTCCATCAAAATCGGCCGAAGGCCTCGAGGTGTTGCACTTTTTTTGGAAGGCAGTATAGATGTAGCACATGGTAGACAACTAGCTGCCAAGGCGTTACCATCAAGTTAGCGTCGTATCATTCGTATTAACACAACACATTTTTTTCATAGCTCACTCTAATGAAGAAAGCCGTGAAACTGATTATACACATACGATACACTGTATGTGACTTTTGATAATATGTTTACCAAGTAGTACCGATCTGAGTATTATGTTATAACCGTGCTCCTCTGGGATTAGTTTTGCGCATTTTTCAATTAGTCACACTTCGATTGAGAAACAATTGAAATAGCCGGCTATCGACGACAAAAGATTGATTTCCATTTCTTGCACCCTGTATTTTTTTTGGTTTCAATTATTTCAATTCCAATCTAATTTTCGCAGATAAACACAGAGAAGATAGCAGGAAAAAAGAGGAGAGCAGAGGACCGCCACAGAAAACGCAAGACAGACGTCGAAGCAGGAGCCGCGATCGTTCCCGGCGCTCCAGAAGTCGCGACCGTTCGAGCAAAAAGCTCAGCCCGGCGCCTCCGCCGTCGTCGCTGCCGCCGCGTCGCAGGAGATCCTCGACGCCGCCGTCGCGACGCTCCGACCCGCCCAGACCGCGCTCGCCGAGGCGTCGCTCGCCGCCGTCTTCGTCGCGACGGCGGTCGGCGCACGGCGGTCTCGGCAGCGGTGGACTCGGCAGCGGCGGCGGCGGCCTGGGCAGCGGCAGCCGCTACCGCTCGCGGACGCCGCCGTCGCGACGCAGCCCCGGCGGATCGCCGCGACGCTCCGTCCGCAAGAGGACGCCGTCGCCCGTGTCGTCGGCGCCGCGCCGCGGCCAGCAGCCGTCGCAGCGCCGCGGCGCCTCGCCGCTCGCCTCGCCCCTGGACGGATTCAAGAGGAGCGTGGCGGATTCCACCATCAGCGACGACATGCTGCCGCAGCCCTCTTCGTCCTCTTCGCTGTTGGACGGCGACTATTCCGATTCGCCGCCCGCCCTGTCGTCGGGCTATTACGATCGCGACGGCAGGCGTCACGGCAGCAGCAGAAGGTCGAGGAAGTCCGAGTCGCCGTCGGAACGCAGATCGGGAACGCTGTCGCCCAAGAGAATCTCGCTCGATGATCGCATCAGCATGGTAACTTTTAATTTTATTTAATTCATTTTGGCCATTTGCTTGCCATCCAGATTTCACTATCTGTTGTTGACTTTTTCACTGTATGAAAAATCAAACCAGGCATTTAACGCACTTTTTGTCTTGCGTAGCAAAGTAAACACGACAGAGTAATAGCAAATTTCATTGATATAATGAAAAATTAAGGTGGTACTCAACTAGGTGCCAGCAGCGTTGTTGGAGGTGTCCTCTGCAGCTTGCTTGTGCTTCCGAAGGAAGAGCGTATAGCATAAAGTATACCGCTTCAGTGGGGTGTTATCTCGACTGCAGCAACGCTAGGTCAGTCCAGAATTTGGATAGGGGCCCGCCGGGAGGTAGTGCCAGTGGGTGAGCCACCGGGCGAATCTGATCCGGTCCTGAGCTGGCTTATAACTCCTCGGGTGGCCTTAGGCAAACTTCTCGAGTATCACGTCTACAACCGGCAGTACGCAATTTGTTGAGGGAAACGGACAGTGTAGGCAATGTGTTGGTCTGGGATGGGTATAATGAGCCTCTCCCAGACACCCAGGGCAGTGAAACATTGCGACATTATTTCATCACCCTAAACTAATCGGTGAGAGAACCAAATGACGGCTGGTTGAAATTTGTGAAAACCAGACGTCGGATTTTGGCGGGGTATTTTTCAAAAAAAATTCGCAAACGAACCGCAATGCAAGTTGACGATGGGAAATTTCCAAAATTTCTGCTGAATTTGAGTGGATTTTTCGAAAATTCATGATTCATTCCAATTTTTTCCAGGGAACCGCCGCTTCGAGTAGTCCATTTCAAACATCTTGTTACATTTTTGCGGCGAAAATTTGGCTTTTTGGGGAGAATTTCGAGAAATTTTGTGTGAAATGCCGACCGGGGGATTTCGGAGACCTAGTGTCGTCGGGTGCGGGCCACGTGGTGGGGTTTTTCTTGAAATTTCGCCGTATAATAGGTCGAATTCGTCCATGGCATGGCCAATGTGACAGGAACGTCAATTGACGTTCTGGGTTTTGGAAAACTCAACACCTCGGGGCATTTGAACAGTGTTTTTGGAGAAAATGTACCGTGTCAGCGTGCGAAATTGAATTGTGGCCTCGAGGAGACTTTTGAGCGTCCATCAGACACAAAACACAAGAGCTAATCCAAATTTGAATGACATTTTGATCAAATTTCGCAGGCCGGCTCCGGTGCTGACGGGGTAATTTCACTGATACAGGCGAGCTGGAGTGGGCAAAGCACGTCTGGGGGGTACTCACAGTATATTTGCACTAGGGCCCGATTTTTAAAGGCTCCACATTTCGAGGAAGGGGCTTCTCTCGTTGTCCATAACACTTTCCGTGGCGAGTTGCACATTTATCTTGCCGCGACTTGTTTTCTAGAAAATCCGTGTTGATTCCAGGGAACCTTGTGGCTGCACTCCCAGAAAGAGTCCATGTTTTGATTGGCTTGCTTATTTCGGACCTTTTATTGTCCTATTTTTCAAAATTTAACTCGTAATATTCAGCTTCATTGCTGGCGCTGCATTTTTGAAACTGGCAAATGCCAATAATGTCACAGCACTCATCTCATATTAGGCGACTTCGCGCGAGTGCATGAGCGTATTTTTCGCGGGTGCTCTTGGTTCTTGGTTACGTTGCAATTTGCAATGATGTTGACAGTTATGGACATTTTCACGAGTAAATCTAATGACGAATGCGGAAATCGCGCCATGTTGTTCCGAATATTGAACTTTTATATTTTTCAACAGATTATATTGGAATTGAATGATAACTCGGTCATGATGGACAATCGAAATGCATTTGTCATTTGTGATTGTTGATTTCTCAGTGAATGTCCTTCACTTTGAGGTTACTTTTTGTTTGTAAATAAGTTGGTCTTGACATTACAATTACTTGATGTTATAACGGTGCCCATTTTCGCGACTCGCCAAAGTGACATTATTGACAGTCTCTTCTCGTAGTTACATGATATTTCTATCATCATTACCGCAAGATCCGATTGGTATTTTGAATTTATGCCAACATGAGATAGACAGTCTAAATGCATCTGCCAAATTTAGATTTCTGACGTTCCAAGAGGACGCCATATTGAACTTTGGCATTTTTCCACCAATCTGATTGGGATTTCAAACCTATACCCACTTGAAGTTGACAATGGAAATGCATCTGTTAAATTTTGATTTTTGACGTTTTAGAGGCCGCCATATTGACCTTTTGCATTTCTCAACCGATCTGATTGAGATTTTACACCTACACCCACTTGAGGTTGGCGATCAACAGATTGAGATTTTCAACTCATACTACTTGTTTATGGTAGGCAATCAAGATGCATCTGTCAACCTTCGATTTTTGACGTTTTAAAAGACCGCCATATTGAACTTTTGCGAATTTCAGCCGATCCGATTTGGATTTCCAACTTATACCTGCTTTGAGAAGGCAATCGAGATGCATCTATCAAATTTCGATTTATGACGTTTCAAAAGGCCGCCATATTGAGCTTTCGCATTTTTCAACCGATCCGATTGGGATTTTCAACCTGTACTTGTTTTAGGTAGGCAATCGAGATGCATTTGTCAACCTTCGATTTTTGACATTCCAAAAGGCCGCCATACTGAACTTCTGCATTTTCGATCTATCCGATTGGGATTTAGAACCCCTGCCCACTTGAGGTGAACAATCGAGGTGTATCTATCAAATTTGACGTTTTGATAGTTCCAAGGCCGCCATATCGAACTTTCACATTTTTCGACCGATCCGATTGGGATTCAAAACCTATAACCACTTGAGGCGGACAACCGAAATACATCTGTCAAATTCTGATTTTTGACGTTTCACGAGGCCGCCATCTTGAACTTTTGCATTTTCCAACCTATCCGATTAAGATTTTGAATCTAAGTCAACTTCAAATGGGCAGTCTGAATACATTTGTCAAATTTGTCATTTTAACAGTTCTAATTCCGCCGCCATATTGAACTCTCGCATTTTTCAACCTATCCGATTGGGATTTGAAACCTCTACTTGCTTTGGTTAGGCAGTCCGGCAGTCGAGATGCATCTGTCAAATTCCGATTTTTGACGTTTTTAGAGGTCATATTGAACTTTAGCATTTTTCAACCGATCTGATTGGAATTTTGAACCTATACCTACTTGAGATTGGCGATCAAAATGCATCTGTGAATGTCTGATTTTCACGTTTCAACAGGCCACCATAATGAACTTTTGCATTTTTCAACTAATCGGATTGAGATTTTAAACCTATACCCACTTGAGGTTGACCATCGAAATACATTCGTCAAATTCACCATTTTGACATTTCCAAGGCTGTCATATTGAACTTTTGTTCATTTTAACAGATTAGATTGAGATTTTGAACTTATACTTAGTCAAGATGGACAATTAAAGTGCATTTGTCGAACTCGACATTTTGGCAATTCAAAGCGCCGTATTGAACTCCTGCTTTTTTCAACCGATTACATTGGGTTTTCCAACCTATCCTTGGTTCAGATGAACAATTGGAATGTAACTGTCAAATTTTGAATTTTGCACATACTTTTATTTCATCTCAATTTCTCCTATAGGTACTTATTTAAAAAAAGACTCCTGAATGATACAAATACACGGCTCTTCTTTGCTTTCCACTACACAGTGTCCTCCACGGCAGAACCTTCTTCACGGTTCAGGTTTTCATAGCACACATCGTCGCTTTCATTTTCAAAATTGTGCTACTTCATCATGTTTCTAGTATTTTCAGTAGTTACCTTGAAGAAAAGTAGAAATACGTATTAATAAACAAAATGATGGTGTATCGATTTTCCCCGACAACTCTTCACTGACCAGACACTACCCACTGACATGCGTTCCCTTCACAATAGAACCCTACAAGTCGAGGCAGAAATTTCAAAACACGCGAAAAACAAACATTTGCTCGGATTCATGTTACTCTTACACAATCAATTGCTCACGCCTCTTGGAAAATTTCATCTGACCAAAACACTATCGACGGATATGCATCAAATTACTAAACTCGCCAAGGGAAAACCTGACATCTGCCTAAAACAACGGAAAATCAACATCATGTATACAATTCCCTTTCCATTTTCCCGGTGTCAGTGGAACAAATTCCCTGGCTACTTTTCAACCACAGCTAGTCTTCATAATCTAATGGTTGTGGATTAAAAAAAAATACATTTATCGTTTTAGTAGCAAAATTGATTTTGGATCGAATCTGAACAGTACCAAGTTTTTAGGCGAATTCGCGGAAATAATCAATAATACTTTGTTCAGCATCTAGTGCGTTAAGTGCTTGTAACTGAAAATGATTATTCTTCACATCAAATTTTACCTATAATTCACCGTAGTTTCTTCTTGACGATTATTATTATGCTTATTATTTCACCAGTGCACAACCCTACCCGTGCTTTCGCATTGCTTTTTTTTTTCTCTTCTCGATTTCCTTTGTTTTGTACCTCATGTTTAATTGTTACTTTAGTATTCCCATCCGCAGGTGCTGGGCATCGAAAAGACCGACGTGAAGGGAATGCATCCGCCGCCTCCGGAAACGGCCGTATACTTGGCGGCGGCCCCGAACACCGCCCCCGCCAATTATCACCACCACCACCAACAGCAGCAGCAGCAGCAACAACAACATCCACACCACCACCATGGGTATCCGTACGACCAATACGCCGGCGCCGCCCAGTACCCTTACAGTCAGCATCCCCACGTGCAGTATAACATGCCGCCGCCGGCTTCTTCTCCCGCCCCCGTCGGCGTCCACCAGCACCACAAAAGCGACGGGTACTCGCCGCATTATCATCCCAACGTCCCCGCGACCGCCGCCGCCACTGGAGGGTACGAAATGCCGCCGCCAAAGATGCCCGCCCCGACGAAAGTCGTTCAGGTCGGCAACATATTGCAAGTGGTTCCGCACGAAGACATGCCGCCTCCGCCCAAGACCAAGCTCGTGCCTCAGGACGTGACGCCGCAGAAAATCGTGCAGGTTAGTAGTGCAGTCGTTTGATACATCCTTCAAACCCAATCACTCGTGATTGAGCAATAAAACGTGATTTCTAATAAAATTTGAATGTTCATGCTTACCTTTTACGAGTAAGCTAACACAATCTCAATTCTCAGCTGCCGTTACGACTCCTCTTATAGAGTCAGTTCGACCCAAATCGTTACGCTTTGTTTTAATTAATTAGAAGCAAGCCCGCAGTTGCCAGTACCATTTCTCTTGAACTTGATTCTCTGAACGTTGTTACCTTCCGGCCTAGAGGAGAGCAGTTTCTTTCATCGCAACTGAGAAAGGGCTATGCCGACGCTCAGGGCAAACGCCGGCATGGCAAAGAGCCCTACAAAATAAATCCAGTGTCGTCATTCACGTCTTCTCCGAGGGCAGGGACACGGATGCGGACGGTAGAGGGAATCAAACAAAACTTGTTTCAGGTGGATCGGGGTATATTCAAGCTGCCTATGATACAAGCTAATGCTAGGCCAGCAACCTAGCTACAATAGTGACGGCAGAAGGCCATTATAACTGCGTAGATACGGGAATGAATTTGTGGTGGGCTCAGATTACGGCCTTGGGTATAGGTAATGAATAGATCGACTATGCAGTTCGACTTAAGTATATTGGATGAATTTAAATAATAATGCGTTGTAATAGGTTTGTTCCATCAAGAAGTTTCAAACTAGTCCGAGCCGATAGGAATCGAGAAAATCAGTTTGCAAACTGATTTAGGCGTTTCTCATTGGCTCTGACTAGTCTGAGATTTCTGATGGAATAAACCTATTACGTAAACTATTCTACCCCTTCTCTAAGCTAAGCCTGAACCCTACATCATCCCCCTTACAGAAAGAAAAAAAAATTCTAAAATGTTTTTTTTTTGTCAGTCTTTATTTCTTAAAATTAGCCTATGATTAACAAAATGAACAATATACAAATGAAATAAATTCTTGCAGCGTCCTGCGGAATAAAAAGTAAACAATACACTTAACGTAAAAAGTTCAACGTCTCTCTTTTCTTATCATAATTATAACACCGTAAAAATAGCACCATGTAATATTGTCTACTAAGCGTGTTTTATAATAATGTTAGTCGTGGTATAGTTCGACTCGATTTTCATGCACCGTAATTAGTTTTTTATTATTATCCAAAATAATGTTCGGGTGTTCCTCCTTGCGAACCACGTAAGGTCCCAAATACACGGGTTCCATTTTCTTCCCGCCATCATTCTTCACCATAACCTCATCGCCAGTTTTGTATGAGGTGAATTGGCAATTGCTATCGAACGCGAGTTTTCGTTTCATTTTAGATGCGATTAGGTTTTCCCGTGCTTTTAGACATGCCGTCTGGAGCCGATATTTCAGCTCTGCAGGATAATCCATGAAATTATATAATGGTTCGATAGTGTCTTTGATGGTTGACGGTAATATACAAGGCTCTCCAAAAACTAATTCATAGAGGCTGTACCGCGTTTCGCTATGTACTGATGCGTTGTACGCAAATGACCAGAATGGAAGCCATGAGATCCAGGTTTCTTTAAATTTAATTATATGCATACGTAAGAAGAAACCTGAACCTTTGTGGCTATTTTCAAATCCTCCAATCGTCTCGGGGTGGAACGGTGTTGTAGTGAGCTTTTCAATATCTAGAATTTTACATACTTTCTTGAACACTGAAGCCATGAGCTCCGATCCCTTATCACTTAAAATTTGCCGCGGTGTTCCGTATCGTAAAATGAAATTTTCAACAAACGATCTCGCAACCGTGGTAGCTTCTTTGTTTTTTAAAGGATATACTTCGATAAATTTTGTCAAATCGCATTGTAAAGTTGATACATATTTATTCCTTTCTGCATCTTGTGTTTATATCTTTGGCAATCATCACACTTCTTTATGAAGTCTTGGATATGTTGCTTAAGCCCATCCCAGAAATAAAGTTTCTTTATATTTCTATAGGTTCGGTTAATACCGGAGTGTCCCCCAGTTTTCAGTATATGGTAGTCGTTTATAATCAAGTTTTGCGTCTCTCTGTCCGGTACAAATTGTACGCCCCGTAAAACTGATATATCTATTCCAGCTTTTTTCAACTTTCTTGCGCTTTGTTTGATCCCTGTGAGTAGATTGCCATTGGTGGCCACCTGTTTTCACTACTAATTCGGGTATCTGAAACTTTTTTACTATTGTAGACAGATCTGATATGCTTGCGTCTAAGGCAGTGCTTATTTCAGGATCCTGTCGCAAGTAAATAATACTTTTCGTGATGTCATAACATACATCCTTCAGTGCGAAAAACTCTCGCTGACTGTGTTTTAACTTGATTATATCATTCGGACAAATGCATCTCAACTCCGTAGCAGAAGCAGGCTGTTTTAAAATTTGCGTAAGCCCCGGGTGATCAAGCCGTTGCTTTGAATCTTCCAAAACATCCTGTTTTCTTACTGAGTTTTTACTTTGCTTAGTCTGGACTCTAGTGACTGCATTGACATTTTCTTCTAGGTTTTTAAGGTCGTCAGATTTTATCTGAATTCGTGAAAGTGCATCTGCACTGACATTGCTAGGGCCTTTTATGTATTCTATGTTGAAGTCGAATTCCTCCAACGCCATTCTCAATTTTGTCATTCGAGACCCTGGGTCCTTAAGTGAAAATAGGTAGATTAACGGGCGATGATCTGTCTGAATAATCGTTTTGTGCCCTAGTACATATGGGCGATATTTACTTAAGCTGCCACGGCGACCTCCGCCATTTTGTCCACGGATAGTGTGGATCGGAATAGTGGAAGCCTGGCCGCCATATTGGTCAGTCTTATTAGTGGAACGATTTTCGTGGAACTGGGAACTTGTACGACCATTCTAATCCCTACTCCAATAATGTACTGTTAGATCATTCGCAAATTCAAGCATTCCAGCACATTCAATACATGAATCTTCTTTCAGGTCGGCAACATGCTGCAAATTGTGCCGTCGACGTCGGTGGCCATGCCGCCGCCCCCGGTGGTCGTTCCCAAACCGGAACCGGTCGTCGCGATGGCGTACGGCGGCGTCGTTCTTCCCCCCGAAGTGACCGTCGCCGCCGTCCCCAAAGGACTGTTGCCGATGGAGGCCGGCGCCGGCCTGCCTGTGCCGAGCCCGGCCGCCGTGGCCGCCGCCGAAAAGCGATCCGCCGAGGCCGTCATGAAGCAGAACATCGCCGAAAGGAAGGCGGAGCGAGAAATGCGTCGCCTCGAGCG
The DNA here is from genome assembly GCA_949128115.1 of Anaspis maculata. Classification (NCBI taxonomy): domain Eukaryota; kingdom Metazoa; phylum Arthropoda; class Insecta; order Coleoptera; family Scraptiidae; genus Anaspis; species Anaspis maculata. Next base: position 71,517,634 of record OX421966.1, read on the forward strand.
GGAACGCAGGCGGAAGGATAAGGAACGGAAGCGGAAGGAACGGGACAAGAAGAAGCAGCTGAAGATGAAGCTGAAGACCGAAAACATGATCAAGGTATGTAAATTAGAATAATATGTAGCACAAATATTTATTGAAAAACTGTTTTGTTTCGTCCTCACAACAGAGGGCGCTTCAGCTAGAAGCGGAAGAAGGCGAGGAGGGCAACGACGGCGATGCGGTGGTCGAAGGCGAGGAAGACGAACTGCAGCCCGAAGCGCCAATCGTAGTCAGCAGCGGCTTGCCGACGGGCACACCCACCAAAGGCATTTTGATGACCGGCGGGTTTAGGTAACTAAATTCTTCAATTTTTTTTACAATAATTATTCCTATAATAACGAATCTAGGACTAAACGTTCCCCACAAAACGTCCCCGGACAGAACGTCTCTGGACAATACGTCTCCAGGCCGAAAGTCCCCTGGTTTTACGGTTTTATGTCTTACTGTAACGTGTGGAGACTCAGCCGGACTCATTGCGTCTTCATTCCAAGAAGAACGTCCACGAACAGAACATTTTTGGACAAAGCGTTTCCAAGAGGAAAATCGGTTCAGCCTTTCCTGCAAATGACACAGGACATCACAAGGGGAACCGCTAAAGCTTCGGGCTACACAAGAAGACACGGAGGCTGAGAGTTTTGGAAGTCATAGCTGGAGACTCAAGGGGGTTTATAAAAGCTCCATGTGACACTTGAAGCCATAAGAAAGCCAAAGCTTTCAACGGCACATAGAGGAACAATGGGGCCTGTAGTTGGACTCTGATGCATGAAATAGTTTCATACAGCCGAAATGCCACGTCACTTTTCTAAACTGTGGTACTCTGATAGCAATGCGACCGTAAACAGCTCATCCCCCACCACCCCACGCAACGCTTCGTGGCGGTAGGCATACGGCTGCCGCTTCTAAATACCTTAGTGCAAGGGAGATAAATGTAGAAATAGAGATTTAAAGGCATTAGGTTGCACTATCCACATACGGAGGCCTGACCACTTGCGGCGCCATAAAATTGCTGTGGTGCCTCCCAGGCGAGGGCTCCTGGCCTCCTGATCTGGCGGCGCCCGCGCCACCGCTTTGGCCGAACGTGGTAGGCCTCTTGCTGGCGACAAAAAACGACTTCTCTGGTCGGAGAGCACTGATGTTCAGATTGGGGTCGCGGGCGCCAGAGTCCAGTTTTTCTGGTTCCCCCAGAGCTTGATAATGATTCGAGGGGGCCACCACGTCGGATGGGCGGCGCCGTCAAAAGACACAAAACCAGATCAGAATATACACAAATCAGTGACATTGACGACATAATATTAAAACGGAGGCCCGCAGAGAATGCACGAGCGAGTTTCCGCCGACGAGGTTCTGATTCAAGCTAGTCCTCTGGAGATTACGTCAGTCACATTCCACATTCTTCAACAAAACAGTGACGCAGCTGTTAGAGTGACAGTTCAGGTGACAGGGCGGCCGGTTACAACAATATAAATACAATTCAAATACGTAAACAACAATACTCAGCGAGCGATGTGAAAGCAAGGGAAAGAGAAATAGCACTGCAGTCCATCGCGAGCGAAGAGCTTAGTCTTCGTCAACCATCATGTTTGCAAACCGTGGAGTGATCAGACCTCCTGGGAAAAGACCCCTTTCCAAGCAGACGAAATGACAGTTTTGAACCCACGAATCTTTTACTCACCTAAAATGACGCGAGGCGCGCCCGATTGAGTGTTTTATGAGTGTTTTAGAAAGAAAACTCACACGTCGGTGTCGGTCGGCTTTATACGGCGAGCTTTTCTTTCGATAACGAAGGAAAACAAAAAAAACCAGCAAAACCATCGGCCGAGACCCATCGCGCGATTGGTACCACTGCGGTCACCAGCCCATATAGGCGGTGCACGGCCGAGGCGTCAATTCCAATGGCGTACCCCGGGGGTGGATTTTTTTGGACGTGACAAAATGTCGAAAGAGGCTCATCAGACCTCCAATAACCGTCACAAAAGGGCAAAAGCTTTGAACGACAAACGGTAAAAGGGAGCCCGCTAGAGCGTCGAACGACAAAGAAGGCATATAGAGGGACAGAGTTTTGAAAGCCGTATACGTAAAAAGACAAAAAAAAGGCGCAAGAAGGCACACCAGAGTTCCGAGAGCCAGAAGAACGTGCAAAAGGGACCCATCGAGACTCCAAAGAACACATGAAGTCACAAGGACACACAAGGGGGTCGTTACAGCTTCGCACTACACGAGGGGGCCTGGTAGGTTTTCAAACAACACAGAAAGACACAAAGAGGGCACACCGAACACCGGAGTTTCTAAAATCGGAATACAAGTCGATTAATCAGGATTCCGGGCGACATGTGAAGACACAAGGGGCCCTCTGGGGCTTCGAATAACATAGCAAGGCACAATGAAGCTTACTAGAGCTTCGGACACAAGACACAGGACTCGCAGGAGACAGTCGGTCTTCAGATTATTACACAAAAAGTGGACGTTCGTTCCAATGACGTTTCGTTCGGGGACGTTTCTCGCAATGGTTCTACTTACACCTTAACTTCCATTTATTTATACTATACCCTTATTCCTGGATATTCACATAATTTGCACAACTGAAATCCAAGACTCTAGCGATAATCTTTTCTACAAACACGTATCAGTTACTCGTACATTTCAACACAAGAAAAACCAAATATAAACAATCTTATTCCGTCGGGCAGAAATCTTATTCCCTCATGCCGAGGGCCGCAACTACAACAATTGATTGATTCCCTTCCGTTTATCTCTGGGTCCTTCTATAATACTCAATGAATCGTCATTTGGTCACATGGCACCGTGCATTGACTTGTAAACCGCCGACTCCGCATGGAAAAATCCGTCGAGAGAAACGGTTGAGTCGACGCTGCTCTTCTTCGGCTTCCGAGAGCTGGGACTCCGTTCTGCTCGTATAGTGCGGTTTTGCTTCCGTGTCCGCTGCGGTTGAAATGCAGAATTGTCTTTTCTTTCCCGTATGTTGGCGCTAGCGGTGGCGTCTCTCTCTTTCTCGGATCGTACGGACCTTCGCAGTTGTGCGTTGTTTTCGTCGGCGCTCTCCTGCTGAGATGTGCTATTGTTCTCTCTCAACTCTTGCAGAAATACCAATCATAAAAATCTTACTCTCTCGGGCAGAGCCGAGGCCCGCAACTACAATAATTGATTGATTCCCTTCCGTTCATCCCTGGGCTCTTCTATAATAACCATTGAATCGTCGTGTGGTCACATGGGACCGTGCATTGACTTGTTAACCGCCGACGCCGCATGGAAAAATCCGTCGAGGGAAACGGCTGAGTCGACGCTGCTCTTTTCCGGCTGCCGAGAGCTGGGGCTCCGTTCTGCTCGCATAGTGCGGTTTTGCTCCCGTGTCCGCTGCGGTTGAAATGCGGAATCGTCTACTCTTTCCTGTCCGTTGCCGCTAGCGGCGGCGTCACTCTCTTTCTCGGATCGTACGGACCTTCGCAGTTGTGCGTTGCTTTCGTCGGCGCTCTTCTTGCTGAGAAGTGCTGTTGTTCCCTTTCTTTTCTTGCAGAAATACCAATTGTAACAAGCTTATTCCGTCGAGCAGAGCCGAGGGCCGCAACTACAATAATTAATTGATTTCCTCCCTCTGGGTTCTTCTATAATACTTATAGAATCGTCGTTTGGTCACATGGCAACGTGCATTGACTTGTAAACCGCCGACGCCGCATGGAAAAATCCGTCGAGAGAAACGGTTGAGTCGACGCTGCTCTTCTTCGGCTTCCGAGAGCTGGGACTCCGTTCTGCTCGTATAGTGCGGTTTTGCTCCCGTGTCCACTGCGGTTGAAATGCAGAATTGTCTTTTCTTTCCCGTAAGTTGGCGCTAGCGGTGGCGTCTCTCTCTTTCTCGGATCGTACGGACCTTCGCAGTTGTGCGTTGTTTTCGTCGGCGCTCTCCTGCTGAGATGTGCTATTGTTCTCTCTCAACTCTTGCAGAAATACCAATTATAACAATCTTACTCTCTCGGGCAGAGCCGAGGGCCGCAACTACAATAATTGATTGATTCCCTTCCGTTCATCCCTGGGTTCTTCTATAATACCCATTGAATCGTCGTGTGGTCACATGGGACCGTGCATTGACTTATAAACCGCCGACGCCGCATGAAAAAATCCGTCGAGGGAAACGGCTGAGTCGACGCTGCTCTTTTCCGGCTTCCGAGAGCTGGAGCTCCGTTCTGCTCGCATAGTGCGGTTTTGCTCCCGTGTCCGCTGCGGTTGAAATGCGGAATCGTCTACTCTTCCCCGTCCGTTGCCGCTAGCGGCGGCGTCACTCTCTTTCTCGGATCGTACGGACCTTCGCAGTTGTGCGTTGCTTTCGTCGGCGCTCTCCTTGCTGAGAAGTGCTGTTGTTCCCTTTCTCTTCTTGCAGAAATACCAATTGTAACAAGCTTATTCCGTCGAGCAGAGCCGAGGGCCGCAACTACAATAATTAATAGATTTCCTCCCTCTGGGTTCTTCTATAATACTTATAGAATCGTCGTTTGGTCACATGGCAACGTGCATTGACTTGTAAACCGCCGACGCCGCATGGAAAAATCCGTCGAGAGAAACGGTTGAGTCGACGCTGCTCTTCTTCGGCTGCCGAGAGCTGGGACTCCGTTCTGCTCGTATAGTGCGGTTTTTCTCCCGTGTCCGCTGCGGTTGAAATGCAGAATTGTCTTTTCTTTCCCGTATGTTGGCGCTAGCGGTGGCGTCTCTCTCTTTCTCGGATCGTACGGACCTTCGCAGTTGTGCGTTGTTTTCGTCGGCGCTCTCCTGCTGAGATGTGCTTTTGTTCTCTCTCAACTCTTGCAGAAATACCAATTATAACAAGCTTATTCTGTCGGGCAGAGCCGAGGGCCGCAACTACAATAATTAATTGATTTCCTCCCTCTGGGTTCTTCTATAATACTTATTGAATCGTCGTTTGGTCACATGACACCGTGCATTGACTTCTAAACCGCCGACGCCGCATGGAAAAATCCGTCGAGAGAAACCGCTATGAAGAATGCAAGGGCTTTCTTGAACACAATAATGAAGATGCAAGAGTTCGGTTGAACATGATACGAATGATGAGCCTGTGCTTCGACTAATTCGATGTTTTCTTTTGTTTTCGGCAGCAAACTGGAACGGAGGACGCGTACGCCCGAGCAGCGCAAGAGCGTCCAGTTCGCGGACGGCATTCGACCCGGCGAGGGCACCTCCCCTTCGGGCGGCGAAGAGCTGTCGTCGCCGCCGCCCTCGACGCCGCAGCTGCCCAAAGAGAAGCGCTTCACCAAACTGAAAACGCCCAAGAAGGCGAAAAAGAAGAAGATCAAGGTCAAGGTGATCAAGACGCGACGGCACAGGCACGGCAACGGCGCCGCCGCCCCGACCGCCGCCGGCAACAGCGCCCTGGACGAAGACGACCTGGACGCCGACGAAGAGCTGGCCAATCTGCCGCCCCCGTCGCCGCCGCCCGGCTCGCCGCCCCCGCACGTTTTCCCGTCTCGAGTCAAGACGCACGTCATCAACAACGTCGTGCTGACGAATCCGATCGTTGCGGCGGCCGCGGCCGCCGCCGCCGCCCACCACCATCATCCCCACCATCAGCCGCCGCATCAGCAGCATCCGCATCACATGCCGCCGATGCACGCCCAGTACGCGCCGCCGATGGGTGGGGTGCCCGGAGTGCAGGCGCCGCCGCAAGTCATGGGTCCGTACCGACCGGCGCCGCCCCAAGTCGTGATGGCGAGAGGGCCTCCACAACCGGGGGTTCAGTATCTCCAGTCGCCGTATCCAGGTAATGATTGTATTGCAGATTGAAGTCCATTTCACATCCAACTAACGTTAGGAAGTAACGTAGATACGGTTATCTTAAGAAGTAACAATAGATGGCTTGCCTTTGTGGAGGACCGAACCTATTTTTAACCGTGAATTGCCTTTGAATTCTTAGAAGGATATTGCGAACGCAAGTGTCTAACCGGAAATGTTCAACTAACGCTAATTACTCAATTCAAGGCATAAAACTTGTATATGAAGAACTTGTTGATTACGAGAGATTTTCCGTGTGTAGTAACGTGAAATGGCCGTTTTCACGAGTTCTCTCCGCGAACTTTGATCGAGCCGAAGTAATATGCGGGTCAAGATTGTCGATACGAAACCTCTAAAATCATGTTATAACAGTTGGCTAAATTCTTAACGTAGAAGTTGAATTGTTGACGCCCTATTTTAACCATTTCTTGACTCAGCAGTGCCGTTTGATTGTGGCAGAGGCGGAGCCGTCAATAGATTTCCTCGAACTTTTTCGAAAAGCAAGCTTGAAGTGTTTTTTTTTAAGCCTACAAAGACGTAGTCTGCAAGATGACCGAGTTGCACGGCCTCAGAACTTGGAATGACCAAAAGCCATTTTCGCAGAGTTTCCCAGTGCATTCGATTGACGAAGGCTGCGAAAAAAGTGGTTCCCTCTTGAAATTCTTCAAGTGGATGGCTCATCGTCTGTAGTCCTCCTGCAAAATTTCAGCTTTATTAAATGGTTAACCACTAAGTGTTACTTCTTCAATCAATGAAATGAGAAAATTTCCTAAAAGCTTTGTGTAATAGAAAAATCAGTTTCTCACGTACAAATCGTGGTTACGCAACAAAAAATTACTGACGTACAAAATTATAAAGGAAACAGAATTTCTCCATTTTGGTCGGACAAATGATTTTTCGTGCGCCACTCAACCGATCTGTATAATCAAAGACACAGAAAAGTCAGGATGTTTACGCGGCTGTCGCGATTTGGATAATAAAGGCTGAACTTCATATAACCCAGGACCAGGGGTGTAGAGAGGTTCCGCACGCTGTTATTCCTTGTGGCTCCGGCTTGTGTTTAAAGAGAGGACAAAAGAAGCACAAAACCGTTTTCTTCACTACACGAGATTTTCCTCTAGAAGCCTTGTTCTTGAAACGGGGAACAGAGTTAACATGTGTAGTTGCTAGGCAAGGACCAATCATGGCTCTCCTTGCATAGCAACATCGCTTGAGAACTTTGTTCCTCGTTTCAAGAATACGGCTTTAGGTCGCAAGAAATCCGGCTCGAAGGACCATATGTTGACGCGGTTGTCGCGATTTGACCGATAGGTTTGTTCTATACAGAAACACGTATTTGGTTCATGAAACTTCGTGCTAGGTACGCCGTTATGTAATGTTACCGTATGTGACAAATTAAGAGAAATTCTCGAAAACATGAGCGATCCGAGATGTGCGTCAGTTGATAATGACTTTAAAAACGACAAGAAAACAAACATTATCGCTTAATCTGGTTTCTTGCAACCTAAAGATAAAACGCATGAGAGAGAAAAGAAAAACGCAAGCTAAAGGGAAACGTCCAATGGCGCGAACATTCCGCCCACCATCATTTTTGAATGAATAAAGAATTTTCAAGGAATGAAAAATTAAAATTGAACTGAAATAAAACAAGGAAAGAAGAATAAAGAAACATAAAAAAAGAAAGATACTGGAAAAAATGTGCAAAATAGCTACATTTTAGTGCCCGGGAAGAGGGATGAGTTTGTGCACTGGACGGGTAAATTCCCCGGAGGCAGTTGGAACAGTTACGACACAAGTGACGTCATCCTGACCAGGAAAACTCTTCGCAATTCGACCGATAGGCCAAGATAGAGGCTCGGTATGGGCTCCATGAAGAAACACAACATCTTCACCAGGTGCAATTCCGAATAACTTCGAATTGGAATTATTTATACCAGAAATACATACACCTGTCTGCTTGCGATAATGACGACCAAGTGTTTGCAACAAAGAAAAGCCTATAGCAGAAATCTGTGAACCACTGTCCACGACCGCGCGCACAGGATGGTGAACGCCGTGCGAATCCCTGATAAGAAAACGAACAGTAACGAAACAAATTAGGGAACTGGGCTCCCCGAAGGTCTCCCCTCCTAGGTCGCAAGAAATCCTGCTCGAAAGACCATATGTTAACGCGGTTGTCGCAATTTGGACATAAAATGCTGAACTTATCACATATAATCCAGGACGTTCCATGGCGCGAACACAGGATTTTCATCGAATGTTATTCACATCTCGTAAAAAGGAAGCTCGGTGTCTTCATTCATCAACAGAAATACAACAAGTGTAGTGTTTCTTCAGTTGAATCGTTTTAAACCGAAAGCTACTGTCAAGTCAACGAGGAAAAAGTAGACCCAATATTATCTCGGGCAAAATCTCTTGCCTGCTCGTCTACTGCCCGAGTGATTGATAGTTGTTTGAGGACTTCAAAACATTCAACTCGAATTGAACACAAAGCACGAGTTATATGATTATTCATAAATGCCTGCTGCGCTGAAATGGTTCATTCGAACGACCAAGTGTTGAAGTTATTACAATTGATTATGGTGTAAAACAGTTGTAGTAAAACAGCCGGCCCTTTGGACAGTATCATTTACATTGTTGGTCATGTTATTTTGGTTGTAACTCGGTTCTGTAGTAGGTAGTTAGGTACACGAGTATAAATGAATCAGCGGTAGTGGGATTTTATCAGTAGCAAGTGTGATTTTTGTCACTTATTATCGATAGCTGAAAGCGATTGCGTAGACCCATTTAGCTTTCCTGCTTGGTTGAAACTAACATGTACAGGGTGGTCCATCCTAGCGTAATTATCCCATTGCGGTCTTACCGTTCAAGATAGAGAAAAAGATGTAAGAAAAAAGTTATATGGTTTGATGAGACCTATAACCTAAAATTATTTTCAGCTATGGAGGTTGTCCCCTTTTGACGGGATTAATGAAACGTCAATTTTTTTAAATATAACACCCTATATTTTTTGCATTTCCATGTTTAATTCTTTCAACTGTCTTATGCCTGTATTTTTGTTTTCCAATTGTGTGGCAGTTGTACGAACTAAAAATTAAAAACTAAAAAAAATCGCATTTTCAGTTTTCTTAAAAAACTCGTAGCGGCCTTGCTTTTCAAAACTAAGAGATGAAACTTGACATGGTGATAGTCAAGGCCAAAGGCCAATATCCCAATGTCAAAAATTGAGATTTCTTGGTACAGGGCGTTCACAAAAAAACTTCATAATTTTCAAAGTATCATAACTCATTTTTTTAAAATGGCATGCCCCTAATTTTATAACGTTATCTGATAGCTTCTTTTATCCTCTTTCATTTTACTAGGGGTACCCTACCCTTAAACTAATTTTTTTTCAAGATAATCGGAAATTTTCACAAAATTTGCTTTTTTTTTAAATTGAGTTGGCCGTGATGAATGACAGACAAGCCAAATAGTACGCAACTCTCAGTTAGTCAGTCTGAATATTGTCGAACAAAGAAAAATGACTACGCGAGAGGAAATGATTGATATGACATTCTGGTAATAATCCAGATATCCAGGATCCCACTTTGTTTTTTTTTGCGTTGAAGCCATTTTTTTTTGTTCGACAGTATTTAGTTTGACTAACTGACAGCTGCGCAATATTTGGCTTGCCTGTCATCATCACGGCAAACTCAATTTTTGAAAAAAAAAAACAAAAAAAATAGGAATTTTTTTGAAAATTTCCGATTATCTCGAAAAAAATAAAGTTCAGGGGCAGAGTAAACCAGTAAAAATGGAAGAGGATAAAAAAAGCTATCAGATAACGTTGAAAAATTGGGGGCATGCCGTTTGAAAAAAATAAGTTATGATACTTGAAAATTATGAAGTTTGATGTTTTTTTGTGAACGCCCTGTATCAAGAAATCCAAATTTTTTGACATTGGAATATTGGTCGTTGACTTGACTATCACCATTTCAAGTTTCATCTCTCAGTTCTGAAAAGCAAGGCCGCTACGATTTTTCCAAGAAAACTGAAAATGCGATTTTTTTCAGTTTTTAATTTTTAGTTGGTAGCACTGCCACACAATTGAAAAAAATTCCGTCATAAGACAGTTGAAAAAGTTGAACTTGGAAATGCAAAAAAATATAGGGTGTTCCATTCCCGTCAAAATGGGACACCTGTATAGCTGAAAATAATATCAGCTTATAGGTCTCATCAAACCATATAACTTTTCTCTTACATCTTTTTCTCTATCTTGAACGGTAAAACCGCTATGGGATAATTACGCTAGGATGGACTGCCCTGTATGTAATAATCAACAGTAATATCACGAGTGCTTAGGTTTTTACTATAATGTTGGCCAAGCGATCGCGAGTACTGGTTGTAACGATAAATGCCCAACTCCGTGGGACAGCCATCAGATTTTGTTGTTTGTATCTAATTTATTCGTTTACCATTGACAGTGGGATTTAGATAAGTGATTATTATCCTCATAGCTGCAATAATCAAGGGCGTTGCTATGTTGTCAGCCCTCATTTCGCACGTGAGAATCCATTTCCCAGGTGTAAACAGGCTGTCACACTCTCTAGCGTAGCAACGGCCGGCTGTTTACACCTGCGAAAACGTATTGTTACGTCCAAAATAAAAGCCTATTGGAGACCACACAGCGCATGGTGCTGCTATCAATAAAACTATTAGATTAAACTCGACTGCAGCAACGCGAAGTGAAGTGAAGATTTGAATGGGCTGGCCCCCGTCCAAATTCTAAACGAGCTAATAATCCGTGGATGGCTCGGGCAAGCCTTTCCGAGTATTACGCCTTCAACCAGCAGTACGGCAATAGATAACCGCCAACGCGGGCGGGGGACGGACTAGTCAAGATCGGACCAGCGCAGGCACCGGGTATCAATATACCTGCACCTGCGTTGGGTGTCTGGCAAAATCCTGGAGTACCGTGCGCTTGGTGGCTTCAGTACTCAGATCGACCGGTCATCAAGCATCACATTATGGCTCGGTTAGTCCGGCTGGTCTGGGGAGCCAATGGGCCCAAAAGCGAGGCCGATTGAATCGACCATCATTTTCCGTTTGGGCCTATCGAGCAGTAACGGCCCGCCGCCCACTTCTAATCGTTCTTCCGTCCGATGCGGACGCCCGAAACATTTTACGTTGCAAAGCAAAATTAAACGGTACTTCCTTCAGCAGATGCAAGAGGTATGATGACAAAACCCCCTCCGAAACGCAGTTCCTCCAGGATCTCCAGGTGGGGCTCAAGACCTGGATCGAGGCGAAGCGACTTTGACCATCGAATGCAAAATAGGCATCCACACCGTCATCGCTGACGACGCCACAAAAAAAAAGTAAAAAGAAAACCAAAGCGAAACTTCCAAGACTGGCTCGCATGCTCTTCACACCGATCTCGACTCTGCTTCCCAAATTTGATGAACCGCAAGTGCTTACTAGCCGAACCGACCCCGCATGCTCGCTGAAACATGCCTTCATCAAACACTCCCGACAACCCGGTATTAGACACAACTAAACTGTTGGACGGCTGGACAAAAAACCTCTATAGTGGTAAGTAGTAACGCTGTGGACGTCATATATTTGAGCTTCGCCAGAGCTTTCGACAAGCTCCCCATCGAGCGACTGCTGCACAGATTGGAATGCTTTGGCGTGCGACGCGGCGTCCCTCAGGGCTCTATGTTGAGTCCGATTTTGTTCTTGGCATATCTTGTGCTGTCACTGCAAACTTCTCTTTATACGCTGATAATTTACGGCTATCCCACACCGGAATACGACACACTACATAACCTACACTGACTCACTGGTGCAAAGAAGATCTGCTTCCTCGCAACACTTCCAAATGCTTTCTGCACATTGTCGGTAACAACCCAAAGTCACGCTACTCCATTGGACGACAGCAGCCGCAAGGAGCCGACACCAAATTTTTTGTGTGTCCATTACGGGCGATGCCTCTTGGTCCAAGCAGATTGCGGCCACAAAAAGGCGAACTGCATCCGGTAGATCAACAGAAGATCATCAAGACGTCCAGAGACGTTCACCGGCAGAAAACTACATTAACTAAGATGGAGTCTCAGACTGAAGAGAGGCACCACCGATATCCTCGAGGGATCCAGTTCCGGCAGCAGGGGAAGCTGTTCCTTTAGCTGTGCTCGTTCCCTTACAAGCAAAGGTCGGCAGCTCTTAGGCTTATATCGCTGGAGAACGGAAGACGTTCTCTGCGAGGACACTCCTCCGGGCTCCGAATTTTTTTTTCGAGATCACGACCAGGCAGAACCCCCGTGAAAAACTAATTTTCCAAGTTATCTGCCGCAGTCAACTTGCAAAACCATCTAGCTTGTTTTGTTGTGTTGTCAATGGGGTTGTATAGCGGCAACAGCCTTTGCACAAGGCGTTTTTGGAAATGACACGGAAATTTTTCATTTCATTGAATTAAGAACTACACTCATTGCGTAGTTTTATAGGGTTGAAATCATGCAGGAGGACTGTACAGAGGATATGAACGCACCATTCGGACAATTTTGAGTGAGAACCACGCGGTGGAATTGAAGTTGTATAATAAATCTGTCCACGTAAATTGAATCTGTCGACGGGTTCGTCTGTGTCAATACTTTTTTGAAAGAGTGTAATGCTTTCCCTTAATTTAACCCTTTCTTCGCGCGTCTAAATCTCACCACTAATTCTTTTGAGCTTATAATTTTAACGCACTGACTAATGCTTAGTTAATCTGAAAGGTTTAACAGCATAGAAAAGAAAAGCAAAGCCAACTTCAAGCACCTGTGTAGGTGGGAAAAATTGATCCATGTAACTTACTCCGTGAAACTGAATTAAATCTGACACTAGACTATAATTGGGTTACAACATTCGAACATTTATAATAAAGATTGTACACCATTCAACTCTCTGATTTCACAATAATTTGTGCCAATAAATTTCTGAACACATGCCACCTCAAGTAATGGTATCAAATCAGTGATTCACTTGCCTTTGACTTCAAAGAGAGTTCCACACCAAATACCACAATCACTGAACCATCAACAACTTTTAATCAACAAATAATATAACAATAATAGCAGGAACGCTAAACCAGGCGTCGTCTCTTTATGGCATCCTCGCTTCTTCGCCTCTCTCAATTTCGTCAGATGTGGACCCCCCCCCCGCTTTCATGCTTGAATACCGATTTTAATTTGAAGTAGGCCAATCGCCACAATATATTATTACGTTAATATTCTTCAGCTTGCTTGTCGCGGGTTCGACCAAAAGCTTCATCTACCAAACTTTAATCTGACTTAGTTGCTATGACACAGCCAATAGCAAGGCCAGTTACTCAGCAACCAACTGAGATTAATTTAGCCGCAGTTAGTCTTATACAGGTGTCCCAGAATAAAGTAGCCAATCGCCTGTGGGAGAAAGCGCAGAAGGAACTGAAAGACCTCCATATTATTTTTTGCGGAAGCTCAATGTTAACCGAGATACAGCTCTTGAGAATTTGAGTTTTTCATTGGTTTTCCATAAATAATTTATAAACGGGTCCAGGTATTCGGCTGAAATTGGCCAGAGACTTGTTTTGAACCTAAAGTTGAATCTGAAATATTGAGAGCTTGCAGAGTTGAAATTGGGACTAAATTGAGAACTCGCTGGGTTGAAGTTGGGCCTAAATTGAGAACTCGCGGAGTTGAAATCGGGTCTGAATTGAGAACTTGCCGAAATGAAGTTGGATTGAAAATTTTGAGACCTTGCAGAGTTTAAATGGGGTCTCAATGAAGAACTCGCTGAGTTGAAGTTAGGCCTAAATTGAGAACTCGCTGAGTTGAAGTCGGGTCTAAATTGGGAACTCGCTAAGTTCAAGTCGGGTCTAGATGGATAACTCACCAAAAGAAGTCGAATCTGGAATATTGAGAGCTTGCAGAGTTGAAATTGGGACTAAATTGAGAACTCGCTGGGCTGAAGTTGGGTCTAAATTGAGAACTCGCTGAGTTCAAGTCGGGTCTAAATGGATAACTCACCAAAAGAAGTCGAATCTGGAATATTGAGAGCTTGCAGAGTTGAAATCGGGTCTAAATTGAGAACTCGCTAAGTTCAAGTCAGGTCTAAATGGATAACTCACCAAACGAAGTCGATTCTGGAATATTGAGAGCTTGTAGAGTTGAAATTGGGACTAGATTGAGAACTCGCTGGGTTGAAGTTGGCCCTAAATTGAGAACTCGCTGAAGTGAAGTTGAATTTAAAATATTGAGAACTCGCTGAGTTGAAGTCGGTTGAGTTTAGCGAATAATTATCAAGAAATTTAAGAAGTGAACATTAAGCCATGCTCAAGTGTTACATAACTTTTTCAAATCTTCTTATCTTAATTTACGTTAATTACGTTACGCTAGTTGGATGTGAACGGTACTTAATTGACCGAAACTTGATATTTTTCATTTGCTACTCGGAGTGGTCGGATCAAGTGAAACAAAAAAAAAACTAATTCAGACTTGAGATCTCGTATCTTAAAAATCACTTCATCACTTGTAAACGTAGCTTCAATCTCCCACTTAACGTGATGTGCAGTTTTTATTAGTGTAGCCGCCTTTAAACCTGGCTTTAGTTATTCGTCTCGCTTGTGAAACTCATCGCATTTCACATTGCTTCTAAAACTAGCTTTAGTTTCTGATATTTTTTTGTTAACATGTGCCATTAAAATTTTGCATTACTTGTGTAAACACACCTTTAGTTTCGAAACAAGTCTTGAAAAAACACTCGCATTACATCTCAACATAAAAAACAACGCATTTTTCACTTGTAAACACAGCTTCAGTTGTGACTAAAACTGGGAATACCGTGGAATGCCACTAGGATCTTTTTCTCCGTTTGTAAACGTTGCTTTAGTCATTTGTGTCACTTGTAAATTTTCTCCCATTACACGTCGCTTTTAAACTTATCTTCAGTCGCTTTAGCTTTAGCAAAAATCAATCGCATTAGTAAACGCAGCTTTAGTTTCTCGATTCACATGCTGTAATGTTTACAACTAGATTTTTTACGCCGCTTGTGAACGTGGCTTCAATTGTTCGCGCCACTTGTAATAATCGTGGTGTTCCACGTCGCCTCCGAACTCGGCTTTAGCCAGTCGCTTTTCTAGTAAGCGTGTCTTCAAACTCACTGGCACTACTCGCAAACGCAGCTTCAGTTTTTCGATCTACATGGTATACTGTTCAACTGGTTTTTTTTGCGCTTCTCGTGAACGTGGCTTTAGTTATTCGCGCCCCTTGTATACTTTTCGTGTTCCACGTCGCCTCCAAACTCGCCTTTAGTCAGTCCCTTTTCTAATGAGCGTGTCTTCGAACTCACTGGCACTACTCGCAAACGCAGCTTAATTTTCTCGATTCGCATGCGTGTTCCACGTCGTCTCAAAACTCGCCTTCAGTCAGTCGCTTTTCTAATAAGCGTGTCTTCAAACTCACTGGCACTACTCGCAAACGCAGCTTTAGTTTCTCGATTTATATTCTGTACTGTTCAACTAGGTTTTTGCGCCGTTTGTGAACGTGGCTTTTGTTATTCGCGTCACTTGTAATACTCGTCGTGTTCCACGTCGCCTCCAAACTCGGCTTTAATCAGTCGCGTACTTGTCTTGGAAACGCAGCTTTAGTTTCTCATTTCTATGCGGTGCAGTTTTTGTGAGTGTCATTGGAGACATTTGTAAACGTGGCTTTAGTTATCAGCGTCGTTTATAAAACTCGTCGCTTCTACACTTAGCTTGAGTTATAGCATGTGTAAACGCAGCTTCATTGTCTTGAGTCATATAAAAAAGTGTGCAGCTTTAGCAATTATCATGCCGTTTGTAAACGTGGCTTCGGGAAATTTTGTCGCCAGAATTTCAGCTTCACTTTCGGACTACTGAATATAGCGCTGAGTTCCCAGATGCGAATATTCGGACAGAAAATGCGAAATTTCACGTCAAATTTCCAATTTGGCTTGAGGCCAAAAGTTACTTGCGCACGTGTAAACTCAGCTTCAGCTTTTAAACGCGGCTTTACTAATTCGCGGCGCTAAATACACTCGGCTTGTTTTTGGTATTGGCTATTTGAAAAAATACTGTCATCCGCATCACGCGTAAACGCAGCTCCAGTTCCCAATGTAACACAGATAAGGCTTTAGCAATTATTGTGTTGTTTGTGAACGTGCCTTGGGTTACGTGATTCCGTTTGAATAAGTAGCTGTTCAAAAAAAAATCTCAGTCAATCGAATCACGTGTAAACGCTGCTTCAGTTTCTCATGAAATTACGTAGAATCACAGATGAATGTGCAGCCTAAGCTGATGTGTCGCTTGTGAACGTGGCTTTAGTTGCTCGCGTCGGTAGACACTAGGCTTGATTTGCCGGTAATGTTTTTATTTTTTCTGCCCAAACGCAATCGGCATCACTTCTAAACCCAGCTTAACGTACTCGCCCATTTTATAGACGTGACCGATAACCCTGCCGATAAGTATGAACGTATTACTTGTGAAGTCAGCTTTAGTTTTTTGTTTCAAAATAATTGTGCTGCGGTAGTGACCGTCACGCGGCTCGTGAGCCTGGTTCTAGTCCCTCACGCCACTTGTAAACTCCGCTTTAGGTTAATCCAAGCTTTTGGTACTCGCCGAAAACAACTCGACAATCTGTATAAAGCTACGCTTCCACTACGTCGACGACTGGTACTAGTCTTTGGTATTAGTTGAAGGCGACACACCAGTTTGAATGATGAACAACTGAGATGACACTTTTTCAAATGATCGTGTACTAGACTGTCTTTTTTTTTATAATCTAGTACTGAACTGTCATTTTTTGAATGATTTTGTACTGGACTGTCATATTTTAAATTAACATTTACTGGGCTGCCATTTTAATAAAAATTATTACTGGGGTGCTATTTTTAAAATGATCGTGTACTGGACTGTAATTTTTAAATGATCATGTACCGGACTATCATGTTTTTAAATGATCATGTACTGAACTGTCATTTTTTAGCGCACTTCTCCAAACGGGAAGGCGCTTTTGTCCTCGCTTTGTCCGTCCGTCCGTCCGTCCGTCACAGCATCTAGTCCTAGACGAAAAGGTTTTTGCGAAAAAAATTTACTCCATTGGGTAGCTCATGACCTTGTATCCCGAACCAAGAAAAATCTCGACGAAATAATAATAAACAATGACAATAATAACAATTTAACATTGTTATTAATAGTAACATTAGTGTGACGCGGCATCGCCGTTGAATGCTGCATTTCAGAAGCCGGCCTGATCTCGAAAGTTATCACATGCGAGGAAGTACCCGATCTTATCATTTTACCATAATACATATGCGGAGTTATATTTAGAGGATGATTTGAACTTTATTTTAATGAAAATTTCACATCGGTGCGAGGTGCAGGCCAATAGTTATTAATTTTTGAAAATGACTCCGAAACTACGGCTCGGCCGCAAATGATTTATTCGTTGCTTGCTGGTGCTTGATATCCTTTCCTCCGAACAAAACGAAATTCAATACAGAAAATATTTCAACTCGAATGGGTAGCTCATGGCCTTGGTACGCGAATCAAGAAAAATTTTGCCGAAATAATCATGAACAATTACAAAAATAACATTTTGGTGTAGGGCGGCTTCGCCGATCAAGTGCTGGCATTTGCGGTAAGATGTAGAAAGTTGCGATATGCAGGCAACTACAATTTCTTGATGAAATACATCACTGCATGTACGGCATTATATTTAGAGAACAATTTGAACTTTCTTTTGACAAAAACCTCACTTCGATCCGACCGTCGGGTCAATTGTTATCAATTTTTGAAAACGACCGCAAAGCCACGGCTCGGCGCATATTACACGACCCTACAAATTTAAAATCAGACGTGCCGAAATAGTAATTTGACCATTTTGAAATAGCCAATACTAGGTACCTAAAGGATAATGGCACTCAAATTACGAAACATGTTCGCTCAATAACAAAAAAAAAGTAGGTAGGTATCACTAAAAATCATGTGACAGGCTACCTTTTTTTCGGTTTTTCGATAAAAAAGAAATGTTCCAATTCAAAAGTGAACCCGATATTCGTGTTCAGGAGGTCGAAATCAGTTGGGGAACATTTTTTTATATAAGTAACAGAATGACGCTTATGTGGCCGGTTTGTCTGTCTGTCTGTCTGTCTGTCTGTCTGTCTGTCCGAGTCCGTGCAGAAATTAAGACGCTGTACTCCTTCTCGAGAATTCAAACAAGAGTCTTGGAACTTTTTTCCGATTAATAGCTGATGCCCCCAAGGGTGGCCAATGGGCACTATTTTTGTTATCCATACATCGTTATCATTATTCTCAAAAAACAGAGATCTCCTGTGCACTTCGATGAAGTTGAACTTCTTCTCGGGAACTAAAGCTACAGCCCTTGAAGATTGAACTTTATCCGGTGGATAGCTTAGGTTCTCAAGGACCAAATAGGCAGATTGGCTTTCATAATTCGGCCGCCATCTTGGCTGCCATATTGAAATTTCTTATTAGTGGAACGATTGTCATGAAACTTGAAACTTACCCTTGTCTAGTACGATCATTCTTATTTTCAAGCCAAATTTCATGATTGCCCCACCATCTTGGCCGCCATATTGATATCTCTTATAAGTGGAAGGATTCTCATAAAACTTGAGAGTTACGCTTGTCTCGTACGATTATTCCTATTTTCAAGCTGAGTTTCATAATTCTACTGCCATCTTGGCCGCCATATTGAAATCTCTTATTAGTGGAACGATTTGCATGAAACTTGAAACTAACCCTTGTCTAGTACAATCATTCTGACTTTCAAGCCGAATTTGTTGATTCTGTCGATATTTTGGCCGCCATATTGGAATTTTTTGTCCAAGACGGTAGAACCCTAATTACTTGACATCTTGCGTTCACTAATCCTCCAAAAAGGAAGTGCGCTACTGAGCCTCATGCCCATGAGGCGTATTCGCTTGTTTAATGATCGTGTACTGGACTGTCATATTTTGATTTAGCATTTACTGGGCGTCATTTTTTTTCTGATGATCGTGTACTAGACTGCAGTTTTTGAATGATAATGTTCTGGACTGTCATTTTTCAAGTGACCATTTACTGGGTTGCCATTTTTAAAATGATTGTCAACTGGACTGTCATTTTTCAATTATCGTGTACTGGACTGTATTTTTTCCCATGATCGTGTACCGGATTGTCATGTTTTTAAATGATCATATACTGAACTGTCATTTTTTTCAGTGATCGTGTACTGGACTGGCATTTTTTGAATGAACAATCATGAGCTGTCAGTTTTTCAAGGATCCTACACTGGACTGTCATATTTTGATTTAGCATTCACTGGGCGTCATTTTTTTTTGATGATCGTGTACTGGACTGCAGTTTTTGAATGATAATGTTCTAGACTGCCATTTCTCAAATCACCTGTCACTGGGTTGCCATTTTCAAAACGATTGTCAACTGGACTGTCATTGTTTCAATTATCGTGTACTGGACTGTATTTTTTTTTTCATTATCATTACCGGACTGTCATGTTTTTAAATGATAATGTACCGTACTGACATTTTTTCAATGATCATGTGCTGGGCTGCCATTTTTTAAATGATCATTTACTGGGCCTCCATTTTCAAGTTGGAGGGGTGATTTCATTGTTTACTGGATGGTCTTTTTTAATGGTCGTGTACTGGACTGTCATTTTTCAAATGATCGTGGACCGTCATGTTTTTAAATGATCATGTACTGAACTGTCATTTTATTAATGATCGTGTACTGGACTGTCATTTTTTGAATGATCGATCGTCTACTGAACTGTCATTTTTTTAATGATCGTGTACTGGACTGTCAATTTTTGAATGATCTACTGGACTGGCATTTTTTGAATGAGCATTTATGGGGTGCCAGTCTTTCCAGGATCGTGTACTGGACTGCAGTTTTTGAATGATAATGTTCTGGACTGTCATTTTTCAAGTGACCATTTACTGGGTTGCCATTTTTAAAATGATTGTCAACTGGACTGTCATTTTTTCAATTATCGTGTACTGGACTGTATTTTTTCTCATGATCATGTACCGGACTGTCATGTTTTTGAATGATAATGTACCGGACTGGCATTTTTCAATGATCGTGTGCTGGGCTGCCATTTTTTAAATGATCATTTACTGGGCCTCCATTTTCAAGTTGGATGGACGATTTTATTGTTAACTGGATGGTCAATTCTTTTAATGGTCGTGTACTGGACTGTCATTTTTTCAAATGATTGTGTACCGGCCTGTCATGTTTTTAAATGATCATGTACTGGACTGCCATTTTTCAAAAGATTGTTCACTGGACT
Organism: Anaspis maculata; assembly: GCA_949128115.1. Classification (NCBI taxonomy): domain Eukaryota; kingdom Metazoa; phylum Arthropoda; class Insecta; order Coleoptera; family Scraptiidae; genus Anaspis; species Anaspis maculata. The sequence goes on from OX421966.1 coordinate 71,537,794, forward strand.
GTAATTTTTTTGAATGCTTGTGTTCTGGACTGTTATTTTTTTGAGTGATCGTGTACCGGACCGTCATGTTTTTAAATGATCTTGTACTGGACTGTAATTTTTCTGAATTATCGTGTACTGGAATGCGATTTTTTTAAATGATCATCGACTGGGCTGTCATTTTTCAAATGATAATGTACTGAACTGCCATTTTTTTAATGATAATTTACTGGGCTGCTATTTTTTGAGTGATGAATGAAAATTGGAAAAAATTTATAAACATGAACATTTTCTGGGCGTTCATTTTAGCTCAGCCAAAATCACAACACTCGCCGAAGGCGAGTTAGTTACGACTTATCCGTGTCGTGTAAAGCTACGCTTGCATATTGCCGCTAGACCTAGACATATTTTTCATTATCACTTGAATCAACGACCTGTTTTTCTTATCAAATTTTTGTTCTAATGTGATCATTGATTTGAATTCGTTCACTTGATTGTATTTACTAACATTTTTGAAGTTGTTACAGATGTAAGAGTCCTCCCACCGGACCACTATCCAGTTTCGAGCTTAGCAAACCACCACTGATGAGTGAGGGATGTAATAATCGACTGTTGTTGTTCCTTTTTTTTTCTCGTGTGTGTTCACGCACCATTTCTTTTTTGTTATTCGCTTTTTTCTATTAGGTATTTCTATTATTACAACTAATATTACATAAATTATTCTTTTAGGATCAATTTTTCTGATATCAGAAGTCGCGTACGTTTGTAAATATTTATAAGATAGCTTATCTTCCTCTCCGCCCCCCCGTCGTTTCGGTCCTCTCCCACTCCCGCTTACCCCTTTGATCTCCTTTCTTCTCTCTCTCTCCCACCCACCACCCAACTTTCCTCCCCGTTCTCTCTCGTGGAACTATTAAGGAAAATGTGATTTGTGTATTTTCATGTAGCATATAGTGACCGCCAGGCGTCCTTTTATAATGTTTTCTTTGTATTTTCTTTCACATCTTGAACTTGAGTTACTTTTAAACGTAGACTGTTTTATATTTAATGAAAAACAAAAAACATTATTATATACTGTATAAGGAGGAAAAATGTTTCTTGAAAAACATGAAAAAATATTTTTAATTACCAAACAGTGTGTTATTACTCATCGTTATCATCATCCCGCCAGCTGAATGCGTATTCCCCATTTTTGTACGGTTCATCTTTTAGAGATAAGCAGGAAGTCGCTATGGTATCTATGGTCAGTATCCTCTGGAGTCGCGTCCAAAGATGATTGCATTTTCGCTTTCGATAGCAGTTCTTGCGGTTTTCTGCGTGAGTCACGCCGAATTCGAACAGCTTTTCAATTTGACGCAAGAACACCGAATCACCACGACTCCCTGGAAGTACTTCGGATATTCGCTTCTTTTACAAAAAGGCGACCCGGCAAGGTAAATTTCTTTATAATAGAATTGCAAAAGTACAATAAAAAGAGTATTGATGGCACAAGAATATTATGCATATTTTGTTCAATGCGGCACACAGTTTTCGGTAACTTGACTGCTGTTGCGTCTTTATCAAGACTCATCAGTGCACGGCATCGAAACTTTGATCATTGCTATTGCTCAATTTAAAACAAACAGTAGATTGATTGTAGGCGCCCCGAAGTCCGAATATCACGGCAAAGAAGCGGGAAGCGTGCTCAAATGCGACTTGCGGACGCTGCAGTGCCTGGAGCTCAACATACGCAAAGGCGACGGCATTTCCATCCCGGAAAAAAACGGAAATTTCCTTGGGGCAATTTTGGACGGCGGCCGGACGTCCGGCGGTGCGATATTCGTAAGCTCTTTTTTTTTTGCTTCCATACAAACTAAAACTTCCAAGAAAACACAACTCAAAAAAATTCCAGACGTGCGCTTCCAGACTGACCCAGAGGCTTGCGGACACGCACTACTTGAACGGGCGGTGCTATCGCATTTCTGAATCAAACCAGCAAAGCTCGGTTCATCCCGTAGATCCTCTCAGAACAATGCGTGAGTGCCGCAAATTGATGGTCTTTTGTGACACCATTTGACAACTTTTTTGTTGACGCAGAATTGAATAAATTGATGCCGACTTCAGAAGGTCTGGTGGCGTACTACGAAGCGTCTTTCGGTCAAGCCGGCTTTGACATGCGTGTCACCCCGGACGGCGGGCTCCTGCTGGGCGTACCCGGAATGGTCGATTGGAGCGGTAGGTATAGTCTCAGTTATTTAGTCAAAACATTTTTTGGCCAGTCAAATTAGAACAAATTTTTCCGTTTGAAGGAAAAAACTGTTGGAGTTTTAGAAATTTGACAGTAATGTCCGGTAAGGTGTACTGTTAAACATACCAAAAGTCCCCAACTCTACCTATTGAGCTCGAGCCGCCATCTTGGAAAAATGGTCCTTCGATCCAGTTTTCTGCTTATATTCCGCTAATCATCAGAGATATTCAGTTGAGTTTCATAAAAGATCAATTTTATGAATTCATACCGATTCATCAGCCATTTTGAATGAATAATATGTGTGATTTTGTCCGATTTGTCATTTTTAATATTCGAAATACCAATCGCAACCAGTTCACTACAACTTTGGTGGTCTCAAACTGTCGTTCAAGACAAAATTGTTATTTTGCATCAACAATCTCTTATTTCGAATAAATACCTGACTCATTTCAAATATTTTCAATGCCACTTCAAGGGATTCAAAATGTCGTCGAAGTCAATACTGTCATTTTAAATAATTTACCCGCCATATTGTATAATTATTACTCTGTTTTTGTATGATCTATCGTTCTGGATACTTGAAATAGAATTCCAAATATTTCAGATGTCACCTGTACGTACAGAGTCAGGCCAGGTCACTGTCGTTATGGATATACATGTCATTTTGAATGATTATTCTGTCATTCTGGATGCTTGTACCATTTTTAATGCTTCTGTTACCTTTGAAAAACTGTCTTGTCATTGTGGATTATTATTAGTCGATCATTTTGGATGATTATTGAGCCATTTTTGATGATGATTCTGTCATTTTGGATGGTTATTCTAGTATTTTTTGATATTTAATTTTAGCGGATCTGTCATTTTGGACATTCGAACTACCAATCGCAACCAGTTCACTACAACTTTGGTGGTCTCAAACTGTCGTTTAAGACAAAATTGTCATTTTGCATCAACAATCTCTCATTTCGAATAAATACCTGACTCATTTAAAATATTTTCAATGCCACTTCAAAGGGATTCAAAATGTCGTCGAAGTCAATACTGTCATTTTAAATAATTTATCCGCCATATTGTATAATTATTACTCTGTTTTTGTATGATCTATCGTTCTGGATACTTGAAATATAATTCCAAATATTTCAGATGTCACCTGTACGTACAGAGTCAGGCCAGGTCACTGTCGTTATGGATATACATGTCATTTTGAATTATTATTCTGTCATTCTGGATGCTTATACCATTTTCAATGCTTCTGTCACCTTTGAAAAACTATCTTGTCATTGTGGATTATTATTAGTCGATCATTTTGGATAATTATTCAGCCATTTTTTTATATTTAATTTTAGCGGATCTGTCATTTTGGACATTCGAACTACCAATCGCAACACTTTGCCACTTTGACGGACTTGAACTGTCGTTATAGACACAGTTGTCATTTCTGATCGATACTCTGTTGTCTTGAATACCTAACCTGTCATTTAAAATTTTTTGACCGCTATTTTCAGAGACTCCAAACTGTAATTGTAGAAATTCGAATGATTGATAATTATTCCGGCATTTTCGATGAATATGGTCTAGTTTTGTATAATCCGTCATTCTGAATACTTGAACTTCCACTCGCACAGGGCTAGGTAAAATACTTTTTGAAAGTATCTATTATTTAAATACTTTTCATTTGTCAACAAAAAAATTTAGATAACAAATACTTTATTTTAAGTGTGAGTATTTAAATAACAAATAGTATCTTACTTGAATACTTTTGTCATTTAAATACATTCAAAGTATTTGAATACTCCAAAAGTATTTGGTTTACTAAAAGTATTTAAATATTTCCAAAGTATTCAAAAAAAATTTTCCATTCAAATACCTTAAAAGTATTTAAATACTTTTTTCATTTAAAATACCCTCAAAGTATTTGGTAAACTAGACAGAGCATAAAATAACATATAAAGTAGGCGACCAATTGGTCGCCCAGTGACAAAGTTTGGTCGCGTAGTCAAAGTTTGGTCGCGCAGTCAAAAAAATATTCTTTTGCTACATTTTATCACTTAGTACTTCCAAGATTTTTTTTGAATAAAGCAATAATACCTAATTTCTTTTTAAATCAAAGTGACATCTACAATCAATGTTCACCATTTGTGACGTTGGAATTTCACAGAAAATTGTGATCTAGTCAATAAATCTGATGATGGGAAAAGGTCCTTACCCTGTTGGGTTTGAGGAAGGTTTTTCGGCAGGAGTCAATGGCCCGAATGACGACGATGAATTGGGAGAAACTGTTTCTAGGAGAAGGGTGCTTCATTAGTATCGTAAATGAAGTTATGCTTTGTCTACCCAAGAATTTTTGTCCAACGTACGTAACAAGACTGAGATATTGTGGAAACAATAAAAAATCGTTAACAACTCCAGAAATCAAAGTGACATGATTGCCACAGCAAGAACGGAGGTCAAAAATCTATTCGGTAATGAAGCTGTTTCACAGTTTACAGATGGTGTCGTTCCTCTTTTTGCAAGTGGAAATCTTTCTTCTGCTTTTTCAATGCTCGAGAGTTTCATGGCCTGCTACCGTTTTTGCGAAATTGGTCGAAGCTTTCATTTCTCTAACACCGCATAGCGCAGGTCCAGAAAGGGCTGTTTCCGTACACACGATCATAAAAAGCTCTTCTTAAAAAAAAAGATCTAAAAAGCAGTCGAACTACTCACAATATCCAATTTTTTTTTTACCGATTCAACAGTTTTGATACATTGAAATTTTCATATTTATCTGAATATTTCATATTTATCGTTCATCATATTATACAGAGTGTTCGCAAATTTGGGGTAGAAAATGAAGCGCAGTTACAGAAATCAAACTGTATCAGAACTGTATCGTCAAAAGTATCAGAAAAATGTTGAAAAAAAAATGTAGGGCTTTTATTTTGGAAAATATGGAGGGTCAAAGGGTGGTCCTTCGGCCCCCTCTATTGTCGTTATTTTGAATGATTTTAGTGAACTCTTTTCAGCAGACCAAAAATCAATGTTTTTCAATCTCTGATTGTGTTTCGTGATCCTATTTACTATACAGGGTGAGTCGTAAATCCTGAAAATCCAGTTTTTTTTTTCAAAAATGCATGCAGAAGATTTTATAAGAGAACCATTTTTGTTATTTGTTGCTCTGCATCAGTTTTATAACCTCTAGAACTTTTCACCGGCATTTTCGAGCCAGATAAATTTTCACGATTCATGACTCACCCTGTACACTAAATACAATTAGGTACACATTCAAAGGTTCACAAAATTTGCTTTTTGGTCTGATGGGAAGAGTTTCCTGGAATCTTTTAAAATAACGAGAATGGAAGGGGTGGGAGGACCACCTTTTGACCATCCATATTTCCAAAAATAAAAATCATAAATTTTTTAAACTTTCTCCTGGCACTTTTGGAGCATTTTCCTACCTGCAGTTCCATTGAATTTCTGGAATGACCTTGATTGAAAAGATTTTTGTAATTTAAAAAAATAAGAGCCATTTGACTCCCTGGCCCGCCTAAATTTCAAAAAATTTCGCCTGCGGCGCCAAACCGGAGCATCATTACTTTTGGTCGCGCACTTAGAATTTCTTAAAATATGCTCTGAAACTAGAAGTATTTAAATACCTTGAAAGTAGGTATTTGAATTACCTGAGAAATTTCTAGAAGACATACCTATCTACAGGGTGTTCATTTGAAAAGTTCTCACCCCTGATTTCTGGCCGCCAAACTTTTTTACAGGAAAACGCCGAAACAGGTCGATTTTTGTCTTGAAGGGGACATCTAGGACACATATTGCTAAATTTTGACCTTCAATCCCTTCGCCCCCACCCTACCCTACTTTAAAATTCCAAATAGCATCACCTATTTTGTGATTCATCAGATTGAAGGCAACAAAAAGGACAATTTTCCCCCTATAAACTCCAGATTCTTGAAAAATAGACTTCCAAGCAAAAATAGGTCCATTTTTATTTCAATGGGGTCATCTAAGACACGTGTGGCCAAATTTTCATCTCCAACCCCTTCGCTCCCACCCTACCCCACTTCAAAGGGGTGGTTTAAAAAAAAATATGTTTGACAGAAAGAGTTTTATTGCCTCCAATCCACGAACTTTTAATCTGATGTATCAGAAGATAGGTAATGCTATTTGAAATTTCAAGGTAAGGTAGGTATAATATTAAATACCAAATACTTACAAATGTATTTAAATACTTTGGAAAGTATTTAAATAACGTAAAAGTATTTGGCTAAGTATTTGTAAATACTTTTACAAATAATAAATACTAAATACTTTTGAAAAGTATTTAAATAATAAATACTCTTCCGACAGCAGAAAAGTATTTAAATACTCAGTATTTAAAAACTTTCAAGTATTTAAAAGTTCAAATACTACCCAGCTCTGCACTCGCAGTATTTGAAATGCCACTTCGACAGGTTCACACGTCAAATTTATCATTTTGAATAATCATCTGACTCATTTAAAATATTTTGAATGCCACTTCAAGAGGCCCAAATTGTCATTGAAGTCAGTAGTATAATTTTGAATGATATGTCTGCAATTTTGAATGGTTGCTATTTTATTTTACAAAACAAATGTATTTGCTTATTTTGTATGATCTGTCATTCTGGAGACTTGTGCTGTCATTTCAACCATTCGAAATATCACTTGTACAGAGTCAAACTGTCATAATGGTTCAAACAATACATTTTCAATGATTATTCTGTCATATCGGATGCTTGTATCATTTTGCATGATTGTCATATTGAATGAATCCGTTATTTTGGAAAATTATCCTTGAACGATTGTTCAGTATTTTGTAATTTTCGATAATGGTTGTTATAGTTTTTTAGATGATAATTCTGTCATTGTGAATGTTGATGTTGGATGTCATGTTGAATGAATAATCTGTCGTTTGGTCGTTACACGGAACTGTCACTCGAAACTTCTGAACCAACACTGTCATAAATTAAGACATTAATTTCTATCGAATATCTCATTTTTTTATGAACAACTTGTCATTTTGGATCATAATTGTCATTTTGATTAAGCAAACTCTCACTTGAAGTATTTAAAATGTCATGTTCTTAGATACAAACTATCATGGTCAAAAATGTGTCATTTTGAACAATCAGTCTGTTATTTTGGTTACACAAGCCGTGACTCAAGACTTCTGAACCGACATTTCAATAAATTTCAACTGTCATTTCGGTCAAATGGGTCATTTTTATAAGTAACCTGTCATTTTGTATCATAATTGTCATTTTGAATAAGCAGACTAACTTGAAACTTTCAAAGTGTCATGTTTCTATAGTATCAAGCTATTATGGTTGAAAGTGTTATTTTGGTTACACCAAGCTGTCACTCAAGAGTTCTGAACCGACATTTGAATAAATTTGAACTATCATTTCGGTCAAATGTATCATTTTCATAAGTAATCTGTGATTTTGGATGATAATGTCATTTTGGTCACCAAACACTCACTTGAGACATTTGAAATATGTCACTTAGATATTAGTTTCAAAATGTCATTATGGTCAAAAGTACCGTTCTGAATTAGTAGTCTATCATTTTGCATACACAAACTGTCACTCGAAACATCTGAAACGACACTTCAGGATTTAAACTTATGGTCAAACGTCAAACTCTCATTTGTACCATCTTGATCAACTTTTTAGATTCATCGTTATGGTCAAGTGTCATTTTTCACTCTATCGAGACATTTGGAATGCTACTTCAGAGATTCAAGCTGTCGCACTTAAAAGTGTAATTTTAGAACAATAATCTGTCCCTTTGGTTACAGAAACTGTCACTTGAAATAGTCAAATGACACTATAAGATTCAAACCATCATTTGTTGTCAAGTGTTATCTAATTCTCATATATTTCATGTCACAATTCAGGTTTCCAAAATTGAATCATTACTCTGTCTTTTTAAATAATGATCATTTTATTCATTTTGCATGATTTGTCATTTTGGACACTTGAACTGGTATTTGCGAAACTTGAAACGCCAGTTTTCCAGATTCAAACTGTCGCAGACAAAAATGTCATTTTGAAATAATATTGTCATTTTACAAACCTAAACTGTAGTTTAAAAAAAATTTAATGCCACTTCTAGTGACTCGAACTGTCACTGCATCAGTAGTTGTCATTTTGAGTTAATATTCGGTCATTTTGGGTACTTGAACTCTCACTCGCAAGACTTGTCACTTTTCCAGATTCAGACTTTCATTTTGGTCAAAACTGTCAACTTGGATAATTCACCTATTCTGGATATAAAAACTGTTCCTTAAAACACATAAAACGCCTCCTACAGATTAAAACTGTCAATATGATCAAAAGTATCATTTTGGATGATAATCTGTATTTGGTTACGCAAACTGTCACTCAAAACATCTGAAACGACTCTTCTCTAGTTTGAAACTATTATTATTTGAGTATGTCATTATAAGTGAATAATTTTCCATTTTGGATGGTGATCTGCCATTTTGGTCCCACATTTTGGATGACGGATCTGTCATTTTTGATGATAATTTTTCATTTTGAATACGCAAACCGCCACCTGAAACAATCTCATCGATTCAGCTTGATCAGATTCAATTTGTCATTACGGTCTGGAGTGTCATTTTGGATGAACCATCTTGTCATTTCTGATACACAATATCTTATTCAAAACATCTGAAACGACACTTGCAGATTCAAACTGTCATTATGGTCAAAAGTGTCATTTTGTATGACTAATCTGCCATTTTGGATGATAATTCGTCGTTTTCGTCAAACAAACTGTCACTTGAAACATGTTGAATCAAGTGTCTCTCCGAGATATCTGGGCCCCAGATATCTCGGAGTGTCAGTCCAGATGTCTTTTGTTCCAAAAATGTTTCCTTCAGAACCTCGTTCAGAACCAACAGATACGAGAAACAAATCGTATGAAACAATTTTTGTAGACAATTTTATAGCTTTGATTTTTAAAGAAACCCAATTAAATATCTCTGATGATTAGCGCAATATAAGCAGAAAACTGGATCGAAGGACCATTTTTTCAAGATGGCGGCTCGAGCTCAATAGGTAGAGTTGGGGACTTTTAGTATGTTTATCAGTACACCTTACCGGACATTACTGTCAAATTTCCAAAACTCAACAGTTTTTTCCCTCCAGCTTTCCTCATTTGACTGGCCTATGAGGGATAAACCAGCATTTCCATTGATCAGTCACCTACAAATTGACAAACAAAATCGCGAATCAACTAATTATTATCGTATTATCTCGTATTACGATAATACTCGTATTATCTTTTCTGTGGAATCCACGGTGAGTTGATAAAATTATTAATCAAAATGACCGAATAATCACCTACAACGACAAGATAGCTTTCCAAAATGACAGAACATCAAAAATGACAGGTGAAGGTCATGTACGATTTCCCTTGGACTTCCTACATCAGAAATTTTTTATATCGCCTATGCTGACTTGGTTCTGTAGATTCAATCTGTCATTCATGGCCAATAAGTTTTATTCCAAATAATTCGAGTGATAATTCAAGTATCCAAAATGACCTGAATGTACTAGAAGTGCCCAGTTGACCTGACCTGACTACTAAAAGTACCAAATTGACCTGACCTACTACTCAAAATACGTACTAGATTTAACCTGACTATACTGGAGGTATTTACTAGACCTGTCCTGACTGTACTAGAAGGGTCTACTTGACCTGACCTGACTACCTACTCACTGACCCAATCTGTCTGTATCAAAACTACTGGATTGACCTGACTGGTACGGTTATAAAAGCTGATCATTCTGTTATTATCCAGGTGCAGTGGCGAAGGTCCACTTTAACCGTCCGGGTGAAACGGGCGTGGGCGACAGGGTGCGTCTCTACCCCCGCTATCGTTCAACCTTCGCCAATCACTACTCCTACTTGGGCTACGCCGTTGCTTTCGGTAGATTTCGCAACTCCTCCTCGGCCGAGGTGTGGTACGTGGCCGGCGAACCGAGAGGCAACGACCTCAAGGGACGCGTGGTCGTTTTCTCTAGCGCCTCCACCACCAAGGACGGCATGGAAATCGAAGAGGAACTCCTCGGCCAGGACTACGGCTCGTACTTCGGCTCCGTGCTCCTGGTCCTGGCCAACGGCGGCTCCGACGACCTCTTCGTGGCCGCCCCCATGCACGGCGGCGACACCTGGGACGAGGGCTGCGTCCTCTTCTACAAGAACTCCGGCGACGGCGGCTTCAAACCGCCGATGAGGCTGTGGGGCGGCAGGCAAACGGGTGCCAGGTTCGGCACGGTCATGGTCGATCTGGGCGATGTCAATTTGGACAACGCACGTGGTAAGTCGCATTTTGATAATCAATTCATCACTCGTAAGGAAATCACTCTTGTAACTTGTGACAGACGTAGCGATAGCCGCCCCGTACGAAAACGAAGGCGTCGGTGCCGTTTACGTCTACCACAGCTCGACGGACGGTGCGTTTTCCGATTCGCATCGCGAACGGATTTCACCGAGCAGTTTCACGAAGACGCCCCCAAGAGGTTTCGGCCTGGGCATTTCGAATGCCAACGACGTCTACGGGGGCTCCTTGAGCGGGTACAACGGTAAGAAACGCTTCATTATTATTTACGAACGCCGCAAGTGCTGCACCAAAACCATTGGAATGCTGTACAAATTATTGGTTCTAGACTTGAGGTCACGATTTTGTATCAGGATGGCTGAGTCGGACAGTAAAATAGCAAATTAGTAGAAGATGGAAGTCTAAAATCTCAAAAACAAGCCAAAACGTTGTTCAGTTCTATTTTTAAGGTCATGATTTCATGTCAGGATGGCCGAGAGGTAACATAAAGAAATATTTACGTACAAGACGGAAGTACAGAATCTTCTAAACATTGAGCATTATTCACAATAACGATGCCACGAGAAAATATGATGATTTACAAATAGAGAACGGCTAGAAAAGCGAGATTTTTTCAAACAAAGAACAGAATGACGCAAGCTAACGCAAGCACAACTGCAAAATTCCTGGAACCAAATTAAAGAAAAATCTGATTTATGACGCGAAAAACATCAGAATAACTGGAATCCAGACGTTGAAGAAATCAAAAGAACCCGGTCAAGTAGATTCCCTGTAACGCTAAAAACGAAGATAAGCCTGAGTTATAGTATAACATACAATAGACTGACGCACGTAGGTACTCTAATTGTAGCGACCAGAAATTTTCTATCTAAAAACCCCCTGTAGAGCAAATTGGAAGAAAATCGTGAATTATAGCGCAATAAACGCTATGAACGCTAGCATCTAGTCCTAGACGAAAACGTTTTTGCGAAAAAATTTCACTCCAATGGGTAGCTCATGACCTTGTATCCCGAACCATAAAAAATCTCGACGAAATAATGATAAACAATTACAATAATAACAAATTAGTATGACGCGGCATTGCCGTTGAATGCTGCATTTCAGAAGCCGGCCTGATTTCGAAAGTTATCACATGCGAACAAGTACCCGTTCTTATCATTTTACATTACCGTTTTACCGTTATCATTATTATCAAAAATCAAAGATCTCCTCTGTGCACTTCGTCGAAGAAGTTGAACTTCGAGCTGTTCGGGAAATGAAGCTACAGCCCTTAAAAATTGAACTTCATCCGATGGATAGCTTAGGTCCTCAAGGACCAAATAGGCAAATTGGCTTTTATAATTCCGTCGCCATCTTGGCTGCCATATTGAAATTTCTTATCAGTGTAACGATTTTCATGAAACTTGGAACTCACCTTTGTCTCGTATAATCATTTTTATTTTCAAGCCCAATTCCATGATTCCGCCATCATCTTGGCTGCCATATTGAAATCTCTTATAAGTGGAAGGATTTTCATGAAACTTGAAAGTCACTTTTGTCTCGTATGATCATTCTTATTTTCAAGCTGAGCTTCATGATTCCGCCGCTATCTTGGCCGCCTAATTGAGATTTCTTATTTGTGGAACGATTTTCATGAAACTTAGAACTTACCCTTGTCTAGTACGATCATTTTGATTTTCAAGCCGAATCTTATGATTCTGACGAAATTTTGGCCGCCATATTGGAATTTTTTGCCCAAAGAACGGTAGAACCATAATTACTTAACATCTTGCGTTCACTGATCCTTCAAAAAGGAAGTGCGCTACTGAGCCTCATGCCCATGAGGCATATTCGCTTGTCGCTTATTCTGGTTTCCTTTTCCGATCGGTCAGTTTCTGTATTTTTCAATGTAGAATTTTTTCTTTCCTGGTTTGGGCCCGCGTCATCATTTTTGCGTTCTTCAATATTCACCCTGGACAAGGCATCAGGTCCTACATTGTCTTTCCCCTTTATGTAATTGATTTCAAAATCGTATTCCACTAATTCGAGGCGCATACGTGTTAGCTTGGAAGTAGGATTCTTTATTGAAAATGAATAAACGAGTGGGCGGTGATCAGATCTCACAAGAAATCTCTTTCCATAAACATATGGTTTGAAATTTTCACCAGCCCAGTGAATTGCTGTCAATTCTTTTTCAATAGTATTTTTGTTAGCTTCTCCCTTTGTAATTTTTTTTAGATGCAAATGCGATTGGTTCCCTGCCGCATTTCCCTTGTGTTCCTGTGACAAAACTGCGCCACATGCAATATTTGAGGCGTCAGTTGAAAGTATAAGAGTTTTTGAAAAATCTGGATACTGCAATATTGGCGACATCATCAATGCCTTTTTTAAACTCAAAAATGCACTGTTACAATCCGTAGTCTATTCGAATGGGACTCCTTTTTTTGTAAGCTGATTTGGTGGAGAAGTTATTTCAGCAAAGTTTCTCATAAAACGCCGATAATAATTAGCGAATGCTACGAAACGCTTGGCTTCATTAGCGTTTTTTGGAATGGGAAAATTTTTAATTGCATCGAATTTTGCTGAGTCAGGTAGGACTCCTTTGTCTGAAATGGTATGGCCCAAATATGTGACCTGATTTTTGAAAAATTGACATTTATTAGGATTTAACTTGAATTGCGACTCCGGCATACTTCAAAAACTTTTCTGAGATTTTGTAAATGATGCCTTTCTGAACACCCTGTGATTATAACATCATCAACGTACTAAAACGCCACATCGGGTGGTAGACTTGAGAATGCCATTGTCATCATACGCTGAAAACTGTTACATGACACATTCAAACCGAAGAACAATCTTTTGAATCTGTATGAAGCACCTTCGATAGAAAAAGATATTAAACTTCGTGAGTTCTTTTCTAACGGAATTTGATGAAATCCAGCCATTAGGTCAATAACCGAGAACCATTTGGCCCTACCTAATTCATCTAGGATCGCCTCAATTCTTGGTAATGGGAATTTATCTTATGCCAGTTTTTTATCAACTTGTCTGAAATCAACAACCAAACGCCATTTTTTCTCATTAGGGTGTTCCTCTTTTTTGGGGACGAATATTAATGGAGAATTGAAAGGTGAACTGCTCGCTTCTATCAAGTCTTTCTGTTTCAATAATTCTACCTGCCTTTTCACTTCTTGTTTTTGCGATTGTGCCAGTCTCGATGGTTTTATGTAGACAGGTGTTTTATCTGTTAACTAAGTTCCTATTCGTAAAAGTTGTTATGTGTTGATATATCCTCCTCTAAAGCAAAAATATCTGAAAATTCCTCGCAAAGGGCAAATAATGTATCTTGAACATAAAGCGACATATCTTTTTTAAATTTTGATAAAATTGTCTTGAAACGTGTGTCCTGATTCATCGTTTTTACGCAACGTATGTGAAATTCTGAAAGCGGACGCATTGTCAGCTTTAGTTCATTAATAAGAACTGTTCTATTTGGAGTGTTGACAATTAAAATTTTTGCGTTGTTAGGAGAAATTATGGTGCGTGCTACATTTTATAATAATAATAATAATAATAATAATAATACTTTATTCACTCTTTGTCGCCACGAATAACAATGGATAGAGCAAGTCACTACTCTACTCTATATACGCTTATAACAGTTTGGCAACGTGGGGGAATTATCAACGTATTTTGCTGTACCGACTTATTTATTGGGATTTCGTGAATTTCATTTCTTAAATTTAGAATCAACTTTGATTTGTCGTAGTCCAAAATGTATTTAAATTTTTTCATAAAATCCAACCCCAATATCCCATCAGATGGAATTGGAAAATCATCGTTTACTATATGGAAGTCATGATTGATTTCAAATTTCTCGTTAAAAAGTGTTGTTTCCGTAGTCCCTAACGTCTTTAGAACTCCGTCCGTTACTCATTTGATTTCTGCGCTTCTCTGTGGATAAAATATTTGTTTAAGATCAATTTTCTCCCGTTTAAAAACAGATGTGTCGGCACCGCTGTCCAGCATTGAAGTAATTACATTCCTTTTTGTCATATCCGTGTATAAATTTATAAAACTTCCCATAACCAGGTTGAAACAAAAAAAACAATTACTGTTGGTTGTCTTGGTCTTCCAGAGTGTGACCTAACCTTTGGGGACCTGTCTTGTTTCCCGATTGTGAACACCTGACATTGTGGGTGTTTCCTCACGTTGTCCTATTCCTACTTTGACCTCTGTAATCGTCGCGGTTATTATTCGAGTAATTAGACCGATTTGCATTTCTCGATGAATTACCTTGAAAATTTTTCTGAAAACGAGTGATTATTATTTCGGTAATAATTGCCGCTGCCACGATAATGTCTGGATCCGTGGTTTCTTTGTTGTCGTAAATAATTGTTATTCCGGTAATAATTAACTTGCAAGGGCTCCGTTCCTGTGTCAGCATCTATAAAATCCGTCATAAGTTCTTGAATCGTTTGGGGTTTTGAGGCTTTAACAAGCAATTTTGCTGAAGGCATCGCATTTTTTAACATTGCTTGTTTCGTTTCCGTTATAGTATATTTTTCGGCCACATTTTCTGGTACTCCATCGGTCAAATATGCATTTCATGCATTTCATTTCTCTGCAAGTAATTCTATTTCTTTCGCATAGACCTCGGCCGTTTTGTGTCTCTGATCAAGGCTTACCAGCTTGGCTCTTACCAAGTCTATACTTTCTGTTTTAACTACAGCTTTGAGCTTGTCAACTACCCTTTCTATTGAATTTTCATTCTTGATATAGGTTCTGGCCCTACCTGTCAACCTTGTCTTGACAAACGATAGTGCCAGTGCCTCATGGCCAGTTTGATACGCCTTAATCAGATCCACCAAGTCGATAAATGTTTGCAGTTTATCTGTTTTCCCATCGTAAGGACTTTTGAAACTATTGGCACATAAGTTCAAAAATTGCGCTGCGTCTAACACCATATTGACAGTTTTATTTTATTTTATAGCTTCGAATCTCGAGTTTAATGTATTTGCAATAATATCAATTCCACCTTCAATACGCTTTGCGTACTCTTTCACTGTGTTGAACAATTCTTCGCTATGAGATGTCTTATTGAATAATTCCTCAGTTGCTTTAAACTCTTCCTTTATCCTGTCTAGATAACTTGACTATCGGCGGTCATTTTGCGGCAAGCCATTCGCATAATACTGTGTGATTTTGTACTCACTTTGTTGTGTTTATGCTGTTGGGTCGTTACATCTTCGGCCTTGATTATCAGGGTTTCTGCATGGGTTGGAATGTGCTCCGTTTACCAGGTGTGGGGGCATTAGAACAATAGACTCTTCATTTTGGTCTGGTTGTCTAGGACATCAGATTTTGGCTGCTGCATTTGACAATAGACTCTTCATTTTGGTCTGGTTGTCTCGCCTTTAGGGAATGATGGCTGCTGTTCCTGCTTCCTGCTTGCTTCCTGCTTCCTGCTTGCTGTTTGCTGTTTTCATTAGCGGTGCTTTGAAAACGTGGCTGGTTCTCGTAGTGTTATTTTGGTGGCCTTAGGCCTCACTTGTTCCAAAGTATTTTCGGTGCCTAACTTTGGAATTGGCACTGTACTTTCAGCAGATTACTCTGCACGGTCGCATTGACGGTTTAAGCGTATGTAGTCAAAGACGGAATTGGTTTTCACATGTTTATTCATCGGAGTCGATAATACAAGTCAACCAACTCTAAATTGTTATTCGCTTATTATACTTGCAAGACTTTGCTCCTTTGCCTAGTCCCTATATTCGCTGAGTAGGTTAAATACCTACGTCGCGATAGTTGCGTTACACGCGGTTTGTGTAATTAATCAGTGGTTAATAATGGGGCACCACACGGTATTACTTGAAGTCCTTTTGGTCTGCATGATGGTATTTTTAACCCTGTTGATCTACGAAATGGTGTCTTACAACTGGTTTGATCCTCACAACAGTAGGTACTGTTAACCTTTCAATCCACTTCCAGCGATAGCAATCGGCGCATACAAAACCGGAGACGTGTTTATCCTGCCGCCCCTGCCGTCCGTCGAGATCCATTCGGAAATCCTCCCCAACACCACCGTCCTGTACAGCACGACGACCGAAGTCCTCGTGAGCTACTGCGTCTGGTTCCGCAATCGCAACAACTTCACCGCCGTCGACGATCGTTTCGACATCGTCCTGGACATCACCAACGACAGGATCATGAACCAGAATCGCCTCAACGAAACCGGCGTGAAGCTGACGCCGCCCAAGATATGTCGCGAACACGTCGTCCGGCTGAAGCCCTACCGCTCGTCCGACGTCGGCCATCTGGCGTTCGAACTCAGGGCGAAGCTGTCGTACAGGGACAACTTCACGCACGTCAACACCGTCAGGGTGCCGTTTTCCAAAGAATGCGACAGCGAGTGTCACACGGATCTGTACGTGATCGCCGTAAGGTAATTGACAGGTTAAATCTGGCGGCATGATGACATAACAGAATCGAAAGTAACTGTCCCAAATGGGTTAAACATTGCTGAAAATTAAAAAAATCTATTGTAAGGCGAAATAGCTAGCGTTTCAAGCGTATTTTCTCTAGACGTTACTCAGCTCTTATAAGTTCGACTTTT
This sequence comes from Anaspis maculata, assembly GCA_949128115.1. Taxonomy (NCBI): domain Eukaryota; kingdom Metazoa; phylum Arthropoda; class Insecta; order Coleoptera; family Scraptiidae; genus Anaspis; species Anaspis maculata. The sequence goes on from OX421966.1 coordinate 71,554,951, forward strand.
TTTTGTAGCAAAAAGAAGAATGTTCTGATTGGAGTAGATCAAAAAGTCGAATTCGATGTGACAGTTGGAAGTACATCGGGTACGGCTTTCGATGTACAATTATTACTCACTGCGACTCCAACGGAAGTCGAGTTGGTCAATTCGAAAAACTGCCACGCGTCCCCACTCATGGCCGGCTACATCTGTCCCATTTCCGATGTGCTGGCTGCTTCCAAGAACGTAAGTATCCACTACCTCGTAGTTATTCCATTCAGCCACGGTCAATCATTGGGGTTTCAAGAATAGGGAGGTGCTTAATCCTAAGGGTAGTAACGTAAACTGCCACCACTGGCTCAGTTATTTTATATGGTAAGGCAGATCCATAGGGGGAGAGGAACAGACCATCTGGGTACATCTTACGAGTTTCAATCTTGGTTGGGGTAGCGTGCATTTTAGCTTATCTATCTCTGGCTTTAACTCTTCGGGAAGGCGTTTAGATGAGTCCGGCAGACGACGCATTTGAATCGAGTAGAAACCTCCAGCTTTTTTACCTGGTTCCGTGTGAAAGGTGGTCAGGTGAACAAGAGATTTTCAAAACAAACTTTATATATTCAAATAAGCAAAACTAATAAGTACAATACTGCATAGGCTTACTATCAAAAACTAGTACTGAAAAATATTCACAATAGTGGCCATCCACGTGGCGTGTAAATATTAATTAAGTGAACAAAACAAAACTCAGCTGTTGCTGTGACGTTTGATGACGTAAGAGAGTAATGCAACAACTGTCACGACGTCATTTTTGGCGTTCGTACGTCATGGCTTGTGCACATGACGTAAGTGGGGATATGAGAGAGAGAGAGAGAGAGAGAGAGAGAGAGATACAGAGATACAGAGTGAGAGAAAGCGTTATGGCAGATGACTCATTCTTCATCTGCGAGAGCGCTCCACAGCGTGTTAATTACTTGGGTTGACCCTACCTTATACGGTGACATTGCACTATAAAGGACTTCATCTTTACGTTTCACCCTGGGTACCAACAGGGTAACACTCGCGTAAAAACACAGGGGTAATATTTTTAAGGACGATTGGTTTCTGCGTTGACGAGGGAACGTCGCGTCTTAGCGCGTCGGTGAATTATTTATCAAAATATACTCGGACACGCGTCTGTCGAGCTATGATGATTCACTATACACACCACTGCAAGCGGTTCAATAATTATTCGCACGCGCCTCACAACGATAGTACTGTGAAAATAATCCTCGAAATTCGGGAATTTCACGGCCGTGAGACGCCAAAGCGCCCCCCCAAGGGCCGAACACCGTCCGAGGTGCCAAAATTAAGTGATTCTTAGATAATTGACTGTAAATAAATTATTAATGAAATAACTGCGTCGAGTCGCGGTTCGCAACACAGGTCGCGGGTCGGGTCACAAGTCGAGTCGCCAGTTGAATCCGGTCATCTTCTCTTCAGCTTCTACTTATAGACTCGTCCAATCTCATAACCCCGTGGTCCAGTGGGCCAATCAGAGCGGACCTTTTGGAAGAAAAAGCGTTTCCCACGTCGCGTCGGGTGAAATCAATGCCTCAGCAATTAGCAATTTCGCCTCGAATTTCCAAGGAACGAATTTCGCAACCCGGTTGATTCATTCGGTAACTTTAAGGCGTCGAAATATTACTAACAGGGAAGAAAGGCTGTCGTGGCTCAGTTCCGAATCTCTCTTGTAATTCGAATTAACTCTAGGAAAATAGCAGTTAGGCTACAGTAAGAAAAATTAAGAATTAAGCTTCAGTAATTATTTAAAAGAAATCCCGAGTAGGGGAAAAGCAGGCAAATAAGGCTCGGTTTGCTACAGAACTGCTGAGAGAAGTGGGAGAGGGGCGTTTGAGGGGGCGCTTGGAGGGGTGGTATTCAGTTGAACCAATCACAAGACAGCAAAACTATGACAAGTGAGGAAGCGTAATGGCCGCTGGAGGGGGGGAGGCGCCCATTCCGACCAATCGGAAATCACTATCACGATTTTTGTTCACGTCCGCAGCTGACCGTGGTCTTCAACGTGGCAAACCTGCCGACGTCCTCGTCTCCCTACGTCACCGTCAACTTCACCGCCGTCGGCTACTTCCACGACATCAATCCCATCGACAACGAGATCGTCCTGGGCATCCCGGTGGTCGTGATCAACGAACCCTTCGTCGAGGCCTCGAACGAAGTGTTGATCCCCGCTGCGCCGACAGATGGCGCCCGAAAATCGACGTTTCACCAGACCTACTCGATCCGAAACTACGGCCCCAGTCCGCTGGACGGCACGATCACGGTTTTCGTCCCGGAAATTCGCGGTATTCTCGAAAAGAACCTGCCCTTTTTCGAAATCGACGTTTCCGGCTCTACGAACAAAGAAGGTTCCTGTTTTTGATCACACTCACTCACATAAACTTGAATAGCTAAAGCTGTGCTTACACCTGAATTTGTTTGTAACTGTATTTTACCCATTGTCAAAGGCGATATAGAGTTGGCGGTATAACTTTCATAATGGCACGATTTTCAAATTAAGCGTGCTAGGGAGAGCGTCCCATCGACAAATGTCAGCTGCCAATGCCACTAGACCAATAAAGACATGCTCCCTTTCCCATTTCTCTCCCAGTCTCTGTTTCTGTCCCTCTCCCTCTTTCTCTTCCTCCCTCCTTTCCTCGTTGGCTAGAAATTCGTGCCGATGTGGAAGTGTGCCGCTTTGAAAATTCAACTCGATCGCATCCCACTTCTTTCACCACGCCTTTCAACACTTTTAATGTTCTATATTTTCAGAAACCCGTGTCTTCGGCGACTTGCTCAACAGCACCGAAATTGCCAGGCAAGTGACGTTCAACAAGACCAAGGCCGTGGTCGTCCAGTGTCAGGGGAACTGCACCCAGCTGGTGTTTCCGATCGTCGGTTTGAAGAAAACGAGCGGATTTATCAGGATCAAAATGAAATTCCAAGTGTCGATGGATTTGCTCGGTAGGTACACGGGGATTTCCGGACTTCAATCCTATTGATTCCAACGGTGGATAGACCACCAAAAATAAAGCTGACTTGACCAGAAAAACATGCTTCGCAAACGCCTAATAACGGAGATACAGCCCTTCGAAGGTTGACTGATTTTTTATGAATAATTTATAAACGGGTCGAAATATTCAGCTGTATTTTGCCAGAGATTTGTTATTCAATGGTTATCTATTCATACGTAAAATTTCACTCTGAGAAAAGCTAAGGGGTCATGGAAAAAATCGAATTTTGAAAAAATATGGTCAAGTCAGCCTAATTTTTGATGGTTTATCCACCCTTGATATCAATAGGGTTAAAGTCGGGTCACCTGTAGAGCCGTTCCATTAGAAACAATACAAAATAATAAGTAGGTATGTACATGATTATGTACAATGTCACGTTTCACAATCGATCTGTATTTGTTAGACGTGGCAGAGGGTTTTTCCAATAGGAAACACATAGAATTCAATTTGTAAATACCAATAAAATACGGCTGCCAACAGCACCATATAGAAAGTTGATATGTACGGGATGTTCACGTATAAATTATATCCCCCATTTAAGACTTCCCCTTGAAGATAATTTGAGAAATTAAAAACGATTCCCATGAAAAAAATCCCGTAGGCTTCGAATTTGCTCACAAAAATTTTCTGTAGTATATCGCTTACATCGAAAATTTTTCTCAAATTGGACACCTTGTATTTTAGTATGGAAATCGATTGCACTTTTCATCCTGATTATAAATATATATCACACTTGATAGGTTAGTTGACAAAATCCTTGTGGAAAAATTGATGAAGTTTTGAAAAATATCGAACAATTTTTTTCTTCAGATGTAAGTTCAGTTCAGGAGAAGTAAATTTTGGATCATTTTGATAAAATGGATTTTTTTATAGTTTGAAACTCTCACTCAACTCAAATTAACTCTACAAGTTCGAAAAAAATAAAAATTTTTCGATATTTTTAGAAATTTCAACAAATTTTTTCATATATTAACAAATTTCTCCACATATATTCTGTTGAAGTGCGATATATTAGGGAGTATAATTTATGCGTGTGAACACCCTGTCCTGTACATACCTATAGGATCCAGTATAATTCTCGATCTGATCTGAATTTCTTAGATAAGGCGGCTTCTTCCAATAGAAAACGTATAAAATCCAATATGATGATTTGAATACAATACAAACAATTGGCAACACCTCAGAAATTTAACACTATACAGAGTGGTCCAGGTTATAGTAGCAATAATTCAGCATTCGATGGTCCATCGAAAACTAGGTCGACATGCACAATTTAGTTTTTCTCCAAAACGCTTCCTAAGGGAGATAGAGCCCTTCAAAGTTCAGTTTCCAAAATCTTTATTTTGCAATAACTCTCAAGTCATTGGAGCGATTTCGACCAAATTTGGTACAAATGCTTACGAAATAGATATCCATCACTTGACGTAGATAACTTTTGTCAAAATTGTCCAGTGGCGTAGATACGGGGGATTATTCAACTTCCCCCACCCCATTTTACTCTTGTGAAATTTTGATTAGAGGCTTCGTTTCCGAGATATTTGGGTTTGAAACTTTGGAAAACGCCTCGAAATCGCGACTTTCAGAGGCCTAAAAATTAAAATCCAAGAAAACTCATGATTTCTCAACTGGAAAAAGTTTTCTGTCATTTAAGTTGATTTACTGTCATTTTTTGCTAAGAAATGAGGCGTTTCCAGAAAAAAACAATTTGGGCTCTGGAAAGTGGCGATTTCGAGATGTTTTCCAAAGTTTAAAACCCAAAGATCTCGAAAACTAATCCTCTAATCGAAATTTTACAAGAGTAACTTTTTTTTTCTAAATTCAACAAGAAATTCGAAAAAAATATAGTTTCCCAAAAATATTCAGTGGCGTAGAGAATAGGGCGTGAACAGTAAAACAACTCCACCGTATCTACGCCACTGGACAATTTTGACAAAAGTTATCTACGTCAAGTGATGGGTATTTATTCCGTAAGTATTTGTACTAAATTTGGTCAAAATCGCTTTGATGACTTGAGAGTTATTGCAGAAAGAAGATTTTAAAAACTGAACTTTGAAGGGCTGTATCTCTCAGAAAGCGTTTTAGAAAAAATTGAATCATGCATGTCGACCTAGTTTTCGATGGACTATCGAATGGTGAATTATTGCTACTATAACCTGGACCACCCTGTAGAATCCAATATAATTTTCCATTTGATCTGTACTTGTATTTGTTTCACAAGGAAGCTTTTCCCAATTGAGAAAAAAACAGAAATCCAAATGGTAAATACCAACACAATACAACAGTTTGCAATTCCAATAGAAAATCTACAGATAGGATCCGATATAATAATCCTATGAAGTATGTCAAATTAATAATGATTTAATACCAATACATTTTCAGATAGAATCCAATAATATAATGTATTGAGGTTTAACAACAGAAATATAACAGAAAATTTCAATTGGTTCCTATATGTTCACCGCTGCCCGGCAGTCTTACGTAAATTTTTATTATTTTCAGCTGAAAAGTACCCCAGCGAAAACGCGGTGGCTTTCGTCACAAACATCGCCGTGCACAACGGCACTGCAGTGTAAGTTTTATTACTTTTTTTTGCTATTCATATCAAGTTGCTGCTGCAGCTGCTGCTTTTCGCAGAAATTACTCGCCAGAAACAAGAAAGTATAACCTGTACGAAACCGAACCGACATCGAACCCAAAAAACAGTTCAATATCGGAATTGAATAGGATGGGGCCTGAAAGTGTGCTCTGGGTAAGGCCCAAAAGCCAAGTTTTCAATGATTTCTGCTTGTAATTGCATCAAAATGATGTCACTGAGACTTGCAATAACTTATTCGGCATGGAACTGAATCGAAATCGACCCAGAAAGCGGTTCGATGGCGAAATTGAGTAGAATCGGACCGGAAAGTGAGCTCTGGGGAAGTGCCGAAAGCTATATGTTTTCGATGATTTCAGTACAGAATCCATCAAAATGTTGTCACACAGACTCAGTAATGATTCAAGTTGATTTCTGTCGCTTTATTTTTGTCGTTGATGCCATTTTTTTAATTTTATAATCATGTCAGTTGGTACTACTGCTTCTCGCTATAATACTGTACCTACTGCTTCTTGCTAAAATCATTCTGAAGACTCAAAACGTGACAGCTACTACCATATACCATACTATATGGTACAACCATTATGATACCTACCCACAACCACAATGAGGGCCGGGGGGAGGGGGTGGAATCGAGACTACTTGCAACAGCATTATTAATTACAGTTCTCGAGAAGCTCTCCACGGTTCTGTGTGCTGTCCATCATATAGCTTGTGTCAAAAAAAATTGACTGGACTATCTTTTTTTAAATAAACATAAATCCTGCTTTTGGTCATTGGTTGATTCAATGAGATTCCAAAAATAGATCGATATTGGAAGTAAGGCTCAATTTTTCAAATCTGAATTTTTTGTTCTAAAGGGTCTTTCAATAAGAGTGATAGAACTTTGATAAGATTTTACTGTTATTTTTTGACATGAATACTCAGTATATCTTACAAAATCATCTTCTTTCAACAAGACGGGGCTACGTGCCACACAGCAGGAGAAACCTTGAGACTTGTTGGCCGGAAACTTCCAAGAAAGAACAATTTCGCGGAATGGCGATTTCAATTGGCCAGCGAGATCTTGCGATATTACGTCCCTGAACTTTTTTCTGTGGGGTTATGTGAAGTCCCTGGTATACAAGAACAAGCCCAGAACCATTGAAGCCCTGAGGGACAATATTGTGCGTGTTACTGAAATGTTACTGTATTACTGAAATAGAGCCCGATATCTGCCAGAAAGTCATTACAAATTGGACTTCTCGTCTGCCCGCCGTTAGACAAAGTCGAGGAGGCCATTTACTAGATGTTATTTTCCACACATAATGTCAAAAACTGTTCTTTGTTAATTTGTTTAATTCCAATTTGAAGTTCTATCACTCTCACTGGAGGACCCTACCCCTACATTATGAATTTAAAGTTTCGGAATTTCTTCCTTTTTCTAGATTTTGACCACTGTCTCCTCAGTAGGTAACCATCTCAATTTATTGATTCAGATTTTTTTTAAATTATTTCTCCATTACCCTATTCCTGAAATGCCAATTCCTTTACTCGATTTCGACCTCCGCCCCCTCGATAATTACTCCAATTCACAACTTATATTTTTTATTCTTCAACTTAATGTGAGCCAGTTTCATGAGTTTTAAAATGCTTGAGACAAATTCTTATTTGGACTAGGACATGGTTGTAGGCAGATATTATGGTAGGTGGGAAAAGGGATGGTCGAGAAATGAAGAACTCAATCCTTATACAGATTGGTTTTACTATCATTTTGTCATTCACCCAGATCAATTTTTAGATGAACTGTAAGGTCCATAATTTCATTGTTGTCCTGATTTCGACCCTCTACTCCCTCAATGACACCAGAACTCGTTGGTTTAGATTTTTTTGAATTATTCTCTCAATAATGGGAATCGCAAGTATCGAAATGCTACTTCGTTCCCTTGATTTTGACCCCCAGCCCTTTTTAGAATAACACGCAATTAATTGATTTAGGTTTTCCAAAATTATTTTTCCATTATCATTCTGTTCAGATTTTATAAGAATAAAAAATTCGGAATTTTAATTTATTTTCTCAATTTCGATCCCCAACCCCCTTCATAACTACCCCAATTCATAACTTGGATTTTTTTAATGATTTTTCCCATGATCACAAGGTCGATCTGGACCAGTTTCGTGAATTTCAAAAAATTTGAGACTATTCCTAATTTTGGCCTTATTAGGGGTGTAGGGGAAAAACTGTGCATAGGAGGGGTCCAATTTTTCAGGAATATATTTCTTGAATCAAGATCTACAACATATAAAAAATTTAGCCAAATTCACCGAAACCACTTTTTCATATAAAACGTGCGGGGTCCTTTCATCGACATGTTGTCGGAGGGACTCAATAATAATTCCGATTAAGCTTTGTCGTTCCATTTGTCGTTTATGCGTAGTTTCTTGATTTCATGTTCATGGCAAATTGGTACTACTGCTTCTCGCAAAACTGCCACTGCTTTTTACAAGAATTCATCTCAGGACACAAACGCGACAAGAACCAGTTTGACATGAAGCTGAATCAGAATCAAGCCAGAAAAGCGGTTCGATTGCGAAATGATTGGAATGGGTCCGAAAAGTGAACTCTGGGTGAGCGCCATGGACCGCGTTTTCGGAGATTTTATCACGGAAATTCCGGCAGAATGTCGCCCACGTGACTTGGAAACGATTTCAGTTGAGCTTTGTGGCATACACTTTGCTTTTCGCCAAAGATATTTTTAATCAGAACACAATAGGAATGTGATTGTATCGGATCGAACTGGACTGGAAAGTGAGCTTTCAACTTTTTTTATACAAACTTTGCCAAAGTGTTGTTAAATAGACCTAGTATAGTAATGATATCAGTCAACTTCTGTCGCTTCATTTGTCGTTTATGCCTAGTTTCTCTATTTAATATTCATCACAAATTGGTACTACTGCGGAGCAAAACTGCTACTCTGCTTCTTACAAGAATTTGTCCCAATAAGACACAAAAACGTGACAAGAACTAGTTTGACATGAAACCAAATTGGAATCAACTAGAAAAGTGTTTCGAAGGCGAAATTGAGTAGAGTCGGACTGGAAAGTGGGCTCTGGGCAAGCACGAACACCTATGTGTTTTCGATGACAGTAGTGCAGATTCCATCAAATCATTGTCAAACAGACTCAATAATGATTCAAGTCGACTCCTGTCGCTTCATTTGTCGTTTATGCCAATTTTTTTCATTTTATATCTTTGTCAAATTGGTACCACTGCTTCTCGCTGAAGTCCTGTACTGCTTCTTGATAAAATCGTTCTCAATGCACAAGGACGTGACAATTACTAGCTCGACATGAAACTGTACCGAAATCAAGCTAGAAAAATGGTTCACGGGCCAAATTGAATAAAATCGGTCCGAATAGTGAGCTCTGAGTAAGCACTAAGTCATGTTTTCGATCATTTTTTCGTAAAAATTCCATCGACATGTTGTCGGAGGGACTCAATAATAATTCCAATTAAGCTTTGTCGTTTCATTTGTCGTTTATGCGGAGTTTCTTGATTTCATATTCATGGCAAATTGGTACCTAATACTTCTTCTCGCAGAACTAACTATTGTTCATCACACGAATTATTCTGAAGACATAAGAGCGTGACAAGAACTAGTTTGACATGAAACTGAATCGAAATTAAGCCAGAAAAGCGGGTCGATGGCGAAATTAGATTGAATCGGTCCGAAAAGTGTACTCTGGGTAAGCGCCATGGGCGGCTTTTTCGAAGATTTCATCACGGAAATTTCTGCTGAATGTCGCCCGCGTGACTTGGAAACGGGTTCAGTTGAGTAAAAATATTCACAAGGCACAGGAACGATAGTTACCTACTAGTTTTGACATGAAACTGTACTGTACCAAAATCAAGCTGGAAAAAGGTGTATGGGTCAAATTGAAAAGAATCGGTCCAAAAAGTGAACTCTGAGTAAGCACCAAGTCATATTTTTGATGATTTTTTTTTGTACAAATCTCATCAAAATATTGTCAAAAAGACTCAGTAATGATTTCACTTGAACTCTGTCGCTTCATTTGTCGTTTATGCCTAGTTTCTCTAGTCAATATTCATTACAAATTGGTACTGCTGCGCAGCAAAACTGTTACTCTGCTTCTTGAAATAATTTGTCCCAAGACACAAAAACGTGACAAGAACTAGTTTGACATGAAACAAATTGAAATCAAACTAGAAAAGTGTTTCGATGGCGAAATTGAATAGAGTCGGACTGGAAAGTGGGCTCTGGGGAAGCACGAAAAGCTATGTGTTTTCGATGACTGCAGTGCAGATTCCATCAAATCATTGTCAAACAGACTCAATAATGATTCAAATCGACTCCTGTCGCTTCATTTGTCGTTTATGCCTTTTTTTCATTTTATATCTTTGTCAAGTTGGTACTACTGCTTCTCGCTAAAGTCCTGTACTCTGCTTCTTGATAAAATCGTTCTTAAGACACAAGGACGTGACAGTTACTAGCTTGACATAAAACTGTACCGAAATCAAGCTAGAAAAATGGTTTACGGGCCAAATTGAATAAAATCGGTCCGAATAGTGAGCTCTGAGTAAGCATTAAGTCATGTATTCGATCATTTTTTTTGTATACATTTCATCGACATGTTGTCAGAGGGACCCAGTAATAATTCCAATTGAGCTTTGTCGCTTCATTTGTCCGTGACCGGACAATTCGTCCCGCGGACAATTCGTAGCGGACAATTCGTCGCGGACAATTCGTCCCGCGGACAATTCGTCCCGCGGACAATTCGTCCCGCGGACAATTCGTCCCGCGGACAATTCGTCTCACGGACAATTCGTCTCAAAATAATGTTTTGCCCTTTGTCTTAACTTTAACAAGTCCCTTTGTCTTTCCTCGTTGCTTTTCGAACTTTAGTAAGCCCCCTTATTCCTTTTTGTAGTATTTGGAGCCCTACTGCGCACCCTGGTTTCTTCATGTCTTTGGAGCTCTGCTTAGTCCCCTTGCATCATTCCGAAAATTTTTGCTAGTACACCAAGCTTTGGGAGCACCCACTGACGGGAGCCCCAGTAAGCTCCCTTATACTTTCATGAGATATTTGGCCCCTATCGGGCCCCTTATCTTCTCTTGTGTAATTTTTGAGCTCTAATGAGTCCTCTTATGTTTTTCATTGCTTTCAGATTTCCATAAAGCCCCTTTTGCAGTCTTGTGTTATCAAGTGCTTCACTGGGCCCCCTTATTCTATATTCAACGTAACTTGAAGCCCTGCTGAGGCCCCTCGAATTTTCCATTTCCGGAGCAGCAAGCAGCGTTATGCCGTCATGGCATGTTGAAGCCCTATCGGGCCCTAATGTGCCTCCAGGTGTAGTTGGAGCCCCGTTGAGCCTCCTTATGTTTTTTCATGACACTGTTATACAGAGCTCAATGGGGGCCCCCTTGTCTTTTCAGAACCGTTTGAAGTTCTGTTGGGCCCCCTTGCACTTTTCTTATAGGCTTTTGGAGCAGTAGTAAGTCCCTTGTGCCTTTATGTTATATTCGACCCCTAATCCCTTGTTTCTTCAAATATAATTTGGAGCCCTAATGAGCCCCCTTAGAGCCCCTTGAGCCCCCTTGTGTCACCAATATCATTTGAAGCCCTACTGAGCCCCCTTGCATTTTTCCGTGACTTTCTGATTTTTATTGAGCACTGCGTCATTTGGAGCCTTAAGGAGCCCCCTTGTGTGTTTTCGTGGCTTGTGCGTTCTTGCATTTCTGGAAGCCCTAGTGTACCTGGGTCCCTTGTGCCTTCATGTGATATACGGAGCCCTATCGGACCCCCTTGTGTCCGCAAGTGTATCGTTTGGCGCCTAGTGAGCCCTCTTGTTTTTTGTCTGGCTATCAGAATTCCAGTAAGCCCCTTGTTGCCTTATTGTATTATTTGGAGCTCCATTGGGCCCCCTTATTTCCTCAACGTCTTTTGAAGCCCTGCTGAGCCCCCTTACATCTTTCCGCGACTTTTGGAGCAGTAGCAAGCACCTTCTGCCTTCAGGTGATATTCAGAGCCCTGTCGGGCCCCATTGTGCAAGCAGATAAGCTTGATTATAAAGAGCTTCATTGAGCCCCCTTGTCGTATTTCCATGGCTTTCGGAGCTCTATCGGGTCCCCTTGTACCCTTATGTGTAGTGTGGAGCCCTAATCAGTCCATTTTTGTTTTTATTGGCTTTCAGTACTATGCAGTGAGACCCCTTTTGCCTTTTCTCGTTATAAAGAGCCCCTTGTGTCACCAATATCAGATGAAGTTCTACGGAGCTCCCTTGCACTTTCCCGTGATTTCTGGATTTTTCATAGGCCCCTTCTGTCCTATGTATCCATTGGAGCCCTAACGAGCCCTCTCATGTGTTTTCGTGGCTTTCAGAATTCCAGTAAGCCATCTTGTGCGCTTTTGCATTTCTGGAAGCCCTGGTGTAAGTCCCTTGTGCCTCCATGTGATATACGGAGCCCTATCGGACCCTCTTGTGTCCGCAAGTCTAGTTTGGAGCCCTAGTGAGCCCTCTTGTGTTCATAAGTATAGCTTGAAGCCCTAGTGAGCCCCCTTGTATTTTTCCATGACTATCAGAATTCCAGTAAGCCCCCTGTTGCCGTCTTTTGAACGTCTTTTGAAGCCGTGCTGAGCCCCCTTACATCTTTCAGTGGCTTACGGAGCAGCAGTAAGCACCTTGTGCCTTCATGTGATATTCAGAGCCCTATCGAGCCTCCCTTGTGTCTTCAAGTGTAGTATGGAGCCCTAATGATCCCCCTTGTGTTTTTTCGTAGCTTCCGGAATTCCAGTGAGCCCCTCTTGCCTTCTGTTGTTATATAAAGCTCCTTGGGCTCCCTAGTGCCTTTATGTGATATTCGGAGCCCTATCGGACCCCCTTGTGCCGGTTAGTGTAGTTTGGAGTCCTAGTGAGCCCCTTTTGTTTTTTGATGGCTTCCAGAAACCCAGTTACCCCCTTTTGTCTTTTTTGATTATACAGGGCTCCATTGGGCCCCCTTGTTGTATTTCCATGGTTTTTGGAGCTCTATTGGGTCCCCTTTGTACCCTTATGTGTAGTTTGGAGCCCCAATTAGTCCACTTGTGTTGGCTTTCAGAGTATCATACAGTGAGCCCCCTTTTGCCTTTTCTTGTTGTGAAGAACCCCCCGGGCCCCTTTGTGTTACCAATATTATATGAAGTTCTACGGAGCCCCCTTGCATTTTCCCGTGATTTCCAGATTCTTGTTAGGCCCCTTGTGCTCTATGTGTCGTTAAGAGCCCTAATGAGCCCCATTTTGTGTTTTCGTGGCTTTCAGAATTCCAGTAAGCCATCTTGTGCGCTTTTACATTGCTGGAAGCCCTAGTGTAAGTCCCTTGTGCCTTCATGTGATATACGGAGCTCTATCGGGCCCCCTTGTGCCCGCAAGAGTAGTTTGGAGCCCTAGTGACCCCCCTTGTGTCCATACGTGTAGCTTGCAACCCTAGTGAGCCCCCTCGTTTCCATGAGTGTAGCTTGGAGCCCTAGTGAGCCCCCTTATGTTCTTCAATGCGACTATCAGAATTCCAGTGAGCCTCCTGTTGTCTTCTTGTGTCATCCGTAGCTGCCGTGGGCCCCCCTGTTTCTTCAACGTCTTTTGAAGCCATGCATGCTGAGCCCCCTTACATCTTTCCGTGGCTTTCGAAGCAGTAGTAAGCACCTTGTGCCTCTATGTGATATTCGGAGCCCTCTCGAAGCTCCATAAGGCCCCCTTATGTTTTTAATATCGCTTGAAGCCTTGCTGAGCCCCGTTGCATTTTTTCGTGGCGTTCGGATCTCTGTCGGAGCCCCTTGTATTTGCTTATGATTTTTAGATCCTTTTATTGAGCCCCCTTGTGTCTTCATGTGTAATATTACCCCCTTACCTTCCGAAGCCTTCACTTGCGACGAATTGTCCGCGGGACGAATTGTCCGCGAGACGAATTGTCCGCGGGACGAATTGTCCGCGACGAATTGTCCGCTACGAATTGTCCGCGGGACGAATTGTCCTAGCACCCATTTGTCAGTTATGAGTAGTTTCTCAATTTCATATCAGGGTAAATTGGTACTACTGCTTATCGCAAAACTGCCACTGCTTCTCACAAGAATTTGTCTTGGAACACAAGAACGCGACAAGAATCAGTTTGACATGAGACTGAATCGAAATCAATCCGGAAAGCGCTTCGATGGCCAAATTGGATAGCATCGGTCCGAAAAGTGAGCTCTGGGTAAGCGCCATAGGTCGCGTTTTCGGAGATTTTATCACGGAAATTCCGACGAAATGTCGCCCGCGAGACCCGGTAAGGGTTTCAGTTGAGTTTTGTGGTATTTTATCGCCGTTCTGTTTCATATTCGTTGACATTTTTTTGGTTTTGCAGCCTGGAGGAATCGGCGGCCACGCTGATATTCGGCCTGGCCGAGAGGCGACGTTTTCCCTGGTACGTCGCCGTGCTGGCGGTTTTCCTGGGCATTTCCGTTTTGGCCGTCATAACCTACGTCCTGTGGAAATTCGACTTTTTCAAGCGCGACATACACTACAGAATGCACAGCGATCATGGCATAATCGAGATGGAAGGGATCGATGACGATGATGACGACGAAGCAAGTGACGATGACGGCGAACCAATCAGGAACGAAGAAGCTTCCAGGATTTCGCAATTGTAGAGAATTGTACTGTACCTACTCATTAGAACATAAAAGAAAAACGCCATCAAAGTCTTTTAGTAGTACTTTTACTTGTTTCTTTAGAAATTCGCTTTTGTTACAGTCATTTTGTTATACTTCTATGTTATTAAGTAAAGGTACTTACAAAAAAAAACAACGAGTTACAATTCTTCGTTGTCATCGTCGCCGTTACTTTGGAAAGCCGATACTATGTAGTACAAAAGAGGTATCTTGGCAGTCTTTGGGTCGTCTATCACTCCCAGTTTGGTGCTGAGTACGTCTCTGCTCATTTTTTCTGTGGCTTGGCCCGATTCTGCAAAAATTCATCTGTTTCATTAGGTGTAAAAAATTACTACCTATTCTAAGTCAGGCTCTGGTCCAGTATTTCCATCTCTCACCACTCTACCTTGAGAATAACTCAAGGAATAACTTAAAGCTAAATGCGCCATATAGATCCCATTGCTTTTGCCTGTGGGTTAAAGTTAACCAGAGATGGAAACACTGCCCGTCATACTGGCCCTTAAATTAGTAATAAGTGGTAATATAAATTGGGGATAGGCAAGGGGGGCGGATAGGATGGGACTGCAAGAAAATTATAAAAGAACAAAAGAGCTAACCAGCGGATAAAATCTGTTCAGTGTACAAATAACCGTTCCAGCTGAGGTACTCTCGGATCAGTTCGTTCAGAAATCGCGTCTCGTCGGGTATTTTCGGCGCTTCCGAATCGCCCGAGCTCTTGGACAGCACCGACATGACGGCCGATCTCAGTTCGGCCTTGAACTTGTCCAAACGGCCGTCTTTTTGGAGCGAATCTTTGACGGCTGGAATCACCAATAGATATTTGAATAGAAATACAGCCTGTAATGGTAACAATAACTAACCCCCGGTTGCCCCAAAGAATTTAATCATGAAATAGCCGAATGAGAATTTTCTTTATTGGCGAATTTTAGCGTAGTTACCAATGAAAAACGCGGTTTTACGAAATATATGAGAAACTGTCAAGTCCACAACAGCTGCTATGCATTTCCTGTGGTCAATCAGCCGGCATTGACCTAGAATTCACCAGAGAAAATCCTCGATTAGCTATTTCACGATTAAATTTTTTGGTGCAACGAAGGTGAGTAGATTAGAACAAAAACTGATAAATTTGAAAAATAGTAACTTGGTCTTTTGGTGTTTACCTTGGAGGAGATCCATTTGGGTCGGTTCTGACATTTTGACGGCGTGCGTTTTGTAAAGAAAGTTTGTTGTGATTGACGGAATAACAACGTTGCCTTGACAACGCCACACGCTCGGTGTCCGTAACCACGCAACCTACCTACAGATAGCGATTGTTTAGCTCAATAAAGATCAAAGAAGATGACGCGATGCCTATTGACCACTAACACCCTGTTAGGAGGCACGTGGACAGTACGGGACAGTAACAGAAAAACAGTTCCGGCGGTAAAACAGTTGGCAGAAAATAAATGAACGATTCATAGGAATCAGAGGGCAGTATAGGAACACCCATTTGTTTTGAGAAGGATATGAGTAGCACCGAGATTATTTCATATTTTAGGTGAGGTGTGTGATAGTTATAAGATAGGTATCTTATTTCTACATGATTCTAGTGGGCTGTGATTCAGGCTGCGGTCGGCCCCGATGGCGACCAGAAACTCAGCCCACTCGAATCATGTGGAAGTCAAGACAGCCTATATTTAGGTTAGATTACATTTAATCAAGATAGCAATAATAAATTATTGCGAAATAATTATTATTGCTTGCTATGTTCACACCACACCATACTATAGGTGGGTTCAGTCAGCTTGGTTTTAGTTTTAGTCGTAGTCGTTGTCGTAAATTTGAAAGTAGAAAGCACGCGTCATATGCGCGGCGTTCATACAGAGTTTTAGTTTTAATTTTAGTCGTAAGAATTCCGAACTTTGTCGTAAGATACCGACTTGCAGGTTGCGTAATTACCGGTATAAGGTATGAGCATGGATGGTGATGGTAATGGGTTGTATATATTAATAAAAAAATAGCATAAGCATTTGCTTCGATTTCAGAGGAGTTGTAAGTACTCCTCATAAATGTAAGCAAATACTTATTTATGCTTATTTTTTTAGAGTTTTCATATTATTACTACCCATTATGAACACGGACCGTATGAAGATGAAGGTTCGCGCAGTATCATTCGAGCTCCTATTGGTCAATTCTTACGACTAAATCTTGCTGTATGAACGCTCTTCTCTGTTACGACAACGACTAAAACTAAAACAGCGACTAAATAAGCTGACTGAACCCACCTTATCTTTATTTATTTATTGCCAAAATATACAGGGTGGTCCATCCTAGCGTAATAGGCTACTGGACATCAATCGCATTTCAGTATAAAAGTATCATAAACCTGATAAATATCTGAATGACGAATTTGTAGTTGGAAAAGTTTTTCGAAATATGATTTCATTTCGGTAAAAAATCAATTTGAAAAAGGACTTATTCAAATCAGGAATAATATGCTACGTCACAGCTTGAAAGTGAACTAGGAGGTGGGAGGGAGGAAGGAAAGGGGAACGCATTTGACATTCGACGGAAGCATTCGTTCTGGATCTATTACGTAGTGGTGTATTTTCACGTGCGAGCACAACTTTATCACAAGGAACTTATTTTTGATGCCATTGCATGGAGTTATTATGTATTATGAAGCAAAATTGTATTAAAAAAAACTAGATTATTTGACGTGGGCCTGACATATGAGGTTTGTTCCATCGGAAATCCCAAACTAGTCATCGACAGTTTGCAAACTGTAAACAATGCGCATGGCCCTGGCCCACTTCGGACCAGTTTCCGTCTGGCTGCTGCTCGTTGATGGAACATCAAACCGTCAATCATGGCTAATGGCTAATGGCTAGGTACCTTATTTTCTATTGTTTCGCAGTTTGCAGCTGGAAATAAGCCGTGATTTTATAAATTAAATGAATGAATAATGAAACCACCAATCTAACCCATATTATTTGTAAACATTGACCAAGAAGGCTCGATGGCAAATAAATATATTCCGCTGCGCAAGCCCGGACGATAAGTTTCCGTAAAATCCGCAAACTTTTCTGACCGTCCCGAAACTAGTTTGAGCCGATGGTGGAACAGCGGATCATCAGTCAGGGGATCGTCCGAGATTTTGATGGAACGCCAAAATCGTAATGCGCATGCCGCTGACGTCCGCGGACCGTCAGGGACTGTTGATGGAACAAACCTATTGCATGCGACACTCGCAGTACTGCCACTCATATGACACTAATAACACTGTTGTGACATTAATCCGAAGCCTGCACGAATAAAAATAAGTGAATTTCAAGGAAGAATCGACCAAAATGTGAGGTCAAACCATAGCACTCCAGCATTTCATTATATTTTTTTGGTATAAATCAGTTCAAAACGAGAAGGTGTTCTTGCAGTCATTGAATGGACAAATAGAGTTTCTATTGGCTCTTCAAAATGTGACGTCACGCACTTGCCGCGCCATTTAAACAGACAAATCTTTTTTTGTTTTTTTAATATGTACAAAAACTTTTTTAAACAAAATCATCCTGCCAATGCAACAATTTTGGGAGGATCTTTCATAAAAAGAAATAAAAAAACTCATGTCCACTAGCCTATTATCCCATAGCGGTTTTACCGTTCAAGATAGAGAAAAACATGTAAAAGAAAAGTTATATGGTTTGATAAGACCTATAACCTTAAACTATTTTCAGCTATACAGGGTGTCCCATTTTGACGGGATTAACTAAACGTCAATTTCTTTCAATAGAACACCCTAGATTTTTTGCATTTTCATGTTCAACTTTTTCAACAGTCTTATGCCTGTATTTTTGTTTTTCAAGTATGTGGCAGTGCTACGAACTAAAAAATAAAAACTAAAAAAAATCGCACATTCACAATTTTCTTAGAAAAACCGTAGCGGCCTTGCTGTTCAAAACTAAGAGATGAAACTTGGCATGGTGATAGTCAAGTCAAAGACCAATATCCCAATGTCAAAAAATTGGGGTTTCTTGATACAGGGCGTTCACAAAAAAAACATCAAACTTCATAATTTTTAAGTATCATAATTCATTTTTTTCAAATGGCATGCCCCTAATTTTATAACGTTATCTGATAGCTTCTTTTATCCTCTTCCATTTTTACTGGGGGTACCCTACCCTTAAACTTCATTTTTTCGAGATTATCGGAAATTTTCGAAAAATTTGCTCTTTTTTTGATTTTTTTTTTCGAAAATTGAGTTGGTCGTGATGAATGACAGGCAAGCCAAATAGTATGCAGGTGTCAGTTAGTCAGTCTGAATACTGTCGAACAAAAAAAATGGTTTCAACGCAAATAGAGAACAAAGTGGGATCCTGATGGATATCTGGATTATAACCAGAAAACAAAAAAAAAATAGCAAATTTTGTTAAAATTTCCGATTATTTGGAGAAAAATAAAGTTTAAAGGTAAGGTACCCCTAGTAAAAATGAAGAAGGATAAAAAAGCTATTAGGTAACGTTATAAAATTAGGGGCATTGGAAAAAAATGAGCTATGACACTTTGAAAATTATAAAGTTCAAAGTTTTTCTGTGAATTGTATCAAGAAATAGCAATTTATGGACATTGGGATATTGGTCTTTGACTTGACTATCACCACGTCAAGCTTCATCTCTTAATTTTAAAAAGCAAGGCCGCTACGATTTTTTCAAGGAAACTGTGAAAATGCGATTTTTTCCAGTTTTTAATTTTTAGTTGGTAGCACTGCCCCACAATTGAAAAACAAAAATACAGGCATAATACAGTTGAAAAAGCTGAACATGAAAATGCAAAAAAATATAGGATGTTCCATTGAAAAAAATTGACGTTTTGTTGATTCCGTCAAAATAGGAAAACTGTATAGCTTAAAACAATTTTAGGTTATAGGTTTCATCAAACCATATAACTTTTCTCTTACATCTTTTTCCCTATCCTGAACGGTAAGACCGCTATGGGATAATTACGCTAGGATGGACCACCCTGTACACTGTACAGGCTGGTCCAGGTTATAGTAGCAATAATTCACCATTCGATAGTCCATCGAAAACTAGGTCGACAATGCATAATTGATTTTTTCCAAAACGCTCCCTAAGAGAGATAGTAATACAGCCCTTCAAAGTTCAGTTATCAAAATCTTGTTTTTGCAATAACTCTCAGGTCATCAGAGCGATTTTGACCCCATTTGGTACAAATACTTACGAAATAGATACCCATCACCTGACGTAGTCAACTGTTGTCAAAATTGTCCAGTGGCGTAGATATGAGGGGGGGGCTGTCCCGTTTCCCCTGCCCCATTTTCTACTCCACTGGGTATTTTTGAAAAATTATACCTTTTTCGATTTCCCTGTTCAACTTATAAAAAAGGTACTCTTATAAAATTTTGATTTGGGCCTTCGTTTACGAGATAATTGAGTTATTAGGTATGATAACAAAAAAGAAAAAAGAAACCCGCAAGGCCAAAAATTGGATACTTCAGTTTATAAAAAAAAATACTCCACCGGTAGGTGGTCGTTGGAAAAATAAGTCGACTTGCATGATTTTATTTTCACCCAAAACGCTTGCTACGGTAGATACAGCTCTTCAAAGTTCAGTTTTAAATTATTTTTGTTTGTAATAACTCTCACGTCATTGAAGCAGTTTTGACCAAATTTGCCACAAGTACTCATGAAATAGATTTCCATCACTTGACGCTAACAATTTTTGTCAAAAATATCCAGTGGCGTAGTAAATAGAGCGAAGCAAGTGAAACAACCCCTTATACCTACGCCACTGGACAATTTTTGCAAAATTTTGCGTCAAGTGATGAAGATCCATTTTATTAGTACTTTTAGCGAATTTGGTCAAAATCGCTTCAATGATCTGAGAGTTATTGCAAAAAAGATTTTTAAAACTGAAATTTGAAGGGCTGTATCTCCCGTAGGAATAAGCGTTTTGGGTAAAAATAAAATTATGCAAGTCGACTTATTTTTTTATCGACCAACTACTGGTGGAGTCATTTTTTTTATAAACTGAGGTATTCAATTTTCGGCCTTGGATTTTCTCACCACTCATTTATCACATAATCCCTAAAATAAACGCTGCTGTGCTGCCAGCTGCCATTTGCGTGACATTACACACACGGTATTACAGTGTTTTCAATTTGCTCAACTTATCGTCGTGATATGGCAACGTCCTACTTTCACAGGTGTGCGCAGGAACATTCGGGAAACGTGGATTGATAAAAGCTTTTTTAGTCGACACGAGCGCCATCTAGTGAGATGTTCGCTAACTAAATCGCCTCTACAAGAGTTTCACATTCCGCGGCAGCGCTACATACTTACTGGTGCCGCCCTCGTACGGTCAACTTTCAAACTAATTGTTATGCGCATGCTTCATATTCTTATTCTTTCTATTTTTCCCATAATGCATTGTGCATGACTGCATGTTGCATGTTCCATCCTCGGTCGCTGAAAGCTGAAATCACTTTCCGATTTGTTGTATACTTACCTATACCTACCACTTAATCATCACAAGATGTAAGTTAATGGCGAATAATATACTTTGCATAATTTTTATCAAGCTTCATTCCTGTGCTATTTTAGGTTAGAACTATCCGAAATTGCTGACACGTACATCTGTGCGCAATGTTCGCATCAGACTGCATCCATGTTTCAACTGAACCACCACGTCCAGAGGACCCATAGAAATGTTTATGCAGCTGAACCGTACCATGCTATTGTCGAGCCGGAACAGTTCCCTTGCATCTTCTGTGACTACAAGAGTTACTATCAGTTAGAACTGTACGAACATTGCATGCAAGTACATAATCCTGAGGTCGGAATCAATTGGACGTTTTGTGAACAAATGGAAAAATACTCGTGCGAATACTGCAGATTCAAATCGTATTCAAGTCTGTCTTTTATAAAACATCACGATTTGTGTGGAAAGGCCCCGACCGGGAAGCAGACGCAAAGAACCACAGAAGAGGTCGAAGACATGGGATCGCCAGAATTTATTGGGGCTGCCGCAAGGTTGATAAGATTTGTTGGAGTAATGGAATCAAACGTGTTGACGCATGATTCAAACGAAAACAGCTGGTTCCAGTGCATCCATTGTTCGTATCGAACTAAACGAAAAAAAGATTTAAAACTGCACATCAGGTATAAACATGCTGCTGATGAAGAAATCGACTGGTTTCCGTGCAGCCATTGTTCCTACCGGGCTAAACAAAAGTCGGCTGTGAATAAGCACATGACGTTTAAACATATGGCGGACGACGAAATCAACTGGTTCCAGTGTAACCATTGTTCATACCGAGGCAAACAAAAGTCACAATTGAGAAGGCACGTGATAGACAGACACGCAGTGAAAGAAGAAATCGACTGGTTCCAGTGCAGCCATTGTTCTTACCGAGCCAAACAAAAGCCAAGTTTAAAATCGCACATCATGTTCAAACATACTGCGGATGAAGAAACGAACTGGTTCCAGTGCAGCCACTGTCCGTACCGATCTAAAAAAAAGTCATCTTTGAAAGTGCACAACACGTTTAAACATGCTGCGGATGAAGAAATCGACTGGTTCCAGTGCGATCACTGTTCGTTCCGGGCCAAACGGAGGTCAAATTTGAACAAGCACATGTTGAAACACGCTGCGAACTGAAAAATCACTTGGTTTTGGCGCAGTCACTGCTCGTTCCGGACCAAACAGAACTCGTGTTTGAAAAGACACCTGTTGACGCATGCTGCTAGTGAACAGATCAGCTGGTTTCACTGCAACCACTATTCGTACCGAGCTAAACGAAAGTCACATTTGAGGCCGCACATGATTACTAAACATGCTGATAATGGAGAAACCAAGTAGTTCCAGTGCAACCATTGTTCGGACTTGATAGGATATTTCGTTTGGGCAGGTGCGCATGCGTAAAGGCGCAAAATTTTGAAAACTTCCGTACACCTGCCAGTTCATCATCATCATCATCTTTATTTATTCCCTTCTTTACACACACGAGAGGTGTATATATGTAAATAGCATTGCGCCATGGAACATGTCATAAGCATTGTAAATAAATACTATAAATAAATAAACAAACAGATCAGAATTAAAAAAAACAATTACAAACAGATAAGATTAAAAATAGCAAAAAACAACTAAAAAAACACAAACACACCGATGCCGCAGAAGCAAACAAACAAACGAATCAAAAACAAGCTACATGCTACATGGAGATCTCTTCGTTAAAAAATTGTGCAAGTGTATAGTGTGCTCGTCCAGTCAGGTACTCTCCCAGTATCACTCTCATCTGCTTGATAGGTAAGTCTCTGATGTAGCCGGGAATCTTATTGTAACATTTAATTGCGTTGAAGGTGACATTTCTTTTTTCTAATTCTAGTCGAGGCCTCGGATGGCATAGGTTCCGGCCGCTCCTTGTGAAATGTTCATGATGCGGCTCGTAGTCACTGAAAAGGTCGTAGTTCTTCTTCACAAAAGTTACGCATTCCAACACGTAGAGACCGATGACAGTGAGTATGCCCTGCTCCTTGAAGACCGGGACACACGAATCGGTTTGCCTCAAATTGAAAATTCTCCTAAGGCACCGCTTTTGTGTTTTTAGTACATCCTCAACCCTGATGGAATCACCCCAGAAGATGACACCGTAGTGTATCCTCGACGCGACGTAGGCATTATACGCTGTCCTAGCTGCCCCGACGGACACCACCCTCGCAAGGACTCCCAGGGCGTAGGAGAATTTCGATGTCTGTGATGTTAACTGCGATATGTGATGCTTCCAGCTCAATCGAGGATCCAGATGAAGGCCAAGGAACTTGACGCAGGATTCCGCTGTCAAGGAGATGTCCCCATTCAGATCCAACCTCCATGGTGTAGTCTCGTCGTAAGTTGGTGAGAATTTCATCAATTTTGTCTTTGCTGCGTTCATCTTTAACTCATTTGATGAAAACCAGGCCTCAAGCGTCAGAAAAGACTGCTGTATGTCCATCGTCATGTCCTGTATGTCTTTCCGGTGAAAAATTATTGATGTGTCATCAGCGTACATAATCGCTTTTTGTTGT
This sequence comes from Anaspis maculata, assembly GCA_949128115.1. Taxonomy (NCBI): domain Eukaryota; kingdom Metazoa; phylum Arthropoda; class Insecta; order Coleoptera; family Scraptiidae; genus Anaspis; species Anaspis maculata. Next base: position 71,578,308 of record OX421966.1, read on the forward strand.
ACAACAGCAGGCAGATCGTTGGTATAAATTATGTACAGCAGTGGACCCAAAATGGAGCCTTGGGGCACTCCTCTATTGACTCCTTTAGAATCTGAGACCAGTTTCTCTCCTGACAGGGTATCGTATATTTTAATTCGCTGTACACGGTCTCCCAAGTAAGACTCGAATAACCTCAGCGGAGCTCCCCTAATTCCATACATTTCCAGTTTTCGTAGCAGCCTTTTGTGGCACACGGAGTCGAAAGCTTTAGACAAGTCAATAAACGCAGCCGTCGCCTGTTCGCCCCGGTTTATCGAATCCAGAATCTCCGTTAATGCCATGTATGCTGCTCTAACCGTTGACCTTCCTTTCCTGAATCCATTCTGCATTTCAGTCAGTACCTTGTATTTCTCAAGAAAGTCGCTGAGTCTGTTGTAGATAAGTTTTTCAAAAATTTTCGATATATTCGGCAAGATTGCTATTGGTCTGTAATTTGACAGGTTCTTTTTGTCTCCTTTTTTGAATACTGGTGTCACGTTGCTAATTTTCATTTTTGCAGGAAAGTTGCCGGTCAGGATGGCTTGATTTATGATGTACGTAAGAGGCCCAGATATAACGTCAGCAGTGGCCTTGAGAATCCTCATCGGAATCCCATCATGACCCGTAGAATTTGTTGTCTTCAACGATCGTATGATGTCAGACACCTCTGCAGGGCTCGTCGGATTCAGGAAAAATGTGTTCGAGTTTCTCCTCATGCTTGAGTAGTTATCGTTCTTAGCGTTCGTGTTACTCATATTTGAGCAGGCTTCGATGAAATACTCGTTTGCTTCATTCAGCAGATTCCGAGTCTGTGAAGCGGTTTCAACCTCAAAATTTTGCGCAAGATTCGTTTCCTTATTTGGTCTCTTAGTTACATTTTTAATGATATCCCAGGTTGATTTTATCTTGTTTTCCGAGTTGTTGATTTTCTCAGCATTCGTCATACGTTTAGAAGCGGATATCACGGCCTTTAGTATCTTTCGGTAAATATTGTATTCTGCCTGGGTCACTTTACCATGCTTCAATCGTTGATAAAGTTTTTGCTTGTTCTTACATGATATTCTGATACCCCTTGTCATCCAGTTTTTATGTGACTTACGATGTATATATGGTTTCAGTGGAAATATTCTATCAATAAGCATTTTCAGTATGTTCTCGAAAAGATCATATGACCTATCCACATCCTCCTCCCGCAGTACAGACTCCCAGTCCTGTTGCTCCAGTTCCGCGCGAAACTGCTGAATTTTTCCCTCAGAGAAATATTGCCTCTTTTGGATGGGTTTCCTCGTTTCGGGCACTCCTCCAACCCTCACGGAGATTCTGGCCAGCTGGGCCTCATGATCGGAGAGCGCTGAACAGATAACCTGACTTTCTTCTGGGTTTCTCTGGTTTATGAAGATATTGTCGAGTATAGTTGCTGATGTTTTAGTTATTCGTGTAGGCCTGAATACAGTCTGTGACATTCCATTTTGCCTCATGGTGTTGAGGAATTCACGCGAAATCGTTGTTTCGATCGATAGATCTATATTCAAGTCCCCGCAGACCACGACGGTGTATTTTAGCATCTCCGGACCCAGGCTGCCGAGCATGTTTGACAATCTCTGCATGAATGTATTTGTGGGTTCTGTGGGTGTCTTATGGGTATAAAGACAAACGATAATTACATTGTACTTGCATATCTTGATTGCAGACTCCTCGAATTCTAATTCCCTTTCAAACCGTTTCAGGCTCTGAAGATCTTCGGCCACAATATCCTCCCGGACAAAGACACAGGATCCTCCTCCACGATGATTCACTCTACTACAGCACGACGCCATGATGTATCCATCGAGAGCTACATATTCATCCAGCTGTAGCCAGTGTTCTGTCAGACAAAGCACATGCGGTGCCACATCCAGACCTTCAATAAATGCATCCAATTCATCTTGCTTGTTGCGAAGGGATTGAATGTTTTGATGTAATAAAGTGAAAGTGAAACTCCGGTCATTATTGGTATTATTGGTATTAGTCCGAAACGTAGTAGATGGCATGGCTCTTTCAGTCATCCTCAGACGATGCGGGTCTATAGTGTCACCTAGAAATCGATGTTGGTTTTTTCTAGCTGTGAGAGGCGCGGGTATAAAAAATTGCCTGGATTTTCGATCATTTCAATTTCGGTATTTAGCGATCTCCCCTCCCCGGTTGGAGGGTTCTGACTCTTTTCAGAAATTGTGAGAAATTTGTCTGCGATGTGATTTATAAGAGTCGCCTTTCCACTGTATCTTAGTCTACCCCTGCTGTCCACCTGATATGGTCTGACGATTGTGTTGCTGTTTACGTATTTAATACGGTTCTCAGAGGAAGTGCCAGAAATGCATTCCTGTAATAATTCGTTCTGCTTTTGAATATATTCATTTAGTATTGGACGATTGTTTATGAGTGACTGTCCAACCACAATAAGATTAGTCTCCTTTGATTTATTTACAAGATCCTTTATTTCTTCGATAGATGGTAGTCTTCCTTTTCTTGAGTTTCCAAGTCCGCTGAAAACAATCTTCCAGTCCTTTCTGCCGAAGCCCTTTGACAACTTGTCATGCGACGAAACAATATTGTGAAAGTCATCTCTTTCTCTGCTTTGACAGTTTATATCAAAGGTACATTCCGTTGCTTCTTTGAATAACTTGCAATAGTTATATCCATTTCTGTCACACATTATCAGCAGCTTTGGTTTCCTATCCGCAGGCAAATTAACATTGTCTGTGGTTTTCGCTGGTTTTCTCAAACATTCCCTGTCATCGTCAACCAGACTTAAGCCATCCTTCCTATCTGCGGCATTACAAGCCTCGATTACGCTTTGCAATTCTGAGTTTCTCTCTTCCAGTCTACCTATGTATTTTCGCTGATTTTCGCTTAGCTCAGTTAGCTCCCGATTTTTCCCTTCCAATTCCTTGCTTTTAAGTTCAATGCTCCGTATTTCGTCCCTTATCTTCTGGATCTCCTTACTGTATGCCACCGATTCCTCTTCTCTTTTTTTATTTTCAACAATTAATTTATTCTCCAACGTTCTGACCCTCTCAATCTGAACCGCTATTTGTTTGGTATAGTCGTCTTCAGCATCCATTACATCCTTTTGAAAAGCCTGGGATGTTCGTCTCTGCCTCGCCAGCAGTTCGTCTCTTTCCTGTAGCTCCCTATGCAGTGTATCCATTTCCGCCTTTAGTGAGTCTATCTCGTTTGTTCTTTCTTCATACTTTTCTTCGCATTGCTTGGAGCATACAATTATACTATTTTTATCGGTCGCTGGTCGTTTCTTTTCTAAGCAGCTTTTATGAAAAACACCCTTACAGGTTACACATACATAGATGGAGAGCTCCTTTGTTTTACAGCACTTGTAATTTGCTGGCGTCATACTGTATGCTGCGTTATTTCTTTATTGATGTTCATTCGACAGAGTTCAATTAAGTTTAGTTTAGTACGGTCCTGTTCTTTTTTGGTATTTATTCGAGCCGATAGCGATAAGAACTGTCACCCGGATTGTCTCCTCGGAGGTTAGGTTCTTCTTTTCGCTCGTTATTTATTTAAGTAATGCGTTTTACCTGGCGGTTTTCGCTTTTAATGAATGATCACACATTTATTATGCCATACACTATCAGTCATCTAGAAACCGAAACACAATACTGTCCTAACATACGTATTAAATTAGCACTGACTTTTCTTCAAGTTTCACGATGTCATGACAGGACCGGATTCAATCAGTTGAATGGCAACATTGGCAACACTGCATGCTCTGTCTAGCCCACTGACCAGCTACCGGTTCCTGGCTCCCAGCTATCAGTTCTACACACACCGCAAAAGCATCTCTTCGTAGCTTCTTTGAACTTCCTTCTCGATGCAACCATTTTCAACAAGTTGTGTTCTTTCTTCAAAACATGAGCAAATGGAACGGAAGTTAGGTAGAAACGAGAAGTGTCATCATAATTGATCATAATTGTCATGCGTGACAGTTGCGCCGATCTCTTTGTTGTTTCGAGCGTTGTTGTTATTAGCGAAGCCGCTTCATCGGGTGAAGCTTTGTATAGACAATACAAATAGAGAAGACACATGTCGTCACGGATTTTTACGGTTGCGTAGGAACCAGGTGAGTCCATCATTCAAAAAAAGGTTGGCTGATTTTTGATGCCCCAATATCCGTGACGACGGTGGTGATAACATATGGTCTTCTCTATTTGTATTGTCTATAGCTCGTCGAGTCTTGTTGGTGTCTTGGGGTCTACTGCCGCGGTCGCTGAGCTCTTCCACCATCGTGGCGCGTCCAAGTCAGACCTGGTGTCTACCCATCTCGACGGAAGTTGCTAACACCTCAGGCGTAAACATCGTAACTGATGCCTTCCTCTAGTACACACGTTCATTTCATTTGTTTATTATTTTTGTTGGTTCTACCTATCACACAATAAATGATTGATTTTAATTCTAATTATCTCTAGTTAATTGACGAAGTTGTCACTGGCACTCGCGAGGAACTCCAAGGGCGTGGGAAGCTGGTATTCTCGATTGATCTGATATCGGGAACATATAATCGCGAACAACCTGATTGGCGCCCTTAATAAATTAAAACAATTACAACTCCAGTTTAGCACAGACCCACGACCTAGCAGCCAAGTAATGAGAAGAAGCCGGAGCAAGTGAGCTCTGTAGAGTTTTCCGCCTACATCTTGGAGAATGATGTCTTCACGACGATTCAGAGAACTGTAGCCCTGTTCCGGCAAACTGGCAGCGTAGATCGAAAAAAAGAACGGATTTGATCCTGCCTACCTGACAACTTCCTTTTTCCTCACCAGGAAAACACGATATTCAGTATTCAACACACCTTTCAAGAATCTTGAACAGCTAAGGGGACGTAACACTGAAGACTGCGCAACATTACGCCCCAAATCTCTCAGAACCCGTTTGAAAACACGAGACGAGTTCAGTTATGTTTGCGAGGCACTGGGGTCATCTACCATGAAGACCGCTACTAGAAGGCTGGAATGTGTCATCAGTTACGCCAGTTATCCGGAAAACTCCATATCACGCCTCACTGTGTTCGTGAGACTGTCGGAGTTTCAGTCACGCATTCTGATAGATCCCCTGGAACTGCTGATCGCGTGGCTCTAGATTCTCATCAGCCCTCGAGGGTACAGCCACCCGATAGTCTTCACCGTGAGCACATATCTTTCTGCCGAATTTGACGGAATAAGGAGAATCTGCTCACCACACTGTGCAACGTTGGCATGACGCATGCTGCTTTTTGGCTGTCAGTCACGGTGATTTTTCTCCACGTACGAAATCGAGAACAGGATCGTTTTCAGGGTACGGTAGTGCCTTTCAACGGCGTTGGTCTGTGGGTGGTGAACAGCAGCAATTGAGATGTTCGTCCCATATTGACCAGCAAATTCGTGGAATTTTTCGGAGAGCAAACTGTTTGCCGTTATCCCAATGGATATAGTGAGTGGCACTTCAAAGAGGAAAAAGACGTTATCCTCCAACAATCGAAGAACGTTTGTTGCACTAACGGAAGGCAGACGATGAAATAATTCGCCAAAATTTTGGCCACCGCACAGCCTAGAGGGCATCCGGCACAACGTTGTCCTTGCCTCTATAGTGTACGATATCGAAAAGGTACTGTTGCATGTACCTAATCGGAAGCCCCAACGCGTCAAACGACCATTGAGGTCCCGCAGTGAATAAGGTTATTGGAGGGCGAACTGGCCTGTCATCGCAGTGAAGCCTGTTCCTACCACGTACGGACGTAGCTTCCCGATGGCCCAGACGACAGCGAGGCATTCTTTTTCAGTTGCGCTGTAGTTGCGTTCTTGTTCGGCAAGCGGCTGAGGCGTGTTGACGATGGCGTGATGAGGGGTTGCTTCAACGCTTGAAACGAATGCTGACAGTTCGGGCTCCACTCTAAGGCAACGTTATTCTCCAAGAGTTGAAGATTGGAGGCAACCAACATGAAGAATTTCGACAAGAACCGCCGGCTTTGTCGAATCCACTTGCAGGCCACAACGGTCGACCACCTATCTCAGGTACTCAGCACGGCAGAAGTAACACTTCTCACGGCTGACCATCACAGCGGCCCTGAATAACCGACTGAAGACCTCATGGAAGATTTTGAGATGCTTGTCGAAATCATTGGTTACAATGATTATTTCGTCGAAGTAGACAAATACAAAGAGCTTCAGATCAGCTCCTAGGACCCGGGAGCCGATCGATCAGCCGCGGCCAGGTTGGGGCACCATGAAAGCCATACGGTGAACTGTTGAATCGAAACAAGCTCCTTGCCGGAACTGTGATGAGTACTACGCATAACTCTCGGCATAACTCAAGTACAGGGTGGTCCATCATGTCCTTCCTTCCTTGTCCACCTTAATTCCTCAACTTTTAGCATGTCTCAACATGTGTTTTTGCAAATTTCCCTTATGCTTAGATCGGTACGAACAATCGTTGCACTGAAAATAGTTGATTTCTTCGTTCGTAGCGTGCCTCAACATGTGTTTTTGCAAATTTGCTTTATGCTTGGCTCGGTACGAACACTGATTGCACTGGAACCAGTTGCTGATTTCTCCGCTCCTAGCATGTCTCAGCATGTGCCTTTTCAAACATGACTTATAATGAGCTCGGTACGAACAAAAGTTGCACTGGAACCAATTAATTTCTTCATTCGTCTCGTTCGCGGCGTGTTTAAACGTGTGCTTTTTCAAATTTGATTTCAGTCTAGTTCGGTACGAACAATGGCTGCACTGGAACCAGTCGCTTTCTTCAATTGTAGCGTGTTTCAGCATGTGTTTCTTCAAACGTGATTTATAATTAGCTCTATATGAACAATGGTTGCACTGGAACCAGATTTGATTGGTCTCGTTCATAGCATGTTTGAACATGTGTTTTTGCAAAGATGATTCTTGTCTAGCTCGGTAGGAGCAATGGTTGCACCGGAACCAGTTGATTTCTTCATTTGCAGCGTGGATGAACATGTGCTTCTTCAAATCTGATTTTGTCTTAGCTTGGTGTGAACATTCATTACACTGAAACCAGTTGATCTCTTCGGCCGCGGAATGTGTCACAAGATGGTTTTTCAAATTTGGTTTTAGTTTAGCTCGGTACGGACACTGGTTGCACCGAAACCACTTGATTTCTTCATCCGTAGCATGTTTCAAGGTGTAGTGTCTTTTCAAATAAAACTTATAATTCGCTCGGTAAGAACAATGGCTGCACTGGAACCAGTCGACTTCTTCATTCGTAGCGTGCTTGAACATGTGTTTTTGCAAATTTGACTTTAGTTTGGCCCGGTACGAACAATGATTGCACTGCAACCAGGCGATTTCCTCATCCGCAGCATGTTTATTCAGCACGTGCTCCTTCAAGGTTGACTTTCGTTTAGCTCGGTACGAACAGTGGGTACACTGCAACCAGTTGATTTCTTTAAACGTAGCGTGTATGGACATGTGCTCTTTCAAATGTGATTTCCGTTCAGCTCGGTACGAACACTGGTCGCACTGATGACTGTGGCCTTTTTCGCTTGAGTCATGCGCCAACACGTTAGCTTCCATGAATTCAACCCCGCTAGCGGTACTTGCAACAGCCTCATCCAAATTTGGTGGATCCATACTTTCGGCCTCCCCTGTAGCTTCTTGTAGCTCCCTTGTCGGCTTTTTTCTACACAATTCGTGATGTTTTGCAGCTGACAAACTCGAATCCGATACGTAGCTGCAGTTCTTACAAGGGTATTTTGCAATTTCTTCGCAAAACGTCCCACTTTCAATGTTTGGTAGTCCCCGCATGATGGAGTTGTTTGTTATGTTCATATATTTCGAAACAGTAGTGGCTCTTGTAGCTGCAGTAGATGCAAGAGAACTGTTCCAGTTCGACAATGGCCGTGTGCAGTCCAGCTGTATGAACATTTTTGTGATTCCTCCGGACGTGATGGTCGAGTTGAAAGAGGGAATTATAGCGATGCGAACATTGCGAGCAGCTGTAGGCTGCATCAACAATTTCGGGTGGTTCTAACCTGAAATGGCACAGAAATGGGATGAAACTATTCGAAACATATTCACTATCAACTCACATTTTGTGTTGATGAACAGGGGTGACTTCGTGACACGAGGAACGACGTCGGAACGATACAAGCAGTTATCATGGACAACGAGCTGATGTTGACAGTTGCTCATTCTAGCAGCGTTGCCAAATTGCCTAGATTTATGACGTCGGGACAATCGAGGAAAAGGCGACCAAACTACCACTAGGTGGCGCTTTGTTGATGAATAGGTCGCGGGAACATAACCGTCACCCTGGCACCCGCTATGACAACGTTGCAGGCACGCCGGCACAACGAAGCCGAGAACGAAGTGCCTCTTGCCAGCTTCTTGCCCGCGTTGCGCATTGCGGGGTGCCAAGGTAGCGCAGTAGAGATTCGCTCGTTTTTACTCATTACTCAGCCAAATCTTGAGTTCGGCGCATTAATTTTTTTTATACAGCGACAATTCTTCGATAATTTTTCCTTGTATTTATTACAACCAAAGAAAATTATATTACCAAGTACTAGTGAAGATAACATCATACCATATACCCATCTGTAGGCAGCCATTTTTGTTCCCGCGACCTATAGGGAAGATTTCGTGACACGAGGAACAATACAAGCGGTTTTTATGGACAACGAGCTGATGTTGACAGTTGCTCATTTAGCAGCGTTGCCAAATTGCCTGGATTTGTGACGTCGGGACAATCGAGAAAAAAGGTGACCAAGCTACCACTAGGTGTTAGCTTTGTTGATGAATAGGGGTGATTTCGTGACACGAGGAACGATACAAGCGGTTATTATGGACAATGACCTAATGTTGACAGTTGCTCACTCTAGCAGAGTTGCCAAATTGCCTGGATTTATGACGTCGGGACAATCGAGGAAAAGGCAACCAAGCTACCACTAGGTGGCGCTTTGTTGATGAATTGGGGTAGAGAGACTGTACCATAGAGAGACGAAGCTATGAAAAAGATATATCGGCCCTCGTCAAAATTTTAAACATAGTTAGCTGGAGTGGGTGTGGTTGTGGTGGCTATTGACATTTGTCATTTCCACGATTTGTTTACAAATTTGAATTGTCATTGTTTTGCATGCCGAAATCGCCGAAATCCGGGCTAAAAATGCCAAAACGAAAAAGATGCACCGTGAAGCAGTACAAGAGTCGGGAAGATGTGATGTTTTCCTTGCCGAAGAAACCATCAGGTATAGAATCTTGCAAAACTGATGAACTTCTTTAATTGTACTTTTTGGGTTTTTCTGCTGTTTGGGGCCCAGTACCTACTGAAATATATAATATACCTACTGCGCGTACGGCAATTACAAATATATCTTCACGATGGGTTCACCACGTCGACGGTTACTGTTGAGACATGTTGAGACATGCTAAAAGTTGAGGAATTAAGGTGGACAAGGAACAAAGGACATGATGGACCACCCTTTACTTGAGCTATGCCGAGAGTTATGCGTAGTACTCATCACAGTTCCGGCAAGGAGCTTGTTTCGATTTTTACAGTTCACTGTCTGGCTTTCATGGTGCCCCAACCTGGCAGCGGCTGATCGATCGAGTCTCGGGTCCTAGGAGCTGATCTGGAGCTCTTTGTATTTGTCTACTTCGACGACATAATCATTGTAACCAATGATTTCGACAAGCAACTCAAAATCTTCCATGAGGTCTTCAGTCGGTTATTCAGGGCCGCTGTGATGGTCAGCCCAGTTGGCAAGAACTGATCCCAGTGATGTCGCATAGTAGTCACGAAAGGATGATGTGATGTCCTAAATAAAAGCCCAGAAACCTCTGCAATATGTTACAGGTACCTCTTATGTCAGTCATTTTGTGTCCAGTTTAGTACATCCCAGCAATGTTGAACTGGGAGGTTTGTCAGAAGTTCAATTAAGATTTCACAGGGAAGTTGGTTTTAGGACATCTCTTAAATGTTCGCGGCACGAGGTTTTTAGGCCGTCCGATCAAAAGTCATATAGTTTTCCTGATTAATGGTGCGATTCTCTGAAAAATAACATTCCATAAAGGCTCTGTTACGCTGTTATTGACTAGGTAACAGCCAATGGCCGACAGGATTTTTACATAACAGAGCGTTTATGGGATGTTATTTTTTACAGAATAGCACTTATGTAAAAATCGATGTCGGCCATTGGCTGTTGCCTAAGTAACAACGTAACAGAGCCTTTATGGAATGCAATTTTTCAGAGAATCGTACAATTACTTTTTACAGAATCGCACTATTAGATATCCAGTGAATCTCGATCCGATAGTTGTTGTGGGAGTACCTATGACTATCCATGTTCAAAATCCTATTCGAAAATGAGTGTATTATGTCCCTAATTCATGTAAAACAACTACGCTTACATGAATCAGAGACAATAACTCCGTTTTCGGTATTCTGAACATGGAATAGTTTTATCTCAAACCGAAGAATATTGATATTGGGTTATGGTCATTCAAAAATGTTTCATGAAGGTCTCAATAACGCAGCTCAGTTTGATGGAAACGACATTGACAATGGAGTCTCTGTGAACTAACAAATCCACCATGGATATCCGTTATTGATGATTAGTGAAGTTATTAAAAAATTTCTAAAGTAGCTATGGCATAATATGGTATGGTACAAAATTTTTATTAAAAGAACTTTTATGAAACATCTGTGGGAATGAATACAAATATAATATCTTGGTGTAAAAGGTAGTGATATAAAATAATTGCAACAGAATTTTTATCCACCGCTGACTTAATTTAAAATATATATACCCAGTTCCCCTGTCTTCGGCAGGGAGCAATCGAGCATTACTCAGCACCAAACTTCATTCATTACACAGACTCCCTTCTGTACCTTTGAGAAGCGTGGCGGAGCCGCTCCTTGAAGTGTTCAAATTCGCTTTCAGTAGTTGTAAGAAATATATTTTTCACTGCACACTGCACCTGGAAAAATACTTCACGTTTGGTTATACCTCACAGTGCCTTGTTATTTTCCATTTTTTAATCAAGTTACCCTGGGTTGCACCAACGCTCAATTGATATAATACGAGATTAGTGAAATTTATTTTGGTCAGTACTCGTTGGTGAATAATAGAAACTCTGGTTTCTCAAAAGAGAATGATCCAATGATTGATTAGCTGAAGATTTTATGCGTTTCCCATGGTCAACCTTCTGGGATTGACCAGATTGAAATCCATTTAATCTCGTATTAGCGTTAATTGCATATCATTTTTTTGGTGCAACCCAGGGTTATAACTTAACGAGTAGGTACTGCTTGAAACTTGAATTAATTTGAAAACGTTTTGAGAAAACTTGCCATCTACTGCGGTTCAGATACGATATTGGTATATTGTTTTTGATATTTTACAAATTTGGAGCTAAAGTGACAGGTACCTAAGTACTTATGTGGCAAACTTTCGAGCCACAGTACCTGAACCGGATATACACAGCAAGATTTTGAAATAACAAGTTGCTTGTATGTCGGCAGATATACCTATACTCAAAAACTTTGAACTTACTCAGTGAAACTTGAAAAATCTCAAGTTCTTCGGCGCAAAATTATTTTTCTGCCCTGTCCAAGAACACCTTTTGAGCTAAGTCATTTTGGTAAAACATTTAGCTAGGACCCTCTTCACGAAATTCTTTGAATATCTGTTCCTCATCCAATGCTGTCAATCATCTTTCTCTAAAAAATGGTTCAATATATCTTATACCAATATAAATTCACCAAAATACTTACAAAAAATGATCCTGGAGTTCTTCTTTGGAGCTATTCTGTGTCTTGGACCAGAACTCAGCAGACTTTCACTTCAAATTCTCCAACATTTTAATTTTCTTCATCACTTTCTAACGCTTGAATTCAACATTCTTTCTTTTACACCACCATGGAATCCCAATTCAATACACCCGAGGATACACCCCTTCAATAAAAAGCGGCAGGAATGTCTCTCGATGTCTCTCACAAAACAGGACTGATGCATCTGAATTGCCACCAATTTCTCCTGCAAAATCTGCAGGTTACTGCATGTTCTTTGAACTGGACAGATGTACTGGGAACCGCTATGGGTGCTTCATGGAACTGGGCCTTGCCTTATATGTACTGGGAACAGCTCCGTAACGTGGAACCTCAGAGGGATTTACATCTACAGAAAAAAACACGAGCAACAATCAACATTTGAAAGCAATTACCTATTTATAAGAGAAATTGAATGCAATTTTGTGATAGGCTCAAAGCGTGAATATATTAAAATTAGTTACCTATTCCCATCACCGGCTGTTCAATTTCACCGACCAAGCCATTACCGGCACCAGTGTCCGCTACCGTTCTACTTTCTACTTTTCGTAGTAACCGATGAGATCTCCGGCGGCTGAGGATGGTACATCGGAAACAGAGTCGGGATAGCATCAGGGCGTAATTTCTTTGAACCAGGGTCCTTGTAGCTTTCAACAGTAAAATGACGGCTGCAAATTCGATAGTGTCGAAGCGACGCTCCGGTAAACTTGATGCCCATGTTTTCTTGCCACAATTTTGATCTGTAAAATATTGATTTCATAACGTTTCACTCTGGCAGAAAAACGACATGCATGCAAAGATGCAATGCAAAACTATTCGAAATCAAAATTGAAAATAAGTTAATTAACTTACTTTGCCACCGCTGATGGAAAATAATGCATATTTTCAACTGCGGCCTCCAAATAACCACAAACGTGGCATATCGCTAAACGAGACGACATTTCCGCTTGGTAAAACTCGACGTAAAAATTTGGAAAAAAAAAGGAAAACACTTGAAGACACAAACACGAAACATCCATGCACGAAACACAAACAACGGTTGACGTTCAAATCAGAGCACGTTCAAATCAAATGACGCGAGATTTTTGACGTTGACTTGTGGTTGACAGAGCGCACCCCAGCGCCCTCTGCCCCAGCGCAGTTATAGGTTATGATAAGACTTGAAAAAATCATCTCTAGGCAAACTTCGTAGGATGTCTTCCGGACAGGCCATGCAGGAAGTGGATGGGACATCCTTTTTAGGAACTCCTTATTAGGACAACTATGAAACATAGCAGGGATATTTTTTTGGATATCCTTTTTGAGAGCTAAACAGAACATCGCAAAACCTCCCAAAGTTGTCCTTGCCCACTGGGAGCCGTGAGAAGTGTTACTTCTGCCGTGCTGAGTACCTGAGATAGGTGGTCGACCGTTGTGGCCTGCAAGTGGACTCGACAAAACCGGCGGTTCGTGTTGAAATTCTTTATGTTGGTTGCTTTCAATTTTCAATTCTTGGAAAATAACGTTGCCTTAGAGTGGAGCCCGAACTGTCAGCATTCGTTTCAAGCGTTGAAGCAACCCCTCATCACGGCATCGTCAACACGCCTCAGCCGCTTGCCGAACAAGAACGCAACTACAGCGCAACTGAAAAAGAATGCCTTGCTGTCATTTGGGTCATCGAGAAGCTGCGTCTGTACGTGGAAGGAACGCGCTTCACTGCGGTCACAGGCCAGTTCGCCCTCCAATAACCTTATTCACTGCGGGACCTGAATGGTTGTTTGACGCGTTGGGGCTTCCGATTAGGTACATGCAACAGTACCTTTTCGATATCGTACACTATAGAGGCAAGGACAACGTTGTGCCGCATGCCCTCTAGGCTGTGCGGTAGCCAAAATCTTGGCGAATTATTTCATCGTCTGCCTTCCGTTAGCGCAAAAAACGTTCTTCCATTGTTGGAGGATAACGTCTTTTTTCTCTTTGAAGTGCCACGCACTATCCATTGCGATAACGGCAAACAGTTTGCTCTCCGAAAATTCCACGAATTTGCTGGTCAATATGGGACGAACGTCTCATTTGCTGCTGTTTACCACCCACAGGCCAACGCCGTAGAAAGGCACTACCGTATCCTGAAAACGATCGTGTTCTCCATTTTGTCCGTGGAGAAAAATCACCGTGACTGAGAGCGAACTTCCAAAAAGCGGCATGCGTCATGTCAACGTTGCGCAGTGTGGTGAGCAGATTCTCCTCATTCCTTCAAATTCGGCAGAAAGATATGTGTGCTCACGGTGAAGACTATCAAGTGGCTGTACCCTCGAGAGCTGATGAGGATCTAGAGACACGCGATCAGCAGTTCCAGGGAATCTATCAGAATGCGTGACTGAAACTCCGACAGTCTCACGAACACAATGAGGCGTAATATGGTGTTTTCCGGATAACTGGCGCAACTGATGACACATTTTAGCCTTCTGGTAGCGGTCTTCAGGAAACGGATCACATCCCGTTGGAAACGGCAAGAGAATGCTACGCTATGCTGACTATAGAGAGAGGCTGTCCGTCAACTGCGAGTTCGGCACCAATTTGGAGTTGGTTTCACGGGATAAATTCGCCGTGGAAATGAGGCTCGGTTCGATCTGGTTTCGAGTAGCAAGGTAAATGTTCTGGTGATGAGATGACATCAACTGGGTGAAAAAAAGGTGACAAAAGTCAAACAAATATTGACTCCGATTAAAGAGATTCCGTCGGAAGAACCGAAGAAATTGAGTTGCTGATTAGGCATGCGGCATTCTCAAGACAGGGAAGCTTTGAATGTATTTGGCATATGTCACTTGCTCAATTGTGGAGACAAATTCCTTCATACCTAAGAGAAAGGCGGAGGTTTCGATGTGATATCCACGACCGCAGCTCGTTTTGTTCTTCGTTTTTGCACAATGCGTTGGTTTTTTACAGTTTGGTTCCCCTTGATGTCAAAGCTTTGTCGAATTCCAGCTTCAAGAAAACACGTCTTCTCAAGCATTAGTGATACCACCGATCAGTTGAATAAATCTCCAAGTAGAGGCTATGTTTTATTCATTTATTATAACCCACCGCTTCTTACCTCAGGTTCCACCAAGAAAGTTTGAAAGACTGTGTCAACTTTTTGGTGGCACCCACCAAAAGTGGGTTGAAAATCATTATTCATGTATTTTTTGTGCGTAGACAAAATAAATAAATGAATAATACAAAATATCTATTGATGCTGAGTGCCATATGAAAATATGGATATACAAGTCATTGTGGGACAAAAATACAAAACGTAATATAAACAATACAAATATCGAGTACAACAATAAAATGAAAACAAAAAAATGTGATAGGTAACGAAAATGGCAAAAGCGCTCGAAACAAAAAAGAGATCGGTGCCAACTGTCACGCGTGACAATTATGATGACACTCTTCGTTTCTACCTAACTTCCATTTCATTTGCTCATGTTTTGAAGGAAGAACACAACTTGTTGAAAATGGTTGTACCGATAAGGAAGTTCAAAGAAGCTACGAAGAGATGCTTTTGCGGTATGTGTTAAAGTGATAGCCAGGAGCCAGGAACCAGTAGCTGGTCAGGGGGCTAGACAGGGCATGCAGTGTTGCCATCCAACTGACAGGTGTACGGGAGTTTTTGAAAATTTGACGCCTTTACGCATGCGCACCTGCCCAAACGAAATATCCTATCAAGTGCGAACAATGGTTGCACTGGAACTACTTGGTTTCTCCATTATCAGCATGTTTAGACATCATGTGCGGCCTCAAATGTGACTTTCGTTTAGCTCGGTACGAACAATGGTTGCAGTGAAACCAGCTGATCTGTTCACTAGCGGCATGCGTCAACAGGTGTCTTTTTAAATATGACTTTTCTTTGGTTCGGAACGAGCAGTGGCTGCACTGAACCCAACTGATTTTTTCGTTCGCAGCGTGTTTCACCATGTGCTTGTTCAAATTTGACTTCCGTTTGGCCCGGAACGAACAGCGATCGCACTGGAACCAGTCGATTTCTTCATTCGCAGCATGTTTAAACGTGTTGTGCACTTTCAAAGCTGACTTTTTTTTAGCTCGGTACGGACAATGGCTGCACTGGAACCAGTTCGTTGCTTCATCCGCAGTATGTTTGTACATCATGTGCGATTTCAAACTTGACTTTTGTTTGGCTCGGTAAGAACAACGGTGGCACTGGAACCAGTGGATTTCTTCATTCGCTGCGTGTTTGTCTATCACGTGCCTCCTCAAATGCGAGTTTTGTTTTCCGCGGTATGAACAATGGTTACACTGGAACCAGTTGATTTCGTCATCCGCAGTATGTTTGAACGTCATGTGCTCCTTCAAGGCCGACTTTTGTTTAGCTCGGTACGAACAATGGTTGCACGGAAACCAGTTGATTTCTCCATTAGCAGCATGTTTATACCTGATGTGCAGTTTTAAATCTCCTTTTCGTTTAGATCGGTACAAACAATGGATGCATTGGAACCACTTGTTTTCGTTTGAATCATGTGTCAACGCAATAAATTCTTGCGATCCCATGTCTCCGACCTCTTCTGTGGTTCTTTGCGTCTGCTTCCCCGTCGGCGCTTTTCCACACAAATCGTAATGTTTTATAAAAGACAGGCTTGAATACGATTTGAATCTGCAGTATTCGCACGAGTATTTTTCCATTTGTTCACAAAACGTCCAATTGATTCCGACCTCGGGATTATGTACTTGCTTGCAATGTTCGTACAGTTCGAACTGATAGTAACTCTTGTAGTCACAGAAAATGCAAGGGAACTGTTCCGGCTCGACAATAGCATGGTACAGTTCAGCTGCATAAACATTTTTATGAGCCCTCTGAACGTGGTGGTTCAGTTGAAACACGGATGCAGTCTGATGCGAACATTGCGCACAGATGTACGCGTCAGCGATTTCGGATAGTTCTAACCTAAAATAGAACAAATGAAGCTTGATAAAAATTATGCAAAGTATATTATTCACCAATAACTTACATTGTGTGATGATTGAGTGGTATAGGTATGTAGCGTTTCCGAGCTTTTAGTTAAAGAGCTTTATTTGCTTGCCGACAAACTTATTACAATGTAACGTATGTACAGAATTAAACGATAATTATGGTACTTGTATTGATAGCGACCTCACACTGACTGCAGCTCAGCTGCTACGCTGGAATATTTTCCAGTGGTGTAATCACTCCAGGGCCGGGCTGGCCCCAAGTTGGCTGGTGGGCCGGGACACCACAGTTCTCCCCCCAGATTTAGCGTTACTCGCTATTTTATAAGTTTTACATGCAGGTACAATAAAAAAAGACTATATCGTAAGAATAAAACCATGAATTAAACCCATGAATGACATAGTTGAAAATAACACATAATTTGCCAAAAATTCTATAGCAAAAATGTGATAAGGTAAACGTAAAAATAGAGAATAAAAAGATCAATATCTCTAAACAATACATTAAGTTCATAGAGTTATTCACTATATAAACAGAATTCAAATCGATTTGAATACCGAGTTCGAACCACTCATGTGAACACTTCCGTATTCAATCCCGATACCGTTTTCAAATCGATTTCAATTCTCCATGGAAACGTAGTAACTGTAAAGTTTTGATGGAACGCTTCAGGTCATTACATCTTTGGTCATTCCAAAGGTAACGTAAACCATTTTGGAGACTGTAATGCAATAATGCAAATACTAACTTTTCCAAACGGTGAAGTTTGCGCCTTGAGTTTGCGCACCTCATCAACCTCACTTTTTTGACAGCTGTCAACAAAACGTCATTATTACCAACCTAAAATAGTGATCTTCAACCAGTGCTGCCATATGATTCCTAAAAGTATAATAAACCTAATAATAAAAAAAAACTGCTGTATCTAAACCTGATATTATTTTCGCTATTAATTATAGCAAAGTTATTTTTTTGTTCAAAGTTACCCCTCGTTTCACAGTAGCCCCACTTTACGATAATGTGGTTTTTGTTGTTTGTTTAACTTTTAGGTAGTAAATACGTAGTATATGTAATTAGTCTTCTTGTTGGCGGACCTTCCCATTATTTTGAAAATAGAAGGGTTCTGCAATTTTAACTTCGCCTTTTCATTATACCCGCGTCAAAAGGTAGATAGAATAGACTGAAGTAGGAATAGGTACCTACTTACGAGTAAAGGAAGTGACCCCAGGGTGGCGAATTCCACGTTCTTCGAATCTGACCGCTCGAGCCTCGACCATACACGCTACAGATAAGTACCGATATTTTCATTTATTTATTGCTTTCTTCTATTTACTGTGGAAGGTCAATCAAGTATTCAGTAATAACGTTCCTGGGTACGTTTACTCCACTTTACCCAGGTGGTGGCAGCGCTTAGTGATTAGGCTTTAACTGAGGTCCAACTCAGATCAATTCCCTTCGAGATTCAATCAAATAATTATACCTGGAAATTGAAACAAAAAGAGAACGCGAGGTGTTACAACGTCTTCAGTTTTCTTCCCATCAACAATTCGGCTGGCGTTGCTTGTGTGACAGCACACGGTGTTGTATGTTGTGCCAGCAGGTAACGCGCTATATATTACGCCGCCAGTCACCCGATCATTTTCAAAGCTTCTTTTGCAGACTGTACCATTCTCTCGGCCATCCCATTTGAGCGGGGGTGAAATGGGGCTACACGTGCATGTCGAATCTGGTTTTTACTTGTGAATTCCCGGAATTCGGCTGATGTAAAGGCCGTCCGGTTGTCCGAAACGATAGTATAGGGCGAGGTATTGGGTAACCCATGAGTGGCGAACAGTTCACGTAAAACGCGTACGGCTACTTGAGTAGAGGTACTCGATACCGCGCGCTCTTTCAACCATTTCGAGTACGAGTCAACCACAATGAAGAACGGCTGACCCTGCATTGGTCTTGCGAAATCGATGTGCAATCTTTCCCAGGGATTGTTCGTGTATTCCCACGGATGTACCGGCGCTTGTGGTGGATCGTGTCGGTGTTGTTGAAACTTTTTCACAACTGTTTACACGGTGTTCGATTTCAGAATCCATTTTTGGCCACCACACGTAACTTCGCGCTGAGGCTTTCATCCTCACGATGCCAGGATGAGCAGTGTGGAGCTTCTTCAACACTTCCTCTCTTCCCTGTGCCGGAATCACGACTCTTGTTTCGTAAAGTAAACATCCATGATACGCTGATAGCTGATTTCTCACAACCTTGAACGGCCTAACCTCCTCGTCCACTTGATTTGGCCATCCATGAAGAACAAAGTCGAGCACTCGCGCTATAACTTGATCTTTTTTCGACATATCTGCCACATCATTCGCTGTCAATCCTGGCTCCGGCATACTCTCTAGCATGAGGACTTCTCCCATCACTGGTTCTTCGAATTCTTTGCTGATGAGCGGTATTCGGCTCAAATTGTCTGCTGGACCAATTTTCTTGCCCGGCACATATTTCAAATCGTAGTCATATGCGCTCAGAATTATGCTCCATCGCAGCATTCGAGGGAATATGCTTTCAGGAGTCGGCTTGGACTTTCCCAGAATTCCCAACAGCGGTCGGTGGTCAGTAATCAAGTCAAACTTGCGGCCGTACAAGTAGTAGTGAAACTTGTTTACCGCTACTACCAAGGCTATAGTGTTCACGGTCCGTTTGGGCATAGTTTCGCTCACATTTCGAATGTGTCCGAGAGTGAAACGCGATCGGAGCGATGCTTCTATCCTCTTGAGGGTGTCCAAGTACACAACCCACGCCATAACTGCTGGCATCGCATGACACCACCAACGGTTTATTTTCGTTGTAATGCGTCAACAAGTTGTTTTCGGTCAAAAATTGTTTACATTTTTCGAACGCCTCCTCGTGTGTAGCTTTCCAAATCCATTTCGATGCTTTTTCCAACAGACGATGCAATGGCTCGGCCACGCTTGCTTAGTCTCTCAAAAATGGCGGGTAAAATGTCAATAGCCCCGGGAAAGCTCGAAGCTCATCGACATTTCTCGGAATTGGAGCTTCTTTTATCGCACGCAGCTTCTCCTTCGTCGGACGTACTTCGTACTCCAGTTGCGTGGATTACGTGTCCCAGAAAATTAATTGTCCACGTTAAACGCGCATTTTCCGCGGCTAACTTCAAGTTCATTCTCGGCGAAACGTTTCAACACTTCACGAACGCGGTTCGCTAACTCTGTCTTGTTTTTGGCCGCAATCAGCACGTCATCAAATAACGGAAACACGCCTTTGATGCCCGCCAGGCTCGTTTCCATGAACTTCTGGAAAATGTTCGGAGCCACTGACACACCGAATTGTAAACGTTTTACTTTGTACGCGCCGCGGTTAGTTACAATCGTCTGTAACTGAGTAGCTTCCTCGTCAACGGACAACTGCTGATAAGCTTGTGACAAATCAACTTTCGCAAAACATGTAAGTAGATAGGATGTGTATGTTCTGCTTCACTTTAGGCACGGGTGGGGACAGGCACCGTGGGTGGAGCCAAAATGAGGTGGAGCTTCAGACAATGGTGGGGTGGAGCATCAAGCAATGGCGGCCGTGGAGCCTAAAATCTGGGTGGTAACCTATCCATAGCCCCGCCCCCTAAGCCAATCCCCAGCATGTTCCGAATGCAAGCTCCTCCTCCTTGGTATCTGATTGGTCGGTGAGGTGTGACTGTCGGCCATTGTAAAAAATGTCCTGTGCTGCGATTGGTTGTCGTTCATTGTTGAAGAACTGGCGGCCATTGCATAAAATTTCCTGTGCTGCGATTGGTTGTTGTAAATTGTTCGTCATCTTGGCTTCTGATTGGTCAGAGAGGTGTGACAGGCTTGATCGTAGATAATTGTCTGTGCTGCGATTGGCTGGTGGTAATTGTTAAAGAAAAACTCCTGTGTTGTGATTGGTCCTATCGTTTTCTCTCACTCTCACTCACTCGTTTCTCTTTCTCTCTATCTCTTTCTCTCTTTGTCTCTCTCTCTCTCGCTCTCTCTGGACTCTCTTCCCCTCTTTTGGAGCTCTGATGCTGGCGCCCCGTGGCGTTTAGGCGGCGGCCGTGGCCCCGACGGAGGCATAGGCTCTAGTTGTTTTCGAGCGTAATAAAACTAATGGACTTGGTGATTATTTTTATTCGTTATGTTTTAGTAAGACTTTTTTATTATAGCACAAATTCTTAACATCGTAACTATAATCGTTAAAATAAGTAATTTAGGTCAATCTTATTCCAGAATTTCAAAACAGTTGATACGAGATAATGCAAATTTTCTTGTTGTTTTTAAGCAGGATTCAACTAAATAATTGAAAACATATTTTTGGAGATCACGTCGGTACAGATAAGACTTTTGATAAATTTCAAGAATTGGGTTCTGAGTGCTGGAAGGATGAATATGGGTTTTTAACTATAAATAAAGATTGTTCGATGAATAAAGGACGATATCGGAGAGGTTTCGATATCTTAATTGTGATTTAAATAGCAGAAGCTCACTATAACATTCTCATTTCGTCTCTCATTACTAAACTGCAAGGACCGAAGTGTTAGAAAGGTGTTAGTGCTGATCAAGAGCTGTTCAAGCTGTTCAAGCTATTCAAGATTGTGGAAAAAAAAAGCTGTTTTAGGCTGTTGAAACCTGTTCGAGCTGTTGAGGAAGCTGATCAAGCTGTTCAAATCAAGCTGTTCAAGCTGTTCAAGATTGTGAAAAAAGAAGCTGTTTTAAACCTGTTGACCCTCGAGCTGTTGAGGAAGCTGATCAAGCTGTTCAGAACTGGAAAAATAGCTGATCAAGCTGTTCAAAACTGGGGAAAATAGCTGTTGTGTGATAGTGTATTTCTCATAAATGGATAGGAAAATGAATAATAGTCAAGGATCTCATACAAACACGAAATATAATTCGAAAAAAATATGAATCCCCAAAAGCTGGTAGATTCGATGAATCAGCACACTTCACTCGTATCTTTGAGCCTATCACAACTTCAATCGAGAAATTATCAACCATCCAGAAACCAATAAATTCCTTTCCCGTACCTCCTTTTTCTTTGAAAAAGAAAAGAAAGAAAAAAAATCCAATGATAACTCTGAAATTTTTACTCCCTCAAATAATGATGAGACATATGAAAGTAGCAGTCATAGTAACACGCCTTTTCGTGAATTATCACATTCGAAAAAGAGATTACTTGAATCGACGCCTAACGAGAAGTTGAATTTTGATGAGCAGCTAACTGATGTCTCTTTAGATGATGTACGACAACAGACTCGAGCAATTTCACAACTGAATGCGTTACATCCAACAAATAGTTTCATGCAATCGCTAAAGTTCGATGTCTCTGACTTAGATCACAAGTATGGTCCTTACTTTGATTCTACTACTGGAGGTTGGAAAATTGGGAGCTCTCCCTTCACAATCACAAATACGAATATTTTCGTAAATGATTAAGTCTACACTTCAACTCCAGGATTGATTAATTTACTATTTTTGAAGAAACCCAAATTAGAACTTGGTACTGCAAGCAATATTTCAATTTATTTAGAGATCGTTCGTTTGAGTAATTTGCTCCAACATATACTCCGACCGAAGTTTTGGTGACAGCCAATGGGAGATAATCTACAATGAATCCTTCATCATTTCCAATGATAACAACTCATCAATAACATCAAATTTTGGTCAGTATGATCAAGCTACAGAAGATCTACTATCGTTTCTAAATCTATATAATGTAATAGGGATTTTGTTTACCATATTACTTATTTTAACGATCATAGTTACGATGTTGAGAATTTGTGCTATAATAAAAAAGTCTTACTAAAACATAACAAATAAAAATTATCACCAAGTCCATTAGTTTTATTACGCTCGAAAACAACTAGAGCCTATGCCTCCGTCGGGGCCACGGCCGCCGCCTAAACGCCAGGGGGCGCCAGCATCAGAGCTCCAAAAGAGAGGAAGAGAGTCCAGAGAGAGAAAGAGATAGAGAGAAAGAGAAACGAGTGAGTGAGAGTGAGAGAGAACGATAGGACCGATCACAACACAGAAGTTTTTCCTAAACAATTACCACCAGCCAATCGCAGCACAGACAATTATTTACGATCAAGCCTGTCACACCTCTCTGACCAATCAGAAGCCAAGATGACGAACAATTTACAACAACCAATCGCAGCACAGGAAATTTTATACAATGGCCGCCAGTTCTTCAACAATGAACGACAACCAATCGCAGCACAGGACATTTTTTACAATGGCCGACAGTCACACCTCACCGACCAATCAGATACCAAGGAGGAGGAGCTTGCATTCGGAACATGCTGGGGATTGGCTTAGGGGGCGGGGCTATGGATAGGTTACCACCCAGATTTTAGGCTCCACGGCCGCCATTGCTTGATGCTCCACCCCACCATTGTCTGAAGCTCCACCTCATTTTGGCTCCACCCACGGTGCCTATCCCCACCCGTGCCTAAAGTGAAGCAGAACATACACATCCTATCTACTCATGTAGCTCCTGCCAGCGATGCAAATAATTCCAATATTGTCGGCATCGTATGCGCTACCTGCTTTACCACTTTACATACACATGCAAGTGAATGTCTTCGGGTTGGGCCTTCCGATGGCCTTGTAAGTCTTTTCGGTGACTATGCTGGTCGCACTTCCACTATCTACTTCCTTATTTTGCACCACGTTCCGTTCAGTTGCACGTTAGCTTCACACCTGAACCGCAATCCTGATGGTACTTGATGAATCTCATAGTGCTCATGATCGTCTTCCTTGCTGCCCTGGCTGTACTTACTTGACTTTTTTTTTCTGCACTTTTCCTACTTCTAGCGGCGATAACGATGGTCGCAGTTCCTGCAGGTGTAAACTCGCGGCTTCCGCAGCCAACGCCATGTCCATCGCCGTTTTGCAGGTCAACTTTGCTTCCGCCAACAACCTTCTCTGCAGATGGGCGTCTCGAACGCCGCAAACAATTCGGTCGCGCAGCATATCTTCCAAGGTGCCGCCGAAATTGCAATGCTCTGCAAGTTTCCTCAGTTCTGCTACGTAGGCTGCTACTCCTTCGCTCGCTTGTTGGTCTCTTTCGTTAAACGTGAATCGCTGCACGATTTCCGGCGGCTAGTCTAGAGTGCGCCCCACTGGAGGGAGAGTGTAGTGTTTGGTAGCGGCATTTGGCCTGCCTCGCTCTGCTCTATCTATCTTTCATCATTTTATTAATTTTCTATTTATTGCGCTAATTTGTAATAATGCTTTGCCTTGTGGTTTGGCACGGCCACCTTTTGTTCCTTTTGCTTTGTATAGCTATTTTTCTTCTGTCCGAAGCACCTACTGTCGTTCTGTCGTGTTCTAGGTTCGGCCATCGTAGCCCTTCGTGACGGACCTTCGCTCGCTCGGCGTCCACAACGTGCCAGCTATCAAGCTTCAAGTCAACTGTGGACCGGCGCCTCATTACCATCTCAAGCTTGCAATACAAAGCTGCCGGAACTTGGGCTTCACTCCAGACATCGAGCCGTCACGAGCCGGGTGACCGATGGACTGAACCGGCCTGGAGACAGAAGAGCGTACCAGCAGGGCTTCTTCACCTTCTTCAGTGGACTCGGTTGAGTACCCCCTTTTCTTTATATCACTTTCATTTTAGCTTTTAGGGCCTTCTGCCAATTTTATATTTGTCATGAGCCTTCAGCTCGACTAATGTAATTTTGTGACGAGCCTTCAGCTCGGTTATTATTGCCAACAACTACCGATGGTATTTCATTTTTTTTTGGTTCAGTAAACCAGATTACTCGTTGAATCTGTGTTTCACTGCCCAGCCGACTCCATTCCATAGTTGCACACAATCGGTTTTACGACTCAGCTCTACCAGAGAGCTAACCGGCACTTTTGTTTTATGGCTTGTGCCTAGAGAAGGTCATTAGCGGCCTTCTCTCGCCGTCCTCTGGGCCATGCCCCAGAGAAATCCGCTCCAACTCCATCAGCAGGAGTGAAAAAGGTAACACCCTCTTTCTAGTAGCTTCGGTGATGCTGTTGGCTTCCAGGTAAAATGCCAGCCTCTCCGCATACGACACCCAAGTCGTCGGCCTGTTTACGTCGAACGCTTGGATGGAACCGACGGACGTCATTTTGTTTGCCAACTACGCCAAAATGTAGTGTTTCCGAGCTTTTAGTTAAAGAGCTTTATTTGCTTGCCGACAAACTTATTACAATGTAACGTATACACAGAATTAAACGATATGGTACTTGTATTGATAGCGACCTTACACTGACTGCTGCTCAGCTGCTATGCTGGAATGTTCTCCAGTGGTGTACATAATCACTCCAGGGCCGGGCTGGCCCCAAGTTGGCTGGTGGGCCGGGACACCACAATATCTATATGTAATACACCTTCATCCTTCAAGATGGTCCGACACTACTGAATCACAGTATTAATATTTTTTCAGTTAACCATGGAAAATTGATTTTAAATATTTTTTTTATGGGACATTCTCCAGTGGGCAACGACCCGACGACACTTTGGAGCATGCTTTCATGAGAATTGTACCGATACCGAAGCGAGATGGACATGATTAGATTGAGGATATGATGCGATCCTCTCCATTTTTCAATTTGCAGCATGTTTCAACATATGTCTCTTCAAATAGGACTTTTGTTTAGCTTGATACGAACAATGAATGCACTGGAACCAGTTGATTTCTTCATTCGCAGCATGTTTACTTATCATGTGCTTTTTCAAACATGACTTCCATTTAGATAGATAAAAACAATTATTACACTGGAACCAGTTGATTATTTCTACATTCGCAGAATGTTTCAACATGTGCTCTTTCAAATATTGCTTTAGTTCAGCTCTGTACGAACAAAGGCTGCATTGGAACCAGTTGATTTCTCCATTCGTAGAGTGTTTACGCATGTCGTGCGTTTTCAAGGCCGACTTGTGTTTAGCTCGGTACGAACAATAGTTACACTGGAACCAGTTGATTTCTTCATGTGAAGCATGCATGTTCAACATGTGCTCTCTCAAACGCGAGTTCATTTTAGCACGGTATGGACAATGACTGCAGTGAAACCAGTTAATTTCTTCATTCGTGGCATGTTTAGACATGTTGTGCCCTCTCAAATGTGACTTTTGTTTAGCTCGGTACGAACAATCATTGCACTGGAACCAGTTGATTTCTTCAGTCGCAGCATGCTGCAACATGTGCAATTTCATAGATGACTTTCTATCAGTTCGGTACGAGCAATGACTGCACTGGAACTTATTTTTTCTACTTGAATCATGCGTCGACCAGTTTGATTCCATTACTCCAGCATCCCTGACGGTCCTTGCAACAGCCCTGTTCAAGCCTGGCAATTCTTTGGCATTCGTGGTTTCCTGTGGCATAGCCGTTCGCTTTTTTCCACAAAAATCGTGATGTTTCACGAGAGACAAGCTCGACTCCGATTCGAATCTGCAGAATTCGCACAGATATACAACTTTCCCACGGAACGTCCCATTTCCATAGATCCCTGTTCCCGGATCGTGTACTTGTTTGTAATGTTCGTATATTTCGTAACGACCGTATCTCCTGTAGTTGCAGTAGATGCAAGAGAACTGTTCCGGTTTGTTCGTGGGATTGCAACATCCAGTTGCATGAATATTTGTGTGATTCCTCTGGACATGGTGTTCGAGTTGAAAAGCGAATTCAGTCCGATGCGAACATTGTGAACAAATGCATGTGTCAACATTTTCGAGTAATTCTAGCCTAAAATCGCAAGAAATAGAAACTATTTCAAACATATTCACTACCAACTTACATTTTATTGTGATGATTACATACATAGATTACATACGTACAAGAAATCGGGTAGTGATTTGACATAGAATAAGAAAACGTAAAACGTCACTTTCACCAACACTACCCGTAGCCCGCAGAAAGGACACCGATATTACCGACACTGCTTGATTGTTATTTTGACATTTGTAAAGCGCCACCTAGGCGCCTTGGTCGCCTTTTCCTCGATTGTCAGTGGGTGCTTTCCACCTAGACGGTACAAATACCACCAGACGGCACATGTTCCATAGTGTGGCACAAAATTTTAGGTGATCCAATGAACGGCGCAGAACCGAGTAGGAACATGTAGATGGAAAGCACCGTTTGGAACCCGCACATGCGTAAATGGCAGGTGTACCGAACTTGGGGCTAGGTGGAAAGCACGCAATATTGTCCCGAAGTCATAAATCCAGGCAATTTGGCAACGCTGCTAGAGTGAGCAACTGTCAACATCAGCTCATTGTCCCTGGGTTGGGACTCCGTGTTCTTTGTCAACAGTCGCTTTCTACCTCTGATCTTGAGCAGGTACATGTAAATTCCCTAGGTATGCTTAGCGACTATCGCTCAGAAGCGACTGCCGATAGCGACAACAGTGACAACACAGAGTCCCACCACTGTATCGTTCCTCGTATCCTCGTGTTTTCAGGATAGAACCACCCGAAATTGTTGATACCTACAGCTGCTCGCAATGTTCGCATCGCTATGATTCCGTCTTTCAACTCGACCATCACGTCCAGAGGAATCACAAAAATGTTCATACAGCTGGACTGCACACGGCCATTGTCGAACTGGAATAGTTTTTCATCTATTGCAACTACAAGTAAGGTGACCAGACGTTCCGATTTGATCGGAACTGTACCGTTTTGATCGGAACTGTACCGTTTTGATCGGAACTGTACCGTTTTCGGGAGATATTCCCCGATTCGACTTTCTGTTCCGTAAATGTTCCGATTTTCGATTTGGGCAACGAACATTTCAATTTTTTTCTTCACCTCTTCTATATTTTCGATAAATTTGGTTTAGATTGTATGTAGATTGTAGTTTATTTACAAGATTGCATTTATTTCGATTCGCACCCACGCTATGTAATCTTGACTGTCTGCAGAATGTACATGTTATTTCAAAAAAGTATATTATTTTATTAACAACATTCAAGGCGATTCTGTATCTCGTAGCGACTCGTTAACTCCAGATAGACAGAGGGAGAGATATAAGGGATTCTTAGATACAGACAAAGATGGCATGCCTATAACGACGTCGCTACGAGACACAGAATAGGCTAAAATTATTAATTGTT
The DNA here is from genome assembly GCA_949128115.1 of Anaspis maculata. Lineage (NCBI taxonomy): Eukaryota > Metazoa > Arthropoda > Insecta > Coleoptera > Scraptiidae > Anaspis > Anaspis maculata. The sequence goes on from OX421966.1 coordinate 71,606,190, forward strand.
ATTATTATGAACACTGTTGGTTGAGAAGGGGGCAAGAGACAGCATCACTTACCCGCTCCCCTTGAAGTCTACAGGTTTTTTTTGCAGAAAAATGATCAGAAAAACCAAGTTTCAGAAAATATCCCCAAATATCGGTGTATTATTGCATGTCTATTCAACAATGAACAGACGCAGAAAAATGAGGAATAGCTGGTAGGTAGGTGCCTGGAAATTCCAAATCAGCAAATATAAGTTGACCACGTTCCTTTTTCGGTAAAAAAAATCGCCTGCGGCGCATCTTGGGGGGCTCTGCCTCTCGGACCCCTCATGTTCCGATTTCTTCCCTGACAAATCTGGTCACCTTAACTACAAGAGCTACTACCGTTTCGAAATATATGAACCTTACAAACAACTACATCATCCGGGGACTACCGTGAACAATGAAAGTGGGACGTTTTACGAACAAATTGCAAGATATCCTTGTAAGAACTGCAGCTACGTATTGGATTCGAGTTTGTCAGCTGTAAAATATCACGAATTGTGTAGAAAAAAAGACAGGGGAGCTACAAAAAACTACAGGAGAGGCCGGAAGTATGGATCCACCAAATTTGGATGGGGCTGTTGCAAGTACCATAGGGTAGTGACCACCATCGAAAAATATAAAAAAAATTATACTAATCAAATGTAGAGCCCTAATAACAAGGGTACGTTTCGTGAAAATTCGAAAAAAAAATCCAAGTGTCTCAAAATCTGCCTTGAAAGTCGCTACTTTTGCGAACGATTTCAAATCTACCGAGCTGTAAGGCGGGCTGTGACGTTTCAATCTTTTGACAGTAGTGGGGATGACCCCACCTCCGTTGCCTGTGTGTCAGTGTTGACGTTGACGTTTGCCAGCATAACATAACCATTGAAGTCTGATGTAGTCTTGAAATATTCATAAATCATGAAAGATTTCACCAACTTTCCATATTTTCAAGCAAAACAACACGAATCACCGCACAGATACACAAAGCATTAACAATATAACAATCAGCTGTTATGAGCGTTGACGGGTTGACCCTAGTGCTTTTTGTCGTAAGTTCTGTAGTGTTGTCAAGCCTGCTTCTCCGCCTATGAAAGATTGTGACGTCTTCGCGCCAAATTTGAAATGATCGAAAACTTTCATAATTTTTTTTACCAAGAAAACTTACGAAAAAAAATCTGTTAACTATATAGCGTTACTCATCAAGAAGGGAACTTTAAAAAAAAATAATAATAAAAAAATCGGTCACTACCCTATTAGCGGTGTTGAATTCATGGAAGCAAACGTGTTGACGTATGACTCAAGTAAAAAACGCCACGGTCATCGGTGCGACCAGTGTTCGTACCGGACTAAACGGAAATCACATTTGAAAGAGCACATGTCCATACACGCTATGTTTAAAGAAATCAACTGGTTGCAGTGTACGCACTGTTCGTACCGAGCTAAACCTTGAAGGAGCACATGTTGAATAAACATGCTGCGAATGAGGAAGTCAACTGGTTCCAGTGCAACCATTGTTCTTACCGAGCGAATTATAAGTTTCATTTGAAAAGACACTACATCTTGAAACGATGAAGAAATCAATAGGCTAGTGAGCATGGGTTTTTTTATTACTTTTTATGAAAGATTCTCATAAAATTGTTGCATTGGCAAGATGATTTTGTTTAATATCTTAGTGTCTTGTAATGTTCATAAATTTCGAAACGGTAGTAGCTCTTGTAGCTGCAGTAGATGCAAGAGAACTGTTCCAGCTCGACAATGGCCGTGTGCAGTCCAGCTGTATGAACATTTTTGTGATTCCTCCGGACGTGATGGTCGAGTTAAAAGACGGAATCATAGCGATGCGAAGAGGAGCTTGTGGTGTGGTTAGTTAGCGCGTTCGACTAACACTCCAGAGGTCGCGGGTTCGATCTCCGCCGGGGACGGATTTTCGGCCTCGAAAACAAGCTCCTTGGTTTAGTTGGAATGCTTGCTAAATGCAAGACGCGCCGTGTGTCGCATAGCACGTAAAATACGAACGATGGTGCCGACCCCATGCGATGTTGGTGGTCGTTAAAAAATCCCTACCCTGTGTTGGAACACACAGGGGTTCGGCAAAATTTCCGGTATAGTGGAGGAAAGCATTCACCGGCGTCGGTGTTAGGCCTCGTTGCGGAAATAGGCCGACGTTAAAGAAACGAATAAAAAAAAAATAGCGATGCGAACATTGCGAGCAGCTGCAGGCATCAACAATTTCGGGTGGTTCTAACCCGAAATGGCACAGAAATTGGATGGAACTATTCGAAACATATCCACTAGCAGCTCACATTTTGTGTTGCTGAATAGGGATGATTTCGTGACACGAGGAACGATACAAGCGGTTATTATGGACAAGGAGCTGATGTTGACAGTTGCTCACTCTAGCATCGTTGCCAAATTGCCTGGATTTATGACGTCGGGACAAACGAGAAAAAGGATTTGTGGAAAAAGGCGACCAAGCTACCACTAGGTGGCGCTTTACAAATGTCAAAATAACAATCAAGCAGTGTCGGTAATATCGGTGTCCTTTCTGCGGGCTACGGGTAGTGTTGGTGAAAGTGACGTTTTACGTTTTCTTATTCTATGTCAAATCACTACCCGATTTCTTGTACGTATGTAATCTATGTATGTAATCATCACAATAAAATGTAAGTTGGTAGTGAATATGTTTGAAATAGTTTCTATTTCTTGCGATTTTAGGCTAGAATTACTCGAAAATGTTGACACATGCATCTGTTCACAATGTTCGCATCGGACTGAATTCGCTTTTCAACTCGAACACCATGTCCAGAGGAATCACACAAATATTCATGCAGCTGGATGTTGCAATCCCACCGACAAACCGGAACAGTTCTCTTGCATCTACTGCAACTACAAGAGCTATGCCCGTTACGAAATGTACGAACATTACAAACAAGTACACGATCCGGGAACAGGAATCTATAAAAACGGGACGTTCCGTGGAAAAGTTGTATATCTGTGCGAGTGCTGCAGATTCGAATCGGAGTCGAGCTTGTCTCTCGTAAAACATCACGATTTGTGTGGAAAAAAGCGAACGGCTATGCCACAAGAAACCACGAATGCCAAGGAATTGCCAGGCTTGAATAGGGCTGCTGCAAGGACCGTCAGGGATGCCGGAGTAATGGAATCAAACTGGTCGACGCATGATTCAAGTGGAAAAAACAAGTTCCGGTGCAGTCATTGTTCGTATCGAACTGATAGAAAGTCATCTATGAAATTGCACATGTTGCAGCATTCTGCGACTGGAGAAATCAACTGGTTCCAGTGCAATGACTGTTCGTACCGAGCTAAACAAAAGGCACATTTGAGAAAGCACAACATGTCTAAACATGCTACGAATGAAGAAATTAACTGGTTTCACTGCAGTCATTGTCCATACCGAGCTAAAATGAACTCACGTTTGCGACAGCACATGTTGAATATGCATGCTTCGCATGAAGAAATCAACTGGTTCCAATGCGACCATTGTTCGTACCGAGCTAAACACAAGACGGCCTTGAAAACGCACAACATGCATACACATTCTACGAATGAAGAAATCAACTGGTTCCAGTGCAGCCTTTGTTCGTACAGAGCTAAACAAAAGGCACATTTGAGCGGACACAACATGTCTAAACATGCCACGAATGAAGAAATCAACTGGTTTCACTGCAGTCATTGTCCATACCGAGCTAAAATGAAATCACGTTTGAGAGAGCACACGTTGAATATGCATGCTTCGCATGAAGAAATCAACTGGTTCCAGTGTAATAATTGTTTGTACCGATCTAAACGAAAGTCACGTTTGAAACAGCACATGATAAGTAAACATGCTGCGAATGAAGAAATCAACTGGTTCCAGTGCATTCATTGTTCGTATCAAGCAAAACAAAAGTCCTGTTTGAAGAGACATATGTTGAAACATGCAGCAAATTGAATAATCAAGAGGATCGTATCATATCGTCAATCTAATCATGTCCATCTCGCTTCGGTATCGGTACAATTCTCATGGAAGCATTCTCCAAAGGGTTGTTGGGTCGTCGCCTAACTGGAGAATGTCCCACGAAGAAAAATATTTAAAACCAATTTCCCATGTTGTCTGAAAAAATATTAATAGGTACTGTGATTCAGTAGTGTTGGACCATCTTGAAGGTGTATTACATATAGATACGTAGTAAAGTGCTAGAAAATTGTATGTCTGTTAATTTTGAAGTCATAAAGGGAAAAAGGTTAATTGGTCCTTCGATCGCTTCTATATTTTCGTTATTTCAAAAGATTTTAGTTAACTCATCTGTTCATGGGAAAATGATGAGTACAAAAAATCAACCACTCTGAGTCTATAATTATTGAATTTCACTATTCTATATAGGGTCACGTTTTGGATCCTGAGTAATATATTTATCCTAAAAGTGCCCGCAAACGGTCACAGTGGTCCCAAAACCTACGACGAACTGGCTGAAATGATACAGGAGGCCGCAAGAGAATCCATCCCAATTCTTTCCACCAAATTAGACAGACGCCCCGGGCTACCGTGGGGGGACCAAGAGTGCAACAACGTGCGTAACGACAAAAGAAAAGCCTTCAGGGAATTCCGGGAAACACCATCCATGGAAAACTTAACCAGGTTCAAGAGGATCAGAGCGCAAGCCAAAAAGACACTGGAAAACAAAAAAAAAAAGAAAAAGTCCAAGAATTCTGCAAAAACCTATCCCCAAGAACTCCCACAGGACCAGTATGGGATGCAATAAGAGCATTCTCCCGAGTGCGAAATCCACTGCCGAGGGCAATGCCTCTTGACAAAGAATTGGGAAGGAAACTTTTGGAAAAACTCACAGAACACGACCGCGACACGATCAACTGGCAGGAGACCATCCGAAACTTCAAACAACTTTCCAACACCTTCACAGTGCAAGAACTCAAAGAAACACTCAAACCAAGGAAGGACTCCATCTCATGGATGGACAAGCTTACATACAGCATGATCAGAAACCTACCGGAAAACGCCTTGCAGGAACTTGTGAGACGCTACAACTTCTTCCTGACAGAACCAGAGATCCCGCTGCCAACCTCATGGACCACCACCATAGTGTGTCCTATACCAAAACTGGGCAAGATCAAAGCCAGGAATCAAGTTGGAGACCGATATCCCTCAGCTCATGCCCGGGAAAAATACTCGAGAGCCTAATGAAAGACAGACTTGACTGGCACATGGAGAATAATTCCCTCGACTGTACGAACTACAGTCTGGATTTCGGAGAGGCAAAGGAGTCTCAGAAAATTTGGTCACGATATATGGACAGGTGGCATGTGGCATGGCAGAAAACAAATACACAGAAATGGTTCTAGTCGACAACGTCAACATCAATCTCCTCATGGAGAGACTTCTCCAATCCAATCTACCAAAAGATCTTTGCATCACTGCTTTAAAATTCCTACAATAAGAGAAGTCCACCTCAAAGACCCCAGACAGGCAGTCTAATAGGCCCAAGACCGACAGCCAAAGAACTCACTCAGGGCTCATCGCTGAGTCTCTTTCTGTTCAACTTTTACACGAACCCCCTTCAGGAAGTGGTCACTGATGATGGAGTACGCCTACTCCAGTACGCGGATGATGTAGCATTCATGGCAACTTCCCTAAAAGTCGAGGAAGCAGTGGAAAGGCTCAACGGAACCCTAACAAGATTTTCCGAGTCGCTAGAGGAACACTCTGTCTATAAAACACATAAAGGTAACGCCCTATTGGCCGTAAGCGAATGGCATGGCCGAGCGTCTTGTGAGAACCGTTGAAAGATCGCTAATATGCAGCATTCCCTACCGCAAACACCGCAGAGTGTACTTGGCTAGATAGCCCAAGCAGCCAAGGCCTGCTAGGCGAATTTAGGTGGATGAACGTGTGTCAAAAGGAATTTCGAGCTCTGTAACGTTTTGCCGAGCTGGTAAAATTTCAGCGGGGTGATTAAAATTACTCTGCTCACCAAGTCACCAATAGGCTACTTCGTTTGAGCAGGTGCGCATGCTTGAAGGCTCCAAATTTTGAAAACTTTCGTACACCTGTCAGTTGAATGGCAACGCTGCATGCTCTGTCTAGCCGCCTGACCAACAACTGGTTCCTGGCTGTCACTTTTATACATACCGTAAATGCATCTCTTCGTAGCTTCTTTGAACTTCCTTCTCGGTACAGCCATTTTCAACAGGTTCTGTTCTTTGGTCAAAACATAAGCAAATGAAATGTAGGTCAGGTAGAAACGAGAAGTGTGATCATAATTGTCACAAGTGACAGTTGGCGCCGTTGTCTTGTTGTTTTGAGCGCTGTTGCCATTTTCGTTGTTCCTGAACTTCCACAAATTATCATTCAACTTAATTTCAATAAAACATTTCCTTTCAATATAAAAAATGGTATCAACATTCAACCAAATTATTTGTGGAATTTTAGGTGCACTACAATATTTATAAGTGTTAATTTTCAATATCGGTGTACGAAACTATGAAATTCGCGCCAGACATGCGCACTAAAAAAAAAACGAAACGAAGGGAGTGAAGGGACCTATTGCAATAGATAAATCTGGCAACGCTGCGCTGCTAGTGAAGTGACAGCTGTCGATGGCTGGCAGTTTGTCACAATGGCGCATCACCATCCGTGTTGTTCTACGTAGGTACCTAACGCTCGATCATCGCAAAATGTAAGTTGCTGCTAAATTCATGTCTTGAGTAGTATTATTTGTAATGTTATGGCTTCTATCGAGTCCCATTTCTGTGTTTCCAGGTTAGAACTACCAAACATTGTTGACAAGTACAACTTTACGCAATGTTTGCATCGGACTGAATCTGTTTTTCAACTCGACCACCACGTCCAGAGGAATCACAGAAACGTTGATGTAGACAAAGTTCACAACGCCATGGTCGGACCGGAACAGTTCTCTTGCATCGACTGCAACTATAAGAGTTACTATCGTTTAAAGATATACGAACATTACAAACAGGTACATATTGTGATGACTGGAAACAATAATGGGAATGAGAACTTGTATGATGAAATTAAAAGATATCCGTGCAGCTACTGCAGATACGAATCGGATTCTAGTGTATTTCTTGTGATACATCATGAATTGTGTCGAAATTCAATAAAAATGAACGATACAAGTCAAAAAATCCACTGTTATCAGTGCAACCATTGTTCGTACCGAGCTAAACGAGAATCGCATTTGAAGAAACATAGCATGTGCAAACATGCTACAAACGCAGAAATCAACTGGTTCCAGTGCAATGATTGCTCGTACCGTACTAATCACAAGCGATATTTGAGAAACCACATTCTTAAACATGCCACAAATGAAGAAGTCAACTGGTCCCAGTGCAACCATTGTTCGTATCGAGCCAAACGAAAATCATACTTGAATAAGCATCACATATCCAAGCATGCTATGAATGAAGAAATCAACTGGTTCCACTGCAATCATTGTTCGTATCGGGCCAAACAAAAGATACATTTGAAAACGCATAACCTCTCCAAACATGCCACCAATGAGGAAATTGACTGGTTGCACTGCAACCGTTGCTCGTACCGGTCTAAATTGAAGTCAGGTTTGACAAGGCACATGCTAATAAAACACTCTACGAATGAAGAAATCAACTGGTTCCAATGCGACCATTGTTCGTACCGAGCTAAACACAAGACGGCCTTGAAAACGCACAACATGCATACACATTCTACGAATGAAGAAATCAACTGGTTCCAGTGCAGCCTTTGTTCGTACAGAGCTAAACAAAAGGCACATTTGAGCGGGCACAACATGTTTAAACATGCCACGAATGAAGAAATCAACTGGTTTCACTGCAGTCATTGTCCATACCGAGCTAAAATGAAATCACGTTTGAGAGAGCACACGTTGAATATGCATGCTTCGCATGAAGAAATCAACTGGTTCCAGTGTAATAATTGTTTGTACCGATCTAAACGAAAGTCACGTTTGAAACAGCACATGATAAGTAAACATGCTGCGAATGAAGAAATCAACTGGTTCCAGTGCATTCATTGTTCGTATCAAGCAAAACAAAAGTCCTGTTTGAAGAGACATATGTTGAAACATGCAGCAAATTGAAAAATCAAGAGGATCGTATCATATCGTCAATCTAATCATGTCCATCTCGCTTCGGTATCGGTACAATTCTCATGGAAGCATTCTCCAAAGGGTCGTCGGGTCGTCGCCTAACTGGAGAATGTCCCATGAAGAAAAATATTTAAAACCAATTTCCCATGTTGTCTGGAAAAATATTAATAGGTACTGTGATTCATTAGTGTTGGACCATCTTGAAGGTGTATTACATATAGATATGTAGTAAAGTGCTAGAAAATTGTTTGTCTGTTAATTTTGAAGTCATGAAGGGAAAAAGGTTAATTGGTGCTCTTCGATCGTTTCTATATTTTCGTTATTTCAAAAGATTTTAGTGAACTCATCTGTTCATGGGAAAATGATGAGTACAAAAAATCAACCACTCTGAGTCTATAATTATTGAATTTCACTTTTCTATATAGGGTCACGTTTTGAATCCTGAGTTTTATATTTTTCCTTAAAGTGCCCGCAAACGGTCACAGTGGTCCCAAAACCTACGACGAACTGGCTGGAATAATATAGGAGGCCGCAAGAGAATCCATCCCAATTCTTTCCACCAAATTAGACAGACGCCCTGGGCTACCATGGTGGGACCAAGAGTGCAACAACGCGCGTAACGACAAAAAAAAAGCCTTCAGGGAATTCCGGGAAACACCATCCATGGAAAACCTAACCAGGTTCAAGAGGATCAGAGCGCAAGCCAAAAGGACACTGGAAAACAAAAAAAAATTCCAAGAATTCTGCGAAAATCTATCCTCAAGAACTCCCACAGGACCAGTATGAGATGCAATAAGAACATTCTCCCGAGTGCGAAATCCACTGCCGAGGGCCAATGCCTCTTGACAAAGAATTGGGAAGGAAACTTTTGGAAAAACTCACAGAACACGACCCCGACACGATCAACTGGTAGGAGACCATCCAAAACTCGAACAACTTTCCAACACTTCCACAGTGCAAGAACTCAAAGAAACTCTCAAACCAAGAAAGGACTCCATCCCAGGGATGGACAAGATAACTTACAGCATGATCAGAAAACGGAAATCGCCTTGCAGGAACTTGTAAGACAATACAACTCCTGATTAATGTCAGGAGAAGTCTCAGACCATCGAACCGACCGAGCAACCACCACCGAAATCCAGCAGACACGTGTTTCGACCTGTTTGGGTCTCATCAGTGCTGAAGCATTCAGGGGCAGAAGCTCGATGGTCTAACGGTCCAAGACCTTCCTATGTGTGCTCTCCGAGGGTACCTACTCACAGGTGAGATACCCGTGCGGCGCCATCCACATTAATCAATACAACTCCTTTCTGACCAGAAGAATCCCGCTGCCAACCTCATGGACCACCACCATAGTGTGTCCTATACCAAAACTGGGCAAAGATCCAAGCCAGGAATCAAGTTGGAAACCTATATCCCTCAGCTCATGCTCATGCCCAGGAAAAATACTCGAGAGCCTAATGAAAGACAGACTTCACATGGAGAACAAGGAAAGCCTGTACGAACTACAGTCTGGATTTCGGAGAGGCAAAGGAGTCTCAGAAAATTTGGTCACGATGGATGGACAGGTGGCATGTGGCATGGCAGAAAACAAATACACAGCAATGGTTCTAGTCGACATCTCGGCGGCATACGACAACGTCGACATCAATCTCCTCAAGGACAAACTTCTCCAATCCAATCTACCAAAATATCTTTGCATCACTGCTTTAAATTTCTTACGAGGAAGAGAAGTCCACGTCAAAGACCCCCACACAGGCAGTCTAATAGGCTCAAGACCCACAACCAAAGAACTCACTCAGGGCTCACCGCCGAGTCCCTTTCTGTTCAACGTTTACACGAACTCCCTCCAGGAAGTGGTCACTGATGGAGTACGCCTACTCCAGTACGCGTATAATGCAGCATTCATGGCAACTTCCCCAAAGGTCGGGGAAACAGTGGAAAGGCTCAGCAGAACCCTAACAAGCCTGCTAGGCGAATTTAGGTGAATTAACGTGGATAACAAGGAATTTCGAGCTCTGTAACGTTTTAGCGAGCTGGTAAAATTTTAGCGGGGTGATTAAAATCAAAATTACTCTGCTCACCAATAGGTCGCGGGAACATAACCGTCACCCTGGCACCCGCTATGGCAACGTTGCAGGCACGCCGGCACAACTAAGCCGAGAACGAAGCGCCTCTTGCCAGCTTCTTGCCCGCGTTTACGCATTGGGGGGTGCCAAGGTAGCGCAGTAGAGATTCGCTCGTTTTTACTCATTACTCAGCCAAATCTTGAGTTCAGCGCATTAATTTTTTTAATACAGCGACAATTCTTAGACAATTTATCCTTGTATTTATTACAACCAAAAAAAATTATATTACCAAGTATTAGTGAAGATAACATCATACCATATACCCATCTTTAGGCAGCCATTTTTGTTCCCGCGACCTATTAAAACAGATAAATCTGGCAACGTTGCACTGCTAGTGAAGTGACAGTTGTCAATGGCTGGCAGTTTCACACAATGGCGCATCACCATCCGTGTTGTTCTACGTAGGTACCTACCGCTCGATAATCGCAAAATGTAAGTTACTGCTAAATTCATGTCTTGAGTAGTATTATTTGTCATGTTACGGCTTCTATCGAGTCCCATTTCTGTGTTTCCAGGTTAGAACTACCCAACATTGTTGACAAGTTCAACTGTACGCAATGTTCGCATCGGACTGAATCTGTCTTTCAACTCGACCAACACGTCCAGAGGAATCACAGAAACGTTGATGTAGCCAACGTTCACAACGCCATGGTCGAACCGGAACAGTTCTCTTGCATCGACTGCAACTATAAGAGTTACTATCGTTTAAAGATATACGAACATTACAAACAGGTACATATTGTGATGACTGGAAACAATGGGAATGGGAACTTGTATGATGAAATTAAGAGATATCCGTGCAACTACTGCAGATACGAGTCGGATTCTAGTTTATTTCTTGTGACACATCATGAATTGTGTCGAAATTTGATGAAAATGAATGATAAAAGTGAAAAAATCCATCGTTATCAGTGCAACCATTGTTCGTACCGAGCTAAACGAGAATCTCATTTGAAGAAACATAGCATGTGCAAACATGCTACAAATGCAGAAATCGACTGGTTCCAGTGCAGTGATTGTTCGTACCGAACCAATCACAAGCGATATTTGAGAAACCACATTCTCAAACATGCCACAAATGAAGAAATCAACTGGTCCCAGTGCAACCATTGTTCGTATCGAGCCAAACGAAAATCATACTTGAATAAGCATCACATGTCCAAGCATGCCATGAATGAAGAAATCAACTGGTTCCACTGCAATCATTGTTCGTATCGGGCCAAACAAAAGATACATTTGAAAACGCATAACCTCTCCAAACATGCCACCAATGAGGAAATTGACTGGTTGCACTGCAACCGTTGCTCGTACCGATCTAAATTGAAGTCAGGTTTGACAAGGCACATGCTAATAAAACACTCTACGAATGAAGAAATCATCTGGTTCCAATGCAACCATTGTTCGTACCGAACTAAACACAAGTCGTCCTTGAAAACCCACAACATGTGTAAACATTCCACGAATGAGGAAATTAAGTGGTTCCAGTGCGAGCAGTGTTCGTACAGAGCTAAAAAGAAGGCCACCTTGAAAGATCACAGCATGCTGAAACATGCCAAGGATGAAGAAATCAACTGGTTACAGTGCACTCATTGTTCGTATCAAGCAAAACTGAAGTTGTATTTGAGGAGACACATGTTGAAACATGCTGTAAATTGAGAAGGGTCGTCGCTTAGTGTAGAGGTCCCTGTCCCATAAAAAATATAAATTCAAAACCAGTTTCCCATGTTTCAATTGTTTACTGAAAGAATGTAAATATACCTAGAGGATAAACAGTAAAAAAAATATAATTTGAAAAAATTTATTTCATCTGACGCTACAATTATTCATTAGGATTTCTACGGAAAAATACGTGAAAATTGGCTCAGTATGGGTAAACTAGCTTTTCAACCTATGGCACACAGCAATGGTAGTAGTAAACACAATAGTGGATTTTGTGATGTTATTCACTACACAACACTGGATGAGTAGTGTAGAATACTTCATTCAGTAAAGTTTTAGTACCCCTTTCCCCTAATTAGAGGTGACAAACGGTTCACCTTAATCATAAATTTCCCAGATCCCTTCCATTCCCAGCTTCTATTGAAAGAGGACGATTAAATCAATATTGCAAATGAACAACGTTTAAAACCACACCTGCTTTATTTACCGATAATTCAATGATCGTTAGTCCAATTCAGTGAACCTCATTTACTTCATTTGAATTAAATACTCATTACACTCTCACATTGTGCTGACTCCAGCTGACAATAAGGAATTGGTATTTTCAATTTTCATTCAGTTTTTGAAATTAAAATACATCTCAATTACTTGCTAAGACCCGCGCCTTATTAATTCCACTCTCCCAATTGAATTCCTGTTTTCGTATTCCTACTAATTTGAAGGAGAGATAAAGATGAGTTGAATTTCATAACACACTTGAGTTTGATGTCTTGCATAATTAACCATTTGATTAATTTAAAATAATCATTTCTCAGTTTCGCCCTCACTTGAACTCAGAGAGAGAATAATTACCCATTGAGTATTATAGTCTTGTAATCCGAAATTATAGCCATTATCTTAATTAGTGATCAAATGATTTACATAAAAGTTGGATGTCTTAATTTGATCAATTTACGTCCATCTGGTGCTGTATTTTAACTTACAGACTTATCCAGCTATGTGTCAATTTGTATTACAAAAATTCAATCAGGTGTGCAATTAGATGTGAGCCATTAATTAACCTGGAAAATTTTATTACATACATATCGATGTCTTATAGCTATCTCGAAGCGACACTTTATTTCTGGGCATGTCTCAAGCGGTTCGCATTTTAGGAACTCAACTTGAATGCTCGGAAAATTCTTTGTCGTTGAGAAAAGGGTTGAAAATTTGGGAGGGGGGAAGTATCCGCTATGTTTCAATTAGTCCAGGTATGATTTGCATACTTACTGCTAGCGCTGCGTTCATCAGCTGATAGAGCTCACAAATCACCTGTCAATGGCTATATCTCTTTGTATAAGGGTTATTGAGGCCTCCACCATTCACCTGGTGACTTGAGGGTAACTGGAAACAATATATTCGAAAGCTCACAGCTATTTGCGGAATATCAACTCGGCTTGACACAACCTGTGGCTGTTCGAAATACACAGAACAAACTTGATGAAGTTTATAAACAAAACAATCACTTGAACAATTCTTATTTGATTACATGGAAGGTAATCTTACCTTGGTGCTTTCTTCTCTTGATGCACTACAATTGTTCATAACTAGCTTGGCACTCTTGTCAATTGATATTCAACGACAACTAATTTTCTCCGGCCAAACACATCCGTTGCTGTCGAACGCCCCTACGCCAGTCCCCTCCTCTTCGTCAGAGTCTCGTTTTCTTGCCCTCTCTTCTTCCACCCCCTCTCAAGTGTGACAACCCCTGACCTACAAACACCGCTGCTTTGGAATGCGGCGTGCCTCCACCATCATCCCTTGTACCATTTCTTTCCTTTCCAATATCGCTCACTAACGCTAATTTATTCAGAAAATTCAATTCTCCTTCAAGATTTCAAGCTAGACACAACAGTAACGACGACTGTTATGGCAGCTTTACAGAACTTCGTATGTCGCCGGCGACAATCCCCCCACTCCACTGTAGTTGAGTGATTTGAACGACATGACGACAGAAACTTGTGTCGCGGGAATGATATGAAGGGAGGTGGGGGAGTACAGGCAGATCGAATCCTATTGGCCAGCGACACTGTCGCCGGCGACATACGAAGTTCTGTGAAGCCGCCATCAACTCTGGGCTTAAAGAGATATTTACTGAGAACGATGTTGTGGGTGTAGCCCGTGTAGCAGTCCCCTTACTTCATTGGGCTGGACACGTTGTAAAAATGGGTAGGTACCTAGTGAAAGAATTGTGAAGAGAATCGTGGATGGAACAAAAAGCAAGAGGAGACCGAGGATCGGTTGGATGGAGACGGTGGAGGATTGCGTGGTTGTTGGAAGATTTAGAAGGGTTGGAGGCGGTTGGCGAAGAAGAGGTCCGTGTGGAAAGCGCTCGTTGAGCAGGCTGCAACCATTAATGGGTGGTGCTAGCCATACAATGAAAGAATTCATGCTAACTTTTGATTTTCGGTAAGAAAGAAGTATAATATTCGATTGGCGCCGGAAGGCGGTCGCAGTCTGGAATCGAAAGGTGAGCGGCGCTGTCCTAGACAGTTCATTTGAATCCATCATAGGTAATCATCCATCAAATATGAAATTTACGTCAGTTATTATGTCAGTTATACACCGTTCTGTAAAATTATTTGCTTCGATTTTCGTCGTTCTCTCCTTCTCATCGGCAATAATACAAGTAAATTCTGAGGAAACAACACCTACGTCTGGAATATGGGACGCGCTGAAGGGATGGCTGGGTGACGATGACTCAGCAGAGGCTACCACGAAAAAGAGTGCTTGGGATTCAGGAGACAAGTCTGCAGCATGGGAGGCATTCCAGAAATTGCTGAGCGGCGGTTCTTCGACTTCAATAGAGCTAGGGGGTTCAGCAGACTCGTCTGCAGCGGGGCAGGAATTCCAGGAATGGCAGAAGAGCCGTCCTCCGACTCCGCAAGGGGCTTCAGAAGACCCGTCTGCAGCATGGGAGGAATTCCAGAAATGGCTGAAGAGCCGTTCTCCGACTTCAGGAGCACAAGGGGGTTCGGCAGGAGACAAGTCTGCAGCATGGCAGGAATTCCAGAAATGGCTGAACGGCGGTTCTCCGACTTCAGTAGCACAAGGGGGTTCAGGAGACACGTCTGCAGTATGGCAGGAATTCCAGATATGGCAGAAGAGCCGTCCTCCGACTCCACAGGGAGATTCAGCAGACCCGTCTGCTGCATGGCAGGAATTCCAGAAATGGCTGAGAAGCCGTCATCCGGCAGGGGAATCGGGGAGCACGCCTGCAGTATGGCAGGAATTCCAGGAATGGCTGAACAGCCGTCCTACTTCACAGGAAAGTTTAGCGGACCCGTCCGCAGCATGGCAGGAATTCCTGAAATGGCTGAATGGCCGTCCCGCTTCTCCTTTGATACCAGACACGTCTGCGGCATGGCCAGAATTCCAGAAATGGCTCAACAGCCATCCGACGTCTTCAAGAATAAAAGCGAATGACGCTGGGGATTCAGAAAAGAGGCCTGCTGTATGGCAGGAATTCCAGGAATGGCTGAACAGCCGTCCTCCTACTTCACAGGAAAGTTTAGCGGACCCGTCCGCAGCATGGCAGGAATTCCTGAAATGGCTGAATGGCCGTCCCGCCTCTCCTTTGATACCAGACACGTCTGCGGCATGGCCAGAATTCCAGAAATGGCTCAACAGCCATCCGACGTCTTCAAGAATAAAAGCGGATGACGCTGGGGATTCAGGAAACAGGCCTGCTGTATGGCAGGAATTCCAGGAATGGCTGAACAGCCGTCCTTCCGCTTCACAGGAAAGTTTAGCGGACCCGTCCGCAGCATGGCAGGAATTTCTGAAATGGCTGAATGGCCGTCCTGCCTCTCCTTTGATACCAGACACGTCTGCGGCACGGCCAGAATTCCAGAAATGGCTCGACAGCCATCCTACGGCTTCAAAAATAAAAGTGGATGACGCTGGGGATTCAGGAAACACGCCTGCTGTATGGCAGGAATTCCAGAAATGGCTGGATAGCCGTCCTCCCACATCACAGGAAAGTTTAGCGGACCCGTCCGCAGCATGGCAAGAATTCCTGAAATGGCTGAATGGTCGTCCTGCCTCTTCTTTGATACCGGACACGTCTGCAGCATGGCCAGAATTCCAGAAATGGCTCAAAAGCCATCCTACCAATCCATATGCTGGGTATTCAAATAGCAAGACTGTAGCATGGCAAACTTTGGACGAGGGGGTAGATACACAAGTGGATCCTAGTGATTCAGGAAATCCCTTTGCACGATTGCATAATGGCAATTCGCCGGGCTCTCTTGCCAACTGTTCCAGAGCCAATGAGTTGAAACCTGACAGACGTGGGGCTCAGTCCCGTCGCATATCTCATGACGATGAGGTATGTGAGGGTACCCGGTATCCCTTCATTGTGCAGTTGGATTTCGATATCGTCAAAAGTACCGGTGGAGAAGCAAAATATTCGGGTACCGGTAAGTACCTATCAATCTCATTGGTACCGGCCTACGTTTGTATAACCTGCTCTTCCTCTACCAACTGTTGCCGATCTATCCGATTTTTCTCTCGATTTTGGTCTTTTGTTCCGTCAATTGATTTCTTGACCCAAAATGTTCTTCCAGGCAGCGTCGTATCATCAAGGTGGATTCTGAGCAGCCTCCACTTGTTCTTGGGTGTGCCGAGCCATCCAATTCCTGGATGGGTTTCCTGTGAATGCAAAGGCAGCCACATCATAATCGTCGAAGTGGTACGGCATTACAGAAACTCGTTTGTTGAAGCCGTAATCAACGACGTCGTTTTGGTTAAAGTTGGTTTGATCAATTACTATTTCTCTTATTATCCTATTATCTTATCCCTTCAACATGAATGACACTATGATTATTTCCAAAAATAGACCTGCAGTGCGATTCACATTCTTTCTCGGTACGGATCTTTTCAGAATAGTAGGGGAGGGTGGTACTAAGTGAGACGGTGTACTAGGTGGGATAGATAGTTTAAATTTCCCTCCTTATGACCGAGTCGACTCTACTCGTTAGTCTATTGCCAAGTAACTGAAGTGTTCCACGAGGCATCGCTGCTCATTGCGGCCATCCGCACGAATTTATTGCAAAAATTCGGTTTTGAAGGTAAGTTGGTTACTTTTTCAAGAATGATTATGTTCTATAACTAATCCAAAATGCATTAAATAACAAATTCATCGAGTTTGTGGCCGTTCCCCAAGTCTAACCTAACATGTCAAGGCGCCAAAAATGTAGTGTTACCTCTAATACGGATTTCTTTTGAAATCAAACAGTACTAAGTGAGACAGTCTCCGCTAATGTGGGAAATACCAACGAAGTTTCGTCTTCCCGGATGTACTGGACGTTTCCACGGTCTCCCTCGAGGACATAGTTATGGTACTTCCAGATCCTCTTCCAGGTACCACAAAAAAAAAGACAGCAATCTACAAGTTCGGCATCGAATTTGGCTCGACTAATCTTCGTTAGACGTAAACCTGTTTTTTATCTCACTATTGTCTTTTGTTTGTTACATTTTTTAAACATATTTTAGGTTCTGTTCATAAATCGATATTTTTTACGTTTATTTCTTTTAAAATAAAGTTCAAAATAATTGTCTCACTTTCTACCTATTGTGGTACTAGGTGAGACAAAAACATTGGGGGAAAAAAATTGCGATCACCTTTTAAACGAGTAAGTGTTAGCAGATTTTGTCAAAGGTGTAAATTTTAAAAAACTATAAGTTAGGTGCTGCTGGAAAGAGGAAACGATTATTTCCATAAAAACAGAAGATTTGTGGTAAAAACGATTTTTCGTCTCATTTAGTACCACCCTCCCCTATGGCTTCTTCCTTTTCGAATGTCAGATTTTGAAAACGTTCAGGGTCCAGGGCCGCTATTCTTAAATCGTGTGAGAAAAGTCCCTGGGAGTTTTATGCAATCCGCGATACATCGATGTAGCGACAGTTGCCTTAAACCATGTGAGAATGGTTCTCGCCTACCTTAGAGTAGACGAGAAAACTCACATTTGCACCATTATACGGCGTGAAGTGTCATGGCGGGCGGCGGCTTCGGGTGAGGGTTCGGAACACGTTACGGGAAACGGACAACTGCGAAAGGAACCGAATCGGCCATTTTTGCCACACTTCAAGAATACATGTTTCGGACTGGAATGTGATTTTGTAACACGAGTGGGTTGCATCTCACCCGTGTGAGTTCCTCACACGATTCAAGAATAGCGGCCCAGAGGTCCCTCAGTGCCCCAGTATGAATCCTCTCATTGATGAAGGATTTGGGCAGTGACAGAGCTCATGCTCAGCTGTTTCACATACTCTTCTTCGCAGCTTCGACATGTGAGGTCGTTTGTAACCCTTATCTTGTGCATGTGGTCACGGCTGTAAATTGTAATTCTTCAATTTGTAAGTTGCATTGATAACTGTATTCATGTAATCAATTTTTATGTAATTTTTGTAAGTTACATGAAACTTCCAAGAATTTCATGAATTACCGACAATCTTCTTGAGATTCCTACGGAATTATCATGAATCTCGGGACTGAATAGGGGTTCTAGGATATTTTGATAATGTCTAGGGACTTCCAAAAATGTCTAGGGGATTTCTGAGTCTTCATAGGGATTCCTAAAGATTTCTGTGAAATTTCCAGACATACTCAAACACTCTTACGGGATTTAACTGAAAAAAATAACAAGATTTTTGCAGATTTTTGAGGATTTCCATGAATTTCTGAAGATTTCGGATGATTTCTAAAACTTTCAGTGAGGTTTTCAGGGATTTCTGCGCTAATTCTAGGGATTTCTGAAAATTCTGGGAGATCACCAATAATTTCCAAAAATCCCCTGATATTTCTACGATTTCTAGGGATCACGAAAGGGCTTTTATTAGATTTTGAGAATTTCTGAGGATTTCTAAGGAGTTCTATAGATTCTACAGAATTTTTAGAGATTTTTATTCAATTTCTAGATATTCCTACGAGATTTCCAAAATCTTCTAGGGTTTTTTTAGGGTTACCACAATTTTTGATTTTTTCTACGATTTCTAAGAATTTCTATCGGTTTTTGGAAATTTCTACGGGATTTCCAAAGATTTCCAAACATTTCTATGAGATTTTTATAGGAGTATTCAAAGAATGTCGAGGATCCCCAAGAATTCCTATGGATTTCTCCTCGGATCTTTCTCATTTACTTCTACAGGATTTCTAGGATTTCATGAAGATTTGTATTGTATCACATTTCTAGGGATTCCCAAAGATTCCCACGAAATTTTCCGAGAATTTCTAGAGATTTCTGAAGATTCCTGAAGGATTACTAATTATATTTACGAGATTTCTGAGGATTTCTGAAGAAATACTACATTCCTGAGGATTTCTATAAATTTCTTGAAGATTCGTTTTGTATTTCTAGGGACTTCATAGTTTTTCCACGGAATTTGAAAGGATTTCTGAAGATTTCTACAAGGTTTCTAGGGATTTCCAAAGATTTTCACGGGATTACTAGAAATTTCCAAGGATTTCTGGAAATGTGTTCTCAGGGAGTTCTAAGACTTGAGATGTGTATGTAATTTTCATTGTGTTCAAGATTTCTACGAGCAAAATGAAGATTTGTATGAAATTTGTAGGCTTTTCAATGTTTCTATTGAATTTTTAATTTCTACGAGATGTCTGAAGATTTCGGAAAATTTTAGGAAGTTCTGAAAGTTTCTACAAGATTCTTGAGGATTTGCAAAGATTTTCACGATTTATCACAGATTTCTGAATATTTCTACCAGATTTTTGAGAGCTTCTAGAGATTTCTACGAGATTTCTGAGAATTTTCTTCCAACCTCCAACTTCATCTCTTCTTTCGACTGAGTTAATTTTTAAGAATGTAGTTATTTCTGAAGATTTTTACGGGATTCTTTGAAGATGTCTAGGATACTTCTAGAAATTTTTGAAGAAATTCTTGATGATTCGTATGAAATTTTTGAAAATTGCTCAGTATTTCTGAAAATCTCTAATGATTTTTGCAGATTTTTACGCGATTTCCGTAGATTTCCAAGATTTTTTTGAAAAATTTGAAAGGTTTTCTTGAGATTTTCAAAGAATCTCAAAAATTTCTATGCTTTCTTAAGATTTTTCCGGGTATTTTATGAGATTTCTAGGGATTTCTGAAGAGATCTACGAAATTTTCGATCAATTTTTCGAGGCATTTCCAAAGATTTATACATATACCTAATTCCCAACGATATCAACAAGATTTCTGAGCATTCTTGTGGGAATTTCTAGGGATTTCTGAAGATTTCTACCGGAAATCTGAGGATTCCTGAAGATTCGTTTGGAAATTCTAGAGATTTCCGAATATTTTCACGGAATACAAAATGTTCAAAGTTTTATGAAGATTATCACGGGATTTTTGAAGATTTCCAAGAATTTTGAGAATTTCTATGGATTAACGATTACCTTCATTAGATCTATGGGCTAAAGTGAAGATTTTCATGGAATTTCTGGTGCTCTCAAGATTGCTACGGTATGTTTGAAGATTTCAAGGGATTTCTGAAGATTTCAAGGGATTTCTGAAGAATCCTACAAGATTCGTGGGAATTTCCAAAGATTTTCACCAGATTACTGGGGATTTCTGAATATTTTTCACGGGATTTTTGAAAATTAATAGATATGCTTGAAAAATTTCCAAGGATTTCTAAAAATCTGTTTTGGTATTCTGAAAATCTGGATATTTTTTATACAAGATTTCCAGAGATTTCTAAAGATTTCTGAAGAATTTCTATTTATTTTTGAAAATTCCTGGAGATTTTCGAAGATTTCTACGACATTTCAAGAAATTTCTGAAGATTTTTGAAGATTTTCACCAGATTCCCAGGGATTTATAAAAATTTAGTGAAGAAAAAGTTCTAGAGATCTAGGGATTTCTAAAATCTACTGGATTTCGAGGAATTTCTCAAGATTTTTACGGAAATTCGAGGATTTTTCAAGGTCTCTACGGGATTACTTTTAAGATTTCAAGAAGATTTCTGGAGATGTTTGAAGATTTCTACGAGATTTTTAAGGATTTTCAACAATTTCTAGGGATCTCTACTGGATTTTTGAAAACTTCTATGGATTTCTACAGGATTTCTGAGGATTTTTTTTCAAGCTTCAACTTCATTCCCTCTTTCGACTGAGTTAATTTTCAAGAATTTAACAGTTTCTGAAGATTTTCACGGGATTCTTTGAAGATATCTAGAATACTTTTAGGGATTTTTGAAGGAATTTCTGATGATTCGCATGAGATTTTTGAAAATTGCTCAGTATTTCTGATAATCCTCATTGATTCTTGCATATTTCTACGGGATTCCCAAGACATTTTTGAAACATTCTGAAGAACTTTTTGGAGTTTTCAAGGGCTCCTAAAAATTTCTATGGATTTCTCAAGATTTCTTCGGGATTGCTAGGAATTTATGAAGATTTGTATAAGATTTCTAGGGATTTCTGAAGAAATCGACGAGATTTTTGAGGAATTTTTCTAGGCATTTCTGACGATTTCTACCTATATTTCCCAAAGATATTAACGACATATTTGAGCATTCCTGTGGAAATTTCTAGGGATTTCTGAAGATTTCTACGGAAAATCTGAGGATTCCTGAAGACGTTCGGAGACCAAGGATTTCCGAATATTTCCACGGAATTGTCAAGGATTTCCAGAGATTTCTACAAAATTCTCAAGGTTTTCCGAAGATTTTCACGGGGTTTTCAAAGATTTCCAAGAGTTTTTGAGAATTTCTATGCAGTTCTGGGATCAAAGATTTCAATAGGTCCATGGGCTAAAGTGAAGATTATCATGGAATTTCTAGTGCTTTCAAGATTGCTACGGTATGTTTGAAGATTTCTAGGGATTTCTGAAAAATATCCTACAAGATTCGTGGGAATTTCCAAAGATTTTCACGGGATTACGGGGGATTTCTGAAGATTTTTCACGGGATTTTTGAAAATTCATAGAGAGGTTTGAAAAATTTCCAAGGATTTCTGAAAATCTGTTTGGATTTCTAGGAATCTGGATATTTATACAAGATTTCCAGGGATTTCTAGAGATTTCTGAGAAATTTCTAGTGATTTTAGAAAATTCCTGGAGATTTTCCAAGATTTGTACTGATTTTCAAGGAATTTCTAAAGATTTTTGAAGATTTCTACAAGATTTCCAGGGATTTATGGAAATTTAATTGAGAAAAAGTTCTAGAGATCTAGGAATTTCTAAATCCTACGGGATTTCGAGTGATTTCTCAAGATTTTTACGGAGATTCGAGGATGTTTTCAAGGTCTCTACGGGATTACTTTCAAGATTTCTGGAAATGTTTAGAGATTTCTAAAGGATTTCTAGGAGATTTCTAAGGATTTTTAAGGATTATCTGGGTCTACCCAACTCTGGGTAAAGGCTGTTCCTTACATTTCAAGCATCCACACCTTGTTTTAGCCTTGTCTGGACTGGTCCCGTTTGACGTAGGTCGTAGATTTAAATCCGGTAGGTATCTACGAAACTACGTCATTTTTTCCAAATGTCAGACGTTGTCACTTGTCTGACGTTTGTTTGACAATTGCGGAACACTGTCTCTCTTTTATCTCTTTTCCATTACTCAAATCTTCAACAGATGATCAATATCTGGGTCTACCCAACTCTGGGTAGAAGTTGTCCTTTCATTCCGAGCATCCACACCTCGTTCTAGCCTTGTCTGGACTGGTCCCGTCTGACGTAGGTCGTAGATTTAAATCCGGTCGATACCTACGAAACTACGTCATTTTTTCCAAATGTCAGACGTTGTCACTTGTCTGACGTTTGTTTGACAATTGCGGAACTCTGTCTCTCTCTTATCTCTTTTTCATTACTCAATACTCCAACAGATGATCAATATCTGGGTCTACCCAACTCTGGGTAAAGGTTGTTCCTTTGATTCCAAGCATCCACACGTCGTTCTAGCCTCGTCTGGACTGGTCTCGTCTGACGTAGGTCGTAGATTTAAATCCGGTAGGTACCTACGAAACTACATCATTTTTTCCAAATGTCAGACGTTGTCACGACGTTTGTTTGACAATTGCGGAACTCTGTCTCTCTCTTATCTCTTTTCCATTACTCAAATCTTCAACAGATGATCAATATCTGGGTCTATCCAACTCTGGGTAGAGGTTGTTCCTTTCATTCCGAGCATCCACATCTCGTTCTAGCCTCGTCTGGACTGGTCCCGTCTGACGTGAATCGTAGATCTAAATCCGGTAGGTATCTACGAAACTACGTCATTTTTTCCCTAATGTCAGACGTTTTCAATTGTCTGACGTTTGTTTGACCAGTGCGGAACTCTGTCTCTCTCTTTTTTTTTCATTACTCAAATCTTCAACAGATGATCAATATCTGGGTCTACCCAACTCTGGGTAGAAGTTGTCCTTTCATTCCGAGCATCCACATCTCGTTCTAGACTTGTCTGGACTGGTCCCGTTTGACGTAGGTCGTCGATTTAAATCCGGTAGATACCTACGAAACTACGTCATTTTTTCCAAATGTTAGACGTTGTCACTTGTCTGACGTTTGTTTGACAATTGCGGAACTCTGTCTCTCTCTTATCTCTATTCCATTACTTTCCATTACTCAAATCTTCAACAGATGATCAATATCTGGGTCTACCCAACTCTGGGTAAAGATTGTTCCTTTGGTTCCAAGCATCCACACGTCGTTCTAGCCTTGTCTGGACTGGTCCCGTCTGACGTAGGTCGTAGATTCAAATCCGGTAGGTACCCACGAAACTACATCATTTTTCCAAATGTCAGACGTTGTCACTTGTCTGACGTTTGTTTGACAAGTGCGGAACTCTGTCTCTCTCTTATCTCTTTCCCATTACTCAAATCTTCAACAGATGATCAATATCTAGGTCTACCCAACTCTGGGTAAAGATTGTTCCTTTCATTCCGAGCATCCACACCTCATTCTAGCCTCGCCTGGACTGGTCCCGTCTGAGTCTGACGTAGGTCGTAGATCTAAATCCGGTAGGTACCTACGAAACTACGTCGTTTCTTCCAAATGTCAGACATTGTCACTTGTCTGACGTTTGTATGACACTTGCGGAACTCTGTCTCTCTCTTATCTCTTTTCCATTACTCAAATCTTCAACAGATGATCAATACCTAGGTCTACCCAACTCTGGGTAAAGATTGTTCCTTTCATTCCGAGCATCCACACCTCATTTTAGCCTCGTCTGGACTGGTCCCGTCTGAGTCTGACGTAGGTCGTAGATCTAAATCCGGTAGGTACCTACGAAACTACGTCGTTTTTTCCAAATGTCAGACGTTGTCACTTGTCTGACGTTTGTTTGACAATTGCGGAACTCTGTCTCTCTTTTATCTCTTTTCCATTACTCAAATCTTCAACAGATGATCAATATCTGGGTCTACCCAACTCTGGGTAAAAGTTGTTATTTTCATTCCAAGCATCCACACCTCGTTCTAGCCTCGTCTCGACTGGTCCCGTTTGACGTAGGTCGTAGATTTGAATCCGGTAGGTACCTACGAAACTACGTCGTTTTTTACAAATGTCAGACGTTGTCACTTGTCCGACGTTTGTTTAACAATTGCGGAACTCTGTATCTCTCTTATCTCTTTTCCATTACCCAAATCTTCAACAGATGATCAATATTATTCCTCGACGTGGATGTTGCATGACTCTTCTTTCTATAACCGATGACATCTTGAGAGCTTCAGACAAGGATCTCCTCACCATTCTTGTTCTGCTGGATTATTCCAAAGCGTTCGACACCATCAACCACCAGATCCTGAAATCTATTCTGCACTATACTGGTTTGTCGACGTCTTCCATCAACCTCCTATTCGATTATCTAGCGGGCAGAACTCAGAGTGTTACTTACAACGGCCGTGTCTCCTCTCTCCTTGAAATTTTAAGAGGTGTACCACAAGGATCGATTTTGGGGCCGCTACTGTTTATAATCTACATAATTATCAAATTTTACCTCTGCCTTCCTCTCCGGCTGCCAACATTCCTATGCTGATGACACTCAGGTACGCATTTCATTCTCAGCGGACGAATCTCAACAGGCTTTAGCGGCACTAAACTTCGATCTTGCAAACTTAAAAGACATCTCTCAAAAGCACTGCTTACAGCTCAACCCTAAAAAATCGGTAGCACTTCTGTTTGGCAGAAAGGTGGATCGGGACAAGGTGAAACGCCATGATGGTATTGTGATTGGTGATGAAATTGTCCCCTTTGCATGCGAGGCTAAGAACCTTGGGCTACACATCGACAATGACTTGAAGCTTACCACTCACGTCCCCAAATGCCTCCAGCGAGGTTATTTTCACCTCAAATCAATTTATCAAAACAGATCATTCTTAAGCTTCCATGTAAAAAAACTGCTATGTGAATCCTTGGTGCTGTCTCAGGTCAATCACTGCGACGTCGTTTATGGTCCTTTTCTGAGACAGAATGACAGCTACCGTCTGCAAAAGCTGCAGAACTTGTGCATTAGACTTCTTTACGGAATAAGAAAATACGACCGTGTGAGTCACAAACTCTCCGATGCTGGTTGGCTCAATATGGAGAGCAGAAGAAAATTACATTCTGCGACCATGTTCTTCAAAATTCTCCGTACTAAAGAGCCCCCGGATTTGTTTTCCAGAATAACCTTTAATTCAGATGTTCACAATGTCAACACCAGATTTAGGGGATCCATCACCCCTCCACTCCACTCCAAAGAACTGTTCAAACGATCATTCACTTACCAGGTCTATAAAATGTTTAACAACTTGTCATTTGAGTGTGCCACCCTCGGTTTGAAGAGTTTTCGAACACAGCTTTCTCACACTTTGATGAACTGCCAGTGATGTAAATAATGTAAATGTGTATGTTCAATACTTGTACAGTTTTATTCACTTTACTTTAATTTTGTAGAATGTACAATCTTTCGTTACTTCGTATTGAGCGGAGTTAGGTGGAAGAACAGCTGGTGAGCCAAGGCCTGCCTATTAAGCTGAATCTCGCTCTGCTCAAATGCTTCTCTAATAAAGACCATTTATTATTATTATTATTATGATCAATATCTGGGTCAACCCAATTCTGGGTAAAGGTTATTCCTTTCATTCCAAGCATCCACACCTCGTTCTAGCCTCGTCTGGACTAGTCCCGTCTGACGTAGGTAACAGATCCAAATCCGGTAGGTACCTACGAAACTACGTCGTTTTTTTTCAAAGGTCAGACGTTGTCACTTGTCTGACGTTTGCTTGACAATTGCGGAACTCTGTCTCTCTCTTATCTCTTCTTCATTACCCAAATCTTCAACAGATGATCAATATCTGGGTCTACTATAAAGGTTGTTCGTTTCATTCCGAGCATCCACAACTCGTTCTAGCCTCGTCTGGACTGGTCCCGTCTGACGTAGGTCGTGGATCTAAATCTGGTACAGGTACCTACGAAACTACGTCGTTTTTTCAAATGTCAGACGTTATCACTTGTCTGACGTTGGTTTGACAATTGCGGAGCTCCGTCTCTCTCTTATCTCTTTTCCATTACCGAATTTCGATGGATCTTAGAACGGAGAACGTGAATTGCACTGCTGTAATATTTTACAAGCTTATAGAAAGACCTGTGAAATTTTACAGGTTTCAGCTTCAATGACAACGTCTAGCTCTAAGGCCCGTATTCATAGTCGGATCTTATATATAAGGTGCTCTCCCATTCTCAGCAGAACAATAACAGAAACTCCCATTCTGATTATTTTGGTTTTTTTTTCAAGACGGAACGAGCCATTCAGAACCACCAACCACTCAGACTTCCGACAAGCAACAATCGGGTAACCGCCAGCTGCAAATCGATGACGGCAGTGAAACTGCATTCGTTGAATGCCGCAAAAAAGCTTGAATACGTCTGCTTCAAATACGCCGTGGCGGATTCCGCTGTGTGCCTCAGTCAACCCAACATTGCGAACAGATCGGAAAGTATCATCTGTGCCACGGCGCTCTCCACCACTGTGAATTATCACCAGGCCGCCGAATACGGCAGCCCTTTGATCTGTCACAGCGATTTCGACATCGTGATTGGCATAATGAGCGAAAGCAAATTCGACAGAAACAAAGACACGCACGTGTTCACCCGCATCGATTATTATTTGGAGTTTATCCGTTCTGTTGCCGGATATCCGAGCAAATATGCCGGCAATCTCAAAAACCGAGTCAAAAACAAATCTGCTGGTATTATTTCGGTGCAACTGCTGCTCATTGTCCACTGCTGTATCATGTCCATGCTGTTTTGAATTAAAAATGTACGACTAAAATAAAAAAGTGTATGACCGCGACCTGTAATTTTATTATTTTAAAAAATTCCTTAGTAAAATATTGCTCAAGGCCGGATGTACGTGACGGAGTGGCGAGCGGGGTGGTAATTCTTTAAAGGCACATCTGGATGAGAAGACATACAAACTATATTCCATACAGTTATTGATTTAACCTCAGAGTAATTTATTGTGATAAACTCCCCCCTTTCCCTAATTAATTAGACGTGGAATGTGAATTGACCCTTACGTTGTGTATTTTGTGCCATAGGCTTGTAACCCTTTTCATCTGAATCATAGATAGATAGATAGATAGATAGATAGATAGTTTATTATTCGTTCATATTATTACCATACATAATATGGTGTTGAACCCGTCCAGCAAAAAAAAAGAAAAAACAAATAGATAAAAACATATGTAAATACATAAATACAATTTATAAATATGATAAAACAACAACATACGTAGTGAAGAATAAATCACAAATAAATAAATAACAAATAAACAAGTAAATTAAGACATACATACACACATTAAAAATTTGCATCATCGCTCAGGAATTCCTCAACCAAGTAGTACGCTTTATTAATTAAGAATTTAATTATTCTCATATTATTCATACAAATGAACTCTCAACTCCCTTTTGATTCCCAAAACATCCCAGTTACCCAGGTTCTTTTTGAAAAGGACAATTGAATAAATATTGCGAACAAAGTCTTTAAACCACACACCTTCATTTACCGATTAATCAATGATCGCTAATTTAATTCAGGGAACCTTGATTACTTCATTTAAATCAGTTATTCATTACATACTCTCGTATTGTGCTGACTCCAGCTAGCAACAAGGAATTAGTTGGTTCAATTCACATTCGGTTTCTGAAATTAGAATTCATCCTAATTACTTGCAAAAACCTGCACCCAATTAATTCCACTCTCCCAATTAAATTTCCGTTTCCGTATTCTCCTGATTTGAAACGATGTTGATCAGCTGAATTTCATAACGCCCTTGAGTTTGATTCCTTGTATAATTAATCAATACCTCATTGATTTTTTCCATTCAACCCTTCCTTCTTTCTAGCCCATTTTTATTTGTACGAAGAGAAATCTCGATTATTTAGTTCTACTTAAAGAGAGATTATTATTATCAATTATCCCTTGGGTATGGTCTTTGTATTTCGAAAGTAATAGCCATTATTTCAATTACCGATCAAATAATTTACATAAAAATGGGTGTTTTAGTTTGATCAATTTACGTCCAGCTGGAGATGTGTTTCAACTCACAGACTCGTCACTCAGCTCTATATCACTTTGTGTTACATGAATTTACTCTGATGTGCAATTAGGTATGAGCCTTCGATTAATTAACTGGAAAAATTCTGTTACTTTTCGATGTCGTGTAGATTTTTCGAAGCGACACTGCATTTCTAGGCATGTTTAAAGCGGTTCTCTTACTAGAAACTCTACTTTGAATGCTCGTGAAACTCCTTGTTGTTGCGAAGGGTTAAATCTCTTATTCTGTGGGAAAAGATTAGGCGTTATAGATTTTCGCCCAGGTATGTGCATATACCGTCCGTTTTTCATTTTAGGCTCCAGCCCGTAGCACCTTTATTATGGGTTTCACACCCAATATACAGGGTGTTCGGGTCTGGTTATTACAAGCTTTGAGGAATGATTCCCCATCAAAAATAAAGCCGAAAGAAAGAACAAAAAAACTCATGGTCCTAAAATGCTTCCTTAAAAAGATACAGGGTGTTGAAGTTGACTTTTTCTAATGGTTTTTTCACCGTAACTTTTGAACCGTTGGACCGATTTCAATCAAATTTGAACCAAAGTTTAGTCAAATGTGTTTCCATCGAATACTGATACCACAATTTATTAAAAATTTCTGGGGGCGTAGATAATAGGAAACTGTCCTCTATTTTCGCCCCTATTTTTATCTCCCCTAATTATTTTTTTAAATTGTTAATATTTTCGGATTTTTAAGATTTAGAAGAAAAAGTTACTGCTGTAAAATTTTGATTAAAGGCTTTGTTTTCGAGATATTTGGGATTGAAACATTGGAAAACATCTCGAAATCGCCACTTTCCCAGGCCTAAAATTTAAAATTCAAGAAAACCCATGATTCGTCAACTGGGATGAGTTTTCCGGGTGTTTTTGAGTTGATGAACTACCATTTTCGCTGAGAAACATAAAGTTTTTCAGAAAAAAACAATTCGTGCCCTAGAAAGTGGCGATTTCGTGTTGTTTTCCAATTTTTCAAACCCAAATATCTTCAAAATGAAGCCTCTAATCAAAATTTTGCAAGAGTAACTTTTCTTCTAAATTGAACGTAGAATCCGAAAATATCAACAATTTTAAAAACTAATCAGGGGAGATAAGAATAGGGGCGAAAATAGGGGACAGTCTTCTATTAACTACGCCCCTAGGAATTTTTGGTGAATTTAGGTATTATTATTCGATGGAGACTCAGTTGACTAGACTTTGATTTAAATTTGATCAAAATCGGTCCAACGGTTCAAAAGTTACGGTGAAAAAATGATTTAAAAAAGTTAACTCCAACACCCTGTATCTTTTTAAGGAAGCATTTTAAAACTGTGAGTTTTTTGTTCTTTCGGCCTCATCTTTGATGGGGAATCATCCCTCAAAGTTTGTAATAACCAGACCCGAACACCCTGTATCATATATTTTTGAAATCACAAAAACAAGATCTTTCGACTGATGATATGTCAAAATATTTTTGACAGATGCCATTTTTTGACAATTGACAGAATAGTACTTGTAACACATCATTTTAAAGCCCGTAAAATTCTGAGGAGAACTGTGTTTTCATTTTTGAAGTCGGGTGTCTTTTACAGCTTCAGAGGTTTTTCAATAGGAAAAAATGTTGAATTTCAGAAATACACAATAAGTAAGTAGATTAAGCAGGTACCTATTTTTGATGTTAACTAATGATAATAATCATCAGTTAATCTATTATTAGTTAATCACAATGGAACAAAAAATGTCCTAAAGAAGTTACTCGAAATGACCGCCTCCTTGTTCCTTGAATGAAAGATTCGACGATAAGTGAATTGGAACTACCGGCCCAACGCGATGACATCTAAGCTTGCCAGATATGACCCCCCTCGATTTTTTCATGAGCTTCATGGGCCTAAAATAAAAAACGGGCGGTATGTTGCTAGTGCTTTGTCTCAAGCGAATAGAACCTACAATAACCTGTCGAAGGCTAGATCTATTCGTAGACGGGTTATTGCGGCCCCCGCCATTTGCCTGGTGGCTTGAGGGAAGCTGAAAACAAGGTATCCAAAGCTCACAGCTATTTGCATAGTACTGACTCGGTTTGACACTACCTGTGGCTGTTCAAAATACACAAACCAACGTAATGAACCAAGTTTTAAAACAAAACAATTGCTTTCACCCCTTTGAACAATCATCATTTGATTACATGGAAGGTAGACTTGCCTGGGTGCTTTCTTCTCTTATCACTGATGCACTACAATTGTGATTAACTAGCTTGGCACTCTTGTTAATCAAGATTTGACGACAAATAATTTTCCTCAGTCAAACACATCCGTTCGTGTCGAACGCACTGACGCCAGTCCTCTCTTACCCCCGTTTTCTCTTTCCGGACCGATTCTCCCTCCACCCCCCTCCAGTGTGACCACCCCTGACCAACAAACTTCGCTTCTCTAGAATGCGGCGCGACAACACCATCATCCCTTGTATCTTTCTTTCCCAATATCGCCCGGGATGCTAATTTATTCCGAAAATTTAATTCCCCTTTATGAATTTAAGCTGGTCATCACAGTATACTACAATTTACTCCTATCTACTATCTTATAATATCTTATCTTACATATAATTTATTTATTTTTATTGTGAACTATATGTATACTTCATAACGTATCATGCAGTAGGTGCCTACTTATATGCAGTAATTGCAATAAGGAAGAGATTGCTAGGATGAGCGATAAATGGAGAAACTCATGATTCCTCAGCTAAAGAACGATTCCCAAAAATATTCAGATGAAAAATAGGGAGAAATGGGCGAGGCTACCCTCCTATTATTTTTGCTCCTGAAAAGGTCTGAGAAAATGCGTTATTATTGTTCAATAGAGACTTGTTTTAGCAAACTTTGTTCCAAATTTGAATAAAATCGGTTGAACTGTGCAAAAGTTACGCAAAAAACCGATTCTCTGATTTCAACTTTGAAGGGCTATATCTCTCTTATTATTTGTTTCTGAGAAAAGTGTACAATGGAAGTCTCCTTCTTTTTTGATGCTGTATCCGCTGTTCCAGTTTCCAAGATTTAACACCGGACACTCTGTATAACATACTACATACCTACGGCATATAATATTATACGAGACGAATACAAATGACAACATGAATTATAAGAAACAAGAAACAAACATGTAACAAAGAGTACCACTCTGTAGCTTTTAAAACAAGATTTGAATGATTATTTTTTGTCAAGGGATAAGCCCGCTGGAATGGGGTAGGCCTACTTGCCAATGAAACAGATTTGACTGAAAATACTTTTAATCATCAACAAGAGTAATAAAGAGTATTTCCTGAAAATTTCCGAAAAATATATCCATTGGTTGAAAAGATTTTTTTCATTTTTTATTTTTCAAAAGGTTGGTAACAGTAGGGAAACGTCAGTGGGATTTTCATGTCTGTATTTTTCAAATATTGTGATGTCACTTCAACAGTTTTTTGAGTTTCTAATCCAACAGTGCTGTTAGTTTGGTTTTTAGTATATTTGTGACGTCACAAATATATTTTTAAAACACGCATCACGGCCGTTATTTTGGGAATTTAGGAAAAAGAAAAAATACGGGTACATTATTTTTAACCACACTATCGATAAAGCCAGTAAAAAAAAATTGGGCAAGTACCCCATTGACTCGGCAACATCTTATTTCACCAATTCAACTCAATCCAAGCATGAATGTAGATGAGTTGTGGCGATTCACAAGCCAAAAGCCTTGAGATACATTTTCCCATAGAACTTGAGCAACTATTAGAAACATAGGCAAATCAAAAGTCAAATCTCTTTCCCAAAGTCTTTTCGCTCCACCCAAATAGACATACTTCTTCGGATGGGGGCGTATTAAAGGATCAGGGTACGCCCTTAAACAACCGTGATAGCAAACTGTGTCAGCTTTCTTGTAATGCAGTTCATTCAAATAATAGACATTTGGGTGGAATCAACCAAGTATAAATTATATTTACAAAAGGAAATGTTATTTACAAAGTAGAAATAATAGTCATCCAGTCAGTTTAGGGCTGGGTTTACTTCAGTTATCAATTAGAATCAGTAAATGTTCGCAAAATAACAGTAAAACGATCACAAACGTCGCGGTCACCAAAATTAAAGGTTCTATTCTTACTTATCAAGACTGCTTAGGTTTCAAAATATTTATTCGCGCGCATCCAGCGGGCGCGTCGGTATCATATACATATAACGCCTAAGTGTTCTTGATTGTCAACGATTTACAAATAATTTTTTTATGTGAAAATGAGGATATGAGACCCTACTTTTTTGGCTGGTCATCTTCACTGAAAAAATAATTTGATAATTTTCGATCCGCCGAGGTATATCAGCTGGCTAATTTCGCGTACAATAACACTTCGTAAATTAGGCAACTTTCACGTTGAAATGGCTAGATCCCTTCTATCGCGCTTGCGGTATTTATTACGCGTGGTTCCATAAACAATAATTTTGCGTTCTTCGATATTGAATTATGAGTTTATTAAACAGCCTCCTGGTTCCATTTAATTAGTTAGGTTGATAACAACACTTTTCACTCAAAAAATGACTACTTGACATAAGTTATTATTAATTCAGGCAGCAATGTGCCGGTCTTGCTCGCGATCAACGCCAATTAGGATTGACCCGACTCATTCTTGACTCTCCGCTTCAAACCTCTGGGCTTTTATCTTAATTGCCCTAGATTGCCTTAGAAGAGTATAGCCAACGCTTCAACTTGAGCCGTGGTTTGAACGTTGCGACAGGAGGGAGAAGCTTTGTAATATTTTTTTGCGTCTTAGGTGGGGTCCAAAAAGTAAAAAGTTCCAGTCATCAAAAAAGAATGGCAGTACGCGTTTGTGTGTGCACTACCCAACCCAGCAAGAGGATAATAGAGCTGTGACGTCGCCAGTAACAGCTGTCCTTCGCCGCAATTTGATGTCGGCTTAGGACCACTCCGATGACCATTCTCTCTGGATCGAAATGAATTTTCCAGTCCGACTCGAGAAGTTAGATCACATCCCGAGGGAAAATACGAGGCCCCCTTAACTAGAAAAGCGTTGAAAGGCTCTGAAATGCACCGGCTGCGTTCTCGCGGTTCATGAAATGTACTTACGGTTCATGGCCCTAAGTATGAACAACTTTTTTGTTTACCTCGTCGAGTTGCTGGTTGAACTTTCGAAAGATAGAACAACTTTCGCCAAACTGCGGCAAACCGGGCTAGCCCAGCCCTGTGCCTTATATTTTTACTTATTAGTTTTACGCTAACCTACTGCCTGAGGGTTAGTGTCGATGCGACCAATTGCTATTTTTCGTAGTTAATTCGAATTATGAGAGGGACTCGGAACAAAGCCACGACAGCCTTTTTTCCCTGTTAATATTATTTCGACGTCCCAAGGTTACCGGATGAATCAACCGGATGGCAAAATTCGTTCCTTGAAAAATTCAAAGCGCTATCACGTCGCTAGACTGAACATTTCAGAATGGTTAGGTGTAAATTTCACCCGTCGTGAGAAAGCTGGACCTCCCAAGAAGGTCCGCTCTTATTGGTCTGTTAGACCACGAGGTAATGAGATAGGAGAAGTCTATAAATAGGACTTGCAGACTTGCGATAAGGGACTCTCAATCCAACCTGCACTCCGACTTGCAGACTTGCATCGCGAAACCGCGGCCGACGCGGTCATTTTATTAATAATCTATTTTACAGTCAATTGACGAAAAAAAATTTAATTTCGACCCCGTGTATGGTCCCGGCGTGGGACGCCTATGGGCGTTTCCACGCCGTAAAATTCCCGAATTTTGAGTGGTCATAATTCTACAATTTCACTGTTGAATCACGCGCGAGTAATCAATTAAATTCCGGCCTTGTAGTACACGGAAAACAGGACGCGCTAATAGTGCATAGTGATTCATCCTGATCTCGACCGCCACGCGCGAGCTAATGTTTTATAATATTTGAATTTTTCAAGATACGCGAAGACGCGACGTTTTCTCGTCAACGCGCAAACCATTCGTCCTAAAAATATTACCCCTGTGTTCCTCGCGAGTGGTACTCTGTTGATACACTGGCGTGCAAAATTACGCAGCACTAAAATTTTGCCATAACTTTGAAGTCGGTTTTCTTCTAAACCATTCGTCTGATTTGAGAAATTCTTATTTCGAGTTGAAGGTTGATTCCTCAAGAACAACAGTGTGTAAGAAATAATCGAAAAAAGTCAGTAATGGCTATATACCGGGTGTGACATTGGTGTTGTGTTTTTTCCCTCATCTTTAAAACCCCACATGGAGAGTACCATTCACAGTAAAAAATCACGGTTTATGGCCAACTGTACCCTGTTTTTTTCTCAACATTTCTGTTTTTGTTTCATTTTATCATGTCAATTTTTAAGGAAGATACAATTTTTTCCTTTCCACATCATGCTTTTTCTCTTTTTGAGGGTTAGTCACTATTCAAGAGGAGGAATGTGTCCATTGCTCCTGTAATTCTAGTCACAAAGTTGCACCGGATGGTGCCCTCTTACAAAAATCTTCACCCCTTCATTTTTAGGCTATGTATCGGGTGTGGCATCTTTAGTGTCGATCTTTTCGATATCTTAGAAGCCCTCTGTAGAGAGTACCGGCAAAAGTATAGAATGGCAAACTGTACCTACCGTTATCCTTTATTGATATTTTTTTGTTTTTCCTAAATATTCATGTTTTGGGGGATATAAAGAGGTATTTCTGAATTTAAGGAAATTTCTCGTATGGCGTATTTCATAGTGGGTAGCTGTGCATCCACACTAATGATGCCACACCCGGTACATAGCCTAAAATTGAGGGAATGAAGATTTTTGTAAGTGGGCACTATTCGGTGCAACTTTGTGACAAGAATTATAAGAGCAATGGACACATTCCTATTTCTCCTCTTGAATAGTGACTAATCCTCAAAATGAAAAAAAGCATGATGTGGGAAGAAAAAAATTGTATCTTCCTTAAAAATTGACATAATGAAATGAAACAAAAACAGGAATTTGAGGAAAAGACCAGGGTACAGTTGGCCATGAATCGTGATCTTTTACTGCCGCTGGTACTCCCCATGCAAGGCTCCAAAAATATGGGGAAAAACACAACACCAATGTCACACCCGGTATACAGCCATTATTGACTTTTTTTCGATTACTTCTTACACAGTGTTATTCTTGAGGAATCAACCTTTCACCCAAAAGAATAATTTCTCAAATCAGACGGATGGTTTGAAAAAAAAAACGACTCCAAAGTTATGGCGAAATTTTAGTGCTGCGTTAATTTTGCACGCCAGTGTATTTATCCCAGGGTGGAACGTAAAGATCAAAGTCTTTTTCATAGTGTGATGTCACCGTATAAGGTAAAATCTATTCAATTAATATCCTCACGGGTGAAGACTGAGTCATCTGCCATAATGTTCTCGTCTCTATATCTTTCTCGCCTCTGAATCTCTCTCTTGTATCCCCACTTACGTCATGTGCACGAGCCATGACGAATGAACGCCAAAATGGCGTCGTGACAGTTGTTGCACTACTCTCTTACGTCATCAAACGTCACAGCGTCAGCTGAGTTTGTTTTGTTCATTACTTATTATTTATACGCCACGTGGATGGTTACTATTGTGAATATTCTTCAATACTAGCTTTTGATAGTGAACCTATGCAGTATAGGGTTGCTAGATTATCGACAGCTTTGGCTGTACAAGGGTTTCGCAATCATCCGTTGCTAAGGGCCGATGGGAGGGGCTTAAATTCAGCTATGTGTCAAAATTTATCATGAACGGAGAGAAAAAAAAAATTGCGGGGTCCGGTGCTGTTGCTTGATGTCCGCAACCGAACATACATGAAAATTTCATTCATATAGCGGCATAAAAGACGTGTTTTGAAACTCATCGGGCAAGTCATATCCACCTCTCACACGAATTTGTACACATAAACCCAAAATAAACACGCTCTTGACAGCTAGAGCCCGTTGAGACGGACGCCTATGGCCTTCCGTGAGGCCGACAGACGTCAGTCCCTGAATCCGTGAGGCCGATCGGTAAACAAACGCTCGGCCAGAATGCGGTACCCTTACGCCGGCCGACCGGTCGCTGGATAATTAGGTTCCCTAATGCATTGTACTTATTAATTTTGCTTATTTGAATATATAATGTTTGTCTTGAAAATCTCTTGTTTACCTAACCACCCTTCACGCAGACAAATAATTAAGCTGGAGGTTTCTACTCGATTCAAATGCCTCGTCTGCCGGACTCAACATAAACGCCTACCCGAAGAGTTAAAGCCAGAAAGAGATGAGCTAAAATGCACGCTACCCCAACCAAGATTAAAACTCTAAGATGCACCCAGATGGACTGTTCCCCTCCTCCCTATGGATCTGTCTCTCCATATAAAATAACCGAGGCAGTGATGGCAGTCACGTTACTACCCTTAAATTTAAGCAACCCCTATTCTGAACGACCATATAGGGTCATCGACCTACTATAGGCGATTGACCTTATTGGGGAAAATGGCCGTTTCGTCGAGGAAGTTTTAGGGAATTAATTTTTAGAACTGGTGTAAGTTGCCGTCCGGCAACGGCGGTGGTTACGTCAATTGGTGGCATGTCAAAACTGTCACTTTGCTGACTTGTGCAGTACGCTACAAGCAAACTTTCGTTCCTGTGAACCCTTGGGACCCCATAGGCTCGTTATTGGGCCCCATGTTGATGACCAGCGTCGTCGCAGACCTTTCTCTAAATCATTCATAGTTTCCGCCCAAGGAAGAGCAACAGACTCTGTCACACCCGCACGGAGGGAAACACACAAGCCCGTCGACCAGCCTGCCAGCCAAGAAAAAATCACCTCGGGCTGGCCGTGCAGAGCCAACCACCACCTACCTTTTTTCCTCGCTTTTTTCTAAAGATTTCCTGCTTCGACTTCAGCTGGAGATCCGCATTTTTCATTCTAACAAGCTCGCCGTAGCTACCTCTGTGTTCGCGACGTAAACGTTGTCTTTTTTTTTCGCAATAATGTAGTGCATTGCTGGGGGCGTAGTCTTTCAGCTGCGCACCTCTGGAGCTAGATCTACTACAAACCTGCTAAATACGCTAACCATAACATGAAATAAGAGACACAAATGCAAACCCCTTTTTCAGATTATTTCTACTTGTCGAATTTCCATGTCAATATGTGGGTATTACAGGTATCGACTAGTGCCCACCTAGGCTACTAGACGTCGGAGTATGTTTTCCTCGCAAAAACGTCCTCGACGATCAAGTACCGAGCTCTACACCAGGTGGCGTTTTTTAAATGTAAATCGCCTATAGTTTCCCCAAGCAGTACATAAGGTACAGGAACTTGTATAACTTATTATCATACATACCTATTTTATTGTGTTCACATTGTTTAGTTCATTTGAACATCAACCACCCCCAGTTTTACAGTTGGTGGTATTTTCATATCATTCAATACTTTGGAAATGTCTTGACTTATTTCCATTGCGTCTACCGTTTTCGCTCATATTATATTTTAATCAACCTCCCCCAACCCCTCGAGTTGTTACACATGGTATCAGAACTGGGATCTTTCCTAGTGTTAAATTCTGACATATCTCCAATAAATTTTGATATATTTTTGATAAGATTATTTGATAAGATTAATAGAAGGGGTTAACAACCCCTAACTACCCCCTCATCATATCGTACTTATTACAATGGTTACATAGAGGTGGGTTTTTTCCCTAATACTAAATCTTTTTATATTGAAATACAACCCCCGATCCCTTATTTTATACTTCTACTTGTTACAAAATGATCGGACGTATTATTTCAACGTCCGACAGGCCCATTTCAAGCTCAGTACGAAGAAGCGCGGCAATACGAAACAGTACGACCACAGATCGAAAAGCGAAATAATGGAAATTGGAAACGCTTGAGCCAACTGTGTTGATCACTGTGCCAAGTCATCTTGTATTAAATCCCAAACACAAGAACAGGGAAAAGGGCCATAATCCGCGGTCAACAACGTCGTCTATCGCTTCCAAAGAACTTTTCTCAGAGTCAAGATGAAAGTTGTCCATTTGGGCCGACTCATGCTGTAGCGAAAGGCGTCG
This sequence comes from Anaspis maculata, assembly GCA_949128115.1. Classification (NCBI taxonomy): domain Eukaryota; kingdom Metazoa; phylum Arthropoda; class Insecta; order Coleoptera; family Scraptiidae; genus Anaspis; species Anaspis maculata. The sequence goes on from OX421966.1 coordinate 71,644,745, forward strand.
ACAAGAGTTTCGAGACGAACAAGTCCAAATGGGAAAGGGCAGTCTTACGATACCCGCCTGTGCAAACAAGATATTCAGATAGATAGATAGTTCATTCGGCAAGACCTGGGCAATTGAAGCCGTTGATCGCGAGCTTACCGGAGCTGTGCCGGAACTTAACGAAGCCACTGGACTCTTCTGGAACGATTCGAATGGCACAATATAGTAGTTGGAATGGAATGTTTGAAAACTTTCGAGAAAGAAGGACCTCGGAGAGGCTTCTACGAGATGTTGAAGGCGTAACTATAAGAAGCAAATATAAAAAGAGCTGACCAAGGCTGTCCAGCTGAGTTTATATAAGCGACAAGTGTGCGCGAATTGAAGATTTGAAATCCATGGATTTAAGGAGTGTCAGGGATTCGTGGCATCGCCTTGGGGCCTTACTGATTCGAAATCTTGAGCGTGGATAGCCTTGGAAATCCCTGCTCTTGAAACCCCTGATCTTGAGTCGAGAAGTGGGCGGCTGTTGAGTTGACCATCGTCGATGTTGTCACCGACAAATGCCAAGCTGACGGCTGTCATAACTGATGGCCATGTGGCATATTTCAGTAGAATCATCTGCCCCAATTTTCATCATCCTCTCTGCCCTTACAGCAGTACACGGTGGCAATAACACGAGTGAGCCCGTTGCCAACTGCATCGACTTGGAATCCAACAAATCAACACTACCGCCACTAAATTTTGCACGTATGGCTGCCAGTGATAGATGTAACCATACGGAGTATCGATTCTTGGTGGTGCTGGAGCTGTTGACCATTGATGATAAACATGGTGAACAAACTCGTATCTGTGACGGTTAGTGCACCTTTACTTTTATGCCGGTATTTTTGTCCCTATGCCCACTTGTCGGAGCAGGTAGATTCTTTTTTGTAGTCCTGCGTGTTGTTTTATCCTGTTCTTCTATTCCTGCTTCTGTTATTATAGATCGACGAATTTCTTGACGCAAATTTTGTTCCAGGTACAATCGTACACCCACGGTGGATCCTGAGCGCTCTCTATTGTTTCCTAGGGGTGCCTAGTTTTCCAATTCCCGGATACGTCTCAGTCAGATATTTTGGCGGCAACAAAACATCAATCGTTCAAGTGGTGCGTCACCACAGGAGCTCATACCGTCCAGTTCTAATCAACGACGTCGTTTTGGCTAAAGTTAGTTATTGATCCCTTTATCCCCGATTCTGGGGTCAGTTTGCTCTACTTCAATCAACTCTCATCAGAACTCTCAACTCACCTTGAAAGGTAAACTCACCATCATACAACTCGTTATTTTTCTAGGTGGAATCTGCCATGGACCACTGTCCGCCGGTCAAGCTCCCGGCACGAAACAACCGGATAACCGACAAGTGCGAGTCGATACTGACGATGAGACATGTCCCGATGAAAGACGAAGGATACAAATTTAATTGTCTCAGATACAACACAGTGGCCACGGATAGATGCACGAGCCAAACCGAAGTCGCGGAGAGATCCGAGAGCATAATCTGTGCCAAGGCCTTCGGTCACGGAGAACAATCCAGAGGCTATTACGGAAGCGCCATGGTCTGCCACGGCGATTTCGACATCCTGATCGGCGTGCTGGGCGAAAACGATTTGAAACAAGACGACACCGTGCACGTCTTCACCCGCGTCGATTACTACTTGGAGTTCATCCACTCCGTCATCAAATCCGGCAATGCCGAACGCGGCATCCTTTCCTTTTATCCCTTCGCTTGTCTGCTGTACTGCATCGTGTTTGTATTCTCTTGAGTTAAGCATATTAAAGAACTAGAATAAGAGAGTTAACGAGCTTCTTTTGACTGACACTTGATTGCATTACTACGTGCTGCTGATTTACAACTGGTCACAATCATATATCGCTCTCGACTTTGCGACATGCACTTTCTGCACTGAGCTCAACCGTTCGTCGAGACCCGAAGCCGCCCTTTCACAATCATATCCCCTAATTCATTCCAGAATACTCCAGTTTGTCCTTTCGGAATACCTCCTAGAGTTCCACAGTGATGGCATATACAGGATAATATGTATCAGTACCTGTTGCTGTTCCAATCGCAAAAGCTCTAAAAGTATAACAGCTCTGAGACATGCCTGGTAAGTTCTTGATACACTATTCATTCAATTCTGCAGGTGTTCGGCTCAAGAACAGTTGTGGGGACTAGAAAAAATAAGAATCAGGACAGGAACCCATTTTGAAGGACCCAAAGACCAAAGACAATCATGGAAGACGACTCAGAACAAAGTCTCAGTTCTGGCAGAAAAATGCAACTCAGATCAGTGACTCAGCTCCGAGGACTCGAAGGCAATTGCCGAAGGCGACTTGAGATTAAAATTCCGTCTTGAAGGCTCACAGGCGGTCGATGAAGGTGACCCAGAACACAGACTCCGTTTTGGAGGCTCTCAGACATACAGGGTGGCCCAACGAAAACAGAACAGAGGGATTTTCGGGCATTTCACATAATTTTTTCGAAAAAAGCTCAGACAGGTCGATTTCTATATCGAGGGGGACATCTGAAACATACATTGGCAAATTTCTATCTTCAGCCCCCTCACCCCTACCCACCTCAACTTTGGAATTTCAAATGACACCATCTACTTTGCGATACGTCAAATCAAAGAGAATCAAATTCTTTTTTTGAAAAAAATATTTTCAAAATTTTCCACCCCACTCCACATCTTCCCAAATTCCTCTGACTGTCCCATTTTTTATCCTTGACCCCTCAATTCTCTTCAATTTAATCAGTGTCATCTTAAATAGCATCTAAGGAGAAAATTTTCGGTGGAGAAAAGTGTTACCCAAATTCACCCCTTTCCTCTCCCCCACCCCAATTTCAAAACTTAACAGACACCACCTACTTTGTGATACATCGAATAATAGGAAATTGATTTCTCTTTCTGAGAACCATTTTTTTGGAATTTTCAACCCCTCTCCTGATAAATTGAACATTCGGAGTGTTTTAGGGAGAAAGGAGGCTTTTTGAAAATTCTAAAAATATTTTATTCAGGAAGAGAATTCAATTACCTTCGATTTGATGTATCACAAAGTAGGTAGGGTCATTTTAGATTTTGAAGTTGAGGTGGGGGAGTAAAGGGGCAAATTTGGGTGGCACTTTTTACACAGAAAATTTTCTCCCTCGATGCTGTGCAGGAAGACGTTGACTGTACTGAAGATAATCAAGAGATCAAAAATATTACATTGGACACTCTGACAATTTTAGGAAAAAGGGGGGTGAGGTTGAAGATTATAGAAATATTTTTTCAGAAAGAGAATTTAATTCTCTTCAATTTGATGTATCGCAAAGTGGGTAGTGGCATTTGAAACTTCGAAGTTGGGGCGGGTGGGGGTGAGGGGGTTGAAAATAGAAATCTGCCAATGTATGTTTCAGATGTCCCCCTCAATATAAAAATCGACCTGTTCGAGCTTTTTTAAAAAAAATCAGGTGAAATGCCCGAAAACTCCTCTGTTCTGTTTTCGTTGGGCCACCCTGTATTTTGCTGGAAGCCACCCAGAGAAAAACCCCAGCTCTGTAAACTCGAAGATGTCGTGTCAAGCAGTCGGGATAATACTTGTGACATTGATTGGTATCAGGGAAAGTTCACCAGTTGAAGAAATATTGTTATTGGGCCTCAACTCTCAAGACTGTCCAGTCTTTATCAACATACAGAACTTGGGCATGGGCCCTGTCCTCCCGAACAGTATTGGCTTGCACACTTGACATTGCGTTACCTACCTGTCGTTGCATTACCTAATGTTGTCAACTTAAATTATTTTCTCATGTTAACTCGTTAAGTCGTTAAGTTAACGAGTTAACATCAACTCGTTAAGAAAAAACCTTGCGTTTTAACTTTGTTGTATTTAATTGTTGTTGAAATTATGCGATTACTCTAGATGCAGTCAGGAGTTTCTTTAAATTATTTCTTTAATTTTACAATTTTTACTAGGTATCTCATTCACATTTGGAAGTTATCTATTTTTAACCATCCCCTTTCCTGTATATTATTGTTTGAATATATTCTCGTTTTAAAACAATACATACCGTGTGTTTTCCGAAAACCGCACCGCCCATAACTTTTTTCCTATGGGATATACTGATTTCAAATTTTCATGGAATATTTGGGTTTTAGGCAGGCCGAATGTGTAGAGGAGGTACAATATGGGACCCAGTACACTTCCATGGGGAACCCCGGCCAACACCGGAACCAGTGGGGAGTCCGCGTCGCCAACTCTAACTGTTATGTACCTCTCCGTGAGATATGATTGCAGGATTTGACAGCATGGGTGTGGTAGATTTTTCTTTATTTTGTATATAAGGCCCTCGTGCCATACCTTGTCGGAAGCCTGCGTGATGTCAAGGAAAGCAGAAGAACAAAATCTACTGTAATGTAACCCCCTTTTTCGATGTTATTGCTGCAGTGTATCCTGCTCATGGGACCATTTCTGATGTGTATCGTAGTTTATCCTGGTTGATGGCACCACTCCTGTAATGTATCCTCGTTGCGATGTTCGGCTGTGATCGTCGTTGTTTCTTTCCTTCCCCACGTCGTTTACATTTTACCTACGTTGCGTTAAGTTCTTACTCATGATGAGAATGTGTCGTGGGGGATGAGGTTTGATTCTTGAATGAAACGCGAATGAAATGCAGGCAAAATGAATGTTTATTGAAAATCAATGGCAAAGTTTTTGAATGGATTTGTTTCTTTTCTCAAAACACCTATTGACAGTGATAAAATGACACAACAAGAATGAAGAACAGAAAAACACAAACAAATGAAACAAGAGAAATCATAATAAATTATTTAGACAATGCAGGAATTTACAACAGTGAAATGAACACAAAATCAGATTGACAAAACAAAACAAGAAATCATGAAACATGTTAAACTGTCAAGTTGATCGCAAAGGAAAAGTGACGTATTCGCTGACAGGCACACCTGGGAAGAACACGTCAAAGAAACCCATGCGTATAGCCTGGTTGATTGCTGAAAAATCCCTCCCCAAATGATCTGAATAAAAGTCAAGTGTGAATGGGTCATGATGAAAAGTGACAGAAAAGTCACTCCAGTTGCAGTGATCAAGTCAGCGTGAATCGGTGCTTGAACCTCTTTGAAAGTTTGTTTCGTTTACAAGTTATTTACCTAACAACAAAAGAAACTTTACGCTCGGCAATTAATTTTACATTTTATAAACAAAAGAAGTCAAGTGGATGGATAAATAAACAATTAAAAAAACGATCGGTAAACAAGTACATAAATCAGTAAATAAATAAACAAGACACAAATGATAAGTAAACAAGTGAATAAATCAGCAAGAAACAAACGATCAGTAAACGAGTGAATAAATAAGCAAGAATCAAATGATTAGCAATGGTGTAGGTAAATCAACAAGAAACAAATAACAGATAAACAGAATAAAAATGAAACAGGTGAGAGATAAATAAGTAGAGTATTTGAAAGTTGGTCATACTCTTTGTTAGCAAATGGGAAGAAAGAAGTATCTATAACGCTTCGCTCGAAATTCCCCAGGAATTCCCCATCACAAACCCCACAGATACATACTCACATACAAAACAGAAGAATGGTTAGTAAACAGTACAGGCAAGGGTGCGACGACTCGAGCCAACCTGTGGCCCACTCTTCGTCGCCGACTTAATTGGAATTGAAGCCCCAACGTCAATCGAAGAGGTAAATTTGGAGCCAGATGTACTTTAAATGATATCCTGATGGGATGGACAAGGAATTCTCATGAAGCCTATTTTCGATGGAGTACACACGTGGGATCAACCCACTCAGTTGCCTGCCGGTGAGAGGGCCGGACAGTCCGTCCAAGGTACTGATCAGAGCGGGGTAAAAGCAAAAGAAGTGAAAGCACTCCTTCAAAATTTAGTGTGTTTACATTCGTTACCGAAGGTGAACACTTATTTTCGTTAAATGCAAGATAAGTGACATTTACAGTTGAGCTTGTGAATTGACATTGTCGGTATTATCGAGGAATGCGAATTGCAACCACAATCATTGAACACTTTCATACTTCATTCGAGTTCCAACATTCAGCGTACACATTCCTGGTGAGTAGATTCCGTGATACTACCGAATATGTTCATAAATAAATATGCCTGTCGAATCAGGGCAGTAAAAAGAAACAAACCCGAGTCTGAAGCAGCGGCAAAAGGATGGGAAACTAATGTGGCGATTCTCAACAAAAACAACATTCCACAAATGCTCCGTTACACTAGGCAAACCAATAGCCGACAGGATTTCTTTTAAATAACAGCGTATCTACAGAATGCCATCCTTTACAGAATCGCATCATAAGTAGGAACAACAAAGGATCACGTTAAACATTTTGCAAAAGAGATTACATAATTCCCCCCAAATAATAAAATGTTAGTAGATTCAACAAGGCAGATTCATACGAGAAGGTGGACCCCCCCCCAGGACACGGAGAAGCGTGAAAGTCTTCTTTCCTCCGTTTACTTTCAGGTATAACCTGGCAATGAACAATGAAATGAGAATGAATCATCAAAAGTACTGTTCTCTACTTAGCGGCTGATTTTGGCGTAGCGGAGTTTCTTTTTGTCATCTTACTGTTTGTGACGTAACTTGTGGAAAGAAACAATTAATGAAACCTCGAAATATGCGCGCAGCGCAGTTCGCAGGCCTTGAGGTCACGAGTACGCAAAAAGCACACTCGCTAAATTACGGCCTTCGCCGTCAACAATCAGATCATTTGGGAGTAGATAAATTACACAAAATTCAAAGCAGTGCGAAGCACCTTGATTTCAAAGTGGAAAAACTGCGGGTTATGCAAGCCCGTTGATAACAAAGAGAACAAAGAGTTTCGGGTTATGTACAATAATTTCGCGGACAAAATAGGTATCGAAATGCATGATTTGGTGAGTGGGTGGAAGCCAAAATTACGATACAATAATAAGTGAAGAACTAACCTTAAATACGAAAAAACGACACACACCGGAGCACTTGAAATTACGTGTTCCGCACCACAGCTGATTCTCTTCTCCGCCTGCCCGGTCTGCCTGCGGCTCGCCCGGCTTGCCTGACTTCTCTAGCGCAGCGCCATCTCCCTCTTTTATCGGCAAACGCTACGAACGTCAACGACAGTACCTACTTCAGGTATCAACGTACCAACAAGACAAAGGGGGAACACCACACTACCACGCTCGAGGTCCTCTCTTATGGTGGCGACAATGCGGTGCACCTGTTCCACGGTCGAGTGTCCCCGGCGAAATCCGAACTGGTGTTTTGGTATCAGACTCATGGACCCCAGGATAGGTTCAAGCCGAGTGAGAAAAAGCCTCTCAAAAAATTTGGACACAACAAAAGGCTAATCGGCCGATAGGAATCCGTTAGCACCGGATTCTTTCCGGGCTTCTGTATCAGTATCACTTGGGCGACCTTCCATTGTGACGGAAAGTAGCCAGTATTCCGTTTCCCGTATCTACGGAATCATTTTGATCTTCAATTTCCGGAACATATAGTTTTTCTATAAGTGTTATCAGACTTTTTGCTTTTGTTATGTGATTTCATTAAATTATCAATGGGATTGAAAGTTGCTAAGTTTTGATCATTTTCAGTTGTATTTAAGTCAGCAAATCTGTCATGTTTAGGGGGGGTAATGAATTTTACAATTGTTTTTATTGGATAAACTTGATTCTTTAGATCTGAGATATTTCTTGCCCTTTATAAATAATACCGTTATTTATTGTAAGTTCGCTCTTGTACATACTTCGTATGAATTTCAATTTTTTCGTTTACTTTATTGTTCTTTGGCCAACCCCTGGTCACAATTTGAGAAAAAATCTTTAATTCTTCATCTTTTTCAGTTTCAATTTTTATTTTTTCGAGATATTTATCTGAAATATTTGAACCTGAATTTATCATGCATATTTGTTCGTTTTCATTTATTGATATATTTTCTTCGTCATTTGAGTCCGTTTCAGGCAAATAGGCTCGCGACAATGCGTCTGCAATTATCAGTTCGCTGCCTCTTCTGTAATTTGAAGTGAATTGGTATTTTTGTAATTGTAGCAGCAAACGTTGTAGTCTGGGCGAACATTTATCGATTGGTTTTTTATTTATGGCCAAAAGTGGTTTATGGTCACTTTCCACTATGACTTGTCTTCCAAAAACATAATTGTGAAATTTTTGCAACCCGTATAAAACTGCAAACATTTCTTTTTCTATCTGGGAATATAATTTCTGTGTTTCTGTAAATGATTTTGATGAATAGCAGACTGGTTTGTTTTCTTGTAGTAGGCATGCACCTACGCCGTTTTGACTTGCAAATACTGACACCGTGATATTTTATCTTGGGATTAAAAAACTGTAAAACAGGACTTTGAGTTAATTTTTTCTTAATTTTTTCAAGAGCTTGTTTTGAGGTTCTTCCCAACTGAAGTGTGTATCTTTATTCAAAAAATCTCTCAGTGCCTGTGTTTTTATTGAATAGTTTGGAATGTATTTATTTACATTATTTACAACACCGATCAAACGCTGAACGTCTTTTTTTCACTTTGGTGTGGGCACTTCTTTTATAGCTTTAACTCGATTTGTATCAATTTCTATTCCTTTCTCATTTATAATGTGTCCCATAAATTTAATTTCACTAACAGCAATTTGGCATTTTGCTAGATTGAATTTGACTCCATGCTTTCTGGCTTAATTCAATACTTTTTTAAGAATTTCGTCATGTTCTCTTTGATCTTTCGCCCAAATAATATAACATCGATGTACACTCCTACATTATTGCAATTAAAAATGCTTTTGAACCTTTCATTGAATATTTCGGGCGAACAAGTAATACCATAGGGTAACCTTTTGTACTTGTACCTTCCAAAGGGTGTATCGAATGTGCAGAGATTTTAACTTCCTTCATCAAGCGGTATTTGATGAAACGCTTGATTTGCATCTAATCTACTAAAAATTTTAGCTCCGGACATACGACTTGTTATTTCTTCAAAAGTTGATAATCTGATATGTTCTCTCTTACTATTGTAGACAAAAAAAGCTGAACGACAGATGAATGACTTTTCAAATTTTGTGAAAGGCCCTTTAGGATTATCACTTTTTGACAAGCCCATGACAAAATGCCAGTGATGTTTATTGAGTCACAAGACAGACAACGTCAGTTGTGTCTTCGATTTCTCTGTAGCTATGGGCCAGGAGTAGAAGAAGGTGAAGATAAAAATGGATCATTTCCACCGAGATTTCTACCCACTGCACTGTATCAACACGAACCCGCAACACGGTCACCTTGTGTTGGTTGATTTTATGTAATATGCTACGAGTCCATGGCGATGGCGGTCCGTTGCCTTTTGCAGCATGTCGAACATTTGCGAACGAATCGTCCTCTAGCATCTGGACATACCGTGATCTGGACATAGACCATTTGGATCAATCCTTGATCTTCGGCTTCGGTGGTAGCTTTGCGTCCTGAAGCCGACACGGAACCTGGTTGCCGTGTCAGGCTTGAATTTCCCCGCCACTTGCACAATAACGTTGTAGACCGTCCCTTTCCTGTTACTGAGAAGGTCTGCTACCGTCTTGTACGCGATACCACTCTCCACAAGAGGCATAATTTGCACCCTAACAGATTCATTGAACATTCTGTCACGTTTGACACAGAAAATGACAAAGCATTATTGGTTATGGGTGGCACATTCTTGATGACAGTAAAGCTGATTCACAGGTCAAATTTGAAAAGTCATTCATCTGTCGTTCAGCTTTTTTTGTCTACAATAGTAATTGATTTGTTTAGATGAAACGGATCAAGGCAGATTCTCAATTAATTGTCGGGCTTTTTAACAAGTACCAATGGATTTATCAAATCACTCGGTCCTTGAGCTTTATCTATTACTTTACTTTTTTCTAAATTATTCAGCGCCTTTTCGAGAGGGTCAAGTAAAGCAAATGGTACTTTTCTTATTGGGGTGATCACCGGTTGTGCGTTTGGAATTAAATCAATGTGATAGGGTGGATTTATTTCTCCTATTCCCGAAAACAAATCTCCATATTTTTCCATGGCAGTATCTTTTGTAGGTCGAATATTATGCACCTGAACTTCATTTTCATTGATACACGACGTATCTGTATTTTGGATGAGTTTCAGCTTTATGCACGTTGGTAAACCTAAAAGAGGTTCTGGATTACTTTCAACTACATAGAATTGATTTAGATTTTTTTCATTTTTAATTGAACAAATTAATTCACATGTTCCAACTACAGTGATTTGATTTTCCTTATGAAGTTAGTTTTAATTTAGGAGTCTGCAATGCATTCATTGGCCATTTCAAAACGTTTTTGTGCATATTTATAGGCATTAGATTCACTGAAGCTCCGCTATCTATTTTGAATTTGATTTGTTTGTTTTCAATTGCTAACTTTGTTATCCAGGAACAACCACCCGCATTTACATTTTTAATTTGAGTATGCTCAATTTTCTGACTATTTATACTACCTACATAGAATTCTGTCGTATCATTTGAATTATTATGACTTAAAACTGCACTGATTTGATTTTTTCTTGACGACCTACACATTGAGGCGAAACGATTTGTTTCTTTTACACTTCATACACGTTTTTGAATACGCTGGACACTTGTTAATTTGATGTGACGATCCACATCTAGTACAGTTGTTAATTACATTGTCTAACCTTGATACCAGATGTCTTCTGTTCGAATTACTCCGTCTCCTAGTGCTACTGGAACGATTTCCAACAGGTTGTCTGGTATGTGGACGCCTGTTCATTGTTTGTTTGATGGAATGATTTATGGCACCAACCGATGGGTCTTCGCTCAGGTATTGATGGTTGTTGTCCTTTTCAATTTTCTTCGACTGCTTCCTGGCTTGTTCGTGAATCGCGCATCATTTGATTGCTTCTTCAAGCTTTAAATCTTCCTGCTGTAGTAATTTTTCTCGGATTTTGGAGTTGTTGCTACCACTGATTAGCACGCATGTTATCAAGTCGTCATTTAATTTTTCGAATTTGCACAGTGAAGCTTGTTTCTTCAAATCTGTGACAAATTGCTCGAGGGTCTGCTCTCCTTGGTGCGACTGGATGGATTTATAACGAAGAAAACATAAATTCTCTCTTGGCTTGAAGTATCTGTTGAACTTTTCGAATACGGGTTCCAATTTGTCTTTCTCTTCCCCGTTGAATTGAGAAGTTTGGTGAATTTTCTGCAGCTCTGGCCTAGCATAGTGAAGTAGTAGGGCGATTTGAATTGTTTCTGCCTTTTTGTCCACTTCCGTTGCCGTTAGGTAAATCTTGAATCTGCTGAGCCACTGCTCCCATTGTTCAACAGAATTTCCCAATGATAAATTTAATTGGGGTAGCGCACTTGAATTTGCCATTATTGTTTTTACAACTTTTCACTATGTACATTCACTATGTTCTTGACAATATCATTTGCACTCTGATTGTTTATTTATTTGGCGATTCCACGTCACAGTCTCCTTTAATGTTCTATAGTTCGAATATTCGCAGGGCCGTGTTATGTAGTATTTTAGGTGAAGCGGTGCAGGTAAAGACACATGTTATACTATGAGATGTTTATTTAAACTGCTCGTTACAACGAAGGGTCTCCTTTTATAGGGAACAAGTAATAATAGGTAGATGTAAATAACACAAACAGGGTGTGGTATAAGGTTATCCCACAGCAGCCTACCCCAATTCGGAATGGTTTGGATCACACGGTACTTTAAACGTGGAGGAGCAAAACTGCACCAGATGATATTATCCAGCGTGGACAGGAATCCACTTTCAGGAATTTGACGCAGTCGCCGAAGGCGACTCAAAAAAATACTCAGTTTGGATGACTCAGGAACAGTCGCCTCCAGAAAACAAAAACTCAGTTTTGAAGACTTGGATGTGAAATTCCAGTTTCGGGGACCTAGTGACAGTCGCCAAGTGCGATCCAGAAAAAACTTAGCTTTGGAGACCCCAACACAGTCGCCAAAAACACTCCAGGAGAATAACCCGGTTCTGAACATAGCCTTGGGGCGGCTTTGCCGTCAACTGATTGTCACCTTTCGTGAAATATTACAGACAAACTTCCCGTCAGTCATGCATCTATCCGTGGGCATATTTGCTTCGATTTTCACCGGTTTCTTTGCCTTCGCTCTCAGAGATTCGGAAAGCCCACTGGAATTGCGAAATGGGACATCGACGGGTCTCCCTGCTAAACATCCCGAACTCAACGAGTCCGATACTGGTGAACGCAGTGTCGAGACACGCAGCAAAGCTATTGCTGTCGGCAAATGTGCCGACGATACCCTGTACCCCTTCTCGGTGGTCTTGGATTCCGCGGTGGTTGTTGATGGTCAAGCTGGAAGAATCTGTCACGGTAAGCAGGTCCGATTTTTCTTTACTTTCAGTTTTGCTTCTTGTGTCCATCGACGGATTTCTTGACTCAAGAATTAATCTTCCATTCTTTCAGGTGCTATCGTATCTCCAATGTGGATTCTGAGCAATCTCGCTTGTTTCCTGGGGGTGCCTACTCATCCGATCGCTGGATGGATTACAGTCAGATATGGCGGTGATAATATAACAATCATCAAAGTGGTGCGCCACTACAGGGGTTCATACAACATAATCGAAATCAATGACGTCGCTTTGGCTAAGGTCGGTTTCACTAATTCCATTTCCCCTTATATTCTTCGGGCCAGTTTTTCTCATTCCCTATAGCAGCGCCAGAGAAAATTTCAGCGGTTGAAAATTGGTTTTGTTACAAGCAAGGTTATCTGCATGTCTGCTACGTACTTACATACAAAAAAGTGAAATAAGAGAATAATATGGCCACATGCCCACATAGCTGTTGAGTGTAAAGATGAAAAGCTGGCTCTCGACTGTATAAATAAATACGGTTTTCCTTTCAATTGGTATTTTGTAACCGTTTTTCACCTTGGTTTTTTTACCAAACTTATACTTGACTATGTGCCTGTATTCTTTGAAGACGGAACGGGAGATGAAGAACTGCCAGCCAATCAGACTTCCTACAACCAAAGATCGAATAGCCGACACCTGCACATCACCACTGGTTGTGAAAAGATTCAAGGACAACTCGATGGTTTGCTTCGACTATACCATGGTGGCCGCCGAAATATGCACCAGTCAACCTAATGTTGCGGCAAGATCCGAAAGTATCCTCTGCGCCCAACCTAGTAACATTTCCGGAGCCCTCGCCGGACCCGCAGATAATTTGCTAGAAGCTTGGGCCAAAACGGGTGATTACGGGAGCCAAATGGTTTGCCAGAGCGATTCCAACACCTTGATCGGCATGTTGGGCGAAAGATTTCTCCTCAACACTTCCGCACAGCTGTTCACTCGAGTCGATTATTATCTGGAGTTTATACATTCCGTCATCGACAATGCGACCCACTCCAGTTCCGGCAATCCCCGAGGCATACCTTCCGGCATCTATTCGTTGCTGTGCCCGCTGCTTGCCTACTACTGTATCACGTTTGTACTGAATTGAATTGTGACAGAACTTCATGAAAATAAATCAATGTATGTGACTTATTGTATAACGTAATAATTGTGTTCTTATTGATAAATAATAATATCGATGTGTCAATCGAGCTCACTTTTCGGACCGCTTCTATTCAATTTCGCCATCAAACCGCTATTCTGGCTCGATTCCGATTCAGTTTCATATCAAACTAGTTGATCAAAACCATTGTCAGGTCTCTTTAGTGAAAATTTTCGGTGATTTGCCCGATTAAAACATCGAAAACAGCCTTTGGCGTTTACCCAGAGCTCACTTTTCGGGCCGATCCTGTTCAATTTTGCCATCAAATCGTTTTTCCGGCTTGATTTAGATTCAGTTACGAATCAAACTGGCGTTCTTATACTTCTTATCGCGCTCTTGGGTATTTGAAGTACTTTTTGCAGGAAGCAACAGTACTAATTTGGTCCTAAATAGGAAAAAAACTCAACGCGTATAAAGTGACAAAACTAAGCTAAATCATTGTCAAGTTTTTTGATAATTTTTTTTAGAAACTTGCTCGAAAAAGTCATCAAAGCATAGCTTTTGGCGCTTACCCGGAGTTGACTTTTCGGACCGATTCTGCTCAATTTCACCATCGAACCGATTTCGATTCTTCCTTGTTGTTAAATTCCAAATTCCCCAAGATGTTGGAAGAATTTATTGCGAAGAACCTGCAAGTGAAGACAACGATAGAGTCAGCATATACCGTGGGAAAGGGAAACAAACTAGAAAGAATGGTGGCAAGCGTACGAAACTTTGATGAAAAACTCAAGATCATGCAAGCAAAGAAGAAGCTGTTAGATACTCAAATATATATTGAAAGTGACTTAACAATCAGGGAAAGAACCATTCAGAAAGAAATAAGAAGCATAGTTAGAGAACAGAGAGGAAATGGAAAGATAGTGAAGATGATGAGATATCGAAGAATGAATGTCGACGGACAGGAATACAGATGGAGCGACAGAGAAGAGGGACTAAGAGCTGCAAAAATTGAGAACTCGACACAGAAGCTTTTCTTCAGTACAATCAGAGGCATGAGACAAAAGAAAAACACAGTGCTGAAGAACTTGAAAGATAAAGCAGGAAACACTATTGGAAACAAAGGGCAGATAATGGAAAAATAGAGAGAGTACTTTGAAGAGCTACTAGAAGGGACAGATGTAACACAAGAAAGAACAAGAGAAAACACACCACAAAGGGAAACAACACGGGAAAGAAACCAAAACGAGGAAATTACAGAACAAGAACTGCTAGCGGCAATGAGGAAAGTCAAGCTACGAAAAGCACCGGGACACGACAAGACAACGAATGAGATGTTGAAAGCACTGACAAACGAAGCACTCGAAAATCTAAGAGGAATCATGAACACGATAGTGAAAGAGGGAAGAGCACCCCAAGACTGGCAAATAGGTATCATAACACCGATATACAAAAAAGGAGATAGTCAAGAATGTCACAACTATAGAGCAATTACACTGCTCAGCAACGCAGCAAAGATATTTGCCAGAATATTGGGAAAAAGACTGAGAAATCAACTGGAGGAGACACTTGAAGACACACAATTCGGTTTCAGACTGAACAGAGGAGTACAAGATGCCATCTTCACTCTAAGACAAATAACGGAAAAATCCATACGAGAAGGAGATACAGTACACCTTTGTTTCGTGGATTTGGAAACAGGCTTTCGACAGAATCGACAGAAACGACATATAGAAAACACTACGAGAAAGGGGAGTGCAGCAGAGCACAGTGAAGAGCATTCAAAGCCTGTATAGAAAAACGACAAATTACGTTAGATCGAAACATGAAACATCTCAAATGTTCGAGACAACGAAGGGAGTAAGACAGGGATGTATACTGAGCCCGATGCTCTTTACTGTGGTACTGGACGAGGCTATAAAAGGAACAAGAAAGGATGCAAGACAATACGTCATAGGCTACTGGAAGATGCAAAGGATCAAGATTCCCGAAATATGCTACGCCGACGATATGGTCATGGTCGTAAAAAACGAAGAAACACTGAACAGAAACATGCAGATATACAAAGGCGAACTTGACAAGAACAACATGAACATCAACCAGAGTAAGACGCAAACCATGACTGTTGGCAAAGAAGCAAAACAACATACAATATTGAGCTGAACGTCGCAAAACTGAAACAAGTCGAAAAATTTAAATACTTAGGCTCAATCGTGTCACAGGACGGAAAGCTGGACGAAGAAATTATTGAAAGAACCACAGCAGCGGGAAGACTATTCAACTCCATTAAAACAACATTCCTAGGAAATAAAGAAATCCCCAAAGACACCAAAACAGAGATATTTAAGAAAGTCGTCACCCCAACCTTGACATGCGGGTCTGGGTCTTGGACTTTGACGGAGAAACAAAGAAGAAATATTGAAGTGACAGAAATGAGATTGTTAAGAAAAATAGACAATCAATCATGGACAAGATAAGGAACACAACATTTAGAGACAAGCTTAACATGAAACCTGTAGATCGAACAATAGAGGAAGGACAATTAAGATGGTTCGGTCATCTCAAGAGAATGAATGAAAACAGAATAACCAGGAGTGTTTGAAGCGGGAAGTTAACCACTTAGTAATTTTGGTGTACAGCCGTGAGCGAATATCTGGCAATTGTGGCAATTTTCTAGCAATTGTGTGGCAATTTTCTGGCAATTGTGGCAATTTTCTGGCAATTTTCGGGCAATTGGCGATTTTGGTGTACGCATTTTTCTCAGGTGGTCAACCCCTCGGTTTGAAGCTAGAACAGTAAAGAAAAGAAGCAGGGGAAGACCTGGAAGAACGTGGTGTGATGAAGTGCAGAAAGCTGTGGAGAAGAGGGGAGAGACGATGGAGAGGGCGACTCGGTCGGTACAAGATCGGACAGGATGGAGAGAAATACAGGGTGATTCATCAGTGACCTTACATAGGCTAATGGGAGATAGAGGACTTCGGGGCGAGTCAGGATCCACTAAAGAAATTTTATTTTCTCCAATGGTTACGAAGATACAGGGTGTTTTGTGTTTCGTATGAAACTTTGATAAGCGATATTTCTGAAACGGCCAGAGGTATTTTGTTGAAATTCACCAGTAATATTTCTCTGTTGGAACTCATTCCGAAGCCATACCGCGTAAGTCAAAATCCAGGGCCGGGCTAGAAAAAAGATGCCCCTTTTTTGTTTCATCAAAAAGTACATTTTCTGACCGCTTTTTTAAAAAACTGCTATCGGATTCAAAAAGCTAAGAAAAAATTCTTTAAGAATCACTCTTCAATTTAGATGGCACACCTAAACCGTTTCGACAATAAAATTAAAAGTAAAATTTGTGGGTGACTTCCCATTTTAGACCGGACATAATCGACTCATTGTTTGATTCAATTCATCAAAATTAATTTTTTGGCTTGTCTCTGTTAAGTAGAAGAGCTTGGTTGAAAGAAAAATTCCAGAGCCGACCTTTTTTTTTAATGACAAAATTGAGAGTGAAACCAAAATTAGACTCGATTTGGTCGTCAAAAAAAATCTTCGGCTATGGAATTTTTCTTCCTACCAAGTCCTTCTATTCAACAGAGACAAGCCAAAAAATTAATTTTGATGAATTCAATCAAACAATGAGTCGATTATGTTCGGTCGAAAATGGGAAGTCACCCACAAATTTTACTTTTAATTTTATTGTCGAAACGGTTTAGGTGTGCCATCTAAATTAAAGAGTGATTCTTGAAGAATTTTTTCTTAGCTTTTTGAATCCGATAGCAGTTTTTTAAAAAAGCGGTCAGAAAATGTACTTTTTGATGAAACAAAAAAGGGGCACTTTTTTTCTAGCCCGGCCCTGGATTTTGACTTACGCGGTATGGCTTCGGAATGAGTTCCAACAGAGAAATATTATTGGTGAATTTCAACAAAATACCTCTGGCCGTTTCAAAAATATCGCTTATCAAAGTTTCATACGAAACACACTAAACACCCTGTATCTTCGTAACCATTGGAGAAAATAAAATTTCTTCAGTGGATCCTGACTCGCCCCGAAGTCCTCTATCTCCCATTAGCCTATGTAAGGTCACTCATGAATCACCCTGTATGGAGAAGGGATCCCACGGAGTACTTGACTCCACAAACCGCCTTACACCCGTAAGGGTAAAATAGGCAAAAGAATCAAGTACCTAAGTAAGTAAGTATGTTTTTTCTAAGATTTTTTCCTCCCACTGTGTACTACCTTCCCCTACAAAAAAAAACTGGAAAAAATTATACATAAGTGTCCACGCCATCCCCGGTCTCCTCTACCTTTCTCTGATACATGACTGCATTCAATGACTGCATACTGCATCCATGGTCTCCCTTTATCTATCACACCCCACACCAATTCCGATCCGACTACAATGTACAATACACACGGAAAATATAATTTCTCAACACGATTTTTTAAAATGAACAAACAGTACCTACCTAGCTTCATTCATTACTTGCTAATTACAAAAGAATTAATTAAAAACTTACGAGTAGGTGGGTAGCTTGGAGGCTCACGTCTTATGAATGTAGTCCGGAAGCCTTCACCATCCACAGGTGTCCTCAAGTAGAAATGAGTTTAACAAAATTGTCACCAAAAACTGTTAATAAGACCTTGTAATTAGGGTTGCCAGACGTCCTGGATTTCACAGGACGTCCTGGATTCAGCCTTAAAATTTTGCGTCCTTCCTAAGACCTCCGCAGGACGCTAAATGTCCTGTATTTTTAGACAAAGCTCTCCTGTATTTTTAATATACCTATACAGTTTCGAATTATTTGTGAGTACCTATTCTCTACATTTTTTCCCGGAGCTGCTCCATGATCTATCTTTTTAAAAATTATAGAATTTGTTATTTCGGTTTATGGCTCAAATGCCGATTCCGAGAGACTGTTCTCGCTGTGCACTACCTCTTGGACAGATGCTCGGAATAAACTTGTACTTGACCACATGGGCGCCCGGAGGGGGGGGCAAGGGGGGGCACTTGCCCCCCCCTGGCTCTGGAGCAGCTGAATAAATTCTTCCTCACGAAAAATTTTTTTTTTTCGAGGAAGGACAAAAAATTCATTTTCGAAAGAAAAAACTTTGGAAGGTAATTTACATTTTCTTGAATTATTGTTAGAGTAATTTGAAATTTCATTAGGCTTCTACCTGAATTAGATAGCTACCCGTAAAGTCATAAAATAGGTAGATAGGTAGGTAGGTAGGTAACGATCTGCAATTTGTGCATTCCAGCTACCAGCTCCACTGCCCAATATAAGGTGAAATGATTATGTTATTTTTTCCGTTTGGTATAAACACTGTAAAGAGCTTTGGATAAAAAGCAGTTTATTATCAAAACATTTCTAAGAACTAATAAGCCACTAAAAAGGTGCAGACTGGTGGGGGCAGAGGGCTGCCGCTGTGGCGCAGCGCTGCTTGCTCTACACTTGGTTATTCAGTTATCCAGTAATTCAGTCGGGGTTTTTTCAAGATAATGAACGAGTGTAACTATTGACCTGGCTATTTTGAAGTAAATTTTTATACATTTTGTACAAAATTACAAATTTTAATAAATTTCTCTAAAGTTAAGTTTAATTTTCAAATATATTTTCTTATTTTTCGCACAATAAATATTATCACCATTATTATTATTATTCGAAAAAATTTTCGCCTGCGGCGCTAATCTAAACGACTTCGCAAATTAGGCCAGGTAGGTATGTGACGTTCTCTAACTAAAGCTATTTGCCCCCCCCTGACAAAAATCCTGCGGGCGCCCATGCTTGACCATGTGAAATCGGAGCTACAAATAATAGCTGTATTACACTACACAATTTCTTGTACAATTTCTTGAACCTTCTGTCAAACCAACAATAAAGTTCATTGTTTTTTGACACTATTTTGGCAGATTGTTCAAGAAATTGTACAAGAAACTGTGTATAGTGTAATACCAGCTATAGAACCAATTTCAATATGTCGTGCAAAGAATTTTATTACTTCGCATTGAAAAATAAAAAAGTTCTTGAGGCGGTGGAGTCCGAACAAAAATACGTTTCTAAAAAATGTTTGAGTTTTTTTTATTCTAAATTTTTGCGAATTTCTTAGTCCTTTTATTCATTTGAGTTTATTTTGATTTCGAATAAGATTAATTGTATTAAAGCTCACTGATAAATTGATCATTAGTTTCAAAAGTCCTGTTTTTTAGACGTCTGTCCTGGTTTATGGAAGCTTATGTCCTGGAAATCCAATTTTTGCATCTGGCAACCCTACTTGTAATAGAGGTTCTGGGGAGCACAGAAATGTATCTAACAAAATCGTAGCTGATCCCGAACGGCAATTATTCAATTTTCAAGATTATCAGTTAAAAATGTCGTGATAAAAATTTTGCTTTGTTTTTTTTTCAAATTTTTAGAATAACTAAGATTGTCTAAACGGTTAATTTTGCATCTCTCCCAATATCTAAAAAAATCTCTGTGAATAGACTCATACCCTTCTGTTCTAATGAGAGTCCAAGACCTCCATTGTTGAGGAACTTCAACAAGTTTTGGAGATTACATGAATTTCCAAAGCTTCTGATAACACCCTTGTCCCAAAACACTTTGATAATATATTTAAGTTCCTCTTCGTAAGGTCCAGCTACAACTTTTGCAGTGCCGAAACACTTTTCAACTATTTTGTTCATCGTTTTGAAGGCAGATACAAACGGAATCACTCAAAGTACTCCCACATTTTCTATGTTTTCCTGATCAGTAAGACCGGCGCTCTCCTTTGAAAGTTTCTGGCAGGTGTTCCTTTTGAATATCTCATCGTGGTATTTTGCCCACTAAGCTCAACTTCCTGGGCCACAGCAAAACTTCATCACGCCAAAGTATCAGCACAAGATCATTCCAAAACAAATGGTTCACGAACCCTTGAAAAGATGCAACTCTGGAATGATGCAATTCTCGGTAACATACAAGCTTTGTCTTTTTCAAAAAAAAGGAGGGTTGATTGAGCTTGTGACACTCTCTTGAAAACTTCTTTCTTCCTTCAGAGCAAAATTTCTCATCAATGCGCCTTTAAATCTTCATAAGTTTTCATACTCGTAACCATTTTTTTCTATATTTTCTTCACAAACCTCATTTCAACGTCATTTTATCGAATTTCCCTCGTAAGTCTTTTAGAGTGATGAAGCAGTACGGGCATGGTTGTGGTGTAGCCATTCGCTGGCCATTGATCAAGAGAATAAGTTCAAGATCCGAAACAAATTTAAACCCAAGTCCATTGATGTTGGTCATTTGAAACATCAACTCGATATTTTCATATAGGTTTTTTTCACCTGGGGTACAATGCAAACCATTCATAAGCCTATTGAAACTGGTTGATACCCCCATTTTTCTCAATCGATCCTCAATCTACGTAACAACTTTTTGCTGCCTGTGTAATTTTTCTTTTCCTCTTTCTCTAAAATTATTTCTGCATCTTCTAGACCAATTAAAATCAAGTTGATGTTTGAAATGACTAATATCAATGCAATTCCTTTAAAATTTGTTCAGGAATTTAAACTTCTTTTGATCAATGACCAGCAAACAACTACGGCTACTTCCATGTCCGTACTGCTTCATCACTCTCAAAGACTTACTTGGGAAATTCAATGAAATTACGTTGAATAAGGTTTGTGAAGAAAATAAACAGAAAGAGATGGTTACGAGTATGAAGACTTATGGAGATTTGAGGCGCATTGTTTGAAAATTTTGCTCTGCAGGAGAAAAAGAAGAACTTTGCGAAAGATTGTCACATCATAATTAACCCCCCTCTTTTCGAAGCATCTCCTTTAAGGGTTTGTGAACCATTTATTTTGGAATGGTCTTGTGACGATACTTGGGTGTGATGAAGTTTTGCTGTGGCCCAAGGAGCTAAAATTGGTCGCCAAAAGTTACCAACATAAGATTTTTGAAGAGAACTCGTGGAAACTTTCAAAGGAAAGCAACAGTCTCACTGATCCGTGAAAAATGTGGGAGTACTTTGCGTGATTCCGTTTGTGTCTGGCTTCAAAACGATTAACAAAATTGTTGAAAAGTGTTTCAGCACTGCAAAGGTTGTAGCTGGACCTTACGAAGAGGGCATAAATATATTATCAAAGTGTTTTGGGACAAGGGTGTTATCAGAAGCTTTGGAAATTCATGTCATCTCCAAAACTTGTTACCTAAAGTTCCTCAACAATGGAGGTTTTGAACTCTCATTAGAACAGAAGGGTATGAATCTATCCACAGAGATTATTTTAGATATTGGGAGAGATGCAAAATGACCCGTTTAGACAATCTTAGTTATTTTAAAAATTTGAAAAAAACCGAAGCAAAATTTTTATCTCGACATTTTTAACTGATAATCTTGAAAATTGAATAATTGCCGTTCGGGATCAGCTACGATTTTGTTAGATACATTTCTGTGCTCCCCAGAACCTCTATTACAAGGTCCCATCAACAGTTTTTGGTGACAATTTTGTTAAACTCATTTCTACTTGAGGACACCTGTGCATCGTCGGAACGGCATTCTGGACTTTTTTTTGTTCTCCACTTTCGACAGCAACAGCAACAACAATAAAGCAGAAAGCTTGATGAAGCTCTCGCCGACCGGCCTGCGGCCTCACCATAGACATAGACTGTGCCATAGCCATAGACAAGACATCATGTCCGCAAGACGCAACCCATTTTCTCGCTCTGTATTGTTGGTGGCCTAACTTTCAGACGTTATTTGTATACAGGTGGTCCACTTTTTGATACATTAATTTTGAAAGATGATAGAGAATCGAGTAGAGAATCAAAAATGAAGGGGACTTTTCCTTAAAGAAATATTTCAGAAGTGCATAATAACGGTGATAAGTATAGCCCTTTAAAGTTGGAAATAAAAAATTAATGAACGATAATAATGCGTTTTATCAAAATCATCCAGGGGCGTGGATGATAGGGGGCACCCCTCTTTTTGCTCCCTAATTTTTTACCCCCTTGAATTTTTTCTCAATTGTTCATATTTTTGAGTTCTATGTTCAAATTAGAAGAATAAGTTACTTCTGCAAAATTTTGATTGGAGGCTTCATTTTTGAGATATCTGGGTTTGAAACTTTGAAAACCATCTCGAAATCCTCATTTTTAAAACTTGAAAATTTTGTTCCCTGAAAACTTTTTGTTTGTCAGCAAAAATTGTGGTTCATCAACTTTAAACGCCCACAGAATTTATTTCAATCGAGAAATCATTACTTTTCTTGAATTTCAATTCTTAGGCACTTGAAAGTGGTTGTTTTCGAGATGTTTTCCGAAATTTCAAACTCAAATATCTTGAAAACGAAGCCTCCAATCGAAGTTTTGCAACAGTAACTTTTTCTTCTAAATTGAACATTGAACTCAAAAATATGAACAATTTTCAAAAACCATCAAGGAGGTGAAAAATTTGGGGGCAAAAAGGGGGGTGCCCCCTATTATCTACGTCCCTGGGAAATTTTGATAAAACGCGTTTTCATCATTTGATAGACACTCACCTCAGTAACTTTATCAAGCACTCGCATCGCGACCGACTTGACCAAAATTATCAGTAACATTCCTATCACTTGTTGAGATACACAAGAGCAGTCTGACCGTCTTTGAGTCCTCAAAATAGTCTATGTTCTGAGTCAAGCTTAATTGTCTCTTAGTCCTCACTCACAACAGAGTCCCCATCCATCGATTTGGCGATTGTCAACAAGTTATCAAAATAGAACCTATCCTGAGCCGCCTGTCTTGTTTTCTCACCACTAAATTCTTGTTGTTAGAGGGTAACCCGAGGGGTAACCGGAATAAACATCGCAGGAGAAAACATCGCAGGAAAAAACATAGCGGAAAAAACATAGCAGGAAAAAACATCGCATGGAAATAAGATCGTATGGAGAAAACATCGCACGGAAGAAACATCGACCGGAAAAAACATAGCATGGAAGAAACATCGCAGGAGAAAACAGCGGAAAAAATATAGCCAGAAAAAACATCGCACGGTAAAACATAGCAGGGAAATAACATCGCAAGGGTGTATTTTTCCAAATCTCCTGTGGTCTCCCAACTATCAAAATCAAGTATGACCGCAAGTACGCGGAAATGAAGTCTTCAGTACAGGTCTAAGTACGTATGGGGGCCGCCTGGGGTGGAGGCCTGGATATATCAGAACTCTGGCCGTGCATGATGTGCATGATGGAAGTCTACACACGGTAAGGTATCATGTTTGGGTCGTGAGATTCAAGTAGGTACCTATGAGAGTCGTTCAAGTCAAAGAAATAAATAGGTATAGGGGCTGTCTGTAGCAGAATTTTTTCCTGGCTGTGATTTTTCCATGCTATGTTCTCTCCGGTGACCGGACAATTCTTCGCGCCGGAAACTTTGGAGCTCTAATGAGGCCGAGTGTGAGTGTGATATTCAGAGTCCTATCCCCCACTGGGTTTTTACGTAGCGTTTCAAGCCTTGCTGAGCCCCCTTGTCTCTACAAGGTATCGTTTGGGATCTTGATGAATCCCCTTGGGTATCTTGGAGATTTGCTTCGCCCTTATGCCTTGGACAGTTTCTCAGAGCCCTATTAGGCCCCCTTGTCATCATGTTGCATTTGTAGCCCTGCTAAGCCCCTTTTCATAATGTGTTAGTTTTCAAGCCCTAGTTAGCTCCTATTAGTGTTTATGTGTTGATCAAAGTTCTACGGGGCCCCCTTGTGTCCCCAAGTGTCATTTGGTCCGATTTATAGAGGCCTCTCCTCTCTTGTGTCCACATCGAAGCGTTTCAAGCTCTACTAAGCCCCTTTGTATCTTCAAGTATCGTTTGGAGCCCTATTGAGCCCCCTTGTGTCTTCAATTATCGTTTGCAGACCAGGTGACCTCTTTCAGATTTCTCGAAGTTTCCGGAATCTTAGCAGCTCCTTTGTGCCTTATTATGTTTTCAGATGCCTATGTGGCCCCCCTGTGTCTTTATGTTTCACTTATAGCTCTGCTGAGCCCTTTTTTACATTGTGCTAGTTTTCGAAGCTCTAGTTAGCTCCTATGAGTCTTTATGTGTTGGTCGAAAATCTACTGGGCTCCCCGAGCTCTCTTTGTGTCTCAAAGTTTCATTTGGAGCCCTAGTGGGCCCCGCCAGGCCTTCTTGCAGTTATAAGAATCCTATCCTCCCTTATATCTACATTGAAGCGTTTCAAACCCTGCTGAGCCCCCTTGTATCTTCAAGTATCGTTTAGAGCCCTAATGAGCCCCCTTGTGTCCACAATTATAGTTTGGGGCCCCGGTGACCCCCTTCTGACCTCTTGACATTTCTGGCATCTTATAAAAACTCTCTTGTACCTTTCCAGGTTTCTCAAAGCCCTATCAGGCCCCCCTGTGTCTTTATGTGTCATTTGTAGCCCTGTTGAGCCCCTTTCCAACCCGTCTTTGTTGCGGAGCTCTAGCCAGCTCCTGTGTGTCTTCATGTGTTGATCGGAGCCCTATAGGCCCCCCTTATGCCTTAGGGTGTCATTTGGAGCCCTAGTAAGCCCTATCAGTCCTTCTTGCGATATTTACAGCCTTATCCTCTCTTGGTCTACAGAATAGTGGTTTAGGTCCTGCTGAGCACCCTTGTGTCTCCTAATATCGTTTGGAGCCCCATTGAGCCCCTCATGCCTTTTTGTGTTATTCGAAGCCCTATCTAGCCTTGTGTCTACATTGTGGCTATTTGAGCCCTTCTAGCCCCCTTGTGTCTTAAAGTATGCGCGGGCGCAATGCTTGCGAAGAATTGTCCGGCGAAGAACAATTCACCGTTCTCCCCTGCTATGTTTTTTTCCGCGATATTTATTCCGTGCGATGTTTATTCCGTGCTATGTTTTATCCTGCTATGTTTTTTCCATGCTATGTTTTCTCCCTGCGATGTTTTTTCCATGCTATGTTTTCTCCGCTATGTTTTTTCCGGCTATGTTTTTTCCAGCGATGTTTTTTCCTAGATCCTTGTTAGAGTACTCGGAATACCGGAGGGACCTGTGGGCGGAGCCTAACTGCGCGAACTGAGTTCATTTAGTGGTGCACCTAGATTTGCAGTGGGATTTTAGGTTCGCCTGTGACCTGGCAACGGTCCACCACTCCAGCTGACGGTGTTGCTTCCCCCATTCCAACACACGGACTCGTCCAAAACGATTTTTGTTTTTCTGTTCAGCCCCGCCCGCAGGTCCCTGTGGTGTGCCGTCAACTCTACCTACTGATTCGCTCTCGTCAATTGTCTTTTGAGCCTTCAAATCCGAGTTTTCTCTTGAGCCGATTTTGGTGACCGTCTTGAGTCCTTGAAATAGAGTAGATACCTACCTATTCTAAGTCGTCTGCGGCAATTGTTATTGGGAACATCAAAAAAAAAGTCGCCTCTGACGGTAATCTTTTGAGCCTCAAAACATGGTTCGGATTAGGTTGCGACTGCACGATTTTCCAAATTAGAGTCTCTATTCTTTCCCTGGAACGACATGACTAGGCAAGAACCCTGACCGCACCCCTGGTAGAGGTTTTCAACATATCTCGCACAATTACATATCAAAAACTATATTTCTAATCTTAACATTTGTATAACAAAATTGGTATTTATAATAGAAAAGTTAACGCTAATAATATTCTATTTACACAAGTTTGTTAGAAATTCGCAGGACTTATACAATAACAACGGATAAACAAGAAAACGATTCATATTGGCCCCCTGGTAATGAATCAGAACGAGAGACAGACAAAGAGAAAAGAGTGGAAAAACTGAGTTGGCACGCAGTCTTCAACGGAGAAAAAAAAACAAACAAACAGCAAAATTGAACTCTTGGTCTCGTGGTGGGGAAGCTCGCTAGTCCGAATTCGATCCGTCGGAGTCGGAATTCGAAGCCTGAGTGTTGAAGTAGTTCTGGGTCTTTTCCTTCAGTTCCCTGTCGTCGGCCAGGTCCTGCACGGTCAAATCGTAAGCGCAACCGATGTAGGGACAGTTGGCCCCTTTCTTCTTCCTCGACTTGATGTACTGCATTATCGTTTCACGTTCGTATACGTGCCTGGAAAATTACAAAAAAACGTTGCATTAAAGGCGGCAGGACGTGACAAGAACCGGTTTGCCGTGACACTGAATCGAAATCAGGCCAGAAAAGCGGTTCGATGGCGAAATTGAGCAGAATCGGTCCGAAAAGTGAGCTCTGGGTAAGCGCCAGGAGCTGTGCTTTGATGATTTTTTTGAGCAAATTTTTGAAAAAAGCATTCAAAAAAACTTGACAACGATTTCAGTTGAGTTTTGCCACTTTATACGTGTTGAGTTTTTTCTTATTTAGGGCCAAATCGAGGGGCCAACCACTCCGAGAATACCTGTACAAAATGTTCAGAATACTTGGGAAATACTAAGGAATACTTGGAGAATACTAGGAAATATATGGAAATACCGGGAATATTCGGGAATACTCGGGAATACTCGGGAATACTTGGGAATACATGGGAATACTCGAAAATATGCGGGAATATCAGGAAATATCTAGGAATACCTAGGAAATACTTGTATCAGAAAATCTCAACAGAGATAGGGAGACAAGCCGTTTCCGTTTGTTATGGAAAAAATTTCGTCGTTCGAGAGAAAAACAAGACAGAGAGAACAACACAGTTCGAGGGTAAAAGAATCGGTGCTGTGAATTTCTGGGAAAAAACGTTAATGAAGGGAAGTGTAGACCAAAATGTCATACATTTTTAAGCATTGCTCCTCCTGATGCATGCGGAAAATAGTAATAATATTCATACGAGAACTTTCATAGAATTAACAGCTATTATTACCTATTTTGATCTTGTTCACCTAATCTAAAAATATTGTGGATTAGCTAGAAATTCGTGCGGAAATATTATCAGGTACCTGTGTGGTGTGGCGAGGTATATGGCATAATAAACAAGTGAATATCCCCTCACGTGCGTGAGTCGTAATAGCGCATTTTCTTAGGGCAGATCTCTGTCATTGATGAAAGTCAAGGTTGAAAATAAGAATGTTCATACGAGGCAACAGTAAGTTTCATGTCAATCGTTCCACTAAATAAGTGAGAGATTTCAAGGTGGCGGCGGAACCATGAAATTCAGTTTGAAAATAAGAATGATCATAATGCTTGACAACGGTAAGTTTCAAGTTCCATGAAAATCGTTCCACTAATAAGAAATTCCAATATGGCGGCCAAAATGGCGGCGAAATCATGAAATTCAGTGGAACGATTTTCATGGAACTTGGAACTTACCCTTGTCTCGTATGTATAATCTTATTTTTAGCGCATTGTCTTAAGAAAATGAGGCTTATATGGTCGGTTTAACTGTCTGTCCACCTGTCCGTGTATAAATTGAGAAGTTTACTCCTCCTCGGGGAATGAAGCTATAGGGCCTTGGAACTTTTTCCGATGGATAGCTGATGATCCCAAGGGTGGCCAGTGGGATTTTTGTATCCATACATAGTTATCAATATCATTATCAAAGCCCAAAAACTTCCTGTGGACTTCAAAGAAATTGAACTCCTGCTCGGGGAATGAAGCTAGAGCCCTGGAACTTTTTCTGATGGATAGCTTAGGTTCTCAGGGGTGACCAATAGGCAGATTGGATTTCATGGTTGCGAGCCATCTTGGTCACCATATTGAAATCTCTGATTAGTGGAACGATTTTTATGAAAGTTGGAACTTACCCTTGTCTCGTATGATCATTCTCATTCTCAAGCCAAGTTTCATAATTGCGCCGCCATCTTGCCGCCATATTGATTTTTTTATTAGTGAAACGATTGTCATGAAACTTGGAAATCTTGGAACTTACTCTTGTCTCAAATGAAAATTCTTATTTTCAAGCTGAATTCCATGATTCCACCGCCATCTTCGCCGCCATATTGAAATTTCTCATAAGTGGAACGATTGTCATGAAACTTGAAACTTGAAGAATCATCTCTCAAAATTTGTTACAACTACATAGTACCTTAAGGTGCGTTCAGTCAGCTTATTTAGTCGCTGTTTTAGTTTTAGTCGTTGTCGTAACAGAGAAGAGCGTTCATACAGCAAGATTTAGTCGTAAGAATTGACCAATAGGAGCTCGAATGATACTGCGCGAACCTTCATCTTCATACGGTCCGTGTTCATGATGGGTAGTATTAATATAAAAACTCGTCAAAAAATAAGCATAAATAAGTATTTGCTTACATTTATGAGGAGTACAACTCCTCTGAAATCGAAGCAAATGCTTATGCTATTTTTTTTATTGATACATACAACCCATTACCATCACCATCCGTGCTCATACCTTACACCGGTAATTACGCAACCTGCAAGTCGGCATCATACGATAAAGTTCGGAATTCTTACGACTAAAATTAAAACTAAAACTCTGTATGAACGCCGTGCATATGACGCGTGCTTTCTACTTTCAAATTTACGACAACGACTACGACTAAAACTAAAACCAAGCTGACTGAACGCACCTTTACACCCTGTATAATACAGGGTGGGTCAATAGTGAGGGATCAGAACACTACGTTTCACCCGTTCAAGATGAAAATATGATTCAAACGCATATCCACATCGTTTTTCATTCTGTATCACTCAAAAAAATTTAATTTCACAGGGTGAAGTGACTTATATATAATTCAGGTACCTTACGTATGTCAACTTTTTTCAAATTTACCATCCTATATTCTGTCACATATTCTTATTAGCCTTTGAAGCTCGCTTTGAAGGCTAATAGTGTATAGGTACAATGCCAATAGGTTCAGGGCGGTATGAAATGTTTCACGTTTTGGTGCGGCGTGGCGTTACCGGTCTTGAAATTTGGAATACATTGAGAAGAAGACATCTCTATCCACATGACATGGCGATAATGTACAGGGTGATGAAAAACATCTGAAAGTCGGTTATTCACGAAAGTCATAACTTCATTTATTATAATGGCACCCCCTGTATTTTTTGGCATGATTGGATTTGTCTGGCTACATTTTTCATAGGATATGTCCTATACCTAAAATGCATATTTTTTAAAATATTGGACATTTTTTGTGAAAAATAATTTTTACACCCTGTAGCGGGTGTTTTTTTATCTGACGTCCAAGTATGCGTGCTCCAGCCGAAAGAAGCCTCGTTCGGCCGGAGCACAGCATGCTTAGACGCCAGATTTAAAAAAACACCCGTTACTGTATCTAAAGCCAAACCTTATCAAGTCAGACAGGTAAAGCTGTCCTTTTTTCTCATGATGGTAAACATTTTTTGACGTTTTGATGCAGCTTTGTCAAACTGATTTTTTGACGTTTTGATGCGGCGTTGCCAAACTGATTTTTTAGATCTCAACCTATTATTATTATTTTTATTATTATTTACTAAAAAAAAAATCTCACTGCTAAGTTTTATACTTGATATTTATAACGTTATAAACCGCGAGAGGGCGTCAATTTGAGGTTTTTAGGCCTTTGACTGCGATATATTTGAATTTGGGAGCATAAGAAATACTTTGGGAATACCTAAGAATACTTGGAAATTTCAGGAAATACTGGGGAATACAAGGAAATACTGAGGAATACATGGAAATATTTGGGAATATCAAGAAATATCGAAGAATACTTGGGAAATAATAGGGAATACGTGGACATTCAGGAATAGGTCGGAAATACATGGTATTCCCGGAATACCTGTACAAAATTTCATGAGTGGTTGGCCCCTCGGGCCAAATTGATACTGTTGCTTCCTGTAAAAATTATTTTGAATACCCAAGAACGTGATAAGAAGTATAAGACCACTAGTTTGATACGTAACTGAATCGAAATCAAGCAAAAAAAAAACGATTTGATGGCGAAATTGAACAGGATCGGTCCGAAAAGTGAGTCCTGGGTAAACGCCAGAGGCTGTATTTTCAATGTGTTGTTCGAGCAAATTTCCGAAAGTTTTCATCAAAGAGATCTGGCAATGGTTTTGGTTCAGTTTTGTTATCTTGTTGGCTTTCTACGCCTGTATTTATTTCCTGCACATTTAGGTCGAATTGGATTGCTGCTTCCCGCAGAACTTGATTCTAATAACCCAAGAACGGGATAAAAACTGATTTGACATGAAACTGAATCGAAATCAAGCCAGAATAGCGGTTTGATGGCAAAATTGAATAGCAGCGGTCCGAAAAGTGAGCTCTGGGTAAGCACTGAAAGCCGCGTTTCGATGATTTTTACTGCAAAAATTTCAAAACGATCATCAGAAGGACGTGACAATGACATTGCCACAGTTTTGTCATCTTCTACGCCTGTATTTTTCCCTATACAGGTGTCCCAGATGAAACAACCCAACGCGATTTTCTCAGAAAATATCGAGGCAACAAACAAAATTTCCAATTTGGGGAAAGCCTGACTTTTTAGCTTTTTTTGAGGGGGCGCCGATGCTTGTAGGTGCTCTAGTTTCCAAGAAAATGCAGTATTAATCGGACGAGTCACAAGAATTCGAAAATTCATGACCGACAATACAAAATACTTCAGACGAGACTTCAGATGAAAAAGATCCTTTTTCTCTAGGTTATCCATTGATGTGTCGCTGATGTCTGTACCTGGCCCCAGTAAGTCAGATATTGTCTTACAGTCCAGCAAACACAATAATCGGAATTCATGACGTCACCGATCACACACACACACACGTGTTTATTGTAACATTAGCCAGTATTCATTGCTATGGTGAATCCAGGTATGGTAAGTGAAAAGTCCTAGTAACAGCTAGTGCTGAAATCAACAAATGTGTGATCGGTGACGTCATGAATTTCGATATTGTGATTGCTGGACTGTAAGACTAACTGACTTACTGGGCCAGGTACAGACATCAGCGACACATCATTGGAAAGCCCAAAGAGGACTTTTTTTATCTGAAGTAAATATTTTGTTTAGTCGGTCATGAATTTTCGAATCCTTGTGACTCGCCCGATTAAAACAGCATTTTCTTGGAAACTAGAGCACCTGAAAACATCGGCGCCCCCTCAAAAGAAAGCTGAAAGGTCAGGCTTCCCCCCAATTGAAAATGTTTTTTTGTTGCCTAGATGTTTTCTGAGAAAATCGCGCTGGGTTGTTTTAGCTGGGACACCCTGTATTTAGGGGAAGTACTACTGGTTCCGCGAAAAATATTCTAAATACCAAGAACGTGTGATAGTGCGACATTAAACTGAATCGAAATCAAGCCAGAAAGGTAGTTTGATGGCAAAACTGAACAGAATCGGTCCGAAAAGTGAGCTCTGGGTAAGCGCTAAAAGCTGTTTCCAATTATTTTTCAAGTAAATTTTGTTTTATTTTTTCATCAACAACTTGATGATGGTTTCAGTTCAGTGTATCACTTTGTTAGCCTTCTATGCCTGTAAGTTTTTTTCCGAGTAGTCAAGTCAATTTAGTTCTGAGGCTTCCGACAAATTTTTTTCCTAATGCCTAAGAACTAGTGATAAGATAAGAACCAGTTTGATATAAATCTGGATCAAAATCAAGCCGGAAATACGGTTTGATGGCAAAATTGAATAGAATTGGTCCGAGGAGTGAGCTCTGGGTAAGAGCTGGAAGCCACGTTTCGTGTAATTTTTCCTAAAAAATTTCAGCAAAATGTCAAAAATAGCTGTGAGGCATCTAGAAGCCATGGGGTACAAGTGACACATTTGTTTATGTTTAGTTCCTTATTATACAGTAATTTTTTGTAAACTTTTAAAAATGTAAAACTGAATTTTCGCGAATTTTTTGAACTTATTAGTTACACATGACGGCTCTGTTACAAGTTATAACATTCTGGAGCTCACATTTGCCAGTTTTAAATTGTGATATTACACAAGGCATTCAATTGAGGTCACCCAAGAACCTTGCTTTGCATAACAATTAATGGCAATTCAGCAGTTCAACTGCAAGGGCTTCCGTGGCCAATACGAACCTGCACTTGATGCTCTTGCAGGGATCGCGCACGGGCTGCTTGGTGATGGGATCGACGGTCGGTTTGAAGTTTACGTTAGACGAACACACGATGGAATCCTGCATCTCCTCGTAAAACTCCACCGGCTCGTCGGCCTGGCGCGCCACCACCTGGACGTCGTTGCGCTCGTCGCCGAAGACCTGGCACCACACCTCCGTGTCTCTGGCGTTGCCCATGGTGCTGGCGTCTTCGGCGTACTTTTGGTTGTACAACTCTTCGACGTCCATTTCGGTTTCGTCGTCGTCGGCGGCGTCGTCGTCGTCGTTGCGATCGGCCTCCGCCGCCCTCGCCAGGTGCTGGCGCACCTCGTTCACGGCGCTCTGGGCCTTTTTGTTTTCGAAATCGATGCGGCAGTAGTCCTGCGTCACCTGACACAGTTCCTCCAGACTAGAGGTTTTGTCGGAGCCCTCCAGTATGCTCTCGATGAGGGCGAAGTAGACGTGGAGGGCGGTCAGCGAGTCCGACAGGAGGTTTTCCTGGTTTTCCACTTGGGACTGATACATTTTCGAAAATTCTTGATGCGTTCTTCTCTTTGTTTTTCTCTTGACCTACTTTTGAAGGTTATGGATGTGGATTACGCCATGACAGGCGGAGGCGGACTGCTTTGCCGACCGTCCGGACCGTCAGACGGGGCTGTCACGTCAGATCTGCAATACCGACCGCTGTTGCCACATTTGCGTCCTGTCATTCAAAATATTGAAAATGAAGCCTTTCCTTTTCTTTATCAAAACAAATTCAAGATCCAGATTATCATGAAACTGAGCAAATTTACGATAGGCTGTGATGTTAGACACGATTTGATCTCATAAATGCATTTTAGTTGTAATGTTTTCAAATGAAATGTCAAATTTCATGGCCGCCCGAGATGACGATGATTGTGTAACAACGTTTAGTAACATGAAAATCATGAAATAGTCCGGTGGACTAGGGTTGTTATAACTATGCATTTTATGACTACGGAACAATTTTTTGCCGGCATGTCCAGAAAGCTTTCATCTATCATTTGAGAAGTGCTGCCAAGCAATTTTTCGATGTGGGGGGTCAGGGGGGCCCTTTTTTGACAACTTAAATCGTTTTTTATCGATGAAATCCGTAATAAAAATGCTAGATAAAAAAACTCCAACGGATTATTGAAGAGCAACTCGAAAGGTCACTTATGTGTGATGAAAATTATTACAGGGTGAACAGGTTCCGAAAAAAATGACTTTCCGTCAACATATGCAATACAGGCCAACCAGTAACCAACATGTTTTTTTTATGACATTTTTAGCGTCAAATTTAAAAATTTTCATAAATTATTGACAAAATCGGGAATGCTTTGAAAAACAATTGAAATATTATTATTTTTACAGGCCTACCAGATGACAAATTATGATAGTCAACTTTTGTTTTTCTTATGGCCGCCATATTGGATTTTTGCACTAATAGATAGAGAAAAAAATTAGCTTTCTGAATTAGTAACCAACATGTTTTTTCATGACATTATTAGCGTAAAATTTTGAATATTTTCGTAAATTATTGACAAAATCGGGAATGCTTTGAAAAACAATTGAAATATTATCAATAGCAACAACAAAAAAAAAAGACAGATTGTATTCAATTGACGTATCTAAGGGCTCGATACCAAGTTGCAGGCGCGAAGTTTGGGACAGCGTAACTTGCCAAATACAGCGCGGTCTGATTGGTTGGTATCCGCCGTTGCTATGGTAACGGCACTTACGGCGGTCTCAGCCCCAACTTGGTATCGAGCCGTAACTTCTTAATCGTGTTTTGTGCTTGTTTGTACCGAGAGCTCATAAATTAAATGAGTCGAGGGTGCCTGTGAATTCAAAAACGTCTGTCGAAATTAGGGTAATCCTTACTCCTTTTCTAATAAATTTGTCAAACTTTAACAAGAATGATGCGAGTTCCGACAGACGTCTTTGAACTCACAAACACCCTTGACCCATTCATTTCATGAACTACCGGTACAAACAAGCACAAAACACGATTACGAAGTTAGATACGTCAATTGCACACCATCTGTCACTTTTTTGTTGTTGCTATTGATAATATTTCAATTGTTTTTCAAAGCATTCCCGATTTTGTCAATAATTTACAAAAATTTCAAAATTTAACGCCTCAAATGTCATAAAAAGAACATGTTGGTTACTAATTTGGAAAGCTAATTTTTTCTCTATCTATTGATGCAAGAATCCAATATGGCGGTCATAAGAAAAACAAAAGTTGACTATCATAATTTGACATCTAGAAGACCTGGAAAATTTCTGCCAACGTTGATCGACTCGGAGTGATCAAAAACATAAAACTACCAAGTTTGATTGAAATAGCTTGAATGGTTGGAAAGATAGAAAATAATTTCTGTAATCAAAATTTTCAGTTTTTTCGTGATAAATCGTAAACCAATCAAAATATTCAGAGTTTCTTTACGGATTGTCAATCGCTACAAAAATGCGCAACTTTTTCCTAATTTAACCGACCTCGTATCTCTTACCGTTTCCAAGATACCAGTGGTGAGCATCGAAATTTTCACCACCCTGTATATCCTCAAGTTATGCAACAAATTTCACAATATACACAAATATACAATAAATTATGGTTAAAACTAAACAGCACCATCACCGGCTTCAATCATGTATGTGTTGTTATACAGGGTGTGAGAAAAAATGGTTGCTTTTTTTGCTGTATATTGAAAAAACAAGCAAAAAAAACGCATGGATTACACATTCACGTCAGTAATTTACCTTATCAGGTGTCTTGGCTTGGTTTGTCTCCCCGGAAACTTCCTTCCTCCCTAATTTTTCACTTTTTATGTCTTGGTGTTTCCAGAATGATGGTGATACAAACTTCCAGAGGAGATTATCCCCATCAAAAATGGACCAGAAAAAAAATAACTTCGATGTCCGAAAATGCTCTGTTGAAAAGATACACCTGTATCTTAAACACCCTGTTCAAGTTGACTCTTCAAAATCGATTTTTTGACATAACTTTTGAACCGTGAAACTGATTTTGTTCAAATTTGAAATCAAGTTAACCAGAATAGGTATCTATCGAATAATAGAAACGGTGTTTAGAAAAAAAATCAGGGGCGTAAATGATGGGGGGTGTCTTCGTATTTCTCTCCCTATTTCCAACCCCCTTGGCTATTTTCATAAAGTGTTCTAATTTTTGGATTTGACGTCCAATTTAGAAAAAAAGTTACTATTGCAAAATTTTGATTAGAGGCTTCATTTTTGAGATATTTGGGTTTTAAACTTTGGAAAACATCTCGAAATCGCCACTTTCAATGGGCCCAATTTTTTTCCCTAAAAACTCTCGTTTCTCAGAAAAAATAATGGTCCATCAACTGAGAAATTCTAGAGAACCTATTTCTGCTGAGAAATCATGAGTTTTTTTTTATTCTAATTTTTAGGCCTTTGAAAGTGGCAATTTCGAGATGTTTTCCAAAATTTCAAACCCAGATATCTCAAAAACGAAGCCACCAATCAAAATTTTGCAAGCGTGACTTTTTCTTCAAATTGAACGTAAAATCTAAAAATAAGAACAATTTGGGAAAATAGTTAGGGGTGTAAAAAATAGAGGGGGTAGAAATGAGGACACTCCCCATTATCTACACCCCTGATTTTTCGCTCAACACGTTACTATTATTCGATAGAGACTTATTCCAGCTAACTTTGTTGAAAATTTGAACAAAATCGGTTAAACGGTTCAAAACTTATGTCAAAAAATCGATTTTGAAGATTCAACTTGAACACCCTGTAACTTTTCAACGGAGCATTTCAGGACATAATAATAATAATAATAAAAGGTCTTTATTTAGGCGAAGTCTAGCCATGGGCTATTCAACTCAACCTATAATAGTTTATACAAACTTAATAATTCGCAGATATTTGCTTATCTAACAACAAAAAGTGCAAGTCCCTGCGAAAGATGTTTACCGAAGTTGATTTCAGAGTGCCACTTAAACCGTTGAAAATTGAAACTGCATGGAAAACAAAGGATCTACAAAACATGGCTGTTCGATGTTTAGGCAGTGTTAGAGAATCTAGATGTCGCAAATTGACGCCGTGGCAGTCCCGCCGAAAACAGAGTTTTTCTTTGAGGTATAGAGGTTGACCTGTGGCGAAAATTCTACGCACAAGCACTGCCACATGGAAAGTGAACAAATTTTGAACCTTGAGCCAACCCAGCTCGTTGATTTTGTGAGTTACATGGTCATCTTTCGTAGTCCGAATATCAGTCGACAGCAAGTGTTCTGAACCTTTTGCAACCGTTGCTTCGTGGCATAGTCTAAACATGGATAATACATTGTTATGCAGTAGGTCAGCAGAGATATCACGAACGACTCACACAGTTTCTTACGAAGGCTAAGACTCGCCAATGACCTGATTCTATACACAGACTTTACCGCCACATAAGCCTTTGCAATTATGGAACCGACGTGACTCTTGAAACGAAGATCGTCATCAAAGATTATTCCCAAATTTCTGACCTTATCCTTGACCGCTATAACCTGACCATCCACTAGAATCTCTAACTGCGTGCTGACCTTGGATCTGTCTTTTGGGGAGCAGAAACAAATTGCTGTGCATTTTTCAGAATTGAGTTTGAGACCGTGGGCACCAGCATAACTAGATATTCTGTAAAGATCTTCATTCACAAGGGCACAGGCACCCGGTACGTCCATAGGGTCGAAAGGAAGAAGCAACTGAGTGTCATCCGCATACACAAACAGCTTACATGATGAAACACAATCAGGCATATTAGACACATAAATACAAAACAGAATCGGACCCAAGATAGACCCCTGAGGAACCCCCGACGATATGTGACACAGACTAGAGTGAATTTCATCCACTACAACTTTTTGAACTCGTCCAGTCAGATATGATTCAAAGAAATTGACGGTTAGTGGGTCAAATCCGTAATATTTCAGTTTGGCAATCAGCAAGGCGTGGTCAAGTGTGTCAAAAGCCTTAGAAAAGTCAAGTAGTGTTAATATGGAAGGGTGACCTTTATCCAAGGAAGCAAAAATATCGTCAGTTAAGTCAATCAGGGCAGTGTTCGTACTATGTCCCTTACGAAAGCCTGATTGTCTGGAAGAAATAATATTCTTTTCTATAAGGTATGTGGAAAGTTGAGAGTGTACTAGTTTTTCTAAAATCTTTGACATTGTCGGTAGAATACTTATAGGTCTAAGGTCAGTAAAGGAACGAGGCTCTGATTTTTTTGGTAATGGATGAACATAGGAAGTCTTCCAGAGTTCTGGGAAGTAGCCAACCTCCAGACAGCAGTTAACGACATGCGTTATGTAAATAGACAATACGGGCGCGCAGATCTGCAGCATTCTAGATGTAATTCCATCCGATCCAGAAGCATTCGACGTGAGTCCATTTATGATCTTGGTTACTTCTTCAGTGGTAGCCAACTGAAAAGAAAATGAAGAATTTTGGACGTAAGGCACCTTGTTTTTCAATTTCTCAACTTCTTCCACGCAGCTGTTAGCAGAGTTAAAGACGGAGGCAAAGTATTGATTCATTTCGCAAACGTTCTTTAAATTATCGGGTAACTTTGAACTTGGTTTTTTACCTATATTAAATTTCTTTAGGGCTTTCCACATATTTCTATCGTTAAAACTAAAACTATTTATATAGGCAGATTTTTCCCGTCTTATGCTGGCTAAGGTGAAATTACGCAGATCTTTGTATGACAACCAGTCACTTAGCCTACCAGATTTTTTATATTTACTAAGAGCCCTATCGCGCAATTTCATCATTTTCTTTATGTTTTGAGTCATCCAGGGAGCACAGGGCTTCGAGACTCGAGATGTAATAAATGGCACATGTGCGTCAAAAAGGGATAAAATTGAGTTATTCAAAAAAGCAACTTTGTCATTTATGTCAGGTATGTAAAGGACATTATTCCATGGATATTGATTAAGGTCGTAAAAAAAATTTTCTGAGTCAAAGTTTTGAAAGTCTCTATATGTAATTACCCGTGGGGGATTTTTGGTACCCTTGACTTGGGCTTCGCAATACACTAGCCTGTGATCAGATATTAGATCAGCACTTAAAGTTCCACTATTCAACACTAACTCTCCATTATTTACACAAATGACATCTATCAGAGACTGTGTGAACTGAGCGATTCTAGATGGTTCGGAAATTACTTGTACCCAATTATAGGCTTCTAAGCAGTCAGAGAACAAATTCTTACTCATTTGATTGATGTTGATATCACCCAGAAGCATGATGCTATCATACTGTGGTGTAACAAAGGAGACTATATCATCAAAGTGATTGCAAAAGTCAACTACACTGCTTGTGGGTGCGCGGTAGACTACCCCAACCAAAAAGCTAGGTCTTATGTCATAGAATTCCAACCACAGTTGTTCAACGCCCAACATACCCTCGAAATCATCAAGAACGACCCTGTATCTCAAACTCTCCATGACATAGGCTGCCACGCCGCCTCCCCGTCCATCACGGTCTCGCCGAACAAGTGAATAACCCGGAATCGCAACAACATCTGAAGAAATACAATCAGACAGCCATGTTTCAGAAATGCAGACTATGTGAAATTTCTCTCGTAAGACAAGTGACACAAATTCATCGAAACCTGTAAACAAAGAACGAACATTTAAATGACATATTTTAAGGTTTGTATATGTGAGGTTCGATATTTGCCGCTGATGGTCAGATGGTCGCCCGAGGTGATGAATCAACGGTGGTTGTTGCTGTCGCTGTTGCTGTGGTTGTTGCTGTTGTTGTTGTTGTTGTTGTTGTTGTTGTTGCTGCTGCCGTAGCTGTTGTTGTTGTTGTTGTTGTTGTTGCTGTTGTTGTTGTTGTTGTTGCTGTTGTTGTTGTAGTTGTAGTTGTAGTTGTAGTTGTAGTTGTAGTTGTAGTTGTAGTTGTAGTTGTAGTTGTAGTTGTAGTTGTAGTTGTAGTTGTAGTTGTAGTTGTAGTTGTAGTTGTAGTTGTAGTTGTAGTTGTAGTTGTAGTTGTAGTTGTAGTTGTAGTTGTAGTTGTAGTTGTAGTTGTAGTTGTAGTTGTAGTTGTAGTTGTAGTTGTAGTTGTAGTTGTAGTTGAAGTTGAAGTTGAAGTTGAAGTTGAAGTTGAAGTTGAAGTTGAAGTTGAAGTTGAAGTTGAAGTTGAAGTTGAAGTTGAAGTTGAAGTTGAAGTTGAAGTTGAAGTTGAAGTTGAAGTTGAAGTTGAAGTTGAAGTTGAAGTTGAAGTTGTAGTTGTAGTTGTACTTGTACTTGTACTTGTACTTGTACTTGTACTTGTAGTTGTAGTTGTAGTTGTAGTTGTAGTTGTAGTTGTAGTTGTAGTTGTAGTTGTAGTTGTAGTTGTAGTTGTAGTTGAAGTTGAAGTTGAAGTTGAAGTTGTAGTTGTAGTTGTAGTTGTAGTTGTAGTTGTAGTTGTAGTTGTAGTTGTAGTTGTAGTTGTAGTTGTAGTTGTAGTTGTAGTTGTAGTTGTAGTTGTAGTTGTAGTTGTAGTTGTAGTTGTAGTTGTAGTTGTTGTTGTTGTTGTTGTTGTTGTTGTTGTTGTTGTTGTTGTTGTTGTTGTTGTTGTTGTTGTTGTTGTTGTTGTTGTTGTTGTTGTTGTTGTTGTTGTTGTTGTTGTTGTTGTTGTTGTTGTTGTAGTTGTTGTTGTTGTTGTTGTTGTTGTTGTTGTTGTTGTTGTTGTTGTTCTGCGTTCAACTCTCCACTGGTGTTAGTGTAGTCGGTGTGTTGTTTAACCTGCTCCATTTTTTTACGGTACATTGGGCAATCCCAGTCTCTGGCCGAATGTGCACGTTCCAAGATTCGGGACCGCTGGCAGTTGATGCAGTTCAGTACCTCCGAAGTGCAGACTTTTGAGGAATGCAGATTCCCACATTTGTGGCAGGTTTCTTCTTTTTGAGAGCAGTGTTTGCTCACATGCCCGAATGCACAACAGTTGAAGCAAAGAGGGAAGTTTATGATCTCTTTGACAAATGTTGTCGTAAGGTTGACAAATATCGTTTCTTTCTTTAGCAGACACTTTGCAAACCGCACGTCAGTTTCTACCAACCAATTTTCTTTCAAAGGATTTCTACAATTTGCCTTATGTACAATCTTTGTTTTAGATTTAATTGCGTTCATATCAAAATCCTTTTCTATGTCCTCATTTTGTACGAAGATGTCTGTCAGCAGTTCTTCATCTGACATGCCTTTGTAGAGTCCACATATTTGTATTGTTGGTTTTCTTGTATTCCTATCCACTGTTTCGATGTCTTTGGACTTGGTCTTAAGTATTTCCTGTATCTTGGTTTTTTGTTCTTTGTCCTGAGTTACTAGAAGAAGCTTATCTTTAGAGAGTGATATTACATTTTTGAAGCCACCGTTTATGTCCTTTGTTGCGATGTCTTTTGTAAGAACTTTCCATTTGGGCATTATATCCTGTCCGTCGATGGTTTTGACGACTAGCTCATTTTCACGATTTGGACCTGGTGGCGGTGTCTTCCATGTTTCTTTAGCACTAGTTTGTTCATCGCTGTGTCGTTTTTCTGGGATGTTGCCGTAGGTTTTTGTTGCGCTTGCATAGGTCTTGTTTTTCATTGGTGTGACTGCATTTTCTTTCACTTGTTCTTTCTTTGATGAGTTGTGGGCATCTTCTACTTTGTTCTTCCATAATTGCCTCTCAAGCTGGCGTTGGTATCGGAGCACTCTGATCAAGTCTTGATAAATTGTGTCTGTTGCTTCCGCGACAAGTTTCTGGTGCGATTTGTTGAAGATGGTTTTGCCGTTTAATTCGCTGGTGGTGGCCTTTTTTATTGTTTTCAACGCTTGTACCATGTCATCGATAATATCATCACCCAAATCTTCTTCCGCATCATCACCTTCCTCGATCTCCTCTTCTGAAGCATCTTCCACATTCGCAGCGCCTTCCTCGTCCTGGTTGGTTTTAGCTAGCTGCGTCAGTAGTTCAATCTGCCTCAGATCAAGGCTAGATTTAGATTTTGAATCCACGTTGAAGTTCGACTTGTGTCTTTTCAAATTAACATCATCGTGCGGTGGGGTTCGCTTTTTTACACTGCCTTCCATTTTTAACTCGTGACCCGGGGTGCCCCCTCGAAGGCCACGAATCTAGAAAGTCCGGGCCTGGCCAGGTCAGGTGAGCGCAGCACTGATAACAACTGTCAACTCGGTGAATTGCAAAATATTACAATTATTGTTTCTCACTAAAAGCGTTTCACAGGGCACATAGCATCAGGAATTTTATACGCAACGGTCGCACGGTGGTCACTTGTACAGGGAAGCACGTTTTCAAAATAATTGAATCGGTATTCACAATACTTTGGGATCACTCGAGCAGCGCGATTTAACAACAAAGGCTCAGAAGCTTCATCCTCGTTCTCTCGAGGTAGAAGGTATCAAAGGTATATTTTTTTCCTGGTCCATTTTTGATGGGGAATCCTCCCTACAAGTTTGTATCACCATTTTGGAAACACCCTGTATAACGCATTGACGCATACTTACCTACATGACTGATGCCGGTGACGGTGAGTGATGTGGCTGTTCAGTTTCCACCCTAATTTGTTGTTAAACTATAGTATACAGGTAAGGTGACCAGACGTTCCGATTTGATCGGAACTGTACCGTTTTCGGGAGACACTTTCCGATTGGACTTTCTGTTCCGTAAATGTTCCGATTTGAGTAACTGTTCCGTAAATGCTCCGATTTCCGATTTGAGCAACGAACATTTCAATTTTTTTTCACCCATTCTATATTTTTGGTAAATTTGGTTGAAATTCATGTAGATTGTAGTTTATTCACAATATTGAATTTATTTCGATTGGCACCCACGCTATGCAAGTGGGTCGCGACCGAGGACTCGACTGTCTCTGTCTTACTCAAGGGAGGCTGTGGCCTGGCCAAAATCAGCCTCGTTTTCCCGCCAATGACCAGGACCACAGCCTTCCTTGAGTAAGAAAGTTTTTGATCATACGGTAGGTACATGTTGTTTCAAAAAAGCATATCTTTATTAACAACATTATTTCATTATTATTGGGATTATTATGAACACTGTTGGTTGAAAAGGGGGCAAATAAGGGACAGCACTTACCCGCCCTTCTGCTGTTTTTTTTTTGCAGAAAAATGATCAGAAAAACTAAGTTCCAGACTCTGTTTCAGAAAATATCCCCCAATATCGGTCTATCCAACAAGTAACAGACGCGAAAAAATGAGGAATAGATGGTATATCCCATACACTTTCTATTTCCAGTAGAATGACTTTTTGGAGCTAAAATAAAGTGACAAGCTGGAACGCTGAGAGAATACGGCCGATGCCCGCTGATAGTTTCGCTCCCAAACTTAGCAGGTTCCCTCAGCCGTAGTCGTAGCGCCCCAGCTTATTGTCGCTTTATTTTTGCTCCAAAAAGTAATTTTACTGAAAATAGAAAGTGTATGGGATATAGGTAGGTGCCTGAAAGTTCTAAATCAGCAAATGAAAAGTACGCCCCTTTTTCAATCAAAAAAAAAAAAAAAAGGCTTCCCATGTTCCGATTTTTTCACTGAGAAATCTGGTCACCTTATATACAGGGTGTCCATTTTTCGAGGCTAAGCATGGGTATCTCGCTTATCTTGAGAGATACAAAGTCGGTTGAATCAGGAAAAAGTTGCGCATTTTCATGACGATAAATGATCCAAAACGAAATTTGACGTATCGATTTTGGTTTTTGGGATATCGTGAAAAAACTGGAATTTGAATTTTTGTTTCTATTTTTTATTCAAAAAACGGTTGAAGGTGGCCTTTTCTAATCTAGACATTGCCAGGACACTTTTTCAAGGGGAATTCAAAGCTGCCAAAATCATTATTCTAGCTTTCAAAACAACCGAGATACGACATTCAACTTTTTGCTCTAATGGGCGCCATATTGGATTTTGATATTTTTGAATACGGTATTCTTTTCTGGTTACAACGATGTGCCACATGTCACTGTTGAATAAATGTTGACCATTAACGTTTTCTTTATTGTCGGTGCTGATTTTGTTTCCAAAGCACTCTTTGAAAAATGAAAAAATAATTTTTTGCTCAAAAGCATTAATTCAACAGTGGCATGTGACACATCGTTGTAACCAGAAAAAAATATTGTATTCAAAAATGTCAAAATCCAATATGGCGCCTATAAGAGAAAAAAAAGTTGAATGTCATATCTCGGTTGTTTTGAAAGTTAGAATGAAGATTTTGGCAACAATGAATTCCCCTTGAAAAAGTGCCTGCACAATGTCTTAATTAGAAAAAGCCGAGGAAAAAGCTACCTTCAACCGTTTTTCAAATAAAAAATAAAAACAAAAATTACAAATTTCTGTTTTTTCTCGATATCTCGAAAACTAAAACTGACAAGTCAAATATCTTTTTGGATCATTGATCGTCATGAAAATTCGCAACTTTTTTCTAATTTAACCGACTCTGTATCTCTAAAGATAAGCGAGATACCCATGCTTAGCCTCGAAAAACGGACACCCTGTATACCTCTGTATAATGTAAAATACGAAATCAAAGTTGAAAGTAAAATTTTGATGATATTCTTCAAGGAGACCACAACACAAAAATCGAGTCTATATTTTATTTGACTAACTCATGGGGAAGGTAGTTTAAGAGTATACGGAACAAATCTAAGTTTTCTAGACGAGTCCGATCAGCTGATAAAACATTATGAAAATATTATCGTGACGTCACTTGGAAAGATGTTTTCACCTAGATTTTCACCTCCGATTTTCACCTATCATGTTCCCATGGTCTTGATATTGCTATCGTCGTTTTGACAGACGTCATTGTCTTCAAACAATCAGTAATAATTATATGGCAGGCTTGAAACCGTCGTCGTCTCATCGGCAACGGAATAAGGCGTCATTGTCGTTCTTAATTATAACCGCAGCGCCCGTCACGAGCTAAGTAATATTACAAGACCCTTTGCAATCGTTCTAGTTTTTTCAACTCTTTCATCTGAGACCAACTTGTATTTTGTGTTGTGGTCTCCTTTCAGTTTTTTCAAAATATTTCAGGAACGCTTCAAGAT
The DNA here is from genome assembly GCA_949128115.1 of Anaspis maculata. Taxonomy (NCBI): domain Eukaryota; kingdom Metazoa; phylum Arthropoda; class Insecta; order Coleoptera; family Scraptiidae; genus Anaspis; species Anaspis maculata. Next base: position 71,689,229 of record OX421966.1, read on the forward strand.
ATTTCAAAACAGTTTGTTGTGTCTCCACACGCATTGAATGAAGCATCAATTCCTAAATTTCGCCCACTTTATCTATCTTGGTTTTTGAAATCAGTAAGAACAAAAATATTTTTCTCTGCCATCCTGTATATATAGTTTCGGCACCAATGACGCAGTTGGGTGCGGTTCTCAACCAGTTCAGATGGGTATGATCAACAAATATGCCAATCGGCATCTTTCAATGACGGAACTAAACTCGGAACTAAAGGTCTTTGGCGCAATTTTTTCTTCATCATATTGCATGTTGACGGAAAGTCATTTTTCTCGGAACCTGTTCACCCTGTAATAATCTCGGTAATAAGTCTTATCACACATCACACTTAAGTGACATTTTGAGTTGCTCTTCAATAATCCGTTGAAGTTTTTTATATAGCATTTTTATCACGGATTTTATCGACAAAAAACTATTCAAGTTGTCGAAAAGGGGCCTCCCTGCCCCCCCCCCCCCACATTGACAAATTGCTTGGCAGTACCCGTGGCAGCACTTCATCTCAAATGATAGAGGAAAGCTTTCTGAACATGCCTGCAAAAAATTGTTTCGTAGTCATCATAAAATGCATAGTTTGATTCAACGGTTTGGGCAATATTTGGCGCTAGTCCACCGGACTAAAAGGTCTAAACCAAGTTTGGAAAATGGAACAAAGGCGTCAAAGGAGCGTTGCAAATCCATGAGCGTATAACCATAGACCGTATAACCAATTGAGCGCAGGCTGCTTTTGAACTTTTTGCACCAGCCAAATTTAAATTTACCAATGAAGCAACGACAGATGAACGTGAGTCTGGCAACAGTGTATACTTACCGACACTTACCGACCGCACTGACACTGATGACAGTAATGACAAACCTGTGACAACCGACAGGTGACCTAACCTCACAAACTGAGCGTCGTTGTTGTTTATCTGTTGTTATTTTCGTGAAAAAAATGACGGGGTGGTATTACGACAAAAAAGAACTGAGAAATGCCCCTTCCATACAAGATGGGATAGACTACGAGACGGAAATGCGTTACAGACGCGAAGGTGAGCTGACAATCGTCCGGTTACCCCACGAGGGAAAATCGAGTCCTGTTTTTTTTTCCAGGGGTGAGGTTCATCATCAATACGGGGGCCAAAATGGACCTGGGCATCAGCACCATAGCCACCGGCGCCGTTTACTTCCATCGCTTCTACATGTTCCATTCATTCCGCGAGTTTCCCCGCTACGTGACCGCCTGCTGCTGCCTCTTCTTGGCCGGCAAAGTGGAGGAGACGCCGAAAAAATGCAAGGACATCATCAAGGCCGCCCGCGGCTTCCTCTCCGAACAAGAATTCGCCTCGTTCGGCTACGACCCCAAGGAAGAAGTCATGACACTGGAACGGATCCTCCTGCAGACCATCAAATTTGATTTACAAGTATGTATTGAGCTGGTTCTGCTAGAGTCCAATTAAGCTCTTGATCACTCTATATAAGCTCCTGTTTGAGTTATCATTTATGGCTACTATCTGCTAAAGTTTTATAATAATTGGATAATTCCAATTCCAGGTGGAGCACCCGTACGGCTTCCTGACGAAGTACGCCAAGTGCCTGATTGGCGACAAAAAAAAGTTGGAAAAGATGGTGCAGATGGCGTGGACTTTCGTCAACGACAGCTTGTGCACCACTCTGGCGCTGCAATGGGAACCGGAAATCATAGCCGTGGCGCTCATGTACCTGGCCGGGAAGATGAAACAGTTTGAGATAGTCGATTGGGTGGGGCGCAGCCCGAAGCACTTGCGTTGGTGGGACTTGTTCGTTGAGGACGTGACCATAGACTTGCTGGAGGACGTGTGCCATCAAGTGCTGGACTTTTACTCGCATCCCTCTTCAGCCCCTGCTGCCACCGACAGTCCTCCATTGCAACCTAGGTGGGTGCTTGCTCTTTTTTGCTCTAATTTTTATTTTATTTTCTAACATCCTCAGAATCAGAACTCTCAATTTATTTGATGACACCCTACCATTGTAGACAAAAAAAAGTAGGGCACTATTATTCTTTATTTTGCCATGTTTGCAATAACTTGGGTCCAAAATGCCCTTCAATTTAGTCATGTCAGTTGCACCTAACAAAGGTGAACATTCAGCTCAACTCAACAGTCTAAAGTTATACTTTTAAACTTGGTATTTCCAGACGAAAGTGACAGTTTTAGACTTGTGAGTGACAGTTGTAGACTCTTTAAGTGACAGATGTACAGTCCAAAGTGACAGTTCTACAGGTCATGGTGACAGTTATAGAGTTGAAATTAATATTTCTGGAGTCCGAAGTGACCGTTCTAGAATCAAAAGTAACTATTCACAACAATAACTAACTCAAATTGTATAAAATTACTTCTGACAATAATAATCTTCATGTCTAACAGTGGCAATTTGACGAGTCCAGAAGGGTACAATAATAGGCTGAAATTGATTTCTTGAAGTTTGAAGTCCATTGCGAAAGTTTTAGGGTCAAAAGTGCCAGTTCTGAGGTCTGATATTGTTACAAATAGGAAAAGAGCAGACCCTTTCCGTACCCGTGAACTGGGGTTTGCTCTTTATTGCAGTTCAAGCACGGCTGAAATCGGTAAAGATAAATAGGATTAGGAACGCATACATTGCTACTTTACTAAGTTTATTGAAGAACGATAACACATCACACGCCTTACAACCACAGATCTAAATACTTTACTTACATGCTGATTATCGGAACCACAATGTATTGAATGAATGCTGAAGAGGGCTAACCGAATGACAATCGACCATGACAATGACTACAACCAAACCAATGAATAAATCAAATGCCTCCGTGTTCCAAAATTGCAAGACTTTTTATCGAATCGTCCAAATCAGGTCAGTGACGCAAGTAGGTACTTGTTACATGACTTCACTTGTTTTTCGTGCAAATACCTTTGTCTGCATTTCATTCCATTGCGTAAATGACCTAGCGTCTGCTGATGATTTGAACAGTTCGGCGACTTCCATACTTAAACTACACGTGCCTGTTTTTTTATTTCAAGGGATGAACTTCTACCTAGGGCCCTTATGTCACTATCATGACAATATGACAACTCTGCGATTAAAAGTGACAGTTTGAATGTTTCACACCCCTATTTTGCTCCCCGATCCCGTTGGTGTGCGGTGTGCTTCATCTTTCGTTTAGTACCATTTCCATTTCGTTCGGCGGGTTGCATATCTGCCCGGCGCTTAAAATACACTGCGTAATTTCCTAACTTTCACGAGAGTTTGTGGATCTTCCGCAATTTTTTTCGAAAAACCTTCTTGGCCACTGTTTGTAGTCCATTCCTATTTTTGGAATGATCAAAATCGAGGTCCCCTTTATGACACGGTCACCACTCTTTTTTGAATGTCTGTACAGGGTGATCACGCGAGAATTCCCCCCATACTGGAGGTTCCCCTTTTAAGATTAATTTGAAAAGGAAAAAACTTTTTTTGAACAATTTTTTCAGTAGATTTCCAAATTGGAAACTACTAGAGCTATTCTGTAAAAAATAAGATCCCATAAACGCTCTGTTATGTAGAAATTCGTGTCGGCCATTGGCTGTTGCCTAGGTAGTAACAGCGTAACATAGCCTTCATGAAATGTAGCATGGAATGTAATTTTTTAGAGAATCGCACCATATATTACTTCACAACCGATAATATACAGGGTGTCACAAAAAAAAATTGTTGATGCGACACCCTGTATATTCGGATTGCAATCGGTGTACTTTTTTTATTCTGAATACTCGAGAACCGTTTGCGATATCGAGTCGCGGGAAAAACCGTTCAATTAACCATATCTTTGAGGTCCTATTTCATGTAGTGAGATCTCTCATCTTTCATTGAGATCTTCCCAAATCAAAATTTTAATGTGTGAAATTGAATTTCCTCGAAATTTCAAGATAACTATTCCATTTCAAGTTATACACCGTACTTACTGTTTTGATAAGTTCTGCTGAAGGTCGTTTGCAGTTTGAAAAAATATTCATAGTTTCTCATTTTATAGGTAAAAACGTGTTTTCCAGATTTTTGTTTTCAATCATGAAATGAAAACCGCAGAAAATGTTTTAAAACTTTTTGCACTTATCCATCAAACTTTCAAAGCCCTTTCAGATGTCATATCACTCGATGTTTTGCTGTGTGAAAAAATTTTGACAAGTTTTTGAGGCACCCCCGTGCAAAAAGTTTTCGTGAAAAAAATCTGGTAGCATATGAAATCGGACCTCAAAGATATGGTGGATTCAACTGTTTTTTCCGCGACTCGATATCGCAAACGGTTCTCGAGAAAAATACGGGTATGTTTTATGAAACCCCCTGTATACCACAGTGTTGAGTTATTTTCGAAGGTAAATTGTCAAAGAATCCACAAAAATCTCAGGAAACTGGTCCAAACTTCCGTTTATTTGGCTAGAAAATTTCTCAAATTTGGTTGAATTTGTTTTTTCGGGCAGATATTTTTTTTTAAATTTCAGAACTTTTTCCAGCGAAATTATCGTGAGTTTAGGTCAGTATCATGGGATTTTTGTGGATTTTTTGACAATTTTCCTTCGGAAATAACTGTACACTTTGTATACAGGGTAATTTTTTGAAAAGGACCCACCTCCGATTTCTCGCTGTTAATTTTTTTCTGAAAAAAGCCGAAACAGGTCGATTTTCTTCTTGAAGGGGACATTTAGGACACGTATTGCCAAATTTTCATCTTCAACTCCTTCGCCCCCACCCTACCCTGCTTAAAATTTCAAATTGCATCACCTCAAAATTCTCTCATCGTTGAATTAAACGTTTAAATAAGGTTTTCCCCTATTTACTTCCGATCCTTGAGAAATAGATTTTCCAGCAAAAACAGGTCGATTTTTTTTCGAGGGGGACATCTGAGACACGTATCGCCAAATTTTTATCTTCAACCCCTTCGCCACCCAATTGAGAGAATTTTTGGAAAGGGTTAGGTGGTTTAGAATGTTTGCAACTATTGTTCACCGAAAGGGGATTTAATTACCTACAATTTGATGTATCACAAGATAGGTAATGCTGTTTGAAATTGTAAAGTAGAGTAGGGTGGGGCGGAGAGGTTTAAGATAAAAATTTGGCGATACGTGTCTCAGATGCCCCCCTGAAATTAGAATCGACCTATTTTCGCCGAGAAATTGATTTTCCAAGAATCGGTAGTTGATAGGAGAAAAACTCTCCTTTCATAAGCACTGAGACAATTTTGAGAGAGGTTGGGAGGTGACTTGGAAAAAACTAAAATATCTTTGACAAAAAAAGAGTTTAATTACTTTTAATTTGATGTATCACAAGATAGGTAATGCTATTTGAAATTCCAAAGTAGAGTAGAATGGGGGCGAAGGGGTTGACGGTAAAAATTTGGCAATGCATGTCCTAGATGTCCCCCTCAAAATAAAAATCGACCTGTTATGGCGTTTGCCTGGACAAAATTTTGGCGGCGAGAAATCTGGGGTGGGTCCTTTTCAAAAAATTACCCTGTATATTTGTATTCAGAATCAAAAACTACATCGATTGCAATTAAAATATACACGGTGTCGCATCAATAAAAAAGTTTTTTGCGACACCCTGTACATTATAGGTTATAAGATAATATAGTTTCCAACTTTACAATTTTTAAATCTACGGTAAAAATTCTTCAAGAAAAGTTTTTTCTTTTTCAACATATCTCAAAGGGAAAGCTTCCAGTATGGGGAGGAATTCTCGCGTGATCACCCTGTACAGGATTTTTTCAGTTTTAAATTTTAAATTGGTAGCAGTGTCATATAATTGATAAGCAAAAATTCGGTTATGAGAGCTCAAAAAGCTGAATTGAAAATGCAAAAAATAGACGTTTCCTCCACTCCGTCAAAATGGGACACCTGTATATGTGAAAACTATTCCAGGTCATAGGTCTCATGAAACCATATAACTTTTCTCTTATAGGATGGACCAGGATGGATGGTATAATGACAGTTGCAAATTCCAAGAATGACATTTCAATTGTTGCAACTTTTGGTGTGTAACATCGGAAGTTCAGGAGTCGTCGAGTGATAATTTTAGAGTACATTGGGGCAGTTTTGGAGCATTTTGAATATTGAAACTTTCAGTTCAGACTCTAGAACTGTCACTTATCATTCAACATTTTGTCCCCGTAATGTCTATGAATCGATCCTTTTCACTTGAGACTGAGAGAGTTACAACTTTTTTTTAAAGCTGTTCAATAATTGTCGGTTTTTGGCTCTACAACTGTCCTTTCAGCTACAACTGTCATTTTAGATTCTACAACTGTCATTCCAGACTCTACAACTGTCATTTAAGACTCTACAACACTGTCACTTTAGACTCTACAAGTAACTCTTTAGACTGTACAACTGTTAGTGAAAATTCTGCAACTGTCACTCAAGCCTCTAGTACAGGTACTCAACTCTAGAATCATCACTTTAGATTTGAAACACTCACTTTCAACTTTCAACTCTCCAATCTAATACCTAAAAGTCTTCATCACTGCGTGAGAGTGGATGGTATCACATCCGACAATTGAAAAGGCGTTTGTCAACATTCAAAAATGCCATCTGAGAGTGTTTGTGAGACAGTATTCAGTCCTGCCTTTTCAGACTTTGAAATTGTCGATTTAGACTCTAAAACCGAGTCTAAAACCGCCGGTCAAGATTTCAGACCTTTCGATTTGTATTCCTAGAACTGTCTATTTAGACCCTAAAACTGACACTTTCAACTCTAGAACTGTCGCTTCAAACTCCACAGTAAGAGATTACAACTGTAACTCAAAAGTCTACAAGTGTCATACAAAAGTCCACAACTGTCACCCAAAAGTCTACAACGGTCACTCAAAAGTCCAGAATGGTTACTGAAGAGTCTTCATCTGCACTTGATTCCCTGTTTGATACCGAGCTAAAATTTGATACCACGTTTGTGCAGTCGGACACTAAACCGTGGATTTAGACTTTGAACTATCACTATAAACTCAAAAACAATCACTCAAGACTCTACAACTTCCAGTCAGCTGCCAATGAAAAGCCTACAACTGCCATCAAAGAGTATAACTGTTAATAGTCTATAAACTGTCACTGAACTCACTGAAGATTCTACAACACTGTCAATATAGAGTCCACAGCTGTCACTTAAGAATCTACAATTCTACAACTGTCACTTGATGACCTGTAGCTGCTTTTTTGAGATTCTACAACGGCCACTTGTGAGCCTACAACTGTACCTCAGGTCTAGACCAATCATTTTAGACTCTAGCACTATCACTTGAGACTCTGGAACTGCCACTTTGGTTCTAGAACCGTCTCTTGAGACTATAAAGCTGTGACTTGACACCCTGAACTTGTACTTAAGACTCTAGATCTGTCACTTGTGACTTCAGACTCCAAAATTGTCACTTGAGACCTTGAAACGGTCACCTTTTTACCTAACTGATCGAAAACAGCAATAAACAGTATTTATTTATTTATTTATTTATTTAAAATCTGAACAGCAGGTCCGGCTCGTCATCGGCATCCGGCAAGAAATCGACCAACGGCCAGGACAAGACGCTGTTGGCGGCGCCGTCGTCGGCCGCTTCGGTGGCTCCGCAGATGGGAGGCGGCGTCGTCGTGTTGCCCGGGGGTCCGCCGCCGCCGTCGTCGGACCTGCCGCCGCAGCCCCTGATGAAGGTGGCCGTGTCGGCCCCCGGAGGCGGCGTCCTGCCGCCCCCGCCCGAGATGGCGCCGGCCGGCGCCTACCCGCCCGGTTTCATCAGGGCGGCGCCGCCGCCGTACCCGCCGACCAGCGCCCCGTACCCGCTGCCGCTGGGAGCTCCGCCGCCGCTGCCCCCGCACCTCGCCGCTCCGCCCGGCCCGCCGCCCCCGCAGCCCTACCCGCCGTACGTGCACCCGCCGCCGTTCCCGCCGATGGTCGCCCCCGGCATGCCTTTCTACCAGCACACGCCGCCGCCGCCCCAGCCGCCCCACCGGCCTCCTCCGTATTGACCGACGACAGTTATTATTAGGTATTAATGTTTGTATTTGTATTGTATGTTCTGTAGCTTTAAGATGTAATTTTATTATTTCTATTGTTTTTGTTAATAAAATTACCACTGAGATTCTCATATTCATGTTTTTTATTCTTAATTCTCACTCGGATCTCTCTCTAAATCTCATTTATTCAACGTCGGTCTATTTTTGCTGCCAGGGCCTGATACCGACGCCGGTGAATACTTACCTTTCTTCACTAAACCAAGAATTTTGCCGAACCCCAGAGATCTTTAAAAGCAGGACAGAAAATTCATAATCGCATCTCTTGCCGCCGAACCCGACCCAGATGAAGCCCTAGGTACCAAAAACATCAACCGACCCAGCAAGTAAGGATAGTCTATGCTCCCGGTGGCTCTAGATGGCTCCCACTTGACGCCACCTACTGGCTAAAATAAAAATGTCGCGCTCTTAAAGAAAGTACGCAGTTTTCAAAATAATTTCATCATGTTTTATAATCAATCAAACAATCACCGGAACGTCGTGCCAGTTTGGCTGCATATTGTGGGGTTTCACCTTATTTTACCATATAAAAATGTATTATAATCAGCGCGCTGCATGGCTATCACATAGTTTTAAAACGTTTCCTTTGTATGCGGTCGAACTGTATCGAAATGCGCCTAAAGCCGAGTTTGTGCACATGTGTTTTGGGTCTGGGGACCCGAGAGGTGCGAAGAGTGAAGGGTAATTTTTATGACGGTGGCTGTGCGCTTTTGCGTGGTTTTGGTGGATATGCGGGTTCGCCGGGGAGCGCTCGTTGGTTCTTTGTGGTTGTATGGGATGGCGGCTGAGGGGTGAGACGCAGGGGATGTGAGACGCACGGAAGAAGAAGTCGAGGAGAAACAACAGACCTCTGCTCCAGGAAACATGTGTTATTTTGTGCGGTGGTGTGTAATTTTTGCTTCTTTTATTGACGGGTTTTACCATTTTCGGTCTCTTATTTAAACGTTTGATTCGCATAATTTATACGGTCTCTTGAAAAATATGTCTTTTTATTGTAATAATTGAAAAAAACACACGTCCTTTCTTTTGTGGGTTAATTTCAAACGTACGGTGTTGTGTGTCGCCTCTTGATTTACGTTCAGGGTCTGTTCCGGCGGTTCTCAAAAATTTTCTTGTTAAATTGAGTTGAATTGAATTGAAATATTCCCCCTTTTGTTTGTTTAATCACTCACTGGGATTTTGCAAATGGCGCTTGCGAATATGATCGAATACCGTGAAAGTCGTTCTTGTACTATCAACCACTTCTACCCAGCCTAAAATTGACTGTTTCACAAGGTTTACTTTTTGTCTACGTGCCAGGGGGCTTTTACCGTACAAGTAGGTTGTACGGTACCTTTCGTTGGGGAGTAATGTTCATTCATTTTGCTTTGTTTGTCATGAGATGATGCGATGCTACCTGCCAGGGGAGGGACAGGGTCTGCCATGGTAGATACGAACGGTTGGTTGCAACTTAGTCGCTTGCGGCTCGTGTAACGAGGCACATGTCAGTTTGTGTGAGTTAGGTTCTCTTACAGTGTCCTCGAGTACAAGTTCACAACAGGATTACCCTCACTGTGTAGTTATAGTATTTTGGATGAGTTTTGTAGTGTTTTATTATGCCCTGTCTACTAACATGTCTTCAGTTGTTGTCTTTTGAGTGCCTGTGTGAGTTTGGCGTCCTTTTGCTTTGCGTTCCTTTGCGTTATTATGCGTTGCTTTGCGTTGTTTCGCGTTACTTTGCTGCGTTGGGGGAAGGGGAGCAAAGTATCAGTGAGTTTTACATTTTGTCACGACTTATTTGAGATCCCTTTTTCTTTGGGTTCAACTCAGGGGTTTCTTGGACGGACTCTTTCTTCTGAGTACTGTAATGGGACTAAGGGGTAGCTTAAAATTAAAAAAAAGGAAAAAAAAGTTGGGATGAATTAGTCTTGGGTAAGGAATGCGGAGAATATCGATTGTTGCCGCTTGGTGTAGGGAGTGACACCGCACACCAGCATATGAGCTTGGCTATCAGGGGAGATTTTAGCAGAGGGAATGGAATGAAAGAAATGGCCCAAGAGAAGAACTAAGGGGATGGTAGGGATTCGCGTGGTAGCAGTCAGGAACGGCAGATGTGCGGGAGAAGAAAAACTCGTATTTTTAAAAAAGAATAAATTAAGAAAAGTGCTAAAACACTGTAATTAATTGTAGTGCATTAGTGACGAGAAATGAAAACATTTGAGGCAAGTTTGATTTCTATTGAATCAAATGCTTATTATTGGATGGGGCTTAAGGTAATTGTTTGTTTATAAAATGATGGTAGGTTTTGTTTTGATATTTCGAATAGCCGTGGGTAGCGTCAACCTGATTTGATGCCTTGAAGTTGCGGTGAGGTTTTAAGTTAATTGTTTTCAGCTACCTTCAAACCACCAGGAAAATGGTGAAAGTTTTACCCTTTAGAAGAGATCTAGCTTTCTACAGAGCATGATTTCGTAGACTCTATTAGCTTTAGACAAGCACTAGCAGTATTTATGCAAATCAAAATCTGGGCGAAAATCTCGACCACGCGTTATTTCCCCCATAGAATAAAATATTCAACCCTTTTGCACGACAAAGAGTCTATGGGCATAAGGTTGAGTTTTCCAAAGAGAGAACCCCTTGAGCAATGCCAAGAAAATTCAGTGTCGTTTCGAAAACCCTTCAAGACAGAAAGGTTAACATAACATCACTTTTGCAGGCTAATTAATTAGAGGCTCGCCGCAAATAAACTGTACACCTGATTGTAGGTAGATTTGTGTGAAGTAATATAACCCAACGTGAACAAGGGCTGCTGTATGAGTCTGTAAGTTATCACTACAGCCCCAGCCGGAAATAAAATTCATGGAATGTAAACATTCAATTTTATGTAAATTATTTGATCGATAACCAAAATAATGGCTATAAATTCGAAAGATCAAGACAAAACTCAGTGAACAACAATCTCTCTCTAAGTACAATTAAATAATCGAAGTTTCTCTTAGTACAAAATGAAAAATGGGCAAGAAGGAAGGAAGGGTTGAAATTAAAATTCGACGAAGTACTAATTAATTAGGCAGGGAATTAAAACTCGAGTACATTAGGAAATGGGTTCATCAATAGTTCGGCAAATTAGGAAGAATGAGAACGGAATTAACTTGGAAGGGTTGAACTAATTCGTCGTAGGATTGCGCACGTAATTGGGATGCACTTTTCTTTCAGAAACCGAATGTGAACTTAATTAACTAATTTCTAACGCTAGCTGATGTCAGCACGTCTGGAAATTATTAAATGAATAATTAAGACGAACTTAATTAAATTGGCCATGATTGATTAATTTGTAATAAAGGTGAGATGTGGTTAAATGACTTTGTTTATTTCCCAATATTTATTCAAATCATCCCATTTCAAAGAACGTGAGGTAACTATAGTTTGCTTGAGGTATTAGCACGACGTGAAGTTGAGGTAGGTGGAAAATTAATTTAAATGACTTTAGGTATAAAGGTAATAAAAATAACGGCAACGAAAAACACAACGTAGGGTCACTAGAAGTATCACAGCTGATTAATTTAATTTGGGGAAAGCGGGTATCTCACAGTAGGTGATATACCCTATTTTCTGAATCCGTTACTCTCGTTTTTCTTTGACTTGACAGTTTGACATAGGTATTGTGTTGTGTTGTTTTCAATTGTTTTATTGTTTTTGTTCATTTTATACATTTTGTCCATTCTGTCAGTCACATGTTAGGTGTTTTGAGAAAAGGACCATGAAAGAATCAATTTTGCAGTTTGCATCTGTTTTGCTTTGAGTAAACGTAACTTCTGTGCAATGAGCGTGTTTCACCGAAGTCTACATTGAACTCCACCTTCTTCCCCCTCGGATTGTTTCTCTCATGAACAAAAGCGGATCAAAGGGTCAAGATGCGAACAAAAACGGGCACAACGAAGGGTTCCGACGATCAAAGGCCAAACAAATGAAAATGTCAATGGGGGAGGGGGGCGTACCATTACAAGCGCGTTACAAGTCAGGTGGCCCAACTTTGTTGGCGCTCCGCAGCTAAGTCGGAAAAGATGCATACATGACGTCACGGGATTTTCTCTTAGCAATTAACAATTATAATTTTCTCTAGCTAAATAGATCACTTAATCCTCTACAAGCTTGTTTGTGCACATTTTCCATATTTATTACGTTTATTTCAGTACTCAACGAAGAATTTTCCTTTTTTCTTTAGGTTTCCCGAAACGGTGTGGAACGAAACTTTGGTTCTTCAGATCCAGCTTTTCATCCTTTACATTGTCATATTTTTTCATCGAGTCTAAGATTTTGTAAGTTTCCTTTATGTATTATATTTCTCCTTCTTCTTTTCCTATACATATATTTCTCTTTTCCCTTATAATTTTTTTCTTCTTTCTATTTTTATTTCAATTTTTTATGGTTCCTTCTCCTTTTCCTTTATATTTTTTTTTTAATTTTTCTTCTTTCTATTTTTTCTTCTGCTTTTCCTTTTCTTTCTTATTGTTTCTTTTCCTGTTCTTTTTTATTCTTCCTGCTGCACGCTGCACTGTTTGGAAGAAACATTCTTTTCAAGTTGTTTTGAACTGAGCATCTGCCACTCATTCACATGCCATATAAGTTGGTTTTCAGTTTCAAGTTTCAAAATATTGCAGACACTCTTAGACACATTTTGGAGACAATTAGAATACTATAACAAGGGTATAATAGCCATGAATAAGACATTTGATAGACAGTTGTTTGCATATTATCTCTTACCAATATAGAGGCTGGCTGCAATGCCACTTCAAAGAATATTTTAGGTAACAATAGAAACATTTTAGACATTTTGTAACTTGCAAACATTTATTGCTCCACTATACAAATACTTTACGGCTAAGGACACAATAATGACAGAACTGTTGCTGCCAACTTCACACATAGTCTATCCAAACATTCAGAGGATACATTTGTTTTCATTCATGAAGAACGTAAGTCAGGCTAGAGTATGTGCTACTTCACAGACAAATTCACGTGTGAAGTTAACAACCAGTAAATGACAGGTTTATTATTTTTCTTCACTTCAAGCGTCAACGCTTCAAGTCTCAAGGAACAACATTACAAAACTAACAACTTTGATTTTTTGTTTTTTAGGATATGTTTTAAGATAAAATAGGACAATAGTCGTCACATTATTTTCATTTTGATTTGATTGTAAACGTCAGCTAAAAAAAAGTAGGAACATTGTGCGTTCTAAAATCTAAAAAAAATAAATATTACAAGTATTTCTGATCGGCTATGAATATAAAACAACAAAAATGACTAGAAGAACTATTATTATCATTATTATACGACTAGAAAAGTGAAGGTACACTTAGTAGAGAAGGCATGAGGTGAGATTTTTTTTTTATTGATTTCTTTTGACTTTTCTTTGGTGGATTTGACTAGAATCTAAAGAGATTTTTCAGCTACTGAAGGGCGCAGACCGCGGTGGCGCCTTTGGCGTCGTGCAGGGTAGCAGCCCTGCGTTTCAACCCTTCCAAGTACACGTCCCTGTGGAACAGCCCGGCTGCCAAAGGAAGCCTGGGAACAAGAAACAAAGTCAGCGACTTGAGTTGCACTTGGAAGTCAAATTCAAAACGAAAGACCCGCCAACTCTTCTAAAAATGTGCAGCCAAGCCTTGTGGCGTTGCCCACGCTGCGGAGACATGCAATATCGAAACACCGATGTCCGCCTGTTCGTTTTTTTTTTTAGCAGCTTAACATGAGCAACCAGATGATCATCATCTACAGCTACGGCAACAACTGTCATAGTATCCAACAGTTTTGAACCGTTGACATTTGAACTGACATATCGACAGGTAAAATTTTGACCCACTGACACTTACGTATCCAAACCGGGTTTTATGTGCGCCCTGAACACGCCCCACACCGGCTTGTGATCGGACGTGGTTATAGAAGAGACGGAATCGTACACCAGACACTGGAGAGGAGGCGGTTCGGAATGTCCGCTGAACCTCCTGGTGGATCTTTGCTTGAAAAGAATGCGGTCCGTGTAAGCAGGAGTGCGTTGTTTGGATGACGTGTCGAATCTTTGAGTTCCAGGATCGTACTGCAATGGAAAAAAGGGGAAAAGTTGAACTTGTTTCTCGAAATTTTGCCTCTTCCAGGTGCGGACTCTCGAGCTGTCAATTTGCTAAACGTGTATGCTGTCATGATCAAAGCCGTAAGCGAACTGTCAAAACTTGAACCGTAAGCCAACTGTCAAAACTGAAAGTGTCACTCAGTCACTTGAATGGTAAAATTGTCACTTGACTGCATCGAAGACAAGCTTTAGCTTCCAAGGCATATTCAAGCTTTTACTTGAATTGGAAGTGTTCCCTTATCACATGATCCGGGCTAATTGCCACTTTACTTGTCATTTTAGACTCTCAAAATGTCAATTTGAGAGACGTTCAATCAGTCATCATAGTCTAAGCTTTTGACAGCTTATTGTCTACCGCTTCGACTATAATGACAAATTGAACATCTTACAAATTTACACTCGACCCCCACACCGGCCGTCCCTTCTGACAATTTAATTCTGAACCTGCCAACTCTGAATCGGAAATGGCCTACCGCAATTGCCGGGCCCTAACAGGTAACATTGGAAAGGTCTATTAGTTATGCCATGACTGAATTTTTTCGTGCAACCGAGGGATATTTGAACCGTCAGAGGTATTGAAAGTGGGTGGAGGAGGGGAGAAAGGGCCGTGATGTAATCAAAACTCACTTTATAAGTGGGCGGGAAGCTGATCCTGGCCTCGCTGAAACCCTTGAAAGCGGCGCCATCGGCCAGGACGGAACACAGCTGGTCGTGGTGCAGGTAACCGTGCGGTAAGTGAGGCGGAAGGGGGAAGCTCGTTTTTGACAGCCATTCCAGCACCTTGGCCCTGGGAGTGGCCAAGCGGAAGTTCAGATCTCCGCACCAGAAAACGTAATCGAAATTTTGAGTTACATCTGCAAAAGAGAAAAGCATCGAAGTTCAAACATCAACAAATTGAAGTTCAACTTGTTTACGTCAGGTCTACGTCTACAAATCGTTTACGAAAAGTCCGAAGGCGCCACACGGCTCTTCGTGATTGGGCCGTATCTGTTTAACGACGAGACAGACGGACGGACGGCAAAGTCCAAGTCAGAAGTAGTGTATACCTTTGCTCTTGTTCCTGCAGGGCAGCAGCTTGGGCAGGTCGAGCGAGTTGACGATCTTTTTGACGTCCGACACCCGCTCTTTGACCTTCTCCTGGTGGGCGGTCAAGTGACACGTGACGAACAAGAACGACGTGCCGAACAAAACGAAAGCGCTGGCCACGGCACCCTTGGTGCGAAAAGCCGTCCCCGGCCTGACGGACAGGCAGGCGTCTTCCGGCACGGAAATGTACCAGATCAGGTCGCGCCGTATGAAAATGGCCAGGTGCAAAGTACCTGCAATTGCGACAAGAAACAATTGAACACACACAAATGTCATCTTGGTGACCGTGTCATAAAGGGGACCCGAAACCGCGCATTTTACAGTAACGATTCTACCACCATTATCTTCCCTATGCAATTTTGAGTCAATGTATTTTCGATTTACTTACGGAAACTATCCCATTTTCGCACTTGAACATCGCCCACTGACGTTTCATTCACAAATGTCAACATTTAACAGCTAGCCGAGCGCTACGGGTAACATTCCCTCCCACACTTTATGACACTGTCGCCGTCATCTTGACCCGTCTAAACTGTCGTCACATGTCATTACAAGTTGAACGTCATTGACAGGGATGAAATGAAATGTCATTTTCAACTGTAACTGCAGTCGGAACTTGCCATTGTAAACGACTGTGATCGAATGTCAACAAAACAGCCAATTTGACATTCAGTTTGGACAGAGAAACTGTCATTCGATTCAAAATTCTCACGTCACGCATTCAAAATGTCATGAATCGAGCTGTCATACTAGTCAAAACTGGCAGTTTTTTCATCTATCACTGTCACATCTGTCGTCACTCGTCAGTTCATTCCTTGAGCTGTGTGTAGGTAGGCGAGTACATTTAGTCCTTACGGTTTGTAGTGTGTAGGCGAGTGATCCAAATAAAAGGATCCAATAGATCTTTTATTTGGATCACTCGCCTACACACTACGAACCGTAAGGAGTAAAACATTTTCAACAGGAACTGTCAATGTGAAGTTGAATATCCATCATTCAATCGCTGACACTTGAACTGTCATTTTTACACACTACAACTATTTCTCATACGTCATTTCTTATGTGACGTTCAAACTAACAGTGTTTAGGCAAGAACAAAATTGTCAAAATTGTAATTTTTGTACGATTCAACTGTCATTTTAAACTTTCAGTTATAATGTTGGGTTGGGATATCAAAACTTAGATTACACTCAGAACTGTCAATGTAGACTTGAATGTACATTATTGAATGATATTTTAACTGTGATTTTTATACACTGCAACTGTCATTGTAGCCAACTTTGTCTAATTTGACGTTCAAACTGACTTCTCAACATGCCTTTACTGATTATAATACAGTCAAAGCTCAAGACAAAATTGTGTCATTAAAATACTGATCTCAGTTACAGTCAGCACTGTCACTTCAGAAAAATATCTGGCATTCGAAAAGTGACAGTGAATCTTGGCCTATCAAAATTATTGTAGTCAACATTGTCTCATTTGACGTTTGGCGGCTTTTCAACTGAATGGAACTGTCAAAATTGTTGATTTCATATGATTCTAATGACATTTTTGAGCTTGTACTGCAATATTGGAACATCCAAGCTGTCAAATCAAAACTGTAAATCCCAACTCTGTCATCAAACAACAAAAACATCAATTATAGAATCAACATCTTTCCACAACATTCCCATCTTTGAACAATCCTGGTCACGGCACCACTCATTGGCGTTTTAACTGTCACTTTTAAACACTTCAACTGTCATTTGTAGCCAAAACAGTCTATTTTAACGTTTGAACTGACAATTTTGCGACATACTGGAGCTGTAAAAATTGCCGAGTTTAATACAATTGATTTATCTGTCATTTTAGGCTTTGAGTTATGATGTCGGAAAATTCAGAAAAGTCACTCTAGACAGAAATACGTCATTCAAATACTGGCGATTCCAACTGACACTTTTACACAGCGCAACAACTGTCATTGTAGCCAGTATTGTCTCATTTGACGTTTGGACTAATGGTTTTACAACGAACCACAACTGTTAAAACAGTCAATTTTATAAACTAAATGTAATCGTTGGGTGAAAATACCTACTTAGTCCCAGAGCTCGCGGTTTAAAATCGAAGGCAGTTTAGGGAAATGCTTCAAATTTTCCAGAATAATGTTTAAATTTTTTTGGGTTTTCATTTTCAAGGGTCGAATTCTTTTCTGCGCTTAATCTGTTCCAAAAAGTTTTTGACATCAACATTGGTCAACAATTTTATAGTCAGCTGTCAAATATCACTGTCAACTGCCAATTTTTATTATTTATCTGTGATTAGGGCAGCAAGAACTGTCATTTAGAACGTCCGCCGTCATTGCAGAATCTGAAACCGCCACTCTTGCTCAACCTGTCACCTTGTCACTGAAAAACAAAATGACAACAATAATAATAGTACCAACCTAAAGATATGGAATGATATAAGATATGCGAAGGTCCCAGAGTTTCCTGCAGGCACACCTCCCACTCGAAGCGTTCCGAACAGGATTCCTGCGTTCCAAAGACCAAAACGTCCGGGATGTGCTCGACGCTGATGGGAAGAACGAAGTCGTTCAATTCTCTGAGAGGGAAAACAGAAATTTTGTTTAGTCGATTATAGCTTGCTCTAATGAAAAAGCCCGTGAAACTGATCATGTCACTTCTTTTGCCACTCGATTGGTTTCTAAACCGTTGAACTGATCTCAACCAAATTTGGTTTGTACGAAGGGTGTACAACAGAAAGATAAAAATAGGCTTTTCACGAGATAGTTGCTTTTCAACGTGACCTGACCAACGGTAATTTACTGTCAAAAAGTGACAGAAAGTTTGATGCAACGATTCTGACGTACTGTATGTCATTTTTGGAAGCTGTTGAAAAACTATGTTGCTACTATGAACTATGAAGCTCGGTTCGAAGTATACAGGGTGTCTCGGAATAAGAGTTACAAAATTCACAGGGAGATGGAGAAATGAAAAATAAGGGCACTTTTCTCAATAAACATATCCTCGCCAACATATAATAACAGAGATACAGGCCTTCAAAGATGTTTTTGAAAACAGTTTTTTTGACATTACTCTCAACCTTTGATCGATTTCAACGAAATTTTGCATTATATTACTGACTTGGGTGCTGATGTACCATTGGTCGCGATTTTGAAAAAACTTGTCCAGTAGCGTAGACATTGAGGGTTCGCTCCTTCTTTTATCCCTATTTTATGCGCCACTGGAAATTTTTCAAATTTAATTTTTTGCAAACTCCGCACTTTGCAAGAAAAAAACTCTCTTGCAGAATTTCATTTCGAGCAATCGTTTCAGAGAAAATTGTGAAAATTGGGATCATTCACCCCTAACTATTCCTCAGGGAAAAGATTTAGAGATCCGGTTTCAACTAGCTCATAAATGGCTAATTAAAATCGTAACGGCCTTGTTTCTCAGAATTAAGGAATGCAACTTGGCATGATAATGGTCGACTTAAAGGTCAATATCGTCAGGAAATCGGAATTCCAAGATACAGGGTGTTCGTAAACAACATGAAAATTGTGCTCATGTTGGTCACTGGAGGCCCCTCAGGCGGCCTCAGGCAAATGAGAGCTAGCAAGGGTCAAAAGGCGCTTACTTGGGGGGCGTGTGTCCGTTCATGTTCCACGTCCCGACGAATATGGTCACTTGTCGATTGGGAAAAATCCTGTACAGCTCGTTGGCCCCCAGCAGCGAATTGGCACCGACTTTTCCCTGCAAGAAATTCCTCTGTCTGGCCTGCTTCGTCGAAATCAGATGCAAAACTTGCGCTGCAATCAAAATTTGTACATCACTTCTTATTTCTGTTCCTTTTTTTCGAGTTTTTGTTTCATTATTGCTTGAGATTGTGTTACACAGGCTGGCCCAACGAAAACGTAACAGACAAATTCTCGGGCATTTGACCTCATTTTTTCGAGATAGGATAGGATTTTCAAGGAGGATGTTCAAGTGCTATTAATTTGACCATGAAGTTTCACCCCCGTAGTCAGGGTGGCAGCTTCTTCGAAAATTATAAATGACAAACGGGGTTGAGTGATACACCATTTTAAAGCTGGTTCAATTGTCCTTACAGCGATTCTATTTTTTTTTCGATTCGATGCAAAATTTTTCAAGATAATGCTAATTTCAGTGTTTTTGGAGGGTTACAGCCCCTTCTAGGAGGCTGGCTCGAAGTTGCCGAACCCATGACGGGGCTTATGTTTCTCTAGTAAACATAGACGGTGACGTCATGAATTCCGATTATCAGAATTGAAAAAATAATGATTAAAAAATGTTTTTTTTATTGAACTGTTTTTTTTATTTAATCGATTTTTTTTAAAGTTTCCCAATATCGCTGAGAAATCTTAATCTGGAATTTATTTTGTTTTGAACGATCATCTCATATGCCAATTGTTGTATTTTTGTCTCTGGGACACCTGTATTACAGTATACAAACAAATGAGGTCAAGTGGCCGAAAATCTGTCTGTTACGTTTTCGTTTGGTCACCCTGTATATTAGTATATTATACATACCGGGTGATCATTTGAAAACTATCCACCTGCAATATCTCTCGATTCCTAGTGCAAATGTCTTTGAGCAAAAACAGGTCGATTTTTATATCGAGGGGGACATCTGAAATATACATTGGAAAATTTATATCTTGAGCCCCCTCGCCCCCACTCACCCCAACTTTGAAATTTCAAATGACATCACCTACCTTGAGATACATCAAATTGAAGAGAATTAAATTCTCTTTCTAAAAAAAATATTTGGAAAATTTTCAACCCTACCCCCCCTTCTTCCCTCAATTCTCTGAGTGTCCAAGTTAATATTCTTGACCTCCATTTCCCTTCAATACAGTCAACCCCATCCGGCACAGCATCAGAAAAAAAAATTCTATGAAAAAAGTGCCACCCAAATTCACCCCTTCGCTCCTCCCACCTGACCTTGAAAATCTAAAATGTCAATACCCACTTTGTAATACATCAAATTGAAGGAAATTGAATTCTCTTTATGAAAACAATTTTTTACAATTTTTAAAGCCCCCATTTCCCCCCTAGAATACTCCAAATGACCAATTTATTGAGGGGAGGGGAAAAAATTCCAAAAAAAAATTTTTCAGATAGAGAATTCAATTCCCTTCAATGTGATGTATCACAAAGTAGGTGGTGTTTTGTTAAATTTGGGAGTTGAGTTGGGGGAGAGCAAAGGGGTGAATTTGGGTAGCACTTTTCCCACCGAAAATTTTCTTCTTCGATGCTATCTAGGATAACGCCGACTAAATTGAGAAAAAAATTAGGGGTCCAGAATATAAAACAGGACAGTCAAAGAATTTTTAGGGAAAAGGGGGTGGGGTTGAAAATTTTGGAAATATTTTTTCCAGAAAGAAAATTTAATTGTCTTCAATTTGATGTATCGCAAGGTAGGTAGTGTCATTTGAAGTTTCAAAGTTGGGGTGAGTGGGGGCGAGGAGGGTGAATATAGAAATTTGCTAATGTATGTTTTGAATGTCCCCCTCGATATAAAAATCGACCTGTTTTTGCTCGAAGAAATTTTGACTAGGAATCGGGAGTTATTGCAGGTGGATAGTTTTCAAATGATCACCCGGTATGTATAAGGGGTGATTGAAAAGTGTCGGACCAAACCAATATAAGTATGGTATAATGGAATCTGTTATGAAGCCCACAAAAAAATCTGCTGTGGCACCAAAATACTTCCCCGGCTAGTACCTATCCAGGAACCTATAGAAATTTTTGTCCCAGACGTTCCTTTAGGTGGGAAAGTGAAACTTGATAAAAAAAATCAATCTCCATACTTGGTTAACATCGACGTTAACATTTATAATTGAGAAACTCTCGAAAAATTTATAAATTGTTGAAAAATGAAGAACCAGTTGGCTTTTTTTTAAAAAAGTTGGTGGGAATTGATACACAGGAAAAAAAGGTGGATAGGTTAAAGCAGGTTATGGGCCCAAAAACGGCCCCCGCTGGGATTTGACTGAAATTCACAATACACGTTCCCCTTGGTGCTGGGATACACCACACCAAATATTAGCCTAATAGCTCAACCAGGGGGGAAGGAGGGTATGCGGAAATGTGAAAAAAATTATTTTCTTAAAAATTATGGCAGGAAAAATCTGAAAAAAAAAGTAGAAATACAACTCGGTGGTGGGCTTTGAAATTGCTGATCGACAAATAATATCAGCAGTGAATTTTTTTTCTCCCATGGAGGAATTTTTGCACCAAGATTGTATCTAATACAAGAGTAAAATGTGCAATTAATGCCAAGTAGTAATCAAAAGTACTCTAAACCGCAAAAAGAAAGAAGCAAACAAATAAAAAATATTTATTTTCATGAAAAAAAGTGATACATGCAGGGAGGAATAACTAGGTATGTATTCATGCACACTACTTAAAATAATAATAAAGAGACATAATACAAAACACTAAAGAGGAACACTTCATTAGAAAAAAAAATTGTATAGAAAGTGCTGAAACTATAATGGCTTTCTCAATCATGTATAGGATTTTCCTTCTACAAAATCGACATCGCGATTCAGGAACAAGTTAATAATGACCAATGATGTACTTTACGTTCACAGCTAGTAGTAAAAGAAAACATTTTATACCTTCTCTCATGACGCTCTCGTGAGAAATGCACTTTTCAAGCTTGCCCGGCTCGTCCGGGCTCAAGCTGTCTTCATCGGGAGACGCTATGGACGCGGCCACGTTGTTCTCGGACACGCTGGCGCAACGATCCAGCTGCGATGCCATCTGCAAACACGAGAAATTGCAGTTCAGGAATCGAGAAGCACACGGCACGCTACTCACAAGATACGGGTCTTTTTTGATGTTGTGCATTCTCGAAACGTGCAGGCTGAGCGGCCGCTTGGACGTGGAAACCGTGCGTCTGGGAGACGGCGTGGCGCTGCCGTCGGCCTGCTTGGACTCCTTGGCGCTCTGGCTCCGGCTGACTCCGACCCTGTTGGGCGGCTTGCCGGGCAGCAGGAACTTAGACAGCGACTTCTTCTTCCTGCCGTTCCCGTTCGCCTCTTCCATTGTCATTGCGGGGTGGGTGCGTGCGTGCGTGCGTGCGATGCGAAACTAAACCAGCTTTTGGCGTCCTACCTGCATAATTTCTTTATCTGGTAGTTAGGGAAGCGCTTAGTGGGGGCGTGACGGTGACTCACTTGACGTGACCTGTCGACGTTCATGCCAGCGAGAGCTTCAGCCCCTGGCAGGGCCAAGCGTTTCCAATTCCAGCTGGAAAGCTGGGAAATTCCAGGATTCCCTTTACGAGAGTGACATAACCTCAACTGTCAGGGAGACGCTGTCTTTGGGTTTGTCATTACTGTCATCAGTGTCAATGTGACGGGGGCGCAACGAAAAGTAAGATATCTTGACAAAAAAAATCGTTTATGCTCTGATTTGGGCTGAGACGGAGCACTGCGATCGTTTTCGGTTAAAAACGCTGCTAAAATGGGATTTTGAATTTTATTTTGTTTTATTCGAGGGAAATTTGACAGATGTTTGGGGGAATAGGCGCGGCGAGGTTGGCGGCGCTGAGAAGCGGTCCGGCCGCCATCTTGACAAGTTGACAAGCGTCAGTTTTCGAGGCTTTTTCAACTTTGGGTGTTTGGACGCTTCCAGCGGTGCAAGTACTCGAAATGGAGGCGCAAGTGGACCTCACCCTGAGCCCCAAGGAACCGGCCGAAGCGGTGGAAGTAAAGACGGAGCAGAAGCCGTTCGCGGGAGGCGGCGGCGGCGGTCGCGGCGGCAGGGGAGGCCGGGGTGGACGCCCGTGGAACCGCGGCGGCGGTCCCGGCGGACGCGGAGGCAGGGGCGGCGGCGGAGGAGGCGGCTTTCGCCCCATGCAGGACGACCGCAACAGTTCCCAGGTGCGTGGTTTGAGTTTGAATTATCATCCGTCTGGCGGTTTCATAACCTCACATTCGGTTGCCGTTTCAGGAGAGACGTCAGGGCGGCATGGGGATGGGCGGCAAGCGCAAATCGGAGGCCATGGACGAAGAAGGCGGCGGCGGCGGCCCGCCGCACAAGGGGGGCTACGGTGGCGGCGACCGCGACCGCGGTGACCGTGGCGGTTTCCAACGTGACCACCGTTTCGGCGGGGGCGGCGACAGGTTCTTCAACGAGAAGCTGCAAGCGATTAGCGGGCCAACCATTGATCTGCCTTCCAATGACACGACGGAGAAGAAATTCAGCGGACGCAACCGCCTCTACATCGGCAACATCAGCAACGAGCTGACCGAAGAGGAGCTCGGCGATGCTCTGAAGCAGCACGGTGAAATCTGTGAGCTGTTCGTCAATAAGGTACGCCCAACTCAATTATCCAGCTCTTCAACCAGCTGTCTTTTTCTGCAGCTCAATGGAAAAACAGCATGATAGTGTAAACGAGAAAATGGGTCTTGAGTCATGAAGGGCAACACAATTTGATAATTCCAATTGAAGGATTAGTAAACTAGAAGAGTGTCTAATAAGGTTCAGTGAAAGAAAATTTGCGGATTATCAACCAGTTTTTAAGGAAAAAATTGTTGAAGTTATGGAGCCCATGTAGTGTATTTTCGGCGGTCGACTGAATTTGAAACAATTCAAAAGTAGGAATGGACTGAAAATAGTGCCCAAGAAGGTTATGCAAAAGAAAATTGTCGGATTATGCACTAGTTTAAAACAAAATTATTGAAATTTTGGAACCACACAGTTTCTACGGCGGGCGGGTATGCAACTCAACAAACAATTGAAGAAAGCGGGTTAGGCAGTAGGTGGTAGTTGTGGCAGCTCTTAGTGAAAACGTTAAAGCTCTAGTGCCGAAATGAAATATTTAATGTCAGTAAACCGCAATCGTCTGTACCTAAATCGACCCACAGTTGCGTAAGGAAGAGAATGGTGGTAGAATGGTTACTGTAAAATGTGCGGTTTCCGTTGCCCTTTATGACTCAAGCACCGAGAAAATGTTCAGGTAGTCCAAAATGCTTGTGTTTTGCATGGTGAACTTTAAAGTTTTGGTGCATTACTGCATCCCAGAGATCCATCATTATTACAGAGAGATCGATGCTATAGTAGGTTCACTTGTACTGTGACTTTAGTTGTCTGGACAAATTTTCTACTTAGCATTGTAGGCTTGCCGCCTTTTTACCTGGTGTGAAACTGACTTCTCTGGAAGTAAAGTTATATTTCTCATCAAATTGATATTAAAATCTTGGAAGACTGACCTTGTCATAAGTGGAAAGGCGACTAGAGGGGCGCAGAGCTGTATTGCCGTCATTTAGACACCAGAACCCTACGGGGCCGCCTTCAATTTAAGTCATCTTGACGACAGCCATTCAAGGCCGACAGAAACTCGTTCCGCCAAGCTCCAAAACGGAAGCAAATTACAAACTGAAGGTACATGAATTTCGGTCCAATGCGCAACTTTGAGCGGCTGGGTTTTTTGAAATTCGGTTAAATTAACTTTTTATACGTGAATCTTGCTGCAACTGGAGGCCTGCTGAGATGTTCCCTGTCTTGCCAATAGTGCTTCATGATTCGTCGTGTCTTTTCGACTGCAAGAAGTGAAAGGATTGATGATTCCATGGGACCCCTTTTTTTGGACGAAGGCCTAGTACTTTTTTAGTTTGAATCAACCCAAAGTTGAACCCGCTTCAAGAGGTTAGAAATATTTTTTACACCTGTCAAATGTCAAAGCTGCTTTGATTTATTTGTTTATTGGCGAAAATTAAAAACAGGTCGAAAAATTACTGCATTTTCCAATATAATGGAAAAAAGCGTCAGACATCACGTCCCGCAAAAATATACCGTCTATCTGCAGAGGATATGCGTAAAAAATACGTTCCGAAAGTGGTCCGAACGACGAACGCTAAATGAAGCCAGAGCAGCCAACCGCAAAGTTTCGGGGATTTTCTATATTTCAGATTTGGAAACTTGAGAACAAAACCTCACAGCCGACTAGAATCACGGCACAGGTGAACCTACTATGTATAGCTAGAAAGACGCAGTGAAACATATCTGCCTCTAACATGAAATCTCTTTTTTTTTAAGTATTGATTACTGTTGTTTCATGGAGCAGCTGTTTTTTTTTAAAGAAAATATCTCGGAAAATATTTAAAAAACTAGAAGAATTTTTCAAGAATATAAATTGAAAACAACATTGCACAACAACAACATGTTGTGCAGCAACATTGATGCACAAAAAGATCGTCAAAATTGATCTACGATCTACGCAACATTCTTTTTTTTTGTGGCCTTATTAATTTTGAACCAAGGTCAACATGTTGAACATTGTTGAATTCAAAGAAAATTCCTGTCAGAATCGGTTATGAAATGTGTTTGTTGCTGTTTAAAAAAATAACAATAATGGACTGTTGTTGCTCAGAAGCATCAACAACCAAAAATATTGGTTTGGTTCAGGTTATAACTGGTTTTGACCCATATATTTGAGTGTTTAAATTTTTTTTTTGAGCCAGGTTTTCCCGATTTTAACCCTATTTTTCAATCAATCAATCAATCATCATTTATTGCACCAAAAAAAATACAATTTGTATTTCAGGCTTTGTCTCTAATAATAATATGCATTCAAAATATATGCGCCAAAATGCCGAAAAATATATTATAGTACCAAGGTACAGTACACAAGAAACATAAATCTTAACAAGTTTCACAGAAAAGGAAACAATAAAATCAAGCATCCATAGATACCGGTGGACTACACAATTCATAATTACTAATGGCGGCTTTACAGAACTTTCGTTTGTCGCCGGCGACAGTCCCCCCACTCCACTGTGGTTGAATAATTTGAACGACACGACGACAGAAACTCGTGTCGCGGGAACTATGGAGGGAGGTAGGGGAGTACAGGCAGATCGAATCCTATTGGCCAGCGACACTGTCGCCGGCGACAAACTAAGTTCTGTAAAGCCGTCATAACCCGAGCAATGCAACTTGAAAAAATCAATCTCAAAGTACTCGTGGACGGAATAGGCGATTGACCTTATTGGGGAAAATGGCCGTTTCGTAGAGGAAGTTTTAGGGAATTAATTGTCAGAAGAGGTGTAAGTTGCCGCAGGCAACGTCGGCTGTTACGTCAATTGGTGGCACGTCAAAACTGTCACTTTGCTGTCTTGTGCAGTCCACTACAAGCAAACTTTTGTTCCTGTGAACCCTTGGGACCCCGTAGGCTATTTATTGGGCCACATGTTGATGACCAGCGTCGTCGCAGACCTTTCTCTAAATCATCCATAGCTTCCGCCCAAGGAAAAGCAACAGACTGTCACATTCGCACGGAGGGAAACACACAAGGCCGTCGACCAGCCTTGCAACAAGCCTGCCTGCCGGCCAAGAAAAAATCACCTCGGGCTGGCCCGGCCGTGCAGAGTCAACCACCACCTACCTTTTTTCCTCGCTTTTTTCTAAAGATTTTCTGCTTGGACTTCAGCTGGAGATCCGCATTTTTCATTCATTCTGATAAGCTCGCCGTAGCTACCTTTGTGTTTGGGACGTAAACGTTGTCATTTTTTTTTACCGCAATGTAGTGCATTGCTGGGGACGTAGTCTTTCAGCTGCGCACCTCTGGAGCTAGATCTACTACAAGCCTGCTAAATACTGTTACGTTATTCGGGTTCGCCTATCTCGAAATTAAACGCGCTGATTTACTCGTAAACAAACTGCACTTTATTAGCTACTACCGATACAACTAAATAACGCAAAGAATTATTAATCGCTTAGAAATTCACAATGTCGCTTGAGATGTTAACTTCACGATCGCTTGATTCAAACTCTCCCGATGCCAGGTCGAGTTCCTCTCTTATAGTGGCATCGAAGGTTCTGGATGCTTCCTGATGGTGTTTCCAGCACACGAGGATTTTTCTGGTATCTGCGTCGAGAATATACGCGTACCTTCTACGGCACCTCCACCAGAAGTCTCGATGTGTCGTGACCTACCGCTGAAGTCGCTCGATGCTTCCCGAATGCAACGCGGAAATCTAGATTCTCTAGAAAGAACCGGGATGGTCGCGAGCTTCGTAACAATACGCTAACCATAACATGAAATAAAAGACACAAATGCAAACCCCTTTTCACATTATTGCTATAGGCTGTCTGATTTCTACATGATTCTAGTGGGCTGTGATTCAGGCCGCGATCGGCCGATGGCGACCAGAAACACAGCCCACTAGAATCATGTAGAAATCAGACAGCCTGTACTTGTCAAATTTCCATGTCAATAATGTGGGTATTGCAGGTATCCACTAAAGCCCACCTAGGCTACTAGACGTCGGAGTATGTGCTCCTCTCAAAAAATTCCTCTACGATCAAGTACCGAGCTCTACACCAGGTGGCGTTTTTTAAATGTAAATCGCCTATACAGGGTGTCCCGTTTTTCAACGCTCACTATTGGTATCTCGGAAACGGTAAGACATACGAAGTCGGTTAAATTACAAAAAAGTTGCGCAATTTTATGGTCATTTAAAAAATGTCAAAATATCCAAGATATCTTTGGTCATTTTTGAAATATCCCCAAAAAAACTGAAAAATGCCGAATTCCAAAAATTTGAATAACTTTTTTATTATGACAGCTATCAATTTGAAAATTGAGATCCTGACATTTTTGAAGGTCCTTGATCGACTGACGTCAATAATTTTCTCCTGCATTTACTAGTTTTTGAGATATGACAGTTAACTTCATTTTTTCTTATGGACACCATATCATTTATTCACCCCATAAAACTAATCTTTTCTTTCTCTTTACAAAAATATAAAACATTTGTAGCATTTTTGTCAAAATAATCTGTAAAAATTGGAAAAACCATTTCTGGGCGAATAAATCTAGTTACCGGGTCGGTTGCCATGCTCTCGTGGCATAATAACAATGGCATTTGGTTGCCATGGTCGGTTGATTTTGGAAAAAGTTGAGTTACATTCCGTTTTCATGTATTTGATAATGATAATGAATAACAATAAAACAAATACAAATCCAAGTATAACACAAAATAACATCGCAATAGCAATAAACATTTATAATTTACAATCACTCGAAATGGGGTCCATTTTGCGGGGAACGCTCAAAGATCGAATTTGTGGTTCATGACAGAACATCCCAAAGCAACCAAGAGCTGGAAGCAAGGACATGATGAGGTGTTTCAGTCAATTAATAACCCGCATGATATGAGCACAGCCGTTGAAAACATGGCTAAAAGGCACACAACTCTGCATAGAGCAGAATGGACTCCAATTCGAGCAATTGTAAATTATAATTGTTTATTGCCATTGCTGTGTTTTTTGTGTTGTACATACTTGGTTCTGTATTTGTTTTATTGTTATTTATTATCATTATCAAATACACGAAAACGGAATGTAGCTCAACTTTTTCCAAAATCAACAGACCATAGCAACCAAATGCCATTGTTTATATGCCACAAGAGCATGGCAACCGAAGCGGTAACTCGATTTTTTCGCCTCAAAAACAGTTTTTCCAATTTTTACAGGTTATTTTGACAAAAATGCTACAAGTGTTTTATATCTTTGTAAAGCGAAAAAAAAGGTGAGTTTTATGGGATGGATAAATGATATGGTGTCCATAAGAAAAAATGAAGTTAACTCTCATATCTCAAAAACTAGTGAGCGTAGGAAAAAATTATCAACGTCAGTCGATCAAGGACCTTCAAAAATGTCAGGATACCAATTTTCAAATTGATAGCTGTCATAGTAAAGAAATGATTTGGAATTTTCGAATTCGGCATTTTTCAGTTTTTTGGGGATATTTCAGTAATGACTGAAGATATCTTGGATATCTTGACATATTTGAGAAAGTCATAAAATTGCGCAACTTTTTTGTAATTTAACCGACTTTGTATCTCTCACCGTTTCCGAGATACCAATAGTGAGCGTTGAAAAACGGGACACCCTGTATAACGGGCCTTCCAACAAAATATTGGCAATAGACCATATTAATTATTCTCACTTTCCCCTTCCACTAGTCATTTGTAAGTTAGGTATGTGCCTGTGACCATGCGCACTGCAGTAGAAAATCTCGCGCGCCACAGCATGCATAGAAAACGGAACTTTGCTGTCGCTGTCAGAATTTACGATTTCAAGGTGTTTTCTTGATTCTTGAGACGTTTTAACCTTTTTAACCATACTTTTACGTGACGGCTGACGCTCGGTTCGCTTTCAAGCGCTGTCAAAATTCTCGTTAGCGGAAGTTGTGCAATAAAATATGGCGGGTAATTTGAAATTGTTTTGGATTCAAAAACCCCATTCTAAATTGCTTCGCATAAAGTTCACAGCAAGATTTTCCATTTCATTATGGTGAAAAGTAGATCAGGTATTTCTTTTTACACACTTGCTATGTTATACATTCGTTGAAATTGTCAATTTGCACCTTGAATTGATCATTTTACAAAGTCATTCAACATGGATATTCTTATGGGAGTTTCAACCCAGCACATGTGGTTGTCTCTCTCCCCGATCTGCGACTGCGCTCTGAATAAATAATATGGTCAATTGACTGCTTAAACCTCCGACCACTTAAGGTGGGTTCAGTCAGCTTATTTAGTCGCTGTTTTAGTTTTAGTCGTTGTCGTAACAGAGAAGAGCGTTCATACAGCAAGATTTAGTCGTAAGAATTGACCAATAGGAGCTCGAATAATACTGCGCGAACCTTCATATTCATACGGTCCGTGTTCATAATGGGTAGTAATAATATAAAAACTCGTGAAAAAATAAGCATAAATAAGTATTTGCTTACATTTATGAGGAGTACAACTCCTCTGAAATCGAAGCAAATGCTAATGCTATTTTTTTATTAATACATACAACCCATTACCATCACCATCCATGCTCATACCTCATACTGGTAATTATGCAACCTGCAAGTCGGCATCTTACGACAAAGTTCGGAATTCTTACGACTAAAATTAAAACTAAAACTCTGTATGAACGCCCCGCATATGACGCGTGCTTTCTACTTCCAAATTTACGACAACGACTACGACTAAAACTAAAACCAAGCTGACTGAACCCACCTTTAGCGCCATGATTTCAGCCGGTATTTTATTGTACAGTTTGACACCTAGAGGAGCTGGTTACCTTTGGCCGAGGTATAGCCGGTACCTCGGTACGAGCAAATCTTGGGCGAATCTTGTATTGTGGCTGTGAACCTCACTACCCTTTAGAATGCCATCTCTTTTGTCATGAACCATACAGATTGTGTCGTAAACAAATAAAGAGGGGTCAGGATTCCCAACTCAGTGAAATAAGATTTACAGCTTTCGCGCCGCGGCGATATTCCTATCATAGCACGGATCATTATTTTTTGTGCCAGAAATATACGCGATGCCGACGGTGATGTTCCCCACAGCAACAAACCATACCTCATCCTGGACTGAAACTCTGAAAAGTAGACACTCTTTAAGGATGACATGCCCAGAAAAGGTCTCAGTGTTCTCAATTGAAAAAATTTTTTATTCAAAACTCCCACAAGATGACTACAATGTACATTCCAAGTTGAATCGTCCCTCATATGGATTCCCACTACTTTAACCGACGTTTGACGCTCAAGGCTCACCCCGTCAATGCTTATATCATAGTTCACAACGAGGGGTTGACCACTTGGCGATTTTGGTGTACAGCCGTGAGCGAATTTCTGGCAATTGTGGCAATTTTCTAGCGATTGTGTGGTAATTTTGTGGCAATTTTCTGGCAATTTCCGGGCAATTGGCGATTTTGGTGTACATATTTTTCTCAGGTGGTCAATCCCTCGGTTCACAACCTCTCTTTGTCTTGGGCCAAACGATACAAGGTGGGTTCTTGACAAATTCAAAAGCAACTTATTGTTACAAAACCAATCATAAACATTAGCCAGTTCGTCATTTAATGTTTTTTCCTGCCAACTGGGTATCACGGTTTGATATAATCAACATTGACGTATCATCGGCATACATGTAAATCACTGCGGAAGTTGCACAAGGCAGATCATTTAACTTTTTCAAACGCGCAAAGACCAGAGAGTGTAAACTTTCCCTGGCGAAATCCGTGTTGCTCTGATTTTATTATGTCATACTTTGATGTGTTGTACTTATCCAATCGTGACAGCATAGCGTACTTTCCAGCATTTTTAAGGACGGAGTTGAATTGGTAAAATAAGCGTTGCGGAATCAATCCCTGTTGGTTTATTCCTTGACGGATTCTTACCATTTTGGTCTCTTTCGAAAGCTACAAGGATGTACAACTTTGGTTTGAGCCCATAGTTCCTGTTCCTATACATAGTGTTCTAGACGCATGTGCAACTTTTGATTAGGCAACTTGTGCTACATTCGAACAAACTGGAAAATTTGTGTACAATATGTTGGAAAACGTTGCGTTTCTTATCAAATGAGTTGTTTTTAGTGTGAAATAGTTATTGAGAAGCTGAATGGTGAATACTAGAGGGATACGAGAAGGTTCAGTGAGCGATCCAAGCCTTTTTGTATTATTTTATCATCAGGTTAGGCAACCAATGTTACATCCGAACATTCCGAACTGACAGTACTGTACTGACACACGTGCCATAAACGAATAAACCATGTAAAAATTGAAGCATGAAGTCTATTGTTTACCTTAAATCGACGGACACTTTTCTCTGATGTATGTATTCTGATGTGATGACTTTTCTCGGCCAAATATTTGAGGTTAACACATGGCACATGGCACGTGAGACGTGGGTTTAAAACATAAACAGAGGGCGAACGGTCAACGAGCAGGCAACCAGTTATACAGTCCATCCTCGGATCAGACTCTCACCACAAATTTTCCAACTTTTAGTATCGAAATATATGAAAAATCAAGCAATCATTTAGTTTCTTGCTTACTTTCCTAGCAAAATGTTATACTTTTACATGCTCTAGCACAAATTTTGACGCATTCCATGCATCCATTTGTTAATTGTAATGGTAAAATTGATCATTTGTTCGAAATTATGGCCTGATCAAATATACCGTCATTACCTATACCTGTCCACGCCGTCGCAGAAGAACCCAATCTGTATAGGAAGAAGAACTATTGGCATTTCCAAAATCCAAAAATAATTTTTATTTAGTAGATATTTCTTATAATTCTTTCGTCATCAGTTAACTGAAATCTTTTGAATTGACAAAACTAGGAGGTTCAAGGAGCCGTCCCCCCTTGACCCTTGATAACCCCAAAAACGAAAGTCGAAGAATTTTTTCCATCATTTTTTCGGAATTCCTTGAAGGGTCCCTTACAACGAAGTTGAGAGCTTTCCACCATTTTATGGACACCCTGTAGTTTTTTATTATTTTTTTTTTAGGTTTCCATCATTTAATATTTTCAGGCCAGACGGTAGATCATTTTGAATAAAAAAATATATCGGACTGGAACTTTTTTGGTGTTGAACTCTTCATAAGGACACTAGGTATCTACTGCTGAGCTATCGCCCGAATATAAATTGTGCTGCAGACATTGGAAGCATTTGTCATTATCTCTGTGTCATTCTTACGATTTCTTTGTGCGGCTGAGAGGAACCAGTTCTATTTTTCTTTCGAGAAGAAAGGAATATGGCAACATGTTTTCGGTGCTTTTCTGATAATTTGAATCCATTGAACCCGACCTGTGGCGTCAAAATTTCATCAACAGCATTTTTTAAGATGTTGCGCGCTAAAAAGTGAATTGAATAGTTTTCACCAGCCTGTTCAACATCACATTTTTCAGTTACGCTCAACACCATCGGCGAAAATTTCATGAGCAATGAGAAGCTCAAACTGTTTGCTAGCAATACTATGTATGGCCCAACCGCGGCACTTTGTGGTCTAGAAAACTGATTTTTCCTAGCGTTTCTAATTAAAATTTTCGACATAAGCTTGAAACTGCACTTGCTTCCAAAATAAAGGAATAATTCAAAAACCGTCTGTGGTAAGAAGTTATTCTTCATATTTTCGGTGTTGATAATGGTAACATAATACTTGGCTACATAGGGGATGGACAAGCCTTCCTCGTGCTGTTTTGCGCTGTTTCATTTGACACCCTGTAGAAACTCCATTTGTCTTCTGTCATATTTCATAAAACCTGGGTCCGATAACCAATGGCTCTGGCTATCGACCAGTACAAACAGATCCAAAATCGCCCAAATAAATCCAAAGCTGTCCAGTTTTGAAAGTCGATGAAAATTCGACGTAGACACTGAATTTGTTCTGCCCCGGCCCCGACTCTCCCTTAGTTGACTTTTTTATTGACATCGAATTTTTCGGGAGTTGCCTAGAAACCGTATGCCGGGGTCATTATGGAATTTGCTGGAGGACCGATAAAAGATTTGAGAAAACCAGTCGGAGGTATATGTGTACATATAAGCACCATTGATCGCCCACGGAGTAGTATTGAATTCAAAACGCTAGAGAGCGCCTAGAAAGCGAGTAGTAATCAGCGATATTCCCAAGCAGTAATTGTTGGCGTGTATTTATTGTAGGACGCAGTAATGAACAGTGTGTTTTAAAACGATCGTCTTAATTATAAACGGAACCTAAACGCGAAATATGTACATGGTTAAGATCACCGCGAAGTTTCATTCGATTTTGATAAAATTTGTCGAAGTTGTGGCTGTGCCGTATTCGGTTCCCAACATCCCCTCTTGAAGAAATTCACCTTGCAGTCACAAATGCAAGTAGACGCAAAAAGTACATCAAGAAGTGCATAGCTGAAGAATATGAGATAACGTGCACCGGTCTATTTTGGCCTACTGTTGAAAATCTGGCGAGAAATCGGACAACTTTGCGAGGTTCTTCTTCTGAAAGTTGTGACATCCAGGGCATTACTACGAACAATTTCATTCTCTACAAGTTTGCCCCTGCCCAATTTTCTTTATTCGCGATTTAAATTAATTTTCCCGTCACAAGATGGCTGCCAAATGCGGATTGAAATGAGTAGTGAAGACCGAACTGTCGATGAGATGGGAGCCCACTCAACAAGCCAAAGCGAATTCATCCGTTATCTCAAACCTCCCAACGGAAAAAGCTCTACAACTTATGCCGCAAATTTTAACAACGTGTGATTCTCCAAGAATCCAAACGTCCGACCGGAATTCGTCCGACCACGCATTTTTCCCATCTGCGCGATTCGCGATCCCTATCCTCGGCTGCTAATTTCCAATGATTAGGAATCCCATGAACGTGTAAAATGCAGCTGTATCAATTTCAAAGTTGAAATAATTCTCTACGGAAGAACACAACAACACAATTTCACTACAGTTTGAACTGCGTCTGTGTTTAATAAAATATGAGAACCTTTCATGCGATCATGCGCGTAAACAAAGTTACTACCTTTTTAGCACCAGCAGGGCTATGTTTCACGAAAATAAGCAGACATAGCCCATTGCGTGTTCTAAAAAAATTAAGCAGCATAGGATAGGGATCGCTCGTGTAGGAGAAATGGTCCAGACAAATTCCGGTCGGACGTTTGACTTTCAGGAGATCTACGCGCTTGCACTACCTGTGGAAGAGATGCATTGTGGTACAAATTCCGGTCGGACGCTTGAGCTTTGGGAGATTCGCGCGTTTGCTTTCCGTGTGGGAAAAATGCATTGTCGGACAAATTTCGGTCGGACGTTTGAGCTTTGGGAGATCCGCGCGCTGTTGAAATTTGTGGCATAATGAGCCGTGGCGGCGCTTTTTCCGTTGGGAGGTTTGAGATGTCGGACGAATGCTTGTTGGCTTGTTGCGTATGGATCCAGTAGCATTAAAGTAACATAACAATGGCAACCAATCATCATCAGCAACGCATGCCGCTTTTGGCAACCATCTTGTGGCTGGGCAATTAACTTTAATCGCAGATCTAAAACGACTTTTCTTGTGAAAGTTCTTCCGTCTTCATCCTGCATCCTTTTTATTGCGTACCGTGAATGAAGAAATCAATTTGAAAATTGAAGGAGGATCCTAAAATTGCAGTCAGAAAGGAAGAGGGCGAAAAAGAGCGACCTTGCCACTATCTACGCCACTGATCTTTTTACAACTGAGTAAACCTGCCATTCTGTAGTGCTTTTTTTGTGTAGTATAGATACCCTTTACGGTCTTGACAACCCCCCCCCCCTCGCTATATATTGTAGTGAGGAGTTTATGATTGTCCATTCAACCTGAACAGTGTGATTCACCGAGATTCCCCCCCTCTTACAATTTTCCCCGTTGGAATCATTTGGCAGGGAAAATAATTTTTCGTATCAATTTTACCTGTAGAATTCAAATTTTGACACCAAAATTTTCTATATCTTGCCGTATACAGAGTGTTTCAAAAAACTTAACTTTCACGTTTTTTGACACCCTGTATTCAAATATTGGGAATGATGCGGTTTCTTCTTTCAAGTTTCAAGCCCTCGTACAGCCCGAGTAATATGATTTTTGATTATGATCATATACAGGTGTTCATTTTCAAACTTCCCACCTCAGATTTTTTGCCACCAATTTCTTTACTAGGTGAATTTCGGTGGATCATTCTGTACGCGTAGACAAATTTTGCAACCTTTTTTGAGGCCATTTTCAAATGTGTTAAAAATTCAGAGGAGAATGAATAAAAAAATTTCTTTCTTGCAGTCTATCACTAACATAATAAAAATTGAAAACGACGCGTTGCGACTTGATTAGTCATCATCAGGCAATGCAAATCAAAAATAAATTTCTGAAAATCCACTCACAAAGGTGTAGAGTGGGTACCTGTCAGAAACCAATTTCTATTTTATGTTGACAGGAAAAAATGTTCGCTTTCGTCAAGTTCGATTACATCGCCAATGCGGAAAAGGCCAAGCGAGAGATGAACGGCGTCATGATGAAGGGGAAGAGTCTCAAAGTCAGGGTGGCACCCAACAATGCCGCCATCAAGGTCAAGAATCTGACGCATTTCGTTTCCAACGAACTCCTCCACTACGCCTTCAGCGTTTTCGGCGAAGTCGAAGTCGCTCAGGTGGGTACCAGCACCAGCACCAGCTGTTTTCTTTAATCATCGTTGACTTCATTTAATATTACCGAGTTCAAAATGCTGCATGTCAAATTCGCATAAACCTGGCATTTGCTCTTCAACGTACAGGGTGTTCTGAACTCGCTGTAAGAAAAGTCGAAGACAGTTACGGAAAACGCTTCAAGAGTACCAGAATAATATTGATTCTGGTATTTTATTTTATTGATCTTTTATTTTACTTTGGAAATATGGAGAATCGAAGATCAAAGGGCGAGACTTGAAGCCCAATAATCTTTGTTATGTATCTCAAATATTTTTTTTAAATCCAGTATTCTAGAAAAACACCATAAGTATGCAGAAAGTTTTCTACGGAAGTGAATAATAATATTAATAAATTATCAACTTTAACGAGGCGAC
Organism: Anaspis maculata; assembly: GCA_949128115.1. Taxonomy (NCBI): domain Eukaryota; kingdom Metazoa; phylum Arthropoda; class Insecta; order Coleoptera; family Scraptiidae; genus Anaspis; species Anaspis maculata. The sequence goes on from OX421966.1 coordinate 71,725,829, forward strand.
ATTCAGCTTAGCTTATACGCTTTCGCTGTTCCACCATGTAACCTCGGGGCGAGTAGTAACCCAGAAGGCATTGCCCAAGACTTTACTGGGCAATCATTTATTGCTCTACATCGGTTTAAAAACGCCTAGAAATCTTCGCAGGTATCTTTGAAGAATACATATTGCCAAAATTCATGACTCGCCCTGCATAGTAAATGAAATTTACACATTTTCAACAGTTCAAAAGCAATGCGTTTTTCTTTGTTTTGAAGAGTATGCAAAGAAATAATGAATTGGCTTGAAGTCTCACCATTGAACCCTCATTTCCATAAAAATAACACTGATGATATTATCGACGATGATGACGGTTTTTCCTCTCTCGTTGGTCAGGTTCTGGTGGACGAAAGGGGCAAACCAACCGGCGAAGGTATAGTGGAGTTTGCGCGCAAGGGTTGCGCCATGAATGCCGTGAGGAAGTGCCAAGAGCGCTGCTTCTTCCTGACCAGTTCTCTCCGGCCCTGCATCGTCGAACCGTACGAACTGAACAGCGACACGGACGGTTATCCGGACAAGTATCTGCCGAAACGGAATCCCGACTTCATCAAGGCCCGTGAAGTTGGACCCAGGTAAATAATCATGATTCCAGTTCCCACACCTCCAAGCGACTTGAGTCAAATGGAACTACCGCGGGTTCCACAAAAAGAAATCAAGGAATAGCTCAATTCGAGATTTTCTTGAGTGGCTTTTTTCGTTAGAGCAAGCTATGAAAAAAAAATGTGTTGGTACGAATAATACGAAGCTAACGCCTTGATGTGCAGTGTATAATGTGACAGATGCTACTGTCATCGCGGCGCACGCGCAAGTAAAATTTGCTAGACTACGCAGTGAAAATAGGAAAACGTGAAACCTCCCTGGAGTTGAAATTTGTTTCGGGGCATCGTCGCTACTGGTTGGCGGCTCCTCGCTAATACTGCACGGTGAGCAGTGGTCACGAAAGAAAATTATGCCCAAGTGGCCAACCGCGGGAGAACTAAAGAAAGTGGAATGAAAACAACTAAGAAGCGATTATCTACTATATTACGATCATCTGAAGTATGATTCCAGCCGCCTTTGCAAATTTTGATTCTTGTCGACTTTTCACCTGGTGTGAAACTGGTTTGTCCAAAAGTAAGATCATGTTGCTCATCAAACTGACATCAAAATATTGGAATCTTAGAAAATTGACTCGGTCATACATAGAAATCCGAATATAAAAAAAAAATCGAAAGATGCAATCACCCCGTCGTTTAGAGACCGAAACGGCCGGGGCCTTCTTCAATTTCAGTCATCTTGGCGGCGGTCAGGTGACGCCGACAGAAACTTTTCCCGTGTTAGCCCCAAAACGAAAGTGAATGGCAAATGGAAGGTACTCATATCAGTTTAATAATAGTAATAATAATTTCAGTCCAATATGTAACTTTTGGCGGCCGAGTTTTTTCGAAATTTAATTATTGAATTTTTCACACGTATACTCTGCTGCCCATAATACCCTTGACAGACTGGAAAAGTTGATGATCATTAAGCGTAAATTACGATATAAATGACCAGTGTGTCGCGTCGTCATTTACTCAATGATCATTTGGAACGTCATTTAGGACCTTATTGGTCATTAACCAGGAGTAACGATGATCGCCGAATAATCGCCGGTGGTCGTGCATCACCGCCGTGATTTTTGAATGCCATTGGCCAGCTTTTCCGCAATGAATCGCGATATCTGTCATCTGCCATCAAGTCTGTCATTTCATTACGTCATTCTGACGCGTATTTCTGGAATGGAGAGGCTTGATTTTGTATCTCGCCTCTTGCAACAGCATCTCTTGTACCAAATTATAAGATAATGCTCGTAGCGTGCACGTATAAGCACGTACGAAAAATTTAAACTCCTTGTTTTACATAAGAAATGACCGCCTATTTGCGGAATTTGGATGATACGAACATTGCAAACTTGGAGCACAATGTCGTTTGGCGCGGCACTTTATTTTTGGCAAAGTCGAATTTATTGATGAGACAGGTTTCCGTAAGTATCCGTGAGACAGGTAGGTATATAATTCCCGTAGCGTGCACGTATAAGCACGTACCCAGGGAAAATTAAAAACTCCTCGTTTTACATAAGAAATGACCACCTATTCGCGGAATTTGGATGATACGTACATTGCAAACACGCAGCACGATATCGATTGGCGGCACTTATTTTTGAGCAAAGTCGAATTTATTGATGAGGAAAGAGGTTTTTCCGTAAGTATCCGTGAGATAGGTAGGTGGTAGGTACCCATATAAGTGTTTATTTCCATAAATATTTCATGAATAAGCTGAAACTATGCTGCTAGCTTTTTAACATGCTACTTAGATCAGGTATATTTCAAAACATCCGGTCCGCGTCCCTCGTGAAAAATGTGAAATTTTGCAAAAGCAGGCGAAATGGAAGGTACTAATCGCAAAAGCAGTTAAAAAATTGCGAAAAAAGTTATAACGTAATGAACCGAGTACACGATACTAATGAACTATAACATGCATCTGTCAGTTGCCTTGCCACTTGCCAGCCACGCACATAAACCAGGGCCGCGCTTAAAAGTAGGTTAAACTATGGGACTATGCGATTTTGATCAGGTTGACTAGATCATCAGTCTCTTATTCTTCGTTTCCTCCATTTCTTTCGATTCAATACAAATTCAACATATATTTTGGCAACAAATAAAGATAGGTAGTACGATGTGGTGTGAACATTGCAAGAAATAATAATTTTGTTATTGCTTGCAATGTTCACACCACACGCTTTCTTGATTGAATGGAATCTAAGCTAAATATCACCTCACATCTCATCTAAAATATGAAATAATTATTACAATTATAGATGTTAATGGCAATAATAGCCCAATACTTCGGACCATTCGACAATTTAACATTGACATTTTGGGGGAAAATTGATCGCCACGTTTATTCATGCGCTACGACGCAAGCTCATAGGCATAGGCTTATTACGATTTGCAGTGTGTCACCCCCAAATTCGCAATAGTCATTTAACGTTGATGATCATTACACTTATGATAATTAAGGTGCAGTCTGTCAAAGGTATAACAGACCGCTGGGAGATCCTTGTTTTGCCAATAATTCTTTGAGGCTTGACTTGTCTTTTTGGCTGGACCAGGCGAAAGAGTTGATGTTTCTATTGGGCGCTTGTTTTTGGAATGAAGGCTTTCGCATTCTTGAAGCATAAAAAATCAAAGTCTCTTCAAGATTTGAAAATATTGTTTCCATCTGTCGAATATCACATGCTGCTTTGATTTGTTCGTTGAAAACAGGTTGTAAAATTACGCCATTTTCCAGTAAAATGGAAAAAAGCGTAAGTCATCACGTCCCGCAAAAATTTTCCGTCCGTCCATCAGTAGCGGAAATGCGGGAAAAGTATGGTTCAAAAGTGATCCGGCGCGTGTTGTCGTGAATTATTGTGCCGAATATCGCCATTGCAGCTAACCGCAAAGATTTAGATATTTTCTACAGGTGTCCGGTGTTTAATCTTTGGAAACTGAAACGGCGAATAGAACATTGGAAAAGAAGGGGAATGTCATTATAAACTTTCTCTCAAAAACGAACACTAACGGAGATATAGCCCTTCAAAGTTATAATTAGAAATAGTTTTTTTTTCGTGAGGTTTGAACCGTTCAACGAATTTTGTCCAAATTTGGACCAAAGTTTACCAAAATAAACCAACCAAATAGTCAAGCATTTTTAGGGGCAAAATAATGGGTGGTACCCTCCCCCCCTTTCCCCTATTTTCTACTTCCCTAATTATTTTTGGAAATCGTTCCAATTTTTGGATTCTACGTTCAATTTCGAAAAGAAGTTACTCCTGCAAAATTTGGATTAGAGCCTTCGTTTTCAAGATTTTTGCGTTTGAAACTTCGGATAACTGATCCCGTTAAGAAAACTCCATGTCGCAAATTTTGTCGAACAAAATCGTAAACCACTTAGAACACTGGCTAGAAGAAATATCTGAAATAAAAATTGCGGACGGTTCACTCACTTTTTAGTTTTCCTCCATATAAGTAACAGGAGCACAGAGCGAAATGGGGCGCTGGGTGGGTGAGAAGGAAAGGAAACAAAGAGGAAAAAGTATTGAAAAGGAAGAAAATGAACAATATTACGGGGCAAGGGAGCGAATCGGGGTGCTGGGCGGGCGAACAACTAGAAAAAAAAGAATAAAAAGGTTGAAAGCATAGTAAGAAAGAATGAGAAGAAATAGGGAAGTGTGGCAAATGGAGGAAATTGAACAAAACTGCCGGGCATTGGAGCGAATTGGGGTGCTGGGCGGGTAAGAAACAAGAGAAAAACGATGAAGGACAGGGCTGAAGGCATAGTAGGACAAGGAATGGGACGTGAACGAAAAATACCGAAAGAAAAGTAAATGTGAAAGTTTAATCAGTACTACTAGAAAAAAAAGGAACCACTGAGCGAATTGGGGTGCTGGGCGGGTAAGAAAGTAAAAGCAAACACGACAAGTGTTAGTAAACTACGAGAGGGGAGGGGAGCAAATAGGGGAAGGGACTACCTAACCGGGGGAAGGCGGACACCTCAGGTTCCTCGCCAGCAATCTGCCATCGACCATAATGCTGCGCTTCCGACTAAAATTGAAACTTGCGGCTAAATAAGCTGACCGAACCCACCCTACAGGGTGTACCAGCTAAAACAATCCAGCGCAATTTTTTCAGGGAATATCAAAGCAACAAAAAAAAAATCCCAATTGGGGGGAAACCTGACCTTTTAGCTTTCTTTTGAGGGGGCATCGATGCTTGTAGGTGCTCTAGTTTCCAAGAAAATACAATTTTTATCGGGCGAGTCACAAGAATTCGAAAACTCATGATCGACAAAACAAAATACTTCAGATATAAAAAAATCCTCTGTCTAGGCTTTCCATTGATGTGTCGCCGATGTCTGTACCTGGCCCAGTAAGCCAGATATTCTGCCTCAGTCCAGCAAACACAATAATCAGAATCATGACGTCACCGATCACACGCTTGTTGATTTTAACACCAGTCGTTCTAGGACTTCTTCACTTACCATATCTGGATTCACCATAGCAATCAATACTGGCTGATGTTAAAATCAACAAGTGTGTGATCGGTGACGTCGTCATGAATTCCGATTATTGTGTTTGCTGGGCTGTAAGGTAGAATATCCGGCTTACTGGGCCAGGTACAGACATCGGCGACACGTCAATGGAAAGCCCAGAGAAAGAGGATTTTTCTTCCTCCAAAGTATTCTGTTTTGCCGGTCATGAATTTTCGAATTCTTGTGACTCGCCCGATTGAAACTGCATTTTCTCGGAAACTAAAGCACCTACAAGCATCGGCGCCCTCTCAAAAGAAAGCTCAAGGGTCAGGCTTCTCCCCAATTTGGATTTTTTTTGTTTCCTTGATATTTACTGAGAAAATCGCCCTGGGCTGTTTTAGTTGCGACACCCTGTATATATAAGATCTATTTATTTATCAATAGCGTTTGATTTTCGTGTCGTTTTTTTCTAGGTTCGCCGAGCCGAATTCGTTTGAAAACGAATACGGAGTTCGTTGGAAGCAGTTGCACGAATTGTTCCATGACAAGCAGGAAGCTGTAAAGAAAGAAATGCAAATGGAAAAGGAAAAGCTTGAGGCTCAGATGCAGTATGCCAGGTAATATTGTTATTAATAATTTACTGCGCCATGTATTTTATTGCGTAGCAAGCCTTGGCTCTTCTTGCTACTTCTGTCCAGGCTAATATCCACAGCAAATTATGTCGAAAACGAAATGCGGTTTGTATCCAATGATGTCAACTGTCAGGCGCCACGTATATGATGGTATATGGTAAATGTTGAATATAAAAACACATTCTCCATTCTGGATTTATTGGGGAGGGAGTTGATGGAACGTGGTTCCATCTGGCACGTAGGCCTCACTGTTTGGCACATTGTACCCCTCCCAGACCAGCTGGACTCACCGAGCCACAATGTGGTGCCGACAAGCTCACGGTTGACCTAAACTCCGTTCACGTTCTTGACCCTCGAAGCGCGGGCGCGGATGTCCGACACATCCACGCCCTCGCCTGTACGTTCCCGACTTCGTCAGCCTCCCTGACTACGCTGCTGGTCGTCCTCTGCACATTGCCGTACTGCCAGTTGCAGGCATGCTGTACTCGGGGGGTTGCCTACTTGCCTAGGACCACCCGAGGAGGAGTTTAAGCCGGCCTACAATCAGATAAGACCCGCCAGCGACTCGGCCACTGACACTACCCACCGGCGGTCTCTCATCCAACTTTTGGCAGCGCTGAGCGTTGCTGTAGTCGAGTTACTACCCGACTGAAGCGGTGTACTAGACGCTATGCTCTCTGAATTCACATACTGTGGACCGAAGCAGATAAAGTGGGGAAAATTACCAAGCAGGTAGAAATGATGAAGACAAAATTCGGCAGGTTGGCTGAAAGTTAGCGAGTTTTGCAGCAACCAACTTTTAGGGGAACATATTGTAGATGACAAAAAAACTGGCAATTTTAATGCTAAATCATGTCAAACCATGGTTTTCCCTGTGCATTGACAGCAAAAAAGCGAATTTTTCTCGTAGTTTCCTGGAAAAAAGTGAAAAATTGTTCGTTTTCAATGTATAACTGGTTGCCTAGGGGGTGATAAGTCCTGTGAATTTTGTCACTAATATGGACATTGTGATTGATGCAAGACGCACAAAATTCAAGTATAAGTGCAAGTTTGAGTGTAATTGTAATTTCAACGTCATTTAGCGGTTGTGAAACTGGCTTTTGCACGTAAGTTTCGGCAACTAATTTCTATTTATCCATTCACCATTAGCCAAGTACGAAATAGATGAATGAACAGCAAAAATGGAAATAGACAAAATTCAGTAGATTGGCTCAGAATTTGCGAGTTTTGCAGCAACTAGCTTTTAGGAGAATATGAGTAGAGGATGAAGAAAAAACTGCCAATTTTCATGCTTAATGGGGAACTATAGGCAAAACGGATTGTAGAGGGCGACGTGTTCCATGCACCCATACTGACAGTTAACGTACATAACCTCAAAGAAATACAAACAAATTTACGGAAAGTGGAAAGTGCTCAAAGAATAAGAGTTGAGGTTGATAGGAGCCCCACTGAGAGGGAATAAAAAAGAGCTGGTGCAAACTGCAGAGGTATAGTCCTTTGGAACTCTTGCAGCCTGATACACAACACGTTACTACCAATTGTTTTCCGCGATTTTTGGCTTGTCGGCGTTTCTACTTTTCAACTCACGAAGCGACGCGACAATTCCAAAGTTGAGGTTATGTACGCTTAAAATGACACTGATGATAGCTGGGGTGCATGGAACACAGGCGCCATTACTTCAGGCGTTTGTCACTATAGTTCCCCATTGTGTGAAAACATGTTGCATTGTGAATTTTGCTAGTTGTTTCTTGAAAAGAGGGAAAATAGCCACCATAGAAGGAAGAAACCGTTTGTTTTTGATATTGTTGCATGCCGAAAAGTCTCTTGCCTTTTCGGTGCGACTTACCAATCAGTCTGTCTTATTCAGGAACACGGCCCGCCAGCTAATCAGTGGAGAAGGCCGGGGCTCTTGAGATGGTCGGGGGGCGCCACAGTATTGTGAGCCGAATTCCCAAAAATAATTATAGTACAAAACAATGACTAAATAATGAAGATAAAGCAAAATTTGGATTACGAATACAAATCTTATGTACAAAAGGCGAAGAAAATGAACAGGAGCCGGGTGGCTAATTTTACAAAAATGAAATATACGAAATTGCCAGTCGCTGTTATTACCACACTGAGCGAAATATTACGTTCTGGAAGAGAGGTTTGGCTTCAACACAAGCCGAAATTAATTGAACGTGATCGGCTCGAACGGGGCAGGTACCTACTCTCGGAATAAGAAAATCGGATGATAACAAACCCAAACCGATTTGATATTAACGCGACTCGATAGGTACAGTCATATTTTCAATTCACTACACTCTGTGTCAAAAGCTTGTACGCGTTTTTAATGGACAATGACCGTACCTAGTTCGCCAGCTGACCACCACAAAGAACGTTATCGGTTTTTTTTTTATACCACTAACAATAATTTTATGTACAAAACCCAGGAATTCAAATTTGAGATTGGTCTGTTCGCAAAATTAAATAAGTACAGTTATCTAAGTCAAATGGGAACCTTTCGTCCTGTAAAAATTGCGTTATTTACAAAGTCGCCAGCAAGAAGGTACAAGAATGTCGATGGCAAAACCATAAATAAGACTAACTTACAAATATGTGATGTTAGTTTAAATAAAGCGAATATACCCTTTGGCGGACGGCCGGAGTTCCACTGAATTCTAACCTGGACCTTGTTAATCCTTGAAACTTCAATCTATTTTTCTTTTGTCTTTTTACTAGAACGGTACTCGGGTAGTGTTCAAACAAATATATCAACGAGAAAAATGAGTATATGTTACGGCATTTTTAATAAAATACAATTGAGAGAGGGGAAATGAAGTTTTGCGGTAGGCAAAATGTCGCTTTGCTTACTTGGCCTATTCCACTAAGTTGTACACTCGGAGACGGCTTCCAAACGTGCCGCGATCGACAGTTGTCGTACGCTGAGCTTTTCAGGGTGCGAACGAATGATTCTCCGTAGCAGAAGCAGGCTGTTTTAAAATTTGCGTAAGCCCCGGGTGATCAAGCCGTTGCTTTGAATCTTCCAAAACATCCTGTTTTGTTACTGAGTTTTTACTTTGCTTAGTCTGAGCTCTAGCGACTGCATTGACATTTTCTTCTAGGTTTTTAAGGTCGTCAGATTTTATTTGAATTCGTGAAAGTGCATCTGCACTGACATTGCTAGGGCCTTTTATGTATTCTATGTTGAAGTCGAATTCCTCCAACGCCATTCTCAATTTTGTCATTCGAAACCCTGGGTCCTCAAGTGAGAATAGGTACGCCCATTAACGGGCGATGATCTGTCTGAATTAGCGTTTTGTGCCCCAGTACATATGGGCGAAATTTTTTCAAAGCCCAGGTTACCGCTAACAGTTCTCGATGCATAACTGGCCAGTTTTTCTCTGCTTTATTTAGCTGGCGACTAGCATATGCTATCGGCCTGTCATCCCCGTTTGACACAACTGCTCCTATTGCAATACCTGAGCGTCAGTTTTCAAAATAAACGCGTCGTTTTTTGAAAAGTTGGAAACTGTAAAATTGCTAAACTGATTGAAGCTGCTCTTGGCGCTTCGAAAGCTTTTTGACATTCTTGTGTCCATTCAAATGCGACGTTTTTCTTTGATAACTGATTCAGTGGTGCTGCTATGTCAGCGAAATTGGCAATATATTTCCGGTAGTGATTCGCAAACGCCACGAAACGCTTTGTCTCCGCCGCGTCTTTTGGCACTGGATAATTTTCCATAACGGGAATTTTTTCAGGGTCCGGAACTATGCCCTTTTCTGAAATGACGTGCCCTAAATAGAGCATTTCTTTTTGCAAAAATTCACACTTGCATTTGCCCAATGGCCATTACAAAGTTCTGTAATGGCGGCTTTACAGAACTTCGTATGTCGCCGGCGACAGTCCCCCACTTCACTGTGGTTGAAAAATTTGAACGACACGACGACAGAAACTCGTGTCGTGGGAATTATGGAGGGAGGTAGGGGAGTACAGGCAGATCGAATCCTATTGGCCATCGACACTGTCGCCGGCGACATACGAAGTTCTTTAAAGCCGCCATAAGTGCGAGTATGATTATTGATTACAATTGCAATTGGAACGTTTATTTAGCGATTGTGAATGTAGCTTGGGTTTTTATTCCGCGACGGTTTTAAAATTTTCCAGGCCGTGAGTCTCAACATTGACGATCAGTATTTTTGTGTTGAATCCGGCGGATTTGTGCTATCGGCACTCGAAAAAAAGTCACTCCCAATGATGGGAAATCCAAACAGATGCTCCAGAAGCTTCGAACAGTTCTTCATGACGAGCTGATCGTGATTTTTTTTCAGGTACGAGCATGAAACCGAGCAACTCCGCGAGGAACTGCGGGCCCGCGAACAGGACCGCGACCGCCAGAAACAGGAGTGGGAGCACCGCGAGCGTCAGGTCGAAGAGCAGCGTCGCAGAAACGAAGAGCAGCTGCGCCAGCGCGAAGAAGAAATGCAACAGCGTATGGTGCAACAGGAAGAGGAGATGCGCAGGCGTCAGCAGGAGAACACCCTGTTCATGCAGGCGCGTCAGCTGCACAACATACTGGACGAACAAGAACAGCAGGACTTCGGCGGCAGCGGCGGCGGCCTCGGCGGCGGCGGACTGCAAATCGACCGTGCCAACAACAGCAGCCCCCATTTCAGCGGCGGCGGCAACGACATCGACATCATCGGGCCCCAGGTGCCGCACGGTAACGGCGGAATGGGAGGCGGCGGTGGCGGCGGTCATTTCAACAGCCGCGGCGGCCGTGGCGGTCCCAGAGGGGGCAGAGGAGGGTACCGGGGCGGCGGCGGTGGCGGAGGAGGAGGCGGCGGTAGGTGGGTCAACGAAAGCCGCCAGGATGATTTCGGCGGCGGCCCAAAGCGCCGGCGTTTCTAGACCGTACACGGCAACTATTTCGACTAGCTTCAATTGCTCAGTACCCCATCCAACAACCTGGTTTCTCCAAAAAAACATGATTTTAAACAGTGTAACCGAAGCACAAAAATTCCAGTAAGTGAACCATCCACTCCGTGAAAGACCAAGTTTTGCTGAGCAGTAGATAAGTTTTCTTCCTCTGCTTCTTTTTTTTACCCAGTTTAATTTTTTTTTCAGCTCTTTAAAATGTAAGCTTCACTATAATAGTACAGTCCAATTTATAGCAGCTGGCGCCTGGGGTCATCAGTTTGAAGTACAAACTCGGATAGACGTCAGTGAGGATTCCATAGCAGTAGCATGTTGAATTCCACTCACCACTGTCCGAACTTAAACCTTCAAACCTTTAAATTATTGACGCAGGCGCCAGCTGCTATAATTAGATTATAGAGTAAAAAAGATTTTCTTTTTTTCAAAAGAATGAGTCTCTTAAATGTAAATATTGATTGCAATTAGATTTTTGAGAGGAACAATTATAATTCAAGAGAACAAGTTAATGTAATCCATAATAATAATAGTTGATGATAGTATAATAATAATAGCTTTGATATCGGTTTTTGTTTTAGTTGTCTAAAAGTGTTTATTTTCTTTTTCTTGTCGTTGTAGTTTTGACTAATTTCTATTAGCAATTACTGAAACTATTTAATGTGTGTGTGACTGTATTTTACGTGGAAACATGAGCGTGTGTGTGCGAGTATTTGAGAAATAATTATTGTGGTAACAGAAAAATAATAGAAAAACGTTTTTTTTTTTGTGAAAGTTTCTTTTTATTGTTCGTGACGCCTCTGGTGAAAATCAGTTGCTAACGTTTACCTTTCAAAAATCTGTTGTGGGCGACACAATACTTTTCCGGTGGTATCCAGCGACGTAGGTATCTTGAGTGAGTGGTTCCTTCAGTAAGGGAAATCTGATTGGGAAATATAAGGAAAAACGCCTACCAGGTTGAACGCGCGTCCTGTAAACCTCGCACATACAGCCATATCAGACAGCACTGTGGCTCGAAAGTCGCAGGGGGCTGCAGTACCTTGACCTCAGGATAATCCGGTTTTATCTACCACACCCATCAGAAAGCACCTCTCATCCACCTTCACAACGGCGGATTACCTTTTCAAGTTTCATAAGAAACTTGCTCCGCTGGTAACCGTAGCAAAATTCAGCTAGTGTAGATGAGTATAAAAACTTGAAATTCGTAAAAAAGGCACAAAACATTCACCACTGGCAAGCCCTGTCAAAGGAATTAATTCCAACATTTTCGCATTTGAACATCGCCCGCTTTCCTTCGTCACAATTTCAGAACATCACTACTGTCAACGTTTGACAGCTAGCCGACTGCTGCGTGCGACATTGCTCATTGCAGGTTATCGTGCCTTTCAAAGTGTATGCTGTAATGAAAGAAACAGTATAATGCGAAACTCTCGATGGGCTCGATGTAGGCAACAGGGAAAGAACGGCCCTACTGTATTGTTGGTTGCATAACACGCTCTTCCGCTATTTTTCCTGTATCATTCCTTCTTTACACGCGTCGACTGCCTTTTTTGCGACTTTCTTCCCTCTTTGTGTAATTTATTCATTTCCAATGTTTTTTCTTACGATTGCTCCATTTTTAGCCCCGTTTCTTGTTTTACGACGCGTTTTTCTCAGCTTCTCCCCGCCCAACACCCCTATTTTGCTCCCTGGTCCCGTTGGTGTCTTTACGTAGCGTAGAATGACTTTTGGAGAAAAAATAAAGTGACAAGCTGGGGACTACGACTACGGCTGGTGGCACCTGCAAAGTTTTGGAGCGAAACTATCAGCGGCCATCGGCCGTATTCTCCCAGCGCTCCAGCTTGTCACTTCATTTTTGCTCCAAAAAGGCATTCTACTGAAAATAGAAAGTGTATGGCATATACTATTGTAGACAAAAAAAGCTGAACGACAGATGAATGACTTTTCAAATTGTGTAGAAGGCCCTTTAGGATTATCATTTTTGACAAGCCCATGACAAAATGCCAGTGATTTTTTTGAGTCACAAGACAACGTCAGTTGTGTCTTTGATTTCTTGTAGCTATGAACCAGGAGTAGAAGAAGGTGAAGATAAAAATGGATCATTTCCACTGAGATTTCTACCCACTGTATCAACACGAGCCCGCAACACGGTGACTTCGTACTGGTTGATTCCATGTAATAGGTATGCTACGAGTACATGGCAATGGCGGTCCGTTGCCTTTTGCCATGGATGATGGATGCCTTTTGCTTGTAGGAAAATTTAAGCGGCTCGCACGGGCTCGCAGCATGTCGAACATTGGCGAACGAATCGTCCTCTAGCATCTGGACATACCGTGATCTGGACATAGACCATTGGGATCAATGCTTGATCTTCGGCTTCGGTAGTCTGCCAGAAGCTGGTTGCCGTGTCAGCGTTGAATTTTTCCGCCACCTGCACATAACGTTGTAAACCGTCCCTTTCCTGATACTGAAAAGGTCTGCTACCGTCTTCCACGCGATACCACTCTCCACAAGAGGAATAATTTGCACCCTAACAGATTCATTGGACATTCTGTCCCGTTTGACACAGAAAATGATGAAGCATTATTGGTTATGGGTGGCATATTCTTGATGACAGTAAAGCTGATTCACAGGTCAAAAATTAGAAAAGTCATTTATCTGTCGTTCAGCTTTTTTTGTCTACAATAGTACTTCTTAGGTCCAGTTGCTTACTTCGAGTTTAACTTTAAACTTGGTTTGGTTCCATTTCAAGGACCCATGGACCTGTTTTGGTTCCCATAGATTCAATTTGTTGCAACAATTATTTCCACAGTAACCAAACCGGGTTTAAAGTTAAACTCGAAGTGAGCAACTGGGCCTTAGTGGTTTTCTTACGATATTTCACCATGTTTTTGTTTTATACGCGTTATTTTTAGCTTTCCCCTCCCATCATCCCTTTTTTGCTCCTCATTCCCACTGGTGTGGTGGCTTTCGTTTAGTACCATTTCCACTTCGTTCGGGGAGTTGCATATCCGCCTGGCGCTAAAACACTGCCTAGTTTTCCAACTTTCATAATTTTTTTATCAAAAGTTTGTGGATCTTTCGCAAAATTTTCTTCAAAAAACCTTGTCCGGATGTTCCCATCCACTGCCGCACGCAAGGGCCCATGTTCAGATCACCCACCTGACGGGCGATCTGGGAATGCACCGACTGCCGACTGTCAAAAATCCTCGGACAAATGACAAGACCGAAGTTTAGTTTGCGCATATTTTAGTAGATGGCGCTTGTGTCGACAAAAACGTATTGCGATTTGCGAGTCACTGAAATAGCCACCGAAGGCACAATGCTTGTTTGCTCCCACACAAGCAGTGATGTGAGTCGGGTATTTACCGGGTAGGTAGGTAAATATAAGTCGAGTATTTACCCGGTATTTTCCCGAGCGATATTTACCCACCCTACCCAGTTTGACAGAAAAGTTGACAGCTCAGTTGACAGTGTTGACGGTTAAAGGTTGAATGATTTCTAGATTTCTTTTTCCAAGTTCCAAGGCTTTATAAACATAACCTCCAAAGAACTTATTGTTATTTTGCTGCTGTGAGCAAAAAACGTGGGTGCGTGACCATAGTCACCCTCGGAAGAAGTGAAACTTCTATAGATATGAATCAATCAGCAAACAACGTTCGAAGAGGTGTTCTTTTCGTATACCCGCTCCCTAATGGTTTATATCATTTTGTTTTTCTTATTATCAATCTTATTATTATTAATCTTATTATTATGAGTTACTCAAAGGGCAGAATACTTTCGACATGATTTTTTTCACGATTAGACTTATTTTGTTTCTTTTCTCGCTATGCTCGGCGCCTCAACTCTCATTCTCCGTCACATGAATAGTGGGAGCGGTACGCAAAAGCATACCGCATTTTGGAGTGCAGTAACGAGATTTTGCATGGGCGTACTTTATACCAATACAAGCGATTTGACCCGCAGCACTCGATATTTCGTCCCTTAGGGGGCCAATGGGGGCCCTCCAAATTTTCAAGATGCAAGAACTTTCACAAAATGATTATTGAGTATCGTCATGTATGTCATAAGTGAAGCTTACGGGTCTATTGAAAATGTTTTCATCAAATGTCGTCGTGTCCAATTCATTCATTCATTCATTCTTCACATTTGAAAAAAAATTCTTTCGCAGAGGTCAAAAAAACTGTTTCTATTTTTTCTGTTGTGCAAGGAAACGATAAATTCATATGTTTTGTTGCGTTCCCTAAATCGCGTTCCGTAAGTCCAAATATGAAGACAATTTTTTCGCAGTATAATTTTCTAAAGAAGAGGTGACCTCTTCAGTACACCTTTTTCAACTGCATTTTTTTCAATGTTCCTACTGGATAAGACTGTCAATTTTCGCAGATATGAGAAGCTTGAACTCTTTTCTTAGTAATTTCCATGCTACATGGCTTCAAAACGCACAAGAGAGCCCTAAAACTTTTTTTTTCTGTTGGGCCGTCAAATTTTTGGCATGTTGATTTTGTAGTAGGGGAGACGCGCAAATAAATGAGATCTAGTCCAGGCGAATAAGTTCTACCGGAAAATATACCTACTTATACCTAACGACTCTGCGTTTTGTTGTAATACAATAAAACACGGCATGGAAGAATATTTTTTGTTGAAACCAAGTCGCCTGCGCCTGCAGCCTGGATTGAATATTGGTTCGCGTCTCTCCTACTATTAAATCAAAATATCGTAAGTTGGACGGCCCAGCAGAAAATAATTCTTTTTGGGCTCCCTTGGGCGTTTTATAGTCATGTTGCTTCGCAACTACCAAGAAAGGAGAACATATGAATGTATCGTCTTATTGCATAGAAGAAAAAAAAGAGTTTTTTTGACCTCTGCCAAAGAATTTTTTTTCAAGTGTGAAGAATGAATCGGACACGACGACAATTGATGAAAACATTTTCAATAGACCCGTAAGCTCCACTTATGACATACATGACGATATACTCAATGATCGTCATGCGAAAGTTCTTGCATCTTGAAAATTTGGAGGGCCCCCATTGGCCCCCTAAGGGACAAAATATCGAGTGCTGCGGGTCAAATCGCTTGTCTTGGTATAAAGTATGCCCATGCAAAATCTCTTCCAAAATGCAGTATCGATGTGTTTTTAGGTGTGTACCGCTTTCACTAGAAGTCTCACTCATACCCCTAATACAATAAATATCTATTTTCATCAATAATATTCTCCACAAATAATTATGCGAATGTGACATCGTGACGGATTTTCTTACTGTACGATTTTCCCCGTTATATTACAGCACGGTGAAAACTGTGTTCTGGCAGGCACAGCATGGAAATCTAATAATGTCCACAAAGTATAAGAATGTCGTTTAGAAAACTCGATCTGGTATTAATTTTAATTGAAATAACAAAAACAAAACCACAATAATTTAACAAAAACAAAACAAAAATAACATAAACAAATCAACAAAGCGCAAAAATTAACAATAAAACAGCTCGGAACTTTGCTTCGATTCGATTCGAAAATGTAACGGTAATCGTCTGCACATGTGAACATGAATTGTCATGAAGCAGACAAATGACAGAAAAGAAAAATGACGGCGAATGAGAGCGCCACGCAATGGTCACAATGATAACTTTTAGCCAAGTCGAGAACCATTCCTGTCGGGTCACCAGCACAACACCCCTGCGCAACACCAAGTAGAGGAGTCCAGTGTCGGCGACAGGTTGGCGATACGCATTACGAAAATAAATTAATCATTTTCGGTTATTGTAATTGACACTTCCGTTGAGTTAGAATTCATCGATAAAATTAAATTTTAGTATGATGGAAGCTGTTGTCCTTAAAACACAATGCAAGCGGTAAAAGAATACTAACTGTAAAGAATAGAATCGAACGCGGCAACAGCTTACTCCCATTTTCTCGGACGAGACACTGGTCACCCCAAGGGCCTGACACTATAACGTTACACCTCCGCGTTACACACCCTCGTTACATGTACCGCGAATTCACTCCCATGTGTGGTTCTGCGTTAGTTGTGTGTTGTGATCTAGGCGCGAGAGTAGAAGTTTCACTTCAAAAAATCATAATTGTTTGTTGTTGTTTCTCCAATTGTTAATAAAATCAATAAAATAGATACCCTATTAGAGACCCAATTTTGGGTAAATACCGGGTATTTACCTCTCTTGGGTATTTACCCTTAAATATAAAAACCCGGGTATTTTACATCACTGTCCACTGCTAAAACGATACCCACCCGGATGAAGTATTCGTGGGTCATTGAGCGGTGGGATGTTATGTTTTAGCAGTAGGATGAATGCACGGTAGCGCTCTCTGTGGGTCATTGAGTGGTGGGAATGGTGGGATGTTTTCCGGATTGGATGTTTTAGCAGTGGGCATTTGCGCGTTTGCATCATTCGTGGAACATTGAGCGGTGGGATGTTGTCAACTAGGATGTTTCAGTGGTAGGATGAATACGCGCAGTGAGATGTTGCATAGGGTAGGGATCCTACTGATCCTAGGTACATGTGTTAAGGAATGGCCAGTACATGACGCCACAATATAAGCAACTTTTGATACCGGCTTTGCACCTGATCATTTTCTAATAGATAGACTCTCTATAAATAGTGAAGTACTGGAAGGATTTTGTTTGGCATCAGTTTGCTTTGTTTCTGAAAAAATCAGAATAAAGCCAGCATTCTCACCACACCATGTGGGCCGCAACTAGCGAATAGTTGTTGTCCAAACCATTGTCGGTGCTAGAAATATCGCTGGCTGCGACTCTTCATAATTTTTCACTCAACGGTGCGCTTTAAAAGCTGCATTTTATGGAGAGAACGAGGACATTTGAAAAGCCCGCCACAACGCTCAACGACTTTCGCAATATCACGTTGGTGCCACCTCGTATCCGAGTGGCTTCGAAGTTCGAGCGGCCGAAAATCCAATTTTAACGAATAAATAGATCGTATTCTAAGCACGAAATCAGTTCAAAATCTCCCGATTCGTCCTTTGCTTGTCATTATGGCGGAAAATCTGCGGAAAACCCCAGGAAAAACAACGAGAATTTTCCGAATGACACTAACGTCACTTTTGACGTTTGCTTTGACACTTCCCGTCCCGACTTTGGCCCAAGATGGCGGTTTGTTGTCGTTGTCGCAGCAATCGTTTCCATTGTTGAATTTGAGCCCTTTCGAACCCGATTTTCCGCCGGAAAACCCCCAGAGAACCTGCCCGCGTCCCGCACGCGCAAAATGCGCGACCGTGTCTGAACCGTGCATGCACAGCGAACATCCGGGAAGAAATGGGAACGACTGCCCATACCTTGGACACCTTCAACATTTCAGGTATGCAATGCCCAGGCCTGCTGCTATTTCCACACAGCTCGGTCGCACCCGTGAATTGTTTATTGTTGTGCGTTTTGCAATAATGATGGGTAACGCGATTGTCGTTGCGGTTGCAGATTTGTCGCCCGAACAGCAGAAGATCCTGATCGACATCCGCAGAAGAAAGACTGAGCTCCTGGTGCAGATCCAAGTGAGTTTTGAACGAGCCACGCTTTTGTTTTTGGATAGTTACAAAACGGAAATGCCTCCCGTTTGCCTACGTTATTCCTTTCTTTTTTGGTGAATTCAAAACGTATCAAGTCAGCTGAGGTTTGAATCCGACAGCAGTTGACTAATGACAGTGACAGCCACACGAAACAAAGTAGGCTTCCTCATGCTCCTTATCGACATTGTCAGGGCCTGCTTTAATCGAACGGACGGAAGTCGATTATCGCTTTTTTGAATATTATCAACCAGGCGAAGCGTGATTATTGTGGAAACGGGATATTTTCCTAATCACGTACTTTTATTATATTCAAAACGAAAAATACAAACTGAAATTCCACAAATTGAACTTTTCGAAACTAAAAGCATGAACCTAGGCGTGAACTGTCATCAGTGACGTTAGTTCAGGGCCTGCTTTTTGTGGAGATGGGGTTAAAACTATGTCTGGATTTTTACTATAGTTCGTTTACTCCTACCGTGATTCTAGTCGGCTGTGAGGCACCCATATTTATGAAATCATCACCTATTTCCACTGAATCGTTTTCTGCTGAATATTTTACTTTCCCGGCCCACCCACGAACACGGAGGGAAAGTATTGTAATCGTGCAGAAAAAAAGTTTTGAGATTTCACCGGATATATCCGTTTTGAGGTCCCCCAAGACGATTAAGACCATTTTCAGAATGATGTCTGTCTGTGTGTGTGTGTGTGTGTATGTGTGTGTGTGTGTGTGTGTGTCTGTCTGTGATCTTCCACGATAACTGCCGTAACATTGACTGGATCGACTTGATATTTGGTATACAAACATGGTTGTTTCCTGAAAAGAGCCCATTAGTTTTTGGCTGTCATCTGTCAAACCCAACTGTCACTATCATCAAATGTCAGAAGCTATATCTCACGGAACTCAACTTGCAATATGTCATTTGAAAGCCCTTGGAAAACTGTATTCAGAACAGTTGGAAACATTGCCCTATCTGTCATCTGTCAAATAATAAAAAATGTTAAAGTTCAAAACTTTACCAATTAATTATTCAAAATCTATCTGATGGATTGGAACCAGATTTGGCAGGAAGCAACACAACAAAAGAGTCAAATTGAGGCCGCAGTTGCAGTTTTCCACCATTCTCCAGTTGAGCGTAATGAATTTTCGAAATTTCTCCTGGCCGTTGCCACTCAGGAGGGGCTCTCGCCGGTGTTTCGACCAGCACGACTCGCTTTTGTAGCAGGACTCCACTCAAAAATTTATTCCTGCTCGGGGATCGACTTTTTTTTGGAAATTTCAACTGATATCGAAAGGAGATTGTATTGAGCGTCGTGCAGGTCTATTTTCAGAGTTGACACGGTTTCGGTTTTCCGACTGTAATTTTTTCAAAATGAAATTTGCACATTCCGTGAATTTGAGAAAAACGCAATGCAAACTTCTACATGCGGTAGGCCCCACGAAATATTAATTTTAGGTGCAGACATGCTGTGAATAAAAGTTAGAGAAAAGATTGAGCTAATTTTTGGAGGAAAAATTTTCGAAATCGGATCAACAGTTGCCGAGTTTCCCTCTCTGAAAAAACTGCAAATTTTCCAACTTTTTATTCAGCGAACAGATTTCTTGGAATTGTTTTTTTTTTAGAGAATAGATAACTGGTTCTTGAACATTTTCCGATAATTTCTCTCCAATTTCCCGGAAATTTTCCTCCTGAAAATATAAAACCACTCATGCGATCGTACAAATTAAGCGGTTCTGTCACGATAATTACCGAATTATTGATCCGATCAAATCGAAATCAGGTACGGAGGCCCAAGTTCAGCCTGGAATGTTCTGATTAGACTTTGGGTGGATGATTTTGATCGGAAGCCCTCAGGTGGCACATTGGGTCTGGGTTTGTCTGCCCAAGCTCTAAATTGAAAATATAGAGTTGAAATTTGACACACAGATGCAGTGAAAGTTTTCAATCAAGTTTTTGTAATTTCATCATCATATCTAAAGTAGGAACAAAAATTTCAATAAGGAACCAGCATTGCATTTTTGAGATATCACAACAGTTAGCTAGTTCTACCTTTTGGATCATTTCATCACCTTGGAAAACTGACCTAACCTGTCATTTTCTCTGTCCGCTCAACAATGGATGCAGGATGCTCGCTAAACGCTCGACTAAATAGAATTTTTTCATCAATTTCCAAATCGAATCGCCCCCTCCCGAAGGGACACTTCGATCAAAATCATTACTGACGTCTCTGGATACCGCCGGGAAAGTTTTGTGTCGCCCCACAACAGATTTTTTGTATCATAGTCAGTAATAATATAACAAGTGGTATGATTATCATCGATTAATTATCATACCATGAGTTAAATTGAGCAAGACTATATAACAAATTGCCTGGAACAGGCAAAATCTGATAGATTTAAAACGTCACAAGTGGGAGCCCCATCAGGGCTTTGAACGGCAGGAAAACACCATGGGGCCCTGGTAGCGAACCACACAAGGAAGCCGCATACAATAGAGTTCGCAAATATAAGCCAAAGGAATGAGAGCATAGTGGAGTTTCAAAAGCTACAGAAAACACAAGGGGCTCATCGGAGACCCAAACGACACTTGAAGACACAAAGGAACTATTTTCTCTATAAAGGTGCGTTCAGTCAGCTTATTTAGCCGCAAGTTTTAATTTTAGTCGCAAGCGCTGCGACGCCCATTGGCTCTTATGAACCAGCCTCCCCGGAACAGCCAATAAGTGATGCAGCGCTTACGGCTAAAATTAAAATTGCGGCTAAATAAGCTGACTGAACGCACCTTAAATTGATTCGTCTGAATAAATAAAGCACTGTTTACACGTGAACTGTATTACGTGTCGCCACTTGACATCTTGGGTAAAGCTAAATTCACACCGAGATTCACACCTAAACTTGAATAATTATCCCAGCTCAAGTTCTAGCCTTGAAGTGTTTTGATTCAATTTTTCTCTGTAAAAATCGAGGTAAGAATCGATCTGCCTGCAAGAATAAGGCTCCGTTTACCAATGAACCTGTTGTATGTCCCCTTAGTCCTTAACTTCAATTTTTTTTTCTCGAGCTCTAGCTTTGTGAGGTGTTTTATTTCAATTTTTCTCTTCACACCAACCGACTTTAAGGCATGAATAAAGCCCTGTTAACACGTAAACTAACAATGTTTTTCCCCTAAATCAATGTCAGTGTTCGCCATTTCATAGCTTGACTAAGGCTTAATTCACACGTAAATGTAAATTTGAATTATTCCAGCCTGAGTTAAAGTTCCGAGATGTTTTGATTTAATTTTTCTCTGTAAAAGTCGATCTGCCTGGAAGACGTAAAGCTCCGTTTACACGTGAACCTATTGTTTGTCCCCTTAAGGACGGAGTTGAATTGGTAAAATAAGCGTTGCGAAATCAATCAGTCTGGGTTTATTCCTTAACGGATTTTTACCTTAGTCTCTTTCGAAAGCTACAAGGATGTACTTTGGTTTGAGCCCATTGGCATTTCCAAAATCCTAAAATAATTTGTTCAAATGTCAAAATTTAAATTTTTCCTTCGATTTCGGGAATGCCAATGGACTCAAACCAAAGTACATCCTTGTAGCTTTCGAAAGAGACCAAAATGGTAAGAATCCGTCAAGGAATAAACCCAGACGGATTGATTTCGCAACGCTTATTTCACCAATATGACTCCGTCCTTAACCAGTGTTATTTTTCGCCATTTTATAGCTTGGCTAAAGCTTAATTTACAGGTTAACTAGAATTATTTTCGCTCGAACTCTAGCTTTGAGGTGTTTAATTTTTTAAATTTCAATTTTAACTTTGTTTCAACTTTTAATTTTTTTTCACACCATTAATTGACTTTGAGGCATGAATAGAGCGCTGTTTACACGTGAAGTAGCAATGCTTTGCACAATGGTTTTGCCTTGATCAATGTCAATGTTCGCCGTTCCATAGCTTGACTAAAGCTTAATTCACACTCAAATTCGAATTATTCCAGCCTGAGCTGAAGGCTGAAGCTTTGAGATGTTTTGATATTTTTTCTATGTAAAAATCGATCTGCCTGCAAGAATAAAGCTCCGTTTACACGTGAACCTATTGTGTGTCCCCTTAGCCAGTGTTATTTTTCGCCATTTTATAGCTTGGCTAAAGCTTAATTTACACTTTAACTTGAATTATTTTAGCTCGAGCTCTAGCTTTGAAGTGTTTGATTTTTCTCTTCACACCAATTCACTTCAAGACATGAATAAAGCCCTATTCACACGTGAAATAAATATGTTTTCCTTAATCAATGTCACTGTTCGCCATTCCATAAATTGACTAAAGCCTAATTCACACGTAAATTTGAATTATTCCAGCCTGAGTTGGAGCTTTGAGGTGTTTCGGTTTAATTTTTCTCTGTAAAAATTGATCTGCCTGCAAGAATAAGCCCCGTTTACACGTGAACCTATTGTGTGTCTCTTTAGCCAGTGTTATTTTTCGCCATTTTATAGCTTAGCTAAGGCTTAATTCACACGTTAACTCGTTGACTTGGATTATTTTTGCTCGAGCTTCAGCTTTGAGCTCGGCTTTGAGGCTCGCTTTGAGGTGTTTTATTTTAATTTTTTTTCTCGCACCAATTGACTTTGAGGCATGAATAAATCCCTGTGTACACGTGAACTGACTGTGTCTTGTCTGTGTCTTGTCAGTGTTCGCCATTTCATAGCTTGACTAAGGCTTAATTCACACGTAAATTTGAATTATTCTAGCCTGAGTTGAAGTTTTGAGATGTTTTGATTTAATTTTTCTCTTGTGAAAATCGATCTGCCTGGAAGACTAAAGCTCCGTTTACACGTGAACCTATTGTTGGTCCCTTTAAGGACGGAGTTCAGTTGGTAAAATAAGCGTTGCGAAATCAATCCGTCTGGGTTTATTCCTTGACGGATTTTCACCATTTTGGTCTCTTTCGAAAGCTACAAGGATGCACTTTGGTTTGAGCCCATTGGCATTTCCAAAATCCAAAAATAATTTTTTCAAATGTCAAAATTATTTTTTTTTTGGATTTCGGAAATGCCAATGGACTCAAACCAAAGTACATCCTTGTAGCTTTCAAAAAAGACCAAAATGGTAAAAATTCGTCAAGGAATAAACCCAGACGGATTGATTTCGCAACGCTTATTTCACCAATAAGACTCCGTCCTTAACCAGTGTTATTTTCGCCATTTTATAGCTTGGCTAAAGCTTAATTTACAGGTTAACTAGAATTATTTTCGCTCGAACTCTAGCTTTGAGGTGTTTAATTTTTTAAATTTTAATTTCAACTTTGTTCCAACTTTTAATTTTTTTTGCACACCATTAATTGACTTTGAGGCACGAATAGAGCCCTGTTTACACGTGAAGTAGCAATGTTTTGCACAATGGTTTTGCCTTGATCAATGTCAATGTTTGCCATTCCATAGCTTGACTAAAGCTCAGTTCACACTCAAATTCGAATTATTCCAGCCTGAGCGGAAGTTTTGAGATGTTTAGATTTAATTTTTTCTCTGCAAAAATCGATCTGCCTGCAAGAATAGAGGTCCGTTTACACGTGAACCTATTGTGTGTCCTCTTAGCTAGTGTTATTTTTCGCCATTTTATAGCTTGGCTAAAGCTTAATTTACAGGTTAACTTGAATTATTTTCTCTCGAGCTCTAGCTTTGAGGTGTTTGATGTCTCTTCACACCAATTCACTTCAAGACATGAATAAAGCAGTGTTTATACGTGAACTAACTATGTTTTCCTTAATCAGTGTCAATGTTCGCCATTTCATAAATTGACTAAAACCTAATTCACACGTAAATTTGAATTATTCCAGCCTGAGTTGGAGCTTTGAGATGTTTCGATTTAATTTTTCTCTGTGAAAATCGATCTGCCCGCAAGAATAAAGCCCCGTTTACACGTGAACCTATTGTGTGTCCCTTTAGCCAGTGTTATTTTTCCCCATTTTATAGCTTCGCTAAAGCTTAATTTACACGTTAACTCGTTGACTTGAATTATTTTTCCTCGAGCTTTAGCTTTGAGGCTCGCTTTGAGGTGTTTTATTTTAATTTTTCTCTTCACACCAATTGAGTTTTAAGGCATGAATAAAGCCCTGTGTACACGTGAACTAACTATGTTTTGCCTTGATCAATGTCAGTGTTCGCCATTTCATAGCTTGACTAAAGCTTGATTCACATGTAAATTCAAATTATTCCAGCTTGACTTGAATCTTTGAGATGTTTTGATTCAATTTTTCTCTTCTGCCCGCAAGAATTCAGCCCCGTTTACACGTGAACCTATTGTGTGTCCTCTTAGCCGGTGCTATTTTTCGCCATTTTATAGCTTGGCTAAAGCTCAATTTACGCGTAACCTTAAATCATTTTTGCTCAAGCTTTAGCTTTTTAAGGTGTTTCAGTGTTTTTGTCTTCATAACAATTGACTTTACAGCATGAATAAAGCCCTGGTTACACGTGAACCAACAATGTTCTTCTTTATCTATGTCAGTGCTCGCCATTTCATAGCTTAACTAAAGCATAATTCACACGTAAATTTGAATTATTCCAGCCTGAGTTGAAGCTTTGAGGTGTTTGGATTAAATTTTTCTCAGTAAGAATCGATCTGCCTGCAATAATATAGCTGCGTTTACACGTAAACCTTTTGTGTGTCCCCTTAGCCAGTGGTTTTTTGCCTTTTTATAGCTTGGCTTAAGCTTTATTCACACGTTAACTTGAATTATGCCTTCTCAAGCTCTAGCTGTGAGGTGAGTCCAACTTGATTTTTTGTGTGAATAATTGACTTGCCTGGATGAATATAGCCCCGTTCACACGTGAACTTACTGTGTGTCGTCTTAACCAGTGTCAATATCCGCCATAAAGCCCCGTTTATACATGAATTTAATTAGGTGCCACCTTCGGCCTGCATCTCTTTACTTGGCACTTCATACCAACTAAAGCTCAGTTTAGACATAATCTTGAACTGTACCAGTTTTGAAGCTCTTTTATCCTTGTGAATGCCTGTTTATTTATCATTTCTTTCTCTGTAAGAATTGTCTCGCCCGGATAAATAAAGCACAATTCACACGTGGTTTTCCATTTTGCAAGCAAGAATTCTAAAGTGACTGACTGAAGCAACGTCATCCCAGTCGCATTTCTCTCATGTAAACTCAGCTTTACATCCTTCGTAGAATTTCACCAACTTATAAACTGAGCCTTAATTTTACAAGCAAGGATCTTGAAGGGACTGAACGGAAGCGGTAGATGCCCAGCGTGAATTACATTTTTTCCCTGTAAATCCAGCTTTATCCTTGTAAATCATTCACCCAAACACTTGCCGAAAGCGACAGGCAAGAATAGTGTCATCAATTTTTGCGTGTTAACTAAGCTTTACCCTTTTATAAACGTTTCAACAGCTCGTTGTGCGCCTGAAAATGGTGTTATTTCCGACCAGTGTCATTTTTCCATCGCCGCTTTGATTGAATTTAAAATTTAATAGCGAGCCGTGATTTGTCCACCGCCAACTCTGCTTTGACGGCTCAGAATTGTGTAATGGACTTGAAATGCAGGACCGCATTTAGGAATCATCTAGAAAACTTTTT
Source organism: Anaspis maculata (assembly GCA_949128115.1). Classification (NCBI taxonomy): domain Eukaryota; kingdom Metazoa; phylum Arthropoda; class Insecta; order Coleoptera; family Scraptiidae; genus Anaspis; species Anaspis maculata. The sequence goes on from OX421966.1 coordinate 71,751,547, forward strand.
GGAAAAACCGCCAATTGCTTGAAGATAAAAGTAGCGAGAGAAACAGGTAATGAAAATTCCGAATAAAAAAGTCCTCTTTTGAATTTTTGCTTTTTATTGTACAGGGTGTTTAATTTTTTTTGGCAATATTTTAGAAGATGGTGAAGCATAAAAAAAATGAGTACTTTCGCCAAAATTTTTTTTCGAAAAATTAAAAATATAAAACGATTTCTTTTTGTAATGTGACAAAAATCAATGTAACCAGCTTGTAGATGTGCATCAACCTACTTTGTGTACCAGATTTGGTCAAAATCCAGCAATTGAATTTGGAATTATAACAAAGAAAACCATTTTTAAAACTCAACTTTGAAAGCCTTTATCTCCTTTACTACTTCTTTCTTGATGCTGTAGTCTTCTAAAATATTGCCAAAAAAAGTGTAACACCCTGTAGATATACCTGATCAATTTCTCGGCTTTTTTCACCAGAGTAAGCTATGGTAAAAATTGTTGTGTTGGTACGAATGGTACGACGCTAACGTCTTGGCAGCTAGCCTCACTACTCAGTGATGAGCATCAGAAGGTGGGGCTTGTGGACAGTGAGCCTTTTCGTTCCATTTTCTTCAGTACCGTCGCGCTCGTGCATCGTTTTCTCTAGTGGCCACCACTACCTAACAGCATTAGCGAAGAGTTACCATCCAGTAGAGACGACTTTCGCTACAATTCGTATCGACCTTTATCTTTATCAACCTTTTCTTGATACTTTATGTACAGGGTGATCCACCGAGGCTCCCCCCCCTCCGTTGAAATTTTCACCGATGGAATAAATTGGCAGGGGAAAAAATTACGGAACAATTTTTCCTGCATGATTCAAATTTGGACACCAAAATTTCCTTTATTTTGGTGTCAAAATTTGAATTCTACAGGAAAAATTGTTGAGAAAAATCCTTTTCCCTGCCAATTTATTTCAACGGGGAAAATTTTGGCAGGGGGCGGGAAGGAATCCCGGTGGATCACCCTGTTCATAGCACATATATCAAGACGTTATCATAAATTTAGCATGGTACCAACACAACCCATTTTTTCCATGGCTTACTTCAATGAAAAAAGCCGTGAATCTGATTATAACTCATTATTTATTTTAACACAAGGTGGTCCATCCGACTCTTCCATATTGACATTATCATTTAAAATACACAAATCCAAAGCTCAACATGTGATTTCAAAATATCTACGGTATGAAAATTTTTCTCAATTACAGGTGTCTCATTTTGACGGGTTGAGGAGAAAATTGGTTATATTTTTAATGGAGTGCTCTATTTTTGTTCAAGTTTTCCTGTCCAGCTTTCCAAGCTACCAAAAAAGTCGAAACTTATCAAATTTTTTGAAATTAAAGTCTGTAACTCGAAATAAAACGCAGTATCTCAAAAACTTCTGATCTCGTGTTACAGGGTGTTGACATGAAAAAATATAATTAAAAAGTGAAACTTTTCACACGAAGTGCTTTACTTTTTTTTTTGAAAGATGAACGAATTCTTTTTTACATCCATCCTTTCTATCACCCTCAGGTACAGTTTAGAATCAGACTGAACAAAATAAAAATCATCAGGACAGAGATATTATTTCACGGTCACTTTTCCAGAAATAGAGGATTGCCCAAATTATCGCCGTCCATTCGCGAGAGCGCATTACATAAATACTGAGCCGGCTGTGGCGCTGGTGCTTTTAAAATTAGCAGTAATTACTTTTAGAGTTGTATGGGGATCTTGGCCGGCGTTCAAAAACAAAACATCATCATCGCGTCGTCATGGCACTAATGGCAGTAATAATCGAACACTTTGCTGTCTCTAGATTATCGACACTTGTGACAGGGCTGTACCGAAACCACTTGATCTGTTCTCCTCTCAATCGTTTCCTTCGGGTTCTTCCAAACATGCAAGCCATCTGTGTTTTTTCTGCCCGCCTACCTGCCTACATTAAAGCAGGCGTAGGTCATGGTATCAGTTTCCGCAGCCAGCTTTGTGAAGGGCCGAGAAGCTTTTCTCCGTTTTTTTTTTTGGGCTTCCAGATCCGGCCTCATTCTCGCTCTGTGGGTTCGCTTTCGAAATTCTAGTCAAGCGTGACTTGAGCGTGTATGCATTGAAGGATACTAATTATTTTTAATCACTGAATTTTATACCAAGAATACGGATTTTACCCGGTGTTCAAACTTGGAATTTTGAAAAGTAGAAAGACTGAAACATTGAAAAAATACATGGGAATTGAAAGAAACAGTTTTAATAAATCCATGCACGTTTCTCTGGAAGGCAACCGGAATAATGGAATCGAAATAGAAACGAAAATAATGAAATAAATCGAAAATCGCGTTGGGAATGATAGGATAAAAGAAAAAATAGAACAGAAAGCATTGAATTTTAAAGCCATTTGAATGGAAGAAATAAAATCTAGTAACAATGATGAAATAAATATAAAATCATCGAAATAAGATTTAATAAAAATGAATGATGAAATTAATGGAAATCAGCGAAATAAAATTATTACAACAAATAAAATGGAGAAAATTATTGAAATGAAGTCAAAAAAAATTATCAAAATTAAATGAAGAAAAATTATCGAAGTAGAATGAATAAAAATGAACGGAATAATAGTGCAAGAAAAATTTGACCCGGCGTCCTTTAAGGTCGCGCAAGGCGGCCGGTGTGTGCAGCGGTGAACAAGCGCGCATCGTTTTCTGTGCCGTTTCGCATCCAAAGCCAACTGCGTCCGGTCATTCGGCTCGGCTTTGCGCTGCTTTTGCTTCAGTTTTACCCGGGAAGTCACCCGATAACATAGCGTGCCGTGCACGGTTGCGTATGGTGTGTGCGGTGGTGCGAGGATAAAGATCAAAGAGTGCGTGTGTGCCTGTTGTGTTTTCTGTGACGTAACGGGGCGGTTGTCATGACCACCCCGCACGCAGTGCCTTTTAAAACAACACCGTCGTTATTGGATACAAAAATCTTTTGCCAGAGTAAGACCTCTCTTTTGTTTTTATGAAAGAAATTTGAAAAGAATGCTCATTATCACGTGTGTATACTGTATATCGTACCGAGTACCGAATTCTAAAAGGAAAATTACTTTGGTACCTAATCGTTGATTGCGGCCGGTTTGTAATAACGCAAAAACATTTATGAATTATTGTTGAATATGATTAATGAAAAAAATAAGCGTGGTAAGAGCTTACCAGTGACGCAATTCGTGGGGCTTTGCGGAATTGTTTGTTAGTCACTGTTTCTTTTAAATGTTATCAAAGTTTGCCAAGTTTGAATTTATGCTTCCCTCTGTGTAAATGCTCGATTCTTGTTTGCTAACAGTCGTCTCTCGAATTTTTTCGTAATCATTATAAAATTGAAAGTTTTTTGCTCAATGCCCCAGACAGGAAGCAAATTGGTTTTTAATGAATTTCTTACCACCGGGACAATTTCCGACAGTAATTTGAAATTCCACGAGTGTGGAATGTTCGTTTCTCTGTATTCTGTCTGCTGTGTATGTGTGTTGTTTGAATAATAAAATTCGTTTCTCTCGGCATTTCCTGTGCGCTCGTGCACACACAAAGGCCTCTGCAACATAGCGGGTGTTGTTCTCTGTCATGTTTAACAAATGTATCGAAAAAAACATCGAAAAACTAAAAAAAAACAACATTAAAAAAGCGAAAAAAGTTCTCACCTGTAAAAAGAAGTTTCACTTCAGCAGAAATAATTTTTCTTGACGATATAATCGAGCTGGTATCCGAGGAGTAGAGCGTTTCCCTTGTCGCAGCTATTATTGGATTGTCCACACCTTTATGCAGGTATTGAATATCGCGTAGATATAGGGGTGGCGAGATTACATAGGGGAGATTGTAAACGGGAGGAAAAACGAGAATTACGCAAGGGAAAAACGGCCAATTAAGTTAATTTATTTCCGGACCTGGGTACGGGCTTGTTTACCTCTGGTCAATATTTTCCGATGAAACGAGAGGTCGCGGAACTTTTGAATTTCCAATGTCAACAGCACCGCGAATTTTACAAGGAATTTGATTATTTTTTATCATCTTTTCCAATATTATTTGTTTTATTTTCAATAGAAAAATCCCACAACATCCTCGATTGTTCAAGGTTATCATCGTTGCCGTAACCTTTATTATTGCGATGTGCTCGTTCACCAGCACAATAGTCTTTGCCTTGTCTTGAGAACTTGGAGAAATTTGTACAGGGTGAGTCATTGATATGGGAAAGCTTGATTACACCTACGCTGTTGATGATAAATAAATGAATCAAATGTTATTACAAACGGTAGGTCAAAGTACAGTTTCTAAAATTATTTTGCCTTATCCCAGGATTCCCCGTTTTTGCAGATCAGGTTTCAATTAATTTTTTTTCAATGGAACCCCTGTATATTTTCACTTGTTTGGATTTGCCTTTTTTCAAGCTGTATAGGGCCGTTTAGTTTTCGTAATTCGCTTGAGCCGTTCTGAAGTTACGATTTAAAAAAAGCGTTGGCAGATGGCAGATATTGTTTTGAAAATCGCAGGGCACTTGGTTTTTGGAATATCAAGTCAGTTGCCTGTGTCTAAACAACTGCCTGTAGTATTTTTTGGCAGCACGCCGTCTATTTGCATTGTGAAATCACCTTGTTGTCACGTATATCAATTTTGGTAAACTTTGAAGGGCAATAACTTGATCCATATTAACTTAGCATGCCGTGAAAAACAACAGCGTCTGATCAATTCTGACATATAAACGTCAGAGCTGCATCAGACGCTTTTGTTTTTCATGGCACGCTAAGTAAATATCGTTGGGATCTGTGTGAGTTATTGAAAAAATTCGAATCATCTCCCCAATTACTGATTTTTGAGAGTAAATGAAAGTTGAAAAATATGTAAATAATTGAGACGCTGTATACGAGTAAGTAATAAGTAATAAACTACAGGGGGTGCCATTTAAATAAAATCAAGCTTTGGGCTTTCAAAATTTCCCAAAATAATGTGTCACGGCAAAATGGCAGATAGACGATCTTACCGCCAAAATATACCACAGGCAGTTGTTTTGACACAGTCAGAATAGCAACTTGATACAAGTGCCCTGCAATTTTTTAGATAAATGTCAGCCAACGCTTTTTTTTTAGAAAATAATTTATAACTTCTGAAAGGCTGGAGCGAATTGCAAAAACTAAACGGTTTTGAAAAGAACAAGCGAAAGCAAATTCAAATATGTAAAGACAAGGTGGTGCAACTTGAAAAAAAAATTAGTTCAAGGTTGTTCCTCAAGAATGGGGCACCCTGTATAGGGCTTAATAATTTCACGGATGCACTTTGGTCTCCCGATAGCAGTGCTGTTAGGTTCATTTCGTTATCATTAACGTCATGAGTCGAGTTGTAAGTGGAATCGAGATTTCTCATATCAATGCCTCACCCTGTATTGAAAAGCATCCATTCAAAGAAATTATTCGTTCGATTCGAACAAGTATTTATTCAAATTATATTGAAAAAACAAATAAGGGGCCTAGCAGAAAATTGATTAGATTATAAAGTTTGCTTGAATTACTACTGGCTGTTTGTTGCACACACTATTTGAGTATTTGTGTAAACTGGGGCTTTATCTGTGAGAATTGGTCGTCCGAAAGCTCTCGCGTTTAGGGCCAAAATCAAATGTTTGCAAACCGAGCTTTATTTCGATAAGATGGGTTAAAAAGTGGTGGTCATTGGCCCGGAAGTGAAATATTGTTAGGGTATATCGCCGATTACTGCCCGCTGTTATCGCTTTGAATTAAATACTGGTGTGCTACTCGACCCATCGGTGCTTACATACCTCTGACTGTTATTCTGGAACTTTCCACCGGTTCTCTGGCGCATTCCACATTGATCGCAGCACGTGGCTCCGGACGACTTTCGAACAGTCCAACACTTTCGCGATTAATTCCTGCGTGCTCTGGAGCCGGCGCCTCCGCCAAATGAGCAGATGTATTTCACTCGACCGTTGGAATTTCCAGTTGAATCAAACGGTCCTAACGTATGTTCTCGAATGCACTAGAGCTTCGCAACTCGTAACAATATATTTATTTAAACTAGGGTATCTTTACGAACCAGTGGTCTGAAAGAACTCGCCAAGGGGTCAGCAAACTCTAAACACGGCTTAATGCATAGACACGCCTCCAAACCCAGCCTCACTAATCAGTGTCTGGTAAACATACAAGTGAAAATCATTGCTCAGTTTGCGCAAGCGGTTAAATAACTCTGAAACACGGCTTAACTCGTAGAAGCGGCTCCAAACGCAGCCTTACTTATCCAAGTTTCTGATAAACGCAGCTTTACTTTGTGCAATTTGGAGCACTTGAGTTGAGAAATAAATTCTAGGAACACTCGTACAAGTGAGGACTTGTACCAATTATAGTAACCAATTTCAAATACATCCTATTTCATTAAAACCGCTCCAAACACCACCTTACGTTTGGGTGAACGTAGCTTTACTTAGTGCACTTTTAGACGCTTGACTTGACAAATTCTAGAAACACTCGTACAGCAATTACTGCGCGACTTGCGCCAGCAGTCAACCAACCCTAAATGTGGCCTTATTCGTGGGAGCGGCTCCAAACGCAGCTTTAACTTATCGAAGTGTCTGGTAAACGTAGCTTTACTGGGTGCAAATTGAAGCTCTTGATCAATGAATTCTAGAAACACTCGTGCAAATGAAAATTATTGCGCAGTTTGCGCGAGCGTCACCCAATTCTTAACACGTGCTATTTCGTAAAAACCGCTCCAAACGCAACCTTACGTTTTGGTAAACGTAGCTTTACCGGGTGCGATTTGAAGCGCTTGACTTTACATGTTCTAGAAACACTCGTACAACAGTTGCGACTTGCACGAGCAGGCAATCAACCCTAAACGTGGCTTAATCCATACAAGCGGCTCCAAACGCAGCCTTACTTATCGAAGTATCTGGTAAACGTAGCTTTACTGGGTGCAAATTGAAGCTCTTGAATCAATCAATTCTAAACACGTGCTATTTCGTAAAAACCCGAGTAAAAACCGCTCCAAACGCAACCTTACGTTTAAGTAAACGGAGCTTTACCGGGTGCAGTTTGGAACACTTGATTGATGAATTCTCGAAACACTCGTGAAAGTGAAAATTGATGCGCAATTTGCGCGAGCGTCAATTGATTCTAAACACGTACTATTTCGTAAAAACCGCTCCAAACGCAACCTTACGTTTGGGTAAACTCAGCTTTACCGGGTGCAATTTAAAGCGCTTGACTTGACAAATTCTAGAAACACTCGTACAACTTGAAGGAGCAGGCAATCAATCCTAAACGTACCTTCATAGAAGCGGCTCCAAACGTAGCCTTACTTATCAAAGTTTCTGGTGAATGTAGCTTTACTGGGTGCAATTTAAAGCTTTTGATAAATAAATTCTAGAAACACTCGAACTTGTGACAATAATTCTTAGTAAACTAGGCCTCATTTCTGCTTGTTTTTTTTACTTGGTCTAATTATTAAACAGTCGAAATAAAATTGACCAAAAGTAATTTTTCATGTAAACCAGGCTTCATTTCTACAACATAGATCAAGCACTTGCCGCTAAATAGGCTAAAAGTATTATTGTTTTTGTAAACGGGGCTTTATCTGTACGCTATAGGAGGATTTCACTCGTCAAAGAAGACGCCTGAAACAATCACTTTTCAGTAAACTGGGCTTTATTTCTACACGCTAAATTAAATACTTGCCACTGCATACACTATGAAATAAAGTTATTCTGTGAACTGGACTTTACGACGTCATAGCCAAATTAAACAAACCTTCTTGAACTGAGCTTTATTCCTACAGGCTCAAACTTTCGGCGCTACACAGGTTAAAGGTAAATAAAAAGTTTTTTCTGTAAACTAGGCTTCATTTTCAGAAGCTAAATCAAGCACTCGCCTGTACATAGGCTAAAGGTAGGATTTTTATAAAAACTAAGCTTCATGTCTACGAATTGGGTAGTGTTTCACTCGCTAAAGAAGACATGGCTAAAATAATAAATTCTTAGTAAACTGGGCTTCATTTGTATACGCTAAATTAAATACACGCTGCTACACATCTTATAAAAGTAAAATAATTTTGTTAGCTGAGCTTCATTTCCATAGGTTTAGTTGAATACTTGTCGCTATATAGACTAATTAAAGTGATATTAACTGTAGCTATTAACTGTAAATTGAGCTTTATTTCTTCAAGCTGAACTGAACACTTTCCGCTACATAGGCTAGAACGAGGGTTAGAAGTAAAGTTTCTATGTAAACCGGACTTAATAATTGGGTAGTGTTTTACTCAGTAGAAAAAAACTGGGCTAAAATAATCAATTCTGTGATTTCTGTGTAAACCAGGCTTCATTTCTTTATTCCTCACATTAAAGCAAATACTCTACAATGGTAAACCGGGCTTTATCCATACAGGGGCCCTATTCTTGAAACGGGGAACAGAGTCCACATGTGTAGTTGCTAGGCAGGGGCCAATCATAGCTTTCTTTGCATAGATAGCAACATCACATGAGAACTTTGTTCCCAGTTTCAAGAATAAGGCCCCAGGTTGTCACTTGCCAAAGACGTCGGAGTTGTATTAAACAGATCTTCGTAAACTGAGCTTCATGACCACAGGCTCACTGGGCTTTTTTATGAGCTGAAGTGAATGATGAATAGGTGTTCGCTTTTTTTTTTGTGAACTGATCCTTTTCTGTACGATTTTTCCGTAAATTGTTTTTTATCCTTACGAATTAGACTTATTTTCCCTACTCGCCAAACATATCGAGTTTTTGTAAACAGGGCCTTATTTCTACCGAGATTTCTGCAAGCTGCAAAGCAAATAACTCTGACTACTGCTTCATATTGTGTGATCAACGAAATTCCCATTAGTAGTTGGCTTTGCAAGTCATTCGCTCGTCCCAATCGCTCCAGTTTACAACACGTTTTTGTTTACGAAGCCAACTCTGAATGAAATTGTTTCTGGACGCACGTTAAAAGCGAACGTGGCCTCAAGATATTGAATGATAAATTTACTACAAAATTTCTGTGAAGTTAGAAGTGATTAAGCAGCAGGTACGATGAGTAAGTCCGAAAGAACTCGCAACTAATGCCTACATATCCACCAATTAGAGTTGGCTGTAAGTGTCCCGGTGCTTGTGGAATTCTTTCAATTATATTATTATTACTATATCTAGATGGTATACATTGAAGCAACTGTTTGTTCTCACAGAGCTTGCTTTAATGGATTCTAATTGGAAAAATCCCGTATACCTTGTACCTACAGCATGGCGTGGAAAATATTATATAAAAAATGAAAAAAATTGATAAACGGAAAGAAAAAAAGGGTTATGTTGCAATGACGTCGGAACGACGTCGTCCATAACCTTTCCCTTATCATTTTCCGTTCCCCTACGCACTTGCGGTGTTCGGTATCGTATATATTTTTAGTAAAGAGGAATTCCGAATTGATGACTCCAATTAGCTTCCGCCCGCACACATAAAGCTGCCCTTTACAAACAACAATAAAATAAAAATAAGAGCTTCGAGCATTTTCCGTACAGATCAATAGTGTCTAATAATAATACCCCATTTACACGCACTTTCTGATTGTTTGAGCCCGGTCGTGTCTAATCTTGGGCGGTTGCCAGTGATCGGTGCAAACCTGAACGTCCCTTTAATCGTCAAAATACCGACTTTGTTATTGGCCGCAGGCTCGTCGTTTCCGTAATAAAGCTCTGTTTACACGAACCGCGCTTGCAAAACTTTTCTAGCATCATTACATCTTCTTCGTCTAGAAAACAACTTTTCGTCGACAGACCGAATAATGACAAATACGTGAAGTTGGCAACAGTGGAGAAAAGAACACGTGCATAAAAAGAGATGCGTCAACCTCAAGGCCGTGCCATGCAAATTTGATTCTCTTTTTTTTCGGAAACACATGCTGCGATTTTTTTTTGTTTCCAAACTGGGAACACTGTTTGGAATTTAATAATTTCAATAATAATGACTCAGAGTGAAGACTTCTTACAAGTGTAAATAATAATTACATGCTCATTTGGAGTTATGAAAATAATGCGAATCCAGTTGCTCCAATTGATGAAGATTTTGTTTGCAAAGCCAGCTCCGAATGGAAATTTCGTTGAACGCACGCGGCAGAAATAATAGCAAATATTATTGTTAGAAAGCTTTAATGGGAATGATACTGGGCAGGGTAATCAAAATATTTGTCAGAAGCTTAGCCACAACATAAAAGCTAGTCTGCACGTTTTTATATCAGTGCAAGTTGCTGTAATTTACGACATCTGACCTGATTTTACTTGTTCAAGCTGAAACCTTGCAGTTTCTCAAAAATACGTATATTCAGGCTTAGCAATGACGTAATTGAAAAGTTATGGTCCTTCGAGCTCGAATTTTTTCTTCATTTCATTCACTTTTTGGCTCTGTTTAAAATAACTAAACATTGAAAACAAAATGAAATCAAGAAGTGCATTTTACGACGGTTTGTAGAGGAAAGACGAAAAATCCTCCCTGCAGACAAAAAATTGGTATGCTTGCGACGGATGAGCAATAAAACCGCCCTTAATGCACTCCTTCTACATTATTGTACCGCCGCTATTCAATGTAATACCAATAACGAGGCGTCTAGACGCCCCGGCGTTTTCTGCATGCAAGCCGAAATTCTCGAGGGATGTGCGTCGTTTTGTATTCCGCGACGTTATCCGTACAGTTTTACGTAACACGCTGTACGTTTTCGAGCAGTTGTTTTCCTCGTATTGATTTTCCCCCTCGGACTTGCCTGGATTTTCCCAAATTTTCCGTTGAAAAATTGAGAAGAACTCTTGAATTTATCAGTGGGTAACGTCTCCCTCGCTGCATTGCGGAACTGAAAACGTCGATTTCAAAGGCTTGGATCGGTAGACAAAAAGCTCGCAGTATTTATTACTAAAGTATTTATTTTAGGTGTTATTATTTGAAGTACAGTATTAGATATTCATTTTTTGATGAGCCAAAACCAATGCTGAATACGACGGATCAGAACTGACTTTTTTATTGAACAATGGCAACGACTGAATTCAAGGCTTCAGCTCTGTCTAGTCACAAACAACGACAGAATACAAGGATTTAGCTTTGATGAGCCAAAAAACAATGACTAAATACAAGAATGTAGTTTATGCGGGGCAATTGACATCACTGCAGTTGAAAACTGTGACCTAATACAAGGATTTGGTTTTTCTGGGTAAAATACAACCACCGAGGTTTTGATGGGGCAAAAACAACGACTGAATACTAAGATTCATATCTGACGAGTCAAAAACCACAACTGAAAACAAGAATTTAGTTTTTACGTGGCAAATACACTGACCGAATACAAAGCTTTAGATCTGATGAGCCAAAAACAGGGACTGAATACAAGAATTCAGTTTTGTCTAGTCACAAACAACGACCTTTTGATGTGACAAAAACAACAACCGAATACGAACATTCATATCTGGCGAGTCAAAAACCGCAACTGAAGTCAAGAATTAAGTTTTTACGGGGCAAATACAACGACTGAATACAAAGATTCAGATCTGATGAGCTAGAAACACTGAGTGAATACAATAATTTAGTTTCGTCTAGTCAAAAACAACGACCGAATACAAGGATTCAGCTTTGATAAGCCAAGAAACTATGACTAAATACAATAATGTAGTTTTCGTGGGACAATTGAGATCACTGCGGTTGAAAACAGTGATCAATTACAAGGATTTGGTTTTTCTGGGTAAAATACAACCACCGAAGTTTTGATGTGGCAAAAACAACGACTGAATACGAAGATTCTTATCTGACGAGTCAAAAACCGCAACTGAAAACCACTCGGAAAACCACAATTTGGTTTTCACGGGGCAAATACACTGACTGAATACAAAGATTTAGATCTGATGAGCCAAAAACAGGGACTGAATACAAGAATTCAGTTTTGTTTAGTCACAAACAACTACCCAATACAAACATACACCCAAAAAACAATGACTAAATACAAGAATGTAGTTTTTGTGGGGCAATTAAGATCACTGCAGTTGAAGACAGTGACTTGATTCAAGGATTTTTTTGTTGTAAAATTACAATCATCAAAGTTTTGATGTGGCAAAAACAACGACTGAATACGAAGATTCATATCTGACGAGTCAAAAACCGCACCTGAAAACAAGAATTTCGTTTTTTACGGGGCAAATACAATGACCGAATTCAAAAATTTAGATCTGATGAGCCAAAAACAATGAGTGAGTGAATACAAGAATTCAGTTTCGTCTAGTCAAAAATAACGGCCGAATACAAGGATTTAGCTTTGATGAGGCAAGAAACAATGACTAGATACAAAAATGTAGTTTTTGTGGGGCAATTGAGATCACTGCAGTTGAAAACAGTGACTTGATACAAGGATTTGGTTTTTCTGGGTAAAATACACCACCCAAGTTTTGATGTGGCAAAAACAACGCCGGCATACGAACATTCATTACTTACGAGTCAGAAACCGCAACTGAAAACAAGAATTTACAAGACGAACCAAAGACAGTGATTGAGTACAAGGGTTTAGCTTCGATAAACAAAAAGCAATGACTTAATATAAGAATGTAGTTTTTACAGGGCAGTTAAAACGACTGCAGTTGAACACATTGACTGAATACTAAGATTTAGCTTCTATGGGTAAAATACCGTATGTTCAATAAAAACTTCAATAAAGGGAGGCTGTGACACAGGCCATCCGATCCGAAAACGGCCAGGTTATCATCGGTCCACGGCCTCCCATTATTGAATTTTTTAATGAACATACTGTACATGCAGTAAAGTTTTGATGGGGCAAACACAAAGACTGATAACAAGGATTTTGATCTGACCAGTCAAGAATCGCAACTGAATGAAAGAATTTATCTTTTACGGGGCAAATATAACGACCGAATGCAAAAATGTAGATTTGACGAGCCAAAAACAATGACTAAATACAAGATTAGTTTTTACGGGGCAATTAAAGCGACTGCAGTTGAACTCAGTGATCGAATACAAGAATTCAGCCTTTATGGGTGAAATACAGGCACTGAAGTTTTGATGAGGCAAAGACAAAGACTGATAACAAGGATTTAGGTCTGACCAGTCAAAAATCGCTACTGAATACAAAAATTCAGTTTTTACGGGGCAAACACAACTACCAGGTCCAAATATAAAGATCTAGATCTGACAAGCCAAAAAACAGCGACTGAATACAAGGATTTAGTTTTGATGGACCAAAAACATTGACAATATAAAAAGGCTACGGGGCAATTTAAACGACTGCAGTTGAACTCAGTGTCTGAATACTAAGATTAAGCTTTTTAGGGTAAAATAAATACACTGAAGTTTGGATGGGGCGAAAACAGCGACTGAAAATCAGGATTTAGATCTGCCAAGTCAAAAATCGCAACTGAATACAAGGATTTAGGCTTTACGGGGCTGATACAACGACCAAATGCAAAGATTTAGACCTGACCAGCTAAAAACAGTGACTCAATACAAGCATTTAGTTTTGATGAGCCAAAAATAATGATTAAAAACAAGAATGTAGTTTTTACGGGGAAATTAGAGTAACTGCAGTTGAACACAGTGATCGAATACAAGAGTTCAGCCTTTATGGGTGAAATACAGGCACTGGAGTTTTGATGAGGCAAAAACAACGGCTAAATGCAATGAGTTAGATATGACGAGTCAAAAACCGCAACTGAATACAAGGATTCAGTATTCACGGGGCAAATATGTACAAAGATTTAGTATACAAGGGGGAAATACAAAGACCGAGTACAACGATTTGAATCTGACGAGCAAAAAACAGTGACTGAATACAAGGATTTAGTTTTGATGAATCAAGAGCAGCGACATTATAAGAATAAAGTTTTTACGGGGCAATTAAAAGCTGCGGTTGAACGCAGTAACTGAATACAAGGGTTTGGCTTTCATGGGTAAAATAAATGCACTGAAGTATGATGGGGCAAAAACAACGACTGAATACAAAGATTTAGCTCTTTAAAGACAGAAAATGCGACTGAATACGATCTTTCACTTTTTACGGGGGTCAAATCGAGGGTCAATTTAACCGACTCAATAGAGAAATTTAGTTTTTATGGAGTAAAAAGAACGACTAAATAGAAGGATTCAGCTTTGACGAGTCACAAAACAATGGCTGAATACAAGGTTGTAGTTTTAATTGGACAAATACAACGATTGAATACAAGAATTTGAATTTGACGAACCAAAAATCACAACTGGATACAAGGATTCAGTCTTGAAGAATAAAAAACAGTAACTGAATACCTAAAATAGTTTAGTTTTTTTGGGGGCAAATATGACGAACACTGAATATAAAAATTCAACTTTCATGGTGCACGTGGCACATACAATGACTGAATACACAAGGATTTGAATCTGACCAATCAAGAACCTCGACTTGATACAAAAGTTTCGTTTTAGTGGGGAAAAATAGTGACTGAATACAAAGATTTAGTTCTAACTGGGCAAATTCAAGACCGATTACGAAGGTACAGTTCTGTTAAGTCAGAAAATACAACTGAATACAAGGATTTAGTTGTTTTTTTTGGGTCAAATTAAATTACTGACTACAAGCATTCGATTCTTATTGCGTGAATAGAACAACCAAATGAAAGGATTTAGCTTTGACGAACTGAAAACAGTGACTGAATACAAGGATCTAGTTTTGCTGGGCAAATACGAGAACTGAATCATTACAATAACTGAATACAATGATTACAAGGACTGAATACAGTGGTTCTGTTCTAACGAGTCAAAAATAATAACTCAGTACCCGAAAGGTTTTAGTATTTATGGGGCAAATACAACTACTGAATATGTACAAGGATTCGGCTCAAATGAGTCAAAAACAGCGAATGAATATTAGGATTTTGTTCGTATGGGGCAAAGACAGTAGTTTTACTTGGGCAAAGCCACGACTGACTGCATTGATTTAGATTTGATCAGCAAAAAACTGCGATTGAATGCAAGAATTTAGTTCTAACGGGGCAAATTACAACCACCGAATACAAAAAAAAAAGAATTTTGCCAAGTCAAAAAATGTGACTGAATAGTACCTTTCATTATCCAGCGCGCCATCAGCGCGCATACTCGTTTTCTGAAGTAATGGCGTCGAATACAAAATTTGCGAACAAATGCTAGAAAATGGCGTGAAAAACCGCCATAGAGTTGAAAAATACGCGCCGCAGCGAACAGGGTAATAGGCTAGAGGTTAATACACACTAGTGATTACTCATTTTTTATCAAAAAGTCCGCATTGTTCATTAAATTATAAATAACTGCGTTTTACATTGATCGGATGTGCGTACGCAACCCATAATGCAACCCCCAACGACTCTTATTTTCAGTTTGACTAGCGAAAGTTGCCTAAAAACCACGATTTTAGGCAACACTCGCTACATCAGTGTACTGCGGAATGTATTTTACTCCCAGGGACTTTTCTCACACGATTCAAGAATAGCGGCCCACTTGTTCACAAACTTACGACACTCGGAGCGAACTTCAAAATGGCGAATAAATAGTTGACGTTGACAGCAGACAGCAGCGGAAAGTCACGGCCGTTGCTTGTCAAACTGAAAATAGAGTTGGTGGGGGTTGCATTATGGGTTGCGTACGCACATCCGATCAATGTAAAACGCAGTTATTTATAATTTAATGAACAATGCAGACTTTTTGATGAAAAATAAGTAATCACTAGTGTGTATTAACCTCTAGCCTATTACCCTGTTCGCTGCGGCGCGTATTTTTCAACTTTATGGCGGTTTTTCTTGCGATTTTGTAGCATTTGTTCGCAAATTTTGTATTTGACGCCAAAATTTGGCGCAAGCGTTGGGTATACCACTATAATGAAAGTTACTATTCAAGGATCAAGTAGTTGAGCAGATTGAAAACAAGAATCTAGTTTTATTGGGCAAGTACAAGAACTGAATACAGGGATTTAATTTTAGCGAGTCGAAAGTAGCAACTGAATACCCAAAAGGTTTTAGTTTTTATATTATGGGAAAAATACAACTACCGAATATAAGGATTCGGCTCCAAACTAGTCAAAAACAGCGAATAAAAATTCGAGATTTTGTTGATATGGGGCAAAGACATTAGTTTTAGTGGGGCAAAACCACCACCGAATGCAAGAATTTATATCTGATTAAAAAAAAACTGCGACTGAATACAGGAATTTAGTTCTAACGGGGCAAATGCAACAACCGAATACTGAAGTGGTTCTACAAGTCAAAAAATGCGAGTTTTTGACTACTCAAAATAAAATCTATTATGGGGCAAAAGCAGCAACCGAATACAAGGATTCAGCGATGAGGATGAGGATGAGGATTTATTGATGAGCCAAAAATTATTACTAAATATGTACAGGGTGTTCGCTCGAAAATTCTACCCCCCCACTGGAGACTTCCCCTTGAAGGTAATTTCAAAAATTGAAAACGATTCTCATATAATTTTTCCCGTAGGCTTCAAATTCGCCTACAAAAATTGCCTGTAATGTATCGCTTACTGGGTGCAACATCAAAAATTTTCCTCAAATTGGACAGCCTGTATTTCATTGTGGGAATCGATTCCTCTTCTCATCCTGATTATAAATATACAGGGTGTCCACGGTTCAAGTGCTCTAACTGTAGGGTTGTATTCTTTGGCCAAATGCAAGAAAATTTTTCTCATACATTTTTTTTCTTCGGGCTTTAGTTTCCAAGTTACAGGGTGACAAAAATTAGAGAAAAAAAATCTTTTTTTGCCATAACTTAGTAACTAGTATTTTCACGAAAACCAAACTTGGTACGATTGATACACTAATTATTAGCTCTCATTTAAGGTCGACCATCAGTTTGTTGAAAAATCAGTGGCGTAGATATTAGGGTAACCCACCAATTAACCCCGGTTATCTGCACGCCACTGGGATAAAATCAATCTTTGATAACATTTTCTGATCCCTCAGACAATTCTAAGCAAAAAAGGTACTCCTGGTCCGAAGCTCTAAAGTCAACCAATTTTAAGAAAAACGGCATTTTATGCTCAAAAACATGAAAATCGATCATAACAATAAATTGACTGATCAGACTTTTGTGAGCTGCAGTATTATCGAAAGTATTAAAATAACTGAAAAGAAGACTCATTAGGAATTATTACTTTTGTTCAGTATTACTTACACTAATTATAAGATAATTTAATGAAAAATAAGGTGACCTTTTTTTTTCTAATTTTTTGACACCTTGTAACTTAGAAACTGAAGCCCATAAAAATTGTGAGAAAATTTTCTTGCATTTGGCCAAAGAATACAACACTACAGTTAGAGCACTTGAACCGTGGACACCCTGTATATCACACTTGATAGGTTAGTTAACAAAACACTAGTGAATAAATTGATGAAGTTTTAAAAAATATCGAAAAATATTTTTTTCTTCCAAAAGTAACTCAGTGAATTTGGTGTCTTTTTGGTAAAATAGATTTAATCATAGTTTGAAACTTTCACCTGACTTGAATTAACTCTACAAACTGAAAAAAAATATAAGTTTTCGATATTTTTTGAAATTTCAAGACATTTTTTCAAATTTCAACAAATTTTTCCACATGTGTTCAGTTGGAAGTGTGATATATTTTTATAATCACGATGGAAAGCGGAATTGATTCCCATATCAAAATACAGGGTGTCCACCTTGGGAAAAATTTTCAATGTTGCACCCTGTAAGCCATATACCACAGAAAAATTTTATGAACAAATTCGAATCATACGGAAAATTTTTATGTGAATCGTTTTTATTTTTTTTAATAAGCTTCAAGGGGAAGTCTCCAGTGGGGGGTAGAATTTTTGTGCGAACCCTGTACAAGGATTTAGTTTTTATGGGGCAATTACAACGACTGAAAGCAAGTATTTCTATCTGATGTTTTTATTGGGTAATTACAACGGCTAAATTCAAAGATGCAGTTCTGTTGAGCAAAAAAACGGTTACCGAATGGAAGAACTTGGCTTTGATGAGCCAAAAATATTACCTTATACAAGGATTCCGTTGTTACAAGCCATTTTCAACGGCTGGATAACAAATATTTAGTTCTGTTGAGTCCGAAACAGCGACTAAATAAAAGGTAACAGGCTGAATAATAAACGACGTCATACGGGCGCCATCATGGTAGTTTGAATCACAGAAGTTCTCAAAAGCCTACGGAAAGTTAACATGTTGCATCTAAAAACTTTGTATGTACTATCGACATTTGTAGATACAGTTAGCGTTCATAAATTCAAGATTCTGTTAGCAATAGTTGTTTTTTTTTAACCGCTTAAGTTGCCATCAGGTTAATTTGGCTTCGAAAAACGCGTTGTTATTACTATAAGCAGTGTCGATGGTTTGAAAATCACTGCCTGTCAGTTAATTTGCGGCAGGTTGGCTGTGTTGGACTTATAGCCGTCGCGACTACGCGGTATACAACGTTCTGATGCGGCAGGCAAAAACAATAGAGAACAGTGGCTGAAGCAACAGCCGCGACTACGCTGGCGGTCAAATCCTGCAATAGTTTTTGACTGCAGCGTCAGGCATCGGCAGTGAGTGAGCAAATTGATTCAAAAAATCGTAAAATGTCATTCTGACAGCTCTACTTCATTCATGCTTCTGGGCAGTAGGCATTTTCGTTCCATTTTCTTTGGTACCGCCGCGCTTTGGCATCATTTTCTGCAGTGGCCACCACTACCTAACAGCATTAGCGGAGAGCCGCCAACCAGTAAAGACGATTTTCGCTACGGCATTTCGAACATTTTCACTTGTGTGTCCAGCGGCGTAAATTAGTGGTAAAGCCGTCGTCTTCCTCGTCCTTTCTTTCTTTGCCACTGAAGATTTTTGAAAACTAATCAAAATTTTTCAGTAGTTCCCTTTAGGAAAAAAAATGCGTTTTAATTTTGATTGGAGGCTTTGTTTGCGAGGTAATTGAGTCGGAAACATTTCGAAGGCGTCGCTTTCAAGAACCTAAAAAATTTATTTTCCTGCAAGACTCTTCTCTTCTGCTGCAGTTATTTGTCGACCTTTGATTCTAATGACAACAAAATTGAAACTATCTGTGTACACAATTAGCTAATGTGTATTTTAAATTTAATGGAATCAATGTTCACACATCCGAGGCCGACCGGTCTCCCGCCCATTGCTTACATATCTTTGCTGAATACTCACCTGTTGCACTAATAATAACATGATGACATGCTTCACCAGCTACTCGACTTGAGCGACACAGGTAGGGGGGATCGGGGAAATACCGTGCACTATTTCAATGAGTAAAGAAGCGAACTTTTTTGTGCGTGTGTAATCAAATACGTTCTGTGTGTATGTGTATCGAAAGAAAGACCGTCAAGGTTCACCTTGTCCAAGGTAAAACAATCATTCAACCTCTCAGCTGCTGCTATTGCCGCTACTGTATGCAGTGACATTTTCTATATCGACACTTTACCTTGCGCTAGCAACAGAAAGAGATGGAAAACCAGGTGCAAGGCGTGTGTGTATGGCGTGGAATTATTGAAGACTTGCGTGTTCCGGCGAAAATAAACCCATTTGTTTAGCTGTTAAAAGCACTATCATTTGGCTATTATTGTATTATTCAGAATTGAGTAGGTAAACAGAGAAGAGTAAAGCAAATAAAACTTGAAGATGAGACAGAGCTCTTGATTAAAGACAAAAAATAACTTGTGGAAAAATCTGAGGTAACTTTGAGCAAATCAAAGAAAGCTTGGAAAAAGTAAAAGACACTTCGGAAAGATGAAGACAATTTTGGGGATGAAAACTAAAAGTATAAGACAAAGAAACGTTGGAATGAAGAACAGATAAAAGTTGAAAAGTAACGAGAAGTTGAACAAAAGAAAATTGTTTCGAGCTCGTTTAAGAACTACGCCTGACTCAACCCAAGCCTTCAAAGTAATCTTGCTTCATCCCTCTCGTTTCATTTCTTTCCGCAATGCGCTGCATACACATTCGCCGTTTCTTTTAATCCTCAATTATTCAAGTCGTTATTCCTTTTTCTTTTATATCAAACCACGAGCCAAGCACTCCAGATTCGAGACTCTGCGATTTCTAAATTTAGCACCCCGCATTAGGTCGTCTGTTTCGCTTACTTGCTTTAGTATTATACAGAGAGATACACAGAGATACGAGTACTATACAGAGAGATCAGAGATGTTGGATAGGTACAAATGTCCAACTGCATATCCTATTTGATTAACATCGTAATCGTCACAAGTGGTTTCAATGCTATTAAGTACTTCTGATTCACCTATTGTTGATGCATTCTGCGTATACAGTAATCCACACGTGATAATGAGCACTCGACTGCAATGTACATTATTAAAATTATCCCTTGTTCCGTTTTTCTCAGGAAATCAAATGGTCTTGACTTTTTGACAACACTTTGAGAGAAGCGTAAAATTTCAAGTGTCTCCACCGTCATGTCTTCCGCCCCGACTTGAGAGAGTACCCGCCCAAAAAAAAAAAAAAACAAAACCGTAACAAAAGACCTCATCGACTACAAGACTGAAACCAAAACTCCCGTATTCCGAAAAAGCGCCCCGAGAAGAACGGAACGAATCGAGAAAAAGTGCCATGAAATGCAGTATACCACCAGCACGACGTTAGGCCGTGAACGCAAAGGTTCCATCAGCTGCGCCCAGAGCTCGACGAAGCCGCCGGGACATGTGGCCAGCTGGTTTTCCTCCCTGAAGCGTCCGAAAAAGTCGTCGACGGCCAAGGCGTCCAGGGCGCAGCAGCAGGCGACTTCGAGGAGCGCATGGGACCTGTCCACTTTGGCTCAGATCAGAGCTGCGGTACGACTCACTTTCAAGTTACCAAATTTTTATTGCGTATTCAGACCTTGGAACCATGAGCACTTGACAGTTGTCGATCTCGACAATTTTCATTTTTCCAAAGGGTGAAGGATGTAGAGGGGAAAGGGGAAATTAGGGCGAAGGGTGTAGAGAGGAAAGGGGAAATTGTCGAGATAGACAACTGTCGAGTGCTCGTGGTTCCACTACTGTTGTGGAACCACGAACACTCGACAGCTGTCGATCTCGACAATTTCCCCTTCTCCCTCTACACCCCTCACCCTAATTTCCCTTTTTCCCTCTGCACCCTTCACCCTTTAGGAACGGGAAAATTGTCGAGTTCGACAACTGTCGAGTGTTCGTGGTTCCACCACTGAACCCCGAGGCCCGGCGTCTCGATTCCCGACTGTTGCCAACGGCACCCTCGGAATCGGATTAATTATTGATGCTCTTCGAATTTTCCAAACTATTTGGATTATTCAAGTTGACATCGCGTGAAAAAAGATGCGAAATTCGCGGTCTACGCCCTGAATTTAGTAAGAAACGATACCCCTGTCGACACAGTTCTGATGGAATGAAAAATAACGGCGCCATTTTAGATTTTCAAAATGACCTGCCAAAAACACAATGACGTCGCGGAAAATCCACGTTGATTTGCTTCGAGTGGGGTGTCGTTTCCAACTAATTCGAGGTTGCGCAGCACGTTTTCAACCCTATTTTTTTATTTCAATGATGAAATATAGCAAATCGATTTTGAATTTTAGATTTTGCTTGGAATTTGTGGGATTGGTTTCGTTACGCTGAAAATACTCGAAAATCATTGAAGAAATCGTGCTTTGAGCCCTTGATTTAGTAAGAAATCATACCCCAGTCGACACTTTTCTGCTGAAATGAAAAATCACGGCGTCATTTTGGATTTTCAGAATGACCTGCCAAAAACAAAATGGCGTCGCGGAAAATTCACGTGGTTTTGTTTCGAGTGGGGTTTCGTTTCCAACTAATTCGAGGTTGCGCAGCACGTTTCCAACCCTATTTTTTTATTGCAGTGATAAAATATAGCAAATCGATTTTGAATTATAGATTTTTGCTTGGAATTTGTGGAATTGGTTCCGTTACGTTGAAAATAATCGAAAATTATTGTAGAAATCGCGCTTAAAGCCCTTGATATTGTAAGAAATCATACCCCAGTCGACACTGTTGTGCTAAAATGAAAAATCACGGTGCCATGTTGGATTTTCAGAATAACCTGTCGAAAACAAAATGGCGTCGCGGAAAATTCACGTGGTTTCGTTTCGAGTGGGGTGTCGTTCCCAACTAATTCGAGGTTGCGCAGCACGTTTTCAACCTTATTTTTTCATTTCAGTGATGAAATATAGCAATTAGATTTTGAATTGTAGAT
Source organism: Anaspis maculata (assembly GCA_949128115.1). Classification (NCBI taxonomy): domain Eukaryota; kingdom Metazoa; phylum Arthropoda; class Insecta; order Coleoptera; family Scraptiidae; genus Anaspis; species Anaspis maculata. Next base: position 71,773,782 of record OX421966.1, read on the forward strand.
TTTTGCTTGGAATTTGTGGGATTGGTTTCGTTACGTTGAAAATACTCGAAAATCATCGAAGAAATCGTGCTTCAAGCTCTTGATTTAGTAAGAAATCATACCCCAGTCGAAACTGTTCTGCTGAAATGAAAAATCACTGCTCCATTTTGGATTTTCAGAATGACCTGTCAAAAACAAAATGGCGTCGCGGGGAAAATTCACGTGGTTTTGCTTCGAGTGGGGTGTCGTTTCCAACTAATTCAAGGTTGCGCAGCACGTTTTCAACCTTATTTTTTCATTTCAGTAATGAAATATAGCAAATCGATTTTGAATTATAGATTTTTGCTTGAAATTTGTGGGATTGGTTTCGTTACGTTGAAAATACTCGAAAATCATTGAAGAAATCGTGCTTTACGCCTTTGATTCAGTAAGAAATCATACCCCAGTCGACACTTTCCTGCTGAAATGAAAAACCACGGCGCGATTTTGGATTATCTGAATGACCTGTCAAAATCAAAATGGCCTCGCGGAAAATTCACGTGGTTTTGTTTCGAGGGGGGTGTCGTTTCCAACTAATTCGAGGTTGCGCAGCACGTTTTCAACCCTATTTTTTTATTCCAGTGATAAAATATAGCAAATCGATTTTGAATTATAGATTTTTGCTTGGAGTTTGTGGGATTGGTTTCGTTACGTTGAAAATACTCGAAAATCATTGAAGAAATCGTGCTTCAAGCCCTCGTTCAAGCCCTTGATTCAAAAAGAAATCATACCCCAGTCGACACTGTTCTGCTGAAATGAAAAATCACGGCGCCATTTTGGATTTACAGAATGACCTGTCAAAAACAAAATGGCGTCGCGGAAAATTCACGTGGTTTTGTTTCGAGTGGGGTGTCGCTTCCAACTAATTCGAGGTTGCGCAGCACGTTTTCAGCCTAATTTTTTCATTTCAGTGATAAAATATAGCAAATCAATTTTGAATTACAGATTTTTGCTTGGAATTTGGGGGATTGGTTTCGTTACGTTGAAAATACTCGAAAATCATTGAAGAAATCGTGCTTCAAGCCCTCGTTCAAGCCCTTGATTCAAAAAGAAATCATACCCTAGTCGACACTGTTCTGCTGAAATGAAAAATCACGGCGCCATTTTGGATTTACAGAATGACCTGTCAAAAACAAAATGGCGTCGCGGAAAATTCACGTGGTTTTGCTTCGATTGGGGTGTCGTTTCCAACTAATTCGAGGTTGCGCAGCACGTTTTCAACCTTATTTTTCATTTCAGTGATAAAATAATAGCAAATCCATTTTGAATTATAGATTTTGCTTGGAATTTGTGGGATTGGTTTCGTTACGTTGAAAATTCTCGAAAATCATTGAAGAAATCGTGCTTCAAGCTCTTGATTTAGTAAGAAATCATTCCCCAGTCGACACTGTCCTGCTAAAATGAAAAATCACTGCTCCATTTTGGATTTTCAGAATGACCTGTCAAAAACAAAATGGCGTCGCGGAAAATTCACGTGGTTTTGTTTCGAGTGGGGTGTCGTTTCCAACTAATGCGAGGTTGCTCAGCACGTTTTCAACCTTATTTTTTCATTTCAGTGATAAAATATATCAAATCGATTTTTAATTATAGATTTTTGCTTGGAATTTGTAGAATTGAGTTCGTTACGTTGAAAATACTCTGAAAGCATTGAAGAAATCGTGCTTTATGTCCTTGATTTAGTAAGAAATCATACCCCAGTCGACTCTCTTCTGCTGAAATGAAAAATCACGGCGCCATTTTGGATTTTCAGAATGACCTGTCAAAAACAAAATGGCGTCGTGGAAAATTCACGTGGTTTTGTTTCGAGTGGGGTGTCGTTTCCAACTAATTCGAGGTTGCGCAGCACGTTTTCAACCCTAATTTTTTCATTGCAGTGATAAAATACAGCAAATCGATTTTGAATTATAGATTTTTGCTTGGAATTTGTGAGATTGGTTTCGTTACGTTGAAAATACTCGAAAATCATTGAAGAAATCGTGCTTTAAGTCTTTGATTTAGTAAGAAATCATACCCCAGTCGACACTGTTCTGCTGAAATGAAAAATAACGGCGCCATTTTGGATTTTCAGAATGACCTGTCAAAAGCAAAATGGCGTCGCGGAAAATACACGTGGTTTTGTTTCGAGTGTGGTGTCGTTTCCAACTTATTCGAGGTTGCGCAGCACGTTTTCAACCTTATTTTTTCATTTCAGTGATGAAATATAGCAAATCGATTTTGAATTATAGATTTTTGCTTGGAATTTGTGGAATTGGTTTCGTTACGTTGAAAATACTCAAAAATCATTGAAGAAATCGTGCGTCAAGCTCTTGATTTAGTAAGGAATCATACCCCAGTCGACACCGTTCTGCTGAAATGAAAAATCACGGCGCCATTTTGGATTTTCAGAATGACCTGTCTAAAGCAAAATGGCGTCGCGGAAAATTCACGTGGTTTTGTTTCGAGTGTGGTGTCGTTTCTAACTAATTCGAGGTTGCGCAGCACGTTTTCAACCTTATTCTTTCAATTCAGTGATAAACCATAGCAAATCGATTTTGAATTATAGATTTTTGCTTGGAATTTGTGGGATTGGTTTCGTTACGTTGAAAATACTCGAAAATCATTGAAGAAATCGTGCTTTAAGCTCTTGATTCAGTAAAAAATCATACCCCAGTCGACACTGTTCTGCTGAAATGAAAAATCACGGCGCCATTTTGGATTTTCAGAATGACCTGTCAAAAACAAAATGGCGTCGCGGAAAATTCACTTGGTTTTGTTTCGAGTGGGGTGTCGTTTCCAACTAATCCGAGGTTGCGCAGCACGTTTTCAACCTTATTTTTTCAATTCAGTGATAAAACATGGCAAATCGATTTTGAATTGTAGATTTTTGCTTGGAATTTGTGGGATTGGTTTCGTTACGTTGAAAATACTCGAAAATCATTGCAGAAATCGTGCTTTGAACCCTTGATTTAGTAAGAAATCATACCCCAGTCGACACTGTTCTGCGGAAATGAAAAATCACGGCGCCATTTTGGATTTTCAGAATGACCTGTCAAAAACAAAATGGCGTCGCGGAAAATTCACGTGGTTTTGTTTCGAGTGGGGTGTCGTCAACTAATTCGAGGTTGCGCAGCACGTTTTCAATCTTATTTTTTCATTTCAGTGATAAAATATAGCGAATCGATTTTGAATTATAGATTTTTGCTTGGAATTTGTGGGATTGGTTTCGTTTCGTTGAAAATACTCGAAAATTATTGAAGAAATTGTGCTATAAGCCCTTGATTTAGTAAGAAATCATACCCCAGTCGACACTTTTCGGCTGAAATGAAAAATCACGGCGCCATTTTGGATTTTCAGAATGACTTGTCAAAAACAAAATGGTGTCGCGGAACATTCACGTGGTTTTGTTTCGAGTGGGGTGTCGTTTCCGTCTAATTCGAGGTTGCGCAGCACGTTTTCAACCTTATTTTTTCATTTCATTGATAAAATATAGCAAATCGATTTTGAATTATAGATTTTTGCTTGGAATTTGTAGGATTGGTTTCGTTACGTTGGAAATACTCGAAAATCATTGAAAAAGTCGTGCTTTAAGCCCTTGATTCAGAAAGAAATCATACCCCAGTCGACACTGTTCTGCGGAAATGAAAAATCACGGCGCCATTTTGGATTTTCAGAATGACCTGTCGAAAATAAAATGGCGTCGCGGAAAATTCACGTGGTTTTGCTTCGAGTGGGGTGTCGTTTCCATTCAATTCGAGGTTGCGCAGCACGTTTTCAACCTAATTTTTCCATTTCAGTGACAAAATATAGCAAATCGATTTTGAATTATAGATTTTTGCTTGGAATTTGTGGGATTGGTTTTGTTTTGTTGAAAATACTCGAAAATTATTGAAGAAATCGCGCTTAAAGCCCTTGATATTGTAAGAAATCATACCCCAGTCGACACTGTTGTGCTAAAATGAAAAATCACGGTGCCATGTTGGATTTTCAGAATAACCTGTCGAAAACAAAATGGCGTCGCGGAAAATTCACGTGGTTTCGTTTCGAGTGGGGTGTCGTTCCCAACTAATTCGAGGTTGCGCAGCACGTTTTCAACCTTATTTTTTCATTTCAGTGATGAAATATAGCAATTAGATTTTGAATTATCGATTTTTGCTTGGAATTTGTGGGAGGTTTCGTTACGTTGAAAATACTCGAAAATCATTGAAGAAATCGTGCTTTAAGCTCTTGATTTAGTGAGAAATGATACCGCAGTCGACACTGTTCTGCTGAAATGATAACTCACGGCGCCATTTTGGATTTTCAGAATGACCGGTCAAAAACAAAATGGCGTCGCGGAAAATTCACGTGGTGTTGCTTCAAGTGGGGTGTCGTTTCCAACTAATTCGAGGTTGCGCAGCACGTTTTCAACCTTATTTTTTATTTCAGTGATAAAATCGAGGATAAAATATAGCAAATCGATTTTGAATTATAGATTTTTGCTTGGAACTTGTGGGATTGGTGTCGTAACGTTGAAAATACTCGAAAATCATTGAAGAAATCGTGTTTTAGCCCCTTGATTCAGTAAGAAATCATACCCCAGTCGACACTTTTCTGCTGAAATGAAAAATCACGGCGCCATTTTGGATTTTCAGAATGACCTGTCAAAAACAAAATGGCGTAGCGGAAAACTCACGTGGTTTTGTTTCGAGTGGGGTGTCGTTCCCAACTAATTCGAGGTTGCGCAGCACGTTTTCAACCTTATTTTTTCATCTTAATGATAAAATATAGCAAATCGATTTTGAATTATAGATTTTTGATTGGAATTTGTGGGATTGGTTTCGTTACGTTGAAAATACTCGAAAATCATTGAAGAAATCGTGCTTTAAGCCCTTGATTTAGTAAGAAATCATATCCCAGTCTACACTTTTCCGCTGAAATGAAAAATCACGGCGCCAATTTGGATTTTCAGAATGACCTGTCAAAAGCAAAATGGTGTCGCGGAAAATTCACGTGGTTTTGTTTCGATTGGGGTGTCGTTTCCAACTAATTCGAGGTTGCGCAGCACGTTTTCAACCTTATTCTTTAAATTCAGTAATAAAATATAGGAAATCGAATTTTAATTGTAGATTTTTGCTTGGAATTTCTGGGATTGCTTTCGTTACGTTGACAATACTCGAAAATCATTGCTAAAATCGTGCTTTACGCCCTTGATTCAACAAGAAACCATACCTCTGTCGACACAATTCTGCTGAAATGGAAAATCACGACGTATTTTGGATTTTCAGTATGACCTGTCGACGAAAACAAAATGATATCTCAAAAAAAGCCACTTGATTTGCTTCGAGTGGGGTGTGGCTTTCGACTAATTCGAGGTCGCGCGAAACGTTTTTAACCTTATTTTCTAAATCAAACGGTGAAATATTGCAAATCGATTTTTTATATAAATTTTTGGATTCCTCACATTGGCAGTAGATACTCGAAATACAATGCGTCACTCCGGAAAAGTCCTGGGTCTCAGTTTTACGTTCTTCATGTAAAAGCAAATACATATACCTAATGTATTACTTAAATATAGCTTGAAAATTGAATCAATGACAGATTTACGTGGTGTGAAGTTGGCAACATAGCGGTTTGGAATTATGACTCGGTTTGTTTCGAATTCAAATCTCAATCCCAATCCCACATCATAATAATAATAAAAAAATGTGGAGGCATTTCCGCTCTTTACGTCTGTATGTGTGTCTCTATTGTGGAGCGCTACCAATCTAGTGTGCTGTGGGTATATTTTATGATAATAAAATTGTAACAATAATCAAAACAAGCGATGAACGTTGGATGTTTTGTTCTCACGGACGACTCGGATCTCGGTTCTCTGACATTGTGTTCGAGAAATGAGGATGATTATGATGAGAGGAAACGAAAAATTACAGGAACCAGCTACGAGACGACGGCGCGACACCACGAAACCCAGATTTCAGAACTACCTGAGTTACGTGCGCGTCAAGGTTGGCTTTGGGCGTGTGTTTTTCTATTTTGTTTCATTGTTCGGTGTTTTTTTTTATATACCATATCATTTCCGGCGCCCTAGTACTACTACTAAATAAAAACACCACATAAATGTCCAGCGTCAGTTAAATGCTACGCGTGTATGTAAATTCTGCAAAGTTGCAAGTGTACATGCTTAGAAAATTAACTAAGTGTGTAGGGGTAAGTTTTATAATTTTGATTCTTCCAATTTGAAAAATTATTCAAATGAAGAAAATTTGCAAAACAAATTGTGATCAAAGCTTTGAATTTTTAAGGTTAAAATTATGCAAATAACTATGTAGTTTTGTTTCAAGCAGCTTGGTCAATTGGTGGGGTAATTAGGGTTGCTGGGCGGTAAGTTTGGGGGGAAACTAGGGCTGCCAGGGGGAGGATTGTCTTTTGTTTGAAAACTTTTAACTTTTGTTTTGAAAATTCTAGCATAGAAATATTGAGTTGTTGTTTTTTAATGGCATTCAAGTTTATCTCGCTTTTCGTTGTAAAGAAACAATCCTCGAATTGTTCTGGGGCAAGTAGGGTTGTGTTCACTGATACGTCATGGATAAGAAATTCTGAGATGTACTATTGGAACTGAAGGTACATTCTTCATTGAGCAAAAGCCATAAATGTAAAATAGTCTTGAACAATCTGAAATAATGTCTAGGGTAAGTAGGGCCTTAGTAGGGGTGAGTGGGGGACACTCCCACAACAAATTGTCTCCAAAACGTTGAAATTATTATAGAAAAATGCGAGATGATACTCTCGAAGTTAAAAATGAATTTTGAAGAAAACTTGATTGATTCAAAGAACTTGGGATGAGCTGAGAAATTTATTGGAAAGTGTCTGGGGCAACCACCCCTAGCAAGGGTGAGTCAGTCAAAAATTTCTATTCCGTATGTAAAGAAAATGGATACGGTTTGGCTTCGAGTAGTTTTATCAACTGGTGGGGCAAGTAGGGCTGCTGGTAGGGGGGGGGGGGGTGTAAGAGGATGCTAAGGGACCATAAGTAGGGCTGTGGGGGTGAGTTTATAGAATTGATTCTCGGAGAAAATTCTGGTGAAAAAATATCAATTGAGTTCATGCTCTCATGGCTGTCGAGTTTAACAAGCTTTTCGTTAGAAGAAAATTGAACTCGAATGGTGTCTAGGGCAAGTAGGGCCGTGTTCACTGACATGTACGTCATGGATAAGAAATGGGAGAAATACCATTGTTGTAACTGGAGGTTCATTTTTCATTGAGCAAAGGCAATAAGTGTAAAACAATCTTGACACTCTGAAATGATGTCTGGGGCAAGTAGGGGTGAGTGGAGGAGTCAAAATACCCAGAACAAATTGTCTCCAAAACGTTGAAATTATTATAGAAATATGCGAGATATACTCTTGAAATGGAAAGTCAATTTTAAAGGAAACTTGATTGATTAAAAAAACTTGGGATTAGCTGAGAAATTCAATTGAAAGTGTCTGAGGCAACTAGGGCTCCTAGTATGGGTGAGTGAGTGGGTCAGAAATTTCTATTTGGAATGTGAAAAAATGTTAACGATTTGGCTTCGAGTAGTTTTATCAACTGGTGGGGCAAGTAGGGCTGCTGGGGGGGTGTAAGAAGAGGCTGCTAAGGGACTGTAAGTAGAGCTGTCGGGGGTGAGTTGACAGAATTGATTCTAGAAGAAAATTCTGGTGCAGAAATGTTGATTGAGTTGATGCTCTCATAGCTGTCAAGCTTAATAAATAAGGTTTTCATTAGAAGAAAATTATTCTCAAATAGTGTCTGGGGCAAGTAGGGCTGTGTTCACTGATTCGTCATAGATAAAAAATTGGGAGAAATATTTTTGGAACTGAAGATACATTTTTTATTGAACAGAGGTGATAAATGTAAAATAATCTTGAACAATCTAAAATAATTTCTGGGGCAAGTAGGGCTGCTGACGAGACTGTAAGTAGGGCTGTCGGGGGTGAGTTGACAGAATTGAAGTGAGTTCAACAAAAATTTCTATATCGAATGTGAAGAAATGTATACGGTTTGGTTTTGAGTAGTTTTGTCAACTGGTGGAACAAGTAGGGCTGCTGAGGCGGTGTAAGAAGGGGCTGCTAGGGGACCGAGAAAATTCTGGTGCAGTAATGTTGAGTTGATGCCCTCATGGCTGTCAAGTTTAATGAGCTTTTCTTTAGAAGAGAATTAATCTCAAACAGTGTCTGGGACAAGTAGGGCTGTGTTCATGGATAAAAAATAGGGTAAAATACTATTGGAACTGAAGGTACATTTTTCATTGAGCAAAGGCGATAAAAATGTTAAATAATATCAAACAATCTGAAATAATGTCTGGGGCAAGTAGGGCCCGTAGTAGGGGTGAGTGGGGGAGCCAAAATACCCAGAACAAAGTGTCTCCAAAACGTTGAAATTATTATACAAAAATGCGAGAAATAGGTACTCTTGAAATTGGGAGTAAATTTTAAAGAAAACTTGATTGATCTAAAGAACTTTTGATGAGCTGAGAAATTCATTAGAAAGTGTCTGGGGCAACTAGGAGGGCCCCTGGTAGGGGTAAGTTAGTCAAAAAAAATTTATTTCGAATATTTAGAAATGTATACGGCTTGGCTTCGAGTAGTTTTATCGAACGGTAAGGCAAGTAGGGCTGCTGAGGGGGTGTAAGAAGAAGGGGCTGCCAGGGGACTTTAACTAGGGCTGTTGGGGGTAAGTTGACAGCATTAATTCTTGGAGAAAATTCTGGTGCAGAAATGTTGATTGAGTTGATGCTCTCATGGCTGGGATTCACAGACACGTTCCAAAATTATGCAGGGAGTCAATCTGAATAAATTTCTGGAGCAGCTAGGGCCATTAGTAGGGGTGGGTGGGAAAATCAAAATACGTTGAAGAAATTGTGCTCGAGGCTTCAAAATTTCAATGTTTGGAATGCGAACAAAAAATGTCGATGGTTTTGCTTCGAGCCGCTTGATGACCTGGTGGGGTAAGTAGAGCTGCTGGAATTAAGTTATCGTGATGATTATTTTCTGGACATTTTGGTGCAGAAACGTTAAACAAGGTGTCTCTCAAGCTCAGTATAAGTTACTCGTCATGGGAAAATTAATTAAGTAGTGTTTAGGGCAAGTAGGGCTGGGTTGACTGAAACCATTATAGAAAAATTGGCGAGATACTGTTGAAATTTGAAATAAATTTTAAGGAAAGCTCCCTTGTTTTGAAGAAATTGGAATCAGCTGGAAGTATCTGGGGCTAGTAGGGCCCCCCAAGTAGGGGTTAGTGAATCAAAATATGCAGAACAAGTTGCCTCCTAAGCTTCAGAATTTTCAATTTCGAATGCGAACAAATGTGTACGGTTCGGCTTCGAGCAGTTTTGTCAACTGGTGGGGTAAGTATGGCTGCTGAGGAGATGTAGGTAGGGCTGCTAGAGGTGGCTTGTTAGAATTGATTTTTGAGAATTTTGGTCCAGAAACATTGATTCGAGTTGATGCTGTCATGGTTTTCAAGTTTGAGAAGCTTTTCGTTAGAAGAAAATTAATCTGAAATCGTGTTTGAGGCAAGTAGGGCTTTCTTCACGTTTTTTATAGAAAAACGGAAGAAACACTATTGAAATTATCGCACGAATTTTTTGGTAAAGCTCATCGTGTTAAAAAATATCAATACAAGAAATCAATTCGAAGTAGTGTCTGGGGCAAGCAGGGCCCCTAACGAGTGGGTGAATCGAAAACGTAGGGCAAATTGTCTCCGAAGCTTTGATATTTTATTAGTTTGAAACGTGAACAAATGTCTATGGTTTTTCTCTGAGCAGTTTGGTCAATCGGGTAAGTAGGACTGTTGGGGAGGGAGTGTAAGTAAAGCTGCTCAGGGTAAGTTGTTAAAAATTGTTTGATGAAAGTTCTAGCGCAGAATTATTGATCAGGCTGATGGTCCCATGACTTTTAAGCTAATTGATCTTTTCGTTGAAAGAAAAATAATTCAGGACCATCTGGGGCAAGTAGAGGCCCCTGTTAGGGGTGAATGAGGAAAATCAAAATATGCAAAACAAATTGTTTCAGCTTCGGAATTTCAGTGTTGAGAATGTGAACCAATGTGCATAGTTTTGGTTCAAGCAGCTTTGATAACTGGTGGGGTAAGTAGGCCCCGCTGGGTGTAAATTGTCAGAAATATTTCCAGTGCGAAAATATTGATCAAGTTGATGTTCTAGTGGCTCAAAAGTTCATGAAGTTTTCTGTTATAAGAAAAATATAACCTCACGTATTGCCCAAGGCAAGTAGGGGTGAATACAATGGTATAAGGGTCAAGTAGGAGTAAACTGGGACGTCATGCGCAGGGTAATTGGAAAACTCATGCAATTGAAGCTCGAATATCAACAATAACTGTAAGAAATCATTCTGGAATAGTGTCCGGGGCAATTGAGGCCTTTAAGTAGAGGTGAGTAGGGGCTAAGTAGGGGTAAACTGAGATGTTATGTGGGGGACAGTCGAAGGAAAACTGGTGAAATTACAGCTCAAATTTCGACAACAAAAAGAGTAAGAAATTGTTCTGAAATAGTGTTTAGGGCAAGTAGGGCGTCTGTAGTGAGAACTTGTAACTTGGTTTACTGGTGCCTCCGAGCATTTTATTTTTCAAATCACTGTTTTTGGTATCATTCACTTCTGTAATAACAGATTTGAAACAAATTGCTCCTCAAAAATCAAATTAAAAAAAAGCCTTGTCAAGTATCAGGTTCAAAGCAATACAATCAAAGAGTTAACACGTACAGAACCAAATTACCCCAAAATTAACTTAACGGGGCAAATTGTTTTTGATCTCAATTTTTTGCAAATTTGAATTTTTTCTTAGGGACAGTTTTCCGGTCTCATCTGAACATTAAAATGGGATTTGCGGATATGTAAAAAATTTCTTAAACAATCGAATTCATGACAATAAAACCAAAGTAAGACTCAAACTTGACCAAAAAACTTGTTCTTTTTTGGGTAAATTGCAGAGAATCGACCTCAAAAAATTGATCTTTGAAAAAATCTTTTTGTACAGTTTACCCCTAAAGTATCGGATTCAAAAAGTTGCCCCTCAAAAAATCAAATAAGTACAAAGCCAAATTACCCCAAAAGTAATCACAACAGGGCAAATTGTCTGAGCCGTCATTTTTGTTCACAATTCTCAATTTTTTCCAGTACAAATTTTGAACAGTTAATTATTACTCATGAAATAATTGCTTCAACAATTTTTTTTCTCAAGAATCAATAGCAATAGCTTAAGTTTCAGGGGCAAGCGGAGCTACTTGTATTGTATCCTCAAGACATCAAGAGTTTTCAGTCAGTTAGCTACTCAGGTATAAGGCAGTGAAACTGATTGATGAAAAATCTAGAATTTAGAGTTTGAAATCTAGAATTTAGAATTTGACATGGGGCAACTTTTTACAAAACCAAGCCACTCCAAAGGCAATCTCGACAAGGCAAATTGTTTCAATTGCCTTTCCGTATGCGCGGAATTTTCCATTATTCCATTTAATGCCCCTCAATCGGCTAACATCATAATTTATTAACGTGTTTAGCGAGTTTTGTAAACTCTAATCGCCCAAATAAACACTTTTTAATGGGTCTCAATACTCTCCCGCGGTACTGGTGCATGCAGCAGTAGTTTCATATTCATTTTCGTCGGCTCGACTGCGATTTTTTTCTCGCGTCCAGCGTTCGAATAAATAAAAATTGATTTTCCCCGTGGCGGCGTTACGTAAAAAATACATGAAAAAAAAATCGCTCGCAATTATTTGAAAAAATCACTCACAATTACCTTGAATGTTTCGTGTGTGCTCGATAATGCTTTACGTAACTTGCCAAACTAAAAGTTACGCATCGATTGTTTTCCTTTCAACCTCCTTCCCCTCTCTGTCCGTCTTTCTTTTCGTATCCAAATCGGTAAGGTGGATGGACGCGTGTGCTTTTACCCAATAATTACAAGTATAATAATTTGAACAAAACAATTACTATTATTACTAAAAACGGTACCTACAGACTGCAATTTTGTGATTCTATTGTAGTTTCCACATGTGTTCGTGTTTGCGTGTGTGCGCATCGTACGTTGTTTACGGTTTGTTCCCCCCGTGCTGTTGCCCTTTCACTTCTGGGGTAAGATGTATTTTTTGTTTTGGTTTTGTGTTTTTTTCTCAATTTGGCTGCTTTTAGTTTTTTTTCAAGTGATTATGAAGTAGACGTTAAGCCGAATGGCAGGCTGTTGAGCTTGAGTTTCCCCAGAAGCGCGCTGTTTTTTTTTTATTTCACAATTTTTTCATTACACAGAGCACTTATTCAAAGCTCTGTCTTGTGTGCACTTGGAAAAAATATTTCTTCAGGTTAGTAATGTGCGTTTTGTTTTGCAGACACTGAAAGATGAGCTGGTCGAGGTGGTGTCCGAAATGGAGTCTCTGGACTCCGGAGAGGACGGCAAAAACAGCAACAAGACCAAGATGATGTCCATAGGACGGAAAAAGTTCAACATGGATCCGAAAAAGGGCATCGAGTACCTGATCGAAAAGGGCCTGCTGCAAGACACGCCCGAGAGCGTCGCCCAGTTCCTGCACAAGGGCGAGGGCCTCAACAAGACCGCCATCGGGGACTATCTGGGCGAGAAGAACGACTTCAACGAGAAGGTGCTGCAGGCTTTCGTCGACCTGCACGACTTCACCGACCTGATACTGGTGCAGGCGTTAAGGTAATGCATACTGCGAAAATGTATTAGTAAATATAATCAATTCCATGGTCTTCTGCATCAGAGCAAGCTGTGAAAAAAATGGGTTGCGTTGGTACGAATGGCACGTTGACGGCTTGTTAACAGCTTGCTGTCTTAATGTGCAATTTTCAATGTGACATTGTCACCGTCTTGGAGAGTCATGTACGCGAAAGTAAAAATTTTCGAGATTATGCGAGGAATTGTTAGTTTCCTTTAAGTGATATGCAGTGTGGACGATAAGGGACATTGTCTTCACTAGTTGGTGGGTCTTCGCCAAGGCTATTAGGTTTTTGCCGGCCACTGAGAAAATTATGCCCAAAGTCCGTGATGCCGTGAAGAAATGGAATGTAAAAAAGAAAAACACACTGCCCTAAAGGAAACTCATTCTTAAGATGAACAATATGGATAGTAGGACAATAATTTATGGAGTTCAACTGTACGGAGACGAGACAACTTGGGCCTGAGTAAGTAGGTACGCTGTGTTGTCTGCCAGCATGTGTCTTCATACCTTGCTTGCTGTTGCAGTGGGTATAATAGATAGAGCTAGAGCAGGTACCTAGTACTCACCACTCCAGTGATGTGCATCAGAAGATGTAGCCTTCTGGGCGGTGGGCCTTTTCGCCCGAGTAGTATCATGCCGATCTTCGACATCATTCATTAGTAGCCGCCAAAAACCTAACAACTTTGGCGGAGACTCACCAGCCAGTAAAGACAATATCCCTTATCGTCCACGCTGCAAAGCACTCCAAAGAAACTCACGATTCCTGGCGTATGCTCAAAAATTTTCACTTACGCGTACATGATACCTCGACACGGTGACAGATTAAAAATTGCACGTGTAGACAGCTGGCTGGCATCCCATTATCATCGTATCATTCGTACCGACACAACACAATTTTTCCATAGCTTGCTCTAATACAAAAAACCGTGAAATTGATTATATGCTCCGTACTTGTCGAATTGACTTACAGAAACAGTATACACCAAGTGCGTGAAAAAATGCTGGTTTGAAACTGCGCAAGGCGGCCGATGGCAAGAAATCGCATAGCTTGTCATTCTCACATCATGTCACTATGTGAAAATATTAACCCGATATTTTTTCTCCGCAGGCAATTTCTGTGGAGCTTCCGTTTGCCAGGCGAGGCCCAGAAAATCGACAGGATGATGGAGTGTTTCGCGAAGCGCTACTGCGACTGCCAGGGCGAAAACAACATCTTTGAAAATTCCGACACCTGTTACGTCTTGAGCTTCGCCATCATCATGCTCAACACGAGTCTGCACAATCCGAGCGTCAAGGAGAAACCGACGATCGAACAGTTCATCAACATGAACCGGGGCATCAACCAGGGCCTGGACCTGCCCAGGGAACTCCTGGTGGTACGTTCTAGTCTGAACTTCTTTTCGTCGTCCTCCTTCGCCTCTCCGATTTCCAACTTCTTCTCATCATCCTCGTTATCCTCATCGTTATCACCTTGTCACCCTCATAATTCTTATCATCTCTGTTCTCTGTCATCATCCCAATCATCGTCACCACATCACTTGTGTCATCATTCGTGATCGTCATGATCATCCTCATGAGCCTCATCCTTATCATCCTGTTCTTCATCCTCACCTTCATCCTTATGCCAACTCACCTCTCATACCCTCATCCTAACCCTCATACTTACTATCCTCATCAGTCTCATCACCATTATCGTTATCCTCATCCTAGTCATCTTCACCAGCCTTATTCCCTTATCTTTTTCATCCTGCTCTTTCTCCTTATCATCTCCACCCTCAAATTTCATCCTCATTATCATTGTCATCATCATCTTCATCATCCTCACCTTCAGTCCCATCACCATCCTCATCACCCCGGTCATCCTCATCTTCATCGGCTCTATTCCTTTTGCTCATTCTGATACTCCTAATCCTCATCCCAATCACCCTCATCATCTCAAAATCATTCTCATTTTCAGTCTCGTTATCATCATCTTCATCTCTCTCATACTTCTCCTGCCTCCCCCCCCCCCCCTTCTCATTATGCGTCTCATTATCCTTTCCCACTCTCATTTTCCTTTTTATCCACATTTTCCTCCTCGACTCTTTGCTAGCCCCCTCATCGTTGTCAAGGGCACCATTCTTGTTTTTTTTTCTTGACAAAGTGTCGTTAGGCGTTGGTCTGCTCGAGGCCACACAGTCCAGTACATGATCATCGTAAAAATGACGGCCCAGTGAATGCCAATTCAAAATATGACAGTCCAGTATACGATCATTGAAAAACTGACAGCTCATGAATGCTCATTTAAAAAATGACAGTCCAGTACATCATCATTTAAAAAAATACAGTCCAGTACACGTTAATTAAAATAATGACAGTCGAGTAAACAATCATTTTAAAAATGGCAGCCCAGTAAATGATCATTCAAAAAAAGGCAGCCCAGTAATAATCATTTCAAAATGGCAGCCCAGTGAATGCTAATTCAAAATATGACAGTCCAGTACAAAATCATTCAAAAAATGACAGTTCAGTACTAGATCATAAAAAAAAAATGACATTCCAGTAAACACTCATTCACAAATACAGTCCAGTACACGATCATTCAAAAAATGGCAGTGTAGTACACGATCATTTTAAAAAGTGTCAGCCCAGTTGTTTATCATTCAAACTGGTGTGTCGCCTTCAACTAATACCAAAGACTAGTACCAGTTGTCGACGTAGTTGAAGCGTAGCTTTATACAAAACAGATTGTCGAGTTGTTTTTGGCGAGTAACAAATGCTTGGATTAACCTAAAGCGGAGTTTACGAGTGGCGTGAGGGACTAAAGCCAGGCTCACGAGCCGCGTGACAGTCACCACCGCCGCAGCACAATTATTTTGAAACAAGAAACTAAAGCTGACTTTACAAGTAATATGTGAATAGTTATCGGTCACGTCTATGAAATGGGCGAGTACGTTAAGCTGGGTTTAGAAGTGTGATGCCGATTGCGTTTGGGAAGAAGAAATAAAAACATTACCATCAAATCAAGCCTAGTGTCTACAGACGCGAGAAACTGAAGCCACGTTTACAAGCGACACGACAGCTTAAGCTGCACGTTCGTCTGTAATTCCATGTAATTTCATGAGAAACTGAAGCAGCGTTTACACGTGATTCGACTGACTGAGATTTTTTTTGAACAGCTACTTATTCAAACGGAATCGCTTAACTTGAGCCACGTTCACAAGCAACATTATTTAACATTATATTACATTAGGAACTGAAGCTGCGTTCACACGTGATGCGAATCACAGTTTTTTCTCAAATAGCCAGTACTAAAACCAAGCCGAGTGTATTCAGCGCCGCGAATTGGTGAAGCCGCGTTTAAAAGCTGAAGCTGAGTTTACACGTGACGCAAGTAACTTTTGGCTTTGAGCTGGATTCCCAGATGCGAATATTCGCACAGAAAATGTGAAATTGTATGTCGAAAGTCCTCAGATTGGAAATTTGACATAAAATTTCGCACTTTCTCTCTGAATATTCGCATCTGGAAACCCAGCTATATTCAGTAGCCCGATTCTGAAGCTGAAATTCTAGCGACGAAATTTCCTGAAGCCACGTTTACAAACGGCATGATAATTGCTAAAGCTGCACACTTTTTTATATGACTTAAGACCATGAAGCTGCGTTTACACATGATAACGCAAGCCAAGTGTAGAAGCGACGAGTTTTATAAACGACGCTGATAATTAAAGCTACTTTAACAAATGTCT
Organism: Anaspis maculata; assembly: GCA_949128115.1. Classification (NCBI taxonomy): domain Eukaryota; kingdom Metazoa; phylum Arthropoda; class Insecta; order Coleoptera; family Scraptiidae; genus Anaspis; species Anaspis maculata. Next base: position 71,790,213 of record OX421966.1, read on the forward strand.
CCAATGACACTCATAAAAACTGCACCGCATAGAAATGAGAAACTAAAGCTGCGTTTGCAAGACAAGTACGCGACTGGTTAAAGCCGAGTTTTGAGGCGACGTGGAACACGACGAGTGTTACAAGTGACGCGAATAACAAAAGTCACGTTCACAAAAGGCGCAAAAACCTAGTTGAACAGTACAGAATATAAATCGAGAAACTAAAGCTGCGTTTGCGAGTAGTGCCAGTGAGTTTGAAGACACGCTTATTATAAAAGCGACTGACTAAAGGCGAGTTTTGAAACGACGTGGAACGCGCATGTAAATCGAGAAAATTAAGCTGCGTTTGCGAGTAGTGCCAGTGAGTTCGAAGACACGCTTATTAAAAAAGGGACCGACTAAAGGCGAGTTTGGAGGCGACGTGGAACACGACGAGTGTACAAGTCGCGAGAATAACTAAAGCCACGTTTACAAGAAGCGCAAAAAAACAGTTGAACAGTATAGCATGTAAATCGAGAAATTAAAGCTGCGTTTGCGAGTATTGCCAGTGAGATTGAAGACACGCTTTTTTTTTCGTTTCTGTCACAATGAGGTTGCATTATTCTCAGTTCGCCGTTTCGTTTTCAGGGCCTGTACGACAGCATAAAAGCGGAACCGTTCAAGATACCCGAGGACGACGGCAACGATCTGATGCACACCTTCTTCAATCCCGACAAGGAGGGTTGGCTGTGGAAGCAGGGCGGCCGCTACAAGAGCTGGAAACGACGCTGGTTCATCCTGAACGACAACTGCCTGTATTATTTCGAATACACGACGGACAAGGAACCGCGGGGCATCATCCCCCTGGAGAACATAAGCGTGAGGGAGTGCGCCGACAGGCAGAAGCAGCACTGCTTCGAGCTGTACGCCAGTGGCGGTGCGGACTTCATCAAGGCCTGCAAGACAGATTCGGAGGGCAAGGTGGGTCCACGTCGTCCTTTTTTTTGCATCTCATCGCTTTTTTTTTCATCAATTGTTGCTCGGGCTTGGCGAGTTTGTCTTCACGTTGACAATACACGAAAATCAATAATTCGTGTTCCACGCCCCCGATTTAGTCAGAAACCATACGTCACTCCGCACATTTCTGTTGAATGCAAGATTACGCCACCATTTTGGATTTTTTACGCCGCCATTTTGGATCCTCAAAGTGACAAGTGCAAAACAAAATGGCTGCGTCAAGTGAATGCAACAAGTGGGGTGTCGTTTTTGACTAATTCGAGGTCGCGCAGCACGTTTTCAACGCCAATTTCCAAATCGGATGTTGCAAATTCCAAGTTATACTGATGTTCATTCTTGCAGGTGGTGGAAGGCAAGCACACGGTGTACAGGATGTCGGCCGGCAGCGAAGAGGAAAAGAACGAGTGGATGCTGAGGCTGAAGCAGAGCATCAGTCACAACCCCTTCTACGACATGCTGGCCAACAGGAAGCGCAAGGCCCAGTACCACATGTTGCAGGGCAAGAACTGATGATTGCTGTTGTCGCTCTTCTTTTTCTTCCGTTCGTTGACTGCGTTTTTTCCATCGACCGGTGGCAGTCGGCGCGAGCAACCCCAAAAAAGGATGCGGTTCTTCCGGCGCTGCCGTCTCCTCTACGTTTACGGCTTTCGAAAGACGAACTGATCAAATTCGGACGAGCAGTGCGTGCGCAATTTACAAAAGTGTATCTGAGAACTCTAAAAAAAGGGCGACTCAAAAACGAGCCTTTCTCCTTCACCCCGTTTTTCCTTCCCAGCCCCTTTTTAACAATTTAAAAACCTAGTCTGTAAAGTTTATGGAGAACGAAAGCTGAAAGAAAGAAAGAGAAAAACAGCAAAACAAAAATAACGATATTTATAGTATAATTAATTATACACAATTATTATTATTAAAACAAATATTTATATTTATTTCAGCGCATCCAACGAAAATGTTTTCAATGTATATTATGGTATTTATATAGTTTCTTTGTTGTTGTACATAATGTATGACTTGCAAGTTGCGTTTTTTGTCTGTGTGAGAGTGTGCATGTCAAAAGAGAAAGTTTCACTCCTCTTGGATTTCCGGGACTTTTGTGCGTTTGTCCAAGAGGAACGATTGAAATGCCTGTGCGTTGTTTTGTATAGTTTTCCTGTACATACGAATATATTTGCAAGTTTCTAAAAAAAAAACGACCGAATACGGTTTAGTTTGTTTTCCCCCATTGAATAACATCCTTGAGAAACCAAGAGTGTTAGCAACTTGTCCAGATGTTACATGGCGCGTTCTGGGCAACGGCAAGGTACCACGAGACTGTCGGTGGCAAAACTACAGAATTTGTATACAGATTTCAAAAGATAAAGAGTGATGTTAATTTAAACAAAGCGCATATACTCTTGGCGAATGGTCGAAAATCGCAACAATTTAATGGCGAGCGGACTGAATTTTGAATTTTACACTTTATTTTCCCCTGAAAACTGTCAATCTATTTTTCTTCCGTCTTTTTCTTGAACAGTACTCGAGTAGTGTTCAGCCAAATGTCAACGTGAAAAATGATTATCGTTTACGCATTTTTAATGAAACACAAGTTATGAGGGAGAATGAAGCGACACCATAATCGCCGGGGCTTACTTGACCGAAACGCAAAGCGGTACACCCGGTGACGGCTTCCTGACGGCCGCGATCGACAATTTGTCGTACGCTGAGACTTCCAGAGTGCTGGCGATGGTTAGACCCGGTGTCGTAGACGATGGGGGTCCACGCTAGTGCGACAGGACTCGCCGGGCGGTTTGGAACATCTTGCACTCAAACCAAAGGCGAGCTCTTCGTTGGATCGTTCCTTTTCCAAGGAAAGAGCCACTCGGGAAATTCCCTGTTGCGTAAATGCAACGAGGTCGATGACGGTGACGTTGACGGCTTGCTGGCAAAATCTCCAGATTTGAAACGGGATGACGGGAAAATAGAGATGTCGGGAACTTGATCGTAGAAAAACTCGTTATGTAGCAGAAAAACTGAGTGGCTGGTGAAAGAAGAAAACCTACAACAATTCACTCAGCTCAGTGTCGACTCCAATTCGAAAAAATGACAAAAAGGGGAACCAAATCAGTCTTTACTTCACCTCCAGGTGACAGACGGTTTCGTTTGATGCGCCAGATGTGGTTGTACTTCTTTAGACGGCAAAACAATGCCTACTTCGGGTCCAATACCCCAATGATCCAACGTTCGCCAAATGAACCCGCAGAACAGGCGGTTTCTGGCTTCGAACTAACACAATTTCGAAGACCACTCGAAAGACAAAAACGTGGATGTACAGCACACAACTAGGCGACAGCTCCGATGCGAGTTTCAAATTGAAAAGGAAGAAGTAGCTACGTCGCTTCGTTTTATCAGATTCTGCCCACGGGCGCGCTGGGCTAGTTCTTATCTATAGCCAATTGGAGAAAGGCACGCGGCACTCGTTTGCCGGAACGGCCACCGCAAGATGACGAAATTCCTCAAACTACCAGAAAATAAACGGCGGGGCAGAACTGGACTGGCCCAATCGGTCCAAGTACCAAAAACAAACAGAAGCAGAAAACGACGTAACAAATGTACTAGAAGCTCCAGGCCTTGGAATGTGAGCGTCATAGTTTTTGATAAGCAAGAAGGGAGTAAGTTCCGCAACAGTGGTAACTCTGTAAAATTCGATTTCCTCAAAGTTTTGAAGGACTCTGGTTGGTCTGAATGCCTTTCAAGCAATGCTGATCCACATTTTAAAACAGAATTCTTCGATTTTCCTCCTCCCGACCCACCAACCAAAGAGGAGGGAAAGTATTGTGAGGGCGCTAAAAAACATTTTTCGAGATGAACACGGAAAGGTCCATTTTGAGCCTCCCTGAGACGACTAGGACCATTTCCAGATGAAAGTTTGTCTGTATGTGTGCCTGACTGTGTTTGTACCTGGCTGTGTGTGTGTCTCCCAGTAATATTTCACGATAACGACCAAATGGTTGATCTGATCGATTTGAAATTTGGTATGCAGACATAGTTTTGTTGTCGAATGAGCTAATTTTTTTGGCGTTTGCGGCTCGCATATCAACACAAATCCTAATTTGTGGTCCTTGTTTACGTGGCACAATAACATTTGGAGACACCCAGGGTGTTGGTCCTGTCGCCTTCTCAATTATTTCCTGCGCCACTAATTTCTTCAGCTCACTTTCGACTTCAGTTCTGACCGGGATTGGGACTCGGCCATGTTTCTGCGCTACTGGCTTGACGTTGTTGTCGATCCACAGCTCGATTTTTTTATTTACCAGCCTTCCTATGCCTTTTTGTTATATTCGAAAAGTGTTGCTCGATAAACTTCAAATCCATTTCGGGTTTTCCATTCTTCAACGTGACTTGAATCAGGTTCAACTCCTTGCTTGTTTCGTAGCTGGAGTAGTGATTCCGCTTTTCCTTTGACTACATATACTTCCGCTGTTGTTGTAGGGCTTCGATATCGGAATTTTCCTAAAAATTTTCCCAAAGTTGTTGAGCTATCTTGAGTGTTGTATGGATAGATGGGAATGTGGTCTTTAATTAGTGTTGGTTTGTTGTGCAGTGAGTTAAAGGTGTTGTTACTTATCAAATTGACTGAGCTTTCTGTGTCAATAATGAAATCTTGTTCGATGTTGTTCAACGAGAGTGTTACTTTCGGTAGCCTTATGACGTGGTTTGTTGCCAGTCAGAATGATCTCTCAAGGGACACTGCCCTGTCTTCGTCATCTTGTTCATGCTGCGTTCTAGGCTCGACCATGTTGAAGTTTGTTGTCCGCTTTCACTGCTGGAAGTTGGCTCTTCTCGACATACAGACTCTCGAATAATGTTTTTTCTTCCCACAGGTATCACCGGTCGCTCCAATAGCTGGACAATTTTCTTTTCCCCTTTCGTGCCATGTACCTCCACAGTTTTTGCAATCGCTCGAGTATCTTGCCTTGTGTTTTTGTAGCCCCTGCTGCTGTGTTTTATACGCTTCGTGTTTTTCTTCGCCTGCCTGGTGTTTTCTTCCATTTTGTTCAACTGATGATCGGTTTCTTCCATCGCCTTGCTCTTTTGAATGAGTTTTTCTATAGTGACGGCTGTTCCGTCAAGGCAAACCTTCGGAGGGCACTGCTGGAAGTATTCTGGATTATCTGGGCTTTGATCTCGTCATCTCGGCTTGAAAAATCACAATTAGCGCTAAGATTAAGCAATCTTGAATAATAGTTCTCGATACTCTCACCGTATTCCTGTTTAGCCTGTCTGAAATTTAAAATCTCAAAGTTTTGTTGACTTTTGGTTTGAAATACTGTTCGAGTCGCTGCTTTGCTAGGTCATACTCTGTGGGCCGTAAGTCGGCATCGGGGTTGGCTGTTACCACTGGTAGGGAGTCAAATCCGTCGTATACCTGTTCGCCTGCAACAGAAGCGCTTTCTTTCTTCCTGCGTCGGTGATGTTGAGAGCCACCAAATAGTTCTCGAATCTACTCATCCATTTTCTCCATCGGATTCCCATGTTTGTAGAGTCCTGTTCCATGTTGAAGTGTTGTACGGGTGTTGCCGTGAAGACCGCCATCTTGTTATGGCGGCTTTACAGAACTTCGTATGTCGCCGGCGACAATCCCCCACCCCACTGTAGTTGAATAATTTGAAAGGCACGACGACAGAAGCTCGTGTCGCGGGAATGAATGGAGGGAGGTAGGGAAGTACAGGCAGATCGAATCCTATTGGCCAGCGACACTGTTGCCGGCGACAAACGAAGTTCTGTAAAGCCGCCATTAGACTGCTACTTTTGGAGACCACCGTGATGTGACTGCAGTGGTCTCGGCAGTGGTGTTTGATCGCTGCCGTAGTCGTGTTGCCCTCTTCACTGTACCGCGTTCCGCTTCATCTTCGTCGCCAATGTGATGTTCTTGTAAAACGCCTACAACGATTTCATAGTGGTTTATTCTATATGCACAAGTACATGACAAGGTAGGTATATATCGTAGTTGTTGCTACTTGTTGTTCTTGTACGCAAGTGATCGGTGACAAAGGGGTCGGTGGTCGTGGTTCCGATCCTATGGTTCTGCGCATTCCAAAGTGGAGACCACACAGGGACAACTGGTGGGGGCTGATGGCGCAGTGGTGGCACGTGGACATCACAGTCTGGATCACAGTCTAGCGACAGTGTTTCTTCAACAGGTGCTTCTTCAAATTGCCCCTATGTTTGGATTTAAATGAACACTTTGCACATTCAAACCAATGAATGTCTTTAGCGTCAGCATGTTTCAACATGTCGTGCCTCTTTAAACCGCCATTTAATTTCGATTTAAACAAACACTTTCCACATTCAAACCAATCGATGTTTTCAGCAGCAGCATGGTTCAACATGTGCCTTTTCAATTGCGATTTTACTTTGCACTTGTATGTACACTTTGCACATTGAGACCAATGGATGTCTTCAGCGACAGCATGTGTTAAAGCGTGTTTCTTCAAATTGCCTTTGTCTTTATATTTATTACAACATTTTGTACATTTAAACCAAACGATGTCTTCAGCGGCAGTATGTTTCAACATGTGTTTTTTCAAACTGGTATTATGCTTGGTTTTAAATGAACATTCACCACATTCAAACCAAACGATGTTTCTGGCAGCAGCATGAATCAACATGTGCCTCTTTAAATCGCCCTTTCTCTTGGATTTATGAGAACACTTTGCACAGTCAAACCAAACGATGTCTTCAGCGGCAGTATGTTTTAACATGTGCCTTTTCAAATACACATCATGCTTGGTTTTGAATCGACATTCATCACATTCAAACCAAACGATGTCTTCAGCTGCAACATGTGTCAACATGTGCGTCTTCAAATTTCCGTTATGCTTGGTTTCAAACGAACATTGACCACATTTAAACCAAACGATGTCTTCAGCGGCAGCATGCTTCAACATGTGCCTTTTCAAACTCACATTATGCTTGGCTCTGAATGAACAGTCATCACATTGAAACCAAACGATGTCTTCAGAAGTAGCATGTCTCAACATGTGATTTTTCAAATTGCCCTTATGTTTAGATTGATATGAACACTGTGCACATTGGAACAATTTCATCTTTTCATGGGCAGCATCAGTTGGCATGTGCTCCTTTGAATATTTTTTTTGCCGGACCGGGCTTGAACATTGAGTGCGTGGGGAGTCTTCAACAAGGTCAACTGCATTGGCCTGTGGTGTTGTTGCAAGCACCATCAGCACCAATCGATGGGAATCCGTGTGCTGTATCAGAAGCAATGCGGAATCGGTCCTAAGACGGCAATAATCACATGGAAATTTTTGAAATTCTTCAATGCAAAATGAGCTTTGTCCGATGTTTTCGTTGTCGATCCTGCCGTGATGTTTGTGTTTGCAGTGTTCGTACAAGTCCCAATTGTAAAAACCCTTGAATTCGCAGCAGGTGCACGAAAACTGCTCCGGTTCTACGATGGCATGGAACAGTTCTGCCGCGTAAACATTTTTATGGGCCCTTTGAACGTGATGTTCCAGTTGAAGCTCGAGTTCAAACTCATATGAACATTGTTGACACCGATGTATTTCAGCCATGACTGACGATCTGGAAAAGCCATTTATTACCCAAGTGTAAGTAGGTATACCTTTCTAACAATGGGGACTTTGCGTGCACACGTCCGTACGACGTAACGTAACTTTCAACGTGGAAATAGACGAGTTTCTTATTTGGAATTACTTAGTTACTGGGGAGTTTTCACGTTCAACGTTGCGTTACGTCGTACGTTTCATGAAATCGCAAACTCCCTATTTCCCTCTACTCTACTGCCTCTACTGTTACACACGAATAAACTGAAAAATTACACTGTTTTGGGAAAGATGAAATGGCATCATCCCACCATATTGTAACAACTACCTAATTTCCTAACAGGGATCGTCCCTAAGTACCTATCTACTTCGAAGACGAGGTGCTATTGCTGTAGTCACACTACTCGTCGCACTACGACTTCGACTACGTCCTTGCTGCGCGCGTCGCGTGGGAAGCAGAGTTGCCACCTAACGGAAATTCTGAGTACTAGTCTCAAGGGTGAATTTCAAGTCCCGACTTGCAACCCGTGCAGCGGCGCAAGTTAAGTCACGTGATCCCTTTCAGCCAATGGCCAGAGCATATTGATGGCTTGAGCCGGTGACGCAGCTTATCGCGGGGTGCAAATCGGACTTGAAATTTAGCTCGTATTCGTTTTTTTTTTTGTAACAGTTTCGGTATGAAATGTAATAGATCGAGATTCGGAATGAAAATTGACCGAACTGCGGTGGGTCCGGGGGGCGGAGGCTCTCCGCCGGCATCGGGGCCGGAAGCGAACATCTTTATTTCAAGAAAAAACACAAAACATCTCTGAAACGTGTTTACAAAGTAGGTAGTGTGGCAATTGCTAGTATAATTGAGTATGTTAGTTACAATTTCTGGGCACATGTGATTGAACATGGCTGGATACGTCATGGGCCTGGTTTGGAAAAGAACCCAACGTTGAATCGAGTTATATGAGCCGGGCTGTTAAAACGGGGAACTATTGAAAAAACCCGGCAGAGTCCTTGGGTGGTAGAGAAATTGCTTAGTTTTGGCCGTGAGAAGTAATAAATAAAGTATGAACTCGAGTATGAACAAAGAAGTGTCTATCCAAAGTTTCGGAAATTCGGGGAAAAGTCTAACGCCTGGATGTGCGGGGTCATAAACAGCCCGGGTTTTATGGCATACTGCGATGCCGGGTATTGAGGAAGAAAAGGCCATAGACCATGTGTACAGCACGCGGACGCTTCAAGAATTTTAGAATGCGATTCTGCGAGAGAATTGAACGCGGTTCATTACAAGTTTCCAAATTGAAAACTCGTAGAGAAGATTATATGGTGGAAAGAGTAGTTTTACAGATTAGGGTACGTAATGAGAGTCAAGTAGACACCAAACGAGAAACGGTTTCATTTAAGCGATTCTGCACAATCCAGCCAGGTTGAATTACACTATTAGGGTATTTTTCATGTTTAAACGTAAGCCCGGAAGTTATAGACGTAAGCTAAAATATCTTGATATGTCAGAAGTTAGATGGGAGCGTGGAGGTAGCGATAGTTTGTAATTACCCGAATTAGTGTGGAAAAGGGGACGACTAGCGTCATCTGACGGTGAATGCTAGAAGGAGTGCGGCCATAAGGGCGGTATTTGCAGGATCGAACGTGGTCGACAGAATCCAATACGCGATCGATATCGGGGGGTGGAGATGTGTGTTATTGGACAAGACTCGGGTTGGTTGAATCCTTAGAATGTTGAATCTCATTGGTAGAGGTAGAGAATTTTCGGAAGTGGAAATGAGAGAAGAGTGACCAGAGGGTGGCTCGGAGGATGTGGACAGACTCTCGAGGCTTTTTTGCTTGAGCTTTCATAGTGACAAGTTGCATTGAAAAAAACGTGAATCCAAGTCCTCTGGGGATTTGAGATTTTATTCTATCAAGGCTGCTTTTGATAAGTACAAGCGTGAAGCTAAAATTTACCAACTTACTCACCGAGTTGAATACCAGATTTCAGATCGTTGTTTGTATCTAAAAGAATTCAAATTTCAAGTCAATTGAACAAATTAAAGTCAGTCCGGTGGTCGGAAACTTTCCACAACAGTCAAAAGGGGGTTTTAGTGAAAATTTCGTGTATTTAGATTGCTCAATTAAATCAGGGTTGATTCTCGTGGTGTGTTTGGTGTAAATTCACTTAGAAAGAGGTGCTATTGTGTGTACGGTGGAGATATCGAAACAGGCAGCAAGCTTCAAGTCGAAATTCTGAAAATCGGGACCAAGGAGTAATAACATCGCTGCTAATACGCCGCTCGTCAAACAAAGGTTGGTCTCGTTTTCTGCACTAATTGAGGTTAAAGTGTTATTAATCACTGGCCGTAGAAACCAATGCTGCTGAAAGTTGAATAAGGATTAGAAGTCCACAGAAAATTGTAACTAAGTTGTAATTCGAGGGTCCAGGCCGAGAAATTTGGTCTTGCCTTCCTGCCAATGGCTTAGCCGGCTTACTGCCCGGGCACGTAAAAGTTCATCAGATAAATTGAAGGCACCCTGATTGGCCGCTAGGTGAGCGCATTTATTGTTCCATTTCGCACCAACAAATTACATCCGTATCAGGCCAAAGAATAGGCCGGACACCATCAGCAAAGCAAACCTCCTAGCCTCATCATGTGGATGAAATTTCAAGCCTTTTTTTCCTCTCTCGATCAAGCAGACGACCACAATGACAAAAGAAAAATTTACAGTTCTAGTCCACCAAAGGGCGGCTGTAAATTGCCCACGCCCACCTATGAAGACATCACCTATAAACACCGCCAAAATGCGAAAGTCTCGCGCGAGATTCGATAAAACGAAGGGTTGTGATCAACAAGGGTTCAACATAACTCCGTGTGTGGGGCGCGTCGCGAAAATCCGTTGGGTCATCAAAGACTTGAGCTGAGGAGCGACGCCTGAAGAAACCAATAGCGAGAGCGTCGTAATTACTCCCCTCCAAATATCTGTTGCAAAATTCTGCCCAAGGATTGTTATTTTCTGCCAGCGGCAACTTCCAGCCACGTCGAAGTAAAATTATTAAAAGAAAGCCACCGTGAGTCTCTTAGCAGTATCTAGGTTTCAGGTGAACTCGAGCCGTCTTGTGGTGAAAAGCCATACCTGCATTTTTCCTTCGGTGCCTTTAGCTAGGTGTAGTGTAGGAGACCTTTACTGTTTCTTTTGAGATCCATGAAAATGGTATTTGAAGTGTAAAACCGGCAATCATTGTGCCGTTAGATGATAAAATTATCGAGATGGGAAGATGTCCCATATCTCATTGTTTGAAGGGATACGATCAAAGCCGAAGCTATCGTAAGCCAACGAGTGAAAAATTATAATCAAAATTCCGACTACTATCAAAGTCCAGTCAAAGCACGGCAAATTGTTGGTTTCCAGGACTGGTTGTTGATAAGGCGTAGGTGATTTGTAAGCCCGCGTCAAGCGATGTTTCGAGTAATCAAGTGTTCTGATTAGCGGTGCGGTTTAGTTAGAGTTTCTTCCCCTTTGGTTTAGCTCAAGTTTGAATTGTTGTTAAATTTGGATAGGGTTTTCTTTCAGATATCATGGCATCGTCCACCGTGTTATTCAAATAAGTAAGGTTGTTTACGATAGGTTGGTATTTAATCTGCGGGTAGGCAGAGCCGTACAAACTGTAGCAAGTACCTGATATCACAGCACAAGACCATCCTGGTGGGTTTTCCGTGGTTTCCCCACCAGGTCAATAGGCGAATGCCATGGTTATATTTTCCACGCGGAGGTCAATATGACTTCGATTACGCTAATTAATTAAAGAACTGTGATTTGATTTAAAATAGGATGTTTAAAGAAATCTCACACTGAATAGGGTAGGATTAAGGACCTGTGTATCAATAGGCTACTTCGTTTGGGCAGGTGCGCATGCTTGAGGGCTCAAAGTTTTGAAAACTTTCGTACACCTGTCAGTTGAATGGCAACGCTGCATGCTCTGTCTAGCCGCCTGACCAACTACTGGTTCCTGGCTGTCACTTTTACACATACCGTAAATGCATCTCTTCGTAGCTTCTTTGAACTTCCTTCTCGGTACAGCCATTTTCAACAAGTTGTATTCTTTGGTCAAAACATGAGTAAATGAAATGTAGGTCAGGTAGAAACAAGGAGTGTGATAATAATTGTCACAAGTGACAGTTGGCGCCGATGTCTTGTTGTTTTGAGCGCTGTTGCCATTTTCGCTGTTCCTGAACTTCCACAAATAATCATTGAACTTAATTTCAATGAAACATTTCCTTTGAATATGAAAAATTGTATCTGACATTCAACCAAATTATTCGTGGAATTTTAGGTGCCCTACAATATTTTACTTTCCCGGCCCACCCACGAACACGGAGGGAAAGTATTGTAATCGTGCAGAAAAAAAGTTTTGAGATTTCACCGGATATATCCGTTTTGAGGTCCCCCAAGACGATTAAGACCATTTTCAGAATGATGTCTGTCTGTGTGTGTGTGTGTGTGTGTATGTGTGTGTGTGTGTATGTGTGTCTGTCTGTGATCTTCCACGATAACTGCCGTAACGTTGACTGGATCGACTTGATATTTGGTATACAAACATGGTTGTTTCCTGAAAAGAGCCCATTAGTTTTTGGCTGTCATCTGTCAAACCCAACTGTCACTATCATCAAATGTCAGAAGCTATATCTCACGGAACTCAACTTGCAATATGTCATTTGAAAGCCCTTGGAAAACTGTATTCAGAACAGTTGGAAACATTGCCCTATCTGTCATCTGTCAAATAATAAAAAATGTTAAAGTTCAAAACTTTACCAATTAATTATTCAAAATCTATCTGATGGATTGGAACCAGATTTGACAGGAAGCAACACAACAAAAGAGTCAAATTGAGGCCGCAGTTGCAGTTTTCCACCATTCTCCAGTTGAGCGTAATGAATTTTCGAAATTTCTCCTGGCCGTTGCCACTCAGGAGGGGCTCTCGCCGGTGTTTCGACCAGCACGACTCGCTTTTGTAGCAGGACTCCACTCAAAAATTTATTCCTGCTCGGGGATCGACTTTTTTTTGGAAATTTCAACTGATATCGGAAGTAGATTGTATTGAGCGTCGTGCAGGTCTATTTTCAGAGTTGACACGGTTTCGGTTTTCCGACTGTAATTTTTTCAAAATGAAATTTGCACATTCCGTGAATTTGAGAAAAACGCAATGCAAACTTCTACATGCGGTAGGGGGTAGGCCCCACGAAATATTAATTTTAGGTGCAGACATGCTGTGAATAAAAGTTAGAGAAAAGATTGAGCTAATTTTTGGAGGAAAAATTTTCGAAATCGGATCAACAGTTGCCGAGTTTTCCTCTCTGGAAAAACTGCAAATTTTCCAACTTTTTATTCAGTGAACAGATTTCTCGGAATTGTTTTTTTTAGAGAATAGATAACTGGTTCTTGAACATTTTTCAATAATTTCTCTCCAATTTCCCGGAAATTTTCCTCCTGAAAATATAAAACCACTCATGCGATCGTACAAATTAAGCGGTTCTGTCACGATAATTACCGAATTATTGATCCGATCAAATCGAAATCAGGTACGGAGGCCTAAGTTCAGCCTGGAATGTTCTGATTAGACTTTGGGTGGATGATTTTGATCGGAAGCCCTCAGGTGGCACATTGGGTCTGGGTTTGTCTGCCCAAGCTCTAGATTGAAAATATAGAATTGAAATTTGACACACAGATGCTAGATGCAGTGAAAGTTTTCAATCAAGTTTTTGTAATTTCATCATCATATCTAAAGTGGGAACAAAAATTTCAATAAGGAACCAGCATTGCATTTTTGAGATATCACAGCAGTTAGCTACCTAGTTCTACCTTTTTGATCATTTCATCACCTTGGAAAACTGACCTGACCTGTCATTTTTTCTGTCCGCTCAACAATGGATGCAGGATGCTCGCTAAAAGCTCGACTAAATAGAATTTTTTCATCAATTTCCAAATCGAATCGCCCCCTCCCGAAGGGACACTTCGATCAAAATCATTACTGACGTCTCTGGATACCGCCGGGAAAGTTTTGTGTCGCCCCACAACAGATTTTTTAGTGTTAATTTTCAATATCGGTGTACGAAACTATGAAATAGGTCCCTTCGTTTCGGTTTTTTTGAGTGCGCATGTGTGGCGCGAATTTCATAGTTTCGTACACCGATATTGAAAATTAACACTAAAAAATATTGTAGTGTACCTAAAATTCCACAAATAATTTGGTTGAATGTTAGATACCATTTTTTATATTCAAATGAAATGTTTCATTGAAATTAGGTTCAATGATCATTTGTGGAAGTTCAGGAACAACGAAAATGACAACAGCGCTCAAAACAACAAGACATCGGCGCCAACTGTCACTTGTGACAATTATGATGACATTTCTCGTTTCTACCTGACCTACATTTCATTTGCTCATGTTTTGACGATAGAACACAACTTGTTGGATATAACTGTACCGAGAAAGAAGTTCAAAAAAGCTACGAAGAGATGCGTTTACGGTGTGTATAAAAGTGACAGCCAGAAACCAGTAGTTGGTCAGGCGGCTAGACAGAGCATGCAGCGTTGCCATTCAACTGACAGGTGTACGAATGTTTACAAAATTTGGAGCCTTCAAGCATGCGCACCTACCCAAACGAAGTAGCCTATTCGCGCCAGACATGCGCACTCATAAAAACCGAAACGAAGGGACCGCTATTGGGCGCTTTCCATTTAAAACATTTGTGTCCGTTTGTGTCAGCTTGTGTTAGCTTGTGTCGATGGAACAAAGGAACACAGATCAAATGGAACGCGTTTGTGTTGGTTTGTGTTAACACAAGTCGACTTGTGTCACTAAATGGAAAGCGCCCAGTGTCTTCTCTCTGTTATGACTTTGTTTTAATAAACAGGATTGTGGTTAACTCTCGCGTTATGTCTCTCTGTTTAGTACCTGTTCTCTTGTGTCACTTATCAATGAAAGAACAAGCGGTTATGAATTAATTTGACAACGTAGTGGAAAGTGAAATGGGACTCCATCAGCGGAGCTTCTTGTACTGTCACTTTCTTTGACAGAGCCAGTGGAAGGGTTAGTGGAAAGAAAGGGGTGGCTCTATTAGCGGAGCCCACCTCAGTGTTTGTGAATCTACTGTAAGAGGCCAGACAGCAGTTAAGTATGGGTTTATACTTTTGTTAGACGATCACGCCGGGGTATCAACTGACGGGTTAGAAAAAAAAAGGGGTTGCGCCGTTACAGTAGGTAGGACACAAATGCAAACCCCTTTTCACATTTTTTCTACTTGTCAAATTTTCATGTCAATGATGTGGGTATTGCAGGTATCTACTAGTGCCCACCTAGGCTACTAGACGTCGGAGTATGTGTTCCTCTGTTCCTCTCAAAAAATTCCTCCACGATCAAGTACCGAGCTCTACACCAGGTGGCGTTTTTTAAATGTAAATCGCCTACAGCAAAAAACCATTTGATATGAGAATTATTTTCTTCAAGCAAAAAATCCAATTCGAATAGGTGGGGGAGGTCGGGGCAAAGTGACACTGGGGGGCAAAGTGAATTTTCCGAGAATTTTTGTCATAGTGGCCGAGTGGCGTCATATGTGCAAAGTGGTTCGTACTTCTATTCACATTTGACCGGCTAGTTCGCTCACTCTTTTACCGGCTTTGGCCGCTTATATTTTTGTCAGTTATAATCCAAAGTTTTCTATGTTGGGTGATGTAATTAGTAGAGGTGAGTGAATGAAGCATAACTTTCTTATCTTATAACAGATCTTAGATATTTTGGAATTAGAATGCCAGGAGGGGCAAAGTGGAATTTTTCTCAATGGAGCAAAGTGTGCAACTACAATAAATAAGTGACAAATTATAGATAAGGCCTTTTTCTGCAACATCATAATGAGAAATCACACAAGGAAGTCGGAGCAACACTCCTGGACTGCGGAAGCGATGGAATTGGAGACATCCGCTCATCCAAAACGAAAGAATTTTTTTTTCATTTATGATTTCCAAGAATTCAGTTTTTTTTGTTTCAAGTGTTTTATTTTTTTCACGTTTCTGTTTGTTTTATATATATTTTTTTCAAATTAGAATTACAACACATTTTATGTGATATACCTTTATCATTAGAAACCACACATAAAATGTGCCAGTCATTTTGCCACACACTTGATTTCACTTTGCAACTTGCAATAATATGCAGATATACCACAAAAAATAAAATTTTATTCATCAAATTGAAAACATCTGTATGGTCAATTCGGCCTTGAGATATATTTTGAGCGTGTACAAGATTCTTAAAATGTATTTAGTTTTCAAAATAACTTTATATTTTAATAAATGCCAATTTTTCCCTTACGGGAGCAACTTTGCCCCAACTTCCCTTATACTACAATCGATGCCTAGCGGCAGCATGTTTCGACATATGCTGCTTCAGACTGCTCTTACTTTTTGATGTATATGAACAATTTGCACATTCAAACCAACCGGTACGTTTAACGGCAGCATGCCTCAACATGTGCTGCTTTAGACCGCTCTTTTGTTTGGATTTATAGGAACACTTTGCACAGTGGAACCAAACGATGTCTTCAGCGGCAGCATGTGTTAACATGTGCAGTTTAGAACTAGAATAATGCTTGGTTTTGAATAAACATTTATCACATTCAAACCAATTGATATCTTCAGCGGTAGCATGCGTTAACATGTGCTTTTTAGAACTGGAATAATGCTTGGTTTTGAATAAACATTTATCACATTCAAACCAAACGATGTCTTCAGCAGCAGCATGTTTCAACATGTGCCCTTTCAAACACACATTTTGCTTGGTTTTGAATGAACATTTATTACATTCGAACCAAACGATGTCTTCAGCGGCAGCATGTTTCAACGCGTGTCGTTTTAAATTCCCCCTAATCTTGGTTTTATATGGACAGTTATCACAAATGAACCAATTGATATCTTCAGCGGCAGCATGTTTCATCATGTGCTGCTTCAAATCCCCATTATGTTTGGATTTATAAGAACACTCTGCACATTGAAACCAAACAATGTCCTCAGTGGCAGCATGTCTCAACATGTGCCTTTTCAAATGCGATTTCTGTTTGAATTTATATGAACTTTTTGCACAATGAAACCAATCAATGTCTTCAACGGCACCATGGATCAACAACGCGTGCTTCTTTGAATCGCCCCTGGTTTTGGATTTATAACTACATTTTGCGCATCGAAACCAAACGATATCTTCAGCGGCAGCATGAATCAACATGTGCTTCTTTAAATCGCTCTTTGTCTTGGATTTACGAGAACACTTAGCACATTGAAAGCAAACGATGTTTTCGGCAGCAGTATGTTTTAACATGTGTTTTTTCAAACTGATATTATGCTTGGTTTTGAATGAACATTCATCACATTCAAACCAGTCGATGTCTTCAGCGACAGCATGTATCAACATGTGCTTCTTTAAATCCTCCTTTCTCTTGGATCTATGTGGACACTTTGCACATTCTAACCAAACGAGGTCTTCAGCGGCAGTATGTTTCAACATGTGTCTTTTCAAACACACTTTATGCTTGGTTTTGAAACGACATTTATCACATTGAAACCAAACGATGTCTTCAGCGGCAGTATGTTTTAACATGTGTTTTTTCAAACTGATATTATGCTTGGTTTTGAATGAACATTCATCACATTCAAACCAATCGATGTCTTCAGCAGCAGCATGTATCAACATATGCTTCTTCAAATCTTCTTTTTTCTTGGATTTATGAGAACACTTTGCACATTCAAACCAAACGAGGTCTTCAGCGGCAGTATGTTTCAACATGTGCATTTTTAAACCTCCATTTCGCTTGGTTCTGAATGAACATTTATTACATTCAAACCAATCTATGTCTTCAGCGGCAGCATGTTTCAACATGTGCATTTTTAAACCTCCATTTTGCTTGGCTCTAAATGAACATTTATCACATTCAAACCAATCGATGTCTTCGACGGTAGCATGTTGCAACATGTGCCCTTTCAAACTGTTCTTATGTTGAGTTCTAAAGGAACACTTCGCACACTGAAACCGATTGATGTCTTCACAGGTGGTGTGTTTCAACATATGACTTTTAAATCTGCTCTCAAGTTTGGATTTGAATGAACACTGTGCGCATTGAAACAATTTGATCTCTTTATGAGAAACATGAGTTGGCATGTGCTCTTTCGGATCATTTTTTCGCCTGAGAGTGCTCGAACGTTGGGTGCGTGAGATGTCTTCAACAAGATCAACTGCACTGGTCTGTGGTCGTGCTGCCAATCGATGGAAATTCGTGTGTTCCACCAGAAGCAATGCGGAATCGGACCCGAATCGGCAATGATCGCATGGAAAGTTTTGTAATTCTTCATTGCAAAATGTGTTTTGTTCAATGTTGTCGGCGTCGATCCTGCCGTGATGTTTGTTTTTGCAGTGTTCGTACAAGTCCCAATTGTAATAGCCCCTGAATTCGCAGCAAGCGCAAGAAAACTGCTCGGGTTCTACGATAGCATGGAAGAGTTCTGCCGCGTAAACATTTTCATGGGCCCTTTGAACGTGATGTTCTAGTTGAAACTTGAGTTCAAACTCATATGAACATTGCTGACACCGATGTATTTCAGCCATGACTGACGATCTGGAATAGCCATCATTAGTTGGTAACTATTACTGCCTATAACAATATAATAGTTCCAGTACATCTCTACTGGTACACAATTTAATTTGGTTTCAACTACCATATGGTCAAAAACTTTCCTTCTCTAGGCAGTCTGTGGTCTGGTCATTGGTAGGCAAACTAGGCTGATTTTGACCAGGTCACAGCCTGCCTAGGGGAGAAAAGTTTTTGATCATACGGTACATTTACGTAGGTATGAAGTCCATTTATGACTATGACTACTTAGTGGCAGTGCTGATGGATAAGTAATGAAATAAGGCGTAACTATTCACCTGGATATAGGATGATGTAGAGGTAGTTACTCAGTTGATTTTGATCATGGAGTCGGTTTAGTTACGGAAATGTACACCTCGGCACTGTTTGAACGGTTTTATAACAATATTAAATATACGGAAATAACAAATTATGGAGCGCGAGGGTTGGGTGTGCATCGGATGAACGACGAAGGCACAATACGAAGGTAAAAAGAGAGATCGGCGTATATCAAGCTCACGGGTTAGCTGTGCTGTCATCAGTGCTGCCACCACGCAGTATTATATGGTTTGTTCCATCAAAAGTTTCAAACTAAACTGCGCACAAAATGAAGTGACAATTTTATTTTTGGAGGTTTTTTCAAATGTCCGTAACTTTTTGAAAAATGATCGGAATCTGAGGCAGCGTTCACTGTTGTGAGGATACATTCTTCTATTTTGTAAACCCTACATATCCAAGCCATTCATAGTTTTTTTTTTTTTTTTTTTTTTATTCGTTTATTTAACGTCGGCCTATTTCCGCAACGAGGCCTAACACCGACGCCGGTGAATGCTTTCCTGAGGTATGTAGGTATGAGGTATGAGTTGAGGTATGTCTCATACAGGGTGATACAAAAAGGCGTGCAACTTTCTGCTCTTTTCATCTTGGCACCGGAAATTTTCACGGCATCCTCTGTATATACGAATGTGACTTTGTCTTGTAGCCTGTAGTATCTGTAACTAATACCTGTTCAGTTTTTCACTCTACGTTGTTAACTTGGGGAGATATGATTTTTCTTGTATAAAAGTACCAATTATTTCATCGAGGAGTATTAATGGTACGGAAAAGTTTCTTAATTCAGCGATAATCATCTCAAGATGGGATGATGTGTTTCTTCTCCAGGAACCACAAATTTTAATGTCCATAATAGCAAAGAAATAAAACATACAGGGTGATGAAAAAAGACGGCGTTTTTTTTTGGCGCAGGCAGGGATGGCTCCATTATTACTCGGTACATGTACTTGGATTGACTGTATCTTGTAGCTTAGAGTATTTGTAACTCTAACAGGTTGCCTTTTTGCTCTGTATTACGTAAGTACCTCCATTGGTCAACCGTCCGAGTCGCATGCTGCATGTCCATATCCACCTGTCACCCCGATGAACCTGCCGTCAGGCACTTGGAATATATCCCGGTTCGTAGTCAATTTTGCTGCAGTGATTTTTTTATGGTACAGGTTAAAATCTAAATTACTGTTCTGTGCCTCAATCTTCTTGGGCTTTGATCCGATTGCCAACAATTGCCAACAATTGCCAAAAATCCATTGCCTAGATACAGAGATACGACTTTCTATTGTTAGCTCTTTGTTGGTGACAGTTTCATGTGACGCTATTGTGCCGTTGAAAATATTGCAAATTGGCATTTTTCACAAGAACAATCATATATTCGTTAATACATAACGTAGAGTGAAAAAATAAACGGTTCTGAGTTATAGATACTACAGGCTACAAGATACGGTCACATTGGTACATACAGAATGACGGAAAAATTTCCTGTGTCAGGATGAAAAGAGCACGACTTTGCACGCCCCTTTGTATCACCCTGTGTGAGGCATTTCTCTACTTTGGATGACCTGGATATGTGTGGTTTACAAAAATAGAACAATGTATCTTCAAAATAGTGTAAGCTGTTTCAGATTCCGATCATTTTTCAAAAAGTTACGGATATCAGAAAAAACCTCTCAAAATAAAATTGTCACTTCATTTTGTGCGCAGTTTAGTCACCGTCACCGACAGTTTTTAAACTGTAAGCAATGCGCATGCCCCACTTCGTACCAGTTTCTGATTGGCTGCTGCTCGTTGATGGAACAGCAAACCGTCAATCACGGCTATTGGCTATTGGCGAAAATCTTTTCCGCATGGTGGCGCTGTACGCAGTCAAACATGGTGGTCCAAGGGGCCTTGACAAATAGGTAGTAAACGCAGTGCGCATTTGCATCACAACAGCTGTAAACAGTGATAGCTGTAAGTGAAAGAGGGCAACATTAGGCCAAGAAGTGGGGATCCGTTGTGAGTGGAATTGCGTTGCAGTATCTTTAACTTATTTTTGTTTTAGAAAATGCCGATAATACAGGCCCATATTTGTCCAATATTTATGGTTATGTTGGTGACCCACCTCCACCCGCTCTAGCCCCCTTCTTTCTAGAAAGTGCGAAGAAGTGATTGAGGCAGGTCATATAATCATGTGTGGGGTGACTGGGACTCACTACTACGACTGTGAGACTCTTGTGCTTTGTTCTGTCGCATAAATGGATCATTGAAAGCTATTTGGAGGTTAGGTTCTGTGGCCCAATTATCAGAACAGTGTCATGAGAAGTCATCTCCGATAAGCCAGTGAAAGCAGCCGGAAAGCCTGGAGAGAAGCGACCTGGCCTGCAAATCACAATCCGTCACTCGCCCCATCAGTTCAGATTCAAAAGAACTTCAACCATATGGAAATATTTTCCATTGTAAAAACACTATAATCAACCAATCGATGATGCTATGATTAAACTTATGATAGAAGACTAGGTACTCAATTATTATTGATAAACTATGATTTTATTAGTCTGGGCAGCGGTAAATGCTTATTAGCTACCGAAATTTTACTTTACATTCAATGTATGAGTCGTGTACGATTACTCCAAAAGAATGTTTATCTTTATGGCCTAAACGATCATTGTTGGCTTATTTTTGTGATGCGTCCTGTTGTACCAATGCCTAGTCTTGTGGGGGCTTAGTATTTCCACCTTGTCTGCATAAGTGCAAGCATAGAGTACGGATCTTGCAGCTTGCTGTACCGAATACTCCGCCACCGCCTACGCTTCAGGGATGAGTATAAGGCGCGATGTAACGGAGAAAAAGTGTCTTGCCCCGAGTGGGAATCGAACCCGCGTCTTTTATTTGCCGGATGGGTACTCTTACCACTAAGCTACCGAGGAGACAACAGTTCCTCCGCCACATGCCCATATGAGAGCCGTCACAGTACCTTCCCTCCAGAGACGTCGTTCGTCTTGTATGTCATCCGTGTTCACCGTTCTTATAAACCGTTGTTCGGTACCCCCCAGCTAGGGCGACGGATAGGTCGTGGGTGGACGTAGGCAGAGAAGTGGCGGTGCTGTTCAATTGTTCGCATTACTTGTTTTTCTTACGACCACCTATGAAAATGACGTCTTCTACATGTTCTTGACACTTCGAAAGTACATCATATCACACAAATGTGATATTTTTTTAAATCGCACGCTACTTGATTATCCAGAAGTCTATGAAATTTATTACCCGCGAAATTGACATTTTCCAGCTTTTCCGCCGCAAAAATTATCCACAGACACGTCTATTTTTTTATCCATACGCTCTTCTGCATAAGTTCGATTGTAAATAACACCTTTCACAATCATTCAATGCCCCAAATCATTCACGGAACACGGAATTTCGAATCGAGTCTCGAGTCTCTCTCCATAGGTTTGTTCCATCAAGAGGTTTCAAACTAGAGCCAATAGGAATCGAGAAAATCAGTTCGCAAACTGATTTGGGCGCTTCTCATTGGCTCTGACTGGTTTGAGATTTCTGATGGAACAAACCTCATGTCAACGGAGAAAACGGTTCATTTCTCGTTTGTTCGAATTCTCATTGTGTAAAAAAATGGAATTTTTCTTATGAGTCCCACACTTCTTACTTTATCTATAATTACGTAATTTACATGTATTATCTTTCAGCTTAGATTCAAGTATCAAAACTTGAGATCTACCTACTCATAAATTGAAATCCCCATCATTTACTCATGTTTGTGCATTGTTGCATTAGATAAAAACTTCAATGGCTAGAAAAACTCGGAAGGTGATAGTGACAGCTGAGTGACAGAAGTAATCAGGCGCCGGCATCTAACTGTCAAAGATAGGCAACCAGTGTGTTTGGTGGACCAACAAATAATGGAATTCAGCATTGTGCAGCATAGCAAGTGAGTGCCTCTCTCTTCTCTCTTGTATGTTCTCACCACAAGAGCGATGTCAAGACGAAAGGGCACTATTTTTGTTTACTCTAGGATCTCACGTATAGATAATTCCGAAACAAGGAAACGACCCTAATGCCCGCGGCACACGGTGCATGTTTGCATGCAGGTTTTCCAGGCAGGTTTTCTAGGCAGGATTTCCATGCAGGTTTTGTTGCATGTTTTCGTGCAGGTTTTGGCATCACACGAGGCAGGAAGCTGTGCTGGATTTTTGACGAATGCTGTCAGACTGATATTAGACGTCATCTTA
Organism: Anaspis maculata; assembly: GCA_949128115.1. Lineage (NCBI taxonomy): Eukaryota > Metazoa > Arthropoda > Insecta > Coleoptera > Scraptiidae > Anaspis > Anaspis maculata. The sequence continues at coordinate 71,812,956 of OX421966.1, forward strand.
CAGTTTGGAAACAGCTCAACTTGTTAATTAGATCAGTTTGGTGCGTGCTATGAAGTCAAGTGCAAGGTATTATTCGAATAGTGGTACACGTATAAAACTGTGCAGTTCAGGATGATTATTCAAGACTCATTGACTTTGACACCTAACCTAAAGTAAGTTTCCTGCCTGGAAAACAAGCAGGGAATTTGGACCGCTTCACACGGTGCATTTTTGCATGCAATTTTTGCTGCTGGATTTCCAGGCAGGAAGCCAGGCAGGCTGGTGTTATGGAAACCCGAGCTCTCTCTTTCTAGTTTTTAAAAATTTCAAGTCGGTTTTCAGGCAGGATCTGTTCCTATTTTCCGGGCATTTTTGCATGCAAATTTCATTATTCTTGAATCCTCTCAAGTTCAGTCTCTGATGTGAGTCTTTTTAAAACCCTCCTCGATCGTTGAAATGTTCTTGATTTGCAGTCGCGTGGTCTTTCACTAGCCGTGGTCGTCTAATGCGAGCATCAGTAGATATCGTCTTGTAAGGTGTGGAGCCTTGTTTGGGCTCCGGGAGTCTTTGATCAATGTCTTTTTCTCGAACGAGTGCGCCAGAGTCGTCTTTTGTGATCAAATAGCTATATGACCTTCGCAAGTCTTTGAATGTCTTTTTTTCCTCGTTTAGTTCAGTGACCAGTGTCGTCTTGTACCTTAGGTGTGAACTGTAGAACCATAATATCAAGCTCTCGGAAGTCGTTAGGTGTCATTTTTATTATGCGAGGGTACCAGAGTCGCCTTATGTGATAAAGAGTTTTCTTTGGCCTGCAGGAGTCTTCGAGTCTCTTTTGTTCAAAACCATAGTAATAAAAGAACGGAATAGAGAAGTTTTCTTGTAAAACGGGATAACATGATAACAAGCAAATGAGGGAAATGGACGCCCGCACCCGATGCAACAACTGTTGACCATTTTTGTAGACGAAAGAGTATTCTAGATGATGTTAAGCCCGTTCATCCCAAAACAGGGTAGAGAAATTTTGCCAGAAATCTGTTCTGCAAATTGGGGAACGGGCAAACCGTGTGCTTTTTTTGAACAGAAACTTTGCACAGACCTTGCCCGTGATAAAAAAGAGTATTTCAGAAGGTGTTGAGCCCGTCCATCCTACGACGGGGGTTAGAAATTGCGTCAGAAGTCGGTTCCGCAAAGTGAGGAACGAGCGAACCGTGTGATTTTTTTGAACCTAAACTTATTGGAAATCTTGCCCGTGATAAAAAAAAAGAATAGTTTAGTAGGTGTTGAGTCCGTTCATCACCCAACGGGGGTTAGAGATTGCGTCAGAAGTCTGTTCCGCAAAGCGAGGAACGGACAAGCCGTGAGCTTTTGCGAAACAGATACTTATCAGAGACCTTACTTTTGATGGAAAAGAGTATTCTAGAAGGTGTTGAGCTCGTTCATCCTATGACGAGGGTTAGAAATTATGTCAGAAATCTGTTCCGCAGAGTGATGAACGAGCAAAGCGTGTGCTTTTTTTGAACAGATACTTACCAGAGACTTTGCTCGTGATGGAAAAGAGCATTCTAGAAGGTGTTGAGCCGTTTATTCTAAGACTGGGGTCAGAAATCGCATCATAAGTCTGTTCCGCAAAGTCAGAAACTAGCAAACCGTGTGATTTTTCTGAACAGAAATTCATTACGAATCTTGTCCGCGATAGAAAAGAGTATTTTAGAAGGTGTTGAGCCTGTTCATCACCTAACGGGAGTTAGAGATTGCGTCAGAAGTCTGTTCCGCAAAGCGAGGAACGGGCAAACCGTGTGTCTTTTTTGAACAGAAACTTATCAGAGACCTTACTCTTGACGAAGAAGAGTATTCTAGTAGGTGTTGAGCTCATTCATCCTATGACGCGGGCTAGAGTTTGCGTCAGAAAATGTGTTCCGCAAAGTGAGAAACGGGCAAACCGTGTGCTTTTTTGAAACAGATACCTATCAAAGACCTTGCTCGTGATGAAAAAGAGTATTCTAGAAGGTGTTGAGTCGTTCATTCTATGACGGGGGTTAGAAATAGCGTCATAAGTCTGTTCCGCAAAGTGAGAAACTAGCAAACCGTGTGATTTTTCTGAACAGAAATTCATCAGGAATCTTTCCCGTGATAAAAAAGAGTATTTTAGAAGGTGTTGAACCCGTTCATCACCCAAAGAGGGTTAGAGATTGCGTCAGAAGCCTGTTCCGCAAAGTGAAGACCGTGTGCTTTTTTTTAAACAGATACTTATCAAAGACCTTGGCCGTGATAAAAGAGAATACTTCAGATTGTGTTACCCCCGTTAATCCCAAAACAGGAGTGAGAAATTGCGTTTTTGTGGCATTTGGCTACGGTCAGCGGTCACCGTCCCCACCATCCTTGCCGCCTTTCATGCTGTGGAGCCCTGTTTTGCTGGCTCATAGAAGACTGTGATAAGGATAAGGAACCCATGTATTACGTGATAAGGAAACCATATTATTATGGCCTTCGGAAGACTCTCCAAAGTGTCTGTGTTTTTTGCTGAGAAAGGGTACTCACTAGTGCCATCTTATGCTTTAGATGTTCAGCTCTATTTGATTCCCTGAAATCTTTAGGGATCATTTCTGTTTAGTCAGGGCATCAGTACTGTTTTGTTTGGTCTGGAACCCTGTTTGGTTCTCGGGAGTCTTTTGGTAACATTTGTCTTTGATAGAGTTTTAAGAGTAGTCTCAGGAGCGCTAGTCTTCAGCCAACAAGAGCCCCCGGGAATCTTCCACGAATAGAAGTTCAATGGGGCTCCAGTCACCACAAATTTCCGGAACGTTTTGTTGGGGACGGTCTTTCTGGAAACCAAATTGGATATTTTCCCACTTGCGGTATTCCATCATTGTCTGAAGCAATAATAAATATCAATTCCATTTTGAAGGTGTTGCCAGTTTTTGTTGCTCCAGTTATTTATATGGATGAAGTGGATACGTAGTACTTCGCAATGATAACGATTTTGGAAAATAACCATTGGCGCAGAGAATGCCATATGAAAAAATCCGAGAAAAGACCTATACAAACTAGACTGCTGAACTATTTCGACAAAAATGACTAGTGATTCTCGATTCAACATGGATTCAGAAGTGAACGGTCCGTAATGACAGCCTGTGACCTATCGGCTGGGAAAAAGTGAAAGTAGGTATTACTCAACAGAAAGGAAGAAGTACTCCTATCATGCTGTGATATTTAAAAAGTATCCTACATTGTTGATCACGAGATTCTCTTACAAAAAATTGGAGTACTATACAGAGCTAGAAAAAATGCACATCTTACTTCGCCAGGAGCCAGTCGGTTCTTCGGTTTGTTCTGTCCTTTGTCCGGAAATTCGATGGATGTAACAAGAAACAAGGGTCTTCATTTTTCAGAAGAAATCAAATTAGGGCGTTAATGGTAGTTGCAAGCAGGGTCAGCTGAAGGAGTATTTTCAAGAAGCACGGAATACTTACTCAGCGGTCTCTTCAACTCCGACCCTCAGCCCGCTCGTTGCTGTCCCCCGTGACCGGGACTATCCGGAACTATCACGGATCCAACATAACACCAGAGGAAAAAAAAGATGCGCCACCCCATACCACCGAATCAGAGCAACAAGAGACCTTGACTATTATTGGAGTCCTTTTTTTTAATTAGGTGTTTATGGGCGCATCGAGTACTAACTTATTAGCGCCCTTGCGGTGACTTCCTCCGTTTCCCTGTTCTTCCCTTGACGTGACCGCTCGGTTAGTACCTACAGGCCAAAGTACTTGAGAGCGCATAGAGAAAAGTCACCTGCTCCAGTGGGATTTGAACTCCGGACCTCTGGATTTGAAGCCAGAGACGGAGCCCACCGAGCTACCGCCGGGATAATATTGGAATCCTAAATTGTATAAATTGCCCAACCATGTTCAAATTTTTGCCGCAAACAATTTTGAGAAAGAATTAGTGAGAAAAATGCTGATAGACATGTCATTGTATTCGGTCGAGGAGACTTTCCAAACATGGTTTTAATATACATACATATAGCTTCAGCTTATTCTTGAAGATGTGTTTGTCTTATTACTATGAGCCACTATTGAGGGCCGACATTCCCTGCAATTGAACACTGTGAACAATATTTACTATTTCTATGAGAATGGATATTGACACATTATGGGCACAGTATGGGTATCCCGGGGATTGGAAAAACTCGAGAAAAACTATCTCCCAAAAACGTCTTTGGGAGTAAGTCCTGGGCACAGTATGGGTATCCCGGGAATTGTAAAAACTCGGGAAAAACTGTCTCCCACAAAACGTCTTTGGGAATAAGTCCTAAGGAAAAAATGTCCCCGGAGATAACATAGGTTCCCTCGACAGCAACGTCACAGTAAAAATGTTTCTAAGAAAAATGTCCTCGAAAAATTGGATCTGGAAAAAAGTCTCAAGAGAACATCCTCAGAGTATACAACAAAACATAATGGGGCCCGCTAGTGAACCAAACGACCTGGCTAGGCACAATATAGTTCAATATTGCTTCGGAACAGAATAACGCGGCAATGGCGGTCGTAGTAGGGCCCCAAACATTACAAGAATACCTACATAGAAGAGCTCAGTTCCAAAAGCTACAAGAATTATATTCAATGGAGCTACTTATGTTGCAAAATGACATTATGAGGATACAAAGGGTCTCACGGTGGCTCCAGAGGACACAACAAGACATAAGGGGGCCTGCTATAGGAAACCGAACGATACAACAAAGCACAGAGTAGGTCACAAAAATACACAAGGCTACTAACTAGGGTTCCAAATGAAACGAGAGGAGCCAATTATACAGCAAAAAGAAGGAAAGCTCGCGAGGTGCCCCGCGCGGGACTTCGAGGTAGAAGAGAATAGCGATCGAAGCTCAGTAGGGCTTCGAACAACACAAGAATACACAATGAAGCACCAAAGAAAATTACATATAAAGACACAAAGTGGCCACTCCGAGTTCGGGAAACACTGGAAGTCAAAGATTACATCAGATGACTAGCTGTCACCGGCGCCGGCAAGCCGTCGCCTGGGTGACAGCTATGGTTGAAAAGTAGACAGGGAATTTGTTCCACTGACACCGGACAAGTGGAAAGGGGATTGTATACATGATGTTGATTTTCGGTTGTTTTAGGCAGATGTCAGGTTTTCCTTTGGCGAGTTTAGTAATTTCATGCATGTCCGTCGATAGTGTTTTGGTCAGATGAAGTTTTCCAAGAGGCGTAAGCAACTGTAAGAGTAACAAGAATTCGAAAAGATGTTTGTTTTTCGCGTGTTTTGAAATTTCTGCCTCGACTTATAGGGTTCTATTGTGAACGAAACGCATGTCAGTGGGTGGTGTCTGGTCAGTGAAGAGTTGTCGGAAAAAATCGATGCACCATTATTTTGCTCATTAATATGTATTTCTACTTTTGATCAAGGTAACTCCTAAAAATACTGGAAACATGATAAAGCTTTGAAAATGAAAGCGACGATATGTGTTATGAAAACCTGAACCGTGAAGAAGGTACTGTCGTGGGAGACACCGTGTAGTGGAAGGAAAAGCAGAACCGTGTAGGTATTTGTATTATTCAGGAGCCTTTCTAATATTTGTAGGAGAAATTGAGATGGAATAAAAATAAGTGCAAAATTCCAAATTTGACAGTTACGGTTCCAATTGTTCATCTGAACCAAGTCTAGGTTTGAAAACTCAATAAATTCGGTTGAAAAAAGCAAGAGTTCAATACACAGCGGCTTCAAACTGCGAAAATGTCGAATTTGACAAATGTGTTTCGATTATCCATCTTGACTAAGTCTTTGTTCAAAATCTCAATTTAATCTGTTGAAAAATACAAAAGTTCAACATGACAGCCTTGCAAATGTCAAAATGGCAGATTTGACAGATGCATCTCAATTAATTGTCTATTTCAAGTAGGTGAAGGTTTAAAATATCAATCGGATAAGTTGAAAAATACAAAAGTTCAATATGGCGCCCCCTTGAAACGTTAGGAATCAAAATTTGACAGATGCATTTCCATTGTCAATCTCAAGTGGGTATAGGTTCAAAATCTCAATCAGATCGGTTGAAAAATGCAAAAGTTCAATATGGGGGCCTCTAAAACGTCAAGAATCTACATTTGGCAGATGCATTTTGATCGCCAACCTCAAGTGTAAAATCTCAATCAGATCGGTTGAACAATGCAAAAATTCAATATGGCGACCTCTTGAAACGTCAAAAATCAAAATTTGACAGATTCGTTTTGATCGCCAATCTCAAGTGGCTATGGGTTCGAATTCTTAATCAGATCAGTTGAGAAATGTGAAAGTTCAATATGGCGGCCTCTTGAAACGTCAAAAATCAAAATTTGACAGCTGCATTTCGATTACCAACCTCCAAGTGGGTACAGGTTTAAAATCTCAATCAAATCGGTTGAAAAATGCGAAAGTTCAATATGGTGCCTGTTGAAACGTCAAAAATCAAAATGTGACAGATGCGTTTTGATCGCCAATCTCAAGTGGCTATGGGTTCAAATTCCCAATCAGATCAGTTGAAAAATGCAAAAGTTCAATATGGCGGCCTCTTGAAACGTCAAAAACCAAAAATTGACAGCTGCATATCGATCGCCAACCTCCAAGTGGGTAAAGGTTAAAATCCCAATCAGATCGCTTGAAAAATACAACAGTTCAATATGGCGGCCTCTTGAAACGTCAAAAATCAAAATTTAACAGATGCATTTTGATCGCCAACCTCAAGTGGGTGTAGATTTAAGATCTCAAAATGTTAGCTGTTAGGATCGTTCTTGAGTGCCAGTGTTGATTACGACCAATCTCTCATCAAAACTGGCATTCAAGAACAATCCAAGCAGCCAGCATTTCTGAAATCCAGCCGACTTCCTAGCAGTGCCGTATGAATCATTTCGCTCCCAACTGTACATCAACAAATGGAAATTGGTGAAAACCATTTTTCTATTTGAACTTGGACCTTTCCATTTCTGTTGTTTTGTCTTTCAATAATGAGAAAGTGTCTAGTTGCACAACAGGCGAATTGCATTTGATCACCAGGAAAGAAGAAACTTCATCCAAATAAAAATGTAATCATATAGGTACGATTGCGGCCAAAATAAAGTGGACGACAATGTCAATGAGTTGGCTTGCTGTCATGCGACGCTCAGGCCAGAATCCTGAGAAATCTGTCAACTGTCGTCCACTTTAAAAAGTCCGCAACGGTACCAATTTCAATTTATGGATATATCAAGTTTTGAAAATCAACTAACCAACTATGAACTTGTTTGATTCCGGCACTGAACCATTTGGCGTCTGCAAAGATCCTGATTCCGTGAAAATGAGCCAGCTCCGAAACAAATTCGTGATTGCTCTGATTGGAAAATTGTCATACAAACAAATGGATGCGGCGCAATGAGTTGCAATAAAATCCCACACAATAAAAAATGAAATGGAGATCCCACCACGTCATGAGACGCGATCGAAAGTGATGATTAGCTTTTTATTACTACATACCACGATGTAGCGCTACATACCCACAGTAATAACCAGGAATCATGTAATGACAGGGTATGCAAGTAGGAATCATTGATAAGATGGCGATGCGTTTGTTGCAGTCCTGCTATATATATATCGATCATTGAAAATGTTCAGAATAATCTTGGACCACCCCGTATGTCACACTTGATAAGTTAGTTGACGATACACATGTTATGGTGGACTCATGCCATGGAAATTTAAAATCCAAGATTCAACATTTAAGTGTTCACCCATTGGTTTCCCATGTAATAAAATTAAATGTTAAATTTCAAATGTTGAAGTTCCATGCACGAATCCAGTGATGAAAATTTTTTGAAAAATATCGAAATTTTTTTTGTGTTTGCAGAGTAGGTAAAGTAGTTGAGTTGAGGTGAAAGTTTCAAACTATATTAAAATCCATTGTACCAAAGTGACAAAAAGCACAGAGTTACTTTGAAGAAAAAAATCATTTTTCAATAATTTTTTTTAAAAATCATCAATTTTACACAATAAGTGTTTTGTTAACCAATCTACCAAGTGTGATATCTATCGATAATCATGATGAAAAGCGGAATCGGCCCCTGCGTATTGAAATACGCAGGGTGTCCAATCTGAGCAAAATTTTTGATGTTGCACCCTGTAAGCGATATAACAGAAACAAAAAATGTTGATAAGATTCGAAACGGAAGAAAAAAATCACATTTTCCACACAATCATTTTTCAATTTAAAAATTACCTTCAAGGGGAAGTCTCCGTGAGGATTGGGGGGGGGGAGGTATAATTTCTACGTGAATACCCTTTACAAACGTCCGGCGTCCGGGCAGTCTTGAAACAGCAAGAGATGCCGTTCTTCTGGTGAAAAAGTAAACAAGTTGTTGTGTAGTCGCAGTGGACAGAAGTCGTAACCGAACTGCATTTCTCAGTGCAAATGAATTGTTCATCGGCGGGCGTCCGTCAGAGTCGAATCCATTGGAGTTGGGAAACGAAGCAGTTCGCCCGCTGGACGAATGGAAGAACAGCATCTGCAAAATCAAATTTGATTAAAATGTGGTATTGAAATTCGTCTGAAGATGAAAATGAAAATTATGAAATTGTTAGTGCTGGGCTGGCAATCATAAAATGAAAACAGGACGTTGATCGAAATTCACGGACTCAACATTTTATGATGGCATGTATTATTTTGTCAGTAAATTTGAGCCGATGGATTAAGCTGAACCTCTAAAATCTGTAGAAAATTGATTGTTCATCTCAGTTTCCAACTATATCGCAAAAGACCACATCAGCATTATTCTCTCTGGTTGGATCTGTCTATCCGGTGTAAGCATAAGCAAAACAAAATAATCAGTGGATTACACGCACACACATTGCACACACGCACATTCATGAAAAAAGACAAAAACGCAAACCACATTAGTCTGACATGAAATAAACAGTATCTTTGATTTGACAATAATACATCAATGTGTGAACTTTCGTACCTGCAACAGCAATCTCACTTCGTGGACCACCAAAAAAGCGTTGTCGTTGTTTTCTTTCTTGTCTCATAAAGAATGTGGATGTAAGACTGCAGTACACAGCACCACCAACTGCCAGCAGCGACGAAGACTTGTGAAACATGGATTTCACCGAGGATTTCACAAACTATTTTTAATAATCTTTGGCTTCTGCTATGCATGGGGGTTTGAGAACGTGTAGTACTCGAAGGAAATCCAGAGAATTGTAGAACGGACAGCAGCAAGTCTTTGCGAAGGAGAAAACCAGCAGTAGCATCAGGCAAGCAGGTACCTTCGCAATCTGGAAGTAACATGAAATAAAAATAGTGCGGAGAGCGAAAGGATTTCGTTTTGTCGCGATCAGAACAATACAAAACAGTACGTACATACCCGCACAAATCACAGAGCTGACATGCCGTAATTCAACGGGTAGCTAAATTATATCTTCCCGAAATTGGCCGTCTGCAGGGGGTGCTCATCCAATCCAATGGACATTTAACGTCTGATGGTAAAAAGTTGTCGGATGAGGCATTGGTGGCGAAGAAGACGTTTTGGCGCTGGCGATGCGATGGCGTTCCGCTGTGGTCAAACCACGGGGTCAAACACAACTGAAAGAGGCACACTGATCAATTCAACCCTTATAGCCAGTTGGAAAGTTTGTGTACTTGCCTTGTTATTATTGTAAAAAAGCGCGCGGCTGCAGTCCAATCGAATCGGAATCGGTGACTTTATTGCGCACAAACACAAACGGAAACTTGACAGCTGGTGACAAATGAATCAGGTTGGCAATCATAGCAGAAACGCAGGCCTGAACGCGGCGGCAATTTTAAATTGCGAAAAGAGATGAATGTAAATTCGAAGGAAAAAAGGTAGGTACAAGTTGAGTTGGTGTATCAGAACGCAAAACGTTTCTCATGGAACAGTCAAAAAAAGGGCACGGAGGCAGGTCGATTTGGCTCAGGAGGACACATTTTTATCCGACTAAGCCAAAAACGGAATAAGGAATCAGAGAGTGCTGGTTGACATTTGACAGTTGCAAATTTTACAGCTCCAACGCCAGCAGTGATAATGCCGATGTTGTGAGTGAAATTTTGAAAAATTGGGCTACAAAGGCTACGAAAAAAGTTTACAAATGGAAAGCTGAACCGTTTGCGGTGATGCAGCCAAAAACCTGCAGCAAATCATATTGAAATTCTCATCAAACAACTCGTGGCAAGACAAGTCTACAGTTTGCCATGGGATTTGCTCTGGAGGACCGAAAAGGCCCCTTTCTCGAAATGTGAAGCCGCCGAAAATTGCAAATAAATTGTGAGTACCCCCCAGACGTGTTTTGTCTCGTCAATTGCCTGTTTTTGGTGAAATTTGTGAAATATTACGCCGTCAACGTCTGTCCCGGTCTGGGAAATGTTATCAAAGTGCCGTCGTATTTGAAGAATTCTTTGGTTTTTGGTGTCCGATGGACGCTCACCAAGTCCCCTCGGGACCACGGTTCAGTCTCGCACGCTGACACGGTACGTTTTTTCCAAAAACACTGTTGAAATGCCCCGAGGTGTTGTCGAGTTTTTCCCAAAAAACCGAGAGCGTCAATAATGACGTTTCTGTCAGATTTGGCCGGGCCGTGTACCGTTTTCAACATTTTTCGGCAAAATTTCAAGAAAAGCCACGCCGAATGGCCCGCATCAGGGGACAGTGGGTCTCCGAAAACCCCCGGTCGGCATTTCACACCAAATTTCTCGAAATTCTGCCCAAAAAGCCGAGTTTTAGCCGCAAAAAGTATCAAGAACTGTCGGACGAATTATTTAAAATCACGATCCCTGGAAAAAATTGGAATGAATTATGAATTTTCGAAAAATCCCCTCGAATTCGGCAGAAATTTCGGAAATTTCCCATCGTCAACTTGCACTGCGGTTCGTCGGCGAAAATTTTTAAAAAAATACCCCGCCAAAATCCGACGCCTGGTTTTCACAAACGGCTGTAGATAGCGTTAAGAGTTTCACAGCGGTTACATTGGTGGGATATGGAAATTGCGAGGTGGAGGGCCAAACAAACTGTCGTGTACGTGCCATCAACTGCAACCGTATAGTCTTCACTCTTCAGTGTCTTTTTGAGCCACAACATGGATCATGGAACTGAGAACTGATGACGCTGGATAGGACAGCACATGAAGATGGAAAACAACTGTTGAGGACCTAGATCAGATAATCAGATCACGGGGCGACTTTGGCGCATTGATAGTCTCTGTGCTCTGTGATCTGCGTACTCAAACGAATTGATGAATGACATGTAATTATTGTTTTGTTGCATTTATTATAGTGGCACACATGACACATGAGGAAGAAAAATTATGAGAAGCCTTTATGAGTACCTACCTACCTGCGCTAATATTTCACTAATAAACGTACTTGGCTCAAACAAACATGCGAAAAACATCGGCGGCTGATACCTGCTCCTTGCTGAAGCTGAAGATCATGAAACTGATGATGTGTATTCACAAAAAGTAGGTAGATGGATACCCCTCAGAACCCTACGAGACATCAATTGCACACTTCCTTTTAACTCCGCTAGACTGACACAATTTTACCATTGATTGTCAGAATGACGTAAAAATGCATGAAAAACCTGCACGAAAAAATAGGAACCATTTCCAGCCTGAAATCCAGCACAGAAAACATGCCGCAAACACAGAATGACACAGTTTCCATGACATCCAACCTGCCTAGAAATCCAGCAGCAAAACCTGCATGCAAAAATGCACCGTGTGCCGCGGGCATAAAGCATCCTTCTTACGTATTCTATTGAAAAAGACCAGTGTGATGTCTACACTACCTCAAAATGTTACCCCATGATTTTTGCAAAACCCAAGAAGGAACTTAGTGTTGAGATGTGAGCAACGTTAGCTCTTTCCTTGGAGTTGACCACGAGGTAGGTGGAAATTTTATAAAAAAAATTGTGTGGGACCTGAGTGACATCGAACATCAATGACATAATGCTCGGTTCATCATCATATATCCAGTTTATTTTGTGAAACCATCTCAAGCTATCGTTTGTTCAGGTGAGTCCAGCAAACTACAAGCCAACTTGGAAGTTGTGGGCTTGAGCACAATACAGTTTTCCAAGGAATGCCTCTACAGACACCCAATAACTTTACAGACACGCTTCGGACTCCGAGTCGGACTCCTACGATAAAACCTCTGAACCAGAATTGTGCTATTTTATCCTAACTGCAGCAGGAAAAACCCACTTTGTACTAAAAAATCGAGGAAAAATATTGGAATAAAAAATTACATACGAATAATAGAACTTACACCAGAAACACTTTGAACACACAGGCACCTACTTGTCAAATATTTAGATTTTTTTTTCAGTTTCAATATTTTTGGAGCTAACAAAAAAAGGTTTTGTGTAGTCATAATCGAGTGTTATCACAGAATTTTTTCAATTTCTTATTTGATAATTTTTCAAAAAGATTCTAAATTTTTTTTTCGAGATTGAAATTTTTGGGGTCTTAGGAAAAATAGTGTACACAACTCGTTGGAAAGTGTATTTTTTGATCTTGTGTGACAATGCTTGGTATAAAAGTGCAAGCTATTTCCCACTAACGTCCGTACTATTATATTTTATAACAGGGGCCTGTTTCATAAAACTACAAACGACAAATTGCAAGTGTGTAGTCTTGGTAACCCATTGTTGCAACAATGGGTCGTCAAGGTTATATACATTTGTGATTTGTCGTTTGTAGTCTCATGAAACGGGCCCCTGATCTTATAGCTGTATTACACTACACAATTTCTTGTACAACTTCTTGTACAATCTGTCAAATCAACAATAAAGTTCATTGTTTTTTGACACTATTTTGGCAGATTGTACAAGAAATTGTGTAGTGTAATACAGCTATTCGATATTCTGGAATTAGCCCAATGCCACACACTTGATTTCACTTTGCTTCTTGCAATAACATATGCAGTAAGTAACCACAGAAAATAAAATTTTATTTATCAAATTGAAAACATCTGTATGGTCAATTCTGCCTTGAGATATATTTTCAGCTTGTACAAGGTCCTTAAAATGTATTTAGTTTTGAAAATAACTTTATATTAATAAATGCCAATTTTTTCCCTTACGGGGGCAGCTTTGCCCCAACTTTTCCTATACTACAATCGATGCCTAGCGGTAGCATGTTTCGACATGCTGCTTTAGACCGCTCTTACTTTTTGATTTATATGAACAATTTGTACATTCAAACCAATCGATATGTTTAAAGGCAGCGTGCCTCAACATGTGCTGCTTTAGACCGCTCTTATGTTTGGATTTATAGGAACACTTTGCACAGTGGAACCAAACAATGTCTTCAGCGGCAGCATGTTTCAACATGTGATTTTTCAAACTCACATTATGCTTGGTTTTGAATGAACATTCATCACATTCAAACCAAACGATGTCTTCAGCGGCAACGTGTTTCAACGCGTGCCTTTTCAAATTCCCCTTTATCTTGGTTTTGAATGGACATTTATCACAATTAAACCAATCGACGTCTTCATCGGCAGCATGTTGCAACCTAATGTGCTGCTTCAAATCGCATTTTGTTTTGGATTTATAAGAACAGTTTGCACACTCAAACCAAACGATGTCTTCAGCGGCAGCATGTTTCAACATGTGCCTTTTTAAATGCGATTTCTCTTTGGATTTATATGAACACTCTGCACATGGAAACCAATCAATGTCTTCAGCGGCAGCATGAGTCAACGCGTGCTTTCTCAAATCGCCCTTCGTTTTGGATTTATGTGAACATTTTGCACATTGAAACCAAACGATGTCTTCAGAAGCAGCATGTGTCAACGCATGCTTCTTTAAAGCGCTCTTTGTTTTGACTTTGCAACAACACTTCGCACATTGGAACCAAACGATGTCTTCAAGGTTAGCATGAGTCAACGTGTGACATTTTAAACTAGAATAATGCTTAGTTTCAAATGAACATATATCACATTCGAACCAAACGACGTCTCTAGCAGCTGCATGTGTAACCATGTGCTTCTTCAAATCGCTCTTTGTTTTGGATTTATAAGAACACTTTGCACACTCAAACCAAACGATGTTTTCAGCGGCAGTACGTTTCTTCATCATGTGCCCTTTCAAACACACTTTATGCTTGGTTTTGAATGAACATTCATCACATTCAAACCAATGGATGTCTTCAGCGGAAGCATGTTTCAACATGTGATTTTTCAAACTAACGTTATGCTTGGTTTTGAATGAACATTCATCACATCCAAACCAATGGATGTCTTCAGGGGAAGCATGAATCAACATGTGATTCTTCAAACCGCTCTTGTGTTTGGATTTATGAGAACACTTTGCAACTGCCCTTTAGTTTGGATTTATATGAACACTGTGCACATTGAAACAATTCAATCTGTTTATGGGAAGCCTGAGTTGACATGTGCTCTTTCGGCTTTTTTTTCCGCCTGAGTTGCGTGCTCGGACGTTGTGCGTGCGGAAAGTCTTCAACATGGTCAACTGCATTGGTCTGTGGTGGTGTTGCAAGGATCGCTGCCGGTCGATGAGAATTCGTGTGTTTCACCTGAAACAATGCGGAATCGGACCCGAATCGGCAATGATCGCATGGAAATTTTTGGACTTCTTCATTGCAAAACGAGCTTTGTTTAATGTTGTCGTCGTCGATCCCGCCGTGATGTTTGTTTTTGCAGTGTTCGTACAAGTCCCAATTGTAATAGCCCTTGAATTCGCAGCAAATGCACGAAAACTGCTCCGGTTCTACGATGGCATGGAACAGTTCTACCGCGTAGACATTTTTATGGGCCCTCTGAATGTGGTGTTCTAGTTGGAACTTGAGGTCAAACTGATATGAACATTGTTGACACCGATGTATTTCAGCCATTACTGACGATCTGGAATAATAGCCATTATCAGTTGTTATAGTCGCGAAAATTTAACAAACGATGTACGTCATCGGTTCATTCGTTCATTTCAACTTGAGAAACATATCTTATTTTCATATTTCTCACTAAATGCCTAAAATTTCAGTACCTACATCTCTTCTATCACACACTTATTTCTTACCTAGATAGGTTGTGGAGGTAGGTATTTGGTTGATTTTTATGTTTTTAAACTAAATACGTAACAGGTTAAGTAGCACCTACACGATTAAATGGCACAATTCCACCATTTTGTAACAGCTAGCTACCTAAATAGATAGGCCACTCTACATACAGCAGGCGTGGATGAATTTGAGTGCCATCTACCGAAATAGGACAGTATCATTCGCATTGTACTGTGATATCTCGGAAGAAATCTGTAGAAAATTGTGGCGGGGAAATATGAAATCCCTGTATTTTTATTCTTTTTACTTTCTTCAAGCCCAAGTGCAAAAATTATGCACAAAAGGTATTTCACAGTAATTTTCTCGAATAATATTGTAAAATCATTTGAGAAAATTTACTGTTGTCTACTCTTCCCACATAATTTTTACAAGTAAAGCTTTTTCACAAGAACTATTCAGTTTGTAATTTACGACATCATCCGCTGAAACACAGACGGCGCATTGCAAAGACCGAAACTCATTCGTAAAAATTCAAATTTTCCATCTGGTGTTATGAAGGCTGTTTTCTCGATAGAATCAAGGCCCATAGGGACTTGATAATAGCCCGAAAATAAATCAAGAAGTGTAAAAAGCTTGAAATTGGCCAATTGATCGATTTGATCTTCAATAAGAGGGAGCGGGAATTTCTCTTTGATCGTGATACTATTCAATTTCCGGTAATCTACACAAAGCCGAAAATTTCCGTCAGGTTTTGGAACCAGGATGACTGGACTGGAGTACGGTGGAGTGGATTTACGAATGATATTGTTATCCAACAACTCCGATGTCAAAGCTTCAAGTATTTGACGTTGCGATTCCGGTAAGCGATATGGATTATAAGAGACCGGGTTAGTACACGTTAGTTTGATACTCATTTCAACACCAGTGGCTTTTCCAATTTCTTGTAGATTAGTTGCAATGCAATCCCGATAGGTGTTGAGAAGTTGAAGGAGTCGTGGTTCAGTATTTTTGTAGCAAACAGTTTTGATTTCCGATAGCGAATTTAGTGTTTGAATTATGTTTATGTTCAAGTTAGGCAATTCGGAGCACGTGCTGAATTTCATGGCTTTTCCATGTTTATAAAAAGAGACATGGGGTTGAGAAAGAAAATTAGTTCCAAGTAAGATGTCTCCGGGACATAGGGAATCAGGAACCAAAATAAAACCAACGATTGCAGTTACGGAGTCAACTGATACTCGGAACCAGTGGCGTATCTAGGGTAAATTGCGCCCAGGGCAAAACATGAAAATTGCGCCCCTGAATTAGTTTTTTTTCAGAATTCAGGCGGGCCAACGACAAATCGGGCCCTCCTATTAGGCTTTATCTGGATCAGATAAAAAAGTCGAAAGTTGATCGTCTGTTTGAATGTATTGGTTTCGGTAATTTCTCTCTGTCTCTTTCCCATTTCGCTTGTCAATTATTGCTCACACGAATTATGCCCAACAGTTCAAATATCTACATTATTTCATTTTTTCATTTCTCATTTTTTACATCTTTATCTTTTATTTCCTCTCATTTGCGCCCTGAAGATCAAAGTGCGCCCATGGCATGTGCCCCATTTGCCCCCCCGTAGATACGCCTCTGCTCGGAACCTAAGTAAGTTAGCCGTTAGCCCTTACGCAGTTACGCACATCGTGACGTGTTCTGTGAAGGAAATCGCACAGCGTCGAGAATCGATACCTGCCTACTGATTCACTAAAAAAAAAACGCGCTATTGAGCCTCACGCTCATGAGGGCATATCCAATTCGCCTTTCCTATTTACACGCCCCCTCTGACGTCATAGAAAGATGCGTACGCGCACGTTGCACCGTGCCCTGTCTGTGTGTTGTGTTTTGACATGTTTTCAAGGTTATGCCAAATCAGAAAGAGATTTGCTTAGAAAAGCAATTTGCTCTTTACTCCCACACTGCAGAAGGACCTTGCATGCTAATTTCATGCTCCAATAGTCCTAACAAGCCCGACTGGAAAACAAATTTTCAACACATCTACTGTTCCAAATGTTCGCATCAATAGAGTCGCATCAATATCATTTGAGTAGGAGTCAAACAGTAGTCAAAGTTGAAGCTCGTAACAGAAAACATTGGCAATATTTTTGTACTTTTTAGGAGCGACACATATTAGCATTTTGCTAGGTAATCTGCAGTTCCCATTACGAGGCAACCACATATACCCAGGGTAGAGCAATCCTTCCATTTTTCAATTCAGAGTGTTGTGAGTGTTCATATCATACCGCAAGGAAGGACTTGCATCATCACCGCCGAATGTGATATATGGATACTTGCAGCAAAGATGCAGCAGCCAGACGACAACATTATGTTATAGCCAGCACAACAGAGCTATGTAGCCAACATAATGTTGTAACAACATAATCTCATGACGAAATTACAGAATCACCTCAGCCAGAAGTGGAGTGAAAGTGACATTTTATAAACATAATCTTGAATAGGTCCCTTCGTTTCGTTTTTTTTTTAGTGCGCATGTCTGGCGCGAGTTTCATAATTTCGTACACCAATATTGAGAATTAACACAAAAAAATAATGTAGTGCACCTAAAATTTCACAAATAATTTGATTGAATGTTAGATACCATTTTTTATATTCAAAGGAAATGTTTCATTGAAATTAAATTCTATGATCATTTGTGGAAGTTCAGAAACAACGAAAATGGCAACAGCGCTCAAAACAACAAGACGTCGGCGCCAATAACTGTCACTTGTGACAATTATGATCACACTTTTCGTTTCTACCTGACCTACATTTCATTTGCTGATGTTTTGACGTAAGAACAGAACCTGTTGAAAATGGCTGTACCGAGAAGGAACTTCAAAGAAGCTACAAAGAGATGCATTCGCGGTATGTATAAAAGTGACAGCCAGGAACCAGTTGTTGGTCAGGCGGCTAGACAGAGCATGCAGCGTTGCCATTCAACTGACAGGTGTACGAAAGTTTTCAAAATTTGGAGCCTTCAAGCATGCGCACCTGCCCAAACGAAGTAGCTTATTTCGTGCATCAGCAGCATGGCAAACTGGTAAAATTGAAACAGAAATGGGTCCTAAATGTTGCATACGTTCTTGACGTAAGAAAACACAGACGGGCCAACAGAATTTTGTCCTTTGTTTGGGCTTTTTGAGAGAAAAAAGCGGAGAGGCGGCTGACGACGGTGCAGTAGGTATGCGCGCGCTTGCTGTGGGCATTTCTTTCCATCTCATCGAAAGTGAGCATAAGACCCTTTCACTCTAGCAGATAGAATAGGTGAATGGTTACCTTTTAAAAATCGAATGTTTCGAGTCGAAGTAACTTGTTTAACGAAAAGTCATTTCTATATTTCAAAAAGTCAAATCTCTTATCCAATCGATAAGAGAAAAATTGAACAACGTGTATTTGAAAATTCAATATCTAAGAAAAACAAAAAAATTTGCTTGTACATATTGCGCCTCGTCGAAACAAGGGATTTTAAATCATTTCTCACATTTAAACGAATCGATGACTAGCGGCGCAGCATGTTCCAACACGTGCTTCTTTAAATCGCTCCTGGTTTTGGATTTATAACAGCACTTTTCACATTCAAACCAATCGATGTCTGTGTAGCGGCCGCATGTGTTAACATGTGCCGCTTTAAACCGCCCTTCCATTTGGATTTGAATGTACAGTTTCCACATTCAAACCAATCGATGTCTTTAGCGGCGGCATGTTTCAACATGTGCCTCTTTACACCGGACTTTAGTCTGGATTTATAAGAACACTCTGCACATTGGAACCAAACGAGGTCTTCAGCGGCAGTATGTTTCATCAACACGTGCATTTTGAAACTCCTACAACGCTTGGTTTTGAACGAACACTTATCACATTCGAACCAATCGATGTCTTCAGCGGCAGCATGCGTTACCATGTGCTGTTTAAAACAAGAATGATACTTGGTTTTGAATGAACATTTATCGCATTCAAACCAAACGATCTCTTCGGCGGCAGCATGTTTTTTCAACTTATGCTCTTTTAAACTCCCATAGTGCTTGGTCTTGACTGAACATTCATCACATTCAAACCAAACGATATCTTCAGCGGCAACATGTGTCAGCATGTGCCTTCTTGAACTCGCATAATGCTTCGTTTTGAATGAGCATCTATCACACTCGAGCCAATCGATGTCCTTAGCAGCAGCATGTTTTAACATGTGCTTTCTCAATTGCGATTTGAGTATGGATTTATATGAGCACTTTGAACACTGGAACCAAACGATGTCTTCAGCGGCAGCATGTCTCAACATGTGCGTTCTCAATTGCGATTTTTGTTTGGATTTGAATGAACACTTTGCACATTGAAACCAATTGATGTCTTCAGCGGCAGCGTGTATCAACGCGTGCTTCTTTAAATCGCTCTTGGTTTTGGATTTATAACAACAATTTACACATTCAAACCATACGATGTCCTCAACAGCAGCATGTGTAACAGCGTGCCTCTTTAAATCGCTCCTGGATTTAAATTTATAACCACACTTTGAACATTGGAACCATACAATGTCTTCAGCAGCTGCATGTGTCAACGCGTGCCTTTTCAAATGGTAGTTCGTTCTAACTTTATAAGGACATTTTGCACATTCAAACCAAACGACGTCTTCAGCTGCAGCATGTTTCAGCATGTGCACTTTCAAAGCAACATTATACTTGCTCTTGTATGAACATTTGTCACATTCAAACCAATCGATATCATCAGCGGCAGCATGTCTCAACATGTGCTTTTTTAAACCTCCACTTTGCTTGGCTCTGAATGAACATTTATCACAATCAAACCAATCGATATCTTCTGCGGCAGCATGTCTCAACATGTGCCCTTTCAAACTATTCTTGTGTCGAGTTCTGAAGGAACAATTCGCACATTGGAACCTATTGACGTCTTTGGAGGAAGCATGTTTTAACATGTGACGTTTCAAATTGCGCTCATGTTGGGATTCATATGAACACTGTGCACAGTGAAACATTTTCATCTCTTTATGGAAAGCATGAGTTGGCATGTGCTTTTTTGGATCCTTTTTTCGCCTGAGCGAGCTCGAATGTCGAGTGCGCATGAAGTCTCCAACAAGGTCAACTGCATTGGCCCGCGGTGGTGTTGTAAAGAAGGCCGCCAATCGATGGGAATCCATGTGTTTTACCACAAGCAATGCGGAATCGGACCCGAATCGGCAATAATCACATGGGTATTTATGAAGTTCTTCATTGCAAAATGTGTTTTGTTCAATGTTGTCGCCGTCGATCCTGCCGTGATGTTTGTGTTTGCAGTGTTCGTACAAGTCCCAATTGTAATAACCCTTGAATTCGCAGCAAGTGCAAGAGAACTGCTCGGGTTCTACGATGGCATGGAAGAGTTCTGCCGCGTAAACATTTTTATGGGCCCTTTGAACGTGATGTTCTAGTTGAAACTTGAGCTCAGACTCATATGAACATTGTTGACACCGATGTATTTCAGCCATGACTGACGATCTGGAATAGCCATCATTAGTAGGTAACTATTACTGCCTATAAAAATATAGTTCAGTACACCGTCCTCTACTGGTATACACTTTAATTGGATTTCAAATACATTTCTGTAGGTATGAAATCCATTTATGACTACCTAGCAGCAGTCTTGATAAATAAGTAATTAATGAAAGTAGGTGTGATTACCTACTTACCCAGATAGAATGTAGACAGAGGTTAGGTATTCAGTTGAGTTTCATCTAGTTGGTCTAGTTACGGGAATGTACAACGGTTTCATAACAATATACGGAAATGATAAATAATGGAGCACGAGGTTTGAGTGTGGATCGGATGAATGACGTAGGTAAAGAGAGAGACCGGCATCTGTCAAGCTCATAGGTAAGTTGTGCTGTCATCAGTGCTGCCACCACACAGTAGTCACCAAGGATGTGTAGCAGCATGTAGTCACCACACCACCACCTGGCTGCGCGCGCAGAGAAAGAAAAGCTAGGGGTGCGTTATCTTTCGTCATATCTGACTTCGGGCAATGACAATAGGTCGCGGGAACATAAACCGTCACCTTGGCACCCGCTATGGCAACGTTGCAAGTATGCCTGACGTGGCAACTGCGCAATGCGCATCCTTTTCGACATGTCGCGACGTTCGTAGCGTTTGCCGATGGCAGAGGGAGATGGCGCTGGGCGCGCGAGCGGCAGCCGCGGGCACAGGGGGAGAAGAGAACCAGCTGTGGTGAGAAACACGTGATTTTATGTGCAACGAGTGTTCGTCGTTCTTATGAAGTCAAGGTTAGTTTCTCATGATTATTGTATCGTCATTTTGGCTTCCACCTACTCACCAAATTATGCATTTCGATACCTATTTTGTCCGCAAAATTGTTGTACATAACCCGAAATTCTTTGTTCTCTTTGTTCTCAACGGGCTTGCATAACCCGCAGTTTTTCCCCTTTGAAACCAAGGTGCTTTGAATGTTGTGATTTTTCTACTCCTCAAATGATCTTGATGGCAAAGGCCGCAGTCCACTGGGCGTGCACTTTGCCTACTCATGACGTAACCTCAGAACTGCGCTGTCGCGCGTATTTCGAGGTTTCACTATTGTTTCTTTCCCACAAGTCACGTCACAAACAGTAAGACGACAAAAAGGAGCTCTGCTACGCCAAAATCAACCCCTAAGTAGAGAACAGTACTTTTCATGATTCATTCTCGTTTCATTGTTCATTGGCGGGTTATACATGAAAGTAAAGGAAGGAGAGAAGACTTTAACGCTTCTCCGTGTCCGGGGGGGGGGTCCACCTTAGGGATGTCCAAATGTTGTCGGTGAATCGATTAGTGCTAATCGAATCGAATCGTAATCAATAGTTTGATTCGATTAAAAAATCGTATGAAATGAATCGATGCATCGAAAAGAACCGATCTTTGTGCATTCAGTTCGGCGGGGCAACTTATTTAGGTTTGTGGTGTCAATAGCTGATGCCCCTGGCAAAAAATTTCAAAATAATAATAATAATGTTGACAATAATAAATGATTTTTCATCGATAGTCGACCCAAATGACCAAAAAATTGAACGGTTTTTCGGCATTAACGAGTGTTGTCGCGTGCGTAATAATCGAAACAACAATCGCATTAGTTTAAATCGATTCACTAAATAATCGTATCCAGTTGAATCGATTAAACTTTTCAGATGCATCGTTTCCATTGAATCGATTCAAGTATGAATCGAATCGAAGTTGGACATCCCTAGTCCACCTGCTCGTATGAATCTGCCTTGTTGAGTCTACTAACCTTTTCTTATTTGAAGGGAAATTATGTAATACGACGAAGAGAGGGCCACAGGTTGACTCGAGTCGATTTTGTCGATACTGTATGTGATTACTGTTTACTAACCATTGTTTTGTTTTGTATGTATGTATGTATGTATGTATCTGTGGGGTTTGTGATGGGTAACTGCTGGGAAATTTCGGGCGAATGCGTTATAGATACTCCTTTCTTCCAATTACTTACAAAGACTATGACCAACTTCAACTTTTTTACTTATTTACCTCTCACCTGTTTCTTGTTCATCTATCTACCTATTCATCTCTTATTTGTTCCTTGTTTATTTACCTACGCCATCACTTATCATTTGTTTCTTGATGATCTATTCACTTGTTCACTTATCATTTGTTTCTTGCTGATTTATTAACTTGTTTACCGATCATTTCTTCATCGTTTACTTATCTATAAGCTTCTTTTGTTTGTAAAGTGTAAAATTAATTGCTGAGCGTAGAGTTTTCTCCAAAGCGTAAGCGAGCGGGTTTTCTTTGGTTGTTACGTAAATAACTTGTGAACGAAACAAACTTTCAAAGAGGTTCAAGCACCGATTCACGCTGACTTGATCAATGCATCACTGGAGTGACCTGTCATTTCATCATGACTCATTCACACTCGACTTTTGTTCAGATCATTTGGGAAGGGATTTTTCAGCAATCAACCAGGCTATACGCAGGGGTTTCTTTGACGTGTGTTCTTCCCATGTGTGCCTGTCAGCGAATACATCACTTCTCCTTTGCGATTAAATTGACAGTTCAACATGTGAAAGCGAGTATTTTTGGCGATTTTGGATATGTAGTAGAGCATTCAATTCTGAACAGAATATCAAATTCTCAGGACGTCCATATTTATTCCGAGGTTTTGCTGATTTTTTTTACTATTTTTCCTGTACTAGATGTGTCGTTCCATCCATGCATCCATGTTTCATTTTATTTCTCTGCAGAGATAATTTCTTTTTTTTTCTGAATGCCATGAGTCTTTTTCGAGCGAGTAACCGTTCATGACCGGTTACACTTGGTTATAAAATTTGACGTTTGAGCGAGGATTGGTTATAAGCGGTAAAGGAAGTGCCGCCATTTTGATATCATCACCGGTTATACATTTCATAACCTGGTCATGAGGCTGGTTATTGTCATGGTGGGGGAACAAATTGTGGCGGCAACAGATTTGAATTTGAAACAAGCAGCGGTCCAGAATTTCCAAACGTGAAACGTACCTAACCTAACCTCAAAAACTTGACTTGGCGACGAGAAGAATCGAAGACGATGGACTCATCTGCGATGGACCCACAAGAACATCGGGTAATCCAGATGTCCGGTGGCCGCCTGATGGTGGTTTAATCCTGAAAGTACTTGTCATACCTCCTAATTATGTAGTAGAAACAGAGATGTGGGTTAAAAAAAACGTGTTCGTTTTTTTTTGTTTCTTATTACGTTTTTTTTGTATTAAAACAAAGCCCCTTGTTTTTTTTGTTTTAATTGTTTTTTTTTCCTTTTGTTTTGTGTGATATTCCAACAATTTCCAGCTTCCTCCTCTAACAACAATATTTCCATGCCACGATTGCAACGCTCGAAGCTTGGGGTATGTAAGTTATGTTACAAACAGCACAAACAAAAACAGCCGAGCTGTCAATTATGCCATGCATATGTCAGTTATGTCATGTGAGTGATATGTCATTCGCGGTTCAAGTGCAAAGTTGCGATTTATTACTATCTGTTTTATGCTAGGTATGTTATAAATACATGAAATAATATCAGAAAAATAGTTCAATACGATTTGGGTACGTAGATCACCATTTAATGAGAAAAAAACAAAAAAAACATTAAAAACAAAAAAAACCGGTTTTTATTTCTTAAAAAACGCCAATTAAAAAAAACCGTTTTTTAACATCTCTGAGTAGAAATATGAATAGTTGATTTTCAATTCAATTCAATAAACTATTTATTGTTCCTTCGGTATCACACCATGAACAAGAAAACAAACAGGATTTCATAGAAATTGTACGTGTGATGTGATCGCGATACACGTGTGATCCACAAAATTCGTAATCAGGGCACTGATTGGGGCCCACCTAGGTGACTTCGGAAACGAGATGTTCATCGATTCAAGTGACTGGATTGGCTGAATGACTGAATTTTTCACCTTCAAAGCTATCCTAGATTACGAATGGTTTAAGGTTCAAGTCCACGGTATGTAACAGAGACAAGTACAAGTACGTAACTATTTGAAGCTATCAGTCCCTCGTTTCCCGCCAAATGCTGATAACCAAAGTTATAACCGCAACGTTTTAGCGAGAAATGTCAGATGTCAAAAAATGACAGTATCTGTCATTCTAATGTCAACCGCTAATAACCAACCGGTTACAAAAAGTTACTCGCTCGAAAAAGACTATAGTTATCTTTCGCCTCCAGACCAGAGATGTCGCGTCGGTTGGTGGTATTTGTACCGTCTAGGTGGAAATCACCCACTATGCGCCGATGTTCGTCAGACTTGCCAACCTGCTTGCCTAATTTTGATAATTATATTGCGTGCGCATTGGGTCAAAAATTTTCCGACGGGATAGGTGTCTTTATTACTTGTCAAATTTTCATGTAGACAATTCTGTAGACAATGTAGGTGTGGCAGGAATCTACCCACCTCTATTGCCTTCTAGCGCTACCAGGCTACTAGACGTCCTACTACGGTCGCTCTTAAAAAACGCCTGCACGATTAAGTCACTGGTTTATTGGAAAGTGGAACAAATACCTCTAGATGATAAAAACAGATTTTCGGATTTTTTTTACAGTTTTTCACTATAGTAATTACTTTTGTACAGTTATACAGTAAACTATGAAAGCATATGCTCTAGCGTTGTGTTGTCTACCTATTCCTACTACTAGGCACCCACCTACCTACCCCTACCTACTTAGTTTACATTGAGATGAGCACTGATCATTTTAGCCATCGACGTCCACACACCGCA
This sequence comes from Anaspis maculata, assembly GCA_949128115.1. Lineage (NCBI taxonomy): Eukaryota > Metazoa > Arthropoda > Insecta > Coleoptera > Scraptiidae > Anaspis > Anaspis maculata. Next base: position 71,838,268 of record OX421966.1, read on the forward strand.
AAATGTGCTTCAGCATATTGAGCCCAGTCAAAACATCCAACGCAAAATGTCTTCAGCGGGAAACATGTTTTAGCATGTGTTGCTTCAACCCGCCCTTTTGTTTGGATTTATACGAACACTTTGCACACTGAAACCAAACGATGTCTTCAGCGGCAGCATGTGTCAACATGTGCCTTTTTAAACTATTACTAAGCTTGGTTTTAAATGAACATTTATCACATTTAAACCGAGATTTCAACCTATCGATGTCTTCAGCGGTGGCATGTCTCAACATGTGCCCTTTCAAGCTCACATTATGCTTGGTTTTGAATGAACATTTATCACATTCAAACCAATCGATGTCTTCAGCGGCAGCATGTCTCAACATGTGCCCTTTCAGGCACACATTATGCCTGGTTTTAAATAAGCATTTGTCACAATCAAACCAATCGACGTCTTCAGCGGCAGCGTGCTTCAACATGTGCCTTCTCAAACTCGCCCTATGCTTTGTTTTGAATGAGCATTTATCACATTCAAACCAGTCAATGTCTTCAGAGGCAGCATGAGTCAGCATGTGTGGTTTTAAATCGCACTTTTGTTTAGATTTATAAGAACACTTTTGAGGAGCTTGTGGTGTGGTTAGTTAGCGCGTTCGACTGCCACTCCAGAGGTCGCGGGTTCGATCTCCGCCGGGGACGGATTTTCGGCCTCGAAAAACAAGCTCCTTGGTTTAGTTGGAATGCTTGCTAAATGCAAGACGCGCCGTGTGTCGCATAGCACGTAAAATACGAACGATGGTGCCGACCCCATGCGATGTTGGTGGTCGTTAAAAATCCCTACCCTGTGTTGGAACACACAGGGGTTCGGCAAAATTTCCGGTATAGTGGGGGAAAGCATTCACCGGCGTCGGTGTTAGGCCTCGTTGCGGAAATAGGCCGACGTTAAATAAACGAATAAAAAAAAAAAATAAGAACACTTTGCACAGTGATACCAAACGATGTCTTCAGCAGCAGCATGTGTCAACATGTGCCTGTTTAAATGCGATTTCACTTTGAATTTATGCGAACACTTCGCACAGTGAAACCAATCGATGTCTTCAGCAGCAGCATGTGTCAACGTGTGTCTTTTCAAATCGGTCTTTGTTTTGGATTGATGACAACACTTTGCGCACTGGAACCAATCGATGTCTTCAGCGGCAGCATGGATAAACATGTGTTTCTTTAAATCGCTCTTTGTTTTGGATTTACGAGAACACTTTGCACATTCAAACCAACCGATATCCTCGGCGGCAGCATGATTCAACACGTGTCTTTTCAAACTATACTTATATCGAGCTCTATAGGAGCACTTCGCACATTCATGCCAGTTGATTTCTTCAGAGGTAGCGTGTTTCAACATGTGAGTTTTCAAATGGCCCTTGTATTTGGATTTATATGAACACCGTGCACATTGAAACAATGCCATATCTCTGTGGGAAGCACGAGTTGGCGTGTGCTTTTTTGAATCTTTTTTTCGTTTGAGCGTGGTCGAACATTTAGTGCGCGGGGAGTGTTCAACAAGGTCAACTGCATTGGCGTGTGGTGGTGTCGCAGGCATCGCTGCCAATCCATGGAAATCCGAGTGTTTCACCATAAACAAAGTTGAATCGGACCCGAATTGGCAATAATCGCACAGCAATTCATGAAATTCTCCATTGCAAAATGAGCTTCGCTCAAGGTTGTCGTTGTCAATCCTGACATGATGTTTGTTTTTGCAGTGTTCGTACAAGTCCCAATTGTAATAACTCTTGAATTCACAGCAGTTGCACGAAAACTGCTCCGGTTCTACGATGGCATGAAACAATTCTGCCGCGTAAACATTTTTATGAGCCCTTTGTACGTGGTGTTCGAGTTGAAACTTGCGTTCAAAGTCATATGAACATTGTTGACACCGATGTATTCCAGCCATGACTGTCAATCTGGAAAAAGTACTTAGTCATTATTGGTAAGTACGAGGGTAAGTAGATACCTACCTAACAATATAATTCAGAGGTAACTACTTACTGTAATGTCCGATGGTAAGGCAGGTGTTGATGAAATTCAGAGCGTCCAGAACGGTTAACAAGGTTCATTAAAGTGTAGTTAATAAACATGCGTCGTGTTCAGAGGGCAACAAGGTAGAGAACGCCGACTCTCTCGCTCTCAAACGGAATCGAGTTTCAGCGCCATCTATCGGACTTTCACATAGTGTCTCTTGTTTTAACAGCAGAGTCCTGTAGTTTTTTATTACCGACATTTACCCGGTAAATTCAATTTTTTCATTATCCAGGTGTCCGTTCACGATAAGAATTTTTCATGACATTTTTATCTTACTTGATACTTTCTAGTCAAAATTTCGCATTTCTGAATGGCCTAAGGTAAAAAAGCTATTCAAAAAATGTGAGATTTTGGCTCGAAGTATCACGTAAGTTAAAAATGTCATGAAAATATCTCAGCGTGGATGGACACTTAATAATAATGAAGTTTAATTGATGCCTCGATTGATGCATTAACTTCAATACAATTTGAAGTTCTATGACTTTAGAAATTTTCATAGCTAGAAAACGTTCATTTTGCATGATTAATGCATCAGTCTAATGGACGCTAGTTACAATTTGTAATAATAATCAAATCAAACATAATAAAACAGTATTAAGATGCAGGTTTATTAGATGACAAAATAGCTTATTTAGCAGTATTTCATAACAAGATATTGTAATATCTAATTATAATTTATATTGGAACAAAAATAAATAATAGCTTTTCATAGATCCAGTAACGAAGATTCACAATCACAACTAATTTTGTTCAGTCAACTGAGGGTCGGTATACAATAAATAGAACAATAATTATGAATACAGTGTCGGTACACAATAAATAAACTGCTCAACAATGAAAGTGTTACAAAGCCAAAATTCACCCAATTTTGAACCGCTATAACTTTTGATTGGCACATATGATTCTGATTTTGTTTTAAGTACTGAATAGCCCAATCTTTTGGCCATCTTCCTTGTCAATATGGAATCCACAGAGCTTTTCATAAATTTTCTACAGGGTGATGAACAGAGCAGTGCAAAATTGATGAAAGTTCAACATACCCCCGTTTTCGCAAAAATTTTTTTTTGGGAGTATTAACACCAAATTTATGAAGAATGATGTGTTCCCTCGAAACGGTTTTTGATATTTCGGGATTCCAGTCGAAACAGCCAAAATGTGATTTTTTTATTGTGAATACTGCACCGGGTGACCATTTGAAAACTATCCACCTGCAATAACTCCCGATTCCTAGTGAATATTTCTTCGAGCAAAAACAGGTCGATTTTCATATCAAAGGGGACATCTAAAACATAAATTGGCAAATTTCTATCTTGAGCCCCCTCGCCCCCACTCACCCCAACTTTGAAATTTCAAACGACATGACCTACCTTGCGACACATCAAATTGAAGAGATTTAAATTTTCTTTCTGAAAAAAATATTTACAAAAATATTAACCCCACCTTCCTTCGCCCTGAACATTCTCTGACTGTCTTATTTTCAATTCTGGACCTCTCAATTGTTCTTAATTCAGTCAGTGTCATCATAGAAAACATCGAAGAAAAGAATTTTCGGTGGAAAAAGTGCTACCCAAATTGACCTTTTTGCTCTCCCCCACCTCAGCTTCAAAATTTTACGAAACACTACCTACTTTGTGATACATCAAATTGAAAGGAATTGAATTTTCCTTCCGAAAACAATTTTTTTGAAATTTTCAACCCCTCTCCTAATAAATTAGACATTTGGGGTGTTTTGTGAGGAAAATGGGGGTTTTAAAAAGTTTGAAAAAATTTTGTACATGGAGAGAATTTAACTTCCTTCAATTTGATGTATCACAAAGTAGGTATTGCCATTTTAGATTTTTGAGATGAGGTGGGGGGAGCGAAAGGGTGAAATTTGGGTGGCATTTTTTCCACAGAAAATTATCTCTTCCGATGCTATTGCAGGATGACGTTGACTGCATTGAAAAGAATTGAGAGGTCAAGAATATCAAATTGGACACTCAGAGAATTTCAGGAAGAAGGGTGAGGTTAAAAATTCTATAAATATTTTTTCGGTAAGAGATGGACAGATAAACAAACAGATAGACAGATCTTATTGACAGAATCCCATTCAGGGGACCAACATTTCAAGAAATGAAGCCAAACATGCCTATGTTTTGAAATTTGAGGTAAAGGCAAAAAATTCCAAAATGGCGGAAATGTTGTTGATCCAATTCTGATGACTTTGTCCCATGTTGACTAAAGAGAGTAAAAACTAGTCTTTTTTCAATGCTAAAAACTCGAATTTTAGGAGTAGTACCAAAAAGTACACTGCCAATTGGGCTTTAAAGCACCCCTACACTAGACATTGGGAACGTGTTGCAAGTCAAATTGCTCAGAATTGTTCAGTGAACAAGCCTACCAAGTAGTGTCATCTTGATATGAAAAGGTCTAATGTTTTTGCGTTGCTACAGGAATAATATACAGTATTCACAATAAAAAATCACATTTTGGCTGTTTCGACTGGAATCCCGAAAATTCAAAAACCGTTTCGAGGGAACACATCATTCTTCATAAATTTGGTGTTGATACTCCCGAAAAAATTTTTTAACGAAAACGGGGGTATGTTGAACTTTCATCAATTTTGCACTGCTCTGTTCATCACCCTGTAGAAATTTCATGGGGGGCTCTATGGATTTCATATTGACAAGAAAGATGGCCAAAAGATTGGGCACTTCAGTAGTCAAAACAAAATCAGAATCGTTTGTGCCAATCAAAAGTTACAGCGGTTCAAAATTGGGTGAATTTTTGCTTTGTAACACTTTCATTGTTGAGCACTTTAGTTCAACAATGATTGCAAATACAGTATCGCATGATGTCTTCTGTCGATGTAGGTACCAGAGAAATAGAGTATCTGAGAAGGTAAGAGCACAACAACATTTTGATTCTTCTATCATGAACACATCATAAAAACAGGAACGCTTAGATTAAAATATGCTCAGATACCAGTAAAAAAAATTCTCTCATCTTTTTGTCAGTAGAATAGTAAATAATTTTGAATTCAGTTATTGATGTTTTCAACAAACCCAATCATTTACAAGTAAGGTTAAAGTCACTTAAATCATTCACGTCATATTCTCTGTCCATTTGCTCAACCCATTCACTCTTTTACCCTCTTTTATGAACACTCCTTCAGACTTGAGGAGATCTTTTGCTTTGTTTGCTATTTGACAATGACAAGTCCTACCTTTTCAAACACGGTTTGTTTTGGCAAGCAATCATCTCTGTTGTTTGCTGTAGTTAGTACTAGTTGGTAAACAAACAGTTCTTAGCAATAAACTTGCCCTTCCGCTAAAACATCCTTGCCTGATATTTTATGATTTGTTTTGATGTAAATTAACAAAATTATGTTAACTTCCGTGGCTCTTGCTCTACTTGTACTTGTGGGCTGGAGTCTTCAGAGTTAGAGGGACCAGCTGTGGCATCTGCTGCAGGCAGCTTTTGCAAATTTTCTATAAAAAAGGAAACATATACAATAGCTTGTCATTGATTACAGCAATTCGTTACAAAATACCTTTCAATTTTTCCGGTCTCACATAAGAATATTCGGTGGCTTCTGGACAATTAAAGCAGTTTTCTTCCGTTGACGCTGATGGTTCCCATCATAGTCTAGAAAGAAATTTCACAATTTTTAGTAACTTCTTCATCGACAAAACACAGATAGCTATGAAATACACCTGATAGGTACGAAACCAAGCTCAGATTGGGGAAGGCAATAAAATGGGTTAGAATGGCACTCTCAGCATCACACAATCAGGATTTTTTAGGGTTCTAGTTTTTAAAATTGTTCACTTTGTGAATTTCTTATCTCAATGATATTGACTTAGCATAATTATCAAACATACCTGGTAACTCTAAAGTCGGAAGCAAAGACTTCCTTGAACGCCCTGATGAGTCCTCTATGCAGATGCCAGCAAAATGAGTTTTGCAAACCGGGTGGTTTCGCAGAAACGTCAAGTCTTCGGAACCCTGCTGTATCCTTTCATTGCTCATTTTCTGGATCCAAATTTGCCAAACATTTGGATCCGACGGTATTGCAAACCTGAGTTATGAATAAATCGATTAGTTTTCTTGTGACTACCGCACTTAATAGAAAAATTGGCAATTTTCGCTATTTACCCAGTGCTTACCTAGGCGAAGTTCTATCCTCACAACTTGGTACACAACAAGGTCGCAACGCAATCTCTTCACGTCCATTTTCACCAGAATTTTCACTTGTTCACTATTCAAAGTTCACAGAAAAAGCGGATGATGAATCCGTTATTTTTTAGCTAACCGCACTTTTTTGCGTGCTGTCACATAAACAACGATACGTCTTGACGATGACAGCCGAGAGCCGCCGCCGAAGGTCGATTGGCATTCAAATTTCGTGCATCAGCGCCATCTGTTGGACTTTCACATAAGCTCAACTTGGAACTTTCGCGGCAATCCCACTTGCCACCCCCTGGTCGTGTTGGGGTATCGATGGCAGAAAAAGAGGGCGTGGAGCTCTCTTTCAGTACAGTACAATAAACTTTTTCGAGCGAGTAGGTAACTTTTCATGACTGGTTACCACGAACCCTGGTTACACTTGGTTATTCGGCAATACTTGGAATTTGACATTTTAGCGAGGATTGGTTATAAGCGGTAAAGGAAGTGCCGCCATTTTGATATCATCATCACCGGTTATAGGTAGGTACCTACATTTCATGACCTGATCATGGGCATGGGGGTGGTTATTGTTATGGTGGGGAAACAAATTGTGGCGGTAACAGATTTGAAAGAAGTGGTCCACAATTTGCAAACTTCAGCAGACGTAGGTACCTAACCTCAAAAGACTTGACGTGACGACTTGACGAGAGAAGAAGAATTCTATGAGAATTATGATGGACCCACACCACAAGAGCACCGGCTAGTCTCTTTAACCTCCCCTAAGGACCCCGCACGATTCTTATGGAAAATGGCTCCCGATTAAATTCTCTGAATTTTTGATATGTTTGTAGCTCATGAGATACCTACTAATCAAATACCGTGAACCCCACCCAGTGGGCAAGAACTGGTCCCAGTGATGTCGCATAGTAGTCACGAAAGGATGATGTGATGTCCTAAATAAAAGCCCAGAAACCTCTGCAATATGTTACAGGTACCTCTTATGTCAGTCATTTTGTGTCCAGTTTAGTACATCCCAGCAATGTTGAACTGGGAGGTTTGTCAGAAGTTCAATTAAGATTTCGCAGGGAAGTTGGTTTTAGGACATCTCTTAAATGTTCGCGGCACGATGTTTTTAGGCCGTCCGATTAAAAGTCATATAGTTTTCCTGATTAATGGTGCGATTTTCTGGAAAATAACATTCCATAAAGGCTTTGTTACGCTGTTATTGACTAGGTAACAGCCAATGGCCGACAGGATTTTTTACATAACAGAGCGTTTATGGGATGTTATTTTTTACAGAATAGCACTTATGTAAAAATCCATGTCGGCCATTGGCTGTTGCCTAAGTAACAACGTAACAGAGCCTTTATGGAATGCAATTTTTTAGAGAATCGCACAATTACTTTTTACAGAATCGCACTATTAGATATCCAGTGAATCTCGATCCGATAGTTGTTGTGGGAGTACCTATGACTATCCATGTTCAAAATCCTATTCGAAAATGAGTGTATTATGTCCCTAATTCATGTAAAACAACTACGCTTACATGAATCAGAGACAATAACTCCGTTTTCGGTATTCTGAACATGGAATAGTTTTATCTCAAACCGAAGAATATTGATATTGGGTTATGGTCATTCAAAAATGTTTCATGAAGGTCTCAATAACGCAGCTCAGTTTGATGGAAACGACATTGACAATGGAGTCTCTGTGAACTAACAAATCCACCATGGATATCCGTTATTGATGATTAGTGAAGTTATTAAAAAATTTCCAAAGTAGCTATGGCATAATATGGTATGGTACAAAATTTTTATTTAAAGAACTTTTATGAAACATCTGTGAGAATGAATACAAATATAATATCTTGGTGTAAAAGGTAGTGATATAAAATAATTGCAACAGAATTTTTATCCACCGCTGACTTAATTTAAAATATATATACCCAGTTCCCCTGTCTTCGGTAGAGAGCAATCGAGCATTACTCAGCACCAAACTTCATTCATTACACAGACTCCCTTCTGTATCTTTGAGAAGCGTGGCGGAGCCGCTCCTTGAAGTGTTCAAATTCGCTTTCAGTAGTTGTAAGAAATATATTTTTCACTGCACACTGCACCTGGAAAAATACTTCACGTTAGGTTATACCTCACAGTGCCTTGCTATTTTCCATTTTTTAATCAAGTTACCCTGGGTTGCACCAACGCTCAATTGATATAATACGAGATTAGTGAAATTTATTTTGGTCAGTACTCGTTGGTGAATAATAGAAACTCTGGTTTCTCAAAAGAGAATGATCCAATTATTGATTAGCTGAAGATTTTATGCGTTTCCCATGGTCAACCTTCTGGGATTGACCAGATTGAAATCCATTTAATCTCGTATTAGCGTTAATTGCATATCATTTTTTTGGTGCAACCCAGGGTTATAACTTAACGAGTAGGTACTGCTTGAAACTTGAATTAATTTGAAAACGTTTTGAGAAAACTTGCCATCTACTGCGGTTCAGATACGATATTGGTATATTGTTTTTGATATTTTACAAATTTGGAGCTAAAGTGACAAGTACCTAAGTACTTATGTGGCAAACTTTCGAGCCACAGTACCTGAACCGGCAATACACAGCAAGATTTTAAAATAACAAGTTGCTTGTATGTCGGCAGATATACCTATACTCAAAAACTTTGAACTTACTCAGTGAAACTTGAAAAATCTCAGTTCTTCGGCGCAAAATTATTTTTCTGTCCTGTCCAAGAACACTTTTTGAGCTGAGTCATTTTGGTAAAACATTTAGCTAGGACCCTCTTCACGAAATTCTTTGAATATCTGTTCCTCATCCAATGCTGTCAATCATCTTTCTCTAAAAAATGGTTCAATATAGCTTATACCAATATAAATTCACCAAAATACTTACAAAAAATGATCCTGGAGTTCTTCTTTGAAGCTATTCTGTGTCTTGGACCATAACTCAGCAGACTTTCACTTCAAATTCTCCAACATTTTTATTTTTTTCATCACTTTCTAACGCTTGAATTCAACATTCTCTCTTTCACACCACCATGGAATCCCAATTCAATACACCCGAGGATACACCCCTTCAATAAAAAGCGACAGGAATGTCTCTCGATGTCTCTCACAAAACAGGACTGATGCATCTGAATTGCCACCAATTTCTCCTGCAAAATCTGCAGGTACTGCATGTTCTTTGAACTGGACAGATGTACTGGGAACCGCTATGGGTGCTTCATGGAACTGGGCCTTGCCTTATATGTACTGGGAACAGCTCCGTAACGTGGAACCTCAGAGGGATTTACATCTACAGAAAAAAACACGAGCAACAATCAACATTTGAAAGCAATTACCTATTTATAAGAGAAATTGAATGCAATTTTGGGATTAAGCTCAAAGCGTGAAAATATTAAAATTAGTTACCTATTCCCATCTAGGCCAGGCGGTAGGTCATTCTGGATAGAAAAAATTCCGACCAAAGCTTTTATGGTGTCAAACTCTTCGTAAGGTCAGTAGGTATCTACCACTGAGTTTCCGCCCAAAAACGAGTTGTGCTGATTCCTCCACATCTGCCCAAAGGTAAAGGATGTCTTGAAGGTGCAAAAAGACCTATTAAAGCCCCGTACTTTTTCATTTTATTTGCCTCAATGCAAACGTACAATTCTAACGCAAACATTGGGAGCATTTGTCATCATCTTTGTGCCAGTCTTACTGTTGAAAAAAAAGATTTCTTTGTGTGGGTCAGATAAATCACATTTAATTGTTTTTCCACACAAGAAAACGATGGAGCAACATGTATTTTGGATGTTTTCTAATAACTTGCACTTACTGAACCCATTCATGGCGTTAAAAGTTCAATAACAGCATTTTTGAAGATGTTGCCCGCTAAGAAGTGAATAATTTTTACCCGCCTGTTCCGCAGCAGTTTTTTCAATTTTACCAAACACCGTTCTCGAAAATTTTATAGGGAATGACAAGCTGGAGTTGTTTTCTGATGATATTATATCTGACTTAACCGCGGCACGCTTTTTAAGAGTGTAGGAAACTGATTTCTTTTTGAGCGGTTCTATTTTACCCGTGTGCGGCCGTGCCTACTTGACATAGACCGGACTGATTACACAAGCTTGGAAATGTACCCTTTTCCAGCTTTAAAACACGCCCATTAATGATAAAATAATATATAATTTCTTCATAAATCAATGTACAAAGTCTTAATAGTAATGGTCGCATTTTAAAGCTGGAAAAGAGTACATTTCCAAGCTCGTGTAATCAGTCCGGTCTATGTCAAGTAGGCACGGCCGCACGCGGGTCAAACAGAACCTCTCGGAAAGAAATCAATTTTTTAGACTTTCAAGTGCGTGCCGCGGTTAAGCCAGGCACGATATCGTTAGAGAAGAGTTTGAGCTTTCCATTCCTTATGAAATTTTCGCAAACGGTGTTTGATAAAATTGAAAAAATTGCTGCTCAACAGGCGGGTGAAAATTATTCACTTTTCTGCTGGCAACATCTTCAAAAATGCTGTAATTAAAATTTCAATGCCATAAATGGGTTCGATGGATACGAGTTATTAGAAAACATACAAAATACATGTTGCTCCATCGTTTTCTTGTGTGGAAAAACGATTAAATGTAATTTATCTGACCAGCACAAAGAAATCTTTTTTTTCAACAGTAAGACTGGCACATAGATGATGACAGATGCTTCCAATGTTTGCGTAAGAGTTGTACGTTTGCATTTAGGCAAATATAGCTAAAAAGTACGAAGGTTTAACAGGTCTTTTTGCACTTTTGAGGCATCCTTTACCTTCGCGCAGATGTAGAGGAATCAGCACAATTCGTTTTTGGGCGGAAACTCACTGGTAGATAACTACTGACCTTACGAAGAGTCTGACACCATAAAAGCTTTGGTCGGAGTTTTTTCCAGATTGTGGTGACTTTACTGACATACCGCCTGGCCTAATCACCGGCTGTTCAATTTCACCGACCAAGCCACTACCGGCACCAGTGTCCGCTACCTTTCTACTTTTCGTAGTAACCGATGAGATCTCCGGCGGCTGAGGATGGTACATCGGAAACAGAGTCGGGATAGCATCAGGGCGTAATTTCTTTGAACCAGGGTCCTTGTAGCTTTCAACAGTAAAATGACGGCTGCAAATTCGATAGTGTCGAAGCGACGCTCCGGTAAACTTGATGCCCATGTTTTCTTGCCACAATTTTGATCTGTAAAATATTGATTTCATAACGTTTCACTCTGGCAGAAAGACGACATGCATGCAAAGATGCAATGCAAAACTATTCGAAATCAAAATTGAAAATAAGTTAATTAAGTAACTTACTTTGCCACCGCTGATGGAAAATAATGCATATTTTCAACTGCGGCCTCCGAATAACCACAAACGTGGCATATCGCTAAACGAGACGACATTTCCGCTTGGTAAAACTCGACGTGAAAATTTGGAAAAAAAAAAAAAGGAAAACACTTGAAGACACAAACACGAAACATCCATGCACGAAACACAAACAACGGTTGACGTTCAAATCAAATGACGCGAGATTTTTGACGTTGACTTGTGGTTGACAGAGCGCACCCAGCGCCCTCTGCCCCAGCGCAGTTACCTATAGGTTATGATGAGACTTGAAAAAATCATCTCCAGGCAAACTTCGTAGGATGTCTATGAAACATAGCAGGGATATTTTTTTGGATATCCTTTTTGAGAGCTAAACAGAACATCGCAAAACCTCCCAAAGTTGTCCTTGCCCACTGGGCAAACTCAAATAATAATGGACAGTTTTCCACCCACAGGGGGTTGAAGTTGGAGGTTTTGACGGCTCAGAAATGATATTCTGATGTAAATAAAAGCTTTTTATTTGGTTTCACTTCAAGTTGTGTTTCATGCTAAATGTATTTATTCGAAAGAAAAATATGAACCCCCTCCTCTACCCCCAACCCCTATCTACCATCATAAAATTCGATATTACTCCCACAAGCCATGGATGGCTTCTGTGATTTAATTTATGAATTTTGACATAAAAATTATTTTCCACCCCTAATGTTGGGGTGCCGATTTTCCAATTTTCCTCGGTTAATTTAGCTGAAATTCTGGTATTGTGTACTCCTAATTCTGCTGAACAAAAAGTTCCCATACCAAAACTTATTCCTATGGACGGTTTTTTGTTCTACAGGGGACTGAAGTTCAATATTTATGCTCTCAAATATTAAAATTCAGTCCCCTATAGAACGAAAACTGTCCATAGGAATAAGTTTTGGCATTAGAACTTTTTTTGTACAGCAGAATTAGAAGTACCTACACAATACCAAAAATTCAGCCAAATCAACCGAGGAAAATTGGAAAATCGGCACCCCCAACATTAGGGGTGGAAAACAATTTCCATGCCAAAATTCATAATTCAAATCACAGAAGCCATCCGCATGGCTTTTGGGAGTAATCTCGAATTTTATGATGGTAGATAGGAGTTGGGCGTGGAGGAGGGAGTTGATATTTTTTTGTCAAATAAATACATTTAGCATGAAACACACCATGAAGAGAAACCAAATAAAAAGCTTTTATAACCGTCATAATATCATTTTGAAGCCGTCAAAACCTCCAACTTCAACCCCCTGTGGGTAAAAAACTGTCCATTATTTGAGTTTGGGGTTCACGGTATTTGATTAGTATCTCATGAGCTACAACATATCAAAAATTCAGAGAATTTAACCGGAAGCCATTTTCCATAAGAATCTTTTTATCCCCTTAAATTTTTTCTGAAAAATTGTTTATATTTTTTTATTTCGCGTTCAATTTAGAAGGAATAGACCGGAGAAGTGATGACGTCACAACATGGCAACCTGGCCGGCGGTTGACATTTTCTGGAGGCCAACGTCATCACATGAACGTGACGTTTCTATGTTTGGTTGTGTTTGGCATGACATTTTCTGGAGGTTCACAACAAAAGTCACAAAAGTCAGTGCAAAATGGCAGTGAGCATTGCTGAAATTGCCAGCCTAAGAGACAGCCAGCGTCATACAGGCGGACTTGGTTGCAAAAAGGCCAGACATAGCCCAACAGAGAGCTGCGCAAAGCTGCACTCAGAATCACCAGTGCCTACAGAACGGTTCCGCATGATGCAGCACGAGTGCTCTCGGGTATCCCACCCTTCGCCCTGATGCTTGCGATTAGAGGAAACAAGCCTAGGAGCCCACCAGCAAACCAGAAAGCAGAAACAAGGCCACAGAGCAGTTCGTCGAGCAGTGGCAACGGCAGTGGAATGCCTTGGTTCAAAGTTGGATGAAAGAAATACTGGGGAGCCTCAAAAGCCTCAGCGTCAGGACAACGCGGAACACGCTCGTTTTCATTGTAACGGTCCATCAAAGCAGCGAGAAGACCTCGAAGAAAAACTGGACAATCTCGTTCATGAGATGCTCAGAGGCAAAGAGCAATGGATCGCAGTTTATAGTTAGCAGTTTTTAGTTTATAGCAATATAGTTTGATTTCCTCCACCTGATATAGCCCAAAATATGGATTATTTTTTGTTATATCCATTTCCGTTATTCACCTTCCCAAAAAGTTGACAAACACATGACAAACACAAACAGAGAAACGTCAAGTGCATGCCACGTGCCGTGCATTCCACGGTCGTGTCACGTTTGACGTTGGCCTCCAGAAAATGTCAACCGCCGGCCATGTTGCCGTGTTGTGACGTCACACTTCTTCGGTCTATGACCGTGGAATGCACGGCACGTGGCATGCACTTGACGTTTCTCTGTTTGTGTTTGTCATGTGTTTGTCAAATTTTTGCGAAGGTAAATAACGGAAATGGATACAACAAAAAAAGATCCATATTTTGGACTATATCAGGTGGAGGAAATCAAACTATTTTGCTATAAACTAAAAACTGCTAACTATTGTTAATAAAAACCTCAGGTGGCGCGAGAAACGTTTATTAGGTGCACTTTTATGAACATTAGAGCCGGAGCTTTTTCAACCTGCGTACTTCTCCTTCGCTGGCCTGCTCCAAGTCCCCCGTCTCGCCCCGCTGTACGCGCATCCTCTCCACCGCCGGAAGGTCAGGACCGTACTAGGTTTACACTATAAACTGCGATCCATTGCTCAGAGGGCCCATTGCTCTTTGCCTCTGAGCATCTCATGAACGAGATTGTCGACGGCGATTCTCCTGCCCAGTTTTTCTTCGAGGTCTTCTCGCCGCCTTGATGGACCGTTACAATGAAAACGAGCGTGTTCCGCGTTGTCCTGGTGCTGAGGCTTTTGAGGCTCCCCAGTATTTCTTTCATCCAACTTTGAACCAAGGCGTTCCACTGCCGTTGCCACTGCTCGACGAACTGCTCTCTGGCCTTGTTCCTGCTATCTGGTTTGCTGGTGGGCACTCCTAGGCTTGTTTTCTCTAATCGCAAGCATCACACAGTGGTCGAATTGAATAATCTACCTGTGCAAAAGTCCAGAAATATGTAGTGATAAAACTTGATAATTTTGACAGGTTTCTGCACAGAATTGTCCAGTGGTTACTGAGACAATATTTAAAAAAAAATTGGCCCACAAGGTAAGTTGGCGTAGGACAAATAAAAGCCGAGTGAGTTTAAAAACGCAAAAGCGTCGAAAGTTCGTAAACCTTCTCTAGTGTGTTTTTGCATGAACTATGGATATTTCTACTACAGGTATTGATTGTTTATGTCTAAATGATGATATCGAATTATTTTGGATCATATTTGAGTGAAATGCGACATTAAATGACGTGTTTATCCAAAATTTCATTCATTTTATAATTCATAAGACCAAAAATATCTATATCCGCTTATATTCGACTAGTAACATTTTTTTCCATAAAAACCAAAGAGTTAGTTGTTGAATTTAAAAAAATTCAACTGCATTAAGTTGCAATCAAGTGAATATCGAATTATTTTAGGTATTGTGTCCGTATCTCGGCAAGAGTTGTTTGACATTGGCGCAAAGAAAAAACGTCAATTGCAAAAAATTCTGCGGTGTTTTCACACGTTCGGACTAGATTGGGACTAGGCAACACGCAGATGATAATTTGAAAAAAGAAATAAAAGTTTCAAATGGCATCTCAAAAAAAAAACATTTTTTGAGAATGATGGATTCATTTCAGCCTTCAAATATGTCCAAGACATTTCGTTTTACTTTTAAATGACATAGAATCACTTAAAATGACTAGTAACATACCCAGGACATGTTTGAATTTTATAATGAATCCATCATAAAAAAATATATTTTTTTAGATGCAACTGTACATTTTTCAATTTTTTTTTCTGAAGAAAAAAGTTCAGAAGTGTTATGCATATCCCTAATCAGGATGTAATAATAATGTGCATTAGACATCGATTGTGGTGATCAAATACAAAGTGTTTCAAAAAAGGTAAAAAAATGCGACACCCTGTATATGGGACGAAATGGAAAATGATACTTGACATATTCAGAGACTACGGGAAAAATTGTTGAGGGGAAGTTTCTTCTTTTTTAAATTATCATAAAGGGTAAGTATTTCATGGGGGTTATCTGTCTCGCGAGGACACCCTGTACGTATAAAAGGCACATCAGAGTGTAGCTTGGAAAGTTGATATCTTTGTAGTGTTGTTTTGTTACTTGGTGTGGGAAGTCAATAAAATTGTCTCATATATAAATTGACATACATGAATTCCAAGATGAATTCTATGAAATTCTGTCATTTTGAGTCACCCTGTATTTATCACCATCATCTAATTCGAGTACATAATGGTCTATATCACTCACTATAATTATTAAATGCAACAGTTCACATTAAAACCAAACATGTGTTCCATTTTGATTTTTGCACAGCTAGATTATTCAATTCGACCACTGTGCATCAGGGCGAAGGGTGGGATACCCGAGAGCGCTCGTGCTGCATCCCTGCATCATGCGGAACCGTTCTGTAGGCACTGGTGGTTCTGAGTGCAGCTTTGCGCAGCTCTCTGTCAATGAGTTGGGCTATGTCTGGCCTTTTTGCAACCAAGTCCGCCTGTATGACGCTGGCTGTCTCTTAGGCTGGCAATTTCAGCAATGCTCACTGCCATTTTGCACTGACTTTTGTGACTTTTGTTGTGAACCTCCAGAAAATGTCATGCCAAACACAACCAAACATAGAAACGTCACGTTCATGTGACGTTGGCCTCCAGAAAATGTCAACCGCCGGCCATGTTGCCATGTTGTGACGTCATCACTTCTCCGGTCTATAGTAATTTTTGGAAAATTTTGATTGGAGGCGCCGTTTGTGCCAAAATATAAGTAATGTGGTTGAAGGCATAATATTATAAAAACTGAAATTATAACGAAGAAAACACTTGGTAATAAAGATAAATTGATATAGGACAAAAAAAAAATTGGTAATATTTAAAAAGTGAGCTATTTCAAAATTATATAAATTCATTTGCGAGTTTATTTTAACAACACCCCTGTGCCATTTGATGATGGGTGCTTTCCATTTAAAACACTTTGTGTCGGTTTGTGTCAGTTTGTGTTACCTACTTAGCTTGTGTTGATGACACACAGCAACACAAATCAAATGGAACGCACTTGTGCCGGTTTGTGTCGACACAAGTCGACTTGTGTCGGTAAATGGAAAACGCCCGATGAGTGGCGACTACGAAATTTTGAAGTGCCGACTGACAGCAGTGACAGCCGTCACTCAAGTTCACGTAATTTTCTAAAGTTTTGAAACTTTTGAACTTTACTGTCTTGAAACTAGCTTAAAACGATCTGTGTAGCATAGGTTTTAACATACTTATTTTCCCCCTTTCGGAAATGTCGGCGTTATGTCGTCATCATCAACAAGAAGTGCACCAGCGTGGTTTTTGCCGAATATCTTAAATTTTGGGTTATCTGACAGCAAAAGATGTGAGCAGTCATTTTGAAACCAATGAAATTCCCTACGGTATGGTTTTCAAATTAACTTTCTGCGACCTATGGTCTTTGAGATAGAGCTTCTGGAAGCAAGAGTCATTGTCGTGAAAGATCCATGGCCACTTGACTCAAAAAACTGAAATTTCGATGTGACGAAAAAATTTCAAAATGCGATTTCTCGTAAATCCTTGATGCTATAGTTGCGGTGATGGTCGTAAACTCTTTCTCTTGAACCGTAGATTACGAATATTGAAAAGTCAAAAACGTCACATTGTACATATACAGGGTGTACGAAGGGCATCAAATCAGATCAGAGAAATTTGACATATTTCTTCGATTTAGACAATGCGAGACTCTAAGCACCTATCACGAGTCCAATATCAATATGCATTGCACTGTAAGTTTCACTTAATACACCCAAAAAGTGGTCAGCGCACAGCTTTTCTGTAAAATGGTTAAGGCCCTCTGGAATCATCAAAATTTACAATAGCAAGAAATGTATGTAACAGTACCTAGGTACATATTATATACCTACCAAGAGACCAAAGTGATTTTTTAATCCCTTGGGTAAAGTTTGTTGCTCAAGGGCCTTTTGGGTCCAAATCCCCAAATTGAAAATTAACTATGGTCCCTTGGTATATAAATATAATATAGGTACCTACCTACTCTCGAATATACTGTTACATACATTTCTTGCTACTGTAAATTTTGATGATTTCAGAGGGCCTTTGAAACATTTCACAGGAAAGCTGTGAGCTGACCACTTCTTGATTGCATTGAAGGTGCGTTCAGTCAGCTTATTCAGCCGCAAGTTTTAATTTTATTCCATTCTTGGTCGTTAACCCCCCTACTACATTGCGCGCTATGATATTAGTTCGAAGCGAACCATTTACTGATCAGCAGAGGGCGCGACAACGATGACGATGACCGATGACCTCTGTTGTATGGCAGTTCCTTGTTCTGTGGTGGCCTCCTGTTCTGCCGAACGTACCTAGTATTTCTTGTGTTGCTTACATAACTTCCGATTTGTTGTACCTGTGCATCAAAACAAAATGTAAGTTGCTAGTGATTGCCTTGGATAGTTCACATCAAAATCCCAGTTCTGTGCTATTTTAGGTTAGAATCATCCGAAGTGGTGACGCCCGTTGGCAAGTACAACTGTTCGCAGTGTTCGCATCGAACTGAATCGCCCTTTCAATTGACCCACCACGTCCAGAGGAATCATAAAAATGTTTATGCAGCCGAACTGTACCATGCCATTGTTGAACCAGGACAGTTCCCTTGTATCTGCTGCGACTACAAGAGCTATTATCAATTCGAATTGTACGAACATTGCAAACAAGTACATAGCATGAGGACGAGCGAAAACAATGAAAATGAGACGTTTCGCCAAGAAGCTGAAAGATTTCCGTGTGACTACTGCAGATTCAAGGCGGATTCCAGTTTATCTCTAGTAAAACATCACGATTTGTGTGGGAATGAGCCGGCGGGGAGACCACAACAAACCACAGAAGAGGCCGAAGATATCGCGTTGCCAGATTTGGATAGTGCTGCTGAAAGAAGAACAGTCGAAAATATTGGAGTAATAGAATTGAATATGTCGAGGCATGATACAACTGGCAAAATCGACGAGTATAATTGCACTCATTGTGGGTACCGAGCTAAACAAAAATCAAATTTGAAAAAGCACATGTTGAAACATACTGCGAGTGAAAACATCAATTGGTTCCAGTGCAATCATTGTTCGTACCGAGCTAAATATAAGTCAGCATTGAAAGAACACATGTTGAAACATGCTACAAATGAAGAAATCAACTGGTTTCAGTGCAATCATTGTTCGTATCGAGCTAAGCGAAAGTCAGATCTGAAAATGCACATGTTGAAACATGCTACGAATGAAGAAATCAAGTGGTTCCAGTGCAGTCATTGCTCGTACCGAGCTACGTATAAGTCAGGTCTGAAAAGCCACATGAACTTCAAACATACTGCGAATGAAGAAATCAACTGGTTTCAGTGCAATCATTGTTCGTATCGAGCTAAGCGAAAGTCAAATCTGAAAATGCACATGTTGAAACATGCTGCAAATGAAGAAATCAACTGGTTCCAGTGCAATCATTGTTCGTACCGAGCTAAAAATAAGTCAGCATTGAAAAGACACATGCTGAAACATGTTACAAATGAAGAAATCAACTTGTTCCACTGCAGTCAATGTTCGTATCAAGCTAAGCGAAAGTCAAATCTAAAAATGCACATGTTGAAACATGCTGCGAATAAAGAAATCAACTGGTTCCAGTGCAATCATTGTTCGTACCGAGCTACGTGTAAGTCAGGTCTGAAAAGCCACATGAACTACAAACATACTGCGAATGAAGAAATCAACTGGTTCCAGTGCAGTCATTGTTCGTATCGAGCTAAGCAAGAGTCAGATCTGAAAATGCACATGTTGAAACATGCTGCAAATGAAGAAATCAACTGGTTCCAGTGCAATCATTGTTCGTACCGAGCTAAAAATAAGTCAGCATTGAAAAGACACATGCTGAAACATGTTACAAATGAAGAAATCAACTGGTTCCACTGCAGTCAATGTTCGTATCAAGCTAAGCGAAAGTCAAATCTGAAAATGCACATGTTGAAACATGCTGCGAATGAAGAAATCAACTGGTTCCAGTGCAATCATTGTTCGTACCGAGCTACGTATAAGTCAGGTCTGAAAAGCCACATGAACTACAAACATACTGCAAATGAAGAAATCAACTGGTTCCATTGCAATCATTGTTCGTACCGAGCTAAATATAAGTCAGCATTGAAAAAACACATGTTAAAACATGTTACAAATTGAGAAATCAACAGGTTCCAGTGCAATCATTGTTCGTACCGAGCTAAGCAAAAGTCAAATCTGAAAAAGCACATAATGAATCATACTGCAGATGAAGAAATCAACTGGTTCATGTGCAACCATTGTTCATACCGAGCCAAACAAAAGTCTAATTTGAAAAAGCACATTTTGAAACATTTGAAAATTGAGAATGGTAACTAAGAATGGTAACTAAGATCATACTTAGATACCTAATCACCGACCAAAACTATCTACAGAGTTTACATGTGGCTCGGTACGAATTATCTCTACGCGACTGTGCTAATTTTCTGAAATCTTGTGGCGCCCTAACTACTATTTTCATCTATACAGGGTGGTCCAGGTTATAGTAGCAATAACTCACCATTCGATGGTCCATCAAAAACTAGGTCGACATGCATAATTTAGTTTTTTCCCAAAACGCTCCCTAAAGGAGATAGAGCCCTTCAAAGTTCAGTTTTTAAAATAATTTTTTTGCAATAACTCTCAAGTCATCAAAGCGATTTTCACCAAATTTGGTACAAATACTTATGAAATAAATACCCATCACTTGACGCAGATAACTTTTGTCAAAATTGTCCAGTGGCGTAGATACCAGAGGATTGTTCAACTTCTTCCACCCCATTTTCTACGTCACTGAATATTTTTGAAAGATTATAATTTTTTTGAATTCCTTGTTCAATTCAGAAAAAAAATGTTACTCATGTAAAATTTTGATTAGAGGCTTCATTTCTGAGATATTTGGGTTTGAAACTTTGGAAAACGCTTCGAAATCGCGACTTTCTAAGGCCTAAAAATTAAAATCCAAGAAAACTCATGATTCCTCAACTGCAATAAGTTTTCTAGGTCGTTTGAGTTGATTTACTGCCATTTTTTGCTGAGAAACGAGGCGTTTCCAGAAAAAAACAATTTGGGCTCTGGAAAGTGGCAATTTTGTGATGTTTTCCAAAGTTTTAAACCCAAATATCTCGAAAATCAAGCCTCTAATCAAAATTTTACGAGAGTAACTTTTTTTTCTAAATTCAACAAGGAATTCGAAAAAATAGTTTTCTAAAAATATTCAGTGGCGTAAAGAATAGGGCGTGAAAAGTAAAACAACTCCCCCGTGTCTACGCCACTGTACAATTTTGACAAGAGTTATTCACGTCAAGTGATGGGTATTTATTTCGTAAGTATTTGTACTGTAGCGACTTGTGTATTGTGTAGTATAGTAGTAGGGATTTACCTAATGTAGAGAAGGGGATTCATTATTAGAGACTCGATGTAAGACAGCTTATGCTTGGCATTCAATAAACACACATCAAACCTACAAGTTACTATCTGAATTAACCCGACATCGAACGTAGCAATTCCCACACCTGCAAGAGGTTAAAGACGGAACGAGAGCAGCAGCTACACCGAAGGTGCAGCATAAAAGATGTAATGCTGATCGAATGTATTGGCGACCACAGCACCTGTACCTGCAAATGGAAAATTGGCACCGACCACGGCACACCCAACCCCAAGAAGATGAACGAAATCCCACGACAACCATGGACGTACCAGCCGGTACCCACACCATCCAGACGACCCGCAGCTCTCATTCAACAGGCACTCGGCGTTAATAAAGCTTGAAGAAGACGGCATCATCAAGATCAGCCAAGACAACGCGCAAACCATCTATGAGCCAAGAACAGGAACCCTTCCGATTCATCTACGAGGAGTTGTCGGTATTCCAGCGGAATCTAGCGAAAGATTCCATACAGAGAAGGGCAATTAGCGAGGTATTGCGCGCCCATTTTTCTTAACTAGAGAGGATAAGGCAAGATTTTGTTAATGTTAAGGATGATTTTAATAATTTAAAAGTCGTAAAGTCCGAAGGTTGGATAAAATCCGTAAAACAATACGTACAAGCTATTAAAGACTTGATAACGTCAATTGAGACGATTCTAAAAAATAGAGAGGATTCTGTGAAGCCGTTGGAAGCCGTAGTTCTATCACTTCAAAACATGTTCAATAGTGAGAATACAAGATGGCGGCGGGGCATCAATTGTCAAAAATTGGATGTATCCTGATGAAGTTCACTTCGTCTGCAAATTTCACTCAAATCGGACCACTTTCAGAGAAATTCAAAATGGCGGATCAAAGATGGCGTCCAAGTGACAAAAATTATTGGTCAACTTTATATGGTGGACACGTACACATTCGATTGACGTTTGCACCACATGGATATCTCTTTTCGTTGAGGCATAATTCTCCTAGTTCTATCACTTAGAAACATGTTCAATAGTGAGAATACAAGATGGCGGCGGGGCATCAATTGTCGAGAATTGGACAGACCTTGATGTGGTTTACATTGCCTGCGAATTTCATTTCAATCGGATCACTTTTAAAGAAATTCAAAATGGCGGATCAAAGATGGCGGCAGAATAACAAAAAACCAAAAGTCAACTTGACATCCTAGACATATGGAGCGGTGGTAGCCGAGTGGTACAGGTGATGGCAAGCCAAACCATTCGCGCTGCCCTGTGTGGGTTCGAATCCTACTTCATCCATGGATATTTTGTGCTGTCCCCGAGGTTACATGGTAGATCAGCTTATAGCTGAATGCCGCCTCGTAAAATAAGACAATTAAATAAATAAATAAATAAATAAATGAATAAATATGTATTATTGATCAGCGTTTACACCACATCGATATCTTTCTTCCCTGAGGAGTTATCCCGGGTACGGACGGACGGACGGACAAAGTGAAGCTAAAAGCGCCTTTTTTCCATTTTTGGGGAAAGTTCGCTGAAAATGGCGAGTGGTTATAGATTACCGTTTAGTAAATCGAACAGTACTGAATGACGATTACCCTCTACCTTGTATCAATGAAATTTTGGACGCTTTAGGAGGTGCTATTTATTACAGTCACCTTGACCTTTGCCAAGGCTACTATCAGGTTGGTTTGAGCGAACAATCGTTGTTTTTTTTTATTTAGACGATCTATGCGTCTTCGGTCACAATCTGGTGAAACATAACGAGAATTTAATACAAGTACTTTACAGACTAAGGGGAGTGAACCTTAGGCTCAATCCAGCAAAATGTGAGTTTTTGCAGAAAGAAATGCTGTACTTGGGACATGTTATATCGGGAGATGGCATTAGTCCTGACCCTGAAAAAAATTGACGTTGAAACAAAACGTTTTGTCGCTTTTGCAAACTATTATCGGCGTTTTATCGACCGATTTGCGCACATTGCAGCACCCCTGAATCACCTTTCAAAAAAAGGCGTCGAATTAAAATGGACGGAGGAATGTCAAAATGCTTTTGAGACGTTAAAATCGGCTCTAATTCACCCACCAATCTTACAATTTCCAAATTTTTCAGAAGATAACGAATTTATTTTGAAAACAGACGCATCAAGTTTAACTTTGGGGGCAGTACTTTCGAACGGCGACGATAGACCTGTAGCTTATGCAAGTCGCCAGTTAACAAAAGCTGAAAAAAAACCGGCCCGTAATGCATAGAGAACTTCTTGCGATATCTTGGAGTTTGAAAAAATTCCGCCCATATGTCCTAGGCCGAAAGGTTGCTATCCAGACAGACCACCGCCCATTAATTTTTCTATTTTCTCTGAAAGACCCAGGGCCTCAACAGGTAAACAACAGTTTACCTAACTTGAGACCGTGGATGGTGAAGAACCAGAGAAGACCAACTGGGCCTAGGGCGTGTCACATGTGATGGCGTACGAATCGGGGCGTACTCTATGTATTCTGCAAACTGCTGGTGCAGACAGAGCTCACGGACGACTGAGCTAGGGCCAATACAGATGGTCACTGACAGGCAACGTAAGTTGCGACGGAGAGGCGATGGATGAGCTAGAGGACGGTGAAGATTGATGTTATGATGACGTGGGAGAACTAGAGGACGTAGCCGTGGATGCTGCGGTGATGCATGGGGCCGGAGGAAGTACATCTCGACGGCGGGAACGATAGAGGTACGGCAGGAACCGATAAGGCAGGAACTGGACGGATAGGCTGGCTCGACGCCGTAACGACTCGACGGCGGAGAAGAGGGTCCATGGACGGCCTGGGTGGCCAACGGGCACCCTGCTGCTTCTACTCAGCCATGTTGTTTTTGTCTTTCGCCGGAGTCATAACGAAGCTTGAGAAAACCAAAACAAAACAGCCAAAAACGTCCCCCTGGCAACCGCTTTCCTTTTTCTCCCACTGCCCACTTCATTATCGATTTCGGTTGTACTTTTTTGCGCGGCATTTTTGCCAAAGATTTTCAGCTGCCGGTTGTCTCTTGGTTGTCACAATTGACCCTTGGTCAACCATTCTCAAACTGGGGAGTAAATGCCCCTTGAATTGAAATTATCCTCAATGGAATGGCAGAGAGCGCGGTCCAAATAGCGAGGAACATTTTAAGGAAGTCATACGAAAGCGAAACATATTTATCCCGGCGCCACATGTCACTTGTGACAATTATGATGACACATCTCGTTTCTACCTGACCTGCATTTCATTTGATCATGTTTTGACGAAAGAACACAACTTGTTTGAAATGGCTGTGCCGAGAAGGAAGTTCAAAGAAGCTACGACGAGATGCGTTCACGATGTGTGTAAAAGTGACAGCTAGGAACCAGTCGTTGGTCAGGCGGCTAGACAGAGCATGCAGCGTTGCCAAGTTTCCATATTCACACTGACAGGTGCACGAAAGTTTTCAAAATCTGGCGATTTTACACATGCGCACCTGCCCTAACGAAGTAGCCTACTAAATATACTTTTAGAAACAACTTGAGATTTTATTTTAGTATTTTTACGACATCTGTACATTGTGACATTGTATGTTATACATGTCATGTGTCACTGTAGTGTTGCCAATCTTACTAATATATAACATTCAGTTGTGGTTTGAAAACTCGCTGGTTATCATCACTGAGTAATTCATTTGTTGCGACCCATACCACTATCCCATAATAGGGTCATTCCCGTGGAGTGGAGTGCCTTATCGACCTGAGATGATGAAACACTCACTTTAAGCGAGTCATAGAAGAAGGTAAGCTGGTAAGCATCAATTTCTGCATTACGAGCCATTGATTCAGTGCAGGGGGGTTTGTATCACCACAGTACCTACGTACCCAACATTTCACATCTTCAGTAACCACATTCCTTAGATGTTGCTTCAATCTGATGCATACATTGAAAAGAAAAACATTGTCAGTGTCAAGAAGTTCCCTTCAATACACTATTTTCCTACTACGGTGCGCTTGCGTTCGGTTGTCAAATGAGTAAGATTCCCGGCGCGTAATTGAATATTCGAACAGGTTGGTACAAATTCGACTAGAACATACGCGAAAGTGATTGATAGCGATGTTGGGTACAAAACTTTTCTATGTATTTGATAGATGTATTACATTCGATATATATAATTTCAAAACGTAAAAACATAAGCGATGATTTTGCAAATGACTTTCTCTGCGATATGATATGAACACTTACAACACTCTTGAGATGTAAATGGAAGGATTGCACTACCCTGGGTACATCTGGTTGTCTCCAGCGGTAACTGCCAATAATCTAGCAAAATGCCAATATGTGTCGCTCCTAAAAAGTACAAAAATATTGCCAATATTTCCTATTACGAGCTCCAACTTTGATTACCGTCTGACTCCCACGTAAATATTGATACGAACATTTGGAACAGTAGATGTGTTGACAATTTGTTTTCCAGTTGGGCTTGTTAGGATGATTAGAGCATGGAATTACCATTAAAGGTCCTTCTACAGTGCAGGATTAATAAGGGAGCTGCTTTTCCAAGCAAATCACGTTCTGAAATGGCATAACCTTAAAAATATGTGTCAAAACACAGCTAAAATTTCTGTTGTTTCGTCGTTAACTGTCGTCTGTCAAAATTTGTACCACCCTGCTGACGCTTGCGCTAAGATGACCTTAAAACGAAAAAGATGTATGCTCGTAACTACACCTACCAAAGAGCTCACTGGTTTTTTTTGGAAGTAGGTATATCAAATGCCTTTGGAAGTAATAAAAGCCGATTTTTGTATGTTTGAACAATTTTTTACTTGTCATCAACTTTTGTACTCTTGAAAGAAATGCTGTAGCATTGTGTTGTGTATTCCTACCTATTAATTTACATTAGCATATGAGCACTGGCCATTTTAATCATCGTCGTCCGCACATCGCAAAATTTGCTTCAGCACAGTGCGCCTAGTCTAAAATCTAATTTAGCGGCAGCATTTTTGTACCATGTGCCGCTTTAAGCTGACTTTATGTTTGGATTTGAAAGAACACTTTGTACACTTGAACCAACTGATGTCTTTAGAGGGAGCATGTTTCAACATGTGCTGCCTCAAACCGCCCTTTTGTTTGGTTTTATAAGAACACTTTGCACACTGGAACCAGACGATGTCTTCAGCAGCAGCATGCATCAACATGTGCCCTTTTAAGCTATTACTATGCTTGGTTTTGAATGAACATTCATTACATTTTAACCAATTGATGTCTTCAACGGCAGCATGTTTTAACATGTGCTGCTTTAAACCGCTCTTTTGTTTGGCTTTAAATGAACACTTTGCACATTCAAACCAAACAATGTCTTCAGCGGCAGCATGTTTCAACATGTGATTTTTCAAACTCACATTATGCTTGGTTTTGAATGAACATTCATCACATTCAAACCAAACGATGTCTTCAGCGGCAACGTGTTTCAACGCGTGCCTTTTCAAATTCCCCTTTATCTTGGTTTTGAATGGACATTTATCACAATTAAACCAATCGACGTCTTCATCGGCAGCATGTTGCAACCTGATGTGCTGCTTCAAATCGCATTTTGTTTTGGATTTATAAGAACAGTTTGCACACTCAAACCAAACGATGTCTTCAGCGGCAGCATGTTTCATTCAACATGTGCCTTTTTAAATGCGATTTCTCTTTGGATTTATATGAACACTCTGCACATGGAAACCAATCAATGTCTTCAGCGGCAGCATGAGTCAACGCGTGCTTTCTCAAATCGCCCTTCGTTTTGGATTTATGTGAACATTTTGCACATTGAAACCAAACGATGTCTTCAGAAGCAGCATGTGTCAACGCATGCTTCTTTAAAGCGCTCTTTGTTTTGACTTTGCAACAACACTTCGCACATTGGAACCAAACGATGTCTTCAAGGTTAGCATGAGTCAACGTGTGACATTTTAAACTAGAATAATGCTTAGTTTCAAATGAACATATATCACATTCGAACCAAACGACGTCTCTAGCAGCTGCATGTGTAACCATGTGCTTCTTCAAATCGCTCTTTGTTTTGGATTTATAAGAACACTTTGCACACTCAAACCAAACGATGTTTTCAGCGGCAGTATGTTTCTTCATCATGTGCCCTTTCAAACACACTTTATGCTTGGTTTTGAATGAACATTCATCACATTCAAACCAATGGATGTCTTCAGCGGAAGCATGTTTCAACATGTGATTTTTCAAACTAACGTTATGCTTGGTTTTGAATGAACATTCATCACATCCAAACCAATGGATGTCTTCAGCGGAAGCATGAATCAACATGTGATTCTTCAAACCGCTCTTGTGTTTGGATTTATGAGAACACTTTGCACATTTGAACCAATCGATGTCTTCAGCAGCAGCATGAATCAACATGTGCTTCTTTAAACTACCCTTTAGTTTCGATTTATATGAACACTGTGCACATTGAAACAATTCAATCTGTTTATGGGAAGCCTGAGTTGACATGTGCTCTTTCGGCTTTTTTTTCCGTCTGAGTTGCGTGCTCGGACGTTGTGCGTGCGGAAAGTCTTCAACATGGTCAACTGCATTGGTCTGTGGTGGTGTTGCAAGGATCGCGGCCGATCGATGAGAATTCGTGTGTTTCACCTGAAACAATGCGGAATCGGACCCGCATCGGCAATGACCGCATGGAAATTTTTGGACTTCTTCATTGCAAAACGAGCTTTGTTCAATGTTGTCGTCGTCGATCCCGCCGTGATGTTTGTTTTTGCAGTGTTCGTACAAGTCCCAATTGTAATAGGCCTTGAATTCGCAGCAAATGCACGAAAACTGTTCCGGTTCTACGATGGCATGGAACAGTTCTGCCGCGTAAACATTTTTATGGGCCCTCTGAATGTGGTGTTCTAGTTGGAACTTGAGGTCAAACTGATATGAACATTGTTGACACCGATGTATTTCAGCCATTACTGACGATCTGGAATAATAGCCATTATCAGTTGTTATAGTCGCGAAAATTTAACAAACGATGTACGTCATCGGTTCATTCGT
The DNA here is from genome assembly GCA_949128115.1 of Anaspis maculata. Lineage (NCBI taxonomy): Eukaryota > Metazoa > Arthropoda > Insecta > Coleoptera > Scraptiidae > Anaspis > Anaspis maculata. Next base: position 71,866,497 of record OX421966.1, read on the forward strand.
TCATTTCAACTTGAGAAACATATCTTATTTTCATATTTCTCAGTAAATGCCTAAAATTTCAGTACCTACATCTCTTCTATCACACACTTATTTCTTACCTAGATAGGTTGTGGAGGTAGGTATTTGGTTGATTTTTATGTTTTTAAACTAAATACGTAACAGGTTAAGTAGCACCTACACGATTAAATGGCACAATTCCACCATTTTGTAACAGCTAGCTACCTAAATAGATAGGCCACTCTACATACAGCAGGCGTGGATGAATTTGAGTGCCATCTACCGAAATGGGACAGTATCATTCGCATTGTACTGTGATATCTCGGAAGAAATCTGTAGAAAATTGTGGCGGGGAAATATGAAATCCCTGTATTTTTATTCTTTTTACTTTTTTCAAGCCCAAGTGCAAAAATTATGCACAAAAGGTATTTCACAGTAATTTTCTCGAATAACATTGTTAAATCATTTGAGAAAATTTACTGTTGTCTACTCTTCACACATAATTTTTACAAGTAAAGCTTTTTCACAAGAACTGTTTAGTTTGTAATTTACGACATCATCCGCTGAAACACAGACGGCGCATTGCAAAGACCGAAACTCATTCGTAAAAATTCAAATTTTCCATCTGGTGTTATGAAGGCCGTTTTCTCGATAAAATCAAGGCCCATAGGGACTTGATAATAGCCCGAAAATAAATCAAGAAGTGTAAAAAGCTTGAAATTGGCCAATTGATCGATTTGATCTTCAATAAGAGGGAGCGGGAATTTCTCTTTGATCGTGATACTATTCAATTTCCGGTAATCCACACAAAGCCGAAAATTTCCGTCAGGTTTTGGAACCAGGATGACTGGACTGGAGTACGGTGGAGTGGATTTACGAATGATATTGTTATCCAACAACTCCGATGTCAAAGCTTCAAGTATTTGACGTTGCGATTCCGGTAAGCGATATGGATTATAAGAGACCGGGTTAGTACACGTTAGTTTGATACTCATTTCAACACCAGTGGCTTTTCCAATTTCTTGTAGATTAGTTGCAATGCAATCCCGATAGGTGTTGAGAAGTTGAAGGAGTCGTGGTTCAGTATTTTTGTAGCAAACAGTTTTGATTTCCGAAAGCGAATTTAGTGTTTGAATTATGTTTATGTTCAAGTTAGGCAATTCGGAGCACGTGCTGAATTTCATGGCTTTTCTATGTTTATAAAAAGAGACATGGGGTTGAGAAAGGAAATTAGTTCCAAGTAAGATGTCTCCGGGACATAGGGAATCAGGAACCAAAATAAAACCAACGATTGCAGTTACGGAGTCAACTGATACTCGGATCGGAACCTAAGTAAGTTAGCCGTTAGCCCTTACGCAGTTACGCACATCGTGACGTGTTCTGTGAAGGAAATCGCACAGCGTCGAGAATTGATACCTGCCTACTGATTCACTAAAAAAAAACGCGCTATTGAGCCTCACGCTCATGAGGGCATATCCAATTCGCCTTTCCTATTTACACGCCCCCTCTGACGTCATAGAAAGATGCGTACGCGCACGTTGCACCGTGCCTTGTCTGTGTGTTGTGTTTTGACATGTTTTCAAGGTTATGCCAAATCAGAAAGAGATTTGCTTAGAAAAGCAATTTGCTCTTTACTCCCACACTGCAGAAGGACCTTGCATGCTAATTTCATGCTCCAATAGTCCTAACAAGCCCGACTGGAAAACAAATTTTCAACACATCTACTGTTCCAAATGTTCGCATCAATAGAGTCGCATCAATATCATTTGAGTAGGAGTCAAACAGTAGTCAAAGTTGAAGCTCGTAACAGAAAACATTGGCAATATTTTTGTACTTTTTAGGAGCGACACATATTAGCATTTTGCTAGGTAATCTGCAGTTCCTATTACGAGGCAACCACATATACCAAGGGTAGAGCAATCCTCCCATTTTCAATTCAGAGTGTTGTGAGTGTTTATATCATACCGCAAGGAAGGACTTGCATCATCACCGCCGAATGTGATATATGGACACTTCCAGCAAAGATGCAGCAGCCAGACGACAACATTATGTTATAGCCAGCACAACAGAGCTATGTAGCCATCATAATGTTGTAACAACATAATCTCATGACGAAATTACAGAATCACCTCAGCCAGAAGTGGAGTGAAAGTGACATTTTATAAACATAACCTTGAATAGGTCCCTTCGTTTTGTTCTTTTTTGAGTGCGCATGTCTGGCACGAATTCCATAGTTTCGTACACCAATATTAAAAATTAACACAAAAAAATAATGTAGTGCACCTAAAATTTCACAAATAATTTGATTGAATGTTAGATACCATTTTTTATATTCAAAGGAAATGTTTCATTGAAATTAAATTCAATGATCATTTGTGGAAGTTCAGGAACAACGAAAATGGCAAGAGCGCTCAAAACAGCAAGACATCGGCGCCAACTGTCACTTGTGACAATTATGATCACACTTTTCGTTTCTACCTGACCTACATTTCATTTGCTGATGTTTTGACGAAAGAACAGAACCTGTTGAAAATGGCTGTACCGAGAAGGAACTTCAAAGAAGCTACAAAGAGATGCATTCACGGTATGTATAAAAGTGACAGCCAGGAACCAGTTGTTGGTCAGGCGGCTAGACAGAGCATGCAGCGTTGCCATTCAACTGACAGGTGTACGAAAGTTTTCAAAATTTGGAGCCTTCAAGCATGCGCACCTGCCCAAACGAAGTAGCCTATTTCGTGCATCAGCAGCATGGCAAACTGGTAAAATGGAAACAGAAATGGGTCCTAAATGTTGCATACGTTTTTGACGTAAGAAAACACAGACGGGCCAACAGAATTTTGTCCTTTGTTTGGGCTTTTTGAGAGAAAAAAAGCGGAGAGGCGGCTGACGATGGTGCAGTAGGTATGCGCGCGCTTGCTGTGGGCATTTCTTTCCATCTCATCGAAAGTGAGCATAAGACCCTTTCACTCTAGCAGATAGAATAGGTGATCGTGAATGGTTACCTTTTAAAAATCGAATGTTTCGAGTCGAAGTAACTTGTTTAACGAAAAGTCATTTCTTTATTTCAAAAAGTCAAATCTCTTATCCAATCGATAAGAGAAAAATTGAACAACGTGTATTTGAAAATTCAATATCCAAGAAAAACAAAAAAATTTGCTTGTACATATTGCGCCTCGTCGAAACAAGGGATTTTAAATCATTTCTCACATTTAAACCAATCGATGACTAGCGGCGCGGCATGTTCCAACACGTGCTTCTTTAAATCGCTCCTGGTTTTGGATTTATAACAGCACTTTTCACATTCAAACCAATCGATGTCTGTGTAGTGGCAGCATGTGTTAACATGTGCCGCTTTAAACCGCCCTTCCATTTGGATTTGAATGTACAGTTTCCACATTCAAACCAATCGATGTCTTTAGCGGCGGCATGTTTCAACATGTGCCTCTTTACACCGGACTTTAGTCTGGATTTATAAGAACACTCTGCACATTGGAACCAAACGAGGTCTTCAGCGGCAGTATGTTTCATCAACACGTGCATTTTGAAACTCCTACAACGCTTGGTTTTGAACGAACACTTATCACATTCGAACCAATCGATGTCTTCAGCGGCAGCATGCGTTACCATGTGCTGTTTAAAACAAGAATGATACTTGGTTTTGAATGAACATTTATCGCATTCAAACCAAACGATCTCTTCGGCGGCAGCATGTTTTTTCAACTTATGCTCTTTTAAACTCCCATAGTGCTTGGTCTTGACTGAACATTCATCACATTCAAACCAAACGATATCTTCAGCGGCAACATGTGTCAGCATGTGCCTTCTTGAACTCGCATAATGCTTCGTTTTGAATGAGCATCTATCACACTCGAGCCAATCGATGTCCTTAGCAGCAGCATGTTTTAACATGTGCTTTCTCAATTGCGATTTGAGTATGGATTTATATGAGCACTTTGAACACTGGAACCAAACGATGTCTTCAGCGGCAGCATGTCTCAACATGTGCGTTCTCAATTGCGATTTTTGTTTGGATTTGAATGAACACTTTGCACATTGAAACCAATTGATGTCTTCAGCGGCAGCGTGTATCAACGCGTGCTTCTTTAAATCGCTCTTGGTTTTGGATTTATAACAACAATTTACACATTCAAACCATACGATGTCCTCAACAGCAGCATGTGTAACAGCGTGCCTCTTTAAATCGCTCCTGGATTTAAATTTATAACCACACTTTGAACATTGGAACCATACAATGTCTTCAGCAGCTGCATGTGTCAACGCGTGCCTTTTCAAATGGTAGTTCGTTCTAACTTTATAAGGACATTTTGCACATTCAAACCAAACGACGTCTTCAGCTGCAGCATGTTTCAGCATGTGCACTTTCAAAGCAACATTATACTTGCTCTTGTATGAACATTTGTCACATTCAAACCAATCGATATCATCAGCGGCAGCATGTCTCAACATGTGCTTTTTTAAACCTCCACTTTGCTTGGCTCTGAATGAACATTTATCACAATCAAACCAATCGATATCTTCTGCGGCAGCATGTCTCAACATGTGCCCTTTCAAACTATTCTTGTGTCGAGTTCTGAAGGAACAATTCGCACATTGGAACCTATTGACGTCTTTGGAGGAAGCATGTTTTAACATGTGACGTTTCAAATTGCGCTCATGTTGGGATTCATATGAACACTGTGCACAGTGAAACATTTTCATCTCTTTATGGAAAGCATGAGTTGGCATGTGCTTTTTTGGATCCTTTTTTCGCCTGAGCGAGCTCGAATGTCGAGTGCGCATGAAGTCTCCAACAAGGTCAACTGCATTGGCCCGCGGTGGTGTTGTAAAGAAGGCCGCCAATCGATGGGAATCCATGTGTTTTACCACAAGCAATGCGGAATCGGACCCGAATCGGCAATAATCACATGGGTATTTATGAAGTTCTTCATTGCAAAATGTGTTTTGTTCAATGTTGTCGCCGTCGATCCTGCCGTGATGTTTGTGTTTGCAGTGTTCGTACAAGTCCCAATTGTAATAACCCTTGAATTCGCAGCAAGTGCAAGAGAACTGCTCGGGTTCTACGATGGCATGGAAGAGTTCTGCCGCGTAAACATTTTTATGGGCCCTTTGAACGTGATGTTCTAGTTGAAACTTGAGCTCAGACTCATATGAACATTGTTGACACCGATGTATTTCAGCCATGACTGACGATCTGGAATAGCCATCATTAGTAGGTAACTATTACTGCCTATAAAAATATAGTTCAGTACACCGTCCTCTACTGGTATACACTTTAATTGGATTTCAAATACATTTCTGTAGGTATGAAATCCATTTATGACTACCTAGCAGCAGTCTTGATAAATAAGTAATTAATGAAAGTAGGTGTGATTACCTACTTACCCAGATAGAATGTAGACAGAGGTTAGGTATTCAGTTGAGTTTCATCTAGTTGGTCTAGTTACGGGAATGTACAACGGTTTCATAACAATATACGGAAATGATAAATAATGGAGCACGAGGTTTGAGTGTGGATCGGATGAATGACGTAGGTAAAGAGAGAGACCGGCATCTGTCAAGCTCATAGGTAAGTTGTGCTGTCATCAGTGCTGCCACCACACAGTAGTCACCAAGGATGTGTAGCAGCATGTAGTCACCACACCACCACCTGGCTGCGCGCGCAGAGAAAGAAAAGCTAGGGGTGCGTTATCTTTCGTCATATCTGACTTCGGGCAATGACAATAGGTCGCGGGAACATAAACCGTCACCTTGGCACCCGCTATGGCAACGTTGCAAGTATGCCTGACGTGGCAACTGCGCAATGCGCATCCTTTTCGACATGTCGCGACGTTCGTAGCGTTTGCCGATGGCAGAGGGAGATGGCGCTGGGCGCGCGAGCGGCAGCCGCGGGCACAGGGGGAGAAGAGAACCAGCTGTGGTGAGAAACACGTGATTTTATGTGCAACGAGTGTTCGTCGTTCTTATGAAGTCAAGGTTAGTTTCTCATGATTATTGTATCGTCATTTTGGCTTCCACCTACTCACCAAATTATGCATTTCGATACCTATTTTGTCCGCAAAATTGTTGTACATAACCCGAAATTCTTTGTTCTCTTTGTTCTCAACGGGCTTGCATAACCCGCAGTTTTTCCCCTTTGAAACCAAGGTGCTTTGAATGTTGTGATTTTTCTACTCCTCAAATGATCTTGATGGCAAAGGCCGCAGTCCACTGGGCGTGCACTTTGCCTACTCATGACGTAACCTCAGAACTGCGCTGTCGCGCGTATTTCGAGGTTTCACTATTGTTTCTTTCCCACAAGTCACGTCACAAACAGTAAGACGACAAAAAGGAGCTCTGCTACGCCAAAATCAACCCCTAAGTAGAGAACAGTACTTTTCATGATTCATTCTCGTTTCATTGTTCATTGGCGGGTTATACATGAAAGTAAAGGAAGGAGAGAAGACTTTAACGCTTCTCCGTGTCCGGGGGGGGGGTCCACCTTAGGGATGTCCAAATGTTGTCGGTGAATCGATTAGTGCTAATCGAATCGAATCGTAATCAATAGTTTGATTCGATTAAAAAATCGTATGAAATGAATCGATGCATCGAAAAGAACCGATCTTTGTGCATTCAGTTCGGCGGGGCAACTTATTTAGGTTTGTGGTGTCAATAGCTGATGCCCCTGGCAAAAAATTTCAAAATAATAATAATAATGTTGACAATAATAAATGATTTTTCATCGATAGTCGACCCAAATGACCAAAAAATTGAACGGTTTTTCGGCATTAACGAGTGTTGTCGCGTGCGTAATAATCGAAACAACAATCGCATTAGTTTAAATCGATTCACTAAATAATCGTATCCAGTTGAATCGATTAAACTTTTCAGATGCATCGTTTCCATTGAATCGATTCAAGTATGAATCGAATCGAAGTTGGACATCCCTAGTCCACCTGCTCGTATGAATCTGCCTTGTTGAGTCTACTAACCTTTTCTTATTTGAAGGGAAATTATGTAATACGACGAAGAGAGGGCCACAGGTTGACTCGAGTCGATTTTGTCGATACTGTATGTGATTACTGTTTACTAACCATTGTTTTGTTTTGTATGTATGTATGTATGTATGTATCTGTGGGGTTTGTGATGGGTAACTGCTGGGAAATTTCGGGCGAATGCGTTATAGATACTCCTTTCTTCCAATTACTTACAAAGACTATGACCAACTTCAACTTTTTTACTTATTTACCTCTCACCTGTTTCTTGTTCATCTATCTACCTATTCATCTCTTATTTGTTCCTTGTTTATTTACCTACGCCATCACTTATCATTTGTTTCTTGATGATCTATTCACTTGTTCACTTATCATTTGTTTCTTGCTGATTTATTAACTTGTTTACCGATCATTTCTTCATCGTTTACTTATCTATAAGCTTCTTTTGTTTGTAAAGTGTAAAATTAATTGCTGAGCGTAGAGTTTTCTCCAAAGCGTAAGCGAGCGGGTTTTCTTTGGTTGTTACGTAAATAACTTGTGAACGAAACAAACTTTCAAAGAGGTTCAAGCACCGATTCACGCTGACTTGATCAATGCATCACTGGAGTGACCTGTCATTTCATCATGACTCATTCACACTCGACTTTTGTTCAGATCATTTGGGAAGGGATTTTTCAGCAATCAACCAGGCTATACGCAGGGGTTTCTTTGACGTGTGTTCTTCCCATGTGTGCCTGTCAGCGAATACATCACTTCTCCTTTGCGATTAAATTGACAGTTCAACATGTGAAAGCGAGTATTTTTGGCGATTTTGGATATGTAGTAGAGCATTCAATTCTGAACAGAATATCAAATTCTCAGGACGTCCATATTTATTCCGAGGTTTTGCTGATTTTTTTTACTATTTTTCCTGTACTAGATGTGTCGTTCCATCCATGCATCCATGTTTCATTTTATTTCTCTGCAGAGATAATTTCTTTTTTTTTCTGAATGCCATGAGTCTTTTTCGAGCGAGTAACCGTTCATGACCGGTTACACTTGGTTATAAAATTTGACGTTTGAGCGAGGATTGGTTATAAGCGGTAAAGGAAGTGCCGCCATTTTGATATCATCACCGGTTATACATTTCATAACCTGGTCATGAGGCTGGTTATTGTCATGGTGGGGGAACAAATTGTGGCGGCAACAGATTTGAATTTGAAACAAGCAGCGGTCCAGAATTTCCAAACGTGAAACGTACCTAACCTAACCTCAAAAACTTGACTTGGCGACGAGAAGAATCGAAGACGATGGACTCATCTGCGATGGACCCACAAGAACATCGGGTAATCCAGATGTCCGGTGGCCGCCTGATGGTGGTTTAATCCTGAAAGTACTTGTCATACCTCCTAATTATGTAGTAGAAACAGAGATGTGGGTTAAAAAAAACGTGTTCGTTTTTTTTTGTTTCTTATTACGTTTTTTTTGTATTAAAACAAAGCCCCTTGTTTTTTTTGTTTTAATTGTTTTTTTTTCCTTTTGTTTTGTGTGATATTCCAACAATTTCCAGCTTCCTCCTCTAACAACAATATTTCCATGCCACGATTGCAACGCTCGAAGCTTGGGGTATGTAAGTTATGTTACAAACAGCACAAACAAAAACAGCCGAGCTGTCAATTATGCCATGCATATGTCAGTTATGTCATGTGAGTGATATGTCATTCGCGGTTCAAGTGCAAAGTTGCGATTTATTACTATCTGTTTTATGCTAGGTATGTTATAAATACATGAAATAATATCAGAAAAATAGTTCAATACGATTTGGGTACGTAGATCACCATTTAATGAGAAAAAAACAAAAAAAACATTAAAAACAAAAAAAACCGGTTTTTATTTCTTAAAAAACGCCAATTAAAAAAAACCGTTTTTTAACATCTCTGAGTAGAAATATGAATAGTTGATTTTCAATTCAATTCAATAAACTATTTATTGTTCCTTCGGTATCACACCATGAACAAGAAAACAAACAGGATTTCATAGAAATTGTACGTGTGATGTGATCGCGATACACGTGTGATCCACAAAATTCGTAATCAGGGCACTGATTGGGGCCCACCTAGGTGACTTCGGAAACGAGATGTTCATCGATTCAAGTGACTGGATTGGCTGAATGACTGAATTTTTCACCTTCAAAGCTATCCTAGATTACGAATGGTTTAAGGTTCAAGTCCACGGTATGTAACAGAGACAAGTACAAGTACGTAACTATTTGAAGCTATCAGTCCCTCGTTTCCCGCCAAATGCTGATAACCAAAGTTATAACCGCAACGTTTTAGCGAGAAATGTCAGATGTCAAAAAATGACAGTATCTGTCATTCTAATGTCAACCGCTAATAACCAACCGGTTACAAAAAGTTACTCGCTCGAAAAAGACTATAGTTATCTTTCGCCTCCAGACCAGAGATGTCGCGTCGGTTGGTGGTATTTGTACCGTCTAGGTGGAAATCACCCACTATGCGCCGATGTTCGTCAGACTTGCCAACCTGCTTGCCTAATTTTGATAATTATATTGCGTGCGCATTGGGTCAAAAATTTTCCGACGGGATAGGTGTCTTTATTACTTGTCAAATTTTCATGTAGACAATTCTGTAGACAATGTAGGTGTGGCAGGAATCTACCCACCTCTATTGCCTTCTAGCGCTACCAGGCTACTAGACGTCCTACTACGGTCGCTCTTAAAAAACGCCTGCACGATTAAGTCACTGGTTTATTGGAAAGTGGAACAAATACCTCTAGATGATAAAAACAGATTTTCGGATTTTTTTTACAGTTTTTCACTATAGTAATTACTTTTGTACAGTTATACAGTAAACTATGAAAGCATATGCTCTAGCGTTGTGTTGTCTACCTATTCCTACTACTAGGCACCCACCTACCTACCCCTACCTACTTAGTTTACATTGAGATGAGCACTGATCATTTTAGCCATCGACGTCCACACACCGCAAAATGTGCTTCAGCATATTGAGCCCAGTCAAAACATCCAACGCAAAATGTCTTCAGCGGGAAACATGTTTTAGCATGTGTTGCTTCAACCCGCCCTTTTGTTTGGATTTATACGAACACTTTGCACACTGAAACCAAACGATGTCTTCAGCGGCAGCATGTGTCAACATGTGCCTTTTTAAACTATTACTAAGCTTGGTTTTAAATGAACATTTATCACATTTAAACCGAGATTTCAACCTATCGATGTCTTCAGCGGTGGCATGTCTCAACATGTGCCCTTTCAAGCTCACATTATGCTTGGTTTTGAATGAACATTTATCACATTCAAACCAATCGATGTCTTCAGCGGCAGCATGTCTCAACATGTGCCCTTTCAGGCACACATTATGCCTGGTTTTAAATAAGCATTTGTCACAATCAAACCAATCGACGTCTTCAGCGGCAGCGTGCTTCAACATGTGCCTTCTCAAACTCGCCCTATGCTTTGTTTTGAATGAGCATTTATCACATTCAAACCAGTCAATGTCTTCAGAGGCAGCATGAGTCAGCATGTGTGGTTTTAAATCGCACTTTTGTTTAGATTTATAAGAACACTTTTGAGGAGCTTGTGGTGTGGTTAGTTAGCGCGTTCGACTGCCACTCCAGAGGTCGCGGGTTCGATCTCCGCCGGGGACGGATTTTCGGCCTCGAAAAACAAGCTCCTTGGTTTAGTTGGAATGCTTGCTAAATGCAAGACGCGCCGTGTGTCGCATAGCACGTAAAATACGAACGATGGTGCCGACCCCATGCGATGTTGGTGGTCGTTAAAAATCCCTACCCTGTGTTGGAACACACAGGGGTTCGGCAAAATTTCCGGTATAGTGGGGGAAAGCATTCACCGGCGTCGGTGTTAGGCCTCGTTGCGGAAATAGGCCGACGTTAAATAAACGAATAAAAAAAAAAAATAAGAACACTTTGCACAGTGATACCAAACGATGTCTTCAGCAGCAGCATGTGTCAACATGTGCCTGTTTAAATGCGATTTCACTTTGAATTTATGCGAACACTTCGCACAGTGAAACCAATCGATGTCTTCAGCAGCAGCATGTGTCAACGTGTGTCTTTTCAAATCGGTCTTTGTTTTGGATTGATGACAACACTTTGCGCACTGGAACCAATCGATGTCTTCAGCGGCAGCATGGATAAACATGTGTTTCTTTAAATCGCTCTTTGTTTTGGATTTACGAGAACACTTTGCACATTCAAACCAACCGATATCCTCGGCGGCAGCATGATTCAACACGTGTCTTTTCAAACTATACTTATATCGAGCTCTATAGGAGCACTTCGCACATTCATGCCAGTTGATTTCTTCAGAGGTAGCGTGTTTCAACATGTGAGTTTTCAAATGGCCCTTGTATTTGGATTTATATGAACACCGTGCACATTGAAACAATGCCATATCTCTGTGGGAAGCACGAGTTGGCGTGTGCTTTTTTGAATCTTTTTTTCGTTTGAGCGTGGTCGAACATTTAGTGCGCGGGGAGTGTTCAACAAGGTCAACTGCATTGGCGTGTGGTGGTGTCGCAGGCATCGCTGCCAATCCATGGAAATCCGAGTGTTTCACCATAAACAAAGTTGAATCGGACCCGAATTGGCAATAATCGCACAGCAATTCATGAAATTCTCCATTGCAAAATGAGCTTCGCTCAAGGTTGTCGTTGTCAATCCTGACATGATGTTTGTTTTTGCAGTGTTCGTACAAGTCCCAATTGTAATAACTCTTGAATTCACAGCAGTTGCACGAAAACTGCTCCGGTTCTACGATGGCATGAAACAATTCTGCCGCGTAAACATTTTTATGAGCCCTTTGTACGTGGTGTTCGAGTTGAAACTTGCGTTCAAAGTCATATGAACATTGTTGACACCGATGTATTCCAGCCATGACTGTCAATCTGGAAAAAGTACTTAGTCATTATTGGTAAGTACGAGGGTAAGTAGATACCTACCTAACAATATAATTCAGAGGTAACTACTTACTGTAATGTCCGATGGTAAGGCAGGTGTTGATGAAATTCAGAGCGTCCAGAACGGTTAACAAGGTTCATTAAAGTGTAGTTAATAAACATGCGTCGTGTTCAGAGGGCAACAAGGTAGAGAACGCCGACTCTCTCGCTCTCAAACGGAATCGAGTTTCAGCGCCATCTATCGGACTTTCACATAGTGTCTCTTGTTTTAACAGCAGAGTCCTGTAGTTTTTTATTACCGACATTTACCCGGTAAATTCAATTTTTTCATTATCCAGGTGTCCGTTCACGATAAGAATTTTTCATGACATTTTTATCTTACTTGATACTTTCTAGTCAAAATTTCGCATTTCTGAATGGCCTAAGGTAAAAAAGCTATTCAAAAAATGTGAGATTTTGGCTCGAAGTATCACGTAAGTTAAAAATGTCATGAAAATATCTCAGCGTGGATGGACACTTAATAATAATGAAGTTTAATTGATGCCTCGATTGATGCATTAACTTCAATACAATTTGAAGTTCTATGACTTTAGAAATTTTCATAGCTAGAAAACGTTCATTTTGCATGATTAATGCATCAGTCTAATGGACGCTAGTTACAATTTGTAATAATAATCAAATCAAACATAATAAAACAGTATTAAGATGCAGGTTTATTAGATGACAAAATAGCTTATTTAGCAGTATTTCATAACAAGATATTGTAATATCTAATTATAATTTATATTGGAACAAAAATAAATAATAGCTTTTCATAGATCCAGTAACGAAGATTCACAATCACAACTAATTTTGTTCAGTCAACTGAGGGTCGGTATACAATAAATAGAACAATAATTATGAATACAGTGTCGGTACACAATAAATAAACTGCTCAACAATGAAAGTGTTACAAAGCCAAAATTCACCCAATTTTGAACCGCTATAACTTTTGATTGGCACATATGATTCTGATTTTGTTTTAAGTACTGAATAGCCCAATCTTTTGGCCATCTTCCTTGTCAATATGGAATCCACAGAGCTTTTCATAAATTTTCTACAGGGTGATGAACAGAGCAGTGCAAAATTGATGAAAGTTCAACATACCCCCGTTTTCGCAAAAATTTTTTTTTGGGAGTATTAACACCAAATTTATGAAGAATGATGTGTTCCCTCGAAACGGTTTTTGATATTTCGGGATTCCAGTCGAAACAGCCAAAATGTGATTTTTTTATTGTGAATACTGCACCGGGTGACCATTTGAAAACTATCCACCTGCAATAACTCCCGATTCCTAGTGAATATTTCTTCGAGCAAAAACAGGTCGATTTTCATATCAAAGGGGACATCTAAAACATAAATTGGCAAATTTCTATCTTGAGCCCCCTCGCCCCCACTCACCCCAACTTTGAAATTTCAAACGACATGACCTACCTTGCGACACATCAAATTGAAGAGATTTAAATTTTCTTTCTGAAAAAAATATTTACAAAAATATTAACCCCACCTTCCTTCGCCCTGAACATTCTCTGACTGTCTTATTTTCAATTCTGGACCTCTCAATTGTTCTTAATTCAGTCAGTGTCATCATAGAAAACATCGAAGAAAAGAATTTTCGGTGGAAAAAGTGCTACCCAAATTGACCTTTTTGCTCTCCCCCACCTCAGCTTCAAAATTTTACGAAACACTACCTACTTTGTGATACATCAAATTGAAAGGAATTGAATTTTCCTTCCGAAAACAATTTTTTTGAAATTTTCAACCCCTCTCCTAATAAATTAGACATTTGGGGTGTTTTGTGAGGAAAATGGGGGTTTTAAAAAGTTTGAAAAAATTTTGTACATGGAGAGAATTTAACTTCCTTCAATTTGATGTATCACAAAGTAGGTATTGCCATTTTAGATTTTTGAGATGAGGTGGGGGGAGCGAAAGGGTGAAATTTGGGTGGCATTTTTTCCACAGAAAATTATCTCTTCCGATGCTATTGCAGGATGACGTTGACTGCATTGAAAAGAATTGAGAGGTCAAGAATATCAAATTGGACACTCAGAGAATTTCAGGAAGAAGGGTGAGGTTAAAAATTCTATAAATATTTTTTCGGTAAGAGATGGACAGATAAACAAACAGATAGACAGATCTTATTGACAGAATCCCATTCAGGGGACCAACATTTCAAGAAATGAAGCCAAACATGCCTATGTTTTGAAATTTGAGGTAAAGGCAAAAAATTCCAAAATGGCGGAAATGTTGTTGATCCAATTCTGATGACTTTGTCCCATGTTGACTAAAGAGAGTAAAAACTAGTCTTTTTTCAATGCTAAAAACTCGAATTTTAGGAGTAGTACCAAAAAGTACACTGCCAATTGGGCTTTAAAGCACCCCTACACTAGACATTGGGAACGTGTTGCAAGTCAAATTGCTCAGAATTGTTCAGTGAACAAGCCTACCAAGTAGTGTCATCTTGATATGAAAAGGTCTAATGTTTTTGCGTTGCTACAGGAATAATATACAGTATTCACAATAAAAAATCACATTTTGGCTGTTTCGACTGGAATCCCGAAAATTCAAAAACCGTTTCGAGGGAACACATCATTCTTCATAAATTTGGTGTTGATACTCCCGAAAAAATTTTTTAACGAAAACGGGGGTATGTTGAACTTTCATCAATTTTGCACTGCTCTGTTCATCACCCTGTAGAAATTTCATGGGGGGCTCTATGGATTTCATATTGACAAGAAAGATGGCCAAAAGATTGGGCACTTCAGTAGTCAAAACAAAATCAGAATCGTTTGTGCCAATCAAAAGTTACAGCGGTTCAAAATTGGGTGAATTTTTGCTTTGTAACACTTTCATTGTTGAGCACTTTAGTTCAACAATGATTGCAAATACAGTATCGCATGATGTCTTCTGTCGATGTAGGTACCAGAGAAATAGAGTATCTGAGAAGGTAAGAGCACAACAACATTTTGATTCTTCTATCATGAACACATCATAAAAACAGGAACGCTTAGATTAAAATATGCTCAGATACCAGTAAAAAAAATTCTCTCATCTTTTTGTCAGTAGAATAGTAAATAATTTTGAATTCAGTTATTGATGTTTTCAACAAACCCAATCATTTACAAGTAAGGTTAAAGTCACTTAAATCATTCACGTCATATTCTCTGTCCATTTGCTCAACCCATTCACTCTTTTACCCTCTTTTATGAACACTCCTTCAGACTTGAGGAGATCTTTTGCTTTGTTTGCTATTTGACAATGACAAGTCCTACCTTTTCAAACACGGTTTGTTTTGGCAAGCAATCATCTCTGTTGTTTGCTGTAGTTAGTACTAGTTGGTAAACAAACAGTTCTTAGCAATAAACTTGCCCTTCCGCTAAAACATCCTTGCCTGATATTTTATGATTTGTTTTGATGTAAATTAACAAAATTATGTTAACTTCCGTGGCTCTTGCTCTACTTGTACTTGTGGGCTGGAGTCTTCAGAGTTAGAGGGACCAGCTGTGGCATCTGCTGCAGGCAGCTTTTGCAAATTTTCTATAAAAAAGGAAACATATACAATAGCTTGTCATTGATTACAGCAATTCGTTACAAAATACCTTTCAATTTTTCCGGTCTCACATAAGAATATTCGGTGGCTTCTGGACAATTAAAGCAGTTTTCTTCCGTTGACGCTGATGGTTCCCATCATAGTCTAGAAAGAAATTTCACAATTTTTAGTAACTTCTTCATCGACAAAACACAGATAGCTATGAAATACACCTGATAGGTACGAAACCAAGCTCAGATTGGGGAAGGCAATAAAATGGGTTAGAATGGCACTCTCAGCATCACACAATCAGGATTTTTTAGGGTTCTAGTTTTTAAAATTGTTCACTTTGTGAATTTCTTATCTCAATGATATTGACTTAGCATAATTATCAAACATACCTGGTAACTCTAAAGTCGGAAGCAAAGACTTCCTTGAACGCCCTGATGAGTCCTCTATGCAGATGCCAGCAAAATGAGTTTTGCAAACCGGGTGGTTTCGCAGAAACGTCAAGTCTTCGGAACCCTGCTGTATCCTTTCATTGCTCATTTTCTGGATCCAAATTTGCCAAACATTTGGATCCGACGGTATTGCAAACCTGAGTTATGAATAAATCGATTAGTTTTCTTGTGACTACCGCACTTAATAGAAAAATTGGCAATTTTCGCTATTTACCCAGTGCTTACCTAGGCGAAGTTCTATCCTCACAACTTGGTACACAACAAGGTCGCAACGCAATCTCTTCACGTCCATTTTCACCAGAATTTTCACTTGTTCACTATTCAAAGTTCACAGAAAAAGCGGATGATGAATCCGTTATTTTTTAGCTAACCGCACTTTTTTGCGTGCTGTCACATAAACAACGATACGTCTTGACGATGACAGCCGAGAGCCGCCGCCGAAGGTCGATTGGCATTCAAATTTCGTGCATCAGCGCCATCTGTTGGACTTTCACATAAGCTCAACTTGGAACTTTCGCGGCAATCCCACTTGCCACCCCCTGGTCGTGTTGGGGTATCGATGGCAGAAAAAGAGGGCGTGGAGCTCTCTTTCAGTACAGTACAATAAACTTTTTCGAGCGAGTAGGTAACTTTTCATGACTGGTTACCACGAACCCTGGTTACACTTGGTTATTCGGCAATACTTGGAATTTGACATTTTAGCGAGGATTGGTTATAAGCGGTAAAGGAAGTGCCGCCATTTTGATATCATCATCACCGGTTATAGGTAGGTACCTACATTTCATGACCTGATCATGGGCATGGGGGTGGTTATTGTTATGGTGGGGAAACAAATTGTGGCGGTAACAGATTTGAAAGAAGTGGTCCACAATTTGCAAACTTCAGCAGACGTAGGTACCTAACCTCAAAAGACTTGACGTGACGACTTGACGAGAGAAGAAGAATTCTATGAGAATTATGATGGACCCACACCACAAGAGCACCGGCTAGTCTCTTTAACCTCCCCTAAGGACCCCGCACGATTCTTATGGAAAATGGCTCCCGATTAAATTCTCTGAATTTTTGATATGTTTGTAGCTCATGAGATACCTACTAATCAAATACCGTGAACCCCACCCAGTGGGCAAGAACTGGTCCCAGTGATGTCGCATAGTAGTCACGAAAGGATGATGTGATGTCCTAAATAAAAGCCCAGAAACCTCTGCAATATGTTACAGGTACCTCTTATGTCAGTCATTTTGTGTCCAGTTTAGTACATCCCAGCAATGTTGAACTGGGAGGTTTGTCAGAAGTTCAATTAAGATTTCGCAGGGAAGTTGGTTTTAGGACATCTCTTAAATGTTCGCGGCACGATGTTTTTAGGCCGTCCGATTAAAAGTCATATAGTTTTCCTGATTAATGGTGCGATTTTCTGGAAAATAACATTCCATAAAGGCTTTGTTACGCTGTTATTGACTAGGTAACAGCCAATGGCCGACAGGATTTTTTACATAACAGAGCGTTTATGGGATGTTATTTTTTACAGAATAGCACTTATGTAAAAATCCATGTCGGCCATTGGCTGTTGCCTAAGTAACAACGTAACAGAGCCTTTATGGAATGCAATTTTTTAGAGAATCGCACAATTACTTTTTACAGAATCGCACTATTAGATATCCAGTGAATCTCGATCCGATAGTTGTTGTGGGAGTACCTATGACTATCCATGTTCAAAATCCTATTCGAAAATGAGTGTATTATGTCCCTAATTCATGTAAAACAACTACGCTTACATGAATCAGAGACAATAACTCCGTTTTCGGTATTCTGAACATGGAATAGTTTTATCTCAAACCGAAGAATATTGATATTGGGTTATGGTCATTCAAAAATGTTTCATGAAGGTCTCAATAACGCAGCTCAGTTTGATGGAAACGACATTGACAATGGAGTCTCTGTGAACTAACAAATCCACCATGGATATCCGTTATTGATGATTAGTGAAGTTATTAAAAAATTTCCAAAGTAGCTATGGCATAATATGGTATGGTACAAAATTTTTATTTAAAGAACTTTTATGAAACATCTGTGAGAATGAATACAAATATAATATCTTGGTGTAAAAGGTAGTGATATAAAATAATTGCAACAGAATTTTTATCCACCGCTGACTTAATTTAAAATATATATACCCAGTTCCCCTGTCTTCGGTAGGGAGCAATCGAGCATTACTCAGCACCAAACTTCATTCATTACACAGACTCCCTTCTGTATCTTTGAGAAGCGTGGCGGAGCCGCTCCTTGAAGTGTTCAAATTCGCTTTCAGTAGTTGTAAGAAATATATTTTTCACTGCACACTGCACCTGGAAAAATACTTCACGTTAGGTTATACCTCACAGTGCCTTGCTATTTTCCATTTTTTAATCAAGTTACCCTGGGTTGCACCAACGCTCAATTGATATAATACGAGATTAGTGAAATTTATTTTGGTCAGTACTCGTTGGTGAATAATAGAAACTCTGGTTTCTCAAAAGAGAATGATCCAATTATTGATTAGCTGAAGATTTTATGCGTTTCCCATGGTCAACCTTCTGGGATTGACCAGATTGAAATCCATTTAATCTCGTATTAGCGTTAATTGCATATCATTTTTTTGGTGCAACCCAGGGTTATAACTTAACGAGTAGGTACTGCTTGAAACTTGAATTAATTTGAAAACGTTTTGAGAAAACTTGCCATCTACTGCGGTTCAGATACGATATTGGTATATTGTTTTTGATATTTTACAAATTTGGAGCTAAAGTGACAAGTACCTAAGTACTTATGTGGCAAACTTTCGAGCCACAGTACCTGAACCGGCAATACACAGCAAGATTTTAAAATAACAAGTTGCTTGTATGTCGGCAGATATACCTATACTCAAAAACTTTGAACTTACTCAGTGAAACTTGAAAAATCTCAGTTCTTCGGCGCAAAATTATTTTTCTGTCCTGTCCAAGAACACTTTTTGAGCTGAGTCATTTTGGTAAAACATTTAGCTAGGACCCTCTTCACGAAATTCTTTGAATATCTGTTCCTCATCCAATGCTGTCAATCATCTTTCTCTAAAAAATGGTTCAATATAGCTTATACCAATATAAATTCACCAAAATACTTACAAAAAATGATCCTGGAGTTCTTCTTTGAAGCTATTCTGTGTCTTGGACCATAACTCAGCAGACTTTCACTTCAAATTCTCCAACATTTTTATTTTTTTCATCACTTTCTAACGCTTGAATTCAACATTCTCTCTTTCACACCACCATGGAATCCCAATTCAATACACCCGAGGATACACCCCTTCAATAAAAAGCGACAGGAATGTCTCTCGATGTCTCTCACAAAACAGGACTGATGCATCTGAATTGCCACCAATTTCTCCTGCAAAATCTGCAGGTACTGCATGTTCTTTGAACTGGACAGATGTACTGGGAACCGCTATGGGTGCTTCATGGAACTGGGCCTTGCCTTATATGTACTGGGAACAGCTCCGTAACGTGGAACCTCAGAGGGATTTACATCTACAGAAAAAAACACGAGCAACAATCAACATTTGAAAGCAATTACCTATTTATAAGAGAAATTGAATGCAATTTTGGGATTAAGCTCAAAGCGTGAAAATATTAAAATTAGTTACCTATTCCCATCTAGGCCAGGCGGTAGGTCATTCTGGATAGAAAAAATTCCGACCAAAGCTTTTATGGTGTCAAACTCTTCGTAAGGTCAGTAGGTATCTACCACTGAGTTTCCGCCCAAAAACGAGTTGTGCTGATTCCTCCACATCTGCCCAAAGGTAAAGGATGTCTTGAAGGTGCAAAAAGACCTATTAAAGCCCCGTACTTTTTCATTTTATTTGCCTCAATGCAAACGTACAATTCTAACGCAAACATTGGGAGCATTTGTCATCATCTTTGTGCCAGTCTTACTGTTGAAAAAAAAGATTTCTTTGTGTGGGTCAGATAAATCACATTTAATTGTTTTTCCACACAAGAAAACGATGGAGCAACATGTATTTTGGATGTTTTCTAATAACTTGCACTTACTGAACCCATTCATGGCGTTAAAAGTTCAATAACAGCATTTTTGAAGATGTTGCCCGCTAAGAAGTGAATAATTTTTACCCGCCTGTTCCGCAGCAGTTTTTTCAATTTTACCAAACACCGTTCTCGAAAATTTTATAGGGAATGACAAGCTGGAGTTGTTTTCTGATGATATTATATCTGACTTAACCGCGGCACGCTTTTTAAGAGTGTAGGAAACTGATTTCTTTTTGAGCGGTTCTATTTTACCCGTGTGCGGCCGTGCCTACTTGACATAGACCGGACTGATTACACAAGCTTGGAAATGTACCCTTTTCCAGCTTTAAAACACGCCCATTAATGATAAAATAATATATAATTTCTTCATAAATCAATGTACAAAGTCTTAATAGTAATGGTCGCATTTTAAAGCTGGAAAAGAGTACATTTCCAAGCTCGTGTAATCAGTCCGGTCTATGTCAAGTAGGCACGGCCGCACGCGGGTCAAACAGAACCTCTCGGAAAGAAATCAATTTTTTAGACTTTCAAGTGCGTGCCGCGGTTAAGCCAGGCACGATATCGTTAGAGAAGAGTTTGAGCTTTCCATTCCTTATGAAATTTTCGCAAACGGTGTTTGATAAAATTGAAAAAATTGCTGCTCAACAGGCGGGTGAAAATTATTCACTTTTCTGCTGGCAACATCTTCAAAAATGCTGTAATTAAAATTTCAATGCCATAAATGGGTTCGATGGATACGAGTTATTAGAAAACATACAAAATACATGTTGCTCCATCGTTTTCTTGTGTGGAAAAACGATTAAATGTAATTTATCTGACCAGCACAAAGAAATCTTTTTTTTCAACAGTAAGACTGGCACATAGATGATGACAGATGCTTCCAATGTTTGCGTAAGAGTTGTACGTTTGCATTTAGGCAAATATAGCTAAAAAGTACGAAGGTTTAACAGGTCTTTTTGCACTTTTGAGGCATCCTTTACCTTCGCGCAGATGTAGAGGAATCAGCACAATTCGTTTTTGGGCGGAAACTCACTGGTAGATAACTACTGACCTTACGAAGAGTCTGACACCATAAAAGCTTTGGTCGGAGTTTTTTCCAGATTGTGGTGACTTTACTGACATACCGCCTGGCCTAATCACCGGCTGTTCAATTTCACCGACCAAGCCACTACCGGCACCAGTGTCCGCTACCTTTCTACTTTTCGTAGTAACCGATGAGATCTCCGGCGGCTGAGGATGGTACATCGGAAACAGAGTCGGGATAGCATCAGGGCGTAATTTCTTTGAACCAGGGTCCTTGTAGCTTTCAACAGTAAAATGACGGCTGCAAATTCGATAGTGTCGAAGCGACGCTCCGGTAAACTTGATGCCCATGTTTTCTTGCCACAATTTTGATCTGTAAAATATTGATTTCATAACGTTTCACTCTGGCAGAAAGACGACATGCATGCAAAGATGCAATGCAAAACTATTCGAAATCAAAATTGAAAATAAGTTAATTAAGTAACTTACTTTGCCACCGCTGATGGAAAATAATGCATATTTTCAACTGCGGCCTCCGAATAACCACAAACGTGGCATATCGCTAAACGAGACGACATTTCCGCTTGGTAAAACTCGACGTGAAAATTTGGAAAAAAAAAAAAAGGAAAACACTTGAAGACACAAACACGAAACATCCATGCACGAAACACAAACAACGGTTGACGTTCAAATCAAATGACGCGAGATTTTTGACGTTGACTTGTGGTTGACAGAGCGCACCCAGCGCCCTCTGCCCCAGCGCAGTTACCTATAGGTTATGATGAGACTTGAAAAAATCATCTCCAGGCAAACTTCGTAGGATGTCTATGAAACATAGCAGGGATATTTTTTTGGATATCCTTTTTGAGAGCTAAACAGAACATCGCAAAACCTCCCAAAGTTGTCCTTGCCCACTGGGCAAACTCAAATAATAATGGACAGTTTTCCACCCACAGGGGGTTGAAGTTGGAGGTTTTGACGGCTCAGAAATGATATTCTGATGTAAATAAAAGCTTTTTATTTGGTTTCACTTCAAGTTGTGTTTCATGCTAAATGTATTTATTCGAAAGAAAAATATGAACCCCCTCCTCTACCCCCAACCCCTATCTACCATCATAAAATTCGATATTACTCCCACAAGCCATGGATGGCTTCTGTGATTTAATTTATGAATTTTGACATAAAAATTATTTTCCACCCCTAATGTTGGGGTGCCGATTTTCCAATTTTCCTCGGTTAATTTAGCTGAAATTCTGGTATTGTGTACTCCTAATTCTGCTGAACAAAAAGTTCCCATACCAAAACTTATTCCTATGGACGGTTTTTTGTTCTACAGGGGACTGAAGTTCAATATTTATGCTCTCAAATATTAAAATTCAGTCCCCTATAGAACGAAAACTGTCCATAGGAATAAGTTTTGGCATTAGAACTTTTTTTGTACAGCAGAATTAGAAGTACCTACACAATACCAAAAATTCAGCCAAATCAACCGAGGAAAATTGGAAAATCGGCACCCCCAACATTAGGGGTGGAAAACAATTTCCATGCCAAAATTCATAATTCAAATCACAGAAGCCATCCGCATGGCTTTTGGGAGTAATCTCGAATTTTATGATGGTAGATAGGAGTTGGGCGTGGAGGAGGGAGTTGATATTTTTTTGTCAAATAAATACATTTAGCATGAAACACACCATGAAGAGAAACCAAATAAAAAGCTTTTATAACCGTCATAATATCATTTTGAAGCCGTCAAAACCTCCAACTTCAACCCCCTGTGGGTAAAAAACTGTCCATTATTTGAGTTTGGGGTTCACGGTATTTGATTAGTATCTCATGAGCTACAACATATCAAAAATTCAGAGAATTTAACCGGAAGCCATTTTCCATAAGAATCTTTTTATCCCCTTAAATTTTTTCTGAAAAATTGTTTATATTTTTTTATTTCGCGTTCAATTTAGAAGGAATAGACCGGAGAAGTGATGACGTCACAACATGGCAACCTGGCCGGCGGTTGACATTTTCTGGAGGCCAACGTCATCACATGAACGTGACGTTTCTATGTTTGGTTGTGTTTGGCATGACATTTTCTGGAGGTTCACAACAAAAGTCACAAAAGTCAGTGCAAAATGGCAGTGAGCATTGCTGAAATTGCCAGCCTAAGAGACAGCCAGCGTCATACAGGCGGACTTGGTTGCAAAAAGGCCAGACATAGCCCAACAGAGAGCTGCGCAAAGCTGCACTCAGAATCACCAGTGCCTACAGAACGGTTCCGCATGATGCAGCACGAGTGCTCTCGGGTATCCCACCCTTCGCCCTGATGCTTGCGATTAGAGGAAACAAGCCTAGGAGCCCACCAGCAAACCAGAAAGCAGAAACAAGGCCACAGAGCAGTTCGTCGAGCAGTGGCAACGGCAGTGGAATGCCTTGGTTCAAAGTTGGATGAAAGAAATACTGGGGAGCCTCAAAAGCCTCAGCGTCAGGACAACGCGGAACACGCTCGTTTTCATTGTAACGGTCCATCAAAGCAGCGAGAAGACCTCGAAGAAAAACTGGACAATCTCGTTCATGAGATGCTCAGAGGCAAAGAGCAATGGATCGCAGTTTATAGTTAGCAGTTTTTAGTTTATAGCAATATAGTTTGATTTCCTCCACCTGATATAGCCCAAAATATGGATTATTTTTTGTTATATCCATTTCCGTTATTCACCTTCCCAAAAAGTTGACAAACACATGACAAACACAAACAGAGAAACGTCAAGTGCATGCCACGTGCCGTGCATTCCACGGTCGTGTCACGTTTGACGTTGGCCTCCAGAAAATGTCAACCGCCGGCCATGTTGCCGTGTTGTGACGTCACACTTCTTCGGTCTATGACCGTGGAATGCACGGCACGTGGCATGCACTTGACGTTTCTCTGTTTGTGTTTGTCATGTGTTTGTCAAATTTTTGCGAAGGTAAATAACGGAAATGGATACAACAAAAAAAGATCCATATTTTGGACTATATCAGGTGGAGGAAATCAAACTATTTTGCTATAAACTAAAAACTGCTAACTATTGTTAATAAAAACCTCAGGTGGCGCGAGAAACGTTTATTAGGTGCACTTTTATGAACATTAGAGCCGGAGCTTTTTCAACCTGCGTACTTCTCCTTCGCTGGCCTGCTCCAAGTCCCCCGTCTCGCCCCGCTGTACGCGCATCCTCTCCACCGCCGGAAGGTCAGGACCGTACTAGGTTTACACTATAAACTGCGATCCATTGCTCAGAGGGCCCATTGCTCTTTGCCTCTGAGCATCTCATGAACGAGATTGTCGACGGCGATTCTCCTGCCCAGTTTTTCTTCGAGGTCTTCTCGCCGCCTTGATGGACCGTTACAATGAAAACGAGCGTGTTCCGCGTTGTCCTGGTGCTGAGGCTTTTGAGGCTCCCCAGTATTTCTTTCATCCAACTTTGAACCAAGGCGTTCCACTGCCGTTGCCACTGCTCGACGAACTGCTCTCTGGCCTTGTTCCTGCTATCTGGTTTGCTGGTGGGCACTCCTAGGCTTGTTTTCTCTAATCGCAAGCATCACACAGTGGTCGAATTGAATAATCTACCTGTGCAAAAGTCCAGAAATATGTAGTGATAAAACTTGATAATTTTGACAGGTTTCTGCACAGAATTGTCCAGTGGTTACTGAGACAATATTTAAAAAAAAATTGGCCCACAAGGTAAGTTGGCGTAGGACAAATAAAAGCCGAGTGAGTTTAAAAACGCAAAAGCGTCGAAAGTTCGTAAACCTTCTCTAGTGTGTTTTTGCATGAACTATGGATATTTCTACTACAGGTATTGATTGTTTATGTCTAAATGATGATATCGAATTATTTTGGATCATATTTGAGTGAAATGCGACATTAAATGACGTGTTTATCCAAAATTTCATTCATTTTATAATTCATAAGACCAAAAATATCTATATCCGCTTATATTCGACTAGTAACATTTTTTTCCATAAAAACCAAAGAGTTAGTTGTTGAATTTAAAAAAATTCAACTGCATTAAGTTGCAATCAAGTGAATATCGAATTATTTTAGGTATTGTGTCCGTATCTCGGCAAGAGTTGTTTGACATTGGCGCAAAGAAAAAACGTCAATTGCAAAAAATTCTGCGGTGTTTTCACACGTTCGGACTAGATTGGGACTAGGCAACACGCAGATGATAATTTGAAAAAAGAAATAAAAGTTTCAAATGGCATCTCAAAAAAAAAACATTTTTTGAGAATGATGGATTCATTTCAGCCTTCAAATATGTCCAAGACATTTCGTTTTACTTTTAAATGACATAGAATCACTTAAAATGACTAGTAACATACCCAGGACATGTTTGAATTTTATAATGAATCCATCATAAAAAAATATATTTTTTTAGATGCAACTGTACATTTTTCAATTTTTTTTTCTGAAGAAAAAAGTTCAGAAGTGTTATGCATATCCCTAATCAGGATGTAATAATAATGTGCATTAGACATCGATTGTGGTGATCAAATACAAAGTGTTTCAAAAAAGGTAAAAAAATGCGACACCCTGTATATGGGACGAAATGGAAAATGATACTTGACATATTCAGAGACTACGGGAAAAATTGTTGAGGGGAAGTTTCTTCTTTTTTAAATTATCATAAAGGGTAAGTATTTCATGGGGGTTATCTGTCTCGCGAGGACACCCTGTACGTATAAAAGGCACATCAGAGTGTAGCTTGGAAAGTTGATATCTTTGTAGTGTTGTTTTGTTACTTGGTGTGGGAAGTCAATAAAATTGTCTCATATATAAATTGACATACATGAATTCCAAGATGAATTCTATGAAATTCTGTCATTTTGAGTCACCCTGTATTTATCACCATCATCTAATTCGAGTACATAATGGTCTATATCACTCACTATAATTATTAAATGCAACAGTTCACATTAAAACCAAACATGTGTTCCATTTTGATTTTTGCACAGCTAGATTATTCAATTCGACCACTGTGCATCAGGGCGAAGGGTGGGATACCCGAGAGCGCTCGTGCTGCATCCCTGCATCATGCGGAACCGTTCTGTAGGCACTGGTGGTTCTGAGTGCAGCTTTGCGCAGCTCTCTGTCAATGAGTTGGGCTATGTCTGGCCTTTTTGCAACCAAGTCCGCCTGTATGACGCTGGCTGTCTCTTAGGCTGGCAATTTCAGCAATGCTCACTGCCATTTTGCACTGACTTTTGTGACTTTTGTTGTGAACCTCCAGAAAATGTCATGCCAAACACAACCAAACATAGAAACGTCACGTTCATGTGACGTTGGCCTCCAGAAAATGTCAACCGCCGGCCATGTTGCCATGTTGTGACGTCATCACTTCTCCGGTCTATAGTAATTTTTGGAAAATTTTGATTGGAGGCGCCGTTTGTGCCAAAATATAAGTAATGTGGTTGAAGGCATAATATTATAAAAACTGAAATTATAACGAAGAAAACACTTGGTAATAAAGATAAATTGATATAGGACAAAAAAAAAATTGGTAATATTTAAAAAGTGAGCTATTTCAAAATTATATAAATTCATTTGCGAGTTTATTTTAACAACACCCCTGTGCCATTTGATGATGGGTGCTTTCCATTTAAAACACTTTGTGTCGGTTTGTGTCAGTTTGTGTTACCTACTTAGCTTGTGTTGATGACACACAGCAACACAAATCAAATGGAACGCACTTGTGCCGGTTTGTGTCGACACAAGTCGACTTGTGTCGGTAAATGGAAAACGCCCGATGAGTGGCGACTACGAAATTTTGAAGTGCCGACTGACAGCAGTGACAGCCGTCACTCAAGTTCACGTAATTTTCTAAAGTTTTGAAACTTTTGAACTTTACTGTCTTGAAACTAGCTTAAAACGATCTGTGTAGCATAGGTTTTAACATACTTATTTTCCCCCTTTCGGAAATGTCGGCGTTATGTCGTCATCATCAACAAGAAGTGCACCAGCGTGGTTTTTGCCGAATATCTTAAATTTTGGGTTATCTGACAGCAAAAGATGTGAGCAGTCATTTTGAAACCAATGAAATTCCCTACGGTATGGTTTTCAAATTAACTTTCTGCGACCTATGGTCTTTGAGATAGAGCTTCTGGAAGCAAGAGTCATTGTCGTGAAAGATCCATGGCCACTTGACTCAAAAAACTGAAATTTCGATGTGACGAAAAAATTTCAAAATGCGATTTCTCGTAAATCCTTGATGCTATAGTTGCGGTGATGGTCGTAAACTCTTTCTCTTGAACCGTAGATTACGAATATTGAAAAGTCAAAAACGTCACATTGTACATATACAGGGTGTACGAAGGGCATCAAATCAGATCAGAGAAATTTGACATATTTCTTCGATTTAGACAATGCGAGACTCTAAGCACCTATCACGAGTCCAATATCAATATGCATTGCACTGTAAGTTTCACTTAATACACCCAAAAAGTGGTCAGCGCACAGCTTTTCTGTAAAATGGTTAAGGCCCTCTGGAATCATCAAAATTTACAATAGCAAGAAATGTATGTAACAGTACCTAGGTACATATTATATACCTACCAAGAGACCAAAGTGATTTTTTAATCCCTTGGGTAAAGTTTGTTGCTCAAGGGCCTTTTGGGTCCAAATCCCCAAATTGAAAATTAACTATGGTCCCTTGGTATATAAATATAATATAGGTACCTACCTACTCTCGAATATACTGTTACATACATTTCTTGCTACTGTAAATTTTGATGATTTCAGAGGGCCTTTGAAACATTTCACAGGAAAGCTGTGAGCTGACCACTTCTTGATTGCATTGAAGGTGCGTTCAGTCAGCTTATTCAGCCGCAAGTTTTAATTTTATTCCATTCTTGGTCGTTAACCCCCCTACTACATTGCGCGCTATGATATTAGTTCGAAGCGAACCATTTACTGATCAGCAGAGGGCGCGACAACGATGACGATGACCGATGACCTCTGTTGTATGGCAGTTCCTTGTTCTGTGGTGGCCTCCTGTTCTGCCGAACGTACCTAGTATTTCTTGTGTTGCTTACATAACTTCCGATTTGTTGTACCTGTGCATCAAAACAAAATGTAAGTTGCTAGTGATTGCCTTGGATAGTTCACATCAAAATCCCAGTTCTGTGCTATTTTAGGTTAGAATCATCCGAAGTGGTGACGCCCGTTGGCAAGTACAACTGTTCGCAGTGTTCGCATCGAACTGAATCGCCCTTTCAATTGACCCACCACGTCCAGAGGAATCATAAAAATGTTTATGCAGCCGAACTGTACCATGCCATTGTTGAACCAGGACAGTTCCCTTGTATCTGCTGCGACTACAAGAGCTATTATCAATTCGAATTGTACGAACATTGCAAACAAGTACATAGCATGAGGACGAGCGAAAACAATGAAAATGAGACGTTTCGCCAAGAAGCTGAAAGATTTCCGTGTGACTACTGCAGATTCAAGGCGGATTCCAGTTTATCTCTAGTAAAACATCACGATTTGTGTGGGAATGAGCCGGCGGGGAGACCACAACAAACCACAGAAGAGGCCGAAGATATCGCGTTGCCAGATTTGGATAGTGCTGCTGAAAGAAGAACAGTCGAAAATATTGGAGTAATAGAATTGAATATGTCGAGGCATGATACAACTGGCAAAATCGACGAGTATAATTGCACTCATTGTGGGTACCGAGCTAAACAAAAATCAAATTTGAAAAAGCACATGTTGAAACATACTGCGAGTGAAAACATCAATTGGTTCCAGTGCAATCATTGTTCGTACCGAGCTAAATATAAGTCAGCATTGAAAGAACACATGTTGAAACATGCTACAAATGAAGAAATCAACTGGTTTCAGTGCAATCATTGTTCGTATCGAGCTAAGCGAAAGTCAGATCTGAAAATGCACATGTTGAAACATGCTACGAATGAAGAAATCAAGTGGTTCCAGTGCAGTCATTGCTCGTACCGAGCTACGTATAAGTCAGGTCTGAAAAGCCACATGAACTTCAAACATACTGCGAATGAAGAAATCAACTGGTTTCAGTGCAATCATTGTTCGTATCGAGCTAAGCGAAAGTCAAATCTGAAAATGCACATGTTGAAACATGCTGCAAATGAAGAAATCAACTGGTTCCAGTGCAATCATTGTTCGTACCGAGCTAAAAATAAGTCAGCATTGAAAAGACACATGCTGAAACATGTTACAAATGAAGAAATCAACTTGTTCCACTGCAGTCAATGTTCGTATCAAGCTAAGCGAAAGTCAAATCTAAAAATGCACATGTTGAAACATGCTGCGAATAAAGAAATCAACTGGTTCCAGTGCAATCATTGTTCGTACCGAGCTACGTGTAAGTCAGGTCTGAAAAGCCACATGAACTACAAACATACTGCGAATGAAGAAATCAACTGGTTCCAGTGCAGTCATTGTTCGTATCGAGCTAAGCAAGAGTCAGATCTGAAAATGCACATGTTGAAACATGCTGCAAATGAAGAAATCAACTGGTTCCAGTGCAATCATTGTTCGTACCGAGCTAAAAATAAGTCAGCATTGAAAAGACACATGCTGAAACATGTTACAAATGAAGAAATCAACTGGTTCCACTGCAGTCAATGTTCGTATCAAGCTAAGCGAAAGTCAAATCTGAAAATGCACATGTTGAAACATGCTGCGAATGAAGAAATCAACTGGTTCCAGTGCAATCATTGTTCGTACCGAGCTACGTATAAGTCAGGTCTGAAAAGCCACATGAACTACAAACATACTGCAAATGAAGAAATCAACTGGTTCCATTGCAATCATTGTTCGTACCGAGCTAAATATAAGTCAGCATTGAAAAAACACATGTTAAAACATGTTACAAATTGAGAAATCAACAGGTTCCAGTGCAATCATTGTTCGTACCGAGCTAAGCAAAAGTCAAATCTGAAAAAGCACATAATGAATCATACTGCAGATGAAGAAATCAACTGGTTCATGTGCAACCATTGTTCATACCGAGCCAAACAAAAGTCTAATTTGAAAAAGCACATTTTGAAACATTTGAAAATTGAGAATGGTAACTAAGAATGGTAACTAAGATCATACTTAGATACCTAATCACCGACCAAAACTATCTACAGAGTTTACATGTGGCTCGGTACGAATTATCTCTACGCGACTGTGCTAATTTTCTGAAATCTTGTGGCGCCCTAACTACTATTTTCATCTATACAGGGTGGTCCAGGTTATAGTAGCAATAACTCACCATTCGATGGTCCATCAAAAACTAGGTCGACATGCATAATTTAGTTTTTTCCCAAAACGCTCCCTAAAGGAGATAGAGCCCTTCAAAGTTCAGTTTTTAAAATAATTTTTTTGCAATAACTCTCAAGTCATCAAAGCGATTTTCACCAAATTTGGTACAAATACTTATGAAATAAATACCCATCACTTGACGCAGATAACTTTTGTCAAAATTGTCCAGTGGCGTAGATACCAGAGGATTGTTCAACTTCTTCCACCCCATTTTCTACGTCACTGAATATTTTTGAAAGATTATAATTTTTTTGAATTCCTTGTTCAATTCAGAAAAAAAATGTTACTCATGTAAAATTTTGATTAGAGGCTTCATTTCTGAGATATTTGGGTTTGAAACTTTGGAAAACGCTTCGAAATCGCGACTTTCTAAGGCCTAAAAATTAAAATCCAAGAAAACTCATGATTCCTCAACTGCAATAAGTTTTCTAGGTCGTTTGAGTTGATTTACTGCCATTTTTTGCTGAGAAACGAGGCGTTTCCAGAAAAAAACAATTTGGGCTCTGGAAAGTGGCAATTTTGTGATGTTTTCCAAAGTTTTAAACCCAAATATCTCGAAAATCAAGCCTCTAATCAAAATTTTACGAGAGTAACTTTTTTTTCTAAATTCAACAAGGAATTCGAAAAAATAGTTTTCTAAAAATATTCAGTGGCGTAAAGAATAGGGCGTGAAAAGTAAAACAACTCCCCCGTGTCTACGCCACTGTACAATTTTGACAAGAGTTATTCACGTCAAGTGATGGGTATTTATTTCGTAAGTATTTGTACTGTAGCGACTTGTGTATTGTGTAGTATAGTAGTAGGGATTTACCTAATGTAGAGAAGGGGATTCATTATTAGAGACTCGATGTAAGACAGCTTATGCTTGGCATTCAATAAACACACATCAAACCTACAAGTTACTATCTGAATTAACCCGACATCGAACGTAGCAATTCCCACACCTGCAAGAGGTTAAAGACGGAACGAGAGCAGCAGCTACACCGAAGGTGCAGCATAAAAGATGTAATGCTGATCGAATGTATTGGCGACCACAGCACCTGTACCTGCAAATGGAAAATTGGCACCGACCACGGCACACCCAACCCCAAGAAGATGAACGAAATCCCACGACAACCATGGACGTACCAGCCGGTACCCACACCATCCAGACGACCCGCAGCTCTCATTCAACAGGCACTCGGCGTTAATAAAGCTTGAAGAAGACGGCATCATCAAGATCAGCCAAGACAACGCGCAAACCATCTATGAGCCAAGAACAGGAACCCTTCCGATTCATCTACGAGGAGTTGTCGGTATTCCAGCGGAATCTAGCGAAAGATTCCATACAGAGAAGGGCAATTAGCGAGGTATTGCGCGCCCATTTTTCTTAACTAGAGAGGATAAGGCAAGATTTTGTTAATGTTAAGGATGATTTTAATAATTTAAAAGTCGTAAAGTCCGAAGGTTGGATAAAATCCGTAAAACAATACGTACAAGCTATTAAAGACTTGATAACGTCAATTGAGACGATTCTAAAAAATAGAGAGGATTCTGTGAAGCCGTTGGAAGCCGTAGTTCTATCACTTCAAAACATGTTCAATAGTGAGAATACAAGATGGCGGCGGGGCATCAATTGTCAAAAATTGGATGTATCCTGATGAAGTTCACTTCGTCTGCAAATTTCACTCAAATCGGACCACTTTCAGAGAAATTCAAAATGGCGGATCAAAGATGGCGTCCAAGTGACAAAAATTATTGGTCAACTTTATATGGTGGACACGTACACATTCGATTGACGTTTGCACCACATGGATATCTCTTTTCGTTGAGGCATAATTCTCCTAGTTCTATCACTTAGAAACATGTTCAATAGTGAGAATACAAGATGGCGGCGGGGCATCAATTGTCGAGAATTGGACAGACCTTGATGTGGTTTACATTGCCTGCGAATTTCATTTCAATCGGATCACTTTTAAAGAAATTCAAAATGGCGGATCAAAGATGGCGGCAGAATAACAAAAAACCAAAAGTCAACTTGACATCCTAGACATATGGAGCGGTGGTAGCCGAGTGGTACAGGTGATGGCAAGCCAAACCATTCGCGCTGCCCTGTGTGGGTTCGAATCCTACTTCATCCATGGATATTTTGTGCTGTCCCCGAGGTTACATGGTAGATCAGCTTATAGCTGAATGCCGCCTCGTAAAATAAGACAATTAAATAAATAAATAAATAAATAAATGAATAAATATGTATTATTGATCAGCGTTTACACCACATCGATATCTTTCTTCCCTGAGGAGTTATCCCGGATACGGACGGACGGACGGACAAAGTGAAGCTAAAAGCGCCTTTTTTCCATTTTTGGGGAAAGTTCGCTGAAAATGGCGAGTGGTTATAGATTACCGTTTAGTAAATCGAACAGTACTGAATGACGATTACCCTCTACCTTGTATCAATGAAATTTTGGACGCTTTAGGAGGTGCTATTTATTACAGTCACCTTGACCTTTGCCAAGGCTACTATCAGGTTGGTTTGAGCGAACAATCGTTGTTTTTTTTTATTTAGACGATCTATGCGTCTTCGGTCACAATCTGGTGAAACATAACGAGAATTTAATACAAGTACTTTACAGACTAAGGGGAGTGAACCTTAGGCTCAATCCAGCAAAATGTGAGTTTTTGCAGAAAGAAATGCTGTACTTGGGACATGTTATATCGGGAGATGGCATTAGTCCTGACCCTGAAAAAAATTGACGTTGAAACAAAACGTTTTGTCGCTTTTGCAAACTATTATCGGCGTTTTATCGACCGATTTGCGCACATTGCAGCACCCCTGAATCACCTTTCAAAAAAAGGCGTCGAATTAAAATGGACGGAGGAATGTCAAAATGCTTTTGAGACGTTAAAATCGGCTCTAATTCACCCACCAATCTTACAATTTCCAAATTTTTCAGAAGATAACGAATTTATTTTGAAAACAGACGCATCAAGTTTAACTTTGGGGGCAGTACTTTCGAACGGCGACGATAGACCTGTAGCTTATGCAAGTCGCCAGTTAACAAAAGCTGAAAAAAAACCGGCCCGTAATGCATAGAGAACTTCTTGCGATATCTTGGAGTTTGAAAAAATTCCGCCCATATGTCCTAGGCCGAAAGGTTGCTATCCAGACAGACCACCGCCCATTAATTTTTCTATTTTCTCTGAAAGACCCAGGGCCTCAACAGGTAAACAACAGTTTACCTAACTTGAGACCGTGGATGGTGAAGAACCAGAGAAGACCAACTGGGCCTAGGGCGTGTCACATGTGATGGCGTACGAATCGGGGCGTACTCTATGTATTCTGCAAACTGCTGGTGCAGACAGAGCTCACGGACGACTGAGCTAGGGCCAATACAGATGGTCACTGACAGGCAACGTAAGTTGCGACGGAGAGGCGATGGATGAGCTAGAGGACGGTGAAGATTGATGTTATGATGACGTGGGAGAACTAGAGGACGTAGCCGTGGATGCTGCGGTGATGCATGGGGCCGGAGGAAGTACATCTCGACGGCGGGAACGATAGAGGTACGGCAGGAACCGATAAGGCAGGAACTGGACGGATAGGCTGGCTCGACGCCGTAACGACTCGACGGCGGAGAAGAGGGTCCATGGACGGCCTGGGTGGCCAACGGGCACCCTGCTGCTTCTACTCAGCCATGTTGTTTTTGTCTTTCGCCGGAGTCATAACGAAGCTTGAGAAAACCAAAACAAAACAGCCAAAAACGTCCCCCTGGCAACCGCTTTCCTTTTTCTCCCACTGCCCACTTCATTATCGATTTCGGTTGTACTTTTTTGCGCGGCATTTTTGCCAAAGATTTTCAGCTGCCGGTTGTCTCTTGGTTGTCACAATTGACCCTTGGTCAACCATTCTCAAACTGGGGAGTAAATGCCCCTTGAATTGAAATTATCCTCAATGGAATGGCAGAGAGCGCGGTCCAAATAGCGAGGAACATTTTAAGGAAGTCATACGAAAGCGAAACATATTTATCCCGGCGCCACATGTCACTTGTGACAATTATGATGACACATCTCGTTTCTACCTGACCTGCATTTCATTTGATCATGTTTTGACGAAAGAACACAACTTGTTTGAAATGGCTGTGCCGAGAAGGAAGTTCAAAGAAGCTACGACGAGATGCGTTCACGATGTGTGTAAAAGTGACAGCTAGGAACCAGTCGTTGGTCAGGCGGCTAGACAGAGCATGCAGCGTTGCCAAGTTTCCATATTCACACTGACAGGTGCACGAAAGTTTTCAAAATCTGGCGATTTTACACATGCGCACCTGCCCTAACGAAGTAGCCTACTAAATATACTTTTAGAAACAACTTGAGATTTTATTTTAGTATTTTTACGACATCTGTACATTGTGACATTGTATGTTATACATGTCATGTGTCACTGTAGTGTTGCCAATCTTACTAATATATAACATTCAGTTGTGGTTTGAAAACTCGCTGGTTATCATCACTGAGTAATTCATTTGTTGCGACCCATACCACTATCCCATAATAGGGTCATTCCCGTGGAGTGGAGTGCCTTATCGACCTGAGATGATGAAACACTCACTTTAAGCGAGTCATAGAAGAAGGTAAGCTGGTAAGCATCAATTTCTGCATTACGAGCCATTGATTCAGTGCAGGGGGGTTTGTATCACCACAGTACCTACGTACCCAACATTTCACATCTTCAGTAACCACATTCCTTAGATGTTGCTTCAATCTGATGCATACATTGAAAAGAAAAACATTGTCAGTGTCAAGAAGTTCCCTTCAATACACTATTTTCCTACTACGGTGCGCTTGCGTTCGGTTGTCAAATGAGTAAGATTCCCGGCGCGTAATTGAATATTCGAACAGGTTGGTACAAATTCGACTAGAACATACGCGAAAGTGATTGATAGCGATGTTGGGTACAAAACTTTTCTATGTATTTGATAGATGTATTACATTCGATATATATAATTTCAAAACGTAAAAACATAAGCGATGATTTTGCAAATGACTTTCTCTGCGATATGATATGAACACTTACAACACTCTTGAGATGTAAATGGAAGGATTGCACTACCCTGGGTACATCTGGTTGTCTCCAGCGGTAACTGCCAATAATCTAGCAAAATGCCAATATGTGTCGCTCCTAAAAAGTACAAAAATATTGCCAATATTTCCTATTACGAGCTCCAACTTTGATTACCGTCTGACTCCCACGTAAATATTGATACGAACATTTGGAACAGTAGATGTGTTGACAATTTGTTTTCCAGTTGGGCTTGTTAGGATGATTAGAGCATGGAATTACCATTAAAGGTCCTTCTACAGTGCAGGATTAATAAGGGAGCTGCTTTTCCAAGCAAATCACGTTCTGAAATGGCATAACCTTAAAAATATGTGTCAAAACACAGCTAAAATTTCTGTTGTTTCGTCGTTAACTGTCGTCTGTCAAAATTTGTACCACCCTGCTGACGCTTGCGCTAAGATGACCTTAAAACGAAAAAGATGTATGCTCGTAACTACACCTACCAAAGAGCTCACTGGTTTTTTTTGGAAGTAGGTATATCAAATGCCTTTGGAAGTAATAAAAGCCGATTTTTGTATGTTTGAACAATTTTTTACTTGTCATCAACTTTTGTACTCTTGAAAGAAATGCTGTAGCATTGTGTTGTGTATTCCTACCTATTAATTTACATTAGCATATGAGCACTGGCCATTTTAATCATCGTCGTCCGCACATCGCAAAATTTGCTTCAGCACAGTGCGCCTAGTCTAAAATCTAATTTAGCGGCAGCATTTTTGTACCATGTGCCGCTTTAAGCTGACTTTATGTTTGGATTTGAAAGAACACTTTGTACACTTGAACCAACTGATGTCTTTAGAGGGAGCATGTTTCAACATGTGCTGCCTCAAACCGCCCTTTTGTTTGGTTTTATAAGAACACTTTGCACACTGGAACCAGACGATGTCTTCAGCAGCAGCATGCATCAACATGTGCCCTTTTAAGCTATTACTATGCTTGGTTTTGAATGAACATTCATTACATTTTAACCAATTGATGTCTTCAACGGCAGCATGTTTTAACATGTGCTGCTTTAAACCGCTCTTTTGTTTGGCTTTAAATGAACACTTTGCACATTCAAACCAAACAATGTCTTCAGCGGCAGCATGTTTCAACATGTGATTTTTCAAACTCACATTATGCTTGGTTTTGAATGAACATTCATCACATTCAAACCAAACGATGTCTTCAGCGGCAACGTGTTTCAACGCGTGCCTTTTCAAATTCCCCTTTATCTTGGTTTTGAATGGACATTTATCACAATTAAACCAATCGACGTCTTCATCGGCAGCATGTTGCAACCTGATGTGCTGCTTCAAATCGCATTTTGTTTTGGATTTATAAGAACAGTTTGCACACTCAAACCAAACGATGTCTTCAGCGGCAGCATGTTTCATTCAACATGTGCCTTTTTAAATGCGATTTCTCTTTGGATTTATATGAACACTCTGCACATGGAAACCAATCAATGTCTTCAGCGGCAGCATGAGTCAACGCGTGCTTTCTCAAATCGCCCTTCGTTTTGGATTTATGTGAACATTTTGCACATTGAAACCAAACGATGTCTTCAGAAGCAGCATGTGTCAACGCATGCTTCTTTAAAGCGCTCTTTGTTTTGACTTTGCAACAACACTTCGCACATTGGAACCAAACGATGTCTTCAAGGTTAGCATGAGTCAACGTGTGACATTTTAAACTAGAATAATGCTTAGTTTCAAATGAACATATATCACATTCGAACCAAACGACGTCTCTAGCAGCTGCATGTGTAACCATGTGCTTCTTCAAATCGCTCTTTGTTTTGGATTTATAAGAACACTTTGCACACTCAAACCAAACGATGTTTTCAGCGGCAGTATGTTTCTTCATCATGTGCCCTTTCAAACACACTTTATGCTTGGTTTTGAATGAACATTCATCACATTCAAACCAATGGATGTCTTCAGCGGAAGCATGTTTCAACATGTGATTTTTCAAACTAACGTTATGCTTGGTTTTGAATGAACATTCATCACATCCAAACCAATGGATGTCTTCAGCGGAAGCATGAATCAACATGTGATTCTTCAAACCGCTCTTGTGTTTGGATTTATGAGAACACTTTGCACATTTGAACCAATCGATGTCTTCAGCAGCAGCATGAATCAACATGTGCTTCTTTAAACTACCCTTTAGTTTCGATTTATATGAACACTGTGCACATTGAAACAATTCAATCTGTTTATGGGAAGCCTGAGTTGACATGTGCTCTTTCGGCTTTTTTTTCCGTCTGAGTTGCGTGCTCGGACGTTGTGCGTGCGGAAAGTCTTCAACATGGTCAACTGCATTGGTCTGTGGTGGTGTTGCAAGGATCGCGGCCGATCGATGAGAATTCGTGTGTTTCACCTGAAACAATGCGGAATCGGACCCGCATCGGCAATGACCGCATGGAAATTTTTGGACTTCTTCATTGCAAAACGAGCTTTGTTCAATGTTGTCGTCGTCGATCCCGCCGTGATGTTTGTT
The DNA here is from genome assembly GCA_949128115.1 of Anaspis maculata. Taxonomy (NCBI): domain Eukaryota; kingdom Metazoa; phylum Arthropoda; class Insecta; order Coleoptera; family Scraptiidae; genus Anaspis; species Anaspis maculata. Next base: position 71,904,419 of record OX421966.1, read on the forward strand.
TTTGCAGTGTTCGTACAAGTCCCAATTGTAATAGGCCTTGAATTCGCAGCAAATGCACGAAAACTGTTCCGGTTCTACGATGGCATGGAACAGTTCTGCCGCGTAAACATTTTTATGGGCCCTCTGAATGTGGTGTTCTAGTTGGAACTTGAGGTCAAACTGATATGAACATTGTTGACACCGATGTATTTCAGCCATTACTGACGATCTGGAATAATAGCCATTATCAGTTGTTATAGTCGCGAAAATTTAACAAACGATGTACGTCATCGGTTCATTCGTTCATTTCAACTTGAGAAACATATCTTATTTTCATATTTCTCAGTAAATGCCTAAAATTTCAGTACCTACATCTCTTCTATCACACACTTATTTCTTACCTAGATAGGTTGTGGAGGTAGGTATTTGGTTGATTTTTATGTTTTTAAACTAAATACGTAACAGGTTAAGTAGCACCTACACGATTAAATGGCACAATTCCACCATTTTGTAACAGCTAGCTACCTAAATAGATAGGCCACTCTACATACAGCAGGCGTGGATGAATTTGAGTGCCATCTACCGAAATGGGACAGTATCATTCGCATTGTACTGTGATATCTCGGAAGAAATCTGTAGAAAATTGTGGCGGGGAAATATGAAATCCCTGTATTTTTATTCTTTTTACTTTTTTCAAGCCCAAGTGCAAAAATTATGCACAAAAGGTATTTCACAGTAATTTTCTCGAATAACATTGTTAAATCATTTGAGAAAATTTACTGTTGTCTACTCTTCACACATAATTTTTACAAGTAAAGCTTTTTCACAAGAACTGTTTAGTTTGTAATTTACGACATCATCCGCTGAAACACAGACGGCGCATTGCAAAGACCGAAACTCATTCGTAAAAATTCAAATTTTCCATCTGGTGTTATGAAGGCCGTTTTCTCGATAAAATCAAGGCCCATAGGGACTTGATAATAGCCCGAAAATAAATCAAGAAGTGTAAAAAGCTTGAAATTGGCCAATTGATCGATTTGATCTTCAATAAGAGGGAGCGGGAATTTCTCTTTGATCGTGATACTATTCAATTTCCGGTAATCCACACAAAGCCGAAAATTTCCGTCAGGTTTTGGAACCAGGATGACTGGACTGGAGTACGGTGGAGTGGATTTACGAATGATATTGTTATCCAACAACTCCGATGTCAAAGCTTCAAGTATTTGACGTTGCGATTCCGGTAAGCGATATGGATTATAAGAGACCGGGTTAGTACACGTTAGTTTGATACTCATTTCAACACCAGTGGCTTTTCCAATTTCTTGTAGATTAGTTGCAATGCAATCCCGATAGGTGTTGAGAAGTTGAAGGAGTCGTGGTTCAGTATTTTTGTAGCAAACAGTTTTGATTTCCGAAAGCGAATTTAGTGTTTGAATTATGTTTATGTTCAAGTTAGGCAATTCGGAGCACGTGCTGAATTTCATGGCTTTTCTATGTTTATAAAAAGAGACATGGGGTTGAGAAAGGAAATTAGTTCCAAGTAAGATGTCTCCGGGACATAGGGAATCAGGAACCAAAATAAAACCAACGATTGCAGTTACGGAGTCAACTGATACTCGGATCGGAACCTAAGTAAGTTAGCCGTTAGCCCTTACGCAGTTACGCACATCGTGACGTGTTCTGTGAAGGAAATCGCACAGCGTCGAGAATTGATACCTGCCTACTGATTCACTAAAAAAAAACGCGCTATTGAGCCTCACGCTCATGAGGGCATATCCAATTCGCCTTTCCTATTTACACGCCCCCTCTGACGTCATAGAAAGATGCGTACGCGCACGTTGCACCGTGCCTTGTCTGTGTGTTGTGTTTTGACATGTTTTCAAGGTTATGCCAAATCAGAAAGAGATTTGCTTAGAAAAGCAATTTGCTCTTTACTCCCACACTGCAGAAGGACCTTGCATGCTAATTTCATGCTCCAATAGTCCTAACAAGCCCGACTGGAAAACAAATTTTCAACACATCTACTGTTCCAAATGTTCGCATCAATAGAGTCGCATCAATATCATTTGAGTAGGAGTCAAACAGTAGTCAAAGTTGAAGCTCGTAACAGAAAACATTGGCAATATTTTTGTACTTTTTAGGAGCGACACATATTAGCATTTTGCTAGGTAATCTGCAGTTCCTATTACGAGGCAACCACATATACCAAGGGTAGAGCAATCCTCCCATTTTCAATTCAGAGTGTTGTGAGTGTTTATATCATACCGCAAGGAAGGACTTGCATCATCACCGCCGAATGTGATATATGGACACTTCCAGCAAAGATGCAGCAGCCAGACGACAACATTATGTTATAGCCAGCACAACAGAGCTATGTAGCCATCATAATGTTGTAACAACATAATCTCATGACGAAATTACAGAATCACCTCAGCCAGAAGTGGAGTGAAAGTGACATTTTATAAACATAACCTTGAATAGGTCCCTTCGTTTTGTTCTTTTTTGAGTGCGCATGTCTGGCACGAATTCCATAGTTTCGTACACCAATATTAAAAATTAACACAAAAAAATAATGTAGTGCACCTAAAATTTCACAAATAATTTGATTGAATGTTAGATACCATTTTTTATATTCAAAGGAAATGTTTCATTGAAATTAAATTCAATGATCATTTGTGGAAGTTCAGGAACAACGAAAATGGCAAGAGCGCTCAAAACAGCAAGACATCGGCGCCAACTGTCACTTGTGACAATTATGATCACACTTTTCGTTTCTACCTGACCTACATTTCATTTGCTGATGTTTTGACGAAAGAACAGAACCTGTTGAAAATGGCTGTACCGAGAAGGAACTTCAAAGAAGCTACAAAGAGATGCATTCACGGTATGTATAAAAGTGACAGCCAGGAACCAGTTGTTGGTCAGGCGGCTAGACAGAGCATGCAGCGTTGCCATTCAACTGACAGGTGTACGAAAGTTTTCAAAATTTGGAGCCTTCAAGCATGCGCACCTGCCCAAACGAAGTAGCCTATTTCGTGCATCAGCAGCATGGCAAACTGGTAAAATGGAAACAGAAATGGGTCCTAAATGTTGCATACGTTTTTGACGTAAGAAAACACAGACGGGCCAACAGAATTTTGTCCTTTGTTTGGGCTTTTTGAGAGAAAAAAAGCGGAGAGGCGGCTGACGATGGTGCAGTAGGTATGCGCGCGCTTGCTGTGGGCATTTCTTTCCATCTCATCGAAAGTGAGCATAAGACCCTTTCACTCTAGCAGATAGAATAGGTGATCGTGAATGGTTACCTTTTAAAAATCGAATGTTTCGAGTCGAAGTAACTTGTTTAACGAAAAGTCATTTCTTTATTTCAAAAAGTCAAATCTCTTATCCAATCGATAAGAGAAAAATTGAACAACGTGTATTTGAAAATTCAATATCCAAGAAAAACAAAAAAATTTGCTTGTACATATTGCGCCTCGTCGAAACAAGGGATTTTAAATCATTTCTCACATTTAAACCAATCGATGACTAGCGGCGCGGCATGTTCCAACACGTGCTTCTTTAAATCGCTCCTGGTTTTGGATTTATAACAGCACTTTTCACATTCAAACCAATCGATGTCTGTGTAGTGGCAGCATGTGTTAACATGTGCCGCTTTAAACCGCCCTTCCATTTGGATTTGAATGTACAGTTTCCACATTCAAACCAATCGATGTCTTTAGCGGCGGCATGTTTCAACATGTGCCTCTTTACACCGGACTTTAGTCTGGATTTATAAGAACACTCTGCACATTGGAACCAAACGAGGTCTTCAGCGGCAGTATGTTTCATCAACACGTGCATTTTGAAACTCCTACAACGCTTGGTTTTGAACGAACACTTATCACATTCGAACCAATCGATGTCTTCAGCGGCAGCATGCGTTACCATGTGCTGTTTAAAACAAGAATGATACTTGGTTTTGAATGAACATTTATCGCATTCAAACCAAACGATCTCTTCGGCGGCAGCATGTTTTTTCAACTTATGCTCTTTTAAACTCCCATAGTGCTTGGTCTTGACTGAACATTCATCACATTCAAACCAAACGATATCTTCAGCGGCAACATGTGTCAGCATGTGCCTTCTTGAACTCGCATAATGCTTCGTTTTGAATGAGCATCTATCACACTCGAGCCAATCGATGTCCTTAGCAGCAGCATGTTTTAACATGTGCTTTCTCAATTGCGATTTGAGTATGGATTTATATGAGCACTTTGAACACTGGAACCAAACGATGTCTTCAGCGGCAGCATGTCTCAACATGTGCGTTCTCAATTGCGATTTTTGTTTGGATTTGAATGAACACTTTGCACATTGAAACCAATTGATGTCTTCAGCGGCAGCGTGTATCAACGCGTGCTTCTTTAAATCGCTCTTGGTTTTGGATTTATAACAACAATTTACACATTCAAACCATACGATGTCCTCAACAGCAGCATGTGTAACAGCGTGCCTCTTTAAATCGCTCCTGGATTTAAATTTATAACCACACTTTGAACATTGGAACCATACAATGTCTTCAGCAGCTGCATGTGTCAACGCGTGCCTTTTCAAATGGTAGTTCGTTCTAACTTTATAAGGACATTTTGCACATTCAAACCAAACGACGTCTTCAGCTGCAGCATGTTTCAGCATGTGCACTTTCAAAGCAACATTATACTTGCTCTTGTATGAACATTTGTCACATTCAAACCAATCGATATCATCAGCGGCAGCATGTCTCAACATGTGCTTTTTTAAACCTCCACTTTGCTTGGCTCTGAATGAACATTTATCACAATCAAACCAATCGATATCTTCTGCGGCAGCATGTCTCAACATGTGCCCTTTCAGGCACACATTATGCCTGGTTTTAAATGAGCATTTGTCACAATCAAACCAATCGACGTCTTCAGCGGCAGCGTGCTTCAACATGTGCCTTCTCAAACTCGCCCTATGCTTTGTTTTGAATGAGCATTTATCACATTCAAACCAGTCAATGTCTTCAGAGGCAGCATGAGTCAGCATGTGTGGTTTTAAATCGCACTTTTGTTTAGATTTATAAGAACACTTTGCACAGTGATACCAAACGATGTCTTCAGCAGCAGCATGTGTCAACATGTGCCTGTTCAAATGCGATTTCACTTTGAATTTATGCGAACACTTCGCACAGTGAAACCAATCGATGTCTTCAGCAGCAGCATGTGTCAACGTGTGTCTTTTCAAATCGGTCTTTGTTTTGGATTGATGACAACACTTTGCGCACTGGAACCAATCGATGTCTTCAGCGGCAGCATGGATAAACATGTGTTTCTTTAAATCGCTCTTTGTTTTGGATTTACGAGAACACTTTGCACATTCAAACCAACCGATATCCTCGGCGGCAGCATGATTCAACACGTGTCTTTTCAAACTAAACTTATATCGAGCTCTATAGGAGCACTTCGCGCATTCATGCCAGTTGATTTCTTCAGAGGTAGCGTGTTTCAACATGCGAGTTTTCAAATGGCCCTTGTATTTGGATTCATATGAACACCGTGCACATTGAAACAATGCCATATCTCTATGGGAAGCACGAGTTGTGCTTTTTTGAATCTTTTTTTGTTTGAGCGTGGTCGAACATTTAGTGCGCGGGGAGTGTTCAACAAGGTCAACTGCATTGGCGTGTGGTGGTGTCGCAGGCATCGCTGCCAATCCATGGAAATCCGAGTGTTTCACCATAAACAAAGTTGAATCGGACCCGAATTGGCAATAATCGCACAGCAATTCATGAAATTCTTCATTGCAAAATGAGCTTCGCTCAAGGTTGTCGTTGTCAATCCTGACATGATGTTTGTTTTTGCAGTGTTCGTACAAGTCCCAATTGTAATAACCCTTGAATTCGCAGCAGTTGCACGAAAACTGCTCCGGTTCTACGATGGCATGAAACAATTCTGCCGCGTAAACATTTTTATGAGCCCTTTGTACGTGGTGTTCGAGTTGAAACTTGCGTTCAAAGTCATATGAACATTGTTGACACCGATGTATTCCAGCCATGACTGTCGATCTGGAAAAAGTACCTAGTCATTATTGGTGAGTAGATACCTACCTAACAATATAATTCAGAGGTAACTACTTACTGTGATGTCCGATGGTAAGGCATGTGTTGATGAAATTCAGAGCGTCCAGAACGGTTAACAAGGTTCATTAAAGTGTAGTTAATAAACATGCGTCGTGTTGGGGTATCGATGGCAGAAAAAGAGGGCGTGGAGCTCTCTTTCAGTACAGTAGGTAGGTACAATAAACTTTTTCGAGCGAGTAGGTAACTTTTCATGACTGGTTACCACGAACCCTGGTTACACTTGGTTATTCGGCAATACTTGGAATTTGACATTTTAGCGAGGATTGGTTATAAGCGGTAAAGGAAGTGCCGCCATTTTGATATCATCATCACGGGTTATAGATAGGTACCTACATTTCATGACCTGATCATGGGCATGGGGGTGGTTATTGTTATGGTGGGGGAACAAATTGTGGCGGTAACAGATTTGAAAGAAGTGGTCCACAATTTGCAAACTTCAACAGACGTAGGTACCTAACCTCAAAAGACTTGACGTGACGACTTGACGAGAGAAGAAGAATTCTATGAGAATTATGATGGACCCACACCACAAGAGCACCGGCTAGTCTCTCTAACCTCCCCTATCTTCTCCCCTAAGGACCCCGCACGATTCTTATGGAAAATGGCTCCCGGTTAAATTCTCTGAATTTTTGATATGTTTGTAGCTCATGAGATACCTACTAATCAAATACCGTGAACCCCAAACTCAAATAATGGACAGTTTTCCACCCACAGGGGGTTGAAGTTGGAGGTTTTGACGGCTCAGAAATGATATTCTGACGTAAATAAAAGCTTTTTATTTGGTTATTTCACTTCAAGTTGTGTTTCATGCTAAATGTATTTATTCGAAAGGAAAATATGAACCCCCTCCTCTACCCCCAACCCCTGTCTACCGTCATAAAATTCGATATTACTCCCACAAGCCATGGATGGCTTCTGTGATTTAATTTATGAATTTTGACATGAAAATTATTTTCCACCCCTAATGTTGGGGTGCCGATTTTCCAATTTTCCTCGGTTAATTTAGCTGAAATTTTGGTATTGTGTACTCCTAATTCTGCTGAACAAAAAGTTCTCATACCAAAACTTATTCCTATGAACGGTTTTTGTTCTACAGGGGACTGAAGTTCAATATTTATGCTCTCAAATATTCAAATTCAGTCCCCTATAGAACGAAAACTGTCCATAGGAATAAGTTTTGGCATGAGAACTTTTTTTGTTCAGCAGAATTAAAAGTAAGGTTGCGGACTCATAAAAGTTTACACCGACGGCGATCGAGTGGCCATGCTAATTCAGTTTTGACGTAATTTTGAATGGGCATGGCCACACGATTGTCATCGGTGTAAACTTTTATGAGTCCGCAACCGTACCTACACAATACCAAAAATTCAGCCAAATCAACCGAGGAAAATTGGAAAATCGGCACCCCCAACATTAGGGGTGGAAAACAATTTCCATGTCAAAATTCATAATTCAAATCACAGAAGCCATCCGCATGGCTTTTGGGAGTAATCTCGAATTTTATGATGGTAGATAGGGGTTGGGGGTGGAGGAGGGAGTTGATATTTTTTTGTCAAATAAATACATTTAGCATGAAACACAACATGAAGAGAAACCAAATAAAAAGCTTTTATAACCGTCATAATATCATTTTGAAGCCCTCAAAACCTCCAACTTCAACCCCCGTGGGTAAAAAACTGTCCATTATTTGAGTTTGGGGTTCACGGTATTTGATTAGTATCTCATGAGCTACAACATATCAAAAATTCAGAGAATTTAACCGGGAGCCATTTTCCATAAGAATCTTTTTATCCCCTTAAATTTCTTCTGAAAAATTGTTTATATTTTTTTATTTCGCGTTCAATTTAGAAGGAATAGTAATTTTTGGAAAATTTTGATTGGAGGCGCCGTTTGTGCCAAAATGTAAGTAATGTGGTTGAAGGCATAATATTATAAAAACTGAAATTATAACGAAGAAAACACTTGGTAATAAGGATAAATTGATATAGGACAAAAAAAAAAGAATTGGTAATATTTAAAAAGTGAGCTATTTTAAAATTATATAAATTCATTTGCGAGTTTATTTTAACAACACCCCTGTGCCATTTGATGATGGGTGCTTTCCATTTAAAACACTTTGTGTCGGTTTGTGTCAGTTTGTGTTACCTACTTAGCTTGTGTTGATGACACACAGCAACACAAATCAAATGGAACGCACTTGTGCCGATTTGTGTCGACACAAGTCGACTTGCGTCGGTAAATGGAAAACGCCCGATGAGTGGCGACTACGAAATTTTGAAGTGCCGACTGACAGCAGTGACAGCCGTCACTCAAGTTCACGTAATTTTCTAAAGTTTTGTAACTTTTGAACTTTACTGTCTTGAAACTAGCTTAAAACGATCTGTGTAGCATAGGTTTTAACATACTTATTTTCCCCCTTTCGGAAATGTCGGCGTTATGTCGTCATCATCAACAAGAAGTGCACCAGCGTGGTTTTTGCCGAATATCTTAAATTTTGGGTCATCTGACAGCAAAAGATGTAGGCAGTCATTTTGAAGCCAATGAAATTCCCTACGGTATGGTTTTCAAATTAACTTTCTGCGACCTATGGTCTTTGAGATAAAGCTTCTGGAAGCGAGAGTCATTGTCGTGAAAGATCCATGGCCACTTGACTCAAAAAACTGTAATTTCGATGTGACAAAAAAATTTCAAAATGCGATTTCTCGTAAATCCTTGATGCTATAGTTGCGGTGATGGTCGTAAACTCTTTCTCTTGAACCGTAGATTACGAATATTAAAAAGTCAAAAACGTCACATTGTACATATACAGGGTGTACGAAGGGCATCAAATCAGATCAGAGAAATTTGACATATTTCTTCGATTTAAACAATGCGAGACTCTAAGCACCTATCACGAGTCCAATATCAATATGCATTGCACTGTAAGTTTCACTTAATACACTCAAAAAGTGGTCAGCGCACAGCTTTTCTGTAAAATGGTTAAGGCCCTCTGGAATCATCAAAATTTACAATAGCAAGAAATGTATGTAACAGTAGGTACATATTAGGTATATACCAAGAGACCAAAGTGATTTTTTGATCCCTTGGGTAAAGTTTGTTGCTCAAGGGCCTTTTGGGTCCAAATCCCCAAATTGAAAATGAACTATGGTCCCTTGGTATATAAATATAATATAGGTACCTACTCTCGAATATACTGTTACATACATTGCAACGCCTACAATTCTCCTTTACTTCTTCTGAATCAGCCCAAGAAATTACCTCCCTGGTCAGTGGGGGTCCCGTAGCTCAATCGGACGGAGGGGGTGGGTTAAGCTGGTAAAAAATTAAAATTAAAACAAAAATGCAAAGGGCGCCACACTCTTTTAACCCACTGACCGGTTAAGAGTGAAAACCTGAAGCAATTTCCCGACCGGCTGATCCAAAAGATTCTTTAAAAGTCGAAGAAATCGAAGAGAGAGAGAGAGACCCCAAGGGTTGTGGGGAAAAATGAAATGAAAGATAACATTTACACAAATACCAGCATAATATTTAATTTTTCCCCCAAAATATAATTCACAACAAATATAAATAATAAGCGATGGAATAAATCACGATGTAAACAATAATAAATCGGTAAGTAGTAGATAGTAGGTAGTAAATTGTGGACAATGAATATTGTTAAGTACCTGCGTCTGATGGTCGACAATAGAATTCAGAAATAAACTATATTCATAGAGTAAAATACCGATTCCCGTGACGTCACGTTCCCCAGTTATTTTGTACAAAACAATAATCAATGTGTGGGTAAATTCTCTTTTCCTTTTTTTTTAAATTGGCGAAATAAACTGACAGTAAAATTATTGTGACTGAACTAGTGACTGCAGATAAACTTTTAAAACGCTAAACTGAATGGCAATAATCAACTAGACTGAAAATATTCTTGAGATAAATAGGTGAAAGCGATGCAGAAAAATGATGTATTGATAAACTAGGTTTTCTAAGTACTCATCACTGAAATCCGGTGCAGGAAACTCCCTGTAGGTGTGAAAAGGTCTTGTTTGTCCTGATTGACTGGATGAAAAGCGTCTCAAATCGAATCTCCCGTATTTCACGTGGGTTCCACAAAATGGCGGTTAACTTTCCCAATATGACGTTTTCTTTCTTCCTTGATTTTCCAGGAAAGATAACCCCTTCTGAGTGGTTTTTCCCAGCTGTTTTCCCGCTTTCTACGCTTTCTTCCGCGTGCTTTCTACGACCGTGGCGTATGGCGAATGGCGAATGGCGGATGGCGAAGGCGAATGGCGAATGACGAAGGCGAAGGCGAAGCGTGATCGATGGAATAATCAATAAAATTTCCACGTGGAAATTGAAGCGCACTCAGAACTAAAAGTTTTGGATGAATTAGATTTCAATTGTATGCGAAAGAGTTAGAAAACCTTACCAGAAGAAACTAGGTGCGATGTTTAAGTTTTTGAATTTAAGTGTTGAAGATAACGTAGCGTCGACAAAATATATCCGCCTAAACTTGGCGTGGGACTCAACCTAACACCGGTTCGGTCCTTTTTCCGATTTCCTTCCGCCAATTATATCCCAGAAAACCACTGGATGGGTACTATTTCCCAATTTTGGCTGGAGGAAAACGCCGAGCGTGGCTATCGGTTCTGCTGCCGTTATCTATCTACCGTTTTTCTTCCTACCTTCTTCTGTTCGCACAAAACCTTGGACTTGCGATAAGCGTTAAAATTTGATATTGAGGTGTTTACTTATTTTAAATTTATTTTTGAACTATTATTTCCGTGAAGCGGAAACTAATTGTTACAACATTTCTTGCTACTGTAAATTTTGATGATTTCAGAGGGCCTTTGAAACATTTCACAGGAAAGCTGTGAGCTGACCACTTCTTGATTGCATTGAAGGTGCGTTCAGTCAGCTTATTCAGCCGCAAGTTTTAATTTTATTCCATTCTTGGTCGTTAACCCCCCTACTACATTGCGCGCTATGATATTAGTTCGAAGCGAACCATTTACTGATCAGCAGAGGGCGCGACAACGATGACGATGACCTCTGTTGTATGGCAGTTCCTTGTTCTGTGGTGGCCTCCTGTTCTGCCGAACGTACCTAGTATTTCTTGTGTTGCTTACATAACTTCCGATTTGTTGTACCTGTGCATCAAAACAAAATGTAAGTTGCTAGTGATTGCCTTGGATAGTTCACATCAAAATCCCAGTTCTGTGCTATTTTAGGTTAGAATCATCCGAAGTGGTGACGCCCGTTGGCAAGTACAACTGTTCGCAGTGTTCGCATCGGACTGAATCGCCCTTTCAATTGACCCACCACGTCCAGAGGAATCATAAAAATGTTTATGCAGCCGAACTGTACCATGCCATTGTTGAACCAGGACAGTTCCCTTGCATCTGCTGCGACTACAAGAGCTATTATCAATTCGAATTGTACGAACATTGCAAACAAGTACATAGCATGGGGACGAGCGAAAACAATGAAAATGAGACGTTTCGCCAAGAAGTTGAAAGATTTCCGTGTGACTACTGCAGATTCAAGGCGGATTCTAGTTTATCTCTAGTAAAACATCACGATTTGTGTGGGAATGAGCCGGCGGGGAGACCACAACAAACCACAGAAGAGGCCGAAGATATCGCGTTGCCAGATTTGGATAGTGCTGCTGAAAGAAGAACAGTCGAAAATATTGGAGTAATAGAATTGAATATGTCGAGGCATGATACAACTGGCAAAATCGACGAGTATAATTGCACTCATTGTGGGTACCGAGCTAAACAAAAATCAAATTTGAAAAGGCACATGTTGAAACATACGGCGAGTGAAAAAATCAATCGGTTCCAGTGCAATCATTGTTCGTACCGAGCTAAATATAAGTCAGCATTGAAAGAACACATGTTGAAACATGCTACAAATGAAGAAATCAACTGGTTTCAGTGCAATCATTGTTCGTATCGAGCTAAGCGAAAGTCAGATCTGAAAATGCACATGTTGAAACATGCTACGAATGAAGAAATCAAGTGGTTCCAGTGCAGTCATTGCTCGTACCGAGCTACGTATAAGTCAGGTCTGAAAAGCCACATGAACTTCAAACATACTGCGAATGAAGAAATCAACTGGTTCCAGTGCAGTCATTGTTCGTATCGAGCTAAGCAGGAGTCAAATCTGAAAATGCACATGTTGAAACATGCTGCAAATGAAGAAATCGACTGGTTCCAGTGCAATCATTGTTCGTACCGAGCTAAAAATAAGTCAGCATTGAAAAGACACATGCTGAAACATGTTACAAATGAAGAAATCAACTGGTTCCACTGCAGTCAATGTTCGTATCAAGCCAAGCGAAAGTCAAATCTGAAAATGCACATGTTGAAACATGCTACGAATGAAGAAATCAACTGGTTCCAGTGCAATCATTGTTCGTACCGAGCTACGTATAAGTCAGGTCTGAAAAGCCACATGAACTACAAACATACTGCGAATGAAGAAATCAACTGGTTCCAGTGCAGTCATTGTTCGTATCGAGCTAAGCAAGAGTCAGATCTGAAAATGCACATGTTGAAACATGCTGCAAATGAAGAAATCAACTGGTTCCATTGCAATCATTGTTCGTACCGAGCTAAATATAAGTCAGCATTGAAAAGACACATGCTGAAACATGTTACAAATGAAGAAATCAACTGGTTCCACTGCAGTCAATGTTCGTATCAAGCTAAGCGAAAGTCAAATCTGAACATGCACATGTTGAAACATGCTGCGAATGAAGAAATCAACTGGTTCCAGTGCAATCATTGTTCGTACCGAGCTACGTATAAGTCAGGTCTGAAAAGCCACATGAACTACAAACATACTGCGAATGAAGAAATCAACTGGTTCCAGTGCAGTCATTGTTCGTATCGAGCTAAGCAAGAGTCAAATCTGAAAATGCACATGTTGAAACATGCTGCAAATGAAGAAATCAACTGGTTCCATTGCAATCATTGTTCGTACCGAGCTAAATATAAGTCAGCATTGAAAGAACACATGTTAAAACATGTTACAAATTGAGAAATCAACAGGTTCCAGTGCAATCATTGTTCGTACCGAGCTAAGGTCTAAGTCATAGGTATCTGAAAATCCACATGAACTTGAAACATACTGCGAATGAAAAAATCAACTGGTTCCAGTGCAGTCATTGCTCGTACCGAGCTAGACATGAGTCAGCATTGAAAAGACACATGTTGAAACATGCTACAAATGAAGAAATCCACTGGTTCCACTGCAATCATTGTTCGTACCGAGCTAAGCAAAAGTCAAATCTGAAAAAGCACATAATGAATCATACTGCAGATGAAGAAATCAACTGGTTCATGTGCAACCATTGTTCATACCGAGCCAAACAAAAGTCTAATTTGAAAAAGCACATTTTGAAACATTTGAAAATTGAGAATGGTAACTAAGAATGGTAACTAAGATCATACTTAGATACCTAATCACCGACCAAAACTATCTACAGAGTTTACATGTGGCTCGGTACGAATTATCTCTACGCGACTGTGCTAATTTTCTGAAATCTTGTGGCGCCCTAACTACTATTTTCATCTATACAGGGTGGTCCAGGTTATAGTAGCAATAACTCACCATTCGATGGTCCATCAAAAACTAGGTCGACATGCATAATTTAGTTTTTTCCAAAAACGCTCCCTAAGGGAGATAGAGCCCTTCAAAGTTCAGTTTTTAAAATAATTTTTTGCAATAACTCTCAAGTCATCGAAGCGATTTCCACCAAATTTGGTACAAATACTTATGAAATAAATACCCATCACTTGACGCAGATAACTTTTGTCAAAATTGTCCAGTGGCGTAGATACCAGGGGATTGTTCAACTTCTTCCACTCCATTTTCTACGTCACTGGATATTTTTGAAAAATTATAATTTTTTTGAATTCCTTGTTCAATTAAAAAAAAATGTTACTCATGTAAAATTTTGATTAGAGGCTTCATTTCTGAGATATTTGGGTTTGAAACTTTGGAAAACGCTTCGAAATCGCGACTTTCTAAGGCCTAAAAATTAAAATCCAAGAAAACTCATGATTCCTCAACTGCAATAAGTTTTCTAGGTCGTTTGAGTTGATTTACTGCCATTTTTTGCTGAGAAACGAGGCGTTTCCAGAAAAAAACAATTTGGGCTCTGGAAAGTGGCAATTTTGAGATGTTTTCCAAAGTTTTAAACCCAAATATCTCGAAAATCAAGCCTCTAATCAAAATTTTACAAGAGTAACTTTTTTTTCTAAATTCAACAAGGAATTCGAAAAAATATAGTTTTTTAAAAATATTCAGTGGCGTAGAGAATAGGGCGTGAAAAGTAAAACAACTCCCCCGTCTCTACGCCACTGGACAATTTTGACAAGAGTTATTCACGTCAAGTGATGGGTATTTATTTCGTAAGTATTTGTACTGTAGCGACTTGTGTATTGTGTCGTATAGTAGTAGGGATTTACCTAATGTAGAGAAGGGGATTCATTATCAGAGACTCGATGTAAGACAGCTTATGCTTGGCATTCAATAAACACACATCAAACCTACAAGTTACTATCTGAATTAACCCGACATCGAACGTAGCAATTCCCACACCTGCAAGAGGTTAAAGACGGAACGAGAGCAGCAGCTACACCGAAGGTGCAGCATAAAAGATGTAATGCTGATCGAATGTATTGGCGACCACAGCACCTGTACCTGCAAATGAAAAATTGGCACCGACCACGGCACACCCAACCCCAAGAAGATGAACGAAATCCCACGACAACCATGGACGTACCAGCCGGTACCCACACCATCCAGACGACCCGCAGCTCTCATTCAACAGGCACTCGGCGTTAATAAAGCTTGAAGAAGACGGCATCATCAAGATCAGCCAAGACAACGCGCAAACCATCTGAGCCAAGAACAGGAACCCTTCCGATTCATCTACGAGGAGTTGTCGGTATTCCAGCGGAATCTAGCGAGAGATTCCATACAGAGAAGGGCAATTAGCGAGGTATTGCGCGCCCATTTTTCTTAACTAGAGAGGATAAGGCAAGATTTTGTTAATGTTAAGGATGATTTTAATAATTTAAAAGTCGTAAAGTCCGAAGGTTGGATAAAATCCATGAAACAATACGTACAAGCTGTTAAAGACTTGATAACGTCAATTGAGACTACTCTAAAAAGTAGAGAGGATTCTGTGAAGCTGTTGGAAGCCGTAGTTCTATCACTTCAAAACATGTTCAATAGTGAGAATACAAGATGGCGGCGGGGCATCAATTGTCAAAAATTGGATGTATCCTGATGAAGTTCACTTCGTCTGCAAATTTCACTCAAATCGGACCACTTTCAGAGAAATTCAAAATGGCGGATCAAAGATTGCAAAAGCCGAAAAAAACCGGCCCGTAATGCATAGAGAACTTCTTGCGATGTCTTGAGAGTTTGAAAAAATTCCGCCCATATGTCCTAGGCCGAAAGGTTGCTATCCAGACAGACCACCGCCCATTAATTTTTCTATTTTCTCTAAAAGACCCAGGGTCTCAACAACAGTTTACTGTTGTTTACCTAACTTGAGACCGTGGATGGTGAAGAACCAGAGAAGACCAACTGGGCCTAGGGCGTGTCACATCTGATGGCGTACGAATCGGGGCGTACTCTATGTATTCTGCAAACTGCTGGTGCAGACAGAGCTCACGGACGACTGAGCTAGGGCCGATACAGATGGTCACCGACAGGCAACGTAAGTTGCAACGGAGAGGCGATGGATGAGCTTGAGGACGGTAAAGATTGATGTTATGATGACGTGGGAGAACTAGAGGACGTAGCCGTGGATGCTGCGGTGATGCATGGGGCCGGAGGAAGAACTTCTCGACGGCGGGAACGATAGAGGTACGGCAGGGACCGATGAGGCAGGAACTGGACCGGATAGGCTGGCTCGGCGCCGTAGCGACTCGACGGCGGAGAAGAGGGTCCATGGACGGCCTGGGTGGCCAACGGGCACACTGCTGCTTCTACTCAGCCATGTTGTTTTTGTCTTTCGCCGGAGTCGAAACGAAGCTTGAGAAAACCAAAACAAAACAGCCAAAAACGTCCCCCTGGCAACCGCTTTCCTTTTTCTCCCACTGCTCACTTCATTATCGATTTCGGTTGTACTTTTTTGCGCGGCATTTTTGCCAAAGATTTTCAGCTGCCGGTTGTCTCTTGGTTGTCACAATTGACCCTTGGTCAACCATTCTCAAACTGGGGAGTAAATGCCCCTTGAATTGAAATTATCCTCAATGGAATGGCAGAGAGCGCGGTCCAAATAGCAAGGAACATTTTAAGGAAGTCATACGAAAGCGAAACATATTTATCCCGGCGCCACATGTCACTTGTGACAATTATGATGACACATCTCGTTTCTACCTGACCTGCATTTCATTTGATCATGTTTTGACGAAAGAACACAACTTGTTTGAAATGGCTGTGCCGAGAAGGAAGTTCAAAGAAGCTACGACGAGATGCGTTCACGATGTGTGTAAAAGTGACAGCTAGGAACCAGTCGTTGGTCAGGCGGCTAGACAGAGCATGCAGCGTTGCCAAGTTTCCATATTCACACTGACAGGTGCACGAATGTTTTCAAAATCTGGCGATTTTACACATGCGCACCTGCCCTAACGAAGTAGCCTACTAAATATACTTTTAGAAACAACTTGAGATTTTATTTTAGTATTTTTACGACATCTGTACATTGTGACATTGTATGTTATACATGTCATGTGTCACTGTAGTGTTGCCAATCTTACTAATATATAACATTCAGTTGTGATTTGAAAACTCGCTGGTTATCATCACTGAGTAATTCATTTGTTGCGGCCCATACCACTATCCCATAATAGGGTCATTCCCGTGGAGTGGAGTGCCTTATCGACCTGATATGATGAAACACTCACTTTAAGCGAGTCATAGAAGAAGGTAAGCTGGTAAGCATCAATTTCTGCATTACGAGCCATTGATTCAGTGCAGGGGGGTTTGTATCACCACAGTACCTACGTACCCAACATTTCACATCTTCAGTAACCACATTCCTTAGATGTTGCTTCAATCTGATGCATACATTGAAAAGAAAAACATTGTCAGTGTCAAGAAGTTCCCTTCAATACACTATTTTCCTACTACAGTGCGCTTGCGTTCGGTTGTCAAATGAGTAAGATTCCCGGCGCGTAATTGAATATTCGAACAGGTTGGTACAAATTCGACTAGAACATACGCGAAAGTGATTGATAGCGATGTTGGGTACAAAACTTTTCTATGTATTTGATAGATGTATTACATTCGATATAATTTCAAAACGTAAAAACATAAGCGATGATTTTGCAAATGACTTTCTCTGCGATATGATATGAACACTTACAACACTCTTGAGATGTAAATGGAAGGATTGCACTACCCTGGGTACATCTGGTTGTCTCCAGCGGTAACTGCCAATAATCTAGCAAAATGCCAATATGTGTCGCTCCTAAAAAGTACAAAAATATTGCCAATATTTCCTATTACGAGCTCCAACTTTGATTACCGTCTGACTCCCACGTAAATATTGATACGAACATTTGGAACAGTAGATGTGTTGACAATTTGTTTTCCAGTTGGGCTTGTTAGGATGATTAGAGCATGGAGTTACCATTAAAGGTCCTTCTATAGTGCAGGATTAATAAGGGAGCTGCTTTTCCAAGCAAATCACGGTCTGAAATGGCATAACCTTAAAAATATGTGTCAAAACACAGCTAAAATTTCTGTTGTTTCGCCGTTAACTGTCGTCTGTCAAAATTTGTACCACCCTGCTGACGCTTGCGCTAAGATGACCTTAAAACGAAAAAGATGTATGCTCGTAACTACACCTACCAAAGAGCTCACTGGTTTTTTTTGGAAGTAGGTATATCAAATGCCTTTGGAAGTAATAAAAGCCGATTTTTGTATGTTTGAACAATTTTTTACTTGTCATCAACTTTTGTACTCTTGAAAGAAATGCTGTAGCATTGTGTTGTGTATTCCTACCTATTAATTTACATTAGCATATGAGCACTGGCCATTTTAATCATCGTCGTCCGCACATCGCAAAATTTGCTTCAGCACAGTGCGCCTAGTCTAAGATCTAATTTAGCGGCAGCATTTTTGTACCATGTGCCGCTTTAAGCTGACTTTATGTTTGGATTTGAAAGAACACTTTGTACACTTGAACCAACTGATGTCTTTAGAGGGAGCATGTTTCAACATGTGCTGCCTCAAACCGCCCTTTTGTTTGGTTTTATAAGAACACTTTGCACACTGGAACCAGACGATGTCTTCAGCAGCAGCATGCATCAACATGTGCCCTTTTAAGCTATTACTATGCTTGGTTTTGAATGAACATTCATTACATTTTAACCAATTGATGTCTTCAACGGCAGCATGTTTTAACATGTGCTGCTTCAAACCGCCCTTTTGTTTGGCTTTAAATGAACACTTTGCACATTGGAACCAAAGAATGTCTTCAGTGGCAGCGTGTCTCAACATGTGTCCCTTCAAACACACACTATGCCTTGTTCTGAACGAGCATTTTTCACACACAAACCAATCGATGTCTTTGGCGTCAGCATGTTTCAACACGTGTCTTTTCAAATTCCCCTTATGCTTGGTTTTGAACTGACATTTATCACATTCAAACCAATCGATTTCTTCAGCAGCAGCATGAATCACCATATGCTGCTTCAAATCGCCGTTTTGTTTGAATTTATAAGAACACTTTGCACATTTGAACCAAACGATGTCTTCAGCGGCAGCGTGTTTCAACATGTGCCTTTTCAAATGCGATTTGTCTTTGAATTTATACGAACACTTCGCACATTGAAACCAATTGATGTCTTCATCGGCAGCATGCATCAGCGCGTGCCTCCTCAAATCGCCCTTGTTTTTGAATTTACTGCAACACTTTGAACATCGAAACCAAACGATGTCTTCAGCAGCAGCATGAACCAACATGTGCCTCATCAAATATTCCCTGGTTTTGAATTTATTGCAACACTTGGCACATTGGAACCAATTGATGTCTTCAACGGCAGCATGTTTCAACATGTGCTTTTTCAAACTCACATGACGCTTTGTTTTGAATGCACATTTATCACATTCGAACCAATCGATGTCTTCAGCAGCAGCATGAATCAGCATGTGATTCTTCAGATAGTTCTTGCATTTGAATTTACTACAACACTTTGAACACTGAAACCAATTGATGTCTTCAACGGCAGAATGTTTCAACATGTGATGTTTCAAACTCATATTATGCTTGGTTTTGAACGCACATTTATCACATTCGAACCAAACGATGTCTTCAGCTGCGGCGTGTCTCATCATGTGATTTTTCAAACTCACACTGTGCTTGGTTTTGAATGAACATTGATCACATCCAAACCAATCGATGTCTTCAGCTATTGCATGTGTCAACATGTGCTTTTTCAATTGCGACTTGTTATTGGATTTATATGAACACTTGGCACAACGGAACCAACCGATGTCTTCCGCGGTAGCATGTCTAAACATATGCCTTTTCAGATTGTCCTTATAGTTGGATTCATATGAGCACTCTGCACATCGAAACAATTGCATTTCTTTGTGGGAAGCACGAGTTGACTCGTGCTCTTTTGAATCATCCTTTCGCTTGAGTCTGCTGCTCGAACATTTAACGAGCCTCCCTTCAACAAGGTCAACTGCATTGGCGTGTGTTGGTGTTGCAAGTATTGTTGCCAATCGATGAGAATCCGCGTGTTCAACCAGACGCAAAGCGGAATCGGACCCGAATCGGCAATGATCACATAGGTGCTTATGAAGTTCTTCATTGCAAAATGCGCTTCGATCGGTGCTGTCGTCGTCGATCTTGCCGTGATATTTGTTTTTGCAGTGTTCGTACAAGTCCCAATTGTAATAACTCTTGAACTCGCAGCGATTACACGAAAACTGCTCGGGTTCTACGATGGCATGGAACAGTTCGGCAGCGTAAACATTTTTATGAGCCCTTTGAACGTGGTGTTCTAGTTGAAACTTGAGTTCAAACTCATATGAACATTGTTGACAGCGATGTATTTCAGCCATGACTGACGATCTGGAATAGCTGTTATTAGTAAGTAGGTAACTATTTCTGCCTAAAACAATATAGTTCAGTACATCTTTACCGTTACACATTTACCCAAATAGGACGTGGAAGTAGGTATTTAATTAATGTTGATATAGTTGGTCTAGTTACGGAAATATACGTGTCGGCACTGTTTTAACCATTAATTAGGTAAACAATTCAAGGAAATAATAGCCACGATTGGAAGTAACAAATTACGGAGCACGAGGGTTGCGTGTGGATCGTATGAACAACGGACGTAAAGAGAGTTATTGGCGTCTGTCAAGCTTACAGGTAAGCTGCGCTGTCATCAGTGCTGCCATCAAACAGCAGTAACACCAACATCCTGCTGCGCACGCAGCGATGCTAAAACTTGCAACTTGAAAACTTGATGAGGAAAACGCATAGGAAAAACGTCATCAGGCGCTGCGTCGACGCAGCAACCCGATTTGATGCAAGATGGTTGTGTGTTCGACTTTTCGGTTCGACTTTTGACAAGTGACAGGTGACACCCCATCTACTATCCTGGTACCTACCAGTGAAATTTTAAATGAAAACTTAAGATTGAAAATAGTCTGTAGTCACCCAACATTGGAGAAAATAATGCCTACCAGTAAAGGCTCCCTTTGGTCTTTATTTGTTTTGAGGGTGATTTTTTGAAAAGTTTCCACCTCTGATTTCTCACCGCCAAAATTTTTTACAGGAAAACGCCGAAACAGATCGATTGAGTGCGACATTTAGGGTACATATTACCAAATTTTCATCTTAAACCCCTTTTCCCCCACCCCACCCTGCTTTAAAATTATAGATAAATATAGCATGACCTATTTAGTGATACATCAAATAGAATTCTCTTTCCGTTAAACATATTTTAATTTTTTTTTAAACCACCCCCAACCATTCTGAAAATCCTCTTTTCGTTAATGAAAGGACAATGTTCCCCCTATAAACTCTCGATTCTTGAGAAATGAACTTCCCAGCAAAAACAGGTCGATTCTTATTTCAGTGGGGTCATCTTAGACACGAGTGGCCAAATTTTCTTCAACCCCTCCACCCCCACCCTACCCTACTTCAAAGGAGTGGTTTAAAAAAAAGTAGAAATATGTTTGACGGGAAGAGTTTCATTGCCTTCGATTTGATGTATCACAAGATAGGTAATGCTATTCGAAATTTCAAAGTAGGGTAGGGTGGGGGCAGTGATGTTGAGTCGGGTATTTACCAGGTAGGTAGGTAAATATAAATCGGGTATCTACCCGGTATTTTCCCGAACGATATTTACCCGCCCTACCCACTTTGACAGAAAAGTTGACACTGTTGACAGCTCGGTTGACAGTGTTGACGGTTAAAGGTTGGATGATTCATTTTTCCAAGTTCCAAGGCCCCTTGTTGCCCCTCTTGTGAGAACGTTCAATAAGGCGAGTATAGGACTTGTATAAAACGTTAATTTGACATCAAATGAACGTCAAATCCGAACGTTCTTGTTCAAGAGTGAACGTTATTTGAACAATAGTATGACGTTATTTTGTTCAATGGGATATATTATGGAGCCATGATTGGCTCAACTAGGCTATTATTGGGTTTCAGAGTAGCAGTAAGCCCTTTTTTGTCTTCACTTGTCATATACAGCTCCATAAGACCCCCTTGTGTCTTTAATATCGTTCGTATAGATCTGCTCAGCCCCTTTGCATTTTTCTGTGACTTTTGGAACTCTATCAGACCCCTTTGCATTTGCTTCATCATGTTGGGCGTTTTCCATTTAGCGACACAAGTCGACTTGTGTTGACACAAACCGACACAAACGCGTTCCATTTGATCTGTGTTCCTTTGTTTCATCGACACAAGCTAACACAAGCTGACACAAACCGACACAAATGTTTTAAATGGAAAGCACCCGTTATTTAGAGCCCTTTATTGGGCCCCTTGTGGCTTCATGTGTGCTAAGCCCCATTTCGTTCTGAAGACTTAGTCGCTTCTTTGTTCTTTGTCGTTCCTCTTGCGATCTCGCTTGCGACAAGTTGTCTCAGCACCGTTTATCTCGGGAGCGTGTTTTCCGGGGGTGTTTTTTCCCGGGAGTGTTTATTCCCAGGGCTGGGCAAAATACTTTGAAAAATGTATTTAAATACAAAATACAAAATACACGATCCAAGACAGTCGAAATACAAAATACAAACTACTTCTTGAAATGCCTTTGAAATACAAAATACAAAATACGTATTTTGGAAAACTAAGAAATTCCAAAATATAAAATACAACCTAGAGTATTCCAAATACAAAATACAAAATACATTCCTATTGCGTATTTTAACCATTTTATTGGAAAATCCGTAAAATGCAAGTATTTCAATGGGAACACTTCATTGATTCAGTCGCAACAATAAGTAAGTTATTATGAACTATGAAAAGACAAATAAAATAAACATAAAGTGAAGAAAACTTCATATTTAAACCTATTTCTTACTTCATTCATCAATTCTTCAAAATAACATATGTTGATTTCCTTTGGGGACAACCAGCTTTTCGAAAATATTGTCCGACATCCGACATGGAACCTCTCGTGGCTGACAGTAGGATGCACTTACCAGTAAAACGTAAAACGTAAAAGATGCAATCGAACTCATTATCGATCCCAGATAGTGTGCAAAAGCAAGAGATGTCAATGGGGTGAAAATAGTATTACTAGAACAATTTCGGCCCGAACAGACTTAAGAGCATGGGAAACAAATGTATTTTGTATTTTGAAAATCAAAATACTTTCCCGAAAAATGTATTTAAAATACAAAATACGAAATACTAGCTGCCTGAACTGTTCCAAAATACAAAATACAAATACTTCTCAATCAAATGTATTTAAATACAAAATACAAAATACTTTTATGTATTTCAAATAACTACGTATTTCAAATACCGCCCAGCCCTGTTTATTCCGGGGACGTTTTTTCCGGGGTGTTTTGCTGGGGGCGTTTTTTTCGAAAAACGTACGAGAGATTGTCTCAAAAGCGGTATATGGACGGTAGGTACCGATGCCGGAAGATGGCATGTTCAGGACTTGAAGGTATATACCAAGGTCCATGATCCCCCACACGTTATCAGTAGATCGGCGTTAGACGTTGGTGAACTCAAAATACTTGTACATGATGATTTTTGTGGATACAGAATACAGGTCAAGTTGAGCTGAGGTGGAATTCAGTTACAAGGGAGCGAATATTTTTTGTAAAGGGGAAGGTAGTGTAACAATAAGAAAATTCTTGTTTCAATTATGAAATGAGTTTATTAATTTTGCGTTTACCATCTTAACCTATATAACTAAGCTAGTGGAACAAAATTGTTTCAGATTGTTGTAAAATTAGAAAGACCTAGGTATTGTTCCGGAAAACAGAAAAATATCGGGGAAGGTGTCTTAATGCAGATGAAACTTGGAATAATAAAAATTAGTTTTCCATTCAGCTGCTGCAACATGTTTTTTTTTTTAATTTGCAGCAAACTCAGAATAGGTACTCAATGTGTAGAATGTGTCAACATTCACCTTCTTTTCACCGTCATGAGCTTGATGATTTTCTTTCTGGTTTAGATTTATTGAGCAGAGATCCGCGGTGAAATCGTATTGTTCCTTGTTGAAAGATGTCTTGAGCGATTTCTAACATTTTTTTTATCAATTCCGACTCGACACGGCCAAAACTACCTTCGAACGAAAGTCGATGGCGCCACATAACTGATTTCGCCGGTTGCTGTTTTGGCATGTTGCAGCGTATGCCTCTTCAAATGTGACTTTCGCTTAGCTCGGTAAGGGCAAATGCTGCACTGGAACCAATCGATTTCTTCTTCTTTTGCATGTCGCAGCATGTGCGGCTTCAAATCTGACTTATGTTTGGCCCGGTACTCGCAAAGACTGCACTGGAACCAATTGATTACTTCTTTTTTCACATGTTGCAGCATGTGTCTCGTCAAATTTGGTTTTCGCTTAGTCTGATACGAACAATGATTGCACCGGGACCAAACAATTTCTTCGTTTTTGGCATATTGCAACATGTGCGACTTCAAAGCTGACTTTCGTTTAGTACGGTACGAACAATGACTGCACTGGAACCAATTGATTTCGTCGTTCGTAGCGTGCCGTAACATGTGCGATTTCAAAGCCGACTTTTCTTTGGCTCGGTACGAACAATGGCTGCACTGTAACCAATTTATTTCTTCGTTCGTGGCATGTGTTAGCAAGTGCCTCTTTAAAGCTGATCCATATTTGGCTAGGTACGAACAATGGTTACATTTGAGGAAATTAATTGTTCCAAATATTAATGAATCAGGACCCGACATATTCAGTTCCACTGCTCCAAAGCCTTTGGATGTTCTAGCCCGATTCACATCTAGTGATTCCGCATCTTCTGTTGCGTTCCGTGGTACCCCTGACGGGGGCACTTTTCTGCACAAAATGTGATGCTTTGCAAGACATAAGCTCGAATCCGCTCTGTATTTGCAATAATCGCACGAATATCCGACAAATTCTTCGCAGAATGACATATTTTCGTTGTGTTCGGTCCTCAGATCGTGTGCTTGTTGGTAATGTTCGTACAATTTGAGCTGATAGTGGCTATTGTGGTCGCAGCGAACGCAAGAAAACTGTTCTGGCTCGACAACGGCCTGGAACAGTTCGGACGCGTAAACGTTTTTGTGATTCCTCTGGACGTGGTGGTCGAGTTGGAAACAGGACGCGGTCCGGTGCGAACAATGCGAACAGTTGTACCTGTCAACATTTTCGGGTGGATATAACCTTAAAATAGAATTAAAATATTGATTCCATGAAGAACCGAAAATTGTAACTCACATTTTATAGCAGTTAATTCTCTTAATTTTTTTCTTCTGATGTGTAGTTACTGTAGGTATACCGGGTAGCGTAACCTTTACAATTTAACTTTCTGTAAATTAAGGAAAACACAAGTGACACTGACAGGTGACAGGTGAGCAGTGAATGGCCTGAACTAAGATAGTGGCGCGCGATTCAAAAGTGACGTCTCCCGGATTTAACTTTTGATACCTACATTAATGACATTGTGTGAGACTTGCTTTATTTGTAATTTGTGTATTACAAATGTATAGAATAGAATCTAATGTATAGAAACTAATTGAATTCAATTTTTCGGCCTGATTGGTGCTCTTGAAAACCGGTAGACGGTAGACTGTATGGTTCTCCCAAAGTTCCAGATACAATCCGCATAAGCCTCTTAAAAACTGATAAATCCAGAAAGAGATCCCTATGAGAATTCATAGGGCATTTTCGACAGGGATTCTTTCTCTGCAAATGGCGTCAGGGGGCTAGAATCACACAATCAGATTGTGGATCTCGCACGGCCGCGAAATCCAACATTTGAGATGGGAATCCACCTTTCCCAGGGCCGCTATTC
This sequence comes from Anaspis maculata, assembly GCA_949128115.1. Taxonomy (NCBI): domain Eukaryota; kingdom Metazoa; phylum Arthropoda; class Insecta; order Coleoptera; family Scraptiidae; genus Anaspis; species Anaspis maculata. The sequence goes on from OX421966.1 coordinate 71,930,049, forward strand.
TTGAATCGTGTAAGAAAAGTCCCTGGGAGTTTTATATAATCCGTACTACACTTCTGTAGCGAAAGTTGCCTAAAAACCACGATTTTAGGCAACATTCGCTACATCAGTGTACTGCGGAATGTATTTTACTCCCAGGGACTTTTCTCACACGATTCAAGAATAGCGGCCCAGGAGAGTTTCACGCATACCTGTGAACCCAGAACTAGCGGTCTGTAGTAGCCGTTTGTACCAGCGGGGAGTATGCGCTCACATATATGCGCGCAAGGGATTTCCATCATGGAAAAGGTGGATAATGCTTCGGGAAGCCAAATCGAGCTCAACATCACAGATAATCGATCGTCAATTTGAGAACGCTTAATGATAATTTCGATACTCAACAACTCGGATAATAATCTTCTGGCGCGCTAGCGCCCCAGCAACAATAGCCCGACGCAGTAATAACCGTTTTCGCCGAGGTATGTATACTATTTTACTGACAATTATTATTCAATACATATCATTATTAGCAATGCATATAAGCCACAATAATTATTATTGTGTTGAACATCGCCTTTATCAAGTGAGCGCTGCACGACAGTGGCTGTCACTTTGAAGTATTGACAATCTGACATGAAAACAAGTAATAGCCAATTTTTCTTTTGAAAATAACCGATCATGTATGAACCAAACTTAGAAATGTTTGATCTCACGCCTCCCGAATCTCGGAAAGCGGCCGAAGAAGCTACGGCAAATCTAATGGCTACCCAAAAACAGTCGCGATCGATACGAGAAAGGATTTCTCTTTGAGGAAATAGAAGCCCGGCGCATGTTGGGGCTACGGGCTACCTATTCCATGCTGAAATGCTTGGTAAAAATGAGTGACAAAACTGACATCTCGCATTCCCAAACTCCAAGCATTTCTCAAAATGTGACTCATCCACTCCACTTCCCTCTCGATAATCACATGCCGATGTACCAAAAAAGGCTGATAGAATATTTTTTTGGATAAAATCACGCCAAAACATAACCTGGAACAAATCAAACAGCGATCTGTCAAGTGTCATGTGAGTGCAATTTTTGCACGCAATCACGTCAAAGACTAGCGATCATGGAAGGCTAGGACATTTCCAAGGTATTAAATGATATGAAAAAACCACCAATTGTAAAACCGGGGGTGGTTGAAGTTCAAAATAAACTAACACAATAGACCATTTCCAGTGACGTCACGCAGCCCCGTCTTGAACAGCTGATTCGGGGCAACGTCAGTCAGATGTGCGTTTATCTGTCACGGTGCACGTGGGCTACGTCAGTCATGTGAGTCAGTCAGATTAGTAGTAGTCAATCTGTCAGTCGGTGTAGGTGTGTGAAAGGTGAAAGTCACTGGTGTCACAAAGTTTTGTCAAACTGACACGTACAGTTGTCGTCATGTTGACGTTGCCCCGAATCAGCCGTTCGACACGTGCGTGTGACGTCATGTGGAAATAGTCTATTTAAACACATAAATAGGCATAAATGATAATCAGTATTGCGAGTTCCTGTACCTACTGCTGGGGGAACTACTATAGCAGATCGATGACCCTGTATGGTCGTTCAGAACAGGGGGTGCTTAATCCTTAGGGTAGTAACGTGAACTGCCACCACTGGCTCAGTTATTTTATATAGAGACAGATCCATAGGGGGAGGGGAACAGACCATCAGGATACTTCCATCTTAGAGTTTCAATCTTGGTTGGGGTAGCGTGCAATTTAGCTCATCTATTTCTGGCATTAACTCTTCGGGAAGGCGTTTAGATGAGTCCGCCAGACGAGGCATTTGAATCGAGTAGAAACCTTCAGCTTTTTTACCTGGTCCCGGGTGAAGGGTGGTCAGGTAAACAAGAGATTTTCAAAACAAACATTATATAATCAAATAAGCAAAATTAATCAGTACAATACTGCATGGGTTTACTATCACAAACTAAACTGCTCAACATTTGAAATGTCGGTATTGAAAATTTTGTCCTTTTTCAAAACAGTACCTATAACTTTGGATTGTCTTAACCGATTTCGATTTTGTTTTCACGGTTGTTTCAATACATCTTCCAGCAGTCTACTGGGTTGGCAAGATTATTTGACTTATTCCAATTACATCCGTTACAGGGTGGAATGTGAAGCATTGCAAAATTGTGCTCAGTTCAATAGATCCCCATTTTTGTGAACTTCTTTTTTCAAATTCTAACGATATAATCATGAAGCCTGATGTCCTATCTCGAAGTGGTTTTGGAATTTTCCAGATCAGAAGTCCAACAATAATGACATGATTTTTTTTTTGTAAAAGTTGCATTTTAGTCATTTTGGCTGGCAATAACATCGCATTTTTGATGATAGGAACCTGTAATTTTGCATGCTTGTTGCTTGAACTGTTTAAAACTGCTGCGTCCCCAGAAACCTTCATTTTACTTTTCCGGTTCGCGTTCTTGAATGGAAGGGAAAGTATTGTGAACGCGCAAAAAATTTGTTTTTGGATTTCGAAGAATAACTCTTTCCCAACGTCCATCTAATTGAATAATTTAGACAATTTTTAGATCAAAGTCGGTCTGTCTGCTGTCTGTGTGTCTAACGTTGTATGATCGTCCATGATAACTTCCTAACGATTAATCTAATTGAGCTGAAATTTTGTATGCGGCCATGGTACAAGCGTCTTATGAACTTGTGTGATTTTGGTTGGAATCCGCCATTAGACGGCGCACTTATCGCATTGTATCAATATCGGAATTTTTGACGTACGGACCTCAAATTGAATATGTAGATTAAACAAAGCTCTCCGACTACCACAACACCAGACGGTCGAACCGAACAACTGCACAGACACGTGTTTCGCCCCTACTGGGGACTCATCAGTGCGCAGGCGTGATCAGCTCAACCATCCGATGCCGTGGCAGTCAGAGAACTCATGGTAATATACACCCAAGAGGACTCCTAATATGTGAGTCCTCCAAGCGGCGCCATCTATCAAAGGCATTCCGCAGATGCTATATTTCAAGGCATCAGGCATGCGAGGGAATTAACAGAATTCCACGTGAAGCAATACCGTCGCCAAGAGAGCATCGATGGTAGATGTACACATGTATACTCAAGCCGAGTAGAGCAATGTTAAAAAGACAACAAACACGCGAATATAAATAAATATTCTCTGACTGCCACGGCATCGGATGGTTGAGCTGATCACGCCTGCGCACTGATGAGCCCCCAGTAGGGGCGAAACACGTGTCTGTGCAGTTGTTCGGTTCGACCGTCTGGTGTTGTGGTAGTCGGAGAGCTTTGTTTAATAAGATGCGAGGTGCCCGCTATATGGCCCTAAGAGGCGCAATATTTATTTATATTCGCGTGTTTGTTGTCTTTTTGAATGCAGTACCACAGCTTGATTGTTTCACTGATGACGTATTGCATAACGAGCTGGGGTCACTCGCCACATACCTCGAGAGTTTTTGGGCTGCAACGCCGGGTGGTTCGAATGATGTCTGGCATTGGTTACCGTGATGATGTCAAAGATAAGTTTATTGATATGGGATTGCTAACGTTTCCAAGTTTGTACATATTTCAGTGCCTCATACTGGGTAAGAAAAACATCAACATTTATAGGAAGCACGAGGATATACACGATTATCGGACTAGAAATAGAGATCGACTGGTAGTAAATCATATTAGACTAGCAAAAAGCCGATACAGCAAAAATTACTTCTGTCCAACATTCATTAATAAGTTACCACTAGAAATAGTGCATTTGTCCTTACCTAAATTTAAAACGGTTGTAAAGTCCATGCTCCTGAAGAAAGCATTTTACTCTATCCAGGAATATGACCAGTACGGTTTCACTTTAGATGATTTTGAGCTCGGTCATCAAGGTCGATTTTAATTATTTTATTGTATAAAATGTGTATTCTGTCTCTTTTTTGTCAGTTTTTTACTCAATTGTGTGTAATTGCATTGTTTGTTGCATTTTTTTACTGATTTTATCTTGTATTATTGTTGACGATTGAAAAACCTGGTTGGTTGAGAAAATAAATGAATTTGAATTTGAATTTGAATTTGAATATGTAGATGTTTTGTTGGTTCGGAAACACACTCTAAAATTTTAGTTTGAATATGTTTCAAAAATATAGCCTCAATTTCTCATTTTTCAAAAATGTCTAAAATTCAAGTTTTTCACACAAAAATCATATCATAATTGTTGAACCTTTGATCTGGAAAATTCGAAAGCTGTTTTGAGACAAGACATCAGGCTTCATGATTATTTTGTTAGAATTTGAAAAACAAATTGTTCACAAAAACGGGAACCTATTGAACTAAGCACAATTTTGCAATGCTTTACATTCCACCCTGTAACGAATGTAATGTCAATAGATTGGAAACTTTCGCCAACGGAGTATATTGCTGGAAGATGTTTCTAATCAACCGTGAAGACAAAATCGGAATAGCTTAAGACAATCCAAAGTTACACCATTTTGAAAAAAGGCAATATTTTCGATACCGACATTTCGAATGTTGAGCAGTTTAGTATTGAAAGTATTCACAATAGTATAGCCATCCACGTGGCGTATAAATATTGATTAAGTGAACAAAAACAAAACTCAGCTGACGCTGTGACGTTTGATGACGTAAGAGAGTAATGCCACAACTGTCACGACGCCATTTTGGCGTTCAATTGTCATGGCTCGTGCCCATGACGTAGGTGGGGATAGGAGAGAGAAAAATACAGAGTGAGAAAGCGTTATGGCAGATGACTTATTTTTCATTTGCGAGAGCGCTCCACAGCGTGTCAATTACTTGGGTGGACCCTACCTTATACGGTGACATCGCACTATAAAGGACTTTACGTTCCACCCTGGGTACCAACAGGGTAACACTCGCGTAAAACACAGGGGTAATATTTTTAGGACGATTGGTTTCTACGTTGATTGGTTGCGCGCGTCTTACAACGATAATACTGTGGAAATAATCACTCGAAATTCGGGACTTGGTTGCACGAATTTGGCGCGCGTGTCGAGGATAGCGGCGTGCCAGTGAGGGTGAAACCCTATCGGGCAAGTTTGAGCGAGAGACAGATAATCAAGGACATTGTTTCGGAGTGGAGACGGCATGGCATTGTGACGGATACGGACTCGAACTATGCCAGTCCGGTACTACTGTGCGTCAAGAAAACGGCCGAACCGCGACTAATTGTGGACTATCGCAAGCTGAACCAGCAGACGGTGAAAAAGAATTTCCCGATGGCGAACACCGAGGAATACCTGGAGAACATGAGTGGCCGTAAGTTATTTCCAACTCTTGACTTGATGCATGGTTGTATGCAGGTGCCAATAGAAACTGAATCGCAAAAAAAACCGCGTTCATCACGCCAGACGAGACGGGGAAGTTTTCTCGCATGAGTTTCGGGTCATGTAACGTCCCCTTCGAGTTCCGAAGAGACCGAGGAATCCAGTTGGGTTTGATATCGACTCATTGGGCACGTGCGAATGGTCAGTGCGAACGCGTTCACCGTACGCTAGTACCAGCTATTATGGCAACAAATGTTGATGAAGACTGTTGGGATAATCGAATCGAAGACATCGAGAGGTGCCTGAACGTAATGCCCAACAAAACGACCGGGAAATCTACGAGCTCCTGTATGGCTACATGCCGCGATTTCAAGACGGACAGCTGACGGCATTGGCTCAAGAAGGAAGAGAAAGCTGGACACCATCCGAGGAACTCAGAGCAGAAATTCGTGAACGAGTTCAAGAAGAACAGAGGAAATATAAGACACGGTACGACAAGTCTCGCTTCAAAGGGGTGGTGTACAATGTCGGCGGTATAGTATTCCTGCGCCGAGTACCCCAAATGACCGGCGAGAGTACAAAAACGCAGCTCAAGTACCGAGGCCCGTTGGTGGTGACAGAAAAATTGCCCGGATGCACCTACAGGCTGTCAAACCTGGAAGGAAGAAGGTACGACACTACGGCAACCGTCAGTCAACTGAAGGTTTAGAAGCCTCCCGAGGACGACGAAGACAGCACCACAGACGATGACAGCGAGTGCGGGAGTGATCGCGAAAAGTCATTTTCCGAAAACGCAGGTGGAAGTGTCGAAAGCGAGAATCGAGAAAATTGCACGAGTGAGCCGGCGGGCGCTAAGAGTCGACCAGATGACGCAAGTGTGGATGTCAGACAACCGCGTGAACGGCGACGACCGGCGTATCTGGCTGATTAATCAATAGTAATATAACAAGTGCTTAGTGTTTTTTCAGTTAAATCGTTTCAACCCGAAAACAACTGTCAATCACGAGGGAAAAGTAGACCCGATATCATCTGATTAAAATCCCGAGACAAAGTCGGGGGATTTTGTCCAAGATAATATCGGGTCTACTTTTTGAGTGATTGATAGTTTGTTTGAGGAATTTGAAACATTCAACTCGAATAAAACACAAAGCACGAGTTGAATTTAGCAGATTATCGCACAAATAGACTACTAGTAGAAATAGTAGGTCCAATGTATCATTGTATAGTGGAACTGTCAATTTCAAAGCATGCCTTGTTGAAAAAAAAATCAATTTTAAGAGAATGTTTGTTTTTTCTCTTTTCTAATAAATGAATACACTTGTGTATTCACAAATATTCACACTACTCGATCAAGCTAATTCTGCTTGGCTAAGTAATGATTATCTTGCCATGAGTGGTGGTGCACAAGACAGTAGTTTCACATGGGCGGTAGACTGGTAGAGCTAAAAACTAAATGTCACTAACACCTGCTGACAGCGCATGGAAGGAAAGTGCACAGTCGCGTATTGAGGAAGGGGCCTCGTTGCTGGAAACAATGCTGAAACGAAGTCTAATAGGTTGTAAAATTGTATTTTAGTAAGTGGAAGACCCTTTAAACGCGCCAGTACTAAAATTTCAATCCAAACAAGTATAAATACAGTCGTTTCAATTACATATTACTTGTGGGTCCAAAAATATTTCAATCCGGTATGCTATTACCTAGTGTGCATTAATCACCTCCTAGTGTGCATTAATCGATAGCTTAAACCGAGTTACGTGGGTCTCATTCGGTTGTTCTGATTGGTTGAATTGGGTATGTGGGCGATAATCTGCATAAAATAGATCGGCTTTTCTTTTTGTATTCCATAATAATTTCATCATTCGATTTTTGTTCAAATTGATTTCTAGATTTCAGTTGAAGTAGGTACCTATTAGTATTTCAGTTTCCTTGGAACCTAATTTTAGTTGATTTGAAATATGTAGCGAGAAAAAAAAAATTGGGGTCATTGCTCGGGACAGGAATGGCCGGGTGTTAGCGGCATAAATTTCAAACAGTTTTCAAGAGGACATGCTAGAGTGCGCTGTACAACGGATAGGGGAGGGGTCGCATCCGGAATGTGGAGCAGTGCTTGCTGGGAGGTCGAAGAGTGAAGACGTAAACCGAATTGTCGAGTTTTATTTATTCCAGTACCGTTATTTCGACCCCAGGCCCCACACGAGTATCTTACACTACTTAGGTACACATATTTTGGGAATTATGTTCCCAAATGTAGCAACTAGACGAGTACTAGGTAGACGTAGCGTTACTTACTAGAAAACCTTCTAAATAAATCACAACAGTAGAAATTGATCTCAATTAATCTAAGTCGACAAAAAAAATGTAGGAGAGAAATTCAAACATAAAACACGTTTGGTGACGTTTCAGGCAATATGAAAAACTTTATTGAATGTGTGTAGGTGAACCTCTTGGTCTTCCTGTATTTAACACCTTATAGATATCTTATCAACAAGAAGACATGGAGGGCATCCTGTTAGTATTCAGTATAACCTTAGGTACCCACTTATGGTAGAATAGTTAGGGTGGATATGTAAACTGAAGACTATTCCAGGTCAATGAGTAGGTATACCTAGGTAGGGGAGAGCGGGGATGGTTTGGACAACGGGTTGGTCTGGACAGCTTTGAATTTACCGCAAAATGTACTTGGTTTTCGCTGATACTCGTCCAATATGTCGGTTCAGTGGTTGCCTCATTGCGAACGCAGCAGAAAGTGAATTGGTGGGGGTTTTGATAGATAAGTTGGAAAAATGCATTTTCCTGGTTTCTGATGTGATTTGTAGCTGAAAAACATTGACAGTCTCTTTTAGTTTTGGATTTTTTTTTTGAAAGATTGTTACTGTGGGATAGTTTGGACAAAGCCATAACCTTCATGTCCAAACCATCCCACACGTTGTCCAAACCATCCCGCATGTTGTTTTTTCAATTATTTCATTATCCAGCACTAGTCCAAACTCTAAAGTGACTTTGAACTTTCTATTGTTGTTCAGATGTTGACGAAAGTGTCATGTATCCTAAAATATTTTTTTTCTTCAAAAATATGTTTTGTCCAAACCGAGGTCCAAACCAACCCAATTCGACGGGTCATATACTACACTTGGCTTTATCAACTATTTTTTTTCATCAACTTTCTTTTTAAAAAAAAAATTCTAGTGGTTGTTCATGAACAACATAGTAGCTATGGGAGAGCGCCAAAGTCGATTCTACTCATTCAAGTATGAACAAGAAAATAAATATTTTCTGAAAATTGTCCAAACCATCCCCGCTCTCCCCTACCTACGTATAGGTATAGATTTATTGAATACCGAGCTGAACAATAACCAACGTACACTTTTCTGAATAGATGATTAATACCGATCATACTTAATTATTACTTTCACAACTCAAAATAGAACTTATCGATATAATTTACAGGAAAAAAATCGGCCAATTATGTCGTCAACATACTCGTTAAACGACCTGATTGGCCTGACTTGTTTTGAGTTTTGAATGGACACTCGCCACACCGAAATCACTCGACACCATTGCCACAAGCGTGCGTTATTGGCACGTTCCGTTTGAACTTCGACTCTTGATGATGAGAATTGTACGAACACCGTGTGCAGTGAAACCAACTTTATCTCGGGGTATGTTTCAACATGTGCCTTTTCAAATCCCCTTTCCTTTTCAATTTAAACGAACACTTCGCACATTCAAACCAAACGATGTCATGAGCGGCGGCATGTTTCAACATGTGCCCTTTCAAATGCGACTTCACTTTGGATTTATATGAACACTTCGCACATTGGAACCAAACGATGTCTTCGGCGGTAGCATGTTGCAACATGTGCACTTTCAAATGCGACTTCCGTTTGGATTTATATGAACACTTCGCACATTGGAACCAAACGATGTCATCAGCAGCAGCATGCTTCAACATGTGCACTTTCAAATTCCCATTATACTTGGTTTTGAATGAACATTTATCACATTCAAATAGATCGATGTCTTCAGCGGCAGCATGTTTCAACATGTGCTTTTTTAAATTAGAATTGCGCTTGGTTTTGAACAAACATTCATCACATCCTAACCAATCAATGTCTTTAGCCGCAACATGTTTCAACATGTGTTTCTTTAAATTGGAATTATGTCTGGACCTATAAGAACATTTCTCACAATGAAACCAGTTGATATCTTCGGAGGCAGTATGTCGCAGCAAGTGTTTTTTAAAACTTCTTTTATATCTAGTTTTGAAGGAACACTTCGCACAATAGAACCAATCGATGTCTCCAGCGGCAGCATGTGTCAACATGTGCATCTTCAACTGCCGATTTTGTTTGAATTCATGAGAACACTCTGCACATTGAAACAATTTGAATTTTTCATGGGTATCATGAGCTGTCATGTGCTTTTTCAAATTTTTCTTCAGCTTGGTTTTGCTCCAACCTTTGATGGGCGGAAAGTCTTCAACAAGGTCAAATGCTTTGACTTGCGGTGGAGTTGCAATTATTGCTGCCAATCGATGGAAATCCGCGTGTTTCACCAGAAGCAATGCGGAATCGGACCCGAATCGGCAATAACCGCATGGAAATTTATGAAGTTCTTCGTTGCAAAATGAACTTCGTTCAACGTTGTCGTCTTCGATTCCGCCGTGATGTTGGTGTTTGCAGTGTTCGTACAAGTCCCAATTGTAATAACCCTTGAATTCGCAGCAAATGCACGAAAACTGCTCCGGTTCTACGATGGCATGGAATAGTTCGGCCGCGTAAACATTTTTATGGGCCCTTTGAACGTGGTGCTCTAGTTGAAACTTGAGTTCAAACTCATATGAACATTGTTGACACCGATGTATTCCAGTCATGGTTGACGATCTGGAATAGTCATTATTAGTAAGTAGGTACCTGTCTGACAATACAGTTCGATAGGTACACCCCTACTGTTACACATTTCAATTGGATTTCTACTGCCATAATGTAGGCATAAAATCCAGTTCTGACCAGGAGTTCTGATAAGCAGGAAAGCAGGTCTTATACCTATAAGTACTTACCTACTTATCTAGATATAGGATGTAGAGCCTGTGTATTTAGTTGCTTTTTTTTAAGAGCGAATTTAGAATGAATACACGTAAAACTTTCCAACAGCTACAACACAGCAGACGGCTGGAACCATAACCAAACCAAAGTGAAACTCGGAAGACATTAGCACCACAGCGCCACCCTTAAAACTGTCGGAACTATCATTTTTTGGCGGAGAATTTGATTGAGGATTAGAGGTTTTTCCCAGTGTTACCACGACACTAGTGACACTGTGGAACTTGTAATGCATACTTCTCTCAATATAATGAAGCCACCCGCATTTGGCGGGCCGAAAATGATCAAGGGAAAAATAAATCGAAGCCGTGAAATCGAGGTATATGTGAATATTCAGAGTCAAGGCATCATTGAAAGATGTCGCTAGTTATTTAATTCATACGTGTGAACCGAGCGAAGTACTACAACATGATTCGCCTGCTACACCTCAATATTTAACAACCGTCTCTGCACGACGTCCGATAATATGATTAAATCAATGTGCGATAGAAGAGAAGCACATTCGCACATCAAGCTAGTTTGTCTGCCGGCCTGCTTTTGCTGTATCGACGTTCTGCTCACCCGTTGCCCCAGCATCGCACTCCAGTGCCCTATATCAAGCTATCAAGTGACCTATTGGGGAATTTACGACTATACGCCGTTCGCGATCGTTTTGGATACGATAAAATATTCCGAATTGCTGGGAATGGAGGAGTATCGATGGGGATGGACCGTTGTACCTGGATCAATCCGCCTGGACTGCCGTCCGCTCCCGACTTGTCACGTCCTTTGCAGAGTGCTTCTGCGGGTCTGTTAGAGAAGAGTTTTGATCCACTTCGAGGAAGCTGAGCTCAAACCCGTAGGTGCTGCGTCGCGACCAACCTAGAGGCCGTAGAGTGTGGAGTAGAGTTGAAGCCCTTCGATGAAGAGTTTCAACCCACTTGGACGATGCTGAGTCAAAACCCCGACTGTAGCGCTTCGGCCCACTTGTAGAATGTTGAGTTGGAGTCCTTCAGAAATGTGTTTTGATCCCTTTGGGGAAGTTGAGTTGAGATCGTTCTAGGGAGAGTTTTGATCCATCTAGAGGCTGATGAGTTGTTACTCTTTGAGTTGCAATACACCTCTAGGATGTAGTGTCAAAGCCTTTGGATGTTGTGTCTCCATCCACCTCCGGGAGTCGAGTCAAAACCCTCCGGAGACGAGTTCCAATCCTTCGTCAGGTAGTTGTGCCAAGACCTCTCCGGTGTTGAGCTTCGACCCATCTACAAGTCGTAGAGTTGGGATCTGTTGATGGTGTGTTTCGAGCCCCCTCCAAGATGCTGAGTCGCGATCCCTCGACGAGTTTCAACCCACCTCAAGGATGTCGAGTTGAAACCCCTAAATGATCCAGGCCCGATAGAAATGAGTGCTCTCGTTTCGGTATCTCGTGTAGCGAAGTGATGACCTCGACGAGCGGAGGGTTTGTCTTGGTGAGTTGGGATTGGTGCTTACGGTTGATTTTCCGACAAATGATGGCCGTCAATCTACCAGCTGAGGTGCCGGCCTCTAGCGGACAGAAGTGGCAGTGCATGCGGTACCTACTAGAAAACCTTCTGAATAGATCATAACAGTAGAAATTGATCTTCATTCATCCAAGTCGACAAAAGAAAATGTAGGAGAGAAATTCAAACAAAGAACACACGTTTGGTGACGTTTCAGGCAATATGAAAATCTTTTTTGAATGTGTGCAGGTGAACCTCTTGGTCCTCCTGTATTCAACACCTTGTTGCAATCTCTCTACTGTCAGGATACCGCAGCTCTACCTCTCAATAATTAACGCAATTCTCTCTCCAAAAACTCTTTTTATTATCATCAAACTCTCAATGTACAACACACGACTTCTCGCTTTGGCGACACACGCCTCTCTCCCTTATTATATCTTAAAACTACCTACTCCTCGACCTCTCCTCTTATCTGCCCACATGCACGCAAATATCCTACATAAATCTCTCGCCCTCTACCCCTCCGGTAGGCCTCTCGCTTTCGCACCAGCAACAACCATGCACACATGGTGTCCACTTGACAGACATTCACTCAAACGCAACATACTAATATATTGAAACACCCTCACACAATATTATTCCATATCTAAATAATTTAAAAAAATTGAATGCTACAACCTTATACATATCTTATCAAGATGAAGACATGGAGGGTATCCTGTAAGTATTCAGTATAACCTTAGGTACTGTGGCAGAACGGCTTGGAATTATAAAATAAAGGGGAATGAAATATTTAGGAATAAAATTAGCATTACGGGCGATATCGCGAAATGAAAAAAATAGGAGAAGGAATGCGAAATATATCGATTTTTGCCGGCCAGCATCGGAGTGACACCGGATGCAAGAAAGCATGCAGGCATCGACGTTTGTAGGCCGGAGAGGGTTGTGACGGGAGACGGGGTGTGGGAAAATAAGATAGGTCCAAGAACAGCGACGAAGGGAGGAGATTCGAGTGGTAAGAGTCGAGCACAACGGGTGTATTTGACTGGAAGAAAACTGATATTTTTCAAGAAGAATAAATTAAGAAAAGTGCTAAAACACTGTGATAGATTTGTAGTACATCAGTGACGTGAAAGGAAAGCATTAAGGCAAGTCTGATTTCTATTGCATTCAAATGCTTATTGTTTAAATAAGTTTGAAGTAATTGTTTTGGTTTAGAAAATGATAGTAGGTTTTGTTTGATCTTTTGAACAGCCATGAGAATCGTCAAGCCGATTTCAATTCACTGCGTAGTAGCTTTGAGCTTTTAAATGCGGCCACTTGTTTCAGATAACTACCTTCCAGACACAAGAAAAAGGGTGGAAACATCAGCAACCCTTTCAAGAGATTTGGCTTCCGACAGAGCATGATTTTGTAGGCTCTATTAGCTGAGACAAGCACTAGCAGTATTTATGCAAATCAAATCTGGGCAAAATCTTGATTCCGCGAAATTTTCCCCCATAGAATAAAATATTTAACCCTTTCGTGCGGCAAGGAGTTTATGGACATGCAAGATAAGCTAGCGTTCCAAACAAAGAGAACCTCTTATGAACAATGCCAGAAAATTCAGTGTCGTTTCGAAAACTACTTCAAGATAAACAGGGACATAAAATCAATTTTGCAGGCTAATTAATTAGAGGCTCATTGCGATGACTTGTACTCCATATTGTAACTTTGTGTAATGGTATTGAACCTGCATGAAACCGAGCTGCTGGATAAGTCTTCAAATCATAAACTATAGCACCAGCTGGATATAAAATCTATGGAATGTCAACACTCAAATTTTATGTAAATTATTTGATCAATAATTAAAATAATGGCTATAAATTCGAAAGATCAAGACAAAGCTCAGTGAACAACAATCTCTCTCTAAGTACAATTATATTGTGAAGATTTCTTTCCGTACCAGGGTGAATGGGAGAAAGGGGAGAAAGGGTTGAACAAAAACTGGAAAAAGGATAAGTAAATTAGGCAGGGAATTGAACTCAAGTGAACTAGGAAATGGCTTCACCCATAATTCTGAAAATTAGGAAGAATGAGAACGGAATTAATTTGCAAGGGTTGAACAAATTCGTCGTAGGATTGCACACGGTATTAGGATGTACTTTTCTTTCAGAAACCGAATGTAAGCCGAATAAAACAATTCCGAACGCTAGCTGAACGTCAGCACGTCAGGAAATTATAAAATAAATAATTAAGGTGAATTTAATTAATTTGGCGATGATTGATTAATTTGTAATAAAATTGAGGTGTGGTTAAATGACTTTGTTTACATTCCAATATTTATTTAATTCATTCCCTTTATAAGAACGTGAGGTTACTACTAGAGTAGGCTTGAGGTATTAGTACCTACGACGTGAAGTTGAGGTAGGTGTAATTGATTTAAATGACTTAGGTAAAGGTAAAATAAAATCTACGGCACAACGAAATACGACTTAGGGTAATTAGACGCATCACAGCTTAGTTAAATTAATGTAGGGAAAGGGAAGTTACAAATGGTTGTCGGTGACGCAGAAATTTACAGTTGGTGCCGTGACCAGGATTTTACAGTACCCACTTATGGTAGAATAGTAAGGGTGGATAGGTGAACTAAAAATTATTCCAGGTCAATAAGTAGGTATCCCTAGGTAGGGGACAGCAAGGATGGTTTGGACAACGGATTGGTCTAGACAGCTTTGAATTTCCCGCAAAATGTACTTGGTTTTCGCTGATACTCGTCTAATATGTCGGTTGAGTGATTACCTCATTGCGAACGCAGCAAAAAGTGAATTGAAGTTGGAAAAATGCATTTTCCTGGTTTCTGATGTAATGTAACAAACCGCCTAAATGAATCCAATGTATAAAAGAGAGATTGTGCGACAATGCAATCAAAGACCCCTTGCTCGACGTTGCAATGGATAAGCCAAATTCCTCAAGATAAGGTAATGTCTTCAGTCCAGACGTTTAGTAAGGGATCTTGATGTGAAAATCCCCAGGTCGAGGCTTGGCAGCTTTGACCGGGGATAGCGTGGAGGATTTGACTTCCAGCTCGCGAGAAAGACGTACGGGCGCGTGAAAAATTCATAATAATTAAGATCGGAGAAATAATGGACAGTGCGGAATTTAGTGAGCTTATAAAATCAAAAGTTACAGTAGTTGTTCGTGTGACCGACGGCGGTGCAAGGAAATAAGGAATAAACCTCCCTTTTGTAAACAGACTCTATGGTGATTCTCTTCTTTGAAAAGCACGGATTCATTTGGGACGGCGCCGGAGCGAAGTAGCTGACTATCTGTATATGTAAGTCCAATTTCACGCTATAGACGCCACAATAAGGGTCTAGGAGCTTCTAATAAATTTTTTTTTGAAATAATGCCACTGTGGGATAGCTTGCACAAAGCCATAACCGTTATGTCCAAACCATTCTGCATGTTTTTTCTTTCAATGATGTCATTATCCAGAGCATAGTCTGAAATGACTTTGAAGTTTCTATCATTGTTCAGATGTTGACGGAAGTGTGTATCCTAAATTTATAATTTTTATGTTCAAAAATATTTTTATCCAAACCGAGGTCCAAACCAACACAGTTCGACGGGTTCTTCTGGACACACTTGACTTTTATCAAGTATTTTTTCAAAATATCAACTTTCTTTTTGATGGAAAAATTGCTCTGGTGGTTGTTCTTGAACAACATAAATATGTAGCTAAGGGATAGCGCCAAAGTCGATTCTACTCATTCAAGTATAGGTCGCGGGAACAAAAATGATGTGCCAAAGATGGGTATATGGTATGATGTAGTTCCACTAGTACCGTAGTACGTACCTACTTGTCGATACAATTTTCTTTAGTTGTAAAGTTGTGATAAATATATAGATAATCTATTGAACAATTCTCGCTTCATCATAAAAATTATTGTGCTAAACTGAAGATTTAACTGAGTAACGTCAAAAACAAGCGAATCTCTACAGCGGTACTTTGACACCCTATCAGGCGCAAGCGCGGGCAAGAAGCTGGCAAGAGGCGCTTCGTTGTGCCGGCGTGCCTGCAACGTTATCATAGCGGTGCCAAGGTGACGGTTATGTTCCCGCGACCTATATAAACAAAAAAAATGAATATTTTCTGAAAATTGTCAAAACCATCTTCGTTCTCCCCTACCTAGGTATATTGTTTTGATATTGAATAAGTCCTTAATAAGTGGGTATTAATCGTAAGCGAACCTTTCGCTTGTGTGTCGCTCTTTGCATGTTCGCTTGTACGTCCCTAATACAGTTTCGCTTGAACGTCGCTGTCAACACAATCTTTGGTCAACACAATGTTCGCATGGTTGTGAATACACAATATTGCGTGACCGCTTAGCGCATGCGCTAAAAAACGAGGTGATTCGTTCTAAGTCTTCCATATGTTACGCTGTAAAATAGGTGATTCTCAAACGAAGCTCAATGGATTATGCGTCGTTTTCAAGTAGAAGTGGTTACATAGAAGAATCGGTGTAGCCCTCGCAACCTATTCATGAAAGCACATATGTGAGGGATCATTCCCAAATGCCCCAAATTACGAAATAAAAAAAACATGGAACACTTCAACCATAACATTCAAATTTACCGCAAAATTGTCTGGGGATATTTCATTTGATCAGTGCTGTATTGTATTCAGCATGGTGTGGCGACAGTCGGTCCTCTGAGTGGCACACACTTTTTCTACCGCCGAATATCCATTTTATATCGGAAAGCTTCACAAGTTGCTGATAAAACTGAACAAAATGTCAACGTCAAACACAGAAATCAATGTCATTGTCGAATTCTGGGCCGCTATTCTTGAATCGTGTGAGAAAAGTTTCTGGGAGTTTTATATAATCCGTACTACACTTCTGTAGCGAAAGTTGCCTGAAAACCACGATTTTAGGCAACATTCGCTACATCAGTGTACTGCGGAATGTATTTTACTCCCAGGGACTTTTCTCACACGATTCAAGAATAGCGGCCCTGAACATGCGCGATGATAACTTGTCACCGTTTTCTTAGTTCGCATGACATCCGTGTCGGAGCGCCACTTCCGCGCAATATTGTGTATTGTTGCCGGATCGGTCGAGTAGATCCTCTAAACAAGGATTTCGTTGAGTGTCGCTCTCAGCATGTTCGCTTCTACGTCCCTTTCGTTGCTATGTTCGCGCCTGAGTCCTTTCGCTTGTAAGTCGTGTACTTAGTCCTTTATTTCGGGGAATGTTTCAACATGTGCCTGTTAAAAGCCCGTTTCCATTTCGATTTAAACGAACACTTCGCGCATTCAAACCAAACGATGTCATGAGCGGCAGCATGTTGCAACATGTGCGCTTTCAAACTCCCATTATACTTGGTTTTGAATGAACATTCGTCACATTCAAACAGATCGATGTCTTCAGCGGCAGCATGTTTCAACATGTGTGTCTTCAATTCGTTACGTTTAGACTTATACGAACATTTCTCGCAATAAAACCAGTTGATATCTTCGGCGGCAGTATGTCGCAACAAGTGCTTTTTCAACGTATTTTTAAGTTTAGTTTTAAAGGAACACTTCGCACATTGAAACCAAACGACGTCATCAGCGGCAGCATGTTTCAACATGTGTGTCTTCAAATTACTCTTACGTTTGGACTTATAAGAACATTTCGCACAATGAAACCAGTTGATATCGTCGGCGGCAGTATGTCGCAACAAATGCGTTTTCAACGTATTTTTATGTTTAGACTTATAAGAACACTTCGCACAATGAAACCAGTTGATATCTTGGGCGGCAGTATGTCGCAACAAATGCGTTTTCAACGTATTTTTATGTTTAGTTTTAAAGGAACACTTCGCACATTGAAACCAATCGACGTCTTCGGCGGTAGCATGTTTCAACATGTGCAGTTTTAAATAAGACTTCAGTTTGGATTTATATGAACACTTCGCACACTGGAACCAAACGACGTCATCAGCAGCAGCATGTTTCAACATGTGCATCTTTAAATCGATCTTATATTTAGACTTATAAGAACATTCCGCACAATGAAACCAGTTGATATCTTCGGCGGCAGTATGTCGCAACAAATGCGTTTTCAACGTATTTTTATGTTTAGACTTATAAGAACACTTCGCACAATGAAACCAGTTGATATCTTGGGCGGCAGTATGTCGCAACAAATGCGTTTTCAACGTATTTTTATGTTTAGTTTTAAAGGAACACTTCGCACATTGAAACCAATCGACGTCTTCGGCGGTAGCATGTTTCAACATGTGCAGTTTTAAATAAGACTTCAGTTTGGATTTATATGAACACTTCGCACACTGGAACCAAACGACGTCATCAGCAGCAGCATGTTTCAACATGTGCACTTTCAAACTCCGATTATACTTGGTTTTGAATGAACATTCGTCACATTCAAACAGATCGATGTCTTCAGCGGCAGCATGTTTCAACATGTGTGTCTTCAAATCGTTACGTTTAGACTTATACGAGCATTTCTCGCAATAAAACCAGTTGATATCTTCGGCGGCAGTATGTCGCAACAAGTGCTTTTTCAACGTATTTTTAAGTTTAGTTTTAAAGGAACACTTCGCACATTGAAACCAAACGACGTCATCAGCGGCAGCATGTTTCAACATGTGTGTCTTTAAACTACTCTTACGTTTGGACTTGTAAGAACATTTCGCACAATGGAACCAATCAATGTCTCCAGCACCAGCATGTGTCAACATGTGCATCTTTAAATCGATCTTATATTTAGACTTATAAGAACATTCCGCACAATGAAACCAGTTGATATCTTCGGCGGCAGTATGTCGCAACAAATGCGTTTTCAACGTATTTTTATGTTTAGTTTTAAAGGAACACTCCGCACATTGAAACCAATCGACGTCTTCGGCGGTAGCATGTTTCAACATGTGCAGTTTTAAATCAGACTTCCGTTTGGATTTATATGAGCACTTCGCACACTGGAACCAAACGACGTCATCAGCGGCAGCATGTTTCAACATGTGTGTCTTAAAATTACTCTTACGTTTGGACTTGTAAGAACATTTCGCACAATGGAACCAATCGATGTCTCCAGCGGCAGCATGTGTCAACATGTGCATCTTCAACTGCCGATTTTGTTTGAATTCATGAGAACACTCTGCACATTGAAACAATTTGAATTTTTCATGGGTAGCATGAGCTGTCATGTGCTTTTTCAAATTTTTCTTCAGCTTGGTTTTGCTCCAACCTTTGATGGACGGAAAGTCTTCAACAAGGTCAAATGCTTTGACTTGCGGTGGTGTTGCAATTATTGCTGCCAATCGATGGAAATCCGCGTGTTTCACCAGAAGCAATGCGGAATCGGACCCGAATCGGCAATAACCGCATGGAAATTTATGAAGTTTTTCGTTGCAAAATGAACTTCGTTCAACGTTGTCGTCTTCGATTCCGCCGTGATGTTTGTGTTTGCAGTGTTCGTACAAGTCCCAATTGTAATAGCCCTTGAATTCGCAGCAAATGCACGAAAACTGCTCCGGTTCTACGATGGCATGGAATAGTTCGGCCGCGTAAACATTTTTATGGGCCCTTTGAACGTGGTGTTCTAGTTGAAACTTGAGTTCAAACTCATATGAACATTGTTGACACCGATGTATTTCAGCCATGTTGACGATCTGGAATAGCCATTATTAGTAAGTAGGTACCTGCCTGACAATACAGTTCAATACACCCCTACTGTTAAGACATTTTAATTGGATTTCTACTGCCATAATGTAGGCATAAAATCCAGTTCTGATCAGCAGCAGTAGTTATGATCAGGAGGTCTTATACCTATAATAGCCCAGGTATTTTAGGTGCTATTCAAGTCAAAGCGTGAACTAATTCATGGTCGGCCGAATTTTTCATAAAACGACAGTAAAGAGTGTCTGCTATGACATACCAAAAGTCCCCTAAGTTCCCGTGTCGGCGTCCCCCTTTTTGGGGCGTTTTTTCTGAAATATGACAGTTACGTTATAAGTATAACACACAGATATTGGAACGCGCGCCTGTCACCCGGAATAGCTCAGTGGCAAAGGCTTTGATTTCCGATTGATGGATCACTGGTTTGAATCTCGTTCAGGACACAATTTTTTTTTTTCGTGGAAGTGATTTTTTCCTTCTCCTAAAAATTATCCAAGGGATGAGAGTGCTTATTTTGAAGCATTTTCGACTTTTTTCTCGAGAAAATAGATCTATTAATACGAGTTCTGGACACATAATAAACAATAAGCTGTAATGCCATCATGGCTTTTTCGTCACATTTTTCAGCTCATAAAATGTAGTTACCTGTCCATTGCGAAATTGTATTTAGGTATTTTCAATAATAATGCTAGACGAGCATTTCCACTTGTCCTTGTCAATCAATTATCAATTATCATTATCAATTTAAAATACAGGTGATTCCAAACTGTCGGGTTATCGCTAGGGTGTTGGTAAAGGGCACTTGTTTGAGTACAAATGTGCAAAATATTCTATTTTCGCGATATCCGAAATGTACAATAATGATTAAAGAAGAGTAACAAAAATAGACCTTTTGAAAGAAAGGCCTAAAAAAATAAAAGCCAGTTTTGAACCAAAAATAAACTTTGTAAAAACATTTTTGTGCCCATAGGTAAATAACAAGAATTAATTGAAGAAGTCATCCTCGTCCTCGTTCGTTCGTTGGCCAAAAATTTTGAGGTGCCTCCGTACTCAGAGTTTTGGTGAAGTAGTTTTGTTGACATATCAAATTTGATCAGAAAAACCAGCTGAATCCAACGGTCTTCACCGTAACTCGCTAGCTCTAACGGATATTGAGAAAAATGGGTGTGGACATCTTTTTTGAATGACCCGTATATAAAAAAAGGAAGTGGTTCAGATTGTAGATTGTAGATTAGAGGTGGTTGTTTGGTCTAGGAGGATCCTTTCTGCACTGCGACCTATAAGATCTTTTCTGCGTGACCATGCTTCTATTTAATGTCCCAGGAAATCCACCTTGTGTGAAGTGGTTCAAAGAAATGGGACAGTATAACAAGCTAGAGGACAAGTGGAAATGCTCGTCCAGCATTATTATTGAAAATACCTAAATACAATTTCGCAATGGACAGGTAACTACATTTAATGAGTTGAAAAATGTGATGAAAAAGCCATGATGGCATCACAGTTTATTGTTTATTATGTGTCCAGAACTCGTATTAGTAGATTTATTTTCTCGAGAAAAAAGTCGTAAATGCTTCAGAATAAGCACTCTCATCCCTTGGATAATTTTTAAAAGAAGGAAAAAATCACTTCCACGAAAAAAAAAATTGTGTCTTGAACGAGATTCAAACCAGCGATCCATCAATCGGAAATCAAAGCCTTTGCCACTGAGCTATTCCGGGTGACAGGCGCGCGTCCCAATATCTCTGTGTTATACTTATAACGTAACTGTCATATTTCAGAAAAACGCCCCAAAAAGGGGGACGCCGACACGGGATCTTAGGGGACTTTTGGTATGTTATAGCAGACACTCTTTATTGTCGTTTTATGAAAAATTTGGCCGACCATAAATTAGTTCATGCTGAAACTCGATAGTACCTGGGCTATAAGTACTTACCTACTTATCTAGATATAGGATGTAGAGCCTATGTATTTAGTTGTTTTTATTAAGCGAATTTAGAATGAATAAATGTAAAACCTTCCAACAGCTACAACACAGCAGACGGCTGGAACCATAACCAAAGTGGAAGACATTAGCACCACAGCGCCACCCTTGAAACTGGCGGAACTATCACTTTTTGGCGGGGAATTTGATTGGGGATTGGAGGTTTTGCCCAGTGTTACCACAATAGTGGCACTGTGGAACTTGTAATGCATACTTCTCTCAACATAATGAAGCCACCCACCCACTCAGCAAGAAAACATCTCTGTGACATCAATTAGATGTTCAAGTCACACCTGCGATGTTAATAAAAAAAGTATATGCGATGTTAAGTGGACATCTCTGTTACCTCTTATGTCCGGGTAATTAGAACATGAATGAGATCTCTCAAAGATGTCCAAATGTGATCTACACCGCTATTTCACATCTCGTAGATATCACTTTTCAACGTACATGGTAGGTACGTCGCATTTTGGATGTGTATTTTTGAATAAAAATTAATTTTTAACCCCTTTTCAACATAATTTTTATGTCATATTATATAGGAGGTTCCGCACCTATATTTACTAATGTTTACAATCTATACAGCAAGTTTCACTTCCCCGACCCCCCCACCAACAATAAGGAAGGGGAAGTAGGTATTGTAATCGTGCAGAAAAAAAGTTTTGAGATTTCACCGTATATAGGTATCCTTTTTGAGGTCTCCCAAGACGATTAAGACCATTTTCACAATGATGTCTGTCTGTGTGTGTGTCTGTGTGTAATCTTCCACGATAACTGCCGAACCGTTGACCAGATCGACTTGAAATTTGGTATGCGGACATGGTTTGTCCGTGGAATGTCCCCATTAGTTTTTGGCTGTCATCTGTCAAACATAACTGTCACTATCATCAGATGTCAGAAACTATATCTCACGGAACTCAACTTGCAATAAATCATTTGAAAGCTCTTGAAAAACTGTATCCAGAACAGTTGAAAACATTGCCCTGTCTGTCATCTGTCAAATAATGTAAAATGTAAAATTTCAAAACTTTACCAGTTAATTATTCAAAATCTATCCGATGGATTGGAACCAGGTTTGGCCGAAGGCAACACAACAAAAGAGTCAATTTAAGGTCGCAGTTGCAGTTCTCCACCATTCTCCAGTTGAGCGTAATGAATTTTCAAAATTTCTCCTGGCCGTTGCCACTCAAGCGGGGCTCTTGCCGGTGTTTTGACCAGAACGACTCGCTTTTGTAGCAGGACTCCACTCAAAAATTCATTCCTGCTCAGAAATCGACTTTTTTTTTGGAAAATTTCAACTGATATCGAAAGTAAATTGGATCAGGCGTCGTGCAGGTCTCTTCTCAAAGTCGACACGGTTCCGGTTTCCCGACGGTAATTTTTTCAAAATGAAACTGGCACATTCCGTGAATTTGAGAAAAACGCAATGCCAACTTCTACATGCGGTAGGCCCTACGAAATATCCATTTTAGGTGCAGACATGCTGTGAATAAAAGTTGGAGAAAAGATTCAGCTAGTTTTTGGAGGAAAAATTTTTGAATTCGGATCAACAGCTGCCGAGTTTTCTTCTCTGGAAAAACTGCAAATTTTCCAACTTTTTATTCCGTGGACCGCGAGGTGGACCAATTTCAACCATTTTTCCCTAAACAAGAAGTACCTGTACCTAACTGGTTTTCGAACATTTTCCAACAACTTTTTCAAATTTCCCAGGAATTTTCCGGCTGAACATAATTTTCTCCAAATTACTTTCAATCTTTTTCTGTAATTCCAACTTCCCACCCGAAGAGACGTTTCGAACAAAAACTTCCATAGGTTCCTGGATACTAAGTCGGAGAAGTTTTGGGGTGACACAAGCGATTTTTTTCCGGAGAAAAGTTATTCTTCTATTGGCCTGCTACGCAGGATTCGAACCTGGATCCCTACAGGTAATAGTTAGAGACACTGCTGCCGATCACATACTTCTGCCGATTCGTCTAAGTCTATGGTCTAAGTTACCAACTTGTCCGAAATAGTATATGTATTCAAACAGCGCACTTGATGTCAGGGATATTTCTCGGGATCATCTCCATAGGTATTTCATTATGGACAGGGAGCTGGTGCCTCAAAACTTACGTCATAAGGTACATGATTTTAACCCTGTAGGTCTAATGTGCGTTGATAAGGTTGTTAAAAATTTATTTGTCTTACATGTCAGACCGGGGGCTTTACACTGGTATAGGCTTGTCAATTTTCAAAAAATGTCAAAAATTTATGTCATAAGGTATATGAATGAAACCAACGGGCTTTTGTGTGGGAACATCCCCTTAATCAAAAATCGGGTCAGAAGACAAAATTTTTGGGGGCTCTCGGTCCATAAGACAAGTTTGAAATTTTCAAAAAAGGCCAAAATTCACCTTCCCCTGGATACTTCTCCTTTGGCATAATTTCAGGATAAGGTGACCAGATTTCTCAGTGAAGAAATCGGAACAGGGTAGACTTTTTTTATTTTTTTTTTTTTATTTATTTTTTTTTTTTGAGAAAGGGGCGTACCTTCTATTTGCTGATTCAGAACTTCCAGGTACCTTGGCACCGCACCTACCTACCTACCATCTATTTCTCATTTTTTCGCGTCTGTTCATTGTTGGATAGACCAATATTTGGGGATATTTTCTGAAACCGAGCCTGAAACTTAGTTTTTCGGATCATTTTTCTGGAAAAAAAACAGCAGGAGGGCGGGTAAGTGCTGTCCCTTATTTTGACCCCTTCTCAACCAATAGTGTTCATAATACATTATACCAATAATGATGAAATAATGTTGTTAATAAAATAATGCTTTTTTGAAACAACATGTACCTACCGTATGATCGAAAACTTTCTTTCTCAAGGAAGGCTGTGGTCCTGGTCATTAGCAGGCAAACGAAGCTGATTTTGGCCAGGCCACAGCCTCCCTTGAATAAGAAAGTTTTTGATCATACGGTACATTCTGCAGACAGTCGAGACCCACTTGCATAGTGTGGGTGCCAATCGAAATAAATTCAATCTTGGTGAAAAAAGTTGAAAGGATCGTTGCTCAAATCGGAAATCGGAGCATTTACGGAACAGTTACTCAAATCGGAACATTTAGGCAGCAGTCACACTGGAGCCATCACCACCCACTACCACCCACCACCACCCACTACCACCAAGCAAAATAATCCGCCCTGGTCTCACTGAGCCACCGTCCATCGTCCACCGGTAACCACCGTGTCTCCCTCCTGAATTTGACATAATCCTGTTTTATATAATCCGTACTACAATTCTGTAGCGAAAGTTGCCTAAAAACCACGATTTTAGGCAACATTCGCTACATCAGTGTACTGCGGAATGTATTTCATACTCCCAGGGACTTTTCTCACACGATTCAAGAATAGTGGCCCAGCTCATGACAAGATTGACAAGTTCTCTGATTGCAATGATTTTGTCTGATGACTCAGATATCGACGAAGTTGTAGCTTTATACTACATTTCGAAAAAAATCCGTAAAAAACGCCGGAACATATATGGGTGCGTCAAATGTTTCTCGATAGAGAGCAACTAGGAGAATTTCATCAATTAGTGCCGCAGCTTGTTGATGATGAAGAACAATTTCACAGTTATTACCGTATGAACAAGAAATGTTACAATTTGTTAGTGACAAAAGTGAAACCTTTGTTCTCTTCGGGACATACACATTGTATGTTGTACGTATGCACAAAATGTTTGTTCTGCATGCGCATCAAGATGCGCATTGTTAACCACCGACCACTAACCACCACTTTGGAAATTTCAAACACATGGCCACCGGTGGTCACTGGGCGGTGGTGAGAGGTGGCTGCAGTGTGACCAGCATCATTACATTGCGTGCGTTTGATTTTTGGTTGATGGTAGTGGGTGGTGGTGGGTGGCTCAGTGTGACTGCTGCCTTATGGAACAGAAAGTCGAATCGGAAAGTGTCTCCCGAAAACGGTACAGTTCCGATCAAATCGGAACGTCTGGTCACCTTATCTATATCTTATACAGGGTGGCCCAACGAAAACAGAACAGAGGGGTTTTCGGGCATTTCACATTATTTTTTTGAAAAAAGCTCAGACAGGTCGATTTTTATATCGAGGGGGACATCTGAAACATACATTGGCAAATTTCTATCTTCAGCCCCCTCACCCCTACCCACCTCAACTTTGAAATTTCAAATGACACCATCTACTTCGCGATACATCAAATTAAAAAGAATCAAATTCTTTTTCTGAAAAAAATATTTTCAAAATTTCCAACCCCACCCCCCACCTTCCTGAATTTCTCTGGCTGTCCCATTTTATATCCTCGACCCCTTAATTCTCTTCAATTTAATCAACGTCATCCTAAATCCTAAAATCTAAATCCTAAGTAATCCTAAATCCTACAATTTGACGTGTGTAAACATACTTATGTGTGTAAAACATTAATAGAGATTATCTTATCTTATCTTATCTTATCTTATCTTATCTTATCTAATAGCATCTGAGGAGAAAATTTTCGGTGGAGAAAAGTGTTACCCAAATTCACCCCTTTCCTCTCCCCCACCCCAATTTCAAAACTTAACAGACACCACCTACTTTGAGATACATCGAATGAAAGGAAATTGATTTCTCTTTCTGAAAACAATTTTTTTGGAATTTTCAACCCCTCTCGTGATAAATTGAACATTCGGAGTAATTTAGGGGGAAAGGGTGCTTTTTAAAAATTCTTTTAATATTTTATTCAGAAAGCGAATTCAATTCCCTTCGATTTGATGTATCACAAAGAGGGTAGTGTCATTTTAGATTTTGAAGTTGAGATGAGGGAGTGAGGGGTGAATTTGGGTGGCACTTTTTACACAGAAAATTTTCTCCCTCGATGCTGTGCAGGATGAGGTTGACTGTACTGAAGATAATCAAGAGATCAAAAATATTAGATTGGAAACTCTGGCAATTTTATGAAGAAAGGGGGTGGGGTTGAAAATTATAGAAATATTTTTTCAGAAAGAGAATTAAATTCTCTTCAATTTGATGTATCGCAAAGTGTGTAGTGTCATTTGAAACTTCGAAGTTGGGGCCGGTGGGGGTGAGGGGGCTAAAGATAGAAATCCGCCAATGGATGTTTCAGATGTCCCCCTCAATATAAAAATCGACCTGTTCGAGTTTTTTTCAAAAAAATGAGGTGAAATGCCTGAAAACCCCTCTGTTCTGTTTTCGTTGGGCCACCCTGTATATTTGTGACGTCACAAATATATTTTTAAAACACGCATTGCGGCCACAATTTTGGGAATTTAGGAAAAAGAAATAATACGGGTACATTATTTTCAACCATACTATCGATTAAGCCAATGAAAAAAATAGGCAAGTACCCCATTTTTTAATGGTACATCGCTTACAGGGTGCAACATCAAAAATTTTTTCTCAAATCGTACACCCTGTATTTCAACATGGAAATCGATTCCGTTTTTCATCCTGATTACAAATATATATCGCGCTTGGTGGGTTAGTTAACAAAACGCCTCCGAAAAAATTGATAAATTTTGGTTCTTTTTTGAAAATTTCAAACTTGTCTTATGGACCGAAAGCTCCCAAAAATTTTGTCTTGCGATCAGATTTTCGATCAAGAGGATGTTCCCACACAAAATCCAGTTGGTTTCATTCATGTACCTTATGACGTAAATTTTTGGTAATTTTTTCGAAAATTGACAGGTTCATACCAGCCTAAAGCCCCCGGTCTGACATGTAAGACAAAGCAATTTTTAACAACCTTATCAACGCACATTAGACCTACAGGGTTAAAATCATGTACCGTCAAATGGGGCAATATGGGACAGCTGGGTATTATGGGACAGCTGGGTATTATGGGACAAAAATGCACTTTTTTAAATTCGGCGCTTTTTCGAAAAATGACACTTGCGTTCAATGAAACCTGTATACGGTGAGTTGTTCGTTGGTGTTCATAGATGGCTCGACGATGCTTGAAGCGTTCCTAAAAATTGTCGTTTGGCGCGCAAAGCCCAGCAAACATAACCAAAAAAAACAGTACTCCTCGAACACCCCAGGAGTAGGGATGGCAAAAAGTTGAAATATATCGATATATCGGTCATTTGATATATCGCAAGCTATATATCGATACATTCGATATATTGTAAGAAATATATCGATATTTCCATATATCGATATATTTTGCAAATTTTCAATATAAATGTTGAACTGAACGATAAAACGTATTGAACGTAGGGTAGAGTAGGGTATATCGTACCGCCTGGTTAATCGTACCAGTTATTTTCAAATTTAGAAACTACAGGGTAATGCCATTTTTCACATCCATTTCGAAACTCTTCTGCTACCATGTTGTCATTAAATATGAAAACTGTTTTAAAATTCGGTGATTCCAAGAACCGAGAAATCACCGAGTATAAGTTACGTTCGATAGACGGTGCAGCTGTAGCTCACGAATCACGATGTGGATAAATTTTAGGAAGGATTGAATATAAGAAAAAACAAATAGTCTGAAACAGACAGGAAAAAGCTTGTTTTTTATAATTTTCTAATAACAAACTAAATTTAAATCGTTAGAAAATTCCGAAGGGTTAGAGACTTCCAGACTTGGTCACCGCATCAGTGCAATTTGCAAAATTCGCCAAGTACCTACTGCGAAGCGTAGTTTCCTGTATTTTAACACAGTCACAGCTCAGCCTCGAATATTCAATAATTTACGTACGAGAAGCGTGACAAAGTCGAGTCGGACAGTTTTCGATATATCCAGAAATATATCGATATTTGTATCGATATATTGGAACGAAAAAACGATATAAATATATCGATATATTGCAAGGAATATATCGATATTTCTTATATATCGATATATCGTTGCCATCCCTACCCAGGAGTTCCATCTGGTGCAGCAGGGAGAGGTAAGTAATCGTTATTCTATAGTATTTTATTGAAAGCTTGTAGTTTCAGCTCCACGATGATGCATTGGTTTTTTTTTCACGATAGAATAAGGTTGTTGAGAAGGCGGTTTTCAAAAAAATGACTTTTTTAGGGTTTCATGGGACAATGATCCGAACATACCGCCGAAGACTTGGGGCGGAAATCCGGCAAGATTATCCGCCCCAAGCTATGGAAGATGCACTGGAAGCAGTGGTCGACAGGCATATGTCCTTTTTGCTTTTTGTATTTTTATAACATTTTTAAATAAAAATATTGATGTTGAAATGTATTGATTTAATAAAAAAATCGTAACTCTTCAAAACTTTTGAATTTTTTTTTCAGTGTCCCATAAAACCCGTCAGGAATACAATAGGAGCCAAAATGAACATCAATATACATGTTTTCTATGAAAATTAGCCATGTCTCTTATTACTTATGTCCTAGAGGGCCTCGCTGGGGCTCGAATCTCGAAACGTTACAGCAAGACACAAGAGTGCTCCATTGGGGCCCCGAACGTTACAATAAAACATAAACGGGAGTCGTCAAGGTATTCGAAAGCAATATTAAACAAAAAGGGCCCATTTTGGAGTTCCGAATAACACAAGAGCATACACAAAAGGGGTCACCAAAGGTGCGAACGCGAAATGGAAAAACATCTCAGTGGCTACGTCTCATTGACGTCAGTGAGATGTGTTACACTTCGGCAAGTTGAAAGCAGTAACAAAGTTATGTCCGGTAGATGTCTCATGTGTGATGTTCAATTTAAGTTCATTTCGAAACATCTCTCAGACATTAGGCATCCTATAACATCGCGGATGAACATCACATATGTGCGGAAGTAACGTTTATTGTGATGCTATTTTGTGACACGATTGAGATAATCCCATTTATGAGACATGACTTGTTCATAAATGACGTGCTGAGTGGGAGCCCGCCAAATTCAAAAATCTCTCAGTAACTACACGTCTCACTGACGTCAGAGAGAGGTTACATTTTGGCAAGTCGAAAGCTAGTCACAATTCACAATGTTATGTTCGGTAGATATTCCATGTGTGATGTTTATTTCAAGTTCATTTTGAAACATCTCTCAGACATTAAATCGTATAACATCGCTAATGAACATCTCAGAGATATGGAAGGAACGTTGAATGTGATGTTATTTTGTTACATGATTGAGATCATCTCATTCATGTAACGTGACATGCTATGCTAAGTAGGCAGATTTGGCGGGCCGAAAATGATCCGGGGGGAAATAAATCGAAGCCGTGAAATCGAGGTATATGTGAATATTCAGAGTCAAGGCATCATTGAAAGATGTAACTAGTTATTTAATTCATACGTGTGAACCGAGCAAAGTTCTACAACATGATTTGCTTGCTACACCTCGATATTCAACAACCGTCCCTGCACGACGTCCGATAATATGATGAAATCAATGTGCGATAGAAGTAAAGCACATTCGCACATCAGGCCAGCTTGTCTGCCGTCCTGCTTTTGCTGTATCGACTTTCTGCTCACCCGTTGCCCCCACATCGCACTCCAGTGCCCTATATCAAGTTATCAAGTGACCTATTGGAGAATTTAAGACTATACGCCGTTCGCGATCGTTTTGGATACGATAAAATGTTCCTAGTTGCTGGGAATGGAGGAGTAACGATGGAGATGGACCGTTGTACCTGGACCAATCCGCCTGGGCTGCCGTCCGCTCCTGACTTGTCACGTCCGTTGCAGAGTGCTTCTGCGGGTCTGTTAGATGAGAGTTTTGATCCACTCTGAGGAAGCTGAGCTCAAACCCGTAGATGCTGCGTCGCGACCAACCTAGAGGCCGTAGAGTGTGGAGTAGAGTTGAAGCCCTTCGATGAAGAGTCTCAACCCACTTGGACGATGCTGAGTCAAAACCCCGACTGATGCGCTTTAGCCCACTTGTAGAATGTTGAGTTGGAGTCCTTCGGAGGTGTGTTTTGATTCCTTTGGGGCAGTTGAGTTGAGATCGTTCCAGGAAGAGTTTTGATCCACCTAGAGGCTGATGAGTTGTTACTCTTTGAGTTGCAACCCACCTCTAGGATGTAGTGTCAGAGCCCTTGGATGTTGTGTCTCGATCCGCCTCCGGGAGTCGAGTCACAACCCTCCGACGACGAGTTCCAATCCTCCGTCAGGTAGTTGTGCCAAGGCCCCTCCGGTGCTGTGTTTCGATCCCCCTCCAGGATGCCAACTCGCGATCCTTTGACGAAGAGTTTCAATCCACCTCGAGGATGTAGAGTTGGAACCTCTAAATGCTCCAGGCCCGATAAAAGCGAGTTGTCTCGTTTCGGTATCACTTGTAGCGGGGTGATGACCTCGGCGAGCGGAAGGTTAGTCTTGGTGAGTTGGGATTGGTGCAGTCCCACGTTGATCTGGTCGTATCACTTCAAATGCTGAAAAGACCTAGAGGATCGCCTGTAGTAGCTGAGACGCCCTGGTGTTCATAGTTTGTGGAATATTCTTTTGAAAACGAACGAGTTGTACAGGACTAAGAGGATCCTGAGAATTTAAGATGTCGTAGAAGATGAAGAAGTATAGCTGATAGAGTTTAAATCGATTGGTGAAGAATCGCTCCCTATTAAAAGATTTTGAAAGTAAAGCGAACCAGAGAGAATATCGAAGCGTGGAGAAGAATAAAATCAAGGAGCTCACCGGGAGAAAAGATATCTCTCTCTCATTTATCAACAGCGGAAAATGGCTGGAGACAAAAGACACTGATCTGATCCAAAAATTGGTGATAGTAACGAGATATGTGTAGGTATGGATTTCTACGGCTATAACGGGTGAGTAATTAAGGGCGAAGCCTGAGGATAAGAAGAAGCGAAATCTAGAACAAGATAGGCGAACATCAGCCGAAAAAAAGCGAAAAAAAGCAAGTGTGACTATGACTTCACTGAAGAGTGGAAAGGTAGTGGTGCGAAGAGGTCTAAGCCCACATCCAATTGCATC
This sequence comes from Anaspis maculata, assembly GCA_949128115.1. NCBI lineage: Eukaryota > Metazoa > Arthropoda > Insecta > Coleoptera > Scraptiidae > Anaspis > Anaspis maculata. The sequence goes on from OX421966.1 coordinate 71,961,430, forward strand.
GGAAAAGAAGCTTCAAAGAAGAAAGAAAAATCTCAAAACTCCATTGAAAAATCCCAAGATTCTGCGGAGGGCAAGGTTTCAAAGAAATCTGCATGTTCGATACAAGCTCCAAGAAATATGCAGATTCGTAGAAGGAAATCCAGGAAAAGAGCACACTACAGACTGAAGGAATGTGAAGCAATCTGTGAAAAAATCGTTGAAGATATGAAAAAGAAAGTAGCAGAAAACGAAGAAAAAGAAAGCCCTGTAAAAGGAAGACGAAGTTTGTCCACAGAAGTCGAGGGAAAGGGTTACGGAAGAATCATCAGACACAAGCAACAAAAACGAAGGAATCAGTGAAGGGTGAAGCTTCGAAGAAAATGTTGAAAGGCAAGACTTCGATGGAACCTGTTGGCGGTCAAGATTGGAAAGAATGGTTGGATGGAAGACTGGATCCGGAAAGGTATTCCACATGAGAAAAAATGAGCGGAAGTTTGGAATCCTAGGAATAACCTGGAAGTATAACGACCCGTGTCAAAACTAGCGGCACTAAGTGTCTCGAGATGAAGTCGCGGTGCCAGGTTTGAAGTACCAATTTTGAAATTTGTTGTGATGATGAAGGTTGTCAAGATGAAGGTTGTCAAGATGAAGGTTGTCGAGATGACGTCTGTTGAAAGGAAAGTGTCAGTTTGCCGGAATTGGAGATTGGAACTGAAGAAAGAAGAACGCCGATACCTAGACCGAACCATTGCTAGTAGTTTCCAGACGTATCACTTGTTTATTCCTTTCATCTAGATTTTCAAAAAAAGGAGCGAGGCAATAGCTACGAAGACGGGGAACAGAAATAAGATATAGATTCCGGCCGCCATCACCTAATCTCTGCCGATCGACAACTGTGCCTCAAGCCCAGGGCCCCAGGGATCCTCAAGCCCACTACCGAATGGCCCATGGATGCCACCACCCTTTAACCACGTCAGCGTAGAAGCGCCACTTCCCTCGTATGCAAGGCGACAGAGTGATTGTTACATTCTTACGGAATGGACAACAAAATGACATCAGTGAACTAACGTCAGTCATGTTTTGCTTAGTGAAATTATTTTCTTCAGTTTTCATAATTCTTTCTGTCCTTGTGGGAATACGAGGGGATGATACTGGAAAATTGACAATATCTTCAACATCGTCAACATCTTCAACATCGTCAACATCTTCAACATCGTCAACATCTTCAACATCGTCAACATCTTCAACATCGTCAACATCGACAACCACAACAACAACAACAACTACGACGACGACAACACCAAAACCCATTCCCATCGGATGCACCAATGAACGTTATCCTTATGTGGCGGTTCTGCAAATCAAAACTAACTGGAAAAGTGGGACGTACTGTATATGTAAGTGCATTTACGTTATGTAACTCATGTATGCACAGGATAACAGATCGAGTAACAGGTCAATACTTACCGGGTGATTATTTGAAAACTATCCACCTGCAATAACTCCCGATTCCTGGTGAATATTTTTTCCAGCAAAAACATGTCGATTTTTATATCGGAGGCGAGATCGGAGGGGACATCTAAAACATAGGTACATTGGCAAATTTCTATATTCACCCCCCCTTGCCCCCACTCACCCCAACTTTGAAATTTCAAAAGGCCTTAAAAATTAAAATTCAAGAAAACTCAAGATTCCTCAACTGAAATAAGTTTTCTAGGTGTTTCAAGTTGATAAACTACCATTTTTGATGAGAAACATGAAGCTTTTCAGAAAAAAAAATTGGGCCCTGAAAAGTGGTGATTTTGAGATGTTTTCCGAAGTTTCAAACCCAAATATCTCAAAAATGGAGCCTTTAATCAAAATTTTGCAGGAGTGACTTTTTTCTCTAAATTGAACGTAGAGATCAAAAATTGCAACAATTTTTAAAAGTATTCCAGGGGGTGAAAAATAGGGGAAAAAGGGGGGAGGTACTCCCTATTATCTTAACCCCTAAAAATGTTTGACAAAATGCGTTATTATTGTTCGATGGAAACCTATTTTGGTAAACTTTGGTTCAAGTTTGAATAAAATCGGCTCAGCGGTTCAAAAGTTATGCAGAAGAAACTGTTTTGAAAAAGCAACTTTGAAGGCCTGTATCTCCGTTAATACGTTTGCGAAGGTATTTTTATTGAGGAAGTCCCCTTATTTTCCAATTGCCTACCTCCCTGTAAATTTTGTTGCATTAATTTCGGGACACCCTGTACAGGGTGGTTCGACTTTTATGTCATTAAATTTAAGGATCGATAGAGAATAAAAAATGAAGGGGACTTTCTCCAGAGAACATATTTGAGAAATGCCTGATAACAGAGATACAGCCCATCAAAGTTGGAAATGAATAATCGTTTTTTTCGCATAACTTTTGAACCGTTCAACCGATTTGATTATAAATAGAACCAAAAGTTTACTGAAATTATCCCCTGTCGAACAATCATAACATCGAGCATAACATGTTCCATAAAAAAGTTTCAGGGGCTTAGACATTAGGGGGTGACTGTACTTTTCCTCTCCTATTTTTCACCCCCCTAGTTATTTTTGGAAACTGTTCATAATTTTGAATTCTACGTTCAATTTTGAAGAAAAAATCACTGTTGCAAAATTTTGATTAGAGGCTTCGTTCAGGAGATATTTGGGTCTGAAACTTTGGGAAACATCCCGAAATCGCCACTTTCAAAGGTCTAAAAATTAAAATCCAAGGAAACTCATGATTTCTCAGCTGAAATAGGTTTTCTAGAATTTTCAAGTTGATAAACCACCATTTTCTCTAAAGCACGGGAAATTTTCAGGAAAAAAACAATTAGGGTTCTGGAAAGTGGCGATTTCGGGATGTTTTCCAAAGTTTCAAACTCGAATATCTCCTAAACGAAGCCTCTAATCAAAATTTTGCAAAAGTGACTTTTTCTTCTAAATTGAACGTAGAATTCAAAATTTTTAACAGTTTTTAAAAATGACTGGTGGGTGAGAAATAGGGGGAGGGGGAGTAGGAACACCCCCTGATATCTACGCTCCTGAAACTTTTTTGTGGAACATGTTATGATTGTTCGACAGGGGATAACTTCAGTAAACCTTTGATTTTATTTTGAATGAAATCGGATGAACGGTTTGAAAGTTATTCGGAAAAAACGATTATTTATTTCCAACTTTGAAGGGCTGTACCTCTGTTATTAGGCATTTCTCAAATATGCTTTCTGAAGAAAGTCCCCTTCATTTTTCATTTTCTATTGATCCTTTAATTTAATGACATAAAACGAGGACCACCCTGTATAATACTTACTTAACGAAATATTCAAATTGTTGTCTAATTTCAATATATAATGTTGAATGATCGTAACACCTGTTTTTAGCGTATTTTTTTAATATTTGACCGACTTGACCGTCAATTGACCAAATCTTATTTGACCGGTCAAAATGCAACTCTACTTTCATACAAAACTCTACTTTTAACGTCATCACTGATTGAGCGTATTTGACAGTGGAAATGATTGAAATAATTGACAACCATGGATCACAACAGATGCCACGTGGTTGACTGACAATTTGTCAATGACAAAGTCTGTGTTGACAAAGCACTTAACCACAAAATAATGACAGTCCACGCCAGCGATCTGTCATTTATGACAGTTCAGCCATCTGTAATTTATGACATGAGTGACGTTTTGCGCCTACAAAGTTGCGTACGCTAGGTGACGCTGGTGTCGTGGACGGGGCGAATATCAACTACCGCATTAGACTAAAATATATATTTGTTTATGTTCATACCCAAGAAGCATTTCACATGACATTTTGGCAACAAGGCATTTTAATTCTAAAATAACCACAAACTCGACCACAAAAAATCAAGAGGAGTCAGATCGGGCGATCTTGCAGGCCCGATCCAATATACCTTTTCAATAAAGGCGGTCTCTCTCGCACGATTTACGTCACAGCCTAACATAGCCGCAGTGTGGTGCCGCGCACTTCATAACGAACGGAGTTTCCCTTGGAGATATATAAGGCGCCGTTATAGCTAGACACCACCAACGAACGCGCACGCATCTGTCTCTTATTTCTGAAAAGGTCCATTCATCAGGAAACCGTTGATTCAAATACTTCCTCACTCACGTGTAATATCAACGGATTCCTGGTAACTATACATCGGCAGAAGGGATCTAATGAAATGACCCGCAAGATCTCCCGATTTGAGCCCACTTGTTTTTGTGAGGTAATTTGTGAACTAAAATTTATGTTACAAAAGCTGAGTACCTATCTCGAAGAAATTGGTCAAATAATTACAGAAGAATGCCGTGAAATAAGACCAAAAGTATTACGTAATCGTCGGGCCAATCTTGAACAACGACTTTATCATTGTATGGAGGTCAATATGGAGGATATTTGCAACATTTATTTGAGTGGAATAATCTTGATATAGGGTGTTCCGAGCCGACCGTGAAAAATGTCCAAGGCAGTTCAGAGAAATGCTTCAAGAGGGCCAGAAAAATGTGGAAAACAATTTAGGTTTTTTTTTGCAATTTTTGGAGCTATGAGAGAGGGTTTAAGGGCGGGACTTTGAACCCTCTTTTCTTGTTATCTGCACGGATTTCTGTTGACTTTTTGGAACAAACAAAAGAGCAACTTTTTTTGAATTATTGAAAGTGCAGTGAAATTTCACTTCCTCGAGTGAGTCATAAACTTCAAAAATTCAGTTTTTTTGGCTGGTGTTTTTTTCAAAAATTCGGATCATCAAAACCGGCTGCTGTTATATCACTATTTCGCTTGTTTTTCTTCGTTTCCATCGACATGATTATGCCTTATTGAACGTTTTGACGTTTCTTTCAGGCGTTGTCCTCAGCCCACTGTGGGTCATCGCCAGCCTGGAATGTTTCTACAACATGCCGCGGCGTCCCGTTGATGACGTTCTCGCTGTCAAAGTGGCCGAGAAAAGAATACGAATCGTCGAATGGATACCGCACTACAGAAGCTCAGTTTACCCTCCAGTCGCAATGAATAACATTGCCTTGGGCAAAGTTGGTTTTATTCGTTTTATCAGTAATTATTTTCTTAGAGGGTCAGTTTTCCCATATTCCGATCGATTATCACTGGAAAGTCCATTCCACGGAACTTCCAATCGAAACGGTATCGTTCAGGAAAAGACCCGGAAACCTGTTTCAGTGTCTCGCTGTCTGCATTCTGGTTCAAATTTGTAACTTAACGTGAACGTATCGCAAGCGTAGTGTTGGTGTGGATCGACCCTAAGTCGCCCAACCACAGATGGGAAATCTGGCCCTTGTCAATTTGATGTTTGCGTGAAATTTTCCCCTTCACTCCGCTTTTCGTACATAATGAAGCTTATTCTTTGAAGCTGGAACATGAAATAGAAAACTGCCAACCGGCCAAACTCCCACTGAGAAAATACGAAACCGACAGCTGCAAGTATCACTTGGTACTACAACAATTTCCCCATTATAATTCACACATTGGGTACATCTACAAAATGACATGTCCCGTTGAATACGTCACGGCGAATATGAACAGATGTCTTGCTTACGATCACGTTCCGAGATCCGACGGTATCATTTGTGCCCGAAATCTCGTCATCCCCAAGAATAACGCCCAGAAAGAAGGGAGAGCTTTTGTTTCAAGCCCCTTGTTTTGCCATTCCGCTACCAAACCCACCCTGATTGGTATCGCTGGGTATCCCAAGCCACAAGGCGACAATCCTTATGCGTTCATTCGGATAGATTATTATTTGGAGTGGATCGACTCTGTCATCGGGACCTCCGATTCGAGCAGCCCCAGCCACAACCCCTGCGTCATTTTGCTGTACCTGCTGCTGCTGTATCATATTTATAAGCTTTTTGATAATTGAAAATTAGAAAAAAGGCAATCCACGACTTCTTTGTCCGCATTTATTATTTCATAATATACAATGATTCAGAAAAGTTTCTTTTCCAACAACGTTTCAAAACTGAGGCAGCCAGCCGTCGACTTGTTTGCCGTACAGCTTCTTGGAGAACACTTCGAAATCGGCAGCTTCGGCAGAGTTTCTTCATTCATCTGAGGTGAGAACGACTCCACTTAAAACATCAGCTGTTACATGTCGCAAGCCTGATACCTATGTATCCGATTGAAAAATCGTATTCCTCCAAAATCAACTTGAGCTTTGTCGGTCTACTGGAAGGGTTAGTATGACTGAACAAATACATGAATGGTTTGTGGTCACCAACAATTTTGAACCTTCTCGCAAACAAATAACAGCCGAAATTTTTTTGTAGCAATGCGAATATTATATCGCTCAAACTTACTATATTTATGTTACCCCAGATGTACCCTATGTACATTATTTCATGTTTGATAATTTCAAGTAGCCCTGAAATGCCTACCTGCGCGACTTATAACATTAAATCCAATCAATGGTTTATTATTCCAAAGAGAGAGGAGCTTCGCGCTCTACGACTTTCATTTTTTCGCAATTCTTTTTGTTTTCGCCGTTTTGCTACAGAACTGGCAAAATCTCTTGCTCCTTCACGTTTACACAATAAATCACATCAACTTTTTATCAAGAACTGATAAGAAACATGCGTTCGAAACAACGACGGATCCTGCTTTATTCACCCCCCGAGTATACCCCTACCAGTGGGTAGCCCCACCCATACCAAAAAGGTTTTGAATGGTCCACAATGTTCCAGAATATTCCACAACATTCGAGATTGAGAGTGTTCTGGAATGTTCCACAATGATCTGGAACGTTCCTGGATGATTCCGAACGTTCCAGACTATTCCTGAATATTCCAGAATATACCGGAACATTCTGGAATGGTGCGGAATGATGCCCTGACGATGCCGAAAGGCGAAACCGGTTGGCAAAAGAAAAATACAAAAATTGTGGTGTAGTTTCAAGATTTAACCAATATACGTTCAACTTTATACAACACCACTACAAGACTAAATGGATTTTTACTTATTTAAACATGAATAGCCTAGTATTCAGGTGTGTTGGAAATAACTTTGAGATTAATCAATACTGCGCGGGAGGACAGGGCCCATGCCCGAGTTCTGAATGTTGATTGAAACCAGAACCTGAGGTTTGTTGGTGTGAATAGGCCTCAAGTCGTCAACAACAGATGGAAAAGCTGGCCCTTGCCAGTCTAATGTTTGTGTGAAGTTTTTCTTTCGATCTTTCCATGTCGTTTTTTTTTTAATAATCTTTTAAAGCTGGAACATGCAATAGAAAACTGCCAACTGGTCAAACTTCCACTGGGAAAATACGAAACCGACAGCTGCAAGTACTACTTGATACTGAAAATGGAACGTGCAAAAACACCTGATGGTAGTGGGTGGCTCTACAAAATGACAAGATTTCAAGATTTAACCAATATACGTTCAACTTTATACAACACCACTACAAGACAAAATGGATTTTTACTTATTTAAACATGAATAGCCTAGTATTCAGGTGTGTTGGAAATAACTTTGAGATTAATCAATACTGCGCGGGAGGACAGGGCCCATGCCCGAGTTCTGAATGTTGATTGAAACCAGAACCTGAGGTTTGTTGGTGTGAATAGGCCTCAAGTCGTCAACAACAGATGGAAAAGCTGGCCCTTGCCAGTCTAATGTTTGTGTGAAGTTTTTCTTTCGGTCTTTTCATGTCGTTTTTTTTAAATCATCTTTTAAAGCTGGAACATGCAATAGAAAACTGCCAACCGGTCAAACTTTCACTGAGAAAATACGAAACCGACAGCTGCAAGTACTACTTGATACTGAAAATGAAACGTGTAAAAACACCTGATGGTAGTGGGTGGCTCTACGAAATGACATGTCCCATTGAATACGTCACGGTGAACATGACTGAATGTCTTCTTGATGAAGATCATGTTGTGAAATCCGGCGGTATCATCTGTGCCCGAAATCTAATCACGCCCAAGAATGGCAAAAACAGGAGAGCTGGTGTTGCAAGCCTCTTGTTTTGCCATCGCGATACCAAACCCACCTTGATTGGTTTAGCTTCGTATCCTACACCCGGTGACGGTAAGCCGTGCGTGTTCTTGCGAATAGATTACTATTTGGACTTCATCAACTCTGTCATCGGAACAAGCACCTCCGATTCAGCCAGGCACAGCCCCTGTGTCATTTTGCTGTACCTACCGCTGCTGTATAAAATTTATAAGCTTTTCAATAATTAAAAGATGAGGAAAAAGGCAATGCACGACTTCTTTCTCTGCGGTTATTGTTTCATGGTGATGCAGAAAAGTTCACGTCAACAACGTTTCAAAGCTTCCAGCAGCTGGACGAGCCGGCCGTCGACTCGTTTGCCGTACAGCTTCCTGGACAGCGCTTCGAAATCGGCAGCTTCGATCTGGAAAATCGGAACCCGTTCAATGGAACGTTCACGTGACCTTTCGAGCTCTACCACCTCGTGACAGGGATCGGCGTTGCGATCGGGCAGCTGGGTGCAGTATTCCGGCGCCAGGATTCTCTCGCACACGGCGCACAGTCCGCAGAACGTGGGGTAATCCAGAAGGTCGGCGTCCCGCCAGCCCATCAGGCCGCGGACGAATTCTTTCTGGCTTCCGCTCATGGGTTTGCCCATCATCAGGTCGAGAGCCGGCTGCACGTCTTTGCCGGCGATCTTGCGGTCGAGCAGGGAGTCTTCGGAGTCGTTTTCGATCCTGAACTTGTTGAAAATGCAATTGTACAGCAGCTTTCTCGGACTCGTGATGCTGACGTTGTCTTTGATGTAGTCGAACGGTGTCATTCCTGGGAACGAAAAGTAGTATACTGTGTACTGAACAAATAATTAGCCCTGTTCGTAAATTTGTTACTCAGCAATCTCATTATTGAGAAAGTTGCTGTGGCGACAGCTAATGAAAAGAGCCTTTTGCAATGGCTAACTTCAGTTAGCAAGACTGCTAGCAAGCAATCTAAAGACAGAATAGGGATTAGGCACAGAAAAAATTATACTTTCAAGAGTCCTGCTGTCCAAAGGCAATTCGAATCTGGCCGAGGATCTGGAGAAGACTCTCGGCAGGGACAGCCACGTTTCGGTGCTGCATGGCGGTAGATTCAATTCGTTCTGCAGTATGACCAGCTCGTCGCATTCGATTTTCTCTTTGGGCACCGTTTTCAGCGCTTCCTCTAGAGCTTTGCGTCTCTGCCAAACAAATATGTTATTAAAATCTCTGTTTTCGAAAAAATAAATTAAGTTTCATAGAAGATGTGCATCAGCGAACCATGCTAAAGCGAGTGGTAAAGTGAAGCAAGCATTAACAAATGAACCAAACTGACCTTGAAGTTGAATTCGTTGTCGATGACTTCCTCGTTCAATTCACGACGGAGCTGCCTCAAAATTTCTTTGTCCAGATAAGAATCGACGTCCAGCGAAGTCCTCGGTTTGGTGGAAGATGAAGCTTTGCTTTTCTCGGTCAAAGCCGAAGCTTCGTGGATCTCCTCCGAAGCTCCCGGTACGAGGCTGGGTCGAGCGCTGGTGTTGTACGAATCCGCCGATACGGTCGCTACCTTGAATTTACAATGAAACATCATGTCCAAAAATTACAAATGTAAGTTTTCGAACGACTGCAGTTTTACAAGGAACGTGGCGAGTTTAAAAGTTGTAGAGTGAGTTTGAAAGTCGTGGAGTTAGTCCGTAATTTCCGGTTGAGCCAGAAGTACTTAGTGAGTTAAGAACACGTCCAGTTGGTTTTGGCAGTATAGGAATAGGAGCAATGTTAAGTGAGCTGTGAAGCAAAAAATGGAAATTATCAAGTGAGTCAGTACGTCTATGCTGAGTTTTTCAAGGAGTGTAGCAGATTTGGAAGTTGCAAAGTGAGTTCAAAAGTTGTGGAGTGATTTGGAGTTGTCGCTTGAGCTAGAAGTACATGCAGCAAGTCGAGAATGAGGTGAGTTAGAAGTTGTGGGTTGAGCTGAAAGTATAAAGAATGATTTAGTGACAAGTCCATTTGGCTTTGGAAATATGATACAAGTGAGTCTGGAGCTAATTTCACAAAAATTGTAGTGCATTTGGAAGTTGCAGTAAGTTTAAAAGTTGGGGAGTGAGTCTGAAGGTGCCGTTCGAGCTGAAAATATATGGAGTGAGTTAGGAATACGCCAAGTTGATCTTGTAGATTGTGCGAAGTGAGTTATGAAACAAAAACGAGAATTATCAAGTCCGTCAGTGAGCCTGGAGCGAGTTTTCAAGAAATGTAGTGAATCTTCAAGTTACAGATTCAGTCTGGAAGTTGTTGAATGAATCTGAAGTTTTCGGAGCTAGAAGTACATCCATTGAATCTAAAACACGCGCAGCTGGTTTTGGCAAGACTGAAAAGAGTTTTCAAGTGGAAATGGGAGTTATCAAGTGAGTCAGACTGCCTAGGGCGAGTTTTATAAGGCACGTAATAAATTTGAGAGTTTTAAAGTGAGTTTGGAAGCTGTGGAGTCAGTTTGAAGTTGTCGGTTTAGCTAGAGTACATGAAGAGACTAAGTAAAACGTCCAGTTAGTTCTGGCAAGAATTCACTTAAGAGAGTTATAAAGTAGGAATAGGGCTTATCATGTGAATCAGATCGCCTAGAGCAAGATTCACAAATAATGTAGCGAATTTGAAACTTGTGAAGTGGCTTTGGAGATTGCATAGTGAGTTGGAAAGCTGCAGAGTGAGTCCGAATTAGTCGGTTGAGCTAGAACTACATGCAGTGAGTCGAGAACATTCGTAGCTCGTTTAGGTGAAACTCAAGTAGGTTTTAAAATATGAATGTGAGTCATCACACGAGTCAGGACGACTGGAACGTGTTTTACAGAGAATCAAGTGAATATGGCAGTTGAAGAGTGAGTTTGAAAGATGTAGAGTGAGTGTGAAATTGTCAGTTGAGCTAGAAGCATATGAAGTTGAGTTAGGAACATGCCAAACTGGCTTTGGCGATACAGTCGAGTGAGTCATAAAAAAGAAATGGGAATAATTAAGTAATTCAGTACGCTTAGATCGAGTTTTTCGAGGAATGTAATGAGTTTGGAAGTCGCAGAGTGAGTTTGGAACTCGTGGGATGAATCTGGAGTAAACGGTTGAGCTAGAAGGAACGAGAATATTCCTAGCTGGTTTTGGCAAGACTTCAAGGTGGGTTATGAGGTGAACATGGGAGTTACCAAGTGAGTCACAGTGCTCAGAGAGAGTTTTATAAGGCTTGTGATGAATTTGGGAGTTTTAAAGTGAGTTTTGAAGCTGTGGAGTGAGTTTGAAGTAGAAGGTTGAGTTTGAAGTAGCAGGTTGAGTTTGAAGTATATGAAGTGAGTCGAGAAGATGTCCGGTTGATCTTGGAAATACTGTAAAGTGAGTCATGAAGCGCGAATTGGACATATCAAGTGAGTCTTGGATCAGTAAGTCTAGAAGGAGTTTTTCAAGAAATGTAAAGGATTTGGATGTTACAGGGTAAGTTGCAAGTTGCTGAGTGTGCCCGAAGTTGTTGCTTGAGCCATGAGTACGTGCAAAAGTTCGAGAACATGTCTTATTGCTTTTGGAGAGACTGTGAAGTGAGCTATGAAGCAGACATAGGAGCTTTCGAATGAGTCAGAACGCCTAAAGCATGCTTCAAGAATATCAGAGTGAGTTTGAAAGTTGTAGAGTGAGTTTAGATTTTCAAGTTGAGCTGGAAGTATATGAAGTTGAGTTGAAAACATGTCCAATTAGTTGTGGTGATATTGTTGAGTGAGCTACGAAGCGGTAATGGGAACCATTCTCTGACTCAGTACGCCGAAAGCAGGTTTTGCAAAGAAAGTAGTGAGTTTGGAAGCAGCAAAGTGAGTTTGTAAGTATTGAGTTCGAAGTTGCCGACTGAGTTGGAAGTATTTGGAGTGAGTTAGGAACATGGTCGATGGTTTTATAGATATCGTAAAGTGAGTTATGCGGCGGAAATGAGAATTATCAAATGAGTTTTGCGTCAGAACACCTAGAGTAAATTTTACAAGAAATATAGTAAATTTTGAAGTTGCAAAGTGAGTTTAAAAGTTGCAGTGAGTCTTGAAATTGTGGAGTTAGTCCAAAGTTCTCGGTTGAGCCAGAAGTACATAAAGTGGATTGTGTAAAATACAGTTGGTTTTGGTAAAGCCGTAAACTGAGTTATGAGGTAGAGAACCAAGTGAGTCAGAATGCCTAAGAGCGAGTTTTACTAGAAAGGTAGAAAATTTGGAAGTTGATGCGTGAGTTTGGGAAACGTGGAGTGAGTTTGAAGTTGTCGGTTGATCTAGAAGTACATTAGATTAGTCAAGAATATATCAAGTTGGTTTTGGTGGAACTGTAAAGTGAGTTACGGAGCGGAAATGGGAATTATGTAGTGAGTCAGTATGCCTAAGGTGAATTTTTCGAGGAATGTATGGAATTCCGAGCCTGCAAAGGGAGCTTGGAAGCTGCAGAGGGAGCTCAAAAGCTGTGGAGTGAGTTTGAAGTTATCGGTTAAGCTAAAAGTACATAAAGTTACTCAAGAACACGTTCAATTGGTTGTGAAAAGAATATCCCAGCTGGTTTTGACATTACCTCAAGGTGGATTATGAGGTAGAAATGGGAGTTACCAAGTGAGTCAGAGTGCTAAGAGCGAGTTTTATAAGGCATGTGATAAATTTGGGAGTTTGAAAGTGAGTTTTGAAGCTGTGGAGTGAGTTTGAAATTGTCGGTTTAGCTAGAGTTCATGAAGAGACTGAGGAACACGTTCAACTGGTTTTGGCAAGAATTTACTAAAATGAGTTACAAAGTAGGAATAGGGCTTATCATGTGATTCAGACTGCCTACAGCAAGAGTCACAAATAATGTAAGTAGTAAATTTGCAACTTGTAAAAGCGACGTTGAAGATTGCATAGTGAGTTGGAAAGCTGCAGAGTGAGTCGGAATTTATCGGTTGAGCTAGAGCTACATGTAGTGAGTCAAGAATATCCCCAGCTGGTTTTGACAAGACTGCAAAGTGGGTTATGAGGAAGAAATGAGAGTTATCAAGTGAGTCGGAGTGCCCAGAGCGAGTTTTATAACGTATGTAATGAACTTGTGACCTTTAGAGTGTGAGTTTTGAAGCTGTAAAGTGAGTTTGAAGTTGTCGGTTGAGCTAGGAGTAGATGAAGAGACTAAGGAACACGTTCATTTGGTTTTGGCAAGAATTCACTGAAGTGAGCTATAAAAGAGGAATGGGGTTTATCATGTGAGTCAGATCGCCCAGAGCGAGTTTCACAAGGAATGTGGTAAATCTGGGAGTTGCAGAGTTTGTTTGGAAATTTTGGAGAGGGTTTGAAGTTATTGGTTGAATTGGAAGTTGGTTTGGACACACCGTGAAGTTATTAGGCAGAAATGGAAATTATTATCAAGTAAGTCAGTATGCCGTGAAAGAGTTTATCAAGGAATGTAATGAATTCGGAAGTTCCAGAGTGAGTTTGAGAATTGTGGAGTGAGCTTCAAGTTGGCGGTTGAGGTGGAAGTACATGCAGTGAGTCGAGAACAAATACGTAGTGTATTTGGATGTTCGAGAGTGAGTTTCAAAATTGTGAAGTGAGTTTAAAGTTGCTGGTTATGCTAGAAGTACATAAAGTGAGCTAAAACCATGTCAAGCTGTCGTTAGAGATACTGTAAAGCGGATCATGAAGCAGAAATAACTAATAATCAAGTGTTTGGAAACTCCTGAAGTGAAGTCAACGATTTACGCAGTGAATTTGGGAGTTGCGAGTAACAATAGTAGATTCGGACGTCACGGACTGAGTTTTGAAGTTGTGAAGTGGGTTGGAAGTTTTGGTTGAGCTAGAATTACATTGGGCGATGAAGTGAGTTATGAAGTGGAAATGGGAGTTATCAAGCAAGTCAAAATTTTCAGAGTGGGTTTTTGCGAGAAAAAGTTGAATCTGGAAATCACCAAATCACACCTGGAGTGAATTCCTTGAAGATGGTATATAATTTGGAAGTTGTATAGTGAGTTGAGGAGCTGTGGAGTTTGAAGTTGTCGGTTGAGATGGAAATACATGAAGTGAGTCAGAGACACGTCCAGTTGGTTTCGACAAGAGCTCACTAAAATGAGTTATAAAGGAAATGAGAATTATCACGTGAGTCAGAACACCCAGAGAAAGTTTAACAAAAGATGTGTGAACCTGGAGATTGTAAAATGGCATGCCCGGTTGGTTTTGGAGATATTGTAAAGTGAGTTGTGAAGCGCAAATGAAGATTATCAAGCGAGTCTTGAGTTAGTGAGTCTAGAAGTTTTTCAAAGAACGAACGTCTGAAGCATGTTTCAAGAATTTCAGAGTGAGTTTGGATTCTCAGGTTGAGCTGGAAGTATATGAAGTTGAGTTAAAAACATGTCCAGTTGAATGGGGTGATTTTTTTGAGTGAGCTATGAAGCGGAAGTGGGAATCATTGAGTGACTCACTATGACGAGAGCAGGTTTTGCAAAAGAAGTAGTGAGTTTGGAAGTAGGAGAGTGAGTTTGTAGGTAATGAGTGAGTTCGGAGTTGCCGACTGAGTTGAAAGTATATGAAGTGAGTTAGGAACATGTTCGGTTGGTTTTGGAATATCGTAAGGTGAGTTATGAAGCGGAAATAATAGTTGGAAAGTGCATCGTGAGTCAGTACGCCTAGTGCAAGTTTTTCAAAAAATGTAGTGAAGGCGGAAGTTACAGAGTAAATTTGCAAGTTGTGGAGTGAGCTCTAAGATGCCTATCAAGTTAGAGGTGTATGAAGTGAGTCAAGAACATGCCCGGTTGGTTTTGGAGATAGATTAAGTGAGTTATGAAGTGGAAATAAAAATTATCAAGTGAACCAGTATGCATGTAGTGAGTTTATTCAAAGAATGTAATGAAGCAGAGTGAGTTTGAATTGTGGAGTGAGCTTAAAGTTGACAGTTGAGCTAGAAGTGAGTCAAGAACAGAGATGTAGTGAATTTGGATTTTTGAGAGTGAGATTCAAACTTGCGAAGTGAGTTTGAAGTTTTCAGTTGAGCTAGAAGTACATAAAATGAGTAAAGAACACATCCAGTTGGCAAAACTGAAGTGAGTAATGAAGTGGGAACGGGAGTGATCGAGTGAATCAGAAAGTCTAGAGTGAGTTTTGCAAACGATGTGGTGAATTTAGAAGTTGCAGAGTGAGTTTGGAAATCGTGAAGTAAGTTTGAAGTTATCGGTTGAGCTAGGAGTATATTATGTGAGTTGAGAGCATACCAACTTGGCTTTGGTGATACAGCAAAGTGGGTTATGAAAATGGGAATTATTTAGTGAGTCATTACGTCTACAACGAATTTTTCAAGGAATGAAGAGAACTTGGAAGATGCAGGGTGAGCTTAAAAGCTGTGGAGTAAGTTTGAAGTCGTAAGTTACAGAAAGTGACTTGAGAACAGGTTCAGTTGGATATAAAAGACTCAAGTGAGTTATGAAGCCAAAATAGGAGTTATCAAGTGAGTCAAAACACTCAAAGTGAATTTTACAAATATTGTAGTGATATCGGAAACAGTAGAGTGAGTATGACAGTTGAGGAGTGAGTTCGAAGTTGCCTATTGAGTTAGAACTGTAAGTATAGAGCGAGTCAAGAACATGCCCGGTTGGTTCAGGAGGAGATACCGCAAAGTGAGTTATGAAGCGTGAATAAAAATCATCAAGTGAGTCGTGAGTAAGTACGCCTAAAGCGTTTTTTTCATGGAATGTGACTTTGGAAGTTGCAATGAGTAAGAAAGTTGTCGAGTGAGTGTGAAGTATTTGGTTCAGCTTGAAGTATATGAAGTCAGTGAAGAAAAACGTCCCGTTGGTTTCGGTAAGACCATAAAGTGAGTAATGAGGTTGAAATGGGAGTTATCAATTGAGTCAGAATGCCTAGAATGAGTTTCAGAAGGAATGTAGTAGATTTGGAAGTTACAGAGCCAGTTTGGAAGTTGTGGAGTGGGCTTGAAGTTGCCGGTTGAGCTGAAAGTATATCAAGCGAGTTATTTGCATGCCCAGTTGGTTTAGGTGATACCGTAAAGTGAGTTACGGAGCGAAAACGGGACTTATTTAGTGAGTCAGTAGTCTACAGCAAATTTTTCAAAGAATGTAGAGAACTTGACAGATGCAGAGGGAGCTCGAAAGCGAAGTGGAGTGAGTTTGAAGTTGTTGGTTGAGCTGAAAACACAAAGTGACTTGAGAACAGGTTCAGTTTGTTTTGAAAAAACTGAAGTGAGTTATAAAGTAGGAATGGGAATTATCAAGTAGATGAAAACATCAAGAGTAAACTTCACAATTATTGTAGTGAATTTGGAAATTGTAGAGTGAGTATGACAGTGTTGTGGAGTGACTTTGAAGTTGCCGATTGAGTTAGAATTGTATTCAGAAGCGGAAATGAGAATCATCAAGCGAGTCGTGAGTAAGTACGCCTAGAGCGGGTTTTACGAGGAATATAGTGGATTTGGAAGTTGCAGAGTGAGTTTAGAAGTTGCAGTGAGTTAGAAAGTTGTGAAGTGAGTCTGAAGCTTTCAGTTGAGCTATGAGTGAGTACATGGAGTGATTCCAGAGAACGTCCAGTTGTTTTCGATAAATCTGTAATATGAGGTAGAAATGGAAATTATCAATTGAGTCAGAGAGCCTAGATTAAGAATCAAGTACAAAGATTTGGTTTCAAGAATTATCAAGAGAGTTTGTAGACCTAGGGTGAGTTTCTTAAAGAACTTACTTGATTTTGCAGATATAGAGTGAGTTTTTGAGAGCTGTGAAGTGAGTTTGATGTTGTCGGTTGAGCCAAAAATTACATGAAGTGACTTAGAAACCCGTCCAGTTTGGTTGTGGCGAGGCAGTGAAGTGAGTTATGAAGTGGGAATGGGTATTATTAAAATGAGTCAGAAAATTTAGAAAGAGTTTTGCAAAATATGTGTATAATTGTGGAATTACGAAGTGAGTTTGTACACCTGAAGTGAGTTTCTCACGGAATGTAGTTAATTTTGCAGTTGTCGAAAAAGTTCTTGGAAACTGTGAAGTGAGTATAAAGTTGTCGGTTGAGCCAAAACTTACATCAAGTGACTTGGGAACACGTCCAGTTGGTTGTGGCAAGACAGTGAAGTGAGTCATGAAGTGGAAATGAGAGTCAAGTGAGTCAGAAAATTTAGAACAAGTTGGAGAAAATGTGATGAATTGTGGAATAATGAAGTGAGTTTATACACCCAGAGTGAGTTTCTCAAAGAATGTAATTATTGTTGCAGTTGTTGTGTGAGTTTTTGAGAGCTGTGGAGTGAGTTTGAAGTCGTCGGCTGAGCTAAAACCTACATGAAGTGACTTGGGAACACGTCCAGTTTTTTGGCAAGAACTCACTGAAATGAGTTATGAGTGGAGATGGGAGATATTTCGGAAATTATCAGGTGGGTCAAAACGCCTAGAGCAAGTTTTACAAATAATGTTGTGAAAGAAAAAAATGGAAGCTATCAAGTGAGGCAGAACACTTAGAGCGGGTTTTATAAAGAATTAGGTGAATATGGAAGTTGCAGGGTAAGGTTGGAAGTTTTGGAGTGAGTTTAAAATCGTAAGTTGAGTTAGAAGCATGTGAAGTTAAGAACACGTCTAGTTGGTTCTGGCGATACCGTGAAGTGAGTTATGAAGTGGGAATAGGAGTTATTGAGTGAGTCAGAAAATTTAGAACAAGTTTTGCAAAAATGTGATCAATTGTGGAATTAAGAAGTGAGTTTATATACCTAGAGTGAGTTTCTTGAAAAATGTAATTATTGTTGCAGCTGTTGTGTGAGTTTTTGAGAGCTGTGGAGTGAGTCTGAAGTTGTCGATTGAGCCAAAACTTACTAAAAGTAATTTAGAAACACGTTCAATTGGTTGCGACAAGGCAGTAAAGTGAGTTATGAAGTGGGAATGGGAGTTGAATGAGTCAGAAAACTTTGACCGAGTTTTGCAAAAATGTGATTAATTGTGGAATTACGAAGTGAGTTCATACACCTAGAGTGAGTTTTTCAAAGAGTGTAGTTATTGTTGCAGTTGTAGAGTGAGTTTTTGAGAGCTGTGGAGTGAGTTTGAAGATGTCGGTTTAGCTAGAGTACATGAAGAGACTGATGAACACGTTCAATTGATTTTGGCAAGAATTCACTAAAGTGAGTTATAAAGTAGGAATAGAGCTTATCATGTGTATCAGATTGCCCACAGCTAAAGTCACAAATAATGTAGTTAATTTGCAACTTGTAAAAGCGACGTTGAAGATTGCATAGTGAATTGGAAAGCTGCAGAGTGAGTCGGAGTCGGAAGTTGTCGAATGAGTAAGAAGTTGATACTATGAGCACGAGTTACGGTTATGAAGTAGAAATAGGAGCTATCAATGAGTCATAACGTTTAGTGCGTGTTGATGAAATTGTGGTGAACATGAAAGTTGCGAAGTAAGTTTGAAAGTTGCGGAGTGAGTTTGAAGTAGCAGGTTGAGTTTGAAGCTCGGTTTAAAGTATATGAAGTGAGTTGAGAACATGCCCGGTTGATCTTGCAGATACTGTAAAGTGAGTTATGAAGCGCGAACTAAGACATATCAAGTGGGTCTTGGATCGGTAAGTCTAGAAGGAGTTTTTCAAGAAACGTGAAGGATTCGGATGTTACAGGGTGAGTTGCAAGTTGCTGAGTGAGCCCGAAGTTGTTGCTTGAGCCATGAGTACGTGCAAAAGTTCGAGAACATGTCTTATTGCTTTTGGAGAGACTGTGAAGTGAGCCATGAAGCAGAAATTGGAGCTATCGGATGAGTCAGAACGCCTAAAGCATGCTTCAAGAATATCAGAGTGAGTTTGAAAGTTGTAGAGTGAGTTTGAAAGTTGTAGAGTGAGTTTAGATTTCCAAGTTGAGCTGGAAGTATATGAAGTTGAGTTAAAAACATGTCCAATTAGTTGTGGTGATATTGTTGAGTGAGCTACGAAGCGGAAATGGGAATCATTGTGTGACTCAGCACGCCTAGAGCGGGTTTTGCAACGAAAGTAGTGAGTTTGGAAGCAGCAGAGTGAGTTTGTAGGTATTGAGTTCGAAGTTGCTGACTGAGTTGAAAGTATTTGGAGTGAGCTAGGAACATGTTCGGTTGGTTCTATAGATATCGCAAAGTGATTTATGCGGCGGAAATGAGAATTATCAAATGAGTTTTGAGTCAGAACACCCAGAGTAAATTTTACAAGGAATATAGTGAATTGTGAAGTTGCAGAGTGAGTTTAAAAGTTACAGTGAGTCTTGAAATTGTGGAGTAAGTCTAAAGTTCTCAGTTGAGCCAGAAGTATATAAAGTGACTTGTGTGAAGTACAGTTGGTTCTGGTAAAACCGTAAAGTGAGTTATGAGGTAGAAATGGGAGTTACCAAGTGAGTCAGAATGCCTAGAGCGAGTTTTACTAGAAATGTAGAGCATTTGGAAGTTGTTGAGTTAGTTTGGAAAACGTGGAGTGAGTTTGGAGTTGTCGGTTGATCTAGAAGTACATTAGATTAGTGAAGAATATATTAAGTTTTTTTTTGTTGGAGCTGTAAAGTGAGTTACGGAGCGAAAATGGGAATTATGTAGTGAGTCAGTATGTCTAAGGTGAATATTTCGAGAAATGTATGGAATTTGGAGCCTGCAAAGGCAGCTTGGAAGCTGCAGAAGGAGCTCAGAAGCCGTGGAGTGAGTTTGAAGTTATCGGTTGATCAAAAAGTACATAAAGTTACTGAAGAACACGTTCAATTGGTTGTGTAAAGACTAAAGTGAGTTTTAAAGTAGAAATGGGAGTTATCAAGTCAGTCACAACACCTATAGAAAATTTTGCATATAATGTAGTGAATTAAGAAATTGCAGAGTGAAAGTTATGGCGAGAGCTCGAAGTTGCCGATTGAGAAGAAGTGTATGAAGTGATTCAAGAACATGCCTGGTTGGTTTAGGAGACATCGTAATGTGAGTTACGCAGCGGAAATAAGAATCATCAAATGAGTCGTGAGTCACTACGCCTAGAGTAAGTTTTTCAATGAATGTAGTGAATCTGGAAGCTGAAGAGTGAGTTTACAAGTTGCAGTGAGTTAGAAAGTTGTGGAGTGAGTCTGAAGTTTTCAGTTGAGCTAGGAGTACATAAAGTGAGTCAAGGAAACAAGCTGTTTTCTATAAAACCGTAATATGAGGTGCAAACGGGAATTATCAATAGAGTCAGAATGTCTAGATCAAGATTCAAGTACAAGGAATTTATAGATCTGGGAGTTGCAGAGCCAGCTCGGAAGTTGTGAAGTGAGTTTGACGTTGTCGGTTGAGTTAGAAGTGCATGCAATATGAGTCGAAAACATGCTCAGTTGGTTTTGGTAAGACTGTAAAGTGAGTATCGAAGTAGAAATGGGAGTTATCAAGTGAGTAAGAACACCCAGAGCAAGTTTCACAAAGTGGGAATGGGAGTTATTGAGTGAGTCAGAAAATTTAGAACAAGTTTTGCAAAAATGTGAATAATTGTGAAATTATGAAGTGAGTTTATACACCTAGAGTGAGTTTCTCATAGAATATAATTATTGTTGCAGCTGTTGTGTGAGTTTTTGAGAGCTGTGGAGTGAGTCTGAAGTTGTCAATTGAGCCAAAACTAACTAAAAGTAACTTAGGAACACGTCCAATTGGTTGTGACAAGACAGTGAAGTGGGTAATGAAGTGGGAATGTGAGTTATTGAATATGTCAGAAAACTTTGAACGAGTTTTGCAAAAATGTGATCAATTGTAGAATTACGAAGTGAGTTTACACACCTAGAGTGAGTTTTTCAAAGAATGTAGTTATTGTTGCAGTTGTAGAGTGAGTTTTCGAGAGCTGTGGAGTGAGTTTGAAGATGTCGGATGAGCCAAAACTTACATGAAGTGAATTAGGAACACGTCCAGTTGGTTTTGGCAAGAACTAACTAAATTGAGTTGTAGGTAGAAATAAGAATTGTCTCAAAAATCATCATGTGAGTCAGAACGCCTAGAGCAATTTTCAGAAATATTGTAGTGAATTTTGAAGTTGTAGAGTGATTTTGGAAATTGCAAAGTGAGTTTGAGAGCTGGAGAGTGGGTTCGAAGTGCCGATTTAGTTGGAAGTATGTGAAGTGAGTTGAGAACATGCCCGGTTGGTCGTGAAGATATAAAGTGAGTTATGAAACGGAAATATCAAGTCGTGAGTGAGTACGTCTAGAGCAAGTTTTTCAAGAGACGTAGTTGATTTAGGAATCACAAAGTGAGTTCGCAAGTTGTGAAGTGGGCCCAAAGTTGTTTGTTGGGCTAGAAGTAGATGCAGCGAGACGAGAGCACGCCTTGCTTTTGGAAAAGCTGTAAAGTGGGATGTGAAGCAAAAATGGAAGCTACCAAGTGAGTCACAACACCTAGAGCGTGTTTTATGAAGAATTAGGTGAATATGGAAATTGCAGGGTGAGTTTGGTAGTTTTGGAGTGAGTACAAAGTCGTAACTTGAGTTAGAAGTATGTGAAGTTAGGAACACGTCTGGTTGGTTCTGGCGATACCGCGAAGTGAGTTATGAAGCCGAACTGGCCATCATTGAGTGATTCAGTAGTATAGAGCGAGATTTTTAAGCAATGTAGTGAGCCTGGAAGTTGCAGAGTGAGTTTGGAAAGTACAGAGTGAGTGCGAAATTAAAGAGTGAGGGCGAAATTGGAGAGTGATTCCGGCTCTTCGCTGATGCTGCTAGGTGAGCGGTGGTCACTGAAGACAATGATGGGTCAAGCGCCGCAGTAACAAAGAGAATGGAATGAAAATCACTAAGTACAGTGACTACTGCCTACTTTAGCTTATACCTACTGAAACAGCAAGTATGTTTGCAAGAATAACATTTAAAAATGGACTCGTGAACTCCACTCACTCGACTCGTGCAATTCAACTCCATCAATTATTACCCATCTAAGGAAGTTTTCTCAACCTTACAGGAGCCACTGCGCAAAAAGTATTCTCGTTCCATTCTTTCATTGCCGCGTTTGGCCATCATTTTCTTCAGTGACCACCGCTAACCTAGCAGCATTAGCGAGGAACCGCCAACTATGGCAGGAACGATGTCTTTTGTCTACCAAAGCAATTTTCACTCCGGGAGGGCTCACGTTTTCCTACTTTCGCTGTGCAGTTTCAATTACTAGCGGGTGCATTGCGTTGAGAACCGAGCGAGTTCTGGATTCGGAACTTGGTACGGACCTGCGTTTCGGGATCGATGGAGTTCTGGAAAGCCGGCGGGCCCCTGGACCCTTCCCTTTTCTTCTTCCTCTTCTTGCCACGCCGCTTGATGAACTCGTCGTCGTCGTCCTCGTTGCCTTCGGCCTTGTCCCCGTTTCTCTCTTCGGCCGCCGCATTTTCGCAATTCGCATCCTGCTTCTGCTTTTTCAATTTGCCCGCCCTCGAAGTGAGCGGCAGCACCGGCGAGCGACTCGACTGCAAGTGCGACGGCGACTTTACGCGAGGCGACCTCGAGATGCTCTCGAAACTTCCCGAACGAGTCGGCACGCGCTGGATCCGAATCAGAGGCGGCTCGTTGGTCAACGACGAGCTTCCGTACCACGACAGCGTTTCCTAAACGGGAAACACAGAAGGAAATGATTAAAGTAAAAAAAACATGGCTTGTAACAATACGTTCCGTCTTTTATTTTATATATATTTATATTCTTATATCGTCATTGTTAAAAACGTAGGTATAGGTATGTATATAAAAAAAATCACAATAAAGCTCGCGAGTTCATAATAGTAATACTTGTACTTTGGAATATTAAAAACCCTCCACCAAAACTAAGTCTTTCAAGGCCGCGTGTGTGATGTGTGATGTACGACTAGAAACGAAAGCACTGCTGCCAACCGCACGAGAGGGGTAGGACGGCGGATTATCATTGCTGCTGCTGCTGCTCGGACAGAACGGTGTCGTCTTTGAAAACTTTTCCGGCGACTATTGCTTTTAGGTTTTCCCCCGCGTACGAAAGCAGCGGCGAAATTTCCACCTCGCCCAGGCATTTCCCGCCCGCCCTTTCGATGTAGATCCGGTGGAGGCGCAGCAGGTCCTGGCGGGCCGTGGACGGACAGTCCTTACCCACGTGATCGGCGTTCTTCATTGCGCTGAATTCCGAGTAACGCGGCACCTGGAAACAAGGAGAAGATCGGTGAACAAAAATTCAGTAGCCTGCTCGTTACACAGTAAATGAAACAAAATCACAACTTTTGAATTATCTAGAATTGTAACAAGACTCGCTCTGCACATTTCCAAGTCCCTTGGTAGATTCGTAGAAGAATTGAAACGTCTTCTTCGATAATTTACGATTATTGAACAAAAAAACACTAATTGAATGCTCGCTGGTCAGATCACAACTTTTGCTTGCGCAAAAAGGTTTGTTGTAATTGAATATTCCAAAATAAAAATGTCTTGTTTTGCTACTTCACGCTTATAACTCATGCAGGAAAATTTGATTAGGCCAAAAAAAAAACACCGAGGGAAAAAATTACGTAGTTCTGAGACTGTAATTTTTCACTATTTTTCCCTAAGAGCTCGACATGTCAGCAACAACGTGTTGAAAGAAATGACTCCACTTCGGGAGCACCCTGTTGTTGCGTCGTTTTCTGCTTCTGTTTGTTTTTGGTACTTGGACCGATTGGACCAGTCCAGTTCTGTCCTGCCGTTTATTTTCTAGTAGTTTGAGGAATTCCGTTGTCTTGCGGTGGCCGTTCCGACAAACGAGTTCCGCGTGCCTTTCTCCAATTGGCTATGGACAAGAACTAACCCAGCGTGCCGGTGGGCAGAATCTGATGAAACGAAGCGACGTGGCTACTTCTTCCTTTTCAATTTGAAACTCGCATCGGAGTTGTCGCTTAGCTGTGTGCTGTACATCCACGTTTTTGCCGTTCGATTGGTCTTCGAAATTGTGTTAGTTCGAAACCAGAAACCGCCTGTTTTGCGGGTTTATTTGGCGAACGTTGGATCATTGGGGTATTGGACCCGAAGTAGGCATTGTTTCGCCGTCTAAAGAAGTACAACCACACCTGGCGCATCAAACAAAACCGTCTGTCACCTGGAGGTGAAGTAAAGACTGATTTGGTTCCCCTTTTTGTCATGTTTTCGAGTTGGAGTCGACACTGAGCTGAGTGAATTGTTGTAGGTTTCTTCTTTTACCCACCACTCAGTTTTTCTGCTACATAACGAGTTTTTCTACGATCAAGTTCCCGACATCCCTATTTTCCTGTCATCCCGTTTCAAAGTCATGAGATTTTGCCAGCAAGCCGTCATCGTCACCGTCATCGACATCGTCGAATTTACGCAACAGGGAATTTTCCGAGCGACTCTTTCCTCGGAAAGAAAGCGATCCAACGAGGAGCCCGCTTTTGGTTTGAGTGCAAGATTTTCCTAACCGCCCGGCGAGTCCTGTCGCACTAGCGTGGACCCCATCTTCTACGACACCGAGTCTAGCCATCGCCCGCACTCTAAAAGTCTCAGCGTACGACAAATATTGTCGATCGCGGCCGTCAGGAAGCCGTCACCGTTTGTACCGCTTTGCGTTTTGGTCAAGTAAGCCGCGGCGATATTTCGCCTATTGTGTTGCTTTATTCTCCCTCTATTAATTGTGTTTCATTGAAAATGCGTGAACGATAATCATTTTTCACGTTGATATTTGGCTGAACACTACTCGAGTACCGTTCTAGGAAAAGACGGAAGAAAAATAGATAACAGTTTTCAGGGGACAATGAAAAGTAAAATTTAAAATTCAGTCTGCTCGCGATTAAACTGTTGCGATTTCCGACCATTCGCCAAGAGTATATTCGCCTTGTTTAAATTAACATCACTCTTCATCGTTTGAAGTCCGTACACAAATTCTGTAGTTTTGCCACCGACAGTCTCGTGGTACCTTGTTGTTGGTGACGTTGAAATTAACGTAGATGTTATAGGGCGAAAGGTCCTAGTTTGACTTGTAATCAATAATTTCCAAGGAAAAATCTCAGAATTAAATTCACAAGGTTTCATGTATAAAATAATCATTGTTTTTTGTAACATTGTTGACATGTGAAAAAGAAGCCGATAGCACTCTCTGGGGTGGCTTATCAACTAGGTACCTACCGTGCCGCTTTAGTTTCACCTCGACTTGAATTGTTATCTGGTATTGTTAAAAACCGGACGACAGGTACCTGCGCTTTGGAACAGATAACGTTCACTTCAATTCCGGCTTGTGCTGAAACCGAGCTTCTTTTTCGAACGTAACATAAACTTTGTTGTGGCATTATTCGACAATATTGTTACGAGCAGCGGTAGACACGCGATCTTTCTGGACTCTTCCACAGCCGCAGTGTACTAATGCGCAGAGCTCTGGAGATTTCTAGAGTAAACTCGATGGCATTAAAATACATGGAGACTGCAATGGTCAATCGAGACACATCTGTCCATTTTGGCGGAGGCGCCGTTCCAGAGCCCGGCAGAATTATACGGATGATGTGTGTGATTATTCAGGTATGGTCTATAAACCGCATATGCCGGGCCACTATGGAATTTGCTGGAAGCAGACAGAAAGTTCGGGAACACTATTCGGAGGCCTTATACAGGGTGTCCGAGGTGTAAATTCGGAAACTTCAACAATCCATAGAGAATTAAAAAATGAGACGAACTTGTCGGGAAAAATATTTTCAAAAATGAAAAATAACGGAGATAGAGCCCTTCAAAGTTAGTTTCAAAAAACCGTTTTTTTGGAATAATTTTGACACCGTTCAACCGATTCTGTCCAAATTTGGCACAGACGATCCTACAATACATTCACATCAAAAGCTTACGACAACTTTTTTCAAATGATTCCAGTGGCGTAGATATTGGGGAAGCCACTGATATTATCCCCCCTATTTTCTACGCCAATCAATATTTTGAGAAAACGATTAGAATTATAATTCCTGCGTTCAATTTGAAACAAAAAATACTTCAGGTGAATTTTGAGTGGAGGCTTCGTTTTTGAGATATTTGAGCTTGAAAATTCCAAACACAATTACGGATTAGAATTATTATTGTTACTAAAAATTCAATTTTCTACGTCACTTGAGAGATTGCTTTCAAAATTGATATCAGTGATGTTTAAATAATTAGCTCCATGAGAAAAATTATAACTTTCATCAAAACAGTCCAGTGGCGTGGATATTGGGGGAGCCACTCCTATTATCCCCCTATTTTCTACGCCAATGAATATTAAAATAAAAACGATTCAAAACATTGATTGTGCTTTCAATTTTGAGGAAAAAGTTACTCCTAGTGAATCTTCATTTGAGGCTTTGTTTTTGAGATATTTGAGTTTGAAAATTCCAAACACAATTACGAATCAAAATCATTTTTTTCACTGGAAATTCGCCACTGGACTGTTTTGATCAAAGTAATAATTTTTCTCATGGACCTAAGTATTTAAACAACACCGATATCAATTTTGGAAGCAATATCACAAGTGATGTGGAAAATAGAATTTTCCAATTCATAATTTTTTTTTACTATAAATTACGTTTATTAAAGTTTATAAATATCATAAATACAAAGAAAAAATATAAAATAAAATAATAGTGTTTGGAATTTTCAAACTCAAATAACTCAAAAACGAAGCCTCAAATCAAAATTTTCAAATAGTAACTTTCTCTCTTAAAATGAATGCAGTAATCAATCATTTCAATCGTTTTCCCAAAATACTCATTGGCAATTTTGGAAGCAATATCTCAAGTGATGTAGAAAAGTGAATTTTTAGTAACAAAAATTATTTTGATTCGTAGTTGTGTTTGGAATTTTCAAACTCAAATATCTCAAAAACGAAACCTCAAATCAAGATTTACCAGGAATAACTTTTTCTTTGTAATTAAATGCAGAATCACTTTTGATTGTTTTTCAAAATGTTCATTGACGTAGAAAATAGGGGGGTAATAGGGGTGAATCCCCCAATATCTACGCCACTGAAATTATTTGGAAAAAGTCATTCTAAGCTGTTGATGTTAATGTATTGTAGAATCACTTGTGTCAAATTTGGATAGAATTGGTTGAACGGTGTAAAAGTTATTAAAAAAAAAATCGATTTTTAGAAACTAACTTTGGAGGACTCTGTCTTCGTTATTTTTAATTTTTGAAAAAAAATTTCCGGACATGGTCGCTTTAGTTCTTGATTCTCTATCGATTGCTGAATAAACTTCGGACGCCCTGTATAAGGCATCAGGCGGCAGCTCAGGGCAGTATTGAGTTGGAAGAGACAGCGAGCGGATAAGCGAGCGATAATCACAGCGATAATTCAAGTAGATAATTGTTGGTGTGTATTGATTGTAGTACGCAGAAATAAACAGTGTGTAATTGAAGATCGTCTCAATTATATTCGAACCCGTACGCGAAATATCGTAACAATATTATTCGACATACCGATCTCTTTTATTTCCTTTATTGTAGAATTAGCCAACCGGCACCTATTCATCTTCATTGCCTTTTGTAAATAAACTTTGTATTTGAATTCCAATCATTGCTTCATCTTCAGTATTGTACTAGTCATTGCTTGGTGCTAGAGTTTGTTTTTTTGGGAATTCGGTTACAATAGTGTGGCGCCCCCGACCATCCAATAAGAACCCCGGCCTATCTCCTCTGATCAGCTGGCGGGCCGTGTTCCTAAATGAGACAAACCAATGGTAAGTCGCACCAAAAAAGCACGAGGCCATTTTGGCATGTAACACTGTATATCACAAAGTTCACCATCCAAATCCGAATTGAAAACGTCCTATTTGATAACTTACAACTCCAACGTTTTAAATGCCGAGACGTCATGTCGCAAAACAGGGAAATGTCACAATAGAGGGAGAGACAATCAGCCAACCCGAATCACACCAGGGTTGAACGTACTTTTGCTGAAAAATTCAAATTTGGAAATTTAAATTTCTTGCAACAAAATTAATTCAGTCCACTAGCTGAAGCTTTTTTTGAGGAGCTTGTGGTGTGGTGGTCAGCGCGGTCGACTACCACTTCAGAGGTCGCGGGTTCGATCTCCGCCGGAGACGGATTTTCGTCTCGAAAACAAGCTTCTTGGTGTAGTTGGAATGCTTGCCAAATGTGTGTCGCATAAGACGTAAAATACGAATGATGCTGCCGAACCCATGCGATGTTGGTGGTCTTAAAAAATCCCTACCCCGTGTTGGAACACACAGGGGTTCGGCAAAACTTCCGGTATAGTGGAGGAAAGCATTCACCGGCGTCGGTGTTAGGCCTCGTTGCGGCAAAAAGGCCGACGTTAAATAAACGAGTAAAAAAAAACTTGTGGCTTCCACCAAAAGTTTTACGAGTGGAATGACTTTAATCTGAGTTAGTTGCTATGACACAGCCAATAGCATGGCCAGTTGTTTAGCAACTAACTCAGATTAAAGTTGGCTCGCTCACAAAACATTAGTTGGAACCCGCAAAAAAAACTTTTTTTGGCCGAAGTAACTGACTTAATTTTCCGTTTCCTGATTTTGTTGTATTGTTTGTTGAAGCAATTTCCTACAGAAACGTGGTGTAACTTTTCCTTTTGCCGAAAAATCCCTGGAGCGCCAAAGTACTAGCTCCTTCGACTTGGGATCAGAAAAGATAGGGGAAAAAGGACACTTGTCAGCTGTCGCACCTGTCATTAAAATGTTAATCGATTCATTCTGATGGTGCCATCTTCTGCCCAATATTTAAATGATTTGTGAACAAAACAAACCATGACCTTCACTAGTCCGTAGTATTCGAATACTAGAAAATTTTTCTAGCTTGGAAAATGTTACACTCCCCCTCTCCTTGGAGAATTTTTTTTCTAAAGATTCATTTTTGGAATATGTACTGCATCCAACTGAATTTTTTCCAAGGTAGCTAGCTTTACTTTAAACTGGACAAAAGAATTGAAAAATGTGCTCAATTTTGGGGAATGGCTAGTGGCGAAAGAAATAGCGGCGGAAAAAGTGGGGCAGCTTTTTTCATTAAGCCACTAGATCGACCTGGGGAAATTTATTTTATGAGTGGATCCTAAACCTGTGCCAGGAAAACATGTGCCAAATTTGAAGAGAATCTGTCGGGAAAATTATTTTGGGGTATATAGACGACATTATCATCATTTCCAACAACTTTCGAGAAACGCCTGGAAGTGACTTGAGTTTGAGTGCGTGCTGTCGCAGATTCAAAGTGATAGTGAACGTGTTATCGCGTACGTTATTCGTTCGTTGAACCGAACGGAATTACACGACAACTGAACAAGAGTGCATTGCAGACGAAAATAAGTAAGTCTATATAATGGAATACCTTGACAAACTGATAATAGAACGGTTTTGTTGCGTTGATTATGAAGTCCTTTACGATGCCGCCACAAACAGGACAGCTTAGCTGCCTTAAAAATGAAGTTTTTCGAGATGCTGTTACAAAAAGACAGCTTAGCAGTTGCCTTGATAGAGAGACATCTGATGATGCGGCTATAAACAAGGCAACTGAGCAGCTTCATCGGTAACTCCTTCTTGATAAGGCTTTGAATCAGAAGTGGTCGCACGGACGACGAAACAACGCAAATATAACCGCAACCGAACGTTCTCCGTACCTCCCACGTGACGAATCTGTCGCTGAACTGGAACACGTCGAAGACGAACTTTTCGATCTTGATGCCGTTGGGACCGTCCGGCTTGACCGTCTGTCCCTGGCCGTTCACGTGAGGTATCCTCTTCTTGGCCACGTGCAGTTTCAGCTCGGATTCGAACTCGGTCACCACGCGGCGGAGGAAATCCGACGTGAAGAAGTGGTTGCATATGTTGCCGGCGCTGTACACCAGATTGCCTTCGGAATCGCGCAGGTTCGCGGTGGCTTCGGATATTTCGCTGTACTCCACCACCTGAAAATTCAGTCGCGAACTGAAAAGTCTTCTGCTATGAACAATTGGGACTTGATTTGTGGCGCGTGAAAAAATTTGAACAATAAAATCAATTTCACGGATTTCTCCATTGGAGCAAGCTACTCAGTGATTTACATTCCATTCTCTTTAGTACTTGCACGCTCGACCGCTTGGCAATCATTTTCTTCAGTGACCGCCGCTCACCCGGCAGCGTATGTTTCAGGTATATAGGCTCACATTTCCCTACTTTCGCCGCGCAGCCTCGGAAATTTCTACTTGCGGGTGCATCGCGTCGAGATAACGATGACAGCTGTCATTCATAACACATCTATCGAGGCGTCAAAATCTAGTTGGCATCGCACCATTCGTGCCAACCCAACATATTTTTTTCCGTAGCTTGCTCTGATGAGGAAAGCCGTCAAATTGATTACACAATCACAAGCCGGAGTAAGAAAACACGTACTTGGAATTTTCCGTTCAGTTGACATACAACCCCGACGGCTTCGTTTGGATGTGATTTTCGGACGACTTTGGCGCCACAATCGCTGTTTTTATCTATGCAGTAGCCGATAAAAATGGGATCGGCCACCTTGATTAGTATATTGTCGACGCTGTGGGCGTGGACGTATTTCACGCCTCTCTTCTTCATGTCATTCAAAATGCCGTTGCGATCCAACGCTCTGTGAAACAAAAAAAAGCTAATTTAGAAAACTAGTGAGTCGGAACTGATGACTATAAGAATTAAATTATTAATGACAACGATAATTTCGTAACAAATAATTCAAGATAATATAGGGTGAGTCACTAGCCTAACCACGATTAAAAAAAAATCTAAGAGATGACGTTATTATTTTAATACGAAACTACAATTTGAAGTCAAAACTGAATTAAAAAAAAACTTGAAACCGATGGTGTCATATTGTAGTGCATGATTAATTGTTGGTACTTTATGCCAGATTCAATTTTTCATCTCGATTAAAATTCGTTTTGGCGCCAGAAAAAAACACCTGTGTACAGAATTATCGATAAATAAATAATACATCCAGTCGTTTACATATAATTTGCTAGTAGATGATTAATTGAAGCCGAAACGAAACCGCGGACAGCAATGTTTCGACACTGCATGCTTCCGCAGCGCGGTCAAAGTTTGACCAGTGACTTTCAAAGATGGATTGGCACCAGTGGCTCACCTGTAGATTCCCCCGTTGCCATCAGGAGACAAGGCTACTCGATTTTTGGCTTCCAACAGGATTTTCCCGTCGAAATCGAAACAGGGAAACAGGCCCTGTTTGAACTGGACCACGTCCTTGGGATCCAGACCGAAAAATTGGTGTTCTTTGAGGAAGGCATCTGTGGTCTCGTCTGTGGGACCGCTGGTCATGATGTACCACGTAACTTTACCAGATCTGCAATAAACAAGAAAATTAGTCAACTACATTATTTGTATCCAATATTATTAAGTTCTTGAAACATTGTCATGGAGAATAATTATGTGTCTATATAAATCCATGTCTTGATTCCGTTGTGATTAAGAATTCAAACAGCATGCTGGTTTCAATGTATTGCGCCGAATTCCAACCGTCTAAATAGCGGCCAAGTAGCACGTCTAACGCTCGGCGTGACATGGTGGAGGCGCCAAACTTTTACAGTTTATACTCTAGATAGCGCTCAGGTTGCACGTCCACCCTTTAACGTGACATGGTAGAAGCGCCAAACTGCAACCGTCTAGATGACGCTCATGTTGCACGTCTACGTCCACCCCAAGATGTGAATTTTTTTTCAAGTGAACTACTCATGAAATTGGTCCAACTTCCCAAAAAATGACACTTAAAATTTGGAAAGTAACAAAAAGACGTACCTGCCAGTATGCTCCTTGGCCAGTTGTTGAACGCGTTGGATTCGCTCCGCTTGTATCTGGAAGAGCGTTTTTCCAGAAGGCAATCCCACCGAATACATTCCTGGAAAATAGGAATATTTTAAGTACTTCTTTCATTTACAAATCTATCGAAAGTGTAAAGTGAGCTTCAGGCATAAAAAATGTGGAAAGGTGGAAACTAAGGACTTGAACAGTCATATAAACCGAGCTTTAGATTATTCTCAAATGGTTTGAAAGCTTGCACAGTAATGACTGAATCATTATTCGAGCTGAAGCCTCGCTTACACTTGCATTTCAAGCTTGCCAAGGCCACTGGTAGTCCGGATGTTAAGGTATAATACCCTTCACTTTTATAACAAGCAATGCCACTTGGCATACCTGTTGCAGAGACCATGTTTTACCGATTAAGATCAGGAGCCAAAGTCGCAAGCAATGCAGGCGTCGTATACAGGGTGTCGTATAGAAAAAAAGTAAAAAAAATGTGTATCATTAACCAAACCAAGTGGATTCACGTGAACAGGCATGTATATTCACAATATATTACCCATCAAGGATAAGTCAACGGTTTTGGAAAATCTTGAGCGGTTCCTGAAATATTCAGGAAAAACTGAATTTTCTTTTGAATGTTTTATTTCTTGGTGAATCAGTGAATTTTCAAGTTATCGAAGTGCAACTTGGCAGTTCTGTGGCCAGTATGGTCATAAATCAAAAACGATCAGGAGCCAAATGCAAGGCCTGCCATTTCCAGAAATAAGACAGTGAATTTTTTTTTCTTCGCGACCGCCATCTTGAATTCCCGTTTTACTCAACAGTTGAAAAAGTGACAACCGAATGTGAGATAGTTGACATCCAGTCACCCCATTATGAAAAAGATAGCCTTGAAGCAAGGTAAGGGTCTCTTCATCGAGAAAACAGTGTTACCCAAGGTTTTCATGGTAATACGCATTTGCAGCGCCTGTGATGGCTAATCAGAGATTTGAAAGAGCAGAGTAAGCTCTTTGTCACAATTCTACATTCATTATGAGCTGAATTACCAAAATTCATGATGATCGGTCCTAAGGTAAACTTTTGGTGGGTTGCTGAACCAAATATGTGGCGTGTTTTGGTGAAAAATGCAATAAAAATCGAGTAATCATCATCACGTCATCCCTCACCAAGAGAAGGCTATTGCAAAAACTTAAACTTATCAACGCTGAAATGTTTTGGAAAAGTCAACCCTATAATCTTGAGCCATAAAATGTTGGACACATGCGTCCATTTGTTAGAGAGAAGACATGAGAGACTTGCATGCAGAAAGTTTTTTCCAAGTTCTGAGCCACGTATTATTTTCAGAAAGCTACCAAAATTTTGTCTCTGGATCGATGATGATGAATTTTGGTACCAAATCTCAAAATGGATGTAATATTGTTGATCATCGACTTTTGGTGGGTTTCTGAATGAAATATGTGAATAAAAATTTTGAATTTTTTGTCTGCATGCACGCCTTCCATGTCTTCTCTCTGGCAACCGGACACATGTGTTCAACATTTATTGGCTCAAGAATATAGGCTTCAATCTCACAAAACATTTCAGCGTTGATTTGTTTCAGTTTTTGCAACAGCCTTCTCTTCGTGAGGGATAACATGATAATGATAGCCCGATTTTTTTTTGCATTTCTCATCAAAAAGCGCCACCTATTTGGTTCAGCAAGCCATCAAGAGTTTACCTTTGGACCGATCATCATGAATTTTGGTAATTCAGCTCAAAATGAATGTAGAATTGTGACAAAGAACTCACTCTTCTCTTTCAAAATTCTCATTAGCCATCACAGGCGCTGCAAATGCGTATTACCATGAAAACCTTGGGTGACAATGTTTTCTTGATGAAGACACCCTCACCTTGCTTCAAGGCCATCTTTTTTGTAATAGGGTGACTGGATGCTAACATTCTCACATTCGACTGTCACTTTTCCAACTGTTGAGTAAAACGGAGATTCAAGATGGCGGTGACGAAGAAAAAAAGTTGACTGTCTTACTTCTGGAAATAGCAGGCCCTGCATTTGGCTCCTGATCGTTTTTTATTCATGACAATACTCGCCATAAACTTACCAAGTTGCACTTCGATATCTTGAAAATTCACTGATTTACCGAGAAATAAAATATTTAGAAGAAAATTCAGTTTTTCCGGAATATTTCAGGAACCGCTCAAGATTTTCCAAAACTGTTGACTCTTCCTCGATGGGTAATATATTGTGGATATATGTGCCTACTCACGTGAATCCATCTGGTTCGGTTAATGATATACGAATTTTTCACTTTTTTTCTATACGACACCCTGTATACGGCGCCTGCATCACCTACGACTTTGGCTCCTGATCTTAATCGGTCAAACATGGTCTCGGCAACAGGTATGCCAAGTGGCATTGCTTGTTATAAAAGTGAAGGGTGCCCCCTAAATTTTGACCTTAGCGTCCGGACTATGGTACTTGCGAAACTCTAAGCAAAGTTCTTCTTGTATAATTTCATTGTGTAAAGTAAGCTTAAGTTATTCAGAACTTGATAAAAAAAAGCATTGGCACCAAATAGTTAGTTTTGTGGAAATAAAGCCCCGTTTACACTTTAATAAGGCCATTGGCAGTTGCATGAATCTCCGCAGGGTTCGTATAGTATCATTTTAATGTGTAAACTTAGCTTTAGCTACTCGAAACGCAATCAGAGAAGACGTGCTGACACCGACTGAGTCGTTTTCATGACAATAAAGCCTTGCTTACGCGTGTATTCCAAACTTGTCTGTGCCGTTGGCACTTGCAAAACTCGAAGCAGGGCTCGTTTTGTATGATTTGATTGTGTAAAGTAAGCTTCAGTTATTCAGAACTTGATAAAAAAAAGCATTGGCACCAAATAGTAAGTTTTGTGTAAAGTAAGCTTTAGTTATTCAGAGCTTGATAAAAAAAAAGCATTGGCACCAAATAGTTAGTTTTGTGGAAATAAAGCCCCGTTTACACTTGAATAAGACCATTGGTAGTTGCATGAATCTCCGCAGGGTTCGTATAGTATCATTTTAATGTGTAAACTTAGCTTTAGCTACTCGAAACGCAATCAGAGAAGACGTGCTGACACCAATTGAGTTGTTTTCATGACAAAAAAGCTTTGCTTACGCGTGCATTTCAAACTTGTCTGTGCCATTGGCACTTGCGAAACTCGAAGCAGGGTTCGTTTTGTATAATTTGATTGTGTAAAATAACTTTGGTTATTCAAAACTTGATGAAAAAAAGCATTGGCACCAAATAGTTGGTTTTGTGAAAATAAAGCCCCGTTTACACTTGAATAAGACCATTGGCAGTTGCATGAATCTCCGCAGGGTTCGTATAGTATCACTTTAATGTGTAAACTTAGCTTTAGCTACTCGAAACGCAATCAGAGAAGACGTGCTGAAACCGATTGAGTTGTTTTCATGACAATAAAGCCTTGCTTACGCGTGCATTTCAAACTTATCTGTGCCATTAGCACTTGCGAAACTCGGAGCAGAATTCGTTTTGTGTAATTTAATTGTGTAAAATGAGCTTCAGTTATTCAAAACTTGATAAAAAAAGCATTGGCACCAAATAGTTATAGCGAATTCATTTGGCTGCTCCAGTGCTGCTCGGCCGCACTCGTTGCCAAGGAAACTCCAACAGGATGACCTGTTCCCTGACAACGAGTGCGGCCGAGCAGCACTGGAGCAGCCAAGTGAATTCTCCATAAGTTTTGTGGAAATAAAGTCCCGTTTACACTTGAATATTACCATTGGCAGTTGCAGGAATTTCTGCAGGGTTCGTATAGTATCATTTTAATGTGTAAACTTAGCTTAAGCTACTCGAAACGCAATCAGAGAAGACGTGCTGACACCGATTGAGTTGTTTTCATAACAATAAAGCCTTGCTTACGCGTGCATTTCAAACTTGTCTGTGCCATTGGCACTTGTGAAACTCGAAGCAGGGTTCGTTTTGTATAATTTAATTGTGTAAAATGAGTCCTAGTTATTCACACGACTTGGCTCCAAGAGGTTTTCATGGGAATAAAGCCTCGCTTATACTTGAATATTCGAAGCTACCAAGGCCATTGACACTTGCTAAACTCGAAGCAGCAGGGTTCGTTTTGTACTCATATAATTTTTGTGTGTAAAACGCGCCTTAGTTATTCAAAACGTACCTAATCCAAGAAGAGCCACTGGCACAAATTTTTCTCATAAAATTGAAGTCTCGCTTACACTTGAACTTCCAACTCGCCAAAGCTTTTGGTACTCGCGAAATTCAAAGCAGGGTTAGTTTCGTAAAGTTTTATTGTGTGAAATGAGCTTTAGTTATTCACGACCTGGCTCCATGATGTTTTCATGGCAATGAAGCCTGGCTTACACTTGCATTTTGAAAGTTGCCAAGGCCATTGGCACGTGCTATACTCGAAGCAGGGTTCGTTTTGTACTCATATAATTTTATTGTGTAAAACGCGCTTTAGTTATTTAAAACGTACCTAATCAAAAGAGAGCAACTGGCACCAAATTTTTTCATGAAAATGAAGTCTCGCTTACACTTGAATTTTTAACTCGCCAAAGCTATTTGTACTCGAGAAATTCGAAGCAGGGTTCGTTTCGTGAATTTTTATTGTGTAAAAGCTTTAGTCACTCACGACCGGGCTCCAACATGTTTTCATGGAAATAAAGCCTCGCTTGCACTTGCATTTTTTTAGTTACCAAGGCCATTGGCACTTGCTATACACGAAGCAGAGTTCGTTTTGTACTCATATAATTTTATTGTGTGAAACGCGCCTTAGTTATTCGAAACGTACCTAATCAAAGAAGAGCCACTGGTACCAATTTTTTCATGGAAATGAAGTCTTGCTTACACTTTCCAACTCGCCAAAGCTATTTGTACTCGCGAAATTCGAAGCTGTAGCTCAGCAGGGCTTAAGATTCACTTACTCACATATTAAGCTTCATTCACACGTCAGTATACTCCTCGGTATCCTACTACTCGCATTCATATGCCGTTCTAGCAGTTTCTTGCCTTTGGCTAGTGTTGATCATCAATGCAAACGTCGCATTAGAAACTCACTGTAGTGTTATCGGCTAATTAATGCTCCAGCTCTGCAGTGCTGATGACTAGCTCATTAAAACTACATTCACACGCACATTTTGATTGCATTTCTAGTCGTTTTTTGCCTTGAGCGAGTATCAAAGATCAGTGCCAATATTTGTGAATGTCCCTTTACCATCAAGTTACCGGCTAATGAATATTCTAGATCTGCAGTACTTCAACTCGCCTGTTCAATTAAAGCGCCATTGACACGTACAATTGGTTTATTTCCAGTCGTTTTGGTTTTGGCGACCGTCAAGCGGCAACAAATAGTTATTTATGTAACCAAGTGCGTAAGGTTATTCCCGATAATGTCAAATTACGCCCGAGCGAAAGCATATAGTTATTTATGTAGCAAAGGTGTGGCCCATAAGTTTTCAAATTTGGCCCGGGCAAAGCGTGACCGTAAACTTTACAGTAAGCGGCGATTATTAGTTATTTATGTAACACGACGATTATTAGTTACTTATGTAACAAAGTGCGTGATGCTATATCTGATATCACCGAACTATGCCCGAGCGAAGCGAGGCCACATGTAATATTTGCAGCAAGCAGTATTAAATAGTTATTTCTGTAGCAAAGGTCGTTTTGTACCTCTTGAAATTTCCAGATTGTGCTCGAGCAAAGCGAGAGCCTAGGCTTTGTAGTGAACAGCAATGAATAGTTATTTATGTAGAAAAACAGGTGAAACTATCTGTGATACTTACTAATTGCGACCGAGCGAAGCGAGGACTAGGTTTTGTAGTAAAACGGCAATAAGTAGTTATTCATGTAAAAAAATACATAACGCTACACCTGATAACCTAAAATTGTGCCCGAGCGAAGCGAGGGTCAATGGCAGTTTTACAGCAAGCAGTAATTCATGTAGCAAAGGTCATTATCTTACTTTTGAAGCTCCCAAATTATGCCCGAGCGAAGCGAGGTTTAGGCTCCGTAGTAAACGGCAATGAATAGTTATTTATGTAAAAAAGCGTGTGAAGCTATCTTTGATAATGCTAATCTTTGACACAGGCCTCACAGGCCAGAGTAAATTGAGTAACTGTTTGAGTAGCCAAAATCAAATGTAATTATTCTAGGGCTAGAAGATATATTAATTGATGAAATTTCTGATTTAGCTTTGGAACAAGCTGTATTAAACAGTCATGCATTTAGCAAGGGCTCACAAATAGCAGATCTTTCAGGCCTAGTGGCTTTACAAATCATTTTCACACTAAAAATACTGGGCAAACAAATCATCAATTTCCTCAAAATGATTAATTATTGCTCAATGAACAAAAGCTCATGCTATTTTATGGTATAAATCATAAAACAATTATACACTTTATTAACTCATTTCATTTTTTACTCCTTTATCACAAGAGATCAAAGATAAAATCCTTATTATTGCTTCTTATCATTGTTTACCTCCCAAATTTGTCTTGTTGGATTTTTTAAGTGTTTCCAATCAATCAGTTCTCATCAGACGAAAATATTTGCTTCATAAAATTGGATCAGTAAACAAAAAAGTAGGTAAGGGAAAGCACCCAGTGAATGACACCTGTTTTATTAGTTGATAATCATGAATTAAACAGCAATAACCGTCTAATAGACTTTCACGGTATTTTATATACAAGGAATTTTTTGAATTTTGAATGTTGAATGTTGGAAAACTGTTTCATAAATGAGGAAGAAAAAAAAAATCAAGAGTGTCAACTACCGGGGGTTTTACCTTAGGTATGCACTTTCAAGTAGACAGCTACCTATTCAAGTAGGTACTTATAAAATTATTATTGCGAGCACTGAAGTGTTATAATCAAAACACACACCTTTAGGATACGACACTCCAAGCCTGGTACCTTGACCTCCGGCCATCAACAGCACCCCCACTTCACCCTTGGACACGGCCTCCAGTCCCAAATGCCTGTACCTGTGGAATAATTTTTTTTTAGTTTCAAAACGGCCAGTCAAAAAAATGGAATAAATACTTGCTGAGCTTCTCCTCGTCGCAGCTCTCTTCGGCTTCGAACTGAGACGGCGGCACCGGCTTCAGATCCTTGCCGGTCTGCTGGACGTCTTCCAAGCCTCCGGTGGCTCTCTTGAACAGTTTCCCCGCTTCTTCCACATCGATGCCCGACAGGTGCAACAGGAACTCCCGCCTCGCGGCCTCGCCGCCTTCCAGACGATCGTAGAACTCCAGCAGGTGGCTCTGGCCCCCCTTGGCCAGCTTTCTCTGCACGTCTTCCAGAGATGTCATCATTTTTTTCAAAGTTTTCTTTTGGAGTTTCTTTCTTTTTGAAATTCCCCTTTTTTCCAGTGTCCGCACTCGTTTCGGTTTGTTGTCGGCGAGTTTTGCTTGTTCGCGCCAAAGGAATCGTTCAAAATCCGGCGGAGAGCGAGACAACTTGGACACGACGGCACATTTTCGGGTACATCAATGTGTGTGTATGTGATGTGTGCCAGATTTGTATTCGTGGTATCGCGAGAGGATTCAAGTGATCGGC
The DNA here is from genome assembly GCA_949128115.1 of Anaspis maculata. Lineage (NCBI taxonomy): Eukaryota > Metazoa > Arthropoda > Insecta > Coleoptera > Scraptiidae > Anaspis > Anaspis maculata. The sequence goes on from OX421966.1 coordinate 72,000,620, forward strand.
GTGAAATCGTCACGTTTTCGCGCCTGCGGCATTTTGACTGAGAGTTTCTTATCGCAAAGGCACAAAACGAAATGCAAGAAGAAAGGGAAGAGAAATTCGGAATCGGAACGTCATTTGCATGATGATAAACGTCAGATGAAACGTCATGTGTCAAAACATGTCAAAACACCGGCGGTTGCTGGGGATATTTCTGGGGACTTTCGGCGCGGTGCTGTGGCAGCAGTGCAAATCGCTGACTGGGCTCGCTGGGCCGTCATGGCGCGCTTTTTGACTTTACTAAACAGCCGTCGCGATTTTGCCATTGTCAGTGGAGGACTGTGTAGACTGGAGGTGACAATGGAGTCAATGAGGTAAGACTTTTTGAATTCTGCAGCCAATTTATCATAACAACGGTAATAACGAGGATAGATGCCCGCTGACGTTGACTAAGCTGCCTGTCTTTTCACGGGACGCGGGGCAATTCGGGGCACATTCCACATTCAGGTCGTGGCTCGTGCTGTTCATTTACCAATAAGTTTTGATTATGAGTACGAAGAAAACCTTAAGCTCAAGGCTCAGGGTTAACGCTTTTACAGGATACCATAATTTGGGACGCCATCAATAAAAAAAACTTTCGGAGCATATCAAAACATGCATGACCAGTTGCCGAAAGCCTGAGGAAGACCCCAAATTCCAGAAGCCACAGGGAGCCGTATAGGACCCCTCAAGAAGGAATGAGGGTATGTATATGTATAAGTATAAGATAGATATCAATTTTGTAGATCTACTTGAAAAATTATTGCCAGACAAAACTTCCCGGACTATATCCAGAAACCTATGGAAATTTTTGTTCGGAACGTCCGGCAGATTAGCTGATCAATCGTGCATTTCGAGTAAAAGCTATGGTCAAGTTAGTTTCATGTTCTATGATGGAAATGAAAATTTTTGAGGGTGGGAGACATTCTGGGACTTTCACTTTACCCAGGGGGGGCTGAGGTGGAGTTTTTTGGGCCTCTCTGAGTGATTCACTTTGTTTTTCATGAGATAAGCCAAATCCATTTATCCATTCCGATATTTTTGGAATGCGCGTTGGTGAACTATTCAGGGTTGTTTCCACGATTTTCATTTTCTGCTCAATTGGGACGTTGACGTGCCTGATATCGTTTCTTACTAAATCCCGCCTTCTGAATCCAAATCTGGCGTTGAAATTACAACATGAGCAGGCTTGAACTAGTTATGCAAGAAAAACTAGTTTTTTTTTGGCCCATTTTTAGCGCACTTCTCCAAACGGGAAGGCGCTTTTGTCCTCGCTTTGTCTGTCCGTCCGTCCGTCCGTCCGTCCGTCCGTCCGTCCGTCACAGCATCTAGTCCTAGACGAAAAGGTTTTTGCGAAATTTTTTTACTCCATTGGGTAGCTCATGACCTTGTATCCCGAACCAAGAAAAATCTCGACGAAATAATAATAAACAATGACAATAATAACAATTTAGTGTGACGCGGCATCGCCGTTGAATGCTGCATTTCAGAAGCCGGCCTGATCTCGAAAGTTATCACATGCGAGGAAGTACCCGATCTTATCATTTTACCATAATACCGAGCATAATACATATGTGGAGTTATATTTAGAGGATGATTTGAACTTCATTTTAATGAAAATTTCACATCGGTGCGAGGTGCAGGCCAATAGTTATTAATTTTTGAAAATGACTCCGAAACTACGGCTCGGCCGCATATGATTTATTCGTTGCTTGCTGGTGCTTGATATCCTTTCCTCCGAACAAAACGAAATTCAATACAGAAAATATTTCAACTCGAATGGGTAGCTCATGGCCTTGGTACGCGAATCAAGAAAAATTTTGCCGAAATTATCATGAACAATTACAAAAATAACATTTTGGTGTAGGGCGGCTTCGCCGATCAAGTGCTGGCATTCGCGGTAAGATGTAGAAAGTTGCGATATGCAGGCAACTACAATTTCTTAATGGAATACATCACTGTATGTACGGCATTATATTTAGAGAACAATTTGAACTTTCTTTTGACAAAAACTCCACTTCGATCCGACCGTCGGGTCAATTGTTATCAATTTTTGAAAACGACCGCAAAGCCACGGCTCGGCGCATATTACACGACCCTACAAATTTAAAATCAGACGTGCCGAAATAGTAATTGAACATTTTGAAATAGCCAATACTAGGTACAATTGCGGCCAAAATAAAGTGGACGACAATGTCAACGAGTTGGCTTGCTGTCATGCGACGTTCAGGCCAGAATCCTGAGAAATCTGTCAACTGTCGTCCACTTTAAAAAGTCCGCAACGGTACCTGAAGGATAATGGCACTCAAATTACGAAACATGTTCGCTCAATAACAAAAAAAAAAGTAGGTAGGTATCACTAAAAATCATGTGACAGGCTACCATTTTTTCGGTTTTTCGATAAAAAAGAAATGTTCCAATTCAAAGGTGAACCCGATATTCGTGTTCAGGAGGTCGAAATCAGTCGGAGAACATTTTTTTCTATAAGTAACAGAATGACGCTGATGTGGCCGGTTTGTCTGTCTGTCTGTCTGTCTGTCTGTCTGTCCGAGTCCGTGCAGAAATTAAGACGCTGTACTCCTTCTCGAGAATTGAAACAAGAGTCTTGGAACTTTTTTCCGATTAATAGCTGATGTCCCCAAGGGTGGCCAATGGGCACTATTTTTGTTATCCATACATCGTTATCATTATTCTCAAAAAACAGAGATCTCCTGTGCACTTCGATGAAGTTGAACTTCTCCTCGGGAAATAAAGCTACAGCCCTTGAAGATTGAACTTAATCCGGTGGATAGCTTAGGTCCTCAAGGACCAAATAGGCAGGTTGGCTTTCATAATTCGGCCGCCATCTTGACTGCCATATTGAAATTTCTTATTAGTGGAACGATTGTCATGAAACTTGAAACTTACCCTTGTTTGTTTCTGTTGTTGTTGTTGAGCTTTTCAGAGGCTACACTACAAATCAGAATTGAAGCTAAATCTACCCTACACTAAACCATTTTCATGAAGATCGAGCATCGAGCGATCTTTTTAGCGCACTTCTCCAAACGGGAAGGCGCTTTTGTCCTCGCTTTGTCCGTCCGTCCGTCCGTCCGTCCGTCACAGCATCTAGTCCTAGACGAAAAGGTTTTTGCGAAAAATTCTTCCTCCATTGGGTAGCTCATCATGACTTTGTATCCCGAACCAAGAAAAATCTTGACGAAATAATAATAAACGATGACAATATTAACAATTTAGTGTGACGTGGCATCGCCGTTGAATGCTGCATTTCAGAAGCCGGCCTGATCTCGAAACTTATCACATGCGAGGAAGTACCCGATCTTATCATTTTACCATAATACATATGCGGAGTTATATTTAGAGGATGATTTGAACTTCATTTTAATGAAAATTTCACATCGGTGCGAGGTGCAGGCCAATAGTTATTAATTTTTGAAAATGACTCCGAAACTACGGCTCGGCCGCAAATGATTTATTCGTTGCTTGCTGGTGCTTGATATCCTTTCCTCCGAACAAAACGAAATTCAATACAGAAAATATTTCAACTCGAATGGGTAGCTCATGGCCTTGGTACGCGAATCAATGGGCACTATTTTTGTTATCCATACATCGTTATCATTATTCTCAAAAACCAGAGATCTCCTGTGTACTTCGATGAAGTTGAACTTCTCCTCGGGAAATAAAGCTACAGCCCTTGAAGATTGAACTTTATCCCGTGGATAGCTTAGGTCCTCAAGGACCAAATAGGCAGGTTGGCTTTCATAATTCGGCCGCCATCTTGGCTGCCATATTGAAATTTCTTATTAGTGGAACGATTGTCATGAAACTTGAAACTTACCCTTGTCTAGTACGATCATTCTTATTTTCAAGCCAAATTTCATGATTGCCCCACCATCTTGGCCGCCATATTGAAATCTCTTATAAGTGAAAGGATTTCCATGAAACTTGAGAGTTACGCTTGTCTCGTACGATCATTCCTATTTTCAAGCTGAGTTTCATAATTCTGCCGCCATCTTGGCCGCTATATTGAAATCTCTTGTTAGTGGAACGATTTTCATGAAACTTGGAACTTACCCTTGTCTAGTACGATCATTTTGATTTTCAAGCCGAATTTCATGATTCTGTCGATATTTTGGCCGCCATATTGGAATTTTTTGCCCAAGACGGTAACCCTAATCACTTAACATCTTGCGTTCACTAATCCTCCAAAAAGGAAGTGCGCTACTGAGCTTCATGCCCATGAGGCGTATTCGCTTGTTTTTATATGCCTTAATTTGGGCCCGAGGTTTCAGCGATCTGTTTTTTCTTGCATAACTACACACATCAAAAGAATCTAGGGGACAAGCAAATTCAGACGATTTCTAAAATCATCATAACTTTTGATTGCCGTCACCGATTTTATATCGGTTTTCAGTGTTCGATAGCCCAATCTTTCGTTTTCATTGCTTGATCACGTCGAATATGAACAATGTTTTATAAAGTTTCTACAGGGTGATCAATGGAACAGTGTAAAATTTCCAAAAGTTCAGTACGAGCGCGATTTCCCAAAAAAGAAAATTCATGCATTGCAATAGCACAGTTATAAATACTGCTGTTTCAGCTTCACTGACGTTTTTGAATTTTGAAAATCGAAGTTGAATTGCCAAAGATATTGATCATTTTATGCCGCCATGTTGAACTTTCAAGAAAGAAGAACATTATCCGATTTCATTGAAACTTGGAACACACTTATGTCTGGTTCAAGTAATCGGAATTTCAAGGTCAAATGTCACTTTCGATCACTTTCGAGCCGCTATATTGAACTTTTTTCATAAATGATTCGATTTGAATAAAACTTTGAAACACACTAGAATCGAATCATTCACATAAAAGTTCAATGTGGCGGCTTGAAAGTGACCGAAAAAGACATTTGACTTTGGAATTCTAATTACTTGAACCAGACATGAGTGTGATCCAAGTTTTAATGAAATCATTGAAATCGGATCACTTCCTTGGAAGTTCAACATGGCGGCACAAAATGATCAATGTCTTTGGCAATTTACCTTCGATTTCCAAAATTCAAAAACCTTACCGAAGCTGAAACACCAGTCTTCATAACTGTGCTATTGGAATGCATGAATTTTCTTTTTTGGGAAATCGCGCTCGTACTGAACTTTTGGCAATTTTACACTGTTTCATTGATCACCCTGTAGAAACTTTATAAAACATTGTTTATATTCGACGTGATCAAGGCATGAAAACGAAGGATTGGGCTATCGAACACTGAAAACCGATATGAAATCGGTGACGGCAATCAAAAGCTATAATGATTTCAGAAATCGTCTGAATTTGCTTGTCCCCTAGATTCTTTTGATGTGTGTAGTTCAGATCTGCTCGTGTTGTAAATTCAACGCCAGATTTGAATTCAGAAGGGGGGATTTAGTAAGAAACGATATCAAGCACGTCAATATACGTCCTAATTTAGCAGAAAACGGAAATCGTGGAAACCACCTTGAATAGTCTCCCCGAAGGCCCCCGGTTGAAAATGGGGGATGAATAAACATCCCAAAAATATCGGAATAAATCACAGAAAAAAAATATAGCGGGACGGCTCGCTAGTCGAGTGGACCGCGTGTTCGCTCGGCAAGCAGAGCTCCCGGGTTAGATTCCCGGGCGTATCAGGTCTGGGTGTTGTGCCGTGTAAACGGATTTTTCACTTGTATAGTAAACTTAGATGAATGCAGCAACTCTTATGGCGTAGAAATTCCGATAAGGAGGAGAACCAACTTTGAAAAAAATTGAAAAAAGAAGGTTTTTTCCCCCAGCCCCTTCTGGGTGCAATCCCAGAATGCCTACCATTCTAGAAAAATTTCATGTAGAACACGAAAATAACGTTACGTATTTCGTGTACGGGGTCGAATATAATTGAGACGATCGTTTCAAAACACACACTGTTCATTACTGCGTACTACAATACACGGCAACAATTATGTACTTAGGAATATCGCTGTGATTACTACTCGTTTTCAATCCGCTCGCTACCACTTCGCATTCCAATTCATAACTGCTCGTGAGGCGACAATTGATGCCTCATACATATAGGTCCGACTAATTCATCTCGAATGTTCCATGCATTTTCCAGCAAGTTTTATAGTGACCCGACATACGGTTTCCAGACGACTCCCGAAAAATCATGCACATTACCCGTATAATTCTGCCGTGCTCTAGAACCGGCGCCTCCGCCAAAATGAACAGCAGTGTCTTGATCGAGCGTTGAAGGTTCCCAATGCCAATCCGTCGCGTATACTTCTGGGTAGGGATGGGCGATATTGTGATCCGGGTATCAAAGTTTGATAAGAAAAAAAGGTAATTGTTGACGACCACTACTTCTCGACTTCAGCCACCAACTTTTCGCGGTAGGTAGACACCACCACAACATCACGTTCGTCGACCGTAGTTTCCTGGGGAAACCACTATTTCCACTGTAAAATGCCCCTTCTTTCCATTACTTGTCCTACGACTCAAGTACATGCAAGAAGGAAGCGTCCTATATAGCTGTTTAAGTGGTTGCCTAACTCTTAGAAAATGCTAGTCGAGAAGTAGTCGTCGTCAACAATTACCGAAAAAATATCGATAATTATTGATATTTCAAATATCGATAAATATCAAGTATCAAGATCAAAATATCAAAGATCAATAATTACCAAAATATCGAAAATTGATGATTATTAAAATATCAGATATCGATAATCATCAAAGAATCAAAAATTGATAATTATGAAAAAATCAATGTGAAAATAAAGATATCAAGTAATTATATGGAAAAATAAATGACTGATGGTTGAACTAGACTTGCATGATGAATGAAACTTACTTCTTTGGAAGCCTTTGGTCTTCTATCTTGTTATTTGTCAATATTTTAATACGATAACCATTGTCTATATTTCGATAATATGTTGACATTTATCGATATTTGATATTCTGATAATTATCGACATTTGATATTTTGATAATTATCGATATTTGATATTAAAAGTCGAAGAGGATATAAAATGTATTCAAAATTATGTAAAATTGACACAAGTACAATGTACATCAATGTAGAAGACTCAAGTATAGGTTAAGCAAATCAGCTTGAAGAAATTTTTTTTCAAGAGAGGCCGAATTTCGAAGAGCTCCCAGAATGCTGGCGGCGTTTCCCCTTTGCACAGCAAGACTGATTCTTTGAGTAAGAAAATACTTGGAGCGCCGATATTGTTTATTTGATATTTATCGATATTTGATATATCGATATGTTTTAAAACTGACATCATTAGTTGATATATCGATATATTGATAAATTTATTGATATATCAATAGTTTTGCCCATTCCTACTTCTGGGAATGCCCAGAGTTCCGCACTTGTATCTACACCGTGACCTAATGGATGGAAGAATCTAGAAAGATTGCGTGTTTACCAGAATGCACGGGATCGCCGCTCGAAACAATAACTTGACCCTGGCTTTTACTCGAAATGCACGATTCGACATTAAAATTGCAATAAGCTGCCGGACTGAAAGTGAATTAGTAAAAACCATTTTTGGTACCTTTTTCAAGAAAATAGATTCTTCAAATTCGGCATACGACTTTCTTAAAAAAAGATGTATGCATGGGCGTTGCTATCTAGTTATCAAATTTTCAAAGAACTATAAATCAAAAATTTCCAAAATTTCTCGAAAATTTTGAAAATCCAATAGCATTGCCCGTAATTTTTTCTCTTTGATAGAGTTTCTACTTGAAGAAAAAATTAACAAGAATCGATTCCCGCCAACGACTTTTTCCTCGACTTTTTCAGTCACATCAGAAACCCCTTAAGTATGTAATACCTGACTGTGACTGCGTCTCAGATCCAAAATCAGCAGGGTCTTCTCGCGAATCTGATTGGTGAGCGTCGGATCGGGCGTGACGCATCGTCGAGAACCTGAGGCCCGCGTCGCGGCGCTTGCCAGGGTCGGCGCCGGGGTCAGCGGCCTCGAGTCCGTCTCTGTGTACCTGGGAAACACCACGAATCGCATTTTCATCTCAGTTTTCATTCTTTTTATTGCTACAAGTATGATAGTTGAATCCATCTTTTGAATTTTGCAAAAATGAAAGGATTTAAATTGCAAAAACCTTCGAAAAAGCTCTTCCGGCACGCTTTCCACGGTGCTGCTCAAATCGTTGATCTTGATCTGCACCCGGCTTTTGCCCGGAAAATGTCCGCCGCCAGTGTTCAGCTGCTCAAGTCCGGCCCTGATCGCTGCTATTTCATCGGCCAGAAGCACGTTTTTTCCTTCCGTTGCCTGAAATGGTTCCGTTTTGAAACAAAAAAGTCAATGGAATAATCATCATACTTTCCTAAAACAAGTGAACTCAGCGGAGATACCATGACAACACGCTTCCAGCTATTGGTTGCTGGGTACCTAAAGTCGGATTTGGTTGCTGAACAGCAGGTTTGGTTGCTGCGCAACAAGTTGGGTTGCTGGTTGCTGAGATATCCCCATGATATCCCTTCACTGGGTTCACTTGTTATTTCAGGGATACTTCTATGGTTTTTGCCAGTGTGTTTCTTTTTTTTTTTTAATCAAAATACGGGAGCTCAATAGCAATTGATATAATATTATAAACAAACCCAAGTATCTTTAGCTTTCCGTAGCAGTTCTCTGGCTTCCGAATCGGTGGGATGGTTACAGAGCAGCGAACATCCATAGGGATACGGGTTGTAAAGACCAGCTAAAGGTTTGAGTACGAACGGAGCAGGCCTTGAAATTGCTTTCAGTTGAACCGTCGTTACCTTGAAACAACCAATTATTGAGCATACTGACTATTTTTGGGAATACATATAATAACTATTTGATTAATAAAGCATACAGGGTGATTCTAAAGTGTCGGACCATCAAAACGGTTCGTAATATGGAGGTGTAGAAGAGTGCTGGGAAGTTGTTGAGAAAATTCTGTCTTTTAATTTTGAAGTTATGAAGGACAAAATTTGGTCCTTCGATTGCTTCTATTTCCGTCGTTTCAAAAGATTTTAGTAAGGTGTTTTGGAGAAATAATGAGCACAAAAAATCAATCTCTGAATCTGTATTAAATTTCTGTTTTCTATACAGAAAACTACACAAATTTAGTATTCCTAAAAAACCAGAAGCAATAGAATTCTAATAAAATTGATTGTTTTATAGTTTTATTGTGCTCTACATAGGTTATGGGACCAGTGTGGCTGTTTGCAAGTACTTTTAGAAAAACATAATTTTCAGGATCCATGATTCACCCTGTATAGAGAACAGAAATTCTTTGCAGATTCAGAGGTTGATTTTTTGTACTCATTCTTTTTCCATAAACAGTTTACTAAAATCTTTTAAAACAACGAAAATAGAAGCGATCGAAGGACCAACATTTGTCCCTCCATAACTTCAAAATTAGAAGACAGAATTTTTTCAACAACTTTCCAGCACTCTACTCTACTTCCATGTTACGCACCTTCAAGGTTGTCCCACACTTTCAAATCATCCTGTATGGGTAACATAAAGCAACGACTGCATTAGAATTGTGAACTGGCCAGTAATTTACCCTCGACGGAAACGAAAATAAACGTGAGAAATCAAATTGACGCGTGTAGACGAGGCTTTATTCAAGCGAACAAAGCAACGCTTGCATTGAAGGTGTGAACTGTAGCCAGTTTATTTTCACTTATGCCTTATCAAGTGAGAATGAACAAAGAATCAAAAAGACACGTTTAGACGTTGCTTTATACAAGCGGAGTTTTACATGCAGACTGTCGGAAAATACGATGCCTACTGCAAAATTCAGTGAAGCAACGCTTACATTAGAATTATGAACTGGCACCAGTTATTTGTCCTCGACGGAAGCGAGGATGAACATGAAGATCAAAATGACGCGTGTATACAGGGCTTTATTCAAGCAAACTTTCATGTGCAGGCCTGTCTCAAAATACGATAGACAGGTACTGCAAAATTCATTAATATAGCAACGCTTGCATTAAAATTGTGAACTTGAGCCAGTTATTTTCACTTGCCTTATCAAGCCAGAAGTAACAAATAATCAAATAGACGCGTGTAGACGACGTTGTACAAGCAGAGTTTCACATGCAAAATACGATGCCTGCTGCAAAATTTATTAAAGCCACGCTTGCATTAGAATTGTGTACTGGCACCAGTTATTTGCTCTGGACGGAAGCGAGGATAAACAATTAGAATCCAACTGACGCGTGTAGACGGGGCTTTATTCAAGCGAACTTCAATGTGCAGCAGTCCTGTCTCAAAATACTATAGATAGATAACTGCAAAATTCAGTACCTAATAAAGCAATGCTTGCATTAAAATTGTGAACTGTGGAAGCCAGTTATTTCCACTTGCCTTTATCAAGCGATATTTCCACTTGCCTTTATCAAGCGAGAAGTGACAAAGAATCAAGTGGACGCGTGTAGACGCAGCTTTATACAAAAAGCGGAGTTTCACACGCAGAACAGTCGCAAAATACGATGCCTACTGCAAAATTAAGCGAAGCAACGCTTGCACTGGAATTTTGTACTGGCATGCACCGCTTATTTGTCCTCGGCGGTAGCGAGAATAAATGTACAGAATCAAATTGACGCGTAGACGGGGCTTTATTCAAAGCGAACTTCCATATGCAGAGTGCAGACCTGTCTCAACATACGATAGAATCGTCGAGTACTGCAAGATTTACTAATAAAGCAATGCTTGCATCGAAGTTGTAAACTGAAGCCAGTTATTTTCACTTGCTTTATCAGGCAAGTTAGACGTAGGGAATCAGAGACACGTGTAGACGTTGCTTTATACAAGCGGAATTTTATATGCAAACTGTCGCAAAATGTTAATGATGCGTACTGCAAAATTTAATAAAGCAACGCTTGCCAGAATGACAACTGAATGTAAGTACCTGAGTGAATGGAGCTTCAATAAATTAGGACTGAAAAGTCACAGCATTGATTAGTAGCTGATAACAGTGTAAAAATTCACCTGAGGAAAGTTTACATTAGTTTCCATTTGTCATTGGGATGACCGTGTCATAAAGGGGACCCGAAGCCGCATATTATATAGTACGATTCTACCACCATTCTATTCCTCACGCAATTTCGAGTCGATCTAGGTACGGAAGAATGCGTACCTAGATGCGTACCAGTCACGTAAACTATTTCATTTTCGCACTTGAACATCGCTCACTTTCCTTCCTTGTGTTTAATTTCGTCCTGTTTCCTCAAGAAAAGCGCCACAGTATACATAAAGAAGGACAAAGAAACCGATCAAAGGTAACCACTCTATTCTAGCTGTTCTTTTTTTTACAATTGACGTTTCATTCACAGCTGTCAAACGACATTGCTCCTTGGAGGTTATTGTGCCTTTCAAAGTGTATGTGTAATGGTGGCCTTACATTGAGCATCAGAAGCTGCAGCTTTTTAGCTGCCGAGCTCTCATATTGGTCACATGTTGGTCATTGACAGCAATGACAGGCGTCCAGGTCCAATCAGAACTCAGCAGATGAAAAAGCTGCAGCTTTTGATGCTCAATGTAGGGCTACCATAAGGAAGGAAACAGAATACGTGCCAGATATTTCAGGTTTTGTGTCATGCACGGCCAATACGAAACTCTCGATGGGCTTCCACGGGTTCGACGTAGGCAACATTGAAGATGGCTGTAATTGGTTGCCTGCGAGGTTGTCTCGTTCACTTGAGTGGAGAGAAAAAAACTAAAAACACACTAGAAAAATTGTACGGTTGTATTGTTACTTGCTTATAGGAGCTATGCGAAAGATGTGAAAATGCATCTGCTTCGCAAAGCGTAGTACGTTATTGCCATTAAAAAAAAAACACCGATTTGAATTGAAAAGCAATAGCGAATAGAGAAATTACACGCGTCAACTACCTATTTTTCGCAACGTTGTTCCCGTTACTCCAACTGTTCGTATGTTTTTGCGCGATACTTCCCATGCGTTATTGTTATCCTTTTTTTGCACTCTTCCGCCATTTTTCTTTACACGCGTCGACTGCCTTTTTTGCGACTTTCTTGCCGTTTTGTGTGATTTATTCCTTCTTTTCAGTTGTTTTTTACGATTGCTAGTGATTTTTAGCCGTTTCTGGTTTTACGACGCGTTATTTATACCTTCTCCCCGCCCAACATCCCTGTTTTGCTCCCCGGTCCCGTTAGTGTGTTTCAGTAGCGTATTGCCACAAAAAAATGTCTTAGTGGTTTTCTTACGATTCCTTGCGATATTTCGCTCTGTTTTTGTTTTATGACGCGTTATTTTTAGCTTCTCCCCGCCCAACCCCTCTATCTTGCTCCCCGGTCCCGTTGGTGTGTTTTATTTTTCGTCAAGTATCATTTCCATTTCGTTCGGGGGTTGCATATTCGCCCGGCGCTAAAAATACACTGCGTAGTTTCCTGGCTCATTTTTTTTTCAAACTTTGTGGATCTTCCGCAAAATTTCCTTTAAAAAACCTTGGTTACTGTTTGTAGTCCATTCCTACTTGTGAAATTATCGAAATCGAGGTCCCCTTTATGACACGGTCACTGTCATTGGCACTTGCCAAAGGCGATAACCGGCCGTAAGATAATTAATCAGGTGTGAATAAAGCCTCAACTAATTTTACACAATGTATAAATTATCAAAAAGAATCGGTACCTGTCCAAATCTAGGAAGTTTCTTGGTAGGGCTCGAAGTAAGCCCGGTTCGGCTTGTGAACATGTTTTATTGATCAAACTTTTACACATACTGAATTGATTAAACAAACGCCTGAGCCAAGCACAGACCCTACACCTGAGCTGAGAAGGGCTACCAACCAAAACATGCCTCTCGTCCGGAATACTACAGTTTATTGAACCTTCTGCAAATTTCTCTTTACAACAAATTCTCGCTAACATTCAGTAAATAGGACACGCTCAGTGCTCGTAGCCGTCGGGCAGGGCGTTGCGGTGGGGGTTGTGGAACAGCGAGTGGTTGCCGTCGCCCCACGGGAACCTCTTGGTGCGCATCCTCAGGTACTCGTACTTGACGAACGGTGGAGGCTCGTGGTGGCCGGAGGTGTGGGCCAGGTAGCAGTTGACGGCGCACAGGGCGATGCACGGGAAAGCCACGAAGAAAGTCATGTTCTTCCAGATTTTGTAGCCCCCTGCAAGAAATTACATTACATAACGTTACATAACCTCACTTCTGGGTGTTATCTCGGATTTCGCTTCTGCCGGCCAGCCTCACCTTCGTGTCCGCCAGAGACGGCCGAGGGCCCCTTGATCACAACCTTGTTGGCCAAATTCTTGGCGCTGGTTTGCAGATAACGCCTCAGGGCAGCATTCATCACCACCGAAGCAGCCATTTTTTGACGTTTCGTAATGGTACTCAGCCGAGCTGTCACTAGAAATGTCACACTTGTCAACAAGAGGGTGTGATTTTGATAAGATTAAAATAATTTAATCTAAATGCTGCGCTTTGCCACAAAAAGCAACCAGATGTCCTCAATTAAGCTGCAATGATATTTTAATACCAATTGTTGAAAGTTCCACTGCATTTTGAACTGCTTTATGAGTTTCAAAGTAAGCAGGTCGGTAAAACAGTTTTCTTTAAAATCGTGGGGGGCTCATATTAGCAGTGGCAGTGGCGTGTCGTCTTGGGCGTCGTAGGGGGCAAAGCTGAATAGTCCAGTCAAATTAAGCAAAAATCTGGCCAAACCGGAAATAAATTCGGAAGTTGACAAAATTTGGTGGATCGATGCAGAATTTAACGTATAACAACATACTGAAATTCCTGATAATTCCAAGGCTTGGATTTTTTTTAGAACCAATAAAAGAGCGCCATCTTTGAAAATTTTCGATTTTTTCTGAATAACTTGTTAACTATTACCTTTAGAACACCAGTACCTGCGAAGCAAATGTAGCCCGTTAAATTCTCAGAAGATTAGTACCAAACTCATTACTTTGTGGTCAATAGTCTCTGAGATACAGCGTCTGCCAAAACTCAGTGAAAATGACTCAAAATTTATTTCCAGATTTTACGTAACAATTTGCATAGTGTCAGTTCAGGGGCTGTAACGTAGACAGAAAATGTGCGGATTCCAATGTGTTTCACATTTTTGGAAAGCCAATTCAATATTCGGTATCACAACTTTGTTTAGAAGTCGCCAACTTCAAAATGGTAGTTTTCCTTGACCTTTGAAATCTATACTTGAAGTTCCGAAGAATCCTCAAAAAATCGATTATTTCCAAACCATGCCATTTGCTTTATTTTTCAACTATGGAAAAACCATCTAGAGAATATGTGAAGGATTGAATACCAAAAAAATAACATGTTTCAAAATCTTTTTCCTCGTGATGGTTCCTGAGGTATATGGGTTAAAAGACCAAAACGACCTATTTGGAGGAAAAGATAGGGTAGTCCGGACACTAACTGCTGAATACTGTACGGCCCTTGCATTTGATGATACAAAATGCCACTTAGCAGACGTAGTGAATATACTTATGTACTTTCCACGTCTGCCAAGTGGCATCTTACACCTAAAATGCAAGGTCCGTACAGTATTCAGCAGTTTGTGTCCGAACTACCAATTTTTATTCCAAATAGGTCGTTTTAGTCCTCGAACACATATACCTCAGGAACCATCACAAGGAAAAAGATTCTGAAACATGTTGTTTTTTTGGTATTCAATCCGTCACATATTCTCTAGATGGTTTTTTCCATACTTGAAAAATTGAGCAAATGGCATGGTTTGAAAGTAATCGATTTTTGGGGATTCTTCGGGACTTCAAGTATAGATTTCAAAGGTCGAGGAAAAGTACCATTTTGGAGTTGGCGACTTCTAGACAAAAGTGTGACACCAAATGTTGAATTGGCTTTCCAAAAATGTAAAACACACTGAAATCCGCACATTTGCTGTCCACGTTACAGCTCCTGAACTGACACTATGCAAATTGTTACGTAAAATCCGGAAATAAATTTTGAGTCATTTTCACTGCGTTCTAGCAGACGCTGTATCTCAGAAACTATCGACCACAAAGTGATGAATTTAACACTGATCTCTAGAGAATTTAACAGGCTACATTTGCTCCCCTGGTTTTTGTGTTCTAAAGGTGATAGTTTTCGAGTTATTCAGTAAAAATAGAAACTTTCTAAGGATGGCGCTCTTTTATTGGTCCTAGAAAAAAGCCAAGCCTTGGAATTCTTGGGAATTTCAGTATGTTATTCCACGTTAAATTCTGCATCGATCCACCAAATTTCGTCAACTTCCGAATTTATTTCCGGTTGAAACCTATTTTGACTGGACTAGAAGGCAGCATTCATCACCACCGAAGCAGCCATTTTTTGACGTTTCGTAATGGTACTCAGCCGAGCTGTCACTTGAAATGTCACACTTGTCAACAAGAGGGTGTGATTTTGATAAGATTAAAATAATTTAATCTAAATGCTGCGCTTTGCCACAAAAAGCAACCAGACGTCCTCAATTAAGCTGCAATGATATTTTAATACCAATTGTTGAGAGTTCCACTGCATTTTGAACTGCTTTATGAGTTTCAAAGTAAGCAGGTCGGTAAAACAGTTTTCTTCAAAATCGTGGGGGGCTCATATTAGCAGTGGCAGTGGCGTGTCGTCTTGGGCGTCGTAGGGGGCAAAGCTGAAAAATTTAGGATAAAGCTGGCTTTATAACACGAGAATCATGGACATTTCACATTAGTTCTGTGCTTAAACGAGATTGCTCAAAAGACGCTTTTGTAAGAACAATAGGTGCTTTCCTTTTACAACCTGAACTAAGTATTCTGACCTAATAAGTTGTTAGTGGTATCTTACTTTCACGCATGTGATTTCTCGCTCTTTCTCTCTCTAACTAATGGTGCTATTCTGTAAAAAATAACATTCCATAAACGCTATGTTATGTGAAAATTCGTGTCGGCCATTGGCTGTTGCCTAGGTAATAACAATAACGTAACAGAGCCTTTATGGAAATGTAATTTTTTAGAGAATCGCACCATTAGATCAGATCCAGTGAGTTTTGTGGTGAAAGGAAAGCACCTATTGCTTGGTTTAATAATGAGTGAAAATGCTTCTAAGCAGAAATATTATTATTTCTGAGAAGTGTAAATAAGTTCAGTTTACACGCCAGAGAAGTGATAAGTGTTCTTTTATGTGACTCGCCTATGTTATGTTATGTTAAAATTAAGCTCGGTTTATTAATATAAAATGCTGGCGGCCGAGGCACCAGGTGATGAAGCTCAATTTACACGAGAATATAGTGATCAATATAACCGCCAGTCGCTTTCAGCAGGGGTTTTTACGAATCTGAATTTCAAGAATAAAGCTCGGTTTACACGTTACATATGCACTAGTCATCTCTTCCTTTAATCCCGATACGCCCTCTTAGAATTTGGGTACCTACTCGCTTGCAACAATCAGGCTTAGGTTCATAATACATGGGCGCTTTCCACCCAGACGGTATAAATACCACCAGACGGAACATGTTCCATAGTTTGACACAAAATTTTAGGTAAACCAATAAACGACACAGAACCAGGTAAGAACACGTAGATGGAAAGCACCGTTTGGCATCCGCACATGCGTAAATGAGAGGTGTACCAAATTTGGGGCTAGGTGGAAAGCACCCTGTAATGACTCCTTCACACTAGAGTAATAGTACACATGACAATTAGGTGCTTTTTTTTACCACAAAACTCACTGATCTGATCTAAGTTAGAGAGAGAAAGAACGAGAATTCATATGCGCGAAAATGAGATACCACCATCAACTTAGGTCAGAATACTTAGTTCAGGTTGTAAAAGGAAAGCACCTAATAATAGGCACTCTCAACGAACGTGTCGCATTTTAAGACTAATTCACACGATTACTTGGCAGCAGTGATGTGAGTCGGGTATTTACCGGGTAGGTAGGTAAATATGAATCAGGTATTTACCCGGTATTTTCCCGAGCGATATTTACCCACCCTACCCAGTTTGACAGAAAAGTTGACACTGTTGACAGCTCGGTTGACAGTGTTGACGGTTAAAGGTTGAATGATTTCTTTTTCCAAGTTTCAAGGCTTTATAAACATAACCTCCAAAGCACTTATTATTATTTTGCTGCTGTGAGCAAAAAATCATAATTGTTTGTTGTTGTTTCTCCAATTGTTAATAACAATTGATGAAAATAGATACCCTATTAGAGACCCGATTTTGGGTGAATACCCGGTATTTACCCTTAAATATAAAAGCCCGGGTATTTCACATCACTGCTTGGCAGCAAGTTAATTATTGCCGAAAAAGTGACTTCAATCCTGATTTACACGTTATTTGTTTGACTTATGCTAGCCTTACATTGAGCATCAAATGCTGCAGCTTTTTTTTGCTGCAGAGTTCTGATTGGAACTGACGCCTGTTATTGCTGTCAGTGACCAACATTTGACCAATAATAGTATGTTGGAAATAAAATATCTGCTGGAATTAATTCAAACAAAAACGATTTTTTTACCATGGCTAGCTTTCAGTTCCCTCTTCAACATATCAAAAGTTCTCAACTCTAGGACTGCTACAAATTAGTATACAGGGTGAAAGTTTATTATTTTTCTTTATTTCCTTTCTTTCTCAAAAAAACTGATTACTGAAAAAAACGGTTTTAGGCTAGTTTGATAGGCCATAGTCTTCCAATAAACATATAAGAAATATACTACTCAGCAACTGCTGTGTATCAAGTTACAGGGTGAAAACTATTTTTCATCTTCAATTTTTTTTCTTAGTGGAACTGATCTAGATTGAAGCCGGTTCCAGTTCGTTTGTAAGCTTATAATGTCATACTGAACATATAAAAAGGATACATTTCTGCAACTGCTGCTTTTCAATTTACAGGGTGAAAAGTCATTTTCACGTTTCAATTTTTTTCTTGGTGAAATTGGCTCACACATCAATTTCGACTGATTCTTCTGTAAACTTGAAGTTTCTAGTCGAACATATCAGAATAATACATTTCTGTTACAGCTATGTTTTTTTTTACAAATTTAATTGTTTGGGTATATTCGGGTATATTGCATCAAAAATTCAAAAAATCTTGGAACGCAACCAAACATTTAAATTTGTAAATAAAAACGTAGCTGTAGCAGAAATGTATTATTTAGATATGATTGACTAGAAACCCCAAATTTACAGAAAAACCAGTCGCAATTGTTGTGTGAGATGATTTCATCAAGAAAAAAATTGAAACGTGAAAATGACTTTCCACCCTGTAAATTGAAAAGCAGCAGATGCAGAGATGTGTCCTTTTTATATTTTCAGTATGACATTATAAGCTTGCAAAAGAACTGGAACCAGCTTCAATCTAGATCAGTTCCACTAAGAAAAAAAAATTGAAGATGAAAAATAGTTTTCACCCTGTAACTTGATACGCAGCAGTTGCTGGGTGGTATATTTTTTATATGTTTATTGGAAGACTATGGCCTATCAAACTACCCTGAAACCGTTTTTTTCGGTCATCAGTTTTTCAAGAAAAAAAGAAAGGAAAGAAAAATAATGAACTTTCACCCTGTATACTGATTTGTAGCAGTCCCAGAGTTGAGGACTTTTGATATGTTGAAGAAGGGACTGTAAGCTTGCCATGGTAAAAAAATCGTTTTTGTTTGAATTAATTCCAGCAAAGCACCTATTTTTTTCTATTTCCAATATACTATAAGAGCTCGGCAGCAAAAAAAACTGCAGCATTTGATGCTCAATGTGAGGCCACCATTAGTCGCCGAATAGGTCGATACATCAAAGACTGTTTCACACGTGATCATTAATTCAACAAATCGATGGCCGAACGCGATTTAAAGTCAAGTTTACACATGACTCCTTTGACTTAGTCGCCGAAGGCCATGTTCCATTAGGGCTGTTTCAAACGTGTTCATCAAGTCCCAACAGATTAAACGCCAAAGGCAACATAAAGCCTAGTTTACACTTGATTCGTTGACTTATTTGAGAGGCAGAAGGTGACGAATCTTGAAGCTGTTTTACACGTGATTATCAAGTACCTAACAACGAAGGTAACATCAATCGCCAAGGGCGATTTGAAGTCCGCTTTACATTTGACTTGTTAAACTTATTCGCCGGAAGCGACGTATCATTAAGACTACATATTTCACACGGAATCAATTAGTAACATATGTAACTCCAAAAGCGATATAAAGCCTAGTTTACACTTAATTCGTCTGACTTAGAGAGGAAGAAGGAGAAGAATTATTAAGTCTGTTTCACACACGTGATTATCAGGTCACAAAATAAATCGCCGTCGGCGATTTATCGGCGATTTAAAGTCTGCTTCACATTTGATTTGTTGAACTTATTCGCCGAAAGCGACGTATCATTAAAAGTGCTATTCTGTAAAAAATAACATTCCATAAACTCTCTGTTATGTAAAAATTCGTGTCGGCAATTGGCTGTTGCCTGGATAATAACAACGTAACAGAGCCTTTATGGAACGTAATTTTTTAGAGAATCGCACCATAAGGCTTTTTCACATGGATTTTTTTTTTATTCGTCTATTTAACGTCGGCCCATTTCCGCAACGAGGCCTAACACCAACGCCGGTGGATGCTTTCCTCCACTTTACCGGAAATTTTGCCGTACCCCTGTGTGTTCCCACCATGGATGTTCCAACACAGGGTAGGGATTTTCAACGACCACCAAAATCGCATGGGTCGGCACCATCGTTCGCATTTTACGTGCTATGCGGCACACGGCGCGTCTTGCATTTAGCAAGCACTTCAACTAAACCAAGAAGCTTGTTTTCGAGGCGAAAATCCGTTACCCGGCGGAGATCGAACCCGCGACCTTTGCAGTGGTAGTCGAACGCGCTAACTACCACACCACAAGCTCCTCTTCACACGGAATTGATAAGGAACAAAATAATTAAAGCCCAGTTTACACTTGATTCGTCTGACTCAATTGCTAAAATAGATACACCATTCAGGACCAGTCTTACAACAGCGATATAAACTCGCTGAAGGCGACATACTATTAAGGTCGTTTCACACGTGCTCATTTAGTATACAACAGATCAATGTCGAAGGCGATTGAAGCTCACTTATTCATTCAACTCAATCGCCAAAGGTGACCAACATCGAGGTTGTCTTACACGCGATGCCATCAAGACCGTCTCATATGTGATTTCTAACTAAGCAACAGAGATCAATTGCTAAAGGCTGTTTGAAGCCTAGTTCACACGTGACCCGTCTGACTTAGTCGCCAAAGGCGAAGTGCCATTAAGGCTGAATTACACGCGATCAATAAGCCCCTACCAAAACATAAATATTCAGGAGCTGTTGAACAAGTGATTTAAAGCTCAATTTACGCTTGATTAGTGTGACTTATTGGCCGCCGAAAGCGACGCATCTGGGCTGGTTCACACGTGGTCACTGAGTAACAAATCAATCGCCGAAGGCATTTTAAAGCCTAGTTTACGCTTGATTCGTTTGGCTTGGTCGCCGAGGGCGACGTAACATCAAGTGCCCACCAAAATTTTCGGAGCGATTTAAAGCTTGGTTTACACTTGATTAGTGTGATTTGGTCGCCGAAAGCGACGGATCATAAGGATTGTTCAACACGTGGTCACTCAGTAACAATCAATGCAAGCATTTTAAAGCCTAGTTTACTTTTGATCCGTTTGACTTAGTCGCCGACGGCACGTACCATTAGGGCTGTTTCACACGTGATCATAAAGTAACAAATCAATTGCCAAATTTGGTTTGAAGGCTTGATTACACTTGATTCGTTCAACTCAATTTTCAAGCCTCGCCAGACGTAGTGGCGGAGGCTATTTGTGGCCACTTTTTTTCCGTGATTTTTTTCCTCGTTCCTCGTTTCTTAACACAATTCACCTAAATCTTCCGTATCTTTTGAACGGTTCAATATATCGAGTTCATTCTTTCGCTAATCGAATCTCAACTATTGCAGGTTGATACCGACGACGTTTGAAGATGATCGGTCAAATATAAACAATCTTTAACAACAATAAAGAATGCACAACTCGTGAAACTCATTTAAAATAGAGAAAACGCATAAATGTCAGTCTTTCCATCATCATATCTTTGGATCTAATGAAGCTTTGTGTCTAATTTTTTTTTAAATTGAAGTACATATCCAGACCTCGGTCACAGTGTGACAGCGATTGAGAAACAATGGTTTATTATTTATTTATAAGGTTTATAAACATTTTCATCGGCTATGAATGCAGCATGATTTTCAATCAGCGTGGAAAATTTTTATTTTCACAGTTTTCTATTATATACAACCAGCGAAGCGATTGGAGCCAAAGTATTGCAGAATTTTTTAAAAGAAAATTTTTTGATCTAGGACATAGTTTTTTAGATATGATTTTTTTTCTGACGCAACCAACAACTGTAAAGAAGTAGTGCGCGCATGCCACTCATACTTACTATGCAAAATGCTCTATATTACTACTGAGGTGGGTATTTTTCGTATAAAGCTGAGCTTTCACAGAAATAATCAGATACATATTTGCTTTTTACAAAAAAAAGGCACCCGTTCAGGCTAGCCGAGTTATGGGGCTAAGACTGCCCTCAACGGTACAATGATATTTACTAACGTAAGTATGATGGAGATGAAACTATTCACCCCTAATTTCTACATCGAAAAGGTCATATTCCAAATATTTGCTCTGCTCGTGCCTTTCAAACTTTCAAACTAGTTGAATAATCTCCCATTTTCACCGCAAATCGCAGATGAGAGGTATTTGCACGTGTCACATACATTTAATTCTCTTTTTATTTCATTGCCTTTGTTTTGCATTATTGACTACTCATTTTATCTCAGGTCACATTTGGCAAATATGTTTCGATATCACTTCATTGAAGTTTTAGAGTAGGTACCATCATTATTAATTTTTTGCCAAGCAAGTTTCGAACAGTTTCCAAACTAATAAAACAATAACGATACTTCTTACTGTATGTATGTTGTACGTGTTTTATGTGTACTTTTTGTAATGATGTAGGTACCAAAATGATTTATTGCTGCGAAGACCTTTTTTTTTTGGGCGAGGCTTCCTATTAGACACACCGCAAGGTGGGGAGATGGACTGGTTTTGACTTACTTGCCGAAAGCGACGTGAAATTGAGGCCATCTCACACGCGATTTCTTAGCAACAGATTAATTAGTTGCTAAAAAAATATAATTAGGTAATTAATTAATTGCTGAGGGTGGTTAAAAGCTTGGTTGACATACTTGGTCCGTCTGACTTCGGCGATCTACCATCGAGTCTGTTTCACGCGTGCTTATTATGGGCATCACAGCGAGATTTGCAAGCTACACCCGGACGGAACGAGGGTTTCAGACTAGCATCACTACGATTCAAATTTCGTAGTTATTTGTGTAACTGAGGACCTGAACAACTGTTTTGAGTTCGGAGGGTCGTAATTGCGCCTGGGTAGAAAGAGGACTTCAGGGGCGCGATATCTCTAGACTCTTCACGTTAGATCGCAGTGTACAAGTGCGGAGCGTTCTTGTACATACATTCCAGAGCGTGCGTGTACGTGTAACTGAATGGGGAGATTCGCGAACGCTCGACCAGGACACATCTGTCCATTTGGCGGTGGCGCCGGCTCTAGAGCTCGGCGGAGTTATACGCGAAAGGTGTGTGATTATTCGGGAGTCGTCCAGAAATCGTATGCCGGGTCACCGAGGAAACTGATGGAGAATGCATGGAACATCCGAGATGAATTGGTCGGACCTATATAAGGCATCAATCGTCAGCTCACGGGCAGTATTGAATTGGAATGCGAAATGGTAGCGAGCAGATAAAAGCGAAGTACCTGCGATAATTCCAACTAGATTATTGTTGGCGTGTAGTTATTGTGGTACGCAGTAATAAACAGTGTGTGTTTAAAACGATCGTCTCAATTATATTCGAACCCGTACGCAAAATACGTAACAATAATCTGCCGCAGGCCATAAGAACTGTGAGTAGCACCTGAGCGTATCGAGGTCTTCAACAAGTTTCACTGCTACCCAAATTATATCGTTGCTTTTGTAGCTAAGAACCTAACTGTTTTGAGCTAGGATGGCTTCAAAAGGGGATCACTACGGGTCAAATTTCATAGTTATTCATGTAACTAAGGATCCAAAAAATATTTTCAACTCTATGAGAACTGTTAGCACTACCTGAGCGTAACGAAAGTGTTTTAATCAAGGAGTCCTGCGACCCAGATCACATAGTTATTTGTGTAGCTGAGGGCTTGAAACAACTGCCCTCAGAGTTTTGAGTCCGGCGACATGTAATTTACAACCGAGTGAAGCGAGGGCTCGGACTCACGTTCGAGCTAAATTACATAGTTTCTAATGTAACTAAGGGTACAAAAATCTGTTTTATTCTTGAAGACTGTAGTATCTGTACTCAAGCGTAGCAAGGGTTTACGGCGAGCATTACGGTCTCCCAAATTACATAGTTATTTGTGTAACCAAGGACCCAAAGAATCTCTTCGGCGCCATGAGATTTATTGTTGAGCTGTACCCGGGCGTAGCGAGGGTCTTGAATGAGCTCTACTACAATCCAAATAGCAGCTAGGTAACACATTCAAATAACAAGTTGACTTTTTGAGGTCAATCTGTAAATTGAAGAAATGAACCGGAAACAATAACGAGCCGTCCCTAGGTATGAGTTCTACTTTCTTGCCGAAGATGTTGAAATCCAAGGAAAAAAAATCGCTCAAGAGGGAGTATGTCAAGTTTCAGTAGGTGATTTTGCATCAGTCTATTGAGCACCCTGTAGAAATATTATGTGTAATATTTCATGTATTTGAAAAATACGGACTAATAGTTGAAGAACTCGGCTAGCGAACGGTCTGAGAATTGATTGAATCGCGGCTTGTAGCATTCCAAAGTTGTTTAGGTTCAAAGTTGGGTCAAATTTTGCAGGGTTGACACTTATTTTGTTGAGTACTTTATAACGATCATTTTAAGCCCATTCCCTCCCTGTTGGGGATCATTCCCTCATCGCCCCCAAATTTTGCATCCCTCATCGTGAATTATCATTATCAATCACAAAAGAACAAATTAATACATCATTTGTCCAATAAATCGCTCCTTGCCGTCCCTCACCCCTTTCTTCAACCCTTTGTCAGTTCCTATTTAGCCCCACCACCGTCGGCACCGCCGACTGCCCCCCTCCGGCGCCCTTCCCCTCCCCGCTTTCCCTTTATACCTAACCAAACCAACCCTCAAATGTGGCCGTGCGGGTATTCCGATATTCTAATTCGAATTTCCTGCGTCGCTCGCGCCGGCCGTTTGTTCCATCATCAGCATCATCCTCTCCCGTCCTCTGGTCCGCGGGCCACATAGTTTCAGTTTCCACATCGAGTGTGGCCTGGCTGGCTGGGTGGCACACACACACACAGAGGTTGCTCGCACATCGCGATTACCCGCGGGAAATCCGCGGGAAATTTCGCACGCGCCGCGCTCTCGATTTGCGTTTCCCATAATGCGAAACGGAGAGGAACAAAAATGAAAAAAATAATAATCAAAAAATCAAACAACGATCGTCAAAATAACAACAATAATAATAATACTATCAATAATTACTAATAAATAAAAACAATGTGGTGTATATTGGTTTTGGTGTTGGCGGGAGCGGCAGAGACATTGGCTATTTTGAATTCAGGTATGCGAAAAGTTTTCTTCAAGTTAACCTTAGCGGTGCCTCAGGGCGCCATTCGAGAATTGTCACACAAGAGGTATTTTTACTGGTGAGAGGAACGAGAAGGCACTTAGGCGTGCATAAACCCTTCAATAAAATTGCAAAATTTACGGTTATATCATCTGGAGCGCGTGTGTACCACTTAAAGACGCAAGAGAGAGGAGACACGACTAGCTACTAGGTACTAAATTTTATGGACGAAACCATAAAAACAGCTCTAAACCCACCATTAGGTGCGGTGCATAAAGCGCGCGCTTATTTGTTCCTTGGAAATCTCCAGTTTTAATTTAGTTCATCCGCCCTAAAAAAAAATAACAATTATAAGTAAGTATATTGTAAAATTGGTGTTGCAATGACGGCTACTGTAATACGAATTGGCTGGTTACCAAGCCGCAAGGCGGCTAGTTTAGCAATAGCGATTATATTACAAAACTCGTTGTGTCATCCCGAGTCTCACCCCAAAATTTTCCCGAGTATAGTATCCAGGAACCTATGGAAATTTTTGTTCGAAACGCCCCTTCGGGTGGGAAGTTGGGATTAGAGAGAAAGATAGAGAATAGTTTTCAGGGAACTGAATCTTTTGTCAGGAAAAAGACCCCGCACGATTCCTATGGAAAATGGGTCTCGGTCAAATTCCCTAATTTTTTAATATTTTGTAGCCCAATTTAACACGAGCCAAAATCCTTCGTCTGTTACCCAAAAAAATGGACAGTTTTTTTTCTATAAGGGGTTGAAGATTAGTCCGGCGGCTTAGTAGATGGATCATGCAGTTTGTGCCGAAGGCAATTTTATTTTATTTTTGTGAAATATGGTTAAGAATGAAAGTTTTGAGGGGTGGAGCCATTCTCAATTTTTACCAGGGGGGGAGGGAGAGGGGGTTGTTCTGGCTTTTTGGGGGCTTTTTGGACCTTTTCTTTTGCACTCGATGTTGTAAGCGAAAGCAAGGTGTTTTATAGATCTGTGATATATCTGGATTTTTTTAAGTGGTGTAGCCACCCCCTCCGTCTCTTGGGAGGGGGCTGGGGGGCTCAAGTTGACACATGTGGCCGATTTTCACTTTTTCTTTGATTTCGAACTAATATCGGCAAGTTTGGTATCGTTTCCGACTAAATCACAACTTCTGAATTCAACCATGACTTGAAAAAATCGATAGCGACAAGTTTAAACGAGTTGTGCAGAGAATATCATGTTTTTTTGTGCTCCTTTTTGAAGACATTTTTTGAGGGGGTTTTAGACATTTGTGGCTGAATTCCATTTCAGGTGTATTATTTTGAACTATTTTGCGCCTAAAGGACATATTTTAGCACAGGCTTTTGTTTTAGGAAAAAATTTGAAAAAAATAATTTATGAACTTGTTTTGAGCAAATTTTTTCATAATTCAACAACGTCTGGAAGGTTATAAACGAGGTTATAAAAGTTTATAATTGTGGTCTGTAGTGTTCTTAAGGAGTTCTGCGGGTTGGAGAGGAACCATAATCCCAGAGGACGGGAGCCTTGATAGGGGTGTAGAATCTGAGGGGCGGGAGGGGTGAAAATTTTCACTCAAAATTCATGAACGGGCTAGAAACAATCTTTGTTTTGTTTTTCTGTTTCTGTTTATTTCGCTAAAATTGATCTTAAACAAAACTCAAGGGAAGGAGGGGGGAGAATCTTTCAATTTTGGGCTTGTTGTCTATTCAGAGATCGCTGCTGCAGCAACACTAGCGGCAGTAACTTGAATTTTGCGTGGGTTTTGCAGGGATGATTGGACACTTCCACTAGGTCTGTGTACCATCGAACCCTCAAGCAGGGAAAGAAGTAAAGAACCCTCAGATTCGTGGTTCGGCCTTTTGGGCCTCATCAGTAAGGGAAGAATCTTCAAGCAAGGATGCTCGATGATACACAAACCCGACAGGATATCTACTTTAAATAATCGTACACGCAGTGGGATTATTAATCGACACCTCCTGTTGGTAGAACAGTGAACAATAAAAAAAAAAATTGACGCGAGAATTTCAGCCCCATAATTTGATGCCTTCGCCATGCAGGCTAAAAGAACACAGCTTCGCACCAGGCACTACTCACGTCCAGTCACCACTACCACCACCACCACCACGGTGAGGACTACGACTTATTTTGACTTTTGCCGCGATTATGTGTATGAAAATGAGATTTTCTTTGTTCATAATTTATTAAATTGAATTCTGTGTGGGTTTTGCGAAGATGATTGGACATTTTCATCAGATCTGTGCGCCTTTGAACGCCGAACAACATCAGCACTAATTTTTTTACACATACATAATTTGAAAAACTGTATTGAAAAAACGGCAGCTGATCCACCAAGCTTTCTTCTTGAAAACACATCGACAAAAGCTTGAAATATAAAAAGAAACTCAACTGTGCTCTGTATTTTATATATGGAAAAGCGTTCAATTATTCTTTTTGCATCCACTGCAAACCATGAGATAGCCGACAAGCTCGAAATGAAGAAAAAAATCAATCCCCTAACGAAATTGGAAAACGCCTCTGCTGCTTGAAAGCTCCTAGACTTGTTGCTAAATAAAAAACGCATTCTCTACCGTCCATTCTCCTATCAAATGCATGGAAAGTATATAAAAAGCTCTGAATAAAAAAAAAACTGCCGAACCTCTTATCTGAACCACTTACCTCTCCCAATCAATGAAGAATGGGAATGCACCTATATATCGAAATCCTTCTACAAGATTACATATCATACAAATATTTTGCCTCCTATGTTGATATATTATGTTACAACAAAAGTAGCCATCAAGGTCGAGATCAGAAATCTTCCCCCCTACTAGCCCCCTTCAAGAAGATGAGAGTGATTACAACAAAAACAGCTAGCAAGCCCGGAAGTAATCCCCTCTCCTTGAGATTGATGTGAGCATTGTGAGCCCAATTTCACCAACATACTCCAATAAGATCATGAAATCAGAAATCATGAAAAAATTTTCTCTTCATAAATTGCCTCTTCATGAATTACGAGTCCCTGCTTGAGCGTTCGATGGTGCAACAGACCTGGTGGAAAAATGTCCAATCACCCTTGCAAAACTTGGGTTGCTGCTGTTGCAGTAGCGATTTTCAAATAGTCACCAAGCCCAAAATTGACTCCTCCCGTTTGAGTTTGGTTTAAGACCAATTTCACAAAAATAAATAGGATCAGAAACCGTGAAAAGATTGTTTTTAGCCCGTACATGAATCATGAATAAAATATTTCACCCCCCTCCCCCTCAGATTCTACACCCCCATCAAGGGCGGCTCCCGCTCGCGGGAGCCCTCTTTGGGATTACGGTTTTTTTCCACCCCCGCAGGACACTTCAAGAAGACCACAGACCACAACTATAAACTTTTATAACCTTTCAGACGTTGTTGGTGAATTATCAAAAAATTTGCTCAAAGTAAGTTTACAAAACATTTATTTTTATTTTTTCCAAAACAGAAGACTGTGCTAAAATACGTTCCATGGGCTCAAAATAGTTCAAAATAATAGACCTGAAATGGAATTCAACCACAAATGTCTAAAACCCCCTCAAAAAATGTCTTCAAATAGGAGCACAAAAAAACATGAGTTTCTCTGCACAACTTGTTTAAACTTGTCGCTATCGGTTTTTTTTGAGTCATGGGTGAGTTCAGAAGATATAATTTAGTCGGAAACGATACCAAACTTGCCGATATTGGTTCGAAATCAAAGAAAAAGTAAAAATCGGCCACATGTGTCAACTTGAGCCCCCCAGCCCCATCCCAAGAGGGGAAGGGGGTGGCTACACAGCTTAAAAAAATCCGGATATATTACAGATCTAGAAAACACCTTGCTTTCGCTTACAGCATCGAGTGCAAAAGAAAAGGTTTAAAAAACCCCCAAAAAGCCAGAACAACCCCCTCCCCCTCCCCCCCTGGTGAAAATTGAGAATGGCTCCACCCCTCAAAACTTTCGTTCTTAATCATATTTTACAAAAATAAAATAAAATTGGCTTCGGCACGAAATGCAGAATTCATTTTAAATATGGCTTTAAGCCGCCGGACTAGATGGGTTATTTCAAGGTGAAAAAATATGTTCCCACGTAAGTGAGAACATTTCAACGCCCTTTTAATAACATATATGGCTCATGACAATTCCCTTTTTCTTATGTGAAAAAATCAACCCCCTCCCTCACCCCCAACCCCTACTTGTGAGTATCAAATTCTAAATTACGTTTGAAAGTCATGCAGATGGTTATATTTTATTTTGTCGAATTATGAATTACAAATTGTTTTTCCAACCCTCAAATAGGGGGTGGGGTTGAAAAAAAAAATCGGTCAATTCGGCTGAATTTCTGATATTGTGCTTCATCAGTTACGCTGAACAAGACGACCAAAGGAAAACTCATTCGTATGACCAGTTTCCACCCCATAGAGGGTTGAAGTTGACTATAATGAAGCATAAAACATTCTTCCATGTCATAAACCAAATGAATGAAAATAGTGAACTTTCATATCGTCTTGTTTTGTAAAAATGTCTATTCTTCAAAAATAATTTCAACTCCGTCTCTCATCCCCTATCCTTGTTTCTGAACATCATATTCGAAATGAATCTTAAAAATGTGGGAGAAGGTCTATGGTCGGATTCTCTGCATCTGATTATGAATCTCCTCTCAAAATTCACTTTCACTATGCTTACGTTAGAGTGCTAACATAAGCAGGGTGGGATATTTTTTTTTTTCATGATTTTTGACTGGATTATTATTCAAAATATTGGTGTTCCTATCAAGTTTCAGCTTCACAGCAGGTTAATTATGTTCACCTGTACATAATTCCCAACTTTTTTCTTTTGTACGGATACACCTTTATTTATATGTAGTTTAGATTGAAGAATTTAATGTCATTTGAAGCGAAAGCTGCTCAATCAAGGCAAAATATTATGTCACACTGTTATTCCAGCTACTGCGACTATGTGAAGGATGAAATAAAAATTATTATAATTTTAGAGATTTATTTCGAATATGATGTTCAGAAACAGGGATAGGGGATGAAGGACGGGATTGAGAGTATTTTTGAAGAATATACATTTTTACGAAACAAGATAATATGAAAGTCTACAATTTCCATTCATTTGGTTTATGACATGGAAGAATATCTTATGCTTCATTGTAGTCAACTTCAACCCTCTGTGGGGTGGAAACTGGTCACACGAATGAGTTTTCCCTTGGTAATCTTGTTCAGCGTAACTGGTAAAGCGCAATATCAGAAATTCAGCCGAATTGACCGATGGTTTTTTTTTCAACCCCACCCCCTATTTGGGGGTTGGAACAATAATTTGTGCCAA
Source organism: Anaspis maculata (assembly GCA_949128115.1). Taxonomy (NCBI): domain Eukaryota; kingdom Metazoa; phylum Arthropoda; class Insecta; order Coleoptera; family Scraptiidae; genus Anaspis; species Anaspis maculata. The sequence goes on from OX421966.1 coordinate 72,030,615, forward strand.
AATTCATAATTCGACCAAATAGAACCATCTGCATGACTTTCAAACGTAATTTCGAATTTGATACTCACAAGTAGGGGTTGGGGGTGAGGGATGGGGTTGATTTTTTCCCAAAAAAAAAAGGGAATTGTCATGAGCCATATGTGTTAGAAAGGACGTTGAAATGTTCTCACTCACGTTGGAACATATTTTTTTACCTTGAAATAACCTATCTTCAACCCCTTATACACAAAAAACTGTCCATTTTTTTTGGTAACGGACGATGGTTTTTGGCTCGTGTCGAATTGGGCTACAACAATATAAAAAAATTAGAGAATTTGACCGAGACCCATTTTCCATAAGAATCGTGCGGGGTCCTTTGAATTTTCAGGAAAAACCTTAAATCTTATTCCAAATCATCTAATTGTAGAAATCGTCAATAAAGGCTTCTGGACAGGGAGCTGGTGCCTCAAAACTTACGTCATAAGGTACATGATTTCAACCCTGTAGGTCTAATGTGCGTTGATAAGGTTGTTAAAAATTTCTTTGTCTCACATGTCAGACCGGGGGCTTTGGGCTGGTATAGGCTTGTTAATTTTCGAAAAATATCAAAAATTTATGTCACAAGGTATATGAATGAAACCAACGGGCTTTTGTGTGGGAACATCCCCTTAATCAAAAATCGGGTCATAAGACAACATTTTCTAGGGCTCTCGGTCCATAAAGACAAGTTTGAAATTTTTAAAAAAGGCCAGAATTTACCTCCTCCTGGAGACTTCTCCTTTGGCATAATTTCAGGAATGAAAAACGATTCTCACATGATTTTCTACGCAGGTTTCGAATATGTTCACAAAAATTTCCAATGGTACCGTAAAACCATACAACATTGAACACTTTTTAACATACTTTTGTCCATAACGCGATAACCAGAAGAGATATTCTAAAAACAAAAATTGCATTATGGGGGCTTGCCTCTACCGAATCGATTGTATGTATTACAAAACTGATGTTTCTTTGATAAAATATAAAAAAAAAATAAAAACATGGTGTTCAAAGTTGTCGTCAAAAAACGGCAACTTTGAACAAGGGTGTTCCTGGCTCTTTTTCAAAGTTGTTCCTTCATATCTGCAACCGAGTCTGCAACATTGAACACCATAGGTCTTTGAAAAAAAAAACGCCGATATTCCAATTTTTACAAAATCTACGATGGTTTTTACTAAATTACGAAATTAAAACATTATGAGAAATTTAAATTGTGTCAATAAATTTTAATGAACTTTATTGTGATATTTTTAAACATAGAATACGTAAACTTCAAATTAAAAAAAAAATTGGCCCAATTCTGCCATTTCTATGGAAAATAAGAAAATTATTGCATCGTTTTAAGGTAAGGTTTTTTAGGTTTTATAATCATTACTCAACTTAATCGAAAGATATCGACTTGGAACAAATTTCACAATAGTCGGTACATGTGAATGTATCACATGTTAAAGATTTATAGCCATAAAGTGCTTTTTTACTTACTTTTCAACAAGAAGTTGACGCACTGCTCTTGACAATCGTTTTGCCGAAAAATACTGAATGGGCGCCAATCTGTGATAGATGTTGAGACGACAGGCAGAGTTGCCACTATTATAAAGCTGAATGTCCCTGCTTTCAAATGCGCTTTACAGTTTCATGACATTTTCAAAAATAGATGCGCTACAACAACGCAAAACGAAATTTAGAAAATGTTCAAAGTTGCTGTCGCTGTTCAAAGTTATGTGGTTTTACGGTACATCGCTTACAGGGTGCAACATCGGAAGATTTTTTCTTAAATCGTACACCCTGTATCTTAACATGGAAATCGATTCCGTTTCTCATTCTGATTACAAATATATATATCACACTTGGTGGGTTAGTCAACAATACGCCTGCGAAAAAATTGATAAATTTTGGTCCTTTTTTTGAAAAATTCAAACTGGTCTTATGGACCGAAAGCCCCCAAAATTTTTGTCTTACGACCAGATTTTCGATCAAGAGGATGTTCCCACACAAAATCTAGTTGGTTTCATTCATGTACCTATTATGACGTAAATTTTTGGCCATTTTTTCGAAAACTGACAGGCTCATACCAGCCTGAAGCCCCCGGTCTGACATATAAGACAAAGCAATTTTCAACAACCTTATCAACGCACATTAGACCTTCAGGGTTAAAATCATGTACCTTATGACGTAAGTTTTGAGGCACCAGCTCCCTGTCCATTCACTTTAAGCTCCATCATTCAAGTCCGGTCTTGAAAACCCAGGCCGGTTTTACATTATTTTCAACCGAGGAATTGTAGAAAAATAGTGGAAATCTGTCCGTGGAATGAAAAGTTGGAAAATTTGCAGTTTTTCCAGAGTGGAAAACTTGAAAACCGTCGGTCCGATTTCGAAAGCTTTTCCTCCAAAAACTAATTCAACGTCTTCTTCAACTTTCATTCACAGCATGTCAGCATGCAAGCTTAATCGCCAAAATTACCTCTTCTGTGCAAGTTGGAGGACTTCAATGGGAACTAAATTTTCTAGAAGAACCTCGAGAAGTTTCAAGAAAACTCAGAGAAGCTGTAGTGAAATTCATAATAACTCTGGAGAAAATCGGAGGAACTCACTAGCAACTCAGCAGAGTTTTTTTTTTATTCGTTTATTTAACGTCGGCCTATTTCCGCAACGAGGTCTAACACCGACGCCGGTGAATGCTTTCCTCCACTATACCGGAAATTTTGCCGAACCCCTGTGTGTTCCAACACAGGGTAGGGAAGGTTAACTCAGATTTGGATTCAGAAGGCGGGATTTAGTAAGAAACGATATTAAGCACGTCAATATACGTCCTAATTCAGCAAAAAAATGAGAATCGTGGAAACAACTCTAAATAGTCCCTCCCAAGGCCCTCCCGTTGAAAATGGGGGGTGAATAAACATCCCAAAAATCTAGGAATAAATCACAGAATTGAAAAAAGATGGATTTGTTTCTCTCATGAAAAACAAGTAAATCACCCAGAGGGCCCCGAAAACCCCCTCAGCCCTCCCCCCTGGGTGAAATCTCAGAATGTCTCTCAAGGATAAATTCAGCAGAATCTTCTGAAATAATGGTTTTTCAAATTGGTGGGTAGGTTTGTTTCTGGAATTCTCAAAAAACATTATTGGCGACTTTAAACTGATCATCTGTGATAGCTTTTGACTGATTGAGATTGAAATTCATGATTTTTTTTTTGCAAATACCAATTTTTGAATGCCACCAGATTTTGAGGAAAAATGTATACAGAATGACTCTTCAAACAAAAGCCCAAAGAAAAAAAATTGAGAACGCTCTTGTACTTTCTCTATAAACAAACAGAGTGCTACCAAAACTATCAGTAGAATGATAAACTTCTATCTATTTATTCGTGAGATACGGCTAATGAAACAACCTGTACCCATAAGATGCTTCAGCGATGATAGCAAAAATTTAACCGTGTGTAGATTTCCTCAAAATAAGACAAAATCTATTTATATACCGTTTTGCAAAGTGATTTTGCCTGATGACGAAGATAGAGCCCTTTAAAGTTCAGCTTTTTCGGATTTCAAAGATTTTTAACTAAGGAAAATTTTGAGGAAAATACCCCAAATTTAGCATAGACCGGTTTGTCAAAACTATCTACCGACCTGCCAATTTTTCCAAAAATCTAGCCAGTGGCGTAGGAGTTACCGGGGTCAATAATTTAGAAGTATCCAAAGAAAAGTTGACTTAAGGTGACACGCAACACTTTCATGCCAGTAATTAGATTTTAATTCTATAATTACCTCACCAGGAAAAAAAAAACAGTGGCGTCAGATCGGGAGATCTTGCGGGCCAATCCATAGGACCTCTCCTGTCAATCCATTCACCAGGAAACCGTTGATTTTACACGCGAGTGTGGGAGTATTCAGATCAACGGTTGCCTGATTGATTATATGGCCTGCAAGATTGCCCTACCTGACCCCACTTGATTTTTTTGTGGGGGTATTTGAGAACTTGTGTTCAGGCCGCAAAAGTTAAGCCTCTGGAAGAATTTCGTCTAAGAATTACAGAAGTATGCCTTGGAATAACACTCGTAATATCCGTCGCGGTGAAACACCCTGAAACGAATTAATCGAGGAATTAATCATTGTTTTCTGGTTGGTGAAGGATATTTTGGACAACAATAATTAAAATAAAATGATCCTTGATATAGCGCATTTCAATTTTTTATTTCTTGACTCTTGTTGCTAAATTTCTGGAATCCGAATTCTTCGGAAACACCTGTATAGAATTCCAGACGTTCCTAAACTGATGTGAAGCAACAAATAACACGATTCGTTCCCACAGAAAACTTCCTGCATGCATTTTTAAGAGAAGAAAACTGGATTTTCAAAATTCATGACTCATCCTGTAGAGTGAATAAAATTTCAAAACACATTCAAGGAGTTCAGAAAAGATGTTTTTTTGTTTGTTCCAAAGAGTAAACAAAAATCAGTATACAGGTGTCCCGAAATTATTGCAACAAAATTCACAGCGAGGTAGAAAATTAAAAAATAAGGGTGTTTCTTTGATAAAAATACCCTCGCAAACGTTATAGCGGAGATACAGGCCTTCAAAATTGGTTTTTTCAATCAGTTTTTTTTTTCATAACTTTTGAACTGTTGAATCGATTTCATTCAAGTTTGAACCAACGTTTACTGGAATAGGACTCTATCGAACAATGATAACGTAGGTATTTCATCGAACATTTATAGGGGCAAAAATAATAGGGGGTGCCTTCCCTCTTTTTCCCCTATTTTTCACCCTCGTGAATATTTTTGGAAATTGTTTCAATTTTTCAATTCTACGTTCAATTTAAAGGAAAAAAATTACTATTGCAAAATTTTGATTAAAAGCTTCATTTTCGGGATATTTGAGTTTGAAACTTCGGAGAACCTCTCGGAAACACCACTTTCAAGGCCTTAAAAAATTAAAATTCAAGAAAACTCAAGATTCCTCAACTGAAATAAGTTTTCTAGGTGTTTCAAGTTGACAAACTACCATTTTTGTTGAAAAAAACATGGAGCTTTTCTGGAAAAAAAAAATTGGGCCCTGAGAAGTTTCAAACTCAAATATCTCAAAAATGAAGCCTTTAATCAAAATTTTGCAAGAAAAACTTTTTTCCCTGAATTGAACGTAGAATCAAAAATTGCAACCATTTCCAAAAATATTTAGGGGGATGAAAAAGAGGGGAAAAGGGGAGAGGTACCCCCTATTATCTTTGCCCCTGAAAATGTTTGATGAAATGCCTTATCATTGTTCGATAGAGACCTGTTTTAGTAAACTTTTATTCAAATTTGAATGAAATCGGCTCAACGGTTCAAAAGTAATGCGAAGAAAATTGTATTAAAAAACTAACTTTGAAGGCCTGTATCTCCGTTATTACGTTTGCGAGAGTATTTTCACTAAGGAAGTCCCCTTATTTCTCAACGGAAGGCATGGACGATTTTGCTCCCGCCAGGAGGCGCTGTAGTTGGTTGGGACCTCTAGGGATTTTATCTAGCCTAGACTGCATAAACAAGCGCGTGGTGTCAAATCGTCAAATCAATAAACGTCAAATATTTAGAAATGTCACCGTGAACATAAATTGGAATTTTTGAATCGTATCGTTGAATCGTTCATGAGGATGCCGTAGGCTCTTGCAACGAAGGTCAGGACGCGGCCCCAAACTCCGGGTAAGCTCAGTTTGACTGCCGAAGAAAAAAATAAATTTTTATTCACTTTTATCGTAGACCCGGGCCCGGTATGGTACTCTGGAGAGGTAAATAGATGCTCTGGATAAGCCATTCCTGCAGATGCTTGCAGGCCATTCCATAGAACCTCGCCTACCAATCTATCCAACCGTTGATACAACACGCGAGTAAGGGAGTATTCAGATCAACGGTTTCCTGAGAAATTGGATGGCCTGCGAGATTTCCCGATCTGACCCCTCTTGATTTTTCGTGGGACATTTGAGAACTTGTATTCATGCCACAATAGTTGAGTCTTTGGAAGAATTTTGCTGAAGAACAAGAATACCGTCGGTAAAACGTTTGACTCTTCCATATCTTTGTTCCTGAACTTGCTACGATGATTCATTCCTCATGGCATCCAGTTCGATTATTGATACCGCACCTGCGCTCATGTTAGCTTCACCTTTTTTCACAAAAGACTTGGTACCTGATCGGATTCAACTGGTTCAAGTCGCTAGCAGACTTATCGAAAATTGCGTTTTTATTGAGAATGGCTATTGTAAGGGCTTGTGGTCCGTGATGATGCTAAATTTGTTTCCGTATATGCAGAACCTGAAAAGCTTTCTGGCTTGTATAAACAGCAAGTGATTCTCATTTTTCTCTTCTACAGTTTAATTCGACGAGATTGAGAATTTTTTAGCTTGCGCTATAAGCCAGTTTTATCCTACAGCTCCCTGAGATAATATAGATCCAATGCTCAGGCTGGATGCATTTGTTTTAATATTGAAGCTTCCTCGAAGTCCGGGTATTGGAGGATTGGATCATTCGTTGGAATAGTTTTGCAACCGGTCAATTCATCAACAAATTTCTTGTCATGTTCTATTTCCATCCCTTTCTCCAAGCACTGAATGAAAAGTTGTGTAATCTTGGCGAAGTTTTCAATAAACTGTCTGTAATATTTCGACAAGCCGAAAAAATATTTGGTTTTCTGAACAATTTTAGGGGATGAACATTTTGAATCGCCATGATTTTCCTGTGATTTGGTTCAATTTCTTTGAGTGTTGCAACGTGCCTCAACAACTCGACTTTTTTCAATTCATTTTTGTTCAGTGCAATTTTCAAATTATACTCAGGAGTATTTCGAATATTGATTTTGAATTTGCAATGTGTTCGTCTAAAGAGGCTGAAAAAATTATAACATCGTCCATGTAGATAAGGACAACCTTGTTCGGTAGGTCTCGTAATACGTTATCAATGACGATCTAAAACGTCGATGGGGGAGTTTTTTTTAGTCCGAAAAGCATTCTGGCGAATTCATATTTCCAGTTTTCTACGCTGAAGGCGGTTTCGTGAATGCTCTCTGGGTGCATTGCTATCTGGAGGAGACCCTAAACTGGGTCAAGGGTAGGAAAATACCGACCGCAAGTCTCTATTTTTGCTTCCCACTAATGCGAAGCCTAGAATTTTTGAAATTTTGGCATTGATTCGGTCTATTATTAGAGTTCTGGGGAAACATAGGTCTTTGAATCGATGGGATTCGAGAAGTTGTTGACGTTGGTCCCAGCTTTTCCAAGAGTACTTGGCCCTAACTATACTGAATATGTAGCCAGACCAGAGACATATCCAATCGTGTAAAAAAATAAGGAGGGTACCATTCGAAAACATGAAATTATGACCTTCCGAAATAACAGAAGTTGAGAACAGTTTTTTTTGTCATCCTGTATATTACAACCAAACGTCGTTATGTCAGGTGTATAAAACTGTTCTTTCTCTCGATGGATTTCAAACTTCAAAACTCTAACCTAAAAATTTAGCCCAAGGTTTTTTTTTAGCAAACACATGCACGCGCGCGATGTAATTTTTTTTTGATAATTTCCAACTTGGCAAATTCCCACCAAAACAATGAAATTTTATACCGCCATGAACCTATTTCGATGGCTGAAAAGAATTTATAATAATATATGGGTGTTCTATTTGAAAATAGAAAGCTGCCGTACGTACCTGAGTTTTTATGCCTCACCCTGTATAATCGAAAATATTTTTGAGTGATGCAGAATGAAAAACGATGTAACAAAGTAGATGATGGATTTTTCTCTTTTCAGGATCGATTTTCGAGACCGAAGCCAATCCCCGCTTCGTCTCCAGAGAGAACACGTTCCGAGTGGTGACCGGTGACACGGTGATCCTGCCGTGCGAAGTTCAAAATTTGGGTGAGTTCTAGAATCGTGATGCGCCGATTGCCCGTAACGTCCTCCGGAGAGAATCGGGACGGAAACACCGCCGCAAAATCGATATAGCCATGATATCTCTCATGAATATTATAAGTAATTAGCGCTCGTGTGTAAGTGGTTACATTACATCGTGTATTCGGGTTTCTAAAAGGGGGAGGGATGGGGTGTTGGTTGGGAGGAGGCTGGAGTGGGTAGTGGGTGGCAGGCGTGGGTAAAGTGGGCTTGAGAGCAAGGCATTCTGGAAACGGTGGCGTCCTAAGCTTCACCTTGGACTTAGGATAATTATTATGACAGCAAGTTTGCTAAACGTGTGTAAACTTGATTTAGTTAAGCTGCTCCAAGGGGCTGTTGATCCATGCAGAAGAAAAATCTTCGTTCTTTCGTCCTTGAGAAAGCTTAGAATTCTGAAAGCATTCTGAAGTGTGCCTTGGTGGCGTTGAAGAAACAATGTCAAAAGTGACTTTGACTCTTGTTGACAGTTCGATCTGTTGCTTCAACCATTCAACGCTTCAACATTGACGTTCAACATATCCTCATGAATTCAAGAGAAATGATAAAAACTGACCGCCATAAATCGTAGTAGCCAAAACAGGTGTAGTTTAACCACTGGATGGGTATGGGGTTGTATGGGTACTTATTGATAATCATCGTGGTGTACTGGGTGTTCAAATGCGATTAATACGCTGTCCGTATACGAACACTCGAAACAAACACACTGCATTGATTTCCATTCAGGATACGAACACTTGTACGACTGAATGTAAACAGTACAAGTTCTTCGACAAAACGTGTTCAGATTTGTCTGACATTTCAATAATTATTGTGCGAAAGCTGGTTTTACTGCGCGGAGTTTCTGGTGTTTTCTACACAGACCAACGCGGCAAACTCGACATTATGTCAAATTTTGAATCCATCAACTATCCTGGTGGCGCGCCCTCACACGGCTAACTGCCAAACTAATTCTTATTCACATGCCCTAGAAGATATTGTCTTAAACCCGTAGCCCAATAACCTCTTTGAATCACTGAAGCTCAGTTTACACAGGCTAGTTTAAAAGTACCTTGAACTTGTTCAAAACGCCAAATGCCACTGGATTTGCCAGTTTTGATTTTTTCTTTTCCTTCAAATTTTCTATTGGATTTCGAAAATTGCAAGCGGAGCTTTTTACGACTCGTTCGCTACCAGCGACTGCGTTTTATTACTTACTCATTTTGAATCACTGGAGCTTAGTTTACACGGACAATTTTATTGGGTTATTGAGTCGTCACCTGTAAGTCTCATTGGCTTGCCAACTTTGAGAAGCGCAAACAGAGCTTTATCGACTTGAAGCACTGCCAATGATTTCAGATAATAATTTTGTATCACTAAAGCTCAGTTCACTCACGCTGAATTAAGAAGGCTGCGTTTATTCGCCAAATGTTACTGGATTTCTAAATCTGGATTTTTTTCTTTCATCAAATCATTTTTTGTATTTTGAAAGATGCAAGCAGAGCATAATACGACGCTACCAGCGTTTGCGCTCCATCACCTGTTTTGGAACGTTGAAGCTTAGTTTACACAGCCAATTTTGAGCTGCTGAGTCGTTTCCGGCCAGTCATTCCGGCAAGTGCCACTGGCTTGCTAACTTTGAGAAGTGCAACAGAGCTTTATATCGACTTGAGGCACTGCCAGTGATGTAAGATAACCATTACGAATCACTGAAGCTCAGTTCACACACGCTAAATTGAGAAGGCCGAGTTGATTCGCCAAGTGTTCTGGATTTGTAAATTTCGATTTTTTCTTTCCACAAATTCTCTATTGTACTGCGCTTCATCACCTGTTTTGGAACGCTAAAGCTTAGTTTACACAGCCACGTTTATTAGGTTGCTGAGTCGTTTTCGGCAAGCCATTCCGCCAAGTGCCACTGGCTTGCTAACTCTGACAAGTGCAAACGAAGCTTGATCGACTCAAAAGTACTGCCAGTGTTTTAAGATAGTCATTTCGAATCACTTAAGCTCAGTTCACACACGCCTTATTAAGAAGGCCAAGTTCATTCGCTAAGTGTTACTGGATTTGTAAATTTAGATTTCTTCTCACTTCAAATTTTCTATTTTATTTTGAAAATTGCAAGCAGAGATTCATACGACTCGTTCACTACCAGCGACTGCACTCCATTACCCATTTTGGAATGCTAAAGCTCAGTTTACACAGCCAATTCCATCAGGCTGCTGAATCGTTTTCGGTAAGCTATTCCGGCAAGTGCCACTGGCTTGCTAACTCTGAGAAGTGCAAACAAAACTTCATAGACTTGAAGCACTGCCAGTGATTCAAGATAGTCATTTCGAATCACTAAAGCTCAGTTCACACGCGCTAAATTGAGAAGGCCGAGTTCATTCGCCAAGTGTTACTGGATTTGTAAATTTGGATTTTTTTCTTTCTTCAAATTATTTTTTGTGTTTTGAAAGATGCAAGCAGAGTTTTATGCGCCTCGTTCGCTACCAGCGACTGCGCTTTATTACCTATTTTGGAAGCTAAAGCTGAGTTTACACAGCCAATGTAATTAGGCTGCTGAGTCGTTTCCGGCAAGCCACGCCGGCAAGTGCCACTGGTATGCCAACTGAGAACTGTAATCAGAGCTTTATCGGCTCAAGGCATTGCTAGTTATCCTAGATAATCATTTTGGATCACTAAGACTCAGTTCACACACGCCAAAATGAATGGCCCGAGTTCTTATCGCCAACCGTCACTGAATTTATCTAAATTTAAACGCTCACAGCGATTTGCGGGATTTTTATCAATAATTTTGTAGTTTTACTTGTTACAGGCTGTCGGCAGCAATGCCCTCTGGCACTCTATTCGAATAGAAACTTCTATCGGTTTGACAAGACCTTCGGCTGCTATCGGAATGCAAAAAACAACCCTTAATGAGGTTTATAAACAAATTAATGACTTCCAACCCGTTGAAGTAATTACTATTGGACTACATAAAAGATAGACTTGCCTTGGTGCTCTTTCTCGTTGTCAGTAATGGGTTACAATTTATTAATAACTGGGCTGGCACTACTTGTTAACTGATTTAAATAATTTTCTCCCTCTGTATCTGTACATATCTGTCATTTACCACTCCACACACGCCAGTCCCTCTATCCGGCCCGTTCCTTTTCCAGCGTTCCTTTCCACTACCCCTCAAGTGTGACAACTCCTGGCCTACAAACCAGATGCGCTCCCCCCTCTTTGTGTTTCTCAGCACCCACGCCTTATCTCTTTTTTTCAATATTTCCAACCCAACGCTTGATCGCATCCAAAAATTTGACCTTCGCTTGGAACAGCAATCACTTTTTTGGCTTGAGGCTTTCTGGAGACGTCCGAACACTTCTCGAAGGTTGCCCAGATGTTTCTCGAATGTTCGACCGGTAATAATCACGTCGTTGAAATAAACCAGTTTCCCTTGTGAGGCCTCACAGAACACTTCATCTAGCGCCCGAGCGCAGCCGGTGCATTGCTGAGCCCAAAAGGCATGGCAGTGAACTGGCATAATCTTTTCTCTTTTATCCTCGAGATAAAGTCTAACCGCCCCGATTTCCGAGATGTCTAGTGACAATTCAAGAATCAGCTCAGATTATGCCGTCAGCTGTGAACGTGAAGCTAGTTTGGTAACGGAAGTATATTCTTTGAATACAACATATTATGTTATTCAAATGAGTCATTAAAACGTTACTGTGTGTCTTTACGTAGGTACTCATGAAATATATCTATAAAGCCACTGTTGCTTAAAATTAAGACTATAAAAAAGCCTGCAGGTTTATAGTCCCGCTTCTTACAGAACCTATCAAAGCCCATGATTACCAACATGAGTTTTTGAGCTCAAATTAAAAACCACCAGCATAACGAACCAAATTTGGAACCAAATTAGTTCCTTTCATGTTTCTTTTTACCGCTCGCGTTCGCAAATTTGCATGAAGGTGTCGTTAAATTTTTCTGTTTGCTGCTTGTTGTCACCACAGATGAAGCTCCACCCTTTTTGCTCTTTCTCTCCTGCTCCCCCCAATTTTGCCCCCAGTTTTTCTTCTTTCTTTTTTCCATATTAATTTCTCTTTTATCCCAAAACCGTTTTGATATAACTTTATTGCCGTTGCCGCGCCGCGCGTGGATCCAGTGAGCTCTGCACCGGGATCTCTCTCTCTCTCTTTCTCTCTCTGGTTTTGTGCCATGGCTATACGGCAGAGCTACACCACAGCCGCCCAGGTTTTAATTTGTATGCAAATTTCAGGCGGCGGTTAAAATAAAGCGCCGCAACGCTGTTTTCACAAAAGCACCGCCGCCGTCCCCTCTAATACTAAATGGAATATTCACCATTTTCTCTCTTTTTATTCGTCGCTATATTGCTGTGCACGCGGAGGCTCTCTGATACGTATGTACCTTTACGTAATAGCGAATTTATGTAGGGTAATGTTTATCCGAACGCTGTGCGATGTTTTTTTCTTCATATTTACTCAACTCGATTTTACTCCCACGGCACCACCAACATGGAAGTGATCGTGCAGAAAAATATACTACATACCGAGACGGGAAATGCACCATTACTGCTGAGGGCGAAGAGAACGTCCAGGCAGAGCCTAACTCAAAGCAGGAATGATGCATTTACCGTCGAGAGTATGTGTACTATTTCACTTACAATCGTAAGCCTAGCTTACACGATAACCAATTATCAGAATTAGGTGACCAAATCTGATCGCTACGCTTTGCCTCGGATTGATCAGATCTTTACTGGTCTTGGAGGTGCCAGCTTTATTTCGTCACTTGATTCACGTTGTGCCTTCTGGCAAATCCCACTGGAGGAAGAGTCGGAAAAAAAAACGGGCTTCGGCATACCAGGACGGGGAATGTACCAGTTCGTTGTGATGCCATTCGGCTTGCGGAATGCGGCACAAACGCAACAACGTTCAATGGACACTGTCCTTGGTCCAGAATTTGGACCCCATGTTTTCTGTTACTTAGATGATATAGTTATAGTTTCTGATACTTTCGAAAATCACCTAGAGCTCTTGTGCAAAGTTTCTCAAAAATCTTTTAGAATTCTTCAGAAATCCCTAGCAATCTCATACAAATCTTCATAAATTTCTGGAAATTCTGTAAAAATTTTGAAAAATCCATGAACGTTTTTGGGATTAAAAAAATGTCAAGACATCCTTTTAAAATCTTCTAGAATTATCTTGTAAATCCCTGGAAATTCCGTAGAAATCTGCAAAAATCAATGGAGATTTCCAAAAATACTGAGCAACTTTCAGGAATCCCATACTAATTATCAGGAATCCTTAGAGATCCAGGAGAAATCCTCAAAAACATAGAAATATTCTAGAAATCTTCAAAAAATCCCGTACAAATCTTCAGAAATCCCCGAGGAAACCGCAAAATTCTTGAAAATGAACTCGGTCGAAAAAGGGAGTCAAGTTGAAAGTTGGAAGAAAATCCTCAGAAATGTAGTAAAAATTTTTGGAAGCTCTCAAAAATCTTGCAGGAATATTCAGAAATCTGTAAAAAATCGTGAAACCTTCAAAAACTCCGAGAATATCGTAGAAATTTCTAGAACGCCCTAAAATTCTCTGCAATCCTTAGGAATATTGTATAATTTCGTAGACATTTTTAGAGATCTCCAAAAAATTCCATAGAAATCTTGAAAACCCTAGAAATTTCATACAAATCTTCACTCTGTCCGTAGAAATCTTGAACACAATAGAAATGACATACACATCTCCAATCTCAGAACTTCCTACACATTTTCAGAAATCCTTAGAAATCCCTAGTTACCCTGCAAAAATCTTTGGAAATCCCTAGAAATGTTGTAGAAATCTTCAGATATATTCACAATCTCCGTAGAAAAATTCAGAAATCTCTTGAAATTCAAAACGAATCTTTAGGAATCCCTAGAGATCCCGTAGAGATGTAGGGAAATCCTAGAAATTCTCCCAGGAATTCTCAGAAATTTCGCAATTATCTTTAGTTATCCCGTAGAAATCTTCACAAGTCTCTGGAAATCCTTCAAAAATCTGGTGGGAATCTTTCGAAACCCCTAGGAATGTGATACAAATTCAGAAATTTCAGAAATTCAGGAATCTCTTGAAATTCAAAACGACTCATTAGGAATCCTTAGAGATCCCGTAGAAATGTGAAGAAATCCTAGAAATTCTCACAGGAATTCTCAGAAATTTCATATCCATCTTTTGTTAGCCTCTAGAAATCTTCACAAATCTCTAGACATCCTTCAAAGATCTGTCCGGAAATTTTTGAAATTCCATACGAATCGCTAACAATCGCTAGAATTCGTAGAAACTTTTTGAACTCGTGGAAATATCTAGAAACTTGATAAAAATCTCGAGAAATTCTGTAGAATATTTAGAACTGCTTGAGAATTCTTAGAAATTGTTGAAAATCTCATAGTACAAGCCTTTCTGCAGTCAGCACTAGAAGTTCTATACAAATCTTTTCACTCCAGCCCACAGATCTATCGAAATCTTCATTCCCAGTACTGCATAGGAATTTTGATAAAGTCTTGAAAATTCCTAGAAACCCCGTGAAAATCTCCAGAAAACCTTCAAAATCTTGAAAAAATCTCCAGAAATTCGCACACGAACCTTCGAAAATCTCGTGAATACCTTCGTGAATCATGTAGAAATGTCTAAAAATGCCTGAAAATTACTCAAAAATCTCGTAGGATTCTCCAGAAATCCCTATAAATCTCATACAAATCTTCATAAATTCCTAAAGATCCTGTAGAATTTTTGAGAAATCCAAGAACATTTTTGGGAGTCTCAACAAATCTCAAGACATCCCTTTAAAATCTTTAAGAATTATCTTGGAAATCCCTGGAAATTCCGTAGAAATCCTCAAAAATCAATTGAGATTTCCAAAACTACCAAGCAACTTTCACGAATCCCTAGAGATCCAGGAGAAATCTTCAAATATCCATAGAAATATTCCAGAAATCTTCAAAAAATCCCGTACAAATCTTTAGAAATCCCCGAGGAAATCCTCAAATTCTTGAAAATAAACTAGGTCGAAAAGGGGAATAAAGTTGAAAGTTGAAAGACAATCCTCAGAAATTTGGTAGAAATTTTTAGAAGCTCTCAAAAATCTTGTAGAAATGTTCAGAAAACTGTAAAAAATCGTGGAACTTTAAAACTTATAGAATATCGTAGAAATTTCTAGAACTCCTTAAAATAATCTGCAATCCTTAGGAATATTGTATAATCTTGTAGACATTTTCAGAGATCTCCAGAAATGTTCAAAAACTCCATAGAAATCTTGAAAATCCTAGAAATTTCATACAAATCTTCACTCTGTCCGTAGAAATCTTGATCACAATAGAAATGACATACACATCTTTAATCTCAGAACTTCCTACACATTTTCAGAAATCCTTAGAAATCCCTAGTAACCCCGTAAAATCTTCGGAAATCCCTAGAAATGTTGTAGAAATCTTCAGAAATCCTAACAATCGGCGTAAAAAAATTCAGAAATCTCTTGAAACTCAAAACGAATCTTAAGGAATCCTGTAGAAATGTAGGAAAATCCTGGAAATTCTCCCAGGAATTCTCAAAAATTTCGTAATTATCTTTAGTTATCCTGTGAAAATGTTCACAAATCTCTAGAAATTCTTCAAAGATCGAGTGGGAATCTTTCGGAGTCCCTAGAAATGTTATACAAATCTCTATGATTTCTAGAAATATTGTAGAAATAATTGGGAAATCCATAGAAATTTTTGAGAATCCACAACATTCCTCATAAAACTCCTAAGAAATCTTGTGATTTTTTTTGAGATCCCTGGAAATCCCATAAAAATTTCAAAAAATCCATAGGAATTCCTAAAAATCGTTGGAAAAATCTTGAAATTCCATATCAATCGCTAGAAATCCCTGGATATCCTGAAGAAATCCTGAAAAATCCCTAGAAGCTTCTGGAACTCGTAGAAATATCTAGAAACTCCATAAAAATCTCTAGAAATTCTGTAGAATATTGAGAACTGCTTGAAATTCTCAGAAATTTTTGAAAATCTCATAGAAACCTCTCTGCAATCAGCAGAAACCGTATAAATATCAGGGGATCCTTGGAAATCATTGGTGATATTCAGAAATCTTCAGAAATCCCTAGAATTGTAGAAATTTCTAAAAATCCCATGGAAAATTATAGAAATCATCAGAAATCCTCAAAAATTCACAGAAATTTTGCATAATTTTTCATGAGAATACTATACTGCTACAAAGAACTTTTAGGTGTCATTTTTAGTTTTCGAAAATTAGTATTGGAAAACTCAGATGTTAGTGGAAGGAACGCGTTTACAAGTTATCACAGATCACCATTCGTTATCGTGGTTGTACTATACAATAATACAATATTACAATATATTTATTCACGTCCATGATTTCATACAAAATATGGGACACGTCCTTAAAAACAAACGAAAACAAAACAAAAAATATAAACAAGAAAGAAAGAATAAAAATAACAAGCTTACACACTAACAAGACACAATGTACCAATGCAGAGAATACAAATATACAAGTTGCTGAATGAACGGTGAGCAACCATTTACTTCATTCTTTGTTTGAAGTTGAGGAACTCATCAAGTGAATAGAAAACATTATTCGCAAGAAAATCATACGTTCGTTTCCTGAAAATCAAAACGCTACTACCACGGTCAAGATCACTCATCAAAGACAAAATCTTGTTGAAACACTCAACTCCAATACACGAGGGGCAGGATTGGCCCAGAGAAAGTCGAGAGAATTGTAGGTGCAATGTATTTTTATTTCTAGTATCAAATTTATGAACGTCATTCCTCTTTACGAATGTTTCCTCATTTTCTTTCACAAAAAGGACTAGATCAAAGAACCAACTCATCGTTAGGCTGTTCGTTTGAAATCATTTTCATTTGATCTTGTGCACCGAAAAGAAAAGAAAAATGTCGTCCCTGATGCATTGTCTCGCAGCCCGCTGCCGGAAACTTTCTTTGTGGAAGCGGTAGAAAAAACGTAGCCAGGTTACTGACAAAGTTTGTAGAGCACACGCTCAAACGTCTTGTCTCGGATTGATGGGAAAGCCGAAGAAGGTCAGTTGTCCTTTTCGAATGGTGGCGGTCGACTTGGTGGTTCATTCCCGCACTCCAAACAGGAGAACATCTCTCTAAGTGGTCGTGGACTGGTTCGCCAAGTTCACGCTAATGCTTCCCATTGGATCAGCAGCCGCTAAACCTGTCATAATATCCATGGAAAACAATGTCTTCTTAGTATTCGGCGTTCTTCAGTATCTGGCGTGTGGCAATGCCAAACAGTTTAACCAAAGAGTTCAAAGATCTAGCAGAAAGATGCCGCACACAAATTAGGCACAACGCCATTTACCACCCACAAGTTAACTTCGTGGAATGGTCTAATAAAACCATGGGTTCGGAAATACGGTCCTACATACAGCGTGACCGCTGGAATCCAGTTTGCTATGAACATTGCTATACATGAAGCTACAAAGCTAACGCCAGACCACTTCAATTTGGACAGGTGCATTCCAATATATGGTAGGTGTTATTCTCAAGTTATCAAAGACCCTGGTAAGGATTTAGTGATAGGGAATCGAGAGTTATTTGCCAACTTGACAAACTTCTCAGACGTGTAACAGCAAATTCTTTGTTGACCTACGTGCTCTCACGAAGCTCAACCCTATATGGATTTCAATGAAATTCGGCAAAAAGCAAGTCAACAGAAACTTTCCTCCATCCCTGGATACCCACCGGGAAAGTATTGTGCTGTCACAGCAGAGTTTTTGAATTAATGGAGCGAATGGCCAATTGATGGCTTCCCCAGTTATACCCACCACACCACCACCGCCAACCATTTATTAATCACAACCATTAATTCTGTACGATTGGAAGCAATTCCAACTTTGGTCGTTGCGAAGCTGAAGCCCTCGCGCGCGCGGCAGGAGGACCGTAGGAGAAATGCATAGAATCTCTCTCTCGTCGTCGGCGGGGCCATACTATTCCTCTCCCTTGCCATATACCAAAGTTTCAACGTTTCAACGTCCAACTTTAATTGAAATGCTTGTAAAGCGACCATAACGGGTTACTGTGTAGCGGTCGTTGCGAATAACAGTTGGCTGTGCCACCGCGCGCCGCCCCCACCCGCCGGCGGCCCTCCCCCGCTCTCACCCGGATCCCTCTTCCCGCCGCCACTCAAAGCCCGGGGTCCTAATTTACAGGATTTGAATGGGAATGGGAAATTTCTCTCATCATCCCCTGGCCTTTCCCGCCGCTCCCGCCGCCGCCACCGCACTCTGCCGGGTACCGTTCCCTTTAGTTTGATCCTGGTCAGGCCAGCAGGCCACATCGGGGACTTTGGGTGTGTAGAGGGTGTACGTGTGTGTGTGAGTGTGCATAATGAACGCACTTTTTTTCCCATCCTGGCTTTTCCCGGCATCCAGCTTCTGGTTTTAATTAATCTGCGACGGAAGTTTGTTTGGGTCGTTTTTTTTCCATGGGATGCCTAAATGGGTTTTTCCAATATGTTGCGATGAGTTTCGCTGTTTAATAGCTGCTTTTGATTCCGTGTATTATGGCTTTCTATCAATTTTTGCGGAGCTTTTCCATAACGGAATGCACAATTGTATCTCCTACCTAGTACACTCGGCAGCAAAAATAGCGCTCAGTTGACTTATGACGAAGACGAATATTTGCTTAGTCTGCTCTGTCGTAGTAGGTTGGTATGTACTCGAGATGAATGAAGCAATGCCGCTCTTGCAGAGGACTAAGTAAACAGATCGGGTGTTTGTTTTCTTCCTACCACTACAACAAAACTATATTTGAATACTTTGTGCTCAGCTTGGAACATGTTTGGTCGATATTTGAATAGATTAGGAATACGTTAGCACTTATAAGAGATCATAAAGAGAATTCACCTTATAAAAACTGAACTCTTGTGTCTTCTTGTAGCTTTCGAAACTCTTATCAACTGCTTGTGTCTTCATGAACTGCTCGAAGAATTGGCCTCCTTGTGCCTTTATGTTTGATTTGGAGCCTCAATGAGCCTCTTCGTGTCTTCTCGCGGTTTTAAAGAGCTCTATCAAGACCCCTTGTGGACTCCCTTATGCCTCTTTGTGTCACCTGGAGCCCTGCCGAGCTTTCATTTCTTGTGGCTTTCGAAACTTTAATTTGCCCCTTGTGTTTTAATGAGCTGGTCGAAGCTCCAACTCGTGTCTTTTTGTGGCTTTCGGAATTCTAATCAGCCCCTTGTATCTTTTCGAGTTGGTCGAAGCCTGACTGGGCCCCTTTGTGCCTTCATATTTCACTTGTAGCTCCGACGAGCCCTGTTGTGTCTTCCCGTGGTTTCAAGAAGTTCTAGTGATACCCTCAATTTCTTCTTGAGTTGCTTAGAGTCTTGCTGGACCCTCTTGTGTCTCTTTGTATCGCTTGAAGCTCTCCCGAACTCTTGTGTCTTTTTGTTCTCAATCAGTCCCTTTTGTCTTCACAAGTTGGTCGAAGCCCTACTGGACCCTTTTGTGTCTTCAGTTTTGATTTGTAGTTTCTCGTGTCTTGATTCCCGATGAGCCCATTTGTGTCTTCTCGTGGTTTCGAGGAGCTCTATCAAGACCCCTTGTCTCTTCTAGAGTTGTTCAGAGCCTTGCTGGATCCCATTGTATCTCCTCGAGTCATTTGGAGTCCAGCTGAATTCTCGTGTCTTGTGGATTTCGAAACTCTGTTCAACCCTTTGTATCTTCCAGATCTGGCCCAAGCCTGACTGAGTCCCTTTGTGCCTTCGTGCTACATTTGTAGTCTCGATGTCTTCTCAAGTTGTTTAGAGCCCTGCTGGACCTCATGCCTCTTTGTGTCGTTTGGAGTCCCGATAAGCTTGATCTTCTGTTGGTTTTAGGAAATTGAGACCCCTTGTGTCTCCTTTAGTTGTTCAGAGCCCTGCCTAACCCTTTTGTGTCTGTTTGTGTCGTTTGGAGCCCTGCTGAGCTCTCTTATTTTTTCGTGGCTTTCGAAACTCTAATCAGTCTCTTGTATCTTTTCGAGTCGGTCGAAGCCTGACTGGGTCTTTTTGTGCCTTCATATTCCACTTGTAGTTCCGACAAGCCCTGTTGTGTCTTCTCGTGGTTTCAAGGAGCTCTATCAAGACCCCTTGTCTCTTCTAGAGTTGTTCAGAGTCTTGCTGGATCCCCTTGTATCTCCTCAAGTCATTTGGAGTCCAGCTGAATTCTCGTGTCTTGTGGATTTCGGAACTCTATTCAACCCTTGTATCTTCCAGAATTGATCCAAGCCTGACTGGGTCTTTGTGTCTTCGTGCTCCATTTGTAGTCTCGATGACTCCCTTTGTGTCTTCTCGTGGTTTCAAAAAGCTTCATTAGGTGTCTTCTCGTGGTTTTAAGGAGTTCTAATAACACCTTCTTGTGTCGTTTGGACCTTGAGCCCTTACGTCTTCTTCGACTAAAGAAACTTCACTGAGCTCTATCGTGTTTTGTGTTGTCTCTAGTGAGTTCTGTGATATTTTACCAGGCCTCCTTTTGTTATAACATGCTTAGTAGTCCCCTTGTGTCTAGCTTTGTGGGTGCCTTTTTGCCTTAAAGTCGTGTTTGGAGGGATTATGAGCCCTCCTATGTGTATTTTGGAGCTCTTATGAGCCGCTTGTGTTCTTACTTCCCCAACTCCATTAGGCCTTTTGTTGTTTTCTTGTGCGATTTGAAGTTTCACTAGGCCACATTTTGTTATCTTCCACTGTCGTGATGGCTCCCTTGTGTGTTGCTCAATTCATATTATTTTGAGCCCTAGTGGACGCCTTTGTGTCCTAAAGTCGTGTTTGAAGGGAGATTATAAGCCTTCCTATGGTTTTTAGTGTCTTTTGGAACTCTTATGAGCCGCTTGTGCTCTGACTTGAAACTCCAATGAACCCTTTGATATTGTCTTGAGCAATTGAGGCTTGTACCAGGCCTCGTTTTGTTACTTGTGCTACATTTCCTTATATCTTGATAAATTATCTCACTGTGTTAATTGGAGCACTTTTTGATGCCTTTATGTCTCCAAGTCTTGCTTGAAATACTCATGAGCCATCCTATGATTTTCAGTGTCTTTCGAAACTCTCATGAGCCGCTTGTGTTCTGACTTTCGGAACTCTAATGAGTCCTTTAATATTTTCTTGTGCGATTTGGAGCTGTACCAGGCAACATCTTGTTATCTTGTGTTCCAATGCCTTGGTGGCTCCGTTATGTTTTGAATAATTCTTCTTGTAAGTCGTTTTGACCCTAGGGGACGCCTTTGTGTCTTGAAGTCGTGTTTGCTGGGAGCTTATAAGCCTCCCTATGGCTTTTAGTGTCTTTCGGAACTCTTATGAGCCGCTTGTGGTCTGACTTCCGGAACTCTAATGGGTCCTTAATATTTTCTTATGCGATTTGGAGTTGTACCAGGCGACATCTTGTTATCTTGTGTTCCAATGCCTTGGTGGCTCCGTTGTGTTTTGAATAAGTCTTCTTGTAAGACGTTTTGACCCTAGGGGACGCCTTTGTGTCTCAAAGTCGTGTTTGCTAAGCGTTATAAGCCCCCCATGGTTTTAAGTGTCTTTCGGAACTCTAATGAGCCGCTTGTGGTCTGACTTTCGGAACTCTAATGTGTCCTTTAATATTTTCTTGTGCGATTTGGAGTTGCACCAGGCGACATCTTGTTATCTTGTGCTGTAATGCCTTGGTGGCTCCGTTGTGTTTTGAATCATTCTTCTTGTAAGTCGTTTTGACCCAAAGGGACGCCTTTGTGTCTCAAAGTCGTGTTTGCTGGGGCTTAAGCCCCCCATGGTTTTTAGTGTCTTTCAGAACACTTATAAGCCGCTTGTGTTCTGACTTTCGGAACTCTATTGAGTCCTTTAATATTTTTTCGTGCGATTTGGAGCTGTCCCAGGCGACATCTTGTTATCTTGTGTTCCAATGCCTTGGTGGCTCTGTTGTGTTTTGAATCATTCTTGTTGTAAGTCGTTTTGACTCTGGGGGACGCCTTTGTGTCTTAAAGTCGTGTTTGCTGGGGCTTATAAGCCCCCCATGGTTTTTAGTGTCTTTCGGAACTTTTATGAGCCGCTTGTGTTCTGACTTTCGGAACTCTAATAAGTCCTTCAATATTTTCTTGTGCGATTTGGAGTTGTACCAGGCGACATTTTGTTATCTTGTGCTTCAATTAGTTGGTGGCTTCGTTGTGTTTTAAATAATTCTTCTTGTAAGTCGTTTTGATCCCATGGGACGCCTTTGTGTCTTGGAATCGTGTTTGCTGGAGGCTTATAAGCCTTTCTATGGTTTTTAGTGTCTTTCGGAACTCTTATGAGCCGCTTGTGCTCTGGCTTCCGGAACTTTAATGAGTCCTTGAATATTTTCTTGTGCGATTTGGAGTTGTACCAGGCGACATCTTGTTATCTTGAGTTCCAATCCAATGCCTAGATGGCTCTGTTGTGTTTTGAATAATTCTTCTTGTAAGTCGTTTTGATCCTAGGAGACGCCTTTGTGTCTCAAAGTCGTGTTTGCTGGGGCTTATAAGCCCCCCATGGTTTTTAGTGTCTTTCGGAACTCTTATGAGCCGCTTGTGTTCTGACTTCCGGAACTCTAATGAGTCCTTTAATATTTTCTTGTGCGATTTGGAGCTGTACCAGGCGACATTTTGTTATCTTGTGTTCCAATGCCTTGATGGCTCCGTTGTAGTTTGGATAATTCTTCTTAGAAGTCGTTTTGACCCTAGGGGACGCCATTGCGTCTCAAAGTCGTGTTTGCTGAGGCTTATAAGCCTCCCTATGGTTTTAAGTGTCTTTCGGAACTCTTATGAGCCGCTTGTGTTCTGACTTTCGGAACTCAAATGAGTCCTTTAATATTTTCTTGTGCGATTTGGAGCTGTACCGGGCGACATTTTGTTATCTTGTGTTCCAATGCCTTGGTAGCTCCGTTGTGTTTTGAATAATTCTTCTTGTAAGTCGTTTTGACCCTAGGGGACGCCTTTGTGTCTTGAAATCATGTTTGTTGGGGGCTTATAAGCCTCCCTATGGTTTTTAGTGTCTTTCGGAACTCTTATGAACCGCTTGTGTTTTGACTTTCGGAACTCTAATGGGTCCTTTATTATTTTCTTGTGCGATTTGGAGTTGTACCAGGCGACATCTTGTTATCTTCTGTTCCAATGCCTTGGTGGCTCTGTTGTGTTTTGAATCATTCTTCTTGTAAGTCGTTTTGACCCTGGGGGACGCCTTTGTGTCTTAAAGTCGTGTTTGCTGGGGGCTTATGAGCCTCCCTATGGTTTTTATTGTCTTCCGGAACTCTTATGAGCCGCTTGTGTTCTGACTTTCGGAACTCTAATAAGTCCTTCAATATTTTCTTGTGCGATTTGGAGTTGTACCAGGCGACATCTTGTTATCTTGTGTTCCAATGCCTTGGAGGCTCCGTTGTGTTTTGGATAATTCTTCTTGTAAGTCGTTTTGACCCTAGAGGACGCCTTTGTGTCTTGGAGTCGTGTTTGCTGAGTCATCATATAAGCCCCCCATGGTTTTTAGTTTCTTTCGGAACTTTTATGAGCCGCTTGTGTTCTGACTTTCGGAACTCTAATAAGTCCTTTAATATTTTTTCGTGCGATTTGGAGCTGTCCCAGGCGACATCTTGTTATCTTGTGTTCCAATGCCTTGGTGGCTCTGTTGTGTTTTGAATCATTCTTGTTGTAAGTCGTTTTGACTCTGGGGGACGCCTTTGTGTCTTAAAGTCGTGTTTGCTGGGGCTTATAAGCCCCCCATGGTTTTTAGTGTCTTTCGGAACTTTTATGAGCCGCTTGTGTTCTGACTTTCGGAACTCTAATAAGTCCTTCAATATTTTCTTGTGCGATTTGGAGTTGTACCAGGCGACATTTTGTTATCTTGTGCTTCAATTAGTTGGTGGCTTCGTTGTGTTTTAAATAATTCTTCTTGTAAGTCGTTTTGATCCCATGGGACGCCTTTGTGTCTTGGAATCGTGTTTGCTGGAGGCTTATAAGCCTTTCTATGGTTTTTAGTGTCTTTCGGAACTCTTATGAGCCGCTTGTGCTCTGGCTTCCGGAACTTTAATGAGTCCTTGAATATTTTCTTGTGCGATTTGGAGTTGTACCAGGCGACATCTTGTTATCTTGAGTTCCAATCCAATGCCTAGATGGCTCTGTTGTGTTTTGAATAATTCTTCTTGTAAGTCGTTTTGATCCTAGGAGACGCCTTTGTGTCTCAAAGTCGTGTTTGCTGGGGCTTATAAGCCCCCCATGGTTTTTAGTGTCTTTCGGAACTCTTATGAGCCGCTTGTGTTCTGACTTCCGGAACTCTAATGAGTCCTTTAATATTTTCTTGTGCGATTTGGAGCTGTACCAGGCGACATTTTGTTATCTTGTGTTCCAATGCCTTGATGGCTCCGTTGTAGTTTGGATAATTCTTCTTAGAAGTCGTTTTGACCCTAGGGGACGCCATTGCGTCTCAAAGTCGTGTTTGCTGAGGCTTATAAGCCTCCCTATGGTTTTAAGTGTCTTTCGGAACTCTTATGAGCCGCTTGTGTTCTGACTTTCGGAACTCAAATGAGTCCTTTAATATTTTCTTGTGCGATTTGGAGCTGTACCGGGCGACATTTTGTTATCTTGTGTTCCAATGCCTTGGTAGCTCCGTTGTGTTTTGAATAATTCTTCTTGTAAGTCGTTTTGACCCTAGGGGACGCCTTTGTGTCTTGAAATCATGTTTGTTGGGGGCTTATAAGCCTCCCTATGGTTTTTAGTGTCTTTCGGAACTCTTATGAACCGCTTGTGTTTTGACTTTCGGAACTCTAATGGGTCCTTTATTATTTTCTTGTGCGATTTGGAGTTGTACCAGGCGACATCTTGTTATCTTCTGTTCCAATGCCTTGGTGGCTCTGTTGTGTTTTGAATCATTCTTCTTGTAAGTCGTTTTGACCCTGGGGGACGCCTTTGTGTCTTAAAGTCGTGTTTGCTGGGGGCTTATGAGCCTCCCTATGGTTTTTATTGTCTTCCGGAACTCTTATGAGCCGCTTGTGTTCTGACTTTCGGAACTCTAATAAGTCCTTCAATATTTTCTTGTGCGATTTGGAGTTGTACCAGGCGACATCTTGTTATCTTGTGTTCCAATGCCTTGGAGGCTCCGTTGTGTTTTGGATAATTCTTCTTGTAAGTCGTTTTGACCCTAGAGGACGCCTTTGTGTCTTGGAGTCGTGTTTGCTGAGTCATCATATAAGCCCCCCATGGTTTTTAGTTTCTTTCGGAACTTTTATGAGCCGCTTGTGTTCTGACTTTCGGAACTCTAATAAGTCCTTCAATATTTTCTTGTGCGATTTGGAGTTGTACCAGGCGACATCTTGTTATCTTGTGTTCCAATGCCTTGGAGGCTCCGTTGTGTTTTGGATAATTCTTCTTGTAAGTCGTTTTGACCCTAGAGGACGCCTTTGTGTCTTGGAGTCGTGTTTGCTGAGTCATCATATAAGCCCCCCATGGTTTTTAGTTTCTTTCGGAACTTTTATGAGCCGCTTGTGTTCTGACTTTCGGAACTCTAATGAGTCCTTTAATATTTTCTTGTGCGATTTGAAGTTGTACCAGGCGACATCTTGTTATCTTCTGTTCCAATGCCTTGGTGGCTCCGTTGTGTTTTGAATAATTCTTCTTGTAAGTCGTTTTGACCCTAGGGGACGCCTTTGTGTCTTGAAGTCATGTTTGTTGGGGGCTTATGAGCCTCCCTATGGTTTTTAGTGTCTTTCGGAACTCTTATGAGCCGCTTGTGTTCTGACTTCCGGAACTCTAATGAGCCCTTAATATTTTCTTGTGCGATTTGGAGTTGTACCAGGCGACATCTTGTTATCTTGTGTTCCAATGCCTTGGTCGCTCCGTTGTGTTTTGGATAATTCTTCTTGTAAGTCGTTTTGACCCTAGAGGACGCCTTTGTGTATTGAAGTCGTGTTTGCTGGGGGCTTATAAGCCTCCTTATGGTTTTTAGTGTCTTTCGGAACTCTTATGAGCCGCTTGTGTTCTGACTTTCGGAACTCTAATGAGTCCTTCAATATTTTCTTGTGCGATTTGGAGTTGTACCAGGTGACATCTTATTATCTTGTGTTCCTATGCTTTGTGGTCGTTTAGAGTACTGGCGGACCTTATGTCTTTTAATTTTGTCTGAAGCGCTAATGGACCCCCTTGTATCTTTCAGTGTCTATTGAAGCCAAAATTACGGCTTTTGTTCAGCTCCAGAACAAATCCAAACCGCTTTCCAATTTTTAACTGCTGCGAGTGTATCAATTTGTTTACGTTATCATATTCCCGTGGAAAACTAAGGGGAAAGTCGTGTGCAATAAATTACAATATAGCCCACACCCACACCGCCATGATGCGGGGCTTATATCTGCGGCTTATCGGGATGTTTGTGTGTGCCATTGCCTCTCTCGTATGACACACATATACAACATAGAAACAAACGTGATGACAAAACGACACATGCATGTTTGGCGGTGATGTTTGTGGCGGCTCTAGAGTCACGTGTGCCTGCCCAGGCCCACCCCTCCCCTTCGTATGTTCCGTGCAGATACAGCCAGATACGCTCTCTTTCTCTGTACGTATATACCTATACACACCAGCATATCGCACCACACTGTATTTATGGCATGTATAATATAAAACCACTAGCACTCGTACCAGAGGAGCGCTTCCAAATATGCAGATATGTATATTGTAGTATGTATGCATGTGCATGTATATGTATGTTTCCTCTCTTACCGCCGCCACCCCCGCTCGGTTTGCCACCTCTCTGGATCCCTGCAGTTTACAATTTATATGTAAATGAGCGCGGTCCAATTACAGGAAGCCGCGAGCGGTTAAACTCGCCGAATAGGCTATATATTCGCACTGTGCTCTAGTGTGCGGATCATGTCCTTTTTATATGCATAATTGCTCCGTATATTTGGGATATTGGTAGAGGAATTGATTAACGGTTGATGCCATTCGCTATCTCTCCTATAATGTTATAACGCCTCATATGGAGATATTCTTGTGAGCCCGTTAAAAAATACATTAAAAAACGTATTCGGCTCTATCGGGCTCTATATGAGCTTTTGTTCTTTGACGTTCCCCCAATTGGCACTTGTAAAATGGCCTCGATTTCAGCCACGTACGGCTTCTACTTGGATCTACGGTAGCTTCTTTAGGCTTTCAGGGCCCTATATACTTCTCATAGGTTTGTATAGGGGAATTATTTTAGCAAATGGTTGTTCCGTACACATTTTTAAGCTTCATATTTCTACTGTGAAACTCTCTAGTTCGACTCCTTTTTTGTACCAAAACACGTCTCGGATGAAACTCATAGACAAGCCATGAATACCAGAAATGCATTGTATTGGTATGAATTGGTCCCATACACTTCTTAAAGCTTCATATTTCTACAATAAAACCCTCGAGTTCGACTTTCTTTTGTACCAAAAAAAATAAACAAATACCGAGTGAAACCACATACAAGCCATCGATACTGGGAATGTATTGTATTGGTCTGAATTGGTCCCATACACTTCTTGAAGCATTATATTTCCACTATAAAATTCTCCAGTTCGACTTCGTTTTTGTACCAACCTGCATCCCGAATGAAACCCATGGACAAGCCATGAATACCAGAAATCAATTGTATTGGTCCGAATTGGTCCTAAACACTTCTTAAAGCTTCATATTTCTGCTACAAAACTCTTTAGTTCGACTCCTTTTTTGGACCAAAAACAACAGCTGAGCAACTAGTCAATGATAATCGGGGTTGTTACACAATCAGCATTTTTATAATTTACTCTGGCAGTCTTACAGACCATTGCCTGATCACCTAATTAGAGATAAAGCAAATTGTTATGCGGCCAGCATTCTCATGTTTGGTCAAATTTATACAACCATACCTAATCATCCAATCAGTGATAATGGTAATTTTCCTACGATCAGCTTCTCGTTTGGGTTTGGTCAACAACACTTGGACGTGCAACTCTGACTTCAGCTAAACAGAAAATAATAGATTCTCGCAGCCGTTTTGTGCGGCTAAAGTGCAGCTTACGCGCTCCCAGTGCGTCAAGCTTCAAGCGAAAGCAAATGTTACGGATCCAGTTCATGTATCTCGGCCGTGCAAACCTAGCTTCAGGCTTCAGGTGAACAAGCACAGCTTCAAATAACTTTCAAGAGCTGTTTGAGAAGCTAAAACCCCGTTCACACGCTGAGAACATGTCGTGCTTCAAGCGAGTGGCAATGGTTTGAGCTACTTCCAAGTAGTGTAAGCTGAGCTTTGAACGAATAGGCTTGTGCCAATGTGAAGTTGGTTCATTCAACTTGTACCGGGTGGGCCATAAAAAACCGTGTTCTGAATTTTTCCTTCCAAAATTTTTACTTCACCACCGATTTTATCGAGCTTTCCAGCACTGGATAGCCAATTGAATAGAACATCATTACCGTATTTTAAAATGGCCGACATGTCAAAATTCAAGATGGCAGGAACAATTGAAAATAGGCCTTCTTTGGTTCTCGTTGCTTTTTATTGAAGCTTACCAGAAAATCAAAACCAATTATGTATTATGAAGGAATAGTCCTTTCTTGTCAATTTAAGACCACAACCAATAAAATCAGGTCATCTGCTGAGGAGCTATTGCGAGTTGAAGCGAAGTCTACTTTCAGTTTTTTTCATTTCCGCACAATTGACCCAAATTTAGGTATCCTGCCCGCCAATCCGCCATATGCTCATTTCTCAACCGATTTTCTCAAATTTGGTATCAATGGCTAGCCAATTGGACAGGCTACCTTTTTCATATGACAAAATGACCGACCTGTCAAAAATCCAAGATGGTGGAAGCAATTGAATATAGAATTTCTTTCGTCCTCATTGCTTTTCAATAAAAATGAGCAGAAAGTCAGAACCAATAATTATTATGGAAGAATAGACCTTCCTCGACAAATCAAGAATGCAACCAATCAAATCGGGTCATCTGCTGAAGAGCTACGGCCAGTTGAAGCGAAGCCTACTATTCGTTTTTCTATTCGAAAATGGACGAATAAGGCCCATTTTCAATAGTTTCTGCCATCTTGAATTTTGACATGTTGGCCATTTTCTTATATGAAAATGGCAGTGTGTCCAATTGGCTATCCATTGATACCAAATTTGGAAAAAACGGTTGGGAAATAAGGATATAGCGGACAGGATTCCTAAATTTGGGTCATTTATGCGGGAATAAGGAACCGGTAGGTAGGCTTCGCTTCAACACACCGTAGCTCCTCAGCAGATGACCCGGTTGGATTGGTTGCGGTCTTGAATTGACAAGGGAGGTCTACACCTTCATAATTATTATTGATTTTGATTTTCTGCTAATTTTTATTAAGAAGCAATGAGGACAAGAAAAATTCTATTTTCAATTGCTTCCGTCATCTTGGATTTTGATATGTACGTCATTTTTTCATATGAAAAAGAGAGCCTGTCCAATTGGCTAGCTATTGATACCAAATTTGAAAAAATCGGTTGAGAAATGAGCAAATGGTGGATTGGCGGGCAGGATACTTAAATTTGGATCAATTCTGCGGAAATGAAAAAAACGGAAAGTAGGCTTCGCTTCCACTCGCAATATCTCCTCAGCAGGTGACCCGATTTTACTGGTTGTTGTCTTGAATTGACAAGAAAGGTCAATTCCTTCATAATACATTATTGGTTTTGACTTTCTGGTAACTTTCAATAAAACAAAAATAAAAATAGCAACGAGAACAAAAGAAGGCCTATTTTCAGCTTTTTCTGAATTATGATATGTCAGTCATTTTGAAATACGCAGGAGATAGCCTATTCAATTGGCTAGCCACTGTTGAAAAGTTTAATAAAATCGGTGGCGAAATAAAAATTTCAGAAGGAAAATGTCCGAGCCCGGTTTTTTATGGCCCACCCGGTAGATGCAAATCCGGCTTTAGATGAACAATCTCACTTGTACAGATTGAAAAAATGTCTTTTCGGAACCATTTTTTTGAAGCTAAAGCTGCCTTTTTGCTCACACATCCAGCTCAAGTCTCGTTCACAACAAGAAACTGTTTTGATCCCGTACCTGAAGCGACTGCCAGTTTTGTAGTTTCGATTTGTTCAACTTGGACGTGCAAGCCTACCTTCAGATGAACAAACTTTTTTGTACAGTTTCAAATAATACCATAACGATCTATTTTGTGGAGCTGAAGCCTTGCTCACAGGCTCTCAATTTTTCAGGCTTCAAGGGAGTGCCAACGATTTGACGGTAATCGAAGTACAAGCTGAAGTTTAGAGAGATTATATTGATGGAGATGCAACTGCCCAGCTCATTTCAGTTTGAATTTTAACGAACTAAAGCTGGGTTTGCATCAAGGAACTAGTCAATCTGGTTCCGTTGTCTCCGACGAGTGCATTGAACTTGGTTTGTTCAACTTAGCTGTGCAAATCCAGCTTTAGATGAACAGACAAACCCGTACACGTACAGTTTCAAATAATATTCATTCAAAGCTCCTTTGGGAAGCCAATGAAGCTGTTTCACGAAGCTAAAGCTCCGTTTACTTTTCAAAATTTGTTAAGCTTCAGGCTAGTACCAACGAGATACAGATAGAGATTACATAGATACAATCATAGATTCCAATAGATATGTCATAGAAACCAATAAATATTGTACCACCGATACAGACCAACAGATATGCCATAGAAACCTGTAGATGTACCGTAGATACCAATGGATCTATTATAAAGACAAATGATATACTATTGATACCAGTACAAATGCAATAGAAACCAATAGATGTACCATGGATACCAATAGATATACAATCAAAACCAAGAGGTGTAAATGAGAGCCAATAGAGCGTTCTATGGGTTTGAATGTGCTGTAATTGGGACTTTTATAACGGTACATTTTAGTTAGTAGTTTCCGGAACACCTTGTACTTCACTCGTCAGTTAACAACTCCCGAGATTGTACATTGTCTGCGATTCTTAATTACTTTGAGCAATCAAAAACTTGCCGCGGAATCTCCAGCGCTTCGCTGATGAGAAAGACGTCGTGGAAAAATTGATGTGGCCGCGTTGGTTGTAGGTAGAGAGCGTTGAAGTTGCGGTGCGGCGTCGGCGGCGGCTTGGAAACCAAAGTTATTAAAACTTGTAATCTGTCAAAGTAAACTACTAATTGCCCTTTGTGCTATGCGCCACTCGTTTGCCTTTTAATTAATGTTTAAATTAATACAAGGTTTCAGAGCAAGGGCAACCGCAGGCAGGCAGGGGTTCAAACGTCGATTCCGATCATAGCTTCTCCAAAAACGTACTTATCGCCTTCCATTCGGAGGGCCTTCTCGATGAAGTTTGGCAGCAAAATAATTAAGCTCGGTTCACACGATCGAGCAAGACTGCAAAATTTTTGTGTCAATTGATGTGGCAAGTCTAAGCGATTGGTTTAAGGAATTGTATACGGCGCTCCATGCTGCAGTTCTGCATTATTCGCTAATTAAAGCCTAATTCACACGCCTGAATTCAACGTAAACACGAATTTCTAAACGAAGGACGTTTAAAAGACGTTATAAATAACCGCATTTTTTTGAACAAAATTCCGAAAAACCAGATCAAGGCTCTACAGAAAGAGCTTGAAACAGCATGATCCACTATTAGAATAAGCCCAATTTTCAGAATCGAGAGTTGAAGGTCTGAAAACAAGATATTTTTGAAGATGAGCATCCTTCTCTCCAACGACCAGGTGGTTTGCCAAAAGCGCCTATTGGCAGGTGCCTGTCGAGGAGGCATCGCGTCTCATCGCAGCATTCACCGTCTCAGGCCGAGGACTTTTCCAATTCTTACGCATGCCTTTCGGCCTGCACAATGCTCCAGCCAAGTGGCAGCGTCTTATGGATCGGGTCCTCGGGGTAGACCTTGAACCATACGTCTTTGTCTACCTCGATGACATAATCATTGTCACCACCGATTTTTTTAAACATCTGGAAATCCTTGAGGAGGTATTTCGTCGGTTGGAGAGGGCTGGACTCTTAGTCAGTCGCGACAAGTGTCGGTTTTGTTTGCCGGAACTACGATATCTTGGCTATATTGTGGACAGCCAGGGCTTCCGAGTTGACCCAAGTGAAGTGCAAGCCATACTGGACCTGCCAGCTCCCACCAAAGTACGCGACGTACGTCGCATACTCGGTTTATATCACGGACACTTTGAAAAGACGTTGTGATTTGGTTTGCCTTGGGTAGAACGGTTTCCGTTCAGTTTTTGGATATTTCAAGAGCAAGTTTCAACGTCGTGGATATGTTGAAAAAACGTTGTAATTTGGTTTACTTGCAATGACTTGGTTTTTATATTCCCAGTCAAACTCTATACCTACCAGTTTTTCGTATATCTTCAACTGAACCTCACAACGTGCTTTGAAAAAAGTGCCTTCTGGGACGTAAGTTCGTGAGAGGCATTTTCAAGCACGTTTTAACGTCATGGATACGTTGAAAAACCGTTGCTATTTGGATTACTTATGGAACTCTTGGTTTTCATACACCAGATCTTACACTGGTTTTTTTGTATTAGATATATTTTTTGATAGATACGACGTGTTCCGTTTCGTTGCTGGTGGGTATAACGTTAAGAAAACGTCGTGAGGATTACCAATCATTTCCATCATTACAAAAGGGATAAGAGACAAGGAGAGTATGTCAAAACATTTCCTAGTCAAGCAAGAAACTTTGTGCTTAGCTCGAACTGAAATAAGGCCAGGCGGTTACCTAATGGATTATTCCCTAGAAATGTCGTATGAATCCCTATAAATTCCTGGAAATCTCGTGAGAGTCTTCACAGTTCCCTAGAGATCTCATAGAGATTTTGAATCCTCAAGATTTCTTGAAAATTCCTAGAAATCTAGTAGAAATCTGTAGATACGCCTAGAAATCTTGCTCCAGTTTCAAAAAATCTCTACTAGGATTTTCGAAGAAATCTCAAGAAATCCCTGGAAATTCGCAGCAAGCCTCAAAAGTTTCATCGGAAACCTCAGAATTCTTTAGAAATCTTGTGAAAATCTTTGAGAATCCGTAAAACTTTTAGGAAGCTTCAGAAATCTTACATAAATCTGTGATTGATTTGAATTGTAGAAATCCCTATAAAACCTGCATTAATTCACAGAAATCTTAAGAAATTCCTGGAAATCCTTAGAAATCTTTAGAAATCTCAAAAAATCGTGTGGACATTCCAGAAAATCGCTAGAAATGCTCAGAAATCCTTAGAAATCTCTAGAAATCTCATACAAATCTTCAGAAATGCCTAGGAGTTCCGTAGAAATCTGTTGAACTTCTCGGAAATCCTCCAAGAATGCCTAGAGGCCATATAAAATAATAAAAACCGTTAGTACTACTTATTGACAGTTTTCAGGAATCCTTGAAAATCTTTGAGTTTTCGTAGAAATTCTTAGAAGTTCTTGGAAATCCTCAGGAATATTGTGAAAATTTCCAGGGAAATCCCGTTAAAATTTTCAGACATCGCTAGATTCATTCGCAATTCCTATGATTTCTTGAAAATCTCGGGGAAATTTTAGGAAATTCCTAGGAAACTTCCGAATTCCTTCACAAATTTTCAAGAATCGCTATAAATATAAATTCCGTGAGAATTCCGAAAAATCCTACAAAATTCTTAGAAATCCTCGGGAATCTTCACAAATCCCTAGAAATATCGTAGAAATTTCTAGAAATTCCTGGAAATCCCTTGAAAATCTTCAAAAGTCCCTAGAAGTTCCAGAGATATCTCAAGAAATCCTTAATAGTCCCACAGAATTCTTTAGAAATCTCGTGAAAATCTTTAGAAATTACCTATATCTTGTCAAAGTTCCAAAAAATATCTGCTAGAATTTCCGTAGAAATCTTTATAAATCCCTGGAATTCGCAGAAAGCCTCAAAAATCTTGTTGTAAGCCTCAGAATTATCTAGGAATTTTATAGAAATCTTTGGGAATCCCTAGAAATTTTCATAAAGCTTCAGAAATCTCACAAAAATCTCTAGAAATGTATTTACAGATATCTTCAGAAACTCCAAAATCATGAAAATCGTAAGAAATTAATAAGAAATCTGTAGAACTCCCTAGAAATTCTCCGAAATCCTGGCAGGTCTTATAGAAGCCTTCTGTGATGAAAAATGAATTATTAATTTATTTATTCATTCAGAAATCCCTGGAAACCGTATAAAATATCAAAAAAATTCCAGTAATTACTGACAGCCCTTAGAATCATTTGAAAATCTCTAGAGTTCAAGCAGAAATCCGTGGAAATTCTTTGAAAAATTCAGAAATATTGTACAAATTTCCAAGAAAATCCCGTTAAAATCTTCAGACATCCTTAGAAATCCTTAGAAATTTCTATGATTCTCTAGGAATCTTGTGTAAATTTCAAGAAATTCCTAGAAAACATCAAAAGTCCCTCGAAATCCTATACAAATCTTCAGGAATCGCTGTAAATCCTGTGAGAATTCCAAAAATTTCTACAAAATTCTTGGAAATCCTTGAAAACCTTCAGAAATCCCTGGAAATCCCATAGTGATCTCGAAAAATCTTCAAAATTTCTTTGAAATTCCTAGAAATTTTGAGGAAACTTGTAGAAGTCCTTAGAAGTCCCATAGAAATCTCGTGAAAATCTTTGAAAATCATTAGAAATCTTGCCAAAGTTTCAAAAAATCTCTACTAGAATTTCCGGGGAAATCTTGGGGAATCCCTGGGCAGAAAGCCTACAGGGTGTTTCAAGAATGATAGCAAAAAATTCAACTGTGGGTAGATTTCGTCAAAATATGACGAAAACCTATATACCATTTTGCAAATTTCGGCCTAATGACGAAGATACAGCCCTCCAAAGTTCACTTTTTTTGGATTTCAAAAATTTCTAACTCAGGAACGTTTCGACAAATTTAGCTTCAATTAAACAAAAACTAGTTTGTCATAATTATCTATCAACCTGCTAAATTTGGGAAGAATCCAACCAGCGGTGTAGGAGTTATGAGGGTCAATAATTTAGAAGCATCCGAAGAAAAGTTGACTCAAGGTGACCCCTCATAACTTCTACGCCACTGATTGGATTCTCTCCAAATTTGGCCGGTTATTAGATAATTATGACAAACCAGCTTTTGCTGAATTAAAGTTGAATTTGTCGGAACGTTCCGGAGTTACAAATTTTTGAAATTCGAAAAAAGTGAACTTTAGAGGGCTGTATCTTCGTTATTAGGCCGAACCTTGCAAAATGGTATATAGGTTTTCGTCATATTTTGACGAGATCTACCCACAGTTGAATTTTTTGCTATCATCCCTGAAACACCCTGTATATAAAAAACTCGTCGAAAGCCTCAGAATTACCTAAAAATTTGTAGAAATCTCCATGAGTCCGTACAGAAAGCTTTAGAAATTTTATATAAATCTCTTGAAATCCCTAGAAACTCCGCAAAAACTTACAGAAATCTTCAGATATTTGGTAAAAATCTTTAGAAATCCCCACCAATCCTCGAAATTTTTTAGAAGTTCAATATTCCAATAGAAACTTTGAAAGAATCCTCGAAATAATAAAATAAATCTCGTAGAGATCGCTGGAGATTCTTGAAAATTTTTCATAAATCTTTAGAAATCACGCGAAAATCTTGGAAACAATAGAAATCCTATACGATTCTTCACTCTCAGACGGAAAAAATCTTGTATGAGCAAATCACATACAAATCTTCACTCTCAGAACTCACTAGAAATTCTCAGAAACCTGTAAAAAAAAATTCAAAGGTCACTAGAAATATTGCAGAAATTTTTGTAAATCCTGGAATTCCGTGAATATCTTTGGAAATCCTGTAGAAATCTTTGGTAATTCCAAGTGTTGAAAAATCCACAAAAATCCCATACTATTCTTGATAAATTCCTACAATTCCTGTGAAAATTCCGAGAAATTCATAGATATTTTTAGGAATCCTCAAAAATCTCTAGAAATCTTCACAAAATTAAAATCTTCAGACATCTCTGTAAATCTTTCGAGATTCCTATGATTTCTCACGAATCTTGTGGAAAATTTCAGAAATCTTTAGAAAATTTCTGAATTTTCTAGAAATTGCATACAAATTTTGAGAAGTTTCCAAAATTTAAAAAAAATCCCATGGGACATCCAAGAAAAAGTGGTTCCGGTGAATTTGGCTAAATTTTTCATATGTTGTAGATCTTGATTCAAGAAATATATTCCTGAGAAATTGGACCCCTCCTATGAACAGTTTTTCCCCTACACCCCTAATAAGGCCAAAATTAGGAATAATCTCAATTTTTTTGGAATTCATGAAACTGGTTCTAATCGAACTCGTGATCATGGGAAAAATAATTAAAAAAATCCAAGCTGTGAATTGTGGTAGTTATCAAGAGGGTTGAGGGTCGAAATTGAGAAAATAAATTGAAATTCCGAATTTTTTTATTCTTATAAAATCTGAACAGAAATCAAGAAATAGTTTTGGAAAATCTAAATCAATGAATTGAAGGTTATTCTGAAGGGGTCTGGGGGTCGAAATCCAGAAAATTCAGTGAAATTCCGGAATTTGCGGTTCCCATAATATATGATTTTACGAGCAATGGGGAAATTGCTCAAAAAAATCTAAACCAATGAATTTGGGTGTTATTGAGGGGGTAGAGGGTCGAAATTGAGAAAAGAGTGGAGCTCTGGAACTTCCATTGTATCTAGGAAGATCTGGGCAAATGACAAAATGATAATACAACCAATGTGAATAAGGACTAAGTTCATCGTTTCTCGATCATCTTCACCCCTTACCCAGGTACCTGGGTACAACCATTATGGTATCTACTCACAACCACAATGAGGACTGGAGCGGGGGGGGGGGGGATGGAATCGAGACTTGCAACAGCATTATTAATTACAGTTCTCGAGAAGCTCTCCACGGTACAGCTTGTGTAAAAAAATTTACTGGACTATCTTTTTTTAAATAAACATAATTTTTGCTTCTGGTCATTGGTTGATTCAATGGGATTCCAAAAATAGATCGATATTGGAGGTGAGGCTCGATTTTTCAAATCTGAATTTTCAGTTCCAAAGGGTCTTTCAATAAGAGTGATAGAACTTTGACAAGATTTTGCTGTCATTTTTTGACATAAATACTCAGTATATCTTACAAAATCATCTTCTTTCAAGAAGACGGGGCCACGTGCCACACAGCAGGAGAAACCTAGGGACTTGTTGGCCAAAAACTTGCAAGGAAGAAAAATTTCGCGGAACGGCGATTTCAATTGGTCAGCGAGATCTTGCGATATTACGCCCCTGGACTTTTTTCTGTGGGGGTATGTGAAGTCCCTGGTATACAAGAACATGCCCAGAACCATTGAAGCCCTTAGGGACAATATTGTGCGTGTTATTACTAAAATATAGCCCGATATCTGCCAGAAAGTTATTACAAATTGGACTTCCCGTCTGCACGCCGTTAGACAAAGTCGAAGAGGCCATTTACTAGATGTTATTTTCCACACATAATGTTAAAAACTGTTCTTTCACATGAGTCAATTAGATATCGTTAACCCTGACATAATTTATTTAATCCCAATTTGAAGTTCTATCACTCTTATTGATAGACCCTATCTATATATGAATTTAAAGTTTCGGAATTTCTTCCTTTTTCTAGATTTTGACCACTGTCCCCTCAATAGGTGACCATCTCAATTTATTGATTCAGATTCTTTTAAGTTACTTCTCCATTACCCTTTTCCTAGAATGCTAATTCCTTCACTCGATTTCGACCCCCGCCCCCTCGATAATTACTCCAATTCATAACTTATATTTTTTATTCTTCAACTTAATTTGAGCCAGTTTCATGGATTTTAAAATGCTTGAGACAAATTCTTATTTGGACTATGGCCCGTATTCATAGTCATATCTTATGTCTTAAGACCACCTTTATCAATTTTCATGAGCCAATTTTCAGCAAACATAACCACGAGAAGAGGAAATTGTATTCGATTATAATATACAATACTTACAAGGAGATTCTTATACATATGAAATCATCTTACACCAAGCATAGGTCTAAATAAGCATGGTCTCAAGACCACCTTATATTTGAGGTCTGACTATGAATACGGGCCTAGGACATGGCTGTAGGCAGAAATTATGGTGGGTGGGAAAAGGGATGGTCGAGAAATGAAGAACTCAATCCTTGTGCAGATTGGTTTTATTATCATTTTGTCATTCACCCAGATCAATTTCTAGATAGATGAACTGTAAGGTCCAGAGTTTCATTGTTGTCTTGATTTTGACCCTCTACTTCCTCAATAACACCAGAACTCATTGGTTTAAATTTTTTAATTATTTTCCCAATAATGGGAATCGCAAGTTCCGGAATGTTACTCCGTTCTCTTGATTTTGACCCTCAGCCCCCTTCAGAATAACCCCCAATTGATTGATTTGGATGTTTTCAAAATTATTTCCCGATTATTATTCTGTTCAGATTTTATAAGAATAAAAAAATTCGGAATTTTAATTTATTTTCCCAATTTCGACCCCCAACCCCTTTGATAACTACCCCAATCCACAACTTGGATTTGTTTAATTATTTTTCCCAGGATCACGAGTTCGATTAAAACCAGTTTCATGAATTTCAAAAAAATTGAGGTTATCCCTAATTTTGGCCTTATTAGGGGTGTAGGGGAAAAACTGTTCAGAGGAGGGGTCCAATTTTTCAGGAATATATTTCTTGAAT
The DNA here is from genome assembly GCA_949128115.1 of Anaspis maculata. Classification (NCBI taxonomy): domain Eukaryota; kingdom Metazoa; phylum Arthropoda; class Insecta; order Coleoptera; family Scraptiidae; genus Anaspis; species Anaspis maculata. Next base: position 72,069,239 of record OX421966.1, read on the forward strand.
CAAGATCTACAACATATAAAAAATTTGGCCAAATTCACCGAAACCACTTTTTCATAGAAAACGTGCGGGGTCCTTTATCGAAATTCTTAGAAATCCTAAGAAATCTCTAGAAATCTCGCAGAAATCCTCAGAAGTCTCATAGAAATTTTCAGAAATCTCGTAAATGTTTTCAGAAATTCCTAGAGAACTTGTCAAAGTTTCAAAAAATCTCTGCTAGAATTACCGTAGAAATCTTAAAAAATCCCTGGAAATTCACAAAAAGCCTAAAAAATCTCGTCGAAAGCATCAGAGTTACCTAGAAATTTTGTAGAAATCTTTAGAAATCCGTAGAAATCTTCAGAAATCTCCAGAAATCCCTAGAAATCCTGCATGATATTACCAAAATCTTTGGAAATCCCTGGAAAACCTAAGAAACCCTTGGAGATCCCTACAAATCGTGGAGCGATTCCAGAAAATCGCTGGAAATCTTCGGAAATCCTTGTTAATCTCAAAAAATCTAATACAAATCCTCAGAAATGTTCATAAATTCCGGGGGAATCTGTTGAACTCTCTAGAAATTTTCAGAAATCCGCAAAGACTTATGAGAAGCCTTTTAGAAACCTCTAGAACCGTATAAAATATTAAAAATCGTTACGAATTATTGATAGTCCTCAGAAATCCTCGAAAATCTCTAGAGTTCTCGCAGATAACCCTAGAAATTCTTAGACATCCTTAGAAATATTATGCAAATTTTTAGAAAAATCCAAATAATATCTTCAGACACCCCTAGGAATCTTCCTAAATTCCTATGATTTCTTGGGAATCTTGTGGAAATTTTCAGAAATCCCCATTAAAACTTAAAATTCTCTAGAGCCCTATACAAATCTTCAGGAGTCTCTATAAATCCCGTGGGAATTCCGAGAAATCCTAAAAAATTCTCAGAAATCCGCGGAAATCTTCAGAATTCCATAGAAATGTCGTAGATATCTTAAGAAATCAGGTGAAAATTTTGGAAACAATGGAAATCACATACAAATCTCCACTCCCAGAACTCAGTAGAAGTTCTCGGGAATTCTCAAAAAATCTTATAGGCCAGGCGGTTACCTAATGGATTATTCATGAAAAAGTTGAATAGACGTTGCAAAGACGTCAGAAAATATACCTCTAGGTCATACAAGGTAGAAAAACGTCAAAATGGATTCAAAAATCTGTTCAGTAATTCAACCAATTTTTCTAGATATGGTAAAAAAACAATTTTGGCACGACGAAACGTCCCAATAAGTTAATAAGGATTCGATTCGGTACTGGCTGACAGCATTGGTTGAAAAGTAGCCAGGGAATTTGTTCCACTGACACCGGACAAGTGGAAAGGGAATTGTATACATGATGTTGATTTTCAGTTGTTTTAGGCAGATGTCAGGTTTTTTTTGGCGAGTTTAGTAATTTTATGCATGTCCGTCGATAGTGTTTTGGTCAGATGGAGTTTTCCAAGAGGCGTAAACAACTGACTGTGTAGGAGTAACATCAATTCAAAAAGATGTTTGTTTTTCGCGTGTTTTGAAATTTCTGCCCCGGCTTGGAGGGTTCTATTGTGAACGAAACGCATGTCAGTGGGTGGTGCCTGGTCAGTGAAGAGTTGTCGGGGAAAATCGATACACCATTATTTTGTTTATTGCTATGTATTTCTACTTTTGTTCAAGGTAACTACTAAAATTATTGGAAACATGATAAAGCTTTGTCGGTACTGTCGTGGAAGACACCGTGTAGTGGAAGGAAAATCAGAACCGTGTATTTGTATTATTTAGGAGCCTTTCTGAATATTTGTAGGAAAAATTGAGATGAAATAAAATTATGTGCAAAATTACAAATTTGACAGTTACGTTCCAATTGTTCATCTGAACCAAGTCTAGGTTTGAAAACTCAATGAATCCGGTTGAAAAAAGCAAAAGTTCAATACGGCGGCTTCAAACTGCGAAAATGTCGAATTTGACAAATGCATTTCGATTATCCATTTTGACTAAGTATTTGTTCAGAATCTTAATATAATCTGTTGAAAAATACGAAAGTTCTATATGGCAGCCTTGCAAATGTCACAATGGCAGATCTGACAGGTGCATCTCAATTGTCTACTAAAAGTAGGTGAAGGCTTGAAATATCAATCGGATAAGTTGAAAAATACAAAAATTCAATATGGCGCCCTCTTGAAACGTCAAGAATCAAAATTTGACAGATGCATTTTCATTGTCAACCTCAAGTGGGAGTAGGTTTGAAATCTCAATCAGATCGGTTGAAAAATGCAAAAGTTCAATATGGCGGCCTCTAGAACGTCAAAAATCAAAATTTGACAGATGCACTTCGTTTGTCAACCTCAAGTGGTCGAACGTTCATTTTGACATTTTGATCGCCAACCTCAAGTGGGTGTGGGTTTAAAATCCCAATCAGATCGGTTGAAAAATGCAAAAATTCAATATGGCGGCGTCTCGAAACGTCAAAAATTTTAATTTGGCAGATGCATTTAGACTGTCTATTCTTTGTTGGCATAGGTTCAAAATACCAATCGGATCTTGCGGTAATGATGATAGAAATGTCATGTAACTACGAGAAGAGACTGTCAATAATGTCAGTTTGGCGAGTCACGAAAATGGACACCGTTATATTATCAAGTAATTGTAATGTCAAGACCAATTTATTTACAAACAAAAAAGTGACCTCAAAGTGAAAGACATCCACTGAGAAATCAACATTCACAAATGACAAATGCATTTCGATTGTCTATCATGACCGAGTATTCATTCAATCTCAATATAATCTGTTGAAAAATACAAAAGTTCAATATTCGGAACAACATGGCGCGATTTCCGCATTCGTCATTAGATTTACTCGTGAAAATGTCCATAACTGTCAACATCATTGCAAATTGCAACGTAACCAAGAACCAAGAGCACCCGTGAAAAATACGCTGAAGCACTCGCGCGAAGCCGCCTAATATGAGATGAGTGCTGTGACATTATTGACATTTGCCAGTTTCACAAGTGCAGCGCCAGCAATGAAGCTGAATATTATGAAATTTTTAAAAATAGGACAATAAAAGGTCCGAAATAAGCATGCCAATCAAAACATGGACCCTTTCTGTAAGTGCAGCCACAAGGTTCCCTGGAATCAACACGGATTTTCTAGAAAACAAGTCGCGGCAAGATAAATGTGCAACTCGCCACGGAAAGTGTTATGGACAACGAGAGAAGCCCCTTCCTCGAAATCTGGAGCCTTTTAAAAACGGGTCCTAGTGCAAATACACTGTGAGTACCCCCCAGACGTGCTTTGCCCACCCCAACTCGCCTGTATCGGTGAAATTACCCCGTCAACACCGGAGCCGGCCTGCGAAATTTGATCAAAATGCCGTTCGAATTTGGATTGGCTTTTGTGTTTTGTGTCTGATGGACGCTCAAAAGTCTCCTCGAGGCCACAGTTCAATTTCGCACGCTGACACGGTACATTTTCTCCAAAAACACTGTTCAAATGCCTCGATGAGACGTTGAGTTTTCTAAAACCCAGAACGTCAGTTGACGTTCCTGTCACTTTGGCCATGCCGTGGAAGAATTTGATCAATTATACGGCGAAATTTCAAGAAAAAACCCCATCACGTGGCCCGCACCGGACGACACTAGGTCCGCGAAACCCGCCGGTCGGCATTTCACACCAAATTTCTCGAAATTCTCCCCAAAAAGCCAAATTTTTGCCGCATAAACGTAACAAGATGTTTGAAATGGACTACTCGAAGCGGCGGTTCCCTGAAAAAAATTGGAATGAATTATGAATTTTTGAAAAATCCCCTCAAATTCAGCAGAAATTCTGGAAATCTCCTATCGTCAACTTGCATTGCGGTTCGTTTGCGGAATTTTTTTTAAATACCCTGCCAAAATCTGACGTCTGGTTTTCACAAATTTCAACCAGCCGTCGCGTCGTTTGGTTCTCTCACCGATCAGTTTAGGGTGAAAAATAACCAGAAATGTTCCAAAAATTGACCATGAATCGATCATTCATGGTTGGATTTTTTCTTTCTTATCTCGATTCAAGTTTTGGAATTAGAACCAACTTCCGAATTAAAATAATAAAAGAGGGGCCACTCGACACAATGAATGCTCATTTATATAATAAAAGGGTGAGGGCATGCCCGTGCGGTATTGCTTAACTACAATATCAAGTCGAGCGAAACGGAACCGACCCTTATGTGTTGTAGATACTCACCGCCACTACTACTGTGACTACCGGATCTCGTCCCATTATAATGCTCGTATATATCTAACATTAAACTGGATTTGAATGACAATCAAATTGTTCCGTTGGAAATTTGTCACGCAGCGTGCCAGACACTAAACGGTACAAACCCACCCTTGATAATAATGCAAGCGAAACCACTCGTCGTCGATCTTGTTTGTTCAGAAATAAAAATCTAATCCCCTGCGACGACGTCACGGCAACAGCAGATGTCTTTTATATGTAAATACTTTGGTATAACCGAGGTTTTTTTTACGTCTTTTCTTCGAGGTTCCTTTCCCCTTTTAGTCCTTTCACGAATTAACATTAAACCCCGGCCGCATAAGACTTTGTGGCTTTTCTCTATCGCATCGCGCGGGCAAAAGGAAAGTTCATCACGCATCGGAGAGGATCGAGCAAGTCATCTTTCTTTTATAATAAAAACTGAGGAGAGCTTTTCGTAATATACTTTCAATAGAAAATGTGCAAGCGGGAGGGGGCGGCGGTGGTAATGGTGGCGCTGACAAACTGGTGCATGTCTAGTATAATAGGAGAGCCGGGAGTGAGGGATGTGATAAAAAGAAACGTTAGATGGATAATCTAGATAAAGGGAGCAAGCATCTCTTTGCTACTTCCACTATACATCCAGGGTGCTTATACGAAACCCCTCCTCAAAGCGGATTATGCTTTGCGTATAGTTCTCTGTTGGGTCTGTATGTGTGTGTGCGATGGTTGTCCAAACAGATCGGAGATAACATTATATTCCTGCCTAGTATATGTTGTTGATAAAGGGTAAAAGTGGAAGAAGCACTGGAAAGCAAAGCTTTGTTTTTGTATTTTCGGTCAGGCTTTGAGTGTAGGTGTCTATGCGAAAAGCTTTGCTGATGGCGTGTATAACTAGACAGTTTTGGAAAGCTTTTCTTTGCAAGAATACGTTCTGTAACGTCACTGCAACGTTTTCGCAACGTTTCTACAACGTTTTAACTACGTTTTTATGTATCATTGATCTGTTGAGCGCCTTGCTTGACTTTACTTTTGAACTGAGTACAGAATCTCCGTACAAAATCTGTTTGCTCTTGAAATATCTGAAGGCTAAACGAGAACTAAATCGCAACGTTTCATCAACGTGTCCATGATGTGAATATTCACGCAAATTTTTGTCAATACTTTCAGTTAAGCCGAATCATGGTTGAAACGTGTATATAATGCGTAGGAAAGCCAATTCAATTCTCCATCCAAGCGTAAATGCACGAGCATGCTATTTTGCTTTTGACAACAATTGCTCTTCGGCATTTTATAGCTTCACTCACATCTAATCTCGCATTTTACAACGTCATTTTATCGCGATTTGAAAGCATTGTTATGCTAGAAAAGTTGAATTTCACTGATAAATGCTTTTGTTGAGTGGCAGTTGATGAATACTTGAGCAGCAAATAAACTAACAATAACAAACGAGTTTTATAATATTCAGATGCTTTAGTGACAGGATTGCCCATGCCGGCGTCGTCGGTAAGTGCACACAGTTTATGGCTTGCAGTACCTACGAGAGCAACGCTTCAATCGCTCTATCGGTATCTATGGTATATCTATTGGTTTTGATTGTATATTTACTGGTATCTATGATATAATTATTGGTTTCTATGGTATATTTGTTGATTTATATTGTATATCTATTGGTTTCTATGGTACATCCATTGGTTTTTATTGAATATCTAGTGGAATCTTGAGATATATCTATTGATATTTATGACACATCTACTGGTATCTACGGTACATCTATAGGTTTCTTTGTGATATCTATTGGTAGGTATCGATGGTACACCTATTGGTTTCAATGACATATCTACTTGTAGATATACCATATCTGTAGCTAAAGCTTGAAAACATTCAATGAAACCTTCCTATAGTATATCTGATGGTACCTGGAGTTTATCCAACAGGATTTATTGGTATTTATGATAATATGTATTGGTACCTATCGCATATCTATTAGTTTATTTTGTACCTACATCTATTGGCATATGTGATACAGCTATTGGTACCAATGCTACATTAATTGGTTTTTATGATGTATACAGGGTGTTTCAGTTTTAATCGATAAAACTTTGGGATAAGACTCTCCTCATCCTCTTGATTCATAAAAATATAACATACGTGCCTGTCACTTGCTTTCTAAGAAAACCTAAGCAAATTAGCCTAAATTCAGCATAGACTGGTTTGTCGGGAATATCTACCTACCTGCTGAATTTCGAAAGAATCTGACTCGGAATCTGATCAGTAGCGTAAGAGTTATGGGGGGATCATCAATTTGGAAATATCTGAAGAACCTTTAAAAATTATGACCCCCCATAACTCATACGCCACTCAACAGATTCTTGCAAAATTTGGCAGGTAGGTAGATATTTTCGAAAAACCAGCCTTCGCTAAACCTGAGCTGATTTGGTTTAATAGTTAGCAAGTTACCAACTTTCAAGATAGAAAAAAGTGAACTTGGACACCCTGTATTTTCCTTAGGAAGTGAGTGACAGGCATGTATGTTATATTTTTTTGAATCAAGAGGATAAGGAGAATCTTATCCCAAAGTTTGATCGAATAAATCTGAAACACCCTGTATATTGGTATCTGGTAACTGGCGCACTCGCCTGAAGCTTGTGAAATTTTGAAGAATGAACGGGGCTTTAGCTTCGTGAAACGTAGATTTCTAGAGATTTATGTAGGATTTCTAAAGCTTTCTGAAAATTTCTACGGGTTCCTTAACATTTCCTCAAAATTTCCAGGTAGCTCTGAGGCTTTTGAAAAGATTTTTGAGGTTTTCTGCTTTTTTCCAGGAATTTTTCAAGACTTCTACGGTAATTCTGGTATATAGCAAAAAAAAGTGACAAGCTGGAGCGCTGGGAGAATACGGCCGATGGGCGGTGGAAGCTTCTCTCCAAAACTTTGAAGGTGCCATCAGCCGTAGCCGTAGGCCCCCGGCTTGTCACTTTATTTTTGCTCCAAAAGTCATTCTACTGAGAATAGAAAGTGTATGGGATATACCTAGAGATTTTTTTTTAAACTTTGACAAGATTTTGAGGAATTTCACAAGATTTTTTCAAGATTTCTGAAGATTTCTTTGGGACCACTATGGATTTCTTGAGATCTCTATGGGATTTCTGAGGACTTCTGGAGATTTCCACGGGATTTCCAGGAATTTCTAATTTCTACGACACTTCTGGAAATGCCTAAAGATTTCTGGGGACTTCTAAGAATTTCTAAGGATTTCTCGGAACTTTCACGGGAATTATGGAAACTCCCGAAGATTTGTATAGGATTTCTAAGGAATTCTCAAGTTTTCTAGGGGTTTCAGCAAATTTTCCAAGATTAGGAATTTCGAAAGATTTCTAGGGATGTCTGAAGATTTTAACGGGATTCCTCTGAAATACAGGGTGGTGAAAATTTCGATGCTCACCATTAGTATCTTGGAAACGGTAAGAGATACGAGGTCGGTTAAATTAGAAAAAAGTTGCGCATTTTTGTGGCGATTGAGAATCTGAAAATAAACTTTGAATATTTTGATTAGTTTACGATTTATCACGAAAAAACTGAAAATTTTGATTTCAGAAATTATTTTTTATCTTTCCAACCATTCAAGCTATTTCAATCAAACTTGGTAGTTTTATGTTTTTGATCACTCCGAGTCGATCAACGTTAGCAGAAGTTTTCCAGGCCTTCTAGATGTCAAATTATGATAGTCAACTTTTGTTTTTCTTATGGCCGCCATATTGGATTTTTGCACAAATAGATAGAGAAAAAAATTAGCTTTCCGAATTAGTAACCAACATGTTCTTTTTATGACATTTTTAGCGTCAAATTTTGAAATTTTCGTAAATTATTGACAAAATCGGGAATGCTTTGAAAAAGAATTGAAATATTATCAATAGCAACAACAGAAAATAGACAGATTGTGTTCAATTGACGTATCTAAGGGCCCGATACCAAGTTGCAGGCGCGAAGTTTGTGACGGCGTAACTCGCCAAATACAGCGCGGTCTGATTGGTTGGTATCCGCCGTTGCTATGGTAACGGCACTTACGGCGGTCTCAGCCCCAACTTGGTATCGAGCCGTAACTTCTTAATCTTGTTTTGTGCTTGTTTGTACAGAGAGCTCATAAATTAAATGAGTCAAGGGTGCCTGTGAATTCAAAAACGTCTGTCGAAACTAGGGTAATCCTTACTCCTTTTCTAATAAATTTGTCAAACTTTAACAAGAACGATATGCTAGTTCCGACAGACGGTTTTGAACTCACAGACACCCTTGACCCATTCAATTTATGAACTACCGGTACAAACAAGCACAAAACACGATTAAGAAGTTAGATACGTCAATTGCACACCATCTGTCACTTTTTTGTTGTTGCTATTGACACTATTGATAATATTCCAATTGTTTTTCAAAGCATTCCCGATTTGGTTAATAATTTACGAGAATTTCAAAATTTGACGCTTAAAATGTCATAAAAATAACATGTTGGTTACAAATTCGGAAAGCTAATTTTTTTCTCTATCTATTTGTGCAAAAATCCAATATGGCGGCCATAAGAAAAACAAAAGTTGACTATCATAATTTGACATCTAGAAGGCCTGGAAAATTTCTGCCAACGTTGGTCGACTCGGAGTGATCAAAAACATAAAACTACCAAGTTTTATTGAAATAGCTTGAATGGTTGGAAAGATAAAAAATAATTTCTGAAATCAAAATTTTCAGTTTTTTCGTGATAAATCGTAAACCAATCAAAATATTCAAAGTTTCTTTTCAGATTCTCAATCGCCACAAAAATGCGCAACTTTTTTCTAATTTAACCGACCTCGTATCTCTTACCGTTTCCAAGATACCAATGGTGAGCATCGAAATTTTCACCACCCTGTATACCGTCCGTTTTTTTTTCTAGGCCCCAGCTTATAGCGCCTTTATTATGGGTTTTACACCCAACATATGATATATTTTTGAAATCAGACGAACAAACTTTTTCGATTGATGGTATGTCAATTTTTTTTTTTTTTTTTTTTTTTTTTTTTTTTGAATTTCATAAAATTATTTTGTATACATAGGTATATCTTAAAAAGAAAAATAAGCAAAAAAATTGTGTATAACTCAGGTAAAAATATAAAATATTTCTGCCAATGATTCTGTAGTTGGAAAAGTTCCCATGACTGAAATGGCATTAGCTTTTTGTATAGTCCCACTGATACGTTGGGTTAAAAAAGATTTTGAACGGGACTCTCCAGTTTGACGGTGTAAAAGTCTTCCTAAACTGTCAATGAATCAAATTATGTAAATTATCAATTATGATGTCATTTTTTGACAATTGACGGAATAGTACTTGTGACACACCATTTTAAAACCCATACAATTCTTAGGAGAACTGTGTTTTCATTTCTAGAATAGGATGTCTTTTACAGCTTCTGGAGGTTTTTGAATAGGAAAAATTGTTAAAATTCAGGAATACCTACTCAATAATTAAAAGGTATTTTTAATATCAACTGATGATAATATTCGGATTTCAAATCGTCCAAATTAGCGGGAGACTCTATAAACGCCTTATCTTCCAGATAGCTCATAAAAAAATCGAGGGGGTCATACCTGGCCACCTCGGATACTATTGCGTTAGGCTGGCAGTTCCAATTCACCGGTCGTTATTATTATTATTTCGTATGGATTCAGTACATTGCACAATAAAGAAAGAAAAATGTATAAAAAGTATAAATAAATGATAAGTAAATTGGTGAAAAATCAAAGTTGAATGTCAAGATTTTCCAGCCATAGAAGTGCCTCCGGTGTCAGAGTAAGGAATTCTGTCACTGGGCCTCGATATAATCTTGTCGGACATTGACTCACTATGTGGTCCACCGTTTGAAATTCAGCTCCACAGTCGCAGCGGGGGCTGTTGGTCATGCCCCACTGGAACAGTGAGCTGGCACATCTTCCGCAGCTTGTTCTGACTCTATTTAGTCTAGACCATAATTTCCTTGGTAGTTCAAAACCATCCATAGCAATGGTTGGGTCAGGAGGAGGGATGCCTCTAGTGGGTTTGTGTGCATTCCATTCGGTTACCCATTCCGTGTTTACATTGAAGTCATTGAGTCTTAAAGCAGTTCCTATCGCTGGTTTTCTAGATTTTAATCTCAATTGTTGGAGGACTGGAATATCTAGTTCAACCGGTCGTTGAATCTCTTATTCAAGGAACAAGGAGACGGTCATTTCGAGTAACTTCTTCAGGACATTTTCTGTTTCATTGTGATTATTTATTGATAATTATCATTAGTTATTATTAAAAATACCTGTTTCGCCTATACTTACGTACTTATTGAGTATTTCTGAATTTCAACAATTTTTCCTATTTGAAGACCTCTAGAAGCTGTGAAAGACATCCTATTCTAAAAATGAAGACAGTTTTTCTCAGAATTTAAAGGACTTTAAAATGATGTATCACAAGTACTATTCTGTCAATTGTCAAAAAATGACATCTGTCAAAAATAATTTGGCATACCATCAATCGAAAGATTTTGTTCTTCTGATTCCAAAAATATATAATATGTTGGGTGTGGAACCCATAATAAAGGCGCTACGCGCTGATGCCTGAAAAAAAAACGGACGGTATACAACATTTCTAAGGATTTCCAAGAATTTCTAGGAATTTCTCCACGAGAAATTGAAATCTGAAATATACAAAAAGCTAATGTCATTTCAGTCATGGGAAATTTTCCAAGTAAAGAATCATTGGCAGAAATATTTTATATTTTACCTGAGTTATACATTTTTTTTTTGTTCATTTTTCTTTTCAAGATATATGTATACAGAATAATTTTATGAAATATACACCTATATATCCAAATCTGAAATTGCTTCACAATTTGTAAGGATCTCCAAGGCTTTCTGAGGTTTTCTAGAGCTTTCTGAAGATTTCTACGGATTCCTAAAGATTTCTACAAAATTTCTAGGTAACTCTGATGCTTTCGACGAGATTTTTGAGGCTTTTTGTGAATTTCCAGGGATTTTTGAAGATTTCTACGGTAATTCTAGCAGAGACTTTTTGAAACTTTGGCAAGATTTCTAATGATTTCTAAAGGAATTTCTGAAAATATTTAACGAGTTTTTTGAAGATTTCTATGGGACTTCTGAGGATTTCTACTAGAATTCTAGGAATTTTCAAGGAATTTTGAGGATTTCTGAAGATCTCTATGGAATTTGTAGGGACTTCTGAAGATTTCCACGAGATTTTAGAAATTCCTACTACACTTCTAGGAATGTGTAAAGATTTCTGAGGATCTCTACGAATTTCTATGGGCATCTCGGAATACTTGTGGGTATTTTTCACGTTTTGAAAAACTTCTGAAGATTTGTATGCAATTTCTAGGGAATTCAGAATTTTTCTAGAGATTTCTGAAAATTTGCACAAGATTCTTGAGAAATCATAGGAATTTCGAAAGATTTCTAGGGATGTCTGAAGATTTAATTTTGTAGGATTTCTAGAGATTTTTGAGGATTCCCAAAAATATCTAAGAATTTCTCAAGATATTCACGGGAATTGTAGGAACTTGATAAGAATAGTATGGGATTTTTGAAGATTTTTCAACATTTCTACTAAAATGGAGAATTTTTAGGGATGACCAAAGATTTCTACAGGATTTCTAAAAATATCCACGAAACTCCCAGGATTTCTGTGAAAATTTCGTATTTGCATCCATTGGATTGACGGGCTCCATCGGGTTCTATACCTTTCATTTTGAGTTGCAATTTTTTACCCCCCCTTCAATAACTCGAAGCCTCGGGGTGCGATTTTTGGCAATTTTAGATATGTAGTAGGGCACATATTTCCGGACAGAATATCAAATTTTCAGGACGTTCATATTTTTGCCGAGGTATTGGCAATTTTTATACCATGTTTCCTGTACTAAAACAAAGTTGGCCTTAAAATGTATTGAAACAACGTATGAAGGCAGCATTTGGAACTTTGCTTGTGAAAATGTACTCCTCACTCATTTCTACATGTAGTTTTAACTAAACAGAACTAAAAAATACCGACTGCGGTACCAGAGACCGGCCAGGAACCATTTTTGCAGAATTTACCCCTAGCAGGTATATTAACCGCAATACAGTGTCTCTGACGCAAAATCTCGCGTGGCGCCACATCTGGAATTGCGAAGGAGGGTCTTCTGAACAAGTATGCCAAATTTCATGCTTTGATCACAAAATGCACAGACCATTCCGCTAGCCCCCCCACTATAATAGTTATTCTGGAGTCTACTCTATAGCCCCAAATAACCCTATAGGTATCTACTTCATGGTTTTTATCTCTCAATCAAATTATTAAAAAAAAACGGGAAAAAAGATTTTGAGGTTCCTTCCGGAAAATTTGGATCTTCCAAAGCACAATTTTCAATTTCCTACAAATTATTTTCAATCATGAACTATGCTCGGAACTATGTATATGCCGTGAAGTAGGTACCTATTAGACATGTTGTAATATTCATATCATATGCTATGTACATTCTAAAAAGTATATGGTTACGGTAATATATTCCTGTCATGTGATATGAATGTTGGGGAATATGCTGCATCCAGTCTGAACATACCTACATGGAATATGTTTTGCACACCACATGTTATGGGGGATACGAACAATGGTGACACTGGAACCAGCTTTCTTCATTCGCAGCATGTTCCAACATGTGTTTTTTTTGAGATGACTTTTGTCGTGTGTCGTGTTTTTTGAGCTCGGTACGAACAATTGTTGCACTGAAGCCAGTCGATTTCTTAATTTGCAGCATGTTTCCTTATCATGTGCTTATTCAAAGCTGATCTTCGTTTGGTTCGGCACGAACAATGGTTGCACTGGAACCACTTGATTTCTTTATTGGCAGTATGTTTCAACATGTGCGTTTTCAAATTTGACTTATGACTTGAACGATACGAACAATGGTTGCACTGGAACCAGTTGATTTCTTCATTCGCAGCATGTTTCAACATGTGGATTTTCAAATGTGACTTTCGTTTAGTCCGGTACAAACAATGATTGCATTGGAACCAGTTGATTTCTTCATTCGAAGCATGTTGCAACATGTGTATTTTTAGATATGACTTTTGTTTAGCTCGGTACGAACAATTGTTGCACTGGAACCAGTTGATTTCTTTATTGGCAGTATGTTTCGACATGTGCGTTTTCAAATTTGACTTATGACTGGATCGATATGAACAATGGTTGCAGTGGAACCACTTGATTTCTTCATTCGCAGCATGTTTCAACATGTGGGTTTTCAAATGTGACTTTCGTTTAGTCCGGTACAAACAATGATTGCATTGGAACCAGTTGATTTCTTCATTCGAAGCATGTTGCAACATGTGTATTTTTAGAGATGACTTTTGTTTAGCTCGGTACGAACAATTGCTGCACTGGAACCAGTTGATTTCTTTATTGGCAGTATGTTTCAACATGTGGGTTTTCAAATGTGACTTCCGTTTAGTCCGGTACAAACAATGATTGCATTGGAACCAGTTGATTTCTTCATTCGAAGCATGTTGCAACATGTGTATTTTTAGAGATGACTTTTGTTTAGCTCGGTACGAACAATTGCTGCACTGGAACCAGTTGATTTCTTTATTGGCAGTATGTTTCAACATGTGGGTTTTCAATTGTGAGTTTCGTTTAGCCCGGTACAAACAATGATTGCATTGGAACCAGTTTTCTACATTCGCAGCATGTTTCAAAATGTGGGTTTTCAAATTTGATTTTCTTTCGGCGCGGTACGAACAATGACTGCAGTAGTTATACTTATTGATTTTCCCACTTGAATCATGCGTTGACATATTCAGTTCTACAACTCCAATATCTCCGGCGGTCCTTCTTGCACCAGCCCTATCCAAATCTAGCGACTCCTTGTCTTGGGCCTCTTCAGTGGTTTGTTGTGATATCCCCGCCAGCTTATTTCGACACAAATCGTGGTGTTTTACAAGAGACAAACTGGAGTCCGACTTGTATCTGCAGAAGTCGCATGGGTATCTTTCAGTTTCTTCGCGGAACGTCCAATTTTCATCGTTTCCGGTCGTCCCCAAACTATGTGCTTGTTTGCAATGTTCGTACAATTCGAACTGATAGTAGCTTTTGTAGTCGCAGCAGATGCAAGGGAATTGTTGCGGTTCGACGATGGCATGGTACAGTTCGGCCGCATAAATATTTTTGTGATCTCTCTGGACGTGGTGGACGAGTTGAAAGGCGGATTCAGTCCGATGTGAACATTGCGAGCAGTTGTACTCGCCAACCATTTCGGGAAATTCTAACCTAAAATAGCACAGAGATGGAATTTTGATGTTAACATTCTTAACATTCACTAGCAATACTAACATTTCAATTGGATAAAGAGGTACAAATGGAAGTTATATCGTCAGCAAACACAAAGAAATGATACGTAAGACAGAACACGGGCCACCATAGAACAGGGTAGGGAACTTTCACCTAAGCTGCCAACAACCAACAACAACGAGAGCCGTCGCGCCCTCTGATAGTCAATGGCTCGCCTCTAACTAAAATCATGGCGCGCTATTTAAACATAATAGTGACGGGGTTAACGGCCAAAAATGAAATGATCTGTGCATTTTGTGATCAAAGCATGAAATTTGGCATACGTGTTCAGAAGACCCTCCTTTGCAATTCCAGATGTGGCGCCACGCAAGATTTCGCACCAGAGGCACTGTATTGCGGTTAATATACCTGCTAGGGGTAAATTCTGCAAAAATGGTTCCTGGCTGGTCTCTGGTACCGCAGTCGGTATTTTTTCGTTCTGTTTAGCTGGAACTACATGTAGAAATGAGTGAGGAGTGCATTTTCACAAGCAAAGTTCCAAATGCTGCCTTTATAGGTACGTTGTTTTAATACATTTTAAGGCCAACTTTGTTTTAGTACAGGAGACATGGTAAAAAAATCTGTTGTGGGGCGACACAAAACTTTCCCGGCGGTATCCAGAGACGTCAGTAATGATTTTGATCGAAGTGTCCCTTCGGGAGGGGGCGATTCGATTTGGAAATCGATGAAAAAATTCTATTTAGTCGAGCGTTTAGCGAGCATCCTGCATCCATTGTTGAGCGGACAGAAAAAATGACAGGTTAGGTCAGTTTTCCAAGGTGATGAAATGATCCAAAAGGTAGAACTAGGTAGCTAACTGTTGTGATATCTCAAAAATGCAATGCTGGTTCCTTATTGAAATTTTTGTTCCTACTTCAGATATGATGATGAAATTACAAAAACTTGATTGAAAACTTTCACTGCATCTGTGTGTCAAATTTCAACTCTATATTTTCAATTTAGAGCTTGGGCAGACAAACCCAGACCCAATGTGCCACCTGAGGGCTTCCGATCAAAATCATCCACCCAAAGTCTAATCAGAACATTCCAGGCTGAACTTAGGCCTCCGTACCTGATTTCGATTTGATCGGATCAATAATTCGGTAATTATCGTGACAGAACCGCTTAATTTGTACGATCGCATGAGTGGTTTTATATTTTCAGGAGAAAAATTTCCGGGAAATTGGAGAGAAATTATTGGAAAATGTTCAAGAACCAGTTATCTATTCTCTAAAAAAAACAATTCCAAGAAATCTGTTCACGGAATAAAAAGTTGGAAAATTTGCAGTTTTTCCAGAGAGGAAAACTCGGCAACTGTTGATCCGATTTCGAAAATTTTTCCTCCAAAAATTAGCTCAATCTTTTCTCTAACTTTTATTCACAGCATGTCTGCACCTAAAATTAATATTTCGTGGGGCCTACCGCATGTAGAAGTTTGCATTGCGTTTTTCTCAAATTCACGGAATGTGCAAATTTCATTTTGAAAAAATTACAGTCGGAAAACCGAAACCGTGTCAACTCTGAAAATAGACCTGCACGACGCTCAAGACAATCTACTTTCGATATCAGTCGAAATTTTTGAAAAAAAGTCGATCCCCGAGCAGGAATAAATTTTTGAGTGGAGTCCTGCTACAAAGGCGAGTCGTGCTGGTCGAAACACCGGCGAGAGCCCCTCCTGAGTGGCAACGGCCAGGAGAAATTTCGAAAATTCATTACGCTCAACTGGAGAATGGTGGAAAACTGCAACTGCGGCCTCAATTTGACTCTTTTGTTGTGTTGCTTCCTGCCAAATCTGGTTCCAATCCATCGGATAGATTTTGAATTATTAATTGGTAAAGTTTTGAACTTTAACATTTTTTATTATTTGACAGATGACAGATAGGGCAATGTTCCCAACTGTTATGAATACAGTTTTTCAAGGGCTTTCAAATGACATATTGCAAGTTGAGTTCCGTGAGATATAGCTTCTGGCATTTGATGATAGTGACAGTTGGGTTTGACAGATGACAGCCAAAAACTAATGGGCTCTTTTCAGGAAACAACCATGTTTGTATACCAAATATCAAGTCGATCCAGTCAACTTTACGGCAGTTATCGTGGAAGATCACAGACAGACACACACACATACACACACACACACATACACACATACACACACACATACACACATACACACACACACACAGACAGACATCATTCTGAAAATGGTCTTAATCGTCTTGGAGGACCTCAAAACGGATATATCAGGTGAAATCTCAAAACTTTTTTTCTGCACGATTACAATACTTTCCCTCCGTGTTCGTGGGTGGGCCGGGAAAGTAGAATTGCCAAAACCTCGGCAAAGATATGAACGTCCTGAAAATTTGACGTTTTCAGCGTCAACAAATACGAATCATAGAAATTTCTAAAGATTTCCAAGGATGTCTGAAGATTTTAACGGGATTTCTCTGGAAATTTATACAATCTTTCTGAGTTTTTCAAAGAATTTCTAGGGATTTCTGCGAGAACTCTGGAGATTTCCAAATGATTCTAAGGACTGCCAGTAATTACTGGAATTTTTTGATATTTTTACGGTTTCTAGGGATTTCCAAAGAATTCTATAAGATTTGCTTGGATTTCGGAGCATTTCTAGGGAGTTCTACAGATTTCTACGAAATTTCTAAAGATTATTTGCATGATTTTTGGAGTTTCTCAAGATACCTATCTGTAAATAGATTTCTAGAGATTTCTGTGAGGTTTCTGAAGCTTTATGAAAATTTCTACGGATTCCCAAAGATTTGTATGGAATTTCGAGGTAATTCTGAGGCTTACGACGAAATTTTCAAGGCTTTCTGCGAATTCCAGGGATTTATAAAGATTTCCACGGAAATTCAGCAGAGATTTCTTGGAACTTTGGCAAGATATCTGATAATTTCTAGAGACTTTTACCAGATTTCTGAAGAATTCTGTAGGACTGTTGAGGATTTCTTGAGACATCTCTGGAATTTTTTGGGACTTTTGAAGATCTTCAAGGGATTTCCAGGAATTTCTAGAAATTTCTACGATATTTCTAGGGATTTGTAAAGATTCCCGAAGATTTCTATAGATTTTTATAGGATTTCTAGGGAATCCTGATGTTTTCTAGGAATTTCAGAAAATTTTCACGTGGTTCCCAAGGAATCATGGGAATTTCGAAAGAGTCTGGAGATGTCTGAAGATACTAACGGGATTTCCCTGAAAATTTGTACAATATTTCTGAGGATCTCTAAGAACTTCTGGGAATTTCTACGAGAATTCTGAAGATTTCCAAGGATTTCTGAGGACTGCCAATAAGTACTAACGGTTTTCAATATTTTATACGGTTTCTAGGAATTCTTCGAGGCTTTCTCAGAATTTCCAAAACTTGTATCAGATTCAGATTTCTAGAGCTTTCCTAAGATTTCCTAGGATTTCTAGCGATTTTCTGAAATGTCTACACAAATTGTTGAGACTTCTAAAGATCCTGAGGATTTTCAGGAATTTCTCAAGCTTTCTGTGAATTGATGCAGGGTTTCTAGGGTTTCTACAGATTCATGTAAGATTTCTAAACCTTTCTGAAACTTCTCACGTATTCGCAAAAATTTCTACAAAATTTCTAGACACTCATGAGGTTTTCAACCAGATTTTTAAGGCTTTCTGATTTTATGGGACGTCTAAGGATTTCTACAGATTTCTACTAGATTTCTAGGAATTTTCAAGACATTTTGAGGATTCAAAATCTCTATCAGATTTCTAGAGAATTGTGAAGACCTCCACGAGATTTCTAGGAATTTCTAGGAATTCATACGACATTTCTAGGGATTTCTGAAGATTCAGGAATCCCGAAAGATCCACTGGAAGATCTGTATGGGATTCCAAGAAAATTTCAAGGATTTATAGCAATTTCTATAGATATCTCAAAATCCCAATTTTTTAATCTTTGTGAACGATATCGGTCTTAACGCACACCTAACAATGTTCGCGGATGACACAACCGCCGCTGTTTCTGCCTCGGATCTTGGTACCCTTTCTTCGGGGGCGACTGAGACGATTAAGATTATGCAGGCTTATTGTGATTTGAACGGGTTAAAGCTGAATAAAGACAAAACTGACTTTCTTCTCTTTTCGAACAGAATAACAAACTCTAGCCTCTTGGTTCGTTCGGATGGCAAGTCTGTGGAACAGAATTATTCTGTCAAGTTTTTGGGCTTTACTTTGGATTCCCAGCTTTCTTGGTCTAGTCATGTTGATGCAATAATTGGAAAATCTAAAGTTTCCCAATTCGTTTTGTGGCAGCTTCGTGATAGGGTCAATGTTGATATTTTGAAAATGTACTATTATGCATATGTCCATTCTATTTTAAGCTATGGGATTGTTTGTTGGGGCAATAGTTCACGTGTATCTGATTTGTTTGTGGCTCAAAAAAAAATTATACGGACTATGTGCTTCAAAAAGCAAAACCAGTCTTGCAGGCCTCTTTTTGTGAGGCTCAACATTTTAACTGTACCGTCCATTTATATCTTAAATAGGGTAGTGACCGATTTTTTTTTTATTATTTTTTTTTCAAAGTTCACTTCTTGATAAGTGACGCTATATAGTTAACAGATTTTTTTTCGTAAGTTTTCTTGGTGAAAAAAATTCATGAAAGTTTTCGATCATTTCAAATTTGGCGCGATGACGTCGCAATCTTTCATAGGCGGAGAAGCAGGCTTGACAACATTATACAGAACTTACTACAAAAAGCACTAGCGTCAACCCCTCAACGCTCATAACAGCTGATGGTTATATTGTTAACGCTTTGTGTATCTGTGCGGTGATTCGTGTTGTTTAGTTGTTTTGCTTGAAAATATGGAAAGTTGGTAAAATCTTTCATGATTTATGAATATTCCAAGACTACATCAGACTTCAATGGTTATGTTATGCTGGCAAACGTCAACGTCAACACTGACACACAGCAACGGAGGTGTGGTCATCCCCACTACTGTCAAAAGATTGAAACGTCACAGCCCGCCTCACAGCTCGGTAGATTTGAAATCGTTCGCAAAAGTAGCCACTTTCAAGGCAGATTTTGAGACACTTGGAACTTTTTTTTTCGAATTTTCACGAAACGTAGTCTTGTTATTAAGGCTCTACATTCGATTAGTATGATTTTTTTCTATATTTTTGGATGGTGGTCACTACCCTATTGTGTTTTGTACGTTCACAAGAATAAACCTGATTTTAGCTCTTCCAGAAATGACAAAAGTGTATATAATTTTAGACAAAACTTTAATGTTGACATTCCTGTACATAGGTTGAGTAGTTCCTCTAAGGGTCCCTTTGTTATGGCTGTGAAATTATTTAATAAGTTACCTGCTTCGTATAAAGTGATAAATAGTTATAGTCTATTCAAGAGAAATGTAAAATATCTGCTACTATCTCATACGTTTTATAGTGCTCAGGAATATCTGAACTGTGTTACACTGGGTGAATGAGCCTTCTACAATGCACCTAACTGTCTGTGATATTTACCATAGTGTATTTACTGATATTTTGTTGTTTATTTCCTGTTTTTTCATTGCTTGTCAATGCTTACTATAATTTTATTATGTACCTACTCATATGCTGTAAACATCAGTCCAAAGAGTGAATAAAGTTGAAAGTTGAAAGTTGAAAGTTGAATCCCTTCAGAATTTCTAGGGATTTTTGAAGATTTCTACATGATTTCCTGGGGTTTCTAGAAATACTTCGGGATTTTGTGAAGATTTCTAGAGAGTTTCAAAGATTTCCAAAAAATCTATGAATTAGAATGTTAGAATTTCTAAGAATTTTCAAAGATTTTGTACGAGATGTCCAAGGATGTCTGAGAATTTTTGGTGAGTGATAAGAGTGAAGATTTGAATGTGATTTCTATTGTTTCGAAGATTTAGACGAGATTTTTAGAGATATTTTGAAATTCCTAAAAGGGTATAAGGTAAGTACAGGGATTCCTGAAGATTTCAACGGAAGTTCTAGTACATATTCTTTGGAACTTTGGCAAGATTTCTAATGATTTCTAAAGATTTTTCACGAGATTTCTGAAGATTTCTATGAGACTTCTAAGGATTTCCACAGATTCAAACGTTTCATTAAAGATTTGTGCTCACACGGATACGTCTAAAGTGACTGAACACAACTTTACTGATAGATCCGCAAATGAAACCCTCATTCACCAACCATATGGCTTTCGGTGCGACATTGTCGGCAACAGCACGTTTCGTTTAAAGAATTTCTCTAATTATAATTGACAAAATGCGTTCCGTAAATTATTGATCAGTACAGGTTCAACTATCTACTAACCGTACAATTGAATTATTATAGGCAAGGGGACATGGTGAAGTGGTAGGGTACCTGCCCGCATATCGGACCCCTCCTTTGCTCTCGTTAAACTACGATGATGTACCAGTAATACCACGATAATAAAATTAATAACACCGACCCGTCACCGTCCGCTAATAAATCGATTGGAGTGTAAGCCCATCGGTCGGATAGCAAGTATTCGAGCTGGCATATAATACACAAAATTGACGGAATTTATTTTTTCTTCTTCTCATTCCCATTCAATGGGCAGAGCGGTTTACGCGGTAAGCTTTGATTGATGATTTGTGTTCCACCCCCGGACAAATTGTTCCATTTGCCACCAAAACGCTAATATGATTGATTATATGCTATCTTTTGTTCCCTCTTGCGCCCGTGGGTTCTCCGCCACCACACGATCCCCCTTTCCACACTCCCTTCCGCACATGAAGCTCGGGTTAAAATTTCAGTTTTGGTCCGTCGGTAATTCCTCTCTTTCTCTTTCCTCTTCTTCCCTGCCGCCGCCCCCCCTTCCCCCTCGTGCCGCTTGATATTCCCCGACATAGAGGATCGTGATTTATGACAAGTGTTTGCGGCGTTCATTTGTCAGCAGCTATGGTTGGAAGGAGCAGGCCAAAGCTCCCGCGAGCTTTAGAAACAAACTCGCGAAGTTTTCGCTCTTTCTCTCGAGTTTTTCTTTTGAAGCGGGGGGTCGGCGGGGGGAAGCGCGAAGGAAGCTGTTGGGTTGGCTGCTGCCGAATTGTGTATGTAAATTTGTGGAAAACGCGTGAAAAATCGACTGCCACGCGGGACCCCGCGTTTATTTTTAATTTTTGTCAAGTTGCAACCCTGAATTTAAACCATCATTCGCATCAAACCTTTGCGATAAATCAAATGTTGATCTATCGGGGCAGAGGACATTTATGCCGAAGCACTAACTGCAAACATCACTACAATGTACACAAAGCTCAATATACTGTTTGCAGGCACTCACGAAAGCCAATAGAGTCCAAAGCTCGGTTATTAGGTGGGCCCTGTGTTCTCCTGTGGAGCTTTTGACGGAAGATCCTCAAAAAGGCAATCGAAGCTCAATTTAACTGATTCAGAACTATGCCCTAGAATCCCAACTGAAACTTCGCTAAAGCCCCGTTCACTTGGTCCTGCAGAGCTTGAACGAGTGACAGCTTGCGGAAAGCAACCAAAGCTCGATTTACTTGACTTGAAAATCTGGAACGAATTCTTTGATGAAACAAATGGAGCTCAGTTCACCTGCTCCTTTCTTGTGTGAGTGCTCAGTAAATACTCTTCCGAAAAACCCATTCACTTGGTTGGTAGAGCTTTTGGCAGGTGAAAGCTTCAGAGAAGTAGTAAAAACTTGACTTGAAATGAATGCCTCAAAAAGACAACTGAAGCTCAGTTCACTTGTTCCTTTTTTTGTGCAAGTACCTACCTTCGGAATACTGCTATTAAAGCTCGGTTTCATTAGTCCTGTAGGGCTTTTGGCAGTAGATATCTATCGAAAAGGCGCCAAAGCTCGAGTTAATCTGAAACGAATGCCTCAAGGAGACAACTAAAGCTCGGTTCACTGAAGGAACTGTTCAAAAACAGCGCGTTTTTGAGCGAATACTTTTTGAAATATCACTATTAAAGCTCGGGTTTGTGCTGTAGAGCTTTAAGTAGGAAGCCGTGAAAAAACACTCTAGTAGTCCAGCAGAAAGAGATGATTCCTTCAAGCACATTTAGAGGAGTGTCTCAACTGCGCATGTGCGGCATAAGGGGGTGGGGGAGGTATGGTAACATCTCACACAGTTGAGACACTCCTTCAAATGTGCTTGAAGGAATCATCTCTCTCTACTCACTCCAAGCTCGGTTTACTCGATTCCAAATCAATGCCTCAAAAAGACAACTGAAGCTCATTCCACTTGCTACTTTTTTGCCAGTACCTCTGAAATATTACCACTAAAGCTCAAGTTTGTGTTTAGAACAAGCTTAAAAAAGATCAATTGATTGTCACCAAGGCCGGAATTAGTGTACTTTAGCTTTCAAGCGTGAAAGAGGCTTTAAAACCGTTATGACGTTGTCAAAAGCGAGACAGCGCTTTTCTTAAATTCACGCTTGAATTTGTGTTCAGAGCTAGCTTGAAGAAATCGTTTGCTTCTCGCGGAACCCATAATTAGTGTTATTCAAATCTTAAATGAGTGTAATTTAATTTCGGAAGCATAAATGGGTCTTTAGAATCGTTATGGCGGTGTCAAAAGCGAGGAAGCGCTTTCCTAAAGCCACGTTAAAATTTATGATCAGATCTAGCTTCAAGAAATTAATTGCTTGTTGCTGAAGTCATAATTAATGTAACCTAAAGCCTAAATTAGTGTAATTTATTTTTCAAGCTTAGGCGAGACCTCACATACGTTATGGCGTTGTCAAAAGCGAAATTGCGCTTTTTCTTGAGCCACGCTTGCGTTTGCGCTTCGAGCTAGCTTTAGAAAATTGATTGTTTGTTGCCAAAGCTATAATCAGTGTAATTTAAGGCCTAAATTAGTCCTATTTCTTTTTCAAGTGGGAACGAGGCTTCAGAGATGTAATGACGTTGTCAATAGTAAAATGACCCTTCTCTTAAGACCACGCTTGAATCTTTGCACTCAGAGCTGACTAAAAAATCAACTGTTTCACGCTAAAGTTATGATTGGTGTGGTTTGGAGCCTGAATTAGTGTTAATAATTATCTAAGCATAGATAAAAGTGTAAATGAGGCTTTAGAATCGTAATGACATGACAAAAGTGGGATGACGCTTTTCTCGGAATCACGCTTGAATTTGTGCTCAGAGCTAGCTTCAAGCAATCAAGTGTGCTTGCACGCTAAAGCCATAATCAGTGTAATCTAAGGCCTAAGTTGGTACTATTCATGCTTCAAATGTAAACGAGGCTTTAGAACCATAATCATGTTTCCAATGTAAGATGGGGTTTTTCTTAAGGACACACTTGGATTTGTTCTTGAAGATAGCTTCAAGAAATTAATTGCTAGTTGCCAAATCCATAATTAGTGTAATTGAAGGACTTAATTAGTGTTATTTATTGTTGTAGCTCAAACAAGGCTCTAGAGACGTAATGACGTTGTCAAAAGCAAGCTAACACTTTTCTCAAGCCCACGCTTGAATCTGTGCATCCAGAGCTAGCTTCAAGAAATTATTTGTTTCTTGCTAAAAGCATAATTAGTGTAATTCTAGGTCTATGTTACTGTAATTTTTCTCAAGCGTAAACGAGGCTTCAGAATTGTATTAGCGCAGTCAAAAGTAGGATAGCATTTTTCTCAAGGCCATGCTCGAATTTATGCTCACAGTTAGCTTCAAGAGATCAATTGCTCGTCGCCAAAGCCATAATTAGTGAATATTAATGCCTCAACTTTAGTGTTATTTCATCTTGAAGCGTGAACGAAGCTCTTGAATTGTTTGGAGTTGTCAAAAGTGAGATAGCGTTTTTCTTAAACCCACGTTCGAATTTTTGCCTGTCGCCAAAACTATAATTTGTGTAATTACGAGTTAGAATAATTTATAAAACCTGATGGTAATTTTTACAAGACAATATGCTTTTTTCTTATATTGAAGTATAAGGTATAGGTACATATATGATAAAAAGTGGTTAATATGTAATAATTAATATAAATTGTAAATTTCTTCCATTTCCATATTATTTGGGAGAGTTCCTCTAATGCTTGCAGCATTTCCTCTTTGCACAGCAATTGAGATTCTCTGCGAGAGATATTCCCTAGCTCGCGATTCTCCAGATTTTTTTCTTAGGGAACCCCCTATTAAATTTATAAAAAAATTTGTATCTTCGCACCAAGGCCCCAGTGTCTCAAAGGCTAGTCCTATGAAAAGGAAATTGTTGTTTTTCAAATCTGAGTTTTTTTCATGCTTCTGCTTGCAAGCAAGTTCCGCAGCAGAAGCAGCTTTGACAGATGTTCGTGTCAGGTGTGATGGTGCTAGTTACTAGGGTATCCACACAAGTAACATCCCACAATAATCGTTGTCCTTTAGACCAGGGAGCCAAAGTCACGCCGTCTGGTCTTTTTCCGTCGTTGCGAGACAAACCGTTGGGTTCCAAAGTTGACTGGATCTGGATCGACGTTAGTGCTCGTTGAATGATGAGGTTCAGTTCGTTATGTCTGGATAACCTTCCTTTGCATTTAATGCAGGAAAGACCGTGGAATCCAGATTCGTCAACTAGTGCTCCACAGTGACAGACATGTTGCTGATATAGTTGACATCCTAGGCGTAATCCAATACAACATTGAAACACTTGGTCGTCCATCAAAGTACCGATATGTTTTGATGGGACCGCTTGTAACCATCCGCCAGACTCCGGACATGATAAGGCCAAATAGCGAGCTTTATCTTCGGTTGTTTCTGGTATTAGTTCAGTTTCCACAATTTTTTTCATATTTATATCGTCCCAACTTTTTTGAATGTTCATGATTGCAGGGATGGTGGTATTCCTTGACGACCATTTTTCCAAACTCTCTTGCTGTAGGTGAACACAAACTTCATTGTCCTTGATAGGGAGAAGAGTAGACACAAGATCGTGTGCACCAAATACAGAACTTAGAAATGCTGGCAAGGCAATGTCAGCCATTTTTCGTATCCCTAAACCACTTAAAGCAACCGGTAATGTGGATTGTTTCCATTGCATGTCTGTCAAATTGACATTCATAATTGAATTAAGTGTATATTTCAGATGAATATCCATAATATTTAGTAAATTTCCACATTTCCATAATGCACAGGTACGAAGAGAATATATCATTTTTGGAACGTATATGCAGTTTTTCAAAAGGTAGTAGGCGATATGTGAGTTATGTTTTTCCAACCGAGATGTAAAAAGTTTCAGTTGGTCCATTCTTTTTTTAAAATGGGATTCAGAACATTCTTCGAAAATCGGCGAACCTAGTATTTCTAATTTATCTTTCGGAACTCATTTTATGCCAGGGCAAATATTTTCAAATTTGGTCACGATGTTTTGATCAATTACAGTAGAGCAGAAATAAACTTCACATTTGTTTGTATTGACTTTCAAACCAATGTCTTTTGCCATTTTGATAATTTGGTCCAAGTCTTTTAAAACAGTATCCGGTTGATCTGCGATTGTTGCGTCGTCCAAATACCATATGTTCATCTCTGATTGTAGTGAATCCATAATAGGCTTTATTGTCAAACTAAATAGTAGTGGTCCGCATGGGTCACCTTGTTGGGCTCCAATTTCTGATGGAATTATGTCTTCTCCAAGAATAAGATTAGATGGTCTTCTGTAACATTGGTGTAAAAAGGGATACAGTAGTGGTAATTTGCTTTTGATCTGATGTAGCATTGAATCTCTTTCAATAGAATTGAATGCGTTAGCAAAGTCAACTTTAACAACTATTTTTCCTGAATTTTCTCTGTTGTGGACGTAAGTTCGTAACGTATGGATTCCAGCTTCACTGCCTCTTTTTGTCGCAACGCCAATTTGATGAGGGTGAAGGTGACTGTGAATGATATTTGTCGATTTGAAGCAAGCAAGTTTAGCAGTA
Organism: Anaspis maculata; assembly: GCA_949128115.1. Classification (NCBI taxonomy): domain Eukaryota; kingdom Metazoa; phylum Arthropoda; class Insecta; order Coleoptera; family Scraptiidae; genus Anaspis; species Anaspis maculata. The sequence goes on from OX421966.1 coordinate 72,095,721, forward strand.
AGGCGGCGTAAAGTACAACCTACTGCTATAGGCCTAATTCCCCCATCTTTTTTTTTAAGTGCACATAATGATGCACCATAAAAAACTTGGAGTATTTCTGCATTGGCTTTTCCAGAAAGAAGAAAATTGCAGAGCTGAGTTATCGACGTGATTGCTTTTTTTCCGGCTTCTCCAGCAGAAGTTGATATAATATCTTTAAGAAATTGTGGGCGCATACCGTCAATACCTGGAGCTGAACCTGGTTGAAATTTATTGATTGCTTTCTTCACTTCCTCCTCCGAAACAACTAAAGTGGGATCATCATGCTCTGGTGGATCAGGAAAATCTAACTCACGTGACGAGGATGGATGTTTCAGACGTAAAGCATTCACTGTAGCACTGTTCCGCGGTACTATAGTATCATCTGAGCTTAGTAATCGAATGGCACCTTCAATATCAAAGTTTGAAACTTTGGATTCCACTCTTTTTTCCAGTGATGTAGTATTCTTAAAATCCTTTTGGTTGTAGTATAATTCGTAGTTTTTGATGTTTTCTTTTATTTTTTTGGTTAGGTTCTTGTTTTCAGGCCCGTCCATGTTGAAACAGATAAAAGAAAACAGAAATAAATTCTCCCATGATGGTATCGAGTTCTTTTCAATTACTGTATTAATTGCCGTAGTTAGCTTTTCAGCAGCGGTGAAGCGGGCACTTTTAGGGATCCTTCTAACAGTTTTTATGTTGTTGTATGCGTGGGTCAATTTAGAAATAACTGATTCAGTATCGGTTGATGAAGAATGTTGTGTGTGATATTTCTCTGTGTGTATACTAAGTCGTCGATGGTCCACAAAAGTCCTTGATGGAGAGAATGGGCAAGAAACACGTGCCGGTTTTCTTTTTATACACTTCTTCCTTCCATTACTACAGTTTTTAGCAGTTTCGGCATTGGTTTCAAAGAATTTATCATCGCTGTCACTTCTGTCATCAGTATAGGTTTTGGGCTGGTTTCTCAAAGAATACTGGTTATTTGATGACCATTTTGAGCAACCAGCTTCCTTCTCATCTTGTGTTGATATACAAAAGGTATTGGTTTTTCTTGCTGTACGATTACGATGGTCATTCCATAGAATATTTTGATGACTTGATGAGACGTCACTCTCGCTTGACATGACAACACTATTTGTGTAATTTAAGGCCTAAATCAGTGTTATCAATTTTTCAAACCGAAACGAGGCTTTAGAGACGTAATGAATGTTGTCAAAAGTGAAATGACGCCTTTCTAAGGACTATGCTTGAATCTGTGCACTCACAGCCAGGTTCATTAATAAAGTCTGATTTAGTGTAATTAATTTTCTAAGCGTAAATCTAAGCGTAAATGAGGCATCAGAATCGTAATGAAATTGACCAAAGTGAGATGACGTCAAGTTGATGTAATCTATTTTTCAAGCGTAAACAATGCTTTAGAATCGTTATTGTTTTGTCAGAAGTGGGATAGCGCTTTTCTCAAAGCCACGCTTCAATTTTGGTTCATGGCTAGCTTCAAGAAATCAACTGTTTGTCGTCAAAGCCATAATTAGTGTAAATTGAAGTCGAAATTGATGCTTTTTTTTTTTCAAGCGTGAACGATGCTTTAGAATCGTTATAACGTTGTCAAAAGTAAGAAAGCGCTTTTCCTGAAGCCACACTTGAATTTGCGCTCAGAGCTGTGTCTGTGATCTTCCACGATAACTGCCGAACCGTTGACCTGATCGACTTGAAATTTGGTGTGCAGACATGGTTTTTCCGTGGAAAGACCGGATTAGTTTTTGGCTGTCATCTGTTGAGCGGCACCGTCACTCCCAACAAATGACAAAAGCTATATCTCACAGAACTTGACTTGCACTATGTCATTTGAAAGCTCATCAGTCAAATAATGAAAAATGTTGAAGTTCAAAACTTTACGATTTGATTATCCAAAATTTATCCGATGGATTGGAACCAAATTCGGTAGGAAGCAACAAAACCAAAGAATCAAATTAATGCTGAAGTTGGAGTTTCCCATCATCCACCAGACGGGCGCTATGAATTCCCAAAATTTGGCCTGGCCGATTTCAGCCAAGCTCGTCTGTTCACTCGGCTTTTGGCCTATTTAATTTCCTTAGCAACCAAACCGGTACGTTTTTGCTACAAATTTATCTATGTCAAAGTGACAACATGGATTCTGTTCTTGGTTTGTTTTTTTGTGTCTTCTTGAATCATTTGGGGCAACAGTGCGCCCCGATCCTTTCTGTCTTCAAGTGTCGTTTTGGGGCTCCGATAACCCTCTAGTGTTTTGTGTTGCTCTTGCAACTTTAATATGCTCATCCTTTTGGCGTATAGGTACTTGCAAGCTCTCTATTGTGTGCGGCTCCCTTGTGCTTTGGTACCAGGGCCCTATGGTGTCTTCCTCCCGTTTGAAGCTCCGATGGGCCCCCATTGGTGACGTTTTGAACAGATGATGCTGTTTCAGGCCAAAGCGATGCCCTTGTGTCTTTTTGGGTTGGTTGAAGCTCTGTAGGCTGCCTGGTGTCTACAGGTGTCTCTTGGAGCCCCATTGAGCCCCCCTATCGTTTCTTTAGTTTTCAGAAATATTGTGCCAACCTTCTGATAGGCTCGAAGCCTCACTTTACATATCGTTTGGGGCCCTGAAGTGCAAATGATAAGAACTCTGCCCCAGGTATTCAACCCGTGAACCGATTTCCACCAATTATTTTCAAACAATAGGTAATTGGTTCCTGAAAATTTTCCAATCATTTTTCGTCCAATTTACCGTTTGTTTTTTGTTTAAGAACAACCTTCTCTCTATGAAATTAAATGTTCTAAAGGATGAGGTTCTACAGCGTCTTGAAACTCCTTGAACCGCAGTGCTTTATTGTGATGTGTGTATGCAAGTCAGTCTTCCCGGATAGTCGCTCGACTTGGTCGATTTTCTCTTCAATTTCACAACCAAGTCTCCCCTTCCCGGAGAGACGCCTAAATCAAAATCATTAGTGAAGTCTCTGGATACCACCGGGAATCTTTTGTCTCGCTCCACAACAGATTTTTTTTACTTCTACGTACTACTGTCGCCTCCAAGATTGTTTCTATCTTCTAAGATCATTGGGGTTCCAAAGCTTCTGGTTCATGACAATGGCAAGCAGTTCTCAGGAAGAGTTCACTTCACTGACAAAGCCGAACTGTTTCTCCAATACCTCTGTATAATTTTCATCATCATTTTCCCCAGAGCCTGAGCTGTTCCACCCTTTTTGACTTTTGGCTAGGTTCGTCGTCACCCCCACCCCCCTAGGTCCACTACCGTGTGGACCTCTTACCTCCGTTCTACACTCTTTGTCGTTTCACTCAGGATCTTTGTTCAGACGAGAACGGAATAGGCCCGTCAAATAAGGAAAGCTGGAGGGAAAAAACTGTTGGAGTTTTGGAAATTTGACAGTAATGTCAAGTAAGGTGTACTGATGAACATACTAAAAGTCCCCAACTCTACCTATGAGCTCGAGCCGCCATCTTGGAAAAATGGTCTTTCGATCCAGTTTTCTGCTTATATTCCGCTAATCATCAGAAATATTCAATTGAGTTCCATAAAAAATCAAGGCTATAAAATTGTCAATAAAAATTGTTTCATACCGATTTTTGTCTCGTGTATCTGCTGATATTAATTAAATTAAATTAACAAAAAAAAAACACAAAATTTGCGATTTTTTGCCTATGGCTAGAGATATTGTCCTCAAAATTTGTGAAGATGTTGGCAGTCTACATCAAAGCTAAACGTGACAGTTGAGATAGAAAAAAAATTGCGAAAATATTTTTTTATTTTTTTTACATTAAGCAAAAATTTGGTTTTCGAGTTTGACATTTCCAACAGGGCGGAGTAAAGGTTCCAATTGAACATCAATCAGTTTTGATATTTACATATTGTAAGACAAGATTTCATCAGTATTGTGCCTTCGCGAGCTTCTGGAATGCTCGATATGAATTAAACTAAAAGAATATTAGCCGAGTCCAAAAAGTGTTGTCGATTGGTTCTGAAGGGAACATTTCTAAACAAAAGACATCAGCAAAGGATATACAGGAGGTCCAAAGGTTATTCAACAGTATATAAGCCCCATATTGATCATATTATCCAAAATAGTACAAAAGAATTAATAAAAATGTTAAAATCCACCTTGTATTGTAGCAATTGAAATTTCTACAATTTTCTTTATATAAAAATTTATCTCGAGTTTGCAAAATTCCATATAAAACCTAAAGAGAGTGGTCAATAAAGCAGTGAATTATTTGAATTATCGCGGTACAGATGAGAGAGGAAACGGCAAAAGAAACGACATGATAGAAAACTTTACTGATAAGGGAATTCAATTCAAGAAAAAGAAGAGTGACAGTTAGTATTGTAGGAGGCAATTTGTTCTGTTTCTCCGTTGAAGGGCAGGCCTGAGAGCCCCCATGAGTTTCATGTTGCCTCCTCCTGTCTTTTCGCACCTCTTGTGTGCCATGAGAATAACCTGAAAAGGGTGAGTTAGAAAGTTCGATTTTAAAGTCAAAAAGTTGCCGAACCTCAAATTTTAGCTTTATCTGGGACCATCCACGTTTATACCGCTACATCTACGTTTTCGTACGTTATCTACGTTTCCCACGTTCTCTCTCCGTCCTTCATATCATCCAGTTACGCTGCCGACGAATTTCCATATGATGTACGCTGTTTTCACCGGTGACCACCGAAGCCGATAAGCCAACTCGCTGCGGTCAACTCCTTCGATTTTGGCTGCTAGTACCATCTTCGCTGAAGCTCAACCAGCACGCCTTCGTCCACCTTGTGCCAGAGTGCTGCACGTCATCTGCGAGTCAAGCCACGTACCCGGACCGGTGGAAGACGACTTCGCGCTGCACCAGGGGTCACGTGAGATGTTCTAGTTCTTCCGCATCCCTAAGTTCAAGTTGCCCATTTAGCGTTGTTGTTTTGTTTTTAAGAATATCACTTAATCAAGTGAGCGCCCCGAAACCTTTTAACTTGGATCCAAGGTATTATAGGTTAGGTTAGGCAAACGTTCAGTTATTCGACAAAACCTTGTCGGAACCAGACACGCTGGGGGGTAGTTTTCCTGGGGTTTCGCGTTTGAAGAGCAGTAGGCATTCAACACCTCTGCCAACATCCTCACGTCTTGCCTGTGCCCTGTGAGGTTCGTTTTCACTGGCCGAGGAGGCTCGAGCTGAAATTTAGCAAGAAGTCAATATCATATTTTTATTTGTTACTATTTTACATTGCACATACCTTTCGATAATTCCGTGTCAATTACGTCGAATATACTCCAATTATTCTACCGATTTGCCTAGTTTAATTCATATTTTCCATAATTCAGCTGCATTTATTTACCATTAACTACTCTTGTTTTTTTGACACTTCGAAGACGTCACCCGTCAGCTGTTTGACAGCTCTCGAGTGCGTTCGAGTTTAGCGCTGGGCAATATATTCGATTAATCGATTATAATAATCGATTAATCGATTAATCGATCATTTTAGCATGCAGAAAAATAATCGAATAATCGAAAATTCCGATTAATCGATTATTCAATTAATCGATTAATCGATTACGAACAATCGATTATTCAATCGATTAATCGATTACGAACAATCGATCATTCAATCGATTAATCGATTGTAATAATCGATTATTTAATCAAATAATCGATTATTGGGATGAAATCGCTAATCAATAAATTAAATTGATTCACTTTTCGATTAATGGAATAATCGCTGATCACCTAATCGAATAACTGGTAATCAATTATTAATCGATTATTCAAATTTCGATTATTTTCTAGCTACTTGGTCTGGTGACGTTGCTATGGAAGGTAGAGAAATTTTGAGTAATGAATAATGAATACGTTATAGGTACCTACTAATCACCCTAGTGTAAAATACGTATAGCAAATTTCTTTCTTTTTTGGAATTGCATTGTATTGCGTCTTGCGTCAAGGTCAAGGGAAGGGAATGAAACCTATCCATAACTAGAGTGAAACTCGGGCGAAACGTAATATGAGCTTCATGTAAACACGACCATCGAATTGGTAATAATAAATGAGAAGCTGCACGCTTTAGGCTAGGTCCCACTCAGCATAGCATGTCATGTTTCATAAATGAGATGATCTCAATCATGTCACAAAATAACATCACAATAAACGTTACTTCTACATCTATGAGATGTTCATCTGCGATGTTATACTATGTAATGTCTGAGAGATGTTTCGAAATGATCTTAAATTGAACACCACACATGAGACATCTACCGGACGTAACAATGTTACTTCTTTCAACTGATCAAAGTGTAACATCTCACTGACGTCAATGAGACGTAGTCTGAGAGATTTTTCAAATTTCGCGGGCTGTCATCGTTAAGCTTCGTGTGTCGGAAAATATTTAATTAATAGTTTTGCCCCCTATTCCATGTGTGTGATTCCAGAACAGCCTTTATGTCTACATGTGTCGTTTGGACGGCCCCGTGGCGCAGGTGGTTGTGTGGCTGCCTGCGGCCGCGAGAGCCCCGGGTTCGATTCCCGGAAGAAGTCTGGGTGTTTGTGTTTGTCCAATTTGCAATTTTTCATGTAAATATAATATGATAATGAAGGGCAAAAACTCCTATGGCCGGTGCAGGCCGATAAGGAGGAAAACATCTATCTATCTTCATGTCTACATGTGTCGTTTGGAACCATTTTTGTGTCTTTTTGTGCTTGTGGCTTTTGGAACTTGTGTGTCCCGTTTGTGTCTCCTTGTGTTCTTCGAAAGCCTACTGGGCCTTCTTGCATTTTGTCGTGGCCTTAGCACCTCTGGTGAACCCTTATTGTGTCTGCTCTTGTGTTATTCGGAATCCCAAAATGGGCCCCTTTTGTCTTATTGTGCTTTCGAATACTTTGATGACTCCCGTTTATGTCTTATTGTAACGTCCGGGGCCCCAACGGAGCCCCTTGTGTCTTGCTGTAACGTTTCGAGCCCCAGCGAGGCTCTTTGGGTTCGGTGTATCGTTTGGAGTCCTAATGAAATATCCCGAGAAATATCTCTGAGCATCAAGTGCGCTGTTTAAATATACTGTGTTAGACAAGTTGGTAGCTTAGACGAATCGGCAGCAGTGTCTCTAACTATCAGCTGTGGGGATCCAGGTTCGAATCCTCCGGAGTACGCCAATAGAAGAGCAACTTTTCTTGGGAAAAAACGTGCTGTATGGATTGTGAAAATTAGTAAAAATAGGTGCGGAACCTCCTATGACACAAAACTATGTATGTTGAAAAGTGATAAAAAATTAATTTTTATTTAAAAATACACATCCAAAATGCGACGTTGTATGTACGTCAAAAAGTGATATCTACGAGATGTGGAATAGCGATGTAGATAGTATGTCACATTTGGACATCTTTGAGATATCTCATTCATGTTCTGATTACCCGGACATAAGAGGTAACAGAGATGTCCACTTAACATATCGCATAGACTTTTTTTTGTTAACATTGCAGTTGTGACTTGAACATCTAAGTGATGTCACAGAGATGTTTTCTTGCTGAGTGGGGTGGCGCCGGTTCATTCTCATTTATTCAGTTCTTTCTTGACTTAGTGTTTGGTTCGATTGGGTCTTTCCGTAAACCACTATGGTTACTAAGATAAAAAGCATTGTTTGGAACTATTTTTAAAAAATCGACCAAAATGCGAGTGCATGCAATAATTGCAGAAAAACTGATAACCAAAAGAGATCGATTCATCAATTTTTTAATAATCGATAATCGAATTTATGGTTTTTGAAATAATCGATTAATCGATTTTGAAATAATCGATTTATTGATTTTGAAATATGTAATCGATTAATCGATTTTTTAATAATCGATTAATCGATTTTTTAATGATTGATCAATCGATTTTTGATAATCGATTAATCGATTTTTTAATAATCGAATTATCGAGAAAATCGATTAATCGGAGTAATCGATTATTTTCTTATAATCGATTATCGATTATAAAATCTTATAATCGCCCAGCCCTATTCGAGTTACAACCATCTGTAGAGCGTACAGCCGTGTTTCACACAACACGGGAATTGTGTAAAAATCGGGAATATATCAATTCCAACCATCTGAACTAGCTACACGCCCGATTGGCGCCTTTTTAAATATAAATTTAGTTGTGGCAGTTTTTGTGTAAACTTTAAGAACCCACGCCTTGCTCTCCACATAGAAAAAAAACTGAGTGCCGCCTTCAGCGACCTGAAGGGAAAAATAGGCGACAGTATACCAAAAAGTAACGATACAAAATGGAAGTAGTAAAGCATACCTAGTGCCAAAAGTACAGCCTCTACATTGCTGAAGAAAAGAACAAAATTAATTGATTTATTCGAAAGTCATTAATCCTCAAACTTGACTTTACAAATTTCAGCCAGTCAAATAGGAAAAAGTAGAGAGGAGTAACTGTCGGAGTTTCAGAAATTTGACAGGGATGTTCGCTAAAGTATACTTATAAACATACTAAAAGTCCTTGCCTCTACCTGTTGCGCTTGAGCCGCCATCTTGGAAAAATGGTCTTTCGATCAAGTTTATTACCATTTTTCCAAGATGGCGGCTCGAGCACAACAGGTAGAGGCGGGGACTTTCAGTATGTTTATAAGTATACCTTAGCGAACATCCCTGTCAAATTTTTGAATCTCTGACAGTTACTTCTTCCTACTTTTCTCCATTTGACTGGATAAAATTTGTAAAGTCAAGTTTGAGGACTAATAACTTTCAAATGATTCAATTTATCTTGTTCTTTTTTTCAGAAATGTGAAGGCCGTCTTTTTGGCATCAGGTATGCTTCACTACTTCCATTTTGTATCGTTAGTTTTTGTAATACAGGGTGGATTTCAACATTTAATTGATTCTTTTGTACTATTTTGGATAAGGCGCATCGATATGGGGCGCATATACAGTTGAATAACCTTTGGACCTCCTGTATATCCTTTGCTGATGTCTTTTGTTTGGAAATGTTTCCTTCAGAACCAATCGACAACACTTTTTGGTCTCGGCTATTATTCTTTTAGTTTATTTCATATCGAGCATTCCAGAAGCTCGTGAAGGCACAATACTGATGAAATCTTGTTTTACAATATGTAGATATCAAAACTGATTGATATTCGATTGAAACCTTTACTCCGCCCTGTTGGAAATGTCAAAACTCGAAAACTAAATTTTTGCCTAATTTGAAAAAAAATAAAAAAATATTTTCGGTTTTTTTTTTCTATCTCAACTGTCACGTTTAGCTTTGATGTAGACTGCCAACGTCTTCACAAATTTTGAAGACAATATTTCTAGGCATAGGCAAAAAATCGCTAATTTTTTGTTTTTTTTTTTCAATTTCATTTTATTAATATCAGCAGATACGAGACAAAAATCGGTATGAATCAATTTTTGTAGACAATTTTATAGCCTTGATTTTTTATGAAACTTAATTGAATATTTCTAATGAATAGCAGAATATAAGCAGAAAACTGGATCAAAGGACCATTTTTCCAAGATGGCGGCTCGAGCTCAAAAGGTTGAATTGGGGACTTTTAGTATGTTCAACAGTTCATCACTGTCAAATTTCCAAAACTCCAACAATTTTTTCCCTCAAACGGAAAAATTTGTTCTAATTTGATTGGCCTAGAACTTAGGGGACGAGGATTGAATTGAAAATTTGAACAGAAACACGAATTGACAGCAAACAAAATGAATTTTTCATCAAAATCATCAGCAAAACTTGAACGAATTGTTTTTTTTTATAAAAAACCTTACAAAATGACACCGACAGAGTAACACAAATGACAGACTATTGAAAAGATATCTTATGGATAAAACGTCAAACACAAACATGAATAAAACAAGAAAAATCATTCAAAATTGTGTAAAACAAATATAACAACACTACCAACATCAACAACGAAAAGAACACAAACAGATGAATAAAACACAACAAGAACTCAGAGAACATGTCAAACTGTCAGTACGAATAGCAAAAGAAAAATGATAAAGCGACGTATTCGCTAACAGGCACACATGGGAAGAACACGTCAAAGAAACCCCTGCGTATAGCCTGATTGTGTGCTGAAATATGTTTGAAATTTATCTTAAGTTGAAAAGGGGTCAATAAACCAGTGTAAATTGATCACTTGGATTTCAACTTTATGCGTTTCCAACAAAGCTCTTGAAAGCAACAGCACACTCTTCTTCTAAAGCAAAAGCAATCTCTCAAAACCTAGTAGACACATGCGACTCAACTAGATCAAGGCTCTGGGTTCCCACAGAGCATTTGGCGTGTAAAGGCTCAGAGGACGCTGAAAAACCCTACACCACAGCACTGATATTGTTCTCTTCAAGTTGAAGCCGATCTATTGAGTACTCAAAACTGCTTCTCCCCTTCCCGACCCTCCTGAATCCCGTCTTCACAGGAAACAGTGAAACCCCCGAAATAATCAAACAAACAAGCCCCAAAAACATGAAACAAGCTCACACATCGATGAATTCAACAAGCCTGAAGCAGCCAGGGAGTGTTGGCCTTTACACGGCTTCCAGGGCGTCAAAAATGGTTAAATGTTGAAGGGCTGGTTCGCCTTGAAATTCAACAAGGTTCTAACAAACTTCACTTGCCGCTTGCATGATTTGGAGTACCAATAAAAACTGTCAAGACAAAGTATGTACACAAATTAATAAAAGTGTGCATGAGATATTTTTGTAACAGAATAACAAACATCAAATTCAAATTCAAATTGCAAGATAATTGACAAGATACAAACATAAAATTCTGTAAGCTTGCAAAATCCGTAAGATAATAAAAGTGACATCAAAAATTAGAACGTCAAACAGACTCATACAAAAAGAAAAATTATTCATTTTCAAAAAGGAAATTCAATGATGAATGAAAAATCATCAAATAATCGATCGGAGTTGAGCTTAAACCTGTAACATAAAAACAATAACGCGCTTATTATTTTCACAATGCCCTTGCCGTGATCTCAACGCGTCCGAATGTTATTTTCAGCTGATCTGCATTTCTTACGCTCTGTGACATCATCATCCATCCGCGCTCCCAACGCAAATCAGGTAACTAACTTACACTTGAACCCCTTGGAAACCCGTCAGGGCTGTTTGCCATCACAGCCTGTATGCAATAACAGAGAAAAGCGCATCAAATGATACGCGGAAGCCTTCCATCCCCGATTAAACCCGCTTTGAACAGTCCGTTTCTTTGTTCTTTATTCCCGGAAACAAACAAGGTGACGCCCGACGCAGATTTAAATTCATAGTTCGGCCATACGTGCGTACGGAAAGAGAACCGCGAATTCCTGTCGCGTGTACGCATAGTTCCTAATATAGACCCAGTCTTTCTCGCGAGGAGTCATCAAATTGAATTCTAAAAATTTGCTGAAAACGCGTTCCATTACATACCCTCACCAAAGCTCGGTTTAAATGACCTTACAGAGATTTTAACGAGATATGTCTTCCGAAATTCCAAAGCCTGATTCGCGTCAAATTCTCCCGGTTTGTAGCAAACGCTTGATTCGCATCATGCCGAAACAAAGCTCAGATTCTTTCAAAAGCACTCACCAAAGACTGAAGCAGCCTTCCCAGTATGAACAAAGCTTTTTTCGGTAATGAATATGAATTTTTGTTGGCTGCAATAAGAACAATCATCATAGAATTAATTTGCTACAAAGACCCCGGGGCGAACACTGGCCACCAATCCGTGGGAATTGTCTATAAGCTCCTGGTTGTAGCAGGCATCAGGTAGCGTATCGGTGAGCCGGGCGGCGGGCTGCGGAGGGGCGGCAGCGGAGGGATATATTAAACCGCAATTTCATTATGACGGAAATATGTATCGGGGATATACGCCAGCGCCACCCCGGATCGTATAATTCGATGCGATGCACATTCCACGCCGGCTGAAAATTTTTCAATTTCAACCGCTCGCGCGACATGCAAATGATTCCAAAACGCCGTCGGCCACGGGACCGGATCCGAATTTGCACCGCTGATGACTGGGAGCCAAGGAGGGAAAACTCGATTCTCTATTTTCGCACATCATCCCCGACAGAACGGAAAAAAAACCATCACGCGGATGTTAATTGGGAGACCAGTAGCCCGGGTACAAAGACCCGACCATATTCTTTTTTTGAGGACGCGTTTGTGTCTGGAGACACGGGCGGCCGTCCCACTGCAAAAAGGATAACGCGGTTTCCTGGAAACGCAATCAAGCGCCTACTCCGGAGGCTCCGGTGTGGGCTGGCGCGCGAGCCCTCCGCCGCTCCGGGAAGATGGAAATGCGATTTTCCACACTACATTACTCTTTTATCGGATATTTTCCGCATGGCCGGTTGCGAGCAATTTCTTTAAGACTATGCGGAATGGATGATCAGCAGCCGAGCAGACTACGGGGTGATGAAAACTGTACATCATTATTTCCATTCTCGTCAGAAGGAACGTCGCGGGACCTCTTTCGCCTCCCCCTCAAACCTTTATATTATCATTTTTCTCGTTCATTGTAGAATAAAAGGAGAAAGAAGGGGGGCGGGCATCAAAAGATGATTAAAAATTCTTGGTCGGTATTATACATCGAAAGCATTATCCTATTGTTATTGCGGGAAGTGGGGTGATTTCGAATTTTCCGACATCGATCCGCAAATCCAGCATTAGTTCTCGGAATCACTTGCTGTAACTCCCAATATGACGTAAACTGAGCTCTAGAATTTCGCCAAGTGCGGCCGCAACGCTATAATCAGTTGAGCTCTGCCAGTCGCCCACAAATCTCCCAGCACATCGAGATTCTTCGAACGATCGAGTGACAATAATTATGTCGTCGATGTAAACAAAGACATAGTGATCGGAATCCGCTTGCCGTGTGTGACCAGAATAGTGATGGGCACTATCGATAAGTTTTACGATCGAATGATCGACTATCGAATGACTGAAACTATCGAATGATTCATTCAAATTCATTCATTCACATGAATCCGTTGAATTCATCAATGTGCTATCAAATGATTCATTTATTCATTCATTATTTCATTCATTTATTCATTTATTCATTTATTCATTCATTCATTTATTCATTGATTTATTCATTCATTCCATTTCCAATCCATTCATTCATTTGATTAATTAAATCAACTGAAACATTACAAAATAAAAATTTTCAAATTTCAAAGTTCAAACTGATTCAAATTTATTTATTGTTATTCACGAAACGAAACCTCGTTAATCAAACATTTGTTTCGGAATTGAATTGTTGAGGTTTTACTATCGAATGATCGACTATCGAATGACTGAAACTATAGAATGATTCATTCAAATTCATTCATTCACATGAATCCGTTGAATTCATTCATGTGCTATCGAATGATTTATTCATTCATTCATTCATCCATCCATCCATGCATTCATTCATCCATTCATTCTTTAATTTTTTTTCCAATCCATTCATCCATTTGATTCATTTAATCAACTGAAACATTACAAAATAAATTTTTTCAAATTTTAAAGTTCAAACTGATTTAAATTTATTTATTGTTATTCACGAAACGAAACCTCCTTAATCAAACATTCGTTTCGGAATTGAATTGTTGAGGTGGTTCTAGGTAGAGGTACTATAGGAACTAGGACTAAGCACTTTGTGGTCAGTTGTCATTGTCGTAAATCGTAGGTAATTTTTGCAACTTAATGGACTTGACTGGAGCCACATGTCATTCAACGTAGTACTACTTAACAAATAAACAAAAACTCCTTTCGCCAATTTAATCCGTGTCGACGAGCAATAAAAGTCCATTTGAGTTTTGGGAAAGACATGCATCCATTTTTCCCGAATTATTTAGAATGACCCTCAAGCATTTGTCCGTGCCTGCTACCTCAGTAGGTACCGTCGAAGCGTGTTTTCTCTAAAGCTGGGCAAATCACCAATCAGAGGAGAAATCGCCTGACCTGGAAAAACCTAGATTTTTTTTGATTGAATAATTTCAAGTTTAAATTTAATATGTCTTTCTATTCATTTTGATCTCATTCCTTTACCTATGAAAAATCGATGATTAGATACATTTTAAAATTGTACATCTCATAATTCATTTCAAAAAACCAACTTAAAATTAAATGGTTTAACTCATTCATTGCTGATTCCATTAAACATAGAAAACTGATAATTATACATAGGTATAACAGAATTTTTTTATCACAAGTAAAAATCCATCCATTCATTCGTTCATCAATTATTTCTGTTTCGCATTAAAAATTATCCAGTTCATCCCCTAAATCAACTCGTATATTGAATCATCCATCTATTCGTTCATTCATTCATTCGTTCATTCATTAGTTCATTCATTCGTTTATTCATTCGTTTATTCATTCGTTCATTCATCCGTTCATTCATTAGTTCATTCATTCGTTCATTCATCCGTTCATTAATTTGTTCATTCATTCGTTCATTAATTTGTTCATTCATTCGTTCATTCTTCGTTCAATCATTCATTCATTCATTCATTCATTCATTCATTCTTTCGTTCATTTATTCATTTGAACGTGCTATCGAATAATTCGATAGTATTCATTCGATAGTGCCCATCACTAGTTTCACACAGGAACCTGTCAATGCGCCATTCGTATGTCTAGGGAGCTCAGATACTTGGCACTTACAGGGAAAGACCAGCTAGGACTGACTGGACGGCTTCACTATTCATTCCAAGCTCAACATTTAATCCAACTTGGCATCAACGTAATGCTAGAGGACTGGTGACATGGGGCAGTACCTCTGTTCACCTTGGTCAAAAGATTTGTTTAGAAAATGCCAAGTATTTTAGCTTTCTAGACATAAAATCGCCAGTCAACTTGCAGCGAAAAAGACCAAATTTGAAATGAACTGGAGCATCTCTCAGTCACTGAAGCTAGTTCCACGATATGAAGACTGACAAGTGCCTCTAGAAAGACTTCGAAACGAATCTTATCTCGAACGTTCATTCAGTGGTAACTAGCTAACCCACATGATCGGTTACTAAGCGGCCTCAATGGGCTTGGCTTTTGACGAATATCCGCGAATAAATTTCCGGATAATACACCAAGCCTAAAAACTGTCGAACCTCGGGAACACCCCGAAAGGCATGTGAATTGGTTGAAGCAATCACTTTGATTTCGCTTGGACGTACGCCGTGCTTCGAAATTCGACGACTTGATTATTCAATTTCTCGCGTTGGAAGCTGACATTTCTTCAAGTTGATCTGGGAGCCGCAACTCGAAAACAATCGGCAGGTCTCATCAAGTATTCGAAGTTTTCTTCGATAGTGGTCGAAGCTAACAAGACGTCGTCCATATACACCAGGACGTTTTTTGAGGCCAAAAGCTGCAACGCTGGATGAATCACCCTTTGGTGCACAAAGCGTTGGCGAGTCCGAAAAGCATCTTCAGATACTCCCATTGGCCGTCGGATGATAACCAGCCGACTGACATTCATCTGAGCAACTTTGAGCATTCGAAAGTCTTCATACCAAAGGAACTGAAGCAAATTGTACTTTCAAAAGTTGGTTTTTGGCTATGAAGAGTTTGCCAGGTGCCTCTGAATGGGCTTCAAGAAGAATCTCTACTCGAAACTTTATTTAGTAGTAGTTAGCTAATCGGCATTCATCAGCTACAAAGGGAATTTGAGCATTTTTATGTTAATGTAAAACACTTTCAGGCACTGGAGCTTGTTTCACGCTACAAAGACTTTGGCAAGTGCCTCTAAGACAGGCTCCAAAAAAAATCTCTCCTCAAAACTTATACTTGAACCCTCATTTCCGCTTATATTTGAAAATGGTTTTGTGTTTGTGTAGTACATAAAAAGAGTAGAAACTATATAAAAAGAAAAAAAGACCAGAACCAGAGTATAGAGAATAAGAAAACAAAAAAACAGCCGAGTACATGAAAGGTAAAAGATCAGAACCGGAGTATACAGAGCAAGAAAAAAATATATCCGAATACATAAATTAAAAAAGATCAGAACCAGGGTATAGAGAACAAGGAAGAAAAAGAACAACCGAGTACATGAAGAAAAAAAAAATCGACCCGAGTATAGAGAACAAGAAAAAACAGAATACATAAGAACAAAAGAAGTCACAATTGTCAGAAAATTTCTTGTTACGATTGCGAAGCGTCAGGTAGGCGAGATTTCGCGATTGAACAGTCCAATAATTTTTTTTTCACAAAGTTGAAGATATGAATTGGAATAAGATTTCAAATTAGCTAAGTGGAAAACATCCAAGTTGGGGTGGGTACAGGTCTCCCACGTTCCTAGAGCTGCAATTCCCATATTATACACAATACGAGACCAAGTAGTGTGAACACGGCTTAATGACCCGTTGACGTTTTAATGAAACAAACGAAGCTCGCTCGCTCAGCCTTCATGACTCGATTGTTCCCGATGCAGTACGGCCAACCATGCAAGGCTGAAAAGCGCGCACAACCACATCCAGCCAGTCAATTTTCCTGGAATGCTATTGTTCCGGTTTTAATTTGCACAAACACTGGGAGCGAAGCCAACCTGTTTACCTCTAGGGAAATGAAAAATTGCCATTTCTCGAAATAACTTCATATAAAAATAGAAATAGAGAAAGTAGAGAAAATATAGGGAGGGAGGAAAATGCAAAACAAGGATCAAGGAGGAAATGGGAAGAAGATGTATAAGCAAATTAGAAATGTGGCGACATTCCGCACTTGAACATCGATCCGACAGTGGCAGTGGCACGGTGTGTGGTGGTAGCACTGCAATTAGCAGTATTGCAACAGTCAAACTGGTGACGGTGAAGCTGTGCACCCCCTCCCCCCTCACCGCTTGCATTCTCCCCTTTCCCACGTTAACAGGGAGGAGGGGTAGGCGTGTGGTGGAAACAGAAGGAGGAGGCGAAAGGGGTTGGGTGCTTTCCGTCTCTGTCTGTCGAGTGGAAACACTGCAAGCGGCGAAATCCACAGGCCACTTGGTGTAATTAACGAGAGGGCGTGTTGGGGTAGAGAGTGTAGTTCAACGTACAACCCCGTGATTATTACAACCTCCAAATTGGCTTTAAATTTAATCTCAGACATTCGTCATGTCTGGAAATTTTCAACCAGGTGCCCGGGGGAATCCACATCCATACCAACTTGACAAAACCAATAAAACTGTAACATTAACCTATATTATCAACCGGTATTAGGTGAGGCGATAAAAGGCGCAACACACGACGATGATATTAATTCTTTCGTTCCGAAATGCCCGGCTCAGTTCTCGTTAAGCTCGCTGGCGAAATGCACAACTGAACAAAGACAAGAGTAATCACGGGTGGCTTTGGAAAAGGACGGATAAATGTGTAGGTACACGGCTCAGCGCAAGGCGTGGGTAGTAGTAGGTATCGCTATTGCGTGGTTTCCGAAACAATAGAAGCTCGGGCATACATAAAAGTGGATTGTTAAACTGAACGTATATAGGGTACGTGTGCATACAGAAAAGGGCGCCCCCTGCGGGTATAGGTGTATACGAAAGGAGCACTACATTGGCGAAAATTAAAGCGAGAAAAAGTAAAGGAGTGAGAGCAACAGAAAGCGAGATAGAAAGCGTAAGAGGGAGAAGGTACTACGGAGTGAAAAACAGGAAGCTTAAAAGGCTAACGCCGGGTCTTAAAGACCCTAGACGTGCATACAGAGTAGTAAAGTGTGCCTTGTCAAGCACATGGCCTACTGCTAGCACCGTGCTCTAATACTTGAAATTTAGCATTAACGACTTTGCCGGCATTTCGCTTTGTGTATAAGTATTGCCATGCGTCACAAAAAATAATAATGTAGGAACAAGTAAATCGAGGTGGCTCTTATACCAGGTACAATACCTACCGAGCTTATGAGGTCTGACGAATATGACTAAATATAGGGGCACATCCAAATAGCCCATGTATTGCCGAATTCCTATCTCCAACCCCTTCGCCCCCACCTTACCCTACTTTTTTTTTTTTTTTTCAATGATTTTGCATTAACCACAAAGGGTTATTAGCGATCATAAGGAGGTTTAAATACCTGATCTAAGAACAGCTGATTGGGATAATCGAACAATAAGGATAGCAACAGACAGGGCCACATTTTTCACGCCAATGGGTCTTTCAAACATACAAACAAATAAGACCACAAACAAGACAACCCTACTTTTGACGGGGTAATTTTTATCAATTTCAATGCTTGCCCTTCGAGGATGAAAGTAAAGGATCTTGTCCCAACTATGAAAGGAACTGAAAGTGAGTGAGTCCTCGAGTTCTGGGGCTATATCTGCTCCTTGGCAAAAATTTACATGAGGAACTGTCACCTTCTCGAGTCGAGACCTCATCAGTAATCCTCCTTTTTGTTCTCTCAAGAGGAAGGTTATTTCTTCTTTCTACGCCCCCGCGGATTTCTAAATGCCTATCACCCAAGTTATATAAAGCTACTGAATGGAATGGTTCATTTGTTTTATTCCTTCATTTTATTTTAATAGAAAGTTCCTTGAAAATAATTGCGGATTTCCTTCACCTGTGCAAAAATGAAACTGCTACACCTCCCCTCTCCTGCGAGAAAAAATAGGCCATACTATTTTTTCTTGCCCAACACCTTGGTTACGGTTGTCTTTGGTATAGGATCTAATAGCAGTTCCGATTGTTCGGTCGTACCTTTCAACAGGGTTTGCCAGCGGGTGATATTTGGCGGTGTACCAGATCTCCTGCACCTGTACTCACTACATATTTCACGAAATTCTTCACCAATGAACTGGAAGCCATCATCACTAATGACAAACTGAATGACGTCATAGACCAGAAAGACTTGGCTTTCAAGGCCCACGCATCTTTGGCATGTGGTTCAGAAATTTGAAATAAAGCTTGCTTTACATGTGATTTCTTTGGAGAAGTTGTAAAAAACTACATTTTGGAATTTTGATAATTTTTCGAAATGAACCCTAATCAGCATGAAGCTATATCTACGCGTTGACGATTTTGTCTCACACAGCCTTGGCAAGTGATTAAGAAATGTATTTGGTTGAAATAAAGCTTGCTTTACATGTGATTTCTTGAAAAAAACTGCGAGAAACTACATTCTGAAATTCTGATAGTTTTTGGAAATGAACCTTAATCAGCATGAAGCTAAAATTACGCGTTGACTGGGAACTTTCAAGAGCACGTGCGAATGATTTCGTCCCACGCATCTTTGGCAAGTGGTTCAGAAATTTGGAATAAAGCTTGCCTTACATGTGATTACTTTGAATAAGCTGTAAAAAACTACATTTTGAAATTTTAAATTTTTTTGGAAATAGACCCTAATCAGCATGAAGCTCTATCTACGCGTTGGCTGGAGATTTTCAATAGCCCGTGCAAACGATTTCGTCTCACACAGCTTAGGCAAGTGATTTAAAAATGCATTTTGTTGAAATAAAGCTTGCTTCACATATGATTACTTGAACAAACTGCGAAAAACTACATTTTAGAATTCTGATAGTTTTTGGAAATGAACCTTAATCAGCATTAAGCTCAATTTACGCGTTGACTGGGAACTTTCAAGAGCACGTGCGAGTGATATCGTCACACGCATTTCTGGCAAGTGGTTCAGAAATGTGAAATGAAGCTTGCTTTACATGTGATTTATTGAAAAAACTGCGAGAAACTACATTTTGGAATTCTGGTAGTTCTTGGAAATGAACCTTAATCAGCATGAAGCTTTATTTACGCGTTAACTGGAAACTTTCAAGAGCACGTGCGAATTATATCGTCCCACGCATCTTTGGCCAGTGGGTCATAAATTTGAAATAAAGCTTGCTTCACATGTGATTTCTTTGGAAAAGCTGAAAAAAACTACATTTTGAAATTTCAATAATTTTTGGAAATAAACCCTAATCAGCATGAAGCTTTATCTACGCGTTGACTGGAATATTTCAATAGCCCGTGCAAACGATTCCGTCTCACAGCTTAGGCAAGTGATTTAGAAATGTATTTGGTGGAAATAAAGCTTGCTTTACACGTGATTTCTTTGAAAAAAAAAACTGAAAAAAGTACATTTTTAAATTCCGATAATTTTTATAAATGAACCTTAATCAGCATGAAGCTTTATTTATGCGTTGACTGGAAACTTTCAAGAGCACGTGCGAATGATATCATCCCACGCATCTTTGGCAAGTGGGTCATAA
Organism: Anaspis maculata; assembly: GCA_949128115.1. Classification (NCBI taxonomy): domain Eukaryota; kingdom Metazoa; phylum Arthropoda; class Insecta; order Coleoptera; family Scraptiidae; genus Anaspis; species Anaspis maculata. Next base: position 72,115,879 of record OX421966.1, read on the forward strand.
ATTTGAAATAAAGCTTGCTTCACATGTGATTTCTTTGGAGAAGCTGTAAGAAACTACATTTTGAACTTTTAATAATTTTTGGAAATAAACCCTAATCAGCATGAAGCTTTATCTACGCGTTGGCTGGAAATTTACAATAGCCCGTGCAAACGATTTCGTCTTACACAGCTTAGGCAAGTGATTAAGAAATGTATTTTCTCGAAATAAGCCTTGCTTTACACGTGATTTCTTCGAAAAAAACTCGAAAAAAGTACATTTTTAAATTCCGATAATTTTTATAAATGAACCTTAATCAGCATGAAGCTTTCTTTACGCGTTGACTGAAAACTTTCTAGAGCACGTGCAAATGATACGCACCTTTGGCAAGTGGTTCAGAAGGATGTTTTCTTGAAATAAAGCTTGATTTACTAGTCATTTTATGAATAAACTGCAGGAAAACTACATTACGGAATTATGATGATATGAGAAAATGAACCTTTGACAGTAAAGCATTGTTTACGCTTCATACCTGAAAGCTTCCAAAGAACACTGCCGATGATCTTGTCTCGCGCAACTTTGGTGGGTATGTTGTATGTTAGAGTAGTATCTCTTGGAATAAAGCTTGATTTACATGCGAAACTTGAAGAAATTGCGAAAAATCACCTTTTTGAATCGTTGAATGGTTTATGAAAATCAACCTTCGTTCATGCGTGAAATCTAGTTGATATTTTTGGGCGACATGGTGGGGGAACCGATGCTTTCCAGCGCGTGACATGGTGGAAGCGCCAACTTTTCGCGTCTCACACTAATTGAACTTCATACTTGATAATTTGAACTATGTATTCTTTTTCTTGCTGCAGGTTCTCTGGTCATAGTATGGAAACGTGGAGTGTCACTTCTGACGGCTGGCGTCCAAAAAATCACCACCGATCCCAGGATATCCCTGCTGGGTTTCAATCTGCAAGTGCGGGACATCAGGTACTCCGACCAGGGAGACTACACGTGCCAGATCGGGGACGGATCCCACGGCGACTTGATCCACACTGTCGAAATTCTGAGTAAGTTTGACATTTCTAGTAGTTCTTCAACTGCGTGTTAGATGTCACTGGGTAAGAATGGCAGCTTTATAGTGCTGCCAACGTATGGCTAGTGAAATGATGAACTGATAAACATTAATGATGCGTACAGTTGTACGAAATATAAGGAGGATTCCTTAACGGCAACGCAACGTTACAAAAAAAAAATACTTTTGATTAAAATGAAAACACTGAAGAATGACAGGGTTGTCAATCAGTGTTTTGCGGTAATTAAAATTCCTGGTTTCGGTGAACAAGTTCGCGGTTTTAATCAACTGAAACACATATTTTCATGATTATCGATCGGTTGCCGTAGTAAAATTTTTCTTTTTCAATTAGGCTTCACCGAATTCGCACGCGTGCCAACCCCGCAGGCAAACACAATTTTGCTCAAAAACTGACGGCAAACAATCGGAATGCACCATAGACCGCCGTGTGCGCGGCATGTTTGTCCGGTTATATCCAGAGTTGGCACATCGCTTCTGCGAATCGACATTTTCAAAGCTTTATTAATCGGCACAGGACAAACAATTGATCTAGTTGGCTATATGCGGAATTAATCTATTGATGAAATAAAAGCAGGCCGTGATGGGCGTGTCATCATCATCATCACAAATCAAGCGAGTACACAGTAATATATTATTTTGATTAAAACACGACAGTCTAGTGGTTGTTGAAATGTGTGATGGGAATTGACAACTCGAAAAAAAATTAGTAATATTTAGTTTCCCCTGAAAATTGCAGGTAGTATGTAGGCTTGAAAACTGCTGCCAACTAGACAAAGTGAAAACATTATATTGCGTTCCTAATTTGTGGTTTAGTAATTTTGTAATTACCTTCATTATTCAACGTAGCCGAATAATTGGTCAATCAAATTGTTCAGTGCGTTTTATTGAGCCTGTAAGTGCCAACATGAAAGTTGTGTAAAATCCCTAGAAAACCCGGAAACATCAACACTGTTGAACGTTGAACTGTCCTGAAGAAATCTGAATTCCAGTTGGTAAAATTGCTCTGTCGCTTTAATGTCGGTTGTCATCAGGGAGAATGACATTTCATCAGTTTTAGTGAGCCTCTAGTGCCAACATTAGAGTGTAAAATTACCTAGAAAAGAGGAAATTTGATATTTCCCAGAAATTCGCACTAGAAGTTGGTGAAACTGTCCTGTTGCTTTGATGTCAATTGTCAATAGAAAACATTGCATTTATCAGTTTCAGTAAGCCTGTACTGCTAACATGAAAGTGTAGAATCTCTAAAAAACCGGAATACGTCAATAGTGTGTGGTTCTGTAAAAATTCGCACTCAAGTTGGTAACATTGTTCTGTAGCTTTAGTGTGCATTAGTGTCAGTTATCTACAAAAAAAAAAGACATCTGATTTGTTGTATTGAGTCTGTTATGCCAATATTCGAGCGTAAAACTACCTAGAACTTGAGAAAATTTTTGAAGAAAAAACAGAAATTCGCACTAGAAGTTGGTAAACTGTCCTCTTGCTCCATTGTCAATAGACATAATGACATTTCATCCGTTTTATTGAGACTGTAATGCCAACATTAGAGTGTGAAATTACGTGGAACACAAGAATATTTTAGAAACGCTCCAGAAACTCGCACTAGAAGTTGGTAGAACTGTGCTGTTGCTTCACTGTCAATTTTCAACAGACAAAATGACATTTAATCCGTTTTATTGAGTCTCCAATGCCAACAATAGGGTGTAAAAGTACCTAGAACATGAGAAAATTCTAGAAACGTCCCAGAAATTCGCACCAGAAGTTGGCAGAACAGCTCTGTTGCTTTGAATGTCAATTGTCAATAGATAGAATAATATTTCGCCAGTTGTATTAAGCCTGCAATGCCAACAATACAGAGTAAAATTATCTAGAACATAATTTTTTTTAGAAACATCCGAGAAATTTGTTTGCAATTTCAAGTTGGCAGAACTGTCCTGTTGCTTACTGTCGATTGCTAACATAAAAAATGACATTTTATCAATTTCATTGAACCTATAGTGCCAACATAAAAGTGTAAAATTCATAGTAAACCCGAAAACATCAATACTGTTCAACTGTTCTGGAGAAATCTGCATTCAAGTTGGTAAAATGAGGTAGGTATATGGTAAAATGGTACCGTCACTTTAATGTCAGTTGTCAATAGACTAATGACACTTCAAAAGTTTTATTCAGCCTGTAGTGCCACATGAGAGTGTAAAATCATCAAGAATGTGAGAAAAGTTTACAAACACTCCACATATTTGCATTAGAAGTTGGCAGAACTGTCCTGTTGCTTTACTGTCAATAGACGGAATAGCATTTCATCAGTTTCACTAAGCCTGCAGTGTCAGCAGGAAAATATAAAATACTTTCAGCTGTTCTAAGGAAATCTGGATTCAAGTTGGTTAAAATTGTTCTGTCGCTTTAATGTCAGTTGTCAACAGACAGAATGACATCTCATCAGTTTTTTTGAGCCTGTAGCGCCAACATGAGGGTGTAAAATTACATATAATTTGAGAAAATTTTATAAAAAATACAGAAATTCGCACTAGAAGTTGGTAAAACTATCCTCTTGCTTCACTGTCAATTGTCAGTAGACATAATGACATTTCATCCGTTTTATTGAGTCTGTAATGCCAACATTAGAGTGTGAAATTACGTGGAACACGAGAATATTTTAGAAACGCTCCAGGAATTCGCACCAGAAGTTGGTAGAACTGTGCTGTTGCTTTACTGTCAATTGTCGATAAATAGAATGACATTTCATCGATTCAACTGAGCCTGTAATGCCAACATTGGGGTGCAAAATTACCTGGAACATTAGAAAACTCTAGAAACGTCCCAGAAATTTGCACTAGAAGTTGGCAGAACAGTTCTGTTGCTTTGAATGTCAATTTTCAATAGATAGAATGATAATTCGCCAGTTGTATTAAGCCAGTAATGCCAACATTAGAGAGTAAAATTATCTAGAACATGAACATTTTTTTAGAAACATCCCAGAAATTCGTTTGCAATTTCAAGTTGGCAGAACTGTCCTGTTACTTATTGTCGATAGTTAACAGACAAAATGACATTTTATCAGTTTCATTGAACCTATAGTGCCAACATAAAAGTGTAAAATCCGTAGTAAACCCGAAAACATCAATACAGTTCAACTATTCTGGAAAAATCTGCATTCAAGTTGGTAAAATAGTTCCGTCGCTTTAATGTCAGTTGTCAAAAGACTAATGACATTTCAACAGTTTTATTCAGCCTGTAGTGACAACATGAGAGTGTAAAATTCCCAAGAATGTAAGAAAATTTCAGAAACACCCCACAAATTTGCATTAGAATGTCCAGAACTGTCCTGTTGCTCTACTGTCAATTGTCAATAGACAAGACAGAACAGCATTTCATCAGTTTCACTAAGCCTGCAGTGTCAACAGGAAAATATAAAATACTTTCAGCTGTTCTAAGAAAATCTGGATTTAAGTTGGTAAAATTGTTCTGTCGCTTTAATGTCAGTTGTCAACAGACAGAATGACATTTAATCCGTTTTTTTGAGCCTGTAGTGCCAACATGAGAGTGTGAAATTCCGTGGAACCCGAGAATATTTCAGAAACGCTCCAGAAATTCGCACTAGAAGTTGATAGAACTGTGCTTTTGCTTCACTGTCAATTGTCAACAAACCGAATGACATTTAATCGGTTTTGCTGAGCCTGTGATGCCAATATTAGGGTGTAAAATTACCCAGAACTTTAGAACATTCTAGAAACGTCCCAGAAATTCACACTAGAAGTTGACAGAACAGTTCTGTTGCTTTGATGTCAATTGCCAATAGATAGAATGACATTTTGCCAGTTGTATCAAGCCTGTAATGCCAACATTACAGCGTAAAGTTATCTAGAGCATGGAAATTTTTTTTTAGAAACATTCCAGAAATTGCAATTTCAAGCTGGCAGAACTGTCATGTTGCTTACTGTCGATTGCTAACAGATAAAATTACATTTTATCAGTTTCATTGAACCTATAGTGCCAACATAAAAGTGTAAAATCCGTAGTAAACCCGAAAACATCAATACTGTTCAACTGTTCTGAAAAAATCTGCATCCAAGTTGGTGAAATAGTTCCGTCGCTTTAATGTCAGTTGTCAAAAGACTAATGACATTTCAACAGTTTTATTCAGCCTGTAGTGCCAACATGAGAGTGTAAAATCCCCAAGAATGTGAGATAATTTTAGAAACACCCCACAAATTTTCATAAGAAGTTGGCAGAACTGTCCTGTTGCTCTACTGTCAATTGTCAATAGACAAGACAGAACAGCATTTCATCAGTTTTACTAAGCCTGTAGTGTCAACAGAAAAATATAAAATACTTTCAGCTGTTCTAAAGAAAGCTGGATTTAAGCTGATGATATTGTTCTGTCGCTTCAATGTTAGTTGTCAACAGACAGAATGACATTTCATCAGTTTTTTTATGCCTGTAGTGCCAACATGAGGGTGTAAAATTACCTAGAAGACGAGAAAATTTGAGAAACATCCCAGACATTCGCACTAGAAGTTGGTAGAACTGTCCTGTTGCTTTGATGTCAATTGTCAATAGACAAAATGCATTTCATCAGTTACAGTAAGCCTGTACTGCCAACATGAAAGTGTAGAATCCCTAAAAAACACGAAAATATCAATAGTGTGCTGTTCTGTAGAAATTCGCCCTCAAGTTGGTAGCATTGTTCTGTAGCTTCAGTGTCAGGTGTCTACAAAAAAAAGACATTTTATCAGTTGTATTGAGTCTGTTATGCCAACATTCGAGCGTAAAATTACCTAGAACTTGAGAGAATTTTAGAAGAAAAAACTGAAATTCGCACTAGAAGCTGGTGGAACTGTCATCTTGCTCTACTGTCAATTGTCGATAGACATAATGACATTTCATCCGTTTTATTGGGTTTTTAATGCCAACATTGGAGTGTGAAATTACGTGGAACACGAGAATATTTCAGAAACGCTCCAGAAATTCGCACTAGAAGTTGGTAAAACTGTGATGTTGCTTCACTGTCAATTGTCAACAAACAGAATGACATTAAATCGGTTTTCCTGAGCCTGGAGTGCCAACATTGGGGTGTAAAATTACCTAAAACAATAGAAAATCCTAGAAACGTCCCAGAAATTCGCACTAGAAGTTGGCAGGACAGTTCTGTTGCTTTGATGTCAATTGTCAATAGATAGAATGACATCTCGCCGGTTGTATTAAGCCCGTAATGCCAACATTAGAGAGTAAAATTACCTACAACATGAAATTTTTTCTAGAAACATCCCAGAAATTTGTTTGCAATTTCAAGTTGGCAGAACTGTCCGGTTGCTTACTGTCGATTGTTAAAAGACAAAATGACATTTCATCAGTGCCATTGAACCTATAGTGCCAGCATAAGAGTGTAAAATTCCTAGTAAAAAGTAAACCCGAAAACATCAATACTGTTCAACTGTTCTGAAGAAATCTGCATTCAAGTTGGTGAAATAGTTGTCTCGCTTTGATGTCAGTTGTCAATTGACTGATGACATTTCAACAGTTTTATTTAGCCTGTAGTGCCAACATGAGAGTGTGAAATCACCAAGAATGTGAGAACATTTTAGAAACACCCCACAAATTTGCATTAGAAGTTGGCAGAACTGTCCTGTTGTTTTACTGTCAATTATTGTCAATAGACAGAATAGCATTCCATCAGTTTCACTTAGCCTGTAGTGTCAACAGGAAAATATGAATTACTTGAAAAACCCGAAAACATCAAGGTTTTCAGCTGTTCTCAAGAAATCTGGATTTAAGTTGGCGAAATTGTTCTGTCGCTTTGATGTCAGTTGTCAACAGACAGAATGACATTTTATCAGTCTTTTTGAGCCTGTAGTGCCAACATGAGGGTGTAAAATGACCTAGAATACGAGAAAATTTGAGAAACATCCCAGACATTTGCACTAGAAGTTGGCAGAACTGTCCTATTGCTTTTATGTCAGTTGGCAATATAGAGAATGGCATTTCACCAGTTTGAATATGCTGGTCAGTAGTGCCAATATGAAATGTGAAATCCCTAGAAAACCGGAACACATCAATCTCAACTGTTCTAAAAGAATCTGAATTTAAGTTTGTGAAATTGCTCTATCGCTTTAATGTCAGTTGTCAACAGACAGGGTGACATGTCATCACGTCAGGCTCACTTTTATTTAGCCTGTAGTGCCAATATGAATGTGTAAAATCCCTAGAAAACCCGAAAACATCGATACCGTTCAACTGTTCAAATCTGCATTTGAGTTAGTGAAATTGTTCTGTGGCTTCAGTGCCAGTTGCTTACAGACAGAATGACATTTCATCAGTTTTATTGAGCCTGTAGTGCCAACGTGAGATTGCAAACTCACCTAGAATATGAGAAAATTTCAGAAACATCCCGGAAATTCGCGCTAGAAGTTGGCAAAACTGACATGTTGTTTCAATGCCAGATGTCAACAGACAGGGTGACATTTCATCACTTGTATTGAGCCTGCAGAACATAAGAAATTCAAAAATCTAGAAACTTCCCAGAAATTCACACTTGAAGTTTGCAGAGCTGTCCTGTTGCAATTATGTCAATGGTCAATAGACAGAATAGCATTTCATCAGTTTTAGTTTTTAATAAACCTGTAGTGTCAACATGAAAGTGGAAAATCCCTAGAAAACCCGAAAACATCAATACTGCTCTGAAGAAATCTGCATTCAAGTTAGTACAATTGTTCTGTCGCTTCAATGTCAGTTTTCATTCTTCAACAGACGGAATGACATTTCATCAGTTTTATTGAGTCTGTATATTGTCAACCTGAGAGTGTAAAATAACCTAGAACATGAAAAGATTCCAGAAACACCCCAGAAATTCACATTAGAAGTTAGTAGAGCTGTCCTGTTGTTTTCATGTCAACTTTAAACAGCCCGAATGACATTTACCCAATTTCTTCAGACCTGTAGTGCCAACCATAATTGTGCAAAGTCCCCTAAAATATTTCGCCATTAATTAAGACAGCAGTAGTACCAACTGAAGAATCGCAAAACCCCACAGGGGAGAAACAAATTCAGTTCAACCCCAATATATACTTAATATTCAGATAAACAGCGGAATTGCAGCCAGAGGAACCAAACGAAATGAGAAATTAGAGTGCAGTTGGCAGCGGTGCGCCAGCAACGGATAATACACAGATTTCTGACGATTCCGCAGAAACTTTCATTAAAATCGAACGCGCGCCGTGTCTGGTATCTATCAGGGCGGCGATCAGCAAGACGTGAAACTGGAAAGCTACGTGCTTTTTTTCTTTTCCACTTGTGTCTCTCCTTTATATATTCGTTTTCTCATTGGTCGGTGTGCGGTTGGTAACGGTGATGGGAATAAGCGCGCTTTGCCTAATTTATCACTTTTCACTGAGGAGCTGCTCGTTTGAAGGGGTATGGAATGGAGGATTTGGGGGGGGGGGGGAAGCTGGGTTGGGGTGAAGGGTGTTGTAGCCGCGGCACAAAAGAAAGAACAAAACGTTTCGTTGCTCGCGCATTTTTATGCATAATGCGTCGGGTGCGAAAACGACCAGCAAATTGGTGTTGCAGACAACGGGGATCGCTGATCGCTGCTAATTTGGAATGGAAACTGTTGAAAGAAGCGGAACTTTGCCGCGGGTTTCGATCATTGAATTCGTTCAGGAATTTCCTTCGTTATCTCTCTTCGAATAGCGCCAATTCTTACGCGTGCGGGGCGCTTCTTTCGCTTCATTGCGTAAGCATAGGTACCGTGGCGTGGGTACAGCTACTGCAACTTGACAAAACTAAAAGCACCAACTTCCCACTCAGCATCGCATGTCATGTTTCATAAATGAGATGATCTCAGTCATGTCACAAAACAACATCACAATGAACGTTACTTCCACATCTATGTGATGTTCATCCGCTATGTTATACGATGTAATTTACTTCCACATCTATGTGATGTTCATCCGCTATGTTATACGATGTAATGTCTGAGAGATGTTTCGAAATGAACTTAAATTGAACATCACACATGAGACATCTACCGGACGTAACATTGCTAGTTCTTTCAACTGATCGAAGCGTAACATCTTACTGACGTCAATGAGACGTAGTCATTGAGAGATTTTTTTTATTTCGCGGGCTGTCATCGTTAAGCTCTGTCTGTGTGTTGGAAAATATTTAATTAATAGTTTTACCCCCTATTCCATGTGTGTGAAGCCAGAACAGCCTTTTTGTCTTCATGTTCAGTTTGAGGCCCTGCGGGCCCCCTTATATGTCTTCATGTGTCGTTTGGGACCATTTTTGTGTCTTCTTGTGCTTGTGGCTTTCGAAACTTGTGTGTCCCGTTTGTGTCTCCTTGTGTTCTTCGGAAGCCTACTGGGCCTTCTTGCATTTTGTCGTGGCTTTCGCACCTCTGGTGAATCCTTGTGTCTGCTCTTGTGTTATTCGGAACCCCAAAATGGGCCCCTTTTTGTCTTATTGTGCTCTCGAATACTTTGATGACTCCCGTTCATGTCTTACTGTAACGTCCGGGGCCTCAACGGAGCCCCTTGTGTCTTGCTGTAACGTCTCGAGCCCCAGCGAGGCTCTTTGGGCTCGGTGTATCGTATGGAGTCCTAATGAAATATCCCGAGAAATATCCCTGAACATCAAGCGCGCTGTTCAAATATACTGCATTAGACAAGTTGATAGCTTAGACGAATCGGCAGCAGTGTCTTTATCACCTGTGGGGATCCAGGTTCGAATCCTCCGGATAACGCCAATAGAAGAACAACTTTTCTTAGGGAAAACACGTGCTGTATAGATTGTAAAAATTGGTAAAAATAGGTGCGGAACCTCCTTATTGTCACATGTATGTATATGTGGTTGCATAAAAATGTATAACGTCAGACGTCGGATTGACAGTGACAGATGAAGGAGACCAACTCTCACTTCTCTCCCGACGGCGACGCCATCATGTAACACATGTACACTGTGCCTTGTTAAATAAAATCTAAAAGTATAAAAGTTGTTTAAAGCCATCCAGTAAAGAAACTAATAAATATAACATGGCGCAGTTGGTTTGAAACGGAACTTAGCCATATAATTAAGAAGAAATTAAGAGTAATCTGGCCGAAAATTGGACCCTATGGAGAGCGAGGTTCGAGAACTATCTGCAAGCAACAGAAATTACGAAAAAGGAAGAAGTAACTCAGTGTGCCCAGCTTTTGCACTACATTGGAGAGGCCGGCTACAGGATCTACACGACTTTCGTCATCCCAGAAGCCGACAAGAATAAACTGAAGAAGCTGCTGGACAGGTTTGAGGCACATTTCCGACCTAAAGAAAATTTGTCATTCGAAAGGTATAATTTCTTCACCTATAAGCAGCAGCAGGGACAGACCTTCGAGGGGTACCTTGTCGAATTGCGTAAGCGAGCCATGAAGTATAGGCTTGGCACCTTGGAGGCAGAATTGATAAAATGCATGGTAATCTGTGGGATTACTAATCGTGAATTAAGGGAAAGGCTTTTGCAGAACGACAAGTCCTTGGATGAAAGGGGCAAGAATTATTTTTCGACCGTGTGCTTGAAGCGAAAGCAGAATGTAAACCTCAAACGAAAATTTTGCAGAGGCTATAAATCAAGAAAATAATTTGGGTATGTTTGTAAATAGTGTAAATAAAAAAGGGCAGTGCAATTTTAAAGCGTGGGAGATCAAGTTGATAATACATAATGTAGAAATGGATTTTAAAATTGATACGGGGGCAATGTGCAATGTTTTGCCATTTAAATGCTTCAACAATCTCAAATTGTCGGAGAGAGTCATAGGAAAAACTGAAAATAAATTAAAATCGTACACAGGAGATTGTTTGCGAGTTGTTGGAGTAGTTTCGCTAAAATGTTTCAAGGATTGTGATTACAAATTTTTAGATTTTTATGTCGTGAAGTCCGGAACACAGGCTATTTTGGGTTTACCTGCAATTGAAAAATTTAATTTGGTTCGGAGAGTTCATTCCATTGAATGTAACGATTTTTATGAAAAACTAGTCAAAGAAAACGGCGAGCTGTTTTCTGGCATAGGTTGTGTAAAAAAACCTTATCATATTGAACTGAAAAAGGATGCCGTTCCTGTTATCCATCCAACAAGAAGAGTCGCCGTACCGTTGTTGGAGCCATTGAGAAAAAACTTGTGTGAACTTGAGAAAATGAAAATAATTAGAAGAGTTGAGGGCGTCTCGGACTGGGTGAATCTTCTAGTAATTGTAAGAAAACCCAACGGATCATTGCGCATTTGTTTGGATCCGAGGGATTTGAATGTCGCGATCAAACGTGAATTATATCAGATACCCACACTTGAGGAAATTACCGCGAAAATGGCAGGGGCTCAGTGGTTCAGTGCACTGGACGCGTCGAGCGGATTCTACCAAATACCGCTCGATGAGGTCAGTCAGGGGTTGTGTACCTTCGGAACACCTTTTGGTCGTTATAAATTTCTAAGATTACCGTATGGAATTAGGTCAGCACCGGAGGTTTTCCAACAGAGATTCAGGGAACTGTTTGAAAATGAGGGAACAGAAATATATATAGACGATGTGATTGTTTACGGTCGGAGTAAAAAAGACATGATGAGAGACTGAAACGGGTTTTGGAAGTTGCTAGAGAAAGTGGGGTGAGATTTAACTTGAGCAAATGTAAATTTGGACAGCAGGAAGTTAGGTACATGGGTCATTCGATCAGCAAATTTGGTATTAGACCAGACGATTCTAAGGTCGAAGCCATAATTTTTTTTACAAAACCGCAAAATAAGTCGGATGTACAACGTTTGCTAGGCATGTTGACTTATGTGAGTAAGTTTGTTCCTAATTTCACTAATGACACTGAACCGTTGAGACAACTGCTGAAAAAAGACAATGAATTCATTTGAGGGCGACGATGTAAATAAACCGGTTAAAATTTCAGTAGACAGTTCTAAGTCTGGAATGGGTGCAGTTCTGTTGCAAAATAGTCTACCGTGTGCTTATATATCGAAAGCTTTAACCGAAACTCAAGTACAATATGCCCAAATAGAAAAAGAGTTGTTAGCGGTCTGTTTTGGTTTACAGCGATTTCATGATTATATTTTTGGCAAGCATGTCATTGTAGAAACTGATCACAACCTTTGATAACTATAGTGAAAAAACCGTTAAATAAATGTCTCGCAAGACTTCAGCGTATGTTAGTCCAAATTCAAAAATACAGTTTCGAATTAATTTATAAACCCGGCAAAGAATTAGTGCTAGCGGATGCGTTCTCAAGAGCGTATTCAACAGGTGGAATTAATAATCATTTTGAAGACAAAATTCAGGCTCAGGTTTGTCTTATAAAGCTGGAAAGTAGTATGAGTGCAGAAAAATTATTCAAAATTAAAGATGAAACGCGGAAAGATGAAACGCTACCAGAATCGAAACAAATAATAATTAATGGCTGGCCAAACAATGTAAAAAAGATAACCGGAATTGAGAATTTATGCAAGAAGTAGGGATCAATTAACAGTTGCAGAGGACGTGATATACAGGGTGGTGAAAATTTCGATGCTCACCATTGGTATCTTGGAAACGGTAAGAGATACGAGGTCGGTTGAATTAGAAGAAAGCTGCGCATTTTTGTGGCGATTGAGAATCTGAACAGAAACTTTGAATATTTTGATTGGTTCACGATTTATCACGAAAAAACTGAAAATTTTGATTCCATAAATTATTTTTTATCTTCCCGATCATTCAAGCTATTTCAATCAAACTTTGTAGTTTTATGTTTTTGATCACTCCGAGTCGATCAACGTTGGCAGAAATTTTCCAGGCCCTCTAGATGTCAAATTATGATAGTCAACTTTTGTTTTTCTCATGACCGCCATATTGGACTTTTGCACTAATAGATAGAGAAAAAAATTAGCTTCCCAAATTAGTAACCAACATGTTCTTTTAATGACATTTTTAGCGTCAAATTTTGAAATTTTCGTGAATTATTGACAAAATCGGGAATGCTTTGAAAAACAATTGAAATATTATCAATAGCAACAACAAAAAAAAGACAGATTGTGTTCAATTGACGTATCTAAGGGCTCGATACCAAGTTGCAGGCGCAAAGTTTCGGACGGCGTAACTCGCCAAATACAGCGCGGTCTGATTGGTTGGTATCCGCCGTTGCTATGGTAACGGCACTTACGGCGGTCTCAGCCCCAACTTGATATCGAGCCGTAACTTCTTAACCGTGTTTTCTGCTTGTCTGTACCGAGAGTTCATAAATTGAATAAGTCAAGGGTGCCTGTGAATTCAAAAACGTCTGTCGAAACTAGGGCAATCTTAACTCCTTTGCTAATAAATTTGTCAAACTTGACAAAAACGATGCTAGTTCCGACAGACGTTTTTGAAATCACAGACACCCCTTGACCCATTCAATTTATGAACTACCTACCGGTACAAACAAGCACAAAACACGATTAAGAAGTTAGATACGTCAATTGCACACCATCTGTCACTTCTTTGTTGTTGCTATTGATAATATTTCAATTGTTTTCCAATAAAGCATTCCCGATTTTGTCAATAATTTACGAAAAGTTCAAAATTTGACGCTAAAAATGTCACAAAAAAAACATGTTGGTTACTAATTCGGAAAGCTAATTTTTTTCTCTATCTATCAGTGCAAAAATCTAATATGGCGGCCATAAGAAAAACAAAAGTTGACTATCATAATTTGACATCTAGAAGGTCTGAGTAGTATAGCTAGGGTGATTCTGGCACACAAAGGATGCCGCCTATGACGTAATCTATTGTTTTATTGATAGGGAATGTAAACAGCAATATCAAATATCACTCTAATTGACGATATCAAATATCACTCTAATTAAGGTATCAAATATCATTGTAAACACTGATATCAAATATCACCGTCAACAACGCTAGCAATTACCACCCAAGGTAAACAAAAGAAGATGATTCGCATGACCTTGGAAATGTCACGTCATAGAGGATACCCAAGATGTTCCAGAATTCAGCATTATGTACAGCAGAGAAGACAAACCCGCATTACCATCAAATCTGGGGATTTATTACTGGGTGTATATCGGGGTGCATAGTTATCGGTGAATGTGTTGATGGAAAATCTAATGACATTTATGTTTATCATGCAAGTCTAGAAGATCTCTAAGAAAGCCCCTCCTCCTTTCAATTTCAGCATAATCAGGGGTGTAATCAGGATGATGGGGGAAAAAAGACAAATGTTAACAATTACTGCTTTATTGGTGTATAGCTATATACATGTAAGAAAATCAATGAAATTATAAGAATGGAATATTTGATAGTAATTATTAATACATTATACTGCACGAACTGTAAATAATTGAGCCTTTAGTTCTTTTTCGCACTTGATGCACGCCTCCAATAAGGCCTCAGAATGAAGAAGTGGAATGGAATCGTCAAGTTGCAGTTGAGTACGCAGAAAGTCGTTAAAATTTTCAGGATGTCCATTAAACTGGTGACAGAAATCGAAAAATAGATTTTTTATAGCTGTAGCATCAAACTTCAAATTCTTCCTTCGCATCTTGGTCAGCAACAAATAGGAGAACAAATCTTGCACAGTTTTTTCTTGGAACGTGAGTGCTGTAGTATCATCTCCCGCCTGAATAATTGACATCTCCGTGCTTCCATACACGCTCTTATAGGTGATAGCAGTCGTTTTGATCCGATTCATCCTAATTCTTTCATTACTGGGGACCCTTGAAGGGATGGAGCTTTAGTGTGTAGTAGTAGGCAAACTTACGTATGAGTTAATAGTAAGTTATTGCGTAAAATTGTGCAATAGTTGAGAAAAGTGTAGAATATTGTTACTAAATGACACAACTGTTTAGGGAATTGTTTACCAGGTCACGTGATTATTCATTGTATTTTAAGGTTGATGTTGCAACATGTGATGCAATAAGTGTTTACCTCGAAAAAAATTCTGGAGAGAGCCAACAAGGTTCCAAAACAACGAAAGTGCTGTCATGGACAAGTCCGGAAGTTATTGCGTAAAATTGCGCAATTGTATTTTAAGGTTAGTGTTGCAACATGTGATGCAATAAGTGTTTGCCTCGAAAAAGATTCTAGAGAAAGCCAACAAGGTTCCAAAACAACGAAAGTGCTAACATGAACAAGTCCAGAAGTTATTGCGTAAAATTGCGCAATAGTTGAGAAAAGTCTAGAATATTGTTACTAAATCACACAACTGTTTAGGGAATTGTTTACCAGGTCACGTGATTATTCATTGTATTTTAAGGTTGATGTTGCAACATGTGATGCAATAAGTGTTTACCTCGAAAAAAATTCTGGAGAGAGCCAACAAGGTTCCAAAACAACGAAAGTGCTGTCATGGACAAGTCCGGAAGTTATTGCGTGAAATTGCGCAATAGTTAATAAAAATCTAGAAGAATGTTACTAAATGACACAGTTGTTTACAAAATTGTTTACCAGTTATTATGATCATTCATTGGTTTTTAAGGTTAACATTGCAACATGTGACGCAATACCTAAGTGTTCACCTCGAAAAATTCAGAAGCAAGCCAACAAGGTTCCAAAGCAACTTGAGGGTTGTCAGAAACAAGTTCCGGAAGCTATTGCGTAAGATTGCGCAATACTTTGGAAAAGTCTAGAATATTGTCACTAAATGATGCAATAATTGTTTACTAAATTGCAAACGAACTTGTTTACCAGTTATTGCGATGAGTCATGGTATTTTTGCGTTGTTCTCATATAGGTAAAAAAGGAGGGTAGGGTTGCTTTCAGCTGACGTGTTTCGGTTACTTTTTCAAGGTCAAGTCATAGGCACAACTATCTCTGGGTCAAAAAATCAAACAAGTGCGCATGCGTAGTAGTAGGACAGCGCATCTACTCAACTTTGAGAATGTATGAGAGAGGTTTATACGAATAAAATACACATTAGCTGTTATCGGTTAGAGCTTTATTTAGTTTAGAGTAAACAGTTTTATGCATACTTATTTTAATACACACAGAACACTACTCGCTCTTTATGCTTTACTGGCAGTCGTTTAAATTCTATCCATCTTGATTCTCAACTGGAGGGGTCCTAAAGGGGACGGAGCCCTAATGTGTAGTGGTAGTAGTAGCCAAACTTACATATTAAGAGTTAGGAGCTAGGTATTGCGTAAAATTGCGCAATTTCATAATTTCAACACATAATACATCATCACAATATCTCTTAATAATTTCCTCAAGGAAAGCCTTCTTCTGTTGTCCTTTTACAAAAATAATATCTACGTTGGAAGCCAGGTGATGTAGTATGGAGTAGACTTTTTCATATGGAATATCCCCATCACTGTATCTGAGTCCATGATGAGTATTCTCCAGCTTGCTCCTAGTTTACTTAGATACGATCGGAGGCATTATTCCAGAAATATCCATTTCTAGATTTACCTATACCTACTAATTTATGTCCAAAAAGAGATTGTCTTAATTACAAATAAACAAATGGTAACTTAATCCTCATGGTTATCACTTATTATGTTATACATATACACAATAATACGTAGCTATGGGTATTATTGCTGGTAATTAGAATGTTTTAGTAAAAATATCGGGAAACTTGCGTTATTATCCAGCATCAAAAATATTTAATGCTGAATCAAAGACACGCCGAATGCCAAGTAATAAGGTGCTGAATGACACAAGATTTGAATGCTGTGAACCTCTACAGGTAGGTAACTCATAAGTAGAGGTGTGCACATATAAGCATATGCATGCATATACTTATGTATATATTTTCTAGAAGTACGTCACGTCACTTGAAAGATCTTATTTTTTATCAGAATCATGCATGTAATACCAACCATTCAAAAAGAAATCCTGGAACAACTCACCATTTATACATTTTCTTCTAGATTTGATGCTCTTTGTGAAAAATCATGTGATTTTGTAGCATTTTTGCATTCTTTGGAGGGTTTTAGAGTGACTTTTTGTCAAAATTGAGATGATTTTCACACAATTCCAATAGTTTAACAGCAAACAGCTCACATTTTCCACGTTTTCTCATAGATTTAGTGACCCTTCTTGAGAATCATGTTATTTGTGTAACATTTTTGCATTCTTTAGGGGGTTTTAGAGTGACTTTTTGTCAAAATTGAGATGATTTCACACAAATTCAATAGTTTAGCAGGAAACAACTCACATCTTCCACGTTTTCTCCTAGATTTGGTGACCCTTTTTGAGAAATTATGTGCTCAATGTAGCATGTTTGTGCTGTTGGAAGTCATGCACGCGCATGCGCGCACATGCATACACACATAGACACACACATATGCACGCAAACCAATTTCCAACTAATAGGGGAAAAAATCTGGCACTATCCTAGATTTAGTGACTCTTTTTGAGAAATCAGATCCTTTGTGTAGCATTTCTGCATTCTTTAGAGGGTTTTAGAGTGACTTTTTGTCAAAGTTGAGATAATTTTCACAAAAATCCAATATTTGTTTACAGGAAACAACTCACATTTTACACGTTTTCTTCTAAATTTGACGACTATTTTCAAGAAATCAAGTGCTTTATGTAGCTTTTTTGCATTCTTCAGAGTTTCAGAGTGACTTTTTGTCAAAATTAAGATGATTTTCACAAAAATCCAATAGTGTGGCAGGAAACAACTCATCTTTTTCATGTTTTTTTCTAGATTTGGTACTCTTTTTGAGAAATCATGTGCTTTGTGTAGCATGTTTGCATTCTTTAGGGGTTTTAGAGTGACTTTTTTGTCTAAATTGAGACGATCTCTTACACAATTCCAATAGTTTGGTAGCAAACAACTAACCTTTTCCATGTTTTCTTCTAGATTTGGTGACTCTTTTTGAGAAATCATGTGATTTGTGCAGCATTTTTGCATTGTTTAGAAGCTTTTCGAGTGACTTTTTGTCAAAATTGAGATGATTTTCACACAAATCCAATAGTTTTGCAGGAAACAACTAACATTTTCCATGTTTTCTCCTAGATTTGGTGCTCTTTCTGAGGAATTAGGTATATGCTTAATGTAGCGTGTTTGCGTTGTTAGAAGTCATGCATGCGCATGCGCGCACATGCATACACTCATAGTAACATACACATATGCACGCAAACGCACCCATTGCCAACTATTAGAGGGGAAAAATCCGATACTATTCTAGATTTAGTGACTCTTTTTTTAAGAAATCGGATCTTACGTGTAGTATCTTTGCATTCTTTAGGGGGCTTTAGAGTAACTTTTTGCCGAAATTGAGATGATTTTCACACAAATCTAATAGTGTGGCAGGAAACAACCCACATTTTCCACGTTCTCTTCTAGATTTGATGACTTTTTTGAGAAATTATATGCTTTTTGTAACATTTTTGCATTCTTTAGGGGTTTTAGAGTGACTTTTTGATAAAAATTGGGACGATCTCTTATACAAATTCCAATAGTTTGTCAAGAAACAACTCATTTTTTCCACGTTTTCTTCTAGTTTTGGCGACTCTTTTTGAGAAATCGTGTGATTTGTGCAGCATTTTTGCATTCTTTGGGGGGTTTTAGAGTGACTTTTTGTCAAAGTTGAGATTATTTTCACACAAATCCAATATTTTTTTACAGAAAACAACTTACATTTTCCACGTTTTCTTCTAGATTTGACGACTCTTTCTAAGAAATCATGTGCTTTGTGTGTGATCTTTGCATTCTTTAGGAGGCTTTAGAGTGACATTTTGTCAAAGTTGAGAATATTTTCACACAAATCTGATAATTTATCAAGAAACAACTCACCTTTTCCACGTTTTCTTCTAGATTTGGCGACTCTTATGTGATTTGTGCAGCATTTTTGCATTCTTTGGGGGGCTTCAGAGTGACTTTTTGTCAAAATTGAGTTGATTTTCACACAAATCTGATAGTTTGACAAGAAACAACTCATTTTTTCCACGCTTTCATCTAGATTTGGTGACTCTTTTCGAGAAATCATGTTATTATTGTAGCATTTTTGCATTCTTTTGGGTTTTGAAAGTGGCTTTCTGTCAAAATTGAGACGATCTTTCACACAATTCCAATAGTTTGTCAGGTAAGAACTCACCGTTTTTTCGTTTTCTTCTAGATTTGGTAACTCTTTCTGTGGAATCATGTGATTTGTGTGACATTTTGCATTCTTTAGGAAGATGCTGGAGAGACTTTTTGTCTAAATTACAATGATCTCTCACACAATTTCAATAGTTTGACAAGAAACAACTCACCTTTTTCACGTTTTCTTTTAGATTTGTCAACTTTTTTGAGAAATTATGTGCTTTATGTGACATTTTTGTGTTTTGTGTTGTTAGAAGCCATGCACGCACACACGCGCACATGCATACGCCGGCGCATACACACACATATGCACACGCTGGCATGCCCGCATATGCGCACACATGCACAGACATACACGCATGCACGCACATGCGCACAACACCAAACGCTCGCACAATATCACCATTTTTCAGCACATATTATACGAACTTGGATCACCGGCATCTACAGTGGCGCCATCTACCGGCGCACACAGAAACTAGCATCACCGGCATCTACAATAGCGCCATATAATCCAACTTATAGATCTAATGCATGAACGGAAACATTTGAAAAAGACACCACTGCCCAGGTCAACAGTGTATACCACCCATGAGCCTTCGGCGTAAGGGTGATATGTCGTTGACCTGGGCAGTGGTGTCTTTTTCAAATGTTTCCGTTCATGCATTAGATCTATAAGTTGGATTATATGGCGCTATTGTAGATGCCGGTGATGCTAGTTTCTGTGTGCGCCGGTAGATGGCGCCACTGTAGATGCCGGTGATCCAAGTTCGTATAATATGTGCTGAAAAATGGTGATATTGTGCGAGCGTTTGGTGTTGTGCGCATGTGCGTGCATGCGTGTATGTCTGTGCATGTGTGCGCATATGCGGGCATGCCAGCGTGTGCATATGTGTGTGTATGCGCCGGCGTATGCATGTGCGCGTGTGTGCGTGCATGGCTTCTAACAACACAAAACACAAAAATGTCACATAAAGCACATAATTTCTCAAAAAAGTTGACAAATCTAAAAGAAAACGTGAAAAAGGTGAGTTGTTTCTTGTCAAACTATTGAAATTGTGTGAGAGATCATTGCAATTTAGACAAAAAGTCACTCCAGCACCTTCCTAAAGAATGCAAAATGTCACACAAATCACATGATTCCACAGAAAGAGTTACCAAATCTAGAAGAAAACGAAAAAACGGTGAGTTCTTACCTGACAAACTATTGGAATTGTGTGAAAGATCGTCTCAATTTTGACAGAAAGCCACTTTCAAAACCCAAAAGAATGCAAAAATGCTACAATAATAACATGATTTCTCGAAAAGAGTCACCAAATCTAGATGAAAGCGTGGAAAAAATGAGTTGTTTCTTGTCAAACTATCAGATTTGTGTGAAAATCAACTCAATTTTGACAAAAAGTCACTCTGAAGCCCCCCAAAGAATGCAAAAATGCTGCACAAATCACATAAGAGTCGCCAAATCTAGAAGAAAACGTGGAAAAGGTGAGTTGTTTCTTGATAAATTATCAGATTTGTGTGAAAATATTCTCAACTTTGACAAAATGTCACTCTAAAGCCTCCTAAAGAATGCAAAGATCACACACAAAGCACATGATTTCTTAGAAAGAGTCGTCAAATCTAGAAGAAAACGTGGAAAATGTAAGTTGTTTTCTGTAAAAAAATATTGGATTTGTGTGAAAATAATCTCAACTTTGACAAAAAGTCACTCTAAAACCCCCCAAAGAATGCAAAAATGCTGCACAAATCACACGATTTCTCAAAAAGAGTCGCCAAAACTAGAAGAAAACGTGGAAAAAATGAGTTGTTTCTTGACAAACTATTGGAATTTGTATAAGAGATCGTCCCAATTTTTATCAAAAAGTCACTCTAAAACCCCTAAAGAATGCAAAAATGTTACAAAAAGCATATAATTTCTCAAAAAAGTCATCAAATCTAGAAGAGAACGTGGAAAATGTGGGTTGTTTCCTGCCACACTATTAGATTTGTGTGAAAATCATCTCAATTTCGGCAAAAAGTTACTCTAAAGCCCCCTAAAGAATGCAAAGATACTACACGTAAGATCCGATTTCTTAAAAAAAGAGTCACTAAATCTAGAATAGTATCGGATTTTTCCCCTCTAATAGTTGGCAATGGGTGCGTTTGCGTGCATATGTGTATGTTACTATGAGTGTATGCATGTGCGCGCATGCGCATGCATGACTTCTAACAACGCAAACACGCTACATTAAGCATATACCTAATTCCTCAGAAAGAGCACCAAATCTAGGAGAAAACATGGAAAATGTTAGTTGTTTCCTGCAAAACTATTGGATTTGTGTGAAAATCATCTCAATTTTGACAAAAAGTCACTCGAAAAGCTTCTAAACAATGCAAAAATGCTGCACAAATCACATGATTTCTCAAAAAGAGTCACCAAATCTAGAAGAAAACATGGAAAAGGTTAGTTGTTTGCTACCAAACTATTGGAATTGTGTAAGAGATCGTCTCAATTTAGACAAAAAAGTCACTCTAAAACCCCTAAAGAATGCAAACATGCTACACAAAGCACATGATTTCTCAAAAAGAGTACCAAATCTAGAAAAAAACATGAAAAAGATGAGTTGTTTCCTGCCACACTATTGGATTTTTGTGAAAATCATCTTAATTTTGACAAAAAGTCACTCTGAAACTCTGAAGAATGCAAAAAAGCTACATAAAGCACTTGATTTCTTGAAAATAGTCGTCAAATTTAGAAGAAAACGTGTAAAATGTGAGTTGTTTCCTGTAAACAAATATTGGATTTTTGTGAAAATTATCTCAACTTTGACAAAAAGTCACTCTAAAACCCTCTAAAGAATGCAGAAATGCTACACAAAGGATCTGATTTCTCAAAAAGAGTCACTAAATCTAGGATAGTGCCAGATTTTTTCCCCTATTAGTTGGAAATTGGTTTGCGTGCATATGTGTGTGTCTATGTGTGTATGCATGTGCGCGCATGCGCGTGCATGACTTCCAACAGCACAAACATGCTACATTGAGCACATAATTTCTCAAAAAGGGTCACCAAATCTAGGAGAAAACGTGGAAGATGTGAGTTGTTTCCTGCTAAACTATTGAATTTGTGTGAAATCATCTCAATTTTGACAAAAAGTCACTCTAAAACCCCCTAAAGAATGCAAAAATGTTACACAAATAACATGATTCTCAAGAAGGGTCACTAAATCTATGAGAAAACGTGGAAAATGTGAGCTGTTTGCTGTTAAACTATTGGAATTGTGTGAAAATCATCTCAATTTTGACAAAAAGTCACTCTAAAACCCTCCAAAGAATGCAAAAATGCTACAAAATCACATGATTTTTCACAAAGAGCATCAAATCTAGAAGAAAATGTATAAATGGTGAGTTGTTCCAGGATTTCTTTTTGAATGGTTGGTATTACATGCATGATTCTGATAAAAAATAAGATCTTTCAAGTGACGTGACGTACTTCTAGAAAATATATACATAAGTATATGCATGCATATGCTTATATGTGCACACCTCTACTTATGAGTTACCTACCTGTAGAGGTTCACAGCATTCAAATCTTGTGTCATTCAGCACCTTATTACTTGGCATTCGGCGTGTCTTTGATTCAGCATTAAATATTTTTGATGCTGGATAATAACGCAAGTTTCCCGATATTTTTACTAAAACATTCTAATTACCAGCAATAATACCCATAGCTACGTATTATTGTGTATATGTATAACATAATAAGTGATAACCATGAGGATTAAGTTACCATTTGTTTATTTGTAATTAAGACAATCTCTTTTTGGACATAAATTAGTAGGTATAGGTAAATCTAGAAATGGATATTTCTGGAATAATGCCTCCGATCGTATCTAAGTAAACTAGGAGCAAGCTGGAGAATACTCATCATGGACTCAGATACAGTGATGGGGATATTCCATATGAAAAAGTCTACTCCATACTACATCACCTGGCTTCCAACGTAGATATTATTTTTGTAAAAGGACAACAGAAGAAGGCTTTCCTTGAGGAAATTATTAAGAGATATTGTGATGATGTATTATGTGTTGAAATTATGAAATTGCGCAATTTTACGCAATACCTAGCTCCTAACTCTTAATATGTAAGTTTGGCTACTACTACCACTACACATTAGGGCTCCGTCCCCTTTAGGACCCCTCCAGTTGAGAATCAAGATGGATAGAATTTAAACGACTGCCAGTAAAGCATAAAGAGCGAGTAGTGTTCTGTGTGTATTAAAATAAGTATGCATAAAACTGTTTACTCTAAACTAAATAAAGCTCTAACCGATAACAGCTAATGTGTATTTTATTCGTATAAACCTCTCTCATACATTCTCAAAGTTGAGTAGATGCGCTGTCCTACTACTACGCATGCGCACTTGTTTGATTTTTTGACCCAGAGATAGTTGTGCCTATGACTTGACCTTGAAAAAGTAACCGAAACACGTCAGCTGAAAGCAACCCTACCCTCCTTTTTTACCTATATGAGAACAACGCAAAAATACCATGACTCATCGCAATAACTGGTAAACAAGTTCGTTTGCAATTTAGTAAACAATTATTGCATCATTTAGTGACAATATTCTAGACTTTTCCAAAGTATTGCGCAATCTTACGCAATAGCTTCCGGAACTTGTTTCTGACAACCCTCAAGTTGCTTTGGAACCTTGTTGGCTTGCTTCTGAATTTTTCGAGGTGAACACTTAGGTATTGCGTCACATGTTGCAATGTTAACCTTAAAAACCAATGAATGATCATAATAACTGGTAAACAATTTTGTAAACAACTGTGTCATTTAGTAACATTCTTCTAGATTTTTATTAACTATTGCGCAATTTCACGCAATAACTTCCGGACTTGTCCATGACAGCACTTTCGTTGTTTTGGAACCTTGTTGGCTCTCTCCAGAATTTTTTTCGAGGTAAACACTTATTGCATCACATGTTGCAACATCAACCTTAAAATACAATGAATAATCACGTGACCTGGTAAACAATTCCCTAAACAGTTGTGTGATTTAGTAACAATATTCTAGACTTTTCTCAACTATTGCGCAATTTTACGCAATAACTTCTGGACTTGTTCATGTTAGCACTTTCGTTGTTTTGGAACCTTGTTGGCTTTCTCTAGAATCTTTTTCGAGGCAAACACTTATTGCATCACATGTTGCAACACTAACCTTAAAATACAATTGCGCAATTTTACGCAATAACTTCCGGACTTGTCCATGACAGCACTTTCGTCGTTTTGGAATCTTGTTGGCTTTCTCCAGAATTTTTTTCGAGGTAAACACTTATCGCATCACATGTTGCAACACCAACCTTAAAATACAATGAATCATCACGTGACCTGGTAAACAATTCCCTAAACAGTTGTGTCATTTAGTAACAATATTCTACACTTTTCTCAACTATTGCACAATTTTACGCAATAACTTACTATTAACTCATACGTAAGTTTGCCTACTACTACACACTAGAGCTCCATCCCTTTAAGGGTCCCCAGTAATGAAAGAATTAGGATGAATCGGATCAAAACGACTGCTATCACCTATAAGAGCGTGTATGGAAGCACGGAGATGTCAATTATTCAGGCGGGAGATGATACTACAGCACTCACGTTCCAAGAAAAAACTGTGCAAGATTTGTTCTCCTATTTGTTGCTGACCAAGATGCGAAGGAAGAATTTGAAGTTTGATGCTACAGCTATAAAAAATCTATTTTTCGATTTCTGTCACCAGTTTAATGGACATCCTGAAAATTTTAACGACTTTCTGCGTACTCAACTGCAACTTGACGATTCCATTCCACTTCTTCATTCTGAGGCTTTATTGGAGGCGTGCATCAAGTGCGAAAAAGAACTAAAGGCTCAATTACTTACAGTTCGTGCAGTATAATGTATTAATAATAATTATTAAATATTCCATTCTTATAATTTCATTGATTTTCTTACATGTATATAGCTATACACCAATAAAGCAGTAATTGTTAACATTTGTCTTTTTTCCCCCATCATCCTGATTACACCCCTGATTATGCTGAAATTGAAAGGAG
Source organism: Anaspis maculata (assembly GCA_949128115.1). Classification (NCBI taxonomy): domain Eukaryota; kingdom Metazoa; phylum Arthropoda; class Insecta; order Coleoptera; family Scraptiidae; genus Anaspis; species Anaspis maculata. The sequence continues at coordinate 72,141,046 of OX421966.1, forward strand.
GAGGGGCTTTCTTAGAGATCTTCTAGACTTGCATGATAAACATAAATGTCATTAGATTTTCCATCAACACATTCACCGATAACTATGCACCCCGATATACACCTAGTAATAAATCCCCAGATTTGATGGTAATGCGGGTTTGTCTTCTCTGCTGTACATAATGCTGAATTCTGGAACATCTTGGGTATCCTCTATGACGTGACATTTCCAAGGTCATGCGAATCATCTTCTTTTGTTTACCTTGGGTGGTAATTGCTAGCGTTGTTGACGGTGATATTTGATATCAGTGTTTACAATGATATTTGAAACCTTAATTAGAGTGATATTTGATATCGTCAATTAGAGTGATATTTGATATTGCTGTTTACATTCCTTATCAATAAAACAATAGATTACGTCATAGGCGGCATCCTTTGTGTGCCAGAATCACCCTAGCTATACTACTGGTCTGGAAAATTTATGTCAACGTTGATCGACTCGGAGTGATCAAGAACATAAAACTACCAAGCTTGATTGAAATAGCTTGAATAGTTGGAAAGATAAAAAAATATTTCTGAAATCAAAATTTTCAGTTTTTTTGTGATAAATCGTAAACCAATCAAAATATTGAGAGTTTCTTTTCAGATTTCAATCGCCACAAAAATGCGCAACTTTTTTCTAATTTAACCGACCTCGTATCTCTTACAGTTCCCAAGATACCAATGGTGAGCATCGAAATTTTCACCACCCTGTATAAGGGTCAGGCGTTGGTTATACCTGAGTGTTTTGCGAAAGAAAATGCTTCAATGTACACTACGGTCATTTAGGTATCAATAATTGTCAACGAAATGCGAGAGACTCAATGTATTGGCCGACCATGGCCAATGAAATAAGACAAATGATAGAGAACTGCCACATTTGTTTGAAGTATTCAAGATCTAACCAGCAGCAGCCATTATTCAGTCACGAAATTAGTCTCATTCCTTGGAATAAAGTTGGTTGCGACTTGTTCGAATTTAGAAAAGAAACTTACCTGCTAGTAGTGGACTACTATTCCAAGTTTGTAGAGATAGAAAAATTGGGTAAAGCGGTAACCAGTTCTAAAGTGATATTAGCTCTTGAAACAATGTTCTCAAGACATGGGATTCCTCAAATTGTAGTCTCAGATGGGGGACCTCAATTCTCATCACAGTTTTTCAAGTTCTTTGCATCAGAGTGGGATTTTTCTCACCTAATCTCGTCATCAAATCATGCTCAAAGCAACGGTATGGCAGAAAGACACATTCAAACAGTCAAAAACTTACTCAGAAAGACCTTGGAGGACGGACGCAATCTAAATCTAGCTCTTCTCCAATATCGAAGCACGCCTATGACAGGAACATACTTGCCGGCTCAAATTTTAATGTCTAGGGGTCTCAGAACTAATCTTCCATCCGTAAATGCTAGTTTGAAGCCCAGAACAGTCAATGTTCAATTTTATAATCGAAGCTTAGCAAATAAGAAAATGAAAACCGAGCATTATTTCGATAAAATTCAAATTCAAAACTTTATTCATTTGATTAGGATAACAAGATGTTATTGTAAATGTGGTCAAAATCGGTGAATACATGTAAATAGAATAACAAAAAACTATAGATAAAATAGAGTAAGGGTACAGCCTGCTTTCAACGTGAATGACAATGTCTATGTTCAGAAGCAGCCTAACTCTACCTGGCAACCAGGAAAGATAATACATAGGTATAATGATAGAAGATACTTTGTTGAGCTAAATGATGGATCTGTGCTGGTTCTAAATAGATTTTATTTGAAACGAGGTGTAACGGAAGAAGAGATCGTCGAGCCAGAACCTGTGAAACCGAATACAGATACTAGGTTGAAATCGATGATAATGTTAATGATTATGATGCGGATTTTTAAGGAGGTGCTGTTGATGGTACCGTAGATCATGAATCTAAAGGCTCCGAAACTGAAAGTTCAGTGGAGGAATTCAGAAGCTTAAATGAAGGAAGCAAATCTGATCTTAGCAATAATGATTCTGATGTAGAAATTGATACACCTGCTCAATTTATGTCTTCTAGAGGGAGAGTTTATCAGAGCTCCCAGCAGGCTTGATTTGTAATCAATTTTAACTGTAATGTGTATATGAAAATTCTATTTTGTATACTATACTATACATACCATATTATGTACTTGTATTATTATTGTATTTGTTTGTGTGCGAAAAAGGAGGATGTCACATGTATGTGCATGTGTTTGCATAAAAATGTATAACGTCAGACGTCGGATTGACATTGACAGATAAAAGAGACCAACTCTCACTTCTCTCCCGACGCCATCATGTAACACATGTACACTGTGCCTTGTTAAATAAAATCTAAAAGTATAAAAGTCGTTAAAAGCCATCCCGTAAAGAAACTAATAAATATAACACTTATGACATAAAACTATGTTAAAAAGTGGTGAAAAGTAATTTTTATTTGAAAATACACATCCAAAATGCGACGTTATATGTCCGTCAAAAAGTGATATCTACGAGATGTGGAATAGCGATGTAGATAGTATGTCACATTTGGACATCTTTGAGATATCTCATTCATGTTCCAATTACCCGGACATGAGGGGTAACAGAGATGTCCACTTAACATCGCATTGACTTTTTTTTGTTAACATCGCAGTTGTGACTTGAACATCTAAGTGATGTCACAGATATGTTTTCTTGCTGAGTGGGTTGTATATACAGATAGGTTGGTTTGCATTTAAATTTTCATGCCGTTTGTTTCCAGGGCCTCGTAATTTGTGCGTGGCACCGGACCGCAATTTGCAACAAACATTTCCCGGAGTATGTGTGTGCACGCGCGATCGATCAGACATCAAGGGGTGAAAAATTAAACTACAATTTGAGGTTGACTTTGCGGCGGTGTTTGGTTGGCTCTGCTGGACGCGTAGCCGCCCGAGGCCATCTCATATACACACATACGGATTCAACCGCTTGTTAAATGCATGCGTATATTATATCCTATGCAAATGATATATACCTACTGTACAGCACCGCCCACTAGAGTGGTATTGTATAAACTACGGTATAAACTACTCAACTACAAACTGGAAATAGGTAGGTAGGTACGCGGGTTTGAAAACCGAATACTGTTTAGCGCTCACGGGGTTATAGAGCAGGCGAGCCAGCGAGGTAGCGCGCTAGAGAGGGGCCTGTTGGATCTGACAAGTTGTTGGAAATTCAACATCTCTCTATTTGGCCGCCCGAGGCTGACACGTGTCCCGCTTTTCCTTCTCTTTCTCTCCCACGTCCGGCCGCATCCCGCCCTCTTTCTCTCCCGCCTCTTCCCATCCGGCACGCCACCGCCAAGATCTGCATGACAAATTGCGGACGGGACTGCGCCTCCAGCATCCATCACGGGTTCGAGCAGCAGGTCCGGTCCTTTACTACGAGACCCGGAGAAAATTGTTCTCTGTTCTCGCTTAAAATCCCGTTTTCCGTGTGTACGTCTGCGTGAAATTGAGAAAATTCGCGAGAAGAAATTTAGTTCTGGACAGTGTGACGTCAAGTTGGCAGCATTTTCCTGGTTGTTATCATCCAGGTGCTGACGCAACACTGACGCTGACAAGCTTCGCAGATCCGTTGAAGACTCACATTTCGGGTGGCTGTGCAAATTGTTGTTTCAACCCTGTTCTGAATGACCCATTCAAACCATTACGTAATTGCATTGGATTATATTGGTTACTACTGGTTTAACGCATTTGGTAACAGTGAGTTCATACTGGAATATGTTAGGAAAATTTCACTTTGGAAATAACCAGTCAAACTAACAGGATTGTTAATTTGGGAATTCCCAATACATTTCTGGTGTTCATTTTATGACACTGGGTTCATATTGGAATTTGTTACGAATAATTTACGTTGGGAATAAACAATCCAACTGACTCAATTGTTGAACTGAGAGTTCACAATACATTCTTGATTATTATTTGATGTAACAGTGGGCTCATATTGAATTGCGGGATCAAACTCAAACGTTTTGATCCATGCGGCCGGAGGAGTTCGCTCCGTGCAACAACCGCATTCAAACTTGAATACTGGGGGGAGGGAACATAAAACGGAACGAGATCAAGTGCATTGTACAAATCGTGTAATTTACACACGGGAAATAAATGGCTGGGAACACAATTACAATAACGCCCGCTGGGCCAAGTACTGGCACAAACAATACTGGCAGAGGGCCACTTACAAACTAAACTGGGAAGAGTTGAAGACTCTCCCAAGTGAAGACGGGGCACGAGGCCACCGCAATGTGACAATCAAATTCTGAACGCAACGTGCCGGATCTACATAACTTCTAGCTTTCTCGCATGAAAAAGGACTTCTCTGTGGCCGACGTGCGTTGACGAAGTCCCGGCGTCTCCATTCCTGCCGCCCCCACCAGGCCACCGGACCTTCGACGGATGTTCCTGGCGTCGGCCCGTGGTTCCGGAAGTTCTGCTAGCTCAGCCGGAAAGTTGTCGGTAATTCAAAATGACAGGGCGCCCAGGCCTGACGTTGCTCCGGCCGACGCACAGTGGGTTAAGAGTGGACATTTTGTGGCGGAAACTCTCAAACTTACAGAACTAGTCCAGAATGAGCTTGTGATTTCAGGAAAAATAATGAAAAAATGCTCATTTGAAAATTGGGGTTGTTTTCAGGGAGTGGAAATTCAACTTACTGAATAAAAATCTGAAACTTCCGATTTTAACTGGAATTGACCTCTAAAATGAGGGAAAAATTAGGAAAAAAATCTCATTTGAAAATTGGGGTTGTTCACAGGGGGTGGAAATTGAACTTGATGAATCTGAAATTTTTTATTTTCATAGCACTTAACCTCCTAAATGGATGAATGAATAGAACAAATGATGAAAAAATTATGAAAAAAACTCATCTGAAAATTGGGGTTGTTTTTAGGGGGTGGAAATTGAACTATCTGAAAAAATCCGGAACTTACAATTTTCCTAGCATTTGATCTCTTGAATGATGTAAAAATGATGGAAAAGATCTCATTTGAAAATTAGGGTGGTTGTCGGAGAGTGGAAAGGTAACTTACGAAATAAAAATCTGAAACTTACGATTTTAATAGCATTTGACCTCTTGAATGATGAAAAAAAATAATGAAAAAATCTCATCTTCAAACTGGGCTGGTTTTCAGGGGGTGAGAATTGAACTTGTAATTTCGTGAAGTAATTTCCATGCATCTATATGTCCTGATGCTCTCAAACTCATCTGGGTGGCGTAACTGAAGACCAGCAACAGATGTGGATTCTTCGAATCTTCAAGCAACCACCACCGCAAATATTCTCTGTCCATTTAAGAGGTCAAATGCTATGAAAATTGGGAGTTTCAAATTTTTATTCCATAAGTTCAATTTCAACCCGCCCTGAAAATTAACCCCAATTTTCAGATCAGTTTTTTCATTATTTTTTTATCATTTATTCTATTAATTCATTCATTCAAGAGGTCAAGTACTATGAAAATCAAAAGTTTCAGATTTTTATTCATCAAGTTCGATTTCCATCCCCTGCAAACAACCCCAATTTTCAAATAAGATTTTTTCTTTATTTTTCCCTTATTTTAGGGGTCAATTCCTGTAAAAATCGGAAGTTTCAGATTTTTATTCAGTAAGTTAAATTTCCACCCCCTGAAAACAACCCCAATTTTTGAATAAAATTTTTTTCATTATTTTTAATGAAATCACAAGCTCATTCTGGACTAGTTCTGTAAGTTTGAGAATTTCCGCCACAAAATGTCCACTCTCAACCCACTGTGCGACGTGGAAGATAGCGATAGCCGGCGGCGGTGGAAACTAGCGGTTAAACGTGGAGAATAGCGACAAAAAATGGGCGATAGCGCCAAAAAAGGGCCCCTTAGAACGAATTCACAATGATTTGCCATTCCGCAGCGCAAGCAGTGCTTTATTCACCTGTAGAAGATGAGCCGAGGCGGCCGGCGGCGGTTTTCAGAAAAAAAACGGGTTTTCCGATCGAAACGATTTATATAGCTTGCGCTTATCGCCGAAAAACTTCACCGGAAAAAACACGAGCCCGCACGTCACACGTGAACGGGTGGTGGCAACACCAAAAATTCCTAGATCCCACCAGAAGTAACCAGGAAATGGCACACGCGCAACTGGTGGTGTGCATTGAAGCGAATCATCGTTCGTGCGAAAAGTCGAACGCAACAATTGGAATAATTTACATTAATAATGAGTGACCGACTAACTCCTGAATTGTATGTTTGGGAATTTACCATACATATTCAATTTTCATTTGATGACATAGGTTCCTACTGGAATATATAGGAAATCATCCACTCTGTGAATTACCAATTGCACTATTAGAAATGTTTAATTAGAAATTTCTGGGTTCATGTTGAAATATGTTGGGAATGATTCACATTGGAACTACCCAATTGAGCTAACTGAGATGTTGAACTGGAAATTCCCAATACATTTTTTGGTGTTATTTGACGGCAGTGAGCTCATGTTGAAATATATTGGGAATAATTTACATTGGAATAACAAGTTGACTAACTGAATTGTTTGATTGGGAATTTCCAATACATTGACTAAAGCCTGATTTACACTACAAAATCTACTTAATTCGATGAACAATATTTTTTGGCAAGTGCCTTTTGGGTAACCAGCTTGGAGGATAAAGCTAGTGGAAAGACTTGCTTGATAAACTGAAGCCTGATTTACACTACAAAATCTACTTAATTCGATGAACAATATTTTTTTAGCAAGTGCCTTTGAGAAACCTGCTTGGAGGATAAAGCTAGTTTTACACTATGATACGCTTGTTGTGTCAATGTGTCGTTGCTTTGGAAAGACTAGCTTGATAAACTTGAGCCCGATTTACATTACAAAATCTACTTAATTCAATGAACAATATTTTTCTAGCAAGTGCCTTTGAGAAACCTGCTTGGAGGATAAAGCTAGTTTTACACTATGATACGCTTGTTGTGTCAATGTGTCGTTGCTTTGGAAAGACTAGCTTGATAAACTTGAGCCCGATTTACACTACAAAATCTACTTCAGTCAATGAACAATATTTTTTTAGCAAGTGCCTTTGGGAAACCAGCTTGGAGGATAAAGCTAGTTTTACACTATGATACGATTGTTGTGTCAATGTGTCGTTGCTTTGGAAAGACTAGCTTGATAAACCAAAGCCTGATTTACACTACATAATCCACTTAATTTAATGAAAAATATTTTTTAGCAAGTGCCTTTGGGAAACCAGCTTGGAGGATAAAGCTAGTTTACCACTATGATACGCTTGTTGCATCAATGGGTCGTTGCTTTGGGAAGACTAGCTTAGGAAACTAAAGCCTGATTTACACTACAAAATCTAATTATTTAATGAACAATATTTTTTTAGCAAGTGCCTTTGAGAAACCAGCTTGGAGGATAAAGCTAGTTTAACACTGTGATATGCTTGTTGTGTCAATGTACCGTTGCTTTGGGAAGACTAGCTTGATAAACTAAAGTCCGATTTACACTACAAAATCTACTTACTTCAATGAATAATATTTTTTCCAGCAAATGGCTTTAGGAAACCAGCTTGGAGGATGAAGCTAGTTTTACACTATGATACGATTGTTGTGCCAATGTGTCGTTGCTTTGGGAAGACTAGCTTAGGAAACTGAAGCCTGATTTACACTACAAAATCTACTTAATTCAATGAACAATGTTTTTTTAGCAAGTGCCTTTGGGAAACCAGCTTGGAGGATAAAGGTAGTTTTACACTATGATACGATTGTTGTGTCAATGTGTCGTTGCTTTAGAAAGGCTAGCTTGATAAACTAAAGCCTGATTTACACTAAAAAATCTACTTAATTCAATGAACAATATTTTTTTGGCAAGTGCCTTTGGGAAACCAGCTTGGTGGATAAAGCTGGTTTTACACTATGATACGATTGTTGTGTCAATGTGTCGTTGCTTTTGAAATACTAGCTTGATAAACTAGAGCCTGATTCACACTACAAAATCTACTCAACTCAATGAACAATATTTTTCTAGCAAGTGCCTTTGGGAAACCAGCTTGGAGGATGAAGCTAGTTTTACACTATGATACGCTTGTTGTGTCAATGTGTCGTTGCTTCGGAAAGACTAGCTTGATAAACTAAAGCCTGATTTACACTGCAAAATCTACTTAATTCAATGAACAATATTTTTTCAGCAAGTGCCTTTGGGAAACCAGCTTGGAGGATAAAGTAGTTTACACAATGATACGATTGTTGTGTCACTGTGTCGTTGCTTTGGAAAGACTAGCTTAATAAACTTAAGCCTGATTTACACTACAAAATCTACTTAATGCAATGAACAATATTGTTTTAGCAAGTGCCTTTGGAAAATCAGCTTGGAGGATGAAGTAGTTTTACACTATGATACGATTGTTGTGTCAATGTGTCGTTGCTTTTGAAATACTAGCTTGATAAACTAAAGCCTGATTTACACTACAAAATCTGCTTTAATCAATGAACAATATTTTTTAGCAAGTGCCTTTAGGAAATTAGTCTTGAAAATGAAGCCTGTTTCACACTTCCTTATAGTGTAAAGTGTGTATTGTTTAAAGTGTCGTTGCTTTGGAGAGACGATTAGCCTGATGAAGCTGAATTTACACTACAGCTACGATTGTCGTGTCAATATATCGGTGTTTTGAATAGGCTAGCTTGAAAGACTGGAGCGTGATTCACATTACAAGAGCTGCCATTTTCAATGGACAATAATGTTCTTTAGCAAATACTATCGAAGTGGCTCACTTTTTTCAAAGCTTCGCTAGTGTTTGTGTTCAAAACTGGCTTCAAGTGATTGAAAGATTTAGTTTTATTTAATTTTGTCGTGTGAACCAAGCTTTATCGCCTAGAAATCTGACAGAGCAACTGTAAGAACTCATTGACAACGACTATTTTCCCCTATCAAGTTTTTTCACGGCTGTCTCAAACTGCTCACAAACCGTTCAGCCTGCCCATTTGACTGTGGGTGATATGGTGGCGTGCAGAGATAACTATATTCCGCGAGATGAGCAGTACCCGTGGAAGTACAAACGTAGAAAAAAGAAGCTCCAACTTCCTATGCAGGCAGGTTTTGTCATTAAAATACATTTTATCGGCATCCGCACTCAGCTCTAAATCAAGCTCTGAAAGAAAGGAGGCAAGCAAATTTGTTATACACGGCGACGCATTCATTATTGCACAGTATGATTGGTAATAATGAGCTGGTTAAGGGTTCGGTCGATGTAGAAAATAGAGACGTAGCCAATTAAGGGGGACCGCAAGTAAAAAATGCAAATTGGACTGCTCTGCCGATGATTCCGGGCTTGATGAAAAGAGGAAGAACCGCGGAGAAAACATCAAAAACAGACGTCGTCCGGGCATGTCTCTGTGTAGCGGCGCTGCGTGTAGCTCATCTCGAAGCAAAAGAGCGAAAGGTACTCCCCACTTGTCTTCACTCCAGTGGAGAAAGGCATACCGACATAGGGCACCTCCACGAGTGCAGGATAGAGAAACGAGAAGGGTTGTGATGTAAAACTCGCCGGTTTTAATGAATGCAAATTGACTGTTTTGCATTTTAAACTTGCAATCAAGTAGAATGACGGCATAAATATTCATATCGTGGTTTTGCTGCTGCTGCTGCTGCCAGTGTGCCTCTCATGCCTCTCCCTGTTTCCTGTTCCTCCCGTGACGCTTCAGTCGCTTGTCCCCAACTCTCTCGGGCAACAAAGTGTACACCACACCGAACCTGCCAGCCCACAGCCACCGGCAAACAATAAATGCCACCCCCGTTATTATTAAAGTGGAGAGGAGTAAAAGCTTACCCACAGTGGATGTGTCGTAATATATGAACATGCATGCCGGTACATAGGTCGTACATTAAAAATAATGTTGTAGCTAGGCACCTACCCCCACACCAAAAGTTTAGGTGTATTCCCAGCGGAGCTTGTTCGCGAAAAAAAAACGCCGTAGCTGAAAGCGCGCGCTACACGAACCTCTGAAGTGAGAAGGAACGGAAAAAAACCGAGAGAGCTACACACAAGGTGATTATTTCAGTGTTTTTGCGTGATGCATAAATAATAAAAGGTGGTTTGGCGGGAGAGCGAAGGATGTAAATGGAGCGAAACGGGAAGAAGGGGCGGGAAAAAATGAGGGTTTTGTGAGTGCGGGCATCGGGGCAAGCAAAGTTATTAAATCACGTCGTCTTGAAATGTCGACGATAAGGAGGCAAACGGGAAGGGGGAAGGAGAGAGGGGCGTTGAGCTGGAGCGTAAACACGTTAATAGTGTTTATTGTTCGAATCTGGTTGCCGGAAGCTGGACGGAGGAGTTGCGAAAGAATTCAAATTGACCGCTTTGGTGCTTCTACGAGCAGAACTGTTATGAACATTTGTGGAAAATCTGGCAATAGCTGCTGGGAATCTGACGGAAGCGCAAAAGGGTTACGCAAAGTCTCTCTGCGAAATTCGTTACAGATGAATAAAATCAAAAGTGTTTTATGGCTCTCTTGGAAGTGTCCACGGACCGTTCGGCTCGACCATTTGAGTGTGGATAATATGGTGGCGTGCTGGAATAAATATTTCGTTCTGGATGCAAAAGGTCTTGATGGTTTTGGCAGTAAACTGTGTTCCATTATCCTTAGTACTTAAGAAGTCCAAACGTAAAAAAAAGAAGCTCCAACTCCCTGTTAGTTTGCTGAGTTGTGATAACGCGAATTGAGAAAACTTCTGGCCACTTGAATAGTGCCTGGACAACAATCAAGTCTTTTGATCGGTCGGGCATAGTCGATCGTAAATGGCCGCAGAATTTGTAGTGCAAATCAGGCTTTAGTTTATCAAGCTAGTCTTTCCAAAGCAACGACACATTGACACAACAATCGTATCATAGTGTAAAACTAGCTTTATCCTTCAAGTTGGTTTCTCAAACGCACTTGCTAAAAAATATTGTTCATTGAATTAGTTAGATTTTGTAGTGTAAATCCGGCTTTAGTTCATCAAGCTAGTCTTTCCAAAGCAGCGACACATTGACACAACAAGCGTATCATAGTGTAAAACTAGCTTCATCCTCCAAGCTGGTTTTCAAAAGGCACTTGCTAAAAAAATATTGTTTATTGAATCAAGTAGATTTTTGAAAAAATGTTGTTCTTTGAATTAAGTAGATTTTTCAGTATAAATCAGGCTTTAGTTTATCTAAACTAGTCTATCCCAAGCAAGGACACATTGACACAACAATCGTGTCATAGTGTAAGACTAGCTTCATCCTCCAAGCAGGTTACCCAAAGGCACTTTCTAAAAAATATTGTTCATCGAATTAAGTAGATTTTGTAGTGTAAATCGGGCTTTAGTTTGTCAAGCTAGTCTTTCCAAAGCAACGACACATTGACACAACAATCGTATCATAGTGTAAAACCAGCTTTATCCTCCAAGCTGGTTTTCCAAAGGCACTTGCAAAAAAAATATTGTTTATTGAATTGGGTAGATTTTGTAGTGTAAATCAGGCTTTAGTTTATCAAGCTAGTCTTTCCAAAGCAGCGACACATTGACACAACAAGCGTATCATAGTGTAAAACTAGCTTTATTCTCCAAGCTGGTTTCCCAAAGGCACTTGCTAAAAAAATATTGTTCATTGATTCAAGTAGATTTTGTAGTGTAAATCAGGCTTTAGTTTATCAAGCTAGTCTTTTCAAAGCAGCGACACATTGACACAACAAGCGTATCACAGAGTAGAACTAGCTTTATCCTCCAAGCTGGTTTCCCAAAGGCACTTGCTAAAAAAATATTGTTCATTGAATTAGTTAGATTTTGTAGAGTAAATCAGGCTTTAGTTCATCAAGCTAGTCTTTCCAAAGCAGCGACACATTGACACAACAAGCGTATCATAGTGTAAAACTAGCTTCATCCTCCAAGCTGGTTTCCAAAAGGCACTTGCTAAAAAAATATTGTTTATTGAATCAAGTAGATTTTGTAGTGTAAATCAGGCTTCAGTTAATCAAGCTAGTCTTTCCAAAGCAGCGACACATTGACACAACAAGCGTATCATAGTGTAAAACTAGCTTCATCCTCCAAGCTGGTTTCCCAAAGGCACTTGCTAAAAAAATATCGTTTATTGAATTAAGTAGATTTTGTAGTGTAAATCAGGCTTTAGTTTATCAAACTAGTTTTTCCAAAGCAATGACACCTTGACACAACAAGCGTATCAGTGTAAAACTAGCTTTATTCTCCAAGCTGGTTTCCCAAAGGCACTTGCTAGAAAATATTGTTCATTGAATTAAGTAGATTTTGCAGTGTAAATCAGGCTTTAGGTTATCAAGCTAGTCTTTCCAAAGCAGCGACACATTGACACAACAAGCGTATCATAGTGTGAAACTAGCTTTATCCTCCAATCTAGTTTCCCAAAGGCACTTGCTAAAAAAATATTGTTTATTGAATTAAGTAGGTTTTGTAGTGTAAATCAGGCTTTAGTTTATCAAGCTAGTTTTTTCGAAGCAGCGACACATTGACACAACAAGCGTATCATAGTGTAAAAATAGCTTTATCCTCCAAACTGGTTTCCCAAAGGTACTTGCTAAAGAAATATTGTTTATTGAATGAGGTAGATTTTGTAGTGTAAATCAGGCTTTAGTTTGTCAAGCTAGTATTTCCAAAGCAGCGACACATTGACACAACAAGCGTATCATAGTGTAAAACTAGCTTTATCCTCCAAGCTGGTTTTCCAAAGGCACGAGCTAAAAAATATTGTTCATTGAATTAAGAAGATTTTGTTGTGTAAATCAGGCTTTAGTTTATCAAGCTAGTCTTTCCAAAGCAGCGACACATTGACACAACAAGCGTGTCATAGTGTAAAACTAGCTTTATCCTCCAAGCTGGCTTCCCAAAAGCACTTGCTAAAAAAATATTGTTCATTGAATTGAGAAGATTTTGTTGTGTAAATCAGGCTTTAGTTTATTAAGCTAGTCTTTCCAAAGCAGCGACACATTGACACAACAAGCGTGTCATAGTGTGAAGCTAGCTTTATCCTCCAAGCTAGCTTCCCAAAAGCACTTGCCAAAAAAATATTGTTTATTGAATTAAGTAGATTTTGTAGTGTAAATCAGGCTTTAGTTCATCAAGCTAGTCTTTCCAAAGCAGCGACACATTGGCACAACAATCGTATCATAGTGTAAAACTAGCGGTATCCTCCAAGCTGGTTTCCCAAAGGCACTTGCTAAAAAAATATTGTTCATTGAATTAGGTAGATTTTGTAGTGTAAATCAGGCTTTAGTTTATCAAGCTAGTATTTCCAAAGCAGCGACACATTGACACAACAAGCGTATCATAGTGTAAAACTAGCTTTATCCTCCAAGCTGGTTTCTCAAAGGCACTTGCTAAAAAAATATTTTTTATTGAATTAAGTAGATTTTGTAGTGTAAATCAGGCTTTAGTTTATCAAGCTAGTCTTTCCAAAGCAGCGACAAATTGACACAACAACCGTATCATAGTGTAAAACTAGCTTTATCCTCCCAGCTGGTTTCCCGAAGGCACTTGCTAAAAAAAATTGTTCATTGAATTGAGTAGATTTTGTAGTGTGAATCAGGCTTTTGTTTATCAAGCTGTCATTTTGTCATTTTGTTAGGCCTATCGTGCAAACGTAGGCATGTAAAATCACCTAAAAACGTAATAAAATTCTCAAAACATCACTAGACTTCGATTGCTTCGAGGCAGATATGTTTTGGAGTTGTTGAAATAGTTCTGTCGCTCTACTGACACATTGTCAGCAACCAAAATGACATTTCGCCAGTTTTGTTAGGCCTGTAGTGCTAACATGAAAATGTAAAGTCCTCAAGAAACATTTTAAAAATTTTATTTTAAAAATAGGTTGAACCACTTGCTTGGTCACGAAAGGGACACAAGTAGGTATATTCTGGTTGTGGCTGATATCTTCTTCAAGTTTGTGGTAACATTTGCTCCACGGAAGGCTGTTGCTACACAATAGTGTAGTGTCTAAAAGACTCCACAACCTCATTTTGATGTTCGGAACCCCTTCAACGATCATATGCGATAACGGCCGCAATTTCGTGGCAAGGAGTTTGATAATCTGTGCAATTAGTGACATTCGTACTGAGTTCACTGCAAATTATCACCCGCAGGTGAACCCCGTAGAACGTGTAAATCGAGTACTCAAGACTATGCTTGCCTGCTATGTTGAGGAAGATCAGCGAATTTGGAACGATTATTTAAAACCTGTGACATATGGCCGGGAGATTTCTTTGGATGGCAACCAGAAGAGAGAAGAAATAACCCCTGATCGACCCCTTCTATAGATAAGGACTGTATCAACCAGTTTTGTTGGGGTACCGTTCTCAGTTACGTTGTCTTGCTCACATGTAGTATTCACACCCTAATCATGACGATAACGATACAAATCGGTTCTCGATACAAAAAGACTATCGATAAAGCTATATAACAGAAGAACAACTTGTCGGCTGCAGGCCAGTATACAGTAGGGAGCAACGGGGGGAGAGAGAGAGAAATCGGGATAAAGCGCTCATCCGCACGCCACTATCAAGGAATTTAACTTTGCTGCGCCTAGGGCTCCTAAGGGAGCTGTTAGGACGTTTCCACCGCGCTCGGCTTTTGTGGATTGTTGCACGCCCTAACGTTTAAGCATGGACAAAAGTTCGATGATATGCATAAGGAGTGTGCGGAGAGCGGCCGGAGAGCGAGAGAGAAAGCGCGGAGAAATGTGAACACGACTGCCCCTGCCTCTGCTAAAAAGGAACACTCGGGGAGCAATTTTCCATGATTTCACTGTCGTGGGAAAATGCCGGAAAAGCTCCGCTGAATAAGTTAAAGTGGAGCGCGGAGCTTTCGCATCCCTCTTTTTTTGTCTGTTCAATGTTCACGAAAGGTCATCTTTTTTTTTTCGAAAACTACTGCAGCTATTGTTTGGAAAGCTTAATTGTATAAAATCGTTACGCGAACTGTTTCTCCAGGGAAACTGAATATTATTATACCTGCGTCAAAATTACTTGCTTGTTCGCATTCGGAACAAAACGCAGCGTCATCATCGGGCCTTTTATGCATAAACAGTAGTTGGTATTATATACCCGAGCGAACCGGCAAAACCGCAAACGACCTGAAAACTAAACTTTGCAAACTGAATAAACTCAAGCCAAACAACAGTTTACACACAAACAGACAGACAGAACAAACTTTTCTATTCCCACTCCCTCTAGTGTTCATCATCATCATCACAATCCCGCGATATTCTGTTCTGGCGTTGCATGTTGTGGTGGCGGTGGTGGTGATTTTCAATTGTTTTTCTTATCGCTCTCCTTTGGGCATGGATGTTCATTTGTTTAAAACGCGCGCGGTTTGGGCTTTTGTTTGCCAATGCCTGCTGGCATTCAGCTGACGCAACACACACACACACATACACAAACCCATCAAAATGCTACGGTCAGCTAAATTTGAACTGTATATGATTAAAATCCACCCCTCTCCCCTTGCTAATCCTCCCAATCCTATATTCATGAATATTCAAGCGCACACATACAAACAAACAAGAATACGTATGAGAGCATATATTTGCAAATATCAATGAGAGTGAGAGAGAGAGAGTGAGGGAGAAACAGAGGAAAAGAGGAATGAAATAACTCAAAGGCAGCGTAACCAAGCTTCAAAGCGGCCAGTACCAGCAAAGTACCAGTATTCACCCGCCGTGAGTACCTAAATTCAATACTTCGGTAACTGTGTTGGTTCCTATTCCTGTCATATTCACTTCCTCTATATTGTATTTTTCAAAACGTTTTTATCTGCAATGACCAATAGAATCCCGCACTGATGGAACTGTGATGCAGATTCAATAGAAAACATATCGAGTCCCATAGGAAGCTAACTGTTTTAGTTTTTATTTGGAATTATTGACTGGTATCTATGGGCTTCTACCAGTCAGACGGTTTTACCATGAGTTCCACACTGGATTTTGCTTTGACGGGTGCACTTTGAATTCAGTAACAAAGTCCGACAGATATCCACTGCCACGCGGCGACCGTATTTTGAGTTTGCTTAGAGATGCAAAATTTATTTCGCCCGTTGATTTGTGAAACGCATTCTGGCAAATACCTCTGGAAGGTCACAAGAGAAAACGGGATTTTCCGTTCCGCGGTATGTTTTGCTTTAATGTCATGCCGTTTGGCTTGTGCAACTCGGCTCAGACTCAACAGCGGTTGATGGATTTGGTATTTGGGCCTCGGTTTGAACTAAATTATTTTTAGTTACATAGACGACATAATCATCGTTTCGGAATCGTTTGAAGAACATCTGAACCATTCGTGCGGGATCGTCCCAGGGAGGAAAACAACAGTAAATACATAAAAATGGTCATTTTTCAAGTCGTCCTCAAGATATCTCGGCTTTGTTGTTGACGCAAACGAATTGTGCCCGGACTCCGACAAAGTTTTTTTCATCGTAAATTACTCTCGACCAACTGACACTACCGAAATAAAAGGTTTTGTTTACTGTGAACCTTTTATTTGCAATGCCCAATAGAATCTGATAGGAGTAAAACATTGTCAAGCAGATCCAGTAGAAAACTTGCGACTACCAAAAAGATTTCTTCGATTCATTCAAAATTATTAACTGATCTGTATGGGTTTTTCCCATTCAGACGTTTTCACTACGAGTTTCACATAGATCGAATTGGTTTTTATTCCCATGCTATCTTTTTTCCCACTGAATAGTATTTTCCAAACCAGCTCTCATTTGCAATGCTCGATTGAATCCTATACAGGGTTTCTCAAAGCTCGCGCCCCAAGGAACACTGACATGTACCGACAACAATAATAGGTTCCCAGGAAACGGAAGAAGAAAATTTATTGCTGCTTGCATGAAGGAGTCATGAGTCTTTTGAATTCATTAATCCCGGAGGGTCAGTTCAGGTAAATTTGCAAAATTCAACCGGTTGCTAAGTTTCAAAAGTAATACCAGCTGCCTGTCATTTTGCAATGAATGTTTGGCCTTTGGCCGTTTGGCGAGAGATTTTTTTCTCTCGGTATAGCACATCCGACTGCCGTCTAGTATTGCCTCATTTTCTCTGGGGCGCGAGTTTTGAGATACCCTGTATAGGAGTGAAACTTCGCCAAGCAGATTCAATAGAAAATTTAGACCCCCAAGGGTTATTAGTTCGATTTGTTCAAAATTATCGACTGGTCTGGATGGGTTTTCCCAGTTGGACGGTTCTACATGGATTGAATTGGTTTTTTATTCCTATGCCATTTTTTTTCCCACTATGTTGTATTTTCCAACCGGCTTTTATTTGTAATGCCAGTAAGACCACTTTGCCAAGCAGATTTTATAGAAAACTTGTAGACTCCCGTAAGAGGCTTTTCTCCGTTTCGTTTAAAATTGACTGGTCTGTATTAGTTTTTCCCATTTGGGCGTTCCCACTACGAGTTTCACACGGATTGAACTAGTTTCTGTTCCAATGCCACCTTCTTCCCCACTACGTTGTATTTTTCAAATCAGCTTTTATCTGCAATGCCCAATCGAATCCTATAGAAGTAAAACTTTGTCAAGCAGATTCAACAAAAAACATGGATTCCCATAAGAAGCTATTGTTTGTTTTGTTTGAAATTTTTGACGGATCTTTCCCAGTCGGACGTTTCTACTACGAGATAGACACGAGTTGTATTGGTCTTCATTCCCATGCCAATTTGAACCTCACTATGTTGCATTTTTCACACCGGTTTGTATTTGCAATGCCCAATCGAATCCTGTAGGAATGAAAAGCCTATATAGGTTGAATAATTCAAATAGTTTGTTGGACGCGATGTCGAATCTTGGCGTCATACGGTCGTGTCATGGAGCGTGGAGCTGTCCGGTTTTGCTTGTGAGAAAATCTTCCGGTGAGTTTTGATTTCGCTTTCACTGGCGCACTTTGAATTCAGTAACAAAACCCGACAGATATCCACTGCCGCGCGTCGACCGTATTTCGAGTTTGCTGAGAGATGCAAAATTTATTTCGCCCTTTGATTTGTGAAACGCACTCTCGCAAATACCTCTGGAAGAATCGTCACAAGAGAAAACGGGATTTTCCGTTCCGCGGTACGTTTTGCTTCTATGTCATGCCGTTTGGCTTGTGCAACTCGGCTCAGACTCAACAGCGGTTGATGAATTCAGTACTTCGGCCTCGGTTTGAACCAAATAATTTTTTGTTACGTAGACGACATAATCATCGTTTCGAAATCGTTTGAAGAACATCTGAACCATTCGTGCGGGATCGTCCCAGGGAGGAAAACTCAACAGTGAACATATAAAAATGGTCATTGTTCAAGTCGTTCTCAAGATATCTCGGCTTTGTTGTTGACGCAAACGAATTGTGCCCGGACTCCGACAAAGTTCCTCCCATCGTAAATAACTCTCGACCAAATAACACTACCGAAATGAAAAGTTTTGTTTACTGTAAATCTTTTATTTGCAATGCCCAATAGAATCTGATAGGAGTAAAACATTGTCAAGCAGATCCAGTAGAAAACTTGCGACTACCAAAAGCGATTTCTTCGATTCATTAAAAATTATCAACTGGTCCGTATGGGTTTTTCCCATTCAGACGTTCCCACTACGAGTTTCACATAGATCGAATTGGTTTTTATTCCCATGCCATCTTTTTTCCCACTGAATTGTATTTCCCAAACCAGCTTTCATTTGCAATGCCCAATTGAATCCTATACAGGCTGTCTCAAATTTCGCGCCCCAGGGAACACTAACATGTGCCGACAACAATAGGTTCCCAGGAAACGGAAGAAGAAAATTTATTGCTGCTTGCATGAAGGAGTCATGAGTCTTTTGAATTCACCAATCCCGGAGGGTCAGTTCAGGTAAATTTGCAAAATTCAATCGGTTGCTAAGTTTCAAAAGTAATACCAGCTGCCTGTCATTTTGCAATAAATGTTTGGCTCACTGTTAATAAAAGGAAACCTAGCAACTTGAAATTAAGGTAACACCTCAAAGGTGTAGGTCTCTGTTTGGTCAACTCAACTGTCTTTTCTCGAATATCATTTGAGGTAGATTTTTTTCTCTCGGTATAGCACATCCGACTGTCGTCTAGTTTTGCCTCATTTTCTCTCGGGCGCGAGTTTTGAGATACCCTGTATAGGAGTGAAACTTCGCCAAGCAGATTCAATAGAAAATTTAGACCCCCAAGAGTTATTAGTTCGATTTGTTCAAAATTATCGACTGATCTGGATGGGTTTTCCCAGTTAAACGGTTCTACATGGATCGAATTGGTTTTTATTCCTATGCCATCTTTTTTCCCACTATGTTGTATTTTCCAACCGGCTTTTATTTGTAATGCCTGTAAGACCACTTTGCCAAGCAGATTTTATAGAAAACTTGTAGATTCCCGTGAGAAGCTTTTCTCCGTTTCGTTTGAAATTATTGACTGGTCTGTATTAGTTTTTCCCATTTGGGCGTTCCCACTACGAGTTTTACACGGATTGAATTAGTTTCTGTTCCAACGCCCCCTTCTTCCCCACTACGTTGTATTTTTCAAATCGGCTCTTATTTGCAATGCCCAATAGAATCCTATAGAAGTGAAACTTTGTCAAGCAGATTCAACAGAAAACATAGATTTCCATAAGAAGCTATTTGTTTGTTTTGCTCAAAATTTTTGACGGGTCTGTACAGGTTTTTTTCAGTCGCACGTTTCAAATATAAGTAAGACACGGGTCTTATTGATTTTTATTCCCATGCCATTTTTAACCTCACTATGTTGCATTTCTCACACCGGTTTGTATTTGTCATGCCCAATGGAATCCTGTAGGAATGAAAACTCATAACGCAGGTTCAATAGAAAGCTTATAGACTCCAATAAGAAGCGAATTGTTCGATTTTTGCTTAAAATTTTGAACTGGTTTGTATGGGTTTATCCTAGAAGTCGCTTCTACTACGAGTTTCACATTTATTATAGTACTCGTTTCCAGTCCCACCATTTTTTTTTTCAAACCGGCTTTTATTTGCAATGCCCAATAGAATCACACAAGAGTATCTCATGCATATTCAATAGAAAACAAAAAAAGTCCCATAAGAAGAAAATTGTTCGATTTTTGTTTTGAATTACAGACTGTTCTGTATAGGCTTTTTCCAATCAGACGGTTGTATAACAAGTTCTACACAAGTTGTATTGGTTTCTGTTCTCATGCTAAATTTACTTCCACCATATTCTATTTCTTGAAACGTTTCCATTTGTAATGCCCGATAGAGTTCTTTAGGAGTGAAACCTTGTCATGCCAATGCAATAGAAATTCCGAGATCCTCGAAGGTATATTCTTATATCCTCGTGGTGACCGGCTTTTTTTTACCAAATACGTGGTGATACCATCCACAGGCCAACCCAGTCGAAAGATATAACAGAACTATTGGCACTTGCTATAAGGATGTATATCAAGGACAACCATCGTAAATGGGACGTACAGCTTCCCGAAATTTTGTATGCTATCCGCACCGCAGTAAACGAGACCACCGGTATCCCTATCGTATTTTTCAAAACATTTTCAATTTGCGATGCTCAATAGTATCTTGTAGGAGTTAAATCTTGCCATGCAGGTTCGATAGAAAACATACAAATATACCGCTAGAAGTAGCGATACGAACCGAGAAGTATGACGGTGCTTTCATTGTGGCGGAAAAGGTCACAAGTCGAACGAATGATCCGCCAAAGAGTTTGGCACCAAATGCTTCAATTGCAACAACTTTGGACACAAGACACTTAGCTGTACGATCCAGGCAAACCCTCGGCAATCAAGCAATAAAACCACGCAAGCAAACAACATTTCGTCAATGACTATCGCTTCAATCAAGATAATTCAGTGGAGAATGTGGAAATTGATGCCCATCAGATAGCACTCTGCAGATGCGTGTTCGATATTTGCTGTTTCACGTAGAAAGGCAAGTTGAGAAGAGCACCGCAAGGGTTTCATTAAACCCTCTCTCCCTCTCTCAACTCAACTTTCATAAACAAAAAGCCCACACATACACACATAAAGCTTTGATGAATAAAGTTTCCGAATGTGAAAAACACAAGGGACGGACTCTGCCCGATTTTCCCCCCATTCCCCCCATCAAATTAACGATAATGTGACCCGAACAACAATTAATTTCGCGGGAACGTCAAGGAACGACGGCAGCTCTACATGCGGGATTCCCCTCCTCCCTCCCCCGGGCCCTCCGGTCGAACCTGATCGGTTTTTGTTTCGCATTACCGCCCGGCCCCGAGTGCTTTGATTGTTTTAATTCAATTTCGGTCCTGCCGAGCCGACTTCCATATACTCTGACGGTGGTGGGTGAGCTTCGGCAGCCAAAACCAGTTAACCAGCCGAAACACGGCCGAGCCCGGTGTGTGTTTGTGTTATCGAATGAATCCCCAGGCAACGCTGATGCACCAGGCATCAGCATATCCCATGTACCTTGCTCAGCGAAGGGTGTATATCTATATTGGTTCTGGGATATCTGGATGTATACCTCTCCGCAGTCCCTCTCCATGCTTGTGTGAACACGTACGTCACATTTCCAACTAATACGCCATCGTCAGTTGATTCCATTAGCGATATGCACGCGGCAAATTTAATTTATCAAATTGCCGTCCGCCTCGCAGGTTGCTGATGCTCCGCAGGTCGGTCCGCAAACAGTCAAAGCGCTATTGACACTAGTCGCCAAAGGTGGGACACATGACTGAACTTGTGTGTAACTTCTGAAAGGAAAGATTCGAATTTGCCGATGGGACGTGACCTGCTGCTCGAAGCTGCGTCTCAAAGAGCCCTTATTTACCTGCCGGATTAGATAACAGCAGCCATATCGGGATGTTCAGGCATGTACAGGGTGCTCTATTGGTTTCTATATGGTATTTATTTGGGTTATTTCGGGACAGTCAGGCTTATACAGATGCTCTATTGGTATCGTTATGATGCCTATAGGGGTTATATTGGAGTGCTCGGGCCTGTATTGAGTGCTCTATTGGTATCTATCATATTTTTATAAGGCGTCTCGAAGACCTCTTATTCACCTGCGAAGTTAGATATAAGCAGTTATATCGGGATGTTCAGGTATGTACAGGTGCTCGAATGGTATTGATATGGTATAGATATGGTCTCTACCGGGATGTCCAGGCCTAGACAGAGTGCTCCATTGGTATCTATATGATACTTATTTGAGTTATATCGGGATGCCCAAGCCTGTACAGAGCGCTCTATTGGTATCTTTCATGATAGTTTCACGAGTTGTATTCGGATTGACCAGTTCCCTCTCTCGATTCCTATTTCCACAGATCGCTTGATGAGTATAAACTTATTCGATTTTTCTTGTTACAGTGCCACCAAGCATCCAAATCCTGCCCAGCAACGGAGAACTGACGTCGCGCAAAGGCGGGCAGGTTTCCTTCGAGTGCCGGGCCAGCGGCAACCCCAGTCCCATAGTCCAGTGGTCCAAAAAGGTCAGATGCTTTTCGAATATATTTCCAAAATTATGAAATCCAAATTTAATTTAAAATTATATTTGAAATAATGGATGAAATCACAGGATGGGCTGCTACCGACGGGACTTCAAGTCCACACCGGCTATTTGCTGGCGCTGACGGACGTCCAGCGTCAAGACGGCGGCGTCTACCAGTGCACGGCTTCGAATGGGATCGGTCAGCCGGTCACCGGTGAAATCAAGCTGCACATTTTATGTAAGCGCTTTCTCTGTCGATTAATCTCAACTGCGACCAATAGAAACCGATGCAAAATCCTATCGGTTTCGATTGATTTCAAGACGTGAATCTGTTGCAGGGAATTCCCAATCGCATCCCATTCAATTCCACGTTCATTAGAACTAGTAAATTTCTTTGATAGTCTCTATTGATTTCTCTTCTGATATTTGATGATCTCTACTGGTTAACAATATGCTAGGCATTTTCCCATAGAACCCTATTGGAAAAAAAAAGTTTCTGATAAATCACAATTCCTGCTGCAATTAAGGACTCAATAAGTCTATCGATTCCAATATGTGCTTTTGTCGTAGTTGAGAAACCCAATACAACCTCATTTGAAAAGCCACACAGCAAATTCCGCATACGAACACAATCTGAAGACCATTAGAAACCAATCAAATGGTTGATTTCAATATGTGCCTTTGTCATAGTGGAACTCCCAACAGAATTCCAATAATTAAGTAATATATCAAATTTCCCTCGGAATTCCGCATACAAAGACATTCCAGCGACCATTATAACATCTAAAAATTTTCTAAGTATCAGATAAATTCCCAATGGAATCCAAAAGGAAAAACAAGCTAGAAAATTCTCTATTGCGCTCAATAAAACCAGTGAAATAGATTCCATGGTATCCATTTATCTCATTATGTGCTTTCAATGGAATTTCCCATAGAATCCCAATTCGAAATAAAGAACAAAATCCTTCATACTTCGAATCTATGAAATCCAAATTCCTGCGACCAGTAAAAACCAATAAAATTCTATAGTTATCAATTCCCTGTAGTCGCGAAGAAATTTTCAATAGAATCTCACTATTGCACCATCAGTAATCAGTAAAATCAATTCCATATTGGTCTCCATCGAATTTAACATGTGCAAATTTCCCATAGAATCCAATAGAAAACACAAGATTTTTCATACGTTCGCTTTGTACAGTCAAAATAATTGTGACTTTTGAAAACCAATGAAATTCTATGGGTCCAATATTTCTTCAGTCTCGGAGAAATTTCCAATTGAATTCTAATGGGAAAACAAGGTGCAAAATTCTCTACACAAGCGCACTACTGCGTCCATTAAAAACCAGTGAAATTAAGTCCATGCTTCTCCATTAATTTCAAAATGTGCTTTAAATGGAATTTCCCATAGAATCACGATTGAAAACAAAACAAAAAACAATCAAAATACTTCATACTCCAACTTCACAATCCAAATTCCTGTCACCGTCAGAAACCAATAAAATTCCAATAGAAAAATTGGATACAAAATTTATTGTACAATCGCGCACACTACGGCGTTCATGAGCAATCAGAAAAATCAATTCAGTTGGTCTCCATTGATTCTAATATGTGCTTACTGAATTTTTTTTATATTACAATCCAATAGAATAAACAATTTTCCTTATACCTTTGTTTGATACAATCTAAATCACTGCCACCTTCGAAAACCAATCAAATTCCATGGGTCTCTATCAATTTCTATAGTCTCGAAGAAATTCCCAATAGGATCCCAATGGAAGAACAAGCAGAAAAATTCTTTATATAAGCACACTACTGCGTCCATTAGAAACCAGTGAAATCAATTCTGTGGTTCTCCATCGATCTGAAAATGTTTCAAAATTCTCATGAAAAAGAGAATTTCCCATAGAATTCCAATTAAGAAAATCAGAAAATCCTTCATACTCCAACTTCATAAAATCCAATTTGTTGCACCTTTTAGAAATCAATGGAATTCTATGATCTATCGATTTTTTTTGTCGCAGAGAAATTTCCAATAGAATCCCTCAAAAAAAAATAGAACACGGTATTGGTCAATACAATCGCATTACTCCGACCATTAAAAACCAGGAAAACCAGTTTCATGGTTTCCCATTGATTCCAAAAATGTGTTTTGAAAGGAATTTGCCATAGAATCTCGAGAGAAAACAATGGAGATCTCTCATATTTTATTCATAAAATCCGTATCCCTGCGACCGTTAGGAACCAATGAAATTTTCTAATAATCAATTCCTTATGTCGCAGAGCAATTTCCAATAGAATCCCAATAGACAAAACAATGTTACTCATACCTTTGCTCCATACAATCAAAATCACTGCCATCTTTTGCGCCCATTATAAAACCAGTGAAATGAATTCTATGGTTTTCCATTGGTCTGAAAATGTTTCAAATAGAATTTCCCATAGAATTCTAATTGGAAAGAGAAACAAAGGAAATCCTTTATGTTTCACTTCATGAAATCCAAATGATTGTACCAGTTAGAAAGCAATAAAATTCTATGATCTATCAATTCCTTTTGTGGCAGAGAAATTTCCAACACTCTGTGGTTTTCATTGATTGAGAAGGGGTTCAAAGGGAGTTTTCCATAAAATTCCAATTGAAAAAATACAAAAGGAATTCTTCATGCTTCCAACTTCATGAAATCCAAATTGTTGCGTTCGTTTCAAACCAATAAAATTTTATGATCTAGCAATTCCTTTTGTCGCGAAGAAATTTCAATAGAATGCCGATAGAAAAATTGAGCACTAATTGGTCAATACAATCACACTACTGCGACCATTAGGAACCAGTAAAACTTATTCAACTGGTCATTTTAATATGTGCTTTTAGAAAAAGTTCGTATATAATCAAGTAGAAAAAACGAAATTCTTTATATATTTGCTTCGTACAATCATAAGGTGGGTTCAGTCAGCTTTCTACTTTCAAATTTACGACAACGACTACGACTAAAACTAAAACCAAGCTGACTGAACCCACCTATATTTTCCACGATCTGGTCCTCTAAAAATTTTTTGTCGCAGAGAAAATGAAAATACAAAATTAAAGAGATACAAAATTTTTCATTAAATCACAATTTACTATCACCATTAGAAACCATTAAGGCCAATTTCATGAGTCTCAGTCTCAAGAGTTTTAACCGAAGAAATCTCATAGACGCCCATAGAATCTTTATAGAAACTTTGATGGATATCTGTAGACTTGGTTATGTGTTCTTTTGGTTTGCAATCACTAGCTTGATTAGTAAGATGCAACAACGAGAACAAATTTTATTGAGCCCATAGAATTCCATCCTCGTCTATGGATTTCCATTGACGCACATACTGACCTTTTACAAAACTGTTACAAACCAATTCGAGTTTCTATAAGTTCGAATATGTTTTCTAATGGACGTTTTACTATAGATAATGCAACCTCTTGATTATTCTTATACAAAGCCATAAAAAACCTTTTGATCTAAGGAATCCCTCGGACGCTTATACCAATACAGACCGTATACAAACCAAAATTGGTTTCTATGGTTTCTATGGGGTTGCATTTTTCCACTGATTATTTTATCAAATACATCACCGACTTGATCAGAATTACATTATACCCATAAGAAAAATATTTATTTAATGGATAAGTTTTCTATTGGTCATTTCACTAGATAAATTACTAGCTTGAGCAGCACTACACAATCATTAGAACCATTTTTTGGTCCCATTGTACCTTATAGAGACCCATACGGGCCTATACAAACCTGTTTCAACTTGATTCCAGTTTCTTTGAGTTACTTGCGTTTTCTAATGATAATTTCAGTAGATGAAGTAAGCTTTTCATTAATAGTACACATTAAAAAAAAAACAGCTTGATTGGGAATACACAATGATAAAAGTAGCTTGTTGATGTTGATCCAATAGGATCCCATAGACGTCCGTACACATACGTGTTACAAACCAAAATAAGTTCCTGCAAGTTCGAATATGGTTTCTATAGGCTAGACCAATGGACAAGTCATCATTTTGATCAGGAATATTCACAGGACCATAAAAGAAGTTTATGTTGATTTAATAAGATCTCATAGACGTCCGTATATACCTGTTACAAACCAATTTAAGCTTCTACAAATTCAGATATAGTTTCTATGGGTTATTTCATCGAACAAATCACAAGCTTGATTAAGAATACCTACGCAACCATGGAAACAGCTTGTGTTGATCGAACAAGATCCCATAAACGCCCGTAAATACCTGTCACAAACCAATATAAGTTTCTACAAGTTCGAATATGGTTTCTATTGTTTATTTACTGGACAAATTACTAGCTTTATCAGGAATACCTACACGACTATAAAAGCAACTTATGTTGATCCAACAAAATCCCATAGAAAATCGTACATACCTGTAACAAGCCATTATAAGTTTCTATATGTCCGCATATGGTTTCTATAGGTTATTTCACTGGACAAATCATTAGCTTGATCAGGAATACCTACAGGATCATGAAAGATGTTTATGTTGATCCAATAGGATTCTATAGACACATGTACCTACCTGTTACAAACCAATGTAAGTTTCCACAAGTTTCAACATGGTTTCTATTGGTTATTTTATCGAGCAAATCACTAGCTTGATTGTGAATATTGTACATACCTGTAACAAAGCGATAGAAATTTCTGTAAGTTAGAATGTTTTCTTTTTGTTATTTAACTGGACAAATCATTAGCTTGATCATAAAAGCAAGTCATTTTAATCCAATAATATCTCATAGATGCCTGTACATACCTCTTACAAACCAATATAAGTTTAGATAAGTTCGAGTATGGTTTCTATTGGTTATTTCACTAGACAAATCACTAGCTTGTTCAGAAATACCTACACCCATAGAACCAACTTGGTTTGATCCAATAAGATCCCATAGACGCCCGTACATACCTGTTACAAACCAATATAAATTTCTACAAGTTTGAATATGGTTTCTATTGTTTATTTACTGGACAAATTACTAGCTTTATCAGGAATACCTACACGACTATGAAAGCAACTTATGTTGATTCAACAAAATCCCATAGACGCTCGTACATACCTATAGCAAACCAATATAAGTTTCTATATGTCTGCATATGGTTTCTATAGGTTATTTCACTGGACAAATCATTAGCTTGATCAGGAATACCTACAGGATCATAAAAGATGTTTATGTTGATCCAATAGAATTCTATAGACACATACAGGGTGGTGAAAATTTCGATGCTCACCATTGGTATCTTGGAAACGGTAAGAGATACGAGGTCGGTTAAATTAGAAAAAAGTTGCGCATTTTTGTAGCGATTGAGAATCTGAAAAGAAACTTTGAATATTCTGATTGGTTTACGATTTATCACGAAAAAACTGAAAATTTTGATTTTAGAAATTATTCTTTATCTTTCCAACCATCCAAGTTATTTCAATCAAACTTGGTAGTTTTATGTTTTTGATCACTCCGAGTCGATCAACGTCAACAGAAATTTTCCAGGCCTTCTAGTTGTCAAATTATGATAGTCAACTTTTGTTTTTCTTATGGCCGCCATATTGGATTTTTGCACTAATAGATAGAGAAAAAAATTAGCTTTCCGAATTAGTAACCAACATGTTCTTTTTATGACATTTTTGGCTCAAATTTTGAAATTTTTGTAAATTATTGACAAAATCGGGAATGCTTTGAAAAATAATTGAAATATTATCAATAGCAACAACAAAAGAAGACAGATTGTGTTCAATTGACGTATCCAAAGGCTCGATACCAAGTTGCTGGCGCAAAGTTTGGGACGGCGTAACTCGCCAAATACAGCGCGGTCTGATTGGTTGGTATCCGCTGTTGCTATGGTAACGGCACTGACGGCGGTCTCAGCCCCAACTTGGTATCGAGCCGTAACTTCTTAATCGTGTTTTGTGCTTGTTTGTACCGAGAGTTCCTAAATTAAATGAGTCAAGAGTGCCTGTGAATTCAAAAACGTCTGTCGAAACTAGGGTAATCCTTACTCCTTTTCTAATAAAGTCAAACTTTAACAAGAACGATGCTAGTTCCGACAGACGTTTTTGAACTCACAGACACCCTTGACCCATTCAATTTATGAACTACCGGTACAAACAAGCATAAAACACGATTAAGAAGTTAGATACATCAAATGCACACCATCTGTCACTTTTTTGTTGTTGCTATTGATAATATTTTAATTGTTTTTTTAAGCATTCCCGATTTTGTCAATAATTTACGAAATTTCCAAAATTTGACACCCAAAAATGTCATATAAAGAACATGTTGGTTACTAATTCGAAAAGCTAATTTTTTTCTCTATCTATTAGTGCAAAAATCCAATATGGCGGCCATAAGAAAAACAAAAGTTGACTGTCATAATTTGACATCTAGAAGGCCTGGGAAATTTCTGTTGACGTTGATCGACTCGGAGTGATCAAAAACATAAAACTACCAAGTTTGATTGAAATAACTTGGATGGTTGGAAAGATAAAAAATAATTTCTAGAATCAAAATGTTCAGTTTTTTCGTGATAAATCGTAAACCAATCAAAATATTCAAAGTTTCTTTTCAGATTCTCAATCGCTACAAAAATGCGCAACTTTTTTCTAATTCAACCGACCTCGTATCTCTTACCGTTTCCAAGATACCAATGGTGAGCATCGAAATTTTCACCACCCTGTATACCTACCCGTTACAAACCAATGTAAGTTTCCACAAGTTTCAACATGGTATATTGGTTATTTTATTGAGCAAATCACTAGCTTGATTGTGAATACCTACACAACTATTAGAAACAATTTGTGTTGATCCAATAGGATCCCATAGACGCCCGTAAAAACCTGTTACAAACCAATATAAGTTCCTACAAGTTCGAATATGGTTTCTATTGCTTGTTTATTGGACAAATCACTAGCTTTATCAGGAATACCTACACGACCATGAAAGCAACTAAGTTTGATCCAACAAAATCCCATAGACGCTCGTACATACCTGTAACAAAGCGATAGAAATTTCTGTAAGTTGGAATGTTTTCTTTTTGTTATTTCACTGGACAAATCATTAGCTTGATCATAAAAGCAACTCATGTTAATCCAATAATATCTCATAGACGCCCGTACATACCTCTTACAAACCAATATAAGTTTCGATAAGTTCGAGTATGGTTTCTATTGGTTATTTTACTAGACAAATCACTAGCTTGTTCAGAAACACCTACACCCATAGAACCAACTTGGTTTGATCCAATAAGATCCCATAGACGCCCGTATATACCTGTTACAAACCAGTATGAGTTTCTACAAGTTCGAATATGGTTTATATTGCTTATTTACTTGACAAATGACTAGCTTCATCAGGAATACCTACACGACTATAAAAGCGACTTATGTTGATCCAACAAAATCCCATAGACGCTCGTACATACCTGTAGCAAACCAATATAAGGTTCTATATGTCCGCATATGGTTTCTATAGGTTATTTCACTGGAAAAATCATTAGCTTGATCAGGAATACCTACAGGATCATGGAAGATGTTCATGTTGATGCAATAGGATTCAGTAGACACCCGTATATACCTACTTGTTACAAATCAATGTAAGTTTCCACAAGTTTCAACATGGTTTCTATTGGTTATTTTATCGAGCAAATCACCAGCTTGATTGAGAATACCTACACAATCATAGAAACAACTTGTGTTGATCCAATAGGATCCCATAGACGCCTGTAAATACCTGTTACAAACCATTTTAAGTTTCTACAAGTTCGAATATGGTTTCTGTTGCATATTTACTGGACAATTTACTTGCTTTATCAGGAATACCTGCACACTCATGAAAGCAACTTATTTTGATTCTACAAAATCCCATAGACGCTCGTACATACCTGTAACAAAGCGATAGAAATTTCTGTGAGTTAAATTTTTTTTGTTATTCCACTTGACAAATCACTAGCTTGATCATAAAAGCAACTTATGTCAATCCAATAATATCTCATAGACGCCCGTACATACCCCTTACAAACCAATATGAGTTCCTATAAGTTCGAATATGGTTCCTATTGATTATTTTACTGAACAAATCACTAGCTTGTTCAGGAATACCTACACCCATAGAAGCAACTTGTGTTGATCCAATAGGATCCCATAGACGCCCGTACATACCTGTTAAAAACCAATATAAGTTTCTAAAAGTTCGAATATGGTTTCTATTGGTTATTCTACTAGGAAAAACACTAGTTTGATCGAGATTACCTGAATGACCATAATAGCAACTTATGTTGATCCAGTAGAATCCCATAGATGTCCATACTGTCTTGTTACAAACCAATACGTTCCTATAAGTTCGAATACGTTGTCTAATGGTTTATATCAGCATACTAATTTGATTAAAATTGAACAGATCCGCCGGAAGTGAGCGCCCTCAAGTCGTGGGTGAACTCGGGCGAGGGCCTGGAGGCCCGGCTGGACTGCATAGTGCACGCCGACCCGCCGGCGGAGGTGCTGTGGTACCAGGACTCGTTCCTCCTCCAGCCCACCGACCGCCGGCTGATGACCAACACTGGAAAGACGCACACGCTGACCATACGCAACGTCCAACTCTCCGACTTCGGAAACTACAGCTGCACGGTGGTCAACTCCATCGGCAGGGACAAGAAGTACATCGAGCTGTCGGGCAAGCCGGGCCCCGCCAAGATCACCAGCCCGCGCTACTCCAACCCGACGGCCTACCGACTGACGTGGACCGTCCAGTCCGTGTTTCCGATCCTCGAGGTCAGGATCCTGTACAGGCGGATGATGGTAATACCAACACTCAATTCATAATTATAATCAATTGCAAGGCTTTCTGCATTAGGGCAAGCTATGGAAAAAATGGGTTGCGTTGGTACGAATGACACGTTGACGACTTGTTGGCAGCTAGCTGTCTTCATGTGCAATTTTCAATGTGACATTGTTACCGTCTCGGGTAGTCATGTACGCGAAAGTGAAAATTTCCGAGAAGATGCGAGGAAATATTAGTTTCCGTTGAGTGATTTTCAGTGTGGACGATAAGGGACATTGTCTTCACTGGTTGGTGGGTCTTCGCCAAGGCTATATTAGGTTTTTTGCCGGCCACTGAGAAAATTATGCCGGAAGTCCGTGATGCCGTGAAGAAATTGAATGTAAAAAGGAAATGCCCAAGAGAAAACTTATTCTTTAGATGGACAATATGGATAGTAGGACAATAATTTATGGAGTTGAACTGTACGGAAACGAGACAATTTTGGGCGTGAGTAGGTAGGTACACTGTGTTGTCTGCCAGCATGTGTCTTCATACCTTGCTTGCTGTTGCAGTAGGTATAATAGGTAGAGCTAGAGCTAGAGTGGGTACCTATAGTACTCACTACTCCAGTGAAATCGGAAGATGTAGCCTTTTAGGCGGTGGGCCTTTTCATCCGAGTAGTATGCCGCCAATCTTCGACGTCGTTCATTCATAGTAGCCGCCAAAACCCTAACAACCTTGGCGGAAACCCACCAACCACTCAAGACAATGTCCCTTATCGTCTACACTGCTAAGCACTCTAAAGAAACTCACGATTCCTGGCATATGCGCTCAAAAAAATTCACTTTCGCGTACATGATACCTCGACACGGTGACAAGGTGTCACATTGAAAATTGCACGTGTAGACAACTAGCTGGCATTCCCTTGTCATCGTAACATTCGTACCAACACAACACAATTTTTCCATAGCTTGCTCTTATGTAGAAAGCCGTGAAATTGATTATAGTTCAAGTAGTTACCTTATTGAAACTGGCGCCAGCTTGGTTACCAAGCAGCGACGCTTGGTTGCCAAGCAACTGCATATGGTTGCCTAATGCTATTTGGTTCCCTGAGCAATGACAGCTCTGTTGCTAAACAACGACACCGCTGGTGATTTTCGTTGGTGTAAATGCCTCCAATAAAATTGGCTTGGTCTTTTGCAGATAAACGCGAGTTACCACCACCCCGGCCAGTGGCACGACCTTCTGGTGAAGCCGAACCAGAAGTACACCCCGTCTACCAGCGAGCGGAGCCAGTGGTACCTGCTGGAGAACTTGGTGCCGGATTCGGTGTACGAATGCCTGGTCCAGACCAAGAACCAGCACGGTTTCGGAGACCTGAGCGACATGCACCAGTGGTTCAGCTCGCAGAAAGGTCAACCGCACGTCACCAGCAGCCACGTGCCGCGGCGTCACTCGCTCGACTTCTCATTGATATTAATTTTAAGCCTTTTTGAAATAATAATTTTTTTAAATTGATCTGTGCATTTCATTTCCCGCCTCCGGAGCACGCTACGCCACTGGCGAGAGCTGGTGGCGCCATCTGTGCATTTTCGACGTAGGCTTTGGCAGATCACGCTATAAATGACAGCTCCGTCAATCTGACGGGCCGGTAAATTGTGACGTACCTGTCAGATTGACAGCTGCTAACCTCAAAAGTAAACAAAAACGATGTACAATAACAGAGTAGCTAATTTTTACGTGAAAGACTACTTAACGGCTCAAAAATCTGGATGGTACTTCACCGTTAACAATGGAAAAGAATTTGGTAGGGCCCTGCTAGCCGGAAACGTGACCGACTTGAAGAATTTTGGCGACAAGCTCATAATAACCGGTACATGACCTTATCCCGCCTAAACTACTGTTATTTTACAAATATAAATACAGTTTCAGACAGTACAGCTTGTATCAACTGTATGCTACCAAAAGACAGAAGCAAACTCACCGGAATCATAACTTCAGACTACGCCAAGCTCCAGAAACCCGTCGATTTACTTTCAAAGGTCACTATAAAAAAAAACAGCCGGTACAGAAAGAATTGATTTTATTCTGTTGTCGTAGGCTACTGGAATTGTGACGGCCTGTTCGAAGAAGCTGCTCGATCGCACGCACGGCGAAAATTTGAAGCCCGGCCAGTTCGTACGGGTCATCGGCAAGGTGCGCTTTTCCGACACGTTCGGCAACTACATCTTCGTCGATCAAATCGAAACGATCCGGAACGTGGACGAGCAGATAGCCCATTTCAATTCGATCGTCGGCGCCGGGGGGCGGCTCTAGACGGCGAAGTGCGTCCGATGAAACCCTTGCCCTGAAAATATATATTTTTGTGCTCGATTTCCATTTAATAATATAATAATTCTGTGATGGGTAGATTTACCGATACTTTGTAGTATTGTGGAGGCACTGTCGATGTCTGCTACGTGGAAAACGTAAGCCACAAATTCGGAAGCTTCATCGCAGTATTCCTTTCTGGAAAAAAATAAGTGGGGTCAGAAAAAACTTGACGGAAGTAGAAAAAAGACTGACCCTGCGATGTAGGCGACGTAATTCGGCTTGGCTGGAAGCGAGCCGCATGATAATATTTGCATGAAGGAGTGCTTCAAAATCTCCTGCAAATTCACTTCAATTGAATTCATTCAATTCAACTTAATTTAGTGGGTGGTGTTTCATTCAACTAAATTCAATTTAATTTTATGAAAAACAAACACGCAAGTACTTAGTGGTAGCAAATCTGGTAGTCGGAGAGCTTTGTTTCATCATCAATTCAACTGACTACAATTCAAATCAACTTGAATTCAATTCCACTTGAATGAGCTTAGTTTAACTTGATTCAATTCAATTCACTCAGTTTCAATTTAATCTCTTTCTATTCAACTTGACTGAATTTAAGGCAAATCAGTTCAACTTTAGTACAATAGTACGATTCAATTTATTTCAAATGAACTCGATTCATCCAATTTTACTCTAATTCAATTGAATTCATTTCAATTTTACCCGATTTAGTAGGTGCAATTTAATTCAATTCAGTTTAATACAGTTCACTTCAGCCCTATTCAATCTGCCTTATTTCATAATCTCCTATTCAACCTGACTAAATTTTGGACAATCAGTTAATTTAGTGAAATTATTCAATTTATCTTAACTAAACTCAATTCAACCCATTTCACTCAAATTCAATTAATTTCATTTCAATTCTACTTATTTCACTTGAACCCAATTATTCGGTGCGATTTAATCAACTTGAACAAACTAATTCGAACAAACTTAATTTAGTACAATTCACTTCAACCCCATTCAATTTGCCTAATTTCAATTCAATCTCCTATTCAACCTGACTAAATTTAGGACAAACAGTTCAACATTCATTTAAATCAAGTGAAATGATTCAATTCATTTCAAATGAACTCAATTCAACCCATTCTACTACAATTCAATTAAATTCATTTCTATTTTATTCTTTCAATTTCACTCACTTTACTCCATACAATTTGATTCAACTTAATTCAACTTGATTTAGTACAATTTTAATTCAACCCATTTTACTTTGTCTAATTTCAATTTAATCTCCTTCCATTCGACTTGACTTAAGAGTTCTCTGTACGCTCAGAGTGGCTCCAACTAAAATGCTTCTAAATCGAAGCCGGTGATTTTCTTTGAACTGGCATTTGGAGATTCCACTTCATATCTCTATACAGGGTGGTCCGACTTTTATGTCATTAAATTTAAGGATCGATAGAAAATGAAAAATGAAGTGGACTTTCTCCAGAAAACATATTTGTGAAATGCCTAATAACAGAGATACAGCCCTTTAAAGTTGGAAATAAATAATCATTTTTTCCGCATAACTTTTGAACCGTTCAACCGATTTGACTCAAAATAGAACCAAAGGTTCACTGAAATTATTCCCTGTCAAACAATCATAACAAGTTTCATGAAAAAGTTTCAGGGGCGTAGACATTAGGGGGTGTCTCTACTTTTACCCCCTATTTTTTACCCCTCTAGTTATTTTTGAAAACTGTTCATAATTTTGGAGTCTTCGTTCAATTTTGAAGAAAAAATCACAATAGCAAAATTTTGATTAGAGGCTTTGTTTGGGAGATATTCAGGTTTGAAGGTTTGGAAAACATCTCAAAAGCACAACTTTCAAAGGTCTAAAAATTAAAATCTAAAAAAACTGATGATTTCTCAGCTGAAATAGGTTTTCTAGAATTTCTAAGTTGATAAACCACCATTTTTTCCAAAACACGAGAAATTTTCAGGAAAAAAACCATTTGGGCTCTGGAAAGTGGCGATTTCTGGATGTTTTCCAAAGTTTCAAACTCAAATATCTCCTAAACGAAGCCCCCAATCAAAATTTTGCGAGGGTAACTTTTTCTTTTAAATTGAACGTAGAACTCAAAATTATGAACAGTTTCCAAAAATAACTATGGGTGTGAAAAATAGGGGGGTAAAAGTAGGGACACCCCCTAATGTCTACGCCCCTGAAACTTTTTTATGGAACATGTTATGATTGTTCGACAGGGGATAACACTCAGTGAACCTTTGGTTCTATTTTTAATCAAATCGGTTAAACGGTTGAAAAGTTATGCGGAAAAAACGATCATTTATTTCCAACTTTGAAGGGCTGTATCTCTGTTATTAAGCATTTCTCAGATATGTTTTCTGAAGAAAGTCCCCTTCATTTTTCATTCTCTATCGATCTTTGAATTTAATGACATAAAAGTCGGACCACCCTGTATAAACATGTTAACGCGAAAAAATCCGAGAAAAACCGATCACAGCCGAAGATAGTCAAATCTTACGCGCGCCACCCTGGGGCCTTTATTTGACTTGAAACAATAATCCTTTTTTCAGGATGGACTCTCAACAGTATTCTGCACAATCGTACCGGGTGGTTTTTCAGTGAAAAATTTTCAGCTGAAGATATAAAGCTCCAAATTTTTGAGCATTTTTTAAATAATTTTCAGAGCCAAATAACTTCGGCTCCAGATATTTTATTAAAAAATCACCCGGTACGTTGGTACATAATACTGTAGAGAGTCCACCTTGAAAAAAGGAATTTTCTTTCCAAGTCAAATAAAGGCCCTAGGATGGCGCCCGTAAAATTTGACTATCTTCGGCTGTGATCGGCTTTTCTCGGATTTTTTTTCTTTCACATGTTTTTATGGAGATATGAAGTCTAATCATCAAATACCAGTTGAAAGAGAATCACCGCCTTCGATTTAGAGGCCTTTTAGTCGGAGCTGCTTTAAGCGTACAGAGGACTCTTAATTCAGGACCAATCAGTTTAATTCAATCCAGTTTCAACCTGGCACAATTCAATTAATCTTGAAAGAGTTTAATCAAATTCAATGTATTTCAACTGACCTCAATTCAACCCAATTCATCCCAATTCAATTTAATTTCAATTGATACAACTTTTTTTGAAGGAGTGCTTCAAAACTGCTGCAAATTCAATTCAATCAAATTCATTCCAATTCTATCAACTCAATATAAATCAGTTTAGTGTATTAAATTTGTTACAATCCAATTGAACTTGATTTATTTTGTTTGAATTTTATAAATTCATAATTATAAAACCCAATAGTCCAATTTGATTTGATTCGATTAAATTTAACTTCATCCAACTCAATTGAATTTACCTAATTCAAGTGAATATCCTTCTATTCAGCTACACTCAATCGAGGGCGAATCAGTTCATTCATTTCAACTCAGTACAATTCAAATAATCTTGAATGAATTTAATTCAATTCAGTTAATTTCAACTGAACTCAACTCAATCCAATTTATTTCATTAAATCAAGAAGTGCTTCAAAATCTCATGCAAATACAATTCAATTCAGTTCTGCTTGATTCAATTCAACTCGATTTAGTCGGTACAATTTAGTTCAACTTGAATAAATAATTTGATTCATTACAATTTGATTCAATTTATTCAAATTTGACTCCATTTATTTCTATTCAAATCAATTCAACCTGATTAAATTCACTTGATTTCAATTTGATCTCCTTTTATTGAACTCAATTTAGAGCAAATTAGTTCAACTTTATTCAATTTTATTTAGTTCATTTCAATTTCATTTGGTACAACTTCAATAATCTTCTTCAATTTCAATTCATTTCAATTCTGCTTCATTCAATTTGACTGAATTCAATTCGACTTGAATCAGCCCAATCAAATAATTCAATTTCAATTCAATTTTCTTCTGTTCAAACTCGATTTAGGGGAAATCAATTTGTTTCAACTTGAATTCAATTCCACTCGACTGAACTTATTAGTTTAACTTGATTCAATTCAATTCACTCAGTTTCAATTTAATCTCTTTCTATTCAACTTGACTGAATTCAGGGCAAATCAGTTCAACTTTAGTATAATAATACAATTCAATTTATTTCAAATGAACTCAGTTCACCCTATTCCAATTCAATTGAATTCATTTCAATTTTACCCGATTTGGTGGGTGCAATTTAATTTAATTCAGTTTAATACAATTCACTTCAACCCTATTCAATCTGTCTAATTTCATGATCTCCTATTCAACCTGACTAAATTTTGGACAACCACTTAATTGAGTGAAATTATTCAATTTATCTCAACTAAATTCAATTCAACCAATTTTACTCCAATTCAATTAATTTTATTTCAATTCTACTCATTTCACTTGAACCCAATTAGTCGGTACGATTTAATCAACTTGAACAAACTAATTCGAACAAACTTAATTAAGTACAATTTACTTCAACCTCATTCAATTTGCCCAATTTCAATTTAATCTCCGATTCAACCTGACTAAATTTAGGACAAACAGTTCAACATTCATTTAAATTAAGTGAAATGATTCAATTTATCTCAAATGAACTTGATTCAACTCTTTTTTATTGTTATCAACTCTTATTGAATTTTACTCCAATTTAATTAAATCCATTTCAATTCTATTTATTCCACTTTCACTCAATTTAGTCCATACAATTTGATTCAACTTGATTCGACTTGATTTAGCACAATTTTAATTCAACCCATTTCACTTCACCCAATTTCAATTAAATCTCCTTCCATTCGACTTGACTTAATTCAGGGCCAATCAGTTCAATTTAATTCAGTTTCAACTTGACACAATTCAATTCATCTTGAACGAATTAATTCAATTTCAATGTATTTCAACTGACCTCAATTCAACCTAATTCATCCCAATTCAATTTAATTTCAACTAATACAACTTTTTTTGAAGTAGTGCTTCAAAACTGCTGCAAATTCAATTTAATCAAATTCATTCCAATTCTAATAATTCAATATAAATCAGTTTAGTGTATTAAATTTGTTACAATCCAATTAAACTTGATTTATTTTGTTTTAGTTTTATAAATTCATAATTATAAAACCCAATATTCCAATTTGATTCGATTCGATTAAATTTAACTTCATCCAACTCAATTAAATTTACCTAATTCAAGTGAATATCCTTCTATTCAACTTCACTCAATTGAGGGCGAATCAGTTCATTCATTTTAACTCAGTACAATCCAAATAATCTTGAATGAATCGAATTGAATTCAATTAATTTCAACTGAACTCAACTCAATCCAGTTCATTTCATTCAATTTAGAAGTGCTTCAAAATCTCATGCAAATACAATCCAATTCAGTTCTACTTGATTCAATTCAACTCGATTTAGTCGGTACAATTTAGTTCAACTTGAATAAATAATTTGATTCATTACAATTTGATTCAATTTATTCACATTTGACTCCATTTATTTTAATTCAAATTAATTCAACCTGATTCAATTCACTTGATTTCAATTTGATATCCTTTTATTGAACTCAATTTAGAGCAAATCAGTTCAACTTTATTCAATTTTATTTAGTTCATTTCAATTTCATTTGGTACAACTTCAATAATCTTCTTCAATTTCAATTCATTTCAATTCTGCTTCATTCAATTTGACTAAATTCAATTCAACTTGAATCAGCCCAATCAAATAATTCAATTTCAATTCAATTTTCTTCTGTTCAAACTCGATTTAGGGGAAATCAATTTGTTTCAACTTGAATTCAATTCCACTCGACTGAACTTAGTTTAACTTGATTCAATTCAATTCACTCAGTTTCAATTTAATCTCTTTCTATTCAACTTGACTGAATTTAGGGCAAATCAGTTCAACTTTAGTATAATAATACAATTCAATTTATTTCAAATGAACTCAATTCACCCTATTTTACTCCAATTCAATTAAATTAATTCCAATTTTACCCGATTTAGTAGGTGCAATTTAATTTAATTCAGTTTAATACAATTCACTTCAACCCTATTCAATCTGCCTAATTTCATAATCTCCTATTCAACCTGACTAAATTTTGGACAACCACTTAATCGAGTGAAATTATTCAATTTATCTCAACTAAACTCAATTCAACCAATTTCACTCCAATTTAATTAATTTCATTTCAATTCTACTCATTTCACTTGAACCCAATTAGTCGGTACGATTCAATCAACTTGAACAAACTAATTCGAACAAACTTAATTAAGTACAATTTACTTCAACCCCATTTAATTTGCCTAATTTCAATTTAATCTCCGATTCAACCTGACTAAATTTAGGACACACAGTTCAACATTCATTTAAATTAAGTGAAATGATTCAATTTATTTCAAATGAACTTAATTCAACTTTTTTTTTGTTGTTATCAACTCTTATTAAATTTTACTCCAATTAAATTAAATTCATTCCAATTCTATTTATTCCACTTTCACTCAATTTAGTCCATACAATTTGATTCAACTTGATTCAACTTGATTTAGCACAATTTTAATTCAACCCATTCTACTTCAACTAATTTCAATTTAATCTCCTATCATTCGACTTGACTTAATTCAGGGCCAATCAGTTCAATTCAATTCAGTTTCAACTTGGTGCAATTCAATTTATCTTGAATCAGTTTAATCAAATTCAATGTATTTCAACTGACCTCAATTCAACCTAATTCATTCCAATTCAATTTAATTTCAAATAATACAACTTTTTTTGAAGGAGTGCTTCAAAAATGCTGCAAATTCAATTCGATCAAATCCATTCCAA
The DNA here is from genome assembly GCA_949128115.1 of Anaspis maculata. NCBI lineage: Eukaryota > Metazoa > Arthropoda > Insecta > Coleoptera > Scraptiidae > Anaspis > Anaspis maculata. The sequence goes on from OX421966.1 coordinate 72,181,431, forward strand.
TTCTAATAATTCAATATAAATCAGTTTGGTGGGTTAAATTTGTTACAATTCAATTGAACTTGATTTATTCTGTTTCAATTTTATGAATTCATGATTATAAAACCCAATAGTCCAATTTGATTTGATTCGATTAAATTTAACTTCATCCAACTCAATTAGATTTACCTAATTCAAGTGAATCTCCTTCTATTCAGCTTCACTCAATTTAGAGCGATACAGTTCATTCATTTTAATTTAGTACAATTCAAATAATCTTGAATGATTCAATTCAATTCAAATAATTTCAAGTGAACTTAACTCAATCCAATTCATTAATTTAAATTTAGAAGTGCTTCAAAATCTCATGCAAATACAATTCAATTCAGTTCTACCTGACTCAATTCCACTCGATTTAGTCAGTACAATTCAATTCAACTCAATTAAATAATTGAAGTTTATTTAAGAATAGTTAAACTTTGAATAATTTAATTCGATTAATCCAAACTTGACTCAATTTATTTCAATTCAAATTATTTCAACCTGATTAAATTCACTTGATTTCAATTTGATCTCATTTTATTCAACTCAATTTAGAGCAAATCAGTTCAACTTTATTCAATTTTATCTAGTTCAATTTCAATTCATATAAATTCATTTCAATTCTGCTTCATTCAACTTGGCTGAATTCAACTTGATTTGATTGAGTTCAACTTGAATCAGCCCAATAAAATCAACTTAATTTCAATTCAATTTCCTTCTGTTTATTTATTAAATTCTTCTTCTTATTCTTCAATTTATTTCAACTGAATTCAATTCAACCCACTTCACTCCAATTCAATTTCTCATTCAGTACAACTTGCATGAAGAAGTGCTTCAGAATCGTCTGCAAATTCAATTGAATTCATTTCGATTACACTTCATCCAATTCAACTTAATTCAGAAGGTATAATTTAATTCAACTCAATTCAATTCATCCATTACAATTCAATATTATTTTATCCAATCCAACTTAATTCAACCCGATTCAATTTACTCAATTTCAATTAATTCTCTTATTCAACTTGACCTAATTTATAAAATAAGGTACAATTTAAATCATCTTGAATGAGCTTATTCAACTCAATTTATTCCAACTAAACTGAATTCAATTCAATTTGATCTCATTTAGAACAAGTTGAATGGAGGAGGGCTCTAAAATCTTCTGCAAATCCAATTGAATTAAATTTTACTTGATGACAGTACCAATAATACCATTAGATTTGATTTAGTCCAATCAGGGCAAATCATTTTAAATTAATTCAATTCAATTCAGTACAGTGAATTGTGAATTCAGCCTAATTCAATTTGATTTAATATAATTCAGTTCAACTTAATTTGATTCAGTTCAACTCAATTCAACTCATTTCGATTCACTTAATTTCAATGTAATCTCCTATTCTTCAACTTGGCTCAATTTAGGGCAAATCGGTCCAACTTAATTCACAATTCAATTCATCTTCGCTAAATTCAATTCAGTTCAATTTATTTCAACTGAATTTTCCATTTGTCACCAATTCATCCAATTTATTCCAATTCAATTAAATTTCATTTAGTAAAACTCAATAAATTCGAATCCAATTTAATTTCAATTCATGTAAATCAAGCTTTAGTTTGTTGAACCAGCTTTTCAATGGCCAAACGCAGAAGACGACATGTTAATGCGCAAACTTTATACCTATATCATGACGAGCTTTAGTTTCTTGAGCAAGCCTTTCGCCACTCGCCAAAGTCATTAACCTAACTTTTATACTTGAGTTGTATAAATCGAGCTTTAGGTAGTGGTCAAGCAAGCTTCCTGTATGTCGATACTTGTAATGTGTGAAACAGGCTTCAATTTTCTAAGCCAGTTTTCTAAAAGCACGTGTCAAGACCCAACTACTGACTATAGACAAAGGCAGCTTTTTTAGTGTAAATCAAGCTTTAGTCATACAGGAAGCTCTTAGAAGGCAACCGACAAGTGAACGCAATGATCCAAATAGTGTAAAATAATCTTTAGATTTTCTAAGCAAGTCTTCTGAAGGTGTACCTGAACTCGCCGAAAGTAACGCTTTCATTAAGACAGCTTTAATCATCAAGCTTTAGTTGATTAGCCATGTTATTTAAATGCATCAACACATTGATGCAACAATTTTGATGATGTAAAACAAGCTTTAGATTTCTGGAGCAACACTACTTTCAAGTAAACAAGTACTTCTAAGTATTAAGCAAATTAGCAAGTCACACTTTCACTAAGCCATCCATCGTAGTGTAAATCAAGCTTTAATTAATCAAGCATAAAGCTTTTTAAATGTACCAATTGACGCAACATGTATAATGTAAAACAAGCTTTAGATTAATTACACAAGCCTTGAGCAAGTTAACTTCAACACTGATGCAAGAGAATCTTTTTTGTGTAAAACAGGCTTTGATTCTTTGAGCAATAGAAAAGGTACTCACCCAGAACTACCCAAGAAAATTAACTACTATAAAATTACCCAACTTTGATACCTTCAGCAGTGTAAGCGGCGCTTTATTTTATCAAGCAAGTCTTTCGATAGAAGTTGTAGAACTTCCACATATTGGAAAAGGTGAATCAAACTTTATATTTTTAAGCAAATATCGAACATTAATTCTTCAAGCTAGTCGTCTACAAGAGCTTGGCCGAAAATTATTCAACTTTAATAGCTTCGGCAGTGTAGATGGAGCTTCATTTAATCGAGCAAGTCTTTTACTGGAACTTGTAAAACTTCCACAGATTGGGAAGGGTAAATCGAGCTTTATATTTTTAAGCTAATATCAAGCATTAATTCTACAAGCTAGTCGTCTACTGGACTTGGTCACACATAACTCAACTTTGATGGCTTCAGCAGTGTAAACAGAGCTTAATTTCATCAAGCAAGTGTTTTAATAGAACTTGTAGAACTTCCACAAATTGGGAGAGGCGAATCGAGCTTCATATTTTTAAGCTGATATCGAGTATTAAATCTTCACGCTAGTCGTCTACTTAGACTTGGTAGAAAACTACTCAAGTTCGAAAGCTTCAGCAATGTAAACGGGGCTTTATTTCATCAAGCATCTTTAAAAAAGATTGTAGAACTTCCACAGATTGGGAAAGGTGAATCGAGCTTCATATTTTTAAGCAAATATAAAGCATTATTTCTTCAAGTTTCGTCTACAAAGACTTGACCGTAAATTACTCAATTTTGATAGCTTCAGCAGTGTGAACGCAGCTTTATTTCATTGAACAAGTTCTTTGAAAAAGCTTGTAGAACTTCTACAGATTGGAAATTGTGAATCGAGCTCTATATTTTCAAGCAAATATCGAATATTAATTCTTCAAGCTAGTCGTCTACAGAGACTTGGTAGAAAATTACTCAACTCTGATAGTTTCAGCAGTGTAAACCATGTTTTCGGAAGAGCTCTAAGCCCGTTCGTCCGTCTGTCTGTTATTACCATATTTTTAAAAGAGCTCTGAAAAGCATATTTTTTGTGTACTTTCTTCGCGCAGCGTCGTAAATAACAACCGTTTCATGTGTGAGTCCGTTCGTCCATCTGTCTGTCATTACCATGTTTTTGAAAGAGCTCCAGGCCCGTCCGTCCGTCTGTTATTACTATATTTTTAAAAGAGCTCCAAAAAACATATTTTTTGTACTCTCTTAGCGTAGCGTAGTTAGGACAACCGTTTTATCTCTGAGTCTGTCTGTCCCTCTGTCTGTTATTACCATATTTTTTTAAATGAGCTCCAAAAGGCATGCATTTTCAGCGCAGTATCTCAGCGCAGCGCATTTCATCCGCGAGTTCGTCCGTCCGTTTCGTCTGTTATTACCATATTCTTTTTTACGAGTTCACTGGAGACATGTTTTACTACTAGTCTACTTTGGTGAGAACCGTTATTACAACCACTTTTTGTCGGTCACTGCGTCACTCCGTCCGCTCGTCCGTCTGTCTGTCATTACCATGATTTTCAACAAGTTCTCTGAAAGCATGTTTTTTAAGCGCATATTGTCCACCCTGACATACAACCGCTTGGTCCGTCCGTACGTCCGTCTGTCATTGCGTCTCCTAGTTCAAATTTCCTCCTCTAATGACAAACGGATAATTTCCTTACGTTTCCAGTTTCCGAATGGACGACCCTGACGTTTATCTCGCCAATTTCCACGACCACCGGCATGTCCAATTTCTTTTTGAAATCCTGCAGCAGAGTATTCACAGCCACTTCGACTTGTTTCACGTTTCCTTTGTCGCCTGTGTCGACACTACCCATGTAGGTTGCTTCGAATCCCGGTTTGGTATTGGGCTTTTCACTGGAAAAAAGTAAGTTGAATTTTTCAGTTGAAACTAGCTCGGATCGTTACATTTCAACGTCGCCTTGCTTCGAATGCGCCAACTTCGGGTCGTCGTACTGCTTCCTGATTTCTTCAATGTCCAAGCGCAAGTTCAACAGCAATTTTCTTATCGGCGGGTAAAACAGGCACTTTTTCCTATTGAACCCCTTGACGATCACCATCTGTATCGGTTTGCCCCTGTTCTGCCTGAAAATGGCGGTCAGCTGGCCTTTGGTCGAGTAATCGATGTGGTGCCCGTTCAAATTGTCCAGCACGTCGCCTAAGAGAACTTTGCCCTACAATATATTGATTCTGTCAATTATTTCTGCGGTTGTTTTGTTTTTTGAACAGTACATTTTCAGAAACTACTCCGTTTGGTTTCAGAGTTACTATCACTGCTTTGTCTTCCGAATAACTGAAATTCAAGCGGCGGTTAGTCAAAAATTCCTCTTATCTTGCCAGTTGCTGTGTCATCGATCGTACGTAGATCAGAAGTAGAAGTTACACGAATCATTTATTACCAAAAATGTATAACTTTCGAAAAGAAAAAGAATTGAACCAGGTACGCAAAATTCTGAAGCCGACCCCCATAGAATCGATACACTAGACATTCTGATTGGACAAATACCTGACAGCTATGCCTAGAGTACTGCACGGTACAAATTCCAATCTTACAACTTCCGGCAGGGCCCAGGTCACGTCCAAAAATGACGAGTTCTCGACGTCCAAATCGAACTGCATTTTGCCCAGTTGAAGCAAAACTGACAGCAAAATTTTCGAAAGGATTTCATCTCCGAGTATCGAATTCGACTGGTAGTACTTGAGGCCTTGTCCTGAGTTCACCTGAAATCATAATAAAAGAAATGTCACTAAATCATCAATTATTGTAGACAAAGCCATAAAGTATGTATGAAATGAAAAGGCCTCAATGAAGTGATGGTTTGAAACATGATATAATGACAGACAGAAGAACGGACGGATAAAGCCATTGTTGTAATGACAAACGAACGAACTACTTGAAGACATACCTTCAGAGAGTTCGGTAAAAAATATGGTGATGACAGACAGAGAGACGGACGGACGTACGGACCAACTGACTGACTGACTGATGGACGGACAAAGTGGCTGTAGAAACAATTTCCAACAAAATGGGCAATGCGCTACTTTAGAAAGCTCGTTGAAAATTACGGTAATGACAGACAGATGGACGAACAAACAGACACATGGACGAACAGACAGATAGACATATGGAAAGACAGACAGACGGACGGCCAAGCGGTTATAATAAACGATTTTCATCAAGGTGGATAATATGCTAAGAGAACATACCTTTAGAAAGCTCGATAAGAAATATGGTGATAACGGACAGACAGACGGATGGACTGACTGACGGACAAAGTGACTGCAACAAGGATTTTAACCAAGATAGAAAATGCGCTAAGAAAGCATGCTCTTTAGAGAGTCGTCAAAAAAATTACTAATGACAGACGGACGGACGGGCAGACAAATAAGACAGACGGACGAACAGACAAATGAATGACGGACGGACAGACAAAAAAAAAGACGGACGGGCGGACAAGCGGTTATAATGATCGATTTCCACCAAGGTGTACGATGCATTAAGAAAACAAACATGCCTTTAGATAGCTCGGTAAAAAATATAGAAATGACAGACAAACAGACGGGGACGGATGGACGGACCAAATGACTGACTGACTGACTGACGGACAAAGTGGCTGTAATAACGATTAAAAAAAAAAGACAATGCGCTACTTTAGAAAGCTCGTCTGAAAATTACGGTAATGACAGACAGACGGACGAACAAACAAATAGACACATGGACGGACAGACAAATAGACATACGGAAGGACCAAGCGGTTAAAATGAACGATTTTCATCAAGGTGGACAATGTGCTAAGAAAACATACCTTTAGAGAGCTCGGTAAGAAATATGGTGATGACGGACAGACAGACGGATGGACTGACTGACGGACAAAACGACAGCCACAAGGATTTTCACTAAGATAGACAATGCGCTAAGAAAGCATGCCTTCAGAGAACTCGTTAAAAACTTACGGTAATAACAGACAGACAGACGGACGGACAGACAAATAGACAGACGGAAAAACAGACAGATGGACGGACGGACAAAGCGGTTACAATAAACGATTTTCGCCAAAGTGGCCAATGCGCTGAGAAAACATGCCTTGAGGGAGTCGTCAAAAAAATCACTAATGACAGACAGACGGACGAACAGAGAAATGACAGACAAAAAAGACGGACGGACGGACGGACAAGCGGTTATGATGAACGATTTCCACCTAGGTGTACAATGCATCAAGAAAACAAACATGCCTTTAGATAGCTCGGTAAAAAATATAGTGATGGCAGACAAACAGACGGACGGGCGGACTGACTGACTGACAGAAATAGTGGCTGTGATAACGATTTTCACCAAGATGGACAATGCGCTGAGGAAGCATGCCTTTAGAAAGCTCGCTGAAAAATCACGGTAATGACAGACAGACGGACGGAGGGACGGACGGACGGACGGACAAAGCTATTATAACGATTTTCGTCAAGGTGGACAGCGCGCTCAATAAACATGCATTGTGAGAACTCGTCTATAAGAAATAAGGTACGATTTACACTATTGACACTGTGACGGTTATGTTGTGCGAGTGCCTCAAGAGCACTAGCTTGAACGTACTAAAGCTCACTTCACACTATAAAAGCAGTCGCAGTCACATAACACTGGCGAGCTCTTTCAGAAAATCGACATGAGCTTAAGCTGCATTTATACTTATAAAAAGGCACTGTCTTTGCCGACTGCATCTTGAAGACTTACTCGAAGAAATGAAGCTCGATTCACTCTGTCAAAGTTGTGCAGGTCATGTGCCGTTCTGCAAGTACTCTCAAAGGATTTGCTTGATGGAATAAAGCTTTATTTACCATGCCAAGGCCGTCAAAGTTACGTCGTTTGTGGCAAGTCTGTGTAGATGACCCTCTCATAGCACTAATGCTTGATTCACTAATCCTCACGTAAATGAAGGTTCAGATAAGGACAACTGTTTAAGAGCGCTTCACAGTAAGCGACTGAGACTATGACGGCTTTGATCTCTAAATCCAGCTTTAGTTGCAAAAGCGAGTCGCTCGAAAGATCTCGCCACTTCTACCACGCAAGTTTTACTAAAGGCGTGCTTGCAATTCAATATTAGACTTGCGTCAAAATCACTTGCTCAAAGGCAGCATTATATCAGTGTAATTGAGAGTGTGAATTGAGCTGAATAGTACAGCCTATTCAAGTGTAAATCAAGCTTTACTTGAACAGGCGAGCCGCTCGGAAGCACTTGTCAATTTTAATACGCTATTTCTACTAGAGCTGTGCTTGTACTTTATTCAAAAGCGTGCGCCAAAATCACTCGCCTTATTGCGGCACGATATCAGTCTGATTTTTAGAGTGTAAATCCAGCTTTAAATAAGTACAGTCGTTTAAAGACTTTCGTCGATGGCGAAAAAGTACCTGACGAACAGGCTTTGAGTATGCAAACCCGGCTTTAGTTTCAGAGGCGAGTCGCTCAAAAGGACTCGCCATTTCTACAACGCTATGTTTTGGCAGTGTGCATTAGGCTTTATTTTTACCAAACAAGTTGGAAGATGCGGTTCAAACAGCTAAAGCTGCATTTACACTATAAAGAGTGCTTTACATTATTGCATTGCTTCCGGTGACGGCATCGGCACTTGAAAAACTTGGTTGAAGATATAAAGCTCGATTTACTCCGTCAAAGCTTAGCTTGAAGAACTAAAGGATGTTTTACACTCTGAAAAATTGAGCAAGTGCATTTGAAGTTCCTCTTTAGGATTTCAAGCTTGATTCACGCTAATAAAAATAGAACTGTAACGATGGGAGAGTGCCTTCAAAAAACCAAGTAGACGAAATAAAGCATTTTTACACTCTAAGAATTTGGCAAATGTTTCTGGAGAGTTTGCATGTAGATCTAATGTTCGATTTACACTGAAAAAGGCTGATACAGTAATCTGCGGATGGATTTAGAGAATCACCTTTGTGAACTAAGGTATACTTTAGACCCTAAACAAATTTGCAAGTGCTTTCAAGGGACTTGCTTTGAGATTTTATTGCTTGGTTCACACTGAAAATAAAACTCTAATGATAGGCGAGTGCCTTTAGAAAACTAGTTCAGAGAAGTGAAACACGTTTTACATTCTGCAAAATTTAGCAAGTGCCTACGAAACGCTTGTTGACAATCTAATGATTCATTTACATTGAAAAAGCTAGCTACTTAACAATCGGTCGGAAGACCGACTAAAGCATGCTTTACACTTGCCAAACAAATTATTGCGTGACGTTGGCACCAGTGATAGAGCAGCTCTAAAGCTTGCTGTACAAGAATTTGGGAGCAAATTGATATTTTGAACAAAAGGTACCTGAAGCAGGCTTCACACTTGCTAGACAAATCCGAACACAAATCATTGCGTGAAGCTGCGAACAGCAGGAAGTCGCTCTTAAGCTAGCTTTACATGAATTTGAAAGCAAACTGACATTTTCAACGAATATAGGGAAACTGAAGCACACTTTACACTTGCGAGCAAATTTTACCGTGAAGTTGGCAATAGTGATAAAGTTGCTCTAAAGCTTGCTGTACAAGAGTTTGGAAGCGAATTGACGTTTTGAACAAAACGTATCTAAAGCAGACTTTACACTTGCTAGACAAATTATTGCGTGAAGTTGCGAACAGTACGAAGTCGCTCTAAAGCTAGCTTTACATAAATTAGGAAGCAAATTGACATTCTGCATAAAGATACGGAACTAAAGCAGGCTTTACAGTTACTAGGCAAATTATTGCGTGGAGTTGGTAACAATTAGAAAGTCGGTCGTAAGCTTGCTTTACATGAATTAGGAAGCAAGCTGGCATTTTCAACAAATATAGAGAACTGAAGCACACTTTACACTTGACAGCAAATCATAGCGTAAAGTTGGCGACAGTGGGAAGTCGCTCTAAAGCGTGCTGTACAAGAATTTGGGAGCGAATTGGCATTTTGAACAAAAGATATTATCTAAACCAGACTTTACACTTGCTAGACAAATTATTGCGTGAAGTTGCGAACAGTAGGAAGTCGCTCTAAAGCTAGCTTTACATAAATTTGGAAGTAAATTGACATTCTGCATAAAGATACGGAACTGAAGCAGGCTTCACAGTTACAAGGCAAATTACTGCGTGAAGTAAGCAACAATGGAAAAGTCGCTGAAGCTTGGTTCACATGTATTTGGCAGCAAATTGACATTTTCAACGACGATAGGAAGCTAAAGGATGCTTGACACCAGCTGAAATATTAAAACGTGAAGTTGACAACAGCGATAGGGTTGCTCTAAAGCTAGCTTTTCATGAATTTGGAAGCCAAAATGTGACATCAAAACGAAAACAAGGGATACCAACCAAATACTGCACGGGAGCGTGGAGGCACTTTTTCACCAGACAGCACCGGATCAGCAGCCGGAACTGACCTAAGGGCGTCTTCACGTTCCTAAACTTCCGCGTGCGGGTCCGCTCGATGCTGGCGCGGTAGGCCAGGTCGTCCTGCAGCTCGCCCGCCTCCGTCATCCACGTGTAGACGTGGCATTTCCTGTAGCTGATGGCGCTGAAGCCGAAGGGCGACAGCAGGGCGCTGCCCGGGCGCTTCTGCGTTTCTATCAGGCCTCTGTGGAAGATTTTCTCGAGGCATTCGCAGAACGATGCGAGACTGGCGCTGGAATCGTCGACGATCGGCGGTCGTTCGGGATTGTCCCGGATCTCGTTCAGCAGCCTCAAGGTGCAACCTGAAACGGATGTGATTTGAGAATATGAATATTATAGAACATTCCTATTGGTTTCGATGTATTTCTATTGGTTCCAAAGTGTTTCAATTGGTTTCGATGTGTTTCAATTGGTTTCGATGCGTTTCAAATGGTTGCGATGCGTTTTAATTGGTTTCGATGCGTTTCTATTGGTTTAGATGTGTTTCTATTGGTTTCGAAAGATCCCAATTTGTGCCAATGACGTTGGAGTTCACCATATAATCTTATACGAGTCCAGTGGTTGTTCACTAAATTACCAATACATTCCCATATATGAACCATACGTTCCTGTGAGACTTCTGTAAATACCATTTGAAACCTATGCAAAGACAAACTTTCATAGGGTATTCCAATTAAGTTGCGGGGAGGTTTTGATTAGTTTCAGCAGGTGTCGTACTCACCGTATATTCAATATTGGAATTCATCATCGAACCCTGTAGAAGCTCTCTGAGAATTTATTGCAAAAGGTCTCGTTGTGTTTCATTGGTTTCATTGAATAACCTACCACGAACAATATCAACATTTTCGAGGGGTTGATTTCGGAATTCCCGGAATTCTTTCGGAAATCACCGGAAATCCCGAAACTCTTTCGGAAATCACCGGAATTCCCGAATTTTTTTCGTAAATCACAGCACCGGAATTCCCGTAAGTCTTTCGGAAATCACTGGAATTCCCGGAAATCTTTCGGAAGTCATCGGAATTCCTGGAATTCTTTCGAGAATCACCAGAATTTTCAGAAGTTTCTCGGGAATCATCGGAATTCCCGGAAATCTTTCGGAAATCACCGGAATTTCCAGAATTCTTCCGGAAATCACATCACCGGAATTCCCCAATACATTTCGGAAATCACCGGAATTCCCTCGGAAATCACCGAAATTCCCGGAATTCTTTCGGAAATCACAGCACCGGAATTCCCGTAAGTCTTTCGGAAATCACTGAAATTCCCGGAAATCTTTCGGAAGTCATCGGAATTCCTGGAATTCATTCGAGAATCACCAGAATTTTCAGAAGTTTCTCGGGAATCATCGGAATTCCCGGAAATCTTTCGGAAATCACCGGAATTTCCAGAATTCTTCCGGAAATCACATCACCGGAATTCCCCAATGGATTTCGGAAATCACCGGAATTCCCTCGGAAATCACCGAAATTCCCGGAATTCTTTCGGAAATCACTGGAATTCCCGGGAATCTTTCGGAAGTCATCGGAATTCCCGGAATTCTTCCGAGAATCACCAGAATTTTCAGAAGTTTCTCGAAAATCATCGGACTTCCCGGAAATCTTCTGGAAATCACCGGAATTTCCGGAAGTCACCGAATAATCCTCGGAATTCCGGGAATCAGAATTCTTGTGTACACTTTTTTCTCGGGAAATCAACCCTCTGAACATTTCTATTGGTGTCGATGTGTCCCAACTGGTTTCTATTATATCGGTTTCAATGAATTTTCATCGGTTCCGATGTGTTTATATTGGTTCCGATGAGTCTCAATTTGTGCCAATGGCGTTGGAGCTTACCCTATGATCTTGAAAAACTTCTATTGGTCTTGATTGGTTTCGATTTCTGTCAGCAATTGGAATTCATCATGGAATCCTGTATCAAGTCGTAAAGTGGATTGTAAGACAAAACTACCAATAAATTCCCTCAGAATCATGTGGATACCAATAGAAAATGCCTGTATAAAATTCTACTGGTGAATCCGCATGAAAATTCACAACTTTTTAGGCTAATTATAGGCAGTTTGCGCACTAATAAGCCAATTTTCAAGATATCTAATCAACTCACTACCTCTATTGGTATTGATAGGTTTGTGGGAGTTCCGTACGGGTTAATTACGGAATCACAGAAAAACAGAAAGGTTTCTATTGACCTTGAAGACTTTCAATCTGTGCGAGGTTTCTTTTGAGGTCAGTGAAATGAGACTCAGGTCGAGATTCGAGTACAGTAGCACAAAGAAAAATTTATATGTTCATGATTTATGACATAAAAGATGTAAAAGATTTAAAAAAAATCGATGTTTTAGCACTTGGAGAGTTGAGGATAGTGAGGTCTTCCATAGGTTTTCTCGAAATACTCCTAGCGAAACACAGATCTTGACCAATTGAAACACTTTTATTGGTCTTGACGGGTTTCATTCTGTGACGGCGAATGGGATTCACCATAAAACTCTGCCGGAGTTTCTTGAGGGGCTGAATATAAAATTACCCATACGCTTCTGCAAAATACCTGTAGTACCAAAAGAAATAGTTAGAATATTTTGAAGTTATTTGGGGTTACTGGTCAAGAATGAAGATTTGAATAGTTAGTAGTGACAGTAGTACAAGAAAAATCAGAACGAAATTTTCCTATTCCCTTTCCTTTGGCTTGAAAAACTCATGTTTTGTTTGGGATTCAGGTCAGCGAAGTCAATTTGTGAGGTGAGTGAGATCGATTTTCAAATTTTCCGCGAAAAAACATCGTCAAAGCGAAGGTACTGCTGAAAAGAATTTTTTAGAGCTCAAAGAACAGCTTGAGAATCTCTTTAATTTTATTGAGGTTACTGATGGAGAAAAAAGGTCAAAATAGTAGTGAGGTCATTCATTTTGAAAAGTTTTTGGTTGCATTGGGGCTAAACAGGTACCAGGAAAATCGAATGGAAAATTCTCTTCTCCCATTTCCTTCGGCTCTAAGAGCATATATTTTTTGGGACTGAGGTCAGTGAGGTTCATTTTGAGGTCAGTGAGATCATTTTTTTGTTTTCAATGAAAAATTTTGTCAAAAAACATGCCACAGCATATCAAAATTTTCCAATAGCATACGGATAAATGAACAAGATCCAACGGTGAGAAATGGAAACCAACTGGGAATTCCCTAATAAAAAATTTTCATAACACATACAAAACATCTAAATAATTCTATACATTCACATGGGGACCAATGTAAGAATTATCATGACAGATGGAAGCTTAGAAAAACTGAATAATGACACAAAGAGACCAACAAAAATATCAAAATGATACACACAGACCAATTAAAAAAATCTATAATGGACACATGGGAACCAATTGTAAATTTTCTAGGAACGCTTAAAAAGCAAACAAATTATAGCGGTAGTTAGGTGTGTTGTGAATGACACATGAGACCAACGGAAATCATCAAATGACACATACAGACCAATCAAAAACCCTGATAACACAAAACAAAACAGTAAAAAATCAGACACAACTACCGATAAAAAAATCTCAATGACATATAGAGACCAATATATTTTCTAGCGACAATAAAAAGCAATGAAAAAATGTATGTTGCACCTGAACGACACAGAGACCAGCGAAAATTATCTACTGATACATACAAACCAGTAAAAAACAAATCAATGAAAAATCTATATTGGCACACAGATCACTCAAGTCTTAACGACACATAGATACCAATACAGAGCCCTCTAACGACACATACAGACCAATACAAACTCTAGAGCGAAATGCATAAGCAATCAAAGAATTGCAGAGGTAGTTAAGTTTAAGACCAAAGCCGATTGTCTACTGACATACAGAACAATTGAAATTTTTCTAAAAACATACCGAGACCAATACAAAAAAATACCACGAGTTTTAATTTTGAAATGTTTTTGGTTGCATCGGGCCAAACAGGTACCAAAAAAATCGAATGGAAAATTTTCTTTTCCCATTTTCTTCGGCTTTAAAAGTATATATTTTTTGGGACTGAGGTCAGTGAGGTTCATTTTGAAGACAATGAGGTCCTTTTTTTGTTTTCAATCAATAACTTTGTCAAAAATCATGTCACAGCATATCGAAATTTTCCAATAGCATACAGATAAATGAACAAGATCCAACAGTGACACATGGAAACCAACTGGGAATTCCCTAATAAAAAATTTTCATAACACATACAAACATATAAATAATTCTATACATCCACATGGGGACCAATGTAAAAATTATCATGACAGATGGAAGCTGAGAAAAACTGAATAATGACACATAGAGACCAATAAAAATATCAAAATGATACACACAGACCAATAAAAAAAATTCTATAATGGACACATGGAAACCAATTAAAAATTTTCTAGGAACGCTTAAAAAGCAAACAAATTATAGCGGTAGTTAAGTGTGTTGTGAATGACACATAGAGACCAACGCAAATTATCAAATGACACATACAGACCAATCGAAAACCGTAATAACACATGAACAGAACAGTAAAAAGTCTGACGCAACGACCGATAAAAAAATCTCAATGACATATAGAGACCAATATATTTTCGCGACAGCGACAATAAAAAGCGATAAAAAAATTTATGTTGTACCTAAACGACACAGACCAGCGAAAATTATCTATTGACACATACAGACCAATAAAAAAATTATTTTGGCACACAGAAATCAATTAAGTTTTGACGACACTTAGATACCAATACAGGAGCCTCTAACGACACACAGAGACCAATATAAAATCTCCAGCGGAATGTATAAGCAATCAAAAAATTGTAGAGGTGGTTATGTGTCAAAGACCAAAGCAAATTGTCTACTGACATAGAGACCAATTGAAATTCTTCTAAAAACACACCGAGACCAATACAAAAATACACCACGAGTTTTATCAAGCTCCAATTTGAGTTGTAATCAAGGATTCCTCTTACAATTCTGGTAATAAGTACAAAATCGGATATGTTCGTATACCTATGGGATTGTATGCGGAATTTCCATAGGTCCCAATCAGCTGCATATAAAATTCTATTGGTAAATCCCCATCGTTTACAAAAAATGGTTTTGTTGGAAATTTGAGCCGTTGGATTGCCCTGCACATCCCTTATTTCAACCCCGCGTATTCCAACGCCAACTTTATCGATTAATTTAACCTACAAAACGCGGCCTGCTCCGATACGCTCAGATTGTACCAATTTGTTGTTGTTTTTCGCATTAATTTGTAATCAAGAAGCGCCACATTTTATGGGCCACAGGCGGCACAATTTTGGCATTGACCTATCGGCCCCGTGTGCAATTTTAATCGCTTATTATTTCGCTGCGCCTCGTACACAGGAAGAACAGAGCCGATCGAGAAAGAGACAGCTAAAAATCTACCTTTGATATCTCGAATCAACGGGTCACTGACTGACATCCTCCTTATCCATTTGAATTTCTAGGAGATAATGGCCCAGCACTCGGTGCCACGACGAAAAAATCGTGTTTATCACGAGAGACGGCCGGAGCGAGATAGGGCTTTATCTGGTACTGAGCGCGCCGGCTTATCGGGCCGACAACACACAAGTCGAATGCTTTGAGCGCCGAGTTCGAAACACCAGCTCGGTAGAACACCGCACACAATGCCAAATTAATTAATACCACACTCGTGAACGCGTGTTTTTAACTTTTGGACAAACTTTTCGGGAGATTATTATTGAAGTTGACAATCACAGAACAAAAAAATGGCAGCAGAAAAAATTCCGAGCGTGGCCGAAGTAATCGCGGGTGCCAAGGAAATTTTTCGGAAAGAATTTCCGGGGGAGGAACCGGACGCGGTGGCGTACGCCCCCGGGAGGGTCAACCTGATCGGCGAACATACCGATTATAATGATGGATTTGTCATGCCCATGGTACGTTTTTTTTTTGTTTTTTTTTCGGTTCAATTATTGCAAAAAATCTGGAAATCTGGAACAAAACGGAATTTATTACCTGAGTACATGGTTGTTACAAAACACCATTATCATAAATCAAGTACCTATAATGTTGAGAGCATGTAATATAATTAAAAGATAAAAATTGAATGGCGAAAAGTTTCTAAAGTGTGTGTGTGTTTATGATTTATTATCTTAAATAACCGTCACCTGTTGTAAACGTGCCGTTGAAAACCTATACAAAGCACCAAAGTGATCTACTGCTATCTTTTATAGCATCTTTATTGGTATTTATTGGCATAGATTGGTATCTACTTGTATCCCATTGTTACTATAGGTATCTTTATTAGCATCTATAGGAATCTCTATTGGTATGTATGTTTATTTCTATTGGTATCTGAAGGAATCTTATTTGGTATCTATAGGAGCTTCTATTGATATCTCCATTGGTAATTCTATTGGTATATCATTGTATCTTCATTGGTATCTATAGCTGTCTATATTCATTTCTAGAAGTATCTTTATTGGTGAAAATGAGGAAAATAATTTTATTTCGAGTGCGAAAAAATACGCAGGTTCTCTAGTTTCTTCTCAAAACCTAAAAATGGACTTAACCAACCTCAAAATGGACCTCACTTACCTTAATCTCGAAAAATATAAAAATGATCTCCAAGTCAAAAGAAAGGGAGGAGAAGAATTTGCCTATTTTTTCGTATTTGTTCAACAGATTGCAACCGAAAGCATTTCAAAATAAATGACCTCATAACTAGCTTTTCCTAATTACAAGCTCTTTCGATTTAGCAAAGTTTTTCAATGGAAAACCTGAAAATCGATCTCACAAGCCTCAAAGCTGACCTCCAAATACTAAAAATTGACCTCACCAACTTTAAAATGAGCCTCCCTGATCTCAATCTCAAGAAACCTTTGCTTTCCAAGCCAAAGGAAAGAAAAGCGAATAAATTTTGTATCAATTTTCATCGTACCTGCTTGGTCCAATGAAATCAAAAACACACCAAAATAAATGACCTCATTATTCTATTCTAGCCTCTATCTTCACCAGTAACCTCAAGGAACTTCGAAGAGTTTTCAGGCTTTTTTGAGCTCTAACAAAATTCTCCGCAGTCGTTCTTTTGCTTTGGCAGAATACCTCCACGGAAAACCTGGAGCTTGACCTGAATTACCTCAAAATTGACCTCGCTGACCTGAGTCCCGGATGAAATGCATGCTTTCTAAGCCAAAGAAATGGGAAAAGGAGCATTTTCGATTCGATTTCCTCGTACCTTTTCAGCCCAAAGCAACCAAAAACATTGAAAAATCAATGACCTCACCACTAACTATTCTAGCCTCTATCTTCACTAGTAACCTCAAGGAACTTCGAAAAGTTTTCAAGCTTTTTTGGGCTCTAACAAAATTCTTTGCAGCCGTTCTTTTGCTTTGGCAAAATTACTCCACGGAAAACCTGAAGCTTGACCTGAATTACTTCAAAAGTGACCTCGCTGACCTGAGTCCCGAATGAAATGCATGCTTTCTAAGCCAAAGAGATAAGAAAAGGAGCATTTTCGATTCGATTTCCTCGTATCTCTTTAGCCCAAAGCAACCAAAAACATTTAAAAATAAATGACCACACCACTAACTATTCAAGCCTCTATCTTCACCAGTAACCTCAAGGAACTTCGAAGAGTTTTCAAGCTTTTTTGAGCTCTAACAAAATTCTTTGCAGCCGTTCTTTTGCTTTGGCAAAATTTCTCCACGGAAAACCTGAAGCTTGACCTAAATTACATCAAAAGTGACCTCGCTGACCTGAGTCCCGAATGAAATGCATGCTTTCTAAGCCAAAGAAATGGGAAGAGGAGCATTTTCGATTCGATTTCCTCGTACCCTTTTAGCCCAAAGCAACCAAAAACATTTAAAAATAAATGACCTCATCACATACTATTCTAGCCTCTATCTTCACCAGTAACCTCAAGGAACTTCGAAGAGTTTTCAGGCTTTTTTGAGCTCTAACAAAATTCTCCGCAGTCGTTCTTTTGCTTTGGCAGAATATCTCCACGGAAAACCTGGAGCTTGACCTGAATTACCTCAAAATTGACCTCGCTGACCTGAGTCCCGGATGAAATGCATGCTTTCTAAGCCAAAGAAATGGGAAAAGGAGCATTTTCGATTCGATTTCCTCGTACCTTTTCAGCCCAAAGCAACCAAAAACATTGAAAAATCAATGACCTCACCACTAACTATTCTAGCCTCTATCTTCACTAGTAACCTCAAGGAACTTCGAAGAGTTTTCAAGCTTTTTTGGGCTCTAACAAAATTCTTTGCAGCCGTTCTTTTGCTTTGGCAAAATTACTCCACGGAAAACCTGAAGCTTGACCTGAATGACTTCAAAAGTGACCTCGCTGACCTGAGTCCCGAATGAAATGCATGCTTTCTAAGCCAAAGAGATAAGAAGAGGAGCATTTTCGATTCGATTTCCTCGTATCTCTTTAGCCCAAAGCAACCAAAAACATTTAAAAATAAATGACCACACCACTAACTATTCAAGCCTCTATCTTCACCAGTAACCTCAAGGAACTTCGAAGAGTTTTCAAGCTTTTTTGAGCTCTAACAAAATTCTTTGCAGCCGTTCTTTTGCTTTGGCAAAATTTCTCCACGGAAAACCTGAAGCTTGACCTAAATTACATCAAAAGTGACCTCGCTGACCTGAGTCCCGAATGAAATGCATGCTTTCTAAGCCAAAGAAATGGGAAGAGGAGCATTTTTGATTCGATTTCCTCGTACCCCTTTAGCCCAAAGCAGCCAAAAACATTTAAAAATAAATGACCTCATCACATACTATTCTAGCCTCTATCTTCACCAGTAACCTCAAGGAACTTCGAAGAGTTTTCAAGCTTTTTTGAGCTCTAACATAATTCTTTGCAGCCGTTCTTTTGCTTTGGCAAAATTTCTCCACAGAAAACCTGGAGCTTGACCTGAATTACCTCAAAAGTGACCTCGAAAACGAAAATCCCGAATGAAATGCATACTTTCAAGGCCAAAGAGATGGGAAGAGGAGTATTTTCGATTCGATTTCCTCGTACCTCTTAAGCTCAAAGCAACCAGAATCATTTAAAAATAAATGACCTCACCACTAACTATTCTAGCTTCTATCTTCACCAGTAACCTCAAGGAACTTCGAAGAGTTTTGAAGCTTTTTTGAGCTCTAACATAATTCTTTGCAGCCGTTCTTTTGCTTTGGCAAAATTTCTCCACAGAAAACCTGGAGCTTGACCTGATTTACCTCAAAAGTGACCTCGAAAACGAAAATCCCGAATGAAATGCATACTTCCAAGGCCAAAGAGATGGGAAGAGGAGCATTTTCGATTCGATTTCCTCGTACCTCTTCAGCCCAAAGCAACCAAAAACATTCAAAAATAAATGACCTCATCACTAACTATTCGAGCCTCTATCTTCACCAGTAACCTCAAGGAACTTAGAAGAATTTTTGAGCTCTTTTGAGCTCTAACAAAGTTCTTTGCAGCCGTTCTTTTGCTTTGTCAAAATTTCTCCACGGAAAACCTGAAGCTGGACCCGAATTACCTCAAAAGTGACTTCGCTGACCTGAGTCCCGAATGAAATGCATGCTTTCTAAGCCAAAGAAATAGGAAGAGGAGCATTTTCGATTCGATTTCCTCGTACCTCTTTAGCCCAAAGCAACCAAAAACATTTAAAAATGAATGACCTCACCACTAACTATTCTAGCCTCCATCATCACCAGTAACCTCAAAGAACTTCGAAGAGTTTTCAAGCTTTTTTGAGCTCTAACAAAATTCTTTGCAGCCGTTCTTTTTTTTTGGCGAAAATTCTCCACCGAAAACCTGAAGCTTGACCTGAATTACCTCAAAAGTGACCTCGCTGACCTGAGTCCCGAATGAAATGCATGCTTTCTAAGCCAAAGAAATATGAAGAGGAGCATTTTTGATTCAACTTCCTCGTACCTACCTCTTTAGCCCAAGCAACCAAAAACATTGAAAAATAAATGACCTCACCACTAACTATCGTACCTACCTCTTTAGCCCAAAGCGACCAAAAACATTGAGAAATAAATGACCTCACCACTAACTATTCTAGCCTCTCTCTTTACCAGTAACCTCAAAGAACTTCGAAGAGTTTTCAAGCTTTTTTGAGCTCTAACAAAGTTCTTTGCAGCCGTTCTTTTGCTTTGGCAAAATTTCTCCACAGAAAACCTGAAGCTTGACCTGAATTACCTCGAAGTGACCTCGCTGACCCGAGTCCCGAATGAAATGCATGCTTTCTAAGCCAAAGAAATGGGAAGAGGAGCATTTTCGATTCGATTTCCTGGTACCTCTTCAGCCCAAAGCTACCAAAAACTCTCGAAAATAAATGACCTCACCACTAACTATTCTAGCCTCTATCTTCACCACTAACCTCAAGGAACTTCGAAGAGTTTTCAAGCTTTTTTGAGCTCTAACAAAATTCTTTGCAGGCGCTCTTCTGCTTTGGCAAAATTTCTCCACGGAAAACCTGAAGCTTGACCTGAATTACCTCAAAATTGACCTCGCTGACGTGAATCTCGAATGAAATGCATGCTTTCTAAGCCAAAGCAATGGGAAGAGAAGCATTTTCGATTCGATTTCCTCGTACCTCTTTAGCCCAAAGCAACCAAAAACGTTTAAAACGAAATGACCTCACCACTAACTATCTAGCCTCTATCTTCACCAGTAACCTCAAGGAACTTCGGAGAGTTCTCAAGCTTTTTTGAGGTCTAACAAAATTCTTTGCAGCCGTTCTTTTGCTTTGGCAAAATTCTTCCACGGGAAACCTGGAGCTTGACCTGAATAACCTCAAAAGTGACCTCGCTGACCTGAGTCTCGAATGAAATGCATGCTTTCTAAGCCAAAAAAATGGGAAAAGGAGCATTCTCGATTCGATTTCCTCGTACCTCTTTAGCCCACAGCAACCAAAAACATTTCAAAATAAATGACCTCATCACTAACTATTCTAGTCTCTATCTTAACCAGTAACCTCAAGGAACTTTGAAGAGTTTTCAAGCTCTTTCGAGCTCCAACAAAATTCTTTGCAGCCGTTCTTTTGCTTTGGCAAAATTTCTCCACGGAAAACCTGGAGTTTGACCTGAATTACCTCAAAAGTGACCTCGCTGACCTGAGTCCCGAATAAAATGCATGTTTTATGAGGCTAAGAAATGGAAAGAAGAGCATTTTCGATTCGATTTCCTCGTACCTCTTTAGCCCAAAGCAGCCAAAAACATTTAATAATAAATGACTTCATCACTAACTATTCTAGCCTCTATCTTCACCAGTAACCTCAAGGAACTTCGAAAAGTTTTCAAGCTTTTTTGAGCTCTAACACAATTCTTTGCAGCCGTTCTTTTGCTTTGGCAAAATTTCTCCATGGAAAACCTGAAGCTTGTGCTGAATTACCTCAAAAGTGACCTCGCTGACTAGAGTCCAGAATGAAATGCATGCTTTCTAAGCCAAAGAAATGGAAAGAGGAGCATTTTCGATTCGATTTCCTCGTACCTCTTTAGCCCAAAGCAGCCAGAAACATTTGAAAATAAATGACCTCACCACTAACTATTCCAGCCTCTATCTTCACCGGTAACCTCAAGGAACTTCGAAGAGTTTTCAAACTTTTTTGAGCTCTAACAAAATTCTTTGCAGCCGTTCTTTTGGTTTGGCAAAATTTCTCCACGGAAAACCTGACACTTGACCTGAATTACCTCAAAAGTGACCTCGCTGACCTGAGTCCCGAATGAAATGCATGCTTTCTAAGCCAAAGAAATAGGAAGAGGGGCATTTTCGATTCGATTTCCTCGTACCTCTTTGGCTCAAAGCAACCAAAAAAATTAAAAATAAATGCCCTCACCACTAACTATTCTAGCCTCTCTCTTCACCAGTAACCTCAAGCAACTTCGAAGAGTTTTCAAGCTTCTTTGAGCTCTAACAAAATTCTTTGCAACCGTTCTTTTGCTTTGTCAAAATTTCTCCACGGAAAACCTGAAGCTTGACCTGAATTACCTCAAAAATGACCTCGCTGACCCGAGTCCCGGATGATGAAATGCATGCATTCTGAGCCAAAGAAATTGGAAGAGGAGCATTTTCGATTCGATTTCCTGGTACCTCTTCAGCCCAAAGCAACCAAAAACTCTCGAAAATAAATGACCTCACCACTAACTATTCTAGCCTCTATCTTCACCACTAACCTCAAGGAACTTCGAAGAGTTTTCAAGCTTTTTTGAGCTCTAACAAAATTCTTTGCAGGCGCTCTTCTGCTTTGGCAAAATTTCTCCACGGAAAACCTGAAGCTTGACCTGAATTACCTCAAAATTGACCTCGCTGACGTGAATCTCGAATGAAATGCATGCTTTCTAAGCCAAAGCAATGGGAAGAGAAGCATTTTCGATTCGATTTCCTCGTACCTCTTCAGCCCAAAGCAACCAAAAACATTTAAAACGAAATGACCTCACCACTAACTATCTAGCCTTTATCTTCACCAGTAACCTCAAGGAACTTCGGAGAGTTCTCAAGCTTTTTTGAGGTCTAACAAAATTCTTTGCAGCCGTTCTTTTGCTTTGGCAAAATTCTTCCACGGGAAACCTGAAGCTTGACCTGAATAACCTCAAAAGTGACCTCGCTGACCTGAGTCTCGAATGAAATGCATGCTTTCTAAGCCAAAAAAATGGGAAGAGGAGCATTCTCGATTCGATTTCCTCGTACCTCTTTAGCCCACAGCAACCAAAAACATTTCAAAATAAATGACCTCATCACTAACTATTCTAGTCTCTATCTTAACCAGTAACCTCAAGGAACTTTGAAGAGTTTTCAAGCTTTTTCGAGCTCCAACAAAATTCTTTGCAGCCGTTCTTTTGCTTTGGCAAAATTTCTCCACGGAAAACCTGGAGTTTGACCTGAATTACCTCAAAAGTGACCTCGCTGACCTGAGTCCCGAATAAAATGCATGTTTTATGAGCCAAAGAAATGGAAAGAAGAGCATTTTCGATTCGATTTCCTCGTACCTCTTTAGCCCAAAGCAGCCAAAAACATTTAATAATAAATGACTTCATCACTAACTATTCTAGCCTCTATCTTCACCAGTAACGTCAAGGAACTTCGAAAAGTTTTCAAGCTTTTTTGAGCTCTAACACAATTCTTTGCAGCCGTTCTTTTGCTTTGGCAAAATTTCTCCATGGAAAACCTGAAGCTTGTGCTGAATTACCTCAAAAGTGACCTCGCTGACCAGAGTCCCGAATGAAATGCATGCTTTCTAAGCCAAAGAAATGGGAAGAGGAGCATTTTCGATTCGATTTCCTCGTTCCTCTTTAGCCCAAAGCAACCAAAAACATTTGAAAATAAATGACCTCACCACTAACTATTCTAGCCTCTATCTTCACCAGTAACCTCAAGGAACTTAGGAGAGTTTTCAAGCTTTTTTGAGCTCTGACAAAATTCTTTGCAGCCGTTCTTTTGCTTTGGCAAAATTTCTCCACGGAAAACCTGGAGCTTGACCTGAATTACCTCAAAAGTGACCTCGCTGACCTGAGTCCCGAATGGAATGCATGCTTTCTAAGCCAAAGAAATGGAAAGAGGAGCATTTTCGATTCAATTTCCTCGTACCTCTTTAGCCAAAAGCAGCCAAAAACATTTAAAGATAAATGACCTCACCACTCTATATATTCTAGCCTCTATCTTCACCAGTAACCTCAAGGAACTTCGAAGAGTTTTCAAGCTTTTTTGAGCTCTAACAAAATTCATTGCAGCCGTTCTTTTGCTTTGGCAAAATTTCTCCACGGAAAACCTGGAATTACCTCAATATTTGAGGCGCTGAAGGACCAATAAGAAATATTCTCTTCTAGTTTTTCGTACCAGTGTACCTGAATCTCAGTTCTTTGACCTCAAAACTAACCTCACTTACCTTTACCTTCCTAGCAGCAATCTCGATAAATTCATGAAATTTTTCCTTGCTTTTTTGCTATCAAAAAACATATTTTACAGAATCTCTTTTGTCTACTAAAATCTTATGATAAAGACCTCTGAACCAACTATAATAACCACAATCTTCTGAAGTATGTAATCCTATTTCGTTGACCTCTAAATTTACCTCACTACCCTCTACTTCATTAGCGGTAACTTCAATAACTTCTTTCGATTATTTGCCTGGCTCCTAATACAGCAATTGCTAAAAGCGTTTCGCTACATTCACAGAGTCGCACAAGAAAGACCTCAAAACGACTCTATTTGACCTCAAAACCAACCTCACTTTACTTCCGTGGCAAAAACCTCAATAAGTCCCTGCAATCATTGCTGGCCCTTCTTGCTCCCAAAACCAGTTCTACACAAAACCTCTCCTTTGACCGAAGTCTTGTGAAAAAGACCTCAGAAACGACAAACCGACAAAAACTAAAGACAATCTTGACCCCGAAACTGACCTCAAAAGCTTTTTTTTAGAAGGTCGCCTCAATAAATTTCTTCAATTTTTCATCTGGCTCTTTTTGAGGCAATTCTCCAAAAGCGCTTCGCTACTTTCACTGAGTTTCACAAGAAATACTTCAAAATGACCTCACTCGCCTCAGTGTTCTAAACGCGAAAAGACTTTTCGATCATGAAAATCTTGTTCACATTTTGTCACACCAGTGTACCTGATACTTCCATTGACTTCAAAACTAACCTCACGAGCCTCTACTTCCTTGTCTACAGCCTAGATAAATCACTACACTTACAAATGAAGACTTCGTTCAAAAAAACATTCTTTGAAGTTTTACCTTCGACCTTCGTGCCTGATCTTATTGACTTCAATTCCAATTTTCAACTCATGGAACAATTTCCACAACCACTTTTCTACTCTAACAGGTTTATCAAGAAAGCCCAAAAATGACCCCACTGATCTCGACCTTTCAGACACAACGAGGTCTCGACAATCAATAATCCAACCCCACAGGCCTCAAAACCAACCTCACTAACCAATTCTAGCAGTACGTAACCTCGGTATTACCACAAAATTTCATAAGAAAAAAGACTTTGAAACGACCTCACTGACCTCAATCTTTCAAGCGCCAAAAAGCCGATAAGGAAAATTTTTCCTTCAGTTTTTCGTACCAATGTACCTCAATCTCACTTTCTGACCTCAAAACTAACTTCAATTCCCGTTATTTTCTTCGCAGCAATCCCAATAAAATCCTGCATTTTTTCTGGCCTTGTTACCCTCAAAAAAAAGTCTCAACAACATCTCTTATTCTTCTCAAAATTTTGTAAGAGTCCTCAAAAACGACCTGACTAGCCGCAGATAATCGTACTTCATTATTTCACCGACCTCAAAACTAACCTCACTAATCTCTATGTTCTTGGCGATAGCCTCAATAAATTCCCTCATTTTTTCATCTTATCTGGTTTTTTCGGAGCAATTTGCCAAAAGCCTTTCGCTACTCTCTCAAGGTATCAAATAAAAAGAAATACCTCAAAATGACCTCAATCTTTTAAGTGCTAGAAGACCGATCAGAAATTTCATTTGTTTTTTTTTTCGTACCAGTGTACCTGAATCTGATCTACTTGAGCTTGAAACTAACCTCAGTCACCTTTATTTCATGGACAGCAACCTGAATAAATTCCTACAATCTTGTCTGACCTCCTCAGCCTCAAAACATTTCTTTACAACATCTCTCCTTTGGCCGAAGTCTTAAGAAATAAGACTTCTTAATAAGAAGACCTAAGACTTTGTTAGCCACAATCTTCTAAAGTATGTAATCCATGTTTATTTCATCCTTCATCCTGAACTGACCTCAAAACTGAATTCACTGTTCCCAATTTTCCAAGCGTGAAGACAAAAATAAAATTATTATGTTTATTTCGAAAGTTTTCAAACCAGTATATACCTGAACATTATTTTACTGACCTTAAAACCAACCTCACTAATCTCTACTCATTGGAGATAGCGTCAATTCCCAGTAAACGACCTCGATAACCTCGATATTCAAGCTCAAAAAACTTCAAATGAAGATTTCTTGTTCCAAATTTATTCGTAGCAGTGTGCCTAATCTTACTTCACTAACCTCAAAACTAACATTACTTATATTTCACTGCTCGTGACCTCAATGAATAACTAATATGAAATAATTCTTCACAACATAGCTCTTCCACTTTTGACAGTCTTTCCAGAAATAAACTTCAAAAACGACCTCAATTTTCTAAGCGCAAAGTGACTGCGATAAGATTTTCCATTTATTTCAATTCCACTGACCTCAAAACTGATCTCACTAACTCCCATTCCTCTGACAGTGACCTTAATAAATCAAGTTTTTCATCCGCTTCGCTTCAAACGCTTCGCAACTCCACGAAGCCGAAGAAAAAAACTCAAAAACTACCTCACTTGCTCAAACATTCAAGCCCAAAAAACCAATTTTTCTTCGTACTATTGTAACTGAATCGCGACCTGAATCTCACTTCACTGACCTCAAAACGAGCCTCACTAACCTCCACCTCCTTGGCAGTTGATGGCTTCAATGAATTATGATTTCTTTCTGGTTTTTTCAACTTAAAAATCAATTCTTCATAACAGCTTCTTTACTTTAACCACATCTCACGAGAAAAGCCTCAAAATGACCTCATTAGTAACCTTTACTATTTCAGTAACCTGAATATCTAGGAACTATTTCTTGGTTTTCTCTAAGCTCAGAAAAAACACATCCTCTACTATGACAAAGTCTTTCCAGAAAAACCTCAAAACCGGCCTCATTAACCGCAAGTTTACCGTTTAACCTCAATGAAGTGTAAATAAAAACCAATAAAACCAAATACCAAACTGTACAGTAATTTTCATTGGAAGTTTAGAACAGGGCATTGAAAATTAAAAAAAAGCGGTCAACTACACGGTGATGAGAAGTTTAATTCAATTTGCTTCAATTTAAGGCTTTGCCAATGGTAACGGTCATAGTAGGCAAGAAAATCCCAGGAGAAGAAAGCACAGTGGTCACGACCAATCCCACGGCGGACCTTCCAAGGCGCACCGTGATCGACATGCCCAACCGAAACGCCCTGGTCAGAGCCATCATTCCGGGACCGCCGAAATGGTCCAATTACATAAAAGGTACGTATAGCTGGGTCAAATTTGTCGTGTTTCAAGTAGCGAAATGTCAAAAAATAAGACATTTTGATTGGCTCTTGTCTGGTCACCGACACATATCTCACAGCGCAACACGACATACTTGACCAGAGTTGAGGAATACAGATAAGAAACATAGAAACAAATGACTGATACGAAAATACGCAGGAGTCATAGCCAACTACCTGGGAGACCACCTGCCGGCTTTCAAAGCAGTCGTGACCAGCAGCGTCCCAACGGGCGGGGGACTGTCGAGCAGTGCAGCGCTAGAGGTCGCCACCTACACTTTTTTGGACGCCCTGACCGGACCGAATTCGATCATGTAAGAGTTTTGCGAACACCCTGTATAATTTCAATCATATTGTTGCTGTTGTACTTGATTATTTATGTTCCGTCGATTTTCCAGGCCAACGGACAAAGCACTTGCATGTCAAAAGGCCGAGCACGATTACGCCAACATGCCGTGCGGCATCATGGACCAGTTCATCTCGATGATGGGTAAAAAAGACAACGCACTCTTGATAGACTGCAGGTGGGTGATAATACGTCAAATTTCGGTACACTTCCGCCTCGGCACCGTTTTCAAATTTGACGCGTCGGAAAGCGCGCGATCGGTTCTCGTTGACGCGTCAGTCACATGTCGTCCACTGTCAGAACTGTCACTGACTGTACTGACACCAGGTGTCAGAGCCGTCAACGGGAAGTGATGAGGACGCTCTTCCTGACGCGCTAAATCTACCGAGCAGTGTGCTAACTGGCTTATCGCCTGTGATTTATCACTGTATAATCCATAAAGTCCGATTGAATGATTGCAGGAGCATGACTTCGACCCTGATTCCGATGCTGGATCCGAACATCGTGGTGCTGATCACCAATTCGAACGTCAAACACGAACTGACCGGCAGCGAATATCCATCGAGACGGACGCAGTGCCAGCAGGCGGCTTTGCTTTTGAAAAAGCTGAGTCTGAGGGACGCCACCATGGAAGACATTGAATGTAAGAATCGTTCGTTTCTTTCTCTATTTATTCGTGAATGTGTTCGTCTGTCATTTATTCATGTTCACAACATTGTCCTAAGCCTGATAAATCTCCTTGAACAAATAAGATTGAGCTAGCTTCGCAAGACCCTTAGGAACAAAATAAGTGAGCTTGGCTATACTTTTTTGTTCGTTCATTTCTTTGTTTCATTATTAGTTTGTTTACTTGTGTATATTCCATTGTTTATGTGCTTCGTTCGTCTGTTTCTTTGTTCATTTGATTTTTCGTTTGTAATCAATTCATGTTTATTCACTTGTATTCGTTTGTGTATAATGTTCATTCGTTTGTTTTTCCTGCAATAGTTTGTTCGTTTGTATTTTTGTTAGTTTATGTTTGTATGCTTATTCGCTTCCTTGTTCGTTTGTTTGTTCGTCAGTTTCTTTATTCGTTCATTTGTTCTTTTATTCGTGTTAGTAACAGTGTAAAAACCTGATGACCCGCCTTAAACAAGTGAGATAAAGCTTGATTTGCAACACGCTTGAAAACAAAACTGATGGACTTGGTTATTCTTATCTGTTTGTTCATTTATTTTATTCTCCATTTGTTTGTTCGTTTGTTTATTTTGTGTATTTGTTCCTGTTCATTTGTGTGTTTGTTCTTCAATTGTTTGTTCGTTTGTGTTTATTCTTCTGTTTCTTTGTTCGTTCGTTTGTTTTTTGTTCAATTGCTTTCTCCTTCGTTCTTGCTTTTGTTCCTGTTCATGACAGTGCCTTAAACCAGATGATTCGCCTTCAACAAGTGAAGCTTGATTTGCACTGTTCTTGGACAAGTGACGTAAATTATTCTGCCTCATAACCAGTGCCTTGAGCCTAATGAGTAATGACTTGCCTAGAAGAAATAAAGCTTGCTTTGCCCTGGCTTTAAATGGACCGCCTAAATTATTTGATTTTCAAGTCTGACGCCTCGCAATGGAAAAATGAAGCTTCATTTGGATTGGTCCTTGCACAACTGACCTGAACTTATTCCGCTTTACAACAGTGTCCTTAGGCCTGATGACTTGCATTGCATGAAGCTTGCTTTGCGCTGCTCTTTGTATAAGCGGCCTGAATTATTCTGCTTCATCATAGTGCTTCGAGCCGGATGACTCGCCTTGCAAGAAATAAAGCTTGATTTGCAGTATCTTCAGACAAGCGGCCTGAAATATTCTGCTTTATAACAATGCCTTCAGCATCATCCTCGCTTCGAAGATATGAAGCTCGATTTACACAGCGCTCAGAAAAAATGATTTGAAATATTTTACGGGCTTCAAGTTTGACAACTGGCTTTGAAGAACTGAAGCTTGATTTGTACTGGTTTATACGAGTGAAATTTAGACGATTCCGTTAGGCTTCATTCACAGAAGTACCTAGCATGTTGTTGTTGAAATATTAGCTGCAAAAAACTTGAGCCCGATTTACTTGAAGTTGGCGAGTGTTGTTGAGGAGCAGCTAAAGTTCGATTTACCTGATACTTACCGTGTGGTTCCAAGCGAGCGTCTTCAAATAACTCGCTTGAAAAACTGCAGTTCGATTAGCACCAAGAAAAAAACGAATAAAGCTTAATTTACTCGTGAATAAGTAACGTAAAAGCGCTTTTGGAAGACAACTAGAGCTCGATTTACTAGGTCCTCGGCATATAAGGCTCGGTTTATTGAAAGCTTGGTTGATCGAAACCTCAGTTTCCATCAAATGCTTTGAGACAACTCGCTTGGTGGTTTAAAGATTGATTCGCACTAATTCCCGGACAAATAAAGCCAAGTTTACCGGATCTTATGTCGTGAAAGCAGTTCTGTGCGGCAACTAAGGCTCAACTCACTACAGGTCCCTGCGTTCTTTCGGGTGGATTCTTTCAGACGTGTCGCAAATCTGCAGCAAAATTCATACTAACCCCAGGACGGATAAAGCCCAGTTTACATAGTCCTATACAGCAGGAGTGCTGTTGGCAACTGACACTCAACAATTTGCTAGATCAATGGTTCCAGGTGAATGCTTTTAAATCACTGGCTTGAAAAACTAAAGCTTGATTCGCGCTAGTCAGCAAAAAAATTAAGCCCACTTTAGGTACTGGGTCTTATATCGCAAGAGGACCTTTGTGCAGCAATAAAGCTTGGTTTACTGAGTGCGCTTGTGAAACAACTTGAGCTCGATTCACTAGAAGTCTGGTTTTAGGCGAATGTTTCGAACCAAGTGCTTTCTAGTTGAACTATAGCTCGATTTGATTCGCTAGAATCCCAGAACGAATTGAGCCCAGTTTAGTGGGTCTTATTCCACAACGGTGCATTTGCAGCTCAACTAAAGCTCGATTCACTTGGTCCTTGGGTTTCAGGCAAATACCTTCAGACGGCTCGCTCGAAAATCTAAAGCTTGTACGCACTAGTCCCAGAATGAATAAAGCCCAGTTTACTCAGTCCCACGTCGCAACAACAGTGCATTTGTATTTGAACTAAAACTCGATTTACTAAATAAAACCCTGGATGCGAGTGAACGCTTGAGGGCGACCCGCCCGATGGCTTAAATTTGAGAAGCAACTAAAGCTCGATTTACTGAGCCTATTGTAGCCTTGAATGCCTTCGAAGGACAACTTCAGCTCAATTTACTTGATGCAGTTTTGTGCGAGTACTATTGGTGAGACCACTAAAGCTGCGTTCACTTGATTTTGTAGATGTTTTGTCGAGGGATAGATTTCGAAAAGCAACTAAAGCTCGATTCCCTTGACTTACAGTAGTCTATAATGAATGCCTTTGAAGGGCAACTTGAGCTCAATTTACTTGATCTAGTTTTGTGCGAGTACTAGAGGTGAGACTACTAAAGCTGCGTTTACTTGATTTTGCAGATGTTTTGTCGTGGAATAAATTTTGAAAAGAAGCTAAAGCTCGATTCACCTGACCTACAGTAGCCTTTAATAAATGCCTTCAAAGGACATTTTAAGCTCAATTTACCTGATTTGGTTTAGCGCGATTAGAATTGGTGAGACTACTAAGGCTGCGTTTACTTGATTTTGCAGATGTTTTGTCGTGGAATAAATTCTGAAAAGAAGCTAAAGCTCGATTCACTTGATCTACAGTAGCCTTCAATGAATGCCTTAAAATGACATTTTAAGCTCAATTTACTTGATCCGGTTTAGCGCGATCAGTATTGGTGAGACTACTAAAGCTGCGTTTACTTGATTTCTCAAATGTTTTGTCGTGGAATGAATTTTGAAAAGAAGCTAAAGCTCGATTCACGAGACCTACAGTAGCCTTTAATAAATGCCTTCAAAGGACATTTTAAGCTCAATTTACCTGATCCGGTTTAGCGCGATTAGTATTGGTGAGACTACTAAAGCTGCGTTTACTTGATTTTTCAGATGTTTTGTGGTGGAATAAATTTTGAAAAGAAGCTGAAGCTCGATTCACTTGACCTACAGTAGTCATTAATAAATGCCTTCAAATGACATTTGAAGCTCAATTTACTTGATCCGGTTTAGCGCGATTGGTATTGGTGAGACTACTAAGGCTGCGTTTACTTGATTTTGCAGATGTTTTGTCGTGGAATAAATTTTGAAAAGAAGCTAAAGCTCGATTTACCTGACCTACAGTAGCCTTTAATAAATGCCTTCAAAGGAGATTTTAAGCTCAATTTACCTGGTCCGGTTTAGCGCGATTAGTATTGGTGAGACTACTAAAGCTGCGTTTACTTGATTTTTCAGATGTTTTGTGGTGGAATAAGTTTTGAAAAGAAGCTAAAGCTCGATTCACTTGATCTACAGTAGCCTTCAATGAATGCCTTCGAAGGACATTTTAAGCTCAAATTACTTGATCTGGTTTAGCGCGATTAGTATTGGTGAGACTACTAAGGCTGCGTTTACTTGATTTCGCAGATGTTTTGCCGTGGAATAAATTTTGAAAAGAAGCTAAAGCTCGATTCACTTGATCTACAGTAGCCTTCAATGAATGCCTTCGAAGGACATTTTAAGCTCAAATTACTTGATCTGGTTTAGCGCGATTAGTATTGGTGAGACTACTAAGGCTGCGTT
This sequence comes from Anaspis maculata, assembly GCA_949128115.1. Classification (NCBI taxonomy): domain Eukaryota; kingdom Metazoa; phylum Arthropoda; class Insecta; order Coleoptera; family Scraptiidae; genus Anaspis; species Anaspis maculata. Next base: position 72,213,360 of record OX421966.1, read on the forward strand.
TACTTGATTTCGCAGATGTTTTGCCGTGGAATAAATTTTGAAAAGAAGCTAAAGCTCGATTCACTTGATCTACAGTAGCCTTCAATAAATGCCTACGAAGGACATTTTAAGCTCAATTTACTTGATCCGGTTTAGCGCGATTAGTATTGGTGAGACTACTAAAGCTGCGTTTACTTGATTTCGCAGATGTTTTGCCGTGGAATAAGTTTTGAAAAGAAGCTAAAGCTCGATTCACCTGACCTACAGTAGCCTTTAATAAATGCCTTCAAAGGACATTTTAAGCTCAATTAACCTGATCCGGTTTAGCGCGATAAGTATTGGTGAAACTACTAAAGCTGCGTTTACTTGATTTTTCAGATGTTTTGTGGTGGAATAAATTTTGAAAAGAAGCTAAAGCTCGATTCACTTGACCTACAGTAGTCTTTAATAAATGCCTTCAAAGGACATTTGAATCTCAATTTACTTGATCCGGTTTAGCGCGATTAGTATTGGTGAGACTACTAAGGCTGCGTTTATTTGATTTTGCAGATGTTTTGTCATGGAATAAATTTTGAAAAGAAGCTAAAGCTCGATTCACCTGACCTACAGTAGCCTTTATTAAATGCCTTCAAAGGACAGTTTAAGCTCAATTTACTTGATCCGGTTTAGCGCGATTAGTATTGGTGAGACTACTAAAGCTGCGTTTACTTGATTTTTCAGATGTTTTGTCGTGGAATAAGTTTTGAAAAGAAGCTAAAGCTCGATTCACCTGACCTACAGTAGCCTTCAATAAATGCCTTCAAAGGACATTTCAAGCTCAATTTACCTGATCCGGTTTAGCGCGATTAGTATTGGTGAGACTACTAAGGCTGCGTTTACTTGATTTTGCAGATGTTTTGTCGTGTAATAAATTTTGAAAAGAAGCTAGAGCTCGATTCACCTGACCTACAGTAGCCTTTAATAAATGCCTTCAAAGGACATTTTAAGCTCAATTTACCTGATTTGGTTTAGCGCGATTAGTATTGATGAGACTACTAAGGCTGCGTTTACTTGATTTTGCGGATGTTTTGTCGTGGAATAAATTCTGAAAAGAAGCTAAAACTCGATTCACTTGATCTACAGTAGCCTTCAATGAATGCATTAAAATTACATTTTAAGCTCAATTTACTTGATCCGGTTTAGCGCGATTAGTATTGGTGAGACTACTAAGGCTGCGTTTACTTGATTTTTCAGATGTTTTGTCGTGGAATAAGTTCTGAAAAGAAGCTAAAGCTCGATTCACCTGACCTACAGTAGCCTTTAATAAATGCCTTCAAAGGACATTTTAAGCTCAATTTACCTGATCCGGTTTAGCGCGATTAGTATTGATGAGACTACTAAGGCTGCGTTTACTTGATTTTGCGGATGTTTTGTCGTGGAATAAATTCTGAAAAGAAGCTAAAACTCGATTCACTTGATCTACAGTAGCCTTCAATGAATGCATTAAAATTACATTTTAAGCTCAATTTACTTGATCCGGTTTAGCGCGATTAGTATTGGTGAGACTACTAAAGCTGCGTTTACTTGATTTCTCAAATGTTTTGTCGTGGAATGAATTTTGAAAAGAAGCTAAAGCTCGATTCACGAGACCTACAGTAGCCTTTAATAAATGCCTTCAAAGGACATTTTAAGCTCAATTTACCTGATCCGGTTTAGCGCGATTAGTATTGGTGAGACTACTAAGGCTGCGTTCACTTGATTTTGCAGATGTTTTGTGGTGGAATAAATTTTGAGAAGAAGCTAAAGCTCGATTCACTTGATCTACAGTAGCCTTTAATGAATGCCTTCGAAGGACATTTTAAGCTCAATTAACCTGATCCGGTTTAGCGCGATAAGTATTGGTGAAACTACTAAAGCTGCGTTTACTTGATTTTTCAGATGTTTTGTGGTGGAATAAATTTTGAAAAGAAGCTAAAGCTCGATTCACTTGACCTACAGTAGTCTTTAATAAATGCCTTCAAAGGACATTTGAAGCTCAATTTACTTAATCCGGTTTAGCGCGATTAGTATTGGTGAGACTACTAAGGCTGCGTTTACTTGATTTTGCAGATGTTTTGTCGTGGAATAAATTTTGAAAAGAAGCTAAAGCTCGATTCACCTGACCTACAGTAGCCTTTAATAAATGCCTTCAAAGGACAGTTTAAGCTCAATTTACTTGATCCGGTTTAGCGCGATTAGTATTGGTGAGACTACTAAAGCTGCGTTTACTTGATTTTTCAGATGTTTTGTCGTGGAATAAGTTTTGAAAAGAAGCTAAAGCTCGATTCACCTGACCTACAGTAGCCTTCAATAAATGCCTTCAAAGGACATTTCAAGCTCAATTTACCTGATCCGGTTTAGCGCGATTAGTATTGGTGAGACTACTAAGGCTGCGTTTACTTGATTTTGCAGATGTTTTGTCGTGTAATAAATTTTGAAAAGAAGCTAGAGCTCGATTCACCTGACCTACAGTAGCCTTTAATAAATGCCTTCAAAGGACATTTTAACCTCAATTTACCTGATTTGGTTTAGCGCGATTAGTATTGATGAGACTACTAAGGCTGCGTTTACTTGATTTTGCGGATGTTTTGTCGTGGAATAAATTCTGAAAAGAAGCTAAAACTCGATTCACTTGATCTACAGTAGCCTTCAATGAATGCATTAAAATTACATTTTAAGCTCAATTTACTTGATCCGGTTTAGCGCGATTAGTATTGGTGAGACTACTAAAGCTGCGTTTACTTGATTTCTCAAATGTTTTGTCGTGGAATGAATTTTGAAAAGAAGCTAAAGCTCGATTCACGAGACCTACAGTAGCCTTTAATAAATGCCTTCAAAGGACATTTTAAGCTCAATTTACCTGATCCGGTTTAGCGCGATTAGTATTGGTGAGACTACTAAGGCTGCGTTCACTTGATTTTGCAGATGTTTTGTCGTGGAATAAATTTTGAAAAGAAGCTAATGCTCGATTCACTTGATCTACAGTAGCCTTCAATGAATGCCTTAAAATGACATTTTAAGCTCAATTTACTTGATCCGGTTTAGCGCGATTAGTATTGGTGCGACTACTAAAGCTGCGTTTACTTGATTTCGCAGATGTTTTGTCGTGGAATAAATTTTGAAAAGAAGCTAAAGCTCGATTCACTTGACCTACAGTAGCCTTCCATGGATGCCTTCGAAGGACATTTTAAGCTCAATTTACTTGATCTGGTTTAGCGCGATTGGTATTGGTGAGACTACTAAGGCTGCGTTTACTTGATTTTGCAGATGTTTTGTCGTGGAATAAATTTTGAAAAGAAGCTAAAGCTCGATTCACCTGACCTACAGTAGCCTTTAATAAATGCCTTCAAAGGACATTTTAAGCTCAATTTACCTGATTTGGTTTAGCGCGATTAGTATTGGTGAGACTACTAAGGCTGCGTTTACTTGATTTTGCAGATGTTTTGTCGTGGAATAAATTCTGAAAAGAAGCTAAAGCTCGATTCACTTGATCTACAGTAGCCTTCAATGAATGCCTTAAAATGACATTTTAAGCTCAATTTACTTGATCCGGTTTAGCGCGATTAGTATTGGTGAGACTACTAAAGCTGCGTTTACTTGATTTCTCAAATGTTTTGTCGTGGAATGAATTTTGAAAAGAAGCTAAAGCTCGATTCACTTGACCTACAGTAGCCTTCAATGAATGCCTTCAAAGGAAATTTAAGGCTCAATTTACTTGATTCGGTTTAGCGCGATTAGTATTGGTGAGACTACTAAAGCTGCGTTCACTTGATTTTGCAGATGTTTTGTCGTGGAATAAATTTTGAAAAGGAGCTAAAGCTCGATTCACTTGACCTACAGTAGCCTTCAATGAATGCCTTCAAAGGAAATTTTAAGCTCAATTTACTTGATTCGGTTTAGCGCGATTAGTATTGATGAGACTACTAAAGCTGCGTTTACTTGATTTTTCAGATGTTTTGTGGTGGAATAAATTTTGAAAAGAAGCTGAAGCTCGATTCACTTGACCTACAGTAGTCATTAATAAATGCCTTCAAAGGACATTTGAAGCTCAATTTACTTGATCCGGTTTAGCGCGATTAGTATTGGTGAGACTACTAAGGCTGCGTTTACTTGATTTTGCAGATGTTTTGTCATGGAATAAATTTTGAAAAGAAGCTAAAGCTCGATTCACCTGACCTACAGTAGCCTTTAATAAATGCCTTCAAAGGACATTTTAAGCTCAATTTACCTGATTTGGTTTAGCGCGATTAGTATTGGTGAGACTACTAAGGCTGCGTTTACATGATTTTGCGGATGTTTTGTCGTGGAATAAATTCTGAAAAGAAGCTAAAGCTCGATTCACTTGATCTACAGTAGCCTCCAATGAATGCCTTGAAATGACATTTTAAGCTCAATTTACTTGATCCGGTTCAGCGCGATTAGTATTGGTGAGACTACTAAAGCTGCGTTTACTTGATTTCTAAAATGTTTTGTCGTGGAATGAATTTTGAAAAGAAGCTAAAGCTCGATTCACGAGACCTACAGTAGCCTTTAATAAATGCCTTCAAAGGACATTTGAAGCTCAATTTACTTGATCCGGTTTAGCGCGATTAGTATTGGTGAGACTACTAAGGCTGCGTTTACTTGATTTTGCAGATGTTTTGTCGTGGAATAAATTTTGAAAAGAAGCTAAAGCTCGATTCACCTGACCTACAGTAGCCTTTAATAAATGCCTTCAAAGGACATTTTAAGCTCAATTTACCTGATTTGGTTTAGCGCGATTAGTATTGGTGAGACTACTAAGGCTGCGTTTACATGATTTTGCGGATGTTTTGTCGTGGAATAAATTCTGAAAAGAAGCTAAAGCTCGATTCACTTGATCTACAGTAGCCTCCAATGAATGCCTTGAAATGACATTTTAAGCTCAATTTACTTGATCCGGTTCAGCGCGATTAGTATTGGTGAGACTACTAAAGCTGCGTTTACTTGATTTCTAAAATGTTTTGTCGTGGAATGAATTTTGAAAAGAAGCTAAAGCTCGATTCACGAGACCTACAGTAGCCTTTAATAAATGCCTTCAAAGGACATTTTAAGCTCAATTTACCTGATCCGGTTTAGCGCGATTAGTATTGGTGAGACTACTAAAGCTGCGTTTACTTGATTTTGCAATGTTTTGTCGTGGAATAAATTTTGAAAAGAAGCTAAAGCTCGATTCACTTGATCTACAGTAGCCTTCAATGAATGCCTTCGAAGGACATTTTGAGCTCAGTTTACCTGATCCGATTTAGCGCGGTTAGTATTGGTGAGACTACTGAAGCTGCGTTCACTTGATTTCTCAGATGTTTTGTTGTGGAATAAATTTTGAAAAGAAGCTGAAGCTCGATTCACCTGACCTACAGTAGCCTTTAATAACTGCCTTCAAAAGACATTTTAAGCTCAATTCACCTGATCCAGTTTAGCGCGATTAGTATTGGTGAGACTACTAAGGCTGCGTTTACTTGATTTTGCAGATGTTTTGTCGTGGAATAAATTTTGAAAAGAAGCTAAAGCTCGATTCACTTGATCTACAGTAGCCTTCAATGAATGCCTTCGAAGGACATTTTGAGCTCAGTTTACCTGATCCGATTTAGCGCGGTTAGTATTGGTGAGACTACTGAAGCTGCGTTCACTTGATTTCTCAGATGTTTTGTTGTGGAATAAATTTTGAAAAGAAGCTGAAGCTCGATTCACCTGACCTACAGTAGCCTTTAATAACTGCCTTCAAAAGACATTTTAAGCTCAATTCACCTGATCTACAGTAGCCTTCAATGAATGCCTTCGAAGGACATTTTGAGCTCAGTTTACCTGATCCGATTTAGCGCGGTTAGTATTGGTGAGACTACTGAAGCTGCGTTCACTTGATTTCTCAGATGTTTTGTTGTGGAATAAATTTTGAAAAGAAGCTGAAGCTCGATTCACCTGACCTACAGTAGCCTTTAATAACTGCCTTCAAAAGACATTTTAAGCTCAATTCACCTGATCCAGTTTAGCGCGATTAGTATTGGTGAGACTACTAAGGCTGCGTTTACTTGATTTTGCAGATGTTTTGTCGTGGAATAAATTTTGAAAAGAAGCTAAAGCTCGATTCACTTGACCTACAGTAGCCTTCAATGAATGCCTTCAAAGGACATTTTAAGCTCAATTTATTTGATCCGGTTTAGCGCGATTAGTATTGGTGAGACTACTAAAGCTGCGTTTACTTGATTTTGCAGATGTTTTGTCAAAGGATAGATTTCGAAAAGCAACTAAAGCTTGATTCACTCATTGTAGCCTATAATGAATGCTTTCGAATGGCAACTTAGGCTCAATTCACTTGATCCAGTTTTGTGCGAGTACTAAAGTGGTGAGACTACTCAAGCTGGGTTTACTTGATTTTGTAGATGTTTTACGGTAAATTAGACGACCCATTTGAAGAGCTAAAGCTTGATTTACGCCTCTCTAACGACTCGCTCGAGGAACTAAAGCTCAATTTAACCACAACAAGATGCTTTACATTTCAGATTTGAAAGCGATCAACGCTTCGCAAGAAACGATAAAACGCGCCCGCCATGCCGTCACCGAAATTCGACGAACCGTCCAGGCGGCCGAGGCCCTCAAATCCCACGACTACTCCAAATTCGGAAGACTGATGATCGACTCGCACACGTCTCTGAGGGACGATTTCGAGGTCTCCTGTCCGGAGGTCGACAAGCTGGTCGAGCTGGCGCTGCAGGTCGAGGGGGTGCTCGGAAGCCGGATGACCGGCGGCGGATTCGGGGGCTGCACCGTCACGCTGGTAGAGCAGAAATCCGTCGACAAGGTCATGGCGCACATCGCCAGAAACTACGACGGCATCGCCACCTTTTACATATGCAAGCCGAGCGAGGGGGCCCGGATCGTACAAAAAGCGTCTTAACAGCAGATTTTTATTTTTTTTTCTTTGTAAAAATAAGTAACAATAGATAATAAATAAGTCGATACGTACCGGCTATTATTTGGTTTTCAAGCGCATCCTGAGTTCGAAGAGCAAGTACGCGCGGACGTTCAGGTCGTCGACGTTGGCTTTGATTTCTTCCACGGCTTTTTCGCCGCCGTCTTTGAACCGTTCCGACAGCTTCTCGGCGTAGTCCAGCCAGACGCAGTTGCCGCAGCCTGACATGCAGCAAGTCGTGGGGGCTTCCGGAAACTCGCCATTCTTTCCGTTTTTGGTTTCGCCCGGCTTGGTGCCATTTCTTCGTAGACTTGTCCCGAAACTCAGTACCGGCGCCCCTAAAATTTTTTTATTGAAACCACCTATTTAATACTGAACATTTGTAGCTTTTACGAGCTTGGAACCTGAGCAGCATTCCTTTTTTCGTGCTTTTCCGACGGTTTCCAATAAATTGTCCTGGTAGGAAAGTGAGGTTACGTCACTGGAAATCAAATGTCAAAATCGGTATTCAAAAGCGAATTATACGTCTAATTGTGGATTAGGCAGGTAAGCTGAAGGGAATACGTACTAGTTTTGCGTAGAACTGCAGTGAAACGGGCGGAATTTTGAATTAAAACTACAAGAAATTTCGAGAGAAAGACTTTGACTTTGTCGATTTGAAAGGCGAATTGCTAGTGTCACTTCGCACTGCTGCCAACCTCAGCGCGTGAATTGCACTTCACCTGTCACGGCACTTTTTTTGAGAAATTTGGCAAATAACCATCGAATTTGAAGTAAAAAGCGCTATAACCACCTTCTAATAAATTAAAATGCTTTCCAAGCTCTTATAAGCGTGAATCAGGTGATTGAATCAGGGTTTTTGGTAAAATTTTGAAAATGCTTGTGGCGCTACCTATGCGATTTTGCTAGAAAGCAAAACGTCACTTTTCGAATTAGTTCAAATTGCTTCAAATGTCAATATTTGACCTAGTTGAACTAAGTTAGGCTTGATTTGTGTTTAGACTCGGCTCAAATTCGTTTTTGGCTTGTGCAAAAAACAAATAGTAAGTTTAGAAAGGTATTTAATGGAATCAAGAGTAGTAATGCAAATACAAAACAGTAGGCTTGTAGGAGTAGGCTTGAACGACGTTGCGAAAGAGCTACTGTCAAAGTTGGACCTACCAACTGTCAAATCAAACCAAACAAAGCAAATATTTTGGTATTTCCGCGATAAGATTGCAGGTCACGCGATTTTTCCGCGATAAGATAAGCCAGACAAAGGAATGCCATCAATTCCAGGCCGATTAATCAGCACTCGACTGACAGCAAATTTGGAGGTTAGACGCAACAAGTGGCCGCTTAGCCGGCGGTACTGAAGGAGGCATTTCCGGCCCTCGTCCGTCCAAAAATAGCCAGAGAAAATAGAACAAAGTGCTCGAGAAGATCCCGCCGCATCCGTCCTGGAGTAGTTCCAGTATCTCCGTGACGTCGTAGGCACGTGGTCGTCATGTTTCGAGCGCTGTTACCTTGGAAACACGCGAAAACAAAAGTGATGGTCCGACGAGCCATGGAAGATGATGGTAAGTGTCACCACTTGTCAAATTCTTTCAAAATTTCCATTTCCCCGTGCTTTCTTCGGTCCAAATCGCACCGCGAAAGCCCCAACGGTTATGGAAAGGAAGTCCAGGAATAGGCCGGAGATGTGTCGGAGACTGCCCACGCGATTCCAGACTTCTTCCTCCAAGTGGTGCCTGCGACGGGGTTCCAGAAATAAACTCAACGTGTGTCGTGTGTTTTGTCAAGATTCTGAAGTGTGTGTAGTAAATGCCTTGTTTTTATCTCTGTTAAAAGCCTTAATTGCTAAAAGAAGAATCCCATTTGCAGCTTCACTATAAACTGGTTCACCTTGGAATATCAGCTCCTTATAGCAATTTTTATTGTTGTTGTTTATTTCCAATCGTTTCGAGTTTCATTCAATTTTCACATAACAGTGACCTTCGCAAATGTTAATGAATTTTGTATTCGTGTCACATACACCTCTCTGTTGCTGCTTTGAATTTTGCTATACACCTCACCCAAGCATTATTACAGTGTGGCCGTATGTGTGTAGGTTTGGGATGTGGTGGGCAGATAAAACCATAATATTATAACGGATAAAGATTGCGGTTTTTCTATTTTGATAATTATACATTTATTTTTTATCGTTTGAAGAATTGGCCCTCCAGAAGCAGAAGCTGGTGGCTTGCGGCAGTTGCGGCAGGACTTTTCTACCGCTGCCGCTCAAGAAGCACGCTCCGATTTGCGAAAGGGCGCAGACGAAGAGGCGGAAGGTCTTCGATTCGCTGAAGCAGAGGGTCGAGGGCACGGACTTGGCCCAGTTCCATCAGAAGTCGTACCTGAAGAGGAACTCGGTGGAGCAGATCGGTGCCGGACCGGTGGCCGCCTCCGGGAGCGAGGACAAGAAATTGAAGAGGAGGAGCCGATGGGAGGAGAACCACAAACAGCTGATGGACACCATCAGACACGCTAGAGGTATTATTTCTCATTATTCAATATACATGTCATCTCGTAAGGAAGTTACCGAGAAAGGTAACTGCTTGAAAAGTTACTGAAAAAGTTACCCAGAAAGTTGCTTAAAAATTTGCCTATTAAGTTACCAAAAAGTTACTAAAAATCATCAGTAAGCTCTAGGGTAAGCTCCAATTTATGGACTTTTAGTGGTTTTATTTTTGTCAAGTTGCATGGCTGCATTTCTGTCACTGGTTGTCACATATTCGAACTTTTGAGGACTCGTATTGGGTTGTAGTGGATCTGTATAGGTGTTTATGGGCTTCTATTGGAACGTCAAAAAATTTTAGACCAGCTGACAGCTGCGTACTATTTGTCTTGTATGTCATTCATCACGGCCGACTCGGGTTTTGGAAAAAAATTTGGAAGATAGTAAATTTCGTGAAAACTTCCGATTATCTCGCAAATATGAAGTTTAATAGTAAAATTAAAAATGGAAGAGGGGGAAAAAAGCTCTCGTATAGCGTTATGAAGTTGGAGGCATTCCATTTGAATGAATCGGTTGTGTCATACCAAAACTTCCCCGACGAGTAGCAAGGAATGGTTGGAAATTTTATTATGGAACGTCCTTTCGGGTGGGAAGGAAAATTTCTCCTAGGCGTTGCCACCCGAGAGGACTCCCACCCGGATTCAGACCGGGACGACTCGTTTTTGATGCAGGACTCCACTCAAAAATCCATTCCTGCTCGGGGATCGACTTTTTTTTTCGAAAAATTCTAACTGATATCGAAAGTAGATTGGATTGGGCGTCGTGTAGACTCATTTTCAAAATCAAAACGGTTCCGGTTTTCCGACGGTAATTTTTTCAAAATGGAGTTTGCACATTCCCCGAATTTGAAAAAAATTCAGTATAAACCTCGACATGCGGTGAGCCCCACGAAATATTCATTTCAGGTGCAGACATGCCGGGAATGGAAGTTGGAGAAAATATTGAATTGATTTTTGGAGAAGAAACTTTTGAAATCGGACCCATGGTTTTCGAGTCTTCCTTTCTGGAAAACTGCAAATTTCCCAACTTTTTATCCCGTGAACAGATTTTCACCACTTTTTCAAGCAATAGGTCACTGATTTTTGGACATTTTCCAACCTTTTTTTCCAATTCCTCGGGAATTTTCCGGTTGAAAATGTAAAACCGGCCTGGGTTTTCGAGACTGAACTTAAAAAATGGAGCTTAAAGTGAAGCCTTGATTGACGATTTCCACAATAAGATGATTTGGAATAAGGTTTGAGGTTTTCTCGAAAAATTCAAATTTTCATGACAAAACTTTCAATTTCTCGCAAATGATTTTGAATCTTTTTCTCTAACTCCAACTTCCCACCCGAAGGGACGTTTTGAACAAAAAAGTACCTACCTAGGTTCTTGGATACTAGTCGGGAAAGTTTTGTGGTGACACAACCGATTTTTAGTAGTCGCATTAGTGATGTTGTGTCAAAAAAATTCTAATTGTATTTTTTTTTCAAATCTATTGGGAAATTCTTCATCAATTCTTCTGAAGAATTTTATTGGTTTATAAAGTTGTAGCAAGGATTTGGATTGTATGAAGCAAAGATATAAAGAAGAATCTTGTAGTGCGGCGGTTAGTCAAAACTACCTTGCATTTTATTCTAGAGCATCCAGACTTGGCACAGTTGCAGTACATACCCCCAGTTTTCTCTGAAGAAGTGGAAACAAGGTTGCAACCCCGGAAGAGCAGCGGGTTGCCTACCTAACAGGGGTAGATTTCAAAACCTCAACAAATCGTCCGTTTTGGTGACTTCTATGGATGAGGATCGGTCCCCCACTTGGCTTTTACTAGTTTAAGGAATATGTCAACCTTGGCGATAGGTCGTGGAAGCGGCTTAACTACCTTCCAGGGGCACAAGCAATTAATACCGTAATCATAGTGTTTCCATTACCATTTTCAATCATTCAGTTATTTTCCAAGATATTCGGATGAAATTCGGTAGAACCATAGAGAGTAAAGTCAGGAAGAGCATGTCGTGTGCTACCACCGTCCTTGCCTGCTATATTCGAAAATATGACGGTCAACTGTTTTCCTCCTTATGGCCGCCATCTTGAATCCACCCATTATTGAATAACTGGAAAATCAATTGGCCATACAAATCATGGTCTTAAGGAATGATACAGATGCAAAAATAACTATACCTAGTGAGTAACTTCTTTTTAATTGACCAAAAAGAGCTGTAGGGCCATCGACATATTTTCACGAGTTTCACAGAACTTTGGCGCTCACCATTGTCAAAATGACCATTGAATAGATAAAGGAGTGGGGTTTAAAAGTATCCTTTATCTTTTTCGAAGTGGGATACGAAACTATTTCAATTCAAGTTCAGTCTTTCCTGAAATAGCCTGAAAATATTCTAAAAAAATGGTTAGTTCACTATAAAATTTCAGTTATAATTTATGGTGCTTCCCTTATTGCTCTTTCAAAACCTGATGGTGGTATTCGTCCTATTGCCGTGGGTTGTACATTCAGACGTCTTGTTTCAAAAATATGTTGCAAATTAATTTCTGATGAACTCTCTTCTTACTTAAAACCCAAACAACTAGGTTTCGCTATAAAATGCGGCTGTGAAGCTGCCATTCACGCAGTGAGAACCTACGTGAATTCGCCAAAATCAAATAATTCCGTAATTTTAAAACTTGATGTGACAAATGCTTTCAATACAGTAGACTGCGATTCTCTTCCTCTGAGAGTGAAGCATATAATTCCAGAAATATACGCATATTTACAACAATGTTATGCCACGCCTTCTACTTTGTTTTTCAAGGGTAAATTGATCAAATCTTCAGTAGGGTGTCAGCAAGGAGATCCTTTGGGCCCTGCTATTTTCAGTTTATCCATCCATCCCTTTATCGAGGATTTACGTTCTCAATTGAATGTCTGGTATCTAGATGACGGATCTATAGGAGGTTCTGCTGGAAATGTTTTGGAAGATTTTGAAAAAATCAAAAAGGGTTTTGGAGAGATAGGTTTACATCTCAATTCATCCAAATGCGAATTGTTTTTTTGTCCAAATTTCGAAGAACAAAAAAAGCTTGAGCTTTTCGAATCTTTTGCCAGCAGAATTCCTGGAATAAATATTGTCGGGAATGGACATTTCTCATTACTGGGAGCTCCAATTTTGGAAGAAGCCATGCCATCGGTCTTTTCCAAGAAGCTAGACAATTTTTCTTTTTTAGCAAAAAATTTACAAGAAATTAATTCTCACATGTCTCTTTTTCTGTTGCGTCATAGTTTTTGGCTTCCAAGATTAACTTTCTTATTGAGATGTTGTCCTTTTTGGCTATTGCCCAATATTTGTGCTGATTTCGATAACCAAATTAAAGCGGCTCTTTGTAAAATTCTCAACGTTTCTCTTCTGAGGAATTCATGGAAACAGGCCAGCCTTCCCATAAAATTTGGTGGCTTAGGAATTCGATCCCCATATGATGTGTCTTCTCCTGCTTTCATAAGCTCGGTCTATTGTACGCTTGATCTCGTTGGTCAAATTATAACTCCATCGGTAAACGATTGCGAGATCACGTACATGACAGAAGCTTTGGTTCACTGGGAAAACTACAGTTCGAATGCAGAAAAACCAGTCGCAGAAAAAAAAACAATCCAAAAAGAATGGGACCTCCCAATCGTTAAAACACATTTTCAAGCTCTACTGGAATCGTCTACCCCACATCATCAAGCCATCTTGAAAGCTTCATCATTACCTGAATCCGTGACGTGGTTAGAAGCCTTACCATCGTCGAATCTCGGTACACTTCTGGACAGACAATCGCTACAAATATCTGTTAGCCTTAGACTTGGAACAGCAATCTGCCATCCACATAAATGCGTATGTGGCGCTCAAGTCGACAAGTTTGGTCACCATGGTCTTTCGTGTTCGAAAAGTGCCGGTCATTTTTCTCGACACCGGTGTATCAATGAAATTTTAAAGAAGGCTTTCTGTTCAGCTGGTATTCCGAGCATACTAGAACCAGTTGGTATGCTCAGAGATGATGGCAAGCGACCTGACGGAGTAACAATAATACCCTGGAAAAATGGAAAATGTCTGATGTGGGACGTAACATGCGTTGACACAATAGCTGCTTCCCACCTCAACAAAAGCCTGATGAGTCCAAGCTCAGCCGCAAACTTCGCTGAAAAAATAAAACACAACAAATATTCACGTCTTGAAGAGAATTCTTTTTTCTTAGCTTTCGCGGTAGAAACTTTTGGCCCTTTTGGAATTGAAGCCAAAATCATAGTCAAAAATTTAGGTAAATTACTACATGAAAAAACAGATACCCCTCAGGCCAGGAGCTACTTACTACAAAGAATCAGCATAGCAATTCAGCGGGGTAATGCGGCTAGCGTTTTGGGAATTATTCCTCCGACGCGACGGCTGTTCTTGACGAATTGTTTTATTTTTGAGATTATAATGTAAATGGTGTTAGAACTTATACCTTGTTTATTGTAATTGAAATAAGTAATAAATCTTATTATTAAAATTTCATACTTTTGAATAGCCGGGATTATAGTCAAGTGAAAAGGATTTACTCACTGGGAATGGTTATTTTTGCACTAAGGTTATTGTCTATGACCATTATCATTAGTACAGATCAATTCCTCACTCATTCAATAATGGGTGACTTCAAGATGGTGGCCATGAGAAGAAAAAGAGTTGACTGTCATATTTTCGAAGATCGTGGACAGGGACAATAGCAATAAACGGCATTTCATTCTCGACTTTACTCTTCAAAAGACTACCGAATTCCACTAAAATATCTTAGGAAATCACCTCGGAAACTACTGATTTGTGAAAAAACGTGAATTTCCATGAAACTGACCACTAATTTCAGGATTTCTCAGAAACGGCTGAAAATATGGAGACGCGGTTCATTTCATCCTTACAAACATCAAATTGTGAATTTATGTTGTGACTTTCATGACTCCAACTTTTTTGGTTCAAGAGTTGAAATTTTTGAATTATTGAACACCTTGTATACGACATCTGCAAAGAGACTCACCATGACATCACCTCTTAAAAGTTGCTCAGGGGCCTAATGAACATTTTGTGACAAGTCTCATCGCTTGATCATTCTTTGCAATGCGTGCATTTGCATTTGCAGTCCGGATTAACTGTGATTCCGCTGATTTTTGTTTGTGCCCCTGAAAGATAGGCAACCCGCTGTCACAACTCATCGTCAAGGTCGATATATGCCCGTAACTAGTAAATGTCAAGTGATGGACCGATCCCGGCCCATGAAAGTCACCGAAACGAACGATTTGTTGAGGTTTTGAAATCTACCCCTGTTAGGTAGACAACTCGCTATACTGCTGCTCTCCCAGGTTTGCAACCTTGTTTCCACTTCTTGAAAGTAAGCTGGGAGTATGTACTACAACTCTGCCAAGTTTGAATGCTCTAGAATAAAATGCAAGGTAGGTCTCAAAATGGTCCACTAACCGCCGCACTATTACAACAATGCTATTACTATTGCATTTTTCTGTTGGGATTCCATGGGACATTTAAAAATCTGGATACTCATGAAAGTGGTTTTACTGGTTTTATTGGCTGCGGCAGTGTGATGGGATGAGGATTTTCATCTTGAATTTTCTCATCGGGATTCTATTGCGAATTTCTCCGCGGCAATGGACATTCATCAATAATAGAGGCTCATAGAATTTCATTGGTTTTTCAAGGTGTACGGGATTTTGATTGTATAAAAGCAAACGTAAAATAGTTGGTAATTATTTAATGGGATTCTATTGAAAATTCCTATCAATGCACACATCAAAATCAGTGATCAAGATTCATGGAATAAATTTGACAGGTTTTTAACGGTCATAGTGTGACTGTAGAATTTTTATTGGAGTTATCTTTGGAATTTCTCTGCGTTGAAGTAGAATTATTAGACCAATAGAACTTTGTTGATTCTTTAAAATCCAGGGATTTTTGTTTGCATGAGGCAAAGGTGAAAATGTCGTGTATTTTTTTGATGGGATTCTATCAGAATTTTTTTAAGCACAGATTGAAACCATCACAGACTCATGGAATTATTGATTCCATTGGTCTTCCAGTGATCGCAATAATTGGTCGTCTGTTAATTTTTTTCAATGGGTTCCTATCGGGAATTTCTCTGCGACGGAAGAATTCAATTGGAGAAGATATGATATAATTTTATTGATTTTTCAAATGTCGCAGGGATTTTGATTGGATGAAGCAAATAAATGAACAATTTCGGCTGGTATTTCTATTGGGATTTTATGGAAAATTTCTTTCAAGATTTAACTGGCCTCCTATTAGGAATTTGTGAGCGACAAAATAAATCATCGGAAACCCATAGAATTTTATTCGCTTTCGAAAGTCTCAGGGGGTTTTGATTGTACGAAGCAAGGGCCTGAAGATTTTGTATGCTGTTTTTTATTGGATTCTATAGGAACTCTAAAAGCACATATTAGAATCAATAGAGACCCATGGAATACATTCAGCTAGCTCCTTATGGTCGGGTAAGTACCTAGATGACTATGAAGAATGTTAGTATTTTTTTCCGGCGAAATTGTACAGGGATTCATCTGATATAAATAATTGGATCAATAAGACTTCATCCATTTTTGAAACGTCGCAAGGATCTTGATTTGTATGAGGCAGAGATAAAAAAATTTCATATATTTTCTTGGATGGGAATTTTTCTCAGCACATATTGAAAGAGACCTGTGGAATTGATTTTGTTGGTTTCCAGTGATCGCTTACATAGTTTGTGTATGCAATTTTTCTAATGGGATGATGAATATTTGGAATTTTTGTGCGACAAAAAAAATCTGAAAAAAAATAAATTGGATTTTCAAAAGATTGCAGGAATTTTTATTGTGTAAAGCAAATATTTGAATGAAGAATTTTGGCTCGTATTTTTATTGGGATTTTATGGAAAATTTCTCTAGAACTACTTAAAAATAGTGGGAGGCTCATACACTTCATTTTACAGTTTTCTAATGGTCGCAGAATGTGATTGTATAGACGATGTTGTATTTCAATTTTTAATTGGAATTCCGTCGGGAACTTCTTTGCAATGAAAGATATCAATAGAAACCTATAGAATTTCATCACTTCCAAAGTATCAAGATTTTGATTGTACGAATCAAAGCTACGAAGATTTCGTGTATTATTTTTCATGAGATTCCATGGGAACTCTTGAAGCACAATAAAATCAATAGAGACTCGTAGAATCATTTTTAATGGTTCCTAAGGGTCGGATGAGTAGTGTGACCAACACGAATTTTGTATTTATTTCGATCGGGATCGTATTAGGAGCTTATCCGCGAAAAATAAAGCGACCCATAGCATTTTACTGATTTCTCAAACGCCCCTGCCTGCGGCGTATCTTGATTTGAGTAAAGGTGGAAATAATCTTTTTTTTTATAGGATACAATGAGACTTTTTGTAGAAATCAACGGAGACCCTTGGAACTGATTGAATTGGTTCTCCTCAGCGGTCGAAATAGTGTGATTGTGTGAAAAATTTCGCATTTCACTCTCCTACTGGGAATCTATTGGAAATTTCTCTGCGGCAAGAAATTGCTAAGAGGACCATCGAATTTTATTAGGGGCTGTTTGTACTCTTGCTCTAGTGCTTGTCACGACTGGCTTACGTAAACAAAGCTGCATTTACACCTATACATTTCGACTGTTCTTCCTCTGTTTTACACAATTCGACGACAAGATTCATTTCGTGCTTTATTTAAAGAAGCCTGATGAGCTCTATTTTTAGAATGCTGCTGTAATTGTGTAGTTAAGTGGTCGATAATGGAGCATTTACCATAAAAACAAGGAAGTTTCAGTTTTTTCTTCCAAATATAGAACTAGGTCTGCTGATATTGGTAAACATTTCGCTTTACGCCTAGAAATTGTGCTAATTTCATTTCCCATAAACATCTTCAGAATTATAATAAATTTTACGTAGACATTGTCAGTTGCTTCGAATGAGTACTTTCTTTCATTTTAAATGAATCTAGTCCAGTGTACCAAAAAGTAGGATATGTACCAAATAAAAAACTGGTTTCCATTATTGCCAACTGTTTTTCTTCAACGAGGGCTTGAGCTGACAAACAACATTGTCAGTGTCAAAAATTACTCTACCTACTTTTTACTCCGAAATAAATTAGAGGTGCAAAGTGACAAAAAAAAACCAAATCGCTAAAAAAGTAACGAACTACCGTAAAATAGTGATTTCAATTGTTGCCAACCAGGTGATAATTCATCACTAGATTACGCATTATCTACGAGTAGATCGATACTACAAGTGGTGATTTTGTTTGATTGTTTTTCCATTACAGGGGCGCAGTCTACCAAGCAAAACGTAATGACGTCATCCACGCCCAGCGCTGCCAACTTGCAGCCGAAAAAGTCCCCGATGGTCGCCTCGTCGCCCAACGAACGCTGCCCGCACTGCGAGCGCCAGTTCGGCCACAAGGCGTTCGACCGCCACGTCGAATGGTGCAAGGAGCACCAGACTCGCATCCAGAAATCTCCCGCTAACGTCCAATTAGCCAAGGAACGTCTGGAAGCCAGGACCAAATACAAAGTGCCGCCTTTAGGTAGTTGCCGATTCACGCAGCTTCGGTTGTACTCCGATTTTTCTTGTCGTGCATCAGGCGACCGTTCCGTGAAGATTCGAAATGGAAACGTTGCGGAAGTTTGAGGTCACGTGATGCACGACAAAAATGATCCGAGTATACTTATCAATATTCGTCGCAAAAAAAAAGGTATGGTGATCGTAGACAAGAATCGGGTTTTCAACGCGGGTTTTCAAGTTCTGGATTGATTTCAAGACGGTTTTTTTTTTCAGAATAATGTGTCTGTCTGTCTCTCTGTGTGTCTGTCTGTATGTATGTCTGGAAGAACAATCTATAAGTATAGCTGATTGTAACAATTTATTTTTGTCTCTTGATTTATTTTTGAAGTCAAGTTCACTCGACAAAATCTGATGAGTTCAAGTATAAACGTAGCTTTAGACTTCAGGCGACAATCTTGGAGTTACTTTTACAGATGAGATTTAATTAGAAAATGTTATCAGATATAACGCAAACGTGGCTTTAGTATTTCAAGTGAGAGTCTGTCGAATCATCGATTGTATAAGTAAATCCCAGATTATGCAAGAACATTCGTTGAGTTATAATGCAAGCGTAGCATTAGTGTTTGTTTGTATAAAGCTCAGTTCAGACGAGCGTGACAAATTAACTCCTGTCAGTCAACGTCGTAACTGGCGGGAGCTCAGATTTCCAGCGCAAGCACAGCTTTAGTCCACCTGCCAGAATAATAATAAACAAGGCGAGCCCAAGTGCAAACGCAGCTTTATACAGGGTGTTTCAGGGATGATAGCAATAAATTTAACTGTGGGTAGATCTCGTCAAAATATGACGAAAACCTATATACCATTTTGCAAAGTTCGGCCTAATGACGAAGATACAACCCCTCAAAGTTCACTTTTTTCGGATTTCGAAAATTTGTAACTCAGGAACGTTTGGACAAATTCAGCTTTAATTTGGCATAACTTGGTTTGTCATAATTATCTATCAACCTGCCAAATTTGGAAAGAATCCAATCAGTGGCGTAGAAGTTATAAGGGGTCACCTTGAGTCAACTTTTCTTCGGATGCTTCTAAATTATTGACCCTCATAACTCTTACACCACTGGTTATATTCTTTCCAAATTTGGCAGGTTGATAGATAATTACGACAAATCAGCTTTTACTAAATTAAAGCTAAATTTGTCAAAACGTTCCTGAGTTACAAATTTTTGAAATCCGAAAAAAGTGAACTTTGGAGGGCTGTATCTTCGTCGTTAGGCCGAACTTTGCAAAATGGTATATAGGTTTTCGTCATATTTTGACGAGATCTACCCACAGTTGAATTTTTTGCTATCATCCCTGAAACACCCTGTATTGCCTAGTTATCACCATAGATAGTTATCACGAGAATGTTGATCAGAATCACTTGAATAAAGCCCAGTTTGCCAGAGCTTGATCATGTTCGTCTTGCAATGCATTTTGCAAATATTGGTGAACAAAGCGAGCTCAAATGTAAACGAAGCTTAAAATTGTCTAGATGTCCAACGAATATCAACATACATTTATTGAATAAAGCCCACTTCACTAGAGCCTGATCAAGTTTATCCTGGAAATATGAGTGAACGAAACGAGCCCAAGTGCAAGCGTAGATTTAGATTGCCTAGTTATCACGCGGATGTCAATCAGAATCACTTCAATAAAGCCCAGTTTACCAGACAGAGCTGGATCAAGCTCGTCCTGCTATGCATTCTGCGAATATTAGTCAACGTAGCGAGCTCAAGTGCAAACGTAGCTTCAGTTTCCCTAGTTGGCGCGCGAATATCAACAGAATCACTTGAATAAAGCCTGGCTTACAAGAACTTGATCAAGTTTGTTCTGCAATATTTTTTGCGAATATCAATGGACGGAGTGTGTTCAAGTCCAAACGTAGCATTAGATTGCCTAGATGTCGCGAGAACTTTGAGCGACAAAATCGCATGAATAAAGCCCAGTTCACTAAAGCTTGTTCAAGCTCGTCCTGCGAAGCATTCTGCGAATATTAGTCAACGTAGCGAGCTCAAGTGCAAACGTAGCTTCACTTTGCCTAGTTGCCGCGCGAATATCGACAGAATCACTCGGATAAAACCCGGCTCACAAGAACTTGATCAAGTTTGTTCTGCACTGATTTTTGCGAATATCAATGGGCGGAGTGTATGCAAGTGAATGTAGCATTAGATTGCCTAGATGTCGCTAGAACTTTGAGCAACAGAATCGCATGAATAAAGCCCAGTTTACTAAAGCTTGTTCAAGCTCGTCCTGCAAAGCATTCTGCGAATATTAGTAAACTTAGCGAGCTCAAATGCAAACGTAGCTTCAGTTTGCCTGGTTGCCGCGCGAATATCAACAGAATGACCCTAATAAAGCCCGGCTCACAAGAACTTGATCAAGTTCGTTCTGCAATAATTTTTGCAAATATCAATGGACGGAGTGTGTTCAAGTGTAAATGTAGCATGAAATTGCCTAGATGTCGCGAGAACTTTGAGCAACAAAATCGCATGAATAAAGCCCAGTTTATTAAAGCTTATTCAAGCTCGTCCTGCGAAGCATTCTGCGAATTTTTGTGAACGTAGCGAGCTCAAGTGCAAACGTAGCTTCAGTTTGCCTAGTTGCCGCGCGAATATCAACAGAATGACCCTAATAAAGCCCGGCTCACAAGAACTTGATCAAGTTCGTTCTGCAATAATTTTTGCGAATATCAATGGCCGGAGTGTGTTCAAGTCCAAACGTAGCATTAGATTGACCAGATGTCGCGATAACTTTGAGCAACAAAATCGCATGAATAAAGCCCAGTTCACTAAAGCTTTTTGAAGCTCGTTCTGCGAAGCATTCTGCGATTATTAGTCAACGTAGCGACCTCAAGTGCAAACGTAGCTTCAGTTTGCCTAGTTGCCGCGCGAATATCAACAGAATGACTCGAATAAAGCCCGGCTCACAAGAACTTGATTAAGTTCGTTCTGCAATAATTTTTGCGAATATCAATGGCCGGAGTGTGTTCAAGTCCAAACGTAGCATTAGATTGCCCAGATGTCGCGAGAACTTTGAGCAACAAAATCGCATGAATGAAGCCCAGTTTACTAAAACGTATTTAAGCTCGTCCTGCTCTGCATCTTGCGAATATTAGTCAACGTAGCGGCCCCAAGTGCAAACGTAGCTTCAGTTTGCCTAGTTGCCGCGTGAATATCAACAGAATCACTCGAATAATGCCCGGCTCACATGAACTTCGAGAAAAACTCACTTTAATGTCGTTCAAATAATGACGTAATAACTGGATCGCTCCGACCAAGCTTTTCGGGATCTTGGAGCTTCGCACAAATAATTTCGGCTCGTCCGTAGTCCGAAAATATTCAGTTGGTAGCCGAACTGAAGTGAACTTAACTGGACTGTACTGAACTGACTGGACTGGACTGGACTGGACTGAACGTAACTGTTTTTAACTGAACTGAACTGGACTGGACTGGACTTGAGTTTCCTTCGAACTGGGTTTCAGTGTGCGATTTCTGGAAGTAAAAAGTTGTAGTAAACGCTTGGTTCTTCATAGATGAAATCTACTCGGATTCTAATTGAAATCAATTTGCAGGTGGCAAAGGCGGAAAACGGATCACGGTAAAGGAAAAGTACTCGAACAACTCTTTCGGACGCACCGAATCGTTCAGCAGCGTCAAAAGTACACCGTCCACCGTCGTCCTGACCAGAGCTCCGAGCATCAGAGGCTCAACCAGAACCAGCACGACCAGACTGAGTCCCGAAAAAGAAATCAAAAAGACGCCGTCTTCGTTGAAACCGCTGAAAAAACTCAACGAGGAACCAGCAAGCAAAAGGTACGATTCCGCGTTGCGTTGTCCTCCACTCCCCGTTCCTTTCATTCATCCCTTTTCCTTTTTCCGCCGGGCTCTGAAAGACACTAGGGAAGATGGAAGGAAAGAGGATTGTCAATTGGAGAATTGTCTTTCGATGATTCGAAACCCCGATCCTGAATCTAATCCTCTTTCCTTCCGCTTCCAGCCTTCCTCATGCACACCACCACCAACCCCACAACCCCAACAAAGACAAGTCAAACAAAACCCTAGTGAGGGACAAAGTGAACAAGGTGCAGGTGAACGAGAGCTTGGACGCGATAACCGTTCAGCCGTTGAGGCTGTCGGAAAGGGCTCTGGCGAAGAAAATGGTTACTTGGAAGGAGATCAGTTCGAAGAACTCTGCAGGTTCCAAAATTGCAGAGGACGCAGCAAAGACGTACATCAGTTTCGAAGAGTTCAAAGCTTCCGGAGATTACATCGACGATGAATTCGAAGCGGTTTCTCTTCGCGATGACAACGAAGATTTCAAGATCGTTTACGAAGAAGATTACAAGACTGTGTACAAAGAAGATTTTGTGGATTGTCAGAGCGATATTTCTGAACATTGCAAGACAGCTCCAGCTTCCGAAGCTGCGGATTCCAGGGAAGATTTCAGGGTGAGCGAAGGGTACAGGATCTTCCACGATTTGAAAGCTTCCGGTGAAAGTTTCGAAGAAGACGAAGCGAAGCTGCAGAAGCCCAAGGCGACGAAAAGCGAAGAAGTGACCGTGTTTTATCAAAATTTGGACGTGTTCCAGACTAGCGACGACGAAACTTTATCTCATGTCAATTCCAGAGACGTGATCGCAGCAGAAGTCACTAGTTCACAGTTCACCGTCACCTTGTCCAGTACTAGTGACGTGCGGACTTCTGATTTGGAAGTCACTTCAAGTGAGCTGTTGGGCGCTCTGGAACCGCTAAGGAAAGATGTTGAAGAAGCAGCTGATGATGTAGAACTTAATGCAGAAGATAATGTGGGAGGAGATGGAAATGAATACAAACTTTTGGTAGGAGAGGAAGACGAATACAAAAAGTCTGATTCTACGATAGATTCCGACGATCTGAAATCGCGGCATGATGACGAGAAAGAAGACGTTGATAAGGCAACTGATTGGTTGAAGTCGTTGAAAGCTGAAGAGAAAAAAGTTGAAAATGTAGCCAGCACCAGCAGCTTTGCATCTCAATCTTCGATGGGTTACACCAGCGACTGGACGTTGGCCACCACGTCTTCTCAGAGCTCCGTCGCATTGTGGTTTGGTAAATGCGAAAACGAGTACGAAGTGCCGAAAAAGAAACGGAAGGTTACTGATTTGGACAAAGTCCAGCGTCGCTCGAAAGTCGAAAGGAAAAAGCAAGACTGGCGCAAGAGCGGAGGAGATTCAACGAGGAAACGTGTAGTAGAAAAGAGAAGAGAAGCAATGGAAGAAAAGAAAAGAGCAGCAGAAGAGAATAGGAAATCGGTAGAAGGGAAGAAGGAAGCGAATGCAGAAGTGAAAGAGGTCAGGAGAAGAGAAAATACGTTGGTGCTAGATGGGGTCATAAGGGTGGAAATAACGAAGAAAGAAAAGAAATGTAAAGAAGGCGACAACAGAAAAGAATCAAGACGAGAACAAACAACGACAATAACTAAACAGAACGTAGATGATAAGGCGAAACAAGTAAAAGAAACGAAAGTTGCGGCACAGAAAGGAAAGAAAAAAGAAAAAACAATGGTGAAAGATCGAAATGCAAAGCTGGAAATGAAGAAAAGCAAAGATGGAACTAAAGACGAAATGAAAGATGAAACTAAAAACGTTTCCAAAGACCAAAGGAAAGAGAAACGTGCTGAAATAAATGAGAGAGTAGAGAAAAATGAGAGAAGTGAACGAAGTGAAATAGATGAAAGAAGTGAAAGAGGTGAAAGAAGTAAAGATGAGAGAAGTGAAAGAGGTGGAAGGAGTGAAAAAGGTGAAATAAGTGAAAGAGATGAGAAAAGTGAAAGAGGTGGAAAAAGTAAAGATGAGAAAAGTGAGAGAAGTAGAAGAAATGAAAAAGATGGAAGAGATGAAAGAAGTGAAAGGAGTGATAGAAGTGAAAGAAATGAAAGAGATGACAGAAGCGAGATGGGTGAAAGAAACGAAAGAAAACAATTCAAAGAAGACAAAAAGAAATGCGTCCTGCCGGAAATCGTCTCGAGCCGGGTCAAATCGCATCCGATTCCCAAAGCCAGCATCAGCGTGAAGCTGCCCGAAGTCGTCGCCTTGTCGGACCGGAGCGTCGCAGATCACCGAGCCGGCACTTTGGGACGAAGCCTGGAACTGCAACAGCAGGACAAAATCAGACGAAATCGAAGACGAAAGCAAGGCGAAGACGTGAAATTGGAAGAAATCAGGAGCGGCGACAATGCGACGGTCAAATCCGACATCGGCAATGTCTTCCTGAGCTACGGCAGAAACTGCGGCGACGTCAGGTGATGTTTCTTGTGCCGAATGCAAATTTTGAAATATGAGGTGGCGCCCGAGCAGCGCAACTCATTTGCAGATTCAAGTCGATGAGCGACGGTGGTCGATGCGTATTGATCAAAACTATAAGCGTTGTTTCAATGGGGCAGTTTTCGATCGCGTGAAGCTCAGTTTACACGTGCGTTTTGAATTTCATCTCAGTTGTGTCTACGAAAATGCAAGCTCAGTCTCAAATAGAACAGAGTCAAGTCGATGAGTGCTTATGGCTGGTACAAGTTGAAACTGTAAGTGTCGCTTTAGATAATCATTGCTTAGCGGTAAATTGCGCAGTTTCCGCTCGCGTGAAGCTCAATTCACACGTCTGTTTTGAACTTCATTCTAGTCGTGTCTAGAGTAACCCAAGCTTTAGTCTTTAGTAAAACGAGGTCAAGTCGATGAGTACCAATGGCGAGTACAAGCTAAAGCTTCAAGCGTCGCTTCAGTTGATCATTGTTTAAGGCGAATTGCGCAGTTTCTGCTTCCCTAAAGCTCAATTTACACGTCTGTTCTGAACTGCATTCTAGTTGTGTGTAGAGGAACCCAAGCTTCATTTTTACTGTAGACGTCGCTTTAGTTATTATTCATTGCTTTGCGGCAAATTACGTAGTTTCCGCTCCGTTCCGTAAAGCTCAATTCACACGTCTGTTTTGACCTTCATTCTAGTCGTTTCCACAGAGTAGCCCTAGCTTTACTTTTAGCAGTAAACGTCTCTTCAGGTAACTATTGCTTTGTGGGAAATTGCGCAATTCCTGCTCTTGTAATTTACACGTCTGTCTTGAACTTCATTCCAGTCATGTCAAGAGTAATCCTAGCTTCATTTTTCACTGCAAACGTCGCTTTAGTTGATTATTGCTTTGCGGCAAATTGCGCACTTTCCACTCGCACAAAGCTCAATCTCCACGTTTGTTTTTAATTTAATTCTAGTCGTGCCTAGAGTAACCCTAGCTTTATTTTTTCCTGCAAGCATCGTTCAAGTTGATTATTGCTTTGTGGGAAATTCCACAGTTTTCGCTCCCGTGAGGCTCATTTCACACGTCTGTTTTGAACTCCATTCTAGTCGTGTCTAGAGTAACCCTAGCTTTATTTTTTACTGCAAGCATCGCTTCAGTGAATCATTGCTCTGCGGCAAATTGCGCAGTTTCCGCTCCTGTAAAGCTCAATTTGCAAGTCTGTTTTGAACTTCAATCTAATCGCGTCTAGAGTAACCCTGGATCTATTTTTCATTGTAAACGCGACTTTATTCAATAGTAAACGTCGCTTCAGTCATTCATTGCTTTGAGGCGAATTGCGCAGTTTTCGCTCCCCTGAACCTCAATTTACACGACTGTTTTTAACTCCATTCTAGTTGTGTCTAGAGTAACCCAAGCTTTAGTTTCACTGTAGACGTCGCTTTAGTTATTCATTGCTTTGCAGCAAATTGCGCAGTTTCCGCTTCCGTAAAGCTCACTTTACACGTCTGTTTTGAACTTCATTCTAGTCGTGTCTAAAGTAACCCTAGCTTCATGTTTTACTATAAACGTCGCTTTAGTTAATTGCTTTTCTGCGAATTGCGCAGTTTCCGCTCCCCTAAAGCTCCATTTACACGTCTGTTTTGAACTTCATTCTAGTCGTGTCCAGAGTAATTTAGCTTTACCTTTCACTGTAATCGTTGCTTCGTGGTAAATTGCGCAGTTTTCGATTCCGTGAAGCTCAATTTACACGTATATTTTAAACTTCATTCGAGTCGTCTCTAAAGTAACCCTAGACTTATTTTTTACTCTAAACGTCGCATTAATTAATCATTGCTTTGCGGAAAATTGCGCAGTTTTCGCTTCCGTAAAGCTCAATTTATACGTCTATTTTGAACTTCATTCTAGTGATGTCTAGAGTAACTCTAGTTTTATTTCTCACTGTAAACGTCGCTTAAGTTAATATTGTTTTGCAGCAAATTGCGCAGTTCCCTCTCCCGTAAAGCTCAATTTACAATACTGTTTTGAACTTTATTTCGTGTCTTGAGTATCCCAAGCTTTAGTCTTTAGTGAAACCAGGTCAAGTCGATGAGTGCTATTGACTAATGCAAGTTAGAACTGTAAGCCACGCTTTAGGTAATGGTGAAGCTTGGGTTACTCTAGACACGACTAGAATGACATTCGGAACAGACGTGTAAATTGAACTTTACGCAACGGAACATGCTCAATATACCGCAAAACAATGATTACTTGAAGCGACGCTCACAAATCCAATTTCTACTAGCCATTGGCACTCATCGACTTGACCTAAAATGCTTGAGCTTTATTCCTGGAATAGCATTTTGAAACGACAAGGAATTTTTATAATATCCATGTAAACAAAGCTTTAGCTTTTCCATTGAAAGAATCTTCAACAAATCGATGCAGCAGGCCGAAGTCTAACATGACACGTGCAAACCAAGCTCAAGTTTCGTAAGACGATTTCTGAAAGAGAATGACGAACTTCATAGCAGTGTAAACCAAACATCAGTCTTTGGTCGTTTTAAAAGCAATTACTATTATTGTGTAGATGAAGCTTTAGTTCATCAGAATGATGTAATAGGGCAATCGTGTCACTTATTGTTAGAATGTGTAAACCAACCTTCACTCCAGTTGAATAGTTTCAAGAAACCAAAAACGAGTTTCAGTAGCGGTGTAAATAAAGCTCCATTCTTATTTTGATCCACAAAAACATTTACACAACTCTACACGAGTCACTATGTAAATCAAGCTTCAAAATGCACTCCCGTGACTCTAGATAAACCATCACATAATGTTAACGTCGCGTTAGAATTTTATAGCATTTTTAGTCGGGTTGTACTGAAAATCACCGCAACATCTCCCCCCTGACATTCGTTGGTCATTTTTCTCTCAAGTTTTGTTTTTAGATCGTTCGGTAATGCAAGGGCTCGTATAGTTCAGGGCACGTATAACCGACGACTTGTTTCCTTGAATTCCCAAAATCCTAAGGCAAAATTTTTTCCAATTCCAAATTTTTTTGTTTTGCAAATTCTTACGGTGTCTTGATTTTTGTAGCAATTACGATCCGTTCTTGTCCGCCGAACGGCAGTTCATGGAACTGCTTGAAAGCGACGACTTCAAACCGTTCAAGGCCGCGACACACCACGGCAGCGCTGTCACCACACCGCTCGTCGTTACCAACTCAACACCGCACAGCAGGGCCGCCACCACAACCTCACAAAACAAACGCCGCAAGTCACCGATACCGCACATCCGTCCCAAGACCACCAACATCACGACTAAAAACACCAAAAACATGACGAATTTAAAACTTCCGAGCGCCAGCAATAAATCGGCCAACGGCGGCAAACTTTCGCTGAACGTGAAGAAACGCGCTTCCGTCATCGATCCGCCGTCGTTTTTTCAAGACGGCGACGCCAACAATTTCTCCGACTTGGACGACTTCGAAATGCTCGAGAACATGCTCAACAACCATCTGAGCGACGAGAACATTTTGGACGAGTTCGAAAAGGCGAAGGTCGAGAGGAAGTATTCGGACGACGTGTCGAGCATCGATTCGAATTTGATCAACGAAACCGATAACCTGTCGATTCCGGAGCATTTAGGTTTAAGTTACGGCTCGCCGTCGCCCACGTCGACGGTGGATACGGACACCACCATACAAAACGATCACTACAGCGTGGAATACGATAAGAAATTCGCTTCGTTCGAATCTAATAATCGATTGAATTCCAGTGAGAATAGGGACAAGGAGGAGCAGCGCGGCGATTCGCAGGAACGGTCCAAGGTCAGTACTGTATTTCCTAGTTTACTTATCCGTTGTGTTGTCCCTAAACTCGAGCTAAACTGGGAAAAATTGACAAAAAAAATAGTGATCAGTCGAGAGAATATCAACCATACTTTATGCGTGTTTGCTGTCTTTCCAATCTTGTTGATTGATGCATATTTCAGTTTCATCAATATTCCCAAAAGCGGTCGTTTGAGGGTGGTAAGTGTGATCCTCCTCGCGCCAAATGCAATCATCAAACCGGGCTTGATAAAAATATTTAGTTTGTGAAACTAAGCAGTATTTTTCATTGGTTGATTGATTTTTGCTTCTCAACACTTTCAGACTCAAACTCAACAATTGAAAAAGACAAATTGGTTACCGTATTAGAAATCAACTTTTTGATGTGTTTCGTGCGCCCCAATTTTGTGGATTTGCAACTTCTCGATGGGTGTTTCCAGCGTGTCTCAATTCTGCAAAGGTTGCAGTATTTTGCTATGAGTTGATTGTTGAATGATTTCGGCATCCTAACACTTCTCCTCAAGTCTGGAGAACAACAAAGAAAATATGAGTAAAAAATTGAGAACCATTTCAGTGGAAATCCATATTTTGCTGATTGTTTCCAGCGCCAATTCTGTTCATTTCCTAGCATTTATTGGGAGGTTGATTGTTGAATGATGAATTTCCGCATCCTAACAATTCTCCAGACTAAAACTCAAAGAAATATTGAATATATTATTGATATTCATTTATAATCATGGTCTATATTGGTGTCTATTGGAGACAATTGGTGTGTATTGGACAATATATAAGAATTAAATGTTCGTTCACGAGAATCTTCAAAAAAAATGTTTTTATTAAAAAAATACAATGATAAATGCATGCGAGCTCTAAGCGTGCTATGCCGTAACTGGCGCGCGCTTAGGGCGCTGGAGTCTATATAATGTTAAAAAAGCTAAGCTAAGCATAATATATAATAAGCGATGTAATCTAAATCCGGAGGAAAATTGGGATATAATTCCTCCAGGGCGAGTGTGAGGCTCCGACGAACTTTTCAGAATTTCGCCATATTCGGGAAATGCTGGTCTTCAGGGACGCGTTCTTGTTCTGCTGTCGGTGCATCTGACGTTGTCATCTTCTTCTGTCTCTTCTTAATCACACGATATGTGATTATGCAGGCTGCAGTTATTATTATCAGATAGACTATGATAATAGATGACGTGTGGAAATGTGATGTCGTGGGTACAGCCTGGACGGGGGTCAGCGGCTGGATGTTGGTCTCCAGTTTCTTGAGGGTCAAATGCTTGATCTTCAGCTCGGGTAGTTTTGACTGTTCTTGTTTCTTGAAGTCGAAGTCGAAGTCTTGTAGGTGGAGTGGTTGGCCACTGCTTTCATCGTTGAAAATCAAGGGTCTCCCTTGAATGAAGATGGTACAAGACGAATTCTGGAACAGGAATGTTCCGGTCTTCTTGCGGGTGTTCCAAGACTCGGCACAATGTTCTTTGACGAGCTCTTCTTTGACGAAGGTCCCGATGTAGCTTTGTAGTTCGGGTATGAACTCTAAGGCGTTTTCTTCGAGGTGTAGTTTTTGGTAGGAACAAGTCGAAAAGTCGTTTTCGAGTCGAATGTTGCGTTCGCAAGTGTTGTTGGCGAGCGATATCAGGCTCCGTTGGCATTGATAGATACCGTTCAGCAAGACACAGTTGTCTACTAAGGGCAATAACTCTGATCCCTTTTTTAGACCGAATTTTGAAGAAGGTATAATCGTATACGAGTGTTCGTTAGGCAAAGGCAGAAAGTAGTATAATTCGTAATAATTTGGATTCAGCAAGGGGATTGGCATAAAGAAAATTATTTGTTTTCCTTTAATGGCACACCTAGGCTTTATTAGGGTTTCGTAGTTATGAATTTGAGACAAAGTTACTGGAAAAGGTAATTGGTTTCCATAAAATTCGGAAATTCCATTGAGTTCTTCTAAAAGTTCTTCTCTTGTTACTATGCTGGGGTGTAAAATATTCAACTTGCAAAATGTTATTGAATTTTCTGTATCTTGAAGGATATGTAGAATTATATTAAAAAGGTTTATTAATTGATTGATTATGTCTTTTGCGAACAGTATGTCAGTATGGGTTATGGTTGTCCTCATTAGTGATTCTAATTGTTTTATTCGAGAGACCATAAGTAGTTCGTTATGTTCGATGTCCTGTATAGTTTTATTGAAATTTTCTATAATTTCCTTATTGATAGAATATTGTTGGTTGATTTGGTTTATAATCGAATTTTGATTTTGTTGTAAGTCATTAATGTCTGCATCAAAATGTTTGCCATCTTCGGCATCTAAATTGCCTGAAATTTGCTTAATGATAGAACCTAATCCATCGATTAGTCCTCGTTTCTTTCTTGGTAGTTTTTGAAATGGTCTTAATTTTTCGTCTATTAGATTTTTGTAATATTGGACAATATTATTGTAATTTCCTAATTCGCGTTCGTACACTTGATTTGTTTTAGTCAAGTTTGATACCGTGAGGTATTGATTTTTTAGTCTTTCGTATTCGTTGATTAGGTTAGTTAAGTCGTAATAATGTATGAACGTGTGAGTAGAGGCTTGAAGTCTTGCGGGTCCCGTTTTTATTGGTAGTATTCCGGGGTTGTTTGTCAAATCTTTGTAACATTGTCCTAGTCCGAAGTGGATGGACCTGGAATAGGAGGTGTTGTTTTAGTAGGGCGTTTGATATTGGAAATATGTAGTTTGTGAAATTTACGTCTAGTTTTATTGGACAAAACTCTGGGTTTTATGGTTTTCCTAATGGGATTCACACTGATGATTTTTTCTGGTTTAAATCGATTACGAAGTTTCGATCTGAAATTGCTTTTTACGAAAACTTCTTTTGGTAAAGTAGGAATTTCTTCTCTATTTTCGTTTGCTTTAGAAATGACTTTCTCTTTTTTAACTGAAATATTAGCATTGACGATTTTATACAAAACTGGCAATTTGTTTTTGTGGTTTTGAACGTAGTTGTTTGCCATTTGTTTTTCTATGTCTAGATCAATGGTTTGCTTTGGATCCGGGTGACCGTTTAAAATTTCGAATGGGGTCATCTTAGTGACTGAATGAGTAGTTATTATATGCTATCAGGGCATATTTGAATTTAGTGTTGATATCATCCCTTTTGAAATCAGGTTGATTATTTATCAAGTTGACGTGTTCTAAAATAGTGGAATGAAATCTCTCAATTATTCCGTTACTTTCCGGGTGATGGGGTGAACAAAAATGGACTTTGATTTTGTGAAGATTTAGGAAATCTTTCACTAGACCGTTGTCAAATTCTGAACCGTTATCGGTGATCAATATTTCGGGTACCGAATGGTGTGAAAAGTATTGCAACAGATTTTCGGCAATTTCTGAAGCTTGGGTGCTAGATAGCATGTATGCCTGAGCGTATTTGCTGAAGGCGTCAATGATTGTCAAAAATTTGGAAGTATTATAAGTTAGAACGTCGATGTGAATAATCTCGAATGGTTTCACCGGCGTGGGAGTAATGTTGTATTTTATTTTCAAGGGTTTTCTGTCATACTTGACGACTTTACAGATTTCACATTGATTAATGAAATTTTGAATAGTTTTCATTTGATTTGGCCAATAGTATTTTTTGGATAGTTTTGAATGGGTCTCGGTCATGCCACGATGATTGGTTTTACCTTCGTGGTAGCCTTTTACAATGTTTATCTGTTCATCGAGGGTTTCGATGTCTATCAAAGTTTTAGTGCATTTCTTGAATTTGAAGGAATCATTGAAATGAAGCTGTACGACATTACTAAATTGTTCGTACATTTTATCGTTTGAAAAGGTGACACTGTAATTGACATTGGGGACAATATATTCTTTTAGGAATTCTTTGATTTCCTCTTCGTGATCCTTTTCTGAAATTTGGACTGTGTATCTGATTTTTGAATTCTCAAATAATCTGATCACTGTCGGGGGTAATGGGTTCATTTTAACTGAAATGAATTCGATTTGGTTTTTTCCAAAATTTATGGGGTCTTCTGAAATCGGAATTTCAGCGACTGGGTTTTCAAAATTGGAGTGCACGGTTACGTCGTCAGGGGGATCGTCAATGGGATCGTCAGGAATATCGGTCCTGTCGTCACCGAGCTCGACAATCATTGACTGACTGTCGATTGGTGTTTTTGTGTTTAAATCTTTCATAAACTCGATGAAAGGGTTATTTTCTTCGGTTCCTTCGGGAATCTCATTATTCAAAATGTAAATAAAGACGTCCATTTTTGCGCCTTTGAAAACTGATATAATCATTGGGAACACTTCTTCCCAATTTAGTCCATCCAAACCGCATCCTAACTTTGGTATGGCTAAATTTCTGACACTATGTCTCAAGCAAATTTGTTTTAAAGCAATTAAGGATTTTTTTAGGTCTTCGTAAGTGGGCTTGTCATAAAAGTTTTTCTTTGTTATTAAATAGTAGATGTATCTGTCCAATAATTTCAGGGAAGCCACATCTCCTATTGTTTTATGCTGACTGACAAGTGTTAGGACGTTGCCGAATTTTTCTTTAAAAGTCCTGGCTATGCCAGCATTCATGATTAAGTCTTCTGAGACACAGTGCGCCAGGGAGAAGTCCTCTGGGGCTTCAAATAAATCGGCATTTAGTATGTGGACATTGCCGAATTCTGTTTCCGTCAACAGATTCAGGTTGAGAACCCGCGAAAGGGCATCAGCGTTGGAATTCATTTTCCCTTTTTATAGACTACTTCGTAGTCGTATTCCTCCAGTTTCAGTCGCCAACGCACTAATTTTGAATTAGGCTCTTTGAGTGACATTATCCACTGAAGGGGCTTGTGGTCGCTGATGACCTTAAATTTTCGACCAAATAAGTAATGCCTGAACATTTTGGTTCCATAGACTACGGCAAGTAGCTCTTTTTCTATGGTCGAATAATTGATTTCGTGGGCATTAAGGGTTCTTGATGCATATGCAATTGGTAGGTCCGACCCTATTGGACCTTGGGATAAAACTGCGCCTATAGCATAGTTGCTTGCATCGCAGGAAAGTAAGAATGGGGATTCAAAATTTGGGTATTGGAGCAATGGTTCATTTGTTAAAAGTGTTTTACATAGGTTAAAACATTTGGAGTAATCTTCGTCCTTGACGTTGATTTTTGTATCTTTCTTTAATCGTGACGTAAGTGGTTTTGTAATTTTTGCAAAGCCTTTGATAAATTTCCGGTAATATCCAACTAGTCCCAAAAATCCCTTTAGTTGTTTTTTGGTTGTTGGAATTGGAAAATTTTCAATTGCCGAAATTTTGTCTGGATTTGGTTTAATACCTTGTGGAGTGACGACATGTCCTAGGTATTGGACCTCTTTTTTGAAAAACTCTGATTTGTCCAGCTGGATTTTCAAATGGGCCCTTCTGAGCCTTTCGAAGACTTCCCGGAGTCTGACAATATGCTCTGGGAGTGAAGTACTGAATATTATTATGTCGTCCAGATAAACAAAGCAGGTTTCATTCTGAATACCTCTCAAAATGTTGTCCATAGCGCGCTGGAACGATGAGGGCGCGTTTTTTAACCCGAAGGGCATGCGTCTAAATTGATAATGGCCATTGTCCACGCTAAAAGCAGTTTTTTCGACGTCGCTAGGGTCCATTTCGAGCTGGTGAAATCCACTAGCCAGGTCGATACATGAAAAATATTGACTTCGGCCCAATTTGTCCAGTATATCAGAAATATTTGGCAAAGGGTACCGATCATCGACAGTATTCTCATTTAATTTCCTGTAATCTATGACTAAACGCCATTTTCGTTTGTTTGTTGCATCCAATTTTTTTGGAACGACTCAAATTGGTGCATTGAAGGGTGAATTCGAATGTTCAATAATTCCTTGGTCAAGCATGTCTGAAATTTGTTTATTAACTTCCTCCTTATGCACGTCAGGGGAGCGATAACTCTTCGTGTATATGGGTTTATCGTCTTTCAGTTTTATTGTATGCTTGGCGGAATTTGTGAAAGTCAATTTCTGATCTGGGAAATGAAAAATGTCTTTATATTCCACTAAGAGTTTGGTTATCTCTCTTTTCTCTTCTCCATTCATGTGTTCCGTTCTGACTTTGGACAAGTCGAAGCTAAACTTCCCGCAATCAAAGCTGTTTAGATTTTCGAAATCGTCGGTTTCAGATTCCGAGACCTCAATGGCTTCAAAAGCTTGTGATTGGTTGAAAGAAATTTCGCTTTCTGTTGCATTCAAAACGGAACAGATGGTTTCGTAATTATTAATTCCAACCAAGCTCTCAGGGATTTCTAGATTTGAAAATTTTTGGTATGGCAAAGTTCCAACACCACTGGAAATATTTTTTATTTTGAGTTTAACAATTTTCTGTGTACGTGGTTCAATCGTATGAAAATTATTACACTCGTTCACAATATTTTCGTGATGCAATTTAATTTTTGTTTTGGGAGTCGTGAGCTTACCTTTGCTCGCGTCAATAACTGCTCCTAATGCTTTGAGGATGTCCCATCCTAGGAGACAGTCGAAATATTGATGAAATTTATAGTGCTATTCTGTAAAAAATAACATTCCATAAACGCTCTGTTATGTAAAAATTCGTGTCAGCCATTGGCTGTTGCCTAGGTAATAACAACGTAACAGAGCCTTTATGGAATGTAATTTCTTAGAGAATCGCACCATAAAATAAATAAAATTTGACGGTTGTGTCCGATTTAAAAATCTCAGGAGTTTTGATTATCATGCTGAAATTTTCCTGCGTCGTGCCATGGGCGGTTTTTATTTTTAGTGGGTCCTTTTTAATGTTTCTGGGGAAGTGTTTTTCCGCAATTTCGGGGCTTACGAAGCTCTTCGTGGCCCCAGTATCGACTAGACATCGCAAAGTAAAATTTTTATAGGGTATAAGGATATAGGGTAAGGAAGATTTTTCGTGGTCCAATGTCAATAATTCAACGATTGGTGATTCGAGGCTTGTTCCTCTAAAAAATGGTTTCGTCCGTCCTGCACTGTATTTTCGGCAGAGGGCTCGATTACATTCTCTGGAGGATTTCCTTCTTATATATTGTGGTGAGTTATAAATGGCTTATTTTTATATTTTTGAAAATTATTATTATTTATCGTTGAGGTTGACATGGGTACCGGTTTGTTTGCCGGTACGTAATTTGGGTTTGGTTGAAACGCGTTATATGGTTTCGGATTTTGGTATTGTTGCCTTTGCGTTGTCTGATAATTTTGAAATTTTTTATTTGGGTACTGAAATTGGGGATTTTTCCCGAACCTTGGCGGGTATCGTGCTTGATAGGGAGCCGCTGGCACGACGGGGTTTGTTTTTTGATTTATTTGAAAATCAATGGTTGAAATACTTAGCGCTTCTTGAAGCGTCGCCGGATTGCGCGTGGTGATGTAGTCACCGACTGGTTTATTTAAATATTTGAGGAACACCCTAAGCCCTAAATCTGTGGCATTTTCTATCAGGTGAACTTTCTTGTCGTTTGGAAAATGATTTGTGCAATAGGCTATTTGTAAATTTATGTTTTTCTGTATAGCGTTAAAGAATTCAATAGCCGACATACGAGCTTGTCTGAGTTCGCATAACTCCAACGTTAAGGACTGCAGGTCGCGCTTATCTGCATAAGTTGCTAACAAAGCGGATTTTAAATCCAGCCAACAATCGATTGTGTAGGTTGAGATATCGCTTTTCGCTTTACCTGTAACTTTGTTTTTCAAACAATTTAGGATGTATTTGTTCTGAAAATCATCCGGATTTTGACTGTTATAAAAACTTACAATTATATCTTCTGCGAGGCGTAAATAATCGCCTAATAAAGCCTGGTCTCCTGTAAACTCAGGGACCATATTAAGGTAGGCATCTTTAAAAATTTGTGGCACTACATTCGGAGGGTTCCCAAGGGGTACTTGTTGCATTACTTGTTGTACCGTGGGAGCTGCTCCTGTTGCCATGTTTGCTAGAATTTCGGCTGCGCGTAATTCTATTTCGTTATTTCTATGAGGGGGACGCGATCTAGACCTTCTGCTTTTGCCTAATCCTAACAAGCGGAAAGACAAGATAGCCTCTTCGACCTTCGCGTCTAAATTCTCCTCTGAATCTGAACCGGAGTTACGGCCGCTTAGAGACATAAAGTGTACTTACAGCGTGATCAGGTATATCGCTGCTGTGGACATCGGTTCGATTCGGTTTGTAGTCGTGTTGATCATCACTTCTTGGACTTGTTGTTCGGAACTTTGGTGTGGAATGCCTCAATTATTACGATTGGATCCACACTCGAAAGTTCGTCACTATTTCTTTGTAGGTTGTAGGTTCGTCTGTCGGTTTAAGGCATCAAAATGCTCCGTGTCTTAGCGCGTTTTTTGGAACTTGGACGCACTATTTTAGAACACGTTTTTGACAGAGTGATCCTACCGACTGCGCCAAATCAATGTTCGTTCACGAGAATCTTCAAAAAAAATGTTTTTATTAAAAAAATACAATGATAAATGCATGCGAGCTCTAAGCGTGCTATGCCGTAACTGGGGCGCGCTTAGGGCGCTGGAGTCTATATAATGTTGAAAAAGCTAAGCTAAGCATAATATATAATAAGCGATGTAAGCTAAATCCGGAGGAAAATTGGGATATAATTTAAGCAAATCAGCAATCAAAGCGGATCATCCGAAAACTTGACTACACTACAAATGTACCCCGAGGTCTCATGGTGGAACAGCAATGCGTTTCATCGAAGCTTAATTTCGCCTCATCTATAGAGTATTTTTAAAACGACAATTTCTGCGAAAAAGTAGCCGATCTTGAAAGGGATTACGATGTCGTCAATCTGAATTTATTGCCGAATGTTCTTTATAATCATATCAAACTTTCAGGAGTTCAACGCAGAAGACCTGTTTTCTGTCAACGATGAAATGTACGAGGAATACAAAATCTACGAGGAAATGTATCTGAAGGAGAAGGAACAGAAAAACCAGTCGAAGAAGAAGACCAACAACAACAAAAACTCGTTGGTTTCGTACGGCCTGCAAATCCCGGACATTCCCAAAATTAGCGGCGCTAACAAGATATCCGGCGATTCAGCTTACGGAAGGTACAAATTTCAGCTTCTTTTATTCTAACTCTTTTTGTTCCATTCTTTTTTTGTTTTATACCTACTCTTATACGTACTCTTTTTGTTGTACACCTACTTTCTTGTAATTTTTTCAATTCTTCATTTTTTTTATTTTTTCTTCTATAAACAAAACAAGCATTGAATCGCATAAATTAAATTTTGGCAGTCTCAACAGGAGCACTCCCAACAAGCTGGAGTTCCCGAGCGCGCGGGGCGACAGCGCCAGCTCCAGCGGTTCCGAAAAGCTCCAGTGCTCGCAGAAGATGTCGAAATTCTGCCACGAATGCGGCAACAAGTTCACGATCGCCACGGCCAAGTTTTGCATAGAATGCGGCGTGAAAAGGCTCGTGCTTTGAAAAAACAATTTCTGTTGAAATGTTTTTCATTATAAGAAGCTGACAAAACTATGGTTTTTACAAGACATTTTACCCTTAAACAAGCACCCACTGAAAGACAAGTTTTTTTTCTATATAATCCAATAGTTGAAGTTTTAAAAAAAGCATATAGAATACACGCGCGCGTTTTGCTTTAATTCGTATCCCCTCTCTCCCAGTGTACTTACAATTTTATTAATACCAAAGTTATTACTACTTATAGCTAAGCAAGTTGTACTTATTGTGGCGCGCTATTGCTGCTGCTGCTAAAAACATAAGTTATTTTCGTTTTATATGCTCTTTTATATCTACTGGAATTGTTCTACTTTTGTTCTACAATTATTATTATCACCATTTTTATTAACCAACAAAACGTTTATCTTAATTTGTTACCATTCCAAGGTTCTTTTATAAATCTTTCTTTATAAATGGTTCTTCGATATATATGAAATATGATTTATTAACAAGACTGAATTTGTTTGTGTTGTTTATATTTACGAAATTTTTATTTAATAATCAGTAATGAGTACTTTGATTAAATATTTTAACTCTAGGCTTTGTTTCATTTGGTTCCTGTTGGGGATGCTGCTGAATTACCTGCCAATTCATGGCACAGATCACTGTATTCGTGTAATCATAGTGGCATTTGAATCATTGATCGAATTGATATCGCTTCTCAAATTATGGCACAGATTTGTTAGCTATCAACCATAGTAGCTTGATAACTATTAAACGTAGGCATTGACTGGGCATTGTCCTCTTATCGCGGTACTGTGCCGAACAATACGGTGTGTCTTTGCTGTTGTTTTATGACAATTTGATAATTACTCATTATAGTAATTTGGTGAAAGAAAATACAACGTCCTGATGCGACAGGCAAAAACGATAAGGACAGTGGCTAAACGCGAAGCGAAGAAAGCCATGGCAATGTACGGTATTATTTGTCTAATCTTGGTAGTACAGGTCCATGAACGTGGGCAATAAATGTAGGTATCCACCTAATTCTTTAATTTGAAATAGGAAACGTGCATGTTGGACGCGAGAAAGTTTATGGGCAACAAGCGATGTTTTCCTTTTGATCTGGCGCGTTTGGGCGATTTCGGGCAATCGGTGCGAGGACGGTGATGACGCGACACTTTTTTTTATTATCCAAGAATCGACCGGGGGAGTTTGATAACCGCCAATACAAATGAAACGTGCTCGAACCCTCCACGGAATCGAATCAGTGCGTACTGTTGCTTTGTACCTGTCCATCCCTCGAAGGATGAAAATTACAAAAGATTACAAAGGAAATGATTGTATATTATTTATCTGCTGCGTACTATTATTTTACGAGTTCAATAGTATTGCCACATGAATGCTCTCAGGTAACGAGTACAACAAAACGTCTTGTTGAAACGAGAATAATTCGGGCTTTTTTTCATTGCTGTGTTGTGCTTCGCGAAGCAGTTCTCTGGGATCCTATCTGCTAAGAATCCTGCAACAGACTAGGTCGTACATAGGGACCTTCGGGTGAGCTGATAGGTAACCCGTATCATTATGATCGAATAGTTGGATGCCAAAATCGGTTTGATAATAGACTTCAATATTAAACTGTTCTCAGTACAGTAATGAATCTATTATTTCAATGAAAGTGCTGTTCCAAATGCACTAAAATCCTTCGAAATATTATAGCCGACATATAATAGCTAAAAACTCTTGTTATTTAAACTAAAATGCACAGGACCAGAAAGACCCCGACCTTCAAAAAGGTCGGGCCAGAACAATATATGGTTTGTGGAATCCTTTATGAAGCCCAGAAAATTCTATGAAAAAAGACTTTTTCAAGTTATGAATGGACGGACGGACGGACTGACTGACTGACGGACAAAGTGGCTGTGATAACAACAAAATGGACAATGCGCTACTTTAGAGAGGTCGTTGATAAAATACGGTAATGACAGACGGATGGACAAACAGACACATGGACGGGCATACTGCTAGACAGACGGAAAGACAGAGAGGTGGACGGACAAAGCGGTTGTAATAAACGATTTTAATCAAGGTGGACAATGTGCTAAGAAAATATACCTCTAGAGAGCTCGGTAAGAAATATGATGATGATGACAGACAGACAGACGGATGCACTGACTGACGGACAAGGTGACTGCAACAAGGATTTCCACCAAGATGAGACTGCGCTAGAAAAGCATGCAATTAGAGAGCTTGTTGAAAACTTACGGTAATGGCAGACAGACAGACAGACGGACAAACAATTAGACAGACGAAAAAACAGACAGATGGACGGACGGACAAAGCGGTTATGATAAACGATTTTCACCAAGGTGGACAATGTGGGAAGAAAGCATATGCCTTTGGGGAGTCGTCGAAAAATTCACCAATGACAGACAGACGGACGGGCAGACAAATAGGCAGATGAAATGACGGACGGACAGACAAGCGATTATACTGAACGATTTCCACCTAGGTAGACAATGCATTTAGTAAACAAACATGCCCCTTTAGATAGCTCGATGAAAAATATAGTGATGGCAGACAAACAGACGGACGGACGGACTGACTGATGACGGACAAGGTGGTTGTGATAACGATTTTCACCAAGATGGACAATGCGCTAAGAAAGCATGTCTTCAGAAAGCTCGCTAAAAAACTACGGTAATGACAGACGGACGGACAAAGCTATTATAACGATTTTCTTCAAGGTCGACAGCGCACTTAATGAAATGCCTTGTAAAAACTCGTTGATAAGAAATAAAGTACGATTTACACTATTGACACTGTGACGGTTATGCTGTGCGAGTGCCTTAAGAGCACTGCTTGAACGTACTAAAGCTCACTTTACACTATAAAAGCAGTCACAGTCACATAACATTGGCGAGCACTTTCAAAAGATCGACATGAGCTGACGCTGCATTTATACTTATAAAAAGGCACTGTCGTTGCCGACTGCATCTTGAAGACTTGCTCGAAGAAATAAAGCTCGATTTACTCTGTCAAAGTTGTGCATCAGGTCATGTGCCGTCGAGTGTGCCGCTCTGCAAGTACTCTCAAAGGATTTGCTTGATGGAACAAAGCTTTATTCACGATGCCAAGGCCGTCAAAATTACGTCGCTTGTGGTAAGTCTCTGTAGATGACCCTCTTATAGCACTAATAATGCTTGATTCACTAATCCTCACGTGGACACTGGACAGCTGTTTAAAAGCGCTTCACAGTAAGCGACTGAGGATATGACGGCTTTGATCTATAAATCAAGCTTTAGTTGCAAAGGCGAGTCGCTCGAAAGATCTCGTCACTTCTACCACGCAAGTTTTACTAAAGGCGTGCTTGCAATTCAATGTTAGACTTGCGCCAAAGTCACTTTCTCAAAGGCAGCACAATATTAGTGTATATCTGAGAGTGTGAATTGAGCTCGATAGTACAGTCTATTCGAGTGTGAATCAAGCTTCACTTGCACAGGCGAGTCGCAAGCACTTGCCAATTTTAATACGCTATTTCCACTCAAGCTGTGCTTGTACTTTATTCTAAAGCGTGCGCCAAATTCACTCGCCTGATTGCGGCATGATATCAGTTTGATTTTTAGAGTGTAAATCCAGCTTTAAATGAGTACGGCTCGTTGACAGTCGGGTCGGCACGGGTCGATAATGAGTCGTTCAAAGACATTCGTCGTATGCGAAAAAGCATATGACGAACAGGCTTTGCGTACGCAAACCCGGCTTTAGTTTCAGAGGCGAGTCGCTCAAAAGGATTCGCCATTTCTACAACGCTATGTTTTGACAGTGTGCATTATGCTTTATTTTTTCCAAACAAGTTAGAAGATGCGGTTCAAACAGATAAAGCTGCATTTACACTATAAAGACTGCTTTACACTCGGCTTTACATTAATGCATTGCTTTCGATGACGGCATTTGAGAAACTTGGTTGAAGATATATAGCTCGATTTACTCTGTCAGCTTAAAGGACTAAAGGATGTCTTAAACTCTAAAAAATTGAGCAAGTGAATTCGAAGTTTCGCTTTAAGATTTCAAGCTTGATTTGGGCTGAAAAAATAGAGCTTTTACGATGCGAGGGTGCCTTTAGAAAACTAAGTAGACGAAATAAAGCATGTT
This sequence comes from Anaspis maculata, assembly GCA_949128115.1. Classification (NCBI taxonomy): domain Eukaryota; kingdom Metazoa; phylum Arthropoda; class Insecta; order Coleoptera; family Scraptiidae; genus Anaspis; species Anaspis maculata. Next base: position 72,255,075 of record OX421966.1, read on the forward strand.
TTACACTCAAAGTATTTGGCAAATGTTTCTAAAGGCTTTGCATGAACATCTAATGCTTGATTTACACTGAAAAAGACTGATACAGTAATCTGCCGATTCATTCAGAAAATTACTTTTGTGAACTAAGGTATACTTCAGTCTTCAAATAAACTGGCAAGTGCTTTCAAGGGACTTGAGATTTTGATGGTTGATTCACACTGGAAATAGAACTGTAACCTTGCCTATTGGGCGAATGCCTTCAGTAAACTAGTTTGCAGAAGTAAAGCACGTTTTACATTCTGAAAAATTTAACAAGTGCCTACGAAACGCTTGGTTGAAAATCTAATGGTTGATTCACACTGATAAAGCTCTAGCTACTGTAACAATCGGTCGGAAGACCAGCTAAAGCATGCTTCACCTCGTGCTTTACGCTTGTCAAACAAATTATTGCGTGAAGTTGACACCAGTGATAGAGCAGCTCTAAAGCTTGCTCTACATGAATTTGAGAACAAGTTGACATTCTGAACAAAAATAGGGAACGTAACCAAGCTTTACACTTGCGGAAAAAATTTGAATACGTGAAGTCAGCAAAAGTGATGAAGTCGCTCTGAAACTTGCTTTACATAAATTTAAAGGCTAATCGACATTTTTAAAACCTTTTCAAGTCGACACAGTCATCTGAAATCACGTGTAAACTCTGCTTTTGTCATTAAGGTCAGTTGAAAAATAAATGCGCCGAGCCGTGGGCGAGGCCACACAACTGAGTAATTTGAAGTCTTGTTTACACTATCGAAAGACTGATGCGAGTTATTGACACTCGCCGAAGTCAACACAGTGATCTGCGACTACGTGTAAACTCAGCTTCAGTCATTAGGGCCAGTATTGAAAAGAAATTCGCCGAGCCGTAGGCGAGGCTACACAGCCAAATAATTCGAAGCTTTGTTTACACTATCGAAAGGCTGATGCGAGCTATTGGCACTCGCCGGAGGCGACACAGTGTTTTGAGATTACGTGTAAACTCCGCTTAAGTCAATCAGGCCAGCTCCATAAAGAAATTCGCCGAGCCGTAGGCGAGGCTACACAGCTAAACAATTTGAAGCCTCGTTTACGTGATTGAAAGGCTGATGGGAGCTTTTGACACCCACCTAAGTTGACGCAGGGTTCTGGGACTACGTGTGAACTCTGCTTCAGTCATTAAGGCCAGTCCCGAAAAGAAATTCGCCGAGCCGTAGGCGAGGCTACAATGACAAATAATTTAAAGCTTATTTGTTGAAGCCACCCGCTTTTGGCGGGCCGAAAATAATCCGGAGGAAAATAATTCAAAGCCGTGAAATCGAGGTATGAGAATGTGAATATTCAGAGTCAAGGCATCATTAAAAGATGTCGCTAGCTATTTAATTCATTCGTGTAAATCCCGCGAAGCTCTATAACATAATTTACTGGCCCCTCATCGACATTCAATAACCTTCCTTGCTTGACGTCCGACGAAATGGTAGATTGGTGCATATGGAGTAAAGTACCCGCACTTCAACCAAACCAGTTGCCGCCGTGCCGCACTCCGGCTGTTAAATCGCTCCGTGCTGCCCGCTCGCCGCCGCCATCATCCGATGTTCACGTGTTGTCACCCGGCGTCCCAGCGCAATGGATCTAATTACCCATTGGAATTTCACGGCTATACGCCGTTCGCGGTCGTTTTGGATGCGAAAGCGAAGAGTTTTAGTCCCCTTCGAGGAAGCAGAGTTAGAACCCGTTTATGTTGCGTCGCGACCCTCCTAGAGGCCGAAGCGTCGAAGCCCCAATGATGAGCCCCAGCCCACTTGGAAAATGACGAGTCGATTTCCCCCGGCTGATGTGTCTCAAAGGCCCCCTGGAGAAAGCCGAGTTGGAACCCTTCGGAGTCGTGTTTTGGTCCCCTTGGGGGCACGCTGAGTCGAGAACCCTCCAGGTTGAGTTTTGACCCTCCGAGAGACTGATGAGTTGCTTCCCCCGTTGAGTTGCAACCCGTCTCTAGGATGTCGTGTCAGAGCCCTTGGACGTTGAGTCTTGATCCGCCTTCAGGTGTCGAGTCAGAGCCCTCCGACGATGAGTTCCAGCCCTTTTGCCAGGTCGATGTGCCAAGGCCCTTCCGGTGTTGAGTTTCGACCCTTCTCCAAGTCGTAGAGTTGGGACCCGTTGACGAAGTGTTTCGAACCCCCTCCAGGATGCTGAGTCGCGTTCCCTCCACGGTGAGTTCTAGCCCACCTCGAGGATGTCGAGTTAAAACCCCTAAATGATCCAGGCCCGATAGAAATGAGGTCTCTCGTTTCGGTATCTCGTGTGGCGGAGTGATGACCTCGACGAGCGGGAGGTTAGTCTTGGTGAGTTGGGATAGTTGCTTACGGTTAGGCTTTGTCGGAAAAATGTATGATGGGGCTCACGCGTGCGTTCTGAATCTGCCTGCACGTGCTGGTATCTGCGCTACTGTCTGCCGTCAGGTACAGCCACTGGCAAGCCTCGTCCTTTGTTGGATACCTTCATAGAAAGGTATTCGCGCTCTTGGGCCCTCTGGACTTGGCTTTGTGACTGCAGTACTCAGAGCACCGGACCTAGTGGGTTAGATCTGGAAACTCGCGGGTGAGCTTCCTCTGCGTTTCTGAAGCTCCTAGTTATTCGGAAAATGTAAATTTTGAGAACTACGGGAAAAATCAAGTAATTTAAAGAAAATAGAATCACGTTGAGATCGGGGTTTGGACCCTGCCGTAGAGTCGTAATTGTTGATCGGATTGATGGACACCCCCCCCCCCCCCTCCTTGAAACTAATAATTTTGTTTTAGCGCCACGACAGGTCCGGATATTTCCATATAGAGCTTGTCACGGGAATGAAGACGTTCTTATTCGAAACTGATGAATTTAATCCGGTACCCAACGACGCCACCGTTCAGTTAGGGACTTTGTGAAAATGAATTGTTATTAGGGCTCGATCAGGAATAGTGTAGACGGCGATTACTTCGTGTTAGGGCAAAGATTATTTCGACGCCTCTCCGCATCGGCTTTTCGGCGAACACCCTGTATAGTCTATTCTCTGCGTTTTGTTTTCCCTGGCTGCGGCCTTCTCTCACAAATTGCGAAACAACAACGAACTAGCGCGTATACGGGGCCTGCTCAAAACGTTCTCCACATTAAATTAGTATCTTGACTTGAGTAATTGTTTCGCGTACACCATCGGTTCGAAAGTTTTTGGAAGGGCGAAATTTGGTTCAACATTTCCGGTTATAGGCACTTTCGATCACGGGAATCTTTCTGAGCGTTGGGGGCAATTCACGGCGAAAACAGGTTTAAAGCCCCCACAAAGGCCAGCCATATCCAATCCCTTCCAAACGGGCAAAAGAGAACCATAGCCCAAAAAGAGCGTTAGCCTTTGAAAAGAGGCTCCACAAAAAGGGGGCCACCGCACACACCGGCCCACAAATCTTAGATTGCATTCGTGGTCGAAGTCACTCTTCTCTTTGCAGTGTCTAGAAGCCGGGCCTAACCCTAACATAACCTTTAACACTAACATAAATGTGGGATCTGATTTGGCCACAAAAAGAACTTTGAACCGCGAAAGCCAGCCAGAATTAAATGTCGGTCAAGGTGTAGAGTCAGGTGTTCGTCGGAGGGTTGGGGTGTTGGGACGTCTGAAATAATTAGGGGAAAGTTACCTCTTCGGTAATAGGTTAGATCTTTTAGATAATTTAGCCTGCGATGTGAAGGTAGGACTAGGTATAGGAGCGAGCCATTATTTAAACATTTTGAATTGTACATAGAAGTCAATAGATTGATGTTATGTTAAAACTTTAACTGTGTCTTATTGCGTTCAAACTCGTAGTCAGACCTGTCTCAACAATCTCGAGAACTCTATAATCGAACAACAAGAAGAGAGGCACAACGGGATGTCGTCCTGATACTAGATGATCATCGGCCAAGCGGTTCCAAAAGCGGGAAAAGTGATTTAATTCAAATAAGTTGAATTGAATGCCAGTATAATGGGTTGCCTACCCATTCAGGGGTACAAGATGATAGCTGGGGTCGTTTCATTGTTTACGTTATCGAAAGGCTGATGCGAGTTATTGGCACTCGTTGAAGTCGACACAGTGATCTGGGATACGTGGAAATTCGCTTCAGTAATTGAGGTAAGTTTTAAAATAACATGCGCCGAGCCGTAGACAAGGCTACACAGCAAAATAATTTAAAGGTTTGTTCACGTTATTGAACGGCTGACGCGAGAGATTTTGGCACTCGCCAAAGTCGACACCGTAATCTGAGATTACATGTAAATTCTGCTTTAGTCATCAAGGTCCAGTTTCAAGAAGAAATTCTTTGAGCCGGAGGTGAGGCTACACAGCCAAATAGCTTAAAGCTTTGTTTACGTTATCAAAAAGCTGATGCGAATTATTGGCACTCGCCGAAAGCTACATACCTAGTGATCTGATATTACGTGTAAACTCCGCTTAAGTCATTTAGGCCAGTTCTACAAAGAAATTCACCGAGCCGTAGGCGAGGCTACACAGCTAAATAATTTGAAGCCTCGTTTACGTGATCGAAAGGCTGATGGGAGCTGTTGACACTCACCTAAGTTGACACAGGGTACTGGGACTACGTGTGAACTCTGCTTCAGTCATTGAGGTCAGTCCCGAAAAGTAATTTGCCGAGCCGTAGGCAAGGCTACAAAGACAAATAATTTAAAGCTTATTTGTTTACGTTATCGAAAGGCTGATGCGAGTTATTGGCACTCGTTGAAGTCGACACAGTGATCTGGGAAACGTGGAAATTCGCTTCAGTAATTGAGGTCAGTTTTAAAATAACATGCGCCGAGCCGTAGACAAGGCTACACAGCAAAATAATTTAAAGGTCTGTTTACGTTATTGAACGGCTGACGCGAGAGTTTTTGGCACTCGCCAAAGTCGACACAGTAATCTGAGATTACGTGTGAATTCTGCTTCAGTCATCAAGGTCCAGTTCCAAGAAGAAATTCTTTGAGCCGGAGGTGAGGCTACACAGCCAAATAGCCTCAAGCTTTGTTTACGTTATAAAAAAGCTGATGTGAATTATTGGCACTCGCCGAAAGCGACATAGTGATCTGAGATTACGTGTGAACTCTGCTTAAGTCATTCAGGCCAGCCCTGAAGAGAAATTCGCCGAGCCGTAGGCGAGGCTACACAGCTAAATAATTTGAAGCCATGTTCAGGTGATCGAAAAGCTGATGGGAGCTATCTCGGGAGCTATTGACACTCACCTGAGTTGATACAGGGTTTTGGGACTACGTGTGATTTTTGTTTCAGTCATTAAGGTCAGTCTCGAAAAGAAATTGGCCGGGCCGTAGGCGAGGCTACACAGACAAATAATGTAAAGCTTTGTTTACGTTATCGAAAAGCTAATACGAGTTATTGGCACTCGCTGTAGTCGAGACCGTGATCTGGGATTACGTGTGAACTTGCTTCAGTCATTAAGGTCAGTTTTGAAATAATATGCGCCGAGCCGTAGGCGGGGCTACACAGAAAAATTATTTAAAGCTTTGTTTACCTCATCAAACGGCTGACGCGAGAGTTATTGGCACTCGCCAAAGTCCACTCAGTAATCTGAGATTACGTGTAAATTCTGCTTTGGTCATCAAGGTCCAGTTTCAAAAAGAAATTCGCTGAACCGGAGGCGAGGCTACACAGCCAAATAATTTAAAGCTTTGTTCACGTAATCGAAACGCTGATACGAGTTATTGGCACTCGCCGAAGACGACACAGTGATCTGATATCACGTGTAAACTCCGCTTTAGTCATTAAGGCTAGTTTTAAAAAGAAATTCGCCGAGCCGTAGGCGAGGCTACACAACTAAATCATTTGAAGCTTTGTTTACGTTATCGAAAGGCTGATGCGAGCTACTGGCACTCGCCGAAGGCAACACAATGATCTGAAATTACGTGTACATTCTGCTTTAGTCACTAAGGCCAGTTTTTGAAAAAATCGCCGAGCCGTAGGCAAGGCTATACAGCCAAATAACTTGAAGCTTTGTTTACGTTATCGAAAAGCTGATGCGAGTTATTGGGACTCGCCGAAAGCGACACAGTGATCTGAGATTACGTGGAAACTCTGCTTTAGCCATCAAGGGCAGTCTCAAAAAGGAATTCGCTGAGTCGTAGGCGAGGCTACACAGCTAAATAATTCAAAGCTTTATCGTTATCGAGAGACTGATGTGAGCTACTGGCACTCGCCGAAGGCGACACAGTGATCCGAGATTACGTGTAAATTCTGATTTGGTCATCAAGATCAGTTTTGTAAAGAAATCCACCGAGCCATAAACGATGACACTACACAACTAAATAATTTGAAGCTTTGTTTACGTTAGCGAAAGGCTGATATGAGCTACTGGCATTCGCCGAAGGCGATATTACGTGTAAATTCTGCTTTAGTCACTGAGGACAGTCTCAAAAAAATTCGCCGAGCCGTAGGCGAGGCTATACAGCAAAATAATATGAAGCTTTGTTAATGTTATGGAAAAGCTGATGCAAGTTATTGGCACTCGCTAAAGTCTACACAGGATTCTAGCATTGTGTGAACTCTGCATTTAGTCATAAAGGTCAGATGGAAAACTAAACTCGCCGAGCCGTAGGCGAGGCTTCATGAAAATAAAACCATCAATAACAATGTGACGCTCTGCTTGTAGGTACTGCGTTGTATTATGCAGCGAGAAATTCAATTCTCAAATGCGACACTGGGAAATACGTGTGTGAACTTTGCTTTAGGCATCAATGCTAGTAATTACCTGGGGAATGAAATTTACCAAGCCGCAGGCGAGGTTGCATTTATAAATCATAACTTTAAGCTCTGCTTGCATTGAAGCGGAATATTTCCACCAACCTAAAGCTACGTACAGGGCTGTAGGGTTACTTGTAAACTCCGCTTTATTAATCGAAACTAGTTGAAGGGTGAGATCTTACTCTGAACCGAAGGCAAGGTCACACGCCTGTGCAATTATAGCCAAGGAGGGAGCCCTGTTTGTATGAGACTGGAACAATTTAATGACACTCGCCGAAGGCGACACTGTACCTAGGCAAGTAAAGGTGGGTTTAGTCAGCTTCATTAAACTCATATCAATTTTAGTCTGGAACTAAAATCACGGTTAAATAAGGCTGACTAAACTCACCCTTAGTAATTTAGGTAATCAGGATTACTTGTAAACTTTGCTTTAGCCGTTAACGCCAGTTGACAAATGGAGTTTGCCGAGCCGAAGGCGAGGCTTAATAATTAACAATGTAATGATTCAAAGCCCAGTTTGTTGTTTTAAACATCCCGAGAGAGGCGATTCCGCGGGAGAATCGGCCAAAGCAGCGCATGATTATGACAAACAAACTCGCATCTCGCCCCGCGCGTGTGAACCGAGGTGTGAACCGGAGCTTTGATATTCCACACGGCGCGTCTTCCGCGAGCCCATAGTGGTGGAGAGCCAGAGGTGGGCATGTCACCGCCGACTAGCGATCCTCCCGTCTACCCGTTCCATGCGGCAATTTTGAAAAATTGCCTCTTCCTCAAGTCCTTGGGTTTTCAGGAATCGAGTGGGTCATGTATAATACATCCAGTAGGCCAGGTTTGGTCCAGCAAAATCGATGGGGCTGCGCATGGAACGAGCGGGCGGTTCCGAGCCTTCGACAACCCGGAGCCGCAGTCAACTCCGGAGTCTGGTCCGGGGAGCGTCGCGTGAACCGTCCGTACGTGTGTCGATATCGCGCGCACATTCCGGAGTTTCGGTTCGCCGTCAACGTGGTTTTGGTCGGTGGTCGTGTTGAGCCCTCTGTGCTTTGTGTAATCCGGTGTACCCGTCGTACTTACTGGCACACACACCCGGAATGATGTCCTGAAAATTGGTACTTTTTCCCAAAAAGACAACAGTCGCGTTCTGTTCAACGCCGGTGTTGTAGAATGAAAAACACCTCAAGACTTCTAAAGTGAAAGACGATTCTCGGTTCATAAGAATAGATTCTTTCTGTTTATAATAGATTCCTAGTTGGGAAATTCTTCTCCAGAAAGTAGTCAGTAATAATAATTATAAATAAGGTGCTAGTGAAATTCTATAGATTTTGATTAAAAAGGCAGTGTTGATAGATTTTTCAAATACTCTAGAGCTTAAGACCAAAGTTTAGTGCGTTATGTGTAGTGATTGTTGAAGGAGGTACCTAGCTGCAGATTATAATTGGTGAGTTTATTTGCTTTACAGTAGTTTGATCTCTCATGCTCGGTTTTCTATGAAACTCCCCTGAATAATTAATACCGCAATCTTGTCATTTGTATTTACTATCCAAAGAAGATGAAATAGCTACAATACAACTGCAATACAACTGCACAGTTGGTGTCGTTGACAGTGGCCTCAGTTTGCTTTGCTAGCTATATTATGTATGTAATATCAGTACATAACCTAGTCATTAGGTATATATATGTATGTTTCGATACTCAAGTAGTAGCATATGACAACTGCTTTCACCTAAGGTTATTATCCTTTCAAAGTGTTGTTTTTGTCCTTACTGTTTCGTTGCTATTTTTCTTGTTGGATACTCAAAATTTTCAAAAAAAAACTGCGTTTTTTGAATGAAGTATAAAAAATTGGCCTATTGAGCTCGCTAATTCAATTTCAGAAAAACCTTTCTGCCCTTTTCGTACAGCCTTAACGCAAATCATCATTCGATCTTTGTATGCTACGTATTGCTCATATGATGAATACCGACATAAATACCTATCCAGGTATATCCAATTTGAGTCCAGAGATGGAGTACAATATATTATTCGAGATATTACCTAATTAATCTTGAGAGTTGAAAAGAATTATCTATATTCGTCAAAAAGCAATCGCCCAAGGGAACACGAGACTATGCCATGTGTAGGCCGAGCTTTAGCCGCCTAATAGGATTATCTCGAAACGCAATCGCGCGACATATATACGACTACTATAAATGTGTCACTCGAGATTTAGTCTTACAAAACGATCCGGGAAAGCAATAGCTAAACACCACCGATTCTCCATTCTATTCTGTGATCTCCAATAAATCAATTGTTTGATAGAATTCATTAGCAAATTTTTTCCCATGTGGTAGCCAAATGCCTTACTAGCTAATTAGTGACGCGCATTAATGGATCAACGAGATTCCCACTTCCCTACCCAGTAACCAGCATCTCGCTAAATCACTCCTCCCTTTGAAAACGCGAGCTTTAATCCCACCGCTGCCACCATTATTATGCCAGCTACTATAAATTTTGAGAAAAGTTGTTTCTATAACATCAAGATTTATGGAGTAAACCTAGGATAACGAACGAACGATATTAGGAGGGTAAGCACAAAAGCTTCCCCTTAGGGGGGCCGCAGGAGGCCCTGTCAAGTTGACGGTCTAAGAACTCCTACCAAACCATCTTTCAATTTCGTTGTATCACTCAAATGGGGTGACGGATGATGTGACTCCATCGCGAATATCGATGGCATTGGTCGCCATGTCTCTCCCAACCTTCATGCTTGAAAAAATAACTTCTTCGGGAGGTCAGAGAAATTACTATTAATTTTTTTACAGGACGCAAAGGTGGATGTTTTGTGTTCCTACCTCTTATAATGGCATTCCCAAAATCCTATTATGAAGTCAATTTTTCAAATTCTCAATTCTGGGCTGATTGGTAGGCTAAGATATAAGTATTTTTCAACAACCAGTTCGGACGTACCTTTTTCAATGTCCAACTGGATTTATTGAAATAATCGCAGGGGTGGATAGACTGAACTATTTTCTAAACATTATGTCGAGAAAAGCAATCCTAAACCGGACATGGAGAGCACATAAATTATTTTTCTTCCGGTTAGTCGAATTGCGGTGCCTAGTACGCCCGTCAGGGAGAACGCTGGGCATCGCCAGACTAAACCAGTATGAAAACAGCCTAAACGAATTCAAAAATGCCTGAAACACTGATTATGTGGTTCGACATTCGATTCTGAGTCAGCACTCAGAGTTTAGTCAGTTTTGAATTTGTTTAGTTAGGCTGTTTTCATACTAGTTTAGGCTGGCGAAACTCAGCGTTCTCCCTGACGGGCGTAACTAGTAGGCATCGCAATTCGACCGACCGAAAGAAAGATAATTTGTGTACTCTCTACGCGCGGTTTAGAATTGATTTTATCGACATAATGTTGAGAAAATAGTTCAGTGTGTCCACCTCTAATGATGACTTCAATAACCTCCAGTTGGACACTGAAAAAAGTACGTCTGAACTGGATGTTGAAAAATACCTACTTCTTAGCCTACCAATCAACCCAAAATTGAGAATTAAAAAAATTGACTTCATAATAGGATTTTGGGAATGCCAAATAACAGGTTGAGACATAAAACATGCTAACTTCGCATCTCCTTGTATGTATAAAAAATAAACGTGATTTCTCGGACCTCCCGGAGAAATTATTTTTTCAAGCATGAAGGATGAAAAAACATGGCGACCAATGCCACCGAGATCCACAATGGAGTCACACCATTCCCATTTCAGTGATACAACGAAATTGCAAGATGGTTTGGTAGGAGTTCTTGGACCGTCAACTTGACAGGGCCTCCTGCGGCCCCCCCTAAGGGGGAGCTTTTGTGCTTCCTCTTCTAATATTGTTCGTTAGACCTTGTAGAACACTCATGCAAGAAGAATTTTCTGTATCATCAAATGCCGTATAGTACCGTTTTTTAATATGTACTGTGGGATTTCACTTTATTTTACCATATTAAAATGTATAATTATTATAAGCCACGCAAAGTTTTAAAAATTCCCCTTTTAACGAAACAGGCACAAAAATGCGAACTTGTGTTAACCCATGGTCGGGCAGTTTTGATACGGTTACATTTGGGACTTTCGACCATAGTGTCGCCCGTCCTAAGACTGTAAATGGGTCGCGCGACGAGATTTTATTACTTTGAATGAGGGTGGCCTTTCCGTCTGCAGGCACAGAAGCGAGGAACTAGACCAGCATGGAGGCAGAAAGACGTGGGTAGTTTCTCGAAGAGGCTGTGTGTTTTGCGTGTTTTGTAGGTAAATATTAATTTTTGTTGTATTTTTTAAATTACTTGTGTATTCGTTTGTCGTTTTCTATTTGAATACTACTTGGTTTCGATTGATCGTTAAGATGCGAACGAAAACGGGCACAACGTAGGATTTCGATGATCAGAGGCCAAACACGTGAAAATGTCACTGGGGGGTGCCGGGGGCGTACCATTACAGTACAGACCCCACTAGGAATCTAATCCCAAAGCCAAATTGATCCCAGGATTGAATCCCGAAGAGAAAAACCGGGATCCCCAAAATTGGGATCCCGGAACTTGGAGGTACAATCCCTTTCGGGATCCCGGAATTGTTTGAGACCTCAGATTGACATTTGAAGCCCACCTCCCGCTGCTTAAGGTGAAAAAAATGAACTGAAAGTTCATTTATTGAGCTGGGTCGTCTGGGTCGTCAATCGTCGACCATCGTCATCGTCAATCCTGTTAATCCTACGGGAAGAAGTGGAGGACGCCCGCGGGTTCACGGTCGTGGATTTCGAGAGGGCGGTTCCGGTCACGTCTATTTTGTGGATTGTGACTGAATGTAACAGATGATGCTTGACTGAAATCAATGAGCGTAGAGAACAATTTACCTGAATGCGTAGGTATGCATTCCTTTCGTAGAACCACCGGCAGTTTCAATAGACTACTGACCTCAATTTTTTTTCCAATCAAACTATAGTTTTTTACGATTTTGAGTAAACGACATATTTCGGTTTGCGAACCCTAAAAAGATTATGCCATTTTATAAGAATTTTATATCGAAATAGGTAACTTTTCTTTGTGAATCCATGAGACAGAATGAGTGTCCAAAGTGTTATCAATCTAAATTCAAGGGCGATTTAAAGAAGCACATGTTGAAACATGCTTCTGCTGAAGACATCGTTTGGTCTCAATGTGCAAAATGTTCATATAAATCCAAACTGAAGGGCGATTTGAACAAGCACTGCTAAGACATGCTGCTGCTGAAGACATCGATTGGTTCCAATGTGCAAAGCGAGGTGCAAAGTGTTCTTATAAATCCAAACTGAAGGGCAATTTGAAGACGCACATGTCAAGGCATGCTACTTCTGAAGACATCGTTTAGTTTCAATGTGCAGTGTTAATATGAATCCAAACGGAAGGACCATTAAAAAAAGCACATGTTGAAACATGCTGCCGCAAAAGACATCATTTTGTTTCATTGTTTAAAGTGTTCATATAAATCGCCATATTTCACTCCAAGGCCGAACTTTTCCAGTCGCCCTTTAGGCCCTTCAGTCTTCCCTTTAGGTCACTATGTGCGACATATCCGTACTCTTTAGGACACTTGCTTTCTTGAAAGGTGAATTGACAGACGACGACCGAAAGAGTTGGTACGCGTGATCTCTGGATCTCACCCCATTCGATTATTTCGTATGGGGATACTTCAAAGTCGATAAATCTACATCAACAGACCACATTTGGACTGAACTTGCAAGATCAAATTCGTGAGGAATGTCCCTTGATCAGTGTAGAAGTTATTCAAAATGTTATCCGAGAATTTTCGGGCAGGTTGAGGTACTGCTAAGAGACTAACGGGTAGCAGTTTAAGCATTTGATCCAATAAAAAGAGTTTCAAATCAATTTTTAGGAAAACGAACAATTAATTTTTCTGCAATAAAATGTTTAAATCAAGAACTTTGACATTTCATACAGGGTGAGTCATTGATATGGGCGTTACTATGATATGCTCGATGATATGATACGTTAATGTTAACGTAATGTTATCGGCAATGGTAATGTTAGCATTTCAAAGCAACGAGTTTCAATGGGTAATGCTTACCATTGCCACAAACATGATTTTGAACGTCACCATTTGAAACTCATTGCTTTGAATGCTAACATTACCATTGCCGGATAACATTACGTCAACATCAACATCATTGTGGATGGCCTATCAGGGTAATCCAGCAATGGATTCTCGATCATCTCTTCGGCCGCCATTCAACGGTCAGCTCAGAACTGACACGGATCGGGAAAATCCGACTGTCTAATTGAAACAAAGCATTGTGATGGCCTCAGCAGGTGTTGAGGCACTGTGTTTTCTGCACAGTGCTCTGAATGTCGGCAACTGTTGTTGTGGGTAGTGTCAAAGAAAACTTGAAACTATAAGTTACAAGATGCTGTCATGCCCCTGTTGATAAGTCCCTCACTTTTATTGTCAGAAGCCATTCAAATTGTGACAATACTAAAAAACACTTTGTATAATGTGACTGCTGTCACCGTCATCTCGACGCAATGCATCTGCAATTCTGTTCAGTGACCCCTGCAACGAGCAAACAGCCGAGACACCGAAACACTGTGGAGAACGTTGAATGTGCAATGAGTCATCATGAACACTATGACAGCGACAGCCAGGGATCAGTAGCTAGTCGGAGAGCTAGACAGGCGGCGTTGCCATTTAAATTGACAGGTGCACATTTTTCAATTTGGCGCCTCCACGCATGCGCACATGCCCAAACAAAGTATCATTTCTGGTTCCTTTGCTGCGTGCGCAGCAATATTGTGTGCAGCAGCAAAGTAGCAGTAGGTATAGTTGCAAAATGGTGCTATTTTGTTGTGTCCGTGATAGATGCTCATTTGTGATGCAATGTAACGCTTATTCATACAAAATTTGCATTTGATAATATCAAAATAATCTACGTAAGCCCACCTAAGGCTCCTATCCAATGTTCATCAGGACTGCTGCCGGTCTCAACGGATTTTGTGCGTGAGTAGAGAGTTGAAATACAATAGAATAGCGCAACAGCAGGCGTAGGTACCGATCGTTACTATTATTAGATTGTTCCCGGTTTTCAGACATGGAGGAGATACATCGGTGTCAACAATGTTCATATGAGTTTGAACTCAAGTTTCAACTAGAACACCACGTTCAAAGGGTTCATAAAACCGTTAACGTGGCAGAACTGTTCCATGCCATCATAGAACCCGAGCAGTTTTTGTGCATTTGCTGCCAGTTCAAGAGTTATTACAATTGGGACTTGTACGAACACTGCAAACACAAACATCACGGTAGGATCAACGACGACAACATCGAACGAAGCTCGTTTTGCAATGAAGAATCTCATGAATTTCTATCCGATTGTGACCGATTCGAGTCCGATTCCGCATTGCTTCTGGTGAAACACGCGAATTTCCATCGATTGGCAACAATACTTGCAACACCACCACACAGCCAAGCAGTTGACCTCGTTGAAGATTTTCCGCCCACTGAAGGTTGGGGCAAACTCAAGCCAAAGGAAAGTTTGAAAAAGCACAAGTTGGTTCATGCTTCCCATAAAACGATCAAGTGGTTTCAATGTGCAGAGTGTTCTCATAAATCCAAAAAGAAATCCAATTTGAAAATGCACATGTTAAGACATTCTTCCGCTGAAGACATCGATTGGTTCCAATGTCCAAAGTGTTCTTTCAAATCCAAACATAAGAGCTCTTTAAACAGACACATGCTGAAACATGCTGCCGCTGAAGATATCGATTGGTTTGAATGTGATGAATGCTCGTTCAAAACCAAGCGTAATTCGACTTTGAGAAGGCACATGTTGAATCATGCTTCCGCTGAAGACATCGTTTGGTTTCAATGTGCAAAATGTCCATATAAATCCAAACTAAAGGACGATTTAAAGAAGCACATGTTGAAACATGCTGCTGCTGAAGACATCGATTGGTTCCAATGCGCAATGTGCTCGTATAAATCCAAACTGAAGGGCAATTTGAAGACGCACATGTCGAGACATGCTACCTCTGGAGACATCGTTTAGTTTCACTGTTTCAATGTGCAAAGTGTTCATATAAATCTTTGCGGGAACCGTATTTGAAAGTGCACATTAAAACATGCTTCCGCTGAAGGCGCATGGTTTGGTTTCAATGTTCAAAGTGTTCTTATAAACCCAAACTATTAGTCGAATATACCGTATGATCAAAAGCTTACCTACTTGAGAGAGGCTGTGGTCCTGGTCATTGGCAGGCAAACAAGGCTGATTTTGAGTGCAAACCACTTAGAACACCGTCTAGAAGAAAATATTTGAAATAAAAATTGCGATACGGTTCACTCTCTTTTTAGTTTCACTCCATATAAGTCACGCGAGCACAGAGCGAATTGGGGTGCTGGGTGGGTAAGAAAATAGAAAAAACGACAAAAAGGTCGCAAGCATAGTAAGAAAGAGAAGAAAGAGAAGAAATAGGGAAGTGTGGAAAATAAAGAAAATCAAACAGAACTGCGGGGCACTGGAGCGAATTGAGGTGCTGGGCGGGTCATAAACAAGAGAAAAACGAAGAGAAGAAAAGGGCTAAAGGCATAGTTGGACAAGGAATATGGAACGTTAACGAAAAATACCGAGAGAAAAGTAAATTTGAAAGCTTAATCAGAACTACTGGAAAATACAATTGAATACGGGACCACTGAGCGAATTGGGATGCTGGGTGGGTAAGAAAGGAAAAGCAAACACGACAAGTATGAGTAAACTACGAGAGGGAAGCAAATAGGGGAAGGGAGTAACCGGGGGAAGGCGGGCACCTCAGGTTCCTGGCCAGCAACCTTCTATCGACCATAATCTGGTACAAATCGTCGTCTCTGGAGTTCATCACCTGTAACAGGGTCGTCGAAGTTGACGTTTCATTCTTGTGCACTTGCAATCCGGCACACAAACGCATAACTTTAGAGGTTAGGAATTTCGACATTCGTCGCGGTACTCCAGCGAATACTCCCGAAAGACACCCGAATATCGCAATAGTAGTGGAAACGAATCGAAAACATCCGGAAACGAATGGAAGCCATCCCTGCGTAGGAAAAAGTAGTACCACTTGGATACATCGATTTCTTGAAACTCAGCGCAGACCCAGCATTCATCCTCACCCTCATGGACTTGAAACTGTCTGTAGTAGTGAACGTGATGTGTTTCGTTACCGGTAAAAGTGTAGAAAAAATGGAGTTTTCTTAACTGTACTAAACAATGACTGTACCCTGGGAAAGTTTTTGATCATGCGGTACCTAATACCACAAGAGCTAATAGTCTTATCGATAAAATTTCTGAAGTTCCTATCTCAAAAGCTTTGTTTCCAAGAAATTTATTTCATACCTATTCTCTACCTATCCTACAGTATTGACCCAAGTGATGACCTTAGACTGAGGTATTTTATAAGTTTTTTTTTATCACCAATTTCATAAACTTGAACAACAAAATTCTTCGTGTGTGTCCATAATTAGGTATACAGAAATCTTGATGAATCGTCAGATGAATCTTCAAACGGAAATCAAAATCATGATAATTTATATGGATGATTTTATAAAATATGGATTAATTTTTCTCAGTGTAGGTACTTGAAGCTATATAGACTTGCTAAATTGCGACAGAGAAGTCCCAAATTTTCAAAAAAAAAAGTCGCGAAATATCGAAGTGATAGTCCCACGGGCTCCAATCATCAGCCCCAGAATGGTGATATCCTTGCGACCATGGACTTCTTTTGAAAAACAGAACGATTGGCTTATAGATACGTACTCTGGTTTTTAATGTTAACCAGAAGGATTGCTCTACCCTGGGTATATCTGGTTGACTTGTGGCGGTAACTGCAGGTTACCTAACAAAATTCTAATAGGCTACTTCGTTTGGGCAGGTGCGCATGCTTGAAGACTCAAAATTTTGTAAACATTCGTACACCTGTCAGTTGAATGGCAACGCTGCATGCTCTGTCTAGCCGCCTGACCAACTACTGGTTTCTGGCTGTCACTTTTACACACACCGTAAACGCATCTCTTCGTAGCTTTTTTGAACTTCTTTCTCGGTACAGTTATATCCAACAAGTTGTGTTCTATCGTCAAAACATGAGCAAATGAAATGAAGGTCGGGTAGAAACGAGAAATGTCATCATAATTGTCACAAGTGACAGTTGGCGCCGATGTCTTGTTGTTTTGAGCGCTGTTGCCATTTTCGTTGTTCCTGAACTTCCACAAATGATCATTGAACTTAATTTCAATGAAACATTTCCTTTGAATATAAAAAATGGTATCTAACATTCAACCAAATTATTTGTGGAATTTTAGGCACACTACAATATTTTTTAGTGTTAATTTTCAATATCAGTGTACGAAACTATGAAATTCGCGCCACACATGCGCACTCAAAAAAACCGAAACGAAGGGACCTATTTGTGCTCCTAAAAAATACATAGACGGGTACAAAAATATTACCAATATCTTTGTATTGCAAGCTCCAACTTTGGTAATTGTTCAACTCCTACGCAAATGCCTTGAATATTGATGCGAACATTACATAATCGATCTCAGGAATGTTCTTAGGCCGAACTGATGGCCGCACGAGTGTTGCAAATATCGGCGTGTCCCCTTTTGTGTCTTTTTTTGCCGTTTGAGGAAACAGAGGTCCTTTTTGTGCCTTCAAGTGTTGTTTGGGCACTTCGATAATAAGCCCCTTGCGTTTTCAGTATCTTTAGGAACTCCAATAAGCTCATTCCTTTGGCAAATTCTTGCACAGTCTATTGTGTACGTCTCTCTTGTGCGGTTCGGTACTGGGGCCCCATTGTACCTTCCTGTCTTTGGAAGTCTTGATGGGGTCCCACTTGTGTCGTTTTGTATCTGTCGGATATCTTGCATGTTTCTTAGGTTCGCTTTCGCCGTTCGAGGCCAAAGCCGGCGCCCTTGTGTCTTCTTGAGTTGATTGAAGCCATGAAGCCCCCATCGGCCCCCTGGTGTCGTCGAGTGTCTCTTGGAGCCCTGAAATATCAATTTTCATCTTTTCATCTTCAAAAATCTTCGATTTTTTCAACAATAAAATGTTGACAAAAAAAATTATAATTTTGAAAATATCTCTGGAAACAATTGATATTTTTGAAATCGGTTTGCTGAACCTTCAATAGCGTGGAGCCGTGAAATGATGAATATGTATTGTAACTTTCATAACTGTACCCAGTGATGTAAAATACCCGGGTTTTTATATTTAAGGGTAAATACCCAGGGTGAATACCCGGTATTTACCCAAAATCGGGTCTCTAATAGGGTATCTATTTTCATCAATTGTTATTAACAATTGGAGGAACAACAACAAACAATTATGATTTTTTCGCTCACAGCGGCAAAATAATAATAAGTGCTTTGGAGTTTATGCTTATAAAGCCTTGGAACTTGGAAAAAAAAATCATTCAACCTCCAACCGTCAACACTGTCAACCGAGCTGACAACAGTGTCAACTTTTCTGTCAAACTGGGTAGGGTAGGTAAATATTGCTCAGGAAAATACCGGGTAAATACCCGATTTATATTTACCTACCTACCCGGTAAATACCCGACTCACATCACTGACTGTACCTCTTTCGGTTCATTATTTAACATTTTGTATGTCTTCATCACATTTTACCCCCTCTCCCGCTGCCCAGTCGCGGGTCTCAGATTTTCGCCATCGCGATCCTAGTTCAGCATGATCTAAGGAACAATTTGGCACCAACCACTATACTCTAGTCTCAACTTGCACACGGGATACCATAAGAAAACCTACTAACTGTGAAAAACGTGGAATGTGCAATGCGTGCTTTCCACCTAGCCCCAAGTTCGGTACACCTGCCATTTATGCATGTGCGGGTTCCAAACGGTGCTTTCCATCTACGTGTTCCTACCATAGTTCCTACTCGGTTCTGCGCCGTTCATTGGATCACCTAAAATTTTGTGCCACACTATGGAAAATGTGCCGTCTGGTAGTATTTGTACCGCCGTCTAGGTGGAAAGTACCCAGTGAGTCATGAACTCATGAACACTATGACAGCGACAGCCAAGGATCAGTAGCTAGTCAGGGGGCTAGACAGGCGGCGTTGCCATTTAAATTGACAGGTGCACATTACCCAGGGCACACCTGCCCCAACGAAATATCCTTCGTTTCTTGTTCCTTCGCTGCGTGCGCAGCAATATTGTGTGCAGTAGCAAAGTAGCAGTAGGTAGTTGCAAAATGGTGCTATTTGTTGTGTCTGTAGTACTTAGATGCTCATTTGTGATGTAATGTACCTAACGTTTATTCATACAAAATTCGCATTTGATAATATCAAAATAATCCACGTAGGCACCCAAGCATCCAAGGCTCCTATCTAATATTCATCAGGACTGCTGACAGTCGGAATGGATTTTGTGCGTGAGTAGAGAGTTGAAATGCAATAAAATAGCGCAACAGCAGGCGTAGGTACCGACCGTTACTATTATTAGATTGTTCCTGATTTTCAGTCATGGAGGAGATACAGCGGTGTCAACAATGTTCATATGAGTTTGAACTCAAGCTTCAACTGGAACACCACGTTCAAAAAGCCCATAAAAATGTTTACGCGGCAGAACTGTTCCATGCCATCGTAGAACCCGAGCAGTTTTCGTGCATTTGCTGCCAGTTCAAGGGTTATTACAATTGGGACTTGTACGAACACTGCAAACACAAACATCACGGCAGGATCGACAACGAAAACATTGGAAAAAGCTCATTTTGCAATGAAGAATCCCATGAATTTCTATGCGATTGTGGCCGATTCGAGTCTGATTCCGCATTGCTTCTGGTGAAACACATGGATTCCCATCGATTGGCAACAATACTTGCAACACCACCACACAGCCAAGCAGTTGATCTTGTTGAAGATTTTCCACCCACTGAAGGTTGGAGCAACCCCAGGCTGAAGAAACATTTGGAAAAGCACACGCCGGTTCATGCCCCTCATAAAAAGATAGATTGGTTTCCATGTGCAAATTGTTCATTCAAATCCAATCAGAAATCAATTTTGAAAGTGCACATGTTGAGACATGCTACCGCTGAAGACATCGATTGGTTCCAATGTGTCAAGTGTTCTTATAAATCTAAACAAAAGGCCGTTTTAAAGACACACATGTTGAAACATGCTGCCGCCGAGGATATCTTTTGGTTTCAATGTACAAAGTGTTCTTATAAATCCAAACGGAAACGCGATTTGAAGATGCACATGTTGAAACATGCTGCTGCTGAAGATATCGATTGGTTGCAATGTACCAAATGTTCTTATAAATCAAAACTGAAGAGCTATTTGAAAAAGCACATGTTAAAACATGCTGCCGCTGAAGACATCGATTGGTTCCAATGTCCAAAGTGTTCTTATAAATCCCAACTGAAGGGCGATTTAAAGAGGCACATGTTGAAACATGCTTCCGCTGAAGACATTGATTGGTTCCAATGTGCCAAATGTTCTTATAAATCTAAACATAAGGTCGTTTTAAAGAAACACATGCTCACACATGCTGCCGCTGAAGACATCGATTGGTTCCAATGTGCAGAGTGTTCTTATAAATCCAAAATAAAGAGCAATTTGAAGAGACACATGCTCACACATGCTGCCGCTGAAGACATCGATTGGTTCCAATGTCCAAAGTGTTCTTATAAATCCCAACTGAAGGCCGATTTAAAGAGGCACATGTTAAAACATGCTGCTGCTGAAGACATCGATTGGTTCCAATGTGCCAAGTGTTCTTATAAATCTGAAGAAAAGATCGTTTTGAAGAGACACATGCTCACACATGCTGCCGCTGAAGACATCGATTGGTTCCAATGTGCAGAGTGTTCTTATAAATCCAAAAAGAAGAGTAATTTGAAGATGCACATGTTGAAACATGCTGCTGCTGAAGACATCGATTGGTTCCAATGTGCCAAGTGTTCGTATAAATCCAATCGAAAGGTCGTTTTGAAGAGACACATGCTCACACATGCTGCCGCTGAAGACATCGATTGGTTCCAATGTGTAGAGTGTTCTTATAAATCCAAAGCGAAGAGCAATTTGAAGATGCACATGTTGAAACATGCTGCCGCTGAAGATATCGATTGGTTGCAATGTACCAAGTGTTCTCATAAATCAAAACTGAAGGGCTATTTGAAGAAGCACATGTTAAAACATGCTGCTGCTGAAGACATCGATTGGTTCCAATGTGCCAAGTGTTCTTATAAATCGAAACTAAAGGGCGATTTAAAGAGACACGTGTTGAAACATGCTCTTGCAAACGACATCGTTATATTGTGATAAATGTTTATATAAAACCAAGCATTAGAATTTTAAAAGGCACATGCTGGGACATTCTTCCGCTGAAGACATCGTGTGATTCGAAAGTGTAAAGTGTTCGTTCAAATCTAAATACAAGTCCGATTTGAAAAAAACAGCTATTGGTATTTGCTCGTTGCTCTCGCTATGAAGACATCGTTTGGTTCGAATGTGCAGAGTGTTCGTATGAAATCAACAACAAAACACAAAGCAAATTTGAGAAAAGTATCTGCATGTTGAAACATTTTGCCATTGGAACCGTTTTTGTTCCAGTGTTCCAGGGTACTGGCAAAATTTGTTTGGAGACTAGGAGGGCTACGATCAAAATAAGCCCTATGCTTCTATAAGAGTTCACCAGAGGTGCGAAAGCCACGACAAAATGCAAGAAGGTCCATAGTCCAGTCAAATTAAGCAAAAATCTGGCCAAACCGGAAATAAATTCGGAAGTTGACGAAATTTGGTGGATCGATGCAGAATTCAACGTGGAATAACATACTGAAAATTCCAAAAATTCCAACGCTTGGCTTTTTTTCTAGGACCAATAAAAGAGCGCCATCCTTGTAAATTTTTTTTTTTCATAACTTGTGAACTATCACATGAAGATCACAAAAACCAGCGAAGCAAATGTACCCCGTTAAATTCTCAAGATATCAGTAATTAATTCATCACTTTGTGGTTAATAGTCTCTGAGATACAGCGTTTGCTAGAACGCAGTGAAAATGACTCAAAATTTATTTCCGGATTTTACGTAACAATTTGCATAGTGTCAGTTCAGGGGCTGTAACGTGGACTGAAAATGTGCGGATTTCAACGTGTTTCACATTTTTGGAAAGCCAATTCAACATTCGGTATCACACTTTTGTCTAGAAGTCGCCAGCTTCAAAATGGTACTTTTCCTCAACCTTTGAAATCGATACTTGAAGTCCCGAAGAATCCCCAAAGATCGATTATTTCGATACCATGCCATTCGTCTACTTTTTCATGTAGAGCAAAACCATCCAGGAAATATGTAAATAATTGGATACCAAAACCATAGGATGTTTCAGAATGTTTTTCCCAGTGATGGTTCCTGAGTTATATGGGTTGAAAGACTAAAACGACCTATTTGGAGAAAAAGATAGGTAGTCCGGACACTAACTGCTGAATACTGTACGGACCTTGCATTTGATGATACAAAATGCCACTCAGCAGACGTAGTGAATATATTTATGTACTTTCCATGTCTGTCAAGTGGCATCTCACACCTAAAATGCAAGGTCCGTACAGTATTCAGCAGTTAATGTCCGAACTACCAATTTTCTTTCCAAGTAGGTCGTTTTAGTCTTTTAACCCATATACCTCAGGAACCATCACTAGGAAAAAGATTCTGAAACATGTTATTTCTTTGGTATTCAATCCTTCACATAATCTCCAGATGGTTTTTCCATACTTGGAAAATGAAGCAAATGGTATGGTATGGAAATAATCGACTTTTGGGGATTCTTCGGAACTTCAAGTATAAATTTGAGAGGTCGAGGAAAAGTACCATTTTGAAGTTGGCGACTTCTAGACAAAAGTATGATACCAAATGTTGAATTGGCTTTCAAAGATTGTGGAACACACTGAAATCCCCACATTTGCTGTCCACGTTACAGCCCTTGAACTGACACTATGCAAATTGTAACGTAAAATCCGGAAATAAATTTTGAGTCATTTTCACTGCGTTCTAGCAGACGCTGTATCTCGTAGACTATTAACCACAACGTGATGAATTTGATACTGATCTCTTGAGAATTTAACGCGCTACATTTGCTTTGCTGGTTTTTGTGTTCTAAAGGTGATAGTTTCCAAGTTGTTTAGAAAAAATCGAAAGCTTACAAGGATGGCGCTCTTTTATTGGTCCTAGAAAAAAGCCAAGCATTGGAATTTTCGGGAATTTCAGTATGTTATTCCACGTTAAATTCTGCATCGATCCACCAAATTTCGTCAACTTTCGAATTTCTTTCCGGTTAAAACCTATTTCGACTGAACTACCAGTAAACTTTCGAAGAACACAAGGAGACACAAACGGGACACATTAGTTCCGAAAGCCACAAGCACAAGAAGACACAAAAATGTATCCAAGCGACATATGAAGACATAAGGAGACCCGCAGGGCCCTCAACTAAACATGAAGACATAAAGGCTGTTCTGGCATCACACACATGAAATAGAGGGCAAAACTATCATTTAAATATTTTCCGACACACGAAGCTTAACGATGACAGCCCGCGAAATTTGAAAAATCTCTCAGTGACTACGTCTCATTGACGTCAGTGAGATGTTACACTTCGATCAGTTGAAAGAAGTAACAATGTTACGTCCGGTAGATGTCTCATGTGTGATGTTCAATTTAAGTTTATTTCGAAACATCTCTCAGGCATTACATCGTATAACTTCGAGGATGAACATCGGGTATGTATCACTTCACTCGAACTCTCTATATGTAGTTGATTCAGAAGCAGTTTTCAAAGAAAAACGATCGTGACAACAACAACAACTTGGTTTTAATAGTTAATCTCTTCTCTACGTATCTATTCTACATAAAAAACTAAACTTCACGATGCCATCTTCGATTTTTATGGATTTAAACCTATCTGCCTCTACTGTCATTACCTCGGTCATTAATGACTAACAGGGTACCTATTTAGTCGTTCTTCAGTCATCGTACACCAATTTTTTGTTCTGGCAGAGCCTTGAGGTTTCAGCCCTCAGCAGTGATGAATAATGATGCCTTCACTGCTAGGAAACGTATACTATTTTACTCACAATCATATGTACAACCTAGCCTATAGGATTAGGGCGTTCGAATGTTGAGATTAGAATTTTTTGCCATAACTTCCAGATCGCCGAATCAATTTTCCCGAAACTTGGCTCAGGTAATACGGATTAACCCACTCATTGTTTGGTTGGATGCATAATTCTGGAATTTATCTTCTGAAGCTACAATTGCTTCTTTTTGCCGCGGAGTAGGTAATGAGTTACTTCCCGCCCTCTTACATAGTATATAATGAATCAGTTACCATAGTGGTTGTGAGTAATATAACATTACATACCGAAGCGAAAAGAGGTTCAATACAGACAAGGGCCAAGGTAGCTGCAGAGCGTGCCGCGGGCCGATAGTTTGTTGGTAATGGTTTATTTTCCAACTTTTAAAAAAGTCAGTAATGATCAATTACCTACTATGGTGGTTGTGAGTAGAAGCTCTTTCCACCTCCACAGATGTTACGAAAATAGTTCCAAAATTGTATCGCGCGACACCTGAAGCGAATTTCCACAGGTAACATTATCGATTTATTTAAAAAAAAATCCATCGGTACTACTTGTGGATCTTTTTTTTAATTATAAGCTTGAGTTTGGCGCCCCTGATTTGCAACAGGGGGTACCGTCGTACCGTCGTACCCCCCGTGGAGCCAACAGTGTGGATGTTGTCATACCGTTTTGAACATACAATTTTTTTTATTATGTTGGAATCACGTTCAATGATCATTTTTGTGAATGTGCATGAACAACGGAAATGGCAACAGCGCTCGAAACGAACACTAGATCTCTGCCAACTGGCACTTCTGAAATTATTCTTGTCGTTTCTATCTATCAATAACAGCGACAAGAACTATAACAAAAACAACAAAAGTACTTGAAAACAACGAGCAAACAGCTGAGACACCGAAACACTGTGGAGAACGTTGAACGTGCAATGAGTCATGAACACTATGACAGCGACAGCCAGGGTTCAGTAGCTAGTAAAGGGGCTAGACAGGCAGCGTTGTCATTTAAATTGACAGGTGCGCATTTTTTAATTTGGCGCCTCCACGCATGCGCACGTGTCCCAACGAAATATCTTTTCTTGTTCCTTTGCTGCGTGCGCAGCAATATTGTGTGCAGTAGCAAAGCAGCACTAGCAGCAGTAGGTAGTTGCAAATTGGTGCTATTTGTTGTGTCTGTAGTACTTAGATGCTCATTTGTGATGTAATGTAACGTTTATTCATACAAAATTCGCATTTGATAATATCAAAATAATCTACGTAGGCACCCAAGCATCCAAGGCTCCTATCTAATATTCATCAGGACTGCTGCCAGTCTGAATGGATTTTGTGCGTGAGTAGAGAGTTGAAATACAATAAAATAGCGCAACAGCAGGCGTAGCTACCGATCGTTACTATTATTAGATTGTTCCTGATTTTCAGTCATGGAGGAGATACAGCGGTGTCAACAATGTTCATATGAGTTTGAACTCAAGCTTCAACTGGAACACCACGTTCAAAGAGCCCATAGAAATGTTTACGCGGCAGAACTGTTCCATGCCATCGTAGAACCCGAGCAGTTTTCGTGCATTTGCTGCCAGTTCAAGGGTTATTACAATTGGGATTTGTACGAACACTGCAAACACAAACATCACGGCAGGATCGACAACGAAAACATTGGAAAAAGCTCATTTTGCAATGAAGAATCCCATGAATGTCTATGCGATTGTGGCCGATTCAAGTCCGATTCCGCATTGCTACTGGTGAAACACATGGATTCCCATCGATTGGCAACAATACTTGCAACACCACCACACAGCCAAGCAGTTGATCTTGCTGAAGATGTTCCACCCACTAAAGGCTGGAACAACCCCAGGCTGCAGAAACATTTGGAAAAGCACATGCCGGTTCATGCCCCTCATAAAAAAATAATTTGGTTTCCATGTGCGCAATGTTCATATAAATCCAATCGGAAATCAATTTTGAAAGTGCACATGTTGAGACATGCTACCGCTGAAGACATCGATTGGTTCCAATGTGCTAAGTGTTCTTATAAATCGAAACTGAAGGGCAATTTGAAGAGGCACATGTTGAAACATGCTGCCGCTGAAGACATCGATTGGTTCCAATGTGTAAAGTGTTCTCATAATTCTAAATTCAAGGGCGATTTAAAGAAGCACATGTTGAAACATGCTGCTTCAGAAGACATCGATTGGTTCCAATGTGCCAAGTGTTCTTATAAATCCAAACAAAAGGTCCTTTTAAAGAGACACATGCTCACACATGCTGCCGCTGAAGACATCGATTGGTTCCAATGTGCAAAGTGTTCTTATAAAGCGAAACTAAAGGGCGATTTAAAGAGACACGTGTTGAAACATGCTCTCGCAAACGACATCGTTATATTGTGATAAATGTTTATATAAAACCAAGCATTAGAATTTTAAAAGGCACATGTTGAGACATTCTTCCGCTGAAGACATGGTGTGATTCGAAAGTGTGAAGTGTTCGTTCAAATCTAAATACAAGTCCGATTTGAAAAAAACAGCTATTGGTATTTGCTCGTTGCTCCCGCTATGAAGACATCGTTTGGTTCGAATGTGCAGAGTGTTCGTATGAAATCAACAACAAAACACAAAGCAAATTTGAGAATAGTATCTGCATGTTGAAACATTTCGCCACTGGAACCGTTTTTGTTCCAGTGTTCCAGGGTACAGGCAAAATTTGTTTGGAGACCAGGAGGGCTACGATCAAAATAAGCCCTATGCTTCTATAAGAGTTCACCAGAGGTGCGAAAGCCACGACAAAATGCAAGAAGGTCCAGTAGGCTTTCGAAGAACACAAGGAGACACAAACGGGACACATTAGTTCCGACAGCCACAAGCACAAGAAGACACAAAAATGGATCCAAGCGACACATGAAGACATAAGGGGGCCCGCAGGGCCTTAAACTAAACATGAAGACATAAAGGCTGTTCTGGCATCACACACATGAAATAGAGGGCAAAACTATCATTTAAATATATTCCGACACACGAAGCTTAACGATGACAGCCCGCGAAATTTGAAAAATCTCTCAGTGACTACGTCTCATTGACGTCAGTGAGATGTTACACTTCGATCAGTTGAAAGAAGTAACAATGTTACGTCCGGTAGATGTCTCATGTGTGATGTTCAATTTAAGTTTATTTCGAAACATCTCTCAGGCATTACATCGTGTAACATCGAGGATGAACATCATAAATGTGGAAGTAACGTTCATTGTGATGTTATTTTGTGACATGATTGAGATCATCTCATTTATGAAACATGACATGCTATGCTGAGTGGGTATCTATCACTTCACTCGAACTCTCTATATGTAGTTGATTCAGAAGCAGTTTTCAAAGAAAAACGATCATGACAACAACAACAATTTGGTTTTAATAGTTAATCTCTTCTCTACGTATCTATTCTACATAGAAAAACTAAACTTCACGATGCCATCTTCGATTTTTATGGATTTAAACCTATCTGCCTCTACTGTCATTACCTCGGTCATTACTGACTAACAGGGTACCTATTTAGTCGTTCTTCAGTCATCGTACACCAATTTTTCGTTCTGGCAGAGCCTAGAGGTTTTAGCCCTCAGCAGTAATGAATAATGATGCC
Organism: Anaspis maculata; assembly: GCA_949128115.1. Classification (NCBI taxonomy): domain Eukaryota; kingdom Metazoa; phylum Arthropoda; class Insecta; order Coleoptera; family Scraptiidae; genus Anaspis; species Anaspis maculata. Next base: position 72,282,569 of record OX421966.1, read on the forward strand.
TTCATTGCTAGGAAACGTAATTATACTATTTTGCTCAAATCGTATGTACCATTGCGGCCTTTTTTGCGGACAGATTTCTCAGGATTCTGGCCTGAACGTCGCATGACAGCACGCCAACTCGTTGACATTGTCGTCCACTTTATTTCGGCCGCAACCGTACCTACAACCTAGCTTATAAGATTAGGGCGTTCTAAAGTTGAGATTAGAATTTTTTGCTATAACTTCCAGATCGCCAAATCATTTTTTTCGAAACTTGGCTCAGGTAATACGGATTAACCCACTCATTGTTTGGTTGGATGCTTAATTCTGGAATTTATCTTCTGAAGCTACCATTTCTTCTTTTTCCCGCGGAGTAGGTAATGAGTTACTTCCCGCCCTCTTACATAGTATGTAATGAATCAGTTACCATAGTGGTTGTGAGTAATATGACATTACATACCGAAGCGGAAAGAGGTTCAATACAGACAAGGGGCCAAGGTAGCTGCAGAGCGTGCCGCGGGCCGATAGTTGGTAATGGTTTATTTTTACAACTTTTTCAAAAGTCAGTAATGATCAATTACCTACTACGGTGGTTGTGAGTAGAAGCTCTTTCCACCTCCACAGATTTTACGAGAATAGACCGAAGAAGTGTGACGTCACAACATGGCAACATGGCCGGCGGTTGACATTTTCTGGAGGCCAACGTCAAACGTGACATTACCGTGGGATGCACGGCACGTGGCATGCACTTGACGTTTCTCTGTTTGTGTTTGTCATGTGTTTGTCAAATTTTTGCGAAGGTAAATAACGGAAATGGATATTACAAAAAATCCATATTTTGGGCTATATCAGGTGGAGGAAATCAAACTTTATTGCTATAAACTAAAAACTGCTAACTATAAACTGCGATCCATTGACTCTTTGCCTCTGAGCATCTCATGAACGAGATTGTCGACGGCGATTCTCCTGCCCAGTTTTTCTTCGAGGTCTTCTCGCTGCCTTGATGGACCGTTACAATGAAAACGAGCGTGTTCCGCGTTGTCCTGGCGCTGAGGCTTTTGAGGCTCCCCAGTATTTCTTTCATCCAACTTTGAACCAAGGCGTTCCACTGCCGTTGCCACTGCTCGACGAACTGCTCTCTGGCCTTGTTTCTCTTTCTGGTTTGCTGGTGGGCACTCCTAGGCTTGTTTCCTCTAATCGCAAGCATCAGGGCGGGATACCCGAGAGCGCTCGGGCTGCATCATGCGGAACCGTTCTGTAGGCACTGGTGATTCTGAGTGCAGCTTTGCGCAGCTCTCTGTCAATGAGTTGGGCTATGTCTGGCCTTTTTGCAACCAAGTCCGCCTGTATACTCCCTCTGGCCTGTATGACGCTGGCTGTCTCTTAGGCTGGCAATTTCAGCAATGCTCACTGCCATTTTGCACTGACTTTTGTGACTTTTGTTGTGAACCTCCAGAAAATGTCATGCCAAACACAACCAAACATAGAAACATCACGTTCATCATGTGACGTTGGCCTCCAGAAAATGTCAACCGCCGGCCATGTTGCCATGTTGTGACGTCAGCACTTCTCCGGTCTATAGTTCCAAAATTGTATCGCGCGACACCTAAAGCGAATTTCCACAGGTAACATGATCGATTTATTTAAAAAAAAGTAATCCATCGGTAATACTTGTGGATTTTTTTTTAAATTATAAGCTTCAGTCTGGCGCCCCTGATTTGCAACAGGGGGTACGGTCGTACCGTCTACCCCCCGTGGAGTCGCCAGTGTGGATGTTGTCATACCGTTTTGAACATACAATTTTTTTTTTATTCTGTTGGAATCACGTTCAATGATCATTTTTGTGAATGTGCATGAACAACGGAAATGGCAACAGCGCTCGAAACGAACACTAGATTTCTGCCAACTGGCACTTGTGAAATTATTCTTGTCGTTTCTAACAATAACAGCGACAAGAACTACAACGAAAACAACAAAAGTACTTGAAAACAACGAGCAAACAGCTGAGACACCGAAACACTGTGGAGAACGTTGAACGTGCAATGAGTCATGAACACTATGACAGCGACAGCCAGGGATCAGTAGCTAGTCAGGGGGCTAGACAGGCGGCGTTGACATTTAAATTGACAGGTGCGCATTTTTCAAATTGGCGCCTCCACGCATGCGCACCTGTCCCAACGAAATATCTTTTCTTGTTCCTTTATTGCGTACGCAGCAATATTGTGTGCAGTAGCAAAGTAGCAGTAGGTAGTTGCAAAATGGTGCTATTGATTGTGTCTGTAGTACTTAGATGCCCAGTTGTGATGTAATGTAACGTTTATTCATAAAAAATTCGCATTTGATAATATCAACATAATCTACGTAGGCACCCAAGCATCCAAGGCTCCTATCTACTATTCATCAGGACTGCTGCCAGTCTGAATGGATTTTGTGCGTGAGTAGAGAGTTGAAATACAAAAAAATTGCGCAACAGCAGGCGTAGGTACCGATCGTTACTATTATTAGATTGTTTCTGATTTTCAGTAATGGAGGAGAGACATCGGTGTCAACAATGTTCATATGAGTTTGAACTCAAGCTTCAACTGGAACACCACGTTCAAAGAGCCCATAAAAATGTTTACGCGGCAGAACTGTTCCATGCCATCGTAGAACCCGAGCAGTTTTCGTGCATTTGCTGCCAGTTCAAGGGTTATTACAATTGGGACTTGTACGAACACTGCAAACACAAACATCACGGCAGGATCGACAACGAAAACATTGGAAAAAGCTCATTTTGCAATGAAGAATCCCATGAATTTCTATGCTATTGTGGCCGATTCGAGTCCGATTCCGCATTGCTTCTGGTGAAACACATGGATTCCTATCGATTGGCAATACTTGCAACACCACCACACAGCCAAGCAGTTGATCTTGCTGAAGATTTTCCACCCACTAAAGGTTGGAGCAACCCCAGGCTGAAGAAACATTTGGAAAAGCACGCGCCGGTTCATGCCCCTTATAAAAAGATAGATTGGTTTCCATGTGCAAAATGTTCATATAAATCCAATCGGAAATCAATTTTGAAAGTGCACATGTTGAGACATGCTACCGCTGAAGACATCGATTGGTTCCAATGTGCCAAGTGTTCTTATAAATCGAAACAAAAGGCCGTTTTGAAGACACACATGTTGAAACATGCTGCCGCCGAGGATATCGTTTGGTTTCAATGTACAAAGTGTCCTTATAAATCCAAACTGAAACGCGCTTTAAAGAGGCACATGTTGAAACATGCTGCTGCCGAAGACATCGATTGGTTCCAATGTGCAGAGTGTTCTTATAAATCCAAAATGAAGAGCAATTTGAAGATTCACATGTTGAAACATGCTGCCGCTGAAGATATCGATTGGTTGCAATGTACCAAGTGTTCTTATAAATCAAAACTGAAGAGCTATTTGAAGAAGCACATGTTAAAACATGCTGCCGCTGAAGACATCGATTGGTTCCAATGTGCAGAGTGTTCTTATAAATCCAAAATGAAGAGCAATTTGAAGATTCACATGTTGAAACATGCTGCCGCTGAAGATATCGATTGGTTGCAATGTACCAAGTGTTCTTATAAATCAAAACTGAAGAGCTATTTGAAGAAGCACATGTTAAAACATGCTGCCGCTGAAGACATCGATTGGTTCCAATGTCCAAAGTGTTCTTATAAATCCCAACTGAAGGGCGATTTAAAGAGGCACATGTTGAAACATGCTTCCGCTGAAGACATTGATTGGTTCCAATGTGCCAAATGTTCTTATAAATCTAAACAAAAGGTCGTTTTGAAGAGACACATGCTCACACATGCTGCCGCTGAAGAGATCGATTGGTTCCAATGTGCAGAGTGTTCTTATAAATCCAAAATAAAGAGCAATTTGAAGATGCACATGTTGAAACATGCTGCCGCTGAAGATATCGATTGGTTGCAATGTACCAAGTGTTCTTATAAATCAAAACTGAAGAGCTATTTGAAGAAGCACATGTTAAAACATGCTGCCGCTGAAGACATCGATTGGTTCCAATGTGCCAAGTGTTCGTATAAATCCAATCGAAAGGTCGTTTTGAAGAGACACATGCTCACACATGCTGCCGCTGGAGACATCGATTGGTTGCAATGTGCCAAGTGTTCGTATAAATCCAATCGAAAGGTCGTTTTGAAGAGACACATGCTCACACATGCTGCCGCTGAAGACATCGATTGGTTCCAATGTGCCAAGTGTTCGTATAAATCCAATCGAAAGGTCGATTTGAAGAGACACATGCTCACACATGCTGCCGCTGAAGACATCGATTGGTTCCAATGTGCAGAGTGTTCTTATAAATCTAAAGCGAAGAGCTATTTGAAGATGCACATGTTGAAACATGCTGCCGCTGAAGACATCGATTGGTTGCAATGTACCAAGTGTTCTTATAAATCAAAACTGAAGGGCTATTTGAAGAAGCACATGTTGAAACATGCTGCTGCTGAAGACATCGATTGGTTCCAATGTGCCAAGTGTTCTTATAAATCGAAACTAAAGGGCGATTTAAAGAAACACGTGTTGAAACATGCTCTCGCAAACGACATCGTTATATTGTGATAAATGTTTATACAGGGTGGTCCAGGTTTTAGTCGACAAACTTTGCAGGCTGATAGAGGATGAAAAGAGAAGTCGACTCACCCCAAAAAGTACATATCTAAAATGCATATTAAAAAAGTTACAGGCCTTGAAAGTTGCAGAAAAAAATTATTTTTTTCTTGATAACTTTTGAACAGCTTGACCGATGTCGCTCAAATTTTGCACATATGGTAAACAAACACGTTTCCAGTGATTTCTTGATTTTTTTTTGTCAGAATAACGCAGTGTTGTGGATATGGGGGGGTCATAACCCTCTTACCCCCCCCCACTTTCTACGCCACTGGATATTTTGGAAAACCGTTAAAAGTATTGAATTTGGCGTTCAATTCTGAAGAGAAAATTGGCGTGTTATTGCTACATTTGGAGCAGCGGCTTCGGAGATATTTGTGTTTAAAGGTTCAAAAACACCGAATTACGCAAATGTTTCAAAATTCGAGCCATCTTTGATCAAATAACTTTCAACTTTTTTTTCAATTTAAAGTTCATTGATCCATAATTTAGCTCATGAAAGATCGAAAATTGATTGTGAGAATTTATAATTTCAGTAATGTGACCAATAAGAAACAAAGGGCCCCTAGTTCTTGTTCTTACTAAACTTCCCAACTATCAGTGAGTGAATAGGTACCTACCTATTGAATATTTAACTGTTGCTTAAATTATGAATTTTCACAACCAATTTTCAATTTCTCGAGCTAAATTATGGATCAATAAACTTTAAATTGGAAAAAAAGTTGAAAGTTGATGGATCAAAGCTTGCTCGAATTTCGAAACATTTGCGGAATTCGGTGTTTTTGAACCTTTAAACATAAATATCTCCGAAACCGCTGCTCCAAATGTAGCAATAACACGCCAATTTTCTCTTCAGAATTGAACTCCGAGTTCAATTCTTTCAACGGTTTCCCAAAATATTCAGTGGCGTAGAAAGTGAGGGGGTAAGAGGGTTAGTACCCCCCCATATCTACGGCACTGCGTCATTCTGTCAGAATTTTTTCCAAGAAATCACTGGAGACGTGTTTGTTACCCATATGTGCAAAATTTGAGCGACATCGGTCAAGCTGTTCAAAAGTTATCAAGAAAAAAACAATTTTTTTCTGCAACTTTGAAGGCCTGTAACTTTTTTAATATGCATTTTAGATATGTACTTTTTGGAGTGAGTCGACTTTTTTTTCCATCCTCTATCAGCCTGCAAAGTTTGTCGACTAAAACCTGGACCACCCTGTATAAAAGCAAGCATTAGAATTTTAAAAGGCACATGTTGAGACATTCTTCCGCTGAAGACATCGTGTGATTCGAAAGTGTGAAGTGTTCGTTCAAATCTAAATACAAGTCCGATTTGAAAAAAACAGCTATTGGTACTTGCTCGTTGCTCCCGCTATGAAGACATCGTTTGGTTCGAATGTGCAGAGTGTTTGTATGAAATCAACAACAAAATACAAAGCAAATTTGAGAAAAGTATCTGCATGTTGAAACATTTTGCCACTGGAACCGTTTTTGTTCCAGTGTTTCAGGGTACAGGCACAGAATACAAAACTAAGCTTCACGATGCCATCTTTGATTTTTATGGATTTAAACCTATCTGCCTCTACTGTCATTACCTCGGTCATTACTAACAGGGTAGGTACCTATTTTGTCGTTCTTCAGTCAATGTACACCAATTTTTTGTTCTGGCAGAGCCTAGAGGTTTTAGCCCTCAGCAGTGATGAATATTGATGCCTTCACTGCTAGGAAACGTATACTATATTTTACTCACAATCATATCTACAGCCTAGCTTATAGGATTAGGGCGTTCGAAAGTTGAGATTAGAATTTTTTGCTATAACTTCCAGTTCGCCGAATCAATTTCTCCGAAACTTGGCTCAGGTGATACGGATTAACCCACTCATTGTTTGGTTGGATGCATAATTCTGGAATTTATCTTCTGAAGCTACCATTTCTTCTTTTTCCCGCGGAGTAGGTAATGAGTTGCTTCCCGCCCTCTTACATAGTATGTAATGGATCAGTTACCATAGTGGTTGTGAGTGATATAACATTACATACCGAAGCGAAAAGAGGTTCAATACAGACAAGGGCCAAAGGTAGCTGCAGAGCGTGCCGCGGGCCGATAGTTGGTAATGGTTTATTTTCCAACTTTTTAAAAAGTCAGTAATGATCAATTACCTACTATGGTGGTTGTGAGGAGAAGCTATTTCCACCTCCACAGATGTTACGAGAATAGTTTGCTACCCTTTAACCTTTACACTGCTAAGAAGTTTTTGAAAACCTTCCACCGTGTGCGCACAAGTTTAGACCCTTGCGTATATATACGCTTGGAGCAGCTAAACCTTAAATCGTAAATATACGTCTAGAGCAGGCGACTACTGAATGCTAAAATTCCGCTGAAAAACAGGTGGGCCGTACTCGTTCATTTATAACAATTATTATTTGTGAACAGATGAATAAATAGATCTCTTACGTTTCTACTCTGTTGCTCCCTCAAAGACTTTTTCAGACGATGATTATTTTTGAAGTTTTAGTTCTTCATTTTTGTATTTCAAAGGCAAAATTAGATCAACATTTCGATGTAGTTAGGTACTGAGTGATTATATTTATTGATTTCAAATCCAAACACAATAGATAGATATGTAGAAATTACAATAATTGAGAAAATGCAAAGTTTTTATTGATTTCAGAAACAAGAAAAATCTGGGACTTCTTGGAACTGTTATGATTATTCCGACGTTTGATGCAATCAACAGTGAAGTTAATTGTCAGTAAACAGCACATAGTGGCCCTATTGCCTAAAACAACAATCAAAATTCTTATAAGCTTACTACAATATCATGACCACTCTAGAGCGCAGAGTTTTGTTCAAAAAATGCGAGTACGGCCCATCAACGAGCAAATAATCTGCCTAACTTCCGCGCGTATATGTACGTCTGGAGCACTTAGTCGATAAACAAGAAAAAAAGTGCGAAAAATGCAAAATATGTAATTTTATGTTCATTATGATAATATGGCACAGGAAAAATGTCTGAATTCCAATCGGTACAATTATGAAGATCTGGCGTAAATATACGGCTTGAGCAGGGAAGCCTCTTGCGTATATATACGGCCGGAGCAGTTTAAAGGTTAAACCCCCTCGTGGAGTTTATTCGGCCCCATACTGGGCACAGGGCGAGAGAGACCTTATGTCCCCTCGGTGCAAAGGCCCTACTCAAACCAACGGTAGCTCAGTCGAGGGGCGGGGTACGAAGCCTAACTAAGTTCTGCCTGGACGAGTCACCATTTGTGGGCGAAGGATGAAAACAATGTAGTTAACAGTTAAGTACAAACTATATTGGGAAAAGAGGCTTTACAAGAGAGGTGGGACGTCGAAATATGTAGATATGTACTAGGTTAACAATTTTGAACACAATTAATAGAGCAAAATAAAAGGGAATATCAAACATTTACCAGACTTCATGTGGTCGAACCAGAAGCTCAGGCGCCACCACCACGAAAACTTGGTGGACCGACCCCATGGAACATAATGGCTTCGTGGTAGCCATGGGTCGGTTATCCCGGTTATGGTAGTCATCCCAAAGATTTTCTTCCAAGAGAAGAAAAATCAGGTGTTTACGAACTTAGTTGTGGTACTTGTAACGCAAAATATGTGGGCCAAACACGAAGAAAATTTTCGATACGAATTCATGAGCATAACAGAGACATGATAAAATCAAAAAGAATAGGTTTTATGGACAGTAGATCGCATTTTGCAAGCTATATCATTTTATCTCAACATAACTTCGACCCAAGTTTGAATGTCAAATTTTTACACTTTTCATCAAATTTTAAACAAAGAACTTTACTAGAATCACTTGGAATTCTAAGACTTAAATCTGATCATAATTTCCACTGTCTTGATGAACAAACAGAAGACTTGGAAGGTGTTGCTACAATGAATATTTTATTAGATGGGGAACAACAATACCTAAATCTATAACATCTGGTACTAATAAAATGTTCATTGTAGCAACACCTTCTAAGTCCACTATTGTTATATTTTTATGCTTATATACATTGTAATCTTGGACCAACTCGTTTCTGATCATAACACCTAAAAAAACATTTGAATTTTATACATAATTATAAATAACAAAATGTCACTTCTCAAGTAAGATCCTTTACTCATTTTAATATACCTACAACAGCTTTATAAAACTTATTACAGCCCTGACGATGCCTAACGGCGAAACCGGTTGGCCAAAGAAGTCTTAATAATTATTTGTGGTGTAACTGAAAGCAAAATAAAAGTACATATAACGTCAACACCATTGAAAGAAGGATGGAAGAATTTTTTCAATCTATTCATTTGAAATTGTTCGCAATTATAAGTTTTCAGATTTTCGACAGCTCTAAAAAAAAGCCTCCGCTGGGATTTTTCTGAAACCCAAAAATTTGGAAAGAGCACAAACTTCTAAACAAAACTAGTGATTTTCACAACTACAGTATTTTTTTTTGAGGTCAAAATCTATTTTTCTTGGGCTATGATAGCATCCACGGTGCAATGAAACGAGACAAAAACTACTAAATCTGTTTTTCGATGAAACTTCTCTTGTATCATCTAGCGACATAAAACTGCCATCTCTGTCTGCAGGTGCTCATTTGAAAAGCTGTCGACCCTGATTTCTCGCCGCCGATTTTTTTTTCAATCTGATTATCACGAAATAGATGATGCTGTTTGAAATTTCAAAGTGGGGTGGGGTGGTGGGGTGGTAGCGGAGTGGTTGAAATCGGAAATTTGGCAATATGTGACCTAGATGTCCCCTTCGAAACAAAAATCGACCTGTTTCGGCGTTTCCCTGTGGAAAAGTTCAACGGCGAAAAGTCAGGGGTAACAACTTTCCAAATAAAACACCCTGTTTGGAAGTCTTCATATCCCACCGCTGTCACCATAATGTCAATGCGACATGTACAATATTTTCAAAGAGGCTGAAAAATCTACATTTGTTCTAGGAAGTCAAAAACTTGAAGGTACACCCAAATCTCTTCCCAGACCTGACGACTTATCCCACCTCTGCCACCATAGGCACAACAACAGAAATATATTGATTGCGTTTGAGAAACGCATATTCATGATGTAAGAACAATAAGAAGGACTCCAAGCTTTGGAGTTTCAAGCTTCTGCTTATCTACGTTACGTCATTATGTTTATGTTCGGTTTACGTTATGTTGATGTTTGGCTTACGTGCATTGTTTATGCGTTGTGCTTGAGCTGTACCTCTAGCTTCGCCCGGTTCTTGAAACTGGGACGATGTTGATGAGTGTTTTGCACTTTTGCTGGTAAACCCTCGGGTGTATAGTGTTCCAGCGAAGCACGGAGATGTTCCTGGAATCCCAAGTGGTATTCGAATTCGTTATAATCAATCCGTGGCAATCAAATTCTAATCCGCAGGAATTCGCCAACCTGTTTTTTTTTTTACCAACGACTTGGTTTGTATCGCGACAGGTACGCGGGTATATTGAAAGTCGTTGCCTCTATTCGGCTTGGCAGCGAAGCGGCCCATAAACAGGCAGTAATAAGTCCGAAGCTTTCGTCCGAGTTTACCGCCCGCTTCCGGTCATATTTCCAGGATTCCAGCTTTACGACCCGGAAGGGGTAGGCGGCATTATACCTGCCCGAGATATTTATACTGATGTTTATCCTCGAAACCTAACGATCATAATCAAAAAGTGGAAACGCCAAAAATTGGGTCGTAAATTTGCGCGATATATACCTGTGCTGCATCGCCGCCACCTTCTGCCAACGGAAACCTGGAAAATTGCCGTAGCGAGGGCTCCGCTACGTGACGTACATGGCGGATTAGAGACGTCGGTTGGTATCCCACCAAACAAGGCCTTTGGAAGTGAACATCGCGGCACAGGCGAGGGAGAAAGAGAAAGAGCGAGACAGACAAATAATTATTATCATCACGGAGTTCTGAGCGTATTTGCGTAGCAGCGAGTCGTATTTTAACATTGAAAGCAACAATTGACAGTGCAAACAAAAGAACTCCGCCTCCTCGCCGTGCATACAGGGGCTCCGTTGTAGTACCGCCGGGCGGCTGCGATGCTGAAATATTAAAATTGCTCTGCTTGACATTGCCGCCATGGCGTTCCTGCTGCTCCAGCAAGCTTCCAATTTGTTCTCGCCCAGTTCTTCGGCGCGCTCTGGGAAACGTGAAATGAAGGGTTTGTGTACGCGGTGTTCTTTCGCTGGGGAGGGTCACCTCGGGTCTTGTTTGTGCCAAAAAATCCATCGGGATACGTACTTTGGCAATCGAAGACGTCGTCTGGGCCGTAAAAGACGATCTCGGGCTGTAAACTTCCATTTTGAACTTACAGCTTGGTGCAGACCTGAACGGTCGACAATGGTGGCAGCGGTGGGATCCGAGCCGACCGAAGCAGGACAACTTGACGCCGCTGATTTGACGCCAGCCATCTTGACGCGGGACTACTTGACGCGGAACTACTTGCCGCGGGACAACTTGACGCGGGACAACTTGACGCGGAAAACTTGACGCCAGAGCAACTTGACGCTACGAGTTATTTTGATTTAGGGACTCTATTAGGCCAGTTTGTGTCTTCTTGTCCCCCAATTGGCCCCCTTGTGTTTTCCTGTGGTTTTTCGGGAATAGCAAGCCCCTTATGCCTTTTTGTGTCTTTGTTTTTGAGTCCCAATGACCTCAGTTGTGTCTTGCTGTATAATTCGAAGTCACAGCCCCCATGTGTCTTTATGTGTCATTTCAAGCCCTGATGAGCCCCCTACTTATGTCTCTGTGTTGTTTTCGAAACTGTACTGGAGCCACTTTGTTTTCCCATAGTGTTTTCAAGAACCCCGATAGCCCCCTCGATGACCTTCTTGTGTTTTCATGTAAAGCTCTAATTCTATCGGGCCCCCTTGTACCTTCGTGTGCTTTGGAACCCTGCCGGTCCCCATTCTTCCTTGCTGGGTCAAACGGGGCCGTGTGTCTATGGTGACGCTTCCAGCCATGCAATGAGCTCCATTCTGTCTTCTTCATGTCTTGGAATCCTGGTGGCCCGCGTTGTGTCTTGCTGTGTTTATCAGAGACCCAACGGACCCCCTTTGTCTGTATTTTTTGTCGTTTGGAAACCCGAGAATCCCCTTCGTGTCTTCGTGTTGTGGTGTTGTGTGAAGCCTTGATCAACCCCCTTGTATCTCCTTATGTTTCTAGTCCTATACGGCGCCCTCTCGGGTGCCCCTATTATGCCTTGCTTTGTCAATCGGAGCTCCAATAGGCTTTTTCGTGTCTATGTGTCATTTCGACGATGAGTCCCCTTATGTTTTCTGTGGTTATTCGAAATAACAAGCCCTCTCATGCTCACTTTGCTCATGTTTTGGAGCTCTAGCGACCCATTATGTCTTGCTGTGTCATTCGTAGCCCCCCTTCTGTCTTTATGTACCGTATTGTGCCCCGATGACCTCCTTGTATTTTCTTGGCAGTTTCGGAACACCATCGAGCCCCTTTGTATCTTTCATTTTGGAGCCTCAGGTACCGGCCCCTATTGTGTCCTTTTGTGTCTTTTTGAGCCCCCAATGAACCCTTTAATGTTTTCTTGAGGTTTTCAGAAGTCTAAGCGAGCCCGCTCATGTCTTCTTGTGTTTTAGGGTTCTAGAGGCCCTCATTGTGTTCTGCTGTGTAATTCGGAGCCCCCAGTGGAAACCCTTGTGTCTTTATGTGTCGTTTCGACTCCCGATGAGTCCCTTATTGTCATTTTTTTTTTCGAATGTCTCTTTACTCTGTTCTCACAAAATTCCTTGGGCAAATCGTCCGGCGTCAAGTTGGTCGAAGGAGGACAGCTCAACGCCGGCCTACCTAACGCCAGGACAACCTAATGCGTGGACAATTTGATGTGTCGCCTTTAGCCTTGACGAGCCCCCTTATTGTGTCTTCATGTTGCTTTTGGAACTCTATCGAGCCACAATCTATCTCCTCAGATTTTGTAGTTCTAAAGTTCTTTTTGTGTCGTTTCGAGCCCCGATGAACCCTCATGTGTTTACTTAAGGCGTTTGGAGTTCTAAGGAGCCCCTTATGTCTTCTTATGTTTTGGAGCTCAAGCGGCTCCCATTCAATTTTGCTGTGGTAACTTGAAACTCCAGTGGATTCTTTTGTGTATTTATATGTCGTTTTGGGCCCTGATTAACCCCCTTGCGTGTTCATGATGCTTCCGGAATCGTAGTATTCACAGTTTATGTCTCCATATGACGTTGTAAGCACCCTTATTCAGAGCCCAATTGGACACTCTTGTCTCAAGCTCCCTATGATTTTCCGCCCTTCCAGAATTTGAGTAAACCCCCTTGTGCCTTATTTGATTGTGAAAAGCCCTACTGGCCCCCTTATTTCTTCAATGTCGATTGAAGCCCTGGTGGTCCTTTACATTTTTTCGTCGCTCTCGAAGCTTTGGTGAACACCTTGATGCTTTCGTGTAACATTTGGAGCCCTATCGGGCGCCCCCATGTGTCTTCAACCTCAAGTACCGATTGCCGCCCCGGCGAGACTCCCTATGTTTTTTCACGTGTTTAGAATTCCCGTGAGCCCCTTTCGCCTTCTTGTGTGATCCAAAGCACTATTGAGCTTTGCGCCTCCTTATGCCTTCAATGTCTTTTGAAGTCCTGATGAGCCCCCTTGCAAGTTTTCGTGTCTTCAGGAGTTTTCAAGCAATTGAAAGCACACTTGTGTTTTTGTCTGGTATTCGAAGCCCTACTTGGTCCGCTTGTGTCCTCATGTGCCCAAAAAGCCACCGTTTGCTTTCATGTGTTGTTCATAGCCCCATTGGACCCCATTGTGTCTTCAATGATGGTGTCTGAACTCCTGCTGAGCCCCCTTGCATTTTTTCCATTCACATTTAGTAAGCACTATTGTGTCTTCGTGTGGCATTCGAAGATCTATCGGGTCCCCTTGCATTTTCCTCTGGCTTTCGTAACTTTGATAAGCACCTTTGTGCCTTTATGTGATACTCGGGATCCTATAGCTGCAACTGGTGTTAAGTGGTCCCGACGTTTAGTCGGGTAGCGGCTACTTTCAAATTCCTGGCGTCAAGCTGTCCGGCGTCAAGTTGTCCCGGCGTCAAATTGTCCCGCGTCACGTTGTCCTGGCGTCAAGTTGTCCCGGGTCAAGTTGTCATGTACGCGAGCCGACGCCTTGTAAGAAATTTGTAAAAGCGGCATTGCTGGAGAATCATGAAGTCAACTGCTTGATTTGCTTTTCAATTGCAAAAACATTTGTTTCAAATTTTTTTTATTTGTCAAATGGTGGCAGCGGTGGGATCCGAGCCTTGAAAAAAAACTGGTGAAAGCGATATCACTACAGAACTCGTTTCAAAACCGATTGTGTCTTTGAAATTGGTCGCCTTCGGCGAATGCTACTATTGCTCTTGGTTTAAAACGAGTAACTCCTTGGTCTAAGACGAGGAACTCCTTGGCTTAGGACAAATAACTCCTTGGCTCAGGACGAGACGCTCTTTGTTTTAGGATGAGTTACTTCTTGATTCGGGACTGGTAACTGGTTTCTAATTAGTTGTCTTTGGCGAGTCCTAGTTTTGCTGTGGTTCAGGACGGATAACTCCTTGGCTTGGAACAGGAAGCTCCTTGGTTTAGGACGAATAATTCCTTGATTTGGGACTTGTAACTCGTTTGAAAACCAATTGCGTCTTCATAATTGATCGCCTTCGGCGAGTGCCACTGTTGCTCTTGGTTTAGAACGAGTAACTCCTAGGTCTAAGACGAGGAGCTCCTTGGTTCAGGACGAATAAGTTCTTGGTCTAGCACGAACAACTCCTTGGTTTAGGACAAGGAGCTCCTTGTTTTGGGCCGAATAACTCTTTAGTTTGGAACTTGTTACTTGTTTAAAAAAAAATGGGAAAAATAACATTTCCAAAACCAGAAAAAACTTATAATGAACAACTTAAATTTGATAACACCTTCCTTATTTCATTAATTCTCGGTAACCCAAATTAATCATCACATTTTCACCATTAGAGATTCGTCAATTATTGTAAAATTAGATACATACCTATACAATTGTTACCTATACCTATATTGTTGCCTCTATACTGTCATATTTTATGTCAAATTTATATTTTCACACCAATTTTTGATTATGGCTTCGCATTGAATAAATAGCCGAAACTGCAGTAAAAGAAGAAAATTTACTGTGTTTCACTGTTGGAGGAGACAAACAACTCCCTCTTATATTATATACACTCCAATTATAAGGACATGTATCCCTACCGAAAATGTTATAGTATATATTATACACCAAGAGACCCAAGTAAATTTTCAATCCCGTGGGTGGAGATTTTGTTGCTCGAGAGCTCTTTGAGCCCAAATCCAATAGCATATCGCATATACGAGTCGAAAAAACGCGGGCCAAAAATCAATGAATGTTTTGGGATTGAGCGCGTGACATTCAAATTCAACAGATGATTTGTAGATGTCGCTAGCCGTTTACTTTATACGTGAGAACCGAGCGAGGTTGTACAAATCGATTTACATTTTATTCTTTTCGTTACTCTCTGACCTCCAGACGCGTATGTGTTTGCAACGGTGGCAGCGGTGGGATTGGGAGTCATTTCGAATCAATACTTTGTAATCTCCCAACCCACCCCTCTTATAAAAATGAACATTCTCAAAAGAAGAAGAAGAATCCCCTTCAAGTTGAAAACTTAGATTGGCCAAAGTTCGTGTTTGTCTAGTATTGTTTGTTAGGACTTTCGTTGTTCCGTAGTTACTCAAGGTAGTACAGGTAAGTGAAGGCTTGGAAATGAAACACAGAGACTTCAAAATCAACAAAGAACAATTTTATTCCAAAGACAAATATATCGACTCATGTGTGTAATTATGCAATATCATTTCAATTACACCACCCTCCCACTATTTGAAATGCAGTGGGTAAGCCACTGATGCAGAGAGAACAAGAGAAAGACGAGAGAGAGTATCGCTCTCGCTAGAACAGATCATATTAGTTCCAGTAACCTGGATTGTTGAGGAACCTGTATAGCGGAAACTAAACGGCAGAACCAAAGTGTGAGCATCGCCGATACATCACTTGGTGCGAAGGGAAAGAAGAGGGAGACAAACGTTTATTAGTAAGTTCTGCGGTGACCTAAATTGACGAGGGATCTAAAGAGGGAATAGCGACAAGTTTGGCTAAGCACAGGTTCTCTTGAACAGGCCCCTGCTGCCGAAAGAAGAAAAGAGAACAGTGTTGCATATGCGGATGTCTTTTAATGGTACCATAATAAAAGATGAGAATAATTGATCAAGAATAAACATGATAAACATGGTCAATAAAATCATCATGAATTATTTACTACAATAAATACCACTACATGGCTCGAGGTAAATCAACAATATCAAAAACCAGGTCTTAACAGTTAAGACGTACATTATTCCATAAGATAACAAAGTAAGGAAAGATATCTTCTTTCACAAGATACCCTTCTCTTACAAAACACGACAGCAAGTAAAAATATCCGTTGTGCCAAATATCTTTATCTCACAGGACTCAGGCATGAATATAGAAGATAGTCGATCAGTGTAATATGAATCATAGTAAACAAAAGTATGAAGAAATCATTAAAGCGATTCAACTCGACTGAGAAGAATACCACAACCATGCTCATCAAGTATGACAGCATACCTCGTAGCTCTCAAAACCACGTCACCTGTTCTACAGGTCAACGCTTTGTTGTACCGCTAGACCCTGGCTCTCGTGGTAGCTCGGTCCCAGTTCATCTGGAAATCTTGTGGCGACATCGTTCTACTCTTTCGTCTCTCTCAAGCATCAACAACAGTGAGCCAAACGCTACGTGTATTCCCTTTATCCCCTGAACGTGATTATCCCGTTAATTGTTACAATTAATAATGTCTAACTGACAGGAAACAAAACAACTGAATCACTTATCTTCGAGCGTTCTGAAGGCACGGCAGCTATACTCGGGAAGTCGCCAACATCGGAAGAGACTTGAATCTTCTCTTTTTTATGATCTGGAGCAGGAAATACCCAGTTTTTTTATCGTGTTTTTCTTTTGGACATTCGCCGTCATTTTCTCCCCTTTTTCAACTTCCCGTTACTTGACGACCGCCTCCCCCTTTTCAGGTGTATTACCAAAGCTCACGATGTTTTACGTTTACTCTTTATAGGCTGAAGAGCCGGTCGATTTCAACTTCAAAAAAATAAGCATTAGCGTTACCCACTGCTCTAAACGAATCTCAATAAAACTGCATTGCTCAACAGCCTGACAGAAACGTTATGAAGCGGATTTTGTCCGTTCCCAGTTTGTTATGGTTACAATGGTAGCATCGGTGGGATACCGTATTCAAACATTGCCATCCAATAACTCATCAACCACTCGACCGATTTCAACCAAATTTGGTTCTCAGCTGTAACAACTCGTGAAGTTTTGGCTAAACACATAATTGCTTCGATTCAACTCCAGGCTGCAACTTGAAAAAATTACACATATTCGCATGTTCTTTCCTCATTCTCTTGTACACGGCACACATTCCGGAGATGTACGGCATGTAAATCATCGCGCGGAACCAACAGCAGGCTGTTCCCTCCCCTTGCGCCGCCGCCACCCAAAAACGTTTTCGATATCGATAACAGAAACTTGGGAAACTCGCATATTGCCAGAACGAATGGGGCATATCCGCTCAGAAAATGAATGAATCTTTAATAAATTATCACTCTGCCTCGCTCGGTGCAAGTTTCAGCATACACTCTACAATTTACGTTTAAAAAATTCACCACCCACTCAGCTATCTACTTCGAGTAATTTCAGATTATCAACATGAATATGAGTATAGTCCAAATAACAACCTATCAGAAGTCTTGCTTTGCGCCTTGTGCGAGTTGAAAGTTGATTGTCTCCCATACATTTTGGAAGCGCTTCGGGTCTGCCGTACGTCAAAGGAGGCTTTGCCAGAGGATTTGGGAACAGGGCGCGGCATTAATAAGTACATATTTTTGGGAGAACAACTGGCACTTCTGTCGCGTAGTAAATATTGTACGCATTGCTAAACCCCATTCCGGTGGCACTACTCTTCGCATTCCCTTGCCCGACACGTTTCGCACGGGTTAATAATTTAACAGCAGAGAGACCTTTCCGCATTTATGTGGACCGAGAACACGTGTGCATTTCCATGACCGTTTATCCAGGAATACTGCTTGTTCCCTGAAATGGTATGGTCGTGAGGATGATCCGTATAAAGCTCCGGCTTAGACCATAGGATTTTTTAAATTGTCTGATGGTTTCTATACGCGGTGTATCTGGATGTATGGGTGATGTATTGGTATGTATGGGCGAGAGTATGCAAGTCGATGAGTTTCGCTTTTGAAAGCGAAAGCAAAGATTGATTCCTGTCGCCCACAATCCATCCCAATTCCTCACCCAAACATATACCAAACGTCTTACAGAGCTATTACAGTGATTATGATTACTTATGAATGATTCCAGGGATAGTTACGGAGGCGGTGGATGTGCGCGAGTATGTGGGGTCATTAAATTTCAAAGGAGTCGTTCTCAGAATTAAACCGTTATTAATTCAATATCAATTCACTTATACCCACTTGTACATCAAAGGGTAAATTGTGGGAGGTCTTAGTCAAGTACAACACACCTAGTAGTCACACTTAGATAATGATTATTCCCATATAGCATTGAACTAGACGTCCATCAAGAATCCATTATGGATGCGCTGGTCCAAGGACTAGAACTGGACATACCTACATCTGCAAGTGAACGTACTATGGGTGATTTCAATTCCGCATTTCTATACAGTTGATGTAGGCTTTCCAAAATTCGAATTGATGCTATTAAGGGAAATGGATGAAATCCAGTAATTTCATGGTAACTCGATGACAATGGACACCAAGAAAATGCGTACCTACTTAATAATACTGAAATACGTTCCAACATTTAAAATAATGATAATTGGTGATATTTTGGAAGCTGTGTTATCTTTTCAAGCTATAGCCCTGAATTTATTCGAAACCGTTCTGTGTTCTATCGAATCTTTATGGACTGTTGTTGCTTCAAACTAAATTTGGTTGGAATCGGTTGAGTAGTTCATAAGTGATTGTATGGCAAAGTTTCAGTTCGGTATCCTACCGCTGCCACCATTGTGGCCACTATAAATTGGAAACAGACAAAAATTTGGTTTCTGGCAGCCAATTAATTGAATTAGTATTTCTTCAATATTCCATTATTAGAGCGTAGCGCTGATGCTGCTTTATTCTTAGGTTCGGGTTTGAATACCACCGATGCCACCGTTACAATAACTACGGGAAACAAACAAGAAAAATTGAATAAAAATATTCGGCTTCGACTTTCAAATTTCGATTTTGAATAAATAAGTAAAAATCCATTGGTCTTGAAGTGGTGTTGTATAAAGTAGAAGGTATATATTGAAATAATCTTGAAACTACACCACAATTTTTCTATTTTTCTTTTACCAACCGGTTTCGCCTTTCGGCATCGTCAGGGTTCTGTAATTAGTTATATGAAATATATTGATATAAAATTTGATAAAAGCTTACTGTATAATATGTATTTAAAATATGTTCTTTTCTTGAGAAAGTTGTAAAAGTTTTGACATTTGTCAAAAATTATTTCAATTGACATAAGTAATAATTAATTTAATTGACATGAAAAGATAGATAGATAAGATAGATCTGGTGTTTATGAATTGAATTGTCAGACATGCCATGCAAAGTATATAGGTCATACAGGTAGAAAATTTTCCACACGAATAGGAGAACATAACAGAGATATAATCAAAGCTAAATCAATTGGTCTCATTGGTAGTAAATCACATTTTGCAAATCATATTATTTTAGCGAAACATAAATCTGATCCAAATACAGATGTTGAATTTTTACACCAAACAACAAAATATAACCAAAGAATACTTTTTGAATCACTACAAATTTTAAAATTGAAACATTATCGAAATTACCAATACCTAAATGAGCAAACTGAAGATTTAGAAGGAGCCAAAACAATTAAAATTTTACTAGATGCTGAGTACATCTACCTTAATCGATAATAATCAACCTTTTTCAAATCTTCTATTCTCAAAATTCAAATTTATAATAAACTGTTATCATGTTATCTTGAACCAACTGTTTTTCATGTCAATTAAATTAATTATTACTTATGTCAATTGAATTAATTTTTGACGAATGTCAAAACTTTTACAACTTTCTCCAAAAAAGAACATATTTTAAATATTATACAGTAAGCTTTTATCAAATTTTATATCAATATATTTCATATAACTAATTACAGAACCCTGACGATGCCGAAAGGCGAAACCGGTTGGTAAAAGAAAAATAGAAAAATTGTGGTGTAGTTTCAAGATTATTTCAATATATACCTTCGATTTTGAACATTGAATTTTCAACTCATTTTGGCTTTCAAGCTTGAAGTCCCGACTTTGAAAACAAAATGATGTGCCGTTGCCATGATGTTTGATGTGCCACCCTGTACAATTCTTATTTCACGTGATTCATATTTCGCAAAAACAAGATCTGATAGCCAAGGAACTGTGCTGTCTACCAGTTGGAAGGAATCCAAAATCGCCCGGGAGAATTCGAAGATAAGCTGTTTTGAAAACCGATAAAAATTTAGGGGGTGACACGTCGACTTTTGTTGTGTACTTTAGTTTGAAGTTTCGGCTTTCAAGTTGATAACGCCGACATTTCCAAGGGAAAAATTAGTATGGTAAAACTTAAACTGCCCAGATCGTTCAAAGCTAGTTTTCAGCTTATGAACAATCATTTCCTTATTGTTTCTACTGGCTCCTGGCCTGAAAGTTGAAATTCGAGTTCCAAAATCAAAATTTCGATTTTGAAAGTCCAAATTTCAGAGAGTGAAATCCACATTCCAACTTCAAAAATCTAGATTTCGAGTTCCAATTTTAAAGTCACAGTATACAAGTCGAAACTCAGTGTCGATGTCAAGTTAGAATGAAATAGATAATTTATTGCTACACCGTCTTTCTGTAAATAGATGAAGCCAAATTTTTGTTTTCAAATTCGTCATTGTCACAACGGTAACAGCTTTAGCATACCGTACTAAAACCTTGCCATTCAATAATTCAAGAACCATCAAACCGATTCCAAACTTTGGTATGTAAACTGCTGGACAACGAAGTTGTCGGTATCGGAAAAATGGTTCAACTTTGAAGTCCAATAACTTCCGATTTCCGAATGTGATTTTCATTGTGTTTGTTATATTGATCAGCCCAATATTTTCGTAACCTATTCTGTAAAGGTGAATGGTCAAAAGCTTCATGTTACATTTCTACAGGGTGATACGTAAAATGCTGCAAAATTACACCGACTTCATCGTACCCCGATTTGTAAAAAAAAATTTGTTTATGTATTCTGATACAAAAAGCATGAAGTGTGGTGTATTACCTTAAAACTGTTTTGGATTTACTTAAATTGAAAGTCTAACATTGAAGATATAAATTTTTATGTTGAATGTTACTGATTTGCCTTGTTGGCACGCGAGATTAGGTCACTTTTGATGAATGGATGTCAACATTGAGCAAGATTGTTTGTACAACAGTCCAGGACAATTTTATTCTTAACACAGCCCGAATATCTGGTGTGGAGCCAAGCAGGGGGCATTTTTTCAAGTGGTTGTCAGTGCCTGTTCTTCGTACGTTGAATTTCGTCAGAATTTCATCAGAATTTTAGATGTGGAACATATTCTATTTGCAAGTTCAAGCCCGCCCGGAAACCCCCCAGACGTTATACTTTGTAGCAATTGAAATTTCTACAATTTTCTTTATATAAAAATTTATTTCGAGTTCGCAAAATTCCATATAAAACCTAAAGAGAGTGGTCAATAAAGCAGTGAATTATTTGAATTATCGCGGTACATATGAGAGAGGAAACGGCAAAAGAAACGACATGATAGAAAACTTTACTGATAAGGGAATTCAATTCAAGAAAAAGAAGAGTGACAGTTAGTATTGTGGGAGGCAAATTGTTCCGTTTCTCCGTTGAAGGGCAGGCCTGAGAGCCCCCATTTGTTTCATGTTGCCTCCTCCTGTCTTTTCGCACCTCTTGTGTGCCATGAGAATAACCTGAAAAGGGTGAGTTAGAAAGTTCGATTTTAAAGTCAAAAAGTTGCCGAACCTCAAATTTTAGCTTTATCTGGGATCATCCACGTTTATACCGCTACATCTACGTTTTCGTACGTTATCTACGTTTCCCACGTTCTCTCTCCGTCCTTCATATCATCCAGTTACGCTGCCGACGAATTTCCATATGATGTACGCTGTTTTCACCGGTGACCACCGAAGCCGATAAGCCAACTCGCTGCGGTCAACTCGTTCGATTTTGGCTGCTAGTACCATCTTCGCTGAAGCTCAACCAGCACGCCTTCGTCCACCTTGTGCCAGAGTGCTGCACGTCATCTGCGAGTCAAGCCACGTACCCGGACCGGTGGAAGACGACTTCGCGCTGCACCAGGGGTCACGTGAGATGTTCTAGTTCTTCCGCATCCCTAAGTTTAAGTTGCCCATTTAGCGTTGTTGTTTTGTTTTTAAGAATATCACTTAATCAAGTGAGCGCCCCGAAACCTTTTAACTTGGATCCAAGGTATTATAGGTTAGGTTAGGCAAACGTTCAGTTATTCGACAAAACCTTGTCGGAACCAGACACGCTGGGGGGTAGTTTTCCTGGGGTTTCGCGTTTGAAGAGCAGTAGGCATTCAACACCTCTGCCAACATCCTCACGTCTTGCCTGTGCCCTGTGAGGTTCGTTTTCACTGGCCGAGGAGGCTCGGGCTGAAATTTAGCAAGAAGTCAATATCATATTTTTATTTGTTACTATTTTACATTGCACATACCTTTCGATAATTCCGTGTCAATTACGTCGAATATACTCCAATTATTCTCCCGATTTGCCTAGTTTAATTCATATTTTCCATAATTCAGCTGCATTTATTTACCATTAACTACTCTTGTTTTTTTTTGACACTTCGAAGACGTCACCCGTCAGCTGTTTGACAGCTCTCGAGTGCGTTCGAGTTACAACCATCTGTAGAGCGTACAGCCGTGTTTCACACAACACGGGAATTGTGTAAAAATCGGGAATATATCAATTCCAACCATCTGAACTAGCTACACGCCCGATTGGCGCCTTTTGAAATATAAATTTAGTTGTGGCAGTTTTTGTGTAAACTTTAAGAACCCACGCCTTGCTCTCCACATAGAAAAAAAACTGAGTGCCGCCTTCAGCGACCTGAAGGGAAAAATAGGCGACAACTTTTTGGGCTTGTGCTATGCCTGAGTTTCGTAAATCTGCAACATTCAACATAAAAATTTATATCTTCAATGATCGAGTTCCAATCCGGGTAATTCCAAAACAGTTTTGAGATAAGACATCACACTTCATGATTCTTGTATTAGAACATTGAAATTTTTTTTTAAATGGGGGTACGATGAAGTCGTTGCAATTTTGCACCATTTTACGTATCACCCTGTAGAAAATTTACATGAAGTTTCTCAACATTCACTATTATAGCATGGGCTACGGAAAAATGAAGCTCGTTAACGCAACAAACGAAATGGAAATCGCAATCGGCAATCGGGAGATATTGGCCTCCAAATTCGAACCATTGTTCCGATACCGACAACTTCGTTGTCCAGCAGTTTATTTTGCAAGAATACCCCACAAAAGCTTGACGAAAAAAATTGCTTTATTGGAACTCAAGGATCAATTTTGAAAAAATCGGTGATATTTTAAAAATCGAAATCCAAAAGATCAAAAACAGCATCAACATTATTTTTTTGTAAACTTGATTGATACAGATTTGATGCTTTTTTGGAAGCAACAGTCCTAATACTTATAGAATAGATAAATGACAGGTTGTGTACTTGCACTTGAATTAGCGGCATCCCGCCACTGACACCAATGAGATACTGCCACAATTTTACTGAAAAATAAGGTGACTCGTTTTTTTTTTATGAAACAGCGTTTCTAGAGGCGACTCTTACTGAAAATAAAGTGACGAAGACCTCGAAAATTCACAAGCTCTAACCCACACCGCTGCTTAATTATTATTGCTGAACACGCTGGCAGAACACGTTCTAATCTGCAAAACACATTTAAGAGCGTCAACCAAGATCCAGGATATGTCCCTCCGCACACACAAACACTAACACACACACACACAATCACCTACCAAGCACAGTCCCGGTCTTCTAAACACGCCAGTGTAGTTGGACGAGTGACAAAGAGTCACTCTCCGAGCCAAAGAGGAGCGCAAGAGAGGAGCTGGAGAGGAACGAGACGGGAGCGAGAGAGGAGGCACGCAGAAATAATCATTATCCTTATAAACTAACAAGACGGGTATATATTACGGGGTAGCGATGCAGAGACTTTGCGAACTCCAAAGGACTTCAATTAATAACGATTCCCGCCAGCAACTCTTCCCATTTACACACTTTCCGGTAACAAGGCCGCAAGTTCTCGCACCAGAGCGCGATGGTTGTTAATTTCGCATCTCCCAGAGAGCATCTTGCTTCTCTCACGCCATTCCGCCATTTCGAGGACCTCTTGAAGGCGAGGAGGCGCTTCCGTCCTCCGCGTACACGGCATACCTAGGATATTTTCATCTAATTTGCATCATCGCCTGACTAAACATAAAATTGGATTGCACCAAGAAAGGACGCTGTTCTTTCGTGTTTGGAAGTTGGTACGTGCACTGGAAATCTATTTGTGTACGCGTGGATATTATTGAAATGTCCGTTATCAGACGTGGACGTCCATTCAGTGTCCACATGTCAAAACATCGGACTTCAATTTTAAGAATTGGACTTCTGAAATCGGAATTTTGACTTAAAACTTGGAATTCCAACTTTCAATCAGCTTGAATCTCAGACTTTCAACTTGAGCTCAGAATATCAAGCTTTGAAGTTTGTATTCTGCTTCCTATAGAATTCGACTCTATTTTCAACTTCGAGTTCGACTTGGAACCCAAAGCTCCAAGTCTAGATTTTTGAGCTCAGAACTTCCGGCTCTGAAGTTGGAATTGTGACTTTGAACATGGAGTTTCGATTTACAACTTCGAGTTTTGATTTTTTCATTGAAAGTTTTGATTCTTCAGCGAGAAGTTTTGACATCCAAATTGAAATTTTGACGTCACTAAGTATTTTCAACTGATGAATCTTCATATCGACCATTGCACTCGGTTTCGTGGAATTAAAGTTAGAATTTCGACTTTGAACTTCGAACTTCGACTCTGAACTCGAATCTTCGAATTGAATATCCACAATTTTGGCTTTCAAACTCGGAACTGCGGCTTCCAAATTCATAATGCCAGTTTCTTGGTCAAAAATGATTCGACTTTGATCTTAGATTTAAATTGGTGCTCTGAATTTCGTATTTTATCGTCGGAATTGGGAATACGGACATTTCACCGACAACCAACTCACCGACTGGACATTCCACCGACACCCAACTCACCGAATCGCCGATTCGCCGACGGGACATTTCACCGACTCGCCGATTCACCGACAGGACAGTTCACCGACTGGACACTTCACCGACACGCCCTTTCACCGACAGGACATTTCACCGACTCGCCATTTCACCGACAGGACATTTCACCGACAGGACAATTCACCGAATCGCCGATTCACCGACAGGACTGTAGCGTTTTGAGTTTTGAGCCATAGGTACCTACATTTGATAGATTGATATGCTCGATTCCGTACCGGTGCGATTCCGAGCATGGTTGCTCAGCGCCAAAAGTGTATTCGATAACCAGATAAGAATCTAATTTTGACTCAAGTATCTTCTTTCTTTTCAGACCCAACTGATGAGGAAATGTTTTTTTTGCTTATCTTCCTTTTTTTAGACCCGCCAGTTGAGGAGTTTATTTTTGACTAGAGAGTATCGTCCTTCTTTTTTGACTCAAGTCTAGTAATTAGGTGGTACCTAATCACCACCAGATACACAGTCAGTTCCTGAGTTTTTGACTCAAGCATCCTCCCTTTTTTCAAACCCACAAAATGAGAAGTGTATTCTTAACTCAAGTATCATTTTTTTCGGACCCATTAGATAAGAAACCGATTTTTGACGCAAATATCATCCGATGTGTCATCCTTCTTCTCAGACCCACCAGATAAGAAGTTCATTTTCTATTCAAGTATATCATCCTTCTTTTGAGATTCACCAGATAAGGAATTCATATCAGACTCAAGTTTTATCCTTCTTAGACTTGGACCTTAGACCCACCAGAAAAGATTATTCCCTGCTCAAGTATCATCCCTCTTTTTAGCGCCACCAGTGAGGATCTGATTTTTGAGTCAAATATTCTTAGGCCTACCAAATATGGAGTTAATTTTCGAACTCGAGTATGATCCTTCTTCCCTGACCCACCAAATTAATAACTGATTCCCACTCAAGTACCATCCTTATTCTTCTTCAACTCACTACATAGATTATCTATTGACAAGAACACTTTTTCTACCCGCTAGTTCAGGAGTTGATTTTTGATCGAGTATCATGCTATTTTCAAGACTCACCATATACAGAGCCTGTTTTTGAGTTTTTGATTCAAACATCGCTTCCTTTCCAGACCCACCAGATAAGAAGTTCATTTTTTACTCAAGTATCATCCTTCTTTTCAGACCCACTACTCATATGAGGGTTCTAATTTTGAATCAAGTATCCTTAGGCATACTAGCTATGGAGTTTATTTTCGACTCAAGTATCATCCTTCTTTCCAGACCTACCAGATCAAGAACTGATTTTTGACTCAAGTATCATTCTTCCTTTTGAACTCACTGCTAGATAAAGTCTATTTTTGACTCGAGCAATCTTCTTTTTTTAGACCCGCCAGTTGAGGAGTCTATTTTTGACTCGGTAACCGTACGTCCGAATCCAGATTGGTTGGGGTCTAGATTTGATGATAAATTTTTGCATTTTATCATATCAATTTCATTTTCCTCGAATTTTCCGGGAAAAAGATACAGACAACAATCCGTCTTTCACGTTTGAGCTTCTAGCAATGTACAGGGTCAATGTGGAAACATGAAACCTACACACAAAAAAAGTTTTTTTTTCGCATTCGCCAATACCAAACACGATATGGTTACATTTTGCGGTGACCGGACAATTCTTCGCGCGGACAATTCTTCGCGGACAATTCTTCGCACGGACAATTCTTCGCCGGACAATTCTTCGCACGGACAATTTTTCGCACGGACAATTCTTCGCCGGACAATTCTTCGCGGGGAACTTTGGAGCTCTTATGAGGCCTAGTGTGATTGTGATATTCAGAGCCCTATCCCCCACCAAGTTTTTACGTGGAGTTTCAAGCCTTGCTGGGCTCCCTTGTCTCTACAAGTGTCGTTTGGGGTCTTGATGAACCCCCTTGGGTATCTTCAAATTTTCTGGATATTTGCTTCGCCCTTATGCCTTGGACGGCTTCTCAAAGCCCTTTTAGCCCCCCCTGTCTTCATGTTGCATTTGTAGCCCTGCTGAGCCCCTTTTTGTTTTAGTTTTCAAAGCTCTAGCGAGCTCCTGTGAGTCTTATTGTGTTGGTTGAAGTCCTATAGGCCCCCCTTTGTGTCTCTTAGTGTCATTTGGTCTTCTTGCGATTTTCAGAGCCCTATTCTCACTTGTGTTCCACATCAAAACATTCCAAGCCCTGCTGAGCCCCCTTGTGTCTCAAATACCGTTTGGAGCCGTATTGCGCCCCCTTGCGTCTTCAATTATCGTTTGCAGCCCAGGTGACTCCCTTCTGATTTCTCGAAGATTCTGGAAGCTTAGAAAGCTCTCTTGTGCTCCTTCTTAAGTTTCTCAGAGCCCTATATGTGCCCCCCTAGTGTCTTCGTGTTTCATTTGTAGCCCTGCTGAGCCCCTTTTCCATTGCTTCAGTTTCCGAAGCTCTAGTTAGCTCCTGTGAGTCTTTATGTGTTGGTTGAAGTCTTACAGGGTCCCCTTTGTGTCTCTAAGTGTCATTTGGAGCCCTAGTGAGCCCCGCTAGGCCTCCTTGCGATTTTCAGAGCTCTTTTCTCCCTTGTGCTCTACATCAAAGCATTTCAAGCCCTGCTGAGCCCCCTTGTGTCTTCAAGGTCATTTGAAGCCCTATCGCGCCCTCTTGTGTCTTTGATTATTGTTTGCAGCCCAGGTGACCCCCTTCTGATTTCTAGAATATTCTGGAACCTCAGAAAGCTCTCTTTCACTCCTTTTCAGGTTTCTCGGAGCCCTATGTGGCCCCCTTGTGTTTTCATGTTTCATTTGTAGCCCTGCTGAGCCACTTTTTCATTACTTCAGTTTCCGAAGCTCTAGTTAGCTCCTGTGAGTCATAATGTGTTGGTTTAAGTCCTACAGGGCCCCCTTTGTGTCTTCAAGTGTCATTTGGGGCCCTAGTGAGCCCCGCCAGGCCTTCTTGCGATTTACAGAGCCCCCTCCTCCCTTGCGTTCTACATCAGAGCATTTCCAGCCCTGTTGGGCCCCCTTGTATCTTCAAGTATTGTTTGGAGCCCTATTGAGCCCCCTTGTGTCCTTAATTGTTGTTTGTAGCCCCGGTGATCCCCTTCTGACTAAGCGATATTTCTGGCATGTAAGAAAGCTCCCTTGTGCCTTCTCAGATTTCTCAGAGCCCTATTAGGCCCCCTTATGTTTTTGGGTGTCATTTGTAGCCCTGTTGAGCTCCTTTTTAACCTGTCTTTGTTTCTGTGCTCTAGTAAGCTCCTGTTGTCCTCATGTGTTGATCGGAGCCCTATAGGCCCCCTTGTGCCTTTAAGTGTCGTTTGGAGCTCCATTGAGCCCCTTGGGCCTTTTTTTGTTACTCGGAAGCCCTATCTATTTTTTTAATAGCCTTGTGTCTACACTGTGGCGATTTGAGCTCCGCTAGCCCCCTTGTGTCTCAAGTATTGTTGGGGGCCCTATTGAGCCCTGCCAGGTCTTCTTGTGATATTAAGAGCCCTATCCTCCTTTGTGTCTCAGCAGGATTTCAAGTCCTGCTGAGCCCCCTTGTGTCTCAAAGTGTCTTTCAGAGCCCCAATAAGCCCGGTCATGCGCTGGCGCAATGCTTGCGAAGAATTGTCCGGCGAAGAATTGTCCGTGCGAAGAATTGTTCGTGCGAAGAATTGTCCGGCGAAGAATTGTCCTGCGAAGAATTGTCCGCGCGAAGAATTGTCCGGCGAAGAATTGTCCTGCGAAGAATTGTCCGCGCGAAGAATTGTCCGCGAAGAATTGTCCGCGCGAAGAATTGTCCTAGCACCACATTTTGCAGGATTTTCCGGGAACTCGTTTTCAAGCAAAATTTGCAAATTCGGCGAGTTAGTCAAATTTCCTGTCGATGAGTTGTCGAGTCGGTGAAGTGCCTTGTCGGTGAGTTGTCTTGTCGGTGAAATGTCCTGTCGGTGAAACGGCGTGTCGGTGAAATGTCCTGTCGGTGAAATGGCGTGTCGGTGAAACGTCCTGTCGGTGAAATGTCGTGTCGGCAAATTGTCTTGTCGGTCAAATGTCCAGTCGGTGAATCGGCGAGTCGGTGAAATGTCCTGTCGGCGAAACGGCGTGTCGGTGAAATGTCCGTTCGGTGAAATGGCTGTCCGTGAAATGTCCAGTCGGTGAGTTGGTTGTCGGTGAAATGTACCAAACCCTCGGAATTGACTCAATACCAAAATATGGACTCAGATCTCAAAATTCCGGCTTGAGCTCATCATTTCTATATTCAAGGCAGAATTTTGACTTTTTAAATCTGGACTCCACTCAGCTCGGATTTTTGGCTTCGAATTTTGAATTATTTTTGACTTCAAACATAAAATGACGGTTTTGAACTCGATTTTAACTTGACTCGGAATTTTGATTAATGTAAACTCGAAGTTTTGACTTGAATCTCAGGACTGTGATTGACCTAGAACTTGAGATGTTGATTTTTTGAGCTCGGAATGTTGATTTGATTGTTCAAAACTCGGGTTCTAGAACTCGGAACTTCAACTTTCAAGCTGATAAGGCGACTTCACCCCAAACGTCGAAAAACTAGAATTGACTTCCTTCTCAGGATTTTGACATCCAACTAAAAAATTCTACTTTCAACTCAAAATGTTTATCTTGAACTCGTTTTTTTTGACGTTGAACTCGGAGCTTTGACAATTTTTTTTTGAGATTGACTTTGAATTCGGCCTTTTGACTCCGAGTTCAACCGATTTGAATTCGTAAATTGGATTCTAGACTCCTGAACTCTAGTTTTCGGTTTTTAAGTCTGCATTTTGACTTCAAACATTGAATTTCGATTTTGAACTGAGAATTTTGACGTTTCAATCGGACATCTCAATTCCGATAGCAAAATCCAGATGCTGGAACTCGAATTCATCATCGTAATAATAAATCTTCATTTCCAAGGACAGTACTCACATTAAACTGTATAATAGTCCGACGTTGAAGTTGGAATGGTGACTTTGAACGTCGATTTTTGGCTCAATAAAAGCCTGCTGGGTCCCAAGAATTCACAGGAACAAAAAGTTTGCTGGTAGTGGAATGACAAGACAGCAAAGTGACAGTTTTGACGTGTCTCCAATTGACGTAACAGCCGACGTTGCCAGGCGGCAACTTACACCTCTTCTAACAATTAATTCCCTGAAACTTCCTGCACGAATGGGCAATTTTCCCCAACAAGGTCAATCGCCTAAAGGATTTTTCTTTTAGCGCAAACTCAACTACTCGGGACGGTTAAAGGAAAAACAGTTCAATCGAGTGTTCAATTCTCAGAAGATATGAGCAAGTGGTGCCTGCGAAAGATATTAGAGTAATAGACCTATTTCTTATGGGGAACAGAGACGTTCAGACAAGGATGAACAATTTTAAGCCACACCCCTGGCCAATTAAAGGCCTTCAATTATTAGCCGCGAAATTCGAGGAAGGCGATACTGTCACAATGAATTAGAATTGTCACTGTCACTTATGACTGCAACCTGTGTCGTGTCGCTACACTGATCGAATAATTCGAAAAATGCTCGTATATTGTGTGAAAAGTTGTTCGCACAAGTCCAAGGGAATATTTCCCTCAAATGTTTCGTTCTACGGTTTTCCTGCCGACGAAAATAAGCGAAATAAATGGATGGCCGCCACTGGAAGACACCGGCACCAGGAAGAATTTGAAGGCGAACGAAACAATTTCAGCTGTTTTACAAGTTGCACAAAGCCAAAAGCGGGGTCACCCAAATTACCGTTCAAAGTGCTGGGAATGCTATCTCACCTTCCTATTTGGCGATTACCCACTACAACTTCACAACAAAACCTCAATATTTTGCTTCAGTTTTGGTGTGCTCACGGCACTTCAGAGTGGAAGATTTCTATTCATCCAGTGATAGGTACAAAGATGACGCTGAAAACAAATGCTGTTCCGGACATTTTCTTGAGAAGCTTGTTACTTTTTCTGGCTCCTGTAGCACTCCGCTTTTACCTCCAGGTTATTCACAAGTACGTCTTCAAAATATCCTTTCACACTATACTTCAACCCCTTATCACGCTGGTTCCCCTTCATTTGATGCTTGCACTACACTCTTGTAAAGAAGTAAAGCGTTGTCGAGTCTGTAGGTTGCAGGTTGCAGCGTGGCAAGACTTTTGGTTCTGTTCTACTGACAACTGATGACAAATTGTAACATATCGTTGTCGGGGGTAATGACAAGGAGAAAGTCAGTGGCACTGACAGAGTTGCTACGGGAGATTGTGAGGCAAATCTAGCCAATGAGCGGCGATAGGAGGCAAAAGGGGCGTGAAAAAGAAATAGGTCCATAGGCGATAGAAAATAAGGACTACGCACCCTGGTGTGAGATCTGTGAACCAACTTAAACCCGCTCGGCCCGGCGCGGCGCCCGGAGCGCACAGTCACGATGGCTGTGGCGCGAAATTGATATTTGACATAAGTAGGTACGTCAAAAGTTGAAAAATGTTCTGCAGTTTTCCATACTCCGGAACATCGCTTTCCAGTAATTTCCTGAGATGACTACACAGTGAAGAAATTGTCACTGGCACACGGAAATGTAATCAAGAGGATTATGAAATGGAAGCAAGTGCTAGTGATCCGCCCCAAAATTCGAAATTGTGTTGAGAAATGTGCGGGTACACCTCGGGGTACACCCTCTTGAAACATTCATCCAAGAAAGAGAAGCCGTTATAAATTGAAAAGTTTATTATTGTAGTTCACATTTTTGTGTTGTAACATTGTAGTAACATCTATGTACCATGTAGATGCTCTAAAGAAGCCCTAATAAATTGGGGCGAAATAAATCAGCCGGTTGAGGAAAGGACGTTTTTCATTCCGATGAGGACGAAGGGGGGAAACCAGAAGGAAACAGGGAAGATTTCGGGGAGCCACTTGGAAACAGGATACGGGTTACAACGCTCTCTGAACCCGGAAATTTTCCCTAAAAACTGAAAGCAAAACAAGATTAAAACATAACCTCACACCTTGGGTTCCTTTTACCATCATCATCGACAAGCACACAGCATTCTTGTGAGTGGCAAAGGCTTTTATTTTCATGCCATTTTCGGGGAGGATGCTGCTTCGATGGACATCCGCCAGCTAAGGACGACGTCCTAGACAAGAAATCCATCAAATCCAAGAGGTATTTTCCAACGTGCCGGTCATTTCAGCGCCCACATTATTATTGAATATTGACACCGACACCCTGAGAGTCCTGGGACGTCCGCATCAGCTGTTGGATCCTTTAGGCAGTATCTCCTCGAGAACAGGAATTCTTGTTGGTATTTTATCACGAAGCGCGAGTTTTAAACTTGAAAAGTGTCAGTCGAGGTGACAGTTCATTTGAATTATAAATCCGAACCGTCAAGTTCAAGGTCAAATTGTCATCTGTAAAGTTGTTTCGGACAGTTCCTTAATTGGCCACCTGGCGCTGGGATCTTAAATTCAATCGCCTATAGGGTATTTCTTATAAAAAAAACACCGAATGCTCATACAGGGTGGCCCATTGAAAACGAAACAGACAGATTTTCGGGCATTCGCCCTCATTTTTTTGAAATAAGCCCGGACATGTTAACTTTGTTTTCAAGGGAGACGTTCAACTGTTATTAATTTAACCGTGAAGTTTCACCCCCGTAGTCAGGGTGTCAGCCCCTTCAAAAATTTTCAATGACAATTGGGGTTGAGTGATACATCATTTCAAAGCTGGTTGAATTGTCTTTATAGCGGTGTTGATTTTTCTTTCGATTCCATGCAAATTTGTCAAGATAATGCTAATTTCAGTGTGTCCGGAAGTGTACAGCCCCTTCTAGGAGGCTGGCTCGTAGTTGCCGAACCCATGACGGGGCTTATGTCCGTTCAGTAAACATATTACAGTATACAAACAAGTGAGGTCAAGTGCCTGAAACTTTTTCTGTTTCGTTTTCGGTGGGCCATCCGGTATTACAGGTAGGTAATGCACCAAACTCAACCGCATTAAACCAAAGCTACCAGCATTTTCTAGTCTTGTTCTTACAACCGTAAAAATATAACCTGAGGATTATATTGACAAATTAACCGTTTGTGCAAGGTTAAAAAACATGTGTGAAGCTGGCAACAGTACCTATATTTTCTTATTACACTGACTTTATCACTGCCAAATCAAAACTGTATGCCCGCTATTGTGTCTGTTCAAATCCCCGTTTCCGCTGACGTTAATTATCATCTGGAGAATTCACCCCCGTAGACTGCTCACCCCGGACGTCAATCTGAAAGGCAGGGGGCGTGATCCTGCCCATAATTCAAGTTCGGACCCGATACACCAGCAACAGCCGAGGAAAACAGAACGGATAGCACGGAACAGTTTTGAAATGTGTCGGCATTAGGCGAGTAACAAATGATCAGCAGCCGCCAAACGCCCGCTAAATCCGTTATTTAGTGCCCATAGTCATCGATTAGCTATACAGCCGTGGGGGGTGTGGAAAGGAGAGGATATGGAAGGAACGGTACAACTCCGAATATTTCGCCCTTTTTTAGCGATTTTTCTTGAATGTCTAACCACCCGTCCGTTTATCTTGTCATCGAGATAAGCTTCAGAACGAAAGGTCGTGGTGGATATATTCAGTTCCTTTATTCATTTTTGTTCCAATACTATTACCAGCAAATGATAATTTAAATTTTTGATGCAGTTAGACTGGCTTTTTTCAAATCATCCAGCTATATGAATATTTTGATTGAATTCTTCTAAATTCCTTCTAGTTTCCACAGTGGTGGCGTTACTGCTGAATAATGTAGGAAATCAATTGCTCAAGTGCTCCCCTGACACATTAAGTCAAATTTTTCACTTTTTTCATGATTTTCTGTGGTCATAATGGTGGCAGCGGTGGGATACCATATTGGGACTTTGCCAAGTAACAATGTTGGTGGGCAAAATGGTTGTCCAAAATCAAAAGCAGATTTGAAATTTGCATGAAATGAGCAACAAAACTGAGAAGTTAGCAACAAACGAGGCAACAAAGTTCTATTCAGTTGGTGAAGTTGGCAACGCAGCTGTGTGAAGCTGGCAACAAAGCTGGGTTGAGTTGACAAAAAACTGGCAACAAAGCCGTGAGAAGTTGGCAAGAAAGCCGTGTGAAGCTGGCAACGGGGCAGAGAGCTCGTGCAAATACGTTGTAAACATCCCCGATGCCGTAGCCGATCAATTTGGTAAGTAAAAGCGTGTTTTGGTTTCAATCCACCTTCGCCCCCGACTCCGATATCCTCGATACTTTCCGCCAGAGTGGAGAAATCGCCCGGAAATCGGATATATTAAACGAAAGTCCGGGCTAAGTTTAGAGCCATCGCCGGCGCGTTCCCCCAGGCGTTATGCTGGAGTGCAGGGACGTGCATCATTTCAAGACGTTAAAAAGAAATTTGAGATAACTCGCCGAATCGCTTCCGCTACATGCACTTGACGGTTCATGAAAGAGAAGGATGCGCACTCCGGATATTGAAACGCAACTCAATCGGTTCATCTATTCTGCACTACTATGATGCTGTCGAATTGTCAACCGGCAATCTTGCTGATGAGTGAACGTTGCTGTGGCGACGACCAATGAGAAACCGGAGAAGGCCCATGGTAACTGAGTAAGTATATAACAGAATCTCTGGAAACACAATCTCTGAACTACACAATCTCTAGGCGACAGAATCTCTGAAAACTGAATCTCTGAACGACACAATCTCTGAAAACAAAATCTCTGATTCGAAAAGTGCGATAAGATATCCGTGTAAATACGTGTTCCCGTGCGCTCTCTAAACATTAATTAATTCCGCGTGTTTGTTGTTGTTTTTTTTGTGCCAATGGACTGCCAATAACCAACAAATGCAGCACCTGGAGTAACCTGGAGCAGCTGATACTCTGGAAAATTCACCCAATGCAGGTTCAATAGCTGAAAACGTGGTGAGAAGTATCCATCCAGTCCTATCGCTGAAAAAGCCAACTTTTTGCCGGGCGCTCTGCGCCTAGCAGTGTCGCACCTGCCTTGTGTATATTTATCAATTATACATTGATAAATTCAGATTTACCGACATGAGTACCCCTCTCTCTATCAACACAATGGAATCAACTTCAAATAATACTCCACAACAACCTGCAAAATCTTCATCATCCTATGTCAATGCCGCCAAGTCACGTCCACCAACAAATTACCCCCAAAAAGAGCAAGCAATAATCATGAACGTCAACGAAGAACTTTCTAGACTCGATTATGTCAAGTCAATAGGTAAAATCGTAGGACCCAAAAATATTATTTTTGCTTCTCGCATTTCAAATGACCGTGTGTACATGTACCTCTCGAGCGTCCAAGCGGTGGAAAACTTGGTGACTAAATACAAAACCATAAATATAAACGGCATTGACATATGTATAAGGAAGTTGATCACTCCATCAAAAAGAGTGATAATATCGAATGTATGCCCATCGATCCCCAACAAAATTGTTGAAGATGCATTGAAAGATACAGGTTTAAAGCTCGTGTCATCGATATCGTTTTTGAGAGCAGGCTACCAAGAAGATGAATTCAATCATATTTTGAGCTCTAGAAGGCATGTTTACGTCACACCCGATGAGCAAATCCAGTTGACACCTTCCTTGGTAATAAATTTTGAAGACACAAATTATCGCATATTCTTGACATACGACGACCTAACATGTTTCATTTGCGGTCGTCAGGGACATATATCTAGTTCTTGCTCTGCCCAACCATCTACAGAATCTCAAACTCCCATGGATACCGAAGATCAACGGAATAAGCGCCCAGCTCCTTCAGAAAGCTTAGATTCGCCGCCGGCGGACGGTGCAATCCAAAATTCCCAAGACCTATTTGAAAGCCAAAATGCATTACAAACACCTGACCCCTTCCAAAAACCGAAAAATAAGCCAAAAAAACCACCAATAGCAGATCCCGAAGCCAACTTGGACAAACCCAAACCTTCTAGTTCAACTGAATCTTTACAGCTAGATTTGGACATGGAGCCTATCAAACTACACATAGAAAAAAAACCTAAATCCTTCCCTGTGACATATAGCGTCTTCAAAGGTTTTCTGGAAAACTGTAGAGGAAACCCTGACCCACTTAGCGAGGCAAGACGATGTGCAAATGACCTTGAATTTCTCTTGAAAATGATGTTTAATCTATACCCTCTTCTTCCAAACAAGGCTGCCAAAACAAGATTCACCCGTATACATAAAAAAATCAAAAGTCAAATGACAACACATGAACTAGGAAAGAGCAGATCCTTCAGCCTGAGCACCTGCTCTCTCAATTCTCAAGACTCCCAACAAGACGAGTACTAACCCCACCACACCCTACCAATAAAATCATTTTCTTCATTCTACAGTGGAACTTGAATGGATACTATACCCATTTGGAAGAATTAAAACTCCTAGTTGCTAACGACAAGCCCCTCATAATCTGCTTACAAGAAACACATTTAAAAAGCGATCCTTGTCTTAGAGGTAACAAATGTTTCTCCAAACACCGATTAGACAGAGACAGATCGAGTGGAGGAGTAGCTTCATACGTTAGCACAAATTATCACTGTCAAAAAATCGATCTCAACACAAACCTTGAAGCGGTTGCCTTCTCAATACAACTTAAATCCCGAATATCAATATGAAATGTCTACATTCCCCTAAACAGAGAAATCCACCAACAAGAACTTAGAGATCTTTTTAACCAGATCCTCACTCCATGTGTGATACTGGGTGATTTCAACGCCCACAATACATTGTTTGGTTCTTCCTCGACAAATCATAAGGGTCAAATTATAGAACAATGGCTTGACTTTTCTAATCTAACCCTACTCAACACAGGTTCTCCTACCAAGTTTAATTTGTTTACTGGCAATTTCAGTGCCCTAGATCTCACTTCATGTACTCCAAACCTCACTCCTTATTTGTCTGGGGAAACCTACCCTTACCTCCATGGTAGTGACCATTACCCCATTGAAATAAGAAATGACCAAATAAACTCTACCACCGATCTAAATAATCACCACCCCAAATAGAAACTAAAAACCGCAAACTGGACCAAGTTTTCTGATGAGGTAGAGCATGATATTGACCTGGTGCACATTATTAACCATGACATTGACCAAATAATCCAAGAATTCTCTGACATCCTACTCACGGCAGCTCACAAATCTATAGATAAGTCTACTGCCCTAAAAAAACATACTTCTGTTCCATGGTGGAACAAAGAATGTTCAGACGCCATAAAAGAAAGCAAAAATGCGTTCAACAGACTGAAAAGAAATAATTCCCCTAAAAATCTCCTAACTTTCAAAAGAATAAGGGCTCGGGCAAGGTATATCACCAAGAAAACTAAAAAGCTATCCTGGGAAAATTATGTATCTACAATCTTGTCATCCACCCCAATCTCGGAAGTCTGGAACAAAATTAGGAGACTTAAATCCATCAACCGCCCTCAAATAAAAATACTCAATGACAACAATCAAATCTATGAATCTGAAACTGACATCGCTGAGGTCTTGGCTGAATCCTTTCGTACAAATTCAAGTGACTTGAACTTCGACCAAAATTTCTTACAATATAAAAGAGGTAGGGAAATGCAAGAAGTAACTGACCACTGTCTTGACAATACTCATCACATCAATCTTCCCCTTACATTATCAGAGCTCGACGAATCGCTCAAATCAGCCAAAGACCCTATCCCTGGCCCCGACGATATACCCTATCTTTTTTTGAAAAATCTAACGGCTAAAGGCAGAGCCAAACTCTTGGACATTTCCAATAAGATTTGGCAAACTCAGGTTTTCCCCGAAGCGTGGTCTGAATCAACTGTCATACCACTATTGAAATCAAACAAACGAAGTGATGAAAAGAGCTCCTACCGTCCAATATCTCTGACCAACACTATGTGCAAAACCTTCGAGCGCATCATCACAAAACGTTTGTCTTGGCAGTTGGATAAAGATAACTTGCTTCATCCCGCCTAAAATGGTTTCAGAAAACACCGTTCAACCACTGACAACATAATACAGTTGGAATCCGAGATACATCAGGCTTTTGCAACCAAACAAAACTTATTGGCCATCTTCTTTGACGTCGAGAAAGCTATGACATGACTTGGACTCGCCATGTGATCGAAAAACTGACAGAATGGAACATAAAGGGGAATATTTTGGCGTTCATCCAAAATTTTTTACGTAACAGGTCATTCAAAGTCAAAATCAACAACCATTTTTCCAACAGTAAGAAACTGCAAAACGGTGTTCCCCAGGGCTCAGTCTTGAGTGTGATCCTATTCCTGATAGCAATTAATGACATACGAGTACTAACACGCATTGAAGCTCCAGTCCGCTGTTGTCTATTCGCAGATGATTTGGTGATATACCTCAGAGGAAAAAATCTTACATCGATGCAAGAAATCCTTCAAGCAACATTGCGTAAAATAGAAAACTGGTGCTCAACATCAGGTTTTAAATTTTCTACGCAAAAAACAACCTGCATCAACTTCAGTAGGACCAAACAAATAAGCTCCCCTCTCCTTCGACTGAACGGCAGAAGCTTAAAATTCTCTGGATCAATCAAATTTTTAGGCATTACATTTGATCAGAAGCTATCTTGGAAACAACACTTATCACAACTCAAGACATCATGCCACCAAGGTTTAAATTTAATGAGAATTTTGTCCAACCACACCTGGGGAGCGGACACCAAAACATTGTTGATGATCTATCGCAGTCTTATAAGATCAAAACTTGACTATGGAGCAATTGCCTTCATGACAGCCAAAAAGTCGTACCTCAGATCCATCAGTGCTATACAATCATTGGCTATCAGAATAGCAACAGGAGCGTTTTGTACCACTCCGGTGGAAAGTCTCCTAGCGTTGGTGAACGAGCCCCCTCTCGAACTCCGCAACAAACGATCCACCCCGAACTTCGCTATAAACACCCTCTCAAATCCACAAAGCCTGAGTCGTGACTTGATGTTCCCAACTAGGCCTGAAATCACTTTGAACGGGAGTGTAGCTCCACCAGTTCATGAAAGAGTCGCTTGCATCCAACGAGAAATCAACTTCACCATCCCTGAAACTCTTCCTTGGCAAAACTCCTCGGTCCCACCATGGAAACACTCTAAGGTTAAATTGATCTTTGATCTTACAAGGTTTGACAAAGCTGAATCGAATCACACTCTTATCAGGACTCATTTCCTTGAAATAGTCAATGGTTTTCCAAATCACAGACTGATTTCCACCGATGGCTCCAAAATTGACGATAAAGTGGTATCTGCCTTAATCACCCCAACATCTGAGCAATCCTTTCGCCGCCAAAACTACAATACTATCTATACAGCTGAGCTCTATGCCATACTTCAAGCGTTAATTTACACAAGAACACACCCTGAGATAAATTTTATTATTTGTTCAGATTCTCTAAGCTCACTAAAGGCCTTGAACCATCTTTACTCACGAGATCCCCTTGTACAAACAATAAAAGACGAACTGTCAGATAGGGTTGACAAAATAGTTTCTGACGACAGAATCTCTAAAAACAGAATCTCTAAACGACACAATCTCTGAAAATCAGAGATTCAGTTTCAGAGATTGTGTCTGTCGTCCAGACATTGTGTTGTTCAGAGAATATGTTTTTAGAGATTCTGTCGTCAGAGATTTGGTTTTCAGAGATTGACACAATCTAAACGACACGTTCAGAGATTTTGTCATTCAGAGATTGTGTTTCCAGAGACTTTGTCGTTGTGAGATTGTGTTTTCAGAGATTGTGACGCACTTCCCTTGCTGATGAGCGAACGTTGCTGCGGCGACGGCCAATGAGAGACCGGAGAAGGCCCATCTTGCCATGGCAACTTCTTCGTTAGCAAGATTGCCGCAATCCGCCGATTGTTGTGTTTGCTGTTGCCGGCGGAGCTTTGAAATTTTCCAAAACACGCCGTTCAATCATCCAGTTGAATTTAATTGCAGCTGGCGCGCAACTTTTAATTATCGCCCGCCCGAACCGAGAAAAAATCCGGGGCGATCACTTTCCAATTATTTCCGTGCGAAAGCTCCGCTCGCGCGCTCTCCTCCTGGCCGTGTGGCTTAAATTCCCTTTAATTAACACCGGGCTTGCGGCCGGGGATAAAGTGCATCCTGTAAATCCACAAAAGTGTTTTTCAAACCCAATGCCCCGGTTTCCCCGAGCGATGCACAAGAGAACAAAAAATACTTAATTTTCTGCCGAGTTACATCCAATTTGCCGAATTATTTCGATTTGGATTTGGGGTGCCTACCCACCACCGTCGGGATTACCGGCGGAGCTAAAAATATCCATAAGAAACCCGACGGAGAGTCGACAGGGAGAGAGCAAAAGAAAAGACGCGCGCGCCAAGGACCGGGCTTTAATTGAAATTCACAATACGTAGTAACTGCACGAGAGAAAATCCATTAGGATTCAATTGATACAACCCCACCCCCCCGCCGATGTCTTCGAATCGATGACAAAAAAGCTCCCGATGCGTTTCGTCCCTAATTGACGCAGGGTTGGCCCGATCTGTTACACCACGGAGTACCTATGGATACCGATGCCACCATTATGTCTCCGAACCGACATCTGCTAGGGCTTGAAGCCCCAACAGAATCTATAATTTTACGTTATTCTCGAATCAAACCCCACGCTATTGGTGTCTTCTTTGCTCTCTCTTATTTCCTGGTTTGCAAAAAAATATAACGGCTACTTTTTCTTTCCAACTGAATTTTTGTAGCGTCTCTACGATGGCATCTACTCATCATCACATTGGTGGCAGCGGTGGAATTGAATCGCTTTTGTGACTAATGGCAATAGGGGTTCCATCAGATTGTATTCGACATATATGACGAAAACATGCTTTGTGAACGTGAGAATCAAGATTTCAGTTTCTGGCTATTTTGTCTTTTTCAAATCATTTCGTGTAAGTTCTCTACGATCAGGGCTGGGCAAAATACTTCGAAAAATGTATTGAAATACAAAATGCTCGATCCAAAATAGTCGAAATACAAAATACTTTTTGAAATGTCTTTGAAATACAAAATACGAGATACGTATTTTGAAAAATCGATAAATTCCAAAATACAAACTATTTGTTTCAAAAGACAAAATACATACCCAATCTTCCCAGCCATTTTATTGGAAAAAAGCCGTAAAATGCAATAGTTCCGATGAAAACACTTTATTAAATAAATCGCAATAAGAAATGTTGCAAAAATCTGTAGAAGTCCCTGAAAATTTTGTAGAGTAATATTTCAAAATCCCTAGAAATCCTTATAGTCCAGTCACTATGTCTTCCTTCTTCCGGAAAATTAGTAGAGGGTTGAAATTTTGTACATGCATTTCTTTGATTCTCGTGGACGGCCTGTGAAAAGTCCCCCAAAATCCGAGCTTAGGAACTTTGAATAATCGCCATCAAGTGTTAAAAAGTCGTTTTTTCGGCGAAGAAGTCAATTCTTCATTGCAAAATGGTCCTTTTTGTAATTGAATGATCACGTATTACCATCTTGACAATCGCCATACACTATTTCTACTTTTGCGTAGATGGCGGATCCAAGATGGCGGCCAAGAAGGAAAAACAGTTGACTGTCTCATTTCCATTAGTAAAAGACATAAAAAATGTCTGATGATTGCATTTTATTTCTGACATAATTTATCATGGAAATATCAAGTTTTACTTCAATATCTCAAAAAATCACTGATTTATTAGAAAAAGTTGACTTATGAAAAATTTTCATTTTTTTTAGAATATTTCAAAAACGGTCTAGGATATTTCGGAACCGTTTACAACATCTTAGTTAGCATGAATTAACGAATATACAGGGTGCTTCAGATTTAAATCACGTCCTTTCTGGAAGTGATGGAAAACGTCAAAAGAAGTAGACTTTCTCGGAAAAATATATGTCAGAAACGAATAATAACGGAGATATGGGCGTTCAAAGTTGAACCTCAAAAATCGATTTTTTGTCATAGGTTTGGAACTTCTGAACCGATTTTGTTCCAATTCAAATCTAAGCTTACTGGTATAAGTCTATATCAAACAATAATAACGCGTTCTATTAAAAATTTTCAGGGGCGTGGATTATTGGGAGTGCCCCCACTTTTTACCCCTATTTTTTTTTAACCCTCGGGTAATTTGGTAAATTGATCATATTTTTGAATTCTACGTTCAATTCGAAAGAAAAAGTTACTTTTGCAAAATTTTGATTAGAGGCTTTGTTCTCGAGATATTTGAGGTTAAAATTTTGATTAGAGGCTTCGTTCTCGAGATATTTGAGGTTGAAACTTCGAAAAACATCTCGAAAACACCACTTTCAAAGGCCTACAAATTGAAATCCGAGATAACTAATGATTCCTTTATTGGAATAGGTTTTCTAGGTGTTTCAAGTTGCTAAATCATGAGTTTTTCTAAGAAACGAGAAGTTTTCAGAAAGTTCTTGAAAGTGGATATTTTGATGTGTTTTCCGGAGTTTCAAACGCAAAAATCTTGAAAACGAAGCCTCTAATCAAAATTTAACAAAGATAACTTTTTCTTCAAAATTGAATTGAGAATTCAAAAATGTGAACAATCTACGAAATTATTTTAAGGGGTGAAAAATAGGGGTGAAAAGCAAAAGCATTCCACATTATCCACGCCCCTGGAAAATGTCAATGGACCGCGTTATTATTGTTAGATACCGACTTATTTCAATAAGCTTCGGTTCAAATTTGAACAAAATCGGTTGAGAAGTTTCGAAGTTATGACGAAAAAACAACTTTTAAAGTTCAACTTTGAACGCCTATATCTCCGTTATTATCCGTTTCTGACATATAAGACCATTTAAAAATATATATATATATATATATATTTTTTTAAATGGTCTTCTTCTTTTGACGTTTCCCATCACTTCCTGGAAGGACGCGATTTAAATCTGAAACACCCTGTATAGGGAGATTTTGATGTCTTCAGCTATTTTGGTTCCTGAAGATTTTTTCTTCATTTCTTTTCTTGATGCGTTTGCATGCTATTACCGTAAATTTAGTCTAAAGAACTTGCCACAAAGCAAAAATTATTTGCACATCATGTCTTCACTAGTTTTTGAATAATTGTAAATGTAGTTGCAGGGTAAATATAAGCTTTACCCATGCAAACGTCATATTCAGCAAGTTGAGAGAAGTGAAATATAAAAAAAAAATACCTCAGGAACCAAAACAGCTGAAGACATTCAAATCACCCTATATATTCGTATATTCATGTTTACGAAGATTTTGTGGACGGTTCCGAAATATCTTTGACCGTTTTTGAAATATTCTGAAAAATCAGAAAATTTTCCACAATTCAACTTTTTTGAATAAATCAGTGATCTCTTCAGATATTGAAGTATAACTTGATATTTTCATGATGAATTATGTCAGAAATAAAATGCGTGAAATTTTTCAAGTCTGCTACTATTGGAAATAAGACAGTCAACTGTTTCTACTTCTTGGTCGTCATCTAGCTTGGATCCGCCACCCACGCAAAAGTAAAAATAGGGTATGGTGATTGTCAAGATGGTGATACGCAATCATTCAATTACAAAAAAGACAATCTTGCTATAATAAAATGACTTCTTCGCCGAAAAAAACGACTTTTCAACACTTGACGGCGATTATTCAAAGTTCCTAAGCTCGGATTCCAGGGGACTTTTTACAGGTCATTCAAGACCACCTGAGGATTATGTGTACAAAATTTTAACCCTCTACTAATTTTTCCGAAGTTGATACTATTTTTCAAACATAGTTACTGGACTATTAGAAATCTTCAGAACTCTCGACTAATCTTGAAGAAATCTTTGAAAATCCTGAAAATTCCCGTTTGCCCGTTTCCTCAACTATTAGTTGAAAATGGGATCTATCATCCAGATACGACTGTTCCAAGTTGAAACGATCCGCAATTGACACATCGGTGGCAGCGGTGGGATAGTTAAGTAGTAGAATATCTAATACCTACCTAGTAAGAATAGTAGGGATATGATAGTTCCAAGTATTTAGGTACTGATGATACTGTGGTGCCACAACAGATTTTTCTGATCCGCATTAGTTACAGGTACAGTTCTATGCAGAGTTCCATGCTGCCGTCGTCTTTTAATCAAGAAATACACCGAAAACCGATCGTAAAACTTTGATATGCCGGTCTCGGCTTGCCTTTCTGCTCCGACCCCTCCCGCCCTCCCTTCTTCCTCCCCCAATAATGGTAATGTTGAGGAATAATAAAAGTTTCTTTCTCCGTGCTCCCGCTGGCTGCTGCTAACTAGATTGATCGAATGTTTGAAATATTTATTTGGAACAATGGTAATTGTGTTGTATAAGTTGAGGTTTTAGCGATATTGCCGGCAGAGCATCCATCCAAGCGGCATCCAGAAGGGAAGTTTCACTCTTCTGCTGTGGGCGTGAGGAGGAGGAGATGTAATTTTGTAAAGCAGCCAGCGCAAGGAACCGGAGTGCAACCGACCGGCGTTTTCAACCAAATAAACCGATTCACTAACTCAATAAATACCCAATTTCTTTAAAACCTCGCCGGGAATGTTAAATGGCCGAAAAGGGTCCGCGCGATGCGATGACTTATTGGATAATTTGACATAGCGACGTAAAAATGGCATCGTCGCGAAGTTGTGGCCCGAAAGCCGGACGATATGGATATGAAACGACTTATAGAACAGTGATTGTTCACGACTGAAACTGGTGGTGGCTTTTTATGCAAGGTTAGTCATAAAG
This sequence comes from Anaspis maculata, assembly GCA_949128115.1. Lineage (NCBI taxonomy): Eukaryota > Metazoa > Arthropoda > Insecta > Coleoptera > Scraptiidae > Anaspis > Anaspis maculata. The sequence goes on from OX421966.1 coordinate 72,327,415, forward strand.
TTGTCGCTATAATGTGCCTTGTGCAGCAATCGTTTGGGACAAGAAATGATTTGAAACAATTGAGGATCTACTTCACAATAGGACTGTCTTACATGAGTGATGAATTTATCCAAAAACTTGGTACAAAAATCCCAAGATATCAATGTAGAACGATATACCTATAAAACTTCACATGTAGCTATCCCACAGCTGTCACCAATAAGACATTTTTATTCTTGATTCAATTCGTCATAAACCGTGAAGGTTTAGAATCTCAATCAGATCGGTTGAACAATGCAAAAATTCAATATGGCGGCCTCTTGGAACGTCAAAAATTGAAATTTGGAAGATGCGTTTTAATCGGCAATCTCAAGTGGCTATGGATTCAAATTTCCAATCAGATCAGTTGAAAAATGTGAAAGATCAATATGGCGGCCTTTTGAAACGTCAAAATTCTAAATTTGACAGATGCATTTTGATAGTCAACCTCAAGTGAATGTAGGTTTAGAATCTCAATCAGATCGGTTGAACAATGCGAAAATTCAATATGGCGGCCTCTTGGAACGTCAAAAATCAAAATTTGGAAGATGCGTTTTGATCGCCAATCCCAAGTGGCTATGGATTCAAATTCCCAATCAGATCAGTTGAAAAATGTGAAAGTTCAATATGGCGGCCTCTTGAAACGTCCAAAACAAAAATTTGACAGATGCATTTTGATCGCCAACCTCAAGTGATTGTAGGTTTAGAATGTCAATCAGATCGGTTGAACGATGCAAAAATTCAATATGGCGGCCTCTTGGAACGTCAACAATCAAAATTTCAAAGATGCGTTTTGATCGTCAATCTCAAGTGGCTATGGATTCAAATTCCCAATCAGATCAGTTAAAAAATGTGAAAGTTCAATATGGCGGCCTCTTGAAACGTCCAAAACGAAAATTTGACAGACGCATTTTGATCGCCAATCGCAAGTGGCTATGGGGTTTAAAATACCAATTAGATCGGTTGAAAAATGCAAATGTTCAATATGGCGGCCTGTTGAAAAGTCGGCCTCTTGAAACGTCAAAAATCAAAATTTGACAAATGCATTTTGATCGCCAATATCGAGTGGCTAGGCTATGGGTCCAAAATACCAATCAGATCGGCTGAAAAATAATAAAGTTCAATAAAGCGACCTCTAGAAACGTCAAAAATCGACATTTGAGAGATGCATTTCGACTGCCTAACCAAAGCAAGTATAGGTCCTAAATCCCAATTAGATAGGTCAAAAAATGCGAAAGTTCAATATGACGGCCTCTTGAAACGTCAATGATCAGAATTTGACAGATGCATTTCGGTTGTCCGTCTCAAGTGGTTATAGGTTTTAAATCTCAACCGAATCGGTTGAAAAATGCAAAAGTTCGATATGACAGCCTTTTGGAACTGTCAAAACGTCAAATTTGATAGATACACCTCGATTGTCCACCTCAAGTGGGGGGTACCTATTATTTTAAAAATCCCAATCGGATCGGTTGAAAATGCAAACGTTGATTATGGCGGCGGCCTTAGAACTGTCAGAGTGACAAATTTGACAGATATATTCAGATTGCCTATTTCAAGTTGTCATAGGTTCAAAATCCCAATCGGATCGGTTATTGATAAATGCAAAAGTCCAATATGGTGTCTTCTTGAAACGTCAAAAATCAAAATCAGACAGATGCATTTTGATTGTCAACCTCAAGTGGGTATAAGTGTAAAATCCCAATCGCATCGGTTTAAAATTGCAAAAGTTCAATTTGCGGCCCTAGAACTGTCAAAATATCACATTTGGCAGATGCATCTCGGTTGTCCAACCCAAGTGGGTATAGGTTCTAGATCCCAATCGGATAGGTTGAAAGAATGCAAGAGTTCAAAATGGCGGCTTTTCGAAACGCCAAAAATCGAAATTTGACAGATGCATTCAGACTGTCTATTTCAAGTTGGCAAAGGTCCAAAATCTCAATCGGATCTTGTGGTAATGATGATAGAAAAATGTCATCTAACGATTTCCGCTTTCATCATTACATTTACTCGCCAAAACGTCCATAACTCTCAGCATCATTCCATCGTATTTGAAAGCACTCGCTGAAAATAAGCCCAAACAGTCCGCGCCAAATTGCCTTGAAGTAGTGCTGTGACTGCTGTGACATTACATTGACATTTGCAAGTGGCACAACACAACTGCGACGCTCGATAATTGTTGCCGATGTTTGTAGTGAAATTTTGGAAAATTTGACAAGAAAAACTCCGAAACAAGGACGTACATCAAAACACGGACCCTTTCTGGAAGTCTGGCCAGAAGGTCCGATGGAATTATCATGGATTCCGTAGAAAACAAGTCACGACAAAGAACCCCTGTAACCGACATGAAATTTGCTCTGGTGGACCGAAAAGACCCCTTTGTCGAAATATGAAGCCGCTGGAAATTGCAAATAAATTGTGAGTACCCCCAAGACGTGTTTTGCCACCTCAATTTGCCTGTTTTTGTGAAATTACCCCGTCAACGCAGACACGGCCTGCGAAATCTAAGCGAAATGCCTTATTATTTGACGGAGACCTTGTGTTTCTGGTGCCTGGCAAACGGCCAAGGGTCTTCTGGACCGCTACGGTAACATTTCGTACCCTGACAGGGTCATTTTCTCCAAAAACACTGTTCGAATGCCCTGAAGTGTTGAGTTTCCCAAAACCCAGAGCGTCAATTGACGTTCCTGTCATTTTGGCCGTGCCGTGGTCGAATTTGATCAATCATACGGCGAAATTTCAAAAAAAACGCATGGCCCGCACCGGACGACACCAGGTCCCCGAAACCCCCCGGTCGGCATTTCACACCAAATTACTCGAAATTCTCCCCAAAAAGCCGAGTTTTCGCCGCGAAAAGGTAACAAGGTATTTGGAACGGATTATTCGAATATCGGTTCCCTTGTAAAATTTTGAATGAATTATGAAATTTCGAAAAATCTTGACAAATTCAGCAAATTTTTTTAAAAATTCTCACCCTCAACTTGGGATCCGGTTCGTTCGCGAACATTTTTTAAAAAATACCCCGCCAAAATCCGACGTCTGGTTTTCACAAATTTTGTCGACAGGTCGTTCCGTTGCCGTCAGCGGTTTCTATGAGTTGATGATGAAAAATCCTTTGGAAATTCCATCAAAATCGGCCAACGGCCTCCAGGTGTTGCTTTTGTTTTGGAAGGCAGTATATTATACTATCCCACCGCTGCCACTAATGTGTCAATTATCGATCTATTCTAGCTTGGAACAGTCGCATTTGAATTGAACAGAATGTGAATCGAAGAATATAATTTATTTTCTTCTAAACGATAACAAATTTTGACAAGGATGACAAGACATGTGGTCTGCTTCATAATGGCGGTCCGAGCTGGCGCCACTCAGCAGTCATCATTACAAGCTTTCATCCGTAGTACCTATGGTGATTCATGAAGTGAAAAAATCCAATTTGCATCACACGTAGTGTAAACTAATATTACTGAAGTGAATGTGCACCTTACCTGCTTTTTGAAAGTAAACAGTTTTTTTTTTGTTTCAGGTAAGCATGCAGGTACCAATCCATATCAGATGATAATATATCAGTACCCTATCAACAATAACCAAGGCTTATAAAGGACCCCAAGGTGAGTGAAGTTCGAGAGAAGAAAACTCGAGAGAAACTCGAAATTTTGGTAGGTGATTTAAAGATATTTGGTTGAAATTGACCTTAAATATTCCTTATAATTTGAAACGGTCAAACTGCCATTAGAAGTGACTGAAAACTAATAATAGAAAACTGTTATTGAATTCGAACACCTGAAGAATAAAAATCACTGCTCAATTTGAATGGCACACCAAAACTGTTTCGGTGAAAAATGTCGAAGTAAAATCGGTGGATGAATCTCCACTCTCGAAAATGAATGAAAAATGTCACAGTGACTACAAAAATGTCAAAATTTTTCAGAAAAAATGTTTTGATAATTTCAAAAATGTTGAAATAATTCCAAAACAGCTGTCAAAAAAACTACAAAAATGTTAAATTGTTCAAAAAAATGCAACAATGATTCCAAAAATGTTTAAGTGATTAAAAAATGTCGAAATTATTGAAAAAATGGAACAGTGATTCCAAACTTGTTGAAATAATGTGAAAAAATGTCAAACTAATTTCAGGAATTGTCTAATCAAAATGTCACTCAACTTAGAAACCATCAAAATGTTTCTGAACATGTCGAAATAATTCCAAAAATATAAAAATAATTGTCAAAATCATTCTTTTCAGATTTGAATTTTTGAATGATCATAAAATATCAAAATAGTTTCAAAAGTGTCAAAATAATCCCTATAAATGTCCAAATGAATCCAAAAATGTTGAAATCAATTCAAAAAATGTCAAAATAATCCCAAAAAAGCCTAAATTATTGTAAAAGATGTCAAACTATTTCCATAGTGTCGACCTTCTTCCAAAAAATGTCAAATTAGTTCCGAAAAATGTTGAATAATCTTGAAAAGCCAAAAAGTGCCAACAACTTCCACAATACATAGTTATAAAAATGTTGAGATAGCTCCAAAACTATCAGAATGAGTTTAAACAAGTCAAAAAATTCAAAAACCCCAAATTATTCATATTTCAAGAATTGGAGTGCCAAAATAATTTGAGAAAAATGTTGAAGTTATTCCGAAAAATATAAGAAAAAAATCTACAAAACGTATTCAGTCGAAGTTTTCATGTTGGATCTTCCGTGTCCAGAGTAAAACTTTTTTTGTGTTCAAAGTACAAATTTCGTGGTTTGGGTCGAGTTTTCGAAACTTGAAGGGTCGAAGTTGAGTCCAAGAGCCGGACTAAAACTCAACTTCTCTTGTTTCAAGTCGAAATTTCCATGTTCAGAGTCGGAATTACGTGTTTGAAGTCAAATTATCGGTATCAAGGTCAAGTTTTTCGAGTTGGAATTTCGAGATCAATGTCGAAGGCTTTTGCGCCTGAAGTCGAAGTTCCAGATGAGAAAAACGGCTTTTTGTTTGAGTAGAATTTTCATGTTTGAAGTCAAAGTTTCTCGTTTTGAGAGTCAAATTTCCGCATAATAGAACACGAGGCTGTTTATCTTTTCTTCAAGTCAAAATTTCATGTTGAAAGTCGGAGTTTTTCGTATCGTATTTGAACATGAAGTCCAGATTTCATGTTCGAAGTCAAGATTTCCAAATTCGAGTCGAAGATTTCTGTGTTCAAGGTCAGAATTTCAGATGAAGTTGAAGGTTTTTTGCATGCGTCTGAAGTCAAAGTGTCTTGTTTGAAGTTGAATTTTTCTATTTGAAGTCGACGTTCTTCGTATTTATGGTCAACTTCTTGCAATAAAAGTCGGAGTTGTTCGACTCTTTTTAATTCGAAATTTCAAGATCAAAGTTAAAATAATTTGTGTTTGAAATCAAAATTTCGTGTTCAAAGTCGACATTTTGAAATTACAACATGAGTTTTATTTTTGTCGTTTCATGTAAAAATTTGAAGTGAAAAACGAAGCTTTTTGACATTTTAGGTGGAAATTTCGAGACTTGAGAGTCAAAGTTGAGCGCGGGGTCGGATATTCGAAACTAAAGTCGAACTTCCTTGGGTTCAATTTTCAAGTCGGATTTTTTTGTTTTCGAAGTTTCCAGATTGAAGTAGGAGCTTTTCGTTTTCCAAGTCGAGATCTAAGCCAAAGATCTTCCGTGTATGGAGTCGAAATTTTCTATTCGTACCTACTCTACAATTCGACATTGAAGTCAAAATTTCATGATGCACGTAATAGGTTTTTGCATCTGAAGTCGAAATTACGAGATTTCAAAGCCAAAGTGTTTTGTACTTCAAGTCAAAATTGCAAGTCAAAAGTCGAAATTTTCCTCTGAGCCAGCAGCTGACGGCTTGGCTAGTCGGTAAAGTAGTACCCGTAAGGTCCCTGGGAAAAATCGTGTAGAAAAAGTTTTCAGTTCTTTGAAATATCTTAAAGGGGAATTTACCAGAGAAGGGTGAATTTTATCGTGAACACCCTGTACATATTTCTCTTAATATTTTTGGAATTATTTCAACAGGTTATTCATAATCATATTATTGTTAGTTTTGGAGCTATTCTGAAATTTTTCAAACTATTTTCGCATTGAATTAACACGAGAGATGTAACACAAAAAACTTCGACTATTTCGAAAATTCGACTTCAAATGCAAAAATCTTCAGTTTTGCCATGAATTCTTGAGTTTGAATACAGAAAACTTTGACTCGAACTTGGAAATTTTCACTTCAAGCACGTAAAATCACAACTTTGATCTCAAAATTAACGAATCGGACTTAAACCTTGGATATCCCTACAGTTCGTTTTCTCGCCACCAGGCGTCGTGCCACTCAGTCTGAGAGGTTACCAACGGTCAACGGTCGCTACTTCACCGGCTTGCCGAGCCGTCAGTCAGCATAACAACAACTAACAACATCTTAACCTGTCAGTTTGTTGTCATCATTATCATTACCTATCCTATACAGGTGAATTTCAAATATTTTTGAAAACTGGCTTCTAGAACACCATTACAGAATGTGAGTTTTAAATCAGTTCATTACGATTTTCAATATGAACAATACCTATTGTGATATTCAGGTTGGAACCAACCGAAGTGAACAGGTTTCACTGTTCGCAATGTTCTCATCAGAGTGGATCCGTGTTTCAACTCAACCACCACGTACAGAGGCACCTCAGAAACGTTCACCGGGCCGAACTGTTCCATGCCATTGTCGAACCAGAACAGTTTTCATGCGTGTACTGCAACTACAAGAGGTGTTATCGAATCGAGCAGTACGAACACTGCAAACAAGCGCATAATCCGAAGACTGGAGACAAGAAAAATATGTCGTTTTGTGAAGAATCCGTGGAATATCCATGCGATTCCTGCAATTACAAAGCGAACTCGAGCATATGTCTTGTGAAACATCACGCGCTGTGCCAAAAGGTGGCGCCATCAGGAGGACCACGGGATTCAGCAAGAAATGCCAAAGGCAAAGACACGACGTTGCAAGATTTGAATCGTTCTTGTGCGGAAGCATTCAGAGATGTCGGAGCAATAAAATCGAACATGGCAACTCGTGATTTAACAAGTGAAAAAATCGGTGAATTTAAATGTAGCCATTGTTCATACCGCGCTAGACAAAAAGCTGGTTTGAAACAGCACATGTTGCAGCACGTTGCGAGCGAAGACATCGTTTGGTTCCAGTGCAACATCTGCTCTCATCGAAACAAACGAAAGTCGGCTTTGAACAGGCACATGTTGCAACACGTTGCCAGCGAAGAAGCGAACTGGTTCCAGTGCGATCAGTGTTCATACCGAGCCAGACAGAGCGGAAGCGTGAAAAGGCACATGCTGCGGCACACTCCAAACGCAGATATCGATTGGTTCCAGTGCAAAGTCTGCTCGTATCGAGGCAAAGAGAAGTCGAAATTGAAGAGGCACATGTTGCGACACGCCGCGAGCCAAGAGATCAGTTGGTACCGGTGCGACCAGTGCCCGTACCGGACCAAAGAAAAACCGTATCTGAAAAGACACAAGTTGCACCATGCAATCACCGAAGAAATAACCTGGTTCGAGTGCAGCGAATGTCCGTACCGAGCAAAGCGAAAGCCGTATTTGAGAAAGCACATGTTGCAACACGTTGCCAGCGAGGAAACGAATTGGTTTCGGTGCGGCCACTGTTCGTACCGAGCCAGACTGAAGGGCACTCTGAAAACGCACATGTTGCAACATGCCGCAGACGAAGAGATCGATTGGGCTCGGTGCAACCATTGTTCGTACCGAGCTAAACGAAAGGCGTACCTGAAAAAGCACATGTTGAAACATGTAAACTGTTGAAAAAATTTGTGGGGACCTGTCATGTCATAGGTACCTACTTGTCAAAAGTTGTTTAGAAAAAAATAATATTATTTCTCGATTCACATTCTGTTGTCCTGTTTCTGACTATGGTCTCTCTTTTTCCCATACCTACCCTACCTATGAGAAAATGGGTGGCTCCAAAAGTGAAGCAATTAAATTTCATTTCCGACGAATCCTTGATTCCATCGTAATGTTCCATTTATTGACATAAGATTGAAAATCTCTGATTACTTATGCGGAATTTCCAATAAAATAAGTCGGTTATCAGTTTTGACATCACACCAGCGCGAAGGGTGGTCATTGCGAACAAGTGATTGACTGAGGGCTGGTCCTGTCCTCCAGAGCATGTCGAGGAGCATGTGTTATATGAACACTTGGACCTCTTATCTATTTGGAAACGATCGTCTGTGAGTTCAATTCGGATAATCACCCTAGATTGATACATAGGTGATTTTCCTATTACAGTGCGCAAGCGGTGGGGTGACAGTATCCGGCCAGAGGTGGTACAAATCAGGCCCCCTGCTCCCGACCGTCGCTATACCTAGGTACAGTAAATCTGTTGTTGTACCGCCCTGGCTGACGCATGCGCCACAACAGTCACGAATAGGGAAACGATCCATTGAGCATAACACAGGGCCCCTACTGAGTATGCGCCAATCAAACTGCGCAACAAATATGTTGTCGCGAGGTAACAATTGGTCCGACTTTGGACCACAACAACATCTGAATGACACAAACCATTTCGATCCTGTTTCGACGGCCTCAAAGTTCTGCGTTCAAGATAATAAAACATAATTGAAAATGGGAACTACCAAAGTCCAACCCCATCTGGGCCGCGATTCTGTACTCGCCTACCGACACTTGTCGGTGTCGGTAGCTAGGCAGGAGCGAATTTGATTGGTTCTCACCCTAGCTACCGATCCGATAGTTGTCGGTAGGCAAGTACAGAATCGCGCTCCTGGGCAACATAGGTATGATTGCTCAAAGGTAGGTACTGTAATAAAACCATTTTTCCCAATACACCTATTCGGTTAAAACGTGATAATTATTGCCATACGTTGAGTTTGATTTTTGTTCCGTTGATTTTCGTAACCTTTTAGCGCCTAATTATTTGAGCAAATCCCCAGCTTCTGGCTCCCAGATTCTTTGAAAGGGGATGAGTGAACAAACGTCACAATTAAACAAAGTTTTAAAATCACACCTGCTTTATTGCCTGTAAATCCATGATCGCTAATTCAAATAATTAGACCTTAAGTAGGTACTTCATTTGAATTAATTGGCTGTTCCACAGTCTCAAATGTGCTGGATCCAGCTGACAATAAGGAATCATTCAAGTCAATGTACATTCAGTTGCGGACCTATTTCTTTTTCACGCCCCTTTTGCCTCCTATCGCCGCTCATTGGCTAGATTTGCCTCACAATCTCCCGTAGCAACTCTGTCAGTGCCACTGACTTTCTCCTTGTCATTACCCCCGACAACAATATGTTACAATTTGTCATCAGTTGTCAGTAGAACAGAACCAAAAGTCTTGCCACGCTGCAACCTGCAACCTACAGACTCGACAACGCTTTACTTCTTCACAAAAGTGTAGTGTAAGCATCAAATGAAGGGGAACCAGCGTGATAAGGGGATGAAGTATAGTGTGAAAGGATACTTTGAAGACGTACTTGTGAATAACCTGGAGGTAAAAGCGGAGTGCTACAGGAGCCAGAAAAAGAAACAAGCTTCTCAAGAAAATGTCCGGAACAGCATTTGTTTTCAGCGTCATCTTTGTACCTATCACTGGATGAATAGAAATCTTTCACTCTGAAGTGCCGTGAGCACACCAAAACTGAAGCAAAATATTGAGGTTTTGTTGTGAAGTTGTAGTGGGTAATCGCCAAATAGGAAGGTGAGATAGCATTCCCAGCACTTTGAACGGTAATTTGGGTGACCCCGCTTTTGGCTTTGTGCAACTTGTAAAACAGCTGAAATTGTTTCGTTCGCCTTCAAATTCTTCCTGGTGCCGGTGTCTTCCAGTGGCGGCCATCTATTTATTTCGCTTATTTTCGTCGACAGGAAAACCGTAGAACGAAACATTTGAGGGAAATATTCCCTTGGACTAGTGCGGACAACTTTTCACACAATATACGAGCATTTTTCGAATTATTCGATCAGTGTAGCGACACGACACAGGTTGCAGTCATAAGTGACAGTGACAATTCTAATTCATTGTGACAGTATCGCCTTCCTCGAATTTCGCGCCTAATAATTGAAGGCCTTTAATTGGCCAGGGATGTGGCTTAAAATTGTTCATCCTTGTCTGAACGTCTCTGTTCCCCATAAGAAATAGGTCTATTGCGTCTAATTAGGCAACCTTTCACACAATAGGTACATCCCTCTTTCCGAGTTCCTCCTATTTTAGAGGGAGATAGATGAGCTAAATTGTATTACACTCGAGTTTGATTTCTCGCATAATAGGCCAGTCAAATAAGGAAGGCTGGAGGGAAAAAACTGTTGGAGTTTTGGAAATTTGACAGTAATGTCCGGTAAAGTGTACTGTTAAACATACTAAAAGTCCCCAACTCTACCTATTGAGCTCGAGCCGCCATCTTGGAAAAATGGTCCTTCGATCCAGTTTTCTGTTTATATTTCGCTGATCATCAGAGATATTCAATTCAGTTTAATAAAAAAATCAAGGCTATAAAAATGTCTACAAAAATTCTTCCATACCGATTTTTTTCTCGAATCGGTTGAAATTAATTAAATTTAATTACAAAAAAAAATCTAAATAAGCGATTTTTGACTATGGCTAGAGATATTGTCTTCAAAATTTGTGAAGATGTTGGCAGTCTACATCAAAGCTAAACGTGACAGTTGAGATAAAAAAAAAATTGCAAAAATATTTTTTTCATTTTTTTTTTAAATTAAGCAAAAATTTGGTTTTTGAGTTTCACATTTCCAACAGGGCGAAGTAAAGGTTTCAATCGAACATCAATCAGTTTTGATATTTTTATATTGTAAGACAAGATTTCATAAGTATTGTGCCTTCACGAGCTTCTGGAATGCTCGATATGAATTAAACTGAAAGAATAATAGCCAAGTCCAAAAAGTGTTGTCGATTGGTTCTGAAAGAAACATTTCGAAACAAAAGACATCAGCGAAGGATATACAGGAGGTCCAAAGGTTATTCAACTGTATATGAGCCCCATATTGATGTGCCTTATCCAAAATAGTACAAAAGAATTAATCAAAATGTGAAAATCCACCCTGTATAACAAAAAGTAACGATACAAAATGGAAGTAGTAGATCATACCTGGTGCCAAAAATACAGCCTTTACATTTCTGGAAAAAAGAACAAAATTGATTGATTTATTTGAAAGTTATTAGTCCTCAAACTTGACTTTACAAATTTCAGCCAGTCAAATGGGGAAAAGTAGAGAGAAGTAACTGGCGGAGTTTGAGAAATTTGACAGGGATGTTCGTTAAGGTATACTAATAAACATACTAAAAGTCCCCGCCTCTACCTGTTGTGCTCGAGCCGCCATCTTGGAAAAATGGTCCTTCGATCAAGTTTATTACCATTTTTCCAAGATGGCGGCTCGAGCACAACAGGTAGAGGCGGGGACTTTTAGTATGTTTATTAGTATACCTTAGCGAACATCCCTGTCAAATTTCTCAAACTCCGCCAGTTACTTCTCTCTACTTTTCCCCATTTGACTGGCTGAAATTTGTGAAGTCAAGTTTGAGGACTAATAACTTTCAAATAAATCAATCAATTTTGTTCTTTTTTCCAGAAATGTAAAGGCTGTATTTTTGGCACCAGGTATGATCTACTACTTCCATTTTGTATCGTTACTTTTTGTTATACAGGGTGGATTTTAACATTTTGATTGATTCTTTTGTATTATTTTGGACAAGGCACATCAATATGGGGCTGATATACAGTTGAATAACCTTTGGACTTCCTGTATATCCTTTGCTGATGTCTTTTGTTTTGAAATGTTACCTTCAGAACCAATCGACAACACTTTTTGGACTTGGCTATTATTCTTTCAGTTTAATTCATATCGAGCATTCCAGAAGCTCGTGAAGGCACAATACTGATGAAATCTTGTCTTGCAATATGTAAATATCAAAACTGATTGATGTTCGATTGAAACCTTTACTCCGCCGTGTTGGAAATGTCAAACTCAAAAACCAAATTTTTGCTTAATTTAAAAAAAAATAAAAAAATATTTTTGCCATTTTTTTTTTCTATCTCAACTGTCACGTTCAGCTTTGATGTGGACTGCCAACATCATCACAAATTTTGAAGACAATATCTCTAGCCATAGGCAAAAAATCGCTCATTTTTTGATTTTTTTTTTGTTAATTTAATTTAATTAATTTCAACAGATACGAGAAAAACTCGGTATAAAACAATTTTTGTAGACAATTTTATAGCCTTGATTTTTTATTAAACTTAATTGAATATCTCTGATGATTAGCGGAATATGAGCAGAAAACTGGATCGAAGGACCATTTTTCCAAGATGGCGGCTCGAGCTCAATAGGTAGAGTTGGGGACTTTTAGTATGTTCAACAGTACACCTTATCGGACATTACTGTCAAATTTCCAAAACTCCAACAGTTTTTTCCCTCAAACGGAAAAATTTGTTCTAATTTGACTGGCCTATAATAAACACCCCGTGAATTGATTAATCTTTTCGTAATTAAGCTCTTATGCACTATCATTCGTGAGCCCCTCATTAACTTGTAAAGAATTATGAAGCATCTCGATGTTCTCGTAGCAATACCTACTTGAGTCGTTGTAGTTTTCAACTTCCGTTCGCTTGAGCGGATCGTATTTTTGATCTTGGCTTTAGTCCGGAGTGACTGTTGACGCTTTCTGGAAGAATTGAATTTCACACAACAACAAACTGTTCCGCGAAGGACATTCGTCAAGGAGGGATTGGCGGCCAGGTCGAACGTATTCAGTTGCATGCGCCGCACGTGGCAGCCGATTGAACCTCGTCTTCCTGACAAGCTATCTTTATGGTGGCCTCACATTAAGCATCAAATGCTGCAGCTTTCTTTGCAGCAGAATTCTGATTGGATGAGCAGAATTCAAAAGTTTTGCCCATCCAATCAGAATTCTGCTGCAAAGAACTGCAGCTTTCTTTGCAGCAGAATTCTGATTGGATGGGCAAAACTTTTGAATTCTACTTATCCAATCAGAATTCTGCTGCAAAGAAAGCTGCAGCATTTGATGCTCAATGTAAGGCCACCATTACATCGGTAAGGACACAAGGTATAAATAAGGGTTAGGTCTGGGAAATTTCCCATAGCCTCGCGGACAGTCTGTTAACAATTTTCAAGGACTCAAATCGATTTGCGAAACATTTCGCATTGACCTCTGACCTCTGTCATGGACCTCGCGGAATTCTTTTTCGGTATTGCAATGAAAAATCTTTTGGCTTTGTTGCGACGTTTGGCCGGCATCGGCATGCGAAGAACAACTCTTAATAAAGTTCATAACCAAAATAATAACTCAACCCTTCGAAATAATTATTGCCTTTGTGTTATTTATTGCCACTAGGTGATGATACACATTAATTAATAATAACTGCGTCAGCACTCTTTTTTATCCGTTTCTGACCAAATACACGCTGTGTGAACTAAGTAAATGCTGTGTACCTTGCCTGCTTCTCAAAAGTGATTGACTCTTTTCTTTGTTTCAGGTAAGCACGCGGGTATCAATCCATACCTATCAGATAAATCTATGAGTAGGTACTAACGATAGCCGGGGTACCTAACTACTCATGTAGGTATCCATCTGGCAGGTATAGGTGAGTATCTACTTGAGTAGGTACCTGATAGTAAAACATCTTTAGTAGAACACATTCCGATGTTTAGAGCTTGAATGAGACAATAACTGTTGATGAAGAAACAGAAGTACAACTGCATGTTATCAAGGCAAAATCATCTCTCTTGCTTGTATGAAATAGCCTGTAACTAACGTTATGAGAACGCATAACGTTAGTTACAAGCGATTTCATACGAGCAAGACAGATTATTCTTCCTTTGATAACACGCAGTTGTAATTTTGTTCTTTCGTCAACAGTTCTTGTCTATTTCAAGCTCTAAACATCGGAAGATGTTCAAAATAATAATAATAATAAATGTCTTTTATTGATCCCTCATAAATAGAAAATGAAAATAAAACTGATAAAAGTATACAACATATATACAAAACCACTATCAATATGAGTAAACACAAATAAGTATACCTACTTATATAAAACAAAATAAGAGAAAATCAGAAGAATCAAATCTCAGGGCGAAGTTCAGTGTAGTGTGGTGTTTCCACGACAATCCCAGGCAACACACTTTCGTTCAATAAACGTTTTTTTTTTGTCAGAAACTGAAGAGATATACGGTAGATGGTAAACGTATAATTAATGTCAGAATGTCCGCGACTTAAACCAATATATTGGCCAATTGTTCAGTGTAATTTATACGTTTTTATCATCTATGTAAACTACTAACAATAGTAACAATAAACGTATAAATTCAACCTTTATTCAATGTCAGAACGTTGCCAACTTATACCAAAATTATTTGTGTAATTTATACGTTTTCATCATCTATGTAAACTGCCATCAATAATCGTATAAATGCAACCTTCATGCAACTCTCAGGACACCTGAACGATCTCCACGATATAAAGTGGCGGGATAGGGGAGGTGGAGGATACCACTAAGACACCAGAAGGTATCCACAAATGTTTAGAAGTGGGTGTTTAGGACCCCTTTGCCTTGAGGAAGACAGTTTGAATGGGTGCAGCGAAGCATTTGTCTCTGGCTTCTACACTACCATTTGAAAGCTCTATGAGTTGCCGGAGGAACTGGGACTCTGCCTAGGGATGGCAACGATATATCGATATATAAGAAATATCGATATATTCCTTGCAATATATCGATATATTTATATCGTTTTTTCGTTCAAATATATCGATACAAATATCGATATATTTCTGGATATATCGGAAACTGTCCGACTCGACTTTGTCACGCTTTTCGTACGTAAATTATTAAATATTCGAGGCTGAGCTGTGACTCTGTTAATGAAATACAGGAAACTACGCTTCGCTGGCAGTAGGTACTTGGCAAATTTTGCAGAAGGCACTGGATGCGGTGACCAAGTCTGGAAATCTTGAACCCTTCGGAATTTTCTAACGATTTAAATTTAGTTTGTTATTAGAAAATTATAAAAAACAAGCTTTTTCCTGTCTGTTCCATACTATTTGCTTTTTTTTTATATTCAATCCTCCCTAAACATTATGCACATCGTGATTCGTGAGCTACAGCTGCACCATCTATCGAACGTAACTTATACTCGGTGATTTCTCGGTTCTTGGAATCACCGAATTTGAAAACAGTTTTCATATTTAATGACAATATGGTAGCAGAAGAGTTTCGAAATGGATGTGAAAAATGGCATTACCCTGTAGTTTCTATATTTGAAAATAGCTGGTACGATTAACCAGGCGGTAGGCGGTACGATATACCCTACTCTACCCTACGTTTAACACGTTTTATCGTTCAGTTCAACATTTATATTGAAAATTTGCAAAATATATCGATATATGGAAATATCGATATATTTCTTGCAATATATCGAATGTATCGATATATAGCTTGCGATATAGTATATTGGAAATAGAAAAAAACAGGTGCTTTGCTGGAATTAATTCAAACAAAAACGATTTTTTTACCATAGCAAGCTTACAGTTCCTTCTTCAACATATCAAAAGTCCTTAACTCTGGGACTGCTACAAATCAGTATACAGGGTGAAAGTTTATTATTTTTCTTTACTTTCTTTTTTTCTTGAAAAACTGATGACCGAAAAAAACGGTTTCAGGGTAGTTTGATAGGCCATAGTCTTCCAATAAACATATAAAAAATATACCACCCAGCAACTGCTGCGTATCAAGTTACAGGGTGAAAACTATTTTTCATCTTCAATTTTTTTTTCTTAGTGGAACTGATCTAGATTGAAGCCGGTTCCAGTTCTTTTGCAAGCTTATAATGTCATACTGAAAATATAAAAAGGACACATCTCCGCATCTGCTGCTTTTCAATTTACAGGGTGGAAAGTCATTTTCACGTTTCAATTTTTTTCTTGATGAAATCGGCTCACACAACAATTGCGACTGGTTTTTCTGTAAAGGGGTTTCCAGTCAATCATATCAAAATAATACATTTCTGCTACAGCTACGTTTTTATTTACAAATTTAAATGTTTGGTTGCGTTCCAAGATTTTTTGAATTTTTGATGCAATATTCCCGAATATACCCAAACATTTAAATTTGTAAAAAAAAACGTAGCTGTAGCAGAAATGTATTATTTTGATATGTTTGACTAGAAACTTCAAGTTTACAGAAGAATCAGTCGAAATTGATGTGTGGGCCAATTTCACCAAAAAAAAAATTGAAACGTGAAAATGACTTTTCACCCTGTAAATTGAAAAGCAGCAGTTGCAGAAATGTATCATTTATATATGTTCAGTATGACATTATAAGCTTGCAAAAGAACTGGAACCGGCTTCAATCTAAGATCAGTTCCACAAGAAAAAAAATTGAAGATGAAAAATAGTTCTCACCCTGTAACTTGATACACAGCAGTTGCTGAGTAGTATATTTCTTATATGTTTATTGGAAGACTATGGCCTATCAAACTAGCCCAAAACCGTTTTTTTCAGTAATCAGTTTTTTGAGAAAGAAAGGAAATGAAGAAAAATAATAAACTTTCACCCTGTATACTAATTTGTAGCAGTCCTAGAGTTGAGGACTTTTGATATGTTGAAGAGGGAACTGAAAGCTAGCCATGGTAAAAAAATCGTTTTTGTTTGAATTAATTCCAGCAGATATTCTATTTTAGGGATGTCCAACTTCGATTCGATTCATACTTGAATCGATTCAATGGAAACGATGCATCTGAAAAGTTGAATCGATTCAACTGTATACGATTATTTAGGAAATCGATTCAAACTAATGTGATTGTTGTTTCGATTATTACGCACGCGAAAACACTTGTTAATGCCGAAAAGTCGTTCAATTTTTTTGTCATTTGTGTCGACTATTGATGAAAAATCACTTATTATTGTCAACATTATTATTATTCTGAAATTTTTCAGCTGGGGCATCATCCATCAACACCACAAACCAAAATAAGCTGCCCCGTCGAACTGAATGCACTAAGATCGGTTCTTTCCGATGCATCGATTCATTTCATACGATTTTTTAATCGAATCAAACTATTGATTACGATTCGATTCGATTAGCACGAATCGATTCATCGACAACATTTGGTCATACCTATTCTATTTCCAATATACTAATATATCTAATGACCGATATATCTATATATTTCAACTTTTTGCCATTCCTATAGAGATGGGCGGCTCAGGAGTGATCCGGCTCAGTGAGCCGGCTCACTTCAAAACCCATGTGACCCGGTTCGCGCCGTTGGATTGAACCGGTTCACGGCTCACTAATATGCGCTATTGAAATTTCAATAAAATGAGATTCGGAATCGGATTATGAGCCGATAGACGCGGAGTGAGCCGTGAAATTACAAAAACTCCCAGTTCCGGAAATTCCTTCGATCCCTCGCTGACAGTCTGACACAAGGATACGAAGAACGACTGAACGGCTGAACCGCTGAACGAGTTGAGTTGGTGAGTTGTCGAGCCGGAGCGGAGCCGGCAAAGGAGGAGGCATATGGACTCGGCTCGACACGACAACACGAACGACCCATTTTGAGCTTAGAAAACAAGGGGGAATATTGATTTAATAAGGAACCAGTTTATTTTATTACAATTATCAATAATAATTACCAGTTTATGCGAAACATAAACACATGCGAGTAGGCGATTTCTTAGAATTTCGGCTTGTTGAGACATGGGAACCCGGCCTATTAATTATGATAAATGAAATGAAATCGTATGAATTATTTCCCCTTAACTATAGGTGGGTACAGGTAGGTACCTTAGCTACCGAAAACCTACCAAAAGACAATAACGGCGTGAACATATTAATCATGAATGAACCGTGCTTGAGTTTCGAGCGAGCCGAGTTGAACGAGTTCGAGAAATTACGAATCGTGGTGCGAGGTGCGACTACTGATCCGAACGGCTCAATTGAGCCGGTTCAGTGAACCGGTTCCTCAGACTGATCCGGAGCCGGTGAGCCGGTTCAGTCAACTGAGCCGCTTTGCCCATCTCTACATTCCTAGTGCGCTCTGCCACCGGTACGACGTCCAGTAGATTGCAAATACCTTATAGACGTGTCATGTACAGCGACAGCATCTTG
The DNA here is from genome assembly GCA_949128115.1 of Anaspis maculata. Lineage (NCBI taxonomy): Eukaryota > Metazoa > Arthropoda > Insecta > Coleoptera > Scraptiidae > Anaspis > Anaspis maculata. The sequence continues at coordinate 72,345,613 of OX421966.1, forward strand.
CACGTATAGTGCGTATGAACAGGCTTGGTATCTGTTGCTATAGGCGGTGGCCGTCAAATCGCCTATATTAAAGCGGCGTACTCCGCGCTAGTGAGAGGGATACTACCGCAGCCGCTCGGTGGCTCGCGGAACTAACCCGCGCGTATTGGATGCGGAGGCTGATGCAGGAGGAAAAACCGAGCGAGCGGCTTTGCTAAACCGGCCCGGATGGCTGGTTTATTACACGTTTCTGTTCCACTTGATCTAAACGTTGATGCTATACGTGTAAAATGTGGATAAAAACCACCAATAAATAGCCATAACATGGTTCACATTTCATTTATTCAAAATGTATATTATACCTGGATGTCATTCGTTTAAAATCCATATAAATTAAATTATTTTTCAAGAAAATAGTTCGAACATTTATTTTAAATGTGGAATATACATTTTTATTTTACCTGAAAAAAACGTTTTTGCAGTTCGTGAAATATACCTATTTAAATCATGGACAAGAATGGTTCACGTTTGATTTGTTAAAGTCGTTGAATAAACTATGATATTATTCGTTTAAATTCAATAGATAATAAATTACATTTACAAAAATGGGCTTTTGCATACGTTTATAAAACGATTTTCAATCGTTTAGTTATAAATTCGTTTAATATAAACGTTTATGCGATATACCTTTACCAGACTTTAACCAAAAATATACCGATTATACGTTGAATAAACGTTTATTAAACTAACGTGTGTTGCCTGGGATCACTGTTCCTCCACTTAACCCTGGTTTTATTTAAAAAAGAAAATGTGCCTTAAAAATTAGTGTAGGTATTGAATTACAATGCTCTCAGATCAATCAAAATTCAAAATTTTCAGTAGCAGTAGATACCTACACTGAAACAGAAAGAAGCCATGCATGTCTATAAGACAGTATTGAAAAGAAAAATCACCAAAACTGAGCATCATAGCGTAAAAAAAGAAACATTCAAATTTGTTTCTGAAATAGATACCTAGTCTCACACGCAGATGCAATTACGGCGTTTTATAAGTCCTTCGAAATTTTTGAAAATCACCAATTGAGTGACGTTGCGTGTGGAATAATCGAATCAAGAATCGCATCAGCTTGAATCGATTCACTAAATAATCGTATAAAGTTGAATCGATTCAACTCTTCAGATGCATCGATTCCATTGAATCGATTCAATCCCTACAGTTCGTTTTCTCGCCACCAGGCGTCGTGTAACTCAGTCTGAGAGGTTACCAACGGCCAACGGTCACTGCTTTACCGGCTTGCCGAGCCGTCACCCGTCAGTCAGCATAACAACATCTTAACCTGTCAGTTTGTTGTCATCATTATCATTACCTATCCTCTACAGGTGAATTTCAAATATTTTAAAAAACTGGCTTCTAGAACACCACTACAGAATGTGAGTTTTGAATCAGTTCATTACGATTTTCAATAAAAACAACATCCATTGTGATATTCAGGTTGGAACCAACCGAAGTGAACAGGTTTCACTGTTCGCAGTGCTCTCATCAGAGTGGATCCGTGTTTCAACTGAACCACCACGTACAGAGGCACCACAGAAACGTTCACCGGGCCAAACCGTTCCATGCCATTTTCGAACCAGAACAGTTTTCTTGCGTTTACTGCAACTACAAGAGCTGCTATCAGATCGAATTGTACGAACATTACAAACAATTCCACGATCCGAGGAGCGAATACAAGAAAAATACGACGTTCTGCGAAGAATCCGTGGAATATCCGTGCGGTTACTGCAGCTACAAATCGGATTCGAGCATATGTCTTGCAAAGCATTCTGACTTTTGCGAAAAGGATCCATCAGCATCAGGGCGACAAAGGGGTTCACCAGAAAAAGTGTTCAAATGTATCCATTGTCCGTACCGATCTAAACATAAGTCCAATCTGAAAAGGCACATGTTGCAACATGCTACAACGGAAGAGATCAGCTGGTTCCATTGCGGCGATTGCTCGTATCGAGCCAAAGAAAAGGGGAATCTGAAGAAGCACATGCTGCTGCATGTTGCCAACGAGGAAATCGATTGGTTCCAGTGCAAGCACTGTTCGTACCGAGCCAGACGAAAAGGAAATCTGGACAGGCACATGTTGCAGCACGCAACCAGTGAAGAAATCAATTGGTTCCAGTGCAGCCATTGTCCTTACCGGGCGAAATACAATTCTCGTTTGAAACTGCACACGTTGCTGCACGTTGCCAGCGAAGAAATCAACTGGTTCCAGTGCAGCAACTGCTCGTACCGGGCTAAAGAAAAGGCAAATCTGAAAAGGCACATGTTGCAACACGCAACCGACGAAGAAATTGATTGGTTCCGGTGCAGTCATTGTTCGTACCGAGCTCGACTGAAGCATCATCTTAAATCGCACGTATCGAGTCGGCATGCGGATCAGTGAAGAAATCAATGAGATGTTAAGAGTCATGCATGTTACCTTCAACCGATCTGCCAAATGTTGACCAATAAAATCGCAAATCTTTCAGATTAGTGTCTAAAAACTGTATTACACTACACAATTTCTTGAACAATCTGCCAAAATAGTGTCAAAAAACAATGAACTTGATTGTTCAACTGACAGATTGTACAAGAAGTTGAACAAGAAATTGTGTAGTGTAATACAGCTATAAAACAAAAATTTTGGATAAAAATCTTAAAGCTGAGAGAGCACATAAACATTTTCAAAATGTTTGTGAAATATTAAAAGCCAAATATCATGATATTTATAAAATATTGGAATTCATTCAGCGAATATTGTATAAATATTTATTGAATGTTTTGATGTCCCGCTTTTTAATATTTGTACAATATTTGCCAAAAATATTTCAACAACATTTAGAACCGGGTATTTTTAGAAATTTAAAAAAGTTTGTTTTCCTTCTTATCGGCCTTTTTTGGTCATAGGAGCTTGCCTTTATTCCATATACAATTGATTTAGCTGGAAAATTGCCTTTCAAAGACGACACAACGCCCAGGCTACAGCAGGAATCGAACCCGCAATCTCCGCACCACAGGCAGATACTGACCACCTGTGCTACGAGGCCGTTGGGAAGATTCAGTGGTTCTGCGAAAACTACTATGTGAACACGCAGATGTCCGCTATATGAATTTATGATATGAATTTTGCTAACTATATTATATCTGAAAGATTCAGCGGCTCAGCCACTGTTAGGGATAGGTACTCGGCTACCGCCTCGTCCCTAAGCACGCGGATATTCGCGTACTTGCTACATAAATTACCAAATGGTGTCGAAGTAAACTAAAGTGACATATTTGTACGAAACAAATAAAACATCGGATGTATTTCACGACATTGTGAATCATTTCAACCGTAACATAGAAAAAACCTATTGACTACACAAACTACACTTGAACTCAAAGGGATGTGAAACGCTATCTCTTCAACACAACACAACTATATATTTCAAAGTTCCTTGCGAATGAACAAAACAAAAACCGGAAGCCACATTGCCTAGAATACTGTAAATATTAGAGAAATTAAGTTCACTACATATTTTGATAATATTTATTGCTGAATATTCAGTAAATGTCCAAAATATTTGCTGAATGTTGGTGCAATATTCCACCTTAATATTTTTGTAATATTTGTAACGAATATTTCGTAAACATTTATAGAATGTTGTAAATATTCATCAACTACTACCAAATATTTTCAAAACATTTTGTGCTGTCTGGGAGGTAGGTACACTCAGTAGCGTAACTAGAGGGGACGTTTCTGGGTCAAATCCCCCCCTATTGGCTATCGAAACTTTTTTCAACATGCAAAATTTGCGAATGCGTCACTTTTTTGTTCACTTCCCTTGCATTCTCGCATATTTTTCAGTCGTGACCCCCCTCCCCCCATTAAACACTTCTAGTTACGCCACTGGGTACACTACACAGGAGGCACATCATCAGTTGGCTGGAGCAACACTCCAGCCAATCCCATACTTAAGCATCAGTATGTAACTGGGTTCTTTTTGCTTTCGGGTCCTACAATTTTAGTACCCGTTCTTCACACAACGTTCTCTTCAAATCTTGAAAACTCGTATTTTGCTCATGTTCCCATCTGAATGCACTTTCTTTCTTCCATAGATCGATTAAGGGTCTTGCCCGTGTTGCATAATCCTTCATAAAACGCCTGAAATAGCCCATAAGGCCCAAAAACCTCCTGACATTTCTGACCTTCAGATGATTCTTATGCATTCTTCGAAACATCGAACCCATTCACAGCCAAAACCTTCTGGGGACCCGGCTTCATACCGTTTTCATTTATGACATAGCCCAAGAACTCTACTTCAGGAAATCCGAATACATACTTCTTGAGTTTTGACGTCAAGCCTCCATCTCGCAAAGCTTGGAAAACATCTTCCAACTTGGACATCATCTCCGGCCATGTAGAAAATCCAATGAGCAAGTATTGTATCACCCTACAAAATTCATATAGTGAATTTACAAGACCAAAAGTTGTTCTCTCGAACTGTCCTGTTTCATCTTGTCACAGCTTGTCGATCCAGCTCTCAGCCACTTGGTCAAACTCGCCATTGAAAGTATCAATTGATTAGCCTAGATCAGGCATAACATGGTACCTTGCCTGTGGTTCTTCGTTTCTTCTTGCAGCGAGAGCTTCAATCAACCCCAACACGTGTTTTTCGCTAGCTGCTCAATTCATTTCCATTGTGTACATCATTCGCATCAACATGACCATCTGCGGATTGTGACGCCGACGATGTAGCAGTCGTTGTCAAAGGAAAGTTTGAAGGTACGACTTCGACCCTTGCACAAAATGTCATAAACACTATCAATCAATGGTGCTTTAAAGAGGACTTTAGCATCAACCCGGCCAAAACTGTGATAGTTCCGTTCACACGCCGCAGAAAATTCGAACTGACTGCTCCGGTACTGAGGAGAACTAAAATTGGGTTTTCCGAGGAGGTCAAATATCTGGGAATCATCCTGGATAGAAAACTCACCTGGAACTCTCACCTGAACAAGACAATTTGGAAGTCCACAGCGGCGTTCTGGATATGCCGCAAACTCTTAGGAAGGACTTGGGGTCTGAAACCAGGTATGATCTATTGGTCGTACATGGGGGTTGTTAGACCGATCACCACGTACGCCTCGCTCGTTTGGTGAGATAAAACTAGACAAAAGACAAGCCAACAGATGCTTCAGAGACATGCCTGTCTAGGTATCACAGGAGCTATGTTCACCACTCCTACAGCAGCGATGGAAGTTTTGCTGGACCTACTCCCACTGCACAAACAAGTAGAAAAAGAAGGACTAGTGAGTGCCCTCAGGATAGGACCCAAAAACCTAAGAAGAGGACACTTCAAAGTATTGGACTCAATAAAGGAGCAGTTCCTCACGAGCCCAAGAGATTTCATGCCAGTTGAGTACGACTTTGGGGCTACCTATGAAGTGGTCGTAAATGACCGCCAGGAAAGCGCTCGGAGGGTGGCTCGGCTGCAGAAAAACAACACGATCTGGTACACAGACGGATCCGTAAGAGAGGAAGGAGCCGGGATAGGCATATATGGCCCGGAGTATAGGGAATCACTGCCTGTGGGAAGGTTTCTGTCCACTCTACAAACCGAATTACTGGCGGTGGAGAGGTGTGCCCAGGTATGCCTATCCAGACAGTACAAAGGAGCAAGAGTTTGCATTGCCACAGATAGCCAGGCGGCTTTAAGGCACCTGGAGGCCTATGACTGTAAGTCAAAAACAACCTGGAACAGTGTTACGGTCTGAAATTCACGATATTCCTGAGCACCCGCCTATGGTTCAAAGCGAGTGTTTTAGCGTACTTTTTGTAAAGAATAGAAGTATTTTGCCGCTAGGAAAAAGACTGATAAGCGCGAGGCCGAAAAAAACCAGAGTAGATTTTGAAACTGACGGAACTGGACGCGAATAAAGCAAGCTGCGAGCTTCAGGGATCTTCCCAAGTAATTTCTCGTCCAGAAATAATCTTCTCGCCCAGTATCGTCGAAGAAATAGTTGAAATTTCGTTTCGAGCGAGAAAATTCCGTTATCAAACTACTTTCGCCACCATTTTGTGGACTAGGCTAGTCATCGCTAAATTGTAAGTTAGATATTCTATGAATCTTCGGAACTCGTCATTATCTTTTTGTATTTTAGGCCGTACCGCAGACTACCAAGTCCAAATTTGTATATAGCATACCGTATTGAAGTCAATTATTATTTATTTTACGAAAACTGAGCAGTCATCCGAGTCTGGAAAAGGTAGAACATCGTGAAACGCATCATCAGGGGCTTACGTATTTTATTTTAGGGTCTTCAGTTCCACGCATAAATCCCGCATAAGTCCCGTATAAACTCCACATATTTCGGCATCAGCTTCCAACTGCTGTGGTTCCGAACTTGCACCAAGTCCATCCTCTTGGACCGTCGTCGATACCGTCATTCTCAACCATCAGCCTCCACGATCGACGAGTAATAAGCGCGTGAGCCCATTATGACGTATTACTCAACTTTACCATCTTTAATAAATTATCTCGACATCTAAATAAATACACAACCGCCTGATATCTGCCGTAAACTTGAAATTATAATATCCTTTTGTGCAGGTTAGTTCGAACTACCTTATTTATTACGTCAAAATTATTACGATCAACCCATTCATCTAATTTGTTGCAACTTTAATTCTTTTGCGTTAATTTAAATTATCGGATTCACGTTATTTCATTTGTTTGGTTGTTGCCTACTTGTGTTATTTACCCATGCACTATCGTTTCATTATACTTCTAAAATATAATTACCACTCGAGTTTTCTTAGCCCTGTAACTAACACGGGGTTAGTATTTTACAGGTGGCGCCCTTTAATTTGCATTTTTTTTTCCATCACTTCAAGAACCCCTCCCACTCCACTGAGCCGGTGGGCTAACCCTATGTCAACTCGTGGCAACAGCAAAAAATCACTAATACAGCTGGCTGAAAGCAACAAACTCACTTTAATGTGGTTACCTGCCCACCAGGGTATCGAGGGAAATGAAGAAGCGGATGCCCTCGTGAAAAAAGGAGCTCAAACAACATTTGATTGGACCGGAGCCCACATGTGGAATGTCGTCATCCCTAATAAGGGAAGAAGTCGATAAATGGGAGAATAGGCAGATGGAGGCCTACTGGAAGAGCATTCCAGGCCAACGACAAGCCAAACAGCTTATTGCGTTCTCCAAAACAAAGACGCAGCTCATCCTGTCGCTCTCTATGAACGAAATAAGACTACTCACGGGTCTACTTACTGGACATTGCGAAGTGAGATACCACCTGAAGCCACCCGCATTTGGCGGGCCGAAAATATTCCGGAGGAAAATAATTCAAAGCCGTGAAATCGAGGTATGAGAATGTGAATATTCAGAGTCAAGGCATCATTAAAAGATGTCGCTAGCTATTTAATTCATTCGTGTAAATCCCGCAAAGCTCTATAACATAATTTACTGGCCCATCATCGACATTCAGTAACCGTTGTTATCGCCTCGGGTCGTAGTCGGCTGGTGGACTCTCCGGAATGGGCGGCAACAACGATCCGGCAGCTCAGTCTCAGTAGTGGGGTCTGTCACGCCGGTGGCAGCTTCTTCAAGGAGTCGACGCTATTCTTTGTGTTATACTCTTTCGCAGAATGACTTGAGATTGTTGGCGCAGATTAAATAAAACCACTGTTTCGAATTAATTGCGCCGTCTCAAAAAGGAAAGGGGGTGTAACATGGGGTTAGTCCCTTGAAGAGAGACGAGTTCGAAGCGGGGGACGCCGGAGATGCAACGACCTCTCGATGCGTTGGGATACTAAGAACTGAAGGTGATTTTCGGGGAACGCGTGTTTATAGTAGGCGCTGGCGCCTACTCTGACCAATAGGCTTCGTTAGCGAGAGAGTACGCGTGGCCGCGCGGACCGATGACTGAACGCTTTCTCGCTCCGCGTGCGTCCGGCAAAAGGCCTCTCGCTAAACATATTATCGCGGTTAGCCATGGAAACGGGTGGATTTTTGGGGGCCGCGGTAACAATCGCCCCCCTTTTTGAGACTATTGGGCACTTTATTGAATACTTCAATTTTACATACATGCCGAGTTCAAAAAGGTGAAATTTGCAGAAATTCTTGTAGAAAAATTGTTTAAAACTAAGGTTGAACAATAACGTTTTAAAGCTAAGATGAAACATGGCGTTTTCGACGAAAATAACGTCGGACAAGTATCGAAATTCATTAAGATACACCCTTATTAGTTATGACGCAACTAAGTATTGTATGCCCTACTGGGGTACATAAGGGGTGTTCCGCAATGTCTGTCACTTCGTCGGAGCGCAACGAAAGGGGATACATGAGTTTTGGCGCAAGGGACCCGCACTTTGTCGAAAGGAGGTGTAGCACAAATTCATGGTCGCGACAATTTAAAACTAGCGATATATACAAGGGGGATTCAGTGTCCTTGGGTTCACGCACAATTCGCGCACATTCCGCAGCACTATCGACGGCGTCGTTCGACGGGAGCTCGCCTGAGCTTGTCGACGTGGTACTTGACGCTGCGGCCGTCGATGTTGACCAGGAAGATGTGTGGCGCGAATCGCCTTATGATGCTGTGTGGCCCAAGCCACTTGGGATGGAAGGCACCAGGTGCGGGCGGATGATGTACCAGGACAGCGTCGCCGGGTACAAAATTTGGAGCCGGTCGCTCCGGGACCTGGTGGCGGGCTTCCACGTAGTCTCGTTGATGTTGGCGGGCTTGCTGCTCTCGCTGCTCTGCTGCGACGGGCGGCAGCGGCTGCTGCGTCGTCCATTCGCCGGGGAATGGGAGCGTGTGGCCTTGGAGGAGCTCGGAAGGGCTCTGGCCAGTGGCTGCATTGCGTCTGCGGCGCACGCTAAAGAGCGTGGCGGGCAAATGCAGATCCCATTCGTTGGCGGGGCGTCCGTCTAGTCGGAGACGGAGCCCTTTTTTGAGCTCCTGGTTTCGCCGCTCCGTGGGGTTAGCGCGGGCATGATAGACCGCGGTAGTCCATGGCAGACTCTGCCAACGAGCGCACGCACGAGACCAAGCAACTGACGTGAATTGAGATCCGTTGTCCGATAGGATCGCGCGAGGGTATCCATGCATCGGAAAAAAGTAGTTGTCGAGCGTCGTGATGATGGTTCCCGTAGTACTGTTTTGTAGCGGCCAGGCGTCCACCCACCGAGTAAACAGGTCTGTGACCACCAGGATAAATCGGTTACCGCTGGCGGAGACGTCGTAGGGGCCCATAATGTCGCACGCGACTACTTCGAACGGTCTTTGTGGTTGACGCGGACGCTGCTCGGCGTGATTTCGGCTTAAACGAGCCTTGTACCTCGCACAAAGGAGGCAAGAGCGAACGTGGTGACGCGCGTCGGTTGGCAAGGACGGCCAGTGAAAATGTTCAGCGATTGAGCGGAGCGTCTCGTCTTCGCCCGGATGGCCGGCTAACACCGAATCGTGGTGCTCGTGGAAAACGCGTGGCCGTACGCCCGCTGGGACGTACAGGAGATGACGTCCATCATCTCGAACCTTGTACAGGTGATCGTCGTCGACGCTGTAGGTTGCGCGGAATCCAGGGTGCCAGTCGAGGCTATCGGGTCGAGTTTCCAGCTCGCGGCGCTGTCGTATGAGTTGCTGCGTGCTCCGGTCATGATCCTGGCATTCCTTAACTTCGTCGCCGAGGGAGCGCACTCCGAGCAGGTTCGCGGCGACTTGCCGAGTAGGCTCTGCGAGCGGGTGCGTCGTCAACGGTTCCGGAGGTAGGAGGCGCTCCAGGTCCTCATAATTGAACGACGCCTCTGGGAGCTCGGGCTCTCTGGAGAGGGCGTCGGCCAATTCGTTGGTTTTTCCGGGCACGTGTTCAACGGTAAATGAAAATTCTTGGAGCAGAAGTGACCAACGCGTCAACTTCGCTTTTGTGTCCTTGGACCGGTGAAGCCAGAGCAAGGCTCGATTGTCCGTGCGGACGGTGAAATGATGGTCCTCCAGGTATGGCCGGTAGTGCTTTATACCCCACAAAATTGCCAGGCATTCCTGCTCGTTTATGTGCAGACGGCGTTCTGTCGCATTGAAGCGAGCGCTTGCGTACGAAATAACGGCACGCGTTTTGTCTGATCGTTCCTGGTAAAGCACGGCAGCCATGCCAATGCTGCTAGCGTCTGTTTGTAAGACGAACGGGAGCGTCGGATCGGGACGGCTCAGGCGTCGCGGCGCAGCGAGGGCTTGTTTGAGGCCGTCGAAGGCTTGTTGTTGGGAATTCCCCCAAGAGAAACGGCGTTTGGCGGCGAGCAGGTCGGTGAGAGGCGCGGCGATTTCTGCGAAGTTCTCTACGTACTCGCGCAACCAGTTGCAAGTGCCGAGGAAGCTCTGAAGTTGGCGCTTTGTGGCCGGCGGTTTCGCGGACTTGATGAGTTTGAGGTGCTTCTCTTGCGGAGCGTTTCCGATGTCGCTGACGACGTGCCCCAGGTAGTCGATACTGGTTTTTCCGAAACTGCACTTCTCGTAATTGCACCGGAGCTGGTGGCTTTGCAAGCGTTCGAGGACTAGGCGCAGATGTTCCAGGTGCGATTCCATATCGTCGGAGTAAACGATGATATCATCCAGATAGGTCATGCAGAATTGTCGGAGATGGCCGGTGAGCACCTCCTGGACCATCATGCGTTGGAACGTACTGGGAGCCCCCTTTAAGCCGAAAGGCATCACCTTGAACTGGTGCAGTCCTCCGTCAGAGGTGGAGAACGCAGTTAGACGCTTACTGTCAGGGTGTAGTGGAATTTGCCAGTACCCGCTTTTGAGGTCAATCGAGCTGAATATACTGGCAGTACCGAGGACGCGAAGGGTCTCGTGGATACGTGGGAGCGGTGCCACTTCGTCCTGGGTGAGGGAGTTGAGCTGGCGGTAGTCCACGCAGAAGCGGCTCTTGCCATTCTTCTGGACCAGCACGACGGGAGAAGCGTATTCTGATGTGCTTGGCTCGATGATGCCGTCGCGGTACATCTGCTCGACTTGAGTCTCAATAACGCGCTTCTTTTCCGGCGATGTACGGTAAGGCCGGATTCGGAATGGCGCTTCCTTAGTTAGGCGAATCGTATGGGTGGTAGTCAAGGTCGTTGACGGGCGAGGGTCCTGATTTAGAGTAGCAGCGAAGTCGTCGAGTAGACGTTGAAACGTGGCCTGGAATGGAGGTGCAATACTATGGTCGACGTCGGCCAGGCTTAGCGGCGGTGGCGCTAGACACGAGGGGGTGTCGTGGCGGTCGAGCCAATGTATGGTGCGGCGCTCGGCGATTCCAATGTGTAAGCAACGACGCTCGAAGTCGAGGCTGGCGTGCTGCTCTCGTAAAAAGGGGTACCCGAGTATAATGGATTCTGAGAGACCGTCCACCACGTTAAATTCGATATGGTGCGGTCTGTCCCCCAGGTGGCAGGCTACCTTAACGCGGCCCAGCGTGTGTTGCTGGCGACCGGTGCCGACGGCGAGTCGAAGTGGCACGGACTCGGAGCTATCCAGCTTTTTGTCGCGGACGATGGCGAGATTTACAAAATTTCTGGAGGCCCCGCTGTCGACGAGACAGTCGTAGACTTGTTGGCCGAGGCGTAGCGGAACGTGGGGAAGAGAATTTAATGTCGTGGGGGCGCGGATCTGTCCCGCGTAGCACCGGCCCCTTGCTGGTTTTCCGGATGCTGCTGGTCTTCGCGGCGTCGCGACGTCGGTTCGTACTGAGCGCGGCGCACCGGACAGTCGCGGTGGAAGTGTCGTTCAGGACAGAATCGGCATTGTGGAAGTGGTGGCTGTTGCCGAGGAGCCTGGCAAGCAGGGGCCGCAGGTACAGGTCGCTGTGCTTTTTGGCGAAAAGCTGGCTCGCGACGGCTCTCGATGAGCTGTGCCGCCTGAAGCAGGTCCTCCACGGATTGAACGCTCGCGGCTAGTGGTGATTTACTGAGATCGACGTCGGCGAGCGAGATCACCAGGTCCACAAACTCAGGGGTTGACATGTACGGGTCAAATCGGCGCATTAGCTGAAGCTTCTTGAGTATGAACAACGTTATGGGCTCGTCGCGTTGGTGCTCCGTGCGTAATTTGACGATGGCAGCGTTTTTCCGTTTATTGGAATCGAATTCCGCGATAACTGCGCGGCAAAAATCGTCCCAATTTAGCTCGAGTAACTCGTACGATGCGTACCATTTGCGGGCGTCATCTTCAAAGTGTTTGGTCACGTGGCGTACCCATTTCGCTCGGGGGATTCTCGCGGTTTGCAACAGCTCTTCGCAATTTTCCAGGTGGGTGTGCGCGTCTTGATGAAGATGGCCGGCAAATAGCGGAATATCGACGGGTTTTTCGGCGGTGGTGCGCTCACGGTGCATTTCGGACAATAATTCTACTAGGAGTTGTTCCGTGCGAGAATTATGCGGAAATGTGGTATGGCGTTCGGGGCCGTCACCATAGTGATCGAGCGGCGTCGGTGTGTGGCCATGTACCGGCCGGCGTTCGCGCGCGTCAGGCGTCGGCGTCGGCGTCGGCGGAGCGTCTCGACGTAACGGGGCGTAATTAGGCGCGGTAGGCGTGATTGTGTATGGCGTCGCGATGCTTGGCGTCGCGACGGTGGGCGTCATTGTCGGTGTGGACGTGTAGCCGAGGTCGTCGGGGTGGTCAGGACCGTTTATCGGAGGCGTCGCGGCGACTACCGGGACGTTGACGACAAGCGGCGTCGTCGGTGCAATTGACGGAGGTGCCGTCACCGCAGCAAGCGTCGGTGGGGTCGTCGTCGGACGGTTTGTGGGAGTGGGCGCCACTGGAAGTGATGTTTCAGTTCTCGAGTCCAGACGGGAACGGCGTTGTCTAGTAGCGCGTCGCGGCATGGCGGAAGCTTTGGTCTCGTGCGCGGTTCGCGATACAAGGGGAGCTTGGGGCAGAGTCTTACCAATCCACGTGGAACTCGAGTGCCGTATACGAGAGCATCGATCTCTTGAATCTAGGGATACATGCCTCGCAACAGGGTAGGTTTGCTCGAGTCCACGGCGTGTAAAAGCCGCTGCTTTACACGTTGTTGGTCGATACAGAGCGCATCTAGTACGCCAAGCGCTTAAATGATGCTAAAACTCTGTATCGAAACGGTGATCCCGAAGATCTGGAAAGTCTGCGGTGCTCGTGTCGGCGGCCGAGATGTCACTTGGAGAAGCGTGCCCCACGTTGCGGGCACCAAGATGTTATCGCCTCGGGTCGTAGTCGGCTGGTGGACTCTCCGGAATGGGCGGCAACAACGATCCGGCAGCTCAGTCTCAGTAGTGGGGTCTGTCACGCCGGTGGCAGCTTCTTCAAGGAGTCGACGCTATTCTTTGTGTTATACTCTTTCGCAGAATGACTTGAGATTGTTGGCGCAGATTAAATAAAACCACTGTTTCGAATTAATTGCGCCGTCTCAAAAAGGAAAGGGGGTGTAACATGGGGTTAGTCCCTTGAAGAGAGACGAGTTCGAAGCGGGGGACGCCGGAGATGCAACGACCTCTCGATGCGTTGGGATACTAAGAACTGAAGGTGATTTTCGGGGAACGCGTGTTTATAGTAGGCGCTGGCGCCTACTCTGACCAATAGGCTTCGTTAGCGAGAGAGTACGCGTGGCCGCGCGGACCGATGACTGAACGCTTTCTCGCTCCGCGTGCGTCCGGCAAAAGGCCTCTCGCTAAACATATTATCGCGGTTAGCCATGGAAACGGGTGGATTTTTGGGGGCCGCGGTAACACCGTCCCTGCCTGACGTCCGATGAAATGGTGAATTGGTGCATATGAAGTAAAGCACCCGCACATCAACCAGTTAGTTGCTGCCGTACTCCTGCCGTGTTGACGTTCCGCCCGCCGCCCGCCCGCTACCATCCGATCCACACGTGTTGGCACCGCCGGCCGCATTCTCCAGCGGCTTCTCAGATTACCTGAGCTGTCTATACACCGTTCGCGATCGTTTTGGATGCAATAAAATATTCCGAATTGCTGGGAATGGAGGATATCGCCGGAGATTGACCGTGGTACCTGGACCAATCCTCCTGGGCTGCCGTCCGCTCCCGACTTGTCACGTCCGCTGCCGAGTGCTTCTGCGGGCCTGTTAGCGAAGAGTTTTAGTCCCCTTCGAGGAAGCTGAGTTAGAACCCGTTTATGTTGCGTCGCGACCCTCCTAGAGGCCGAAGCGTCGAAGCCCCAATGATGAGTCCCAGCCCACTTGGAAAATGACGAGTCGATTTCCCCCGGCTGATGTGCCTTCAGCCCCCTTGAGAAAGTCGAGTTGGAACCCTTCGGAGACGCGTTTTGGTCCCCTTGGGGGCACGCTGAGTCGAGAACCCTCCAGGTTGAGTTTTGACCCTCCGAGAGACTGATGAGTTGCTTCCCCCGTTGAGTTGCAACCCGTCTCTAGGATGTCGAGTCAGAGCCCTTGGACGTTGAGTCTTGATCCGCCTCCAGGTGTCGAGTCAGAGCCCTCCGACGACGAGTTCCAGCCCTTCTCCAGGTCGATGTGCCAAGGCCCTTCCGGTGTTGAGTCTCGACCCTTCTCCAAGTCGTAGAGTTGGGACCCGTTGACGAAGTGTTTCGAACCCCCTCCAGGATGCTGAGTCGCGTTCCCTCCACGATGAGTTCTAGCCCACCTCGAGGATGTCGAGTTGAAACCCCTAAATGATCCAGGCCCGATAGAAATGAGGTCTCTCGTTTCGGTATCTCGTTTGGCGGAGTGATGACCTCGCCGAGCGGGAGGTTAGTCTTGGTGAGTTGGGATAGTTGCTTACGGTTAGGCTTTGTCGGGAAAATGTATGATGAGGCTCACGCGTGCGTTCTGAATCTGCCTGCACGTGCTGGTGTCTGCGCTACTGTCTGCCGGCAGGTACAGCCACTTTCAAGCCTCGTCCTTTGTTGGATACCTTCATAGAAAGGTATTCGCGCTCTTGGGCCCTCTGGACTTGGCTTTGTGACTGCGGTACTCAGAGCACCGGACCTAGTGGGTTAGATCTGGAGACTCGCGGGTGAGCTTCCTCTGCGTTTCTGAAGCTCCTAGTTATTCGGAAAATGTAAATTTTGAGAACTACGTGAAAAATCAAGTAATTGAAATAAAATAGCATCGCGTTGAGATCGGGGTTCGGACCCTGCCGTAGAGTCGCAATTGTTGATCGGATTGATGGACACCTCCCCCCCCCCCTCCTTGAAACTAATGATTTTGTTTTAGCGCCACGACCGTTCCTGATATTTCCATATAGAGTTTGTTACGGGAATGAAGACGTTCTTATTCGAAACTGATGAATTCAATCCGGTACCCAACGACGCCATCGTTCAGATAGGGACTTTGTAAAAATGAACTGTTATTAGGGCTCGATCAGGAATAGTGTAGACGGCGATTACTTCGTGTTAGGGCAAAGATTATTTCGACGCCTCTCCGCATCGGCTTTTCGACGAACACCTGTATAGTCAATCCTTTGCGTTTTGTTTCTCCTGGCTGCGGCCTTCTCTCACAAATTGCTAAACAACAACAAACTAGCGCGTATACGGGGCGTGCTCAAAACGTTCTCCAAATTAAATTTGTATCTTGACTAGAGTAATTGTTTCGCGCTCACCATCGGTTCGAAAGTTTTTGGAAGGGCGAAATTCGGTTCAACATTTCCGGTTATAGACACGCGCGACCGCGGGAATCTTTCTAAGCGTTGGGGGCGACTCACGGTGAAAAAAGGGAATAGGCCCCCACAAAGGTAGCCATATCCAATCCTTTCCAAACGGGCAAAAGAGACCATGGCCCAAAAAGAAGCAACAGCCTTTGAAAAGAATGCCACAACTAGGTGGGCTACCATACACACACCGGCCCACAAATCTTGGATAGCACTCGTGGCCGAAGTCACTCTTCTCTTTTCAGTGTCTAGAAGCCGGGCCTAACCCTAACATAACCTCTAACACTAACATAAATGTTGGATCTGATTTGACCCCAAAAAGAACTTTGAACCGCGAAAACCAGTCAGAATTAAATGTCGGTCAAGGTGTAGAGTCAGGTGTTCGTCGGAGGGTTGGGGTGTTGGGACGTCTGGAATAATTAGGGGAAAGTTATCTCTTCGGGAATAGGTTAGATCTTTCAGATAATTTAGCCTGCGATGTGAAGGTAGGACTAGGTATAGGAGCGAGCCATTATTTAAACATTTTGAATTGTACATAGAAGTCAATAGATTGATGTTATGTTAAAACTTTAACTGTGTCTTATTGCGTTCAAACTCGTAGTCAGACCTGTCTCAACAATCTCAAGAACTCTATAATCGAACAACAAGAAGAGAGGCACAACGGGAGGTCGTCCTGATACTAGATGATCATCGGCCAAGCGGTTCCAAAAGCGGGAGAAGTGATTTAATTCAAATAAGTTGAATTAAATGCCAGTATAATGGGTTGTCTACCCATTCAGGGGTACAAGACGATAGCTGGGGTCGTTTCACACCTGCAAAAAATGGGTAAGAAAAACACCTATCTGCAGGCTTTGTGCATCGGCAGATGAAACCACCGTGCACTTACTCTGCGGAAAGCAGAAAGCAGCAAGGATCCTCCGAGACCAAACGACCACCTCTAATCTACAATATGCGGATTGTTCTCCGATCCACCGAAATCACCACCGGCTCCACCTCACGCTCCGTCACGCCTTGCATCATCCTCGCAACTATGCACAGGCTGGACATCATCCACGTCCTCGTGATCGCTTCCTTGAAGAATTCTTCGCGCGCTCTGCTAACGAGTCACAACTCCAGGTCTCGTTCCGTCTTCGGCCATTTCAGCAAATTGAACAAATCCTTGCCTTGGTTTCTCTAACCTCGCCTTTTTTTTCTTCGCTCCCCTGCTTTTCTGGCAAGGGCGGAGGGGAAATCGCTTCACACCCGGCGATGGATCGATTCGCCGGGTAGTGCCGGGCGCTAAACTGGCTAAAAACCCTCCGATGACCTACTGGGCCGCGATTCTGTACATTCCTACACCGACACTTGTCGGTGTCGGTACCTAGGCAGGAGCGAATTTGATTGGTTCTCAACCTAGCTACCGATCCGATAGTTGTCGGTAGGCAAGTACAGAATCGCGCTCCTGGTTAATCCGCCCCCGGGAACCGCGTAAGCATTACTTCAGGGGGCCGCTGGTTTTTGTTTCCTCCAGGTCTACTGTTCCTTGTTCATCTTGTCGCCTTCCGTTGAATCGTTGCTTCCTCATCACCGTTGCAAGCTTGCTTGTTTTATTTTGGATTCAATGTCTCGCCGCGTTTTCCTCAGCCTTCTCTCGCTCTCTCTCATCAGTTTCTTCGTCCTCAACACAGTCTCAATCATTGCTTTCGCGGCTTTCCACTTTGTTTCCGGGCATAGCCTTTACCAGCGTGTTCGCCAGGTTCGCCTAGTCTTTCTTCAAGTTCTTTCCTTTCGCTGTTCCATCTCACACATTCGACCAGCGTATGTTCTGCTGTGTCCTGTGTCGCCGCGCAATAAAAGCATTCCGGTGATCGTGCTTTCTTGATCTTGTGCAGAAATGATTGGAAGCGTCTATCTCCGGATAAAGCTTGCGTCATATGGAACCCCATTTCTCCATGTCTTCTGTTGATTCATGGATCAATCTGTGGTAGGTATCAGCTTCTTTGTCCAGTTGCTTTAGTTCTCCCATCTTTCGGACCATTTCTCCATCAGCGCCTGTCAGGCCTCAGCTCTACACTCCTCCGTTGCCAGACCATCCAAGCTGCCATGGACCTGGTTTTTTCTCCATCGCAAGCAAGCCGAAGGGTGGGAGGCTCACCAGCACTCCAACTGACATGTGTGATACGCGCAAGTGATCCTGAGTGCCGCCTTACGAAATTCTCTTCGCATCGGGTCTGTTGTCACCTTCTTCGCTGTCACAGCTTTCGCCTCTATTGGAGCTCCGTAGAGAGCGACAGAGATGGCCACTTTCGCTTTTGGTCGCGCCGTTGATGTTAGGTATGATTCGGCTGATCATGGCTACAAATCTCCCCACTTTTCCTGCAGTCTGCTGGATGTGTTTCGCAAACGTTAGTTTCGAGTCCAGAACAACTCATAGATATTTGATGTAAGGCTTGAATTCAACCTCAGCACCCCCAAAGGTGAGTTTGGGCGTCAATGGTTTTCTCTTCCGCGTGATCAACGGTACTTCGTGCAATGTCGTCAGCAAATCCAATCAACTCTACGCCCTTTGGCATTTACATTCTTAGTAAGCTGTCGTAGGCAATGTTCCATAACTTTGGACCGATTATAGAGCCCTTTGACACGCCGGCAGTGCTAGAAAACGTTTCTTTGTCGGGGGTGATTGTTTGTCCCGTGGAGTAGTTCCTAATGATCAAGTAGAGATTTCCTGTCACTCCCTTTTTCTCAAAAGCACGTAGAATCTCGGTTCTTGGAATGGAGTTGAAGACGTTTTTCACATCCACGGTTACAATAATACAATATCCCATTGTTTTTAAGGTTCATTCAATTGCTTTTTTGGCGATCGTTTTGACCGTTTGTATAGCGTGTATCGTAGACATGTCGAAACCCGAATTGGTTATTGGACAAGTTTTCCCGTCTTCCGGTATTTATTCACTGTGCTCTTGTAGTCACCACATAATCTCAGCGTACCATCGGTTTTCAAAATTGGAACCAGTGGGGTTCCCCACGCGCTTGATTCAATTGGATTCAGAACTCCCTCTTCGATCAACCGGTCTGCTTCAATTCCAAAGATATCTTCGCATATTTATAACAGCCTAGCTTGCCGCTAAAAACTTGTGGAAACTGTTCAATTACCTTCTCTACGCTCAGACCTGCAGTGATTTTATTTACAGCTTGGAATCCAACTCTGAAAGATTCCAACCAATCTCTGCCCAATAATGATGGACCGCCTTTTTCTATGACACAAAATTTGATTCTTTTCTCTTTGCCTTTGTAAATCACATCAAGTTCCACGCATCCTTTAGGTTTTATAGGATGTCCTGTATAATTTTTTAAGGTTATCATGTTGTTGACTAGTGGATGCTTACTGAAAACAATTCTCGTAAGTTTCTAGGCTTATACAGCTTACCCCAGCTCCGCTGTCAATCTCCATCAGGTGGTCTCTTTGATCGATCTTTACAATAACTGTGAACGGGTTGTTAATTTCTTTTGCATTGTTCATCATGCAATACAGGCCAGACTCAACCTCCAAAAAATTATCCGTTCTTGACTTTTTCTGACTGCATATGGCTCCTAGATGTCCCTTGATTTTGTGTACGTTACAAGTACCGGGTGATCATTTGAAAACTATCCACCTGCAATATCTACCGATTCCTAGTGCAAATGTCTTTGAGCAAAAACAGGTCGATTTTTATATCGAGGGGGACATTTAAAATATCCATTGGAGAATTTATATCTTGAGCCCCCTCGCCCCCACTCACCCCAACTTTAAAATTTCAAATGACACCACCTACCTTGCGATACATCAAATTGAAGAGAATTGAATTCTCTCTCTAGAAAAAATATTTTGAAATTTTTCAACCCTGCCCCCCGTTTTTCCAAAAATTCTCTGTGTGTCCAAGTTAATATTCTTGACCTCCATTTCCCTTCAATACAGTCAACGTCATCCTGCACAGCATCAAAAGAGAAAATTTTCTATGAAAAAAAGTGCCACCCAAATTCACTCCTTCGCTCCCCCCACCTGACCTCAAAAATCCTCAATGTCAATACCCACTTTGTAATACATCAAATTGAAGGAAATTGAATTCTCTTCCTGAAAAATATTTTTCACAATTTTCAAAGCCCCCCATTTCCCTCCTAGAATACTCCAAATGACCAATTTATTGGGGGAGGGGTAGAAAATTTCAAAAAAATTATTTTCAGAAAGAGAATTCAATTCCCTTCAATTTGATGTATCACAAAGTAGGTGGTGTTTTGTTAAATTTGGGAGTTGATGAGGGGGAGAGCAAAGGGGTGAATTTGGGTAGCACTTTTTCCGCCAAAAATCTTCTTCTTCGATGCTATTTAGGATGACGCCGACTAAATTTAGAAAAAAAATGAGGGGTCCAGAATATAAAATGGGACAGTCAGAGAATTTTTAGGGAAAAGGGGGTGGGGTTAAAAGTTTTGAAAATATTTTTTCCAGAAAGAAAATCAATTTCTCTTCAATTTGATGTATCGCAAGGTAGGTAGTGTCGTTTGTAATATCAAAGTTGGGGTGAGTGGGGGCGAGGGGGGTGAATATAGAAATTTGCCAATGTATGTTTTAGATGTCCCCCTCGATATAGAAATCGACCTGTTTTTGCTCGAAAAAATATTCACTAGGAATCGGGAGTTATTGCAGGTGGATAGTTTTCAAATGATCACCCGGTATAATTTGAATACTTGCATTCACCTCTGTGGTTCTTTCCACAGTGCTTGCATTTGGGCTTATTGTTGTTTTGATAACTCTGCTTGAAATCTTGTCTTGGACGACAACTATTCCGTGGTTGTAGCTTGTTGGTATCAGTAATCTTGTTCACCTCTTGTACATGTTGCAAGGTTGCTTCTTTCTTCTGGGCTACGGATACTAGTTTCTCAAGTTCCATTGTGACATCTTCCTCGCACAGTCGGTCAAATAGTGGACCTTTTCGCAGACCTGTCACGAATTTATCTTTCAAAATCTTGGATAGCTGGTCTTCAAAACTGCAGTTTACTGATGCATTACGTATTCGTGCGTACCACTCCGATATCGTTTCAGCTGGCTGTTGTGTAAGCTCATAGAATTTGGCTCGTTCCCTTCATTCGGATATATGTGGACTGTACTGTTTCTTCAATAACTCGCATAGCTCCTTATATTTCTTTTCCTTGGGTTTTATAGGGTAACATAAATCTCGCAAAATCCTGTAAGTTGGAGTACCAATTGATGAAATCAAGGTTGCTACCTGTATATCATCTTCTTTGATCATATTAGCTGTAAAATACTGCTCCAGTCTTTCCTGATAAATAGTCCAATCGTCAATGTCGGGACTGAACTCGCAAGGGTTTCCAATTAATCCATTCATTTTCGTCAAGCTTCCAGTTTTCTTCTCAATGACGTTATTGCTTCTCGCCGCTAGAATCGCTTTTTTCCTTGTCAATTCTTCCTGTGTGCGCGCTCCAATTTTTCACCTCGTCGCCACTGTGGTGTTTAGCCTTATTTCGCCTTCAGGTTCAATTGGGATTTTCGTTCTAGCAGCTTGGAATTGAATCGTCCGTTTTCAACTTGCTTGTACCGTTTCTTTATTCAAGAGTGAATCTATGAAAAAATCTAAAAGTACATGTCTTTGTTAACGTGTCTGTGATAACGTTTTTTTTTTTTCGAACATCCATACAAATATTGCAAATACACATATACAACAACAATAACTAGTAATACCTAACTAGGTACTGATTGATCAATAATTGATCCAATATGTTGGCATATTGCAACATGCGCTATTTCAAGGATGATGCTTTACTTCGATGAGCTGCTGCGCTGGAGCCAATTCAAGTATTCGTCACTTGCATGTTTCAACATGTGCCTCTTCACATGTGGCTTCCTGTTGGCTCGGTATGAACACTGGTCACACTGAAACCATATATTGCTCTCTTTTTTCCTCGCATGTTGCAGCATCTGTCTCTCCTCTTTTGTGGCATGTTGCAGCATGTGCCTCTTCAAATTCCCTCGTTCTTTAGCCCGGTACGAGCAGTTTTCGCACTGGAACCAATCAATTTCTTCATCGGTTACGTGTTGCAACATGTGCCTTTTCAGACTCTGGTTTCGTTTACTCCGGTACGAACATTGATCGCACTGGAACCAATTAACCTCTTCGTCATCGTGCCGCAACATATGCTTCGTCAGATATCCTTTTTCCAGAGCTCGGTAAGGGCATTTGTTACACTGGAACCATTTGATTTCTTCGCTGGCAACGTGTTGCTTCATGTGCTGTTTCAAAGAATACTTTCTTTTTGCCCGGTAGGGGCAGGCGTTGCACTGAAACCATTCGGTTTCTTCGCCGGTTGTGTGCGTCAACATGTGGTTTTTGAGGTAAGCCTTTCGCTTACTTCGGTAGGAGCAATGTTCGCACTGGAGCCAATCGATGTCATCGCTCGCGGCATGCCGGATCATGTGCCCTTTCAGACCTGATTTCCATCTAGATCGGTACGAACAAAGAGTGCACTGGAACCAGTTGATTTCTTCGCTTGCAACATGTCGTATCATGTGGCGAGTGAGGTATTGCCTTTTTTTGGCCCGGAACGAACAATGGTTGCATTCAAACCAGTTCGATTCCATTGCTCCGACGTCTATGAACAGCCTGAATGTTCTTGCGCGAGCGCTATTCGCATCTAGCGATTTGGCATTTTTTAATGTGACCCGTCGTCTTGGCCGTGATGCCTTATATGGACACAAGTTGTGATGCTTTGCAAGACATATGCTCGAATTCGCTTTGTAAATGCAGCAATTGCACAGATATTCCTCGAATTTTTCACAAAACGGCACATTTTCCTTGCCGTCGGTGTTCTCATGTGCTTGTTTGCAGTGTTCGTACCATGCGAGCTGATAGTAGGTCTTGTAGCCGCAGCAGACGCAAAGGAGCTGTTCAGGTTCGACAGTAGAGTGGAAAAGTTGGGTCGCGTAAGCGTTCTTGTGGTTCCTCTGCACGTGGTGGTCGTGTTGAAACACTGATTCAGTCTGATG
The DNA here is from genome assembly GCA_949128115.1 of Anaspis maculata. NCBI lineage: Eukaryota > Metazoa > Arthropoda > Insecta > Coleoptera > Scraptiidae > Anaspis > Anaspis maculata. The sequence goes on from OX421966.1 coordinate 72,368,277, forward strand.
CGAACATTGCAAACACTTGTAGATGTCAACAACTTCCGGTGGATCTAACCTGAACATTAGATTTCAAAGATATTGATTTTATGGAAAACAGGAAAGCATAGGCTTGTAACTCACATTTTGGAATGGTGCTTTATCGGCCAATTGTCTCGATTATATTAGGATCTAGGTATGTAGGTTGTTAACAAATCAGGCGATTTTGCTTTTCCCTTTTCACTACGAAATGACAGGACTGACAGGTAACGCTGGCGTTGCTGTGACGACGTCTATGGTGACGACTGACTGAGAGAGAACCGACGACATCTGACGACTAGCGATTAGTCTAGCTATAGTCGGTAAAGTAGTGACCCCTCGGCCTTGAAAATAGGCGATGTGATATTGAGATTCAGTGTTCTTTCTGCGTTTGCGCAACCATGCAATGATATTTGAAAATAGTGCCCTATAATGCTAAAATATATATATAAACAGGTTCAACGCAAATTAAAAGTAACTATAAATAAGTAAAAATCCATATTGTCTTGTAGGTAGTGTTGTATAAAGTTGAATGTATATTTGTTGAATCTTGGAACTACACCACAATTTTTGTATTTTTTCTTTTACCAACCGGTTTGGCCTTTCGGCATCGTCAGGGCTCTGTAATTAGTTGTATGAAATAAATTGATATACAATTTGATAAAAGCTTACTGTACCTATATTATTTAAATAAACTAAAACTAAATTTAAAATATATTCTTTTTTGGAGAAATTTGTAAAAGTTTTGACATTCGTCAAAAATTAATTCAATTGACATAAGTAACAATTAATTTAATTGACATGAAAAACAGTTGGTTCAAGATAACATGGTAACAGTTTATTATAAATTAAAATTTTGAGAATAGAAGATTTGAAAAAGGTTGATTATTATTGATTAAGATAGATGTACTCAGCATCTAGTAAAATTTTAATTGTTTTGGCTCCTTCTAAATCTTCAGTTTGCTCATTTAGGTATTGGTAATTTCGATAATGTTTTTATTTCAAAATTTCTAGTGATTCAAAAAGTATTCTTTGGTTATATTTTGTTGGTTATAATTTGGATCAAATTTATGTTTCGCCAAAATAATATGATTTGCAAAATGTGATTTACTACCAATGAGACCAATTGATTTAGATTTGATTATATCTCTGTTATGTTCTCCTATTCGTGTGGAAAGTTGTCTACCTGTATGACCTATATACTTTGCATGGCATGTCTGACAATTCAATTCATAAACACCAGATCTTTCTTCAATTGGTAAAAAAATCTTTTGGTTTACTTAAAATTTGTTTTAAATTTGAATTGGTTTTGAAAGAAAACTTAAATATGTGGGTTGCTTTTTTGAAATAAATTAGCTATTTTGTAAGAGGTTGATCCAAGAAATGTTGAGCATTTGTAAATTTGAACTGAAAGAAGTTGATGGGATTATAAGATTTGTGGTTGTCTTTTTTCTATAGATGTTGAATCGAGTGTTGAATTCAAGTTTTTCTTTGGTCCTTCTTATGTTAAAATCTAAGTACGGTGAAATTTTGTCTACTTCTTTTTCAGATGTGAATTTTATATTTGGATGGATATTGTTAATGTGAGTTGAGAAGTTTTCTAAATTTGTTTGATCGCCAGGAAATATTATGAAAATGTCATCAACATATCTTGAGTAAAAGGTAATGTATTTTTTATATGGATTAATGTTGTTCATGATGTGGTTTGTTTCTAAATTATTCATAAATATTTCGGCTAATAATGGAGATAAATTTGATGCCATAGAAAGTCCTGTTTCTTGTGTGTATAATTTGTCATTGAATTGAAAATAGTTTTGATCTAGAGAATGTCCTAAAAGTGTACATAAATCTAAGATTTGGTGAGTTGGTATTTCATTTTTGAATAATGTTTCTCTGAATATTTTGATGCATTCTTGAAAATAATGGAAAAATACAAAAATTGTGGTGTAGTTCCAAGATTCAACAAATATACATAAAAGTAACCTGCTTGCTAGGCAATTTGAGGGTGAATATTCACAGTTTTCTTCCCAGATGGCGTTGATGTAGCTGGATAAAGTAGCTCAAAAACCACAATCTGAATGTCATCAATGTCAAATAATTGTCATTAACACGTCACTGTATCTGTAAAGTTAGAGCTCAAAGCTGAAAATTTGATAATAAACTGGACCTTGGTTATTTTGCTTGAAATTGTTCTAGAAACGTTTTCCTCTTGTTCTATGACTTTTATGTGCAAAATATTGAATGTTGACGTTATAGGTAGACTTGTGTTTTCGACTTTGATCTCAGAATGAATTTCAACACTGATTTTGCAATGTATAGATTTTAATCTCGGAATTTCAACTTCAAACCCAGGAATTCAACTCCATTTTCGAAATTTGAAGTTCAGTCCTGAAATTGCTAATTTTACAGTCGAAGTTGCGATTTTGAAGTCGATGTTCTCACTCGCTGATATAAAAATCCGAAATTCAAGCAGAAGTTTCGAGATTGAGCCAAATTTCCAGCTTGACAATCGTAATTTCGAGTTTGTTTATTAAGGTAAAATAACCAACTTCTGACTTCTAAAACCGTAATTTGAATTGGCTTCAAAGTAGTGATTTTTGCTTTTACGTACAGCCAAAATCTCTACTTTCTCTACTACTCTCTGCTTGGAAGTCGGTTTGTGACTTCGAATGTGAAAATCTCTAGTCAAACTGAGTCAAAATTGCGAGTTAGAGAGTCGAAATTGCAAATTTTGGGAGTTAAATGACTGATTCATCGAAATTCATTAAGTGAAAGTAAGTTCTTTGATTTTCGAACTCGGGAATGTGACTTTCAAATTCGAAATTTAGACTCAAATTACAGTCTTCGGTTTCAGTTGAAGGCTTAATTTGCCTTTAGAGTCGACATCCCGAAATCAAAATCGGAATTTCGACTTTTGAATCAAATTTTTTCCACTTTCAAATTGCAATTATTTTACCTTCAAAATTGAAAAACTGAGTTCAAGGTCAGTATCACAACAACAGAGTGAAAATTGCGAGGTAAAAGTTCAAAATTGCAAAATTTAGAGTCAAAGTTTCGATTTTTAAGTCGAAATTCCCACTTAAATGTCAACATTTTGGATTTAAAGTCAGTTTTTTCATTGTTATGTTCGAAACTTCGACTTTAAAATTTACAATTCACCTCTCAAATTTACAATTTTCCTCTCAAATTTACAATTTTCGATTTCAATTGAAGCCTTTTCACTGCAAAGGAAGCATTATTCTGACAATGAGATCAAAATTGCAAATTCAACAGTCAAACTTCAAATTTTGGTGTCAAATTTACGATTTTCAAGTCGAAATTCCCACTCCCAAGCAGTAGTTCAACTTTCAAATTCGAAATTTTTACTTCGAAATTTTCAATTTTGACTTCAACTCACAATAATTATGACTTCATTCTCAGAATGCCTTGCTTGAGTTTTTCGAGTCTGAAATCAAAATTTTGATTGATTAAAATGCTAAGATCCAACATGCAAAAGATTGAAGTACAGAACCGGAATTGAGCATAGAACTGTGGTTCTGGTTCAAACTGGAAACTTTGTGTGATTTTGATTGTGATCTTAAAAGTGAGATTTTCAACTTTTATTCCGGATTTCTGAGATTTAAGTGTAAATGACGGCACTGAGGACATAATTACGAGTTTAAAATTGGGCAATTCAACGATAAATGTCGTCTAAACTATGACTCGAAAGAAAAAAAAAACTATAAAGTCAAAATTCGGGGATTAATGTCAGAACAAAGTGAACTTAGTCGCAGTCAAGAACTTGGAACTCGAACTCTTAGGTTTAAGAAGTCCAAATCGTGGTTCCAAATTAAAAATTTTGAGCTCAAAATCCCAAACTCTGAGATCAGAGACTAAATTTATTGTTCAGAGTCGAAATTATGAATATCAAGTCGGAAATTCGACTTGAAACTCCGAGTTGAAAGTTTGAAGTTTGGAACTTTGAGTCGAAAGTCTTAGAACTCAGATTTACAACAACAAAGTCAAAATTGCGAGGTGGAAGGACCAAATTGCACAATTTAGAGTCAAATTTTCGATTTTGGAGTCAAAATTCCCGCTTGAATGTCAAAATTTTGAATAAAGTCAATTTTTTTGGTCAAATTCCAAACTTTGACACTAGAATTCACAATATAACTCTCAAATTGACAATTTTCGATTTCAGTTAAAGTCTTCTCACTTCAAAAAAGGCATTCTGACAACGAAGTCAAAATTGCAAATTCAACAGTCAAACTTTTGATTTTAAAGTCAAAGCTTCCACACTAATGTCAAAATCTTAGTCAGTTTCTGACTCCCAAATTCAAAATTCATACAGGATGGTCCATCCTAGCGTAATTATCCCATAGTGGTCTTACCGTTCAAGATAGAGAAAAAGATGTAATAAAAAAGTTATATGATTTGATAAGGCCTATAATAACCTAAAACTATTTTCAACTATAGGTACAGGCTGTCTCATTTTAACGGGATTAACGAAACGTCATTTCTTTAAAACGAAACACCCTATATTTTTTCGCATTTTCATGTTCAACTTTTTTAACTGTCTTATGTCTGTATTTGTGTTTTTCAATTGTGTGGCAGTGCTACCAACTAAAAGTCAAAAACTAAAAAAAATCGCATTTTCACAGTTTACTTAGAAAAATTGTAGCGGCCGTGCTTTCTAAAACTAAGAGATGAAACTTGACATGGTGATAGCCAAGTCAAAGACCAATATCCCAATGTCAAAAAATTGAGATTTCTTGATACAGGGCGTTCAAAAAAAAACTTCAAACCTAATAATTTTCAAAGTATCATAACTCATTTTTTTCAAATGGCATGCCCCTAATTTTATAACGTTTTCTGATAGCTTTTTCATTCTCTTGCATTTTTACTTGGGGCACCCTACTCTCAAATTTCATTTTTTTCGAGATAATCGGAAATTTTCACTTTTTTTGTTGTTGTTTTTTTTCTTCAAAAATTGAGTTGGCCGTGATGAATGACAGGCCAGCCAAATAGTACGCAGCTTTCAGTTAGTCAGTCTGAATACTGTCGAACAAAAAAAAATAACTTCAACGCAAAAAGAAGACAAAGTGGGATCCTGGATATCAGGATCATTACCAGCATATAATATCAATAATTTCCTCTCGCGTAAAGTCATGTTTCTTTGTTCGACAATATTCAAACTGGCTAACTGAGAGTTGCGGACTATTTGGCTTGTCTGTCATTCATCACGGCCAACTCAATTTTTGGAAAAAAACAAAAAAATAGCAAATTTTTTGAAAATTTCCGATTATCTCGAGAAAAATGAAGTTTAAGGGTAAGGTACCTCTTGTAAAAATGGAAGAAGATGGAAAAAGCTATCAGATAACGTTATAAAATTAGGGGCATGCCATTTGAAAAAAATTAGTTATGATACTTTGAAAATTATAAAGTTTTTAAGTTTTTTTGTGAACGCCCTGTATCAAAAAATCGCCATTTTTTTGACATTGGAATATTGGTATTTGACTTGACTATCACCATGTCAAGCTTCATCTCATAGTTCCAAAAAGCAAGGGCGCTACGATTTTTTCAAGAAAACTGTGAAAATGCGATTTTTTTCGTTTTTCAATTTTTAGTTGGTAGCACTGCCCCACAATTGAAAAACAAAAAGCCAGGCATAATAGAGTTGAAATGGTTGAACATGGAAATGCAAAAAAATATAGGGTGTTCTATTTAAAAAAATTGACGTTTCGTTGATCCCGTCACAGCTACACCCTGTATAGCTGAAAATAGTTCTAGGTTATAGATTCCATCAAACCATATAACTTCTCCCCTACATCTTTTTCTCTATCTTGAACGGTAAGACCGCTATGGGACAATTACGCTGAGATGGACCAGCCTGTATAAACCATAAAAATAATGTCGAAAGTAAGATTTACAATTTTCTTTCAAACAAAACGTTGAAAATAGAAATACAGAGGAACCTTCATCCAACTTGAAAATGTCGCGCGAATTGACGTAGAAAACAACGTTATAAACTCGGTTATAAATAACGTTTCAACAAAACGTTTTGGATGAATTTGAATAAGCGTTGGAACATCGTTTGTATCAACTTAAATAATCACGTCGCAAGCAACGTCACTATCAACGATTGAACAGAACGTTGATACAACATCAGAAAAGAACCTGGAAACAACGTTCATAATCACTTTTCAAATCAATGTTGAAATCACGACCCGAAGAACGGTACCATTAACGTTTGAGTATAACGTTGAAACAACAATAGAAAAGGACGTGGAAACAACGTTTCAATCACTTTTTACAATTCGCCAAGATCAAAGTTTTGTGTAACGTTTAAACAAAACGTTCCAGTTCGACGCCAAGGTAACGTTAAACAATTGACAGGTATGCATGTTTTGTCCAAAATCGACGTTATTGTATCATACAAAAATCATTTCCTAAGCAACGTCATATTTTCGTGGCGAATCGACGTTACATTTGAACCAATATGAGCTTTTGGTTTACAATCGACGTCTCTGCGATGTATAAAAGTGAACAATTGATCAACGTTACAGCCTGACGTCAATAGAACGTTGGATTGATACTGTGGCAGAACGCCTTAGAATTATAAAGTAAAGGGGAATGAAATATTTGGGAATAAAATTAGCATTACGGGCGGTAAAGGAAAGGAAAGAAATTTGGTTGAGGAATGCGAAGAGATCGATGTTTGCCGGCCAGCATCGGGGTGACACAGGAAAGCATGCAGGCATCGGTTTTGTAGGCCAGAGGGTTGTGACGGGAGACGGGGTGTGGGAAAATAAGGATAGGTCCAAGAACAGCAACGAGGAGGAGGGAGTCGAGTGGTAAGAGTCGAGCACAACGGGTGTATTTGACTGGAAGAAAACTAATATTTTTCAAGAAGAATGAATTAAGAAAAGTGCTAAAACACTGTGATAGATTTGTAGTACATCAGTGACGTGAAAGGAAAGCATTAAGGCAAGTCTGATTTCTATTGTAATCAAATGCTTATTGTTTAAATAAGTATGAAGTAATTGTTTTGGTTTAGAAAATGATAGTAGGTTTTGTTTGATCTTTCGAACAGCTATGAGAAACGTCAAGCCGATTCCAATTCACTGCGTAGTAGCTTTGAGCTTTTAAATGCGGCCACTTGTTTTCAGATAACTACCTTCCAGACGCAAGAAAAAGGGTGAAAACCTCAGCAACCCTTTTAAGAGATTTGGCTTCCGACAGGGCATGATTTTGTAGACTCTATTAGCTGAGACAAGCACTAGCAGTATTTATGCAAATCAAATCTGGGCAAAATCTTGATTACGCGTTATTTTCCCCATAGAATAAGATATTTAACCCTTTCGCGCGACAAAGAACTTGAAGGCATGAGGCCGAGTTTCCAAAGAGAAACCCCTTGAGTAATGCTAAGAAAATTCAGTGTCGTGTCGAAACATCTCCAATATAAGAAATGAACGAGACATAAAATCAATTTTGCAGGCTAATTAATTAGAGGCTCATTGCGATGACTTGTACTCCGTATCGTAAATTTGTGTAATGGTATTGAACCTGCATGAAACCGAGCTGCTGGATGGGTCTTTGAATTATAAACTATAGCACCAGCTGGATATAAAATCTATGGAATGTCAACACTCAAATTTTATGTAAATTATTTGATCAATAATTAAAAATAATGGCTGTAAATTCGAAAGATCAAGACAAGACTCAGTGAACAACAATCTCTCTCTAAGTACAATTAAACAGGAAAGATTTCTTCTCGTACCAGGGCGAATGGGAGAAAGGGGAGAAAGGGTTGAAACAAAAACTGGAAAAAGGATAAATGAATTAGGCAGGGAATTAAACTCAAGTATACTAGGAAATGGATTCACCCATAATTCTGAAAATTAGGAAGAATGCGAACGGAATTAATTTGCAAGGGTTGAAAAATTCGTCGTAGGATTGCACACGGTATTAGGATGTACTTTTCTTTCAGAAACCGAATGTAAACTGAATAAAATAATTCCGAACGCTAGCTGAATGTCAGCACGTCAGGAAATTATAAAATGAATAATTAAGGTGAATTTAATTAAGTTGGCGATGATTGATTAATTTGTAATAAAATTGAGGTGTGGTTAAATGACTTTGTTTATTTTTCAATATTTATTCAATTCATTCCCTTTAAAAGAACGTGAGGTTACTACTAGAGTAGGCTTGAGGTATTAGTACGACGTGAAGTTGAGGTAGGTGTAATTGATTTAAATGACTTAGGTAAAGGTGAAATAAAATCTACGGCACAACGAAATACGACTTAGGGTAATTAGACGCATCACAGCTTAATTAAATTAATGTAGGGAAGGGGGGGTATCACAAAAAATATAAGATCTCGGTGACGAGAATTATTACAAAATGTTACCGTGAGGTTGGGATGTTACAAAATGGTTGTCGGTGACGCAGAACTTTACAGTTGGTGCAGTGACCAGGGATTTTACAGTTAGTGCTCGGTGACGAGGATTTTACAATACATAAATGAATTTTTAGTTCTCCATCAACGTTTTTGTAACAAAAATAGCCGTTCGTTGAAAAAGGTTTTAATTTGACAATAATACAAAGCTAACTTGCGACAAAAATATATTTATGCTTTGAAATCGACGTTTTAATGACGTTGAAAATGGAACCGCTACAAAATAATAACAAATTCAACATTAAACGTTATTTCAACGTATGTGTGTTTACTGGGCCAGTTATTGTTCGTCACGGAAACTAGATATTATCCAGTAATAAAAATAAAATACAAAAAAAGTATATTGTACATAAGCTTCTCTGTATATTTGAGCACAACATGAAGATACCTTATATAAACTAAATAGGTACTACCTGGCTGTAAGTAAAATTAACAAAAATCGGGACCGAAACGTAATCGCTTTTGCTTTGCGTTTTGCATCCAACGGTTCAACATCCACTTTGTTTGTTGTAAACAAAGCGCACCCCGGCAACATCCAGACTTTGATTAATGGCCGCAGGGAGAAAAACGCGAAGTAACGTTTACGTTTTCGGTCATCGTATTAATAATAATGAACACAAGAGAGAGAGAGAAAGCGAGAAAAGGAAAAAAAGGGTGAGCCAGAGCGCGCAGTAGGGAGACGATAAAGTTGAGAACAAAATCAAACACAAAACAAAATCCTCTCTTTCCCCCCCCTCTCTCTCTCTGTCTTTCTTTCTCTTTCTCCTTCCCCTCTGCCTTTCTCCTCAGAACGTTTCATCCCTGTAGGGCAGAAGCAGCGTCAGAGTCTTCTCCTCCCCGTTTCCGGAATGCAGGACGAGATAGTTGCTGATGTAATAGTTGATGAGGGCGTCCAGATTGGCGAAGCACTTTTCGTTCGATTTCTCCCGGCCCAGGGCCACGAGGCCGTCCGGTCGCAGCCGGGTGTTGAGATGGAAGAACCTGCCGTCCTGCACCACGGAGAGCGTGCCGAAGCGGGACGTCTTCGACGGACGGATCAGGAACGTGCCGCACTGTTTGCGGCTCAAGAGCTTTTCGGCGGCGTCCCGTCCGATTTCCTTGTAGAATTCCTCGCCGGCGGCGCTTTCCGCTTGCCCTGCAATTAACAAAATGCGTTCAGTAAAATCCGACTCGAAATCGTTCTGGTTGTAACCAGAGCTGGAATACTTCGAAAAATGTATTGGGCATTTCCACATGACGTCACGAGCTTGTCAGTGTTGCCAACCTAGTTGAATTTATAACCTCAAAAAAGTGTTGGGGAACAACCCGCGTTGTTATGATTGTAAAAAAAGTACTTTTTTTTGAGATTTTGGATACAGTAGGAAGCAAGTTTGTGCGTGATAATTGTTCACGAAACTCTGGCGCTTCGATCAATACTGATAGTTGGAGATGTGCTGCCCCAAATAGCTCAATAAACAAGAAAGTTTGGTGGAGTGCTTAAATCATTTTCGTCGAAAAAAAAAGAAATCCGTGGCTTTTTCGGAAAATTAGATTCCTGGAAGAGAAGAGCATCTCAGGAAGTATCTCAAAGTGTCAAGAAATGCGACTCAAAGACATCTGGGAAGGAGAAAATATGCCAGTTTATTATCCGGCCGATAAGGTAAAAAGCTGACTAAATTGTTAGAATACAGAATAAATGTGAGATGATTTCACAAATTATCCATTACTAAGCGCCCTTCTGATTTCAGAAAGTATGGCTGTGGCAAAAACTGTGACCTGTGGCGATCGTGAAATGGGGAAAATCCAGCGACCAAGGAATTTCTAAGTTGACCACAATGTTACCTCAAATCCTGCTTACAAGAAGAAATTTCAGGATTTTTTAAGCAATGTGTCTTGCCGCGATGAAGCCATCAACTGAAAATTCAAGATTGTCAAGTCAGGTGTACGATTTGGTCAACAGAAGATGAATATACTTGGAGCCGATCCCATGTGGTTCACATGTGCTTATATCACAGCAAATATTACAACTATAGTGAAGTAGAAAATGTAAACTATTGTCAATTCAAACATCTAGGCTTGTGGAAGCAATGGAGAAAGCATGACTAGAGATGTAGAGGGCTCAATGAACGTGAACGTTGGGTTGGAGTTTGGAGTGGTTGAATCTTTTTTTTTGAGAAAAAAATGAGAAATTCATGGTTTTCTCGAAACGCTGGGGCTCGTGAAAGTACGAGGCATCACAGAATGTATCCCAAAGCGCCAAGAAATGGAAAGGAGGAAGGAAGGAATACACTTGAAAAAATATACGGAGGTTGGACCGATAACAATTAGGATGGGTAACTAAATTGCTGTAATACAGCTATGATGTTTGCACAAAATTATCTGTTGCTAAGCCTATCTAGTTTCAGGAAGTACCTGTGTCAAGAATTGTGGCCTTCGGCAATCTAAAAATGGGAAAATCTACGGACTGAGGAATTGCTACGTCGACCACAATTGGAGCCTAGAATCCTCAATAGAACAATAAATATTTTTATTTTCAAGAAATGAATCTTGACACAATCAAGTTGTAGTTGAAAATTCAATATCGTTAAATCAGGTGTAAAATTTCTGTCAAGTAGGGCTCCGGTGACTGATTACATCTTCGGTGGCCGAACAGCTGTTCGAGTTAAACTTCCATGTTTTGCCTTTGTCCATATTCTACAACCGAAGTGAAGACATTCCTGCACTTTTAAAATATAAAATATAAACAAAAACTATTGTTTGTTTCTTTAATCCAGCAGTAAAAGCTGGGCCTCAAGTATTTGGGTGATTGGGAAGCACAAACCGAAGACGTACATACCTAGCCCCACACAAGGCATATCAGTCCAGCAATGCCGGGAACGTAAACCCCCAACATTCAGGTGAGGTTTGGAGGCAAAGTTCATGCCCAATTTTGTCGGAAAATATGAATTTTCACCACTACCCTGTGCAGTTAACCTAACAAGTTTGGCTTGCTTTTTCACAAAAAAACACACTTTTCCACGAGAACTTATTTTGCAGGCGCATGAAGGACATTGCTTTGAACTTGATACAAAAGTTTCAAACTCAAACTCAAAAAGGTAGCCGAGGAAAAAAATGCAGAAACTGGAACTCCATAAGCGCCCTGTAGTTAGGTTGTTCCCAAACATTATTTGGTTCAAATTTGGCGGGCAATTCTGGACAGTTGGCAACACTGCTGTGACGTCAATGGAAATGCCTCATTGAAATACAAAATACAAAATGCTCGTTCCAGAGTACCTAGTCGATAGTCGAAAATACAAAATACCTACTTGTTGAAAAGTCTTTGAAATCCAAAATCTGAGATACGTATCTTGGAAAACCAAGAAATTCCAAAATACAAACTATTTGTTTCAAAATACAAAATACATACCTGATAATTTCAGTCATTTTATTGGGAAAACCCGTAAAATGCAAAGGTTTCAATAAAAACACTTGATCGAATGAATCGCAATAAGAAATGTCGTAAAAATATCTAGAAGTCGCTATATCTAGATTAAATAACGTAGAATCATCATGTCAGTGTCTTTCGATGACTCTTCTGATGACGATTATTTACCACCTGAATATCCCAATAGTGGTCAATCCAATAAGAAGATTTCATCATGAATTATCAGTAAAAAGGACGAAGATAAAGCTGGTCCGTCAAGAGTGATCCAAGAAGAAATTGATAAGTCAATGAATGTCACTCCACAGTCTTCCGCTTCAATCGATCAAGGTGCTGTATCTTGCCTTCATTATCCCGAAGATGTTTCTGAAGAAGAAATACAAGGAAAACAGAGGCTTAAAAATACACTGCTCAAGGATTCGTCCAGAAATAAAAATTGACAGCGTTCAAAGTCAGTCAAAAAATATAAACGAAAAGCATCAAGATCTTGGTCCTGCTGCTTCTCCAGTCGAATTGGATATCGACGACTGCAAATCTTCATTTCAGGGGAAAATCTCGATGTGTATATCATCCATCAGGGTTGTAAGGAGAATCCCTAACGCTGCTCGAATGTAAGCCGCTGAAAAACTAAGATCCATACTGGAAGACTGTGTTTCACTAAATAACTTCGAATCTTGGAAGAAACTACTACTCTTTTCTTATATTGCTCTTGAAATACCATCAGAAAAATTCAAACAAAAATCCCTTTCTGGAACTATGAAATTGAACATCCAAAACTTTGACATTTCACTTCTGAGTTCTTCACTTGAACCCTCCACAACTTCCTCCCAACGCATGGATGTGTCAAAAAGAGCCGAAGCAAAGGTTGCCGACGGTGACTTAAGGGGAGCTGTGAGATTACTCTCATCGACTGATGTTCTGGCTCCACAAAGCTCCAGAGTCCTTGATGAATTGAAACTTGAACATCCTTCGCCTTCTAGAGATTTGAATTTTCCTCGTTCTCCCATTCCTGGTCCAACAGTAACAGAGGATATGGTTTCTACAGCAGTTTTCAGCTTTCCCAATGGATCAGCTTCTGGTGTTGATGGTTTAAGACCCCAACACTTGAAGGATTCTGGCCTTCGTCTCCTAGAGTCTCTTACTAAATTATGTAACTTCATGTTGTCAGGATCAGTAAACACAAGTATTTTGGAGTTCCTGTACGGCGCCTCCCTTTGTGCCCTTCACAAGAAAGACGGAGGTCTTCGCCCAGTTGCAGTCGGTAATACGATTCGACGTCTTGTTGGCAAGCTTTGCTGCACAATCTCAAGACAAGCTGTGTCTGGATACTTCAAGCCGAAACAGATGGGTTTTGCAATACGAAACGAAAGTGAGGCAGCAATTCATGCAACAAGATCCTATATGTTTAAAAACCAAAAAGAGAACAAAATTCTTGTCAAAATAGATTTGAAAAACGCCTTCAACTGCGTTGAAAGAGACTCAATGCTCACAGCAGTCAATGTTCCGGAACTACTACCCTACCTTTCAGAATGTTATTCCTCCGCCTCACTTCTATTTTTCGGCGAAAATGTTATAAAATCTCAAGTTGGAGCCAGAGCTGTCACAAGCACTCGGCAAAAGTATTTCAAATATCAAATACCAAGTACTTCCCATAGTATTTGCACTTCCAAATACCAAGTATTTTCAAGTAGTAAAAGTATTTGAAATAATTAATACTTTCAAAAAGTATTCGCAAATATGCAAATAAAATACTTGATGCAATTTAAAAGATTTCAAATATCCAACAAATGTATTTCAAATAGATGCAGTATTCCAAGGACTTGCAGTATTTCAAGTACTTGCAGTATTTCAAATACCTGCAGTATTTCAAATACCTGCAGTATTTCAAATACCTGCAGTATTCCAAGTAGGTAGGTTCTTGCAGTATCACAGATATTCCCATTAACAGGAGTTTTTGCTCGCAGAATTGATATTAAAGCAATCAGCTGATCTTTTGGAAGTTTCAGTATGTTGTTCAGCATAGTCTTGTGGGCAGTTGAGACATACAGGGTGGTTCATTTTCGACAAAAATTGTGTTTTGTTCAGAAGCCTTTCATCCACGGTTAGCCAAATTCCCAGGATATATTCTCATAATCACGTTGTTTCAGAAAATAAAGTCTGTGAAAATACAGGTGATACGAAAAGACAAAAAAATAAATTATGAACAAACATTTTTTCTCATGTTTTGATTCACTCTGTAGGTACCAACATATTCAAAACGGGCAAATTTTTTGGAAAGCCAGTGAAGAACGAATCACCACGCGGATTTTCATTTGGTCGGAATGCTTTTGTCCTAGATCAGCCAAATTTTTCATATTTGCTTTTGCTGCCTCTATCAACTTCACTGGGCGTAACACGTTGCGGTCATATATTGGAATACAATTAACTATTGTCGAATAACTAATAATAAAAATCGGTTCTGTCACCCTAAAACTTTTCCGACTAGTACCTAACCAGAAACCTATCAAAATTTTTGTTCAAAACATCCCTTCGGGTGGGAAGTTGGAATTAGAGAAAAAGATTGAGAATAATTTGAAGAACATTGAAAATTTGATCAGGAAAGTTTGAATTTTCCGGAAAAACCTCCAATCTTACTTTAAATCATCTTATTGTAAAAATCTCTATGAAGGCTTCACCTTAAGCTCATCATTGAAGCCGGTTCGGAAAATTCAACCAGAAAATTCCCTTCAAATTGGGAAAAAAAATTGTTCTAAAATTTTCAAGAACCAATTACATCTTGTTCAAGAAACATGGTGAAAATTTGTTCACAGGATGAAAAGTTGGAAAATTTGCAGTATTTCCAGAGAGAAAAACTCGAAAACCGTCGTGGGTCCGATTTCACAAGTTTTTCCTCCAAAAATTAATTCAATTAATTAATCCTTTCTCCAACTTTCGTTCACAGCATGTCTGCACCTAAAATGAATATTTCGTGGGGCTCACCGCATGTCGAAGTTTGCACTGTAGTTTTTTCAAATTCACGGAATGTGCAAATTTCATTTTGAAAAAATCACCGGCGGAAAACCGGAACCGTGTCGATTTTGAAAATGGATCTACACGACGCCTAATCCAATTTACTTCCGATAGCAGTTGGAGTATTTCGAAAAAAGTCGATCCCCGAGCAGGAATGAAATTTTCAGTGAAGTCCCGCATCAAAAGCGAGTCGTCCTGGTCGAAACACGGGCGAAAGGGCCTCTCGTGTGGCAACAGCTAGGAGAAATTTTGAAAATTTATAGCGCCCGACTGGAGAATGGTGAAAAACTGTAACTTCAGACTTAATTTGTCTTTTTTGTTGTGTTGCTTCTTGCCAAATTTAGTTCCAAGCTATCAGATAGATTTTGAATAATTAAATGGTAAAGTTTTGAACTTTGACATTTTTTTATTATTTGACACATGACATATAGGGCAATACTTCTAACTGTTCTAAATACAGTTTTTACTGCACTTCAGTGAAAACTTCACTTCGCTTTTACAGGTACTGCAAGTCGAGTACCGTGAGATATAGCTCCTGACATTTTTGATTGACAGATTCCAGTCAAAAACTAATGGGCTCATTCCACTGCAAAACCATGTCTGCATATCAAATTTCAAGTCGATCGAATCAACGGTTTGGCAGTTATCGTGAGAGATTACAGACATACACACACACGATTAAATATTTTTGCGATCAAATGCCAAGCACCGATGCCATTCCTCCACTCTTACCCCCTAATCCTGTACATCATTGAGTTGAATTATTGAACACAATTCTTGCAGTAAATTAATAAGACCTGAATTCCTGAGTATCATTGTTGGAGGTGACCAGGTGAGGTAGGTATTGATATCTTTCGTTAGAAGTTTTGTTAGTTACAGAAGTTTACAGTTACAGAATAATCTATCTTGACTCTTGAGTATTTGAAGTTATTTGTAATTGACTTTTTTTGGTATTACTCAGTATTTGGAATATTTTACAGTATTTGAAATACTGTCACCGAAATAATTTTAAATACTTTATTAAGCATTTGACTCGGCATTTGGAATACTTTAGAGTATTTGAAATATTCTCGAGTATTTCGAATACTTCCAAGTATTTCAAATACCGAAAAAGGTATTTGAAATACTTGTTAATCTTACAAGCAAATATCAAACACCAATTACTTCATAAATGTATTTGAAATACGAAATACTTGTGATCATTCCCAAATGTATTTCAAATAAAGTATTTCAATTACCCAAAAGTATTTGAAATACATTTTCAAGCACTTTTGATCCAAGCACTGACAGCTCTGGTTGGAGCACAGCTAGGAGACCCATTGGGACCCTTGATCTTCAGTCTGACCATACACCCTGTGATCAAAAAATTATTATCTGAACTAAACGTCTGGTATTTGGATGATGGCACACTGGGCGGCAACCCAGAATTGGTTTTGGAAGATTTAAAGCTTTTGGTAGAAGAGTTTGAATCAATTGGCCTAGACTTCAACCCAGCAAAATGCGAACTTCCCTTCTTATCAGAGACATTGAAAAAGTTCAACCAGGGATTAAAGTAATCCAGAAAAATGAGTTTTCGTTGCTGCGAGTTCCAATTTCTCTCGAAGGAACAGCCGCATTTTTGGAGAATAGGTTGATAGAAATGAAGATATTGTTACGTAGTACTTGTCCAACTTTTAAATTTTATTCTATCATTAAATGTATTTTTAAAACTTCATTTCTGCAATGAAGAAATGCCAAGAAGTCGCTGAAAATTTTGCAGAGGAATATGTCAAGAGCCCTAGGAATCCCACGCAAATTTCCAAAAGTCCTGTAGAAATTTTTGAAACTCTCTAGAAGCCTCAGGAATCCTTGGAAATCTTCAGAGCTTTCGACTGATCTATTTAGTGGAAGTCTTCGAAAATCCTGAAAATTCCCATGAAAACCTCCGAAAATTCCTAGATATCTCATAAAACTCATCAGGAATCCTTAGAAATCCCGTGGAAATCTTGAGAAGTCCCGTAGAGATATTTGGGAATCACTCGAATACTCGTAAAAATCATTAAAGTCTCAAGACATTTTTGTATTCATTGGTATTGAGATTTCCAAAAATCTGTTCCCTGGAATTGTTCCCTACAAATCACAAATCTCATACAAATCCCTGAAAATTCTTGGAAATTTCCAGAACCCCCTAGAAATTTTCAAAAATACTCAGCAATCTCGTAGGAATCTTCAGAAATTCCTAGTAATCCTGTGGGAAACTTGATAAATTCCCACAAATTTCGTGAACATTTTTGAAAATACCTGGAGTTCCCGTAGAAGTCTCTAAAATTTCATGAAATTCTCACGAATTCTTAGGAATTTCTGGACATCTTATACTAATATTTAAGAATCTCTTGAGATCTCGTGAACATCCCTAGAGAGTCTTGAGAAATACCTAGAAATTCTCACATAAATAAATCAGGAACTCTGTAGCAATCCCTATAGTGAAAATCTATGGAAATATTAAGGAGTTCGCGATTTCATTGAACGTACGACGTAACGCAACGTAGAACGTGAAAACTCCCCTGTCACAGAACTAAGAAATTGCAGATGACAAACTCGACAATTTTCACGTTGAAAATTGCGTTACGTCGTACGTACGTACGCCGTTTACCCAACTCTCCATTTAAATCTTTTGTAGAAATCTTCAATGTCCTAAAAATTTCCATAAAAGCCTTCGAAAATTCCTCGAAATCCCATACAAGCTTTCAGAAATCCTGTAGAAACTTCTAAAACTGCCTGAAAATTCCCAAAAATTCTCAGAAATCCCGTAGAAAACTCTAAAAATCCCCAGCAACCCCACACTAGTCTTCAATCTCAGCCCGTAGAAGTCTTTAAAAGAACTTAAACACAAATGTTCACATCTTCAATCTTAGAACTTTCTAGAAATTCCTTTAAAACCTCTCAAGTCCCTGAAAACCCTGTGAAAATCTTCAACAATTCCTAGATAGCTTGTAAGAATCTTTGAAAATTCTTAGAAATTTCGTAGAAATCTCGGTAGAAATATTCAGAAATCAACTCTCAACTTTTCACTTTATTTCCTCTTTCGACTGAGACAGTTGGTGTTATTGCTCTGATTTCTGTACTCGGGATTCCGGAATTTCAGGATAATTTCAAGTAAAGTTTTCTTTAAAGTGATTAATCTCGAAAACGGTGCGTCAAATCGAAATAGTACCTACAAGAAGACTTTTTTTTGGTTGAAAAGTCAGATTTTTTCCAGATTTCTCAATCAAAATTCAGAAAAAGTCAGAAACAAAAAAATGAAGCTAAAATCATTCCCCGTCCCCCCTTTGTTGGGCGTCCCTGATGAAATGTTGAATTTTTTTCACAGAATTACCTCAGGCTTATAAAATGTAGCGGTCAGACCGAATTTCGTCATTTTATCTTGGTAAGTTTCGGAGAAATTTGCAAAAAACCATCATCAGGTTTCCCCCTTAAGGGGGCTCCCTTTTTTTGACTTGAAATAAGCTGGTCAAATTTTTCCGGGACATTTTGTATAAAAGCCGGAGCTTTTGCGTCTCAAGTCAAAGTTTTGAACTAAAGGTCGACATTTTTGTGTTGAATTCGAGATATTATGATTCAAGTCACAATGTCAACATAAAAGTCGAAGCTTTTTCTGTTCGAAGTCGCAGTTTTCGTGTTCGAAGTCGACACGTCGATATGAGAATTGAAGTTTTCCATATTAAAAGTCAAAATTCCGGAATAAAAGTCAAAGCTTTTTGTGCTTGAAGTCGACATTCCGTGGTTGAAGTCAGAATGTCAAGATACGAATCGAAGCTTCTCTTGTTTGAAGTCTCAGTCTCTCATGTTTGAAGTCTGAATTCCGTTCTTTGGAAGTCAAAGTTTCTCGTGTTGAAAGTGATAATCGACTTCTATTTACGTAGATATTTGAAGCCGAAGCTTTTCGTGTCCAAAGTCGCAGTTTTTCATGTTTGAAGTCGAAATTTTGCTGTTGAAGTCAGAATGTCAAGATAAAAATCGAAGCCTTTCTTGTTCGAAGCCACAGTTTTCGTGTTGAAGTCTGAATTTTGTGTTTGAAGCCGAAGTCTTTTATGTTCAAAGTTGACACAAATGAAAGTCAAAGTTTTCCGTGTTAAGCTCTTGCTTTTACATAGATTGTGACTTCCAACAAGACTTTTATTTCAAAATTGTGACTTGAAAACTTAAAATTTATACCTCAAACACGAAAAACTGCATCAACTTTGAACAAGAAAACTTCGACTGACATCCCACTTCAACTACGAAATGTCGACTTCAAACATGAAGACCTGCCATTTTATTTCAAACTGAAAAAATTTCAATGTCGACATCCCGATTTCAAGTACCGAATAAACACGGAAACTTCGACTTTATTTCGAAATGTCGACCTGCAACGCACAAAGTTTCGATCTTTATCTCGACTGTTGACCTGGAAAACTTTGACTTCAAACATGAAATTTAGACTTCAAGCACGAAAACTGAGACTTTGAACAATGAAAGCTTCGATTTTTATCTCGACATTCCAACCTAAACCATGAAATTTCAACTTCAACACAAGAACTTCGACTTTTATTTCAAAATTTTGACTCCAAACGCAAACAGATTCGACTTTTATCTTGGAATTTTGACCGTAAACAAGATAAGTTTCGATTTTTGTTTTGACATTTAGACTTCAACAAAGAAATTTCGACTTCAAATACGGAAAACTTCGGCTTCAAATACGAAATTCAGACTTCAAACACGGTAAGTGCGACTTTGTATAAAAAAAGGTTCAGGCATCAAATTCAGACTTCTGGCATGTGAACTGTGACTTTGAATAAAAAAAGTTTCGACTTTTATCTCGACTTTTATCATGGAAAACTCTGACTTCAAACATGAAATTCAGACTTCAAACACGGAAACTGCGACATTGAACAATAAAAGCTTCGATTTTAATTTCGACATTCTAACCTGAACCATGAAATTTCGACTTCAACACAAAAACTTCAACTTTTATTTCAAAATTTCGACTTCAAGCGCAAAAAGTTCCGACATTTGCTTTGAAATTTTGACTATAAACAAGAAAAGTCTCGATTTTTAACTTGACATTCTGACTTAAACAAAGAAATTTCGACTTCAAACACGGAAAACTTCGGCTTCAAATACGAAATTCGGACTTTAAACACGGTAAATGCGACTTTGTACAAAAAAGGTTCAGGCATCAAATTCAGACTTCTGTCTGGCCTAAAAACTGTGACTTTGAATCAAAAAAGTTTCGACTTTTATCTCGACTTTTAACATGGAAAACTCTGACTTCAAACATGAAATTCAGACTCCAAGCACGAAAACTGCGACATTGAACAATAAAAGCTTCGATTTTTATCTCGACATTCTAACCTGAACCATGAAATTTCGACTTCAACACAAAAACTTCGACTTTTATTTCAAAATTTCGACTCCAAGCGCGGAAAGATCCGACATTTATTTTGAAATTTTGACTATAAACAAGAAAAGTCTCGATTTTTAACTTGACATTCTGACTTCAACAAAGAAATTTTGACTTCAAACACGGAAAACTTCGGCGTCAAATACGAAATTCGGACTTTAACACGGTAAGTGCAATTTTGTACTAAAAAGGTTCAGGCATCAAATTCAGACTTCTGGCATGTAAACTGTGACTTCGAATAAAAAAAGTTTCGACTTTTATCTCGACTTTTAACATGGAAAACTCTGACTTCAAACATGAAATTCAGACTTCAAGCACGGAAACTGCGCCATTGAACAATAAAAGCTTCGATTTTTATCTCGAAATTCTAACCTGAACCATGGAATTTCAACTTCAACACAAAAACTTCGACTTTTATCCCAGAATTTCGACTCCAAACGCAAAAAGATTCGACTTTTGTCTTGAAATTTTGACTATAAACAATTAAAGTTTCAAATTTTGTCCCGACATTCTGACTTCAAAAACGAAATTTCGTCTTCAAACACGGAAAACTTTGGCTTCAAATACAAAATTTAGACTTTAAACGTGGCAAGTGCGACTTTGAACAAAAAAGGTTCGGGCACAAAATTCAGACTTCTGGCAAGAAAACTGTGACTTTGAATAGAAAACCTTCAAATTTTACCTCGACATCCTGACTGAGCTATGAAAAAATTTCGACTTCAAGACTTTGAACCGGTGCTGGCGAAAAGCGGGAAGAATGAAAACTGGTGTACCGGTTTTGTCGACCACCAACTCCGGTGAAACCGGCAGTGAAGACCGGCACGAAAACCGACATTGAAAGCCGGTTTTCAGCTATCATTGAAACCGCGGTTTTCGGAGCCGGTTTTTGGAGCCGGGCTTTCAAAACCGATTTATTTGTCAGCACCATTGTACCGGGTTGGCCATAAAAAACTGCACTCGCAATTTTTTCTTCTGAAATTTTTATTTCGCCACCGATTTTATCGAACTTTTCAGCACTGGTTAGTCAATTGAACAAGCTATCATCGAGGCTATCATTCAGTTTTTCGAAATGGCCGACAAATCAAAATTGAAGATGACAGAAACAATTGAGAATAGGCCTTTTTTTGTTCTCGTTGCTTTTTATTAAAGTTTCAAGAAAGTCCAAACCAATAATGTATTATGAAGGAATAGACCGTACTAGTCAATTCAATACCAAAACCAATCAAATCGGATCATCTGCTGAGGAGCTACTGCGAGTTGAAGCGAAGCCTACTTTCCGTTTTTCTTCTCCAACGAGGACGAGTAAGGCCCATTTTCAATAGTTTCCGCCATCTTGGATTTTGACATGTCAGCCATTTTCTCATGTGAAAATGATAGCCTGTCGAATTGGCTAGTCAGTGATCCAAATTTGTAGATCTCGGTTGAAAAAAAGAAGCTGGGCAGGATTCCCAATTTTGGGTGAAAATTGAGAGAATGAAAAACCCTCGGAAAAACCGGTAAGTAGGCTCCGTTTCAACTGGCAGTAGTTCACCAGCAGATGACCCGATATGATTGGCTGCAGTCTTGAATTCTTGAGGAAGGTTTATTTCCTCATAATACAGCCAACTGTACAGCAAAAAACTTTCAACTTTGCTTTTCAAAGGTTCATAAAATAAGTGTGAAAAAAATTTGGCGTCAGTCAAGTAGTAAGCCTTGATTCACATTTGTCGTAAAATTCTGTGAAATTTGATTCCAAACTCGACATGTCTATCTTGATTGCCATCGGAGATATGGCCAAAACAATTGATTCCACAGCCGTCTATGATTGGGTGCTTCGAGGGGTGCTTTTACTAAAAGTGTCGACAATTCGGTTGTTTTTCAAGATAAACTTACCGAGTTTGGACTCAAATTTCTTGAAATTTCCTCATTTCTCAGAAAATACTATTGTATTTAAGTATTATAGAGCTGGTGGATAATATAAGGTACCTCTATAAGAGCAACTTACGATATATATCGGGAACGCTTTCGCTCTTCAAACAGCAGCACATTTCGCACGGCACCCCCGTCAATTCGGCCAGCAATCTCCGTGCCAGATTACCCAAAACTACGTAAAAGAATCTAAAGCACCGGCACATTTGTCATGGGAAAGACATTGAACTGCTCACGGTGGTATTGTTATTGTGGCTATGAATGCACAGCACAACAGTGCACTATTTCCTCTCTTCAAACATATGCGAGTGAGTATATGGCTCTTTTTTAAACTTCTCCTTTTTTCCTTCTCATTTCTTTCATTTCCACGCTCGCAACATCTGACAATGTTATGTGATGTGACTGATGTGACACATTATGTTATCTCAGAGATCGCGCGGCGGCTTACACCGTTTCTTCAGCCTGCCTCGCGTCTTTAGCAGGAGGAGGAGGGGGCATCAGCAGGCAGCAGCTGAGTGTGTAGCCGGAGCCGCTGCATCGCAGCCAGCGAGCCCATCATCCGGGAAATAAAGTGCGAAGCTGTGTATGTGCTTTCAATCAATACACGCGATTTTCGACAAAAGAAAATGAGATAAAAAAAATCGCGTATCGGCGATAAATGGAATGAAAGTGATTGATTCGTCGCGTTGGGTTTATGGGAAAGGGGAAGGAGGAGAGGGTACCTGTATTCAAAAGCGCGGAACGTAATTTGTCGTTCCGCTTCTTACGTCAGAAATGGTACGAAAGCTCGTAAGGGTTTTTCAGAACATTTTCGCACCTTATTTGTTTTGGTGAAAATCGTCATATTTTGCTTGTTTCACGAGTTTTGAATAAAAATGCATCAACACTTTTGTCTCGTATAAATTATGGAATTCATGGTGAAATTTCAAGAAGCTTGAGTACAAACTCGATACATTTATCTTTATGAACAACCGAGATAATTTTTGGTTCGCAATCAACGTTTTTGTAACGAGAGTCGTTGGTTGATGAACGTCGTAATTTGACGTTGATACAACGCCAACTTATGACAGAAAGGGATTTGTGGTTGAAAACCGACGCTACTGCTTAATAAAGAAGAAAGAAGTTGATACATGATTAGTTTCACAATCTGACGTTGATGAAACGTTGGATTATTACAAATATGAACTTTCGGTTCAGGCTCAACGTTTTATTTCAGAATATAAAAAGTCGAGTAAAAAGTAATATGTTATTACCTTTTCAATTCAACGCTAAGGTAGCGTTTAATTATTGACAAGTGTGCATGTTTTGCCGAAAATCAACGTTATTATAACGTAAGAAGATTGTTTGTTGTTTGCTGAGCATCGTCATATTTTCATGGTAATACGGCGTTATACCGGGTGGGCCATAAAAAACCGTGCTCTGAATTTTTCCTTTTGAAATTTTCATTCCTCCACCGATTTCATCGAATTTTTCAGCACTGGATAGCCAATTGAATAGGCCATCATTTTTGTATTTCAAAATGGCCGACATGTTAAAATTCAAGATGGCAGAAACAATTGAGAATAAGCCTTCTTTGGTTCTCGTTGCTTTTTATTGAAGGTTACCAGAAAGTCAAAACCAATAATGTATTATGAAGAAATAGTCCTTTCTTGTCAATTCAAGACCACAACCAATAAAATCGGGTCATCTGCCGAGGAGCTATTGCGAGTTGAAGCAAATCCTACTTTCCGTTTTTTTCCATTTTCGCACAATTGACCCAAATTTTGGTATCCTGCCCGCCAATCCGCCATATGCTGATTTCTCAACCGATTTTCTCAAATTTGGTATTTAAATAGTTGAATAGTTCCTTAGCAGATAGCCTGATTTTACTGGTTGTGGTCTTGAATTGACAAGAAAGGTCTATTCCTTCATAATACATTATTGGTTTTGATTTTCTGGTAACTTTCAATAAAAAGCAACAAGAACAGAAGAAGGCTTATTTTCAATTGTTTCTGCCATCTTGAATTTTGATACGTCGGCCATTTTGAAATACGGAGGTGATAGCCTATTCAATTGGCTAGCCAATGCTGAAAAGTTCGATAAAATCGGTGGCGAAATAAAAATTTTGGAAGGTAAAATTCCGATCACGGTTTTTCATGGCCCACCCGGTATTTGAACCAAGATGAGTTTTTGGTTTACAATCGACGTGTCGTGATGTATGAAAGTCAATTATTGATAAACGTTACAGTCTGACGTCAATAGAACGTTTAATTGATACAGACAAAAAAAAATTGGGTTCGCAGTTGACGTTTTTGAAACTCAAAAAAAAACATTCGTCGGACAATCACCTTATTTAACGTTGGTACTTTGCTAACTTGCAACAAAAATGAACTAGGCCAAAATTGAAGTGGTCAACCCCGAAATTTTGCCTCGGTAAAAATGGGGATTTCTCAGGAAAATATCGACCGATTCTGAACATTTTCATGGTGTTCGATAGAGCAATCTTCTGACTACCAGATACCATCTCCAATCATCTGATTGTTGATTCCGTGAAAAAACATTTTTTCTTTATCCTACCTGTTTTCTAAGTCTTGAAAAAAGCTGAAACTTAATAATACGAAGAAATCAAGCTATACTTAATCATGTATATCAACGCTCTTGTGAGATCTTTCTGGTATTGCGGTGTTCTGTTTCTTATCTTGTACGTGAGGTGGCGCAAGATTTTGGCAAATGTCAACCATTGAAATACTTTCAGATTATTGCAATAAAACGTGGGGAAAATCCTTTGGAAAATCGAAGTATTTCAGTGGTTGACATCTACCAAAATCGTGCGCCATCTCACGTACACGAACGATTATTGAACTCCAACTTTTTTTGGAAGATATGAAGAAACAGGTATTCGACGGATTTTTTCCAAAATAATGTTTATTATGACATCATAGCCGAACTGTTGAACTGAGTATGACATAGATCAAGAATCATGTTACTGGATGTAAAAGAATACATTGACTTAATTTTTGTATGAAAACATCGAAAATTTAAAAAATGTCATTCATGTTACTTGTCAACCGTGACAGGTTAAAAATTGAAATCTAGGTTACAGGTTGATGCGTTCAAGTCAAAATCTTCATGTCCCTTGCAAGATTTCTCTGAAAAAATGACCACAGAAATGTTGAGAATTTTGAACTTTTCCAACTTTCGAATTTTTTTCCTACCAAACGGTAATTCACAGGAGTTTATGACTACTCAATCTTGAATCTTTGATCAGCATCACTCGAACTACAAAGTATAAAAAACAGCTATTCTAACAAAAAGCCATTTTTAATGTATTGTGTTCGGGGTCCTTTCAAATAGGTAAGTTCTAGTTTTTTCTATTTTCATTTTTTTTTCTCAATTCAACACTACATATTAGCAAATCAAAACTACTTGGACACGTCTCAAAATAAAAACTGGATCCGATTACTGATACAGAACATATCCTTACGATCTAAAAAAGTCTGGAAATCAATTATTCAATAGTCAATTTTATGCTTAAGAAAAGTTCATCCAATTTTTCAAAAATTCAAAAATGTAAAAAAAGATAAGAGAGGCCCCTTGAGGCCCTACGGCTGAGAGCCTACCGGGAAATGCCCGGCTGCCCGGCGAGCCAGCACGCGCCTGAAAACGGCCTGCGTGTTTTTTGATTTGACTGAAGCGTTTGATGTAATTCCTCATAAGACGCTGTTGCAGAAACTGCACAAATATGAAGTCAGAGGCCAGGCTTTTGACGGGATGCAGAGCTACCTCACGGATCGAATGCAGCGTGTCTCTCTGTCTGGTGGCGGTGAATCCCACGAGTCAGGATTCAGGCTTGTCACGGCGGGCGTACCTAGGGTTGCCAGATCTCCGGTTCTCGCCCGAAGTCTCCGGTTTTCAAAGGTCATCTCCGGACTCCGGCCAGACTGGAGGAATCCCCGGGAATTCCAAAAAGAAAATAGATTCGACAAAATATCGTACAGAGAAATTTGTAATGATTATCAAAAGTTGAAGTGGCGACATCTGTCATAACATCATGTGACTGCTGGCAGCAAATTGACAGCAGCACGTGATTTCTGGAAACTAAAGCGCGTGCATTTCTTTCCCTAGATTTGTCGTCACGGTATGAGATTGTCATCGCAAGATATGAGTGACAATTCACCTCACTCCTTAAAATAGTAGGCCGTTCAAGTGTATTACCACCAAGGTCATTGGTGAAAACACCCTTTCAGAATGACCAACCTCAAACATTCAAGTAGTTTTCACTCTTTTAGGAGGATTTTCAGTGTTGTTCGGTTAATTGTCTTAACAAATACACCTCTAGGTTTGATATATTATCGCTTACATCTCGATTTACACTCGGATCCCCACGTGAAAATCCTGGATGTAGCGATAAAACACCTCACCTATCGGTGTATTACATACGACAATTCACCTCCCTGCAGGTGTATTACCGCCGTAATACCATCAGTTGGCAACACACAACACATACATAGACGCGGAGATGTCCCAGTCCGATTTTTTTTTTGTGTTAGACCATTGTAAAGTCCGCAAAGCTCCGGGAAAGGACGAGATTTCGTATGAATTTATAAGGGATTTACCACAGAACTGTTCACTTCACCTTATCAATTTATTTAACAAAATTCTGGATACAGAAACCATTTCCGACAGTTGGTCTGGGGCTTACGAAGGCGCAGAGCGGACATAGAAGATATTTATTTGTAATTGCGACTTTTTTCTGTCAATTGTCACTTTAATCTGGCAATTGCGACTTTTTTCTGTCAATTGCCACTGTATTATAGCAATTGCGACTTTTTTTTGTCAATTGCCACTTTATTCTGGCAATTGCGACTTTTTTTGTCAATTGCCACTTTATTCTGGCAATTGCGACTTTTTTCTGTCAATTGCCACTTTAATCTGGCAATTGCGACTTTTTTCCGTCAATTGCCACTTTATTCTGGCAATTGCGACTTTTTCCTGTCAAGTGCGACTTTTTTCTGTCAATTGCCACTTTTTTCTGTCAATTGACACTTTATTCTGGCAATTGCGACTTTTTTTTGTCAATTGCTACTTCACTCTGGCAATTGCGACTTTTTTCTGTCAACTGCGACTTTTTTCTGTCAATTGCGATTTTTTTCTGTCAATTGACACTTTATTCTGGCAATTGCGACTTTTTTCTGTCAATTGCGACTTTTTAGCACATTTTGATAGAAAATGATGTTTATATGGCCGGCTTGTCCGTCTGTCTGTTCGTCCGTCTGTCTGTCTGTCCGTGTAAAAGTTGAGAAGTTGTACTCCTCCTCGGGAAATGGAGCTAGAGCCTCAGAACTTTTTCCGATTAATAACTTAGGCCCTCAAAGGTGGCCCATGGACAGACTGTATTTCATGGTGACGCTGCCATCTTGGTAGCCATATTGGAATTTCTCATCAGTGAAACGGAACCTCGAACGGAACTTACTCTGATCTCGTATGATCATTCTTAATTTCTTAAGCTCCGTTTCATGATTACGCCGCCATCTTGGCCGCCACATCAAAATTTCTTATTATTGGAACGATTGTCATGAAACGTGAAACGTAGGTACTCTTGTCTCGTATGAATCCGCTTCAGATTCATTTGCTCTGAATCCGCTCTAGCGGATCATGAAACTCAGCTTGAAAATAAGAGTGATCATACGAAACAAGGGTAAGTTCCAAGTTTCAGGAAAATCGTTCCACTAATAAGAAATTTGAATATGGTTACCAAGACGGCGGCGTAATCATGAAACTGAGCTTGAAAGTAAGAATGTTCATACGGGATCAGAGAAGTTCCGTTCGAGGTTCCGTTCCATCAATGAGAAATTTTAATATGGCTACCAAGATGGCAGCGCCACCATGGAATACAGTCTGCCCATAGGCCGCCCTTAAGAGCCTAAGCTATTGATCGGAAAAAGTTCCAAGGCTCTAGCTTCATTTCCCGAGAAGGAGTACAACTTCTCAAATTTTACACGAACAGACAGACATACGGACGAACAGACAAATAACGGACGGACAGACAGACGGACAAGCCGGCCATATAAACATCATTTTCTTTCGAAATGTGCTAAAAAGTCGCAATTGACAGAAAAAAGTCGCAATTGCCAGAATAAAGTGGCAATTGACAGAAAAAAGTCGCAATTGCCAGAATAAAGTGGCAATTGACAGAATAAAGTGGCAATTGACAGAGAAAAGTCGCAATTGCCAGAATAAAGTGTCAATTGACAGAAAAAAGTCGCAATTGCCAGATTAAAGTGGCAATTGACAGAACAAAGTCGCAATTGCCAGAATAGTACCTTATAGTACCTTACTTCTTTCTGTTTCTCTCGGACCTCGAAAAGTTCTTCAGAGGGAGTGGAATTGGTGGGTTCATTTAACTAAGTACACAGGTTCATGAATATGCACTCGTTCATTTATTTTCTCTTGTCGAAATCTCACATTATTACAGATTTGACATCGTTGTCAATTCGGTCGGTATTCGAACCGGTAATATAGGACACTACAGGCAATCAGGTGACTGGAATTGTGAAGCTGGGTTACCTACCTACTGGTGATTCCTCTTAAGTCAATTTCTTTGCTTGCGGCATGTGTCAACATGTGTTTTTTCAGACATCCGTTGGTTTTAGCTTTGTATGGGCATTTAGCGCACAACATCCATTCAATTTCTCCACTGTGGCATGTGTCAATATGTGGGGTCTCACACTACTCTTGTGTTTCGTTTTGTATGAACATTTCGTACAAGAGAACCAATCGATTTCTTCGCTCGTGACGTGTATCAACATATGACTTTTCAAATGAGCTTTTGTCTTAGCTTTGTATGAACATTTCGCGCACAAGATCCATTCAATTTCTGCACTTGTGGCATGTGTTAACATGTGGACTGTTACATTACTCTTGTGTTTGGATTTGTATGAACATTTGGTACAAGAGAACCAATCGATTTCTTCGCTCGTGGCGTGTATCAACGTATGCCTTTTCAAATTGCCACTTGTTTTAGATTTGTATGAACATTTGTCGCACATGAACCAATCAATTTCTTCATTCGCGGCGTGTGTCAACAAATGAGTTCTCAAACGGTCTTTGGTTTTAGCGTTGTACGAACATTTGGCGCACATAAACCATTCGATTTCTCCATTTGTGGTATGTGTCAACATATGAGTTTTCAAATTCTGTTTAGTTTTAGCTCTGTATGAGCATCTGGCACACAAGAACCAGTCAGTTTCTTCGCTCTTAGCATGTTTCATCATGTTGTGTCTTTTCAACTCTCCCTTCCGTTTAGCCCTGTAGGAACACTTATCGCACTTGAACCAAATAATCTCCTCGCTTATGGCATGTATTAACATGTGTCCCTTCAAATTGCACCTGTACTTAGTTTTGTAGGAACATTTTGTGCAGGAAAACCAATCAGTCTCTTCGCTCGCGGCGTGTTTCAACTTGCGCGACTTCAAATTCCTTTTCTGTTTGGTTCCGTACGAATGTTTGGCTCCCTGAAAGTTTTTTGGCTGGTCAAGAGCGCAAACCTGGTCAGCTGCATCGGAATGCTGCGTATTCACGACACTTTCGATCAGTGCCGATGGTAAAATGGCAGAAATGGCTTCTGATGTTGCTGTTGTTTGCGGTACCCCTTCACACGAATCTGTGTGCTTGATGAGGGACAAGCTCGAATCTGATCGGTGTTCGCAAAAATCGCAAGGGTAGTTGTCGACTTCTTCGTCGCAAAAGGAAGCTCGTTCGATGTTGCACGCATCGATCTTGCCGTGGTGGTGTTCTTTGCGGTGTTGGTACAAATCCCAGCCGTGGTAAAACTTGACGTTGCAACAGACACATTGGAATTGTTCGGGCTCCACGATGGCGTGAAACAGTTCGGCCGCGTAGACATTTCC
Source organism: Anaspis maculata (assembly GCA_949128115.1). Taxonomy (NCBI): domain Eukaryota; kingdom Metazoa; phylum Arthropoda; class Insecta; order Coleoptera; family Scraptiidae; genus Anaspis; species Anaspis maculata. The sequence goes on from OX421966.1 coordinate 72,398,351, forward strand.
GTGAGCCCTTCGGAAATGGTGGTCGACTTGGAATTTGAATTCGAACTCTTGCGAACATCGTGAACAGCGATGTACCTTTGCTACGTCCATGTTTATTGGGATATTTTAACGAGAGATCGTCTTGTGCATCTGAAGATTCTGAAGTTGAAGTGAATTCTAACATAAATTAATATTAATATAATTATTTGCTGATAATTAGGTACAAGATTTTGTTAAATTGATCTAGGTCGAAGACTAGGTAGGTATAAATTCAGACGCACTTACCTAAAGTAGGTTAGGTATCTGCGAAAGGTTCTTTTGAGTTTCGAGGTAGGTAGGTGTACCCAAGTATCTAAGTGATCGATGATTATTCAGACGAGGAAAAAACGAAATAGGTTGTGATACAGGCTGTTGTTTTTGGGTAGGTAGGTGTAATCTACCTACATATCTCTAAGTTGTGCTATCTTTTTCTCTTCAATTTTTTGCGGTCAAAACAGGAGGTATTACCGAAGTAGTCCAGTAAAGACCTCCGGCTTTTCCATGTTGGTTGGGTTATCAAGTACAAGAGAATAAGCAACTCGATAAGCAATTAATGACGAATGTTTTGGAGAGGAGTTTCACCTAGAGGGACGTTCGGTTTGGTCATCGCGTAACTAATAATTTGTTGCAGTATTCCCCTGAAGTTTATATAGAGAGTGTTCAATAGTGAGATGAAAAATCTATAAGCTGTTCGGATAATTACCTGGACATTCGACGACGCGACGATTCGATGAATTTGTACCTCTAATGAATTGTTACCGCTCAATAGTTGGTTAGCGTTCTGATATTGATTTATAGGGAAAAATAGTTGTTTCGAATCCTTTTCGCGTTAGTTCATCGGCGAGCACCTTGTAGGTTTTTAGCAACAAGGGGTTTCACCTCACACAAAACAGAACGGGGTTAACTCAAAAGGGTCTTCACACGAGAATTTGTACCTTAACTTGAGTAACTGTTCGCGTACACCATTGGTTCCGAAGTTTTTGGAAGGGTGAAATTGGGTTTTACATTTCCGACTATAGACACTCGCGGTCGCGATATCCTTCCAAGCTTCAAGGGCAATTCAAGGTGGAAATAGGTCCAGTCTTCTATAAAGGCACCGGCCATATCCAATCCCTTCCAAAACGGGCAAAAGATTACCATAGCCTAAAAAGAGCAATGCAAAAAAAATAGTTCAGATATAAGAGACGCAGCCTTTGAAAAGAGATTCATAATAGGAGGAGCCCCGCACACACCGGCCCACGAACTTGGATTGTAGGGAACAGGGGAAACAACAGAAAAGAGAGGGGGAAGTTCCCATCGCTCGAAAAAGTCACTCACCCCTTTTTCGGTGTCTAGACGCTGGGCCTAACCCTAACATAACCTATAACACTAACTCAAATGTTGAATCTGATGAAGCCACGATGAAAGTTTCGAACCACGCACCCCAAACAAAGTTTAAATGTTGGTCAAGGTGTAGAATCAGGTCTTCATCGGAGTATTGATGTGTGACGGCTTTGGAATAATTATTAGGGGAAATTCATCTCTCAAGGAACACTTTAGAAAACTTAGCTATCCTAGCTAACAGCGTTGAGGTAGGGTCAGGTATAGGAACGAGCCTTTATTTAAACACTTTGACATGTAAATAGAAGTCAATATAATGATTTTATGTTACAACTAATTTCTGTGTCTTACTGCGTTCAAACTAGAGGTTAATTCGATCTCAACACTCCCAGGAGCTCTATCTTCGAACCACAAAAAGGAAGCACAACAGGATGGTGTCCTGATACTAGACGATCACCGGCCAAAGCTGTCCCAAAAACGGGAAAAGTGATTTAATTTAAATAAGTTCAATTAAGTTGGAGTATGTTGGGTTGCCTATCCATCCAGGCGCATAAGCTGAGGAAATAGAGGCGTTTCACTACCATGACGGATTTCTCGACTCAATATTTGAGGTCATGGCAACAATGTACGCTATTATCGTCCAGCTCAGACACATTGCATGATTATCCCCTATACATACACAAGATAACTAGAAACTTAGGTAGTAGGTACTTACCTCACCCATTGTACTCACCAAGCATAGAAATCTGATACCTACGTTGATTTAAGTAGCCGTAGATTGGTCTGCGCCGTTACCAAGGCGATCTTCACTTACGTCGGTTTGATCTCCAGCATCAAAACGAGCCCTTATGTCACTAGGTACAGATATTTATATTTGTTAGCGGTAGTCTCAGCGGTACCTAGTTGTACTGATGCACCAACAGGTGATTTGTAGCTAGGTATACCTAATTATTTTTTCTTCTTGTTCCAGGTTAGTTTCAAGCTGTTGAAGTTTTTTCGGTTTCACTGGGGTGAGTCCGGTTTTTTTTTGGTTAATAACCGCACCACATGTGGAAACGTTTTTTAATGTAACAAAGCTTTCCGACCACTACAACACCTAACAATCAGACCGAAACTACGCAGACACGTGTTTCGCCTCTCCTGGGGGCTCATCAGTGCGCAGGCATTCAGTCTAACCATCCGGCCATGTGGCAGTCGAAGAGATCTTGATAATACACACTCAGAGGGACTCCTCATACGTGAATCTCCCAAGCGGCGCCATCTATCGAAGGTATTCCGCAGATGCTACATTCTAAAGGCATCAAGCAGGCGAGGGAATTGAACACAAATTCCACGTAGATACGACTTTCGGACTCGAAATACTTCGATTTTGATCTTGAAACTCCAACATCCAAGCTCGAAAGGTTTCGACTTCCAAACCCGAAGTATCGAAGTACCTACCTCAATTTTGCAATTTCGACATTCGAACTCAAAAATTCTTGACTTTTAAGGACGAGAATTTTCGACTTTCAAATTCGAAGTACCTCGACTTCAGCCCAGAATTTCGACATCTTGACTTGAAAAACTCCGACTTTTAAAGACGAAAATGTTCGACTTCAAAACTTGCAGTACTTCAACTTTAATTTCGAAATTTTGACATTCACACTCGAAAACTCCGATTTTCAAAGATCGAAATTTTCGACATTCAAACTCAAAGTGGCTCGAGTTTAATCTCGAAACTTCACTATTCGAACTCAAAAAAATTGGATTGTCACAGATAAAAATTTTCTTCGACTTTAATTTCGAAATTTCGACATGTCAACTCGAAAAATTTCGATATCCAGACTCGAAATTTTTCGACCTTGAAATTCGAACTCTCGCTCGAACTATTTTGACTTCAATTTTGAAATGGCGATGAATGCACTAGATAAATTCAGACTTTTCAAGAGAAAATATTCGACATTCAAACTCAAAAGTGTTTCGACTTAATCTCGAAATTTCAACATTCATTCTCGGAGATTGTCGACTTTCAAGGACGAAAAATTTCAACTTTTAAACTCGAAATACTTCGACATTGAACTCGAAATTGCGACTTTCAAACTCGAAAAATTTTAATTTCCAAAGACTAAGGTTCTCGTCTTCCAAACTCGAAGTAGTTCCAGACTTTATTCTTGAAATTTCGACATTAAAAGTCGCAAAATTTCGACTTTCATACTCAAAGTACTTTGCCTTAAATCTCGAAATATCGACATTTATACTTGGAGATTGTCGACTTCCAAGGACAAGAAATTCCAACTTTCAAACTCGAAGTAGGTACTCGACATTGATCTTCAAATTGCGACATTTAAACTCGCCTAATTTTGACTTCCAAACTCGAACAAGTGGCTCTGCTTTAAATCTTGGAATTTCGACATTCATACTTGGAGATTGTCGACTTTCAAGGATGAGAGATTTCAAGTTTCAAACTCGAAGTACTTCGACATTGATCTCGAAATTGCGACATTCAAACTCGAAAATTTCCAATTTCCAAAGACTAAGGTTCGCAACTTCCAAACTCGAAGTAGTTCCCGACTTTATTCTCGAAATTTCGACGTTGAAACTCGTGAAATTTCGACTTCCAAACTCGAATTCTCGACTCTATTGTCGAAATTTTGACACTAGAACTCTCAAAATTTTGACTTTCAAACTTGAAGTACTTTAGCCTCAAATCTTGAAGATTCGACATTTATACTTGGAGATTTTCGACTTTCAAGATGGAAAATTTCAACCTCCAAGCTCCAATAAGTATTTCTACTTTGATCTCGAAATTTTGACATTTAAACTCGAAAATTTTCGACCTTAACAGTTAAAGTACTTACTTTGACTTCAATCTCGAAATTTTGGCATAAAAACTAGAGCAATTCCAATACGTTCGAGACGAAAAGTTTCGACTTTCAAACTCGAAGCAATTTTTTTTTCTATATTTGATCTCGAAACTTGGATATTTCAATTCGAAAATTTCCAACTTTAAAACTCGAGGTAGATATTTCGACTTAGATCTCAAAATTTTGACATTTGAAGACGAAAAGGTTCAACTCTTAGTCTCGAAGTAGGTAGGTACTTCGACTTGAATCTCGAATTTTCGATATTCAAAGACGGGAGGTTTTCGGCTTTCAGATTCGTACCTACTTCGACTTAATTATCGCAATTTTGACATTCAAACTCAAGAATTTGGGCCTTGAAAGGCGAAAATTTCTGACTCTAAAAATTCAAGGTATTCCCCGACTTCAATCTCGAAATTTTCCACATTCCAACTCGAGAATTCTTTACCTCCAAGGACGAGAAGTTCCGACTGTAAAACTTGAAGTAAGTACTCAGATTTCGATCTCGAAATTCTGACTTTTAGACTCGAAGTACAAGGTGATCCACCGAGATTCACCGCCCCCCTCCCCCTGTTAGAATTTTCCCCGTTGGAATAAATTGGTGGAGAAAGAAATTTTTTCCAACCATATTTTCCATAGAATTCAAATTTGGTCACCAATTTTTTTGAATCTTCTAGTATACAGGGTGTTTGAAAAACTCCCAAATTTTTTTGACACCTTGTATATAAATATGGGAAATAATGCGGCTTTTTCTTCTGAGTTCAGATATATAATTTGATTTTTGATCAAGATCATATACAGGCTGCTCATTTTCACACTTCCCACCCCAGAATTCTCATTGCCCTTTCCGCCGCCAATTTTTTTTTCCAAAAAAAAACGCCGGAACAGGTCGATTTCGATTTTGAGAGGGACATCTAGAACACGTATTGCCAGATTCTAATAGATAAGAATCGACCTGTTTCAGTTTTTTTCTTGAAAAAAATTTGGCGGGGAAAAATCTGGGGTGAGAAGTGTAAAAGTGAACACCCTGTATATTATATTATTCACATATCACATTGCATATCTGAGTTCAGAAGAAGAAGCCGCATCATTCCCAACATTCAGATACAAGGTGCCGAAAAAAATTGGAAGTTTTTTAAAACACCCTGTATACTATGGGATACAAAACTTTCTGGTGTCCTTTAAATCCTATGGGGAAAATAAATTATTCTAACGGGAAAAATTCCAACAGGGGGGATCTAGGTGGATCACCCTTCACTTTGACTTCAATCTCGAAATTTCAACTCGGAAATCTTCGACTTTTACGCTGTAGATACCTACTTCGATTACAATCTCGAAATTGCGGCATCAAATTCCGACTCATACAGGGTGTTTCCAAAATGGTGATACAAACTTCCAGAGGAGATTCCTTATCAAAAATGGACCAGGAAAAAAATACTTTTGATGTCCTGAAATGCTCCGCTGAAAAGTTACAAGGGTGTTCAAGTAGACTTTTTAAAACTGATTTTTTGACATAAGTTTTGAAGCTTTAACTGATTTTCTGATTTTTTTTCACCAAAGTTAACTGAAATAAGTCTCTATCGAACAATAGTAACGTGTTGAGAAAAAAGTTCAGGGGCGTAGATAATGGAGGGTGTCCTCATATTTCCCCCCCTTTTTTTTTATCCCTAGCAATTTTCCCAAATTGTTCTTATTTTTTGATTCTACGTTCAATTTAGAGGAAAAAGTTACTCCTGCAAAATTCTGATTAGAGGCCTCTTTTTCGAGATATCTGAGTTTGAAACATTGGAAAAAACCTCAAAATTGCTTCTTTCAAACGCCTAGAAATTAAAATCCAAAAAACTCATGATTTATCAGCAGAAATAGGCTCTTTAGAATTTTTTAAGTTAATAAACCATCATTTGTTTTAAGAAACGAGAAGCTTTTGGGAAAAAAAAGAGCTCATTAAAAGTGGCGATTTCGAGATGTTTTCAAAAGTTTCATACTCAAATATCTCGTAAATGAAGCCTTTAATCCTCGCTTTAATCAAAATTTGCCAGAGGTAACTTTTTTTTTCAAATTAGACGCAGAATCTAAAAACTGGACTGGACTAAAAACAATAGGGGGCGAAAATGAAGACACCCCCCCATTATCTACGCCCCTGATTTGTCGTCTAAACACGTTACCATTATTCGATAGAGACCTATTTCAGTAAACTTGGGTTTAAATTTGAACAAAATCGGTTGAACTGTTCAAAAGTTACCTATGTCAAAAAATCGATTTTGAAGATTCAACTTGAACTTTTCAACGGAGCATTTTAGGACATCAAAAGTGTATTTTTTCCTGGTCCAATTTTGATGGAAAATCTCCCCTAAAAGTCTGTCACCATTTTGAAAACACTCTGTATAAAGACGAAAAGTTTTGATTTTTGAACTCGAAGTACATATCATAAATATATCCCATACACGTTCTTTTTTCAGTAGAATGACTTTTTGGAGCAAAAATAAAGTGACAAGCTGGAGCGCTGGGAAAATACGGCCGATGGCCACTGATAGTTTCGCTCCGAGTTTCGCTCCAAAACTTTGCAAGTGCCATCAGCCGTAGTCGTAGCCCCCCCAGCTTGTCACTTTATTTTCGTTCAAAAAATCATTCCACTGGAAATAGATGGGATATACAAAGGTATAATCTCGAAATTTCGACAATCAAACTCGAAAAATTCAGCTTCTCAAAACAAAAATTGTCAACATTGAACTCAAAGTGCTTCAACTTGAATCTCGAAATTTGACCTTCAATTTTGATTCCGAACGGCTTGAAGCCAGTTTGGCTTCCGAACATCCAAGTACTAAGAGTACCTACTTCGACTTTTTTTGAAATTTTGACATTCAAATTCGAAAATATTTGACTTTTCAAGGCAAAATTTTTCGACTTTTGAACCCAAGTAGGTACTGCCAGGAGCACTCTGAAAAATGTGATAAACCTACCCATGAAGGAGCCCTTACGTAGTACCTACATTCCCCATGAAGCCAGGAACCAAGCCTTTGATTCTGTTAGGTCATAACTGCAATGGAGCAATATCTTGTCGCTTTTTTTCTAATGACAAAAAATTTTGATGTACCTATGCAGTATGCAGTATTTTGCTCCTGACGGTACCTCGACTTAAATTTCGACATTCAAACTCGGAGAATTTCGACTTCCAAAGAGAAAAATTTTCGACCTCAGACTCGGGGTACGTACTTACCTCGACTTTAATCTCGAAATTTTCAAATTCTTCATTAAAAAAAATTCAACAACAACTATCAAAGACTAATAGTTCCCAGAACTTGCTTTCTTTGAATATAGGTCCTTTTGTACAGGGTGTTTACGCGACACGGACACCGCCCCATGAAAAACTTCACCATCAAGATAATTTGAAAAATTTCGTGCTATACCTACAGGATGGCCATTTTACTAAGTACACAGGTTCATGAATATGCATGCACTTGTTCATTTATTTTCTGTTGTCTAAATCTCACATTATTACAGATTTGACATCGTTGTCAATTCGGTCGGTATTCGAACCGGTAATATAGGACACTACAGGCAATCAAGTGACTGATGGAATTGTGAAGCTGGGTTACCTACCTACTGGTGATTCCTCTTGTCAATTTCTTTGCTTGCGGCATGTGTCAACATGTGTTTTTTCAGACATCTGTTGGTTTTAGCTTTGTATGGGCATTTAGCGCACAACATCCATTCAATTTCTCTACTTGTGGCATGTGTCAACATGTGGAGTCTCACATTACTCTTGTGTTTGGTTTTGTATGAACATTTGGTACAAGAGAACCAATCGATTGGTTCGCTCGTGACGTGTATCAACATATGACTTTTCAAATGAGCTTTTGTCTTAGCTCTGTATGAACATTTGTCGCACATGAACCATTCGATTTCTTCATTTGTGGCATGTGTCAACATATGGGTTTTCAAATTCTGTCTAGTTTTAGCTCTGTATGAGCATCTGGCACACAAGAACCAGTCAATTTCTTCGCTCTTAGCATGTTTCATCATGTTGTGTGTTTTCAAGTCGCTCTTCCGTTTAGCCCTGTAGGAACACTTATCGCACTTGAACCAATTAACCTCCTCGCTTATGGCATGTATTAACATGTGTCCCTTCACATAGCGCCTGTACTTAGCTTTGTAGGAACATTTTGTACAGGAAAACCAATCCGTTTCTTCGCTCGCGGCGTGTTTCAACTTGTGCGACTTCAAATTCTTTTTCTGTTTGGTTCCGTACGAATGTTTGGCTCCCTGAAAGTTTTTTGGCTGGTCAAGGGCGCAAACCTTGTCAGCTGTATCGGAATGCTGCGTATTCACGACACTTTCGATCAGTGCCGGTGGTAAAATGGCAGAAATGGCTTCTGATGTTGCTGTTGTTCGCGGTACCCCTTCACACGAATCGGTGTGCTTGATGAGGGACAAGCTCGAATCTGATCGGTGTTCGCAAAAATCGCAAGGGTAGTTGTCGACTTCTTCGTCGCAAAAGGAAGCTCGTTCGATGTTGCGGCACGCATCGATCTTGCCGTGGTGGTGTTCTTTGCGGTGTTGGTACAAATCCCAGCCGTGGTAAAACTTGACGTTGCAACAGACACATTGGAATTGTTCGGGCTCCACGATGGCGTGAAACAGTTCGGCCGCGTAGACATTTCCGTGAGTCCTTCGGAAATGGTGGTCGACTTGGAATTTGAATTCGAACTCTTGCGAACATCGTGAACAGCGATGTACCTTTGCCACGTCCATGTGTTTTGGGATATTTTCATGAGAGATCGTCTTGTGCATCTGAAGATTCTGAAGTTGAAGTGAATTCTAACATTAAATTGACTTGTTGACTTGACTTGACTTGCCAAGTACTTGGTCGAAGACTAGGTAGGTATAACTTCAGACGCACTTACCTAAAGTAGGTTAGGTATCTGCGAAAGGTTCTTTTAAGTTTCGAGGTAGGTAGATGTACCCAAGTATCTAAGTGATCGATGATTATTCAGACGAGGAAAAAACGAAATAGGTTGTGATACAGGCTGTTGTTTTTGGGTAGGTAGGTGTAATCTACCTACATATCTCTAAGTTGTGCCATCTTTTTCTCTTCAATTTTTTGCGTTAAAAACAGGTAATACCGAAGCAGTCCAGTAAAGACCTCCGGATTTTCCATGTTGGTTGGGTTATTAAGTACAAGAGAATAATTAATTGATGAAGAATGTTATGGAGAGGAGTTTCACCTAGAGGGACGTTCGGTTTGGTCATCGCGTAACTAATAATTTGTTGCAGTACCTATTCCCCTGAAGTTTATAGAGATTGTTTAATCGTGAGATGGAAAATCTATAAAAAGCTGTTCGGATAATTACCTGGACATTCGACGACGCGACGATTCGATAAATTTGTACCTGTAATGAATTGTTACGGCTCAATAGTTGGTAAGCGTTCTGATATTTATTTATAGGGAAAAATGGTTGTTTCGAATCCTTTTCGCGTTAGTTCATCGGCGAGCACCTTGTAGGTTTCCAGCAACAAGGGATTTCACCTCACGCAAAACAGAACGGGGTTCACTCAAAAGGGTCTTCACACGAGAATTTGTACCTTGACTTGAGTAACTGTTCGCGTACACCATTGGTTCCGAAGTTTTTGGAAGGGTGAAACTGGGTTTTACATTACCGGCTATAGACACTTGCGGTCGCGATATCCTTCTAAGCTTCAAAGGGCAACTCAAGGTGAAAATAGGTCCAGTTTCCCACAAAGGCACCGGCCATATCCAATCCCTTCCAAAACGGGCAAAAGATTACCATAGCCTTAAAAGAGCCAGCAAAAAGAATGGTCCAGAATTAAGAGACGCAGCCTTTGAAGAGAGATTCATAATAGGAGGAGCTCCGCACACACCGGCCCACGAACTTAGATTGTAGGGAACAGGGGAAACAACAGAAAAGAGAGGGGGAAGTTCCCATCGCTCGCAAAAGTCACTCACCCCTTTTTCGGTGTCTAGACGCTGGGCCTAACCCTAACATAACCTATAACACAAACTCAAATGTTGAATCTGATGAAGCCACGATAAAAATTCCGAACCAAACAAAGTTGAAATGTTGGTCAAGGAGTAGAATCAGGTGTTCATCGGAGTATTGATGTGTGACGGCTTTGAAATAATTATTAGGGGAAATTCATCTCTCAGGGAACACTTTAGAAAACTTAGCTATCCTAGCTACCAGCGTTGAGGTAGGGTCAGGTATAGGAACGAGCCTTTATTTCAACACTTTGACATGTAAATAGAAGTCAATATAATGATTTGATAGATCCTGAACGCGGTGGATACTCATGATCTACTCAAAAAAGTTAAAAAAGAGCAGGCCGTAGCTCTCTACAGATTCATGGGGAGATGTATGCGGTACAGGGAAATATTGTTGGAGGAATATCACTAGGTTCGATTTATTATTGTTTCAATCTTGGTTTTTCTTTTGCTGTGAAGTTCTCTCACCTATAGAAATGGGAAAACGGGAAATTTTGGTTTATGTATGCTTACTATTTTTTGTTTATTTATTTTGGTTTGTATCTGGCTTACTTTTTCTGATATTCAGTTCTGTTTCTTATTGAACTCGTGTTCTTTATTATCTATATAATGCGAACAATAAACCTTTATTTATTTATTTATTATTATTATAATGATTTGATGTTACAACTAATTTTTGTGTCTTACTGCGTTCAAACTAGAGGTTAATTCGATCTCAACACGCCCAGGAGCTCTATCCTCGAACCACATGAAGAAAGCACAACAGGATGGTGTCCTGATACTAGACGATTACCGGCCAAAGCTGTCCCAAGAGCGGGAAAAGTGATTTAATTTAAATAAGTTCAATCAAGTTGGAGTATGTTAGGTTGCCTATCCATCCAGGCGCATAAGCTGAGGAGTTAGAAGCGTTTCACTACCATGGCGGATTTCTCGACTCAATATTTGAGGTCATGGCAACAATGTACGCTATTATCGTCCAGCTCAGACACATTGCATGATTATTCCCTATACATACACATGATAACTAGAAACTTAGGTAGTAGGTACTTACCTCACCCATTGTACTCACCAAGCATAGAAATCTGATACCTACGTTGATTTAAGTAGCCGTAGATTGGTCTGCGCCGTTACCAAGGCGATCTTTACTTACGCTGGTTTGATCTCCAGCATCAAAACGAGCCTTTACGTCACTACAGATATTTTTATTTGTTAGCGGTAGTCTCGGCGGTACTCAGTTGTACTAATGCATCAACAGGTGATTTGTAGCTAGGTATATTTAATTATTTTTTCTTCTTGTTCCAGGTGAGTTTCAAGCTGTTGAAGTTTTTTCGGTTTCGCTGGGGTGAGTCCGGTTTTTTTGGTTAATAACCGCACCACATGTGGAAACGTTTTTTAATGTAACAAAGCTTTCCGACCACTACAACACCAGACAATCAGACCGAAACTGCGCAGACACGTGTTTCGCCCCTTTTGGGGGTTGATCAGTGCGCAGGCATTCAGTCCAACCATCCGGCCATGTGGCAATCGAAGACAGTGTTGCCATTGCTAGGGAATTTAGGGAAATTTCGGGAAATTTTCTGTAATCTGGGGAATTTTTAAAAAAAGAGAAATTTTCCACCTCGATTTTTGCAAAAGTGCCTCTACTGATCAAAATTACTTAAAAAATTTGAAAGGTTTGGCAACTATGATTTAGATTCATTCAACCGAGCATTCAACATACCTTCCTTCCTAGTACTTATTTCAAGCATTGACCCATGAACCATTTTTTTGTACTCGCTTTTATCAACATTTTCAGGAAAATTCTAGGGAACTTCGGGGTTTTCAGGGAAATTCTAGGGAAATTTTGTGGTTTTTAGAGGAATTCTGGGGAAATTCTAGGGAATTTTTCGGAATTTCAACAGGGAAAATTTTCACTTGCATCTGGCAACACTGATCGAAGAGATCTTGGTAATACACACTCAGGGGGACTCTGATTATGTGAGTCTCCCAAGCGGCGCCATCTATCGATGGCATTCCGCAGATGCCATATTTCAAAGGCATCAAGCGGCGAGGGAATTGAACACAAATTCCACGTAGATACGACTTTCGGACTCGAAATACTTCGATTTTAATCTCGAAACTCCAACATTCAAACTTGAAAGGTTTCGACTTCAAACCCGAAGTAGCGAAGTACTTCAATTTTGCAATCTCGACATTCGAACTAAAAAACTATTGACTTGTGAGGACGAGAATTTTTGACTTTCAAATTCGATGTACCTCGACTTCAACTCAGAATCTCGACATTTTGACTTGAAAAACTCCGACTTTTGAAGATGAAAATGTTCGACTTCAAAAGTCGCAGTACTTCAACTTTAATCTCGAAATTTTGACATTCACACTCGAAAACTCCGATTTTCAAAGATCGAAATTTTTGACTTTCGAACTCAAAGTAGCTCAAGTTTAATCTCGAAACTCCACTATTCGAACTTTAAAAAAATTTGATTGTCACAGATAAAATTTTTCTTCGACTTTAGTTTCGAAATTTCGACATGTCAACTCGAAAAATTTCGACATCCAAACTCGAAATTTTTCGACCTTGAAACTCGAACTCTCGCTTGAACTATTTCGACTTCAATCTTGAAATGACGATGAATGCACTAGAGAAATTCAGACTTTTCAAGAGAAAATATTCGACATTAAAACTCAAAAGTGTTTCGACTTAAATCTCGAAATTTCGACATTTATTCTCGGAGATTGTCGACTTTCAAGGACGAGAAATTCCAACTTCCAAACTCGAAGTACTTTGACATTGATCTCGAAATTGCGACATTCAAACTCGAAGAATTTTCATTTCCAAAGACTAAGGTTCTCGACTTCCAAACTTGGAGTAGTTCCCGACTTTATTCTTAAAATTTCAACGTTAAAACTCGTAAAATTCCGACTTCCAAACTCGAGTTCCCGACTCTACTTTCGAAATTTTGACATTAGAACTCTCAAAATTTTGACTTCCATACTTGAAGTACTTGGCCTTAAATCTTGAAATTTCGACATCTATACTCGGAAATTTTCGACTTTCAAGATGGAAAATTTCAACTTCCAAGCTCCAGTAAGTATTTCTACTTTGATCTCGAAATTTCGACATTTAAACTCGAAAATTTTCGACCTTAACAGTTAAAGTACCTACATCGACTTCAATCTCTAAATTTCAGCATAAAAACTAGAACAATTTCAATACATTCGAGACGAAAAGTTTCGACTTTCAAACTCGAAGCAATTTTTTTTTTCTATATTTGATCTCGAAACTTGGATATTTCAATTCGAAAATCTCCAACTTCAAAACTCGAGGTAGATATTTCGACTTGGATCTCAAAATTTTGACATTTGAAGACGGAAAGGTCCAACTCTTAGTCTCGAAGTAGGTAGGTACTTCGACTTGAATCTCTAAATTTCGATATTCAAAGACAGGAGGTTTTCGGCTTCCAGATTCGAAGTACCTACTTTGACTGTAGTATCGCAATTTTGACATTCAAACTCAAGAAGTTGGGCCTCGAAAGGCGAAAATTTCTGACTTTCAAATTCAAGGTATTCCCCGACTTCAATCTCGAAATTTTCCACGTTCCAACTCGAGAATTTTTCACCTCCAAGGACGAGAAGTTCCGACTGTAAAACTCGAAGTAAGTATGTACTTAGATTTCGATCTCGAAATTCTGACATTTTTGACTCGAAGTACAGGGTGATCCACCGAGATTCACCGCCCCCCTCCCCTTGTTAGAATTTTCCCCGTTGGAATAAATTCGTGGGGAAAGAGATTTTTCCCAACCATATTTTCCATAGAATTCAAATTTGGTCACCAAATTTTTTTATATCTTCTATCTAGTATAAAACTGAACTGGTGTTTGAAAAACTTCTAAATTTTTTTGACACCTTGTATCTAAATATTGGAAATGATGCGGCTTTTTCTTCTGAATTCAGATATAAAATTTGATTTTTGATTAAGATCATATACCGGGTGGGCCATAAAAAACCGTACTGTTTTATTTTCCCCGCCGATTTTTTGTTTCTTGACCGATTTTGACAAGCTTGAAATCATTGTGTAGCTAATTGAAGAGGCTAGCAGAGCCATATACAAGTGATTCCTAAGTGTCAAAATTCAAAATGGCGGAAACAACCGAAAATAGGCTTGCTTTTGCAGTCGTTTTTTCAAATTAAAATTTGACAGAATAATCGACCTAAAGACGTTTTCTGGAAGAATGAACTATTTTCTACATTTTGAGACCACAACTAGCTTAATTGGTTCATTCGTTGGGGAGATGTGGCATATTGAAAAGAAGCTGATTTTCCATTGTTTCAACCCAAAATGAATAATAAAAAATATTGTTTCTCCTGCCAAATTTTTGTTTCTTGAACGATTTTGACAGGTTTGGTATCATTATGTAACCAATCAAATAGGCTTCAAGTGTCACATACGAATATGATCGAAATGTCAAAATTCAAAATGGCGGACAAAACTGAAAATGAGCTTTCTCTCGCAGTCGTTTTTTCAAATTGAAATTTGACAAAATGACAGAGCTAGAAGCGTTTTTTGAAAACGCTTCACACCACAACTAACTCGATTGGTTTATTCGTTGTGGAGATGTATCAAATTGAAAAAAAGCTTATCCGTCATTGTTTCAATTCAAAACGGAAAATAAAAAATATCACTTATTTTGTCTGTGAAATTTATTCAAGGGGTGGGTGCCTGAGATATAATCACAATTTTTCAAAATATAATCAAAAATTATTTTACAGGGTGTTCACTAGGTACGTTCCTATCTATGGACGCAGACTCTCTGGATGCAAACATTTGAGGACTATCCCATTTTTTGTATTTGTGTTTGTCAAAGTTGTTGTTGATTACCTGAATCCATTGTCAGCCTCAAAATAGACATGTTAAGTTTCAATTTCATTGATGGTAGAAAAATTATCTAATAGTCTTTTTCACAACATTTGCACATCATTTTTTTCGAAAAGCTCTTTCAATTCTGTAATTCTGTTAATTTGCAATGAAAAAGAAAACTGCAAAAGAAGGCTTGTTTTCAGTTGTGTCCGCTATTTTGAATTTTGACATTTAGATCATATTCGTATATGACACTTGTAGCTTATTAATTTGGCTACACAATGACAACAAACCTATCATAATTGCTTCAGAAACAAAAATTGTATAGACAAAACAATATTTTTTATTATTCATTTTGGATTGAAACAATGGCAAATAAGCTTTTTTTTAAATTTGCCATATCTCCTCAACGAATGAACCAATTGAGCTAGTTGTGGTATCAAAATGTGAAAAACAGTTCGTTCCATCAAAAAACGCTTCTAGTTCTGCCATTCTGTCAAATTTCAATTCAAAATAACGACTGCGAAAGAAAGCTCATCTTCAGTTGCGTCCGCCATTTTGAATTTTGACATTTCGATCATATTCTTTCATGACACTTGAAGCCTGTCTAATTGTTAGCACAATGATACTAAATCTGTCAAAATCGCTCCAGAAGAAAAAAATTGACAGGCAAAAAATATTTTTTATTATTCATTTTGGATTGAAACAATGGCAAATGAGCTTTTTTTCAATTTGCCACATCTCCCCAACGAATGAACCAGTTGAGCTAGTTGTTATCTCAAAATGTATAAAATAGTTCATTCCTTCAGAAGTCGTCTTAAGTTTGGTTATTCTGTCAAATTTTATATAAAAAAAACAACTGCGAAAGAAGGTCTACGAAGGTCTATTTTCAGTCGTTTCCGCCATTTTGGATTTTGACATTTAGGAATCTTTTGTATATGGTTCTGGTAGCCTATTCAATTAGCTACACAATGATACCAAGCTTGTCAAAATCGGTCAAGAAACAAAAAATCGACAAGAAAAATAAAACAGTACGGTTTTTTATGGCCCACCCGGTACAGGCTCATTTTCACACTTTCCACCCCAGATTTCTCATTGCCCTTTCCGCCGCCAATATTTTTTCAAGAAAAACGCCGGAACAGGTCGATTTTGATTTTGAGAGGGACATCTAGAACACGTATTGCCAAATTCTAATGGACAAAAATCGACCTGTTTCGTTTTTTTTTCTTGAAAAAAATTTGTCGGGGAGAAATCTGGGGTGAGAAGTGTAAAAGTGAACACCCTGTATATTATATTATTCACATATCACATTGCATATCTGAGTTCAGAAGAAAAAGCCGCATCATTCCCAACATTCAGATACAAGGTGCCGAAAAAAATTGGAAGTTTTTTAAAACACCCTGTATACTATGGGATACAAAACTTTCTGGTGTCCTTTGAATTCTATGGGGAAAATAAATTATTCCAACGGGAAGAATTCTAACAGGGGGATCTGGATGGATCACCCTGTACTTTGACTTTAATCTCGAAATTTCAACTCGGAAATCTTCGACTTTTACGCTGTAGATACCTACTTCGATTACAATCTCGAAATTGCGGCATCAAATTCCGACTCATACAGGGTGTTTCCAAAATGGTGATACAAACTTCCAGAGGAGATTCCTTATCGAAAATGGACCAGGAAAAAAATATTTTTGATGTCCTGAAATGCTCCGCTGAAAAGTTACAAGGGTGTTCAAGTAGACTTTTTAAAACTGATTTTTTGACATAAGTTTTGAAGCATTCAACTGATTTTGTCACATTTTCACCAAAGTTAACTGAAATAAGTCTCTATCGAACAGTAGTAACGTGTTGAGAAAAAAGTTCAGGGGCGTAGATAACGGGGGGTGTCCTCAAATTTCCCCCTCAATTTTTTTAATCCCTAGCAATTTTCCCAAATTGTTCTTATTTTTTGATTCTATGTTCAATTTAGAGGAAAAAGTTACTCTTGCAAAATTTTGATTAGAGGCCTCTTTTTCGAGATATCTGAGTTTGAAACATTGGAAAACACCTCAAGATTGCTACTTTCAAAGGCCTGGAAATAAAATCCAAAAAACTCATGATTCATTAGCAGAAATAGGCTCTTTAGAGTTTTCTGAGTTAATAAACCATCATTTGTTCTAAGAAACGAGAAGCTTTCAGGAAAAAAAAGGGTTCATTGAAAGTGGCGATTTCGAGATGTTCAAAAGTAACTTTTTTTTCAAATTAGACGCAGAATCTAAAAACTGGACTGATTTGCAAAAATAACTAGAGAGGTGAAAAATAGGGGGCGGAAATGAGGACACCCCCCCCCCTTATCTACGCCCCTGATTTTTTTTAAACACGTTACCATTTTTCGATAGAGACCTATTTCAGTGAACTTTGGTTCAAATTTGAACAAGATCAGTTCAACTGTTCACAAGTTATGTCAAAAAATCGATTTTGAAGATTCAACTTGAACTTTTTAACGGAGCATTTTAGGACATCAAAGGTGTATTTTTTCCTGGTCCATTTTTGATAAAAAATCTCCCCTAGAAGCCTGTCACCATTTTGAAAACACCCTGTATCACGACGAAAAGTTTTGATTTTTGAACTCGGAGTACATATTATACAGGGTGATTTTTTGAAAAGTTTCCACCCCTTGTTTCCCGCCGCCAAAATGTTTTACAGGAAAACGCCGAAACAGGTCAATTTTTGTTTCGAGGGGGTCATCTAGAGCACATATCACCAAATTTTTATTTTGAACCCCTTCGCCCCCGCCCCACCCTGCTTTAAAATTTCAAATAGCATGACCTACTTTGTGATACATCAAATTGAAGGCAATAAAATTCTCTTTCCGTTAAACATATTTCAAATTTTTTTAAACAACCCCTCAACCCTTCTGAAAATCCTCTTTTCGTTAATGGAAGGACAATGTTCCCCCTATAAACTCTTGATTCCTGAGAAATAGACTTCCCAGCAAAAACAGGTCGATTCTTATTTCAATGGGGTCATCTTAGACACGAGTGGCCAAATTTTTATCTTCAACCCCTTCGCCCTCACCCTACCTTACTTTGAAATTTCGAATAGCATTATCTATCTTGTGATACATGAAATTGAAGGCAATAAAACTCTTTCCGTCAAACATATTTCTATTTTTTTTAAACCACCCCTTTAAAGTAGGGTAGGGTGGGGGAGAAGGGGTTGAAGATAAAAATTTGGCCACTCGTGTCTAAGATGACCCCATTGAAATAAGAATCGACCTGTTTTTGCTGGGAAGTCTATTTCTCAGGAATCAAGAGTTTATAGGGGGAACATTGTCCTTCCATTAACGAAAAGAGGATTTTCAGAAGGGTTGAGGGGTGGTTTAAAAAAATTTGAAATATGTTTAACGGAAAGAGAATTTTATTGCCTTCAATTTGATGTATCACAAAGTAGGTCATGCTATTTGAAATTTTAAAGCAGGGTGGGGCGGGGGCGAAGGGGTTCAAGATAAAAATCTGGTGATATGTGCTCTAGATGACCCCCTCGAAACAAAAATTGACCTGTTTCGGCGTTTTCCTGTAATAGTCCGGACGTTAGGGGAAACCACCCTGCATTTTAGGGTTAAAACATGCCAGTTGGTATAGTTGTTCCATGAACTATAATCTTCCGATTCAGAAGTGTAGACATCAGCAGCAGACGTGCAGGCTCTCTGTACAGGGTGAAGAAGGAAAAAGAAGAAGGAAAAATGGTAACTCATAAACCAAAAGAGGTAGAGTCGTCTAAATCGGTATTTATATCCCGATGTTTATGGCAATGAAATTTCATCAAACCATTTTCAAATATCCCGTAGCATTTCTGAAATATTCTGGAACACTCGTTTTTTTTCATAAAAATTTAATTTTTGGGTGGATCAGTGAATTTCAAAAGTATAAGAGTGAAACTTGGTAGTTCTTCATTCCGTGATGTGATCAATTGAAAATAATCGGTAACCAGTGCCTAGGCCTACTATTTCCAGAAAAAAGACGTTTAACTTTCTTCCTCTTCCCGGCAACCATCTTGCCTTAACTATTTGCAGAATAATCAAGGAAGTGACTGGTTATTATAAAGTGGATGAGGTACAACCATTTTAGCTCAAAAAAAGTAACATCGACATTAGGAACTGCCTTCTTGTAGAATAAACATTGTTATTCGAGTTGTTCATGATTTTACAGACTTTCTTTGCTCATGGTGGCTAATGTGGTTATTGAAAGGAAAAATTACGTTAGGCATTCTAATGCGTCACATTTTGTCAAATCGGTCACAAAAATTTATCATCATCAGTGTAGACGTTTGTCTCAGACAGCTGATCAAACAAAAGATATACCATTCTTGTGCAAAAATTGCAAAAATATATAAGGTTTCGTCGTCATCGAATGCGTCTTGAGGAAAATCTATTGCCTCGAGAGGTACGAATTAGCATGCAAATAATTTGATGCAATCTGGTGTTAACAGTGATGCCAAGAAAAATTGGTCAGATGTGTTTAGCTGTCCCATAAAAGACGAGGAAGATGTGGAAAGCGTGGAAAAATGCAATATTAGCTATATTTGGACCTCGATCCGAACAGTAGGCGAAAAGCACCCTGCACTGTATGGTTAGAGCATGCCACTTGGCACAGTGACTGTTTGAACCATACTCTTTCAATTTAGAAGTGTAGCCATCAGCGCCAACCCTACAGTCCCTGTATATGGGGAGAAGAAGTGGAAAAACCACGAAAAGTTGTTGCTCAAAAAAACGGAGTCTTATCGTCCTTTCTGCGTCGTTTGAAATGATTTTACCAAATTTGCGTATAGCATTGCAGTTGACAATGTTAACACCAAGTCCTATAAGATTATCTCCAGGTAAAATTAAACATTTTGCGGCAGTATACTCTCTCCAAGAAGCATTCGATCGCAGCGAAACCATTTTAATTTTTGCAATTTTCACACAAAAATCGTACATCTTTTGTTTGGTCAGCTGCCGGAGACAAACGTCTTCACTGATGATGAAAAATTTATGTGGCTGACTTGACAAAATTTGTGGCATTAGAATGTCGAGTGTAGTTCTTCCTTTCAGTAACGACATTAGCCATCACGAGCAAAGAAAGTCTGTAAAACCAAAAACAATTCGAATGACAATGTTTATTCTACAAGAAGGCAGTTACCAATGCCGAGGTCACTTTTTTGTGGTAAAATGGTTGTACCTCACCAACTTTATAATAACCAGTCACTTCCTTAATTATTCTGCAAATAGTCAACGCAAGATGGCGGCCGGGAAGAGGAAAAAAGTTAAATGTCTTTTTTCTGGAAATAGTAGGCCTAGGCACTGGCTACCAATCATTTTCAACTGATTACATCACTGAATGAAGAACTACCGAGTTGCACTCTTATACTTTGAAAACTCATTGATTTACCTGAAAATTTAACTTTTATGAAAGAAAACGAGTTTTTTTGAATAATTCAGGAATGCTTCAAGATATTTGAAAATGGTTTGCTGGAATTTCATTGGCATGAACATCGGAATATATATGCCGATTTACACGACTCTACCTCTTTTGGTTTATGAGTTACCACGTTTCCTTCTTCTTTTTCCTTCTTCACCCTGTACAGAGAGCCTGCACGTCTGCTGCTGATGTCTACACTTCTGAATCGAAAGATTAGGGTTCATGCAACAACTATACCAAGTGGCATGTTTTAACCCTAAAATGCAGAGTCCACCCATATTTTAGCGCCTAACGTCCGGACTAAAAACATTTTGGCGGCGAGAAACAAGGGGTGGAAACTTTTCAAAAAATCACCCTGTATATACCGGGTGATCATTTGGAAACTATCCACCTGCAATAACTCCCGATTCCTAGTCAATATTTCTTCGAGCAAAAACAGGTCGATTTTTATATCGAGGGGGACATCTAAAACATACATTGGCGAATTTCTATCTTCAGCTCCCTCGCCCCCACCCATCCCAAAAAAGAAATTTCAAATGACACTACCTACCTTGCAATACATCAAATTGAAGAAAATTGAATTCTCTTTTTGAAAAAGATATTTTAAATTTTTTCAACTCTACCCCCCTTCTCCCTAAAAATTCTCTGAGTGTCCCTCTCCACATTCTGGACCCCTCAATTCTCTTCAATTTAGTCAGCATCATCCTGAATAGCTTCAAAGAAGAGAATTTTTGGTGAAAAAAGTGCCACCCAAATTGACCCCATTGCTCTCCCCCACCTCAACTTTAAAATTTAACAAAATACTACCCACTTTGTGATATATCAAATTGAAGGAAATTGAATTCTCTTTCTAAAAACAATTTTTTTGAAATTTTCAACCCCTCCTCCATTTTACTGGACATTTGGAGTATTTTAGTAGGAAAACGGGGGTTTTGAAAATTTCGAAAAAATTGTGTTCAGGGAGAGAATTCAATTTCATTCAATTTGATGTATCACAAAGTAGGTATTGTCGTTTTAGATTTTTAAGGTGAGGAGGGGGGAGCGAAGGGGTGAATTTGAGTGGCACTTTTTCCATAGAAAATTTTCTCTTCCGATGCTGTGCAGGATGACGTTGACTGCATTGAAGAGAATTGAGATGTCAAGAATATTTAATTGGACACTCGGAGAATTTAGGGAGAAAGAGGGGTGGGGTTAAAAATTTTAGAAATATTTTTTCAGAGAGAGAATTTGATTCTGTTGAATTTAATGTATCGCAAAATAGGTAGTGTCATTTGAAATTTCAAAGTTGGGGCAGGTGGGGGCGAGGGGCCTAAAGATAGAAAATCGCTAATGTATGTTTCAGATCTCCCCCTCGATATAAAAATCTACCTGTTTTTTCTCGGAAACATTTTCACTAGGAATCGGGAGTTATTGCAGGTGGATAGTTTTCAAATGATCACCCGGTATACAGGGTGTCCGTTTCTCGAGGCTAAGCATGGGTATCTCGCTTATCTTGAGAGATACAAAGTCGGTTAAATTAGGGAAAAGTTGCGCATTTTCATGACAATCAATGGTCCAAAAAGAAATTTGACGTATCGATTTTAGTTTTTGAGATATCGTGAGAAAACAGGAGTTTGAAATTTTGTTTACATTTTTTATTCAAAAAACGGTTGAAGGTGGCCTTTTCTAATCTAGACATTGTCAGGGCACTTTTTCAAGAGGAGTTCGAAGCTGTCAAAATTTTTATTCTAGCTTTCAAAACAAACCGAGATACGACATTCAACTTTTTGCTCTGATGGGCGCCATTTTGGATTCTGATATTTTTGAATACAGTATTATTTTCTGGTTACACCGATGTGCCACATGTCACTGTTGAATAAATGTTTAACATTTAAGTTTTTCAATTGTCGGTGCTGATTTTGTTTCCAAAGCCCTCTTTGGAAAATGAAAAAAAAAATTTTCTGCTCAAAAGCATGAATTCAACAGTGGCATATGACACATCGTTGTAACCAGAAAAAAATATTGTATTCAAAAATGTCAAAATCCAATATGGCGCCCATAAGAGAAAAAAAGTTGAATGTAATATCTCGGTTGTTTTGGAAGCTAGAACATAGATTTTGGCAACAATGAACTCCCTTTGGAAAAGTGCCTGCACAATGTCTTAATTAGAAAAGGCTACATTCAACCGTTTTTCAAATAAAAAATAAAAACAAAAATTACAAATTTCTGATTTTCCTCGATATCTCGAAAACTAAAACTGACAACTCAAATATTTTTTTGGATTATTGATCGTCATGAAAATTCGCAACTTTTTTATAATATAACCGACTCTGTATCTCTAAAGATAAGCGAGATACCCATGCTTAGCCTCGAAAAACGGACACCCCGTATATACGTTCTTTTTTCAGTAGAATGACTTTTTGGAGCAAAAATAAAGTGACAAGCTGGAGCGCTGGGGAAATATGGCCGATGGCCACTGATAGTTTCGCTTCGAGTTTCGCTCCAAAACTTTGCAAGTGCCATCAGCCGTAGTCGTAGCCCCCCCAGATTGTCACTTTATTTTTGTTCAAAAAATCATTTCACTGGAAATAGATGGGATATACAAAGGTATAATCTCGAAATTTCGACAATCAAACTCGAAAAATTCAGCTTCTCAAGACGAAAATTGTCAACATTAAACTCAAAGTGCTTCAACTTGAATCTTGAAATATGACCTACAATTTTGATTCCTAACGGCTTGAAGCCAGTTCGGCTTCCGAACATCCAAGTACTAAGAGCACTTCGACTTTTTTCGAAATTTTTACATTCAAATTCGAAAATATTTGACTTTTCAAGACAAAATTTTTCGACTTTTGAACCCAAGTAGGTACTGTCAGGAGCACTCTAAAAAATGTGATATACCTACCCATGAAGGCCTTATGTAGTAGGTACCAACATTCCCCATGAAGCCAGGAACCAAGCCTTTAATTCTGTTAGGTTATAACTGCGATGAAGCAATACCTTGTCGCTTTTTTTCCAATGACAAAAATTTTTGATGTACCTATGCAGTATGCAGTATTTTGCTCCCGACGGCGACGGTACTTCGACTTGAATTTCGACATTCAAACTCGGAGAATTTCAACTTCCAAAGAGAAAAATTTTCGACCTCAGACTCGGTCGAGGACTCGGGGTAGGACTCGGGGTAGGACTCGGGGTAGGACTCGGGGTAGGACTCGGGGTAGGACTCGGGGTACGTAGATACTTACCTCGACTTTATTCTCGAAATTTTTACATTCTTACTTAAAAAAATTCAACAACAACCATCAAAGACCAATAGTTCCCAGAACTTGCTTTCTTTGAATATAGGTCCTTTTGTACAGGGTGTTTACGCGACACGGACACCGCCCCATGAAAAACTTCACCATCAAGATAATTTGAAATAGAAAAAACTTTTCCGGAACAATTTTTTCCGCAGTTTCTGAATATGTCTAGTATAATTTTTCGTGCTAATACGTGCTAATTTTTAATTTCGTGCTATACAGGATGGTCATTTTACTAAGTACACAGGTTCATGAATATGCACTCGTTCATTTATTTTCTGTTGTCGAAATCTCACATTACAGATTTGACATCGTTGTCAATTCGGTCGGTATTCGGACCGGTAATATGATTATAGGATCACTACAGGCAATCAGGTGACTGGAATTGTGAAGCTGGGTTACCTACCTACTGGTGATTCCTCTCAGGTAAGTCAATTTCTTTGTTTGCGGCATGTGTCAACATGTGTTTTTTCAGACATCCGTTGGTTTTAGCTCTGTATGGGCATTTAGCGCACAACATCCATTCAATTTCTCCACTTGTGGCATGTGTCAACATGTGGGCTCTCACATTACTCTTGTGTTTGGATTTGTATGAACATTTGGTACAAGAGAACCAATCGATTATTTCTTCGCTCGTGGCGTGTATCAACGTATGCCTTTTCAAATTGCCATTTGTTTTAGATTTGTATGAACATTTGTCGCACATGAACCATTCAATTTCTTCATTCGCGGCGTGTGTCAACATATGAGTTTTCAAACTGCTTTTGGTTTTAACGTTGTACGAACATTTGGCGCACATGAACCATTCGATTTCTTCATTTGTGGCATGTGTCAACATATGGGTTTTCAAATTCTGTCTAGTTTTAGCTCTGTATGAGCATCTGGCACACAAGAACCAGTCAATTTCTTCGCTCTTAGCATGTTTCATCATGTTGTGTGTTTTCAAGTCGCTCTTCCGTTTAGCCCTGTAGGAACACTTATCGCACTTGAACCAATTAACCTCCTCGCTTATGGCATGTATTAACATGTGTCCCTTCAAATAGCGCCTGTACTTAGCTTTGTAGGAACATTTTGTACAGGAAAACCAATCAGTTTCTTCGCTCGCGGCGTGTTTCAACTTGTGCGACTTCAAATTCCTTTTCTGTTTGGCTCCGTACGAATGTTTGGCTCCCTGAAAGTTTTTTGGCTGGTCAAGAGCGCAAACCTGGTCAGCTTCATCGGAATGCTGCGTATTCACGACACTTTCGATCAGTGCCGGTGGTAAAATGGCAGAAATGGCTTCTGATGTTGCTGTTGTTCGCGGTACCCCTTCACACGAATCTGTGTGCCTGATGAGGGACAAGCTCGAATCTGATCGGTGTTCGCAAAAATCGCAAGGGTAGTTGTCGACTTCTTCGTCGCAAAAGGAAGCTCGTTCGATGTTGCGGCACGCATCGATCTTGCCGTGATGGTGTTCTTTGCGGTGTTGGTACAAATCCCAGCCGTGGTAAAACTTGACGTTGCAACAGACACATTGGAATTGTTCGGGCTCCACGATGGCGTGAAACAGTTCGGCCGCGTAGACATTTCCGTGAGTCCTTCGGAAATGGTGGTCGACTTGGAATTTGAATTCGAACTCTTGCGAACATCGTGAACAGCGATGTACCTTTGCTACGTCCATGTTTTTTGGGATATTTTCATGAGAGATCGTCTTGTGCATCTGAAGATTCTGAAGTTGGAGTGAATTCTAACATAAATTAATATCAATTATTAATATAATTATTTGCTAATAACTAGGTACAACATTTTGTGGAATTGGTCTAGGTCGAAGACTTGGTAGGTATAACTTCAGACGCACTTACCTAAAGTAGGTTAGGTATCTGCGAAAGGTTCTTTTAAGTTTCGAGGTAGGTAGGTGTACCCAAGTATCTAAGTGATCGATGATTATTCAGACGAGGAAAAAACGAAATAGGTTGTGATACAGGCTGTTGTTTTTGGGTAGGTAGGTGTAATCTACCTACATATCTCTAAGTTGTGCCATCTTTTTCTCTTCAATTTTTTGCGTTAAAAACATGTATTGCTGAAGCAGTCCAGTAAAGACCTCCGGATTTTCCATGTTGGTTGGGTTATTAAGAACAAGAGAATAATTAATTAATGACGAATGTCATGGATAGGAGTTTCACGTAGAGGGACGTTCGGTTTGGGAATCGCGTAACTAATTAATTTGTTGCAGTATCCCCTTGAAGTTTATAGAGATTGTTTAATCGTGAGATGGAAAATCTATAAGAAGCTGTTCGGATAATTACCTGGACATTCGACGACGCGACGATTCGATAAATTTGTACCTATAATGAATTGTTACGGCTCAATAGTTGGTTAGCGTTCTGATATTTATTTATAGAGAAAAATAGTTGTTTCGAATCCTTTTCGCGTTAGTTCGTCGGCGAGCACCTTGTAGGTTTTCAGCAACAAGGGGTTTCACCTCACACAAAACAGAACAAGGTTCACTCAAAAGGGTCTTCACACAAGAACTTGTACCTTGACTTGAGTAACTGTTAGCGTACACCATTGGTTCCAAAGTTTTTGGAAGGGTGAAATTGGGTTTAACATTTCCGGGTATAGACACTCGCGGTCGCGATATTCTTCTAAGCTTCAAGGGCAATTTAAGGTGAAAATAGGTCCAATTCTCCACAAAGGCACCGGCCATATCCAATCTCTCCCAAAACGGGCAAAAGATTACCATAGCCTAAAAAGAGCAATGCAAAAAGAATAGTCCAGATATAAGAGACGCAGCCTTTGGAAAGAGACTCATAATAGGAGGAGCCCCGCACACACTGGCCCACGAACTTGGATTGTACAACACACAACAACAACAACAACAGAAAAGTAAAGGAAAAGCTCCCATCGCTCGCAAAAGTCACTCACCCCTTTTTCGGTGTCTAGACGCTGAGTCTAACCCTAGCATAACCCATAACACTAACTTGAATGTTGAATCTGATGGATCCACGATAAGAATTTCGAACCACGCTGCCCAAACAAAGTTTAAATGTTGGTCAAGGTGTAGAATCAGGTGTTCATCGGAGTATTGATGTGTGACGGCTTTGAATTATTAGGGGAAGCTCATCTCTTAGGGAACACTTTAGAAACTTAGCTATCCTAGTTACCAGCGTTGAGATAGGGTCAGGTATAGGAACGAACCTACATTTAAACACTTTGACATGTAAATGGAGTCAATTTGATGATTTTATGTTACAACTAATTTATGTGTCTTACTGCGTTCAAACTAGAGGTTATTTCGATCTCAACACGCCCAGGAGCTCTATCTTCGAACCACAAGAAGGAAGCACAACAGGATGGTGTCCCGATACTAGACGATCACCGGCCAAAGCTGTCTCAAGAGCAGGAAAAGTGATTTGATTCTAATAAGTTAAATTAAGTTGGAGTACCTATGTTGGGTTGCCTATCCATCCAGGCGCATAAGCTGGGGAGTTAGAGGCGTTTCACTACCATGACGGATTTCTCGACTCAAATATTTGAGGTCATGGCAACAATGTACGCTATTATCAGCTCAGCTCAGGCACATTGCATGATTATGCCCTATACATACATAAGATAACTAGAAACTTGTGTAGTAGGTACTTACCTCACCCATTGTACTCACCAAGCATAGAAATCTGATACCTACGTTGATTCAAGTAGCCGTAGATTGGTCTGCGCCGTTACCAAGGCGATCGTTACTCACGCCGGTTTGATCTCCAGCATCAAAACGAGCCCTTATGTCACTACAGATATTTTTATTCGTTAGCGATAGTCTCGGCGGTACCTAGTTGTACTAATGCATCAACAGGTGATTTGTAGCTAAATATACCTAATTATTCTTTCTTCTTGTTCCAGGTGAGTTTCAAGCTGTTGAAGTTTTTCCGGTTTCGCTGGGGTGAGTCCGGTTTTTTTGGTTAATAACCGCACCACGTGTGGGAACGTTTTTCAATGTAACAAAGCTTTCCGACCACTACAACACCAAACAATCAGACCGAAACTGCGCAGACACGTGTTTCGCCTCTCCTGGGGGCTCATCAGTGCGCAGGCATTCAGTCCAACCATCCGGCCATGTGGCAGTCGAAGAGATCTTGATAATACACACTCAGAGGGACTCCTAATTTGTGAGTCTCCCAAGCGGCGCCATCTATCGAAGGTATTCCGCAGATGCTACACTCTGAGGGCATCAAGCGGGCGAGGGAATTGAACACAAATTCCACGTTGATACGACTTTCGGACTCGAAATACTTCGATTTTGATCTTTAAACTCCAACATTCAAGCTCGAAAGGTTTCGACCTTCAAACCCGAAGTATCGAAGTACCTACTTCAATTTTGCAATTTCGACATTCGAACTCAAAAATTCTTGACTTTCAAGGACGAGAATTTTTGACTTTCAAATTCGAAGTACCTCGACTTCAATTCAGAATTTCAACATTTAAACTTGAAAAACTCCGACTTTTGAAGACGAAAATGTTCGACTTCAAAACTTTCAGTACTTCGACTTAAATCTCGAAATTTTAACATTCACACTCGAAAAGTTCCGATTTTCAAAGATTGAAATTTTTGATTTCCAAACTCTAAGTAGCTTGATGTTAATCTCGAAACTTCACTATTCGAACTCAAAAAAAATTTGATTGTCACAGATAAAAATTTTCTTCGACTTCAATTTCGAAATTTCGACATCCAAACTCGAAATTTTTCGAACTTGAAATTCGAACTCTCGCTCGAACTATTCCGACTTCAATCTTGAAATGGCGATGAATGCACTAGATAAATTCAGACTTTTCAAGAGAAAATATTCTACATTTAAACTCAAAAGGGTTCCGACCTAATCTCGAAATTTCAACATTTATTCTCAGAGATTATCGACTTTCAAGGACAAAAAATTTCAACTTTCGAACTCGAAGTACTTCGCATATTGATCTCGAAGTTGCGACAGTCAAACTCGAAACATTTTGATGTCAAAAAACTAAGATTTTTGACTCCCAAACTCGAAGTAGTTCCAGACTTTATTCTTGAAATTTCGACATTAAAATTCGCAAAATTTTGACTTCCAAACTCAAAGTAGTTTGCCTTGAATCTCGAAATTTCGTCAGTTATACTCGGAAATTGTCAACTTTCAAGGACGAGAAATTCCAACTTTCAAACTCGATGTACTTCAACATTGATCTCGAAATTGCGACATTCAAACTCGAAAAATTTCAATTTCTGAAGTCTAAGGTTTTCGACTTCGAAACTCGAAGTAGTTCTCGACTTCATTCTCGAAATTTTGACATTGAATTTCGTGAAATTTTGACTTTCAAACTCGAGTTCCCGACTCTATTCTCGAAATTTTGACATTAAAACTCTCAAAATTTCGACTTTCAAACTTTAAGTACTTAGCCTTGAATCTTGAAATTTCGACATTTATACTCGGAGATTTTCGACTTTCAAGGATGAAAAATTTCAACTTTCAAGCTCTAATAAGTATTTCTCCTTTGATTTCGGAATTTCGACATTTAAACTCGAAAATTTTCGACCTTTACAGTTAAAGTCCATACTTCGACTTCAACCTCGAAATTTCAGCATAAAAACTGGAAAAATTTCAATACGTTCAAGGACGGAAAGTTTCGACTTTCAAACTCGAAGTGATTTTTTTTCCGTATCTGATCTCGAAACCTCGATATGTATTACAATTCAAAAATTTCCAACATCAAAACTCGAGGTAGATGTTTCGACTTGGATCTCAAAATTTTGACATTTGGAGACGAAAAGGTTCAACTCTTAGTCTCGAAGTAGGTAGGTACTTCGACTTGAATCTCTAAATTTCGATATTCAAAGACAGGAGGTTTTCGGCTTCCAGATTCGAAGTACCTACTTCGACTTTAGTATCGCAATTTTGACATCCAAACTCAAGAAGTTGGGCCTTGAAAGGCGAAAATTTCTGACTTTCAAATTCAAGGTATTCCCCGACTTCAATCTCGAAATTTTCCACATTCCAACTTGAGAATTCTTTACCTCCAAGGACGAGAAGTTCCGACTGTAAAACTTGAAGTAAGTACTCAGATTTCGATCTCGAAATTCTGACTTTTAGACTCGAAGTACAAGGTGATCCACCAGATTCACCGCCCCCCTCCCCCTGTTGGAATTTTCCCCGTTGGAATAAATTGGTGGAGAAAGAAATTTTTTCCAACCATATTTTCCATAGAATTCAAATTTGGTCACCAATTTTTTTTATATCTTCTAGTATACAGGGTGTTTGAAAAACTCCCAAATTTTTTTGACACCTTGTATATAAATATGGGAAATAATGCGGCTTTTTCTTCTGAGTTCAGATATATAATTTGATTTTTGATTAAGATCATATACAGGCTGCTCATTTTCACACTTCTGACCCCAGATTTCTCATTGCCCTTTCCGCCGCCAATTTTTTTTCAAGAAAAACGCCGGAACAGGTCGATCTTGATTTTGAGAAGGACATCTAGATCACGTATTGCCAAATTCTGATAGATGAAAATCGACCTGTTTCGGTTTTTTTCTTAAAAAAAATTTGGCGGGGAGAAATCTGGGGTGAGAAGTGTAAAAGTGAACACCTTGTATATTATATTATTCACATATCACATTGCATATCTGAGTTTCGAAGAAAAAGCCGCATCATTCCCAACATTCAGATACAAGGTGCCGAAAAAAATTGGAAGTTTTTTAAAACACCCTGTATACCATGGGATACAAAACGTTCTGGTGTCCTTTGAATTCTATGGGGAAAATAAATTATTCCAACGGGAAAAATTCTAACAGGGGAGATCTAGATGGATCACCCTGTACTTTGACTTCAATCTCGAAATTTTAACTCGGAAATCTTCGACTTTTACGCTCTAGATACCTACTTCGATTACAATCTCTAAATTGCGGCATTAAATTTCGACTTATACAGAGTGTTTCCAAAATGGTGATACAAACTTCCAAAGGATATTCCCCATCAAAAATGGACCAGGAAAAAAATACTTCTGATGTCCTGAAATGCTCCGCTAAAAAGTTACAAGGGTGTTCAAGTTGACTTTTTAAAACTGATTTTTTGACATAAGTTCAGAAGCTTCAACTGATTTTGTCACATTTTCACTAAAGTTAACTGAATTAAGTCTCTATCAAACAATAGTAACGTGTTGAGAAAAAAGTTCAGGGGCGTAGATAATGGGGAGTGTCCTCATATTTCCCCCCCTATTTTTTTTATCCCTAGCAATTTTCCCAAATTGTTCTTATTTTTTGATTCTACGTTCAATTTAGAGGAAAAAGTTACTCTTGCAAAATTTTGATTAGAGGCCTCTTTTTCGAGATATCTGAGTTTGAAACATTGGAAAACACCTCAAAATTGCTACTTTCAAAGGCCTAAAAATCAAAATCCAAACAACTCATGATTTATCAGCAGAAACAGGCTCTTTAGAATTTTCTAAGTTGATAAACCATCATTTGTTCTAGGAAACAAGAAGCTTCCAGGGGAAAAAAGGGCTCATTGAAAGTGGTGATTTCGAGATGTTTTCAAAAGTTACATACCAAAATATCTCGTGAATGAAGCCCCTGATCAAAATTTGCCAAGAGTAACTTTTTTTTCAAATTGGACGCAGAATTCAAAAACTGAACTGATTAGCAAAAATAACTAGAGGGGTAAAAAATAGGGGGGGAAAATGAGGACACCCCACATTATCTACGCCTCTAATTTTTTTTTCAACACGTTACCATTGTTCGATAGAGACTTATTTCAGTAAACTTTGGTTCAAATTCGAACAAAATCGGTTTAACTGCTCAAAAGTTATGTCAAAAAGTCGATTTTGAAGATTCAACTTGAACATTCACCCTGTAAACTTTCCAACGGAGCATTTTAGGACGTCAAAGGTGTATTTTTTCCTGGTCCATTTTTGATGGAGAATCTCCCATGGAAGTTTGTATCACTATTTTGGAAACACCCTGTATAGAGACGAAAAGTTTTGATTTTTGAACTCGAAGTATCTCAATATATTATAAATATATCCCATACACTTTCTTTTTTCAGTGAATGACTTTTTGGAGCAAAAATAAGGCGACAAGCTGGAGCGCTGGGAACATACGGCCGATGGCCACTGATAGTTTCGCTCCAAAACTTTGCAGGTGCCATCAGCCGTAGTCGTAGCCCCCCAGCTTGTCACTTTATTATTACTCAAAAAATCATCCCACTGAAAATAGAAAGTGTATGGGATATAGGTATAATCTCGAAATTTCGACAATCAAATTCGAAAAATTCTGACTTCTCAAGACGAAAATTGTCAACATATTATACTCAAAGTGCTTCAACTTGAATCTTGAAATTTGACCTTCAAATTGAACATTCAAGCTTGAAAAATTTTGACTTTCAAAGACTGAGATTTTCGGCTTCCGAACATCCAAGTAGTTCAGCTTTTTTTCGGAATTTTGACATTCAAACTCGAAAATATTTGACCTTTCTAGACAAAATTTTTCAACTTTTGAACCCAAGTAGGTAGGTAGGTACTGTCAGAAGCACTGTATCACGCATACATCAAAATTTTTGTAACTTCAAAAAAATGTGACATACCCATAAAGGAGCCTTTACGTAGTACCTATACATCCCCAATGAAGCCAGGAACCAAGCCTTTAATTCTGTTAGGCCATAACTGCAATGAAGCCAGGACCTTGTTGCTTTTCTTTCCAAAGACAAAAATTTTGATGTATGCAGTATTTTGCTCCTGACGGTACTTCGACTTGATTCTCGAAATTCCGACATCCAAACTCGGAGAATTTCGACTTCCAAAGTCAAAAATTTTCGACCTCAGACTCGGGGTACATACTTACCTCGACTTTAATCTCGAAATTTTAAAATTCTTACTTGAAAAAATTCAACAAATATCAAAGACGAATAGTTTCCAGAACTTGCTTTATTTAAATAGGTCCTTGTACAGGGTGTTCACGCGAGACGGACACTGCCCCATAAAAAACTTCACCTTCAAGATAATTCGAAAAAGAAAAATTTTTTCCTGGAACAATTTTTTCCGCAGTCCCTGAATATGCCTAGTATAATTTTTTGGGCTGATACGTGCTAATTTTAAATTCCGTGCTATTACAGGTGTCCCGGAATTAAATGCAATAATGAGATGTTCTCCAAAATTTCAAACCCAAATAACACGAAAATGAAGCCTTTAATCAAAATTTTGCTATAGTAGCTTTTTTCTCTAGATTGAACGTAAAATTCAAAAATTGCAACCATTTCCAAAAATATTCAGGAGGGTGAAAAAGAGGGGGAAAAGGGGGAAGATACCCCCCTATTATCCCTATTTCAGTGAACTTTGGTTCAAATTTGGATAAAATCGGCTCAGCGGTTCAAAAGTTATGCAAAAAAAACTGTTTTAAAAAACCAACTTTGAAGGCCTGTATCTTTGTTATTACGTTTGCGAGAGTATTTTATCCGGGAAGTCCCCTTATTTTCAAATTTTCTACCTTCCTGTGAATTTTGTTGCATTAATTTCGGGACGCTTTGTACAGGTGTCCCGGAATTAGTGTTACAAAACTCACAAGGAGATAAGAAATTGGAAAATTAGGGGACTTCTGTCGATAAACATACCCTCTCAAACGTATAATAACGGAGATACAGGCCTTCAAAGTTGTTTTTTAAAAACAGTTTTTTGGCATAACTTTTGAACCGTTCAACCGATTTTAGTCAAATTTGAACTTAAGTTTACTGAAACAGGTCTCTATTGAACAATAATAATGCATATTTCATCAAACATTTTCAGGGGCGAAGATAATAGGGGGTGTCCTCCCCCTTTCCCCCCTATTTTTGACCTCTTCAAATATTTTTGAAAATTGTTTTGATTTTTGAATTTCACGTACAATTAAAAAAAAAACTCTTACAAAATTTTGATTAGAGGCTTAATTTTTGAGTTATTTGGGATTGAAACATTGTAAAACATCTCAAAATCGCCACTTTCCTGGGCCTGAACATTAAAATTCAAGAAAACCCATGATTCGTCAACTGGAATGAGTTTTCTGGGTGTTTTAAGTTGATAAACCATCATTTCTGCTGATAAACATGGAGTTTTTCAGAAATTCAGGAGAAAAAAAACAATTCGGGCCCTGGAAAGTGGCGATTTCGTGATGTTTTCTAATGTTTTAAACCCAAATATCTTGAAAATGAAGCTCATAGTCAAAATTTTGCAGGAGTAACTTTTTTATTTAAATTGAACGCAGAATTCAAAAATTTGAACCGTTTCCAGAAATATTCAGGGGGGTTAAAATAGGGGGAAAAGGGGGGAGGGTGGAGGGTACTCCCTATTATCTTCGCCCCTGAAAATGTCTGATGAAATTCCTTGTTACTGTTCAATGGAAACCTGTGGTCATAATCT
Organism: Anaspis maculata; assembly: GCA_949128115.1. Taxonomy (NCBI): domain Eukaryota; kingdom Metazoa; phylum Arthropoda; class Insecta; order Coleoptera; family Scraptiidae; genus Anaspis; species Anaspis maculata. The sequence continues at coordinate 72,432,487 of OX421966.1, forward strand.
TTAGTTGAAATTTGAATAAAATCGGCTGAACGGTTCAAAAAGTATGCAAAAAAAACTGTTTTAAAAAACCAACTTTGAAGGCCTGTATCTCCGTTATTACGTTTGCGAGAGTATTTTTATCCAGGAAGTCCCCTCATTTTCAAATTTTCTACCTTAGTGTGAATTTTGTTGCATTAATTTCGGGACGCTTTGTACAGGTGTCCCGGAATTAGTGTTACAAAACTCACAGGGAGATAAGAAATTGGAAAATAAGGGGACTTCTGTTGATAAACATACCCTCCCAAACGTATAATAACGGAGATACAGGCCTTCAAAGTTGTTTTTTAAAAACAGTTCTTTGGCATAACTTTTGAACCGTTCAACCGATTTTAGTCGAATTTGAACTCAAGTTTACCGAAACAGGTCTCTATTGAACAATAATAATGCATATTTTATCAAACATTTTCAGGGGCGAAGATAATAGGGGGTGTCCTCCCCCTTTTCCCCCTATTTTTGACCTCTTCAAATATTTTTGGAAATTGTTTTAATTTTTGAATTTCACGTTCAATAAAAAAAACTCTTACAAAATTTTGATTAGAGGCTTAGTTTTTGAGTTATTTGGGATTGAAACATCTCGAAATCGCCACTTTCCTGGGCCTAAAAATTAAAATTCAAGAAAACCCATGATTCGTCAACTGGAATGAGTTTTCTGGGTGTTTTGAGTTGATAAACCATCATTTCTGCTGATAAACATGGAGTTTTTCAGAAATTCAGAAGAAAAAAAACAATTCAGGCCCTGGAAAGTGGCGATTTCGAGATGTTTTCTAATGTTTTAAACCCAAATATCTTGAAAATGAAGCTCATAATCAAAATTTTGCAAGAGTAACTTTTTTCTTTAAATTGAACGCTGAATTCAAAAATTGAAACCGTTTTCAGAAATATTCAGGGGGGTAAAAATAGGGGGAAAAGGGGGAGGGTACCCCCTATTATCTTTGCCCCTGAAAATGTCTGATGAAATTCGTTAATACTGTTCAATGGAAACCTGTGATCATGAACTTTAGTTGAAATTTGAATGAAATCGGCTGAGCGGTTCAAAAAGTATGCAAAAAAAACTTATTGAAATCAACTTTGAAGGCCTGTATCTCCGTTATTATACGTTTGGGAGGGTATATTTATCAACAACAGTCCCCTTATTTTGCAATTTCCTATCTCACTGTGAGTTTTGTAACACTAATTCCGGGACACCTGTATACAGGGTGTCCTTTTTTTTTTCTTATTTTCGAAGCATCCTGTATTTCATCAGCACAAGCGATGCAAATTGTTACTCTAATAACAAAAATGCATTTGACTTCTAGATTTTTCGTGAAAAAGTTCTATTTTTGAGAATGATGGACTCGTTTCAGAATTCAATTATGCGTCCAGGATATTTTGTTTCACTTTTAAATGACATGGAATGACATAAAATGACTGAACAAATATTCGGGACATATTTGTTTTTCTAAAATGACTCGATCATTCCAAGAAAAACATTTTATTTCGATGCCACCGTGAATCCTCAAAAAAAAAAAAATGGAACAAAATGGAAAATTATACTTGGACATATTCAGAAACTACGGGAAAAATTGTTCCAGGAAAGTTTTTCCTTTTTCATTATCGCGAAGGGAAAGTTTTTTATGAGGGGTATCCGTCTCGTGTGAACAACCTGTACCAAAAAAAGTACCCAGTACTTACCTGGATCTATGTCAATCCTCTAGACAAAGACTATTGTTCCTCCACAATCCACATACTTTATTCATTTCCTTTTCAATGAATCATCAGCTGCCTATCGCAGTTGAAACTGCGTCGCAAGACCTCAACCCATTCCTTATCAGTTGCCACCCTTACTCCAGACTTGTACTTATTGCAACATCACTCTTTGTGTGCATGTTGAACTAACTGATTCAGCTCTTACTTACCTATCCTAATAATAATAACAAAAACAACGTTTCTCTACGCAACTAAAACAGAACAGAGATAAGACCAAAATAATTTATTATACTTCTAATAGATAACAATCCTAAGAAGTTTCATTTATTATTGGTAAATGGGTATACAAAATTAACCAACATTCAACCATACATGATTATTGGACCTATACGATAACAAAAAAAAAGTTACTCAGTTACTAATTAATAACTATAAATATAAAGTAGTTGCACTATATTCTAGAAATTTATTAAAAGGGTACTAAAAATTCACTCGCACGCCATTGCTGCTGCCATTCAGCCCTGCTGTTCATAAATTGTTAGCCAGCAATCTTGCTAATGCAAGCGTTGCCATAAGGGGCCCTCTCAATTGGTTGTCGCCACAGCAACATATTGCTAGCCAACAATATACATATAAAATAGGACTGGTTATTAAAGCTCACAATAAGTACTTATTGCTGAACATTTCGAGTGATAAAACCCACTCTTTCACTGTTGTTGTCTATAAAATAAACATCACATTCAAAGAGTATAGAAGGACTGATCGAATCGATCAAATTAAACTATAATAATTCGCTTCCGGCAAATCGGACAGCGGTGTTGGCTATCCCTCTTGAACCACTCGCTTATGCACTTCAGATGGTACACGTGCCCGCATCGCAGCTTCTTCCGACGCGCTCCGAGCTTATCGCAGCAAATTATGCATTCGTCCTCGAAGTCGTTTCGATCCAGCCTCCGGAACGTTTCGTTGTCGGTGGTGCTGTACGGGTAGTTGTAGGAGTCGTCTCTGAGAGGCTTCTCGGGCCTCTTGAACCACAGCTCGTACGCCAGGAGCCCCGCTCCGAGGCCCACCCCGAGCAGGGTCACCAAGATGGTACCCACCACTTGGTAACTCATGCTCGATTATTGCTGAAAAAGCAACCAATAACGGCTGAATAACGGTCGGTTTAGCACGAAAAGCTGCATAAAAGTTGATAAACAACCCTGCCAGACTCACCTTGTGCGTTTTATACCGTTATTTCGTCACATCAACTACTGTCACTGTCACTGTCAGATTTGACATTGCGTCGATCACAACAACCCGAGACACCGTTGCCGTGTCTGAATGCACGAACTGTCATTTTTCGACGGGGTAAAATAGCGGAAAATTGCAGGAAAACTGTGTGGATAGCGGTGGAAATGGAGAATGACGCGAGCAGGGGCGAAAAGTGCACGCGGAAAAGCGGAAGCTCCGCGCCGTACTGCGGAATATCGAACGAAACGTGCTCGGGGGGTAGGACGGGGCCGGTCTGGCAACTGCGCGCTGCGATGTTGTGAAACGTCAACGTCAGCTGTTTGCCGTTTTTGGCTGGCCGGGGGTCTCGTCAGTGGCGCACCGCATCATGATATTATTTAATTTTGGCGGTCGGGTGTTTTGGTGGATGCGCTGCACACATCTTGTTAACACAACGGTAACTCCTAAGCTTGGGCACCTAAAATAAGAATAAATAAAAATTATTGCAATATAATATGGAGATAAATTTGAGGTCATGATCGTGTCAGGCTGAGATAGGTAGGTACAGGGTGTTCACGATAAAATTCACCCCCCCCTCTAGAAGACTCACCACGATGTTTCCCAGGGACCTTAAGGCTAAAGGGGACTGAAATTGAGTACCAAGTGTGCGACAGAGAGAAAATACATCAAAAGTAATAAAATGTTTTTGGGAAAACCATTAGTCCAATTTCAGATCTGAAAAAAGGGTTATACTGAGATTTTAATTCTATTTGATGCACTAGTCAAAAAAAAATTCCAAAAATTTTTTTTTAATTTTTTTTTTCAATTTCACACATTAATTTCAATTTTTTCAAAAATCGCAGGTAGTCATTTTGAAGTACTGAAAATATCAAACATGACTCCGTTTTTAGAATTTTTGTAGCATAAATAGTGCCCTCCGGAACACATTTTGAAAATCTCTCTTTGATATTTGCCGCCCGCTGCAGCTGTTCTCCGCGATGAGTCATTCACGATAAAGGTAGTGATCACTTTCTGCACACATGGTGTTATGATGTTTTCTGAGAAATAGGCTATGTAAATAGAGCAGTAGTAAAGATTTGTGACATCGTGGTATTACGCCGATATATTTCGTTGCTACGATTTCTGAAATTGTAATATTTTTTTCAAGTTGATCATTTATCTCACGAGATCACACTATCTAGATCTAGAATCAACTGATACTCCAAGATACCTATATCCAATTATAAAGGGACAAACATTGTAAAATCATATTGCAATTGCAAAACAATAGACTGCAAGTGCACAAATGTATTTAAAACTATACAGGGTGGTGAAAATTTTGATGCTCACCATTGGTATTTTGGAAACGGTGAGAGATACGATGTCGGTTGAATTAGAAAAAAATTGCGCATTTTTGTGGCGATTGAGAATCTGAAAAGAAACTTTGAATATTTTGATTGGTTCACGATTTATCACGAAAAAACTGAAAATTTTGGTTCCAGAAATTATTTTTTATCTTTCCAACAATTCAAGCTATTTCAATCAAACTGGTAGTTTTATGTTTTTGATCACTTCGAGTCGATCAACGTTGACAGAAATTTTCCAAGCCGTCCAGATGTCAAATTATGATAGTTAACTTTTGTTTTTCTCATGGCCGCCATATTGGATTTTTGCACTAATAGATAGAAAAGAAAATTAGCTTTTCGAATTAGTAACCAACATGTATTTTTTATTACATTTTTAGCGTCAAATTTTGAAATTTTCGCAAATTATTGACAAAATCGGGAATGCTTTGAAAAACAATTGAAATATTATCAATAGCAACAACAAAAAAGTGACAGATGGTGTGCAATTGACGTATCCAACTTCTCAATCGTGTTTTGTGCTTGTTTGTACCGGTAGTTCATGAACTCGAATTCATGTTCGGAACTAGCATCGTTCTTGTTAAAGTTTGAGAAATTTATTAGAAAAGGAGTAAGGATTACCCTAGTTTCGACAGACGTTTTTGAATTCACAGGCACCCTTGACTCATTGAATTTATGAACTCTCGACACAAACAAGCACAAAACACGATCAGAAGTTACGGCTCGATACCAAGTTGGGGCTGAGACCGCCGTAAGTGCCGGTACCATAGCAACGGCGGATACCAACCAATCAGACTGCGCTGTATTTGGCGAGTTACGCCGTCCGAAACTTTGCGCCTGCAACCTGGTATCGAGCCCTTAGATACGTCAATTGAACACAATCTGTCTTTTTTTTGTTGTTGCTATTGATAATATCTCAAAAGTTTTTCAAAGCATTCCCGATTTTGTCAATAATTTACGAAAATTTCAAAATTTGACGCTAAAAATGTCATAAAAAGAACATGTTGGTTACCAATTCGGGAAGCTGATTTTTTTCTCTATCTATTAGTGCAAAAATCCAATATGGCGGCTATAAGAAAAACAAAAGTTGACTATCATAATTTGACATCTAGAAGGCCTGGAAATTTTCTGTCAACGTTGGTCGACTCGGAGTGATCAAAAACATAAAACTACCAAGTTTGATTGGAATAGCTTGAATGGTTGGAAAGATAAATATAACTTCTGGAATCAAAATTTTCAGTTCTTTCGTGATAAATCGTAGACCAATCAAAATATTCAAAGTTTTTTTTCAGATTCTCAATCGCCACAGAAATGCGCAGCTTTTTTCTAATTTAACCGACCACGTATCTCTTACCGTTTCTAAGATACCAATGGTGAGCATCGAAATTTTCACCACCCTGTATACACTGGGACTACTGGGAGCGATAACAAAACTGCAAAGAACTACTACTACTACTACTACTACTCCTACTCCGTCTGAAATATGTCTGTCTGTCTGTCCGTCCGTCCGTTTGACTCCTGTGTGGATATCTGTCTGTTTGTTTGTGTGCCTGGCTGTCTGTGTGGTTATCTTCATGAATGACCTCAGCTCATTTGATTTTTGTTGAAATCGTTCCATTAGAATGCACTCTTGTTTCGTATAAAATTCGTATTACGTATCGTAGTACGTTACGCGTTCGAGTGTCGAAAAGTGGCTAGTAAGAAACGTTGATGGGAAAAAAGTCATGGCATTTAAACTTTCTCGAATGGGCATGCTCCTACAAGCTCGCAGATCGATGATCTCAGGCAATAGAATTTTGATATTGAAGTCAATTTTGTTTTTATTTTGCCAGTGCACTATGTCCTTGTACTTGAGAATAGTGATTGTGTGTCCGTTTAAGCTGAGAATTTCTCTCCAAACAAAATTTTTGATTGGTCTGTGTAGCTTCTTGTATGGTCTTTTGTTTTGCCGACTTCGGACAATATGTACCGAGAGTTCATAAATTAAATGGGTCAAGGGTGCCTGTGAATTCAAAAACGTCTGTCGAAACTAGCGTAATCCTTTTGTAGTAAATTTGTCAAACTTTGACAAGTTACGTCCCATTTTATTGATATCTGATCTGCCATAAGTGCACGAGAATACTTCAAGTTTGAAAATATTCCCCGATCATGTAAGTTTTGTGCCCTGCCGTAAAAACCACATTTAAAATGTTCCGAAAACGAAAACTGCGACTGGTTTGACAAATTACGATAACCAAAAAATTAGAGACATCAAATGAACGATGCTAGTTCCGACAGATGTTTTCAAAGTCACAGGCACCCTTGACCCATTTAATTAATGAACGCTCGGTACATATTTTAGAGCTAAAATCATTAATAATAAATTTAATTGACTACTTTCAAATCCAATAGGACATTTCACCGTGATGATAGTACCATTCTGATGAGGAAGAAGCCCGTCTGGCGATTCCGCAAGATATCCATGGGTCGTCGGGTTCACAAACAGGCCTCATAGTTCAACTTTATTCCGTTAAGTTCAGTTCTAATCAAACCATACAACTTTTTTCTTATGGTGCGATTCTCTAAAAAATTACGTTCAATAAAGGCTCTGTTACGTTGTGATTACTCAGGCAACAGCCAATTGCCGACACGGATTTTTACATAACAGAGCGTTTATGGAATGTTATTTTTCCTCAAAATAGCACTATATTTCATCTTTTTTTCTATCTTGACCAGTAAGGCCGCTATGGGATAATTACGCTAGGCTCGACCACTCTTTATCTCCCCATAGCTTCCAGTTACTGGGTTCAATGCCTGTTCTAAATTTTCATTAAAATCAAAGATTGAAATTGGCTGCTCCCAATAGGCGACAGACTGCTGAGATAAGGTTGTTGTACTTGCACCAGGGTGTACCGTTGGTGTATGGGTGAACTTTTTTTTGAATTTTCGAATGTTTCAAGAATTTGATTCCAACAAAAATCGACAGAGGTCTTATTTCTTGCGAACTATAAATAATGTATGATGATACCGGACGGGAACCGCTCGCGCTTGCAGGTGGGCGGCACGCGGTGAACTTCAAAGGGAGATATTCAAAATTGATTTCGGTCGATATTATTGATGATATTTGAATTTTGAAACAAGGTTATTATACAATATTCACCACAGAATGAAATGACTACCTGGGATTTAAAAAAAAAAAAAAAAAAATTGAGAAAATCAAAAAAATTTTTCCAAAAATTACAAAAATTAAAATTTTTGACTACAGCATCAAATAATTATATATTCTAAAAATAATAACGTTTGAATTTTCAAAATCGGTCTATTGAGTGATTTTTGAGAATGTTAATAGTTTCCGCGCCATCTCGCGTCTCAGAAACACATTATTTTATCGTCCCCTTTAGCCTTAAGTCGATCCGTTGAAAGTTCCTAGGTCGTAATGTAGGTATCGAGGGGTAAACTGCTGACCGAAATGATGTACACTAATAGGTCCCTTCGTTTCGGTTTTTTTGAGTGCGCATGTCTGGCGCGAATTTTATAGTTTCGTACACCGATATTGAAAATTAACACTAAAAAATATTGTAGTGCACCTAAAATTCCACAAATAATTTGGTTGAATGTTAGATACCATTTTTTATATTCAAAGAAATGTTTCATTGAAATTAAGTTCAATGATCATTTGTGGGAGTTCAGGAACAACGAAAATGGCAACAGCGCTCAAAACAACAAGACATCGGCGTCAACTGTCACTTGTGACAATTATGATCACACTTCTCATTTCTACCAGACCTACATTTCATTTGCTCATGTTTTGCCGAAAGGATACAAGTTGTTAAGAATGGCTGTACCGAGAAGGAAGTTCAAAGAAGCTACGAAGACATGCATTTACGGTGCGCGTAAAAGTGACAGCCAGGAACCAGTAGTTGGTCAGGCGGCTAGAAAGAGAATGCAGCGTTGCCATTCAACTGACAAGTGTACGAAAGTTTTCAAAATTTGGAGCCTTCAAGCATGCGCACCTGCCCAAACGAAGTAGCCTATTCCCCTTTCCCCCACTAATGACTGATGCCCAGTAATACCCTAGTAATACCCCAATAATACCCACTAATACCCCTGTAATACCCAGTAATACCCCTGTAATATCTACCCCTGTAATACCCTAGTAATACCCCAGTAATACCTATAGTAATGCCCAGTAATACCTACCCAGTAATACCCCAGACTGCACGAAATGTTTTGAAAATATTTGGTAGTAGTTGATGAATATTTACAACATTCTATAAATGTTTACAAAATATTCCTCACAAATATTACACAAATATTAAGGTGAAATATTGTACCAACTTTCAGCAAATATTTTGAACATTTATTAAATATTCAGCAATAAATATTATCAAAATACCGGGTGGGCCATAAAAAACCGTGGTCGGAATTTTCCCTTCTAAAATTCTTATTTCTCAACCGAATTGATCGGAGATCACGGCATTGACTAGGCAATTGAGTAGGCTACCATCTCCATATTTCAAAACGACTGACATGTCAAAATTCAAGATGACAGAAACAAATGAAAATAGGCCTACTTTTGTCCTCGTTGCGTTTTATGAAAAGTTGTCAGAAAGTCGAAGCCAATGATGTATTATGAAGAAATAGATCTTCCTCGACAATTCAAGACTACAACCAATCAAATCGCTCATCTACTGGAAAGCTATTGCGAGTTGAAGCGAAGCCTACTTTCCGGATTTTATTACCGCAAGATTCACCCAAATTTAGGTATCGTCCTCGCCATTGCCTTATTACTCAACTGATTTTTCCAAATTTAGTGTCAGTGGCTAGACAGTTTCACAGGCTACCATTTCCATGTGAGAAAATGACCAACACGTCAAAATTCAAGATGACAGAAACAAATGAAAATAGGCCTTCTTTTGTCCTTGTTGCGTTTTATGGAAAGTTGTCAGAAAGTCGAAGCCAATGATGTATTATGGAGAAATAGATCTTCCTCGACAATTCAAGACTACAACCAATCAAATCGCATCATCTACTGGAAAGCTATTGCGAGTTGAAGCGAAGCCTACTTTCCGGATTTTATTACCGCAAGATTCACCCTTTAGGTATTGTCCTCGCCATTGCCTTATTACTCAACTGATTTTTTCAAATTTAGTATCAGTGGCTAGCTAATTAAACAGGCTACCATTTTCATATGAAAAAATGGCCGACATGTCAAAATTCAAAATGACAAAAACAAATGAAAGTAGGCCTTCTTTTGTCCTTGTTGCGTTTTATGGAAAGTTGTGAGAAAGTCAAAGCCAATAATGTATTATGAAGAAATAGACCTTTCTCGACAATTCAAGTCCACAACCAATCAAATCGCGTGATCTGTTCGAAAGCTATTGCGAGTTGAAGCGAAGCCTACTTTTCGGATTTTATTGCCGCTAAATTCATTCAAATTAAGGTATCGTCCTCGCCATTGCCTTATTACTCAACTGATTTTTCCAAATTTAGTGTCAGTGGCTAGCTAATTTCACAGGCTACCATTTCCATGTGAGAAAATGACCGACACGTCAAAATTCAAGATGACAGAAACAAATGAAAATAGGCCTTCTTTTGTCTTTGTTGCGTTTTATAAAAAGTTGTCAGAAAGTCAGAGCCAACAATGTATTATGAAGAAGTAGACCTTCCTAATCAGTTGAGTGATAAGGCAATGGCGAGCACGATAGTTACCTAAATTTGGGTCAATTCTGCGGGAATAAAAACCGGAAAGTAGGCTTCGATTCAACTCGCGATAGCTTTTCAGCAGATGACGCGATTTGATTGTTTGTGGTCTTAAGTTGTCGGGGAAGGTCTACTTCTTCATAATAGGTACATCGTTGGCTTTGACTTTCTGAAAACTTTTCACAAAACGCAACGAAGACAAAAAGAGGCCTATTTCCATTTGTTTTTGTCATCTTGAATTTTGACATGTCGACCATTTTTACTTTCCCGGCCCACCCACGAACACGGAGGGAAAGTATTGTAATCGTGCAGAAAAAAAGTTTTGAGATTTCACCGGATATATCCGTTTTGAGGTCCCCCAAGACGATTAAGACCATTTTCAGAATGATGTCTGTCTGTGTGTGTGTGTGTATGTGTGTATGTGTGTCTGTCTGTGATCTTCCACGATAACTGCCGTAACGTTGACTGGATCGACTTGATATTTGGTATACAAACATGGTTGTTTCCTGAAAAGAGCCCATTAGTTTTTGGCTGTCATCTGTCAAACCCAACTGTCACTATCATCAAATGTCAGAAGCTATATCTCACGGAACTCAACTTGCAATATGTCATTTGAAAGCCCTTGGAAAACTGTATTCAGAACAGTTGGAAACATTGCCCTATCTGTCATCTGTCAAATAATAAAAAATGTTAAAGTTCAAAACTTTACCAATTAATTATTCAAAATCTATCTGATGGATTGGAACCAGATTTGGCAGGAAGCAACACAACAAAAGAGTCAAATTGAGGCCGCAGTTGCAGTTCTCCACCATTCTCCAGTTGAGCGTAATGAATTTTCGAAATTTCTCCTGGCCGTTGCCACTCAGGAGGGGCTCTCGCCGGTGTTTCGACCAGCACGACTCGCTTTTGTAGCAGGACTCCACTCAAAAATTTATTCCTGCTCGGGGATCGACTTTTTTTTGGAAATTTCAACTGATATCGAAAGTAGATTGTATTGAGCGTCGTGCAGGTCTATTTTCAGAGTTGACACGGTTTCGGTTTTCCGACTGTAATTTTTTCAAAATGAAATTTGCACATTCCGTGAATTTGAGAAAAACGCAATGCAAACTTCTACATGCGGTAGGCCCCACGAAATATTAATTTTAGGTGCAGACATGCTGTGAATAAAAGTTAGAGAAAAGAATGAGCTAATTTTTGGAGGGAAAATTTTCGAAATCGGATCAACAGTTGCCGAGTTTTCCTCTCTGGAAAAACTGCAAATTTTCCAACTTTTTATTCAGTGAACAGATTTCTCGGAATTGTTTTTTTTAGAGAATAGATAACTGGTTCTTGAACATTTTCCAATAATTTCTCTCCAATTTCCCGGAAATTTTCCTCCTGAAAATATAAAACCACTCATGCGATCGTACAAATTAAGCGGTTCTGTCACGATAATTACCGAATTATTGATCCGATCAAATCGAAATCAGGTACGGAGGCCTAAGTTCAGCCTGGAATGTTCTGATTAGACTTTGGGTGGATGATTTTGATCGGAAGCCCTCAGGTGGCACATTGGGTCTGGGTTTGTCTGCCCAAGCTCTAAATTGAAAATATAGAATTGAAATTTGACACACAGATGCAGTGAAAGTTTTCAATCAAGTTTTTGTAATTTCATCATCATATCTAAAGTAGGAACAAAAATTTCAATAAGGAACCAGCATTGCATTTTTGAGATATCACAGCAGTTAGCTACCTAGTTCTACCTTTTTGATCATTTCATCACCTTGGAAAACTGACCTAACCTGTCATTTTTTCTGTCCGCTCAACAATGGATGCAGGATGCTCGCTAAACGCTCGACTAAATAGAATTTTTTCATCAATTTCCAAATCGAATCGCCCCCTCCCGAAGGGACACTTCGATCAAAATCATTACTGACGTCTCTGGATACCGCCGGGAAAGTTTTGTGTCGCCCCACAACAGATTTTTCATATTAAAATGGTAGCTTGTTCAATTAGCTAGCCACTGATACCAAATGTGAGAAAATCAGTTGAGTAGTAAGGCAATGGCGAGGACGATATCTAAATTTGGGTCAATTTTGCGGAAAAAAAAAACCGAAAAGTAGGCTTCGCTTCAACCTGCAATAGTTTCACAGCAGATGACGCGATTTGATTGGTTGTGGTCCTCAATTGTTGAGGAAGGTCTTCTTCTTCATAATACATCATTGGCTTTGGTTTTCTGACAACTTTCAATAAAACACAACAAGGACAAAAGGAGGCCTATTTTCATTTGTTTCTGTCATCTTGAATTTTGACGTGTTGGTCATTTTCTCACATGGAAATGGTAGCCTGTGAAACTGTCTAGCCACTGACACTAAATTTGGAAAAATCAGTTGAGTAATAAGGCAATGGCGAGGACGATACCTAAATTTGGGTGAATTTTGCGGTAATAAAATCCGGAAAGTAGGCTTCGCTTCAATTCGCAATAGCTTTCGAACAGATGACGCGATTTGATTGGTTGTGGTCTTGAATTGTCGAGGAAGGTCTATTCCTTCTCATTACATCATTGGCTTTGACTTTCTGACAACTTTTCATAAAACGCAACAAGGACAAAAGAAGGCCTATTTTCATTTGTTTTTGTCATTTTGAATTTTGACATGTCGGCCTTTTTTTCATATGAAAATGGTAGCCTGTTTAATTAGCTAGCCACTGATACCAAATTTGGAAAAATCAGTTCAGTAATAAGGCAATGGCGAGGACGATACCTGAATTTGGGTGAATCTTGGGGTGATAAAATCAGGAAAGCAGGCTTCGATTCAACTCGCAATACCTTTCCAGTAAATGATGCGATTTGATTGGTTGTAGTCTTGAATTGTCGGGGAAGATCTATTCCTTCATAATAGATCACTGGCTTTGACTTTCTGACAATTTTTCATAAAACGCAACGAGGACAAAAGTAGGCCTATTTTCATTTGTTTCTGTCATCTTGAATTTTGACATGTCAGTCGTTTTGAAATATGGAGATGGTAGCCTATTCAATTGCCTAGCCAATGCCGTGATTTCCGATCAATTCGGTTGAGAAATAAAAATTTTAGAAGGAAAAATTCCGACCACGGTTTTTTATGGCCCACCCGGTATATACTTACTGAACTCTATTTCTCTAATATTTACAAGATTCTAGGCAATGTGGCTTCCGGTTTTTGTTTTGGTCATTTGCAAGATGTGTTGAAGAGATAGCGTTTCACATCCCTTCGGCTTCAAGTGTAATTGGCCTTAAACTAGCAAAACTCGGTTGGCGGTCCTGAAAGTAATAGGTTTTTTCTATGTTACGGTTGAAATGATCCACAATGTCTTGAAATACATCCGTTGTTTTATTTGTTTCGTACAAATATGTCACTTATATTTATTTCGACACCAATTGGTAATTTATGTAACAAGTACCTAACGCAGATAAATCCGCGTGTTCAGGGACGAGGCGGTAGCCGAGTATCCCTAAAAGTGGTTGAGCCGCTGAAGCATTTTGCATACTTGTTGCATACAACATTTTTTAGCATAAGCTCTCCAAACACCAATTTGTGTCCTCTATATTGGCCATTGTGACATTGTCTATTTTGTAAAAATGTAACTACAACAACTAAACTGCTAAATCAACAATGCAACACCCTGCAGCATCTTTCAGATATACAGGGTGGTCCGACTTTTATGTCATTCAATTTAAGGATCGATAGAGAATGAAAAATGAAGGGAACTTTTTTCATAAAACATATTTGAGAAATGCCTAATTACAGAGATACAGCCCTTCAAAGTTGGGAATAAATAATCGTTTTTATTGCATAACTTTTGAACCGTTCAACCGATTTGATTATGAATAGAACCAAAGGTTCACTGAAATCATCCTCTGTCGAACAATCATAATATGTTCCATAAAAAAGTTTCAGGAACTAAGACATCAGGGGGTGACCTTACTTTCCCCCCTTATTTTTCGCCTCCCTAGTTATTTTTGAAAACTGTTCAAAATTTTGAATTCTACATTCAATTTTGAAGAAAAAATCACTGTTGCAAAATTTTGATTAGAGGCTTCGTTTAAGAGATATTTTGGTTTGAAACTTTGGGAAACATCCCGAAATCGCCACTTTCAAAGGTCTAAAAATTAAAATCCAAAGAAACTCATGATTTCTCAGCTGAAATAGGTTTTCTAGAATTTCTAAGTTGATAAACCACCATTTTTTGCCAAAACACCGGAGATTTTCAGGAAAAAAAAAATTGGGTTCTGGAAAGTGGCGATTCCGGGATGTTTTCCAAGGTTTCAAACTCGAATATCTCCTGAACGAAGCCTCTAATCAAAATTTTGCACGAGTGACTTTCCCTTCTAAATTGAACGTAAAATTCAAAATTATGAACAGTTTTTAAAAATAACTGGTGGGTGAGAAATAGGGAAGGGGGGGAGTAGGAACCCCCTGATATCTACGCTCCTGAAACTTTTTTATGGAACATGTTATGATTGTTCGACAGGGAATAACTTCAGTAAACCTTTGGTTCTATTTTGAATGAAATCGGTTGAGCGGTTCAAAAGTTATGCGGAAAAAACGATCATTTATTTCCAACTTTGAAGGGCTGTATCTCTGTTATTAGGCATTTTTCAAATATGTTTCCTGAAAAAAGTCCCCTTCATTTTTCATTTTCTATTGATCCTCAAATTTGATGACATAAAACGAGGACCACCCTGTATAAAGCATCAACCGTCAGCTCACGGGTAGTATTGAATTGGAATGCGAAGTGGTACGAGCGGATAAAAGCGAAGTACCTGCGATATATTTCCAAGTAGATAATTGTTGGCGTGTATTTATTGTAGTACGCAGTGCACGCAGTGTGTTTCAAAACGATCGTCTCAATCATATTCGAACCCATACGCGAAATACGTAACATTATTCTAGATCACGTGTTTGCGGAAAAATTTAGCAGTTGAAGCATTTCCTCTTTATTGAAAATGTCGATTTGAAGGCTTGATTTTTGCTCCAAAAAGTCATTTTACTGAAAATAACTAGTGAACGGGAACGGGATATAGGTCTCTTTTTTGAGGAGAAAGAGATAGCTTGATCTGAAAACTACTCAATCAAAGTGAAAGAAATGCATGCTGGCATTATTCTTTGGCAAAATCAAGAAAAAAAACCTGTAATATTTCGGGACACTGACAGCTTAGCTGTGCTGATAGTAAAAACACCGGGGGTTTTTCTCACTTTGATCGAGTAGGTTTCAAATTAAGCCTTTAGTCATTCTTTCCTGCAGTTTTTTTCCCTGAAAACAATGGTATATTATTCAACAAGCGGGTAGATAAGGCTCGTGTCGGCAAACTGCATCCTCATGAGTAATAGCCATTACCCGCGAGTAGAATACTATGCCTTATCCAGTCTTATTGAAAAATGCAGGCATGTATGCGCGTGATAATGCGTGCATTATTCAATAGGATTGGATAAAATATTTATTTCGTTCATTTTTTTGCGGTTTTGACCTTTTTTCATTAATACTTGGCATTGACGGCACATTTCACTTCTCAAGATATCATAATATGAAGGTAATAGTTCAAGTGCCTTCAACTCATCCTCACATTTATCAATTTACCTCACCTGTGTTTTCTCTCTATATTTTTTCTCTATTTTGTGAAAATTTCTTCTTTTCTGATTAAAACGTGATTTGTTTGTGTTTTGTTAATGTCTCCTTATTATCAGTATGCATTGATACCCAGTTATTCTTTCCTGCATGTATCTTTTTTTTTCATAAAAATAAATATTTTTAATTTTCTTGCTTTTCACGGTTTTGAGCACTTTTGATTTTTGTTTGACATTGATGGCACATTTCACTTTTGAATAAGATAATATGAAGGTGATATTAACATTTTAGCGCCATTAACTCATCCTCACAATGATCAAATTTCGTCACCTGAATTAACGCGGAAAAAATGAGTTTTTTCAAAATTTGACTGTCTTCCGCATGGACTTGCAACTTGTCCTTTTTTTCCTTATATACATCAGATGAGTGGTAATGTTGAAGGGTATGTACAATCTTGGTCAAAAAATTCCTTTATGGGGAAAAAAATTAAAAAAACTGAAAAATGAAAATTCATATATTTTTTGACTAGCAATCTTGATGTTTTGATGTGTTTTAGAAGCCCACTATCAATAAGTATACTGTACGTTTTTTTCAAATTTTTCCTTTCCCTAATTTTTGGAAAAATAATTTTTTTCGAATTTTTGCATACTCCCGGGAGGGGGTCTTCCTGGTGAAGCTATCGGGCTAATATTTGGTACGATGTATTCTAGTACCAAGTAGGACGTGTGGTGTGAATTTCAGTTGAATCCGAGCGGGGGCACTTTTTGGCCCCTTATCCTGCTATGGCCTTTTCGACAGTTTTTTTTTTTTTTTTTTTTTTTTTTTTTTCTCATCAGTTCATTTAACGTTGACCTACTTCCGCAACGAGGCCTAACACTGACGCCGGTGCGAATGCTTTCCTCCACTATATCGGAAATTTTGCCGAACTCCTGTGTGTTCCAAGACAGGGTGGGGATTTTTAACGACTACCAACATCGCACAGGGTCGGCACCATCGTTTGTATTTCACGTGCTATGCGACACACGGTGCGTCTTGCATTCAGCAAGCATTCCAACTGGATCAAAGAGCTTGTTTTGGGGACGAAAATCCGAGTGCTCACAGTGGGACTCGAACGCACGACCCCTGGAGTGGTAGTCGGACCACCACACCACAAGCTCCTCATTTTCGACAGTTATTCATGGGACAGCTTGTATATTTTCTGGAAAGATTCCTCATTTTGCCCTTGTAGGTATTGATAGGGGCATAGCTGCTTCAAGAATCCAGATCTGATTGAATTTTCACTGAAATGAATGGTTCTCATCTTCGTTCTCGTTCTTAAGTTCTCAGTCTTTCTAGAACTTCATTAATTATTTGCAGCAGATTTCGCAAGCTGTTGTAAAGAATCTCCTGATACCTTGGATATGTCGGGGGATTTAATTTGCGCTTACCACTTACCAGGTACAGTGACAATATAAATTATTTCTAACTGTGAAACTCATAGTATTCTTGTATTGATGTAAGCGATGTTGTGTACCTATTCAATTTTCACCAGGCGCGGGGTGGCAAGTATTCCTAAACCTAAATTAA
Organism: Anaspis maculata; assembly: GCA_949128115.1. NCBI lineage: Eukaryota > Metazoa > Arthropoda > Insecta > Coleoptera > Scraptiidae > Anaspis > Anaspis maculata. The sequence continues at coordinate 72,449,619 of OX421966.1, forward strand.
TAGGTGCAATTCCATCGGCGGACTAACCAATAACCATACCGTAATACCCCTGTACAATAATAAACTCACCGTGGGTTCCACAAAACAGATAATACGAGATTAGTTCAATTTGCGATTTTTGTTTGTCAATTTGTAGCTGACTGATCAATGGAAATGCTGGTTTATCCCTCAATAATGAAAAAAATGATTGGTCTAGTACAGATTTCAGGCATTTTTTGTGATTACCTTATCACCTATCATTCAGCAGAAAAAAGTCCAGTTAATCTGCAATTAGTCTTGATCGCTGATCATCTTTTTTTGTGGAACTGACGGTTTAATGAGTTCTAGTGAATGCAGTTTGCAGTTTGCAGTTTGGAAAAATTCCCATTGATTCTTATTTTATAATAAAAACGTGTTTTGAAATGAGAACTGCTGGAAATTTTTGGAAACTTTTTGCACTTGTCCAATAAACTTTTCAAGGTCTTTTCAATGACATAATCAGCCAATATTGTGCAGTGTAAAAAAAGTTACCCAAAAATTTTGAGGTGCACCCGTACTCAGAGTTTTGGTAAAGTAGTTTTGTTGACTTATCAAATTCGACCAGAAAAACCAGCTGAATCCAACGATTTTTACCGAAACTCGCTAGCTTCAACGGATCTTGAGAAAAAAGGGGGTGGACATCTTTTTTGACTGACTCCGTATAGCACTGACGGAAATACGAGTAGTAAGATCTTGGATTTTTTTTTGTAGCGCAATGCAGACAACCACCGCCTCAATCAGAGGGGAAGCAGTGAAATTAGAAAATGTTGGTCTGCGAAATAGATTTTGAATTTGAAATTTTGGAAGAAAAGCTTCAAGAGTTGAGTCAAAACTCCGAGTTTTAAGTCAAATTCGCATTCAAAAAATCGGTAGGTACTGTGAATCATATCTCAATAATACACCTATTTCTTATGGGGAACAGAGACGTTCAGACAAGGATGAATAATTTTAAGCCACACCCCTGGCCAATTAAAGGCCTTAAATTATTAGGCGCGGAATTCGAGGAAGGCGATACTGTCACAATGAATTAGAATTGTCACTGTCACTTATGACTGAAACCTGTGTCGTGTCGCTACACTGATCGAATTGATTCGAAAAAGGCCCGTTTGTTGTGTGAAAAGTTGTCCGCACAAGTCCAAGGAAATATTTCCGCCAAATGTTCCGTTCCGCGGTTTTCCTGCCGACGAAAATGAGCGGAATAAATGGATGGCCGTCACTGGAAGACACCGGCATCAGGAAGAATTCAAAGGCGAACGAAACGATTTCAGCTGTTTTACAAGTTGCACAAGGCCAAAAGCGGGGTCGCCCAAATTCATCCATGCCCAAATCACTGTTCAAAGTGCTGGGAATGCTATCTCACCTTCCTATTTGGCAATTACCTATTGCAACTTCACAACAAAACCTCAATATTTTGCTTCAGTTTTGGTGTGCTCACGGCACTTCAGAGTGGAAGATTTCTATTCATCCAGTGATTGGTACAAAGAAGACGCTGAAAACAAATGCTATTCCGGACATTTTCTTGAGAAGCTTGCTTCTTTTTCTGGCTCCTGTAGCACTCCGCTTTTACCTCCAGGTTATTCACAAGTACGTCTTCAAAATATCCTCCCGCACTATACTTCAACCCCTTATCACGCTGGTTCCCCTTCATGTGATGCTTACACTCTTATAAAAAAGTAAAGCGTTGTCGAGTCTGTAGGTTGCAGCGTGGCAAGACTTTTGCTCCACATTTTGGTTCTGTTCTACTGACAACTGATGACAAATTGTAACATATCGTTGACAGGGGTATACTTGTCAGTGGCACAACAAAGTCAGTGGCACTGACAGAGTTGCTATGAGAGATTGTGAGGCAAATCTCGCCAATGAGCGGCGATAGGAGGCAAAAGGGGCGTGAAAAAGAAATAGGTCCATTGTCGTCATTCCGAGATTGAATTGAAAAATCGACGTCACTGAAGTTGAAATTTGCTGGCGAAATGAGACATGTCATTGTGGACTTCACCCTGATAATCAAGTAGAGAGGCGCTCGTTATTTATACCTACCAATGAAGTCTGGAACTGCTAGAGTTTTTACTGTACCCATACCTAACTACCTATCACACGCCATCAAATAAGTGTATCTGCCCAACCATCTCCTACTACTAGAAGGTATATATTGAAATAATCTTGAAACTACACCACAATTTTTCTATTTTTCTTTTACCAACCGGTTTCGTCTTTCGGCTTCGTCAGGGTTCTGTAATTAGTTGTATGAAATAAATTGATATAAAATTTGATAAAAGCTTACTGTATGATATTTTTTTTTTTTGAGAAATTTGTTGAAGTTTTGACATTCGTCAAAAATTAATTCAATTGACATAAATAATAATTAATTTAATTGACATGAAAAACAGTTGGTTCAAGATAACATGATAACAGTTTATTATAAATTTGAATTTTGAGAATAGAAGGTTTGAAAAAGATGATTATTATTGATAAAGGTAGATGTACTCAGCATCTAGTAAAATTTTAATTGTTTTGGCTCCTTCTAAATCTTCAGTTCGCTCATTTAGGTATTGGTAATTTCGATAATGTTTTAATTTTAAAATTTCTAGTGATTCAAAAAGTATTCTTTGGTTATATTTTGTTGTTTGGTGTAAAAATTAACCATCTGTATTTGGATCAAATTTATGTTTCGCTAAAATAATATGATTTGCAAAATGTGATTTACCACCAATGAGACCAATTGATTTAGATCTGATTTTATCTCTGTTATGTTCTCCTATTCGTGTGGAAAATTTTCTACCTGTATGACCTATATACTTTGCATGGCATGTCTGACAATTCAATTCATAAACACCAGATCTATCTTCAATTGGTGCAAAAACTTTTGGTCCACTTAAAATTTGTTTTAAATTTGAATTGGTTTTGAAAGAAATTGAAATATGTGGGTTGCTTTTTTGAAATATATTAGCTATTTTGTAAGAGGTTGATCCAAGAAATGTTGAGCATTTGTATATTTTATTTGGTTATATTTTAATTTGTTTACTTGTGTGTTTTGAAAGGAATTTGTTGTAAATTTTATCCATAAAATAATTGGTATAACCATTATCTAGGCCTATTTGTTTTATTATTTTATATTCTTCTCTTAAATTATTTTTTGAAAAGGGTATTGTGAATAGTCTATTGAAATAAGTGTTGAAAGCTGCCATTTTTGATGAATTTGGACTGAAAGAAGTTGATGGGATTATAAGATTTGTAGTTGTCTTTTTTCTATAGATGTTGAATTCAAGTTTTTCTTTGGTCCTTGTTATGTTAAGATCTAAGTACAGTAAAATTTTGTCTACTTCTTTTTATACTTCAAGACCAATGAATTTTCAGTTATTTCTACTACTAGGATAATGAAACATCCCACTTCTGACGAAAAAAAAAAAGGCATTCAGAACCGTTTTCAATGATTGATTTTGCAACTTTTCCGCAGTAATTTTGTTCACGCTCCAGCAGAGATACATCATTGGGGCAACAAAGGCCGGTTCGATATTGTCCGCTGTCCTCTGCCCTTAATTTCTCGCCAGCCCTCACCAGAATAATAACATCGACAACTGATAACGAAATTTTGTTTCGAGTTTTTCGACTATGCATAACCATAGGCATAACTATTGTTGGGCAGATCGCTGCCTATATACCTACCCACCAGCTACCGAATTACTGTAGTGTGAATAACATTAACGTATAGTATATTGACGCATACAGCTCCGATTAATTATTATTTACCACTCGACATACACACACGCCCGCCCGATATTTACCGCAGAAATGCCACAAAATGCAACATTCGCATTAAACTTTAATCAATAGGTGCGTAGTCCATAATTGGATGAATTTATTTACTTACCCGGGTAGGTAGGTGTTTATCCATATTCGGATATGAATTTTGTTGTGTTCGGATGGATTTAATCCGCTTATTAAGCCGAATACGGTTTTGATTTTAGCCGTAAGTGCATGCAGCATAGGTCATTGGCACCTGTGTGGTGTGGCTGCTGTTGACTGTAATGACAGTCCGAAGCCCTTCGTTATGAAAAATTATTATCGTTTTCCAAGAATCGACGAAATTCTTGACAAAGTTTTTCAAGTCAAAATTCCGAGTTGAAAGTCTAGGACCAAGTCAAAATTCTAACTCGAGAATTGTAATTTTGCGCTTGCAAGTCAAAATTCCAAAAATCAAGGTCGAGATTCGAATTTGAAAAATGTTGTACCTACTGAAATCGACCGGCTCTTCAGCCTATGTAGAATTTATTGTAAAACATCGTGAGCTTCACAATTGAAAGACATCCGCATATGCATCACTGTTCTCTTTTCTTCTTTCGGCAGCAGGGGCCTGTTCAAGAGAACCTGTGCTTAGCCAAACTCGTCTCTATTTCCCTATAGATCTTCCGTCAATTTAGGTCACCGCAGAACTCACTAATAAACGTTTGTCTCCCTCTTCTTTCCCTTCGCGCCAAGTGATGTACAGGCGATACTCACACTTTGGTTCTGCCGTTTAGTTTCCGCTATACAGGTTTCTCAACAATCTAGGTTACTGGAACTAATATGATCTGTTCTAGCGAGAGCAATACTTTCTCTCGTCTTTCTCTTGTTCTCTCTGCATCAGTGGCTACACACTGCATTTCAAATAGTGGGAGGCTGGGGTAATTGAATTGATATTGCATTCTTGAACATGAGACAATATATTTATCTTTGGAATGAAATTGTTCTTTGTTGATTTTGGAGTCTCTGTGTTCCATTTCCAAGCCTTCACTTACCTGTACTACCTTGGGTAACTACAATACAACACAACAAGTCCTCACAAACACTACTAGACAAACACGAACTTTGGTCAACGTAAGTCTTCAACTTAAAGGGGATTCTTCTTCTTTGGAGAATGTTTATTCTTATAAGAGGGGTGGGTTGAGAGATTACACTACCTACCAAGTTTTGCAGTCACAGTCCTCACTTAATAGCCAAAATTCCCAGTTCAAAGTCACAATTTTCAAATTAAAGTGAAAATTTAAAGTTGACATTTGAAATTTCAAGCAAAATTTGGGGTTCCAAGCTTCAACATGAAATTCCGTGAGTCGATTATCGTCACAATTTCAAGATTGAAGTTGACATTCCATATTGAAACAATAACATTTCTAGCTTCAAACTGGACATTTTGATTCACAGGTTAAAAATGCGAGTTTGTTGATGAAAATTTTGAGTTCACAATTGAAGTGGTACCGAATTCAATACCAGTGTTGAATGCGTAAGTCGGAATTTTCAGTTCAAGTTCGATATTTTGAGATGGTATCGAAACTCCAAATTCAGAGTGAAAATCCCTGCTGCTTCAAAAATCAAGTCATTCCGAGTTTCAAAGTCGAAGTGAAACTAATTTCCGAGTCGACAAATCCCAGTTCTAACCTGATAGTCAAAATTTCCAGTTCGATGTCACCATTCCGGCTTCTGGCACAACAAAAGTCGACAATCGACAATTTTTAGATTGAACTTGAAGTCGATGTTGCGATTTTTCAAGCAAAAATGTTGAGTTCAAATGTGACATTCTAGAACTGAAGCCGTAACTTTTACTACAAACTCGGAATTCTGATGTGATTGAAATCGAAGTTCCAACTTGAAAGTGGGAATTCCCAAGTTCAAAAGTTACGATTCCAAATTTTGGAGTCAACATTCTGCTCGAGTGCCTAAATTCCGAGTTCAAAGCTATAATTACAATCTGAAAGTTAAAGCTCTAAAAATCGACTATAAAATCATGAATCAAACCTTCGACTTCATTGTCAAAGTTCCGACTACAAAAGATCGATTCCTAAAACTTCGACTTAGTTTTGATACGGTTTACAGTCCAATAAATGCTACTCTGGCCATGGAGTATTGAGGCCAAAGATATTATTCAAAATTCGGACTTTGAGCTCAATACGGTCATTGAAATTTCGTGTTGAAAACTTCCAGTTTGAGAGTCAAGGTTGCGAATTTCAGTGTAAAAACTTCAATTTTTAAAGTGTAAACTCTGACTTCAAAATCGGAATGCCGAAATTGGAGCAAGAATTTAGACTTCAGAAACAAAATTACTAGTTTACAAATCGAGATTTTGAAGTGAGTAGTCTTGATTTGAATCCTTGAGAATGTTGGAGTCAAAATTATGAATTGTATCTCGAAATTCCAAAGTTCAAATCTGAAGTTTTGACTCCCAAACTTGGATAACTCCACCATCCGACTTGGAGGCCAGAATTCGTACTTTATCTCAGAATCAAGACTTCTAAACTTGTAGTTCAGACTTCAAGGTCAAAATTCCCACACAAATTCCGTAATTGCGGGACTAAATCCGAGAATCTGACTTTCAAGTCAGCTCCCTGGTAATAAAGTTAGAACTTGTCTGACTTGGAAGGGAGAATGCGGGCTCAAGAGTCAGAATAAGATATCTGACAGTGAAACACTCCAAATTTGGAAGAAAGAATTCAGTCGGAGTCAAAGTTTTGAATAAAGGATTAACAAAACGAGTTGGAGAGTTCGAGTTTTGAAGTTAGTATCGGGTCAAAACAAGAGTCAGTATGTATCTTGAATCCTTGGAAATCTTGAATTTAAATTTTGACTTGTAGGTAAAGTATGCCAATATTCCGAAATCAAAATTCTGACTTTGAAACTCGAAATTTTGACATGCAAATCATCGACTTTATGTCTCAAAACTTTGTCTTTTGAACTTGTAATTTCAATTTTACCGCCAAATTGTGCTTTTAATATTGGAATTTTAGGATTAAATCGAAGATTTCACTTTTAAGTCGGCCAAGTGAATTCGTTGAAGTAAAAATCACAATTTCGAATTTTGAACTCCAATTTCGCGGTCCACTCAGATTACTAGTTTCAGTCTCTGAACTTCAGAATTCCGAGTTTCAAGCTCGAAAAAGTTTGAAAATTTGAAAAGTTTCATTTCAAGGTTAAATTCGTGTACCAAATTCATAGAATATTATTCTGAGCTACAGCCTCAGAAGTCGCCCCAGAATAAAATTGAGACTCCAATTTCAAACTCAAAATTTTGTTGATATCTGGAATAAAAATCTGAATTGCGACAAACTTGAAAGTCAAACTCGCAAATTTGAAATCAAAATTGTGAAATTTGGAGCCGTAATTATGAGTTTTTCAGTCAAAATACTGAGATTGGAGCCGAAATTTTTACTTGATTTTGAAATTTGATAGTGGATATCTTCACTTCAAAAACCTTAGTTTCGATTTTGCAAGGCAAAATTCCAAGTTGATACGTATTGAATAGAACAACCATCAAAATGTTGACTTTGAAGTCTATATCCTTAGGTGAAAAGTCCAAAAACTCGAGAACCAAGTGAAAATTTTAACTTGAGAGTTGTGATTGCGAGTTTCCAAGTCGCTGTACTCACTCACTTATATCCAAAATGCTGAGTTCAAAGACACAATTCTTGGATTAAAGTGGAATTTTTCACGTTGAAAGTTGAAACTTCGAGTAAACTCTCAAGTAAAATTTGAAATTTTGTGAGTCGATTGATAATCCCGATGTTATGGATGATCATAATTTTACGTATTTCGCGTACGGGTTCGATTATAATTGAGACGATCGTTTCAAAACACACACTGTTTATTACTGCGTACTACAATGAATACACGGCAACAATTATCCACGCTTGTGAATATCGCTGAGACTATTGCTTCTCATCCGCTCGCTGTCTGTTCCAATCCAATACTGCCCGTGAGCTGACGGTTGATGCCTCATATAGGCCTCCGAATAGTGTTCCCGAACTTTCCATCATCTTGCAAACCCGACAGTGACTCGGCATACTATTTTCTAGGCGACTCCCGAATAATCCCATACATTTCACGTATAATTCTGCCGTGCTCTGGAGCCCGCGCCACCGCCAAATGGGCAGATGTGTCTTGATCAGGCGAGTCTCCGTGTATTGCAATGCCATCACGTATATTCTTGAAATGTCCAGCGCTTTGCGCATTAGTAAACTGCGGCTGCGGAAGAGTCTAAAAATATCGCGTGTTTGCCAGATTGCACGGGAATCGTCGCTCGTCCTCGTCCTGTAGTCGTAGGCCAAATTACTCTTAATTATTCCACTTCTGACACCGATAAGTGTCACGTATTTCGCGTACCCGGGTTCGACTAGAATTGAGACGATCGTTTTGACACACTGTTTTCACTACGTACTACAATAAATACACGCCAATAATTATCCACGCTCGAATATGTCGCAGGTACTTCGCTTTCAATCCGCTCGTTGATCCGCTCGCTACCACTTCGCATTCCAATTCAATACTGCCCGTGAGGCGACGATCGATGCCTTATACAGGGTGTCCCAAGAAGTAACCGACATAGTTCAAGGGTAGATGTACTTTTTCAAGGCAAATCAGAATCTGCCTTCGAAAATTTCCTGACGTCCCCCGTTTGCGATATACAGGGTGATTTATGTGTTCAACCGACAGTTCGATTGGCCATATCACAGGAATTCAATAATAGAATCTATTCAAATTTTGCAGGTATATTCTAGATTCGAAAGCTTTTGAACCGCCCTATTTACTTATAAAATAAATACAGGACCTACCAAAAATTTTGTTTCTCAAGTTTCTGTTGAAAGAGTCATCCTGTATAGATTTTTTTTTCCAAAATCTGATATCATATTCGGAGACTACATTAAAAAAATGCTACAAAATGCGATTCCTCAATTGTCTGGCACTAATTTAGCTGATTCGAAAAAAAATCATCAACAGAGATTTTTCATGAATATTTTTGAAAATTTGATTCAAATCACTCAAGCGCTATTCCAGGTGGTCAAACAAGGTCACAATTTCAATTTTGATGTTCTACCAAACTAAGGATAATTTCAGGGGATTTTCTGGAAACATGAATTTGGGTAGGAATCTGAGGTACCAAATTCATGTTCCCAGAAAATTCTCCTGGAATTATTTTTGGTTGGTTAGAGCACCACAATTGAAATAGTGACTTTGTTTGACCATCTAGAATAGCGTTAAACTGATTTAAATTGAAATTTAAGAAAATATTCCTGAAAAATTTCTGGTTTTAATTTTTTTTCGGATCAACTAAATTAGTGGCAAAAAGTTTAGGAATCGCGTAATGTAGCATTTTTCATGCAGTCTCCGAGTATGGCATCAGATTTTGCAAAAAAGTCTATACAGGATGACTTTTTCAACAGAAACTCGAAAAAACAATTTTGGGTACGGTCCTGTATAATTTCATAAGTGAATGAGGCGCTACAAAGGTTCTCAGTTCTAGAATATACCTGCAAAATTTCAATAGATTCTATTCATGTATTCCTGAGATATGGCCAATCAAACTTTTCGGTTGGACACATAAATCACCCTGTATATCGGAAACGGGGGACGTCAAGAAAATTTCGAAGGCAGATTCTGATTTGCCTTGAGAAAGTACATCTACCCTTGAACTATGTCGGTTACTTCGTGGGACACCCTGTATAGGCCCGACCAATTCATTTCGAATGTTCCGTGCATTCTCCAGCGGTTTCCACAGTGACCCGACATACGGTTTCCATACGACTCTTGAAAAATCATGCACATTACTCGTATGATTCTGCCGAGCCGGCGCCTCCGCCAAAATGAACAGATGTGTCTTGATCGAGCGTTGAAGGCTCCCAATGCCAAGCCATCGGCAATACTTCTGGGAATGTCCAAAGTTCCAAACTTGTATCTACACCGCGACCTGATGGATAGGAGAATCTAGAAAGATCGCGTGATTACCAGAATGCACGGGATCGCCGCTCGTAACAATAGCAATAGCAAATTCCATAGTGATAGTGAAAATTGAGGTTAGAATGTGGAATGAGCATGTGAAAATCGTAGTGAGACGTTGAAAAAGTCGTAGTGAACTGCTAAAGGTGGAGCGATGCCAATGTAGAAAATTGTTAGTGTAGAAAAATATTGTTTGATTGAGGTTTTTGATTTGATGAAATTGATTTCCGCTATCTGGCCCATGATAAGGTAACGAAACGAACGATGCAATAAAACGTAACTGCAACATTTTATGTCAGTGGCGTGATTATAACCCACGTGTACGTGAAGGTAATAAAAATAATTTATTTCGCTTCAAGAATCGAGTATGATGTAGCAGGTAAGTACCCAGGTTCAGTCCATAATGTGGGTAAAGTAAAGAATTTTACCGACTTCATGTTACAACGATTACACAAACCCTCTCGGCTCTGGACCTATATCGCGTCGTGCCACGAGGGCATGCCTGTGTGTGGTAATCAGATGTCCGACAAGACCCGACTTGGCGATAAATTTGCCGCGGGATAAGATCTACATGTATGTAGGGACCCCTGCTATATATATATACTGCCGTGCTGTGTGTGTGTGCCATCGGGAAAATCATGTTGGCCGTGCCCGAGTGAATACGTATGTCCCAATTTGCGGCGAATTTACTGTAACCGCTTAGATAAACTTGCATCCAATTAAGCAAGACTTTGCGTTGGAGTTGTAACCGAAATTGAAACCGAGCGGTCGGATCGAAAGCAAAGTTGAAACTTTGGTTACAATGGTTCGATTTGTTCCTTCGGCCAGTCCATTCTGCCGCGGAGAATATGGCGTGGTTGTCGCATCACGGATACCAGATTTTTTCAACATAACCTCAACTTGTCTATCAATGGACTCGGTACTGTTTCAGTACGCAGATATTCAATTTTTCGTTTTTTTTATCCTCAGCAAAACTTTTGAGTTTTCCGATTACCTTCGGAATATCACTTTTATTTTCAAGAAAGAAAACCAACACTTTTCTCGAGCAGTCATCTATAAAAGTGATAAAGTACTTTGTAATTGTTAATTGTGTGGTTTTCAGGATCAATGCAGGTTTTAATAATAACCAATTATTGGCGGGCAGAGATCTGGCGTTTTATTCACCCATGACATATGTCTGTACATGCGCATTAGAACAGGTTCACATTGAGGGTCTTCACAACTTATGATTACGGCCAATCATCACATCTCTCCCTTTATACAATTATAGAAAAATTAAAAATATAACAAAGACAAGAAACAATAGATATTGTACTCGAAATAAACCCACATTTTAAGACATTTCAAAATCTCTAAATTTGGCTGGCGCCTTGATATTTCTTCTAAACCTACTGACAGCTCTATCCTCATTTCCAATTCTATCCTGATCTTCAACCCTACCCCGATCGTCAAATCTATCCTGGTTTTCGACTCTATGACAATGTTATTCTCATATTCAACTCTAGCCTGATTTCCATTATCAACCAGTGCACCTTCACCACAGACAGGAATGACAGGATTATGACTGACAGTTCGAAAAACTGGAGTATTCGTTTCAAGAGTTTCATTTCTCGTCTTTTTCAAAAATGCCGTGTTCCTTCTGTAAACCTTCACTTTCTCGTTTCTCACCCAATAAGACCTCGGCGTAGAACCCTTATCAGCAATCTTTGCAAATTCCCACTGATTTCTATCATTTTTTAGCAATACAACTTCATTCTTTTTGAAACTTACTTCTTTCCTTCTAGCACTCTCATTATAACACTCTCTTTGTTTTTGTTGTTTCTTCTCTATCAATTTACTAGCTTCCTCGAAAACTTTAGGAGCCAAAGCAGCTTTAGTAGCAGGCAATGTTGTTCGGAGAGGTCGAGAATTAAAAATTTCCGACGGTGAAATGTTCAACCCTTTTACAGGGGTAGTTCTGTATTCAAGCAATACTAAATTGATATCAGTTTTTGACTCTTTTGCTTTTTTTCAACATAGATTTAGATGTTCCTACAGCTTTTTCTGCAAGTCCATCAGACTTTGGATAGTAAGGACTTGTTGTAATAATTTTGAACTGCCAATCCTTAGAAAACTTTACGAATTCTGCACTACCAAACGGCATGTTGTCGGAGATCAATATGGCAGGAATACCAAATGTCCCAAAAATCTCTTTCAAAATCCTTATACAAGTCTCAGCTGTCTTCTTCTTCAACTTTTTCAGTTCTATCCAATTGCTGAAGTAATCTACTACAACCAAAAATGATTCTCCCTCAAACTCAAGTATATCTGTGCCGACCTTGTTGAATGGCAAACTTGGTCTCTCATGCTGAATCAACGGTTCGTTCATGTTACTTTTTGAAAACTTTTCACTAATTTCACAATTCGACACAAAGTTATCAATGTCAGCAGACATACCTGGTCAATACAAAATTTTCCTAGCACGAGCTTTGGTCTTCTCTTTTCGGAAATGTCCCAAATGAACTTTACTCAACAACTTTTTCCTCATCGACTTTGATATAACAATCTTCTCACCCAAAAAGATAAGGTCATCCTTGGTTACCAGATCATCTTTTAGTTTGAAGTGAACCTTCATTTCAAAATCTGCACTTTCATCTTTTTATCTCGTTTACTTGAGGCCACCCACTTTCACAATAGTTTTTGACCAATTTCAAATTTTCGTCTTTCCTGCTTTCCTCTTTGATTTCTATCAACCTTTCTTCCCAGATCGGTATTTCCAAGTCCAGGCTATGTACTACTTCTCCATCCTCAACATGACCAACATCATTAGGTGTTTTTATAAACGACCTCGAAAGCAAATCGGCAATGTACACAAATTTTCCAGGCAAGTATTCAACTTCAAAATCGTAATTTATCAATTTCAACTTCAACCTTTGCAAACGCGGACTAATTTTATTAACATCTTTTTCATGAATGCTGACCAATGGTTTGTGATCTGAGTTGACTTTAAATTTGCAACCATAAATAAACTGATGGAATTTATTCAAACTGAATGCGATTGCCAAATATTCTTCCTCTATTTGGGCGTATTTAACTTCTGTCGGATTTAAACTCCTCGAACAAAATGCCACCGGCATACCTTCCTGAAGCAAACAACCCCCAATACCAAACTGACTTGCATCAGTCTGTATTACAATGTTTTTCTTTGAATTGAAGATTCTCAAAGACTGAATACTGGCAAAGACTTGATCTTTTTGACTGCTTTATCCTGCTCCTGAGTCCACACCCATTCAACTATGTTTTTTATCAAACCTCTTAGTGGAGCACTCAGTTCTGACATGCTTGGGATATATTTACAAAGATAATTGACCATTCCCATAAATGTCAATAATTCTTTTTTATTTTTAGGATTTTCCACAGCAAGAACAGCCTCAACGTACTTTGGATCAGGCTTCACACCGTTTCCATTAAACACTTGTCCCACATACTTAACCTCTTTCACTTTATACTGAAGCTTATCTTTATTGAACTTGATTCAATTTTCTCTTGCTCTTATCATCACTTCTTTCATTACTTCATCATGCTCTTTTTCATCAATCTCAGCCACTATGCAATCATCAAAATAAATCCCAACATTCAAATCACTGAAAATTTTTTCATTCACTCTTTGAAAAACTTCAGGGCTCACCTTTAAACCAAATGGTTGCCCTTTAAAACAAAATTTTCCAAAAGGAGTTATAAAAGTGCACAACCTGCTACTTTCTTCGTCCAATTCGATATGATAAAAACCTTCTTTCATATCAAGCACACTGAATACATTTTTATTTAGCAATTTTCGTCCTAACTCTTCAACCGTTGGAATTGGGTGCTGATCATCACAAATATTCTCATTCAGGGGAACCGGGTCTGAACAAATCCGAATTTTACCATTCGGCTTTTCAACAATGACAACATCAATCACCCATTCAGTGGGTTCTTCAACCTTTTCTATGATGCCCCTTTTTTCTAAATCTTTCAACTCATCTTTCAACTTTCTTTTACTTCATCTGGAACTCTTCTACAGTGACTACAGACCGGAACACTATTTTTTTCAGTACTATCTTGTACTTGAAATTTGGAATTTTACCCGTCCCCTGAAACAAATCTCCATTTTTTCTTACAAATTCTTTTGTGAGGTCGCAATTTTCCTGTATGTGATCAAGGTGAACTTTCTTAATCAAATTCATCTCACAACAAGCATTCAAGTCAAGAATTGGGTAGCTGTCTACATCAACAACTATGAATTTGACTTTGTACGGAACACTTTTTACAATATATTTTAAAATCACAGTTCCTACAACCTTAATCTTGTTATTTCCATAAGTAACTATGGACGAGCTATTTTTAGTTACCATTTTAATTCTCAGTTTCTAAGCTATTTTTAAAGGCAAAACATCACATTATGCCCCTGAGTCGAGCTTAAAATCCACATTGTGTGAACCAATCGTCACTTTTTCACACCAAACATTTTTCTGAGAATTTTTATTATTTACATCTGCAACAATGATGCTCTCAATAACAAATTCGTGATCATCATTAGTCTCAATTTCATTCACATTACGATTTTTATTCTTCAGCTTACAACCTACCGCATAGTGATTAACACCTTTGCAAAAATTACAAATTTTTCCAAATGCTGGGCAACTACCTCTTACATGCACCGTGTTGCACTTGTAACATCTGTATGCACCCGACGACTTCTTCAACTGCGGCTGCGATTTCTGCTGGTTGTTTTGTGTCTTCGGATACTTTCTCGACGTTGACCGATGTGGCTGCTGCTGCTGTCTTATTAGATTGACGTCACTGCAACCTGTAGCCGACGTCTTCATGGCCTCCATCTGTTGCTTGCTGGCTTCAGCCGCTTGACAACTCTGTACTGCAACATCCAGGGTCAAATTTGCAATCCTCAACAACGATTCTTGAACGGAAAGATCACGAATTCCAATGACGATGCGGTCCCTGATTTGCGATTTCTCTTGGGTACCATAACTGCATCCTTTTGCCAACGTCTTGATGTCGGTTAGAAATCTCTCGAACGGCTCATTCTCTTGCTGCACGCTTTAGGTCTTAGGCTCAGAGGGGGTTCGCCAACATAACATGAAATGCTGATGGAGGGGCTGGATCTGAAGGTTCCTGAAGCAAGGCCGATGGCGGTATTTTGGATGGGGTCAAGCATTTGTAGGAGGTTTGGCTTTGCTTAAGAGTAAGCGACGCTTCCATAATCCGGTTTTGATCGAATGAGTGCTTTGTACAGTTCCAAAATGGTTGCTTGATCGGCTCCCCAATCAAAATTACATAAAGTTTTCAAGATTTTCATGTTGCTGTAGCAATCGTCCTTCAATTTTTTGAGGTGAGGCCACCAAGTAAGTTTGCTATCAAATGTTAGACCCAAAAATCTGATTTCCTCAACAGTTTCGATATTGGAGTCATAGAGTTTGAGCATTGGGGGCTGTGAGTTCTTCTTATGGAGTCGACTAAAAAGGATACACTTCGTTTTTTACGGTGAGAAAGTGAAACATGTGTTTGATGACCATTCCTCTAGTTTTGTTATCGAGTTTTGTAGTAATCTTTTTGCAATCGTTCTATTTTCTCCTCGATAGTATATGGCGAGATCATCCACATACAACGACGTTTTGATATGAGGGAGAAATAGCCTTGGTGATTTTATTTATTGCAATCATAAAAAGAGTGACACTCAAAACTTCACCTTGGAGGATACCATTCATTTGCTCAACTTCAAGGGAAATGTAGTTGTCATGTTTTACCCTGAAAGTTCTATCTTTCAGGAAGTTTGCTATGAAACACAGCATGTTCCCATCGATCTCCAACTCTTTAAGAGATCTTAGTATATTATACTTCCAGGTAGTACCTATGATATGCTTTTTGAAGGTCAAAGAATATAGCTGTTACTTGTTCTTTTGCATTAAATGAGAAAGAGATCTCAGATTCAAGGGCAACTAATTGATCGGTGGTGGATCTCCCTTTTCTAAAGCCGCATTGGTTGTTATTGATCAATTTTTTTTCTTCAAGGTACCACATCAAACGTCTATTAACCATTGCCTCCATAACTTTACATAGACAATTTGTCAACGAGATTGGGCGATAGCTAGAGGGATCGGTTTCGTATTCTTGTGCATTTGGCTTTCATGGCTTTGTGAGTGAAGTAAGGGTAGATTTTATAAAGCATATCAAGGAGCTAGTCTGTATCTTCAGTATATTTCTTTGAGATACACAGTGGGTCCGGAGATCTATGTACTCCTTCAAAGAAACTGTAGATTTGATCAAAGTTCAAGATGAAAGTCTTTGGTGATGCAGTGATGATAGTTTTTATTGGAGCCATTTTTTCTTCCAAGGTATCGGAGAAATCGCTTTCAGATTCAGATTTTTGACTTGGGGTTTTTGACTTTATTCGTCTTTTTGCAGATTTCCGAGGTTTTTTGAAAGGATCGTCAATATTGATGGGTGCTGCTACATCTAACATCAGAGGTGATTCGGGCCTGTTGCTGTCTATACTGATCCTAGTTGAGGTCTCTGTAGTCTCTGAAAGTGGTCTTTCATTTGCTTCAGATCTTTCAACCTCATCTGGAGTTAATTGCGAACTTCTTACTATTTCTCCATTTGGACATGTACCTGCAATATGGCCAGTCTGTCTGCATTTAAAACAGAGCATATTGTCGCTATTTGAGAGAAAAATCCTGTATTGAGTATCTCCATGATTCAATACAATTGATTCTGGAATAGCTACTTCATCGTCCGTTTGTGAGAAATAGACCTGGCTCCGGAAACTGAAAATATGGTTGTGTTCACTGTCAGAAATATCAATTTTTAGGAAAGTGATTGGTGAAACAAGCTTCAAACCTAATTGGATTAGTTCACTTTCAATAATTGAGTGGGATGAACATTTGTTAAAACTAAACGTTGAGTAGGGGTTATCAGTTTTCTGACATTATTATTGTTTTAACCAATCTGAATAAAGCGATTATTTTGCACAAAATCTTCCACTGTGGCTTTATTTGCCAGATAATGACAAAACCAATTTGTGGATATTCTGGATGCGAACAATATTTTCTTGGCACCAATAATTTCAGCAATGGTTTTGATGTATTCTTCCACATTGATACCTTCCAATGCATCAACAATAATGCCTTGTTCTTTGGTAGGATAAGTAAAGGTCGGTTGTTGAGAGAGTGCCGTAGCATAAGAGTTTGTTGGAGTTTTTCTACCTGATGTGTTAACATTTTGATGATCTTCAGTTGTATTTGTTTGTTGAGGGTGTACACAGGAGTCCTCTGTTCTATATCGGACATAACCAGATTTGAGGACGCGCTATGGTGGAATTTTGTGTATAATCGATATACCGGGTGATCATTTGAAAACTATCCACCTGCAATATCTCCCGATTGCTAGTGCAAATGGCTTTGAGCAAAAACAGGTCGATTTTTATATCGAGGGGGACATCTAAAAACATTGGAGAATTTATATCTTGAGCCCCCTCGCCCCCACTCACCCCAACTTTGAAATTTCTAATGACACCACCTACCTTGAGATACATCAAATTGAAGAGAATTAAATTCTCTTACTAAAAAAAATGTTTCAAAATTTTTCAACCCTACCCCCCGTTCTTCCTAGAATTCTCTGAGTGTCCAAGTTAATATTCTTGACCTCCATTTCCCTTTAATACAGTCAATGTCATCCGGCACAGCATCAAAATCAAAAATTTTCTTTGAAAAAAGTGCCACCCAAATTCACCCCTGCGCTCCCCCCACCTGACCTTAGAAATCTAAAATGTCAATACCCACTTTGTAATACATCAAATTAAAGGAAATTGAATTGTCTTCATGAAAACGATTTTTCACAATTTTTAAAGCCACCCATTCCCCCACTAGAATACTCCAAATGACCAATTTATTGGGGGAGGGGTAGAAAATTTCAAATAAATTCTTTTCAGATAAAGAATTCAATTCCCTTCAGTTTGATGTATCACAAAGTAGGTGGTGTTTTGTTAAATTTGAGAGTTGAGTTGGGGGAGAGCAAAGGGGTGAATTTGGGTAGAACTTTTCCCACCAAAAATTTTCTTCTTCGATGCTATCTAAGATAACGCCGACTAAATTGAGAAAAAAATCAGGGGTCCAGAATATAAAATGGAACAGTCAGAGAATTTTTAGGGAAAAGGGGGTGGGGTTAAAAATTTAGGAAATATTTTTTCCAGAAAAAAAAATTAATTCTCTTCAATTTGATGTATCGCAAGGTAGGTAGTGTCGTTTGAAATTTCAAAGTTGGGGTGAGTGGGGGCGAGGGGGGTGAATATAGAAATTTGCCAATGTATGTTTTGAATGTCCCCCTCGATATAAAAATCGACCTGTTTTTGCTCGAAGAAATTTTGACTAGGAATCGGGAGTTATTGCAGGTGGATAGTTTTCAAATGATCACCCGGTATATAATAAAAGTGAGTGCCAAATCTTTGTGCCGCTAAAACTCAGAAACGAGTACCGCTACGAACAAAGAAGTTTTATGGTGTAGTAACCCTTTATCCCCCATCGATGAAAAAGGTTTCCGTTTTTACTTTAAGGGCGTGCTTTCAAAGATATAAGGGCTGGAAGTTTTTTGCTCTCTAGAAATGTCTACAGCAGTCTAGAACATTCGAGAGTATTCGAGATCATTCCACAACATTCCGGAACGTTCTGGTGTGTTCTGGAATGTTCGGGAATAGTCTCCACGTTCGAATTATAAAAGTGTACAGAGGTGCGTGCCGAAACTCGGAAACGAGTCCCAGTAGGATCAAAGGAGTTATATGGTGTGGTAGCCCTCTATTCCCGGTTTTATTTGAAGAGCGGGTTTTTTTAAGATGAAAGGGTTGGAACTTTCGCCCTCTAGAATGTCTAGAACAGTCCAGAACATCCAAAAGTATTCGAGATCAATCAACGACATTTCAGAATGTTCCGGTATGTTCTTCAATATTCGGGAATAGTCTGGACCGTTTGGAAACATCCCGGAACATTCGAGATCATTGTACAACATTCCAAAATGTTCCGAGATGTTCAAAATGGTCGGAAATAATTTGGGATCTTCGGAAACATCCCGGAATATTCTAGATCATTGTGGAGCATTCGTGATCATTCCACAACATTCCAGAATGTTCGGGTATATTCGAGAATAGTCTGGAACGTTCGAAAACATTCCGGAACAATCCAATCCATTGTGGTACATTCCAGATCGTTTCACAACATTCCAGAATGTTCCGGTGTGTTTTAAAATGCTCGGGAATAGTCTGGAACGTTCGGAAAACGTTCGGAAATATCCCGGATCATTCCAGATCATTGTGGAACATTCGAGATCATTCTACAATATACCAAAATGTTTCGAGATGTTCAGGAATGGTCAGGAATAGTTTGGGATGTTCGGAAACTTCCCGGAATATTCCAGATCATTGTGGAGCATTCGTGATCATTCCACAATATTCCAGAATGTTCCGGTATATTCGAGAATAGTCTGGGACGTTCTGAAACATTCTGGAACATTCCAATTCATTGTGGTACATTCGAGATCGTTCCACACAATTTCAGATTTCGGAATGTTCCGATACGTTATAGAATGTTCGAGAATAGTCTGGAACGTTCGAAAACATTCCAGAACATTCCAGATCATTGTGGAACATTCGAGATCATTCTACAACATTCCAGAATGTTCCGGTGTGTTTTAAAATGTTCGGGAATAGTCTGGAACGTTCGGAAAACGTTCGTTAACATCCCGGAACATTCCAGATCATTGTGGAACATTCAAGATCATTCTACAACATTCCAAAATGTTCCGAGATGTTCGGGAATGGTCAGGAATACTTTGGGATGTTCGGAAACATCCCGGAATGATCCAGATCATTGTGGATCATTCGTGATCATTCCACAATATTCCAGAATGTTCGGGTATATTCGAGAATAGTCTGGAACGTTCGGAAAACGTTCGGAAACATCCCGGAACATTCCAGATCATTGTGGAACATTCGAGATCATTCTACAACATTCCAAAATGTTCCGAGATGTTCGGGAATGGTCAGGAATAGTTTGGGATGTTCGGAAACATCCCGGAATATTCCAGATCATTGTGGATCATTCGTGATCATTCCACAATAATCCAGAATGTTCGGGTATATTCCAGAATAGTCTGGGACGTTCTGAAACATTCTGGAACATTCCAATTCATTGTGGTACATTTGAGATCGTTCCACAAAATTCCAGATTTCAGAATGTTTTGATACGTTATAGAATGTTCGAGAATAGTCTGGAACGTTCGAAAACATTCCGGAACATTCCAGATCATTGTGGAACATCCGAGATCATTCTACAACATTCCAAAATGTTTTTGTATGCTCTAAAATGGTCGGGATAATCTGGAACGTCCAGAAACATCCCGGAACATTGCAGATCATTGTGGAGCATTCGTGATCATTTCACAACATTCCAGAATGTTTGGGAATGTTAGGGAATAGTCTGGAACGTTCGGAAACATTCCAGAATGTTCCAGTATGTTCTAGAATGATTGCAAATAATCTGAAACGTTCGGAAACATCCCGGAACATTCCAGATCATTGTGGAACATTCGAGATTATTCTACAACATTCCAGAATGTTCCGGTATGTTCTGGAATTGTTGGGAATAGTCTGGAACGTTCAAACACATCCCGGAACATTCTAGATCATTGTGGAACGTTCCAGAACACCCTATGAAGTTTGTGGAACATGGAACATTCGGAGCCTTTCTGGTATGGGGCCACCTATTGGTAGAGGTACAGAACAGAATAAGTACAAAATATTCGCGATTATTCGAGATCATCCCACTACATCCCAGAATGTTTGGTATGTTCTGAAATGTCCGGGTAATTCGAGAGTATTCGATATCATTCCACCACATTCCAGAATATGCCGGTATGCTCTGTAATGTTTGGAAATAGTCTGGAACGTTCGAAAACATCCCGAAACATTCCAGATCATTATGGAACATTCCAGGACACTCTTGAAAGTTTCTGGAACATTGTGGACTATTCGAAGCCTTTTTGGTGTGGGGCTACCTGTCGGTAGAGGTACAGTAAAGAATATTCGAGGAGTATTCGAGATCATTCCACAACATTCCAGAATGTTTCGGTATATCCTGGAATATATTCAGGAATAGTCTGGAACGATCGGCCAGAAACATTCCAGAACACTCTCCAATGTTGTGGAATATTCTGGAAAATTGTGTACCATTCGAAACTTTTTTTTTTGGTTTGGGTGGGACTACCCATCGGTAGGGGTATATAAAGCAAGATCCGTCGTGGTTTTGAACACCTGTTTCTTACCAGTTGTTAATATGAAAAAGTTGTAATCATCTGTGGTTGTAATGAAAAAGTCGAAAAGCGCGAAGTACGTATACGTTCCCAACGAATCAGCAGAATGAGCACCGTTAGATGCAGAGAAACTGAAGAACAACGAAATGAAGGAATTGCGACACAATCTCATAACAAAAACACTGTGAATGCAAGTCACTCATGAAAATATCACCCTACGAAAAGCGCGAGCAAACAAGGACTAGGTTTCGCTTAGGGGCCGCGAAGCGGCCCCGGCGAAAGCTAGTAATATTCATAATATTATGAGTATTGAATACACGGGAGGCTTTGAAAGCGAACGATTGCCGCTTCCTTCAGCAGTAGCACAAAAACCGTAGTGTTTTTGTTCCAATAGATAACGAATACATTGGAAATTTCCTACCTGTGATGTAGAATCAGCTATTTCGTCACCAAAAACCACTTCACCGAAAAACTCCTTGCGTCCGCAGACAGCTCAATGCGAAATTCTTCTAGGTGAAACTCGTTCCTGTTACGAGTTGAACGTCAACTGGATCCTCCATCGAAATGCTTCTAGGAACTTTTATCGAACTGATTGCAAAGACTTGTTGTTGCTCCCACATGGACAGAAGGTCTTCAGGAATGGGATCATCCCAATCAAGCTCAAGCTGCCACAGCTTCTGGAGGATCAACTTGGCCTTGGAACTCTGATCGAATCGATTGCAAACAACTGACTGTAGAGTTGCTCCCACATTGACGCAAGCTCTTCGGGAATGGGATCGTCCCAGTCAAGTGAAGGCGTCTTGTCCCTGTCCTCGGATGAGTTGTCGAGTCAGGAAACGCGTTGTGAACCCTGGAATTCAACGCAACGTGCGCATACCCCTTCGGAACTTCATGAAGTCCATCATTGCAGCCTTGCGTTTATTCTTACGCGGCTGAAAATTGCAGGCTTTCCAGTCTAATGACGCACACGAGGGACATGATAAGCGGCACCCATCTGCGCGATAAACTCAAGATGGATCGGTGCGAATAAAGCCCGGATTATGGTGAACATGTTCGGGAAGGCAATCAGTAAATGGGTATCATGTCCACTGTACGGCGATCGGTTCAGTTGTATCGCGTTCGCCAGCTCTACGGTTAATCATTGGAGCTCGTCTTTACCGACAATCCGGGATTAATATCCAAAAATCTCGCGGGCGTTATCGTCGCGCGCTTCCTGTTTACATCCACAAAGTATAAAGTATAAATTCAAAGTAAATTGAACACTATTTTACGATTATTTGTCGACGTTAAATTCTTAAATTTCGCGGCAATAAAACTCCTTTACGGTTTAATCGTAAAATATAGACGGCGTGTGGGGGAGGGGGGGCGGTACACACCCTCCATGCCCTCACAGCTTTACACTGTCCTCGCGAATCCAAGTTTATACGGCGAAAATCCTCGCGCGCGACGCTAAAATCTGCTTAGCTACAGGACAACTTGTCCTCCGACCTCATGTTTAAGGTCCTGCCCCGCAACCCACAATTCTATTACACTTTATACCGAAACCCAGCAAGGAGCAAATAAATTCGTTTGTACTCGGCACACACCGACGAATATTGCAGTCGTCCAGTAAACGACCCGATTATTGCCATATCCTTCGGAGAATCATGAAGATGGAATAAAAGGAAGAGAGAAAGAAAGAACCCACATACAGACACAAAAAGATAATTTGTGGTGGCACTATTAGTTTTGATGGCGACGAA
The DNA here is from genome assembly GCA_949128115.1 of Anaspis maculata. Taxonomy (NCBI): domain Eukaryota; kingdom Metazoa; phylum Arthropoda; class Insecta; order Coleoptera; family Scraptiidae; genus Anaspis; species Anaspis maculata. Next base: position 72,472,451 of record OX421966.1, read on the forward strand.
TTTCCAGTGATGGATTCGTTTTACGTGCAACCCCCGCCGGGATCGGCAGAGAGGATGTTTTCCTGCTGACTGGCACTTTTGCCGAGGGATGGGTTCCGGGAGGGGTGGGGGGGAGGGCGCGCGGCAAACAATTTGGCGCATTTCCGAAATGTTACGGCACTTTTTTACGATGCAATGAAATATATCCATCATCACCTTGATTTTTACGTCGCCTCATGAATGAATCAGTTATTGCCACAAACATCGAGTGCGCGCTGGGCTAAGCGTCAAAAAGTGGGCGTCGTCTGTCAAACGTTGACTTGCCAAACGGGATCTGTCATTTAAGTCATCTGACGCCTGTCAAATTCCACCGGCCGGTGATGCAGATTCTACTCAACTCAGTTATATTGAATTGTAAGTTTCGCCTTGCTCAAGTTGCTCATTCAATATATTTGAATACTCAAAAGTACTTCCAATATTTTATTCAAAGCAATATCTTTTGTTGCAGTCAAATAACTTCTGGATGAAGTATCTTATTCATATAAATTTGTATGCTATTCTGAGTTATTCAGGTATTCAAGTACATTCAAAATGTATTTGAAGCAAGAGCATCCAAACACTTATTTCAAGTTTTCAAGTACCTAGCAATTACAAAGTATTCAAACAATTAAAAAAGTATCCAGAAAACAAATGACTATTTAAACTACAAAAGAAATTTTTGAATATTGGTAAAATATTTGAGTATCTGAATACTTTTCAGGTAGAAGCTAAAGTGCATATAGTTTCATTACTTGAATTCTTTTAAAAATTGTTTTCTATTCCAAACAGTATTTCTTTGTTTGGTTTGGTTTCTTGGTTTGGTTTCTGATCAATAAATAAATACTCTCGATTAATTGTAGTTTTTTGTGGTATTTAATTACTGTTTTAACATCAAAATACGTGAGAAAAGCATTTATTCAACTTTTTATATTTGAATATTTTCTGAATATAAATAACATTGGAATCAGTACTTTATCATAACTATATTTTTGGTAGGGATCCATGTCCTTATAATTGGAGTGTATATAATATAGAAGGGGGTTGTTTGTCTTCTCCAACAGTGAAACACAGTAAATCTTTTCCTTTTAACTGCAGTTTCGGCTATATATTCAATTCGAAGCCATTGTCAAAAATTAGTGTAAAAATATGAATATGAATACCACGTCTTTACAGTTCACTCAAGATCCATAAAAAAGACATACCTATTAGACCTTTTGTTTCGTTTATTGGTTCTCCAACTTATTAATTATCAAAATCCATTGACCATATCCTCCAACAAAATCTTAACTTCAGGTCTCCATTTTGTATCAAAAACTCATCTGATTTGATACTGAACCTCAAAACAAAAACTATTCCTAATAACAGCTTTTTAGTGTCATTTCATGTTGTCAATTTATTTCCTTCTGTTGCATTAGACGAAACACTTATATTAGTTGAAAACTTATTAATAGAGTCCCAACTCAATAATGTTCATGTCAATGATTTAAATAACCTTTTATCTATATGTGCCAAACAAGATTATTTCAAATTCAACAATAAAATGTACTTACAAACCTCAGGCTCAATCATGGGTTCACCATTATCCCCCTTTTTAGCAGATGTTTTTATGTCTTGGTTAGAAAGAACTTTGATTTCTACCAATATTCTTTTCAATCATATATAGTATATTGGTATAGATATGTTGACGATATCATTTGCCTTTTTGAAGGTAACAACACAGACTTTGGCAATTTTTTACATTTTTGAAATAATTTACACAACAACATAAAATTCACTTTCGAACTAAGTCACAATAATAAAATTCCATTTCTTGATCTAAATATTCCAATAATCAATTCCAAACAACATTTCAAAATTTATAGAAAACCAACTTGCACTGACACGATCATTCCATTTGATTCACTTCATCATCACTCTCATAAATTCGCCTCATTGAGATGTTTCATCCATAAACTCCTTAACACCCCTTTATCAAATAAAAGTTTTGAGTCAGAATTAAAAATAATAAAACAGATTGCTCATAACAATGGCTTTCCAATGTCTGTTTTTGAATGTTTAAAAAAAAAACAGTCTTAAAATATAATATCAAAAAGAATTTTGCTTCAATTCCTCCTCTAGATTCACCTTCATACCATACAATAACATTTTTTGGTAATATTTCGGAAAAAAATTGCAAACATTTTTCAAAAATCAAAAATCAACATCAATTTTAGATCATCTCTTACATTGAATTCTCTACTGGTGAAAACTAAAGATCCTATCAAACCTTTTGATCGTAGTGGCATCTTTAAACTGAGTTGCGAATGTGGACAAATTTACATCGGTCGTACTATTAGGTCTTTCTAAATTCGTTTTAAAGAACATACCAGATAATTAACAAATATTCCCGATGATATCACTTCAAATTTTGCGAAACATATTGTTGAAAAGAACCACAATTTTTCACCTCTTTGTCTAAAACCTATTTGGCTCCTAAAAGGTCGTAAAAGTATTGAGTTTTTTGAGATACTAGAAATTGAAAAACAACATTCCCAAAACCAGAAAAAACTTATCAATGAACAACTAGAATTTGATAACACCTTCTTTATTTCATTAATTCTCGATAACCTGAAATAATCATCAGATTCCCACCATTAGAGATTCGTTAATTATTGCAAAATTAGATACATACCTATACTTTTGTTACCTATACCTATATTGTTACCTCTATACTATGTCATATTTTATTTTCACACATAATACAAAATTTACAATTTACATTATACAATTTTATAATAAATTTATATTTTTACGCTAATTTTTGACAATGGCTTAGAATTGAATATAGCCGAAACTGCAGTTAAAAGAAAAAGATTTACTGTGTTTCACTGTTAGAGAAGACAAACAACCCCCTTTTATATTAAAACTAGGTATTTAAATATTTTTTTAGCAAGAACAAAAGTATTTATTATTTCAATATCTACATTCCAAAGATGTTTGCTATTTCAGAAGGTATTCGTATGAATATTCCATAGGGTACTTTTCCTTTCTTGTTATCAATTGCTGTTATCCAAATAGTTGTCTACCATTCAAATTATTCTTTCAGAATAATATTTGAATACCTGCAAACTTTCTTGCGTTACAAGAATATATTGTGAATACTTCGGAATACTCAAGTATTTGGATACTTTTGCACTAGTTATTCACGCACTCTGTAAATGTATTGGAACTTTCAAAGGTATCTCAGAAAATTGATTCAAAGCAATATTATTTGTTCGTTATCAAATATTCATATACTTTGCATATGAAGTATTTTCTCAAGTATTTAATTACTATCCCATGATATAATGTAGGTGCCTTGCGTCACTCAAATGAATATTTTGCGAATAAAGCATGTCGTTTAACTGAATATTTAAATACATTCAGAACTTATGTGATCAACCCAACATTCAAATACTTTTTCAAGTGATTGAGTAGCATCCACAAAGTATTCAAATAACCGGATATTATTCGGATACTTTTGAGTGACAATGAGTATGTATCCGAATGACAAACATATTTCATGTATGTGATGAAATATCTGTGTATTTGGGTCTTTTCTAAGGAGGACAAAAGTATCTATTCATTACTTGGATACTTTTAAAAACTGTTTTTTGTTTCAAACAGTATTTATAAACATTCAATCAGATAGTTTCACCTTACTGAAATCTTTTGTGCAATTCAAATACCGCTTTCTTATTGGAATTCGCGAGAAAAGTATTAATGTGATCTTTTATTATTTGAATATTGTCTGAATACCATTCCAACACTTATAACTACTTTGATTGTAGTACTAGTAGTGGATTGATACTTCATCACTACTTCATTCAATGATTTCGTAAGCGTTTTCAAATATTCAAAAACTAGAATTGAAATGAGTACCCAGGTACTTTATCCAAATTAGGTTTTCAAATGAATAGTTTTTTAATTGAATTGAATCGAGATATTTGTATATGAATATCTCATAGGATACTTTTGAGTAATTCAAATCAATTCGTGTTATTCAAACAATTTTACACCACTCAGATAATTTGTGAATAGTATCAAAATGCCTGGAAATATTTTTGCGGTATTCGAATATTTTTTTAAAAGTATTCCTGTTCTCGTCCGTCAGATCTCTCAGTTGAAGGAGGTTGTTTTCTTGGGCTTTTTGGACTTCGTTCAAAAGAAACTATTTTATAAAAATGCCGACGTTTCGTCTCTATAATTCAGACTTTTCCAAGGCTATAAAAAACAATGTAAATCAAAGTAACAATTACATATAAAAGTGTGGAGCTTTACATCTAAAAAATGTATATGATAATAATAATAAAATAAGTTTGTAAAATTTCTCGCGTAGACATGTATTAGGTTTTTTTTGACAAATTTTTTGACTAGCATGTTTTTTGATTGTTGTTTATGGTCTTTGATTTTTGAATTTGTCAATGATGAAACTGTTGATTTTGCTAAGTCCCTCGGTATCTGAACGTTTGTTGGCCGTATTGTTAATGTTAATAAAAATCATTTCACTTGAATTTCGTCTTTTCCCATTGATCTCTTTATCTAAAATGATGGTGTCGTCAAAATTGAAGGTGTGAATATCAATGAACTGATGATCTGCAAGAGCAGTTTTCTCAATCTTGTCAGAGTTCTCATCAATACAATCGTAACAGTGTTGTCAAACTCTATTTTTTTATATTATTTAGTTTGGCTAATATAACAAGAATTACAATATTTGCATGGGATCTTATAAATCACACATGATTGACTGGTTTCAAGTACTTTGCTTTTCAATCTGCTGTAGATAATATTTGTGGACTTTACATTGTGATATGCCAGTTGAAAATTATACTCTTTAAATATTTTGTTGATGTTAAATGAAATGTTTTTGATGTATGGAAATTTCAGATACGATATGTTTTTTTGTTGTTTATGGTGTTGTTGTGCTGTGAACTTTTGTTCAGTCCGGTTGAAAATTTGATAGATGAAGGTATTAGGATAATTATTCTCGTTTAAAATTCTTCTAGGTTTTTTAAAATTTTCAAAATGAAAGATGTTGTCACTCAACTTCAACATTTTACTAGCAAGGCAACTTTCATATGGAATGGATGGTATGATTCGAGATTTAGTATAGTCCATTGGAATGACATGGTTTTGTATACCAATTCGTTTTCATATTACCAGTTGAATCTCTTGAGATTTTAATATCTAAGAATGCAATCTCTCTGTTTGTCTCCAATTCTATTGTGAACTCGATTTTATTGTGTACGGAATTCAGTGAGTGTGAGACATTGTCAACTTCAGATTCGGGTAGTGATACTATTGTATCATCAACGTATAGTTTGAGTAAAGGTATAGGAAAATTCAATTTGGAAGTGACTGTATCAGGTATACAGGGTGTTTCAGGGATGATAGCAAAAAATTCAACTGTGGGTAGATCTCGTCAAAATATGACGAAAACCTATATACCATTTTGCAAAGTTCGGCCTAATAACGAAGATACAGCTCTCCAAAGTTCACTTTTTTCGGATTTCAAAAATTTGTAACTCAGGAACGTTTTGACAAATTCAGCTTTAATTCAGCAAAAGCTGGTTTGTCATAATTATCTATGAACCTGTCAAATTTGAGAAGAATCCAACCGGTGATGAAGGAGTTATGAGGGGTCACCTTAAGTCAACTTTTCATCGGATGCTTCTAAATTATTGACCCTCATAACTCCTACATCACTGGTTGGATTCTTCTCGAATTTGGCAGGTTCATAAATAATTATGACAAACCAGCTTTTGCTGAATTAAAGCTGAATTTGTCAAAACGTTCTTGAGTTACAAATTTTTGAAATCCGAAAAAAGTGAACTTTGGGGGGCTGTATCTTCGTCATTAGGCCGAACTTTGGAAAATGGTATATAGGTTTTCGTCATATTTTGACGAGATCTACTCACAGTTGAATTTTTTGCTATCATCCCTGAAACACCCTGTATAATTCATCACTATGTTGGCCAAGACTGGACTTGCTGGGTTTCCCATAGCTGTACCATCTAATAGTTTCTTTTGAACGAAGTCCAAAAAACCCAAGAAAACAACCACCTCCAACATATATTTTCGAGTATATTTTAGATTGTCATTTAGGCGCTTTAGAGTACTCAAGTATTTGAATTCTTCCGCGTTATTCAAGTACTTTGTGAATTTAGGTATTTGTAATGTATTTGAAACAAAATAATTTGAATACTTCTCGAATTCTATCCCAAGTATTCGAGTAGCAATAACAAAGTATCTATTCAAACGACCAAGTATCATCCAAATGCTTTATTCATGTGAATATTGTGAATACATGGAAATATTTGGATGGAAAATAATCATCTAAATGAAAAGAATAGTTTATGGATGTAAAATATGCGAGTATTTGAATACTCTCTGAGGGGAACAAAACTGTTTATTACTTGAACACTTTTCAAAATTGTTTTTTTGTTTCAACTAGTCTTTGTAAACATTCACTGAGATACTCTCACGTTATTTGGAAGTTTTTGGGTTGATGAAATACTTCTTTATCATCGGAATGATGCACATGATTCATTATTTCATAATTTTGCATAAGGTGTTCATATATTTCGTTAGATACCATTCCAAAACTTGACAGAATATTCAAGTATTCCCGCGTTATTCGCATATTGTGTGAATGTATTCAAATAGCTTCAAAGTATTCAAATGCCAACCTTGTCACTGGGAACCAGGGTAATTGTTATTCAAAAATCTACATTCCAAGTGTTTGATGTTTCAGAAAGTGTTCGCATTATGAATTTTCTAAGAATACTTTTGCAGTGAATAAATCATTTTGTGTTATCCAAATAATTTTTCACTACTCCAATCTTTTGTTTATGATATTTGAATAATTAAATTTTTTTTGCTGTTTTTGAACATTTTGTGAATGCCATTTGAACACTTAAGATTACCAAAGTGTCTGAATACCTTTGGCGTTATTCAATCAATGTATCTAAAACATTTTGAAATGTGCATGAATATTTTATAGATGTTACTGAAATACTTCGAAAGTATTCAAATACCCTTTCAAATGGAACAAAAGTAATCATCATACAGGGTGATTCAAAAGTGTCGGACCACCTTGAAGGTGCGTATATAGAAAAGTAGTAGAGTGCTGGAGAGTAGTTGTTGAAAAAATTGTATGTCTTCTAATTTTGAAGTTATGGAGGGACAAAAGCTGGTCCTCCGATCGTTTCTATTTTGGTTGTTTCAAAAGATCTTAGTGAACTGTTCTTGGAAAAAGAATGAGCACAAAAAAAATCAACCTCTGAATCTGCAAATAATTTCTGTTTTGTATACAGGATGAGTCGAGAATCCCAAAAATTATTTTTTTCTGAAAGTGCCTGTAATTAGCCACATTGGTCCCATAATCTATGTAGAGCACAATAGAACCATGAAACACAATTCATTTTGATAGAATTCTGTTGCTTCTGGTTTTTTAAGAAAACTAAATTTTTTTAGAAGGTATATATTGAAATAATCTTGAAACTACACCACAATTTTTCTATTTTTCTTTTACCAACCGGTTTCGCCTTTCGGCTTCGTCAGGGTTCTGTAATTAGTTGTATGAAATAAATTGATATAGAATTTGATAAAAGCTTACTGTATATTATTTGAAATATTTTCTTTTTTGGAGAAATTTGTGAAATTTTTGACATTCGTCAAAAATTAATTCAATTGACATAAGTAATAATTAATTTAATTGACATGAAAAACAGTTGGTTCAAGATAACATGATAACAGTTTATTCTAAATTTAAATTTTGAGAATAGAAGATTTGGAAAAGGTTGATTATTATTGATTAAGGTAGATGTATTCAGCATCTAGTGAAATTTTAATTGTTTTGGCTTTTTCTAAATCTTCAGTTTGCTCATTTAGGTATTGGAAATTTCGATAATGTTTGAATTTTCTAATTTCTAGTGATTCAAAAAGTATTCTTTGGTTATATTTTGTTGTTTGGTGTAAAAATTTAACATCTGTATTTTAATCAAATTTATGTTTCGCTAAAATGATATGATTTGCAAAATGTGATTTACTACCAATTAGACCAATTGATTTAGATTTGATTATATCTCTGTTGTGTTCTCCTAACACCAGATCTATCTTAAATTGGTAAAAAACCTTTTTGGTCTACTTAAAATTTGTTTTAAATTTGAATTGGTTTTGAAAGGAATTGAAATATGTGGGTTGCTATTTTGAAATATATTAGCTATTTTGTAAGAGGTTGATCCAAGAAATGTCAAGCATTTGTATATTTTATTTGGTTTTATTTTAATTTGTTTACTTGTGTGTTTTGAAAGGAATTTGTTGAAAATTTTATCCATAAACTAATTGGTATAACCATTATCTAGGCCTATTTGTTTTATTATTTTATATTCTTCTTTGAAATTATTTTTAGAAAGGGGTATTGTGAGAAGTCTATCAAAATAAGTGTTGAAAGCTGCCGTTTTTGATGAATTTGGACTGAAAGAAGTTGATGGGATTATAAGATTTGTAGTTGTCTTTTTTCTATAGATGTTGAATTCAAGTTTTTCTTTGGTCCTTGTTATGTTAAGATCTAAGTACGGTAAAATTTTGTCTACTTCTTTTTCAGATGTGAATTTTATATTCATACCTCAGATTCCTACCAAAATTCATGTTTCCAGAAAATCTCCTGAAATTATCCTTGGTTTGGTAGAACATCAAAATTGAAATTGGGACTTTGTTTGACCACCTGGAATAGCGTTTGAGTGATTTGAATCAAATTTTCAAAAATATTCCTGAAAAATTTCTGGTATTAATTTTTTTTTCGGATCAGCTAAATCAGTGTCAAACAATTCAGGAATCGCATTTTGTAGCTTTTTTTGTGTAGTTTCCGAATATGACATCGGATTTTGACAAAAAATCTATACAGGATGACTTTTTCAACAGAAACTCGAAAAACAAAATTTTGGGTACGGTCCTGTATTAATTTTATAAGTGAATAGGGCGCTACAAAAGCTTTTGGTTCAAGAATATACCTGCAAAATTTCAATAGATTCTATTGATGTATTCCTGAGATATGGACAATCAAACTTTTCGGTTGAACACATAAATCACCCTGTATATCGGAAACAGGGGACGTCAAGAAAATTTCAAAGGCAGATTCTGATTTGCCTCGAGAAAGTACATCTACCCTTGAACCATGTCGGTTACTTCGTGGGACACCCTGTATATAATTTGTCATTGAATTGAAAATAGTTTTGATCTAGAGAAAGTCCGAAAAGCGTACATAAATCTAAGATTTGGTGAGTTGGTATTTCATTTTTAAATGAAGTTTCTCTGAATATTTTGATGCATTCTTGACTGGGAATAGATGGAAATAAATTTGTTACATCAAAAGAGATTACAAATGAGTTGTTATTTAATTTAATGTTTTTCAGTTTGCTTATTAGGTCTTGAGAATTTTTGATAAGAGTATTCACCTTGAAAATTTCTAATTTGGTGAAATATTTCATGTAATTCTAGTGAAAGTATGGAACATGGTGAATTGATGTGAGAAAGTAACGGCCGAATGGGTATATTTGGTTTATGTATTTTAGGAAGCCCATATAATCTTGGTATGTACTGATTTTGTGGGAGTATATTATTTGTTTTTATGTTGAACAAATCTAAGGTGTCTTTCCACTTTTCAATAGTTTGTTTGAAATGTTCGATAAATGTGTTGTGTGGATTTGTTTTTATTATTTGGAAGTCTCCTCCAGATAAAAATTGTTCGACTTTTTGTATGTAGTCTTTTTTGTTTAAAATTACAATGCTCTGACCTTTATCTGATTTTGTAATAATTAAGTTGTTGTTTTGAATTGTATTTTGTAAGGATTTTAGACTATTTTCCGTTTGGGTAGTTTGGTTTGTGTTTTTGAATCTGTAATTGATCAAAGAGTCATGTAGGTGTACGTATAATTTAGACGTTAACAGGTCTTCATTGGTGCTAATTGTTGGAGTTGTCTTCATGACGTTTTCGATGTCTACAGTTAGACTTTCAAATTGTTTTATGATGTTTCGTTTATTGGGGTGCATGTTGTATTTGAAGCCTAGTTCGAGAAGGTCTTGTTATATATTATATTACCTCTTACAAAATAGCTAATATATTTCAAAAAAGCAACCCACATATTTCAGTTTCTTTCAAAACCAATTCAAATTTAAAAAAAATTTAAGTTGACCAAAACATTTTTTTTTCGAAAAGGGGTGTTTCCTTCTTCTCTACCTGATATCAATCTGAGTGACAAATGCCAACCGGTCGGAGTTACACTTGCCCAGTGGTTCTTAAAGCTTCGCGATACTTTTTTCTGGTCTATGCTCGGGTCGATGGAACTATTCTGACAATACAGTTTGTGATGAATAACGTACCCCCATTAGCTGGAATGTATCACTTGTGTAAGGCTACATCTATTCATCAAAATAGGTCTCCAAAACGAACCTACCTACCTATTTTGATGAGCTCCGTCAAGTCTTTACTTTCGCCGCAAGGCCCGTCTGGTGTCTGCACTTGAAAAACCCACATTTCGCGTTTATGGAAGCTTAAAAAAACCCCAACCCCGTGCATAAATTCAACCTCCTGACACAAAAGGATCAATTTGAAGTTTTAAAATTCAGCCCCCGATTTCCACATTCGCTCGCCTGGCCCGCGGCCTGTTGAACTTGAGATTGTCTCCATGGAGACAGACTGCATATTGTTGTTCTTGGTAACGACGAAATACGTTAACTAAACATTGGCATCGTCAGAGATACGGCGCTTCTGGCTTTACAAAACGCCGCCGACCCTCTCCCTGTATTGTATTACGCTGTGTGCGGCCCTGTACATTTGCAAACATCCTTCCGGGCTGTTGTGATCCTCTTGTGCATAAATTGACTCCGCACCGAGAACCGACTTCCGAGGAATATATATATAAAAGTCGTCGTGATTTCTGAAAGAAAACAATCATTCTAGAAACAACCGCGTATAGTGAAGTAGTAAAAGTACTCAACAAGAAACAAGTACCGAGTACAAAAGTATCGGTATAGTTCACCCGAACGCGTCGCCTTAATTTAAGGCCGGCATATTCGCGGCCTGATCCCTCGGCGCCGCTCCGATCATTAAGGCACAGACTACCAATACAGACGGTCAACCGGCGAACAGGGCGATGTGTTTCTGGGTTGCCACTGCCAGGTGGCGTTCGTCCCGAAGTGTCGCTCCGCGGTGCGCGAGACCGCGCGTCACATTCTAACCGCCGACCTCTAGAGCGGAACGTGATACCTACCCAAACAAGTGAAATTCGACAGTTACTGTGTTTTTATCACACTTTACTATCGCATCATACTTTTACTACCATTCCTACCACGACCTATTATTTATATTGTTATTCAATGCAGATCTTGACCTGCATCATCATTTATTTCTCTTCATTCAAGTAACTAATTTTTAAATCAAGACTCCATCCAAAAATCTTTCATTCTCATGTGGAAGATTAATTTCATAAGGTACCAAAAGCCACAGCTAATAATAGGTATAGGTACATAATTATATCGATACCTGTCGGCAAAAACATCGTAAGCAACAAAAATTCATTTTTTCAGGAAACCACTTTTTCTATCTATCATAGTTGGATCTGTCCAACGGTAATGAATTTCTGAATGAGGCTTTTTGGTCCAGATATATGACTCGATATGATTCAGCTTACTTGAAGCTTGATCCTGTGATGATGTTATGTTACTTACGATAGTTTGTTGGGTCCGATTGTAACTTCGCTTCAAATTTTTTCTATCGTAAGTGACACGCTTACGATGTTCTTCCCGAACCTTATTGAGTTCACTTGCGGGAATCATTTCAATTATGAACAGTATTATGATACTATATTGTTATACGAGCTTCATAAGACACAGTAATGTCTCACGACTGATTTTGGATGACGAGAAATAGGATGGTAGGACATCTTCTGAGACACGAAGAACTAGTTCGTCATAATACTCGAGGCGGAGATGGGAATAAAGAGTCGCAGAGGTAGACCCAGGTTAGATTACTTTACATACTTTCCAGTATAACTATAAGAGAGCTACGTTCTCAAGTTCTATGCTATCCTCAGGATTTAAATGAACCATTCTGCACTTACGATAAACCATAAAATATTGCAGGTGACACAAAGTTATCGTAACCAGCATTCACTTACGATAGTCTTGCGGGACTTGCACAGTACTTACGATAAATTCCACAAAGTGCGTTCATTTTGCGACCCAGGATGAGGGTTACGATATATCGAAGTAGCTGTAAATCACCTAAATTGCTCTAAATCGCGACAATTTTGTTACAGGATAATAGTTGATAACCAGATTAGTAAGAAACTAATAAAATTCGAATTTTGAACAAAGTGTGGCTTACGATGTTTTGGCCGACAGGTATCGATATACCGTTTTCATTTAGGCACTTCTAAATTTTCTTAGAGGCTCACAGGGACTATTGAAAGGGGGCCCAATAAATTAGGAATATTCACCTTATCTGGTGAAAAAACTTTTGCAAAAATACCATTGTCAATTGCACAATAAAATTATTGGGGTATGCAAATCTAACGAAGGAAGATGAATTATTGATACTAAAAAAAATCATGGAACGTCATTAAACATATGCGATTTGAAGACTCCTTCAAATATTATGGAAAAAAAATTAGAAAACTGTCTTTTGACATAGTTTCAAGAAAGAAGAGGTGGAGCGATCGACGTTTGACAGCCACATTATGCAAATTAATTCTAAAATCAACAGCCTGTTCTTCATGGCCAATGAGAAATTCATTTGAACTTTTTGTTACATTCAATGATACACACAGTAATATCCAAAGAATGTGAATATTTTAGTAGTTCGCAAAAATACTCAACAATTTTTTTTAAGCTGGTTTTCTCTTTGTTAGCACTAAGAGAATGATTTTGATGTAATAATATATTGAAAATAAAGGTGCATACAGGGTGGCCCAACGAAAACACTACGGAGGGGCTTTTGGGCATTTTACCTAATTTTTTTGAAAAAAGCTCGGACAGGTCGACTTTTATATCGAGGGGGACATCTGAAACATACATTGGCGAATTTATATCTCAAAACCCCTCAACCCCACCCACCTCAACTTCGAAATTTCCAAGGACACCACCCACCTTGCGATACATACAAAAATTGAAGAGAATTAAATTCTCTCTATGAAAAAATATTTTAAAAAAAATTTGGATCCTACCACTCTTCTTCCTGGAATTCTATGACTGTCCTGCTTTATATTATCGACTCCTAAATTTTTTTCAACTTGGTCCGCGTCATTCCAGCTAGTATCGAAGAAGAAAATTTTCAGTGAAGAAAGTGCTCTCCCCTACCCAGCTTAAATATTCAACAAGATACCACCTACTTTTTGATACATCGAATTGAAGGGATTTGAATTCTTCTTCCGAAAACAATGTTTTGAAAAATTTTCAACCCTTCCCCCAATCAATTGGACATTCAAACTATTTGAGGAGGGAAAGAGGGGTTTTTAAAAAAATTTAAATTTTTTTTTTCATGAAGCGAATTTCAGTCCTTTCAATTTGATGTATCGCAAAGTACGTAGGTATATATGTAGTATCATTTTTTGATTAGAAGGGGTGAATTTGGGTGGCACTTCTTCCATAGAAAATTTTCTTGTTCGATGCTGTGCAGGATGACGTTGACTGCAATGAAGAAAATTGAGAGGTCAAGAATATCAAATCGGACACTCGGAATCTTAGGAGAATAGGGGGTGAGGTTGAAAATTTGAAAAATATTTTTTTCAAAAAGAGGATTTGATTCTCTTTGATTTGATGTAGATATCGTAAAGTAGATTATGTCATTTGAAAGTTGCGCCAATGTATGTTCCAGATGTCCCCCTTGATATTAGAGTCGACCTGTCCGATTAAAAAAAAAAATGAGGTGAAATGACCAAAAAAAACCTCTGTTTTTTTTTTGTTAGGCCACCCTGTACAATAAATCTGTCTCTCCACGTAAATTGAAAAAGTATATTGCGACGCGTTTCGGCCTTACAATTTGGGATAAAGAGTCATCTTCAAAGCAATAAATGTGTAGAAATTGGTGTTTGTCAAAGTGAGGGTTTTCTAACAGCGTTCTAAGAGAGAGCACAAGCTATCTGCAAAATTGTCAGAAAGAGAGGAATTGGAAAGGATATTTTTTATCAAAAGCAGACATTCTGTAATTGGAACAGATGGGAATAAATTTGAAAATTTGTGACATCAGAAGAAATCAGAAATAAATTTAATGGTGGAGTGATGTTTTTAATTTTGTTGATCAACTCTGTTGTGTTTTTGACACTAAAATTTAGTTTAAAATTCAAGATATCTGGTAAAATTCTACTAAGGAGTTTTTTTTTTTTTTTTTTTTTGAATGTTTTACGACGCATCAACTACAAGGTTATTAGCGTCGACGGGACATTCAGTGGGTTTTTGGTACACATCCTCAATTATTCTTGGATTGCCTACTGTTAACTATGTGAGGCCACAGTACTCCGATAGCACTCAACTCTGTAGTCAGAAATCCATTTTTTCTGTAACCGCTGTAGTCAGACAGGTGCAGATATGGCATAGTAAGGTCGGAACAATTTTTGGAATAATCGGACAACACAAAATATCCATGGACGAGGCGGGATTCGAACCCGCGCGGTAGATCACGACTGGCTTGGCGCGGCAACACCAAAACCACTCGGCCACCGCCGCTCCTAAGGAGTTTTGATAGTTTATAGACACGAGAATTTTTAAAGACAACAACGGACCTTAATTGGATTATGAGGTTTGTGAATTTTTGAAAGGGCATGTTATTATAATTGAGAAATTTTAGGATTGGTCGACATTAATTAAGATGGAAAATAATTAAAATGTTTGATAACCCATGAATTGATTTTGATATTATTTCTATTCAAAGTAATAAATTGATTATTTGGATTCTTTTTCAAAATTTCAGAATCTGGAGAATTTATAAAGTTTCTGTTTTTTCGATGTATGAAATAAAGGTGTATATATTAATATTTTGAATTTTTTTCGGAAGAGTTTTTCACCGAAATTGGATTTTTTAGTGTATGACTCCACCCTGTGTAGTGAATGGAAATTTAGTACCCATTCAGTGGTTGATATTTCTTACTCAATATTATGTCATAAACAGTTCAGAAAAATCTTTTGAAATAACAAAACTAGAAGGGTTCGAATGACCAACCTTTGACCCTCCATAACTTGAAAAATAAAACTCGAAAAAAATGTTTAGCAACTTTTGGGGTCCTCATAGAAAATTATATACCGAGTGGAGCTGTGGGGCGCGAGTTTTGAGACACCCTGTATATTGTATATATTTTTTTTGTTACAGGCAAGTAATGTTACTTATGTCACAAAATTCCGTCGTAGATACAGCCTGTGATCAAGTTATTATTCTTTTGCTTCTAAACTGATTTCTGCTTATTTACGCAGAAGAGTAAAAAGAAGATAAATGTTTTTTTGATGCAAAATTGAACTTAATTGATTAAATTAAATGAAAAAGTCGATTTTTGGCTGACGTCCCAGTGCGTGGCTAGTACACCGCATGTCAGTTTATCATGGCAATTTAGGTCAAAACATTGCACTTTAAAAATTTTACACCTTATTGTTTTGAATATTGTTGGTGAAATTCCGATGAAAACCTCAGATGGTACCTATAGCTACGTTCCAGAACGAGTTCCAGAACGTAATAAGATGCAAATCGGCTATTGCTATATTCAATTGTGATCAAATGGATAAGTCGTATTTCCCATCGAAAATAAGATGAACATCAATCAAAACGGACATAGATTGACATAGAAAAAATAGTTTCCAGAATATGTAATATTAACTAAAAAGTGATCGAATTTTTCCCTCAAAGTAGGCCTCGAGGGGTCTTCTTGGTAGCCACGGTTTTTCGTCAGATTTTCAGGAATCACAGGTGACTGGAGAAGAAATGTATTCAATCACTCGTTATAACCACTTCATCTCATTCAAACAAAATTCGTAAATTGTGATCAAAATTACCTACCTAGCACCTACCTAATTAGCTACCTAGCACCAGGGAGGAACATGGATTTATCATAAGAACATGGATTTATCACGAAGGTCGGCCGTGGTGCTTGTATTTATAGTTGTTGAATAGGCGATGTTTACAAACATGCCGCTGCTCGCCGATTTTTATTGCCCTGCAGTACGATAGCATGTGACTGCTGCGGCGCACCGATTCTCAGTTTTCACGAGCATAACACGCCGCGGCACCTACTGGTGATCTTTGTAAGATGCAGTTGACCGTCTGTATTGGTAGTCTGTGATTAAGGCGTATACTTCGCAACTAGTTTGATTAGGCGGCGATAGAGGGAGGCGCAGAGAAACGGCGAGAGGCGTCCCTAATGCCCCCATCAATACAAACGGATGCTAATTATGCCCATTATATTGCATGCCTTTGTTTATGCATACGCGAACCGGTTCCATGAATATCTAATGTTTGCCAGAATTCAAATCAGACCCGGACTGCCAAGCCGCTCTCCGTCTGTATATACGTCGTCGTATTTGAGCTTCGTTCGGGAACGCGTCCTTATTATATTGGTCTGGTATAGTATACCTGCTTCCTATTTGCGTATGCGATAAAGGTTCAGCTTTTGCTTTTTGCCTTGCAGCTTTTATGTCGTTTTCGTCTTGCTTTCATTAACTGAAATGGGTGTTGTCTTTGGCGTTGAAGCTCAAATTATGCATACTGATTACCAACATGTTCTAGGCACTTATGAGTCTTCTTGAACTCTAAGGACCCTATCACGAATTTTGCAGGATATTGGATTACCAACTGCAAAAATACTTGATAATAGATACTGTGGTGTATTCGGCATCGTCAGGGTTCTGTAATTAGTTGTATGAAATAAATTGATATAAAATTTGATAAAAGCTTACTGTGTAATATTTGAAATATTTTCTTTTTTGGAGAATTTTGTGGAAGTTTTGACATTCGTCAAAAATTAATTCAATTGACATAAGTAATAATTAATTTAATTGACATGAAAAATAGTTGGTTCAAGATAACATGATAACAGTTAATTATGAATTTAAATTTTGAGAATAGAAGATTTGAAAAAGGTTTTTTTTTTTTTTTTTTTTTTTTTTTTTTTTTTTTTGATTTTGTTAGGGTGCATCAACTGCATGGTTATTAGCACCCACGATTGGGTTTGAGTTTCAGTGTCTTTGGTTGAATTTCTGGTTTTCAGGTTTGGAAACTTTGGAGTGTTGTCGGACGGCCCGGCACAAAACTGGTTTAAGCGCTAGCTGTTTGCGCTTTTTCCCTGATCAGGGTTTTACCGGTCTATTCGCCAAAGTCGACCAACAACACTGGGCGGTAGGAGATGTTTTCCGGTTGTCCTGGACTATTATTTCTAATTTCCCAGAAAATGCTAAGACTTGGTAGAAAGAAGTATGAGTGGAAATGTTGGGAGGCTTGAAGACGCTTGAGGAGTCTGCAGTATTAGACTGGTATTAGAGGATGGTCTTGTTTTTAGATCAGGTCAAAAATGCCAGAGTCCTTCAGAAAATCCATCAGCACACCAAAATTGCCATTCTGAGTAACCATCCGAGTAAGGGAAACTTCATTTGAAAACCCTGCCCGTTGTCTTTGTCTCAAAAGTCCCTGACAGTTGAACAAAAGGTGAGGAATAGTGACTCGATCCTCATTGCAGTATAGACATCCTGGGGGCTCTTCTTTTGACAAAATGAAGGAATGTGTCATGAGCGTGTGTCCGATTAGTACACGATTTAGTGTTGTTTCTTCCCTACGGTTTGAGACGGTTTTAGTTGCGATCCTCAGGATGGCTGGACTGATCTGGATTGTGAGTGGTCTATAGCTGGACATGGATTCGATACATTTTTCAAGAATAGCTGTTTTGTAATGATTCTTCAAGTCAAACTCAGTGATTTTGAAATTAGTGTGCTCCGGTAAATTTACCGCCTCACTGGCAGCTTGGTCAGCCTTTTCATTTCCCCGGATTCCGACATGTGACGGACACCAGCTCAGAATTACTTCTTTGTTTTGCTTTATTGCCGATGAAAGAGTATGTTGTATTTGTTGCACTAATGGATTTGTGGAGTATATGATTTGCATGCTTTGGATTGAACTTAAGGAGTCGGTGAAGATTAGAAACTTGGAATGGGGGCTCGCATGTACTATTTTTGAAGCTCGAAGGATTCCGTACAGTTCTGCTGAGAAAATACTGGTAGATTTGGGCAGACGGTAGTTGTAGGAGTCGGCTGCGGTCACAATCGCAACTCCGACGCCGTTGTTGCCTTTAGATGCATCTGTATATAGAACTGAGGAACCTTGATTCGAAGCTATGATTTCTTTGTGTAAGTTCTGAAGGATGACAGGGGCAGTGGAGTGTTTGGGGTAGCTGGATAGGCTGGTGTGGTAAGTTGGGGAAGAGAAGGTCCATGGGGCACCCTTATTTGATTGTGGTGAACAAACTTCTGTTGGGATCAAACTTAGAGAGTTTAGAATGGATTTGAGCTTGTAGTGACATGGGGGAGTGAGTCTTGGTTTCGACTGGAAAATGTGGTGGTATTTTGTGGAGAAGACTGAGTGGTATGCTGCATTTTTTTTCGAGGCTGCTACTCTGGCAGAGTATGTTAACGTTTGAGATTCTCTTCGGATATCAAGAGGGGGTTCATTTGCAAGCTGGAGCAAACATTCTATTGGGCTGGTCCTAAAGGCACCGGTAGCCATTCTGATCGCAGCGTTAGCTATGCAGTTTAATTTCCTCAAGGTTGATTTCGACGCAGATGAGTATACAATCGACCCATAATCAAGTTTCGACCTGATTAGGGCTCTGTAAACAGTCAGAAGAAGAGCTTCCTCTGAACCCCAGTGATGGTGAGAAATAGTCTTCAACAGGTTCAACCTTTGGGCGCATTCGGCTTTTAGTTGTTCAACATAGGGTTTCCAGGTTAGTTTGGTGTCCCAGATGAGACCAAGAAATCGCAGTTCTTGAACCTGTTCAATCTCCGTGTTGTATATTTTAATGGGAGGTAGGGGGCTTATTTTGTACTTTCTGGAAAAGATCATTACCTTAGATTTCAGAGGAGAAAATCTGAAACCCGACTGCACAGCCCACTCCTCGATCTCATTGATGGCTACCTGTAGCAGAGTTTGTATTTCTCGTCCATTAGTGCCTTTACAAAAAATCACGAGGTCATCGGCGTACAGAGCACCTCTAACTGGCAGCTTGATTTTCGATAGGACTTCATTTATAGCAACAAGAAATAAAGTGACGCTGACGACTGAACCCTGAGCGATGCCATTTTCCTGAAAGAATTGCTTAGATAGAACATTATTTTTTTTCACTCTGAAAGTTCTGTGTGAGAGGAAGTTTTTTATGAAAGCGACCATGTTTCCGTTGATCTTCCACTTCAAAAGTTTCAACAGTATGCCGTGTCTCCATGTTGTGTCATATGCTTTTTCAATGTCGAAAAACACCGCTCCCAGATTCCTATTAGTAGCAAAGGCTTCTGAGATTTCAGATTGCAGGAGGACCATATTATCGACGGTTGATCGACCTATTCTGAAACCGCTCTGGCGGTTGGACAGTAAATTGTTTTCCTCAAGAAACCATTTGAGTCTGTTGTTGATAATTTTTTCGAGTAATTTGCACATAGTGCAGGTCAAAGATATCGGTCTGTAACTCGATGGTTCGATTTTGGGTTTATTGGGTTTGAGAATGGGAATTACAGTGGATTCTCTCCAGCAGTCAGGGAAACATTGTCGCTGCCATATAAAATTGAAGATGTCTAGGAGAGTTTGGACTGCAGCGTCAGATAGGTTTTTTAAGAAAGTGAAGGGGATGGAGTCGGGGCCTGGGACTGAATTTTTGCAGTTTTTGAGGGCTTCATCGAATTCGGATCTCCGCAGTGGAACATTAAGTTCGGGGTTTTCGAAGTTGTTCATATTGAGTGGGATCTTCTCTTTTTCTGACTTTATTTTCAGGAATTCATTCGAGTAGAAGTTGTCGCTGGAGTGCTTGTAGAATTGATTTGCTAGTAGATTCACAATATCGTCGTTAGAAGTGATTAGATTGTTACTTTCGTCTTTTAGCGCTGTTATGGAAGAGGGGTTGCAATTGAGGCCCTTTATTCTGTTAATTTTGGACCAGGCTTCCCTCAGGGGAGTGGAACTAGTGAGAGTGGAGACATAATTTTGCCAAGATGACTTTTTGGCATCCTTCAGTACGAACCTGGCTTTTGCTCTATGTTTCTTGAACGCGATCAGATTTTCGACGTCAGGGTGTTTTTTGAATCTGTTAAAGGCAGTTTTGGATTCCCTGACGGCAAGACTGCATTTAGGATTCCACCAGGGCACTGGGTTGTGGTTTGTGGTAACAGTTTTTTTTCCGATGCATTGTTCGGCTGCTTCGGTTATGATATTGGAGAATTTTTTAATGTTATCATTGATGTCATCCTGGAGGGAGAAAGTAGACAATTTCTCGTCAACCATGTTTTGATAAGCCAGCCAATCAACTCCTTTATCTTTCCATTTTTCAAAAGGTTTATTGGGGTCACTGAGGTTGTTTTTTCGATAAGAAATTGCAATGGGAAAGTGGTCGCTGTCATATAGTTCTGGCAGAACTGTCCAGCACAGGGCGGGGCCACTGCGTGGATCGCTGAAACTAAGGTCTATGCTAGAGAAGCTGCCAGATGATGAATTGAAGTGAGTAGGTTGGCCGTTGTTTAGCAAAAATAAGGACGGATTTCTGAGATATAGGTTTTCAATTTCTCTTCCTCTGAGACTATTGGAGTGTGATCCCCACATAATGTTGTGGGCATTAAAATCGCCGACTATGATGAATGGAGGGGGGATTTGGGTGATTAGGTTGGCCAGTTCATTGGAGTCGAGATTTGTATTTGGAGGTAAGTATATGTTGCAAATGTTGATTTTGCTGGGACACCAAACCGAGGCAGCAATTGCCTCCAAATTAGTTGAGATAACAACTTCCTCATGATGTAGATTTTTCTTGATTGAAATTGAGACACCACCGCTGGCAATTTGTTGAGTGATTCGGTTTTTTGTGAGAGTATTGTACCCTTTTAATGAAGGGCTGTGGTTGCCTTTGAAGTTTGTTTCTTGTAAACATAGTACTGAGGGGTTGTGATCACTGATCAGGCGTTGGATATGAGTGAATCTGGTGTAAAAACCATTGCAATTCCACTGAATCACAGACGCCATTTTGGTTTGTTGTCAGGTTGAGTGGTGGTTTTCAGTATTCGGATCGCTCAGAATCGCTGGGATCGATAGAAAATTGAGAGAGGTCTGATATTTCAACATTGTCAGCAGACTGGCTCAACTTATTGCAGATTCTTGTGAATCTGCTTTTCGCATGTCGGTTTGTTAGGCTGGGGTAAATGTCATTCATCATATCGATGAGACCAACTATATTGTCAGTGAAGGAAAGACCTGTTTTTAGTGGATCTTTACCATTGGTGCATTGTTCAATGAAGGACTCGAATTGGTCTGAGGTGAGAATGTATTTGCTTGGGTTTTCCTGTATCGTTTGTTTTATTGTTTCTGTGTTTTCTTTGGAAGTTAGTGAAACGTTTTCTATGGAAGAAGATTTTTTGATTTTTTTTGATTTGAGTTTGTGTCTGTTGTTTCTGGAATTCGGTTTAGCAAACTGAAAATCCCCAGTATGGTCGTCATTTGGTAGTGGGGATCCCTGTGGAGAACTTTCGGTGGATCCGCTGTTGAGGGTAGATGATGCTGGTCTTTTGTTTGGTGGTTTTTCGGTAGAGAAGAGAGGAGTTTTTGAATTTTCAGTTACAATTGTTACCGTAGAATCATTTGTTTTTGTGATCTGTTGATCGTCAGCATTAATTATTGAGTGTACGTCAGCTATTGTTTCGATTGTGTTTGGGTTTTGCAGTGGAGGAGATTCAGGTTCTGTTTGGGACATATTCAAGTTTGGACATTGGTCGGCTTTGTGGCCCAACTCTTTGCATAAAAAGCAGAGCATTTCACCCGTGCCAATAAAAATTCTATAGTCGGTGTTGTCTTGTGTGATGGTAACAAATGGGGGAAGCTCAAGATCTTCATTTGGCTTGATGTAAATTTGGCGTCTGAAACTCAAAATGTGGGAAAGTTCGTCATCTTCGATGTTGGCTCTGAGAAATGTCATGTTTGACATTGGTTCGCAGCCAACATCTCTCAAAGCGTTCTCGAGGAGCTCGTGGGGAATGTTTGGGCAAACATTGGACAGAATGATTCTCTTAGCCGGTGAAATAAGTCTTCGAATTGTTACAATTTTTCCCTCAATCTCAATTTTCCCGTGGTTATTCACGATTTCATCGACATTCTGTTTGGTTGACAAGAATATGCAGATGCGGTTTCTTGAGATTCGTGATGCAAATGTGATCTGTTTTGGACCTACAAGCTTGCTGATTGGTACTACGTAGTCTCTCAACTTTAGTTTATCTACGACATCAAGGACTATGGCCAAGTCCTTGCTTGGAAACATTGTATTTATTGAAGCTACGCTAGAGTACGATAGGTTTTTATTCGGTGAATTTGAGTTTTGTTGGGTATTTCTGTTCTGGGGTTGTGACATTTTGAGTTTTTTTTGGCTCCTGTGACCAGGGCCTTAGTTTTGATTGAAGATTTGTTCAATCAACAAGAATAGAAAATAGTTTTCGTGTATATAAACAACAACAGTCCATTCCTATAGCGCAAAAAGCACTATAGGAAGAAGCGGCCTTTTTGTTGTCGGTGCGATAAGATAGTAATATGCCTGCTTATAACAAATTCATGCAAGTTTTGAAAACTAAATTGGACTCAGCCGTTTTTCCGGTGGACCGTGAATGATGGGAAGGCGATCTATCCCTTCAGTGGATCATCCAGGACGTTATCCAAAAAGCACAAGGAAAAACTCGCGGGCCGAACACCACAATTTCGTCAAAAGGCGAGAACGTTCAAACACGCGAGGCGCACCGTAGCATAATCGAACCGGACTGCTGAAAAAGGTTGATTATTATTGATTAAGGTAGATGTACTCAGCATCTAGTAAAATTTTAATTGTTTTGGCTCCTTCTAAATCTTCAGTTTGCTCATTTAGGTATTGCATGGTAATTTCGATAATGTTTTAATTTTTAAATTTCTAGTGATTCAAAAAGTATTCTCTGGTGATATTTTGTTTGGTGTAAAAATTCAACATCTGTATTTAGATCAAAATTATGTTTCGCTAAAATAATATGATTTGCAAAATGTGATTTACTACCAATGAGACCAATTGATTTAGATTCTATTATATCTCTGTTATGTTCTCCTATTCGTGTGGAAAATTTTCTACCTGTATGACCTATATACTTTGCATGGCATGTCTGACAATTCAATTCATAAACACCAGATCTATCTTCATTTGGTAAAAAATCTTTTGGTCTACTTAAAAAAAATTTTAATTTGAATTGGTTTTGAAAGAAATTGAAATATGTGGGTTGCTTTTTCAAAATATATTAGCTATTTTGTAAGAGGTAATATAATATATAACAAGACCTTCTCGAACTAGGCTTCAAATACAACATGCACCCCAATAAACGAAACATCATAAAACAATTTGAAAGTCTAACTGTAGACATCGAAAACGTCATAAAGACAACTCCAACAATTAACACCAATAAAGACCTGTTAACGTCTAAATTACACGTACACCTACATGATTCTTTGATCAAAATCAGATTCAAAAACACAAACCAAACTACCAAAACGGAAAATAGTTTCAAATTTTTACAAAATACAATTAAAAACAACAACTTAATTATTACAAAATCAGATAAAGATCAGAGCATTGTAATTTTAAACAAAAAAGACTACATACAAAAAGTCGAACAATTTTTATCTGGAGGAGACTTAAAAATAATAAAAACAAATCCACACAACACATTTATCCGACATTTCAAACAAACTATTAAAAAGTGTAAAGACACCTTAGATCTTTTCAACATAAAAACAAATAATATACTCCCACAAAATCAGTACATACCAAGATTATATGGACTTCCTAAAATACATAAACCAAATATACCCATTCGGCCGTTACTTTCTCACATCAATTCACTATGTTTCATACTTTCACTAGAATTACATGAGATATTTCACCAAATTACAAATTTTCAAGGTGAATACTCTATCAAAAATTCTCAAGACCTAATAAGCAAACTAAAAAACATTAAATTTAATAACAACCCATTTTCAATCTCTTTTGATGTAACAAATTTATTTCCATCTATTCCCAGTCAAGAGTGCATCAAAATATTCAGAGAAACTTCATTTAAAAATGAAATACCAAACTCACCAAATCTTAGATTTATGTACACTTTTAGGACTTTCTCTAGATCTAAACTATTTTCAATCCAATGACAAATTATATACCTATACAAGAAACAGGACTTTCCAGGAAAATTTCAATAGATTCTATTGGTGCATTCCTGAGATATGGTCAATCAAACTTTTTGGTTGAACACATAAATCACCCTGTATATCAAAAACGGAGGACGTCATGAAAATTTCGAAGGCAGATTCTGTTTTGCCTCGAGAAAGTACATCTACCCTTGAACTATGTCGGTTACTTCGTGGGACACCCTGTATACAAGAAACAGGACTTTCTATGGGATCAAATTTATCTCCATTATCAGCCGAAATATTTATGAATAATTTAGAAACAAACCACATCATGAACAACATTAATCCATATAAAAAATACATAACCTTCTACTCAAGATATGTTAATGACATTTTCATAATATTTTCTGGCGATCAAACAAATTTAGAAAACTTCTCAACTTACATTAACAATATCCATCCAAATATAAAATTCACATCTGAAGAAGAAGTAGACAAAATTTTACCGTACTTAGATCTTAACATACCAAGGACCAAAGAAAAACTTGAATTCAACATCTATAGAAAAAAGACATCTACAAATCTTATAATCCCATCAACTTTTTTCAGTCCAAATTCATCAAAAACGGCAGCTTTCAACACTTATTTTGATAGACTTTTCACAATACCCCCACGAACCTGTAATATAGCTGGACTGCTAATTCCCCAGATTCCCCCAACAAATTATGACCCCCCCTCTGGAAATCGCCATCTTATTATGCACCGGCACATGACCGGTACCCAAAATGTTTGGTAGCAGCCTCGAGAGTGGCTTTCAATATTCAACGGAGCCGTTTTATGTATTGATGACTATGACTATATA
Source organism: Anaspis maculata (assembly GCA_949128115.1). Taxonomy (NCBI): domain Eukaryota; kingdom Metazoa; phylum Arthropoda; class Insecta; order Coleoptera; family Scraptiidae; genus Anaspis; species Anaspis maculata. The sequence continues at coordinate 72,497,758 of OX421966.1, forward strand.
CTCTATTTTATAAATATATGATTTTAGTGTATATTAACATAATTTTTAGCTCAATTTGTTACCGATCTATGGAGATTTGCAAGAGTTTACCGTTATTATATAGAACGCTTGAGGTTCACTGGAATAATTGTCGCTCGGTGACAGTCGGTGCTTGGCTGTCAGTGCCGCGCTATCTTGATCTGGGATAATATCTTGATTTATGGTTTTGATTTCTGCGACTTGTACCTATATCCCGTTCACTTTTCATGTTCAGTAGAATGACTTTTTGTATCAAAAATAAAGTGACAAGATGGGGGGCTACGGCTACGGCTGATGGCACCTGCAAAGATTTGGATCGAAACTATCAGCGGCCATCAGCCGTATCCTCCCAGCGCTCCAGCTTGTCACTTTATTTTTGCTCCAAAATGTCATTCCACTGAAAATGAAAAGTGAACAGGATATACCTAGGTAAACTCGTAGAATCAGACCGTTGCCGTGGCAGGTGATGCCAACCCTTGAAAACAAAAACCCAACGTCCACATAATCTCATGGCAGCGCCCGCCTGGCGTCATTTCCCCCTCTGTTATCATCAGTCCAGCTATATTACAGGTTCGTGCATACCCCTTTCTAAAAATAATTTCAAAGAAGAATATAGAATAATAAAACAAATAGGCCTAGATAATGGTTATACCAATTAGTTTATGGATAAAATTTCCAACAAATTCCTTTCAAAACACACAAGTGAACAAATTAAAACAAAACCAAATAAAATATACAAATGCTTAACATTTCTTGGATCAACCTTTTACAAAATAGCTAATATATTTCAAAAAAGCAACCCACATATTTCAATTTCTTCCAACACCAATTCAAATTTAAAACAAATTTTAAGTAGACCAAAAGGTTTTTTTACCAATTTAAGATAGATCTGGTGTTCAGAATCACTCATTTTTATCCACAGATAAAGTCTCCTGAATACTATTTCCTGTACCTACATGAAATATCAAGACGAGTTTGAACCAGATGGCAACAAGGTAGAGAATGCCGACTCTCTCGCTCTCAAACGGAATCGAGTTTCAGCGCCATCTATCGGAGTTTCACATAGTGACCCTTGTTACAACAGCAGAGTCCTGTAATTTTTCATTACCGACATTCACCCGGTGAATTCAATTCTCTTATTATCCAGGTGTCCGTTCACGATGAGAATTTTTCATGACATTTTTATCTTACTCGATACTTTCTGGTCAAAACTCTGCATTTCTGAATGGCCCAAGGTAAAAAAAGCTATTCAGAAAATGTGAGAATTTGGCTCGAAGTATCATGTGAGTTAAAAATGTCATGAAAATATCTCAGCGTGAGAGGACACTCAATAATAATGAAGTTCGATTGATGCATTCACTTCAATACAATTCGAAGTTTTATGAATTTAGAGATTTTCATAGCTAGAAAATGTTCATTTGGTGTATCAAAATTAATGCATCCGTCTGATGGACGTTTAATTTGCGGCAATAGTTCACCTACGTTAAAAATACGTCTTTTCTACGTCGAAAAAATCACTTCGACTATTTTTATTAAAAAATATGTTGACTTGAGCCCTTAATACACAGTATAAAGTCATACTCCGTCAATAGTGAGTATATTTAAATCTTTTCAAGCGTTCCAGCACCTTACAGTTTGTAACGCTTTAGGTAGACTTACGCCCTATTTATCAAATATGTTTACCGGCTGATGTCAACTAATCACTTTTTAGGCATTTATAACTTGAGGTTACGTAGACTTGTGACATTTTTACTGCATCATATGAGAAGCTTCAACATGATAAAAAGGACATAAGTTCAACTTTTTTCTGAAATTAAAGTTTTCATAAACTTCACGTGGATCGATAATCCATTAGTTTCATAAGTTCATAATTATTAATTAACAATTTCCTAAAAGTATTCAAAAGCTGATGTGCACGAAAGTTTTCAAATCTAAAGATATATTTTCTCGAAACGTCAAAAACGGACTTATGACCTTTTCAAGTATTTGCCACAGAAGTATCTTATGAACTACAACATATCAAAAATTCAGAAAATTCAACCATGAGCCATTCTCCAATTTAATGTCAGAAATTCAGTTTTGACTTCGGGGTCAATTGAAGACTTTATTTCGGAATTTCTATTTTATTTGATCTCAGATATTTAGACTTGATTCATGATTTCCCACTTGAATCTGGAGATGCAGACTTCGACTCAGTAATACTGACTGCAGACTTCAATCCTGAAATACTAATTCTATCTGGGAAAACATTCAGTTTCTGTCTGGACAGTTCGTTAGTTTAGAAAGAGAGAGTTGAATTTTGAGATACTGTGATAATTATCAAAAAAAATCTGACGTTATCTCGGAAGTTCAGACCTGAGGTTGAAATCTCAGACTCTATTCCAAAAAATTTGAGCTGATATCAAAGTGCGACAACTGAGATGAACTTCAAATTCCATAAATAGAAACGAAGACTTTATTTGAGAAATTCAGACTTGAATTCAAAAGCTCCTACTTGAACTCAAAAATTAAGACGTAAACTGAATGTTCCGAATCAGAAGTCTTCTTTTGACTTCATCTTGGGAATTCAGGTAAGAGGTTGAGAATAATTTTCAAAGGTCTCAGAATTTTCACCATTATTCCAAAGATTGAGGCAAAGCTTGAAAAGTCTCAATTCAAGTCAAAAATTGGAGCTCGAAGTGAGAGCTTTCGACTTCAACTTGAGAGTTAAGATTTGAGCTCGAGATTGAATTATGACCATGATTTTGGAAATTCTAATTTTACTCATCTGGAAATATCTTAATTTTCGGAACTGCGTTTTGAACCTCACTTGAACTTGAAATCGCGGACTCACACTTGAAATATATGATATCCCCTTGAAAACTCAGAATGAGCTTGGAACTGGCTGTTCAGATTCCCCTCAAAAATTCAGACTTCATTCAAAAACAATTAATTTGATGAACTAGACTATAATATATAAGTGGAAACGCATATTATTGTGAATTCGATATACCAAATAAATTCTCTTCAAATAAAGAAAAATTGATAAATTCAAACTTTATTCTGAAAATTTTGAGTACATATGAAGCTCCCATTGTATCTGGGAATTGAAATTCAGATAAATCCAGAAATTCTTATTGGATAGATGAATGGATTGATGAGTGTCATCAATTCATTTCGAGTTCAAATCTGAATTCCCAAGATGAAGTCGAAAGTTTTCGATTAAGCCTCTATTTTCGAGTCCCAATAAGAATTTTTGAGATGAGTCTGATTATTCGAGATTCGACGAGAGACCTAACAGTGTACGTTAGAGCCAAAATTATTCCAAATTTGATGAGAAAACGTATATTCAAGAGAAAGGTTTATCCATGGGTTCTAATTTGTCTCCCCTATTAGCAGATATCTTTATGGACAAGTCAGAAATGTCACATATAATGAACAACACCAATCCATATAAACAATTTATTTCCTTATATACACGTTATGTAGATGACATTTCAGTTTTCTTCTCAGGCAACGATGATCAATCAATCGATTTACTAAGTTACATGAACAATATACACCAAAATATAAAATTTACAATTGAAAATGAAACAAACAACTGTTTGAATTATTTAGACCTACAAATGAAAAGAAATAACGATAAACTGGACTTGAACATCTCCAGAAAAGGAACTACAACAGATCTGATCATTCATTTCGATTCATGTAGTCCTGCTTCAACCAAAAAAGCGGCATTCAACAGTTATTTTAATGGACTTTTCAAAATACCTTTATCAAAAGAAGATTTTAATAACGAATATCGAACAATAAAACAAATAGGACTCAATAATGGCCTACCCTCGTTCATTTATTGACAAAATATTCAATAAATTTTTCTCAAAATACACAACCAGCAGACAAATAATCTCTGTAGAATCAAACAGAACTTACAGGTCTTTAACCTTCTTTGGTCCAACATCTTATAAGATCGCAGGCATTTTTCGAAGAACAAACCCGAACATCATAATTTCCTTCAGAACCAATTCAAAACTACAACAAATTATCAGTCATCCCAAAGATTTTCTCCCAAGAGAAGAAAAATCAGGTGTTTACGAACTTAGTTGTGGTAATCGTAACGCAAAATATGTGGGTCCGAATGTTTTATTTCGATTAACTCTTATCCACACCTATACAAAAGCTAGTTTATTTGTATTGGTTTTCAATTCTATTGGTTATTCCAAGTACCAGCTCCGATAATACCGCTTTTCACCCACAAAAAAGTTATGTTTATGTAGGCAAATGCAGCACAAATTGATACGTGATAGATTACCTTATATTGTTACCCCAAGGGGTAATCTGAGATTCTAATGAGGGTGTATCTTGGAAACTATCGGAATACTGATGAAGGTTTCCAAGATGCGGAACTATTTGCCTTGCACTAACACGACGCGCCGTGATTTAAATGAATCTGCAAGTAGCAGCAGCAGCTCGAGAGGTGCCCGCCAGCCATCCAACTGAAATTCCAATCCTGCGGCCTGACCTGCACTCCGTCTCTCTCTTTCCCATACATTCCATGTAGTTACCTCTCTTTCTATCTTCAACTTTGAAAGATATTGCAACAATGGTCGCAAAAATTCCTGCTTGTCCGAGGCATATCAGTAGAAATAGGAAAGAGAGCAGATCGTGTGGCATTCCTGCGTTTCCATTTTCTCGTTTCCAGTCGGCGGGATTCGTCCCCGATTTCAATTTGAATACAATTAACGCACGCACACACAGAGACGCTTGGGATGGACCCCGGCGTGGCATAAATGAAAAATTTAAAGCCCACACGCACCCTTGTCACTTGTGAACTTTCCGCGGTTTTTTTTATTTCTGGCTTGCTATATTCGCACAAGGTCGTTGGATAGAGGGCAAAGCTTCTCGTTGTGGTTTCGATACGGGAGCTATCGGCATAATCACGGGATTCCATTACATGCCAATAGGGAATGTATGGGGTTTTTCAGGGCGAACGTGAATTAATTGTGTGTAAGATCGAAAAGAACCATTACACTAGAAGAACTTTCCTGCGCCTATACACCCCCATACAATCCATTGATAAAGGTATCTATTGAAATGCTATAGTTACCAATGGTATTCAAGAAATTTTGTCAACTTGTTGGTTTGCCTTCGAAATTACTGAAAATTATAGGGCTAGGTATCTGTTTTGAAAAATTTTATATACATACTACGAAATCATTCGTACAATAAGTAATTTTAGTTCACACTTTACCCTTTTATTCTGTTTATATTCTTATTTATGTTATACCGTATTGCAATGTATTCTTTGTTGATAGAAACCCAAAGTGTTGGGAGGAAGTAATTTTTAAATACAATTTTCATATATATATATATATCTTGATGAATGATGTATTTCGGGCTCATTTTTCTACGTCCATATATTACTTTGAGCTCAAAATTATATATTGGGCTCATGAGTCCAAAAACTGGACATATTTATATAGTATTTTGAGCTCGTCAGTAGTTACACCTCTGGCTTTTTAATAAAAACCAATTATTGTGCTCCGTTGCCACAAATACAACATACCACAGTCTGATATTTTGAAATCAGGCTAGTTGATCCTGAGTTTTTGTTCATCCTCATATTTGACCGGAATCGGGCTCTTATAGCTGTCTAACGCTCTAATCGCAAGTGCGCACTTGAGATAAGACCATTGGTGACTGCACTGCACTGTGCATGATTGTCAAGTACTTTGATAGGTATGATTTGTTAAGTAGGACCTGTAGTGGGTCTCTGATGCATGAAATAGTTTCGTACGGCCTAAAGGTGCGTTCAGTCAGCTTATTCAGCCGCAATTTTAGTTTTAGCCGTAAGCGCTGCATCGCTTATTGGCTGTTCCGAGGAGGCTGGTTCATAAGAGCCAATGGGCGTCGCTGCGCTTGCGACTAAAATTAAAACTAAATAAGCGGCTAAATAAGCTGACTGAACGCACCTTAAGTAAATAGTACTCTGATAGCAATGTGACCGCAAACAGCTCATCTCCTGCTGCCTCTTACGCAAAGCTCCCAATTAAAGACTTTGAGTGCAAGGGAGACGGCACCATTTAACGGCGGATCTTTTCAACTGTTAATTGTGAATTCCGGTTATTTTGAATCTTCAGCCAAAACACTAGGCTGTCGCTGCTTATTATACCAGTTGAAGGGAGAAAGGAGAAACTGTATACAATCGCTTAGTGCGGGAAGCCACGCCCTACGCAGACGCCCAACATCACAACCAATGTCAACTCTAGTCCAAGAACTTGCTCACATGCGCATGCGTCTGAATTATTTTGCACTTTTAACAGGAACTTTTTTTGAAATCTGATACTTATGTATCTAAAAGTCAATCATGACGTGAATCAAGCCCTTGAAAAAAGTTTGGGCGAAAAAAGTGGTATTTGTTGGGAGGCGTATGGCATTTTCGTACAAAATGATATGTTGAGAGCCCATTCTTCACTTTGGATAAGCATGTGAGCCCGAAATACGTCTTGAACATTTTAAACGTGCTCGTGCATAATGTAGATTGGGCTCCCGAAGATTTTCGTAGAAAAAATCAGAAGTGGACAAAAAACGGCCTATAAATTTGTGAAAATGGCACCGTGGGACCGGTTCAACCCAAAAACTAGAAATTATTCAAGAATGGATTTCTGAAGACATCCAAAACTTGAAATAATACCTATTCTGCACTGTTTATTACCATGGGAACCTATCTTTTCTGGAATTTTCGCAGCTGTTCAAATCAAATCTAGAACAAATTTTGAAAAAAGAGACTAAATAACTTTGGAATCACGTTTCATAAGATTGAGAGGTCTTTGAAAACAAAATATGACACCAAATGACATTTTCCTACAAAATATTGTAGACAGCCCAATTCACATTCTTTTCAAGTCCATGCGAGCCCGAAATACATCATGAATTCTTTCGTCGAGCCCGTGCATGACGTAAATTAGGCTCCCTAGAAAATTTTGAGCGAAAAATAAGTTGAAATTATCAGAATGACAACGTCACGAAAGTAGTATTTGTTGGTAGGCGTCTAACACAATAATAATTTACCAAAATGGAGGTATGTGCAAAATATGTTGAGAGCCCATTCCTTATTTTGGATAAGCATGTGAGCTCCAAATACGTCTTGAATATTTCAATCGTACTCGTACATAATGTAGATTGGGCTCCCGAAGGTTCTTGTGAGAAAAGTCAGAGGTGGACAAAAACGGACTATATCATTGTAAAAATAGCACCATGGGACCTGTCCAACTAAAAAACTTGGAATTATTCAAGAATGGATTTCTGAAAACATCCAAAACTTGAAATAAAACTTATTCTGCACTTACACACGATAACCTATCTTTTCTGAAATTTTTGCAGCTGTTCAAACCAAATCTAGGATACATTTTTGAAAATGTGACTCAATAACTTGGGAATCACGTTCTAGAAGATTGAAAGGTGTTTGAAAACAAATATTTGTAAACAAATGGCATTTTTTTACAAAATATTGTAGAGAGCCAAATTCACATTCTCGATGAATCCATGTGAGCCCGAAATACATTATGGATTCTTTCGTCGAGCCCGTGCATGACGTTTATCAGGCTCCCGAAAAAAAATTTGGGCGGAAAATAAGTTGAAAAAATTGGAATGACAACATCACGAAAGTAGTATTTTTATTGGTAGGTGTCTAACAGACTATTAATTTACAAAATGGCAGGTATGTGCAAAATATGTTGAGAGCCCATTCCTCATTTTGCATAAGCATGTGAGCCCGAAATACGTCTTGAATATCTCAATCGTGCTCGTGCATAATGTAGATTAGGTTCCCGAAGGTTTTTGTAAAAAAAGTCGGAAGTGGACAAAAAACGGTCTTTATCATTATAAAAATAGCACCGTGGGACCTGTTCGACCCAAAAACTCGAAATCATTCAAAAATGGATAACTTGGGAACTTTATTCTCCAAGATTGAAAGACGTCTTAGAACATACATAAGTAAACAAATGGCATTTCCCACAAAAATATTGTAAACATCACAAATTGAATTCTCGATGAGTCCATGTGAGTCCGAAATACATCATGAATTTTTACATCATGCCCATGCGTGACGTAAATCAGACTCCTGAGATTTTTTTGGCGAAAATGAGGTGGAAGAGCCTGTATGGCAACTTCAAGAATGTAGTAGGTATTTGTTGGGAAAAATCTAACACAATCATAATTTACCAAAATGGCAGGTATGTGCAAAATATGTTGACAGCCCATTCCTCATTTTGGATGAGCATGTGAGCCCGAAATACGTCTTGTACACTTCAAGCGTGCTCGTGCATGATTTAGATTCGGCTGCCGAAGGTTTTCATGAAAAAAAGTCTTAAGAGAACAAAAACGGACTATTTTGTTGGAAAAATAGCACCGTGAGACTTGTTTGAAGGTCAAAAACATAAAATTATTCAAGAATGGATTTCTGAAAACATCAGAAACTTCAAATAAAACCCATTCTGCACTTTACAACGGGAACCTATCTTTTTCACAATTTTTTTGCAGTTGTTCAAACCAAATTGAGGACAAATTTTGAAAAATGTGACAGAATAACTTGGGACTCACGTTCTAGAAGATTGAGAGGTGTTTGAAACCAAATATTTATGAACAAATGGCATTTTTCCACAAAATATTAAAGAGAGCCCAATTCACATTCTCGGTGAGTCCTAGTGAGTCCAAAATACATCATGAATTTTTCTGTTGGGCCCGTGCATGGCGTTAATCAGGCTCCCGAAAAAATGTTGGCCGGAGAACAAGTTGCAAAACCGGAATGACAACATCCCGAAAGTGGTATTTGTTGGTAGGCCTCTAACACAATAATAATTTGCCAGAATGGCTGTTCTGTGCATATGTCGAAAGCCCATTCCATAGTTTGGATAAGCATGTGAGCATAAAATACATCTTGAACACTTCAATTGTGCTCGTGTATAACGTAGATTGGGCTCCCAAAGGTTTCTGTGAAAAAAAGTCAAAAGTTGCCAGAAAAGCACTATATCATTGTAGAAATAGCACCGTGAGACCTGTTTGACACAAAAACTCAAAATTGTTCAAAAATGGATTTTTTAAAACATCCAAAACTTGAAATAAACCCTGTTCTGCACTTTACAACGGGGAACCTATTTTTTCTACAATTTTTGCAGCTGTTCAAAACTAATCAATGATAAATTTTCAAACTGTGACGAAATAACTTGCTTATCACGTCATAGAAGATTGAGAGGTGTTTGAAAACAAATTATGTAAACAAATGGCATTTTTCCACAAAATATTGCAGATAGCCCAATTCACATTCTCGGCGAGTCCATGTGAGCCCGAAATACATCATGAATTTTTTTGTCGAGCCCGTGCATGACGTAAATCAGTCTCCCGAAAAAATTTTGGGCGGAGAATTAGTGAAAAAGCCAGAATGACAACATCACGAAAGTAGTATTTGGTGGTAGGCGTCTAACACGATAATAACTTACCCTCTAATCCACCAGAATGGCAGTTATGTGCAAAATATGTCGAGAGCCCATTTCATATTTTGGATGAGCATGTGAGCCCGAAATACGTCTTGAACACTTCAATCGTGCTCGTGTATAACGTAGATTGGGCTCGTGAGGGTTTTTGTGAAAAAAAAAGTCAAAAGTGGACACAAACTGTCAGAAACCGACTATATCATTGTAGAAATAGCACCGTGAGACCTGTTTGACCCAAAAACTCAAAATAATTCAAAAATGGATTTCTGAAAACATCCAAAACTTGAAATAAACCCTATTCTGCACTTTACAACGGGAACCTATTTTTTCTACAATTTTTGCAGCTGTTTAAAACACATCTATGATAGATTTTGAAAATGTGATGAAATAACTTGCCTATCACGTTATAGAAGATTGAGAGGTGTTCGAAAACAAATTATGTAAACCAATGGCATTTTTCCACAGAGCTCAATTCACATTCTCGATGTGAGCCCGAAATACATCATGAATTCTTTCATCCAGCCCGCGCAATACGTGATTAGGGCTCCCAATTTTTATTTTTTTTGGGCGGAAATGACGTGGAAAAACCTGAATGGTAACTTCAACAATATGATATTTGTTGGGAAGCATCTGACAAAATAGTTATTGAAAAAATTACATTCATGTACAAAATATGTCGAGAGTCCATTCCACATTTTGAATGAGCATGTGAGCCCGAAATACGTCTTGTACACTTCAATCGTGCTCGTGCATGATGTAGATTGGACTGCGGGAAGTTTTCATGACAAAAGTCTGGAGGGGATAAAAACGGACTATTTCATTGGAAAAATAGCACCGTGAGACCTGTTTGACACAAAAACTTGAAATTATTCAAGAATATGGATTTCTGAAAACATCCAAAACTTGAAATAAAACCCATTCTGCACTTAACAATAAGAACCTATCTTTTTTTAAAATTTTTGCAGCTGTTCAAACCAAATTTAGTACAAATTTTGTGAAATGTGACGGAATAACTTGGGACTAACGTTCTAGAAGATTGAGAGGTGTTCGAAAACAAATAGTTATAAACAAATGGCATTTTTTCACAAAATATCATAGAGAGCCCAATTTACATTCTCGGTGAGTCCATGTGAGCCCAAAATACATCATGAATTTTTTTGTCGAGCCTGTGCTTGACGTTATTCAGGCTCCCGAAAACTTTTTGGGCGGAGAATAAGTTGAAAAACCGGAATGACAACATCACGAAAGTAGTATTTGTTGGTAGGCGTCTAACACAATAATAATTTACCAGAATGACAGTTATGTGCAAAATATGTCGAGAGCCCATTTCATATTTTGGATGATCATGTGAGCCCGAAATAGGTCTTGAACACTTCAATAGTGCTCGTGTATAACGTAAATTGGGCTCCCGAAGGTTTTTGTGAAAAAAAGTCGAGAGTGGCCAGAAAACGACTATATCATTACAGCAATAGCACCGTGAGACCTGTTTGACACCAAAACTCAAAATTATTCAAAAATGGATTTCTGAGAACAATCAAAACTTGAAATAAACCCTATTTTGCACTTTACAACTGGGAACCTATTTTTTCTACAATTTTTGCAGCTGTTCAAAACACATCTATGATAAATTTTGAGACTGTGACGAAATAAGTTGCTTATCACGTTATAGAAGATTGAGAGGTGTTTGAAAACAAATTATGTAAACAAATGGCATTTTTCCACAAAACATTGTAGAGAGCTCAATTCACATTCTCGATGAGTCCATGTGAGTCTGAAATACATCATGAACTCTTTCATCCAGCTCGCGCAATATGTAATCAGGGCTCCCGAATTTTTTTGGGCAGAAATGAGGTGGAAAAACCCGGATTGTCCTTCAAAAATGTAATATTTGTTGGGAAGCATCTGACAGAATAATAAATCAAAAAATTACATTCACGTACAAAATATGTCAAGAGCCCTCAAGAGCCCATTCCACATTTTGGATTAGCATGAGAGTCCCAAATACGTCTTGAACTTTTCAATCGTGTTCGTGCAGAATGTAGATTGGACTCTCGAGGGTTTTCGTGGAAGAAAGTCAAAAGTGGCCAGAAACGGACTATATCATTGCAGAAATGGCACAGTGAGACCTCTCTGACCCAAAAACTCAAAATTATTCAAGAATGGATTTCTGAAAACATCTAAAACTTGAAATAAGACCTATTCTGTACTTTGCAACGGGAACCTATTTTTTCTAAAATTTTTGCAGCTGTTCAAAACGAATCTATGATAAATTTTGAAAATGTGACAAAATAAGTTGCAAATCACGTCAAAGGAAATTGAGAGGTGTTTGGATACAAATTATGTAAATAAATGTCATTTTTCCATAAAATATTGCAGAGAGCTCAATTCACATTCTCGATGAGTCCATGTGAGCCCGAAATACATCATGAAATCTTTCATCCATCCCGCGCATGACGTAATTAAGGCTCCCAAAATTTTTCTTTGGCAGAAATGAGGTGGAAAAACCTGGATGGTAACTTCAAGAATGTAGTATTTGTTGGAGACCATCTAACAAAATAATTATCAAAGAAATGGCATTTATGTACAAAATATGTAGAGAGCCCATTCCACATTTTGGATTAGCATGTGAGCCCGAAATACGTCTTGAACTTTTCAATCATGTTCGTGCTTAATGTGGATTGGGCTCCCGAAGGATTTTGTGGAAAAAAGTCAAAAGTGGACAAAAACGGTACATAACATTTTAGAAATAGCAACGTGAGACCTGTTCGACCCAGAAACTCAAAATTATTCAAGAATGGATTGCTGAAAACATCCCAACTTCGAAATCGAACCTATTGTGCACTTTACAGGGAGAACTCAGCGTTAAAAAATATTGCGGAGAGCTCATTCACATTCTTGATAAGCCCATGTGAGCCCAAAATACATCATAAATTCTTCGATTATGCCCGTGCATGACGTACACCGGGCTCCCGAAGAAATTGTGGGCGAAAATGAGGTAGAAAAACTCGGATGGCAGCATCAAGAAAGTGGTATTTGTTGGGAGGCATCTAACAAAATAAGAATTGATCAAATTGACATTCATGTACAAAAGAAAGAATGTAATAAGGAGAGGAATTTGAATTGGATTGAAAGCTGTCGCGAGCCCATTTCACATTTTTGATGAACATGTGAGCCCAAAATACGTTCTGAACGTTTTGGTCGTGCTCGTGTATGACGTAGTTTGGGCTCCCGGAGATTTTTTTGAAAAGACAGTATGGACAAGAACGGACGCGCACATTGTAGAAATGGTGACGTAGGACCTGATTAACCCAGAAATTTGAAGTTATTCAACTATAGAAAAATAGAAACGTCCCAAACTCGAAATAAAAGCTACTGTGCACTTTACGACAGGAACTCGTTTTTTCGACAATTTTCGTAGTTGTTCACCCGAAATATAAATGATACGAGTGCTTTAACAGTCAAATCGTAACAAGTTAACTTGGGAATCACGTTCTATGAGGTTAAGAGACATCTGAGAACATAAATTCATAAACAATGGGCGTAATTTCGCAAATTGTTGTATAGAGCCCAATTCACATTCTCGATGAGCCCATGTGAGTCCGAAATACATTATGAACTTTTCGATCATGACCGTGTATGACGTAAATCAGTCTCTCGAAACATTTTCGAGAAAAAATGTAGAGTGGAATAATCCAGACGACAAATCTCAAAAGGAAGTACATCGGAAGGTGACAAATAATATAAATACGTGAACAAATGCATTTTCTTTTCAAATTATGCCGGGAGCTCAAAATACATCATGTACATTTAGAAATATATATATATTTGAAAACCAACATTGGCGATGGGATTACCTGAAAATTACGTCCTAAAATGTCATGAGACGTCCAACAATGTGAATCTGTGTAGAAAATATTTTTTTTTACATTGTTTGTCACAAAATATGCCGCGAGCCCGAAATACATCATCCATCAAGATATATATATATATATATATATATATCTTGATGGATGATGTATTTCGGGCTCGCGGCATATTTTGTGACAAACAATGTAAAAAAAAATATTTTTTACACAGATTCACATTGATGGACGTCTCATGACATTTTAGGACGTAATTTTCAGGTAATCCCATCGCCAATGTTGGTTTTCAAATATATATATATTTCTAAATGTACATGATGTATTTTGAGCTCCCGGCATAATTTGAAAAAAAAATGCATTTGTTCACGTATTTATATTATTTGTCACCTTCCAATGTACTTCCTTTTGAGATTTGTCGTCTGGATTATTCCACTCTACATTTTTTCTCGAAAATGTTTCGAGAGACTGATTTACGTCATACACGGTCATGATCGAAAAGTTCATAATGTATATCGGACTCACATGGGCTCATCGAGAATGTGAATTGGGCTCTATACAACAATTTGCGAAATTACGCCCATTGTTTATGAATTTATGTTCTCAGATGTCTCTTAACCTCATAGAACGTGATTCCCAAGTTAACTTGTTACGATTTGACTGTTAAAGCACTCGTATCATTTATATTTCGGGTGAACAACTACGAAAATTGTCGAAAAAACGAGTTCCTGTCGTAAAGTGCACAGTAGCTTTTATTTCGAGTTTGGGACGTTTCCATTTTTCTATAGTTGAATAACTTCAAATTTCTGGGTGATTCAGGTCCTACGTCACCATTTCTACAATGTGCGCGTCCGTTCTTGTCCATACTGTCTTTTCAAAAAAATCTCCGGGAGCCCAAACTACGTCATACACGAGCACGACCAAAACGTTCAGAACGTATTTTGGGCTCACATGTTCATCAAAAATGTGAAATGGGCTCGCGACAGCTTTCAATCCAATTCAAATTCCTCTCCTTATTACATTCTTTCTTTTGTACATGAATGTCAATTTGATCAATTCTTATTTTGTTAGATGCCTCCCAACAATAAATACCACTTTCTTGATGCTGCCATCCGAGTTTTTCTACCTCATTTTCGCCCACAATTTCTTCGGGAGCCCGGTGTACGTCATGCACGGGCATAATCGAAGAATTTATGATGTATTTTGGGCTCACATGGGCTTATCAAGAATGTGAATGAGCTCTCCGCAAAATTTTTTAACGCTGAGTTCTCCCTGTAAAGTGCACAATAGGTTCGATTTCGAAGTTGGGATGTTTTCAGTAATCCATTCTTGAATAATTTTGAGTTTCTGGGTCGAACAGGTCTCACGTTGCTATTTCTAAAATGTTATGTACCGTTTTTGTCCACTTTTGACTTTTTTCCACAAAATCCTTCGGGAGCCCAATCCACATTAAGCACGAACATGATTGAAAAGCTCAAGACGTATTTCGGGCTCACATGCTTATCCAAAATGTGGAATGGGCTCTCTACATATTTTGTACATAAATGCCATTTCTTTGATAATTATTTTGTTAGATGGTCCCCAACAAATACTACATTCTTGAAGTTACCATCCAGGTTTTTCCACCTCATTTCTGCCAAAGAAAAATTTTGGGAGCCTTAATTACGTCATGCGCGGGATGGATGGAAGAATTCATGATGTATTTCGGGCTCACATGGACTCATCGAGAATGTGAATTGAGCTCTCTGCAATATTTTATGGAAAAATGACATTTATTTACATAATTTGTATCCAAACACCTCTCAATTTTCTTTGACGTGATTTGCAACTTATTTTGTCACATTTTCAAAATTTATCATAGATTCGTTTTGAACAGCTGCAAAAATTTTAGAAAAAATAGGTTCCCGTTGCAAAGTACAGAATAGGTTTTATTTCAAGTTTTAGATGTTTTCAGAAATCCATTCTTGAATAATTTTGAGTTTTTGGGTCAGAGAGGTCTCACTGTGCCATTTCTGCAATGATATAGTCCGTTTCTGGCCACTTTTGACTTTCTTCCACGAAAACCCTCGAGAGTCCAATCTACATTCTGCACGAACACGATTGAAAAGTTCAAGACGTATTTTGGACTCTCATACTAATCCAAAATGTGGAATGGGCTCTTGACATATTTTGTACGTGAATGTAATTTTTTGATTTATTATTCTGTCAGATGCTTCCCAACAAATATTACATTTTTGAAGGACCATCCGGGTTTTTCCACCTCATTTCTGCCCAAAAAAATTCGGGAGCCCTGATTACATATTGCGCGAGCTGGATGAAAGAGTTCATGATGTATTTCAGGCTCACATGGACTCATCGAGAATGTGAATTGAGCTCTCTACAATGTTTTGTGGAAAAATGCCATTTGTTTACATAATTTGTTTTCAAACACCTCTCAATCTTCTATAACGTGATAAGCAACTTATTTCGTCACAGTCTCAAAATTTATCATAGATGTGTTTTGAACAGCTGCAAAAATTGTAGAAAAAATAGGTTCCCAGTTGTAAAGTGCAAAATAGGGTTTATTTCAAGTTTTGATTGTTTTCAGAAATCCATTTTTGAATAATTTTGAGTTTTGGTGTCAAACAGGTCTCACGGTGCTATTTCTGTAATGATATAGTCGTTTTCTGGCCACTCTTGACTTTTTTTCACAAAAACCTTCGGGAGCCCAATTTACGTTATACACGAGCACTATTGAAGTGTTCAAGACCTATTTCGGGCTCACATGATCATCCAAAATATGAAATGGGCTCTCGACATATTTTGCACATAACTGTCATTCTGGTAAATTATTATTGTGTTATACGCCTACCAACAAATACTACTTTCGTGATGTTGTCATTCCGGTTTTTTAACTTATTCTCCGCCCAAAAATTTGTCGGGAGCCGTAATAACGTCATGCACAGGCTCGACAAAAAAATTCATGATGTATTTTGGGCTCACATGGACTCACCGAGAATGTAAATTGGGCTCTCTATGATATTTTGTGAAAAAATGCCATTTGTTTATAACTATTTGTTTTCGAACACCTCTCAATCTTCTAGAACGTTAGTCCCAAGTTATTCCGTCACATTTCACAAAATTTGTCCTAAATTTGGTTTGAACAGCTGCAAAAATTTTAAAACAAGATAGGTTCTTATTGTAAAGTGCAGAATGGGTTTTATTTCAAGTTTTGGATGTTTTCAGAAATCCATATTCTTGAATAATTTTAAGTTTTTGTGTCAAACAGGTCTCACGGTGCTATTTTTCCAATGAAATAGTCCGTTTTCATCCCCTCCTGACTTTTGTCATGAAAACTTCCCGCAGTCCAATCTACATCATGCACGAGCACGATTGAAGTGTACAAGACGTATTTCGGGCTCACATGCTCATTCAAAATGTGGAATGGACTCTCGACATATTTTGTACATGAATGTCATTTTTTCAATAACTATTTTGTCAGATGCTTCCCAACAAATATCATATTGTTGAAGTTACCATTCAGGTTTTTCCACGTCATTTCCGCCCAAAAAAAAAAAATTGGGAGCCCTAATCACGTATTGCGCGGGCTGGATGAAAGAATTCATGATGTATTTCGGGCTCACATCGAGAATGTGAATTGAGCTCTGTGGAAAAATGCCATTGGTTTACATAATTTGTTTTCGAACACCTCTCAATCTTCTATAACGTGATAGGCAAGTTATTTCGTCACATTTTCAAAATCTATCATAGATGTGTTTTAAACAGCTGCAAAAATTGTAGAAAAAATAGGTTCCCGTTGTAAAGTGCAGAATAGGGTTTATTTCAAGTTTTGGATGTTTTCAGAAATCCATTTTTGAATAATTTTGAGTTTTTGGGTCAAACAGGTCTCACGGTGCTATTTCTACAATGATATAGTCGGTTTCTGACAGTTTGTGTCCACTTTTGACTTTTTTTTTTTCACAAAAACCCTCACGAGCCCAATCTACGTTATACACGAGCACGATTGAAGTGTTCAAGACGTATTTCGGGCTCACATGCTCATCCAAAATATGAAATGGGCTCTCGACATATTTTGCACATAACTGCCATTCTGGTGGATTAGAGGGTAAGTTATTATCGTGTTAGACGCCTACCACCAAATACTACTTTCGTGATGTTGTCATTCTGGCTTTTTCACTAATTCTCCGCCCAAAATTTTTTCGGGAGACTGATTTACGTCATGCACGGGCTCGACAAAAAAATTCATGATGTATTTCGGGCTCACATGGACTCGCCGAGAATGTGAATTGGGCTATCTGCCATATTTTGTGGAAAAATGCCATTTGTTTACATAATTTGTTTTCAAACACCTCTCAATCTTCTATGACGTGATAAGCAAGTTATTTCGTCACAGTTTGAAAATTTATCATTGATTAGTTTTGAACAGCTGCAAAAATTGTAGAAAAAATAGGTTCCCCGTTGTAAAGTGCAGAACAGGGTTTATTTCAAGTTTTGGATGTTTTAAAAAATCCATTTTTGAATAATTTTGAGTTTTTGTGTCAAACAGGTCTCACGGTGCTATTTCTACAATGATATAGTGCTTTTCTGGCAACTTTTGACTTTTTTCACAGAAACCTTTGGGAGCCCAATCTACGTTATACACGAGCACGATTGAAGTGTTCAAGATGTATTTCATGCTCACATGCTTATCCAAACTATGGAATGGGCTTTCGACATATGCACAAAACAGCCATTCTGGCAAATTATTATTGTGTTAGAGGCCTACCAACAAATACCACTTTCGGGATGTTGTCATTCCGGTTTTGCAACTTGTTCTCCGGCCAACATTTTTTCGGGAGCCTGATTAACGCCATGCACGGGCTCAACAGAAAAATTCATGATGTATTTTGGACTCACTAGGACTCACCGAGAATGTGAATTGGGCTCTCTATAATATTTTGTGGAAAAATGCCATTTGTTCATAAATATTTGGTTTCAAATACCTCTCAATCTTCTAGAACGTGAGTCCCAAGTTATTCTGTCACATTTTTCAAAATTTGTCCTGAATTTGATTTGAACAACTGCAAAAAATTTGAAAAAGATAGGTTCCCGTTGTAAAGTGCAGAATGGGTTTTATTTCAAGTTTCTGTTTTCAGAAATCCATTCTTGAATAATTTTATGTTTTTGATTCAAACAAGTCTCACGGTGCTATTTTTCCAACAAAATAGTCCGTTTTTGTTCTCTTAAGACTTTTTTTCATGAAAACCTTCGGCAGCCGAATCTAAATCATGCACGAGCACGCTTGAAGTGTACAAGACGTATTTCGGGCTCACATGCTCATCCAAAATGAGGAATGGGCTGTCAACATATTTTGCACATACCTGCCATTTTGGTAAATTATGATTGTGTTAGATTTTTCCCAACAAATACCTACTACATTCTTGAAGTTGCCATACAGGCTCTTCCACCTCATTTTCGCCAAAAAAATCTCAGGAGTCTGATTTACGTCACGCATGGGCATGATGTAAAAATTCATGATGTATTTCGGACTCACATGGACTCATCGAGAATTCAATTTGTGATGTTTACAATATTTTTGTGGGAAATGCCATTTGTTTACCTATGTATGTTCTAAGACGTCTTTCAATCTTAGAGAATAAAATTCCCAAGTTATCCATTTTTGAATGATTTCGAGTTTTTGGGTCGAACAGGTCCCACGGTGCTATTTTCTATAATGATAAAGACCGTTTTTTGTCCACTTCCGACTTTTTTTACAAAAACCTTCGGGAGCCTAATCTACATTATGCACGAGCACGATTGAGATATTCAAGACGTATTTCGGGCTCACATGCTTATGCAAAATGAGGAATGGGCTCTCAACATATTTTGCACATACCTGCCATTTTGTAAATTAATAGTCTGTTAGACACCTACCAATAAAAATACTACTTTCGTGATGTTGTCATTCCAATTTTTTCAACTTATTTTCCGCCCAAATTTTTTTTCGGGAGCCTGATAAACGTCATGCACGGGCTCGACGAAAGAATCCATAATGTATTTCGGGCTCACATGGATTCATCGAGAATGTGAATTTGGCTCTCTACAATATTTTGTAAAAAAATGCCATTTGTTTACAAATATTTGTTTTCAAACACCTCTCAATCTTCTAGAACGTGATTCCCAAGTTATTGAGTCACATTTTCAAAAATGTATCCTAGATTTGGTTTGAACAGCTGCAAAAATTTCAGAAAAGATAGGTTATCGTGTGTAAGTGCAGAATAAGTTTTATTTCAAGTTTTGGATGTTTTCAGAAATCCATTCTTGAATAATTCCAAGTTTTTTAGTTGGACAGGTCCCATGGTGCTATTTTTACAATGATATAGTCCGTTTTTGTCCACTTCTGACTTTTCTCACAAGAACCTTCGGGAGCCCAATCTACATTATGTACGAGTACGATTGAAATATTCAAGACGTATTTGGAGCTCACATGCTTATCCAAAATAAGGAATGGGCTCTCAACATATTTTGCACATACCTGCCATTTTGGTAAATTATTATTGTGTTAGACGCCTACCAACAAATACTACTTTCGTGACGTTGTCATTCTGATAATTTCAACTTATTTTTCGCTCAAAATTTTCTAGGGAGCCTAATTTACGTCATGCACGGGCTCGACGAAAGAATTCATGATGTATTTCGGGCTCGCATGGACTTGAAAAGAATGTGAATTGGGCTGTCTACAATATTTTGTAGAAAAATGCCATTTGGTGTCATATTTTGTTTTCAAAGACCTCTCAATCTTATGAAACGTGATTCCAAAGTTATTTAGTCTCTTTTTTCAAAATTTGTCCTAGATTTGATTTGAACAGCTGCGAAAATTCCAGAAAAGATAGGTTCCCATGGTAATAAACAGTGCAGAATAGGTATTATTTCAAGTTTTGGATGTCTTCAGAAATCCATTCTTGAATAATTTCTAGTTTTTGGGTTGAACCGGTCCCACGGTGCCATTTTTACAAATTTATAGGCCGTTTTTTGTCCACTTCTGATTTTTTCTACGAAAATCTTCGGGAGCCCAATCTACATTATGCACGAGCACGTTTAAAATGTTCAAGACGTATTTCGGGCTCACATGCTTATCCAAAGTGAAGAATGGGCTCTCAACATATCATTTTGTACAAAAATGCCATACGCCTCCCAACAAATACCACTTTTTTCGCCCAAACTTTTTTCAAGGGCTTGATTCACGTCATATGATTGACTTCTAGATACATAAGTATCAGATTTCAAAAAAGTTCCTGTTAAAAGTGCAAAATA
This sequence comes from Anaspis maculata, assembly GCA_949128115.1. Lineage (NCBI taxonomy): Eukaryota > Metazoa > Arthropoda > Insecta > Coleoptera > Scraptiidae > Anaspis > Anaspis maculata. Next base: position 72,518,399 of record OX421966.1, read on the forward strand.
ATTCAGACGCATGCGCATGTGAGCAAGTTCTTGGACTAGAGTTGACATTGGTTGTGATGTTGGGCGTCTGCGTAGGGCGTGGCTTCTCGCACTAAGCGATTGTATACAGTTTCTCCTTTCTCCCTTCAACTGGTATAATAAGCAGCGACAGCCTAGTGTTTTGGCTGAAGACTCAAAATAACCGGAATTGACAATTAACAGTTGAAAAGATCCGCCGTTAAATGGTGCCGTCTCCCTTGCACTCAAAGTGTTTAATTGGGAGCTTTGCGTAAGAGGCAGCAGGAGATGAGCTGTTTGCGGTCACATTGCTATCAGAGTACTATTTACTTAAGGTGCGTTCAGTCAGCTTATTTAGCCGCAAGTTTTAATTTTAGTCGCAAGCGCAGCGACGCCCATTGGCTCTTATGAACCAGCCTCCTCGGAACAGCCAATAAGCGATGCAGCGCTTACGGCTAGAACTAAAATTGCGGCTGAATAAGCTGACTGAACGCACCTTTAGGCCGTACGAAACTATTTCATGCATCAGAGACCCACTACAGGTCCTACTTAACAAATCATACCTATCAAAGTACTTGACAATCATGCACAGTGCGAGTGCAGTCACCAATGGTCTTATCTCAAGTGCGCACTTGCGATTAGAGCGTTAGACAGCTATAAGAGCCCGATTCCGGTCAAATATGAGGATGAACAAAAACTCAGGATCAACTAGCCTGATTTCAAAATATCAGACTGTGGTATGTTGTATTTGTGGCAACGGAGCACAATAATTGGTTTTCATTAAAAAGCCAGAGGTGTAACTACTGACGAGCTCAAAATACTATATAAATATGTCCAGTTTTTGGACTCATGAGCCCAATATATAATTTTGAGCTCAAAGTAATATATGGACGTAGAAAAATGAGCCCGAAATACATCATTCATCAAGATATATATATATATATATAACTCAGCAAATTTTTGGCACATTTTGCTGAAGGGGGATGATGAGGGAAGATGGTGCGGGAAGAACCTATTCTTCTGGAGAATTTTCAAACAATAGTTTTGAGAAACCAATAAGATCCCATCAGATTGGATAGTCATACAGGCTACAAGTAAACTTGAAAATTTTGAGTCTTGAACATTCTAAATTGATATGGGAATCTCGACTTCATATCATCTCGTGATTCATATTAATGAATTTACCTTTGTACTGATTGATAAACCGAACTAATAAAATGTTACAAATTCCTATAACCAGAAGAAGGTTGAGAAGGAGGAAAACAATTATTAAAAAAAAAAAATTAATTATGAATTTAGAATTTTCAACAAAGCTCAAACTTTGTACCAGAAATTCAGATTCATACTGGAAATTCACGCTGAAGCTTGAAAATTTGATTCAAAATTGGAAATCTACGACTAACTGGCAAATTCAGATTTCAATTTGTGATCAATTATATCGGAATTTTCATCCTAATTTTGGAAATTAGTCCTATTTCAGCAATTTCCACTTGAACTCTGAACCGCAGACCTAGAATCAGATTCTTCAACTTTATCTCGGTAATTTAGACTCAATATTGCAATTTTAATTCCAGGAACTCCAAGCTCATCTTGCAATTCTGCAGAATTGAGTGCAAGATAATCTCAAAATTTCTCATTAGAACTCGGAAATTCAGACTTTATCCCGGAAATTCTGAGCTTGGGAATGATAACATTCGATTCAATTACCTTTATCTGGAAAAAATCAGACTCAAGTGAGAAATTCCCACTTGACTTTGTGAATTTAGTCATTATTCCGAAAATATGGATTTGAATCTAGAAAACTAACTTGTGTTTGAAGTTCAAATATTTAATTTTTTCTTGGAACTTTGCCTTGTCTCAAAAATTTAAGCTCAAGCTCGGAGTTCGGATTTTGAGTTGGAGTTTTTGACCTCATCTTCAAGTTTAAAAGTAAATTCAGAAATTTCTACATGATTTAGAAAATTCATATTTTTCGTATTTGAATTAGGAAATTCAGACTTTTTTTTCCGAAAATAGGGACCAAACACTGGGAAATTTGTATTTGAAGTCCAAATTTTTCAATCGATTGAAATCTGACGGTACTTTGTCAATCTTTATTAAGAGTCAAAATTGTTCCAAATTCGATTTCCAGTATTATTTATGACGATATACACCTGATGATGAGAGGATGCTCTCGAAACCGGTAGTGTGATGAACTCTGAATAAAGATTGACAAAGTACCGTCAGATTTCAATTAATTATAATTTGCGTCAATAGCAAAAGGAAAAATTAACACATTTTTTAGTTTTTCTCCAAATCCCGACTTGATCTTGGAAATTCTGGCTCAGGCACTGGACTTCGATTTGACTTCATGATTTAATGTGAGAATTTTTGACCTCATCTTCAAAATTCAAAAGTGAATTCAGAAACTCTTACTTGATCCAGGAGATTCACATTTTTCGTATTTGAATTTGGAAAAAGTCTAAATTGGACTTTTCTTGGAATTACGACTTGATCTTGGAACTTTGGGCTCAAGCACTGGAAACAGGAGTCACCTCATCATGACTTTATGCTAGAACTTCTGACCTTATCATCAAAGTTCAAAAGTGAATTCAGTAATTTTAACTTGCTCTAGGGAATTCATATTTTTTGTATTTGAATTTGAAAATTCGGACTTTATCACGAAAATATAGACCTAACACTGTGAAATTTGTATTTGAAGTCCGAATTTCAGATTTTTTCTTGAAATTCTTGCTTGACTGGCTGAAGCGCTAAAAATAGGAATGACTTCATGACTTTATGTTGAAATTTTTTGACCGCATCTTCAAAATTCAGAATTGAATTAAGAAATTTCCACTTGATCTAGGGAATTCATATTTTTCGTGTTTGAATTCCAGAATTCGGACTCTAATAGAATCAAAAATTCAGAAGAGATTGATAATTTATGCTTGAACAAAACTTGTAGATTTTGAACTTATCTCCATGACTTTTTTTTGAAAATTGATACTTAATCTTGAACATTTCAAAATGATATGGGGATTTCGACTGCATATCCATATTTCGATAAATTCAAGAATTCCAACAAAGCTCAAACTTTGTACCAAAAACTCAGATTTAGACTGAAAATTAACGCTGAAGCTTGGAAATTTGATTTAAAAATAGAAATCTACGACTTACTGGCAAATTCAGATTTCAATTTGTGATCAATTGGTGACTTTATATCGGGATTTTTATCCAATTTTGGAAATTCAGGCCTATTTTAGCGATTTCCACTTGAACTTAAAAACGCAGACCTAGATTGAGATTTTTCAACTTCATCTCGGTAATTTAGACTCAATCTTTTAAATTTAATTCCAGGAACTCTTAAGCTCATCTTGCAATTCTGCAGAATTGAGTGCAAGATAATCTCAAAAATTCTCATTAGAACTCGGAAATTGAGACTTTGTCCCAGAAATTCTGATTTTGGGAATGATAACATTCGATTCAATCACCTTTATCTGGAAAAAATCAGACTCGAGTGAGAAATTCCCACTTGACTTTGTGAATTTAGTCATTATTCCGAAAATATGGATTTGAATCTAGAAAACTAACTTGTGTTTGAAGTTCAAATATTCAATTTTTTCTTGGAACATTGTCTTGTCTCAAAAATTTCAGCTCAAGAGCTGGAATCCGGATTTTGAGTTGGAATTTTTGACCTCATCTTCGAGTTTAAAAGTGAATTCAGAAATTTCTACATGATTTAGAAAATTCATATTTCTCGTATTTGAATTTGGGAATTCAGACTTTTTTCTTGAAAATAGGAACCATACACTGGGAAATTTGTATTTGAAGTCCAAATTTTTCAATCATTTGAAATCTAACGGTACTTCGTCAATCTTTATTAAGAGTCGAAATTGTTCCAAATTAGATTTCCAGTAATTATTCATGACGATATACACCTGATGATGAGAGGATGCTCTCGAAACCGGTATTGTAATGAACTCTGAATAAAGATTGACAAAGTACCGTCAGATTTCAATTAATTATTATTTGCGTCAATAGCAAAAGGAAAAATTAACACATTTTTTAGTTTTTCTTCAAATCCCGACCTGATCTTGGAAATTCTGGCTCAGGCACTGGACTTCGATTTGACTTCATGATTTAATGTGAGAATTTTTGACCTCATCTTCAAAATTCAAAAGTGAATTCAGAAACTCTCACTTGATCCAGGAGATTCACATTTTTCGTATTTGAATTTGGAAAAAGTCTAAATTGGACTTTTCTTGGAATTACGACTTGATCTTGGAAATTTGGGCTCAAGCACTGGAAACAGGAGTCACCTCATCATGACTTTATGCTAGAACTTCTGACCTTATCATCAAAGTTCAAAAGTGAATTCAGTAATTTTAACTTGCTCTAGGGAATTCATATTTTTTGTATTTGAATTTGAAAATTCGGACTTTATCACGAAAATATAGACCTAACACTGTGAAATTTGTATTTGAAGTCCAAATTTCAGATTTTTTCTTGAAATTCTTGTTTGACTGGCTCAAGCGCTAAAAATAGGAATGACTTTATGACTTTATGTTAGAATTTCTGACCGCATCTTCAAAATTCAGAATTGAATTCAGAAATTTCCACTTGATCTAGGGAATTCATGTTTTTCGTGTTTGACTTCGACAGTTTGGACTTTATGTTGAAATTTTGAACCTCATCTTTGAATTCAAAAGTGAATTCAGAAATTCTTTCTTGATCTACGAAATTCATATCTTTTGGACTTGGATTTTTAATTCGGATCTAATTCCGAAAATATAGACTCGACACTAAGAAAATTGTATTTGAAGTCCAAATTTATGAGTTTTTTTTCAGAATTACGACTTGATCCAGGAAATTCTGGCTAAGGCACTGGAATTCGGAATGACTTGATGAATCAATGTCAGAATTTCTGACTCTATTTTCAAAATCTCAAAGCTGATTCAGAAATTCCTACTTGATCTAGAAAAATCATATTTTTCGTATTTGAATCTGAGAATTTGGACTTTATCTCGGAAAAATGGGAAAAACACTAAAAAATGTCTTTTAGAAGTCCAAATTTTCGATTTTTCTTTGGAATACCGATCTGATCTTGGAAATCCGGTCTTTTTAGCACTGAAATTCGAAATGGCTCCATGACTTTTTGTCAGATTTTTTGACTGTATCTTGGAAATTCGAAAAAATGACTTTGTCGGTTTTTTTGACTGTATCTTGGAAATTCGAAAAAAGGTATTCTCACTTTATTCTTTCTTCAAATTTGAATGAATTTGAAAATTCCAACTCAAATCCAGATTTCAACTTGGAATTGGAATAAAATAATATACACATAAAAAAAAACTAGGAATTTATAACTTCATTTTAGAAATTCGAATTTAAATTTGGAAGTTGCAAGTTGCAAGTGGAAGTTGGAAATTTGGAATTCTGAATCCATCTTGGAATTCAGACTCGAATTCAGAAATTTCCCAACAAACCCAGAGAATACTAGGACTTGGAAATTCCCAAATAAATTAGGAAACTGCGACCAACTTGAAGTCAAAAATCCAGACGAACATGGAAATTCAGAAGTTATCTCAGTCTTTTCGACATAACCTCAAAAATAAATGCACAACTTCTCACATTTTGAGTTGATCTTGGGAATTTTCACTCCATTTCAAGGATAATTTTTTTTTTGATCACAAGTTGATATTGAAGTTCTAACTTAACGTGAAAATTTAGACTCCAATAAACTCAAAAATTTCAACATAATTCAGACTTCATAGCGAAAGTCAGAATCAATCTCAAAAGTTCACACATGAACTTGGAAATCTAGATAAACTAAGATATAAACTAGATATTTAGACAATATTTCACGCCTACAAACTAGGAAGATAAACCAAACTTTGGAATTCTTTTTGAATTTGGGAACTCTGACTTTATTCCGAAAATGTAGTGTAAATACTAGAAAGGTTGTACCTGGACTTTAAACTCCAATGGCAAAAGTGAATTCAAAAATTCTCACTTAATCCAGGGATTTCAGAGTTGAATGAACTTGAAAATTCCAACTAGAATCCATTATATCCGAATTTATTTCCAGATTTTCAACTGAATCTCGGAGACTCGGATTCAAATTCGAAGGTTCCAAATTTATCAAGGGAATTCTGAGTATATCTTGGAATTCAGATTCGAACTCCAAATTGTTGTATCATACTCAAATAAGACTGGAGCTCTAAAAATGAACTCGGAAACTCAGACCAACTTGAAGTCAGAAATTCAGACTCCATCTTCGACTTCACGACATAATCATTGAAAGAAAAGCACAAGCTCACACTTTGTGAGTTGATTTAAAGAATTCTAGCTTTATTTCAATAATAAGTTTCTTCCAATTCCAAGTTGATATTTAAGATTCAACTTTTTATGAAAATTTAGACTAAAATAAACTCAGATATTTTAACATAATTGAGACTCCATACCGGATAGTCAGAATCAAGCCCAAAAATTCACAAATGAACTTCAAATCCTAGATTCAAACTTTAACGACATTCACGACTTTAACTAGAAAATTCAGACTTGAACTCAAAACTAGTTGATCTTCTTATCTCGGACAACTCAAAACTGCAAACTTGAATTGAAGGTGCCTGACACCCAAAATTTCAAGTCCATTAAGGGAATTCTGACTTCGTCTATGAAAAGTCAAATCAAATAAACATGAAGATTTCGATTTGAAGTCGCAAATTCAAGCTTGATATCAAGAATCCTTAAGTGAACATGGAGATCTCCACTTGAACTTAGAAATTCAGACTTGTCGTCGAAGGTTCGAATCAAAAACTAGGAAATTTGGATTTGAAGTCCAGATCTTTTGGATTTTCTTTGGAATTTCCAGCAGATCTCATGACTTCAGACTTGAGCTCAAAATGAACGAATTCATTTTGGAAAGCTAGATTTCAATTGGAATTTTTGACTCCATCTCAAAAATTCACCTAACTAGAAATTTCTACCTAAACTCAAAAACTTTAGACTTTATGTGGAGAGTTCACACTTGAATTGAAGTTGGAAAATTCATATTTGAAAACCAAAAATTCCGATTTTTTCTTGGAATTCAGGCTCGTTCTAAAGCCAGAGAGAAGTGCGACCTCTTCAACGGAAGAGGAAGTTCAAAATTTATCAGCTCAAAAATTCTCACTGAGATGTGTAATTCAGACCAAAAAAGCTTGAGATGTCCAATATCACACTCAAGAGCTTCGGCTTTATTGAAAAAAAAAAACATCAATCTTAAAATTTTATTTGATTATGGGAATTCCAAGGCAAAGCTTTTCTTTGCGTCAATACATCCCTATACAAACCATAAAATATCTATAGAAATGAAGAATCTATAGCTGTTCTTTATGGTCTCAATGAAAATGTTACTAATGTTACCAAAAAAAAGTTCACACCAAAAGAACTTCCTGCGCCTATAAATCCCTTTACAACTCATTCAATCAGAATGCCATAGATATCCATGGTAGTCTATTGGTCTCAGCAGGGTTTTAGCGCATTTTGCATTTGGGTTTGATAGAGAAAGCTGCGAAAAAGAGTGATGGATAATCAAACTTTTTCTTGAACAATCTTTGTGTAGAACAAGAACCATTGGGATCCTATATAAATACGGCTATGTCACAGACTACTCCGCGCTTCGAATCACATGAGTATCCCATAACCATCAGATTGGATAGTCAAACAGGCTACAACTAAACTTGAAAATTTTGAGTCTTGAACATTCTAAATTGATATGGAAATCTCGACTTCATATCATCTCGTGATTCATATTAATAAATTTAGAATTTTCAACAAAGTTCAAACTTCGTACCAGAAATTCAGATTCATACTGAAAATTCACGCTGAAGCTTGAAAATTTGATTTAAAATTGGAAATCTACGATTGATTGGCAAATTCAGATTTCAATCTGTGATCAATTGGTGACTTTATATCGGAATTTTCATCCTAATTTTGGAAATTAGTCCTATTTCAGCAATTTCCACTTGAACTCAAAACCGCAGACCTAGAATCAGATTCTTCAACTTTATCTCGGTAATTTAGACTCAATATTGCAAATTTAATTCCAGGAACTCCAAGCTCATCTTGCAATTCTGCTGAATTGAGTGCAAGATAATCTCAAAATTTCTCATTAGAACTCGGAAATTCAGACTTTATCCCGGAAATTCTGAGCTTGGGAATGATAACATTCGATTCAATTACCTTTATCTGGAAAAAATCAGACTCAAGTGAGAAATTCCCACTTGACTTTGTGAATTTAGTCATTATTCCGAAAATATGGATTTGAATCTAGAAAACTAACTTGTGTTTGAAGTTCAAATATTTAATTTTTTCTTGGAACTTTGCCTTGTCTCAAAAATTTAAGCTCAAGCTCGGAGTTCGGATTTTGAGTTGGAATTTTTGACCTCATCTTCAAGTTTAAAAGTAAATTCAGAAATTTCTACATGATTTAGAAAATTCATATTTTTCGTATTTGAATTAGGGAATTCAGACTTTTTTTTCCGAAAATAGGGACCAAACACTGGGAAATTTGTATTTGAAGTCCAATTTTTCAATCGATTGAAATCTGACGGTACTTCAGAATCTTCGGAAATTCAGAATTGAATTAAGAAATTTCCACTTGATCTAGGGAATTCATATTTTTCGTGTTTGAATTCCAGAATTCGGACTCTAATAGAATCAAAAATTCAGAAGAGATTGATAATTTATGCTTGAACAAAACTTGTAGATTTTGAACTTATCTCCATGACTTTTTTTTGAAAATTGATACTTAATCTTGAACATTTCAAAATGATATGGGGATTTCGACTGCATATCCATATTTCGATAAATTCAAGAATTCCAACAAAGCTCAAACTTTGTACCAAAAACTCAGATTTAGACTGAAAATTAACGCTGAAGCTTGCAAATTTGATTTAAAAATAGAAATCTACGACTTACTGGCAAATTCAGATTTCAATTTGTGATCAATTGGTGACTTTATATCGGGATTTTTATCCAATTTTGGAAATTCAGGCCTATTTTAGCGATTTCCACTTGAACTTAAAAACGCAGACCTAGATTGAGATTTTTCAACTTCATCTCGGTAATTTAGACTCAATCTTTTAAATTTAATTCCAGGAACTCTTAAGCTCATCTTGCAATTCTGCAGAATTGAGTGCAAGATAATCTCAAAAATTCTCATTAGAACTCGGAAATTGAGACTTTGTCCCAGAAATTCTGATTTTGGGAATGATAACATTCGATTCAATCACCTTTATCTGGAAAAAATCAGACTCGAGTGAGAAATTCCCACTTGACTTTGTGAATTTAGTCATTATTCCGAAAATATGGATTTGAATCTAGAAAACTAACTTGTGTTTGAAGTTCAAATATTCAATTTTTTCTTGGAACATTGTCTTGTCTCAAAAATTTCAGCTCAAGAGCTGGAATCCGGATTTTGAGTTGGAATTTTTGACCTCATCTTCGAGTTTAAAAGTGAATTCAGAAATTTCTACATGATTTAGAAAATTCATATTTCTCGTATTTGAATTTGGGAATTCAGACTTTTTTCTTGAAAATAGGAACCATACACTGGGAAATTTGTATTTGAAGTCCAAATTTTTCAATCATTTGAAATCTAACGGTACTTCGTCAATCTTTATTAAGAGTTGAAATTGTTCCAAATTAGATTTCCAGTAATTATTCATGACGATATACACCTGATGATGAGAGGATGCTCTCGAAACCGGTATTGTAATGAACTCTGAATAAAGATTGACAAAGTACCGTCAGATTTCAATTAATTATTATTTGCGTCAATAGCAAAAGGAAAAATTAACACATTTTTTAGTTTTTCTTCAAATCCCGACCTGATCTTGGAAATTCTGGCTCAGGCACTGGACTTCGATTTGACTTCATGATTTAATGTGAGAATTTTTGACCTCATCTTCAAAATTCAAAAGTGAATTCAGAAACTCTCACTTGATCCAGGAGATTCACATTTTTCGTATTTGAATTTGGAAAAAGTCTAAATTGGACTTTTCTTGGAATTACGACTTGATCTTGGAAATTTGGGCTCAAGCACTGGAAACAGGAGTCACCTCATCATGACTTTATGCTAGAACTTCTGACCTTATCATCAAAGTTCAAAAGTGAATTCAGTAATTTTAACTTGCTCTAGGGAATTCATATTTTTTGTATTTGAATTTGAAAATTCGGACTTTATCACGAAAATATAGACCTAACACTGTGAAATTTGTATTTGAAGTCCAAATTTCAGATTTTTTCTTGAAATTCTTGTTTGACTGGCTCAAGCGCTAAAAATAGGAATGACTTTATGACTTTATGTTAGAATTTCTGACCGCATCTTCAAAATTCAGAATTGAATTCAGAAATTTCCACTTGATCTAGGGAATTCATGTTTTTCGTGTTTGACTTCGACAGTTTGGACTTTATGTTGAAATTTTGAACCTCATCTTTGAATTCAAAAGTGAATTCAGAAATTCTTTCTTGATCTACGAAATTCATATCTTTTGGACTTGGATTTTTAATTCGGATCTAATTCCGAAAATATAGACTCGACACTAAGAAAATTGTATTTGAAGTCCAAATTTATGAGTTTTTTTTCAGAATTACGACTTGATCCAGGAAATTCTGGCTAAGGCACTGGAATTCGGAATGACTTGATGATTCAATGTCAGAATTTCTGACTCTATTTTCAAAATCTCAAAGCTGATTCAGAAATTCCTACTTGATCTAGAAAAATCATATTTTTCGTATTTGAATCTGAGAATTTGGACTTTATCTCGGAAAAATGGGAAAAACACTAAAAAATGTCTTTTAGAAGTCCAAATTTTCGATTTTTCTTTGGAATACCGATCTGATCTTGGAAATCCGGTCTTTTTAGCACTGAAATTCGAAATGGCTCCATGACTTTTTGTCAGATTTTTTGACTGTATCTTGGAAATTCGAAAAAATGACTTTGTCGGTTTTTTTGACTGTATCTTGGAAATTCGAAAAAAGGTATTCTCACTTTATTCTTTCTTCAAATTTGAATGAATTTGAAAATTCCAACTCAAATCCAGATTTCAACTTGGAATTGGAATAAAATAATATACACATAAAAAAAAACTAGGAATTTATAACTTCATTTTAGAAATTCGAATTTAAATTTGGAAGTTGCAAGTTGCAAGTGGAAGTTGGAAATTTGGAATTCTGAATCCATCTTGGAATTCAGACTCGAATTCAGAAATTTCCCAACAAACCCAGAGAATACTAGGACTTGGAAATTCCCAAATAAATTAGGAAACTGCGACCAACTTGAAGTCAAAAATCCAGACGAACATGGAAATTCAGAAGTTATCTCAGTCTTTTCGACATAACCTCAAAAATAAATGCACAACTTCTCACATTTTGAGTTGATCTTGGGAATTTTCACTCCATTTCAAGGATAATTTTTTTTTTGATCACAAGTTGATATTGAAGTTCTAACTTAACGTGAAAATTTAGACTCCAATAAACTCAAAAATTTCAACATAATTCAGACTTCATAGCGAAAGTCAGAATCAATCTCAAAAGTTCACACATGAACTTGGAAATCTAGATAAACTAAGATATAAACTAGATATTTAGACAATATTTCACGCCTACAAACTAGGAAGATAAACCAAACTTTGGAATTCTTTTTGAATTTGGGAACTCTGACTTTATTCCGAAAATGTAGTGTAAATACTAGAAAGGTTGTACCTGGACTTTAAACTCCAATGGCAAAAGTGAATTCAAAAATTCTCACTTAATCCAGGGATTTCAGAGTTGAATGAACTTGAAAATTCCAACTAGAATCCATTATATCCGAATTTATTTCCAGATTTTCAACTGAATCTCGGAGACTCGGATTCAAATTCGAAGGTTCCAAATTTATCAAGGGAATTCTGAGTATATCTTGGAATTCAGATTCGAACTCCAAATTGTTGTATCATACTCAAATAAGACTGGAGCTCTAAAAATGAACTCGGAAACTCAGACCAACTTGAAGTCAGAAATTCAGACTCCATCTTCGACTTCACGACATAATCATTGAAAGAAAAGCACAAGCTCACACTTTGTGAGTTGATTTAAAGAATTCTAGCTTTATTTCAATAATAAGTTTCTTCCAATTCCAAGTTGATATTTAAGATTCAACTTTTTATGAAAATTTAGACTAAAATAAACTCAGATATTTTAACATAATTGAGACTCCATACCGGATAGTCAGAATCAAGCCCAAAAATTCACAAATGAACTTCAAATCCTAGATTCAAACTTTAACGACATTCACGACTTTAACTAGAAAATTCAGACTTGAACTCAAAACTAGTTGATCTTCTTATCTCGGACAACTCAAAACTGCAAACTTGAATTGAAGGTGCCTGACACCCAAAATTTCAAGTCCATTAAGGGAATTCTGACTTCGTCTATGAAAAGTCAAATCAAATAAACATGAAGATTTCGATTTGAAGTCGCAAATTCAAGCTTGATATCAAGAATCCTTAAGTGAACATGGAGATCTCCACTTGAACTTAGAAATTCAGACTTGTCGTCGAAGGTTCGAATCAAAAACTAGGAAATTTGGATTTGAAGTCCAGATCTTTTGGATTTTCTTTGGAATTTCCAGCAGATCTCATGACTTCAGACTTGAGCTCAAAATGAACGAATTCATTTTGGAAAGCTAGATTTCAATTGGAATTTTTGACTCCATCTCAAAAATTCACCTAACTAGAAATTTCTACCTAAACTCAAAAACTTTAGACTTTATGTGGAGAGTTCACACTTTGGAAAATTCATATTTGAAAACCAAAAATTTCGATTTTTTTTGGAATTCAGGCTCGTTCTAAAGCCAGGGGGAATGTGCGATCTCTTCAACGGAAGAGGAAGTTCAAAATTCATTAGCACAGAAACTCTTACTAAGATGTGTAATTCAGACCAAAAAAACTTGAGATATCCAATATCACACTCAAGAGCTTCGGCTTTATTGGAAAAAAATATCAATCTCAAAATTTTATCGAATGTGGGAATTCCAAGGCAAAGCTTTCCTTTGCGTCAATACATCCACATTCAAACCATAAAATATCTATAGAAATATAGAATCTATAGCTGTTCTTTGTGGTTTCAATACGGGATCTATCGGCATAATCGCAGGATCCTGAAAGAAACCAATAAGGCATAAAGGGTGGGCTTCGCCTCGAAGGGGAAGCATTAAAATGTTACTAATGTTATCAAAAAAAGTTCACACTAAAAGAACTTCTTGCGCCTATACATCCCTTTACAACTCATTCAATTAGAATTCCATAGGTATCCATGGTATTCTATAGGTCTCAGCAGGGTCTTGGCGCATTTTGCATTTGGGTTTGATAGAGAAAGCTGCGAAAAATAGTAATGGATAATTAAACTTCTTCTTGAACAATCTTTGAGCAGAACTAGAACCATTGGGATCCCATATAAATACGGCTATGTCACAGGCTACTCCGCGCTTCGAATCACACGAGTATCTACACAAAATGTTTCGACCGGTATCGCAAAAACTCTATGATGGGAGCCAAAGCAGAGCTCTTTTTTGCGCCTATACATCCCCATACAAACCGTGAATTACTTACATTAAGAAATACTGTAGATACCAGGTGTGCACAGTATAAATTTTCACAGGATTGAATATGTTTTCCATTGGTATTCTGTAAAAAATGCGGTAATAACATAACCAACTACTAATTGACCTGCTTTTGTTGCAGAACATCCATGGAAGTGTTCTGAACATGCTGCACTACGCTTTAAGGTAAGCCGCTGTCAATCACGCCGGTTTTGTACAACATTATGGGCTTCTGGCCGGGCGAGAATCGAAATATTCCGCAGTTAACGCCCCATCGATCCGGCATTATTAAAATATCCGACAACAAAGCATCAGCAGGCCAAAGCAGAACATCGCCCGTCTCGTTTGTTAAATTTGTCACGTTCAGATATCCCCAATTATAATTTATGGTTGCACAGTGAAATTGACGCGGAGCAGGCTTTGCCCCGGCCTAAACCGGCGGGCCGTGTCGGATCATCAGCGACGAGGAAGGGTCGAGAACGAATCTCGAAAAGTAACGCAAGGGAATTTCAAAGCTCATCCGGGCATATTTTTGTGCCGGATTGATGAATTTCCGACATGCAAATTTGCGAGGAGGCCAAAACAAAATGTTATTGGGAAAAACCAACGTGATTTGTATTGGTATGAACTGGTACAAATCCAATGTGGGTTCCCAATGCCATCCAGTAACTGTAGCGAGTAACAGAAAACGCTCAGTGAATATCTATCCAAATAGAAACCAACAACAACCAATAATTGATCACGTATTGGTCTGTATTGGTTTATATTGAACGTTCGAAATTACTTTATCCAATCCAGCCATCTCGAGGTGAGAACAGTGGTGAACAATAACTTCTTATCTGAAATCATATTGGTTTGTATTGGATTTTCAAAAGTACCTGTTTGATGCTGAAAAGTTGTAGGACGCTTACTTGGTAGTATCTAACCCAATTTAAACCATAGCTGCCTGTTGCTTGCGTATTGATCCATATTGGTTTATATAGGAAATTGAAATATACATTATTAAAATAATACAAATAGCCGAACGATCCATTCTGAGAGCCATCACAAAAATGAGGAACAAGAACAATCCACTGCATAACCCTCCCAACGAAGAACTGTACAACACAACTAAAATCCAGCTAATTGCAGAACGGATAAACATGCTAGCTACAAAATACGCCAATGGGGAACACATGGAATGGTTGGATGCAATGTGTAGGGAAAGGGTTCCATCTCCCCCCAAAAGGAAGCTGCCAGTCCTGACCATCAGGGAAATCCTCGAAGACATGAAAGAAGAGCAACTTCCATCAAACAATTAAAAAAATCCACAAAAAATGAGCTCTACACATTAAATATGATGTTGGTGTAAATAACCTTTTTAGGTAATATCTTTAAAAAAAAAAAAAAAAGATTGTAGTTTAAGGGCAGAAGGACCTCGGTCGATAGCCCTTTGAACATAACAGTTCAATAAATATCATTTATTATTATTATTATTATGAAATATACTGCTTACTTGCTGAGTAGTCGAATTTTCCAAAATACCCGTTACTTTAGAAAATTCTGTAATTTCACAATTGAATTGGTAAACGCAACCGGTTGGCACTAACTCACTACGAAACCAATAGCAACCAGTCGGTTGTACTTATTATGATATGGTTTGTATTGGATTTCCAAAAATAATTGTCGAATGTTAAGATCTCAGTGAAATCTTACATCTAGAGTGGATAACGTTTCCAGCCAGTGCTCAGTGGGTGGAAAATTTCAAGTAAAAACCAATAGCGATCAGTCGATTTTTTGTTGATCCATATTGGTTTGGAGAGGATTTTCCAAAATACTCAATAATGTTGAAGTATCGTCGTAATTTCACAGTTGAATTGAGAAACGCAACCAGTTGACACTCACTACAAAACAATGGCAGCCAGTCGATTATTCTTCGACTGAAATTGGTTTGTATTGGATTTTGAAAAATGATTGATTGTTGAGAAAACGATCAAATTTCACAGCTTCACCGTCAGTTCCACAAAAAAGATGATCCGCGATCAAGGTTGATTGCAGATTAACTGAACTTTTTTCTGCTGAATGCTAGGTGATTACTCACAAAAAAAATGCCTGAAATCTGTACTAGACCCATCATTTTTACATTATTGAGGCATAAACCAGCATTTCCATCGATTAGCCAGCTACAAATTGACAAACAAAAATCGCAAATCAACTAATCTCGTATTATCTGTTTTGTGGAACCCACGATGAGTGAGTAACCGTCTCAGCTATTGCTTGGTGGGTGGACAATTCCAAGTAAAAACCACTGGCGTCCAGTCGACTTTAGATTGATCCATATTGGTTTGGATTGGATTTTTGTATTCAGGGCTTGAATACTTGTCAATGCTAGGAAATCGCCGTAATTTCACAATTGGATTGAGAAACGCAACCGGTTGACACTCACCCAATACGGAACAATTGAGAACCAGTCGATTATAAATAGGGAATTTGAAGTGAAAATCAATGGCGACTGGTCGAATATTTATAATTGTTTATTTTTTCAAGTGAGTATTATTTATTGGTTTGAACTGGATTTTCTAAGACTCCTACTGGTAAAAGTTGAAAGAGGTTTCATAGTTGAATTAAAAACGCAACAAGTTGATGCTCACTCACTAGTCACTACAAAACTGATAGCAACCAGTCGGTCATCTTTCCAATAATTCTGGCTTGTATTGGATTTTAAAAATGATTGTCGATAGTCGAGAAACCAATGAAATGTCACAGCTGGAGTGGGGAAGACCTCCGAATTATTGGTCTGTATTGGATTTCCAAAATTGATTGTCGATTGCTAAGATATTCATAAAATTTCACAGCTGAATAACTTAACGCATTCAGCCAGTGCTCAGTAGATAGGAAATTCCAAGTGAAAACCATGAAAACTAATGGCGACTAGTCGATTTTCCGTTGATCCATATTAGTTTGAATTGGATTCTCCAAAATACTTGTCAATGTTGGAAAATCAACATTTCACAGTCGAATTGAGTAACGCAACCAGTTGACACTTACTATAAAACCAATGGAGACCAGTCGATTATCCTTCGACTCATATTGGTTTGTGATGGATTTTCAAAAATAATTTTTGTCGTTGTCTTTTGTTGAGAGATCAATACAATTTCACAGCCAGATTGGTTGGATTGGTATTGTGTAACTAACACTCAGCGCATTCAGCTGAAGCTTGGTTCAATCAATTCAATTCGAAACCAATAGCGACCTGTCGAATTCCGTTGATTTATATTGGTTTGTATTGGATTCCCTGAGAAACTGGTTATTGCTTAGAAATGTTTTTGTGATTTCACAGCTGAAATGGAAAAAGTATCCTGCTGACGCTTATTTCAGCCATACCAAGTCAAAACAGTGGAGAATCGCTGATTGACTATTGGTTTAAATTGGGTCTTATTGAATTCTAAAGATTTCTTGTCAGTTGCTAGGAAACCAATGTCATTTCCCTGCTGAGGTGGGTAACGTATCCAGCTAACACTCAGTGAGTAGCAGCATTCCGAATAGGAACCGGTGATAACCAAACGAGTACTAATAGGTCTGTATGGGTTTGTATCAGATCTCCAGGAATACTAGCTGGTTTAATTGAAAATGTGCTATTCACAGCTTGAACATTCAGCGCATCCGGCTGACACATGGTTCAGTTAATTCAACCCAAAACTAATAGCGACTTGTCAAATCTCGTTCATTTATATTGGTTTGTATCGGATTCCCTTACAAATCGGTTATTACTCAAGAATCTCCGGATTTTTACAGCTGAAATGGGTAGCGTATCCAGCTGACGCTCATTTCAGCTACACCAAGTTAAAAGAATGGCGAATCGCCGATTGGTTTAATCTATTTCTATTGGATTCTCGGAAATATTTGTCGCTTGCTAGGAAATCATCTCTATTCCAGTGCTGAAGTGGGTTACGTATCCAGCTAACGCTTACTGAGTAGCAGCATTCCCAATGGGAACCAATGGTAACCAAGCGAGGACTAATTGGTCTTCATGGGTTTTGGTCGGATCTCCCAAAGTACTAGCTGGTTGAATGGAAAATATGTTATCCACAGCTTCAACATTCAGCGCATCCAGCTGACGCTTGGCTCGGTCGATCCCAATTCAAAACCGATAGCGACCCGTGAAATTTGTGTTCATTTATATCGTTTTGTATTTGATTCCCCAACAATTTGAAGAACAGTCTGCTCATGCCAAGTTGAAGACTGGGGCAAACACTGGATTAATTATTGACTCATAGTGGTTTTCACTGGATTCATAGGAATATTTATTCATTAGATGCTAAAAAATTCAGAACCAGTAAAGACCAATGCGATTAGACATGATCTGTAGTTGTTTCTGTTGAACTCCCAAAAATACTAGGTGATTGCTCAGAAACTATTTTAATTTTTGCAAACCTAACCAATGACGACCTGTCCAATTCTCTGTTGTTCTTATTGGTTCGTATTGGAATAGAAAAAAATGGTGATTGCTGGAGAAGCTTCGTAATTTCACAGCTTAAATAAGTAACGTATCCAACTGACGCTCTTCTCAGCTATATCAAGTCAAAACAATGGAGAATTGTCGATCCTCTATTGGTTTTGATTTGTTTCTATTGTATTCTCAAAAATACATGTCAGTTGCTTGGGAATCATCTGATTTTACTGCGGAAGTGGGTAACGTATTCATTCAACGCTTAGTGAGTAACAGCATTTTAAATAGCCACCAATGGTAACCAAGCGAGTTCCAGTTGGTCTGTATGGGTTCGTATCAGGTCTCCAAAATACTTGTTAGTTGAATTGGAATTATATTATTTACAATTAGAACATTTAGCGCATTCAGCTGACGCTTGGCTCAGTAGACTCTCTAACAAATCTGTTGTTGCTGAGAAATCTTCGTATTTCACAGCTGAAATGGGTAGTGTATCCAGCTGACGCTCATTTCAGCTATAAAAATCAAAACAATGGCGGCCATATACAGGGTGGTCCTCGTTTTATGTCATCAAATTCAAGGATCAATGGAAAATGAAAAATGAAGGGGACTTTCTCCAAAAACATATTTGAGAAATGCCTAATAACAGAGATACAGCCCTTCAGAGTTGGAAATAAATAATCGTTTTTTCCGCGTAACTTTTGAACCGTTCAACCGATTTCATCCAAAATATAACCAAAGGTTTACTGAAGTTATCCCTTGTCGAACAATTATAACATGTTCCATAAAAAAGTTTTAGGAGCGTAGATATCAGGGGGTGTCTCCTACTCCCCCCCCCCCTATTTCTCACTCACCAGTTATTTTTGAAAACTGTTCATAATTTTGAATTCAACGTTCAATTTAGAAGAAAAAGTCACAACTGCAAAATTTTGATTAGAGGCTTCGTTTAGGAGATATTCGAGTTTGAAACTTTGGAAAACATCCCGAAATCGCCACTTTCCAGAACCCAAATTGTTTTTTTCCTGAAAATTTCCCGCGTTTTGGGAAAAATGGTGGTTTATCAACTAAGAAATTCTAGAAAACCTATTTCAGCTGAGAAATCATGAGTTTCTTTGGATTTTAATTTTTAGACCTTTGAAAGTGGCGATTTCGGGATGTTTCCCAAAGTTTCAAACCCAAATATCTCCTAAACGAAGCCTCTAATCAAAATTTTGCAACAGTGATTTTTTCTTCAAAATTGAACGTAGAATTCAAAATTATGAACAGTTTCAAAAAATAACCAGGGGGTGGAAAATAGGGGGGGAAAAGTACAGTCACCCCCTAATGTCTAAGCCCCTGAAACTTTTTTATGGAACATGTTATGATTGTTCGACAGGGGATAATTTCAGTGAACCTTTGGTTCTATTTATAATCAAATCGGTTGAACGGTTCAAAAGTTACGCGAAAAAAACGATTATTTATTTCCAACTTTGAAGGGCTGTAACTCTGCTATTGGGCATTTCTGAAATATGTTTTTTGGAGAAAGTCCCCTTCATTTTCCATTCTCTATCGATCCTTAAATTTAATGACATGAAAGTTTGACCACCCTGTATACATAATTAGATTGGTTCAGATTGATTTCTATTAGATTCTCAAAAATATTTGCCAATTGTTAGGAAATCATCGAAATTTCACTACTGAAATGGGCACTGTGTATACAGCTAGCCTGAGTCCATCACATTACGAAAATTGGCTGTAACTTTTTTGTATGTGAGAGTGGGCAACCCAACTCACAGCTCTTTGTCAAACGGAATGTGGGCTCATGTTTCATTGTTAAATTTCGAAAATTTCAGCACAGGTGTGAAAGGTCCTTTAGGCATTATGCACGAATGACGGACAAGTGTTATATGTTTGATAGGTTTATTCTAATTGTTCGTTTCTAGTCTACGTAACAGCTTAAATCGGCATAGGTAATAATGACGGTCGAAGAATGTGCTGACACATCTTGCGCTGCCACGAGGCTATTAATAAGTAGGTCACTACAGTACCGCACTTGGGTATCAATGTTAATTTGGATAATTTCTATCAGTTTCTATTGGATTTGAAAGGAAAAATAGTCATAAGATTCAGGAAATCATTGTAATCCACGCAAGTTAAAGGGATAACGTATCCTCTTATAAAAATCAGTGGTGACTAGTCGATTACTCGTATCTCGTGATTCATATTGGTTTTTATTGGATTCACTCCGAACAGACCGTGAATTACTAAGGAATCATTGTGATTTTCGAGATAATTTTACAGCTGAAGAAAGTAACGCATCGAGCAAGTAGATGCTTGTTCTAGCTATACCAAATCGAAACCAATGGCGACCAATCAATTTTCTATTGATTTTGTATTGGATTTTCAAAAATTCGCGTTGATTGCTCAGATACCATCATAATCCAACAGCTATAGCAAGTTACAAATGTACGCCCACTGACGACATCATGCCATTTCAAAACCAATAGCGACCAATACGTGCCTCCTTACATGTGCCGTTTCTTCCAAATCAGAGTTCCGCGTCCGTGTTTATTGCCCAAATATGTGAAAAATGAGCTCCCACGTATGCTCTGCTGGTACTCAACAGCGAAACCGTGCTTTTCGCATCCAAAGACCCTCGTCGGTTTTCGCAGCAAACAAACTCCCGGCTCCGAGTGTTAATTGGATGAACGATAGCGAGCGCAGTTTTCCACCGTCTGATTCCGGAAGAGAGCATCAGAGCCGAATTTCGCCCGGCACACCCCGCAGCTTGGCTTTCCACCGCCGAGCTTTCCCATAGCGCGAGCTTTCCGCCGCACCGCAGCGCGCAGCCCTCTTTCCACAATTTCCCAGACCGCGCTTTCTCGGCAACGGTTCTTTCTTGACGTAATTTATGATGCGGCCTTGCCAACCTCTCCGTTTAATCCTATAAGGAACCGTGCGCGGGGGGGGGGGCGGCGGGCGGCGCGATGATTTCCTGCGTGTTGTCTTGCTTAATTTTTTCTTCATTTTATACTTTACCCATCTTCGTACTACACAGAGAGACGCAAACGACAATAATTAAATGCTGAGTGTTTTTGTGCTGCTGCTGCTGCTGCTGCGGAATTGATTGTAACACGAATACGCTCGGAATTCAATGTCCCCATAAGTTATGTCTTCAACTAACCGCAGCGCAGAACTTGGCAGAGCCATTATATGCCGCGCCGGGGAGTTTGATGAAATTTATGGAGAATACCAGCAAACAACATTAATACTCTGCGCGCTTGGAGCGATGAAGGTTGAGCGTAACGTAATGCACAAATGCACTGTGACAAAATGGGGGACACGTTTACTGCAAAATTACGATGATTCCTGAGCAGCTGGCGCGTACCTACGGAACTCTAATAGAAACCAGAACAGAACAACACGAATTGGAGTTGGTTGCCACTGGTTTTGACTTGGTACGTGTCACTGAGCCTCAGCTGGATATTCACCTGTTTCAGCTCTGAAATCACGGCGATTTGTGATCAGCTGATGCACATTCATGAGTATCCAATACAAACCAATCCGAAGTTACACGTAAGAATCAAACTGATTGCCGCTGGTTTTGATATGGTTGTCACCGAGCATCGACTGAAAACATGATCTGTTCTATAATCACGATGATTTTCAATGTGGTCCGTACTGGTGGAAATCCAATAGAAGTCGATACAATCAAATACGTCATTGAATTGGTCGCCAGTTCAAGCACGGTTTCGCTGTTGAGTACTGGCAAAGCATACGTGAGAGCTCATTTTTCATATATTTGGGCAATAAACATACGCTGAACTTTGATTGGGAAGAAATGGCACATGGGAAGAGTCACGTATTGGTCACTATTGGTTTTGAATTGATATGCTGTCGTCAGTGAGCGTATACTTGTCACTTGCTCCAGCTGCTGAATTTTAATGGCATCTGAGCAACCAACGCAAATTTTTAGAAATCCAGTACAAAATCAATCAAAAATTGACTGGTCGCCACTGGTTTTGATATGGAGAGTTGCTACTCAATGAGCATCAGCTGGATGCGTTGCTTAGTCCAGCTGTGGATTCGCATGGGTTTCTTAGCAACTGACGAGTTTTTTTTTGAGGTCCGATACAAACTAATGTAAGTCGAAAAATAATCGACTTGTTTTCATTGGTTTTGTAGTGATTAAATGTCAGCTGATGGTTGCGTTTCTCAATTCAACTGTGAAATTACGACGATTTTTCAGCATTCACCAGTGTTTTGGTAAATCTAATTCAAACCAATGTGGATAATAATTTTTTGCAGTTATTCAGCTAAAGACTCAGCTCTACGCAATCGAATTCAGGCTCTGGGTGCGATTTCATCTTCAAAAGAAACCAAACACATTCAATAGCAGTCCATTGCTCTAACTCAGTTCACAGAATTCAGCTTCAGTCGCAGAAGGTTGGTTTTTGGATAATCACTTGTTCTGAATTAATTATGTTGATCACATGGTCTCAAATTGTGCTGAATTCAGCTAACAATGAGGTATTTAACTTCGGTCCAGTATCTGAAAGAAAGTATAGCCTAATTGCATTATCATAATATCGTATAATTATTCAACTCTCTTCGAATTCAATCCCTATTTCCGAATTCCCCCTAAATTCTATTTAGAGATAGATAAACACTTAGATAAACACATCATAACACACTTGGGTTTTGATGTTTCACTCAATAACACCCCGGTAATAATTTGATACTTTTGCAGTCAAGCCCTTATCGCACTTGTAGAAAAAGATAAATATCAAAACAAATAGATGGAGTTGGTTATCTTCGTATAATTAATAATTTAATAATATCATCTATTCAGAATGCCATTACAGCGTTGAATATAAGTTAATTGCTAACAAGGTAACATTATATAAAAATGTATATAAATGAAAAATTAGTCCCATTATTTCAATGCCCGTTATTCTTCCCAATAAACTTTGGATTTAAAAGATTGTTTTGTTCTAAAAATGAATTGCTTTCAGTCGAGATTTCTTATGTGGATGGGAATTTTGTTGAAAAAAATTACAGACTGGTTCAAAAAGGATCTCTGGTAGGTATTACTTCTGGGAATGTTACCCCTTATTAGATTATTCGTTCTTGTTTGATGATTATGAACGTCCATGCCTGCTGCAAAATCCATTTTATGTTAATGTATGAAGATTAGGCAATCACAGACATAAAGTGAGATGATAGTGGGGATATTCAATGTCTGAAAATGGGTTCTGCAAAATTCTCTTTGATGTAAACGTAATATTGCACGTATAGCCTTTTTTTGAAGTTTCAATATAGTATTTATGTTATAACTATTTTCTCAAAATCCTAATCCATATCTTATAATTGAAACAAAATATGCATGGTATATAGTGAGTAAAGTTTCAGTATTTAAGCAATGTCTTAATTTTCTAAGAACAAATATAGCGGAACCAAGCCGTGATTTCAAGTATTCAATATGTTCAACCCATGTTAACTTATTATCTAGAATTATTCCCAAACATTTACATTGTTTTGAAATTTCAAAATTCTCATCGTCGAATATAATATGGCTCAATGGAAATGCCCCTCCAAAACCAATAATTTTGGTTTTGTTTGTATTAATGACCATCATGTTATTTCTGAACCGTTCAATTGTTACTTTCATAACCAATGTAATCTTTGATCTGAGATCTTCAGCATTATGCCCAGTTATACATATGCTTGTGTCATCCGCATATATGATCGGTTTACAATCACAATAATTTTGAATATAATTTGGTAAGTCGTTTATAAAAATATTGAATGAATTGGGAGCTACTATTACTTCCTACGGCACGCCTGTGCTTATACCGATTGGGCTGGAAATGTAGATTTGTTGAGATGCTTTTCCTTCCCATTTCACCTCAATCATCTGCCTACGATTAGTTGGGTACGAAGTGATTATTTGATGTACCTTGCCTCTGATTCCATAATTTTCTAGTTTATTCAGAAGCATTTTGTGGTTTACTAGATCGTAGGCTTTCGATAGATCGAAATTGATGCAAGTCATTAATAAATTTTGATTCATTGCTTTATAAATGACCGTTAGCATCTTTCCAATTGCCGTAAAGTAACCACTTTTTCGTCTAAATGTTATTGAATAGGTTATGTTTTTCAAAAAAAGTTTGTAATAATCTTGTTTGAACAGTTTTCAAAAATTTTCCGACAGAACGTTGAGTAAACTTATTGGTCTATAGTTTGATGTAATTGATCTGTTACCAGATTTAAAAATAGGTGTAATTTTTGAGATTTTCAAATTGAGGGGAAATTCGAGGGGAAATTCCTCTTTCATGAAGTAATAATTGTATATGTATAAGTATAAGTAAAAGTATAACATATTATGTTATATGTTCAGATATGTATTCGGTCCCTAGCTTCTATGCCCTAGCTAGAATGTCATCGATTCCCACAGACATTGAGTTATTTAGTGAATAAATAATTTCACTATTGTCTTCATTTGTAGAAGGTTTTAAAAATATTGTAGGTATTTCTATGTTCAGAGTATTTTTGATTCTATTATTTTGAGGTCATTTTGGATCTAGTTTATAAATGTTTTCTCTTTTCTTAGTTTTATTACATTCTTTTGCTATCAAAGACCCAGTTGTTTTTATTTTATTTGTGGAGTTTGATGTAATGTTTTGTAGATGTATTCTTTTTGCTTCTCTAATTGTTTTTTTAAAAATCATATAAATTTTGTAGTATCGTATGATTTCAGGACTAGGAAATATTTTGTATACCTAACTGAAAAAGTTCACGTTTTGTTTTACTCGATTTTTTGATACCCTGTGTAATCCATCTCTCAGTTGGCTGTATGTTGTTGACTTTCTTCAACGGGAAAGAATTTTTTTATATTATTGTTAAAATATTGTAAAATTTTTCGATTTTATCCACCTTTTGAGATAAGTTTGACCAATCGGCTTTTGATAGTAGTTGCTTGAATCGATCTAGATTGCTTTGATTCGTTAGATTCCGCTGAAATGAATATCTTTCACAAGGTTTAGTATCTTGCTCTGATTTTATACCATATAACTGTATATCGTGATCGGTGAAGTCAACTGGTATGTTTGTTACGCCCACTAGTATTGTGCGTTTTGTTTGAAATGATATTATCTATGCATTTTGATGAGAAATTTGTCGTTCTTGCAGGTTTTGTGATATGTGCATGTAAATTGTATTGATTGAATAATGCTACCAATTCTCGTTTATATGAATCATCATTTAGGAAGTCTATATTAAAATCTCCGCAAACAATTATATTACTGGAATGTCCTAACCCTTTTAAAAAATCATCAAGTATTTCTGAGAAGATATAAATATTTTCTGTTGGTGGACGATATGAACATATCATATGAACATTTTTCAATACATAAAAATTCATAAGTCGTATAGCACAAAATCAATCGAAAATTGACTGGTCGCCACTGGTTTCGATATAGCGTGATTAGAATGAGCGTCAGCTCGATGAGTTACTTATTTCAGCTGTGAGATTACCTCCGAAATTACAATGATTCCTGAGCATTTGACGAGTACTCCATAAAATTCAATAAAAACCATTATGAACCACGGGATATTCGACTGGCCACCACTGGTTTCTACTTGAAATTTTGCTACCCAGTCAGGATTTTCTGAGATACCTCACCCAACTTCACTTGTAATCTCAATAAAGACTTGACATTCAATGAATATTTTCGAAAAGCCAACACACATTGATATGATTCAAAAAATAGAGGAACTGGTATAAAGATTAGGTATAGCTGGACAAAGCATTACTCAAATTCTATACTCACTCCGCTAAGAAATTACGATAATTTCTTAGCAAATAACATGTATTTATTTGCAAAAACCCAATTGGAACCAAAACGGATCAATGAAACATCGACTGGTCGCCATTGAATTTTATCTGGAGAGTTGCTACTCAGTGAGCATCAGCTGGATGCGTTGCTCAGTCTAGCTGTGAAATCGCATGGGTTTCTTGTCAACTGACGAGTTTAAAGTCCGATACAAACCAATATGAGTCAAAAAATAATCGACTGGTTTCCATTGGTTTTGTAGTGATTCAATCAGATCAGCTAGTTGCGTTTCTCAATTCAACTGTGAAATTACGACGATTTTTCAGCATTCACCAGTATTTTGAGAAATCTAATTCAAACCAATGTGGATAATAATTTCTCGCGGATAATATAACAACAATCAATTATTATAATTAGAGAGCGGATTTATAATTTTTCACATGTTCTATTCGCTTAGTTGAATGCAACTGTCGACTTGCAGCTTGACGTTTCCACGTATAAGGAACCTAAATACCAAGTTTTATTTCGCATATAATTTATTATTTTGACTTTTTACCGCATACAAATTGATAGTCCATATAATCGCATATAGCCGCATATTCAGTCCATATTTTTGCACATAACTGAATATTTGTCACTATCTTGGCCATTTTATCTATATGTGCGAGAAAATAACGATATTTTGACTCCAAGGAAAAGATAATTTAAAATTTTCGAAAAAAAAATATTTTTTTACTTTGATGGTCAAAGTTGGTTGGTTGGTTTTACATGTAAATGTTATGTTATTCACTATTCTTGCAGCTTATATCACATACTTACTCGCATATATTGCTCTATTTGAACATTTTTACCGCATATTTTGATACTTTTTAAGCGCATATAAACTGCATATTTTGGCCTTTTTTACCGCATATAAATCCGCTCTCTAATTATAATACATAAAAATACGTTCAATATCATTCTTTTCAGTCCATCCCCAGATTTCTGCTCCGTACAATAAAATCGATTTAAATTATGCTGTCGAACATCAGCATTCTAATGAACTCGAGGATAAACTTGTTTTTGAACAACTTTCTCTCTTATATTCCCCATATTTGGCTCAGGGCTTTGTTGGCTTTTTCCTCAAGTTCTTTGATGCGTGCATGTTCTCCATTGTTCCTGTGAAACACATAGTCCAGATACCCAAATTCTTCGACTGTTTCGATTTCCTTTCCGTTTATCGTCCATCCTATTTTTTTGGTTTTGCCTTTTCCTTTAGTGAACACAACATATTTTTTCCAGCGTTGACTGTCAACTTCTTCCTCTCCAAAAACCTTGAACCTCTCTCTCTTTAACCTTCCCATCATTTCCTTCATTTTCGCTTCGCTTTGTGCTAGTAACACCATGTCGTCCGCATAGGCCAGTGAGTAAAACTTTTCTTCCCCGACTACCATTTTTCCCGTCTGTCCACTCTTCAGTCTTCCTCTCAAATCAGTCGTATAGGTGGAAAAAAAAGCAGTGGACCAAGGGGACAGCCCTGCTTTAGACCCTCGTCCGTCCAGAATTCTTCCGATGTGTTTTTCCCCACTCTCACTACACTACTTGTTTCTTGGTATAAATTTGCTGTTTGTGATATCAATTTTTCATCTATCTTGTATTATTTCAAGCATCTCCACAATTCTGTTCTGTCTACATTGTCGAACGCCGCTCTAAGATCTACAAAAAAAATGCAAATAGTTTTCCTTTGTCTTTTCGTATATATCTTTTTATTACGTGATTCACTATCTATATGTTGTCTGTAGTACTTCTTTCCTGCCTGAAGCCAGCCGGGTATCTGGTATCACCTCTTTTGCTTCTGTCCGCTCTCTTAGTCGCTCTTCTGAAACAAAACCGGAATGGAACCACATGGAATCTTATAAACCGTGTTGAGTAGTGTAATTCCTGTGTAGTTTTTGACATCACGTGTGGCGCCCTTTTTGTGTATTTGAACAAGTATTCCTCTCTTCCATTCTTCCGGTATTTCTTTTCCATTCCATATTTTATTGAAGACTTCTGTTAGTTTTTGCATTACATTTTCTGTTGCATATAACCATGGTTCGTTGGTTATCTTGTCCGTCCCTGCCGATTTCTTCTTTTCGAGTCTTCCGATTTGATCTTCTACTTCTTCTACTGTGATATCTGAATTCGGATCAGCATTTTCTTGGTGAAGTGTATTGATATCACTACTTCTTTCATTTCTCCCTCCTAGCAACCTTTCAAAGTGTCCCTTCCATTCCTTCATATCGAGATCTTCCGGTTTTATCTTTTGGTGTTTCTTTCTTTGTTGATGTATTTCCAGGATTCTTGTTCTGTCTTTATTTGGTTCGATTCCAACTCTATCTTCTTTAGTTCTTCGTCCTTCCTTCTTCCACATGTCTTTTTGAATAGCTTTCTTTGTTCGATGTACTCACTTCTTGTAATTTTCCCTCTTCTTTACCTTCTGATGCTCCTCTGCACCTCCTTTTTTATCTTTCTGCATTCGTCGTCCCACCACCGGTCCTGTCTAGGTTTTTTGTTTCCTTCTTTGATTACTCGTTCCTCGTATGTCTGAGCTCTTTTAATGTCAGCCTTCAATTTTTCCTATTCCTTTGCAGCCCTTTTCTGTATGAACATCGTCCTTTCCATCTCTTCCTTGTATTTTCTTATCCCCTCCTTTGTCCATATTGTTACTTTTCGTTTGTGTGAAACTTAATGTCTTTTTCCTGCTCTTTCCGCTGTTTTACTTTCAATTTCTACCACAATCGGTTGATGATTCGATTCTATCCTGTCTTCTACTGGAAACCTTTTGATTTTTTCTGTTGCTTGCGAGTTTGCCATCAGGTAATCTATAACTGATGCTCCTCTATTGCTTGTATACGTGAATTCTTCCTCTTCGTCTTCCTCATAGCATCAATTCAAAACATTCTATCTTCTTTCTTCCGTCAGTTCTAACAATTTTCGTCATTCTCCATTGATTGTTTTGTCCTTCGATCTCTTTTCGCTTCCTCGCTTTCCTCCCCTCCACACCATCCTCCATCTTCTCCTATTCTTGCGTTGAAGTTCCCCCCGTTAACGCTTTGCTCCCTTCTTCCACTTCCCTTCTGACACCGCTCAAAATTCCCCCTTTTGCTCTCCCTTTCTTGTTTTATCTTGTTGCAAATACATGTTTCCATTTGAATTCGTTTGGTAGGCCTTCAATTAATTTATTGTTAGTATCCTTCTCAAGCCAAGTTTTGACTAGATTTACAACATCAAACTGCCTGATGTAGCTCCAAAAATCTCCGTCCTTGTTGTTTAGGCCTGCTACATTCCAATAAAGAACTTCAACGTTTCGACCTGCCTCCCTTTGTTCTTTCCCAATGTTTCTTCCCTCTTGTCTTGTGTTTTTCCCTTTGTCCGTATTCTTCGCCTTTTCCTTTGCCATTTTTATCTTTTCTTGGTTGTTCCTTTCTGTAGCTCCTGCCATTGATAGTTTTTTGAATTGATGTTTTGCGGTAGCTCGTACCTAGTTTGCTTTAGCATCTTGTCTCTTTCCTTTTCAATTGTTTCATTCGGTGACCTTCCGTCCATCTTTCTTTCATCTGATCCCGAGGTATTTGTTATCATCGGCAACCAGAGTCTCTAAGTTTAATTTTATCAGTCAACTCATTCGTGAGTACTGTAATAAAACCACTATATCTAACTGTATGTGATTGCCCCCCGTTCTGTTCAACTATTTTATAGATTCTCGTAACGCAAGCGCTTATTTGTTTGAACAAATTCCCAGATTTTCCTTCTCAGATTATTTTTGAAAGAAGATAGCTAATTCAACAAACAATACAAATAAACGAAGGTTTAAGCTATACCTGTCTTTATTGCCTATAACTTCATGATCGCTCATTTTATTATTTGAACCTCAATCAGTTTATCTGAATTGATTATGGTAATTACATAGTCTCAAATTCTGCTGAATTCAGCTAATATTAAAGTATCTAACTTTAGTTCAGTATCTGAAAGAATGTACAGCCTAATGGCATTATCATAATATCGTAAAATTATTGAACTGTCTCCGAATTCAATCCCTATTTCCGAATTACCCCTCAATTCTATTGGGAGATGGATGAACATCATAAGTAATTGATAACACACTTGGGTTTTAAATGAGTGAAAATCCATTGGTCTTGAAGTGGTGTTGTGTAAAGTAGAAGGTATATATTGGAATAATCTTGAAACTACACCACAATTTTTCTATTTTCCTTTTACCAACCGGTTTCGTCTTTCGGCATCGTCAGGGTTCTGTAATTAGTTGTATGAAATAAATTGATATAAAATTTGATAAAAGCTTACTGTATAATATTTGGAATATTTTCTTTTTTTGGAGAAATTTGTAAAAGTTTTGACATTCGTCAAAAATTAATTCAATTGACATAAGTAATAATTAATGTAATTGAAATGAAAAACAGTTGGTTCAAGATAACATGATAACAGTTTATTAAAAATTTAAATTTTGAGAATAGAAAATTTGAAAAAGGTTGATTATTATTGATTAAGGTAGATGTACTCAGCATCTAGTGAAATTTTAATTGTTTTGGCTCCTTCTAAATCTTCAGTTTGCTCATTTAGGTATTGGTGATTTCGATAATGTTTTAATTTCGAAATTTCTAGTGATTCAAAAAGTATTCTTTGGTTATATTTTGTTGTTTGGTGTAAAAATTTAACATCTGTATTTGGATCAAATTTATGTTTCGCTGAAATAATATGATTTGCAAAATGTGATTTACTACCAATGCGACCAATTGATTCAGATTTGATTATATCTCTGTTATGTTCTCCTATTCGTGTGGAAAATTTTCTACCTGTATGACCTATATACTTTGCATGGCGTGTCTGACAATTCAATTCATAAACACCAGATCTATCTTCAATTGGTGAAAAATCTTTTGGTCTACTCAAAATTTGTTTCAAATTTGAATTGGTTTTGAAAGAAATTGAAATATGTGGATTGCTTTTTTGAAATATATTAGCTATTTTGTAAGAGGTTGATCAAAGAAATGTTGAGCATTTGTATATTTTATTTGGTTTTATTTTAATTTGTTTACTTGTGTGTTTTGAAAGGAATTTGTTGAAAATTTTATCCATAAAATAATTGGTATAACCATTATTATATTATTAGGCCTATTTGTTTTATTATTTTATATTCTTTTTTGGAATTATTTTTTGAGAGAGGTATTGTGAAACGTCTATTAAAATAAGTGTTGAAAGCTGCCGCTTTTGATGGATTTGGACTGAAAGAAGTTGATGGGATTATAAGATTTGTAGTTCTCTTTTTTCTATAGATGTTGAATTCAAGTTTTTCTTTGGTCCTTGTTATGTCAAGATCTAAGTACAGTAAAATTTGGGTAACTTCTTTTTCAGATGTGAATTTCATATTTGGATGGATATTGTCGATGTAAGTTGCAATTTTTCTAAATTAATTTGTTTGATCGCCAGAAAATATTATGAAAATGTCATCAACATATCTTGAGTAGAAGGTAATGTGTTTTTTATTAATGTTGGATTAATGTTGTTCATGTTGTGGTTTGTTTCTAAATTATTCATAAATATTTCGGTTGATAATGGAGATAAATTTGATCCCATAGAAAGTCCTGTTTCTTGTATATATAATTTGTCATTGAATTGAAAATAGTTTTGATCTAGAGAAAGTCCTAAAAGTGTACATAAATCTAAGATTTGGTGAGTTGGTATTTCTTTTTCGAATAATGTTTCTCTGAATATTTTGATGCATTCTTGACTGGAAATAGATGGAAATAATGTTGTTACATCAAAAGAGATTAAAAATGAGTTGTTATTCAATGTAATGTTTTTTAGTTTGCTTATTAGGTCTTGAGAATTTTTGATAGAGTATTCACCTTGAAAATTTTAATTAATATTTCACCAAATAACAAATTTTCAAGGTGAATACTCTATCAAAAATTCTCAAGACCTAATAAGCAAACTAAAAAACAATAAATTAAATAACAACTCATTTTCAATCTCTTTGGATGTAACAAATTTATTTCCATCTATTCCCAGTCAAGAATGCATCAAAATATTCAGAGAAACGTACTTACAACTTACTCTAGATCAAAACTATTTTCAATTCATTGACAAATTATATATACAAGAAACAGGACTTTCTATGGAATCAAATTCATCTCCATTATTAGCCAAAATATTTATGGATAATTTAGAAACAAACCACATCATGAACAACATTAATCCATATAAAAAATACATAACCCTCTACTCAAGATATGTTGATGACATTTTCATAATATTTTCTAGCGATCAAACAAATTCAGAGAACTTCTCAACTTACATTAACAATATTCATCCAAATATAAAATTCACATCTGAAAAAGAAGTAGACAAAATTTTACCGTACTTAGATCTCAACATAACAAGGACCAAAGAAAAACTTGAATTCAACATCTATAGAAAAAAGACCACTACAAATCTCATAATCCCTTCAACTTCTTTCAGTCCAAATTCATCAAAAACAGCAGCTTTCAACACTTATTCTGATAAACTTTCCACAATACCCCTTTCAAAAAATAATTTCAAAGAAGAATATAAAATAATAAAACAAATAGGCCTAGATAATGGTTATACCAATTATTTTATGGATAAAATTTTCAACAAATTCCTTTCAAAACACACAAGTAAACAAATTAAAATAAAACCAAATAAGATATACAAATGCTTAACATTTCTTGGATCAACCTCTTGCAAAATAGCTAATATATTTCAAAAAAGCAACCCACATATTTCAATTTCTTTCAAAACCAATTCAAATGTAAAACAAATTTTAAGTAGACCAAAATTTTTTTTACCAATTGAAGATAGATCTGGTGTTTATGAATTGAATTGTCAGACATGCCATGCAAAGCATATAGGTCATACAGGTAGAAAATTTTCCACACGAATAGGAGAACATAACAGAGATATAATCAAATCTGAATCAATTGGTCTCATTGGTAATGAATCACATTTTGCAAATCATATTATTTTAGCGAAACATAAATTTGATCCAAATACAGATGTTGAGTTTTTACACCAAACAACAAAATATAACCAAAGAATATTTTTTGAATCACTAGAAATTTCAAAATTAAAACATTATCGAAATTACCAATACCTAAATGAGCAAACTGAAGATTTGGAAGGAGCCAAAACAATCAAAATTTTACTAGATGCTGAGTACATCTACCTTAATCAATAATGATCAACCTTTTTTAAATCTTCTATTCTCAAAATTTAAATTTATAATAAACTGTTATCATGTTATCTTGAACCAACTGTTTTTTATGTCAATTAAATTAAGTATCACTTATGTCAATTGAATTAATTTTTGACGAATGTCAAAACTTTTACAAATATCTCCAAAAGAGAAAATATATAAAATATTATACAGTGAGCTCTTATCAAATTTTATATCAATTTATTTTACTAAATTACAGAACCCTGACAATGCCGAAAGGCGAAACCGATTGGTGAAAGAAAAATAGAAAAAAAAATTGTGGTGTAGTTTCAAGATTATTTCAATATATATCTTCTAAATAATGAACACCATTTCCGAGACCAACCGTTTATGCAAATAAGATTCAAAGTCCAGGATCTGGGCATCCTCAAACCGGAAGCTATGTCCCGTGTTTTTTACATGGTCAACTAATGCGGTCTCACCAACACTATCATATGCAAATTGTGCGTTCCTACAACCATATTCGTGATTGTATAGTCTTTTCTTGAGTTTCTGTTTGCTCTGACCAATGTAGCATTTATCACAATCTTCACAATCAACCTTGTAAACTAAATTAGACATATTATTTTCATTGACTTCATCTTTCGGACATTGTGTGAGGGAAGAGAGTTAAAACTCGTATCCTATCTTGCTTTTTATGATAAAAAACGACCAGACGGCTAGTACACCTCGGCCAGATTATGTGCATTGGTCTCGTCTCTATCTCCATATTATGCCTTTGACTTCGCAATTTTGTATTTTGGTAAGCCCTTCCACATTTTGTTTGTGATTGTTAATCTGTATGTTCATTTTTAGCCTGATGAAGTCCTCAATTAGGGCGAAACGTTGCATTATACGACTATAATAAAAAAATAGTTCAATTTTGTCCTGTTTCCTCAAGAAAAGCGCCACAGTACTATACATAAAGAAGGACAAAGAAACCGATCAAAGGTTCTAAATTTATAAAATGAAATAATACATGAAGATTTTCGAAAAAACCGTTCAGTCTGTGGTGCTATTTGGCTACCAAAGCGTCATTGGAGGCAATATGAAAAAATCGTGCAAGGACCCTATTGAGGCAGACAGCCACCACCGGTTTCTTACTAATGTCGCCAAGCATTGCATCTGTCTAACCGGCATTTTGGTGGGAAAATGAATTTTGGTGGGAAATTTGAAATTAGGTTGGGTAATTATCAGGTGGACTTGGGCGGCGACTCTTGTCGCTTGTAGAGTGAGAGGCCGAATAGATAACAAAACCCATACTACAAAAACCACAGGGAGAAGGAAAGTAAACAGAATAAAAAAATAAAAAAAGAAAACCGATTTTATATATAAAATGGATGAAATTAAACTACTTGTGATTAGCGTAAGAGACGAAATTAGAGAAATAAAAAATGAAATCAAGGATTACAGGGATGGAATGAGAATTTTGATGGAAGAAAACAAAGAAATGAAAAAAGAAATCACGGAGCTGAAAGCAAGAATGGAAAAGTTTGAAAATATAGAAGAAAAAGCGGAGCAAATGGAAAGAATAAGAAGGAAAAATAACATTCTGATAAGCGGATTAAAAATCGGAAGAGATAGAAATGAACAGAATTCCAAGAGAGAAGTAGAGACATTCATTAAGAAAAATTTACAAATTGATGCAAAAATTACGAAAGTAAGAAAAATCAATGAGAAAATGTGTATCACTGAAGTTGAAAATATCGAAAAGAAAATTGAAATAATGAGAAACAAACACAAATTAAGAAAAGTAAAAGGAAATGCGATCTATATTAACAATGATTTGACACAAAGTGAACGAACAATACAAAAAATTATCCAGGAAAGAGCGAACGAAGAAATGAAAATTAATAGAACCGTGAAAGTTGGCTACCAGAAAATCATAATAAATGGAAAGAAATACATCTGGAACAGTAAAAATAAGAACATCGAACTGTGCAAAGACGAAAACGAAAGCACCTCAAAAAACTGGGAAAGCCACGGGAGAAAGAAGAGACAATAGTAAGCGAAGATGGAGAAAAGACGACAACAAGGCAAAGAAAAGGACCAAGAGACGGAAGGAGGATATGGAAATTGGGAACCTGGAACATCAGAAGTATTTATGGAAAAGAACATGAACTTACTGAGGAGTTCGAAGAGGCAAACTTAGATATTTTGGGGATAACAGAGACAAAGAAGAAGGGAAAAGGAATTACGGAAGTGAAGAATGGACATGTAATAATTCATAGTGGAGTGGAAAATGACAAACGAGCGGCAGCAGGTGTAGGTTGCCTTATACATAGAAAGTTGGTTGACAAGATACATAGATGGGAAGCGTGGTCAGAAAGAATTCTATTGGTAGAAATGAAAGAGCCAGACAAAAGAGCATGGACAATAGTAGTTATATATGGGCCCAATGAAGATGAAAAAGTAGAGAAGAAAGAAAATTTTTGGGAAGAATTAACAAGAGCAATTGAAGAGAGCAAAGGAAAAATTTATATTGTAGGCGATTTCAATGGAAGAGTGGGAAGAAAAGATAACGCGTACAATACCATGATAGGCAAATACGGAGAAGACGTCAGAAACAACAATGGAAGACGAATGCTGGATTTTTGCCAAATGCACAATCTCATTGTAACAAATACATATTATGAACACAAAAATATTCACAGATATACTAGAGAGGCACCAAGTAGAGGAGAAAGGTCCATAATAGATTACATACTTGTGGAAAAAGAGCATAGACAAACCATTTGCGATGTAAGAGTAAGAAGAGGCCCAGAAATCAACAGCGATCACTATCTAGTTGTGGCAAGCATAAAACAGGAAGAAAAAACAAGGAATGAGAACAACGACTTGAAAATGGACAAGAAAATAGAGTTTGAAAGTATAAGATCCTACAAATTGACAGACAGCAGCGTGAAAGCGAAATACGAAGAAATGATAAACAAAGAAATAGAAGAACTAACAACCAGCGCAGAAAAACCAGATCTAGAACAACTATGGAAAGTCTTCAAAGAGATAATCATCAAAGCGGCAAAGAAAGTATGTGGAGTATGCAGAACAACCAATCACAGGAAGCAAACAGCATGGTGGAATGAGAAAATAAAGCAACAAGTAAAAACAAAGAAAAGGACATGGAAAGCGTACTTAACAAACAAAACAACGGAAAATTATGAAAAGTATAAGGAACAAAGGATAATGGTGAAAAAGATGGTATTGACGGCAAAAGAAAACTCATGGAAAGACTTCGGAGAAAATTTAGAAAGAGATAGCAAGGGTAACCAGAAACTATTTTACAAAGTTATTAAAAATTTGAGAAGGGGTAGAAGAGAATATACGACAACAATTAAAAACGCAGAAGGAGACACACTGACAGACGAAGAAAGGATAATGCAAAGATGGAAGGAATATTTTCAACAACTACTATGTCCAAGGGA
This sequence comes from Anaspis maculata, assembly GCA_949128115.1. Taxonomy (NCBI): domain Eukaryota; kingdom Metazoa; phylum Arthropoda; class Insecta; order Coleoptera; family Scraptiidae; genus Anaspis; species Anaspis maculata. Next base: position 72,554,916 of record OX421966.1, read on the forward strand.
AATACAAACAGAAAAGTACAACACCACTAACACTCACATGGGGGAGCCGGACGAATCAAAAGAGAACGGAACAATAACAATGGAAGAGCTACAGCAAGCATTGAGAAGGTTGAAGAATGGAAAATCACCAGGACATGACAGAATTACAACGGAAATAATCAAGAACATGGGAGAAAAGCAACCGATGTACTATTGGGTATACTGAACAAAGTATGGAAAGACGAAACAATACCGAAAGATTGGGAGATAGGCATGATAGTGCCAATATACAAGAAAGGAGACAAGAAAGAGTGTAACAATTATAGAGGGATAATGTTACTTAGCGTCGCTATGAAACTGTACGAGCAGATATTAAACGAAAAACTGAGAAGGGAACTAGAACCAACGCTATCAGAATCTCAAAGTGGCTTTCGAAAAGGGAGAAGCGTACAAGACCATATATTTACTCTTAAAGAAATAATAGATAAAAGTCGTTTACAAGGAAAGAAAGCCTATTTTGCATTTATAGACTTGGAGAAAGCTTTTGATAGAGTACCTCGAGGGAAAATATGAAATATCTTACAAGAAAGGAAAATTAACAACAAGCTCATCAGGACAATACAAAGTATGTACAAAAACACAATCAACTATGTCATCACACAGAACAGAAAGTCAGGAACGTTTGCAACAAAAGAAGGGCTAAGACAAGGCGGAGGAATGAGTCCATTATTATTTATAACATTCATGGATGACATAATCAAAACATGCAACCGACGAACAAAAAATTTACAAGTGGGATACAAAAATTTACAACAAGTCACAATATCGGACTGTGCATTCGCGGACGACGTGGTCATTATGGCTGGAAGTGAGAAGGACCTACAAACAAATTTGAACGTATGGAACGAAGTACTGCAGGAAAACGGGATGAGAATAAACAAGATCAAGACAAAGGTGATGATGGTTGCAGAAGAACAAAAAGAATTGAACATACAAATAGAAGATGAGAGGATAGAGCAAGTACAACAATTCGAATATCTTGGAGTAACAATTGAAGAGACAGGAGGACAAGAAGTGGAAATCAACAAAAGAATAGAAAAAGCAGTCAATGTATACTACGCAATGAACAAATGTTTGATAAATAAAAAAGAAATAACAAAAAAGACCAAAATGAACGTATACAAAGCAATATACAGAACGATTTCAACATACGGGTGCGAAACATGGAACTTGACACGACAACAGAAAAGTGAAATACAAGCCACCGAAATGAAATACCTTAGAAGAGTACGCGGAGTCACAAGAGGAGACAAGGTCAGAAATGAACAAGTACGAGGCGATCTAGAAGTGGAAAGTCTTTTGGAGTTCATAGAAAAGAGAAATCTAAGTTGGTGGGGACATCTGCAAAGAATGAGCGAATAGAGACCAGTCAAGAAGATATGGGAGGCCAGGATAGTAACAAAAAGGAAAAGAGGAAGACCAAGACAGACATGGGAAGATACCGTGGAGAAGATTTTTGGAAAACAAAGGAAAGACGTGCAGCGAAGCAAAGACGATGGCAACGAACAAGAAGATGTGGTGCAAATTTGTACATGATTTGTAAATATTTATGTGTATCCCAACACCTTTTCGAGGGTAGAAGGGAAATTTGATTATATATATAATATATAATTATCAGGTTTTTCAGCCTGAAAAAAACTTTTTGTCCCAGTATAAATTGAACCTACCACGTTTGGATTTAAAGCGTGTCGTCTTAACCACGAGACCACCGCGCCAATTATTAAAAGTGATTGGTCAATCGTGGTTATGTGGTGTTACCTGTGACGTGACTCGCATTTTGAATTAGGCTATCTAGTCGTCTGGAAGAGCGGTTCTTGGAACCAAATACAGTTGTTTAGCAGCCAAATAATACAGCCTCCAATATAAAAATGCACAAGATTATTACCAAAAATTTCCCTGCCGTCGTAATTCTGAACGACATTCCGTCAAGTTAATAAAACAGCAGTGCCAACTTCAAAAGCGCGCCGGAAATCTTTCCGTCGTATATGAATTTTTTACAACCGACGCTTCAAGTTTCACGTTCGGGCTCTGCTTCTGGATGCTTCAAAATTCAGACAATGATGCCCCGCTCACCTACTTTTCGATGACTAGGGCTCTCGCAAGGGGAAAGCAGCCTCGTACGCAAAAAATCTCGAGGGAACGCACCGGAACAGAGACGAGCACAATGCAAGCGATACATTTTAATGTCATAAACAGCGGATGGTGTCCCGGGTGCGTAAGAGGATAATAAATGTGAGCGCCGTTTCATTTAACGATTATCTCCGCCCCCGTTTTATGTCTATCTGAAGGAGAGATAAGTTATATCGATGGGAGATGTTTTCCCCCGCGGAACCCCCGGCCCGAGAGGTAGGCAGCCGAGCCGTACCTAAATTGCCGTACGGGGCCATATCTGGGACGCGGTGGAACGAAATCCCGTATTTCATATACCCAGAGCGGACTCGGCTACATGGCCGTTATATACTGAGCCTTGGAGAGATGATGATGGAAAGAACAAGAGTGAGAACATACCATCAGAACTCTTAATTTGGGCTTTTCCTCGCGCGCGCTCCCCCGTCAGCTATAGCTTTCCGCCGGTTCGTTATCCTTGTACGCGGGCATTTCCACGCTTTTCTTTGCCCTCGACGACGACGTCGACGTCGGCGGCGGCTATACGGCTCTTATTGGAGAAAAACGGTATTGGTCTTTTAATTTCATTTCGCGTCATAATTGATCTTTCGCCCTTCAGGCGTTTTGTCGTCGCCTTCATCTCCGATGTTCGATATTAATACGTTTTCATTTCGGGATGAGAAAAGGGAGGGGGGCATATCGTGATGATGGCGATGATGGAAATTGGCTTTTTCGGCGCTTCTCAATCCGAGTCGTCGGTGTCTGTGGAACCTGGCGTTCTCGCTGGCGTTTTTATAAGCCACTGGTGACCGCATTGGTGGCAGCGGTGGGATTAGTGCGTATGAGATTTGAAATTAATCCACTTTTTGTACTGGTCTTTATTTCTTTACTTATTGGATCAGTTCCTATTCACTTCAGATGGCAGCAGCGAAATTTCCGGAACCGTAACAAAAAAAAAATTCGTCAGGTCTGCCGCGGGACGTCTCATCGTAGCATTCTACCTGCAACGTCTTTGAAGACTAGTATCCAGGAACCTATGGGAAATTTTCTTCAAAGTTGGAATTAGAGTCTGTATTTTCATATCAAATAACTGCCGGGTATATCTGAATTGGAAGGCAAATACTGTGGAAACAATCATTTTAACAATTGTATCTATGGTATTCATCTTCCAGATGAAGTTATCTAGGAAATGATTTAAAGAACATTTGATGAAGGGATCCATTTTTCGTGTAGAGGAGATGTATATTATAACGTGTGAATGAGGTAGTCTTCTCCACTTATTTTTTCAACTTGTTCACTGCAGTTTCAGCTTTAAAAAATGCTTAGCCATGCCCAAAAATATAAGTACGAAGTTTAACACATAGGATTGAAACGTTATGTGCAATTGACATCATCAGGTGGAAACAATAGTAATAATTGAAATAACGTATTTGATTGATCTACTGATAATTTGTGTTGCATTTCTGAGATTCAAGACGGAGGAGGGTCACAGAATTGGGAGTAAAGATGGTATTATATGGATGTTGTCAAATTGAACTTGATCATTCAAAAGACTATCTGAAGCTTTCGATAGGTTTCATACAATTTGGTGAAAAATCATGGGTTTCATCGGTTACATGTCTGGTGAAATTTGACTTTTTATCTATTGACCAGAGATCTCGTTTGTATTCATTAAATCTAATCTTGAAAGATCTTATTGTCCTTCCAATGTATACTTCTCCACAGAAGCATGTTAATTTGTACACTCCCCTATTGTCAAATGGACTGATAGGATCTTTTGTTTTAACAAAATATGAACTCAAAGTGAAAGGACTTTTGAAGCTGATATTGAAACCAAGTGGTTTCAGAATGCGAGATATTGATGTGGAAATATTTCCAAAATAAGATGAAGAAACACACTGTTTTGGTTCTTGTCCAGATGTTAAACTCAAATTTTTATTCATGTGATGTTTACAAATATATCACAAATATGGTCCTTACTTTGATTCTACCACTGGAGGTTGGAAAATTGGGAGCTCTCCCTTCACAATCACAAATACGAATATTTTCATAAATGATAAAGTCTACACTTCAACTCCAGGATTAATCAATGTACTATTTTTGAAGAAACCCAAATCAGACTCTAGTACTGCAATCGATATTTCAATTTATTTAGAGATCGTTCGTATGAGTAATTTGCTTCATCGTAACTCTGATAAAGCACAACAGCTAGCTGGAAATAAAAGTACAAAGTATAGATTTATCAAAAAACTTTTTAATGAACATTCACATGAAGGATCAGGAATGTTACAGATGCAGCTGACAACAAAAAAGCCCAATTATATCTACTGTGATAATCCTAACGAGTTAGTCAATAGACTTCGACTTTTATTGGCCTCCAAACAAGCAGGTCATACTAATCATAATAATGGAATTATCTCAATACTAGAAGAATTGAGAGAAGCAAATATTATCATATAATTGTTATACAGGGTGATTTTTTGAAAATTTTCCACCCCTTGTTTCTCGCCGCCAAAATGTTTTACAGGAAAACGCCGAAACAGGTCAATTTTTGTTTCGAGGGGGTCATCTAGAGCACATATCACCAAATTTTTATCTTGAACCCCTTCGCCCCCGCCCCATCCTGCTTTAAAATTTCAAATAGCATGACCTACTTTGTGATACATCAAATTGAAGGCAATAAAATTTTCTTTCCGTTAAACATATTTCAATTTTTTTAAACCACCCCTCAACCCTTCTGAAAATCCTCTTTTCGTTAATGGAAGGACAATGTTCCCCCTATAAACTCTTGATTCCTGAGAAATAGACTTCCCAGCAAAAACAGGTCGATTCTTATTTCAATGGGGTCATCTTAGACACGAGTGGCCAAATTTTTATCTTCAACCCCTTCGCCCTCACCCTACCTTACTTTGAAATTTCGAATAGCATTATCTATCTTGTGATACATGAAATTGAAGGCAATAAAACTCTTTCCGTCAAACATATTTCTATTTTTTTTAAACCACCCCTTTAAAGTAGGGTAGAGTGAGGGCGAAGGAGTTGAAGATAAAAATTTGGCCACTCGTGTCTAAGATGACCCCATTGAAATAAGAATCGACCTGTTTTTGCTGGGAAGTCTATTTCTCAGGAATCAAGAGTTTATAGGGGGAACATTGTCCTTCCATTAACGAAAAGAGGATTTTCAGAAGGGTTAAGGGGTGGTTTAAAAAAAATTGAAATATGTTTAACGGAAAGAAAATTTTATTGCCTTCAATTTGATGTATCACAAAGTAGGTCATGCTATTTGAAATTTTAAAGCAGGGTGGGGCGGGGGCGAAGGGGTTCAAGATAAAAATTTGGTGATATGTGCTCTAGATGACCCCCTCGAAACAAAAATTGACCTGTTTCGGCGTTTTCCTGTAAAACATTTTGGCGGCGAGAAACAAGGGGTGGAAACTTCTCAAAAAATCACCCTGTATAAGAAATTGTATATCTTTTTTATTTCATTGTTGCAATGGTTCTTGATAAATTCGGACGTTCTTCTGATCCCCCTCTACGTTACGCGCCTTCGCGGTTTGCTTCTCATTTTCTCGGTTTCACTATAACTGATGATGGAAACTATGATTTTCAACAGAAGCGCATATGCAATTTGAATAATCCCAAGAATTTTGCTGATGCTGCAACTAAATCTTACGCTGATGAAAAATCTCATCAAATAATCCTTATTCAAAACGAGATCCACAAGAAAATTGCAAGTTTAGGTGATACAATAAACAAACTGCAAAATCATGTTAATGAGATGGATAAAATGCTTACATCAAAACAGTTAAAAAAAGTGTCATCATAGCTTCAGCACAAAAATAGGAACCTCGAGCGAAACAACTTCAGTTATTGAGTCATCCTAGATCAAACAAAAACGTCAGTGTAAATATACCTACTAGTTCGCAAACACAAGAGGTGCATCCCTCCGGACAGCAACATCTCTCAACAACTTCAGTTAATAAGAACGAAAATAAAAAATGCGAATACATTAATGTATTTTGCATGGTAACAATTTCAGTACAACTTTTCGATACTTCAATAACTATGAGTAAACAACAGTTGGTGAATGAATTACATAAACCTGCACGACGGAACTTTCAACGTCGCTCTGTTATTTTGAAAAGAATCAATGATCTCTGGCAAGCAGATCTTGTAGAAATGGGGGATTATTCGGCTGATAATACCCTTTACCGATTTTTATTAACAGTTATAGATGCTTTCTCAAAACACGCTTGGGCTTTACCATTGAAAACTGAAACAGGCGTTAAAGTAACTAAAGCTATGAACTCTATTTTAAAAAAACGTTCCCCTAGAAATTTGCAAACCGATCATGGTAAAGAGTTTTATGCAAAATTCTCTAGCAAAATTCAGGATCGGAGATGCTGTACGCATTAGTAAGCATAAGCATTTATTTGCAAGAGGATATACTCCAAATTGGACTACTGAAATTTTCAAAATTGTTAAAATCAACATAACTAATCCTGTTACATATATCCTTGAAGATTATCAAAAAAATCCAATCAAAGGCAGTTTTTATGAACATGAATTATTGAAAACTAAACATCCCAACATTTATTTAGTCAGGAAAATATTGAAAGAGAAAGGTAATAAGGTATATGTAGAATGGTTAGGCTTTCCGAAAGAACAGAATTCGTGGATTGATAAGACCGATATTAAGTAGCATATAAGCTCATCAAGAGCTAATCGCACTTATTTTATTATGATAATTCGAATCATAATACCATAGTGAGAACGTTAGAGTAACATTTATAACGGGATAACTGTCAATTGAAATTAGATAATTAGAAAGGACTCTGAGAATTTCTTGTTACGGATATCGAGAATTCGGGCTTGAACGAATATTGAGCAACGGAGAAATTGGGGGGGCGCAAGCTTCAGCATATATACCGGAATATATCGATGTGAGGAATGTTACTTAAACATCATCTATGACAATATCATAAAAAAAATGTTATTTTTTCTTATTATTATAATATATTTTTAATCATCTAATAAAATTCACAACTTTTATATAGCTGGGCTTTTATTTCACATATAGATTTATCCTTCTTCTTCTCTTCCTTCTTCTCTCTCGATTAATGATAAATTAAGATGAATCATGAAAAAACATTCAGTTTAAACACGATGGCACAACTTAAAACAAGTCTCCTTATTCTTGCTGTTCTAGTTAAAAACAATTTTATACTTTATCATCAGTCAGAAGTATCCGAAGCATTTGTTTGTTTCAATGAACAAAATGAAAGCTGGCCCTCTCAATGGATGAAACTACAACCATTAGCACAAGATGGTATCCCAATTTTCCAAGCTGGTAACGTACCTCTAAGAAATACATCATTTTTTGAATATAAACTGAAACACATATACTCCGACCGAAGTTTTGGTGACAGCCAATGGAAGATAATCTACAATGAATCCTTCATCATTTCCAATGGTAACAACTCATCAATAACATCCAATTTTGGTCAGTATGATCAAGCTACAGAAGATCTACTATCGTTTCTGAATCTATATAATGTAATAGGAATTTTGTTTACCATATTACTTATTTAAACGATCGTAGTTACGATGTTAAGAATTTGTGCTATAATAAAGAAGTCTTACTAAAACATAACGAATGAAAATAATCACCAAATCCATTAGCTTTATTACGCTCGAAAACAACTAGAGCCTATGCCTCCGCCGGGGCCACGGCCGCCGCCTAAACGCCAGGGGGCGCCAGCATCAGAGCTCCAAAAGAGAGAAAGAGAGTCCAGAGAGAGCGAGAGAGAGAAAGAGAGAGAGACAGAGACAGAGAGAAAAATAGATAGAGAGAAAGAGAAACGAGTAAGTGAGAGTGAGAGAGAACGATAGGACCAATCACAACACAGTAGTGTTTCTTGAACAATTACCACCAGCCAATCGCAGCACAGACAATTATCTACGATCAAGCCTGTCATACCTCTCTGACCAATCAGAAGCCACGATGACGAACAATTCACAACAACCAATCGCAGCACAGGAAATTTTCTACAATGGCCGCCAGTTCTTCAACAATGGACGACAACCAATCGCAGCACAGGACATTTTTTACAATGGCCGACAGTCACACCTCACCGACCAATCAGATACCAAGGATGAGGAGCTTGCATTCGGCACATGCTGGGGATTGGCTTAGGGGGTGGGGCGGGGCTATGGATAGGTTACCACCCAGATTTCAGGCTCCACGGCCGCCATTGCTTGATGCTCCACCTTACCATTGTCTGAAGCTCCACCTCATTTTGGCTCCACCCACAGTGCCTATCCTCACCCGTGCCTAAAGTGAAGCAGAACATACACATCCTATCTACTAATAATCACAATGAAACGAAAAAGTTATTTGAAATGACCGCCTCCTTGTTCCTCGAACAAGGGATTCAACGACCGGTGAATTGGAACTGCCAGCCCAACGCGATAGTATCCGAGGTGGCCAGGTATGACCCCCTCGATTTTTTTCATGAGCCTATCAGAAATATGAGGTGTTTATAGAACCTCCCGCTGATTTGGACGATTTAAAATCAGAATATTATCATCAGTTGATATTGAAAATACCTATTAATTATTGAGTGGGTATTTCTGAATTTTAACAGTTTTTCGTATTCAAAGACCTCCGGAAGCTGTTAAAGACATCCTATTTCAGAAATGAAAACACAGTTCTCCAAAGAATTTTATGGGCTTTAAAATGGTGTGTCACGAGTACTATTCCGTCAATTGTCAAAAAATTACATCTGTCAAAAATAATTTGACATACCATCAATCGAAAGATTCTGTTCTTCTGATTTCAAAAATATATAATATGTTGGGTGTGAAACCCATAATTAAGGCGCTATAAGCTGGGGCCTAATAAAAAAACGGACGGTATAAGTCAAAGAAAGGAATGTTATTATCAACACAAATTTTCAAAGTGAAAGTAATGTTGTATGTACAGAATTTATAAAATCCAGAAACTTACTCAAATCGGATTGCGTACCTTCGAATAAACGAATAATATCATCAACATACCTGTACCAATAAATGACTTGAGTTTTAAAAAAGTCATTTGTAGAAATATGAGTTTTTTCCAACCATGTCATAAAAACTTCAGCTGAAAGTGGAGATAATGGTGAACTCATACTCAAGCCAGACTTTTGTTAATAGATTTTGCCATAGAATTTGAAGTAGTTTTGTTTGATGCAAGTATTTAACATGTTGAAAATGTTATTAGAGTTTCCATAATTCAAGTTGGAGTTGAATGATAAATTTTTGACTAATCGTAAAGTTTCTTTGACAGGAACAAAAGGGAATAAATTCACTACGTCAAAAGATACTAAAAAACTATCTTCTTAAACATAATGAATTGGTATTATATCATATCAGAAATGAGATTATTTGAGTCTTTTATTCTGAAAGGGGAAGTCAAATCAATATGTGACATCAAAATTTGATTGACTCTTCTAGATGATGGGTATGTTGGTGAGTTATTCAAAGATACGATTGGACGAATAGGTATATCTTTTTTATGAATCTTTGGCAGAGGATAAAGTCTAGGAATTCTGGGATTTGAAGTGACTAGTGTATTATTTTTACTATTGGAAAAAGAAAAAGTATTATTAGAGGATTTCAAACATTCTTTCATTTGTCTCTGATAAGTTGTGGTAGGGTCTTTTGGTAAAATTTCAAATGCAGTTGTATCAAGAAAATTCTCTGTTTTTGAAATGTAATCATCTCTGTTTATCACTATTATGGTGTTACTTTTGTCTGCCTTTGACACTATTGAATTGTTGTTCAAAATGAATTATTGTGAATTACGAATATTTTTGTGGGACTCATTTCTTGGAGAATCCATTTTGATATTTTTATGAGGTCTATTATTATGAGATATATGTTCTTGAATCTTATTGGAAATATGGTTATCTAAAGCATTCAAATTTTGATGATTGAGTCTGTTCAAAATGACTTCCTTTCCAACGACTGAAGAGCTTATCTGATTCTTACTGATATCGGTATGTGAAGGTGTAAATTTCAGACCTTCATCTTGAAGCTTCAAATGATTTTCAGGTATATTCTCACCAGAAATATTCATAGTTCTTGGATGTAATTTGAAATCTGAAAATTTATGGTTCTTCGTTATAGGGTCATGCATGAATTTTTTTGTGAAATCAAGATATTGATCTTATTAGATAGTCTGTTGAAGGAACTTACACCATAGATCTCCACTCTTTCTCTCAAATCTGTGTCCATTGTGTCCCAAATCACTGGATGAAGAATACTGATGAGGTCTAGATGGAGGTAACTTGTTTGTAGGAATGCGAGGTCTCTTTTCTTGTACCAGTAATGATTATAATTACCTTTGGAAAACCATACGTAAGGAGAACCTCTTGGAATAGGACTCGGGCTACCGTTTCAGATTCCTTGTCCGGAATAGCAATACTTACGAGATACTTTGGCAAATCGCATATTACTGTGAGAGCATATTTATATCCGTCGATGGACACCGAAAGTGGTCCAATTTTATCAATTATCAAAAGCTCAAATGCTTTTTGTGGTGTTGATGTGATAATTGAGTTTTCTCAACCTCCTTTTATAGGTTTATTTAACTTGCATGACTCGCAATTTCTTATGAAATTTTATAATTCTTTTTTCATGTTCCTCCACTTGGGATACAATTTTAATTTCGACAACATTCTCTTGGAGCGCGCATGACCTCCAAGTCGTGGATCATTATGAAATGTTTATAATATTTCTTTTCTGTCGTTTTCGTCGGATAGTGTGATAAAAGGGGTCAAAATCGCGATTTTTACATGTGTGAGGGTTCGATTTGCAATATTTTTTAATGCAGTAATGCTTATTATTCTTTAAATTTCATCCTCGTTCTGAAGCTTCAACATTTTTATTTCATTCTCGCCGGCCATATTATCCAACTTGGTTAGCAGATGCTCTAAAGCACTGTTAACGCCAGCGGGTGCCTTTTTGGTACATGAGGGATTATCCTGTACTCTTACATCACCGGGCTTCACCCTGGATAACAAGGCCTTAGCTTTGTTATCACTAGTGACTTTTTCATCAAAACTTGCTACACACTGTAAATTGTATTCCTGTATTATCATACTTATTCGATTTCCGAAAACTTTGAACTTGAGATGTGGTAAATTGAAGGTATCTTTATTGTCTGTTACCTCAAAAACTCCAACCTCATTTTCGCTTATTCTAGTTTCCTTTTCCGATCGGTCAGTTTCTGTAAGAATTTTTTCTTTCCTGGTTTGGGCCCGCGTCATTATTTTTGCTACATTGAAATCCAAAACCTAGGGTTCTCCAAAATTTACACTGGACAAGGCATCAGGTCCTACATTGTCTTTCCCCTTTATGTAATTGATTTTAAAATCGTATTCCTCCAATTCAAGGCGCATACGTGTTAGCTTTGAAGTAGGATTCTTAATTGAAAATAAATGAACGAGTGGGTGGTGGTCAGATCCCACTATAAATTACTTTCCATAGACATATGATTTGAAATAAGTAACAGCCCAGTGAATTGCTGTTAATTATTCTCCAATGGTACTTTTGTGAGCTTCTCCTTTTGTAAACTTCTCAGATGCAAATGCGATTGATGAATCGTTTCCGTTGTGTTCCTGTGACAAAACTGCGCCACATGCAATATTTGAGGCGTCAGTTGAAAGTATAAAAGTTTTTGAAAAATTCTAGATACTGCAATATTGGCGGCATCATCAATGCCTTCTTCAAACTCAAAAATGCACTGTTACAATCCGTAGTCTATTCGAATGGGATTCCTTTTTTTGTAATCTGATTCAGTAGAGAAGTTATTTCAGCAAAGTTTCTCATAAAACGCCGATAATAATAAGCGAATGCTACGAAACGCTTGGCTTCATCAGCGTTTTTGGAATTGGAAAATTTTTAATTGCATCGAATTTTGCTGAGTCAGGTAGGACTCCTTTGTCTAAAATGGTATGGCCCAAATATGTGACCTGATTTTTGAAAAATTGAGATTTATTAGGATTTAACTTTGAATTGCTACTCCGGCATACTTCAAAAACTCTCCTGAGATTTTGTAGATGATGCCTTTCTGAACACCCTGTGATTATAACATCATCAACGTACCAAAAACGCCACATCGGGTGGTAGATCCGAAAATGCCATTGTCATCATACGCTGAAAACTGTACATGACACATTCAAACCGAAGGGCAATCTTTTGAATCTGTACGAAGCATCTTTGACCGAAAAAGATGTGGAATTTTGTGAGTTTTTTCTAACGGGATTTGATGAAATCCGGCCATTAGGTCAATATCCGAGAACCATTTGGCCCTACCTCATTCATCTAGGATCGCCTCAATTCTTGGTAATGGGAATTGATCTTGTACCAGTTTTTTATTGAGTTGTCCGAAATCAACGACCAAACGCAATTTTTTCTTATTAGGGTCTTCCGCTTTTTTGCGGACGAGTATTGATGGTGAATTGAAAGGTTACCTGGTCGCTTCTATTCAGTCTTTCTGTTTCAATAATTCTACCTGCCTTTTCACATCTTGTTTTTGCGATTGTGGCAGTCTGTATGGTTTCATGTAGACGGGTGTTTTATCTGTTAACGTGAGTTCCTGTTCGTAAAAGTTGTTATGTGTTAAGATGTCCTCCTCTTAAGCAAAAATATCTGGAAATTCTTTGCAAAAAACAAATAATTTATCTTTAACATAAAGCGGCATATATTTTTTTAACTTTGATAGAATTGTCTTGAAACGTGTGTCCTGATTCATCGTTTTTACGCATTGTCAGCTTCGGTCCATTAATAAGAACTGTTTCACTTGAAGTGTTGACAATTAAAATTTTTGCGTCGTTAGGAGAAATTATGGTGCGTGCTACATGCACACCTCCTGCAATTTCGGTCGCGTCAATTACCGACTCAGAATTTAAGTCATCAGTTTTCACCTTTTTGACAATTTGGCAACGTGGGGGAATTATACGCCGTGTAATGTAAATTCAAGTAAAAAACGGCATCATTCCGCATGGGTGGCTGCGGTGGGATACCTATTTGAAACAATCCCAAACACAAAAATTGGAATTCCAAAAAGTTATCATCAAGCCAGTAAAAACTGATGTGATCCGTCAACTATCCCGGCGTGCGACTCTCTGATTTAATAATTCCTCTGCTCTCCGCCGCCATACACTGTGCATGAGATAATGGCCATAAATCGTCGATGCGCAAACAGCCATCCATCGGAAATTTATGCGTTTAAAATAAATATGACCGACTGAATATACAATGACTCGAATTGCATATTAAATAAATTTCCCTCGTGTGTCCGTTGTTCCGCATGTCAATTTTATGCGAACGACTCTGGATCGGAATATTTCAATATTCGATGGCAAACAAGCATCCGTCATTTTTATATTATACCCACCGTATATGCCCAATGCTGCACGCTGCTGCCGAACAAAACGCCCGTCTATATCACGCCTGAGGGTGCCCGTTTTTATTTTCTCGTCACACCAAATTCCATTTTGTCATGGCTTTTCAATCGTTGTTTCAATTATTTTTCATATACTGACTGATCCATGCTGCTTGTAACCTTTTTCACACCACTCTTCACCCTACGGTGTCCTGCTTGTGTTTCGTTTAACCAAAAAAAAAAAAAAGAGCTACCTGGATCGTTCCAGTACTTATACCCAGGTTAAATATTCGGTCAAAGAACGGTTACCTAAGGCTCCTTGAACACTACGGCTACGCCGCACAATGCTAATATCCAGTTCAAACATGACCAAGTTACAAACTTGGCTCCGCCATCGCCGGCGTAGCACCGCCGCCGCCGGGAACATAATCTCTCAGAATTCGTCCATGTTTCATGTTGAGCCCGTATATAAACAGACTGCACCGAGCGCATGCATCACAAATCAACGTCTCTCCTCTTTGCCCTCCTTTGCAGGTTGCAGCGCAGCGCATGCACCCAAAGACCTGAAGCACCACTCGATTATTTTCCTCCGGCAGGGCGCCAGGACCGAAAAAAAGTCTCTCTTTTCCTTTAATTTCCAAATTGAACACGGCAGGGGGACGGGCAAAGGGGCCGGCATATCAGCTCCGTTCAATCGGAAATGCTTGCAATTGCTCTTCCGAGATACGGGTAACGAGCGTCGCGCCGCACTGCCTCTCTCGAAGTCGGCAGAAAAAAACTTTTCTCGTCTTCTAATGGCCTGCGACGCTCCTCGCTCTCACTTTCGTCCTCCTCTCCTTTAATTTGCAGCTCGTAATCCTCCGTTCGCCCGTATTATCGCATGTTATCTTTTGCTTTGTTTGGCAATCTCGCACCGACACTCTGGGTCTTATACTTTTCGGCGCGACGTTTAAGCAACCCGAGGGTGTATTTTTCAGAAAAAATATATCATTTTTATTGTGCCCTCGCTTCCGCCCTTTCCGTAAAGCCACTTCTTAGTCATTCGCGGTACGGAAGATGTGAATTTTGATTCACACCTGAGATCTGTTGAAGTTCAGAACTGCGTCCCGTTGTCGCAAACTATTTTTTTGTCGTTGTAGTTTTGGTGTTGCGGTGAATGGGCTCCAGTTGAGCTACCTCAGTGCTACTTTCATCGATCAGGTATTCAAGGATCCTATTACCCTCTATCCTTCCGGCCTAGGTCCAGAAGATCAGTTCTCAGGGCAACGCCGCCATGGCAAAGAGCCCTGCAAAACAAAACCAGTGTCGTCGTTCGCGTCTTCCCCGAGGCTTGCGCTGCGGATGCGGACGGTAGAAGGAGTCAAACAGAACTTATATTTAAGCTGGTATATTTAAGCTGCATATGTTACAAGCTAATGCTAGGCCAGCAACCTAGCTACAATAGTGTGATATATCGAGTTGGTAAAATAATTGAAATGTCATAAAATAATCAATAAAGACATTCCGAATTCCGTATACTTTGAACACATAAAACTGGCGACGAGGAAATATAAAGGACCAGCAAAGAAAACAACGAGCAAAAAACAGCTTGAAGAACGTGAGAATGAAGCAGATACAGAAGTTCAAGCCATGGCGGTGGTATACGGCACGATGCCGGAGTTAAGACAGTGTGATGATTTCAACTTGTACAAAGATCGGCTAGATTAATTCTTCGTGGCAAATAACATCAAGAAGCAAAAAAAGGTTGCAATACTAATCACTGTACTTCAAGACGAAGTATATGCTCTGTTAAGCAACCTGTGTTTCCCGGATGCACCACATACGAAAAGCTTCAAACAGATATGTGCAATTTTGAGTCAGCACTATAGCAAAAAGAAACTGGTATTCTACGAACGACTACAATTTTACGAAGCACGACAAGAACAGGATGAACCTCTCGTCGATTGGTTTGCGAGAATCAAGAAGATTGCAGTAAATTGCTAATTTAATACTCACTTAGAACATCAATTGAAAAATGAACTGGTTATTGGACTCGGACGAGACGAGGTTTTCAACAAGCTCATACAAGAAGATCCTGAAAAGGAATCACTACAAGAATTATTGGATTTGGCTGTTGCAAAGGAAGCTAGTATGAATTGTGACAAGGCGTCAATCTTGGAATGTTTCAAACTTGACAGCAAGACGACGGAACGTAATCGGCATGAAAGGTACCAGGAGCAAAACCGGCAGGTACATCGAAACGCACGGCAACGGTACGAAGAACAGCAACAGCAACAATGGCAGCCAGAAGAGAAGAATAAGTTGAACTCTGCCATTTGTTTTGCGTGTGTTAAAACAAACCACGATTTCAGAAATTTTAAATATGAAACTTATAGTTGTGAGCTATGTAAAATCAAAGAACATTCAGCTTCTGTTTGTAAACAACAAGAGAGCCATTGCAACCATTTCTTAGATACTCAAGAACCTACAATGTACACTATCATTTTGAATGATGCCGTTTTCAATACTTTCAAAATTCCAGCTTTAATTGGTAGAAACAAATTTGGAATGGAAATTGACACGGGCTCCTCAATATCAGCAATTTCTTCTGATTGTTACCAAAAATATTTATCTGAGTCTCCCTTGCTTACATGCTTTATCACTTTGGATACATATTCTGGATCTAAGATTACGCCAATTGGACAGATCAACGTGCCCATTACAGTTAACGATGGAACTGAAATAGTCAATCTAATTGTAATAATTTGTAAAAATGTACCGCCATTATTTGGGCGAGATTTGATGAGAAAGTTCAATTTATGTTAAGAGTTGAACAGGTTGGAACCTAAACTTGCATAAACTTCAGGTTTTAATAGCTTGTTTGACAAATTTCAAGACCTTTTTAAGGATGAACTAGGTTCATTCAGACACGAAAAAGTAAAGCTGCCGGTCGTTAGCAAGTCAAAACCGATATACTTAAAACCTCGAAAATTACCTTTGGTTTTCAAAGATAAGGTTGAAACGGAGTTGGCTAGATTGGAAGACGGGGGTGTTATTACTCCTATTTCTGGTTCCTAATGGGGCACTCCATTAGTACCTGTGGTTAAGTCTGATGGTTCGTTGAGACTATGTGCAGACTATAAGACTACAGTAAATCCAATTCTTGAAGATGATAGATATCCTTTGCCAAATATTGATCAGCTCTTTGCAACTTTACAGGGTGGTAAAAAGTTTACAAAACTTGATTTAATAAAAGCTTACAATCAAATTGAACTGGATGAGGAATCAGAGACAATTTAGGCATGGAGTAATCATTAAGGTATTTTGAGAGTAGAGAGACTGCCTTTTGGAACCAAACCTGCTTGTGCTATTTTCCAGAGGATTATGGATAGAACACTACAGGGATGTAGAGGTACGGTGGTTTTCCTTGACGATATAGTAGTTCCTGGTGTGATGACGTAGACCATTTGAAAAATTTAGAAGTGGTATTTTCTAGAGATAAGAAGTGGTACTTCAAGATTGCTGGATGCAGGATTTCGTTCAAAGAAAAACAAGTGTTGTTTTGTTTCAAGAAGAGATCACTTATTTGGGACCTGATTTTAATAAGGAAGGTCTGAAAAAAGAGACGTCGAAGGTAGACGCAACACTGACTTGTAGAACACCAGAGAATATTACAGAGTCAAAGTCTTCTCTAGGAATGTTAAACTATTATTCAGAATTTATTGAGAATGTTACAGATATTGTGCACCCACTGTATGAATTGTTGAAGAAGAATTCACATTTTGGATGGAGTAGAAGTTGTGAAAGAGCTTTCCCCAAGGTGAAAGAAGCTATCACTTCAGATGTGGTATTGTTTCATTATAATCCAGATCGACCTTTGAAATCAAGTTGCGACGCAAGTTCATATGGAGTAGCGGGAGTATTATCGCAAATTTTACTTGATGGAAATGAAAGACCAATTTGTTTTGCTTCAAGAAAACTTAGTAAATGTGAAATAGCTCATTCCACTTTAGACAAAGAGGCATTATCAATTCATTTTTCCGTCAAAATTTTTCATCACTATCTTATGGGACGCAAATTTCTTTTGACAACAGATCACAGAGACAGACAAAAAAGGTATTCCTGTAATGGCGGCTGGCAGAGTACACCGCTGGGCTGCTTTCTTATCTTTGTTTGATTTTACCATCAAATATCTGAAAGGTACGTTGAATGGAAATGCAGATTGTTTATCACGCTCACCTTCGTCTAAGTCTGGCGAAGTGGAGGAATTAAATTATACTCATGTGAATTTCATTTATTATAACCATGACCTACCACTTACAGCAGCAGATATTCGGGATGCAACAAAAAAAGATGAAGTTTTATCCAAGATTTCATCTGAAATTGAGGAAGGATGGCATAACAAATTGGAAGGAGAGTCGTTCAAGCCTTTTATCAGTCGAAAAAATGAACTGAATGTAGAAAATGATATAATAATGTGGAGTTACAGAGTTGTAATGCCGGAAAAGTGCAGAAAGTTGTTGTTAGAGGAATTACATATTGCGTACCCGGGAATTGTGAAAATGCAAAGTAAAGCGCGATCCTATTTTTGGTGGCCAAAGTTAGATATGGATATTAAAAATTTGGTTAAGGCTTGTGAGGCTTGTAGCAAGGTAAGGCCTAGTCCGCCTAAAGCATCACTGATCGAATATGAAAAACCTAGTAACGTTTTTGAAAGAGTTCATATCGATTTTTTTGGTCCTGTTAGAAATAAGATGTTTTTAGCTCAATAGATCCATCCAGCAAATGAGTGGGAATCCATGAAATCGAACCTGTTATGCCTGAAGTACCATTGATATTTTGAGGAAAATTTCCTCCTGTTTTGGTTTACTCAAGCAAATTGTGACAGATAATGGTTTTCAATTTACTTCAGAGGAATTTTCAGGTTTTTTTGTGGAAGAAACGGGTTGAAATTAAGTTTAACACCTCCATATCATCCGGATAGTAATGGAGCTGCGAAGAATGCAGTAAAAAGTGTCTTCAAATAGCTTTGAAGAAATCTTTCGAAGATCCACAAAACAGTTTTAGTTCGGTTTCTTGTATTCTGTCAAGATATCTTCCAAATTACAGGACAACGTCTCACTGCACGACTGGTGTGACGCCTGGTTTTGCGATTTTTAACAGGAATATCAAAGTAAGGCTAGACCTGCTCAAGCAAGAGAATTTAAAAGTCAAAGAAAAGCCATTTAACATAATAATGCCAAGAAGAGATATTAATTTTTTTGTGGGTGAGAAGGTGTATGTACGAGATTCTAGAAATGTTAACAAAAAAGAATGGTTGAAAAGAGAAATTACCAAGAAATTAGGACCCCGTGTTTATTTAGTGGAAAATATATAATAATATTTGGAAAGGGCATTGTGATGAGAATAATCAATAAAGACATTCCGAATTCCGTATACTTTGAAAACATAGTGACGGCAGATGGCCCTTGAAAACTACGTACGTAGATACGGGAATGAAATATAAAACAAAAGTGTACGTCACCGAGGTTCTTTCCGAGTCAAAATCGGCTCCGGTCTGGCTTCTGTGTCCTTCCAGGATCGTCGGCGGCCGAGTCCCCTCTTCTGCCGTAGCGATGCGGCATCCAGGTGGCCCAGAATGATGTTACTGACTAGCTCATGTTTATGCCGTCTTGGCGCCACCGTTGAAGAGGACTTGCGTCGCACCTGGTGCCTCGATGCAGTGCAGCGGACACTGGAGTAAAGGAGGAGGCAGGAGGGGTCCTCTGACCGGCGTCCTAAAACAACACAGAATACCAACAGATTATCAGGTCTCGACAAGATGTAAAAGAAAAAAGAGCTGTAAATTGACGACTGGGTCAACGACTTTCAGATGTGCTGTTCGGGTAGACCAATTTTAGTGACAGGCAATACCACGGTGAAATGCTGAAGACACAAACATACAAAACATATCAAGCTTACCGGATGCTGAGGGCTGTCCGGCGAGAATCAAAACTTAACAACGGTGTTACGAATGAAATTTCGGACTTTTATTGTAATTTTGGAGCACAAAATCAAGGGGTCCAGGAATGAAATCAGCTTGTCGAGACATCGCTTTTACTCACACTTTTTTTTTTCTTTTCATACAACAACGTATGCAACCCATCGTGCATCAGCGCGCAATCGGTAGGTGCACTAAAGAAAATTATATGAATTGTCAGAAATACGAAATAACTCTACATGCCCCCCGCCTTGAAAGCCATGAGATGTTCAAAATAGACATAGTATGAATATAAATGGTCAGTATGGCATAATGATAAACTTGACGAACAAATCATACATCATGAGATCAAAACTCTCCTTCAATGATGTTTTTCAGCATAGTACGCTCTGTTGCAAGTTATCATTGACTCTTTTGCACTTCACTGCACTGCACTGGTTGATGACTTCTGCATCTAGTAGACCAGGATTTAGCTTGCAGTTATCGACTCTCAAACTGCCGGAGGTTGATGTGTCTTGCGGCAGAATGCAGATCTTTGAAAAGGCTCTTTTGACAATGCCTCCTTGGGTCTTGATTGAAGCGACTCTTGAAATTCCGTCATGTCCGGGGTGTAAGGCGATGATGCGGCTCAATTTCCATCTCGAGGAGGGAGGTTGTCTACTCGAAGAATGACGATAGCGCCGACCTTCAGCTCGCCTTGACTTGTCTTCCATTTTACTCGATGTTGGAAGATACGAACTCCTCTGACCACCTGGTCCAAAAGTGTCGTATTAGCGCGGCAAAGATAGTTTCGAGGATAGTTTCTAGGGTTGAAAAAATTAAATCATGAGATTTTATGATTGATACCGACGCAGAATATCATCCTCTTCAACATATCCAAAGTTCCAAAAAATCCCCTCATTGGCTTTTTCTATAGTCGGTTTCAAAGTAGAGTAAGCAGTAGAGTAAGTGCTAACTGCTTGAGACAGCGAATTGCCAGAAATGGAGCAGAAGCTGTACCGTATGTTACCGTATGGAGCTTGTATATTTTCATCTTCTCAGTGGGCTCAGACCGCCACAGTATTTTCTGTAAGTTTTGCTGTTCAGAATCGATGAGAATCTGCCGATACATCTTTCGGTGTCGGCGCCATATACCACGTTATGCTGTCGAAATCGAAGTAAAATTGAGACAAGGTCTTCCTGTATAGTTGGACCAACATGCTGCAGATCATTTATTGAGTAGCCTGGCTCAGAAGGAGCCGCAGCCGACCCATCAAAACTACCCGCAACCTTGTACTTTCGCCATTTTCATTCAAAACCTCATGATGTGGGAAATAATTTTCAATCTCATCGCGTTCTTCTCCGATTTCTGACATGTGGTCAAGTGTTTCATATTCTGACATGAAAGCAACGTACTTGAGTTGGAAATCAGGTTTTTTTTTTAATTTCCGCTCAAGAGAATGAAATCTCTGCAATGCCTTTCACTTTGTATCTCCCAGCTTAGAAACGTCATTCTTGAAGAGTATAGAAACAATGAACTTATCATCCTTATCATGTCTTACTGTTTGTTTGAAGATGTTTTCGCATTTTTGTTCTTCAATGGATAAAGGAGAAACGTCTGGGCTCGGTTCTTCTAACTTCCAAAACTTTTCTAGTTGAGTCTGAACGTCAAAGTTTTTCGTGAAATCACAAATCGTTTTGGTATGGGCCTTACTTGTGATTTTTCTCGAAATGATCCAGCCCAAGGAAGTCTTTTGAAGCACAGGTTGGTTGGTACCCAGAGAGATTTGACCAATGCGCAGAAGGTTATAGAAAATTTCAGCACCGATAAGAAGACCTATGTTACCTGGCTCATGAAATCCAGGATCAGCAAGTCGGATGTTTTGTGGAATTTTCAAAGAAGAAGCATCCATGCGCTGATTTGGCAATGTTTCAGTGATTTGAGGAACCACGAGACCAGAGATTTGTGTCTAATAGCTACCCGAGCAAGACCGAACGATCACTTTGCTTGAACTCTCAATATGCGATATTGCCCCAGTTATGCCAACGATTGAAAAACTGATATTGTTTGGACAGTGCGGGAGCAAAACTGTGGAGCCTAGCTTGCACGGAGCGCAATTTCTGCCCCCATAAACGGCCTGAAACGATTGATTTCAGCCCCACGCTAAAACCTAACGTTAATCGCTCACCTGAAATGCAAGTAGAGGCGGCCGCGTGAGCCAAATTCAGCTCTAAGTTGTCAAGTGAACATTTGTGTCGGCAACTGTCTTTCCGGTGCCAGATGACAAAGCTACCAATACCATAACTCAAAACTCGCCGCTCTGCGCACTCCGCACGGTCAGGGCCGCACTTAGCTCGTTTAAATTTGAGCCGTCTCAACGTTATTCTCTTTTGACTTCTTTGTCGCTCTTGTCTAACTAAATTCTCAGATTGAATTTCATGAGTCCATCAAAAACTTGAGTTAATTTCCCGAAATATTCTTGTGTTGAAATTGAAATTGTGATCATATCATCTAAATGAACAGCACAAGATTTGTTGAAGATTTCTGGAAGTAGATTCTTTATATTAGCATGCTGAAATGTGGACGGTGCATTGCGCATTCCAAACGGCATGCGCACTAATCCATAGTTCCCGGAAAATGTGGCGTTTTCAACGTCTTCAGGGCTAACTTCTACTTGATGTGAACCTGAGGCTAAGTCAAGCGTTGTGAAGTATTGGCTTTCGCCTAGCCCATCGAGCATGTCATTCATGTTCAGTATTGGCAAAGCAAAGCACACTAGTACAAGATTACACTATAACTGCATGTTATTCTCTTTACTATTCTTTGAATAAACTAAAAGTGCTGATTAACTAAATGCGCGTATTGTGCGAAGATGCTCGATTGGCTACAGGTTGGGGCTTCTCCGTTTCCTTGGAGCTCCTTCATAACTTCCATCGCTCAATCCATCTCCTTCAGTCAGAAACGTGTAATATGTTCATCACTTGCGCTTTTTCTGCTCACTATTTGCATTGCAACATAATAAAGAGAAAACCTCGTGAAAAATCAAAACCTAAAACGCGCGCAATCTTAGTACAGTTGCGGGTTTTATGACAGAGGCGTTAAGTTGACAATGTATGTGTAATGATCGGGGACTTTTCGCCGCAGGTTTTACGACTTTACAAGATAAATTTTTTGCTTGTTCCCACAGTAGAGGTGGCTACATACGTGTAGGTATGGCTGCAATGCGCGCCTCGCAATTTCCAGCGAAACCACACCTTACCTGCGTATCGTTCATTTTATTTTGAAAACATTTCGCCGAGTTCGAAATTGAATTACCAGACACACACACGAGCACACGACCGCGAATCAAATTGCGGCCGGAAAGCGCACGCGGAAGCGCAATCGAAGCGTAAATATGGAAAAAAATACCATGCCGCATTTCGATTGAGTTTATTCGGCTGCTTTTTGTAACAGAAGCAGCATTTAACCCTCTCAACTGCCTGGGGACGTGATAATTATTTGTCAAGCTCGCATAGTAATCAATTGTTGAATAAATTTTCAAGTCTAGTAGAGTTCGAATGTCTGGAGCTCGAATCGAAATTTCCGAGTTCAAGTCTGACTTTTCGGGGCGAGTTCATGATTTTCCAAAATGAGGTTCTAATCTCCAGAGTGAGCTTGAAATTCACGGGGTGCAATTTGAACTTCCAAGATAAACTCTGAGGTAGATTGTAGATTGTAGATTAGAGGTGGTCGTTTGGTCTCGGAGGATCCTTTCTGCACTGCGACCTATAAGATCTTTTGTGCGTGACCATGCTTCTATTTAATGTCCCAGGTAATCCACCTCCTCACCGAATCGGATGATTTCCTTGGGAGACTCACCTCTGATGTCTGCGGGTGTCAGTTTCACACCTCCCAGCAGCGTAAGTCTTTTCTGTGCCAGTGCTTCGCACTCGCAGAGTAAGTGCACGGTGGTTTCATTTGCCGATGCACAAAGCCTGCTAATAGGTGAGTTTTCCTTACCGGTTTTTTTTTGCAGGTGGTATCTCACTTTGCAATGTCCAGTGAGTAGACCCGTGAGTAGTCTCATTTCGTTCTTAGAGAGCGACAGGATGAGCTGCGTCTTTGTTTTGGAGAGCGCAATGAGCTGGTTGGCTTGTCGTTGGCCTGGAATGCTCTTCCAGTAGGCCTCTATCTGCCTATTCTCCCATTCATCGACTTCTTCCCTTATTAGGGATGACGACATCCCACATGTGGGCTCCGGTCCGATAAATGTTGTTTGAGCTCCTTTTTTCGCGAGGGCATCCGCTTTTCCATGTCCCTCGATACCCTGGTGGGCAGATACTCACATTAAAGTGGGTTTGTTGCTCTCAGCCAGCTGTATGAGTGATTTTTGCAGCTCCAGGTAGTTTTTGACTCAGTCATAGGCCTCCAGGTGCCTTAAAGCCGGCTGGCTGTCTGCAGCAATGCCAATTCTTGCTCCTTTGTACTGTCTGGATAGGCATACTTGGGCACACCTCTCCACCGCCAGTAATTCGGTTTATAGAGTGGACAGAAACCTTCCCACAGGCAGTGATTTCCTATACTTTGGGCCATATATGCCTATCCCGGCTCCTTCCTCTCTCACGGATCCGTCTGTGTACCAGATCATATTGTTTTTCTGCAGCCGGTCCACCCTCCGGGCGCTTTCCTGGCGGTCATTCACGACCACTTCATAGGTAGCCCCGAAGTCGTACTTAACTGGCATGGAATCCCTTAGGCTCGTGAGGAACGGCTCCCTTATTGAGTCCAATACTTTTGAGTGTTCTCTTCTTAGGTTTTTGGGTCCTATTCTGAAGGCACTCACTAGTCCTTCTTTTTCTACTTGTTTGTGCAGCGGGAGTAGGTCCAGCAAAACTTCCATCGCTGCTGTAGGAGTGAAGAACATAGCTCCCGTGATACCTAGACAGGCAAGTCTCTGAAGCTTCTGTAGCTTCTGTTGGCTTGTCTTTTGTCTAGTTTTATCCCACCAAACGAGTGAGGCGTACGTGGTGATCGGTCTAACGTAGATCATACCTGGTTTCAGACCTCAAGTTTTTCCGAAGAGTTTGCGGCATATCCAGAACGCCGCTGTGGACTTCGAAATTGTCTTGTTCAGGTGAGAGTTCCAGGTGAGTTTTCTATCCAGGATGATTCCCAGATATTTGACCTTCTCGGAAAACCCAATTGTAGTTCCTCCCAGTACCGAAGCAGTCAGTTCGACTTTACTGCGGCGTGTGAACGGAACTATCACAGTTTTGACCGGGTTGATGCCAAAGCCCTCTTCCAAGCACCATTGATTAGTAGTGTTTATGACATTTTGTGTAAGGGTCAAAGTCGTGCCTCTAAACTTTCCTTTGACAACGACTGCTACATCATCGGCGTATCCGTAGCTGCTGTAGCCCTGTTCCGTCAGCCTTCTGAGCAGTTCATCTACGACAAGACACCACAGGAGAGGCGATAAAACTCCCACGATCGCAATTTTTTTTTCTTCCAGTGTTTTCTCTATCTCTAACACTAGGTTGTGTAGAGCATCCACTGTGGATTTTCCAGGCTGATTTGCATATTGTCGCATATGAAGTGGGTTCGTTTTTAGGATGCCATTCCCCAGGTAGTTATCTACAATTTTTCCTCATGGTTTTCAGGAGGAACGATTCGAGGCTATTAGGGCGGTAGGATTTAGCCTCTTCCGGAGGCCGTCTCCTTGCCTTTGGTATAAAAACTACCTTTGCCTCTTTCCACTCTTTGGGAGTGTAGGCCAGTACATAGCAGGCCTTGAAGATTTCTTGCAGTTGCGGGGCCAGGTATTCGATGCCCTTATGCAGTAGAGCAGGAAAAATGCCATCTTTACCTGGCGATTCGTATGGTTTGAAGCTTCTAACAGCCCATTTGATTCTCTTTGAATTGAAAATTTTGTTTGCAATTCGCCAACCTTCGAAGGTGGGCTTATGCTCGAAGGGTCCACTGTTCGTCCCATTTTCGGCAGCTTCACTTGACCCAGGGAAATGAGTCTGTAAGAGAACTCTTAGGCTCCCCTTAAGGTCCTGTGTAAGGCTACTGTCAGCTTTTTTTATCAGGCCTATTCCATTGGAGTGGTCTTTCGCTAGGACTTTTTGGAGTCGCGCTGCAGGAAACGTTTCAGTTATCCCTTCGTAAAAGTTTCTCCAAGTTTTCGTTTTTGACCTTCTCAGTTCTTGATTATATTCAGTCAGAGCCTTGCGATAGGCATTCCAGTCCTTTGTCGCTTGGCTTTATTGAAAGCCTTCCTGGTTAGGGTCTTGAGACTGCTTAGATTCTTGTTCCACCACGGGACGTCCCTTGAGGCTTTTCTCCTCTTCAGTGGACAACTAGTTTCATAAGCATTTTTTATGGTTTGGGTGAGCAGAACCGTTGCTGTTTCCAGTTCGTCCCTTGTGGTGATTTTGAGGCGCACACCTTCGAATTCGGTTTTGAGTATCTCGGTGTAGAGATCCCAGTCCGTCTTTTTCGGGTTTTTGCACTCTTTCACGTTGTTCACGCTGCCCTCTATGTCGAACACAATCGTTCGATGGTCCGACATGAAGCTTCCGTCAAGAACACGCCAATTGGTGATCGAATTTATTGTAAACATATCAGCTAGAGTTATGTCTGAAACCTCCTGTCTGTTACTAGTTACAAAAGTAGGTTTACTACCTTTATAGATAATCTCTTGATTATCACCACAAATGAAATCAAGGAGTTCCTTACCTCTGTCGTTGGTATCCATGCTGCCCCTATTGCTGTGGTGAGCATTTGCGTCGCAGCCCAGAATGAGGTGCTTATGCCCCTTCTTGCACCAATCAACCAGGCGTCTGACTTTCTCTGTTGGTGGGTGAGTTTCTTCTCCAGGGAGATACGCCGAGGCCATCACTATCTGCCTCTTCCCTTTCCCCGTGGGTATTTCCACTATAGCTGTTGCTAAGTCTTGTGTTGTAAACTCTGGAACAGGTACAAATGTGATAATTGTGTGTAGCAGCAATACTGCTCTTGGTTTTTCGCAGTCAGTTTTATATATCAACTCACATGTGTCGGTAAGTAGCCCTTTTACCTTTCCCCTGTATATCCAGGGCTCTTGCCGAAAGCCTACCCCGAATTGTTTTAATTTGAATCTCCAGTATAGGGCACAAGAGGCTGCCTTTGAGTGGTGGAGATTCAACTGTAGGCACTTCACTTTTGCCTCCATTTTTCGCCTTGGATTCGCCCTTAGACTTCGTAGAGTCTTTCGGCTTTGTCGACTTTTTAGTAGGTTTTGCTACTGCTTCCCCACTTCCTTCTTCTGGTACCTCCGGTTGAGGCTTGGATGAATCCTCTGCGTTGGTTTCCATGGGAAGGACGGTTGAGGTACTTCGTCTTCCGGCTTCCCATTGTGCCTTCTTGCTCTTACTGCGGAGTTGGAGCTGTCCGAACTTGTAGTTGATTTTCAACTTACTGAGCTCTAGCTTCTTCATGGTCTGGGCGTCGACCGAGAAGGTGACTTCCAGAGCCGGACCAACCGGGTTCCTTTTCAAGACCCTCCAGCTGGTGGCCTTCAGGTCGTTTTGGGCTTCTATCAGCGTCAGTATCTTCTCAGTTGAGTATTCCTGACTGCCCGGTAGATAGCCGATCAGGATCTCAGAGTAAGGCATATCTTTGTCCTCTACCACCCTCAAATCGGCCCTTATCCATGGTTCCAAAACTCCGCTCAAGCCTTTGAGCCATTCAGCTGTAGGCTTGTTGGCACAGACCAGAGCAAGCCACCCTGGCCGGTGTTGAACTTGAGAGAAGTGAGGCTTAGTTGGACCTTCCTTGCTCTGTTCGATGATGATTTGATCCAGAATTGCTTCCTGTACGGCTGTTATTTGCTCCGTTGTTGGAAGGCTTTCTGGATAGTTTTGGAGAATAATGCCCATTTTTGTTATAGGCTGAAGGCAAGTTTTCGACCAATGGTTACAGGCCCTGACTGCCTTGTAACCTTTTTGGCCTTGTTTACCTCCGGCGTCCTCTTCGTTTGTGGAGCTTTCGACATAGGCTTCAAAGCCTTTTGACGGGCTTCCTCTGGAGGAACTCCCTTCTTAATGAGGAACACCATCCTCTTTCTGGCTGCGCCGGACATCCTCACCTTTCGCTCTGAGGCTTTAAGACCTTTGAGGCTATTGGCTAGGTCGTCGTCGCTGTCCCTTAGGAGGTCTTCTTTGGCTTTAATATCCATTTGGATGTCTGTAGGCTCTTCTGCGCCTTTTGTGTTTCTTGTGTTGAGGCTTTCTTCAGCCTCTTTGTTGGGTACCATTGAGGATGTACCCCCTCCTTCAGGTTTATTCTGGTCCATTTAAATCCCACCCTAGCTAGGGAAAGGATGATAACCTGAAGTAGAGCCTCGCATTGCTTCAAGGAGGCTGATTGAAACCTGGGTGTCGCCCGTTACCCAGGACTCCGCATAATGGTGACTAAGCTTCCCCTTTGCCATGCACTTCTTGGCTTATGCTGTTCCACCTTGAGTTGGGGTATTTTTTTCTAGTGGTTTCCTTTCCACCTCGGCCCAGACATTGAAGCCAAGACCCTTTAAACCCGACATCCGTGAGACATGACCACAGCGATGCAGGGTTCGATGTATCGGACTGTTTTTTTTTTAAGAGCCCCTACCAGTCCGGCGTCGTTGAACCGTGTGCAAACCCCAAGCCACGATACTACAGCCAAGTACGGTGCCCGCTCCGTTGGTTCACCTCCCCGAGCCGGCCACAGAGTGCCGGGTCCTAAAGGAGGATATCCAGGTGGCACCGCGTGGAGGTGGAGCCAGGACTTTACCACCCAACTCTGTGAGGTAACGAGATTCCTAATTACCGGAATTATAGCAGTTGTTTCCTAGATGAAGCAAAATTGCCAAAAATAATTCAGATTTCTCAAGATCTCTAAATTTCCGACATACAGTTTCAATCTCCGAAATATTATCCCTCTCCTCACTTATCTATCCTAAAGCCTCTCTACCTGCCACAAAAATAAGAAACCAAAATCGAAATGCAGGACGATTTCTCTTTTCTTGAATAATTACATTTCTTCCGAATTTAACCCGAGCTTTAGGTAGGTATATGCGCCCCGACTGCTCTGTGTAGCCAGAAAGAGCCTGGAAAAGCATAGATGGTAGGTAGGTAACTATACAAACAGGAACTTCTAAAGGAATATAAGCCCGCGTTCTCTAGGGACACATCAGCCTTTTAGGTTTACTCTCAGTTTCATTTCGTGTTTCCTTTCATGTTGTACAGCTCGGCGGTGCTCTGGGCGGGCAGGGTCGGCACTAAAGGACTTGATATGCATCCAGATAAAATCATCGTCATCCAGATAGGTACCTACTTAATTTTTTTATGGACAGCTGCTTCGTATCCTAACCCTTACCATTACCAAGAACATTCCAGAACTAACGCAAATTCAAGATTATAGCCGTATACCTCATGCAAGTACCCACTCTGTGTCCATACTACGTCGGTGCATTGTCCTGCAAGGATAATGCCGTAGCGCGCGCCTCAGGAGCCGATTATTATTATAATACGTCCGGCATCACCCACTAGTGCTTATCGTCCGACGCAGGTATGTTGTAGTAACGGCAACGCTGTTGATGTGACGCGCTCCTAGCGGCGCGGTGCATCATCAAAGCCCGGCCCTGGTAATAATACGCGCATTTGCCGCCCCGGCCTTTGCATAATCCGTTTACGGTACAGAGCGCTGGTAATTTTAGAGAATCGGTAATTTCTTAAGCGGTAATCCTTGTTGCGGCGACTTAATCCCGACTATGAGGGATTATAATCCCCGGGCCCGGGCCTGCATGAAATATAAATTATTATACTGGGGGAAGGGGGCGGCCCGGCTGGGAGCGGGGACCGGAGGAGAATAGTTGCAAACTTTGTGGTAAAAACTGTAATTTATTTGAGTGGTTGCCTGCGGCGTGAGCAGAAAAAAGCGCCAGTGCAGGAGTACAATATACTTGACAATATATGAAGTTCAAGCTTTTTGAGATGGGTAAGGTTTTAGAGGTCTAGGAAAAGGACAAGGAAAAGGGTTCTTTTTTTGTTGTTATGCTTTGGTCAATAGCGTTCTTCTACTGCACCAAAGGGCGGCTATTTTTGACAGGAGTTGTAAGTTCCCATAGCCATGTTGAGTACAAAACGATGTTAATTCGATACTGATTTATTGGTTACAAATTATGAGTTTATATACAGATGTTAAAAACGGTTAATATGACGTAGATGATTACATGAGGTGTGTGCAGAACTGCAACGTCTGCTTTATTATTACTATAAGTATACTATGCGCGTCCTTGCTTAGTTGCAATCGTTCAACCTTGCCGCGTTATTTATATCATAACAAAACAATAAAGTATTTACATGTGTGAATTTGGAAATTACGAAAACTCTGTTTACTGAAGATTGAACATATTGCCGCCTCAAAAAGTAAAGATGTTTATACGTTGACTGCTGTGTAGATTGGCTGCAGTTCTATCCCGTTTGCATCATCTCTCTCTGGTGAAGCGGTAGTTCTGGCTCGAGGCCTTGGGTTGTTGTCCTCTTGGGTTCTCTTCTTCCAGCATTGTTGTACGAAATAGACGATGCTGACTACGGCTGCAGCTATCCCAAACATAACGGCGCTGATGATGGCGGTGTGATGGGTTATTTCTACCCAATTCTGGTCGCTTAGTTGTTGCTCTAGTTGGTCTTCCTGCCGCTTTATTGATGTGATCTGGTCGGAAGTATCTAGAACTGGTTCTTCATCTTGTAGTACGGCTGGTTGGGCTCGAGTGGTGATGTTCATCGTGTCAAGTAAGGCTGGAACATGCTTGGTGAACCCTGCTAGTACTTGGATTTTCTGAAGTCTTCGCGGTGTCAGTATATTGTTCCTCGTCTCGATGATGCATTCTTGGCTGATTTGGATCATCCCACTGTCGCGAAGTTCAACGTCTTCTCGAATCCCTTGGCATATGACGGCTATCTTGATTGGCTTGTTGGTTACGGATAACCATGTGTTGGTAGTGTCGAGTCTTTTCCATGTGATTGTAGTAACTCGCGCCTTCTGTATTCTGCATGTGTTGACTTTGGTCCGTTGGAATATTTTGTCGATGATACAGTTGGGGCTGTTTTCTATACTTTGAACTGTTGAGGGTGTGCATAGATACGTGTTGTCGTCCAGAACTATGCTGTCCTTGAGTTCTTCATTTGAAAGGTGGAAATATAGCTGTGTATTGTAGTCGACGGCTATAATTCCATCTGGCACCTCCAACATCAGGCACGAGTCGTTTTCTATCTTCAATGGGATCGGCGTGGGTTTGTAAATGGCGAAATCTGATTTTTCCGCCATCGGGAAGTGTCCATATACATGGATGAATTTTTCACTGATTTTTACTTTTGTGTTGATCAATGGTCGTGTTCTAATCTCGATGTTCGAAGGAAGCTTTGTGCTCGCCTTCATAATTTCGTTGTTTATGTGGACTGGTGTCATTAGTTCATAAAACTCTCTTTGGCTTAATTGGACGTTCAGCAACCTGTTATAGTGGTGTACTATGTCTTGAATATAATTGTCTGCTAGTTCATATGACGTCAGAATGTTGATGTTTAATTTGTTTTCGTCAGCTTTCCCCCACCAATTTGCCATTTCATTGATGAGTTTTATGCCTTCGTTCAGTTTGTCCTGGAATCTTTTTAATTTTTCCTTGATCCTGACTTCTGTCATGTTGAAAGTTGACAGGGCCGATATCATAAATTTTGTTTGGTGACTTGATGCTCTGATCAGCTCTTGTTGGTTTTTCTCCAGGTTGTTTATATCTTGATAAACTTCATCATTGACCCCGAAGAGTGACGTCATCAGCTTTCCGACGAGTCCTCTCTTTCTTCGATGGGATCTTGAAGCGATGCTTGATTTTATCCACTTCATTTGATTTTCTGATACTTGGAGATGTTCTAGTAGCTGCATGCATGGCGTGTCTTGGGATATTTTCCCGACTTTGTCACAAAGTTGCTTCATTTTTTTCCGTTGTGTTTGTAACGGATTGTACATCTTCTTCTAGTTTTGTTTGGCTGAACTGTAGCTCGATTCGGAATGTCCCTCTTTCAATTCTTGCTTGCCCCAAATGTTCGATATAAAGTTTCGGTGCTGGATGCAGTACTTTGTATCTGGGGTTGATTTCTTGTGCATGACCTTGTTGCGTTATTGCAGCCATTACTGCAATCAACATGATGAGTAATCCATGGCTTTTTCGAGTTGTTTTTCGATCTGGACTTGCTTTCATCGTTACTCTTGCAGCATTGGCGAGTACTGTCTGCGTAGTTATCTTGGAGTCATCTGTTCGTCTGCCTCTTCCTTTGGTTGCACGTATTGGGATGGGTCCTGCATAGTCCACTCCTGTGTGACTAAACGGAGATGCCGGTGTGACCCTTGGAGCTGGTAATTCTCCCATTCTCTGTTGTGCTGCTCCCGCGTTATATCTTATGCATATAGTGCACTTTTTAATTAACGCATTGACGGCTTTCTTCCCGTTTACTCGTATAATCCAAAACTGAAGACGAATGTAGGCCAATGTCGTTCGACCACCTCCGTGTAGTGTGACAGTGTGTGCGTTTTCTATTATTAGCCTTGTAATGTGGCAATCTCTTTTCAGGATTATCGGATGCTTCTCATTATATAAGAGGGCTGAATTTTGCAATCTTCTCCTTACTCTCATAATCCCTTCATTGTCCATGAACGGGTTGAGGCCGGCAATTTTGTTGGTTTTGTCGATACCTTTTTTCTTAATCAACGCTCTTGTTTCTTTCTCGAAGCTGTGTGATTGCGTTATGTTGATTATCTGTTTCAATGAGTTGTCTAACTCTTTTACTGTTAGCCAGCCATGTTGTTTTTGTTTTTCTGGTTGCAGTTGTTGATAAAACGATTGCAGTATGCTATTGTTTTTAGCATTTTTGTGTATCCAAAGAATCGATTCAACAGGTTCTCTCCTGTTTCTTCAACCTTTGCTTGAAACAATTGTATTTGCCGTTTCCTCTCTTCCTCTGGTTCTTCTATTTCTTCATTTTCGGACTGTTTGGTGGCTTGTGACAACCAAGCTGGACCTTTCCACCATAGTTCGTGGTTTTTCATTTTCATTGGCTCGATGCCTCTTGATATGATGTCAGTTGGATTTTCTTCTGTCGCCACGTAGTGCCACTGCTGCGGTGGTATACATTTGGTTGCTTCGGATACTCGGTTTGCAACAAATGTTTTCCATCTGCTCGGATCTCCTTTTATCCACCCCAGTGCCATCATTGAATCTGAGTATGCAAATGTTTTTGGCTCATGGATTTCTCTGGCTTCTTCCAGCGAATTGGCCCTCGTCTTTAGGTCGTCCATATAAAAATCTTGTAGGGCAATTTTCGATGCTTTTGGAAAGGTTTTGGTTTCATCTCTTGCTAGCTGTTGCAGTGTACGAACGGCTAGGTACAGTGCTGCTGCTGTTCCATGTGAAACTGTTGTCAGTTCGTATTCTTGGATTGGTGTCCCTTCGTCGAATCTCCATAAGATTCGTTGGTATTTTTGATCGTCTTTATGTATTTTAATTTGACGATACATTTTTTCGATGTCTGTGATCAAGGCGATCTCGTACATTCTCCATCGTAGTAGGATGTCGAATAGTTCTTGTTGTAGCCTTGGGCCGGTGTACATTATATCGTTTAGGCTTATTCCTTTGGACGTCTTACAGGATGCATCAAAAACGACTCTCAGCTTCGTCGTTGTACTGGCTTCTCGGATAACTGCTTGATGAGGGATGTAATATGCTCCTCCTTGAAAATCTTTTGTTGGCTCCATGTGCTTGAGATGTAGATATTCTTCCATAAATTTGTGGTATTGAATTTTCAGATCCATATCTTTTGCTAAGCTTTTTTCTAATTGCAATAGTCTTGAAACTGCCCTGGATCTTGAATTTCCCATGTCGTCATGTTTTGTTTTGAATGGGACTCTGACGGTATATGAACCATCCCCATTTCTTTCGGTTGTTTGGTCGTAGAATTCTCCACACTGCTCCTTCTCGTGGTTGTTGGCTCGTGTGGCGTCGACTTCTTCGATTTCCCAGAATTTGGTTAGTTGTGCGTCTTCTTCGACTTGGGCTATCATGTTGATGATTTGGAATTTTTCTATCTCGTTATCTTTCACGTTTCCGGACAGGATCCAACCTAGCTCGGTATTTTGGCCGAATAATCCACTTTTAGATTTACGCAGCCCGTTTTTTGCAATCTCTGCAAATTCTTTGGCTCCTAGGATCGCATCCACTGGTCCCGGTATATTGAAGGTTGAGTCTGCTAGCATGTGGTTGTTCCACTCGCTGGTTTCGCACCTGACCTCGTTCGATGGCAGTGTTTGCGTCAGTTTCGGCAGGACTATCATTTCGACGTTAATGTAGTCTTTGCTTGGAAATCTTGGCGTTAATTGGACTTCCACTTTTGACTTCGCAATTTTCGGTGTTGTGTCACCCATTCCACAAATTTCTGTGTGGATTTTTGTCTTTGTAAGCTCCAGACGTTGAACTGCTTCTTCCGTCATGAAGGCTGCCTGGGATCCTTGATCGATCAATACTCGTATTAGTTCGTTGGTCCCTGACCTCGCCTTATTTACGTTTAATAATGCTGTTGCCAGCAAAACATTGTTTTGCTTATTCACATGGCTTGTGGTCACGGGTCTCGGCTTATTGTTGTTGCTGTTGTGCATTTCGCTTGTTTGGCGAGATGGACGATTTGAGGTCCTTTCGGGACTCGGGTTAGATTGACTCCATCTGTGGTTTCTTGTTTCTTCCACATGCAGTGTTGTGTGATCTGGCTGGTTGCAGGTTTCACATCTTCTTGTACTAAGGCATCTCGATTTTTCATCGTGGTTTAGACATATCATGCACAATTATTTTTCTTGGATCAGTTTTCTTTTTTCGTTCGGACTGAGCTTTTACAGCGTGTAGCATTGGTGTGTGCCATGGCCGTTTATGTTGCAAATGTTGCAGGGGGCTCTGGTAGCAAATCTGGATGTTCCATTTCTTCTTGATCGGCTTTTGATGCTCTCTCGTACCGCAGCCTTTGTTGTCATTTCTAGTGATTGGAATCTTGCTCTCAAAAACTCCATTAATTCACTGAATTTTTGTACTTCGTTTGGATTCTTTAGAGACTGCTCGTGGATTCGATTGGTCTCTGGGTCCCATTTTCTGGTTACCATCTTCGTGACGATTGGACCCCATTCCGTTGTTTTGATGCCCAAGTTTCCAATGGCACATAGGCATTCTGATGCTGTATCATGGAGTTTTCTCAACTGAGCTGATGACTCCTGGTATATTACTGGCATATCGAACAGCTTGTCTAGCAGTTTTGACAGTAGCAATCTTGTGTTGCTGTATCGGTCATTCAATATTCTCCAGGCGTCTTCGTAGTTTGCTTCAGTGATTAGTAGATGCTGGATTAATCTGCTAGGCTCTCCTTTGATGTTGGTTTTTAAAAACTGCATTTTTTCGTTACGGCTTAATGCTGCGTTTTCATGGATCATCTTTTTGAATAGATCATGAAAGGTGGTCCATTGTTCGTACCCGCCTTCGAAGGTGGGAATCTTTGCTTTTGGTAGCTGGACTCTTGGCCTTTGTTTCGCCTCCATTGAGTCATAGATTAACTCTTCCAGCTTGTCGGTGAGTTCCCTGTATTCATCTTTTACTCTGTAGTACTGTTGTACATCTGTGCCATCGGCTCGAATCTCTGTGTGGGCGTCATCGATTTTTCTCCACTCTTTGTTGATTTCCTCGATGAATGATTGATACTTGTGGCTCGCTTCTTGTTTATCGAGTTGCGCATAAATTTCTGTCATGAAGTCAACCATTCTATCTATCATGACATTTAGTATGTTAATTTTTTTTTTCAATTCTTTGCCGACTTCTTCACCTTGAAGTGGGTGTGTCACTGTTGTTTGGAAAGCCATCTTCTTGTTTTCTTCTGCTATGAAGATGCAGGCCTCGGTATATTTTTTCTTTGTGGCTTCATATTGGCTTTTATTGCGGTTTTCGTCGATTTCTGCGACGTTTTGTCGGATTTCTTTGATTTTCATTCAGCATTCTTCCAGCTGACTCATTCTGGATTCCCAATAATTGATAGATTTCTTTGATGGTCCATCCTTTTTACAGTTTCTTACAAAATTTGTAATTTTGTCACCAAGTTCTTCTTGGCGATCAATGAGTTCTTGTAGGTTCTCCATTTTATCAATTTCTTTCTGGGATGAACGCTGGTTTTCTTCTTGAAGTGGATTTGAGATCATGGGTGGTTTCTCCTTTTTGTTGGGAGAGTGTTCCAGTGGCATGTCTCTCGCAATCTCCTGTTCTTCTTTTTCTTGAATTTCTTTTTATTGACAGCTTAGGGCTCACGTAGGATGTCCTGGGATTTTTCTTATTTCACCTTCAGAGGACTCTCGTTCCTTGAGTAGATGTCCTGGGAGTTTTTTCTTTTTTCTCCGGAGGACTCTCGCTTCCTGAGTGGATGTCCTGCAAAAGATGTGAGGAGTCATTTTGAAGCCCATGAAATTCCCTACAGTTTGGTTTTTCAATCAATTTTCTGCGAACTATGGTCTTTGAGATATAGCTTCTGGAAGCGAGAGTCATTGTTGTAAAAGCTCCATGGCCACTTGACTGGAAAAACTAAAATGTCGATGTGACAAATAAAAATTTCAAAATGAGATTACTCGAGAATTCTTCATGCTATAGTTGCGGTGATGGTCTTAAGCTCTTTCTCTTGAACCGGGGATTACGAATATCGAAAAGTCAAAAACGTCACATTGTACATATACAGGGTGTACTACGGGAATCAAATCAGAACAGAGAAATTTGACATATTTCTTCGATTTAGCCTATGCGAAACTCTAAGCACTTATCACGAGTCCAATATCAATATGCATTACTCTGTAAGCTTCACTTGATACACTCAAGAAGTGGTCAGCTCACAGCCTTCTTGTAAAATGTTTTGAAGGCCCTCTGAAATCATCAAAATTTACAGTAGCAAGAAATGTATGTAACAGTATATTAAACTGCTCGTCAAAAGTTAAGCATAAAGCAAAATTTGCTCCCATTTCAAGCATGGATATATTGGGCAAAAAATATCCGATTTGAAAAAAATTATGGTGGCTGGTAGAACTTTTCTTCGGCTGCAAGACGCTATGTCGACTTACGGCACCATTGACTTTGTCCATGATATACAGGATGCCAAAGAAGGAGTGTCAAAAGTGTTAATTTTTGAAGTCTTGGAACTCTTAGAAAAAATTCCGGATTTTTTTTCTCTTGAGTTTTAGAAAGCGGATATAAATATCTCGAAACGGTTTTTGACTTTTGATCGTATTTTGTTTTTTCAAAGAGTGCTTGATTTTTTTGTGAAATTTAGATTTTTTGATGCAGAATTTGCTAGAGCAGTTGCTTTTTCTTGAAAATTCACAGAAACGTACACAGTTGCTGGATGAATTATACCATGAGAAAATTGACCTCATGGACCTCCAGAAGAGGTCATCCTCTGGACCTCTTCAGGGGAGATGCCCAATGACGCATGCTGTGACATCACTTTGACACTTATTGAACCCAGCATGGGTAAAAATGCAAGACTTGTAATCATACGTTGCATCAAAATTACCATGGTTACCAATTAGTCCTATCATGGGTGATTTTGTTACTGCCCAAGTCACTGGAAATTTCCGAAAGTGATATCTCCTAGACAAGTAGAGATAGAGCCATAATTCTTTTTTCGATTTCAATCGGACACATTATTGATCATTCGAGCATGATGTGCAAATTTTTCACGTTCATACTTTTTCAGTGGTGGGGGGTAATTTTGACGTTTGTCATGTCAGATCTTTTTCCTTGTACTTGTCATCATTGAAATGTCAACATGAATGTATACTGTCAGTTTCAGCTGATGAATTTCAAGTTTGCGTTCGGTGTTTTTCTTCCTCAAAGTCCAGGTTTCCTGAGAAAACCTTCGTTGGTCTTTTGTTTTCACTACTGATGTGGAAGTGGTAGATTGCGGTGAGCAGCAATCTGCTCACCGCATGAAGGATTCTCGAGAAATCTCATTTCAAATTTTTTTCGTCACATCGACATTTTAGTTTTTCGAGTCAAGTGACCATGGAGCTTCCACGACAATGCCTCTCGCTTCCAGAAGCTCTATCCCAAAAACCATAGGTCGCAGAAAAGTCATTTGAAAACTTTTCCGTAGGGAATTTCATTGGTTTCAAAATGACTTCTTACCTCTTTTGCTGTCAGATGGCCCAAAATCAAGATATTTGGCAAAAACCACACTAGTGCACTTCTTGTTGATGATGGCGATATGACGCCGACATTTCCGAAAAGGGGGAAGTTAGTATGTCAAATCCTGAGCCACACAGATCGTTTTAAGCTAGTTTCCAGCCAGGAAACAATTATTTCCTTATTGAGCTGATTTTTGCTCCCTGGCGCCTGGGCTATGGAGTTGCGGTTGTTTTGTACTTTTCCTGCAGGAAGTTATCCATTTCCATAACAACAAAACCATTTAAATAATCATACCACCTGCAAATTAATGTCAATTTCAACAGTTCATAAACTTCAATATTGACAATTTTCCTTACATATATTATGTTCGTGACTGCACTTCAAATAACGCATGATTTCACGTGCTTGGTAATTGCACGTTTTTTTTTACAATAATTAATGTTACTTACAAATTGGAAAATTACAATTTACATCCTTGATCGTACCAACACATTTTTTTCATGGCTTACTGATGAAGAAATCTGTAAATCTTCACGCAATACTGTAGCTAGTTTACTCTAGTGGGTCTCCAGTAAAAGTTGATCAAGGTGAACGATGTCTAGTTCACAACGTATTTGCTGCAAGGATAATGCTCCAAGGACATGATCAAGGTTGCTGTTATTGATGTTCTAACAGCAAAACCCAAAAATACTGAACTTATATTGCAACTACTGTTACAGATCACATATTGGTGTCAGCGGTGAGATAGCAAATCAAAGCTCCGATTATCCAAACTTTGACGAACTGAGCTCTCAAGAAGCATTTGAAATCGCAAGACATTCTGTTCCGGTTCAAAGTCAACCCAATTTCGCTTGTCCACAAATGCCTCCGCGGAAGAAATCTTGCCAATTTCCAACTTTAATCAATCACGCCGCCTGCGAAACCAACGGCGCGGGTGGAAAACAACGCGTCGTTATACTTTACAATGTTAACTTCAATTATACAATTAGCCGGTAGCATAATTGGATTGCGTTCGTTAGCGAGCTCAGCTTACTAAATCTGTTCGGGAGACATGCTACTGCCGATTAATTGAATATTTCGCAGGGTCTCTTCTTTTTGCTTTTTCTCCCTCCTATGTGCATGCCTACACCGCCATTTTCGGGTCATTAAGCACGTTTCTTGGATGTGTGCGGATCGTGTCTGTACAAGAAATCGATACACGCGATGGAATGCCGTTATGCCGTGATGCTGTGGTGCTCCTTTGAAAGCTCGAAGATATGAAGTGGCGTAGGTAATGAGTATAAGCGCGCCAGGAGTGCCGGGACACACTACTGCTCAAATTTTGCTGCTTTCTCTCTCTGCCTCAACAATAATGTAACTGGATGTAATCAGTGTCCTGGCCGAACAAAAGGTCGGATTGAACGCCAGCCAGCACATTGTCCACTTGCCGGCAATTTGCCCCCATTGTGTCGACGGCAAGGCATCGGCCCTCGGTTTGTGCCCTCCGCGGGGCACCACAGCAAAAGAAGTCATTGTCTACAGATAATTACCTTCTCTCTGTCGCTTCTCTTGCGGTCGGAGCCGTCCGCGAAAAAAAACCGAGCTCTCTCATGATCTCCCGAAGCCAAAATCCGGAGCTTTGTTTCTAGTTGTACTGTAGCGCGTAGACGAGACTAACGTGAGTCACGTTATAAACAAACAGCTCGTTCAACAATATCAATTTTCAAATTATCTTGAAAGGTAGATCGAAAGAATGTACTGAGGTCAGCTATCCCACCGCTGCCACCAATAAAGCAATTGAACAGTCGAATCATCTTGAAGCTGTCTGATTTTCTTACTCAGATAACAGAGGTAGATCCAAGCTCAAAACGCCTGAATTAGATCACTGGATAGCAGAATCTCGTACTTATATGAAAATATGAGGTAGTTTTTCAATTCTCACTTCCAATTCTAATTTTCCAGCATCCCAATAATGAGAATTTTCACAATTCTGCATGCGCGCACCGTCGCATAAAGAAATTAAATAAAATCTGGTGAGCTCCGGTTTCGTTTTAATATCCTCATTCAGATATGTAGCCATAAAGGGGTCGGTTCTCTCTCTGTGTGTGAGAAATGCCGGAATATTAAATTTCAAAGCCTCAGAGCCTTGTAAATTTGCTATGGCAACTCTCTCATGCCTACTCCCGTACATAATACTTTAAGAAGCCCTCACACCCCTCCTCCGCCAACGCTTGTCGTTAGAGTGTCTCCATCATCATCGTCAAGAGTATTACCGCTGCCGTTATTATCATTATCATTATCAAAATTTGCGCTTTCAATGCAATCGAACACACTCCCAATCGAGATTTTAATTAATTCCAAGCCATGGAGTGAGCGGGTGGGAGCCGGTGGTGGAGATGTGAAATTCCACCTGGTTCCACTTTCCAGGCTGTATATACACCCACCTCTCTATACCCCCATAATAAGACTAATCAGGAGCTCTCTTGTTCAAAGCATCCACGTTATCCCATTTCGAATGATAATATTCTCTCTCGCTTTCTGTTTTCCACTGCCACCCATGAAATTAACGGAAACGGGGGTTGAAAATAACCCGGAGGTATGTATGGATGGATAATATGAAGAGAGGAGAAAATGATATCCCGAAGAGAGAGAATACGGCAGCCAGCCACGGCAGAGAATCATTTCAAAGTTGTTATGCCGAGTTTCGTGCAAACTTTACGACAAGCAATTATTATGCAAACATTGATTATGCAAGGTAAATAATTATGGAGGCGGAGGCCATTGTTGCGTCGAGCCATCGTCAATAATATTATATATATCGTCGTATAGTTTTGTCTACGATACGTTTTTGAACGAAAACAAGCAATTTCAACGCTTCAAGCTACGTGTCACTGAATTGGAAGCAATTTGGTTCGTGTCTCATGTCTCTCCAGTCTTGGTAATAGCTGAAATGACTTGATGCAAGTTCGCTGTACCTACTGCTGAAGCTTGAGCTGAAGCTGAAGATTTTAATGTTCCATTTCTCAAGTGGAAAATCCCGCCCTAATATCTTAAAGTTTAGTAGTATAGTATGTACAACCAAAATTTGGGAGCTAGTCTTTATTCCAAGATTAATGCAGAATTCCCTAGAATTGAATTTTCGAAGTGGAACTCAAAAGGATCCCGCACGATTCATATGGAAAATGGGTCTCGGTCAAATTCTCTAATTTTTTCATATGTATGTTGTAGCCCAATTCGACACGAGCCAAAAACCATCGTCCGTTACCCAAAAAAATGGAAAGTTTTTTGTCTATAAGGGGTTGAAGATGGGTTATTTCAAGGTGAAAAAATATGTTCCAACGTAAGTGAGAACATTTCAACGTCCTTTCTAACACATATGGCTCATGACAATTCCCTTTTTCTTTTGTGAAAAAATCAACCCCCTCCCTCACCTCCAACCCCTACTTGTGAGTATCAAATTCGAAATCACGTTTGAAAATCATGCAGATGGTTCTATTTTGTCGAATCATGAATTTTGGCACAAATTATTTTTCCAACCCCCAAATAGGGGGTGGGATTGAAAAAAAAAAAAACATCGGTCAATTCGGCTGAATTTCTGATATTGTGCTTTACCAGATACGCTAAACAAGATTATCAAGGGAAAACTCATTCGTATGATCAGTTTCCACCCCACAGAGGGTTGAAGTTGACTACTACTGAACATCCAAGGTTTCAATAACCGCAAAATCGACCAAATGGAAGTGGAGTTTGAGAGTGATACCCATCTTTACGATGGAGTTAAGTTTTTGTGTCTCACCGAAACGTGGGCTAACGAATTTTCCGACGGTTCCCTACACCTGAAGAATTTCTGCCTAGGTAGTGCATATTGCCGAAGCAAATCGAGAGGAGGAGGTGTTGGTATCTGGGTGGGGAGTGATTTGGGAAGGGTTTCTCGTGTTGATCTGGAGAAATATTGCATCGAAAAACATTTTGAGGCCTGTGCTGTTGGCTGGTTCTCTGAAACTGGCGAAAAAAGTGTGATTGTTACATGTTATAGGTCTCCAAGTGGAGATTTTAGTGTATTTATTGAGCGTCTTGGCCTTGTTTCAAGTATTTTATTTAAGCCGAATGTAAAACTGATAGTAAACGGAGATTTCAACGTCGATGCTTCATGTCATTCAATTTTATTGAAAGAACTCACTCATACATTTCTGTGTTTTGGTTTGGTGAATGTTATCAAGTGGTCAACTAGAATTGCGAATTCACTGAAGGGTACAATTCTGGACCACAGCTATGTTTCTGAAGTCAATGCTGTGTGTTGTGTTTTTGATAATGTAATATCCGATCACAGATCTGTTCTTCTCGAATTGGAATCGTTGAAGGATGAGAAATCTAAAAGTAATAATCGTGAATTTTTTTCAGGAAGTATGATGCTGATGCCATAGTGGAGTTCAGGTTGTCAGTCGAGGTGACTGACTGGTCTTTCTTGTGCGACGTGAACGTCGGAGTTGATGTGGCCTTTGCTTGTTTTCATGTGGAGTTTTTAAGATTGTTCAATGAGCATTTTCCTTTGATGAGACGACGTGGAACTGCTAACAGGAGAACATGGGTCAATGACACTGTCGTTATCTCTAGTAAGAACCTAAAAAAGTTGTTTGTTAATAAGAAATCCTTCCCTGTGTTATCGGAACGTTACAAAAACGCAAAGAAACGGCATCAAAAATTAGTCATTGAAACTAAACGAACTTCTATTGCAGTCGAATTAGTGATGCTGATAATCCCGCAAGAACGGCATGGAGAATGGTTGCAGAGTTGACGAGTGGGAGATCATCACACGATGAGGTACACATTACTTGGGAGGGAACAGATTTACAGGACCCACATAGTGTTGACGATTGTTTTGGTAGGTATTTTTCCACAGTGGTTGGAACAAAGTTGAAGCAGCATTTTGGAAAGTTAGGAAATGTTACAGCTTCAGATATCGGGCTCTCGTCGAGTTCAAATATGTTTTTTCGACCAGTGTTGCGGCTGACGTCATCGCTGCAATAAATGCTCTTTCGAACAAAAAGTCTGCGGGAATAGACGGCGTACCAATAACAATAATAAGGCAGTGTAAACATGGAATATCAGAAGCACTGAGTGACTTGATTAATAGATCAGTAATGGAGGGACATTTTCCATCCGTCCTGA
This sequence comes from Anaspis maculata, assembly GCA_949128115.1. Lineage (NCBI taxonomy): Eukaryota > Metazoa > Arthropoda > Insecta > Coleoptera > Scraptiidae > Anaspis > Anaspis maculata. The sequence continues at coordinate 72,597,826 of OX421966.1, forward strand.
AGTCGGCATTGACTGTTCCGGTTTTCAAAAAGGGCGAAAAAACAAACGTAGAGAACTACAGACCGGTTTGCCTTGTGAGTACCTTCTCTAAAATAATTGAAAAAGTCATTCATGATCAGGTGACTGACTACCTTGCAAAGTTCAATTTGATCAGTGACAGTCAACATGGCTTTAGAAGAGACTATTCGACTGAGACCTGCCTAACTGATCTGGTGCAGCATGTAAGCGAGAAAATGGATTTGAATGAGTGTGTTGTAGGACTGATGTTTGATCTGTCCTGCGCGTTTGACACCGTAGATACTGAGCTTGTTTGCTCAAAATTAGAAAAGCTGGGACTCAGAGATCCTATCAATCAGTGGAATTGAAGTTACTTTGTTGGTGGGAGCATGGTAGTTAAAGTAGGGTATGCCCGTTCTAAAAAGTTTCCCATAAATACCAGGACACGACAGGGTAGTGTATTGGGGCCTAAGATATTTTTAATGTTCGTGAATGACCTCCCCAACTTCCTACAGGAGGGCAAGGTATCCATGTATGCTGACGACACGAGCATAATAGTATCGGGCTCTAGTCGGGCTATCGTGCAGCAGAAGATCGATTGCATCCTGAATAGGTTTGACATGTGGTGCCAAAATAACAGGCTCATCATCAACTACAAGAAAACTGCATTGGTGGAATTTTCGAACAAGTTCAGGGTACCAGGTAATATACAGATAGTTTTCAGGGGCAACATAATTGAGAGTTGTGAGTCTACTATGCTGCTGGGGGTGAATATTGATAGGCATCTCTCCTGGGCCGATCAGATCAGTGGGGTTTGTGCTCGAGTAAGCAGAGGCTACTACCCAATTGCTTCTTTGAAAAATTCTTTGGATTTTAAAACAATTATGAAATTATATCATGCAGCAATCTATTCTCATATGTCATATAATATTGTGTCCTGGGGAGCTAATTCAAACCTTAAGAGAGTTCTAATCAAGCAGAAAAAAGTAATTCGAGTGATCTTCAATATTTCACGTAGAGAATCTTGCCTTCCTATATTTATTGAACGAGAAGTACTGACTGTTATTTGTATTTATATTTTAGAAACATTGACTTACGTTTTTTTGAATAAACATAAATTCAAGACCCACGAAAGTTTCCACACGTACGATACACGGGGAAAGGAAAATCTATGCAAGGATAAACCACTGCGTGAGGCTTTTAAAAGGTCGCCGGCTTACACGGGTGTGACCTTATTCAATGCGCTCCCACTGAATGTGAGACGGGCAGCCAACGTCGTCTTGTTCAAGAGGGAAATCAAAAAAATATTAATAAAGGGTGGTTTTTACGACGTGCAAGAGTTTTTCAGCCTGGGCTCCATGGTTTAAACCTTCCATATTTAATGATCGATCTGTGATTGCGATATTTTCATCAACTTTTACCTTCATGTTTTTAATCTGTTTTTTAATTAGTTTTTTTTTTCTTGTTTTTGTTCGTATTTTATGATAATCTTAACAAATTTATCATTGTGCACGACATTTAATGGAGGCTTCGACATCGACGATCCAACTTCATGTATTCATGATCGGAAATAAACTCTATTATTGTTATTACAATTTTTTTTTCAGAAAAAAAATTGTATATCCCGCTAAAACCGTTCGCGCCAAATGACATGTGCTGGTTTCCTAACATTCAATTTTGTTACTTCCTGCATCAATTCTCCCGTTGGATCCGTTCCGCACTCTACTAAACCTCCATATTACGCACCTTTAAGATGGTCCGACACTTCTGAATCATCCTGTATTCCAGAGTTGAACAGAACATCATTTTGAAGGAAGGAAGAAAGGAAGGCTTCTAGATAGTTTAGAGGTTCTTGAAATTTGTAAAGCAACTAGTAATTCTGCTCAAAATTGCCTAAATGATTGTATAGATTTCCCTTTTAAACACTTTTACAACGCCTTTGATTTGAATAACCTTTTTCCTCTCTAATCAACCATCCTTTCAATAATTTTTCACTCACCTTGTACCATTATTATTAACTCTATTATTTCATACATTTCCATCAAGTTCTTTTGTCCTTTCTTCCATGACAACATCATAACTGTTTTATTGACATCTCAAGAATTTGAAACCTTTTACACAAACCTCATTTATACCATCCTTTTATACATTTTTGGTATGTTATCGTTCTCCTTTTATGTACTTGCTTTATGTATTTTATCTTATAGCTTTACACTCTGACGAAGAAGGGCCAGAGACCTTCGAAACCGGTCAGAATAAAATAAACATTTTGAAGGAAGACTGCGTGCAGTTCATCATTTTTAATCATTTTGAAGGTTCTCCATTTATTTTCACAAGTGTGTCCTTTTATTCTTTATGAAACAATTTTTTTGAGAATTCTCAAGGATCTCTAGAATTTTTTATGGGATTTTCAGGAATTTTTACGGCAATTCTAGGAATTCTGACGATTTCCGAAGATTATCCATAATTTCCAAGGATCTCCTTATATTTTTACGGTTTCTAGCGATTAAAAAAAAGCTTCTGTGAGATATTCAAGGATTAATGAGCATTTCCAAGCAGTTTTAAAGAATCTACGGCATATCTAGGGATTTATATGGAATTTTTAGATATTTCTACGAGACTTCCAAAAACTTCTAGGGATTTTTGAGATTCATACGAGATATCTAGGGATTTTCAACGATAAATATGGCATTTTGGAAATTTTCAACGATTTCTGACAGTTTCTATGAATTTTTGAAAATTTCTACGGAATTTCTAGGGAGTTCCAAAAACTTCACGAGATTTTGTAAAAGATTTTTTGAAAAATGTTGAGGACCCCCCAAAATTTTCATGAATTTCTCAAATATCTCTGGAAGGACTTCTAGGAATCCATAAAGATTTGAATTACATTTTAAGGGATGAGAAGATTCCCACGAGCTTTTTTTAAAGATTCGAGAGATATCTGGAGATTTCTTCAGGACTACTAAAGATATTTCCGAGATCTTCGAAAATTCCTGTGAGATTTCCTAGGGATCTCTGCACATTTCTAAGAGATCACTGAAGATTTTGATTTTTTTTTTTTTGATTTCCAGGGATTTTTGAAACTTTTTCATGGAATTTGTAGGGATTTCCGAACACTTCTAGAAGATTTTTAGGAATTTTTAAAAATTTTGACGGGGTAGCTAGGAATCTGACGATCTCTGAGAATGTGTGGGGATGAGATTCACGATGTATACAGGGTGGTCTGACTTTTATGTCATCAAATTCAAGGATAGATAGAGAATGGAAATTAAGGGGACTTTCTCCAGAAAACATATTTGAAAAATGCCTAATAACAGAGATACAGCCCTTCAAAGTTGTAAATGAATAATCGTTTTTCCCGCATAACTTCTGAACTGTTTAACCGATTTGATTCAAAATAGAACCAAAGGTTCACTGAAATTATTCCTTGTCGAACAATCATAACATGTTCCATAAAAAAGATTCAGGGGCGTAGACATTAGGGGGTGTTCCTAGTTTCCCCCTCCTATTTCTCACCCCTCTTGTAATTTTTTGAAACTTTTCGTATTTTGAAATTTTGCGTTCAATGTAAAAGAAAAAGTCACTGTTGCAAAATTTTGATTGGAGGCTTCGTTTAGAAGATATTCGAGTTTGAAACTTTGGAAAACATCCCAAAATCGCCACTTTCCACAGCCAAAATTGTTCTTTTCCTGAAAATTTCTCATGTTTTGGAAAAAATGGTAGTTCAGCAACTTAGGAATTCGAGAAAATCTATTTCAGCTGAGAAATCATGAGTTTTTTTTGGATTTTAATTTTTAGACCTTTGAAAGTTGTGCTTTTGAGATGTTTTCCAAACCTTCAACCCTAAATATCTCCCAAACAAAGCCTCTAATCAAAATTTTGCAAGAGTGATTTTTTCTTCAAATTTGAACGTAGAATTCAAAATTATGAACAGTTTTCAAAAATAACTAGGGGGGTGGAGAAGTAGGGACACCCCCTAATGTCTACGCCCCTGAAACTTTTTCATGTAACATGTTATGATTGTTCGACAGGGGATAATTTAGGTGAACCTTAGGTTATATTTTGAATCAAATCAGTTGAACGGTTCAAAAGTTATGAGAAAAAAACGATTATTTATTTACAACTTTGAAGGGCTGTATCTCTGTTATTGGGCATTTCAAAAAAGAAAGTCCCCTCCATTTTTCATTCTCTATCGATCCTTAAATTGAATGACATAAAAGTCGGACAACCCTGTATGTAATTTTTGATGTACTCCAGATTTCTTTGAGCAGAATGAAGATTTGTATGGAATTCCTAGGGTTTCCAAGATTTCTATGGTATTTGTGAAGATTTCTGGAATTTATTACGAAATTTCCAGGGATTTCAGGGAATTTTCAGAAGATTTCAGGAGTTCTCAAAATTTGTACAAGATTCTCCTGGATTCTCAAAGATTTTCAAGGTTTATTACATATTTATGAATATTTCGACAAGACTTTCGAGAAAGAGCCTCAAGAGACTCCTACGATATTCGTGAGGATTTCTGGAATTTTATACGAGATTTCTGAGGATTTCGGGAAATTTCCGAAAGATTTCAGGAGTTCTCATAATTTGTACAAGATTCTCCTCGATTTTCGAAGATTTTCACGGTTCATTACATATTTCTGAATATTTCGACAAGATTCTTAAGAGAGAGCTTCAAGAGATTCCTACGATATTTTTGAGGATTTGCTTCAATTTTTTCAATTTATTTCTCTTTCGGCAGAGTTCATTTTCAAGAGTATTTTCATAGGTCGTTAAATTTATACGGGATTTCCAGGGATTTCCAAAAATTTTCACGGGATTTCATAAATTTTTTGAGAAATGTTGAGGGTTTCCCAAAATTCCAATTGATTTTTTTGATCATCTCTGGAGGATTTCTTGGAATCCATGAAAATTTGAATAAAGAAATTCCAGAGATGATTCCTTGAGATTCACCAAAGATATTCATGAGATTTTTGAAAATTTCTGGGAGATTTCCTAGGGATCTCTGCACGTTTCTAAGAGATCACTGAGAATTCCTGAAGATTGGTTTTGGATTCCCGGGGATTTCTGAAACTCCACGAAATTTGTAGGGATTTTGAAATTTTTCACGAGGTTGCTAGGAATCTGGGAATCTCTGAAAATGATTGTGTGGGGAGTTCTGAGATTCAAGATGTGCTGTTCAAGAGAGCAGAATGAAGATTTGTATGAAATTCCTAGAGTTTTTAAGATTTCAATGGAATTTTTCAAGATTTCTGGAATTTTATACGAGATTTCTAAGGATTTCAGAAAATCTCTGAGAGTTCTTTGAATTTTTTTTTTGTTCTTCAAATTTCTACAATCTTCTATTGGATTTTTGAAGAGTCCCACGGTTTATCACGTATTTCTGAATATTTCGACAAGATTTTTTAAAGAGAGAATCTAGAGATTCCTACGAGATTATTGAGGATTTTTTCAACTTTTAATTTTATTTCCCTTTCGATTTTTCTCCTATTTCCAAGAGTTTAGGGATGTCTAGAGATTCATACGAGATTTTTCGAAGATCTTTAGAATATTTCCAGGGATTTTTTGATATTCTCGCGGGGTTCCTAGGAATTCCCAATGAATCGTCTGAGATTTCTGAGAACTACTCAGTATTTCTGGAAATCTCCATTAATTTTTGCAGGATTATTCGGATTCCAAAAATTTCCAAGATACTTTTCAATGATTTGTCCTTCTTCGAATGGGTCCATGGGAGCTATCCAGGAAACACAGACCTTTGTCTTCTAATTGTAGTTTTCAATTGTTATGTTTTGTCTTTCTTCATTGACTTGAAATCTGTTCAATATTTTATAGGTGTGTGTATATTTTGTACTTGTCACCATTGTCCTTTGTAGGACCTGTGTTGTTGGGCAATAAAGCTTCTTATCTTATTTGTGAAGAAATTCTTGAGATTTTTGAGGATGCCAAAAAATTTGTATCGATTTCTCAGATTTTTACAGGATTTCTAGGAATTTTGGGAATTTCTATGAAATTTTTAAAGATTTTCTGAAAAATTCTACAAGATTTTTGATTGATTTCCAGGGATTTTTTAATATCCCCACATAATTCCCAGAGGTATTGACGAGATTTTCGGGGATTCCTGTGGGAACCTCTGGGGATTTCCAAAGATTTCTATGGGAAATCTAAGAATTCCTAAAGATTCGCCTGGAATTTTTGAGATTTCTGAATGTTTCTACGGAATTTCCAAGGTTGTCTCGAGATTTCTACAAGATCTCTGAGGTTTTCTCAAGATTTTAACAGGGTTTCCAGAGATTCCCAACAATTTTTGAGATATTCTATGCAGTTTTGAGAGTAGATCTATGTGCTGGAGTGAAGATTTGTATTGAATTTCCAGTGTTCCATAGAGTTCTAGGTATTTTGAAATGATTTTTCTATTTATTACCATTCACTCTGAAGATTTGGAGATTCTACAATATTCGTGGGAATCTCCAAAGATTTTTGTGGAGTAACTGGAGATTTTTTAGGGATCTTTATGGAATTTCTGGAATTTGTAGGTAGTTTTAATAATTCCTACAAGATTTCTTGTTTGATGATTTGTGTTTTTGATTTCTAGGAATTTCTGGATATTCCAACAAGATTTCTTTGAATTTCTAGAAATTCCCAAGACATTCGTGTTCAATATTCAAAATTCCTCAAAATTCATCAAGATTTCTACGAATAGTCGAGAAATTTCTACACATTTTTGAGGATTTCCACAAGATTCCCGGGTATTCATGGAAAATTATGGAGAGGGAACTCTGAACATTTGTGTGCGATATCTAGGCATTTCTGGATATTTCTACAACATTTTGTAAAATTTGCTGAGATTCAGGGATTTCTGAAATCTACGGGAATTCAAGGGTTTTCTCAAAGTCTCCACAGGAGTACTTTTGAGATTTTTAGAAGATTTCTGGGGATTTTTTGTGGAAATTTCTAGGGGTCTTCGAAATTTTCACGACGAGATCCTGGAAATTTGTATGGGTTTTCTGAGAATGTTCTGGCAATTCTATGGATTTTTGGAGATTTTTACGGGATTTCCGAGGGTTTTTGAGAGATTTTGTAGGTATTTCTGAAGATTATTGCGGATTTCCAAAACTTCCTATGCATTTTTTCAAGATTTTTGCAAGATATTTGGGAATTTTCGAACATTTGTATGAGACTTCTAGGGACTTCGGAAGAGATTTTTGAAGAATTTTCAGAGATGTTCAAAGATTTCGGTGGGATTACTCAAAATCTTTACGAGATTTCTGAGGATTCCTGTAAGCATTTTTGATTAGGAATAATCCATAATGTGGACGCTATCAGCTTACAAGGTCAAAAAATATGATTGTTTGGCAAAAAACCGCATGATACGTACGAGTGGCAGTTTTTATATCAGTCAGTATAAGAAATAATTTCAGATTTAAACGACTTTTTTGATCGCCCAGCAAATGTTTCGCCGGTAATTATGCAGAAACATCAATAACCTATTTTTATAAGCTGGAACAGCTGTATTGACCATAAAATTCATTATTTCAACCTGTAACACCTGTAACACCTGTAATCATGTGTTTATACAGGGTGGTCCTCGTTTTATGTCAATAAATTCAAGGGTCAATAAAAAATGAAAAATGAAAGCGACTTTCTACAGGAAACATATTTGAGAAATGCCTAATAACAGAGATACAGCCCTTCAAAATTGGAAATAAATGATCGTTTTTTCCGCATAACTTCTGAACCGTTTAACCGATTCTATTCAAAATAGAATCAAAGGTTTACTGAAAGTAATCCCCTGTCGAACAATCATAACATGTTCCACAAAAAAGTTCTAGGAGCGTAGATACCAGGGGGTGTTCTCACTCCCCCTCCCCCTATTTCTCACCCACCAATTATTCTTGAAAACTGTTTAAAATTTTGAATTCTGCGTTCAATTGAGAAGAAAAAGTCACTCTTGCAAAATTCTGATTAGAGGCTTTGTTCAGGAGATATTTGAGTTTGAAACTTTAGAAAACATCCCGAAATCGCCACTTTCCAGAACCCAAATTGTTTTTTTCCTGAAAATTTTCCTTTTTTTGGAAAAAATGGTGGTTTATCAGCTTAGAAATTCTAGGAAACCTATTTCAGCTGAGAAATCATGAGTTTCTTTGGATTTTAATTTTTAGACCTTTGAAAGTGGCGATTTCGGGATGTTTCCAGAAGTTTCAAACCCAAATATCTCTTAAACGAAGCCTTTAATCAAAATTTTGCAACAGTGATTTTTTCTTTAAAATTGAACGTTGAATTCAAAATTATTATCAGTTTCCAAAAATAACTAGGGGGGTGAACAATAGGGGAGGAAAAGTACAGTCACCCCCTAATGTCTTTTTTTTTTTTTTTTTTTTTTTATTTGACAGCTGTGGAATATTTTACAATCTATCGGTAAAGATATTTAGTAAAACTTATGTATATATAAAATAAACAATACAACAAAATAAAATAAAACAGTTTACATGACTTGATATGGAGTCCGTCCACTGACGCACCCAACAAAAACCCAGACACAACACAAACGCGAATTTATGTTGATTTGATGACAACACAGCCCTTCAACGTGAAACGGCGGATCACAAAAATCGCGCAGGCAAGTCCATAGGTCTACACTTCTTAAGTCTTCTGTTCCCTGAGACCCTCAAGAGATTCCTCGCTAGAGAATTCGGGTGGCCGTCCAGGCGACTGATGTACGATTGGCTCAATCTTGTTATCACTGCGTTGACTTCTTCAATGTCCAAATATTGGTGGATTTCTTTGTTTGTTGTATACCAAGGTGGATTCAAAATTGATCTTAGGGTTTTTGACTGAAATCTCTGCAGTATCTCGATGTTGGAGTTACATGTAGACCCCCACAACTGGATCCCGTAAGTCCAGATGGGTTTTAGCGACACCTTGTACAAGATCAGTTTGTTTTCCATGGATAACTTGGATCTTCTTCCGATCAGCCAGTCCATCTGCCTCACTCTTATACCCAGCTGTTTCCTCTTTGTCCAGACATGTTTTTGCCAGGTCAGCCGTCTATCTAGGTGTAGTCCCAGGTACTTTGCACTGTCTGCCTGTGGTAAAGGACATCCTCCCAGTGTCACCGGTGGACAAGCATCATGCCGCAATGTAAAGGTGACATGTGTCGACTTCGTTGCGTTCGCCGTTATGCGCCACTTCAGCATCCACCTCTGCACCTCATCCAGACTACTTTGCAGCCTCCGCGATGCAGCTGCCTGGTTTCTATCCGATGCCAGGATTGCGGTGTCGTCGGCGTAAGTCGCCACGGTGACTCCGGCCATCGAGGGAAGATCAGCTGTGTACAGGGCATACAGAACCGGCCCCAAAATGCTTCCCTGCGGAACCCCCGACCCCACGGGGTATAGGTCTGTGAGGTGCTGCTGGATCCTCACTTGGAAAGTTCTCTCTGATAAGAATGATTCCAGGAATTTGAAGAACTGGTGCGGAAGCCGTCTCTTGATTTTGAAGAGCAGACCATCGTGCCACACCCTGTCGAACGCCTGTGATACGTCGAGAAATGCCGCCGAGCAGCTCCTTCCCGCCTCGAAATCTCGATATATGTGATCTACCACTCTATGTACCTGCTCGACAGCAGAGTGCCCCCGTCGGAAGCCGTACCTATGTACCTACCTCTATGTACCTGCACGTCTCAGGGGCTTAGACCCTAATGTCTAAGCCCCTGAGATTTTTTATGGAACATGTTATGATTGTTTGACAGGGGATAATTTCAGTGAACCTTTGGTTTTATTTATAATCAAATCGGTTCAACGGTTCGAAAGTTATGCGAAAAAAACGATTATTTATTTCCAACTTTGAAGGGCTGTATCTCTGTTATCAGGCATTTCTCAATTATGTTTTTCTAGAGAAAATCCCGTTCATTTTTTATTCTCTATCGATCCTCAAATTTAATGACATAAAAGTCGGACCACCCAGTATATCTACTTAATGACAGCTAAGTTTGTAATAAGTTAACTGAAATTTCAAGTGAAATTTTACATTTTTATAAGTTACACGTAATTTTACATCACTTGGTACGATTGATATCATGCTAACTTGATGCTAATGATGTGCTATTCATAATGATCAGACGGCAGCTTGTCTCACGAGCCCGTAGGGCGAGTGTCCCAACTCTACCTCTAGATTATTAACGTTCTCAATTTTAGAACCGAGCACAGCACAATACAAACGTGCAAAAATAACACCAGCCGACAATTCTCTTTCGCTAATTTTCGCTCTGCTTTCCCTCGCTATCCTGCCCCTTATACTGTGTGTGTAGCTTTTCCGCCCGCAATCAAAATAACAAGCTCGCAGGCGAACTGAAGCACTTGCTACCCTCGGCATCGCCACCACAACACTTCATTTGTACAACAACACTGTAGTAGTTGGTACAACCAAAGCAAACCGAAAATATTATTAGGTACCTCTGTACATGTACAATCTACCCACGTATGCTTGCATGTTCGCGCTAATTACTTGGAAATCCAGAATCCAAGTGGAATTTACCGCCGCCGGAAGAAATTCAGCTTTTCCTACTCTGGTATGGAGTATGGCGAACGGCGGTATGGATGGGGTACTTCCATTCTGCACAGTCAATTTCCTTTTACGACGTTTTGTTGCTGCTCAGAGGATAAGGGATTTACGATAATGGAGATATTGTGCAGCGTCCTCCAAAAATTTTAGAGCTCTGATTGTGCGGTCCTGCACGTATATACCTGTACGTGTATGAGAAATTTGATAGAACACAGTTAGTTGTCTCCGTTGTAAATAACTCATGTGAATCAATGAAAAATTAAATTGGTTTTGTGCTGGTTTATACCAAGGCTTTTCTGCCTATAAATTACCAGCTTAAAGCAATAAAGATTTTGATTGGAAACTACCAATATAAAATTGAGTGCTTTTAGGTTGGCTTACACCAGGTTCTTTGACGTTAAATCAACAGCCACAATCAACAACCAATCCAGACTCAAATTGGAATAACCATTACAAAACAAAGTGGTTTTATATAAATCAGTAAAATTCCATTTCGTCTTGTAGTGGTGTTATATAAAATTGAACGTATATTGGTTGAATCTTGAAACTACACCACAATTTTTGTATTTTTCTTTTGCCAACCGGTTTCGCATTTCGGCATCGTCAGGGCTCTGTAATTAGTTGTATGAAATAAATTGATATAAAATTTGATGGAAGCTTACTGTATAATATTTAAAAGATATTCTTTTTTGGAGAAATTTGTGAATTTAATTCTTGTAAAATTGATTGTAAAATTAATTTAATTGACACGAGTAATAATCAATTTGATGACATGAAAAACAGTTGGTTCAAGATGATATGATATGATAATATGATTTGCAAATAGTGATTTACTATCAATGAGACCAATTGATTTAGATTTAATATATCTCTGTTATGTTCTCCTATTCGTGTTGAAATTTTTTTCCTGTATGACCTATATACTTTGCATGGCATGTCTGACAATTCAATTCATAAACACCAGATCTATCTTCAATTGGTAAGAAAATGAAATACCTACTCACCAAATCTTGGATTTACGTACACTTGCAGGACTTTCTCCAGATCAAAACTATTTGCAATTCAATGACAAAATATATATACAAGAAACAGGACTTTCTATGGGATCAAATTTATCTCCATTATTAGCCGAAATATTGATAAATAATTAAGAAACAAACCACATCATGAACAACATTGATCCATATAAAAAATACATAACCTTCTACTCAAGATATGTTGATGACATTTTCATAATATTTTCTGGCGATCAAACAAATTTAGAAAACTTCTTAACTTACATTAACAATATTCATCCAAATATAAAATTCACATCTGGAAGAGAAGTAGACAAAATTTTACCGTACTTAGATCTTAACATAACAAGGACCAAAGAAAAACTTGAATTCAACATCTATAGAAAAAAGACAACTACAAATCTTATAATCCCATCAACTTCTTTCAGTCCAAATTCATCAAAAACGGCAGCTTTCAACACTTATTCCAATAGACTTCTCACAATACTTCTTTCAAAAAATAATTTCAAAGAAGAATATAAAATAATCAAACAAATAAGCCTAGATAATGGTTATAGCAATTATTTTATGGATGAAATTTCCAACAAATTCCTTTCAAAACACATCAGTTAACAAATTAAAATATAACCAAATAAAATATACAAATGCTTAACATTTCTTAGATGTTACAAAATAGCTCTCTCTTACAAAATAGCTAATATTTTCAAAAAAAGCAACTCACATATTCCGATTTCTTTCAAAACCAATTCAAGTAAACCAAAAGATTTTTCCACCAATTGAAGATAGATCTGGTGTTTATGAATTGAATTGTCAGACATGCCATGCAAAGTACATAGGTCATACAGGTAGAAAAATTTTTCACACGAATAGGAGAACATAACAGAGATATAATCAAATCTAAATCAATTGGTCTCATTGGTAGGAAATCACTTTTTGCAAATCATATTATTTTAGCGAAACATAAATTTGATCCAGATACAGATGTCAAATTTTTACACCAAACAACAAGATATAACCAAAAAATACTTTTTGAATCACTAGAAATTTTAAAATTAAAACATCATAGAAATTACCAATACCTAAATGAGCAAACTGAAGATTTAGAAGGAGCCAAAACAATTTATATTTCACTAGATGCTGAGTACATCTACCTAAAAAACCAAGCCAAGTCACCTGATAAAGGTAAATCAATGATGATAATGTGTAACCCACGAGTTACAAAGTGAATGATGAGTTGAAAATCCATCATATAAATTTCAATAATTAACCTTACTCGAATCTTCCATTCTCAAAATTTCAATTTATTATAAACTGTTATCATGTTATCTTTAACCCTTTGTTTTTCCTGTCAATTGAATTAATCATTACTTTTTTTTACACACAATTACTTATGTCAATTGAATTGATTTTTGACAAATGTCAAAACTTTTACAATTTTCTCCAAAAAATAATATCTTTTAAATATCATACAGTGAGCTTTTATCAAATTTTATATCAATCAATTTCATGCAACTGATTACAGAGCCTTGACGATGCCGAAAGGAGAAACCGGTTGGCAAAAGAAAAATACAAAAATTGTGGTGTAGTTTCAAGATTTAGCCAATATACGTTCAAGTGGTTTTATGTTGGCTCCAACCAGGGTTTACTGTTGTATGGAAACACCACTTTAAACCAATGCAGATTTTGTTGGGAATATCCGTTATAAAATTATTCGATGTTAAAGTTAGTTTTTTGCCAAGAAATAACCACTTTGAACCTAAGTTAATTGGGCTGGAAATTATCGGTTTTACATAAATTGGATTAGGTGGGTTCAAAGGCGTATCGATGAATTCTGTGTAGGTACAGAAATGATGGTCAAGTACCTTGAAATCAACCAGAGGATCAACTTTTACTCATATTATTATTGATTCGTGCAAAAGTTCCCAATCCGAAGTCCTTGCTTCACTGATTCCCATTTTTCGAAGCAAAGTTTGAAATAATCGTAACGTTCCGCATCAAGCCCGAATCTACGGAATGGTTCGCGTGAGCTCATAGTCCCCGGTTATTATCTTGCTTTATAAGTTTGTACAGCCGCAGCACGCCGGTGCGTTTGAGGTCATCAGATGGTCGTGTATCACACACCAGTGGTGTAGTTTGGGGGAAGTAATTTGGCCCAAATGGCTTTTTTAATGATCATTAACCACATCTATTACCGCACAAACTTGGGGAGGGTTGTTACATTACGAGAGCGCAGATGTATTATCCGAGGGCTTCGTATCGAGCCATAAGTACAATAGAAACTACGAACACTGTAGTAGCTATAGAAAAATACTTTGGTAGGTTCACTATTGTTGGCTGAGGTAGTTGGTACTGAAATCGTAAAGTACTTGAACTTGAGTGAGAGAGTTTTTTCAAAACATAATTTGGCTTTAGTCACGTATCCTGGACTTGTACTAGACGTTTTTAATTGTTGTATAGGCTAAAGAGACTTGCATTCACACTTCAAAACACTCAAGAAGAAAAATACTTCAGAACGTGATATTGACATGCGCCATCGGTCGGCGCAAAACGCGAAGCCTCTAGGCTCGGTAAATGGCTAGGTGATTGAATAATCCGCAATATTTCCGCTCTTGCAAGCAAAACGATAGAGATCGCAGGAGTTATGACATCAGCTCCCGTTTAAAATTGATGGAGGAAGGAGTCGGATGTCTAACTTCATGGGCGAGGTTGGCAAAGCACAAGCAATCGTAGGTAATGCCTCATTCCACAGGAGGATTATCTCCGTCGCACGATGTCACCATAGTTTTCAGAACCCGATTGACTCGTTCGGTAGGGCTTGCTTGAGGGTGATAAGCAGCATCAAAAATGATTTCATTCTGATAAGAATCGAACAGATTGATGAATTCGTGACTTCGAAAAAGAACGCTGTTATCTAACAGCCCGTGTTGAGGTGTTCCAAAAGAAACATGTTTTGGTTGGTCTCCTTGACTGTTTTGGTTGCAAAACTTACACCAGCACGGGAAAATTAGATTGAATTCACTAAAATAGTCGGTGATCATCAAAATGTAGCAATGTCCTTGAGAAGTGCGCGGCAATGGACAAACACAAATACTGATCATTTGCCATGGTGTCCGACTCCATTTTTGACCAATAATACCTCCCCTTAACCTTCTCGAAGGTTTTATGGATGCCCCTAAATTTGTCATCACCACTCTTCCTAATGATCTCGGTTTTCCTCTCTTCCGGCACAACATTCCTCCAAGCATATTCCTCTTCCTGCAGCTGTGGATAAGGGTCATTAGTGTCGATGCCTTTATGAAAGAAAGGCGTTTCTCTAACCTCTGAGCGTGGGATAGGATATGTGATTAATGTCAGGAGAAGTCTCAGACCATCGAACCGACCGAGCAACCACCACCGAAATCCAGCAGACACGTGTTTCGACCTGTTTGGGTCTCATCAGTGCCGAAGCATTCAAAGGCAGAAGCTCGATGGTCTAACGGTCCAAGACTTTCCTATGTGTGCTCTCCGAGGGTACTCACAGGTGAGATACCCGTGCGGCGCCATCTACTAGCGGCTTTTCGCAATGTGTATGTGTATGGATAAGGGTCATTGATGTTTGTACAGATTTCCACTTCCAATCTTACACTTCGGATAATTAATGGCAACAACAAAACCTCTCGAACCGTACTCGACTACGAGCAGTCAGTTACGCTGCGAGTGGATCTTCCCAACAACGCCTACTGCAAGAAGAACTCTAGACAGCATATCGGGTACAAAATTGTTCTTGCCTTCGCGATGAATCATCTCAAAATCGAATTGATGAAGGCAACATGCCGATTAGTGGGGTCAAAAAAAAAAGTTCTCTCTATTTTTGATCAGGCCATCCTCCACTTTTGTTACACATACCCATTGTGATTTCCTGATGAAATTTCAATTCTCTACCATGGCAGGAAGGGGGTGCTCATCAACCCTCTAATTTGTCCGTGGCATCCAGATTTACCAAAAACACGAAGGAATATGTCAGTTATAATCTATTCAGCACAACCTGAGAATTATATAAAAAAATCAGATGAGAGTGAAATATTGATCGTTTAACTAATAGTGACACCTACCAAAAAACGGCAATGTCTCGCGGTATGACTTGTTGATGTTGAAACTGGATGTCACAAAGTAAGGCCCAGTGTTTTCATCTCTGGTTAACTCCAACCAAAAGATCAATGTCATAATTGTCATATCAACATTGCTGGAACATTGGTATCTTTGGCAATTAACTTCAAGTTGACCTCTGGAAAGAGTTATTCTGGGACGGAAATACTGAGTCTAAAGATAGTTTTGCAATCATAATGACTGCGGAAACCTCAAGATATTTTACCTTTGGAAGAACATTGAACATGTTACTGATTTTGAATATCAGTGTCTAGTGTCTACTTCCTAAGACATTTCTTCTAAATATGGATCAACATTCATGATTACCTTCAAGACAAAGACTGAGTTAGGTACTTATAAAATTACGGGTGGTAAAGGGTACTGCTATAAAAATAAAAAGGGTGTCCAATTGTTTGAAAAATACAACTAACTACTGACCAATGACAAGAATGAAAAGATGGTTTTGTTGCATATGGTAGACCAATTGAAAAATTGTGCCTATTTGGACGACCAAAAATGTTTGATCAACGTAGTCTAAAGCAAAATCATACCATGTTAGTTTAACATTAAAATTCCGCTCCATTTTAATTTTTCTTTTACATAATTCTCCACTTAGGTACACCAAACGAACAATTATTCATATATTACTTCGTATTTTGTTGAATCTGGATGAGCATCCACTTCCTGCCATGGTAGAGAATTGAAATTTCACCAGGAAATCACTATGGGTGTGTGTGTAACAAAAATCGAAGGGTGGCCCCATCAAAAATTGGAAATCAATTTTTTTTGGACCACACTGAATTGCCGATTCTATATTTATTAAGCTGATGTAGTTAATGAGCAAAAGCAAAATAGAGCTAACCAAGGCTAATCATCCTTGAGGCAGTCAGGCCTGATACTGAATGTCTCAAGGTTCTAAGCTTGATAAGAGAGCCCTTCAAGGATTAACTGGCCTGTTTGAGGCTGGCTACATCAGATTGCTCGTGATTATGAAGCTGAGTTCCTTGGAGCCTCGTAGACTAGTGAGTTCTTCTTGAAGGGAAATAGGTGAATGAAAAATAAATAGTTACAAAGTAAATAAAGTAGGCTAACTAGGTGGACTAACTCCTTTTTTTTGTGAGTCTTGTAGGTTCTCAAGGCTCCTTGAAGCATCATATAAGGCTAGTTCAGGTTAGCTATTTGGAAGTCAGTCACGCCTATTGAAGTTATCCTAAACTTCTTGAGTCTTTCATGCCCGAAAAAAGTTCTTTGGGACTGGATACAACAGTTTGAAGATGGCTATGTCGAATAGCTTGTAATCATCAAGGCTGACTCAGGTCATTCAAGTTTTGTGGTTCTGGGAAGCGAAATTGGGCTAGTTGAGTCTAACAATTTTTGGAACAGTTTAAACAAGTTCACCACTCATTTTACGATCACTTATCGTCCCTTACCAAGCACAGCAATTGATATAGCCCTAGAATCCCTGGATAGATCTGCGTTGTTATTATGGCGATCTCCACTTACGCCGGTTTGATCCTCAACATCAAAAAAACCTCTTGAATCCCTAAATTCATTATTTTCCAAGGTATGCTGAGGCATTACCAGGTGATTTGTGTGGCTATTTTGACTAATATTCTTTTTTCTTGTTCCAGGTGAGTTTCAAGCTGTTGAAGTTTTCTTTGACTTTTTTGGGGTGAGTCCAGTTTTTTAAATTGATCTTACTTCATGTCTCAATTAGCCCAGGTATGATTGCATATGATGTGTTGCTAGCGCTTTGTTCTCAGCTGATAGAACTTACAATCACCCCTGTCGGAGGTTATACAGAGGGGTGCATAAAAAACGGCCATCGCTGTAGCATCGTTATTCCTTATCCGATCTTCAAAATTCAAAAACCATTTCAAATGGTTTCATGTCTTTCATGATTCGACAGTGAAAAATATTTTTTTTGTTATGATGCTTTTGAGCACTGATAGTCGACTTTTGTTTTTCAAATAGCAACAATATTTTTTTAATTTCTTTTTTGATTCCTTATGCTCATCTGAATATAATGATGCATCAATATCACACATTTTATTATTATACACAAAGAAAAAAAATTTCAAACTGCGAAATTTTTACACATCACAGTACCATCACAACACCCACGATATGGGCTCGATCTGGTAGGCTGGGTGCAAATTGATGTTCAAAAGTACATAGTAGGTCAGGCGTTTGATTTTTCAAAATGTAAATGTCGAGGTAAATGTCAAAATGTTTTCAAAATTGAAAAAAAGCTGTCCGTCTCTAAGACGTCTTTATTCTTTATTTTCAGCTTATTATTTTACACATTTCTAAGTAGGTATTGTGACCTGTCAGGACAATAACGTCTTATTGATTCTTCATTTCCACAATACACACTTGAAAAGATATAAAATAGTAAGCTGAAAATAGAGAATAATCAAGTCTTAGAGACGGACAGCTTCTTTCGGATTTTGGAATCATTTTGACATTTGCATTTTGAAAAACCAAACGCCTGACCTACTATGTGCTTTTGAACATCATTTTGCACCCAGCTTACCGGATTGCGTGCATATCGTGGGTGTTCTGACGCTACTGTTGTGTGTGAAAATTTTGCAGTTTAATTTTTTCCTTCTTGTTCAATAACAAAAAGGGTGATATTGATGCATCATTATATTCAGATAAGCGTAAGGAATCCAAAAATAAATTAAAAAAATATAGCTGTCATTTGAAAAACAAAAGTTGACTGTCGGTGCTCAAAAGCATCATGATAGAAAAAATATTTTTTACTGTCGAGTCATAGAGGATATCACACTATTTGAACTGGTTTTTGAATTTTGAAGATCGGATGAGGAATAACGATGCTACAGCGGTGGCCGTTTTTTATGCACCCCTCTGTATATCTCTGTAGAAGGGTGAGTGAGGCCTCCACCATTTACCTGGTGGAGCTCACAGCTATTTGCGGAATAATAACTCGGTTTGACACTACCTTTGGCTGTTATCAAGATACAAAGAACAAACTCAATAAAGTTCATGAACAAAACAATAGCTTCCACCCCGTTGAAACACTTAATATTTGATTACATGGGTGGTAAACTTGCCTTGGTGCTTTCTCCTCTTGTCACTGATTCACTACAATTTCTAAGAACTAGCTTGGCACTCTTGTTGATTTTTTCCGCAACATCTCTTTTTCTCTGGCCTAACACATCTGTTGGTGTCAAACGCACCCACGCCAGTCTAGCTACTCCTCTCCCGTTGCTCTTTTCAGGCCGATTCTATCTTGTTTCTCAACGCATCACTCCCCTCAATGAACCCGATGCTTTGAGATACGGCGTCACCCTCTGCTACATTTCGCCATTCTCACAGCTTCAAACCAACGCTAATTTATTCAGAAAATTTCATTCTCCTTCAAGATTTTCAGCTGGACACCGCAGTACATCCTGGAGCGAAATGTGGCTTCCAAACGGGGCTCAATTCTCATCTAAATTTAACTGAGTTCTTATGACTTATGAGTCTTGTAGGTTCTCAAAACTCTTTGGAGCAACATGACGCTAGTTCAGGTTGGCCATTTGACAACCAGTCACACATAGTAAAGTTATCCATAATTTCTTGACTCTTTCACCCCAAAAAACCTTTTTGGGGCTGAATAGTGCTGTTCGAGGCTGTCCACATGAGGTTACATGTGGTTATCAAGCCTATGAGTTTTTTCAAATCTTTCAGGCTCCTGGACGCTCCCTTTATCGGAATTGGGCTGACTGAGGCCAGTTATCTAATGAGCATGCAGTGATGCTTGATGAGGCTAGCCAAGTTTTTCTTGGCTTTTTAGACATATACGAGCCCTTTAAGGCTAAATGAACTTGTTAGATGCTAGCTACGCTAGGTAGCTCGTAGTGACCAAGCTAAATAGGTTCTTTGAAGCCTCGTAGATCACTGAGTTCTTCTTTGACAGAAATGAGGCTGTCAAATGGAGCCAGATTCTCAAATATTGTGAACTGAACTTTTACAAGTCTTGTGATTTTTCGGGTTTCTTTAAACGACATAAGACTAATTCAGGTTAGCTATCACAAGTAGCAGTGGTTGTATACAGGGTGGTTCAGGTTATAGTAGAAATAATTTACCATTCGATAGTCCATTGAAAACTAGGTCGACATGCATATGTTAATTTTTTTCTAAAACGCTTCCTAAGAGAGATTCAGCCCTTCAAAGTTCAGTTTTTAAAAAAAATTTGCAATAACTCTCAAGTCATTAAAGCGATTTTGATCAAATTTGGTACAAATACCTACGAAATAAATACCCATCACTTGACGTAGATAACTTTTGTCAAAATTGTCCAGTGGCGTAGATACGGGGGAGTTGTTTTACTTTCCACGCCCTATTCTCTACGCCACTGAATATTTTTAGGAAACTATTTTTTTTTGAATCTCTTGTTCAATTTGAAAAAAAAGTTGCTCTTGTAAAATTTTGATTGGAGGCTTGATTTTCAAGATATTTGAGTTTTAAACTTTGGAAAACATCTCGAAATCGCCACTTTCTGGAGGCCAAATTGTTTTTTTTCTGGAAACGCCTCGTTTCTCAACAAAAAATTGCAGTAAATCAACTCAAACGACCTGGAATACTCATTCCAGTTGAGGAATCATGAGTTTTCTTGGATTTTAATTTTGAGGCCTTCGAAAGTCGCGATTTCGAAGCGTTTTCCAAAGTTTCAAACCCAAATATCTCGGAAATAAAGTTTCTAATCAAAATTTTACAAGAGGAACTTTTTTTTTTGAATTGAACAAAGAATTTAAAAAAGTATAATTTTTGGAAAATATCCAGTGGCGTAGAAAATGGGGTGGGAGAAGTTGAACAATGGTCCGATATCTACGCCACTGGACAATTTTGACAAAAGTTATCTACGCCAAGTGATGGGTATTTATTTCATAAGTATTTGTACCAAATTTGGTGGAAATAGCTTTCATGACTTGAGAGTTATTGCAAAAAGATGATTTTGAAAACTGGACACTTGAAGGGCCCTATCTCCCCAAGGAAGCGTTTTGGAGAAAAACTAAATTATGCATGTCGACTTAGTTTTTGATGGACCATCGAATGGTGAATTATTGCTACTATAACCTGGACCACCCTGTATGTATAGCTGAGTAGAGAATTTTGTATAAGTACTGTAACAGGCAGCTTGAAATTATAAGAATAAGGGGAATTATAATGTAGGAATAAATTAGAATTACAGGCGGAATTTGGGAGTGACGAAATTGCACATGGGGTGATGTAGATTCAGGAAACGCATTCCGGCGCATCGGTTTTGTAGGACAGGTTTAGACGGGGGCGGGGGTGGAGAGAGGATCTGTCCGAGAATAGGAACGGGGGTGAGGGATCCGCGTCCGAGCAGTCGATAGTGGCAGCAAAATTGATATTCATCAAGAAGAAATTGACAAGAGTACTGAAGCAATTATTGGTTATAGTTGTAGTGCATCAGTTACGAGAAAGGAAAACATCAAGGCAAGTCTGATTTCAATTATAATCAAATGATAATTGTTCAAATGGGGTTTGAGGTGATTGTTTTGTTTATTAACGTTAGTAGGATTGGTTCTTGATATTTCGAACAGCCATAGGAAGCGTCAAACCGATTCAATACCCGTAGTTGCTGTGAGCTTTTGAATACCCGTTTCAGCCACCGTCAAGACACCAGAAAAAAGGTAAAAACCTCAGTAACCCTTTCGGGGAGATATAGCTTCGTACAGAACATGATTTTGTAGACTCTCTCAGCTTTAAACAAGCACTAGCAGTATTTATGCAAATCAAATCTGGGCGAACATCTTACGAGAAATTTTCCCTCATAGAATGCAAGATTCAACCCTTTTTGCACGACAAGAAGTTTATAAACATCGAGGTTGAGTCCCCGAAGAGAACCCCTGAACTGTGCCAAGAAAATTCAGTGTCGTTTCGAGAACACTACAAGACAGAAAGGAACATAACATGATTTTCGCAGGCTGCTTAATTAGAGGCTCACCGCGATAAATTGCAGACCTGATTGCAGATTTGCGTGAAGTTAACTCAGCGTGAAATACAGGGTGATTCATGAGTGACCTTACATAGGCTAATGGAAGATAGAGGACTTCGAGGCGAGTCAGTATCCACTGAAGAAATTCAATTTTCTCCCATGGTTACGAAGATACAGGGTGTTTTGTGTGTTTTGTATGAAACTTTGATAAGCGATATTTCTGAAACGGCCAAAGGTATTTTGTTGAAATTTACCAGTAATATTCCTCTGTTGGAACTCATTCCGAAGTCATGCCGGGTAAGTCAAAATCCAGGACCGGGCTAGAAAAAGTGCCCTTTTTTGTTTCATCAATAAGTACATTTTCTGACCGCTTTTCTAAAAAACTGCTATCGGATTCAAAAAGCTAAAGAGAAATGCTTTAAGAATCGCTCTTCAATTTAGATGACACACCTTAACCGTTTCGACAATAAAATTAAAAGTAAAATTTGTGGGTGAGGTCACATTTTCGACCGGACATAATCGACTCATTGTTTGATTGAATTCATCAAAAATCATCATGTGGCTTGTTTTTGTTGAATAGAAGGACTTGGTCAAAAGAAAAATTCCAGAGGCGACCTTTTTTTTTTAATGATAAAATCGAGAGTGAAACCAAAATAAGATTCGATTTGGTCGTCTATGGAACTTTTCTTCCTACCAAGCCCTTCTATTCCACAGAGACAAGCTAGAAAATGAATTTGAATGAATTCAATCAAACAATAACTTGATTATGTCCGGTCAAAAATGGAAACTTACCCACAAATTTTACTTTTAATTTTTACGTCGAAACGGTTTAAATGTGTCATCTGAATTGGAGAAAGATTCTTGAAGCATTTTTTCTTAGCTTTTTGAATCCGATAGCAGTTTTTTGGAGAAGCGGCCAGTAAAAATACTCTCCAATCAAATAAAAAAGAGTAAATTTTTTCAATCGCGGCCCTGGATTTTGACTTACCCAGTATGGCTTTAGGGCAAGTTCCAATAGATAAATATTTCTGGTGAATTTCAAGAGAATATCTCTGGACATTTCAGAAATATCGCTCATCAAAGTTTCATACGAAACACACAAAACACTCTGTATCTTCGTAACCAATGGGGAAAACAAAATTTTTTAGTAGATTTTGACTCACCTTGGAGTCCTCTATCTTCAAGCCCATTAGCCTATGTGAGGCTATCATGAATCACCCTGAGGAACTGTTGGATAAGTGTGTACGTTCAAAACTACAGCACCAGCCGGATAATAAATTTCATGGAATGTGAACACTCAATTTTCATGTGAAATCTTTGATCGATAATTTAAATAATGGCATAAATTCGGAGTACCAAGACAATACTTCGTGGAAAAATCTCTCTTTGAGTATAGTTGAAGAATCGAAATTTCTCTTCGTACAAAATAAAGAATAGACAAGAAGGAAGAAAGGGTTGAAATCAAAACTTGACGAAGTAATAATTAATTATGCCGGGAATTAAACTCCAGCGCGTTAAGAAACGGGTTTACCAATAGGTTTGAAAATTAGAAAGAATGCGAAACGGAATTAACTTAGAAGAGTTGAACTAATTAGTCGCAAGGTTTCGCGCGTAATTAAGGTGTACTTTTCTTTCAGAAACCGAATGTAAACCTGAGTCAACTGATTCCTGATGCTAGCTGGTTTCAGCACGTCTGGGAATTATGTAATGAATAATTCTCCCGTGAAAAGGTGAAACCTAGTAACTGCCTTTGGGCAAATTGTGCAGGAGAGCGGAAAGAAGTTCCCAGTCTTGCCATAAGGATTGCTATGGCAAAATAGAACAGATATTAGCGGTAATTGGGGTTTTCAAGGTTGAATTGTTCATAATTCATAATATCTTCATGATTTGGGTGGTATTTTGGAAAATAATGCACTTACTATGTTTTTCCATTAGGAATACCAGCATATTACTTTGGAAAAACCTAGCACAATGGCTTGCTATTGAGGAACTTCTGAGAGCTATCGAATCTCAAATGGAAAAACATAGTAAGTACAATTATCATCATCCCTGTTATGTTAAAAATCATATTTGATGTAACTTTTTAAAATAGAACCAACAAACAAACAAAATAGCGTTTCCAAAATAATATTCCTATCGATATAAATTGATATATTTGGCAGGAGCTCACATTCGAAATTGCACGCAAGAAAAGTTACGATTCGAGTTGCGATTGAACAAATCATGAAACAAAATAATCAATTACATAGGTAACTAACCGAGTAACTAACTAACATTACAAACAAATGAAAAACAACAATGCCTTCAAAATTTACTTCCAGGTACCTAATCATGAACCAAATCAAAGTATACTTATCTCCATCGATGGCACTTTTTTCTGATGGGTCTAATCACGGTGCATCTTGTAATTGGAACAATATTGTAATTTTCACAATAAACCATGGTTGTATTGATTAATCGTAACAATAATAGCAAAATCAACAAAATTACAATATTGTTTCAATTACAAGAGCCACCGTGATAAGACCCAAAAGCAGGCAACAAAAATTATAGCTCAAAAATTACACTTTTCCAACTTTATTCAAAACAAAAAAATAAACAACATTTGATGTCAAACCAGATGATGCATCAGACGAAGCAATATTTTTCCAGAAAAGTCTCTTCACAGGCGTCATTTTGGGCACAATTCTCTTGAAAATTTTGTCTTTTTCATGGAATTCATGCCTCAATTGTCTTCTCTGATAGTTAGGATGGAAAAGTCGAAATTTTTGTGATGTCGATGCGTCGGACCTACCTACCCCCTAAATAATTACACTTTAATTAATCGGCGTTCTTGGTTGTTGTATTTTTGTGAACCTGAAATAATGAAAAAGTATAATTTACTGAATTATAATTTTGGAAATATCACGACGATTAGAACTTGAGTGCTCCTGGAACAATGAAATTAACTAAACTCACGTTTATCAGTAGCCAAAGCTCCGGGAAGCTTTTCCCTCGAAGACATTTTCATGCCAACAAAACACAATTGCCATCAATAGTAATTATCAACTAGTTCATCATACGACCTCTCTCTGATGTTTTAGCGGGAGAATCGAGCAAGAGCACGTATCGTATAACGGTCCAAAAGGGCAACAATGGTCAATGGGGCACATGGTGCTAAGAGTGTTTATACTGGGGGTGTGTAAATCTTTTTGTGTTGTGTTTTTTTTTTGGGTATAACGCGTGAAAGCGCAGTTGATTTACTTGACCTTCAATGGCCTCTTGAAGTGTGACTAGTAGGTAAATTTAGGCTACCTATTTAAGCAACGTACTACAAAGTACGAACGGAAGTATGGATTCATGGCATCCATCAATGAACTATCAGCTCGACTGAAAAACACGCACAAAAAATTGGAGAAATCCAGTAAGAGCCATGCTGGGTTCATCTAGATCATAATATCCTGAATAAAACACCGGGAAAACCTAGTAAGCCACCCTCGAGGCCACCCTGCTATGTTTATCCGTTGTAAAATATCTACAATGCCGCAAAGATGCTAGGTTTTACCTTTGGAAGGGATACGTGCTATGTTTTTCCACTGTAAAGTATACTAGAAATGCACTTACTAGGAAATTCCATACGTTCTAATTCATTCATTTTTTTTTAATATTGATCCAAAATCAATATCTGAGTGAAGGAAATACTTGGAAGATTCCGAATATGTGAAAAACTCATTTTACCAAAAAATGTGGGCTACTAGGTTTTACCTTTTCACGGGAGAATTAAGCTAAACTTGATCAAATTAGCGATAATTGATTAGTCAGTAATGAAGATTAGGTGTGGTGTTGAATGACTTTGTTTATTTCTCAATGGTTATTTAATTCATCCTCTTCCATGAAACTGAGATCAGGTTATGTTAGGTTAAGCATGACAGGGTTACTATAGTATTACTGATGTATAGGCACGACGGAGAATTGAGGTAGGTGGAAAATTGACTCAAATGACTTATTGAAGGTGATAAAAAAAATACGGCAACGAAAATCACAACGTAGGGTCGATTATGGTATTACAGCCAATTAATTGAGTTAGGGAAAGCGGTTTGCTTACAGTACGTATACATTTTTTATGTATTTCATGTTCTTTCCCAATCAAATATGTAGCTCATGAATACTTTATTACTTAGATAGAGGCCAAAAGCATGTAATTGGAGTTGGATTGAGCAAATGAACATTGGTGGCAGCAGTGGCAGCGGTGGGATTACTGGACATATAAGCTATCAGCGCGATTGTTTGCACTTCTAGTCTCTCCGGTAATGATTAGTACATACTTACTCTGGCGTCGCAATTATTATTCAGGCGATTACTGTGCATCATCTCAAGTTTCAAGCTCACACTGCCTTATTTATACACTGAGAGAAAAGATTTCGAATATTTATTATGGAAAACACAGACTCGTTTATTGTTAACAAATGCCTTATTTAAATATGGCTTGATAAATATTTATTTGCATCCACCAAGCGGATTGTTTTGAAAGCGTTGAAATACCTTGTTTCCTGTTATTTAATATTTGATTATAATCACAAAACATCAGTTTGATAATGTTTTATCAATAAGAAACGTGAATAATAATAAGCAATTCGATTATTGAGTGGTAACGATAGAATATTAGCTATGAATAATATGATCTAATTCAGTTTTTATAGGTAATTTTATGCATTATTGCTGGCTATAGATGATTCTGCCAAATCATCATAAAACATAATAAATCCATTATCAATAGCTAATAATTTTTTTGATAAATACAGGGTGATTCAAAGTGTCGGACCACCTTGGAGATGCATGATATGCAGGTATAGTACAGTACTGGGAAGTTGTTTTTAAGATTCTAGGCTTTTTAATTTTGAAGTTATGGAGGTACAAAATTTGATTGTTCGATTTCTTCTATTTTCGTTGTTTCAATAGATTTTAGCAAAGACTCCATTACATATAGTGAAATAATGGATTCGAAAAATCAACATCTGAATCTGTATTGTTTTTCTGTTTTCTATACAGGTTGAGTCATAAACTACAAAAATTCAGTTTTCCTAAGAAACCAGGAGCAAAGAATTTTATAAAATTGAATTGTGTTTTATTGTGCTCTACATAGGATATGGGACTGTTTGCAGGCACTTTTGGAACAAAATAATTTACAAGATTCATGACTCATCCTTTATACAAAAGAGAAATTCATCACAGATTTAGAGGTTGATTTCTGGCACTCATTGTTTTTCCATAAACAGTTCACCAAAATATTTTGAAACAACGAAAATAGAAGCGATCGAAGAACCAACTTTTGTTCCTCCACAACTTTAAAACTGGAAGACATTAGAATCTTTTCAACAACTTTTCAGCACTCTACTACACCTCTACATTACGCACTTTCAAGATGGTCCGACATTTTTGAGTCTCTGTATGAATAAATTTGCTTTTCTTCAATGAGATACTGGACAATGAATGACATGGGATGATACGACACAAATGACACCATGCACGAATAATAGCGCCGGGTGGAAATCTCTCACCCCACCAACGCATTACATTGGCAATAATAAATAATAATATCTGAAGATACTCTAGTGATTAAATTCATTGAGGGTGACTTAGCGATTGTTTATGAATAATGCACAATTATTATTGGGGAATAAATGGTGCCAGAGTGAAGTGAACACAGGTATATTGTTGGTTAAGAACAGGTGATTGTCCGCCAATATGTATTTGTTTATAGTGATTAAACCGGCTCAATCACAAACAAAATGTGCAATTTGGATGTAATAAATCATTTTGTGGGAAAGTTTGACTAATATTTGATACAGAATAATATATCCATTGAATCTTATGAACTCTTATGAACAACTGGCATAATAAGCCCCTTGGTTATAATGAATGAGTGATTTTAAAATAATTATTTGATGTAAACGACATATGGTGACATATACTTTGTTATTGTATTTGTTATAAAATTGGTACGAAACAAGTATTCATTACCTATAAATGAAACTTTTCTCTCAGTGTGTCACTGCCCGACCAGCTTTCATGGACTGGGACATAACAGCTTTGGAGTAGCAATGCAATTTTGTGTGTTCAATTTTTCTCGTTTCAATGCGCTTTTGTGCTCGTTTTAATCAGTTAATTGATGCTTCAATTCGCCAAATAACGACAGCGTATGGTTCAAAGTTGGATTCGACACGTGTCGCATTGGTGGCAGCGGTGGGATGACCGATTTTTTTCTTCCTTTTTCTCGCCACCTGAGCACAACGAGACTTTTTCCGAAGAAGTCTTGCGGGCGTACGGATTGCAAATCGATCGCGGAACGCCGCGAAATTTGTCACAAAAAGCACAAAACACTTCGATAATTGGCGCGCTTCGGTTCTCCGCTCGCGCCTCGCCTGAAAAACTTATAATTCGATTTAATTCGGGCGCGACTGTTTGTCAATGTTGAGGAATTTCCACCGCCGGACGGGAGAGGTGGAAAAGGATACGTTTTTCGTGCCCTCGCCTCTCCGCCGCAGGGCCGTGCGTTTTCGGAATTTATAAGAGCGTTTTCCATCCATCACGCGCCGCGGCGCGTTAGTTATTCTTGTTTATAACTCCGATACGGACGGCCATTTATAATTTGGCTTCGCATTCGTGTAAAAAAGAGTTTCCTCTCGCTTCGGATCCGCATCGAACTTTCCCGGGGCGAAAATATTTTCTCGTATCAGACACACTTTCACACTCTCGTGCTCCGTGTGTTTGCGCTTCCGTATAAAGCATATTGTATATCAAAAATATAAAGCATTGGAGTTTTTCACACTCACCTAACGCGAAAATTCTGTGCAGCCGACTGTAATTTTCTGGTCTATCGAGCTTGGTTTCATATATATCGAAAAAGGAGGCGGCGAACTTTGTGTGTGTAGCACAGCAGAGGTATGTTTGCTCGTCCATTCTTACGGTCTCTTCTCCCTCTCCTTGTATATGTGTGTGTGTTAAGTTCTTTACTGTTATGGGCGTGTGTGAGTCTTAGCCATAATGTCAGACCCGATGTTTCAACTTTATTACTACAACTCTTTCTCTTTGCCACTGCCACCACCACTGCCGCAGAAGAGTATAGTCCAAGTTTCTCTGTTCCTGCTATCTCTCGATAAATATTGTACGCCATTTGTTCGCCCAGGAGGGATCCCCTTATTTCACTCGCCGCGCGCTTTCTGGACGGTCCAGATAAATTCCTGGGAAATGTTCGGGCAGAGAAGAAGCACGAGGATGGGGAGGGGGAGAAACAAATCCGATTCGATCTCGGAGACGTAAATAATGTCCGCTTCGATAAAGAACAACTGCCGGCGAAGGAAAATTCTTTTGGGAAGACAGCGAGGGCACATGCCGCATCGAGTTTTATCACCGGGTGTAATGCAAATGCGAACGGGTGTATGGGGGATTTCGCATAATGACTCTGTTAGACCTGTCGTGATGTTTATCAGTTAATTGAAAGGAATTAAAACACCTTTCGTCCCTTGCCGCCGCAAAGGGCAAAGCAGGGGAGACGTGCCAGTGGCCGGACGTGGAGTTATTACTTCCGGGTCTCGCTCCCTCAACTATTCGTGCAATTTCGACTGTGGATAGGTGGTGGTGCGGCACACAGCAATGCTTCGTCGCAAATCTTTCTAATTCATCATTTTCCTTTCTAGTACAGGAACACATAAGCAGTTACTTTTATTTTTAAAACTACAATCGACCCTAATAATTTTTGTCAAATAATTCCGTTCCTATAGAAACTCCCCTGCTCGTAAATGACGGCCCGGCATTTGAATAAATATATTTTTTGGGACTACTGGATTGCATTGAGGCATCGCTAGCTCTGTTCAAACTCCCAATCATCACTGCTCATCATCAATTGAGCTGAATATTTCATCTAAAAGTTGAATTTTTATCTAACGCAATGATCGGAAAATATCCGATATACACATTTCATCTCGTCAAAGGTTTCGCCACGTTGCTTGAAACTGCAAACTGCCTTACTCGACGCCTCCACCATGTCGCGTCTATAAATGTTAACCGTCCTCTAGACAGAATAAGATTGGTTCCAGCTCAAAAAACCACAGTGTTCCAGATTATTGAATATATTTCCTTATTCAGGACACAACACTATGCGCTAGCCGCTTGCCTGCTCATAGGCTCTGTCTCTCATGCTTGATGCACTCACACATCGCCGCATATACCGGGTGATCATTTGAAAACTATCCACCTGCAATAACTCCCGATTCCTAGTCAATATTTCTTCGAGCAAAAACAGGTCGATTTTTATATCGAGGGGGACATCTAAAACATACATTGGCAAATTTATATCTTCAGCCCCCTCGCCACCACCCATCCCAAAAATAAAACTCCAAATTACACTACCTACCTTGCGATACATCAAATTGAAGAAAATCAAATTCTCCTTTCGAAAAAAATATTTTCAAAAAATTTAACTCTACCCCCTTTCTCTCTAAAAATTATCTGAGTGTCCCTTTCAATATTCTGGACCACTCAATTCTCTTCAGTTTAGTCAGCATCATCTTGAATAGCATCAAAGAAGAAAATTTTCTTTGATGGAAAAAGTGCCACCCAAATTGACCCCATTGCTCTCCCCCATCCCAACTTTGAAATTTAACAGAATACTCCCCACTTTTTGATACATCAAATTAAAGGAAATTAAATTATCTTTCTGAAAACTATTTCTTGAAATTTTCAACCCCTCCTCCATTTAATTGGACATTTGGAGTATTTTAGTAGGTAAACGGGGGTTTTTAAAAATTTCGAAAAATTTTGTTCCGGAAGAAAACTCAATTCTCTTTAATTTGATGTACCACAAAGTAGGTATCGTCATTTTTGATTTTTAAGGTGAGGAGGGGGGAGCGAAGGGGTGAATTTGGGTGGCACTTTTTCCATAAAAAATTTTCTCTTCTGATGCTGTGCAGGATGACGTTGACTACATTGAAGAGAACTGAGAGGTCGAGAATATTCAATTGAACACTCAGAGGATTAAGGGGGGAAGAGAGGTGGGGTTAAAATTTTTATAAACATCTTTTCAGAAAGAGAATTTAATTCTGTTCGATTTGATGTATCGCAAAGTGGGTAATGTCATTTGGAATTTCAAAGTTGAGGTAGGTGGGGGCAAGGGAGCTGAAGATAGAAATTCGCTGATGTATGTTTTAGATGTCCCCCTTGATATTAAAATCGACCTGTTTTTGCTTGAAGACATTTTCACTAGGAATCGGGAGTTATTGCAGGTGGATAGTTTTCAAATGATCACCCGCTATATTGACTCGTACTATCAGCCCGTACTCTCTAATCACCGATTACCAATCATCAATTCGTCTCCTACCTTCAACTTCTTTTTCCAATGGTGGTAAATTGTGAATGCTTAATAATGCCCGTGACATATCCCCGATCCGTTGAATGACGGCTCGGCATTTGGAAGAAATGTAAAAAAATTATATCACTGAATTGCATTGACGCATCGCTAGTTCCGTATATACTTCCATGCCTTACTGTTTATTACCAGTTCAGTCGAATACAATCCAGTAAATATGATTGAATGAATGGTCTTTATTCCTAAAACTCTCAAGATATATTGTATTGAAGTTCAATTTTCATATAATGCAAAGATTGAGAAAATATCATATATACACATTGAGGCTTATCGACGGTTTTGCTCTGTTATTTGAACTGTAAGCTCCCTTGCCCGACGCCTCCACCATGTCGCGTCTATGAAAGCTGACGGTCCTCTAGACAAAACAAAAGGGGGCTGTGATTCAAGCGACCAAAGCCAGAGTGCTATTGAATATTAGATGTATTTCCCTATTCATGAAATGGATAATAGTGATGATGGAAATATGATAATTCTGATGCTCCGTGACATTCCCCTGAACAGTTGAATGAGGGCCCGGCATTTGGAAAAATATGGAATCATTTCATGAAATCATTTCTAGAAATTCGCTTGTATAAAGCCTGGTTTTCACTAGAGAATTTGATGAAATTTGCCTTGAGACTGACTAGAAAGGCCATGGTAGCAGTAGCGTCGAAGATCAGTTGGCAGTAAAGCCTGATTTTGCTCAAAGCTCAATGATAATGCTTTTGGCATGCTCCTCTAGGAACTCGTTTGTCTAACGCCTGGTTTGTACTTCTCTAAAACTAGACGGCCTCGTGGCGCAGGTGGTTGTGTGGCTGCCTGCGGCCGCGAGAGCCCCGGGTTCGATTCCCGGAAGAAGTCTGGATGTTTGTGTTTGTCCAATTTGCAATTTTTCATGTAAATGTGATATGATAATAAAGGGCAAAAACTCCTATGGCCGGTGCAGGCCGATAAGGAGGAAAACATTTATTTTTTTTTATTTTATTTACTTCTCTAAAACAATAGTATTAATCAAAAATAAGCTATTGTTACGAGCGGCGATCTCCTGCATCCAGGTGAACACGCGATCTTTCTGGATTGTTCCATCCATCATATCGCTGTACTAGAATGATAGTAAGTCAACTTGAAAAACATAATTTCGAGTAATCGCATTTTGAACATTTCAGAAGAACGAAAAACACTCTTCTTCTCGAAATTTCGGAGATTTTTTGAATTTCCAGTTGTATTATATCGCTCCTGATAGACCTGTGAGGAATTTATTATGAAGTAACGTTTACTCTTCGAGAAAAAAATCAAAAAGTGAACATATCCTTGTATATTGTTAGAAATAATTGTTCTGTTGGAAGTTGTCCGTTTTTTTTTCATGTAAGTTATCCTACTATTCGTCAGAAGTTCGTAGAGTGATTTTCAATTTATCCCTCTTTTTCTTCAAGTTGTCCGAGTATTGCACAGTAAGCATAGCCTGGTTCAACATATTTTTCATAGTTATCTTCAAGTATTGTATGACATGAAATAAGCCCATTAGTTTTTGGCTGTCATCTGACAAATAGAAGTGTCACTATCAGAAACTGAAAATTCATTTGGAAGTCCTTGAAAAACTGTATTCAGAACAGTAGATAGTGTTTCGCTAACTGTCGTTTGTCAAATATTTGAAAATAATTAAGTTCATAACTTTGTCATTCAATTATTCAAGGTTTTTTTATCGAACTTTTTATCCTGTGAACCGATTTTCACGATTTCTTTCACTTTTGGCAGTCTTGGCCATAGCTATGACCAATATACGTCTGCCTCTGCATCTATCCATCGTTTTGGTTCAGTTTTACCCAATTCAAACTGAGCTGTGGATACCGAAATCATGGCAATGTACATTGGAGATAAGTTAAAATTATTAAGTCATTCCAAACAATTCACGGAACATTTCTGGTCAAATAGTGGGTCAACTTAGAGAAAAGTAAGATATTTTACAAACGCATGAGGGTATGTTTTGTGCAATAGTGAGTTAAAATAAAATATCTGAAGACTTTCATTGAATCAGTTGGTTTTTTGGTATAAGAGTGAGATATCTTTCACAGTGAAATACTGAGATAACATGAAAAAAAGGACAACTTGAAATTTCCAAATCAGATTTGTTGTAAAATTGAGACATGTTGAAATGTCTTCGTATTATACCAGAAGGCAAAATCAAATTCGATCTATTTCTCAGTAGAAGAAATAGGACATTTTGAGATGTCCGAATATTAGACCAGAACTGTTTAAAAAACAGATAATTATAACAGTGAGATATTTATTTTTCATGTACTTCCATGATGATTTTGAGTAATTAGATTTTTTTACCGGGTAGAGAATAGCTTAGAGCTATAGATTTTGAATTAATCCAAAAATCAGAGATTTGAAGTTATCTTACTATCATTCTAGCACAGCGATATAGCAGTGCAGATACAAGTGGGTGCTCTGGACGTTTCCAGGAGTATACGTTTCGACAAATTTAGCCTTAATTCAGCAAAAGCTGGTTTGTCATAATTATCTATCAACCTGCCAAATTTGGAAAGAATCCAACCAGTGGTGTTGGTGTAGGAGTTATGAGGGTCAATAATTTAAATGCATTTAAAGAAAATGTGACCCCTCATAACTTCTACGCCACTGATTGGATTCTTTCCAAATTTGGCAGATTGATAGATAATTATGACAAACCAGCTTATGCTGAATTAAAGCTCAATTTGTTGAAACGTTCCCGAGTTACAAATTTTTAAAATCCGAAAAAAGTGAACTTTAGAGATCTGTATCTTTGTCATTAGGCCGAACTTCACAAAATGGTGTATGGGCTTTCGTCATATTTTGACGAGATCTACCCACAGTTGAATTCTTTGCTATCATCCCTAAAACACCCGGTATAAAAGCACCGTCCTCAATGCGACAATTAGTATTGAATTGGAATGCGAAGTGGTAGCGACCGGATAAAAGCGACTGCGATATACCGGGTGGGCCATAAAAAACCGTGTTCCGAATTTTTCCTTCTAAAGCTTTTATTCCGCCACCGATTTTATCGAACTTTCAGCATTTGATAGCCAATTGAATAGGCTATCATTTCTGTATTTCAAAATGGCCGGCATACCAAAGTAAAAGATGGCAGAAACAATTATTTTGAAATAGGCCTTTTTTTGTTCTCGTTGCTTCCTATTGAAAGTTACCAGAAAGTCAAAAATATTAATGTATTATGAAGAAATAGACCTTGCCTTTCTTGTCAATTCAAGACCACAACCAATAAAATCGGGTTATTTGCTGAGGAGCTATTGCGAACTGAAGCGAAGCCCACTTTCCGTTTTTTTCATTTCCGCATAATTGACCCAAATTTAGGTATCCTGCCCGCCAATCCGCCTGTTGCGTCCCTGCACGTTCGGTTGTGCGCGGTGCGGGAAAGGTGGGTGATGTTTATCACAGTCACGGCGCTGTGGAAAAAACAATTGACGCAGAGAGTTGACAGAAAAAAGGCGTCCGTCCGTCAAGCGGAGCGAAAAAAGTCGGCATCAGCTGGCAAGATCTCGAAAAGCATCCACGACACATCAAGAAAGAGCATCCACGACGTCTACTGCCTGTTCTGGTCTGCTGAGTGTCGCCGGGCCCATGCAGAAGCCTGCGGCGGCGATTCTGTGTCGAGCGTGACATTCATCACAGCGAGCCGACTTCCCAGAGTGCCTGGATCTCGCCGGTGCCACGTCGCAGGTGACGCTATTCCCGTTGCCCTTCATCCATACGATTAACTTTGGCTTCAATATACATTTTCCCCTCAAATTTCAATCCAGTTGTGTTTCATTCCTCCTTGCATCCGTGTTTAAGTTGTGTTTTTGTCGCTGAGCATTTTTATCGGAGCACTTGGGAGGTACCTACTCTTAGGATACCTCCCACAATTTTGTGTCCAGCGTGCTCTCACGCAGCGTCATAAAACTCACCGCCATATGCTCAATTCTCAACCGATTTTCTCAAATCTAGTATCAATGGCTAGCCAATTGAACAGGCTACCTTAAAAATATGACAAAATGACAGACTTGTCAAAATTCAAGATGGCGAAAGCAATTGAAAATAGAATTTCTTTTGACCTTATTGCTTGATAAAAATGAGCGGAAAGTCAAAACCAATAATTGTTATGAAGGAATAGACTCTCCTTGATAGTTCAAGACAGCAACCAATCAAATCGCTGAATCTGATGAGGAGCTACGGCCAGTTGAAGCGAAGCCTACTTTCCGTTTTTCTATTCCAACAAGGACGATTAAGGCCCATTTTCAATAGTTTTCGTCATCTTGAATTTTGACATGTTGACCATTTTCTCACATGAAAATGGCAGCCTGCCCAATTGGCCAGCCATTGATGTCAAATTTAAAAAAATCGGTTGGAAATTATGGATATGGCGGGCAGGCGTCTCAAATTTGGGTCATTTATGCGAGAATGAAGGAACCGGTAGGTAGGCCTTGCTTCAACTTGCCGTAGCTCCTCAGCAAATGACCCGATTTGATTGGTTGCTGTTTTGGATTGTCACGGAAGATCTATTTCTTCATAATAATTATTGGTTTTGACTTTTTGCTGATTTTTATCAAAAAGCAATAAGGACAAAAGAAATTCTATTTTCAATTGTTTCCGCCATCTTGGATTTTCACATGTACGTCATTTTCTTATATGAAAAGGATAGCCTGTCCAATTGGCTAGCCATTGATACCAAATTTGAGAAAATCGGTTGAGAAATGAGCAAATGGTAGATTGGCGGACAGGATACCCAAATTTGGATCAATCATGCGGAAATCAAGAAAACGGTGAATGGGCTTTGCTTCAATTCACAAAAGCTCCTCAGCCGATCACCCAATTTTACTGGTTGTGGCCTTGAATTGACAAAAAATGTCTATTCCTTCATAATGCATTATTGGTTTCAACTTTCCGGTAACTTTCAATAAACAGCAGCGAGAACAAATGAAGGCCTATTTTCAATTGATTGTGCCATTTTCAATTTTTATATGTCGGCCATTTTGCAATAAGGTAATGATAGCCTATTCAATTGGCTAGCCAATGTTGAAAAGTTCGATGAAATCGGTGGCGAAATGAAAATTCTGGAAGGTAAAATTCCGAGCACGGTTTCTATCACCCATCCGGTACATATACAGGGTGATTCAAAAATGGCGCATTTCCTTTCGGGCACGTTATAGTGGACGTTAACGGAGCATGGAAAAAATAATGAAAAAAATTAATCGACTTCGATTTACAAGTTATTAACGAAAACAAATCTTTCCAATCTGGCAGCATCGCATCAGTATCTACCTGGCACCTTTTGATCAAAGAGGTACATTACAATAGCATTATTGTATTGTTACCCTAGAAACTCCGTAGAACCTGCCAGACCATGCTCAACATACTTGCCAAATGTATTTTCACGGCACTTTTGAGGTGAAAGACGAATTTTGAAATTTGAAAATACGACTCAAATCTCAATTGCAAGAGAAATTTTCAATCGGGAACTACTAACAACATGGGACTCTTCGCAAGTAACAATGCTTTGCTTTAAAATCATGCAAACTGAAGAAGTTAAATTTTCAACTTCACCTCTTCATAACTCGAAGGATAAATGAGCCAATTTTTTTTTACTATTTTTACAGTGCTCCCTCAACGTCTCCTACAACGTACACAGGAGGAAATGCGCCATTTTTGAATCACCCTGTACACGTTTCGTCTTGTCAACGGTTTTGCTTCGTTTTTTGAATTGCAAGCCTTCTCGTCCGGCTCCTCGACCATGTCGCGTCTATGAATGCTGACGGTTCTCTTGATAAAGCAAGAGAGGATCCCAATTCAGGCGATTGAAGCCAGAATATTCCAGACTAATAGATGTATTTCCCTATCTATGATGGATTATGGATCAGGAATATGATGGATCATGCTACCAAGTGACATTCCCTCGACCAGTTGAACGAAGACCTGGCATGAAAATGAAACAAAAAATTTGGAAATTACTGAATTGTACACATTGAAGTTCCGTTCATACGCTCATTTACCACTGCCTCTTATTGGATTAGCTAAATGATGATGATCAATATGAAATATGATGATTTTATTGCCTGGTGACATTTCTCCGGCCAGTTGAATGACGGCCCGGCATTTGAAAAAACAAAAATTGGACATTACAGCTTCAACTTTGGAGATCAGTCGACAATAAAACCCGGTTTAGCTTTATAGCTCAGTAATAGCATAGCTCAGTGATGATGCTTCTGGCAAGATCTCTATTCGCTTTTATACATCATGTTTTGCGTGAGACAACCATGGCCGAGGTGCAAAGCAACGAGGGATATAGAAAAACGAATGCTGAAGCTTCGTTATAAATAACAGCACCACGGAAATGGAAAGAAGTGCATGGTACTAGTGCTTTTTGTATGATGTATGTGAGCAAGTTGTTGCTGGTTTGCGACCGAGGTGCAGAGCATTGAGGGGTATGAATAAGCAAGAGCTTTGAGCAGCGATCTGGAAAATATAAGTTCAGGTGCACACAACCCTTCGGAGTGTATTGTCTCTTCTCCATGCAACAGCTTGTAAAATAATTGATGGACCAATAAAAATTATTCAAACCATAAAAATTCACGGCTCACATCGGCGGTTGCGCTTGAAATCACCCCAGGCATTACAGCTGCCTGCTGCTTACACGTCTCTCGCTTTATTAGTGGTAAAACTCCTGTGTGGGTTTAGTGCAGAATTACCTGGAGTACGTACTCGAAGAAATAATTTCAAGTTTTGGCTGAGCCTGCGGAATAACGCCAGACTGGTGCTACTTACATCGACGTCTACATCCCACCATCGAGTTTTCGACTGTGTAGGTATTTACTCAAAAACTTTATGCCGGGATTCGGAAGCTCTTATGAATATTTCAGGCACTTTCGAAAGTTTCTTGCTGCTGCTGCTGCTGCTGCTGCGAGCATTGAAGATGAATACCCCGACGCAAAAACAAAGTTGGGCAAGGTATATATCTGAAAACTGTCGCATTTTATAACGGCGATTGTCGAAAAGTTGGTCTTAACATCTCTCCGGTGGTGGTGGGTATTATAATATTCAACGCGACCGTGGTGATGATCGGCGCAGAGCGCTTTGCTTTAGCTGAATAGAGTAACGGTTTCACCTTGGAGTACTTTGTGTTTTTTTTTCTTCAATCGAGCAGGACGCGCGCAGTTTTGTTCAAAAATTTCGATTGGTAATCCCACCGCTGTCACCAAATGCATGCCTGATCTGATTCGAAAATACTCGCTGCCAGTGGTAGAGAAAACTTGACTACTTGCCTTGGATTTAGAGGGCGTTGTGAGAGAAATTGAAAGAGCAGTATCATTACAAAACTTCAGTTATCCCACCGCTGCCACCAATAAATGCATGTTTGATTCATTTTTTTGACTTAACTGGGGCTCAACTCATTTCTTGGTGTAACTCATGTTTTCTCAGCTCCATACCAGTTTTGTTATAAAGTTTGAATGGAGTTACAGATAAACCTGTTTGGGAATCTCATACAATTCTGAATTGAGCTTCAATTGAGCTATGAACTGCAAGCGAAAAAACTGTTATTGTAGAAGAAACCTTCTTTCAAACATACAGCTTTTATTGTTCCTGGGGAACTTGTTCCTAGTCAATTTATAACGAAAACGCGCCAGTGAAGCAGCCTCAGTTCTGAGTTAGGAGAATCTACTATCCCACCGCTGTCACCATATGACTATCTGTACCCTGGTTCGACTTCAAAGTGTACTCTGTCACAATTCAGACAGCAGAAATGACAGAAGTCGTTCAGAAAACTCAAGATTTACTTGAAAGTAGCAAAAAACAAATACCAGAAAAGAGGTCGCCATGATTTATTCTGTCATCCCACCGCTTTCACCCAAAAGTTCACTTGAAATTTCACTTGACTTACAAGTTTGGCTGTCATTTATGTGAGTAATGGAATTTATGCCCGATACAGCTGTTGCAGCCTATAAAAATGGATTATTGATGTTTCTGCTAGATTACCAGCGGAAACTTTTGATGCCAATCAAAAAAAGCATTCGAATCTTGGATTATTTCTTGTACAAAAAACTGCCACAGTATCATGCCATTTTTTGCCAACAATCATATACCTTTTCTGGCCTCGAAAGCTCATAGCGTCAAGTCTATGGATTATTCGAAACCAGAAATTATCACAAGAATCTCCAGAAATCTCGTTATTATTTCGGGAAATCTCACTGATGCCTTTAAGAATCCCTGGAGATTTTCCGAAATCCTTGTAATCTTCCGAAAGTTTCTAGAAATCTCATACAAATCCTCGAGAATCTCCAGATATTCCGCTGAAAGCTACAGTATGCAGAGACATTTTTGGGAACTCTCAAAGAATTTTCCAGAAATACCTACGTACTTACAAAATCTCACAAAAGCTCTCGGAAGTCCCGTAGAGATCTTCGAAAATCCATAGAAGGTGTCAGAGCATTTTCAGAAATCCCATACGAGGTTTCAAGATCCCGTATTAATTTTTCAAAATCTCTAGAAACTCTTGTCGAAATTATCGGAAACTATGTAGAAATCCATAAAAATTCAATCTCAATTATTATTCTATTATCTGTCGTTCGCTCATTTCTGCAAAAATTCCAGCCCGTCTAGAACCATGTGGACTGTGTCGAGAAGATGGTAAGCGAGTGGATGGAGTAACACTAATACCATGGGAGAATGGACAGTGCTTGGTGTGGGATGCCACCTGCACCGACACAATTGCACCGTCAAATGTGGACCACTCCAGAGAACAAGCAGGGTACGCTGCCAAAAAAGCCGCAAATTTGAAAAAGCGAAAATACTCCAAGCTACAGGAAGACTTCCTGTTCGTCCCTTTTGCGGTGGAGACCCTAGGCGCTTGGTGCGAAGAAGCGATTGATTTCATTGACAGTTTAGGAAGACTTTTACACCGTCAAACTGGAGAGTCCCGTTCAAAATCTTTTTTAACCCAACGTATCAGTGGGACTATACAAAAAGCTAATGCCATTTCAGTCATGGGAACTTTTCCAACTACAGAATCATTGGCAGAAATATTTTATATTTTTACCTGAGTTATACATTTTTTTTTTTTTTGCTTATTTTTCTTTTCAAGATATATGTATACAAAATAATTTTATGAAATATACACCTATATAAATCTCATAGAAATCTCTGAAACTCTCCAGAAATCTTCTAGAAATCTCAGGAGTTAGTAATACCGCAGAGACCTTGTGTAATCTCTCAAATTTCCGTAGAAATCTTGATGAATCTATGGAATTCCCGTAGAATTTCAGAAATCCCATACAAGGTTTCAAGATCCCGTGAAAATTTTTCAAAATCCCTAGAAATTTCCATCGGAGTCCTCGAAAATTATGTAGAAATTCATAGAAATTCAGTCTCATGGGAATCTCTTGAACTTCCCAGGAATCTTCTAGAAATCCCAAAAGTTAGTCCCGCTGAGACCTTGTGTGATCCCTCGAATTTCCGTAGAAATCTTGAGAAATCTCTCGAATTCTCGTAGAATCTTAGAAATGCTATATCCCATCAACATCGTGGAAATTTTTCGAAATCCCTTGAATTCCCATCGTAGTCCTCGGAAATTATCGTCCCTTGACAGGCAAAGTAACGTAAGCGACATTTTAGCAACTCTGAAGGAGAGACAGAAGATCGTGTTGATTCCAAATTACCCACGGAAGAGTATTAATTTTGCATGTTTCATGTTCTGCAATGTATAAATAAGTATATTTTAGTGCTTGTGATAGTTTACTTATTCGACAGGGTCCAGTGTGACTGTTCCAACAAGATTAAAAACTCATTTTCGCAAGAATGGCGCTTATGTTGCTTTGCCTGGCCAGGGACGTTATGTAGAATTCAATAGAAAGTCAATCTCATAAAAATCTCTAAAACTCTCCAGAAATCTTCCAGGAATCTCAAAAGTTAGTAATCCCGTAGAGACCTTG
The DNA here is from genome assembly GCA_949128115.1 of Anaspis maculata. Classification (NCBI taxonomy): domain Eukaryota; kingdom Metazoa; phylum Arthropoda; class Insecta; order Coleoptera; family Scraptiidae; genus Anaspis; species Anaspis maculata. The sequence goes on from OX421966.1 coordinate 72,638,839, forward strand.
AGTGATCCCTCGAATTTTGTAAAAATCTTGGGAAACCTCTTGAATTCCCGTAGAATTTCAGGGATCCCATACGAGGTTCCAAGATCCCGTGAAAATTTCCCAAAATCCCTAGAAATTCCCATCGAAGTCCTCGGAAATTCTGTAGAAATCCATAAAAATTCAATCTTATTGAAATCCCTGAAACTGTCCAGGAATCTTCTAGAAATCTTAGAAGTTAGTAATCCCGCAGTAATCCCTCGAATATCTGTAGAAATTTGAATTTGAATTCCCGTGGATTTCTAGAACTTCCATACGAGGTTTCAAGATCCCGTGAAAATTCATCAAAATCCCTAGAAATTCCAATTGATGTCCACGGAAATTCTGTAATAATCCATAGAAATGTAATCTCATAGAAACTTCTGGAACTCTCCAAAAATCTTCTAGGAATCTAGAAAAGTTAGTGATCCCGTAGAGACCTGGAGTGATCCATCGAATTTCCGAAGAAATCTTGAGAAATCTCTTGAATTCTCGTAGAATTCCAGAAATCCCATACGAGGCTTCAAGATACCGTGAAAGATTTTCAAAACCCATAGAAATTTCCATCGAAGTCCTCAAAAATTTTGTAGAAATCCATAGAAATTCAATCTGATAGAAATCTCTTGAACTCTTCAGGAATCTTCTAGAATTCTCAAAAGTTAGTAATCCTGCAGAGACCTTAAGTGATCCTTCGAATTTCCGTAGAAACCTTGAGGAATCTCTTGGATTCCCGTAGAGTTTTAGAAATTCCATACGAGGTTTCAAGATTCCATGAAAATTGTTCAAAATCCTTAGAAACTCACATCAAAGTCCTCGAAAATTCTGTGGAAATCCATAGAAACTCAGTCCCATAGAAATCTTCAAAACTCTCCAGGAATCTTCTAGAAATCTCGAAAGTTAGTTATCTCGCAGACCTCGACCTTGTGTGATTCTTCGAATTTCCGTAGAAATCTTGAGAAATCTCTCGAACCCCCGCAGAATTCCATAAGTCCCATACGAAATTTCAAGATCCCGTGGGAATGTTTAAGCATCCCTAGAAATTTCCATTGAAGTCCTCAAAATTTTTGTAGAAATCCATAGAAATTCAATCTGATACAAATCTCTAGAACTCTTCAGGAATCTTCTAGAATTCTCAAAAGTTAGTAATCCCGTAGAGCCTTGAGTGATCCCTCAAATTTCGTAGGAATCTTGAGAAACCTCTTGAATTCCCGTAGAATTCCAGAGATTCCATACAAGGTTTCAACATCCGGTGACAATTTCCTCAAATCTGCAGGAATTCCCGTCAAAGTCCTCGGAAATTCTGTAGAAATCTATAGGAATTCAATCTTATAGAAATCTCTGATACTCTCCAGGAATCTTCTAGAAATCTCAAAAGTTAGTAATACCGTAGAGACATTGCGTGATCCTCCGAGTTTCTGTAGAAATCTCGAGAAAATCTCTTGAATTCCCGTAGAATTTCGGAAATCCCATACAAGGCTTCAAGATTTCGTAAAATTTTTTCAAAATTCCCAGAAATGCTCATTGAAGTCCTCGAAAATCTTGTAACTCATAGAAATTCAATCTGATAGAATTCTCTGAAACTCTCCAGGAATCTTCCAGAAATCTCAAAAGTTAGTAATCTCGTGGAGACCTTGTAGTATATTGGAAATAGAATATCTGCTGGAATTAATTCAAACAAAAACGATTTTTTTACCATGGCCAGTTTTCAGTTCCCTCTTCAACATATCAAAAGCCCTCAACTCTGGGACTGCTACAAATTAGTATACAGGGTGAAAGTTTATTATTTCTCCTTATTTCCTTTCTTTCTCAAAAAGCTGATGACTGAAAAAAAAACGGTTTTAGGCTAGTTTGATAGGCCATAGTCTTCCAATAAACATATGAAAAATATACCACTCAGCAACTGCTGTGTATCAAGTTACAGGGTGAAAACTAGTTTTCATCTTAATTTTCTTCCCTTAGCGGAACTTATTTAGATTGGAGCCGGGTCCAGTTCTTTTGCAAGCTTATAATGTCATACTGAACATATAAAAAGGATACATTTCTGCAACTGCTGCTTTTCATTTTACAGGGTGAAAAGTCATTTTCACGTTTCAATTTTTTTCTTGATGAAATTGGCTCACACATCAATTTCGACTGATTCTTCTGTGAACTTGAAGTTTCTAGTCAAACATATCAAAATAATACATTTCTGCTACAGCTACGTTTTTTTTTACAAATTTAAATGTTTGGGTATATTCGGGTATATTGCATCAAAAATTCAAAAAATCTTGGAACGCAACCAAACATTTAAATTTGTTAATAAAAACGTGGCTGTAGCAGAAATGTATTATTTTGATATGTTTGACTGGAAACCTCAAATTTACAGAAAAACCAGACGCAATTGTTGTGTGAGCCGATTTCATCAAGAAAAAATTGAAACGTGAAAATGACTTTTCACCCTGTAAATTGAAAATCAGCAGATGCAGAAATGTGTCCTTTTCATATGTTCATTATGACATTATCAGCTTGCAAAAGAACTGGAACCGGCTTCCATCTAGATCAGTTCCACCAAGAAAAAAAATTGAAGTTGAAAAATAGTTTTCACCCTGTAATTTGATACGCAGCAGTTGCTGGGTGGTATATTTTTTATATGTTCATTGGAAGACTATGACCTATGAAACTAGCCTGAAAACCTTTTTTTTCGGTCATCAGTTTTTCAAGAAAAAAAGAAAGTAAAGAAAAATAATTAACTTTCACCCTGTATACTGATTTGTAGCAGTCCCAGAGTTGAGGACTTTTGATATGTTGAAGAATGGACTGTAAGCTTGCCATGGTACAAAAATCGTTTTTGTTTGAATTAATTCCAGCAAAGCACCTATTTTTTTCTATTTCCAATATACTATTGGGTGATCCCTCGAATTTCCGTAAAAATCTTAAGAAATCTCTTGAATTCTCGTAGAATTCCAGAAATCCCATACGAGGTTTCAAGATCTCGTGGAAATGTTTCAAAATCCGCAGGAATTCCCATCAAAGTCCTTGAAAGTTCTGTAGAAATCTATAATGATCCAATCTCATAGAAATCTCTGAAACTCTCCAGGAATCTTCTAGAAATCTCAAAAGTTGGTGATCCCGTGGAGACCTGGAGTGATCCCTTGAATTTCCGTAGAAATCTTGAGAAATCTCTTGAATTCCCGTGGAATTTTAGTAATCCCATACGAGGTTTCAAGATTCCGTGAATATTTTCCAAATTCCTAGAAATTCTCATCGAAGTCCTTGGAGATTCTGTAGGAATCCAAAGAAATTCAATCCCATGAAAATTCAATCCTATAGAAATCTCTAAAACTCTCCAGAAATCTTCTAGAAATCTCAAAAGTTAGTTTTACTGTGAAGACCTTGAAAAATCTCTTGAATTACCGTAGAATTCTGGAAATCCCATACGAGGTTTTAAGATCCCGTGATAATTTTCCAAAATTCCTAGAAATTCTGTAGAAATCCATAGAAATTCAATATTATAGAACTCTCTGGAACTCTCTAGGGATCTTCTAGAAATGTCTAAAGCTAGTAATCCCGTGGAAGCCTTGAATGATCCCTCGAATTCCCGTGAAAATCTCGAGAAATCTCTTGAATCTCCGTAGAATTTGAGAAATCCCATACGAGGTTTCAAGATCCTGTGAAAATTTTTGAAATCCACAGAAATTCCCATCAAAGTCCTCGGAAATTCTGCAGAAATTCATAGAAATTCATTCTCATAGAGATCTCTGAAACTCTTCAGAAATCTTCTAGAAATCTTAAAAGTAAGTAATCTCGCAGAGACCTTGAGTGATCTCCCGAATATCCGTAGAAATCTTGAGAAATCTCTTGACTTTCCGTGAAATCCAGAAAATCCCGTACAAGGTTTCAAGATCCCGTGAGAATTTTCCAAAATCCCTAGAACTTTTCATCGAAGTCCTCGGAAATTCTGTAGAAATCCATAGAAATTCAATCTCATAGAAATCCCTGAACCTCTCCAGAAATCTTCTGAAAAATCTCAAGAGTAAGTAATCCCGTAGGGACCTTGAGTGATCCCTCGAATTCCCGTGAAAATCTTGGGAAACCTCTTGAATACCCATAGAATTTCAGAAATCCCATACGAGGTTTCAAGATCCCGTAAAGAAAATTTCAATTCCGCAAGAATTCCCATCAAAGTTTTCGGAAATTCTGTAGAAATCCATAAAAATTCAATCTTGTAGAAATCTCTGCAACTCTCCAGAAATCTTTTAGAAATTTGAAAAGTTAATAATACCGTTGAGACCTTGAGTGATCCCTCGAATTTCCATAGAAATCTTGAGAAATCTCTTGAATCCCCCTAGAATTTTGGAAAACCCATACTATTACGAGGTTTTAAGATCCCGTAAATTTCTTTTTAAATCCGCAAAAATTCCCATCAAAGTTTTCGGAAATTCTGTAGAAATCTATAGTTATTCAATCCCATAGAAAGTATGGTCAAAAAAAATGTACCCGTATTTTTTCTTCTTCCTATATTTCCAAAATTGCGGCCGTAACGCGTGTTTTGAAAATATATTTGTGACGTCACAAATATACTGAAATCTAAACAAACAGCACTGTTGGACTGAAAACTCAAAAAACTGTCAGAGTGGCATGACAATATTTGATAAGATAAGATAAGATAAGATAAGGTTTATTGGTGCTGATAACAAATACATTGCTTACACATGTCAGAGAAATAACAAAATAAAAAATGTAGCAACCACAGTGCAATCGCAATAACAGTACATGTTACATATTACATACATTTTTCCAGGTCAACATCTAAAAACTCCTGAACACAATAAAAAGAGGCCCTTTTTAAAAAATGCACCACCCCTTCCCTGAACGGTTTCTCCGGGAGTGATCTGATTCTCTGGGGGAGTCTAGCAAACAATTTGAAAGACATGTATCGAGGCGCCTTCTGTGACAAGGAGAGACGACAGAAATCTAGGCGGAGGTCCGACCCGTGGCGCGTATCATATCCATGGCCTCCCCGAGCCATTAAATGCAAGGTTGCAGGTTTTGAAAAATACAGAAATGAAAACTTCAACTAGGTTTCCTCACTGTTACCAACATTTTGAAAAAAAAATTTGAAAAAAAATCTCTAACCAATGGACATATTTTTTGGAAATTTTTAGGAAATACTCTTTATCACTCTTGTTGAATAATAAAAGTTTCCCTAGTCAAATCTATTTCATTGGCAAGTACCCCATTCCCGTGGAATTTCAGAAATCCCATACGAGGTTTCAAGATTCCGTAAAAAAAATTTAAATTCGCAAAAATTCCCATCAATGTCCTCGGAAATTCTGTAGGAATCTATAGAAATTCAATCTCATAGAAATCTCTAAACTCTCCAGGAATCTTCTAGGAATCTCAAAAGTTAGTAATCTCGTAGAGATCTTGTGTGATCCCTCAAATTTCCATAGAAATCTTGAGGAATCTCTTGAATTCCCGTAGAATTTCAGGAATCTCATGTGAGGTTTCAAGATCCCGTGAAAATTTTTTTAAATTCCTAGAAATTCCCATCGAAGTCTTTGGAGATTCTGTAGAAATCCATAGAAATTCAATTCGATAGAGATCTCTGAAACTCTTCAGGAATCTTCTAGAAATCTCAAAAGTTGGTAATCCCGTAGAGATCTTGAGTGATCCCTCGAATTTCCCTAGAAATCTTGAGAAATCTCTTGAACTCCCGTGGAATTCCATAAATCCCATGCAAGATTTCAAGATCCCGTGGAAATTTTTCAGCATCTCTAGAAATTTCCATCGAAGTCCTCAAAAATTCTGTAGAAATCCATAGAAATTCAATCTGATAGAAATCTCTAGAACTCTTCAGGAATCTTCTAGAATTCTCAAAAGTTAGTAATCCCGTAGAGCCTTGAGTTTTCCCTCGAGTTTCCGTAGAAATCTTGAGAAATCTCTTGAATTCCCGTAGAGTTTTAGGAATCCCATACAAGGCTTCAAGATCCCGTGAAGATTTTTCAGAATCTATAGAAATTTCCATCAAAGTCTTCGAAAATTATGAAGAAATCCATAGAAATTCAATCTGATAGAAATCCCTGAAGCTGTCCAGGAATCTTCTATAAATCTCAAAAGTTGGTAATCCCGCAGGGACCTTGAGTGATCCCTCGAATATCGGTAGAAATCTTGAGAAATCTCTTGAATCCCCATGAAATTCTGGAAATCCCATACGAGGTTTCAAGATCCTGTGGAAATTTTTCAAAATCCCTAGATATTTCCATCGAAGTCCTCGGAGATTCTGTAGAATTCCATAGAAATTCAATCCCATAGAAAGCTCTAAAGCTCTCCAGGAATCTTCTATAAATCTTAAAAGTTAGTAATTCCGTGATGACCTTGAGTGATCTCTCGAGTTTCCGCAAAAATCTTGGGAAACCTCTTGAATTCACGTAGAATTTCAGAGATTACATACAAGGTTTCAAGATCCCGTGACAATTTCCTCAAATCCGCAGGAATTCCCATCAAAGTCCTCGGAAATTCTGTAGAAATCCATAGAAATTCAATCTGATAGAAATCTCAAAATTTAATAATCCCGCGAGACCTTGAGTGATCCCTCGAATATTGGTAGAAATCTTGAGAAATCTCTTGAATTCCCGTAAAATTCTGAAAATCTCATACGAGGTTTCAAGATTCCGTGAAAATTTTCCAAAATCCCTAGAAATTTCCATCAAATTCCTCGGAAATGTTGTAGAAATTCATGGAAATTCAATCTCATAAATATCTCTAAAACTCTCCAGGAATCTTCTAGAAAACTCGAAAGTTAGTAATCCCGTAGAGACCTTAAGTGATCATTCAAATTTCCGTAGGAATCTTGATAGACCTCTTGAATTCCCGCAGAATTTCAGACATCTTATACAAGGTTTCAAGGTCCCGTAAAAATTTTTTCGTAATCCCTAGAAATTCCCATCGAAGTCCTCGAAAAATTCCACAGAAATCCATAGAAATTCAATCTCATAAAAATTTCCAGAGCTCCAGGAACGTTCTAGGAATCTCAAAAGTTAGTAATTCCGTGAAGACTTTGAGTGATCCCTCGAATTTCCATGAAAATCTTAAGAAATCTCTCGAATTCCTGTAGAATTTCAGAAATTACATACGAGACTTCATGATTCCGTGAACATTTTTCCAAATCCTTAGAAATTCCCATCTAATCTCATAGAAATCCCTGAAATTCTCCAGAAATCTTCTAGAAATCTCAAAAGTTAGTAATCCCCTAGATACCTTGAGTGATCCCTCAAATTCCCGTGGAATCTTGAAAATCTCATATGAGATTTCAAAATATCGTGTTAATTATTCAAAATCCCTGAAAATTCTCATAGAAGCTCTTGGAAATTTTGTAGGAATCCATAGAAATTCAGTCCCATGGAAATTCCTAAAACTCTTCAAAAATCTTCTAGAAATCTCAAAAGTTAGTAATCCCACAGAACCCTTGAGTGATCCCTCGAATTTCCGTGGAAATCTTTAGAAATCTTCTGAATTTCCGTAGAATTTAAGAATCTTCAAATCTCTAAGTTATCCAAAATTTTGAAGAAATGTTTAGAGATTCCTAGAAATCCCGTACAGATGTTTGGAGGAATCTCTAGAAATTTTCGAACATCAATACAAATTCCTCAGGAAGCCCTAGAAACCCCTTGAAAATCTTTCGAAAATCCCAAGAATTTTGTAGCAATCTAGAATGTCCAACAGAAACGCTCAGAAATTTTGTAAATACCTTTGGGAATTACGTATAAATCTCTAGAAATGCTCGAGAAGTCCGCGAAAATCTTTTAGTATCCCTTAGGAATACCTAGAAATCGTATACAAATCTTCATGAATTCCTGGAAGTCTTGTAGAAATCTTGAGAAATCCATGGACTTTTTTGGGAGTTTCCAAAAAATCTCAAGAAGTTTGTTCAAAATCTTACAAATTTTTTTTCGAAATCTCTGGGAATCGAGTAGAAATCTGCCAAAATCAATAAAGATTTCAAAAAATACTGAGCAGCTTCCAGGATTCCCATACTAATCAGCAGGAATCGATAAAGATCCAGCAAAAATCTTCAAAAATCCCTGGAAATATTTCAGAACTCTTTAAAACGTCCCATACAAATGTTAAGTCATCCGAATGCTCTTATAAATTTTGTAGAAATCTTCAGAAATCCTCACAAATCCGTCTTCAAATTCAGAAACCTCTAGAAATCCGGAACAAATCTTTAGGAATCCACAGAGTTCCCTCATGAATGTACAGAAATCCCTAAAAATTATAACAGGAATTCTTTGAAATATCGTGAATATCTTTAGTTATCCTGTTAAATCTTCACAAATCTCTAGAAATTCTTCAAAAACCTCATGAAAATCTCAAGAAATCCCTAGAAATGTGAAACAAATCTTCGATTCCTAGCAATCTTGCAAAAATAATTAAAAAATTCATAGAAATTTTTCAAAATCCTCGACATTCTCAAAAAACTCCTACAAATTTTTTTAGAAATTATTGATCTTCAAAAATCCTGAAAATCTCATACAAATCTTTGAAAACTCCCAGGTATTCCTCAGAAATCTACAGAAATGCATTGACATTCTTGGGGATCCTCAAAAATTTTCAGAAATACCTACATACCTACAAAATCTCTCAAAAACGTTCGGAAGTTCCAAAGAAATCTTCGAAAATCCATCGAAGGTGTCCGAGCATTTTTAGAAATCTCTTACGAATTTTCAGAATCTCGTGTACAATTTTCAAAATCCTTAGAAATTCCCATGAAGTCCTCGGAAATTCTGTAGAAATCCATAGAAATTCTCAAAAATCCCGTAGAAATCTCTGAAACTTCCCAGGAGTATTCTAGAAATTTCCAAAGTGATCCCGTGGAGGCCTTGAAAGATCCCTCGAGTTTCCGTAGAAATCTTGAGAAATCCCTTAAATTCTCGCAGAATTTGGAAATCCCTTGAACTCTAGCTTTCGAAAATCTCACAGAAATATTTGGAAATTCTTAGAGATCCAGTAGAGATGTTTAGAATTTCCTATCTATGAAATTTCAATAATCACTGGAAATCTTGTAGAAATCTTCACAAGTATCTTAGGAAATTCCTCGAATTTTTGTAGACATCTTGAGGAATCTTTAGGAATTTTTGGAAATCAATACCATTTCCCCAGGAATCCCTGGAAGCCCCGCGAAAATCTTCTGAGAACCTAGAAAATCTTGTAGCAATCTGGAATTTTCTTCAGGAACCCTCAAAAGTCTTGTGAATACCTTTAGGAATTACGTATAAATCTCTAGAAATGCTTAAGAAGTTCTCAAAAATCCCGTAGATATCTTTAGGAATCCCTAGTTATCTCATACAAATCTTTATAAATTTCTGGAAATCTCGCAGAAATGTTGAGAAATCCATGAACAATTCTGAGAGTTCTCAAAAACTCTCAAGTAATCTTTTCAAAATCTGCCAGAAATAGTTTTGGAATCCCTGGAAATCTCGTAGGAATCTGCAAAAATCAACAAAATACTGAGCAACTTTCAGGATGCCCATTGCCCATACTAATCAACAGAAATCCATAGTGATCCAGCAAAAATCTTCAAAAATCCCTGGGAATATCCCAGAAATCTTGAAAACGTCCCATACAAATTTTTTAAAATCCCTGAATTCTTGAAAATATGTCCAATTGAAAGAGGGAATGAAGTTGAAAAGTGAAAAAAAATCTTCAGAAATCATGTGTAAATCTTCAGAATCTCTCAAAAATCTTGTGAAAATATTCAGAAATTTGTCATAAATTGAGAAAATCTTTGAAAAATCCTTTAATATTCTAGAAATTTTCAGAACTTCCTGCTCCTGCAATTCTTGAATATCTCGTAGAAAATTCTAGAGATCTCCAGAAATCTTCGAAAATTCCATAGAAATATTGGAAACTTTGGATAATTCATGCAAATATTCAGTCTGTCTGTAGAAATTTTGGATGGAAGTTCTCGGAAATTCTGTATAAATTTATAGAAATTCTCAAAAAATTTGTAGAAATCTCTAAAAGTCCCCAGGAATCTTCTGGAAATCTTGAAAGTAATCCCGTAGCGACCTTGAGAGATCCCTCGAATTCCCGTAGAAATCTTGAGAAATCCCTTCATTTCCCGTGAAATTCAGGAATCCCCAGATCTCTTGTTTTTCAATATTTTGTAGAAATATTCAGAGAATCCCAGAGATCCCGTACAGAATTTCTTCTCTATGAAATTTCATTGATCACTGGAAACCTTGCAGAAATCTTCAAGAATGTTCAGAAATTCCTTAAATTTCAATTTCTGTAGAAATCTTAAGAAATCTCTTGGAACTTTTGGAAATCAATAAAAATTTCTTAGAAATCTCTGGAATCTCGTGGAAATCTTCTGAAAACCTAGAAAATCTTGTAGCAATCTAGAACTTCCCACAGGAACCCAAAAAAATCTCGTTAATACCTTTGGGAATCACCCATATATCTCTAGAAATGCTTGAGAAGTCCGCAAAAATCTGGTGCAATTCTTCATGAATCTCTGGAAATCTTATACGATTTTTCAGAAATTTCTGGAAATCCCGCGGAAATCTTGAGAAATCTATGGACATTCTTGGGAGTCCTCAAAAAATCCCAAAAAATCTTTTCAGAATCTTCCAGAATTATTTTTGAAATCAAATATCATTTGAGATTTCAAAAAGTACTGAGCAATTTTCAAGATTCCCGGACCAGGAATCCAAAGAGATCCAGCAAAAATCTTCAAAAATCTCTGAAAATATTCCAGAAATCTTTGAAACGTCCCATACAAATTTTTAGAAATTCCTGATATCTTGAAAATAAATCCAGTTGAAAGAGGAAATGGAGTTCAAAGGTGAAAGAAAATCCTCAGAAATCATGTGTAAATCTTTAGAACCTCTCAAAAACTTTGTGGAGATATTCAGAGAGTTGTCATAAATAAGGAAAACGTTTGAAAAATCCAATAATATTGTCGAAATTTTCAGAACTTCCCAAAGCTCCTGCAATTCTTGAATATTCCGTAGAAAATTCTAGAGGTCCCCAGCAATTTTTGGAAATTCCATAGAAATATTGGAAACTTCAGAAACTTTATGCAAATCTCTAATCAGTCTGTAGAGATCTGGAACACGATAGAAAAATCATGCACATCTCCAATATCAGAACTATATAGACATTTTCAAAAATCCTTAGAAATCCCTTAGGAACCCCGTAAAAATCTCTGGAAGCCCCTAGAAATTTTGTAGAAATCTTGAAAAATCTTCACTAATCCGTATAAAAGTTCAAAAAACTCTAGAAATCCAAAACGAATTTTTAGAAATCCTCAGAGATCCTTCAGGAATGTACAGAAATCCCTGAAAATTATCACAAGGGTTCTCACGTTAAGATCTTCAGTTATCCTGTTTAATCTTCACAAATCTCTAGAAATTCGCCAAAAACTTCATGAGAATCCTTGGGAATCCCTAGAAATGTGGAACAAATCTTTGATTTCTACAAATCCTGCAGAAATAATGAAAACCCAGAGTTTTTTTTTCAAAATTCTCAACATTCTCAAAAATCTCCTCAAAACTCCAAAATCTTGTATGAATTATTGGATATCTTTGTAAATCCCTGGGAATCATCCAAAAACTCATGGCAATGCTTGGAAATCGTTGGAGAATTTTTGAAATTTCCTACGAATAGTTATGAATCCCTACCGTGTGGGCCATAAAAAACCGCACTGTTTTATTTTCCTCGCCGAATTTTTGTTTTTTTTTGGGATTTTGACAAGCTTGCTATCCTTGTGTAGCCAAATGAGTAGGCTATCAAAACCGTATGTAGATATTGCTAAAATATCAAAAATCAGAATTGCGGACACAACTGAAAATGGGCCTTCTTTTGTAGTTGTTTCTTTTGATTTGAATTCGACAGAATGACAGAACTTAAGACATTTTTTAGAAAAACGAACTCTTTTCTACATTTCAAGACCATGACCAGCTCAAATGGTCTATTTGTTCTGAAAATGTAGCTAATTGAATAAAGGCTTGTTTGCCATTTTTTTCAATCCGTAACGAATAATAAAAAAATATTATTTTGCCTGCCAAATCTTTGTTTCTGGAACAATTTTGATAGGTTTGATATTATTGTGTGGCCAACTGAATATCATACAAGTATCGTGTGTGAATACGGTCGAAATGTCAAAATTCAAGATGGCTGACCCAACTGGAAATGGGCTTTCTTTTGCAGTCGTTTCTTTTGATTTGAATTTGACAGAATGACAGAACTAAAGACATTTTTTGGAAAAACGAACTGTTTTCTACATTTCAAGACCACGATCAGCTCAAATGGTCCATTTGTTCTGAAAATGTAGCGAATTGAATAAAGGCTTGTTTGCCATTTTTTTCAATCCGTAACGAATAATAAAAAAATATTATTTTGCGTGCCAAATCTCTGTTTCTAGAACAATTTTGGAAGGTTTGATATTATTGTGTGGCCAACTGAATATCATACAAGTATCATGTGTGAATACGGTCGAAATGTCAAAATTCAAGATGGCGGACCCAACTGGAAATGGGCTTTCTTTTGCAGTCGTTTCTTTTGATTTGAATTTGACAAAATGACAGAACTAAAGACATTTTTTGGAAAAACGAACTGTTTTCTACATTTTAAGGCCATGACCAGCTCAAATGGTCCATTTGTTTTGAAAATGTAGCGAATTGAATAAAGGCTTGTTTGCCATTTTTTTCAATCCGTAACGAATAATAGAAAAATATTATTTTGCGTGCCAAATCTCTGTTTCTAGAACAATTTTGAAAGGTTTGATATTATTGTGTGGCCAACTGAATATCATACAAACATCATGTGTGAATACGGTCGAAATGTCAAAATTCAAGATGGCGGACCCAAATGAAAATGGGCCTTCTTTTGCAGTCGTTTCTTTTGATTTGAATTTGACAGAATGACAGAACTAAAGACATTTTTTAAAAAAACGTACTGTTTTCTACATTTTAAGACCATGACCAGCTCAAATGGTCTATTTGTTCTGAAAATGTAGCGAATTGAATAAAGGCTTGTTTGCCATTTTTTTCAATCCGTAACGAATAATAAAAAAATATTATTTCGCCTGGCAAATCTCTGTTTCTGAAACAATTTTGATAGGTTTGATATTATTGTGTGGCCAACTGAATATCATACAAGCATCATGTGTGAATACGGTCGAAATGTCAAAATTTAAGATGGCGGACCCAACTGGAAATGGGCTTTCTTTTGCAGTTGTTTCTTTTGATTTGAATTTGACAGAATGACAGAACTAAAGACATTTTTTGTGAAAACAAACTGTTTTCTACATTTTAAGACCATGACCAGCTCAAATGGTCTATTTGTTCTGAAAATGTAGCGAATTGAATAAAGGCTTGTTTGCCATTTTTTTCAATCCGTATCGAATAATAAAAAAATATTATTTCGCCTGGCAAATCTCTGTTTCTGAAACAATTTTGATAGGTTTGATATTATTGTGTGGCCAACTGAATATCATACAAGCATCATGTGTGAATACGGTCGAAATGTCAAAATTCAAGATGGCGGACCCAACTGGAAATGGGCTTTCTTTTGCAGTCGTTTCTTTTGATTTGAATTTGACAAAATGACAGAACTAAAGACATTTTTTGGAAAAACGAACTGTTTTCTACATTTTAAGACCATGACCAGCTCAAATGGTCCATTTGTTTTGAAAATGTAGCGAATTGAATAAAGGCTTGTTTGCCATTTTTTTCAATCCGTAACGAATAATAGAAAAATATTATTTTGCGTGCCAAATCTCTGTTTCTAGAACAATTTTGAAAGGTTTGATATTATTGTGTGGCCAACTGAATATCATACAAGTATCATGTGTGAATACGGTCGAAATGTCAAAATTCAAGATGGCGGACCCAAATGAAAATGGGCCTTCTTTTGCAGTCGTTTCTTTTGATTTGAATTTGACAGAATGACAGAACTAAAGACATTTTTTAGAAGAACGTACTGTTTTCTACATTTTAAGACCATGACCAGCTCAAATGGTCTATTTGTTCTGAAAATGTAGCGAATTGAATAAAGGCTTGTTTGCCATTTTTTTCAATCCGTATCGAATAATAAAAAAATATTATTTCGCCTGGCAAATCTCTGTTTCTGAAACAATTTTGATAGGTTTGATATTATTGTGTGGCCAACTGAATATCATACAAGCATCATGTGTGAATACGGTCGAAATGTCAAAATTTAAGATGGCGGACCCAACTGGAAATGGGCTTTCTTTTGCAGTTGTTTCTTTTGATTTGAATTTGACAGAATGACAGAACTAAAGACATTTTTTGTGAAAACAAACTGTTTTCTACATTTTAAGACCACGACCAGCTCAAATGGTCTATTTGTTCTGGAAATGTAGCGAATTGAATAAAGGCTTGTTTGCCATTTTTTTCAATCCGTAACGAATAATAAAAAATATTTTTTCGCCTGGCAAAACTCTGTTTCTAGAACAATTTTGATAGGTTCGATATTATTGTGTGGCCAACTGAATATCATACAAGCATCATGTGTGAATACGGTCGAAATGTAAAAATTCAAGATGGCGGACCCAACTGGAAATGGGCTTTCTTTTGCAATCGTTTCTTTTGATTTGAATTTGACAGAATGACAGAACTAAAGACATTTTTTGTAAAAACGAACTGTTTTTTACATTTTAAGACCACAACCAGCTCAAATGGTCTATTTGTTCTGAAAATGTAGCGAATTGAATAAAGGTTTGTTTGCCATTTTTTTCAATTCGTAACGAGTAATAAAAAAATAATCTTTCGCCTGGCAAATCTCTGTTTCTAGAACAATTTTGATAGGTTTTATATTATTGTGTGGCCAACTGAATATCATACAAGTATCATGTGTGAATACGGTCGAAATGTCAAAATTCAAGATGGCGGACCCAACTGGAAATGGGCTTTCTTTTGCAATCGTTTCTTTTGATTTGAATTTGACAGAATGACAGAACTGAAGACATTTTTTGTAAAAACGAACTGTTCCCTACATTTAAAGACCACGGCCAGCTCAAATGGTCTATTTGTTCTGAAAATGTAGCGAATTGAATAAAGGCTTGTTTGCCCTTTTTTTCAATCCGTAACGAATAATAAAAAAATATTATTTTGCCTGCCAAATCTTTGTTTCTGGAACAATTTTGATAGGTTTAATATTATTGTGTGGCCAACTGAATATCATACAAGTATCATGTGTGAATACGGTCGAAATGTCAAAATTCAAGATGGCGGACCCAACTGGAAATGGGCTTTTTTTTGCAATCGTTTCTTTTGATTTGAATTTGACAGAATGACAGAACTAAAGACATTTTTTGTGAAAACAAACTGTTTTCTACATTTTAAGACCACGACCAGCTCAAATGGTCTATTTGTTCTGAAAATGTAGCGAATTGGATAAAGGCTTGTTTGCCATTTTTTTCAATCCGTAACGAATAATAAAAAAATATTATTTCGCCTGGCAAAACTCTGTTTCTAGAACAATTTTGATAGGTTCGATATTATTGTGTGGCCAACTGAATATCATACAAGCATCATGTGTGAATACGGTCGAAATGTCAAAATTCAAGATGGCGGACCCAACTGGGAATGAGCTTTCTTTTGCAATCGTTTCTTTTGATTTGAATTTGACAGAATGACAGAACTAAAGACATTTTTTGTGAAAACGAACTGTTTTCTTCACTTTAAGACCACAACCAGCTCAAATGGTCTATTTGTTCTGAAAATGTAGCGAATTGAATAAAGGCTTGTTTGCCATTTTTTTCAATCCGTAACGAATAATAAAAAAATATTATTTCGCCTGGCAAATCTCTGTTTCTGAAACAATTTTGATAGGTTTGATATTATTGTGTGGCCAACTGAATATCATACAAGCATCATGTGTGAATACGGTCGAAATGTCAAAATTCAAGATGGCGGACCCAACTGGAAATGGGCTTTCTTTTGCAGTTGTTTCTTTTGATTTGAATTTGACAGAATGACAGAACTAAAGACATTTTTTGTGAAAACAAACTGTTTTCTACATTTTAAGACCATGACCAGCTCAAATGGTCTATTTGTTCTGAAAATGTAGCGAATTGAATAAAGGCTTGTTTGCCATTTTTTTCAATCCGTATCGAATAATAAAAAAATATTATTTCGCCTGGCAAATCTCTGTTTCTGAAACAATTTTGATAGGTTTGATATTATTGTGTGGCCAACTGAATATCATACAAGCATCATGTGTGAATACGGTCGAAATGTCAAAATTCAAGATGGCGGACCCAACTGGAAATGGGCTTTCTTTTGCAGTCGTTTCTTTTGATTTGAATTTGACAAAATGACAGAACTAAAGACATTTTTTGGAAAAACGAACTGTTTTCTACATTTTAAGACCATGACCAGCTCAAATGGTCCATTTGTTTTGAAAATGTAGCGAATTGAATAAAGGCTTGTTTGCCATTTTTTTCAATCCGTAACGAATAATAGAAAAATATTATTTTGCGTGCCAAATCTCTGTTTCTAGAACAATTTTGAAAGGTTTGATATTATTGTGTGGCCAACTGAATATCATACAAGTATCATGTGTGAATACGGTCGAAATGTCAAAATTCAAGATGGCGGACCCAAATGAAAATGGGCCTTCTTTTGCAGTCGTTTCTTTTGATTTGAATTTGACAGAATGACAGAACTAAAGACATTTTTTAGAAAAACGTACTGTTTTCTACATTTTAAGACCATGACCAGCTCAAATGGTCTATTTGTTCTGAAAATGTAGCGAATTGAATAAAGGCTTGTTTGCCATTTTTTTCAATCCGTATCGAATAATAAAAAAATATTATTTCGCCTGGCAAATCTCTGTTTCTGAAACAATTTTGATAGGTTTGATATTATTGTGTGGCCAACTGAATATCATACAAGCATCATGTGTGAATACGGTCGAAATGTCAAAATTTAAGATGGCGGACCCAACTGGAAATGGGCTTTCTTTTGCAGTTGTTTCTTTTGATTTGAATTTGACAGAATGACAGAACTAAAGACATTTTTTGTGAAAACAAACTGTTTTCTACATTTTAAGACCACGACCAGCTCAAATGGTCTATTTGTTCTGAAAATGTAGCGAATTGAATAAAGGCTTGTTTGCCATTTTTTTCAATCCGTAACGAATAATAAAAAATATTTTTTCGCCTGGCAAAACTCTGTTTCTAGAACAATTTTGATAGGTTCGATATTATTGTGTGGCCAACTGAATATCATACAAGCATCATGTGTGAATACGGTCGAAATGTAAAAATTCAAGATGGCGGACCCAACTGGAAATGGGCTTTCTTTTGCAATCGTTTCTTTTGATTTGAATTTGACAGAATGACAGAACTAAAGACATTTTTTGTAAAAACGAACTGTTTTTTACATTTTAAGACCACAACCAGCTCAAATGGTCTATTTGTTCTGAAAATGTAGCGAATTGAATAAAGGTTTGTTTGCCATTTTTTTCAATTCGTAACGAGTAATAAAAAAATAATCTTTCGCCTGGCAAATCTCTGTTTCTAGAACAATTTTGATAGGTTTTATATTATTGTGTGGCCAACTGAATATCATACAAGTATCATGTGTGAATACGGTCGAAATGTCAAAATTCAAGATGGCGGACCCAACTGGAAATGGGCTTTCTTTTGCAATCGTTTCTTTTGATTTGAATTTGACAGAATGACAGAACTGAAGACATTTTTTGTAAAAACGAACTGTTCCCTACATTTAAAGACCACGGCCAGCTCAAATGGTCTATTTGTTCTGAAAATGTAGCGAATTGAATAAAGGCTTGTTTGCCCTTTTTTTCAATCCGTAACGAATAATAAAAAAATATTATTTTGCCTGCCAAATCTTTGTTTCTGGAACAATTTTGATAGGTTTAATATTATTGTGTGGCCAACTGAATATCATACAAGTATCATGTGTGAATACGGTCGAAATGTCAAAATTCAAGATGGCGGACCCAACTGGAAATGGGCTTTTTTTTGCAATCGTTTCTTTTGATTTGAATTTGACAGAATGACAGAACTAAAGACATTTTTTGTGAAAACAAACTGTTTTCTACATTTTAAGACCACGACCAGCTCAAATGGTCTATTTGTTCTGAAAATGTAGCGAATTGGATAAAGGCTTGTTTGCCATTTTTTTCAATCCGTAACGAATAATAAAAAAATATTATTTCGCCTGGCAAAACTCTGTTTCTAGAACAATTTTGATAGGTTCGATATTATTGTGTGGCCAACTGAATATCATACAAGCATCATGTGTGAATACGGTCGAAATGTCAAAATTCAAGATGGCGGACCCAACTGGGAATGAGCTTTCTTTTGCAATCGTTTCTTTTGATTTGAATTTGACAGAATGACAGAACTAAAGACATTTTTTGTAAAAACGAACTGTTTTCTTCATTTTAAGACCACAACCAGCTCAAATGGTCTATTTGTTCTGAAAATGTAGCGAATTGAATAAAGGCTTGTTTGCCATTTTTTTCAATCCGTAACGAATAATAAAAAAATATTATTTCGCCTGGCAAATCTCTGTTTCTAGAACAATTTTGATAGGTTTGATATTATTGTGTGGCCAACTGAATATCATACAAGCATCATGTGTGAATACGGTCGAAATGTCAAAATTCAAGATGGCGGACCCAACTGGAAATGGGTTTTCTTTTGCAGTCGTTTCTTTTGATTTGAATTTGACAGAATGACAGAACTAAAGACATTTTTTGGAAAAACGAACTGTTTTCTACATTTCAAGACCACGATCAGCTCAAATGGTCCATTTGTTCTGAAAATGTAGCGAATTGAATAAAGGCTTGTTTGCCATTTTTTTCAATCCGTAACGAATAATAAAAAAATATTATTTTGCGTGCCAAATCTCTGTTTCTAGAACAATTTTGGAAGGTTTGATATTATTGTGTGGTCAACTGAATATCATACAAGTATCATGTGTGAATACGGTCGAAATGTCAAAATTCAAGATGGCGGACCCAACTGGGAATGGGCCTTCTTTTGCAGTCGTATTTTTTTTATTGAAATTTGACGGACTGACAAAACTTGAGGCGTTTTTTTGGAAGAACGCACTGTTACTCCCATTTTGAGACCACAGCCAGATCAAATGGCTCATTCGTTAAAAAGATGTGGACAATTGAGGAAACATTTTTTTGGAATTGTTTCGATCCTCAACGAGTGAAACAAATCTATTGTTTTGACTGCTAAATTTTCATTTATTCTCAGATTTTGACAGATTAGGTACCATTGTGTAGCAAAATAAATGGGCCACAATAATCATTACGAATATGGTCAGTATCACAAAATTCAAAATAAGGAACACAACTGAAAATAACCCTTCTTTTGCAGTTTTTTATTTTTGTTAAAATGTGCTAGAACGATAGAAACTCAAGGCGTTTTTTGGAAAAACCGACTGTTTCCTATATTTTGAGACCATGACCAGCTCACTTTGTTTATTCGTTGTGAACATGTTACAAATTGGGAATGATTTTCAGTTGTGTTCGAGGTTGTTTCCAATTTTGAATTTTGACCAGATTCATGTATGATTCTTGTAGCCTATCTATTAGGCGACACAATTTTGCCTGATCTGTTAAAATCGATGAAAAAAAAAGCAAAAATTTAGCAATCTTAGCAATAAATTTCATTAGCTGTTAAAGATTCAAACAATGGCAAAACACCTTTTTTTATTCGCTACATATCCTAAATCAATTTAGTCCGGATGCTAGTTGAAAGTACCTTGCATTTTTTGATGAGAAGATGCTACTCGGTGGAAATGTTCCTTGCATCGTACTCTTCCGATCCAGAAAGGTAGCCATCAGCGCCATCCATGCCGGCGGCGTATACAGGGTAATACAGAAAAAAAAATTGAAAAATTATATTCAATCAACCGAAACATGTGGAGACGTGTAATTCACCACATACATTAACTATTTTAAGCTTATGAAGTCACAGCAAACTGTTCTCGATTACCTTGAATCGTCTTTGGAATGTAGGGGAAAAACAGAAAAATGAACAAGAACATTCCTTTTTCCATAAATAAGTGATTCTTCGAGATATTGACACAATACTTGGTATTTATACAAAAGGTGATGTTAGAAATGATATAAGCTGGGCAACCAATTTCTACGCCAACTATTTTCCGAAATACGATTGTCAACTTTTTTTTCTTCTTGAGCACCATCTTGAATCTGCCCTTCGAGGCATCGTTGAAAAGGTAATTGGTTATTATAATAAGGGTGATATGTAATCATTGCATTGTAAAAACAACCTGCTTATCATAATTTAGTGACCTCTTCGGCGGGAAAGAATTGCCATTCACGTATTTTTTGGCTCTTCAAAGCTTTAGTGCCCATGATGGCATTTGCAACATCTGGAATGGTGAAATATGTTACGCATTATGAACCTTGATGTACTTTGAGGTAGCCTACCAAGTTTCAACATCATCAATTGAGAGGTTTGTTCTTAAAAGCTGTTTGAACAAAATTTGTGTCGTTTTTTTCTGAAAAATACAAAATATTGGGTCTCTCAACCTTACTTGATCCCTCACTGAGGATGGCCTGAAACTGAAAGTCTCCGATTTTTTTATGATAATGGTTCAGTGGGAAGTGCTCTTCAATGTTTGGTTCTCAAAAATTGCATAGTTGCGTTCAGATTCCACACAGAGAGCGACAAAGAAGTTCATGCAGTAAAAAAAGACATAAATTACAGTCGAGAAAAACTAGTCCAGAGCTAGACTGTAAGCTGTCTGGAGACCTTGCTTTCTATAACATGAATGTGCTATTTTGTACACTGTTAGAGCCTTAAGTTAGTAATGTTTCAAGTTTTTCAACTACGCTTGAGAGTCTTACAGAACCAGTGTATTGCGGGAAGCCTACCTAAAAGGGACATTTCCGGGATTTCTCCGTTGCATTGAAAGTTGTGTCTTTTTTCACTGCATGAACTTCTTTGTCGCTCTCTGTCTTGAATCTGAACGCAGCAATGCAGATTTTGACAACTACACATTGAAGAGCAGTTCTCAGTGAACCACTATCATAAAAAAATTGCAGACTTTCGGTTTCGGGATTTCCTCAACGAGGGATCAAATAAGAGTGGATGATCCAATATTTTGTATTTTCCATCAAAAAATTAAACAAATTTTGTTCAAACAGCTTTCAAGAACAAACATTTCAATGGATGGATGCAAAACTTGGTAGGCTACCTCAAAGTATATCTAGGTCCATAATGCGTAACATATTTTACCATTCCAGAAGTTGCAAATGCCATCATGGGCACTAGAGCTTTGAAGAGCCAGAAAATACGTGAATGGCAATTCTTTCCCGCCGAAGAGGTCACTAAATTATGATGAGGAGGTTGTTTTTACCATGCAATGATAACATGTTACAATTATTATGATAACCAATCACTTTTTCAACGATACCTTACAAGGCAGATTCAAGATGGAGCTCAAGAGGAAAAAAAAGTTGACAATCGTATTTCTGGAAATAGTTGGCTCAAGAATAGGCTACCCAGCTTATATCATTTCCAACATTACTTTTTGTAGAAATACCAAGTATTGTGTCAATATCTCTGAGAATAACTTATTTAAGGAAAAAAGAGTGTTTTTGTTTTTTTTTCTGTTTTTCCCCTACATCTCAAAGACGGTTCAAGGTAATCAAGAACGGTTTGCTGTGACTTCATAAGCATAGAACAGTTATTGTATGTGGTGAACTACACGTCTCCACATGCTTCGGTTATTTGGATATAATTTTCCAACTTTTTTTTCTGTTTCACCCTGTATACGCCACCGGCATGGATGGCGCTGATGGCTACCTTTCTGGATCGGAAGAGTATGATGCAAAGAACATTTCCACCAAGTAGCATCTTCTCATCAAAAAATGCAAGGTTCATTCCATTTTATGCAACTAGCATCCGGACTAATTAACCAATTGAGCTGGTTGTGACTTCAAAGTGCCAAAAACAGTCCGTCCTTCCCAAAGACGCCTTCAGTTTCCAGTTCTGTCAGTCGTCGGATTTCAATGAAAAAAAAAAGACTGCAAAAGAAGGCTTATTTTCAGTTGTGATCGCCATTTTGAATTTTGACATTTCGACCATATTTGATTATGACACTTGTATCTTATTTATTTGGCTCATAATTATACCAAACCTGTTCAAATCGCTTGAGAAACAAAAATTTCACTAGCCAAACAATATCTTTCTATTATTTGTTACGGACTAAAATAATGGCAAATAGCCCTTTTTCAATTTGCTATATTTTCAGAACGAATCAACCGATCGAGCTGGTCATAGTCTCAAAATGTAGAAAACAGTTCGTTTGAGTTTTTGCAAGAAAACTTTTTAATTCTGTCATTCTGTCAAATTTCAATCAAAAGAAACGACTGCAAATGAAGGCTAATTTTCAGTTGTGTCCGCCATTTTGAATTTTGATAATCCAGCTATGTTTTCAAGTGATTTTGGTAGCCTATTTAAGTGGCTACACATGGATACCAAACTTGTCAAAATCGGCCAAGAAACAAAAATTCTGCGAGGAAAATAAAACAGTGCGGTTTTTTATGGCCCACCCGGTATATTACAGAAATCCTTCAAATCTTTGGAAGATCTCGTAGAAATATCTAGAAATTCCATGAAAATCTCTGGAAATTCCATAGGATCTCTAGAACTGCTTATAAATCCTCAGAAATTATTGAAGATGTCATAGAAGCTTTCTTGTAATCCCTAGGCATGGTAAGGATGATGAAGGGATCCTTGGAAAATATCAGTAATTTTCAGAAATCTTCAAAAATCCTCAATTTTTTTTTTCAAGTCACTGAAATCTTTAGAAACCCTTAGAAACCGTCAAAAATCCGCAGAATTTTTGTGAAATTTTCCATGAAGATTACGTGAAAGTCTTCGAGAATCTATACAAATCGTATAAAAATCTTTCGAGATTCCTATGACCAAGAAAAAAAGTCTCTAGTCGACTTCGAATCCCACCTCTGACACCACAATTAGCAAACGTTCTCTGGTCGGGTTCAAAGTGTTTCGCTGCAAGACACAAAATTGAACGTGAACTTGTAGCAATTAGTGCCGACCTGATGACAGCGAACTCCTCGCAGCAACCAGACCTTGATTGGACAGCCAACGCGAGCTGGCTCATGAAAGTTTTGCTCTCCCGCCAAGTTACTGTATAGTTTCCCTATGGCGTTTCGCGGGAAAAAAACTCAATTTGCCACCGAAATTGGCTCGGCAAGATATGCTCGTTGTTTCGTTTCGTTTTGTTCGCTGGTGGCGACCTAAAAACCCGGCACAATTGAATCGGGACCGTGTGAAAACCGGCGCTCTGCACGGCACAAACACGGAGATGTGTTGCAAATTAGCGGGGACACAAAGAGGCGGGAAAAGCGTCGGGCGTATGTCGCCGCTGCATGGCTTTTACGGCGTGACAAACAGCCGACCCACACCCCTCCGAGATACACATACATATTTATTATAATAAGCACAAGCACGCCGAGCGTATACACATTTTGCGGTGGGTGTGCAGCGCCAGCGTTCGCTCGAAACGTTAGTTGCACACGAGTTTCGCCCTTCCGCCTCTCCCCCGCATCGCCAGCTTAACATCCAAATTACTCTTAAGGTGATGACGTGTTTTGCATACACCGCCACTCACACGCCATCGTCAACTCCGGTGACTTTCGGGAGTGGCACACGGGAGATGCACAAGACACAATTAGCGAGCACACCTGAAATGCACTAGAGTCGTGCCGTGCTGGAAAGCAAGACTTCGTAATGTGCTTCTGGAACTTTTCAGAAGCTTCTCTGCGCAGAAATTTGAAGGGGCGACGACAACAACAACACAGTATGTCAATTATCAGACGTCTGGCAAGAAAGCAAACTTGTACTCGGCATAAAGCCTCCGTTCGCTCGCACCCTCCCTCTTACCGAGACCAGATATCCTTTATCGTAACAGATGTTGACACAGGACAGGCGACTCGTTGATGACGTTGACAAGGGACGCCTCTCGGACGCCTCCGGAGCACCGCGGCGCCTTGTGCGTGTGTGCCGACATTATTTTCGAAAACGAACCGACCGGAAATGATGGCAACTCCCACACCCATGAGAACTTTCGCCGGCCCACGGCCAATCGGAGCCTGGCTGCAGAATGCTTTGGCTTTTGATGAATAAGCAAGACGAACGAGACACAAAGCGTTGCAGCAGTGGCGGCTGCAAGCAGCAGGAATTTCGCAGTCGTGAGGTATTCGATGTCAGGCTGTGTCGCACACAACACCTTTTGCACAACGGAACGTTGCAGCAGGCATTTCGAGCTATTTGCGGTCGAAAACTGGGAATTTCTGGCCGCAACGGCGTCACAGCTTCGGTTTTCATCATCGCCGCTGCCGTCTTCATCAAAGGACGGCTAGCGTGATCGATTTTCTGGGGTATGAATTATATGCAGTAATGGTGGCAGCGGTGGGATAACCGCAGCTTTGGGCTGATACTGCTTTTCTGGGTTTCCCGTTAAGACTCTTTCAATCTTCTCCGATATTCCTATTTGTATCAGCCCAATTGTATCAGTAATTGATTCAAGAAGTCGAACCCAACAATGGTGGCAGCGGTGGGATAAAAAATTATTTATTTTGACTTTTTTGTGAGTCTTTCCGTTGTTTCCAGATCAATGTTGAGCCTGTTTAGCTACTTAAGTCACTTTCACGGTCTAAACAGTGGGCAGCAGATAGTTCAAAGTCAAATCAAGCCAACGAGTCTCATGTGGTGGCATGAGCTTGCGATAGCTTATTGATTCAATACAGAACTTTGCTTTTTTATCATAAAATAATTAGATAGTTAGATAGATTCATGTATTTGTTGGAGATGAAGACAGGCTCACATCATAAAATGCCTCTGTGGAGGCGTTGAACGTATCGGTAAAGATAATAAGATAAATAGATTAACAAATACAGGCAACATCACAAACAGTACATATTTGTTGAGTCTTTACGATATTGCGTCCAGACTTATGTTATTCAATTTATGCAGGCAGAGTGGGTCTGACATGGTGACGAAAGACTCAACACTGGCGACGAAGATGGGATGATTCGTCAACGACTCTTTATTGTCGAACTCATGTACATACAAGAAGAATAATTGATTAGATATCACACCATACAAAATAAAATACTAATACAGGGTGGCCCAACAAAAACAGAACAGAGGGGTTTTCAGGCATTTCACATCATTTTTTTTCGAAAAAAGCTCAGACAGGTCAATTTTCATATCGAGGGGGACGGCTAAGACATACATTGGCAAATTTTTATCTTCAGCCCTTCCACCCCTACCCACCTCAACTTCAGAATTTCAAATGAAACCATCTACTTTGCATATGTTTATATAATATCATGGAGTTTTTAGTGTTTGAAAACACACTATTTGTAATAAAAATAAACATAAGTACAGGGTGATCACGCGAGATGGGACCCCCCCAACTGAACGCTTCCCTTCTGAGATATTTTCCAAAATAAAAAAACTAATCCTTGATAATTTTCCATGTACTTTTCGAATATATTTACCATAATTTTCTATATCTCATAATATACCATATCAGAGATCTTCATGGAATTTCTTGATATTTCTACGAGATCTTCCAAAGTTTTGAAGGATTTTTGTAATATAGAGATTCATAACGATTCGTAAGAAATTTCAAAAATTCTCCAATGATTTCCAAGCATTGCCATGAGTTTTTGGAAGTTTCAAAGGGATTTCCTAAGAACTTCAATAATTTCTACAAGATTTTATGGGAGCTTTTTTTGAGAATGTTGGGGATTTTAAAAAATGTCGATGGATTTTTCAATTATTTCTGCAGGATTGCTAGGAATCCAAGATTTGTTTCACATTTCTAGGGATTCCTAAAAACTCTCATGAGGTTTTTGAAGAATTTCTAGAGATTTGTGAAGATTGAACAGGATAACTAAAGATATTTACGAAATTTCTGAGAATTCCTGTGATAATTTTTAAGGATTTCTGTACATTCCTGAGGGATCTCTGAGGATTCCTAGAGCATCGTTTCAGACTTCTAGAAGATTTTCAATTTTACTACGGAATTTGTGAAGATTTCTGAAGATTCTTACAAAATTTACAGGGGCTTCCAGAGATTTTTACGGGGTCCACTAGGGATTTCCAAGGATTTCTGAAAATGTCTAGAGAGTTTTGAGATTGAAGATGTGCATGTAATTTCTATTGTGTTCAAAATTTTCACAGACAGACTAGAGATTTGCATGAAGTTTCTAAGGTTTCCGATATTTCTATTGAATTTCCAAAGATTTCTGGAGATCTCTACAATTTCAAACGAGATATCCAAAAATTGCAGAAGCTTTAGGAAGCTCTAAAAATTTCTACAATATTATTGGATTTTTCAAAGGTTTTCTCGATTCATGACAACTCTCTGAATATTTTCACAAGATTTTTAAGAGATTCTGGGGATTTACACATGATTTCTGAGGAATTTCTTTTACTTTTCAACTTTATTCCTTCTTTCAACTAGATTTATTTTCAAGAATTCAGGGATTTCAAAAAATTTGTACGGGACGTTTCCAAGATTTCTGGAATATTTCCAGGGATTTTTGAAGATTTTTGCTGGTTCTCTATGGATTCCTGTTGATTAGTTCGAGAATCTTGGAAGTTGCTCAGTATTTTGTGAAATCTCTATTGATTTTCGCAGATTCCTACGGGATTTGCAGGGATTTCAAAAATATTCCTGGAAGATTCTGAAAAGATTTTTTGAGATTTTTTGAGAACTCCCAAAATTGTCCATGGATTTTTCAACATTTCTACGCGATTTCCAGGGATTCATGAAGATTTGTGAGAGATAACTAGGGATTTCGTGAGATATCTACGAGATTTTTGTGAACTTCTTGAGCATTTCTAGAGATTTATACGTAATTCCTGAAGGTATTCACAAGATTTTCGAGGGTTCCTGAAGAAAATTGCCACAAGATTTTCTAGGTTCTCAGAAGATTTTTACGGGGTTTCCAGAGATTTCTGGGGAAATTGTATTGATTTCCAAAAATTCCTGAAGATCTCTCGAGATTTCTACAAAAATTCGAAGAATTTCCAAAGAGACTTTTGAAGATTTCTACAAGATTTCCAGTGATTATTGAAATTCCATAGATGAGAAATTCTAAAGATCTCTACTGGATCTCTAGGAATTTCCAAATATTTTTGAGAGATTTTCGAAAGCTTGAGATCTGGGGACTCCCAAATTCTACGAGAATTGAGGGATTTCTCAAGATTTCCACGGAAACTCGAGGGATAATAACAATAATAATAATAATAATAATAAGTTTATTTTTTCCAACAGTTATTTTTGTCTAAAGTGGACAATAATAATTAATTATGTGATTCAACAATTCTTATCTTAATTGAAAACTGAACAAACAGAAAAAAAAACAAGGAAAAAAAATTCATGTATACTTCTTCATTATTTTTCTTCTGAATGTAGCTTCGGTAAAATTTTGACTGAAGATATCCAAATTTTCGTTGCTTGCAGAAAAATCATTGTATAGCCTAAAACAAGTGATTAGGGGTGAATTTAGGTGATGGAATGTATTAGGAGTGCTAAAATGAAATGTTAATGAACTCCGACTTGCTATACGAGGAATATTTATTTTTATTCCACTCAACAATGACGGGCTACCTAAATCTCCTTTCAAAAGTTTTTGTGAAATAATAAAATGACTAACATTTCTTTTAGACAGAAGAGAGTTCTCCTTCACATTATTCAATAAATAGTTTTGTTCACAATGTCTTGGTGGGTAATAACCATGCATTTTGAAAAATAAAAATTTTGAATCGTTCAAGAATCTCTCAAGGCCTCCACGGATTAATTTGAAAATTTCTAGAATATTCCCGGGAATGTTCAGAGATTTCTACGAGATTTTTGAGAATTTCTATGAATTTCTACAGAATTTCCGAGGAGTTCATGGGAATCTCTGGGAATTTCGAAAATTTTTCACGGGATTCTGGAAATTCTTAAGAGATTTCTGAAAATGCTTTGACACCTTCTATGGATTTTCGGAGATTTCTACGGGACTTCTGAGAGTTTTTGAGAGATTTTGTAGGTATGTAGGTATTTCTGGAAATTTTTGAGGATCCCCAAGAATGTCTATGCATTTCTGTAGATTTCTGCGGAATACCTGGGAATTTTCAAAGATTTGTTTCACATTTCTACGGGTTCCTGAAGATTCTCATGAGGTTTTTGGAGAATTTCTAGAGATTTGTGAAGATTTTACAGGATAACTGAAGATATTTACGAGAGTTTTCTGAGAATTCTTGTGATAATTTTTGGGGATTTCTGTACATTCCTGAGGGATCTCTGAGGATTCCTGAAGATTTGTTTTGGATTTCTAGGGGTTTTTAGAATTTCATACGGATTTGTGAGGATCTCTGAAAATTTCTACAAAATCTAGGAGCTTCCAGAGATTTTTACGGGGTCCACTAAGGATTTCTAACGATTTTGAAAATGTCTAAAGAGTTCTGATATGGGAGATGTGCATGTAATTTCTATCGTGTTCCAGATTTCTACAGACGGATCGGAGATTTGCATGAAGTTATATAGTTTCCGAATTTCTATGGAATTTCAAAAGATTTCTGGAGATCTCTGGAATTTTCTACAAGATATTCAAGAATTGCAGGAGCTTTAGGAAGTTCTAGAAATTTCTACAATATTATTGGATGTTCTGAAGGTTCTCACAATTTATGACAAATCTCTGAATATATCTACAAGATTTTTGAGAGCTTTTGAAGTTTTCCACAAAATTTCTGAGGATTTTTTTTCACTTCTCAATTTTATTCCCTCTTCCAACTGATTTTTTTTTTTTTTTTTGACCGAATGATGGTGACGTTTATCAATAAAAATATGAATATAAACAACACTAAATAGAATATTAAATGAACGAATGGGTTCTAAGTATATATGTATAAATGGATATATTAATAAATTCAGCCACAAAAAGGCACACCAGCACCATCACCAAATTCCCTCCAGCTCCTCCATCTCTTTCTACTCCTTCTTAAGCAAGAATTTATGAATTTACTTCAACTGAATTCATTTCCAAGAATTCAGGGATTCTTGAAGATTTGTATGGGACGTTTTAAAGATTTCTGGAATATTTCTATGGATTTTTGAAGATTTCTGCTGGATCTCTATGGATTTCTGTTGACTCGTATGAGAAACCTGAAAATTGCTCAATATTTTTTGGAATCTCCGTTGATTTTTGCAGATTTCTACTCGATTCCCAGGGATTCCAAGAATATTTCTGTGAGATTTCGAAGAAGTTTCTTGAGATTTTTTGGAAACTCTCAAAAATGTCGATGGATTTCTCAAGATTTCTACGAGATTTTCAGGAATTCATGAAGATTTGTATGCAATTTCTAGGTATCTTTGAAAAATTCTACGAGATTTTCGCGGACTTTTTGAGCATTTCTAGAGATTTATACGTAATTCCCTAAGGTATTCACAAATTTGTTGAGCGTTCCTGTGGAAATTTCTAGATTGCTACAAAATTCTTGAGATTTTCAAAAGATTTTCATAGGGTTTCTAAGGCTTCCTAAGAAATTTGTATTGATTGTCAAAAATTCCTAGAGGTTTCTCAAGATTTCTACAGAAATTCGGGGATATTCTGAAGATTCTTGGAAATTTCTACAAGATTTCCAGTGATTGATAAAATTTCATAGAGAAGAAATTCTTATCATCTGTACGGGATCTCTAGGAATCTCTGGATATTTCTACAAGATTTCGGATGGCTTAGAGATCTAGAGATACATCAATTCCACGGAAACTCAAGAGATTTTTCAAGATTTCCACGGAAATTTAAGGGATTACTCAAGGTCTCTATGGTATTACTAACTTTTGAGATTTCTAGAAGATTCCTGGAGAGTTTTAGAGATTTCTATGATATTGAATTCGTATAGATTTCTGCATAATTTCCGAGGACTTCAATGGGAATTTCTAGGGCGATTTTGAAATTTTTTCACAGGATCTTGAAACCTCTCCTGGGATTACTGAAATTCTACCCGAATTAAAGAGATTTCCCTAGATTTCTACGGAAATTCGAGGGATCACTCAAAATCTTTACGGGATCAGTAACTTTTGAGATTTCTAGAAGATTCTTGGAGAGCTTTAGAGATTTCTATCAGATTGAGTTTCTATGGATTTCTACAGAATTTCTGAGGACTTTGATGGGAACTCCAGCGGATTTCTAAAAATTTTCACGAGATCTTGAAACCTCGTATGGGATATCTGGAATTCTACGGAAATTCAAGAGATTTCCCAAGATTTCTACGGAAATTAGAAGGATCACTCAGGGTCTCTACGGGATTACTAATTTTCAAAATTTAGTACAAGAACATTTTTTTGTGAATAAAGCTCAAGTTTGAATGAATTGGAGTTATCAAGTGACTCGAGAAGGCATTTTGAATAGCTAAGGTCAAGATTGGAGACGATAAATTATCGACAGTAATGCGTTGTCTCTAATAAAAGTCAGCGATCTGAGCTAGTTCGAAATTCAAGTGTAAACGCAGCTTTATTACAATTGCATCGACGCCAGCTGAAGAGTGGAGAAAATATTCCAATTGACTGAGGCCTAGTTCACGCCACTGTTAGGCAAACTGTTATTTTTGGCGAGAGATGCTGATGATTCAAGACGGTTTGGAAATGAATGTTGAGAAAGTTATTCAAAAAATTTGTATCTGCAAACCAAGTTTTAGTGGAAATGAATTGGTGTTAGCAAGTGAGTTGAGGGAGTTGTGTTGAGTAGCAAGGCAGTGGTAATAGGCAGTAGTCCCGACTATTACTCACACTGTTGTCTCGGTCAAATGAGTAAAATAAATTATTTATTTATTTATTTATTTAGTGATGCCAAGGACGAAAGAGGTGCGGCCAGGCTGAAGGGCGGAGCTTTCAGGCTCCGGCGCAAACACGCTCTTGATGGTGGTGGTGAGACCTGAGACCTTTGAATAGCCAAGGCTGAGTTTACGGTATAAATTATCGAAAGTGATGCGTTTCCTCTGATAAAAGTCGGCGAGCTAAGCTAGCTCGGAATTCAAGTGTGAACGCAGCCTGACACAAATATCCTGGCACCAGCATAATGAGCTTTAAAATTTTCTTTGAATGACTGAAGCCCAGTTTACGCCACTGGTAAGCCAAATGCTGTGCTCGGCGAGTGATGCTAATGATTTTGAAAAGTCATCTGAAAAAGGCTTTTCTGCACACCAAGCTTCTCATTCCGCATAAATTCGACTCAGCAAGTGAATTAGGAACTTTTCGAAGAGGTAAAGCCAAGTTCACAGGATGAAGTGTTGCGTTTATCTGATAAAAGAGTCAGCGAGTTCAGCTAATTGCAACAATTGAATTATTGGTGGTAGCGGTGGGATAGCTTAGAATGCAATGGCATGTCTTTATTCTCGCGGAAACTGTTTTGTTTGCAATAGATTTGTGGTACTATGGTATCCAAGTTAAGAGATTGGATAGTTATTCGAATTATTAGAAAAACTGCCTAGTTGATGTTTGCGGTGGGATTGTTATTTGCAGGAGCTCTTTTATTGTTTCTAGTGATTTTTTCGTATAACTCTATCATTAAGGTGAATGCCACGGATACTTTTCCGCTGAATATGTATGAAACTGTCGCATTGATGACGAAATGTATCAACTTGGATAAATTGTAGGATTGGTGGCAGCGGTGGGATAGACAAGAATACAATTTCATGTTTTTTCTTCTGAAAAAATTGGTTTTTCTTCCAAAAAGGTTGATGTTACTCCAGTAGCCAGGTGAAAACTCATGATATCTTCGATTTGAATGGATGCAATGTTATTCAACTGGTGTCAGCAGTGGGATCATTTTCTGTGATAACTCTTCATTTGTTTCAAAAAAACTTGTGTGTAACTCCATCACTGAGTTGAAGACAACTGATGCTTTTCAGCTGGGTATGTATGAACTGGTGTCAGCAGTGGGATAGCTTTCTTATGAAAACTGTCTTTTTGTTCTGGCGAAACTATCTGTAACTCCAACATCAAGGTGAGATAAACGGATTCTTCACACTCTTACAGGGTGGATTCTGTAACCATTATCTTCGCCCGCTGTGTTGTAAACAAAAACTCAGTAAAACATTTTATATTGCATTATCACGACGTCTGTGAACCACTGCCGGGCTGTTTTTTCTCTCAAGAAAACGAATAAGCGAATTCTTTACGCTGCTCAATGTTTATCGTATTGAAAAAGCAACTCAAAGGACACGAAAAAGGAACGCCCCGCGGCGCACTTTATTTACGGACAGGGCATCCATGCGGATGTGTGCGTGGCAAATTAGGACGCGACAGGATTTTATTCAGTTTTTTCAGGTTTTGCACCACTTCTGATGCTTCCTGTCTCGCGCTCTCTCCCTCCCTTGCCGGCTGTCTTTCTCCTCGCTTATTACGCTTGCAACGTCAGCATCCGACTTCTCTTTGATGTGATATGCATATTAAATTGATGCAAATTCATATATACGCGTTCATAACAAAGAACGAAGGAGCTTTCCGTTAGAGAGATCGCGCATGCTGCTCTTCAAGAGGAAAATTGCGTTAGGATAAGGAAAGGTGAGAAATAAGTGTGAAAAGAAGATGGAAAGCGAGAGAGATGGAATGAAGGGAATGGGAACTTGAAGAAACAGATATAGACAGGATACGAAGATGGGAGAGGAAGAAGGCAGGTGGGAAACAAAGTAAAAAGCATGAAGTTGAGTGAATTTCAAGAAACTATAATATGCAAGGCATACTCGCGATGTGCTGCTGCTTATTTAAATTAATTACCTTTCAGGAGCATCGCTCTGTAATTTTAATGTTTTCATTAAAATAGAAAGCCGCCCGTTTCACTCCGCCCGGTGGCTCAGCCGGCGTACACACCGTACCACCGGGCAAAAGGTTGTGCAGCATAGAATGTAATTATTTTATTCGCAACCTGCCTCGGTAATTAATTAAATTGGGAACTTGAAACGCGGAAATATTTCCGTGAAAGACGGAAGTTTAATGAAGTTCTTCTGGATAGACAGTTTGTGCAACAGCATCTAGTTACTACCGATGTGCCATACAAAACATCAAACATGGTTTTGTTGCACAAAGTTTTCGAAACCACAGATTGCATCGAGTTGAGTCGTGTAGCTATAAAACCGCTTCTACCAATGTGACTGCTTTGTACTTTCTTGATTTAGAATTATGAACTCTATGCCACAATCACGCTAATGTGAGAACACAAAAAATTTTGGCAAAAAAAAAAAACACAATAGATCCCTTGTGAAACTATATGCACAGTTGTTCTATTGGTGGAATCAATGTAGCAGTCTTGTTTACGAAAATCCCCTCTATTGGGAATGCACAAGAACTTTTTGGGAAACAAGAAAAGAATTCTTACGGCAGAATTTATAGAAGTTCATCAGGTGTATCCCACCGCTGCCACAAATGTTACAGTATTGCATGTCAAACCAATATGGAAACTATCCGTTGCCAGTCTGTCACTGTTGAGGTAGTAAAAAAACAATTTCACTTGTTTCAACTGAAAAATTGGAAAATATGAGAAACAATGCAAGAGTCATCCCATCACCGCCACAAATCCAACAGTTTTCTGCAGATGTATTCTCAAATTACTTGTTGTCTCCATCTTGAACAATAGTAGGTACGATGTTCATTAACGAAAGTAGAAGAGAACTCACAAATCACTTTTCATCTCGTAAATGGAAATGGAACACCTAAGCTATCCCATCGTCGTTACCAGTGCAACAGCTCCGTACTTCATTTTAAAATTATCGGTTGCTTTTATTTTGAACAACATTTTTTCAATGTGTTTAATGAGAGTGAATAGAGAGTACTAACAGATCAATCTTTGACTCGTATATGAAAATACAAAGCTCAAGGTATCTCGCCGCTGTCAATACGGGACAGCGCCAGTTGCCTCACTTCTAGATGTCCGCAATTGAAACATGCCAATTTTTGCAAATATAAACTGCTCAACAATGAAAGTGTTACAAAGTAAAAATTCACCCAATTTTGAACCGCTGTAACTTTTGATTGGCAAAAACGATTTCAATTCTGTTCCAAATACTGAAGAGCCCAATTTTTTGACCATCTTTCTTGTCAATATGGAATCTATAGAGCCCTTCGTAAAACTTCTACAGGGTGATGAACAAAGCAGTGCAAAATTGATGAAAGTTCAACATACCCCCGTTTTCGTTGAAATTTTTTTTCGGGAGTATCAACACCAAATTCATGAAGAATGATGTGTTCCCTCGAAACGGTTTTTGAATTTTCGGGATTCCAGTCGAAACAGCCAAAATATGATTTTTTATTGTGAATACTGTATATTATTCCTGTAGCAACGCAAAAA
Organism: Anaspis maculata; assembly: GCA_949128115.1. Lineage (NCBI taxonomy): Eukaryota > Metazoa > Arthropoda > Insecta > Coleoptera > Scraptiidae > Anaspis > Anaspis maculata. The sequence goes on from OX421966.1 coordinate 72,673,258, forward strand.
CATTAGAACTTTTCATATCAAGATGACGCCACTTGGTAGGCTTGTTCACTGAACAATTCTGAGCAATTTAATTTGCAACACGTTCCTATTGCCTAGTGTAGGGGTGAAGAAAAGCCCAATTGGCAGCGTGCTTTTTGGTACTACTCCTAAAATTTGGGTTTTTAGCATTGAAAAAAGGCTAATTCTTACTCTCTTTAGTCAACATGGGACTACGTCATTAGAATTGGATTAACCATAGTTCCGCCATTTTGGAATTTTTTGCCTTCACCTCAAATTTCAAAACATAGGCATGTTTGGCATCATTTCTTGAAATTTTGGTCCCCTAAATGGGATTCTGTCAATAAGATCTGTCTATCTGTTTGTTTATCTGTCTATCTCTTTCCGAAAAAATATTTATAGAATTTTTAACCCTACGACGCCTGAAATTCTCTGAGTGTCCAATTTAATATTCTTGACCTATCAATTCTTTTCAATGCAGTCAACGTCATCCTGCATAGCATCGGAAGAGATAATTTTCTGTGGAAAAAATGGCACCCAAATTTCATCCGTTCGCTCCCCCCACCTTATCTCAAAAATCTAAAATGGCAATACCTACTTTGTGATACATCAAATTGAAGGAAATTGAATTCTCTCTATGAACAAAATTTTTTCAAATTTTTTAAAACCCCCATTTTCGTCACAAAACACCCCAAATGTCTAATTTATTTGGAGAGGGGTTGAAAATTTCAAAAAAAATTGTTTTCGGAAAGAGAATTCAATTCCCTTCAATTTGATGTATCACAAAGGGAGTGGTGTTTCGTTGAATTTTGAAGCTGAGGTGGGGGAGAGCAAAAGGGTCAATTTGGGTAGCACTTTTTCCACCGAAAATTATTTTCTTCGATGTTTTCTATGATGACACTGACTGAATTAAAAACAATTGAGAGGTCCAGAATTAAAAAGAAGACAGTTCAGAGAATTTTTAGGGCGAAGGAAGGTGGGGTTAAAATTTTTGTAAATATTTTTTTCAGAAAGAAAATTTCATTCTCTTCAATTTGATGTATCGCAAGGTAGGTCATGTCATATGAAATTTCAAAGTTGGGGTGAGTGGGGACGAGGGGGCTTAAGATAGAAATTTGCCAATTTATGTTTTAGATGTCCCCTTTGATATAAAAATTTACCTGTTTTTGCTCGAAGAAATATTCACTAGGAATCGGGAGTTATTGCAGGTGGATAGTTTTTAAATGATCACCCGGTGCAGTATTCACAATAAATAATCGCATTTTGGCTGTTTCGACTGGAATCCCAAAAATTCAAAAACCGTTTCGAGGGAACACATCATTCTTCATAAATTTGGTGTTAATACTCCCAAAAAAAAATTTCGCCGAAAACGGGGGTATGTTGAACTTTCATCAATTTTGCACTGCTCTGTTCATCACCCTGTCGAAAATTTATGAGAAGCTCTATGCATTTTATATTGACAAGGAAGATGGCCAAAAAATTGAGCTATTCAGTACTTGAAACAAAATCAGAATCACATGTGCCAATCAAAAGTTATAGCGATTCAAAATTGGGTGAATTTTTGCTTTGTAACACTTTCATTGTTGAGCAGTTTAATTTCCAGTCTCTATGATTCTCTGTTATACAGAATGATTCATAAGTGACCTTACATAGGCTAATGGGAGATAGAGGACTTCGATGCGAGTCAGGATCCACTGAAGAAATTTTGTCTTCTCCGTTGGTTACGAAGATACAGGGTGTTTTGTGTGTTTCGTATGAAACTTTGATAAGCGATATTTCCGAAACGACTAGAGATATTTTCTTGAAATTCATCGGTAATATTTCTCTATTGAAACATCTAAGAGCCTACAAGGGAAATCAAAATTAGGTTTGAGCTATTTATTTCCTGGCCAATATCCTACCCTTTAGATGTTCATCGGGCTCATGGTAATAATTGATTCGAGTTCCATGTTGGGTAGATCAAAAATGTCTTTAAATACGGCCTAAAAAAATCTGGAATGAATTATCTGAGGAACGTTATTGAAATCTTTACCTTTTCGCGTGAACCGCGTGGTTTAAATAATAAGTCGAGGCACATGACGGTGAGGGCTTTCGAGTTATTTGAATCAAAAGTATTTTTGATTACTGATGGCCACTCACGACCACACGTTTCGCCTCTCGACGCTGAATGAACTCCCCGCAAGGTTTTTGCTACGCGTATCGTTCGGGAAAAAGTTATCAACTTCTTTCTTGCCAAACTCGGTCAAAAAAATGGCTACAGTACCTGGATGATGGCCCCATGATTGGGGAGCCAGCAAATGTTTTGGAAGATTTTTCTCATCTAATCAATAATTTTCTTCTGATGGGTTTGGAAATTAACACACAAAAATGTGAGACCGATGTTTCTTGGTGATCACAATATCACCGTTTTGAACGAATTTGGAAAACTTTGTCCTGGTATCAAAGTTATTTCAGATTGCGAAGCCACTCTCTTGGGTGCTCCAATAAAAGAACAAGCAATGAAAGGAGTTTTTGATAAGAAGCTAGAAGAAATCCAACGTTTGATGACCCGCACGTCTTCATTAAAATCTCATATTGGCTTCTACCTCCTTCGACATTGTTTGATGATCCCAAAATTCACCTACTTACTTTGCACTTCACCTTCGTTCAAAGACATTGAATTTTAAAAAAATGCAGATTTATTGATAAAATCTGGAATTGAATATACAGTAAACATCAGCTTGGATGATTCCCAGTGGTCGATATGTTCACCGCCAGTCAAGTTCGGTGGTCTTGGTATCCGAAAAGTTTCCGACCTCGCCCTTCCAGCTTTCTTATCTTCTTTATATTCCACTTCTGATCTCGTCAATTCCATGTATCCTACATCCATAGACTTGTCGGGAGTTGGTTTATACGAAGAAGCTATGTCCTTGTGGAGATCTTTGAACGATAATGCGATTCCAGATTTGACCTCTTCGCAAAGGAAGTGGGACGATCTAAATATATCGAGGATCATCGAATCTCACACCTTTGATTCGGAAATCGACAAAATTTGCTTTTCATCAATGCAAAGATTGAGATCTTCAGCTTGGCTGTCTGCTTTACCTTCTTCAAGCTTGGACACTCTCCTAGACAGCAACGCTTTCCGCATTGCAATCGGTCTTCGTCTTGGAGCAAAAATTTGTGAAGCACATCAGTGTGTCTGCGGCTCACAAGTGAATAAGCTTGGACATCATGGTTTGCATTTTTCGAAAAGTTTGGATCGATACTATCGTCATCGAAAAATTAACGATATCATCAAACGTGCTCTGATTTCTGCCGAAATCCCCGCTTGCTTAGAGCCAAACAGCCTTGTTCGTGATGACGGCAAACGACCTGATGGTATGACACTGGTTCCCTGGCGTCATGGGAAAGTTTTGGTATGGGATTTCACCTGCAGTGACACAATGGCACAATCATACAGTGGGCTCTCCTCGAGAAAACCGGACGCCGTTGCTGAATTCGCGGCGAGAAGAAAGAAGAATAAATATAAAGACATAATCGCCCAAGGTTATATTTTTCTGCCATTTTCTGTGGAGACCTTCGGTTGTTGGTGCGAAGCAGCCTCTGATTTTATGGATGATTTAGGTACGAGACTTCATCGTGTGACAGGAGACCCTCGCTGTAAAAAATTCTTTACACAAAGAATAGGCATCGAGATTCAACGAGCCAATGCAGCGAGTGTGATGGGGACTTTCGTTCGTTCGGATGATCCCCTTATTCAGTTTTCTACCAATTTATTATTATACATATATTTATATCCTAATAAAAAGCTTTTGAAGAGAAAAAAAAAGTTTTTTTCTATCTCGTGGATTGGAATACTGAACTCAAGCTATCCCACCGCTGCCACCAGTGAGCTATGCGTACTCGATTCCACTTGGAAGTAGTTGCTTGCGTCGCCTTGATAACAGATGTGCTTATAAATAGATCAGAAGAATGTGAAAAGAGTACTTTCTGGATATGATCGAAGCTAGCTATCCCACCGCTGCCACCAGTGTAGCCGTTCATTTTCTAGACTCATCCGATGTCCGTGCCACGATTCGCATTCAAGTCGATTTGTTCGGAAAAAGCAACAAAAAATATACCAAGATTGTCCCATCCAGCCTCTACCTGATCATATTTGAATACGAAACCGGGTGTGTTTGCAGGTCGAAAATGCCGGAGGAAACGTCATTAATGCGCGACAGGGTGCACGCGTTGCATGCAAAGCACCCCGGCCGAGATCCCGACGACGTTCCGGCTTACATTTCGCATTTCCATTCCACCCCGATGCACCATAAACCGCGCAACAGCATACAGCCCCGCATTTTTCCTGCCGCAGAGTTACGGACACTTAAACTTTTATTATGGCTAGCTGCCATCTAGGCGTGATCCCCAATAAATTGACCGGCAGTTAATTCTGGCTGAGCCAATTTCAGCTTGGTTTCAATCCCAATCCGGTTTTTGCATCTTCAAGCTCTATAGTTTCGACCTTCAGTTGCTTCAGAGCCGTCAACGTCAGGGCGGCAATAAAGCTCACGACGACGTGTTAATCTGATTTGTGGTATTTCCCCTTTGTTTTGTTTGTACGTTGGTACCTGAAGTAGGTACGGTCGTTGACGTTCGTAGCGTTTGCCGATGGGAGAGAGAGATGGCGCTGGCACACGAGCGGCAGCCGCGGACAGAGAGAAGAGAATCAGTTGTGGTGAAGAACACGTGATTTTCAGTGTTCCGGTGTGCGTTGTTTTCACGTATTTGAGGTTAGTTTTCACTGATTATTGTATCGTAATTTTGATTTCTACCCACTCACCAAATCATGCATTTTGATACATATTTTGTCCGCAAAATTGTACATAACCCGGAATTATTTGTTCTCTTCGTTCTCAACGGGCCTGCATGACCCGCAGTTTTCCTCCCTCCAAAATCAAGGTGCTTCGCACTGCTTTGAATTTTGTGTAATTCATCTACTACCCAAATGATCTCAGTTTTGATGGCAAAAGCCGTAATCTAGTGGGTGTGCACTTTGTGCACTCATGACGTGGCCTCCAAACTGCGCTGTCACGCGTATTTTGAGGTTTCATTATGGTCTCTTTCCACAAGTTACGTCACAAACATTAACATGACAAAAAAAAACACTGGTATGCCAAAATCAGCCGCCAAGTAGAAAACTGTACTTTTGATGATTCATTCTTTCTCATTGTTCGTTGTCGGGTTATACCTAAAAGTAAACGAAGTAAAGAAGACTTGCACGCTTCTCCGTGTCCTGGGAGTGGGTCCACCTGATCGTATGAATCTGCCTTGTTGAGTCTACTAATCTTCTCTTATTTGGGGGTGAAATTATGTAAAACGACGAAGAGCGGGCCACAGGTTGGCTCGAGTCGATTTTCTTGTACTTACTGTTATTTTCTTGTATGTGATTACTGTTTACTAACCATTGTTCTGTTTTGTATGTAAGTATGTATCTGTGGGGTTTGTGATGAGTAACTTCTGGGGAATTTCGGGCGAATGCGTTATAGATACTTCTTTCTTCCGTTTGCTCAATAAGAGTATGACCAACTTATTTTATCTCTCACCTATCTCTTGTTTATTCACCTACACCATCACTCATCATTTGTGTCTTGTTTATTCATCCACTTGTTTACTCATCATTAGAGACCGGATTTCAGGCCAATAAAAAGTGGAAATTAGGACACATGTTCAGGCATATAGAACCTCAACTTTAGGACGCTTCAGGCCTTGACGAGCTAAAATAGGCAAAATAGGCCGAGAATATTTTTCTTATGTAATGAAAAGAATTAATAATTTTTCTAGTATTGTCTCGCTAAGATAGTCATTTTACGGACTGCTTTGAGTCCGCGAAACACAAATTTTGCAAACTCTAGATGCTGTCAAGGTATTTGCATTGTTCATTTAGCAGTTTATTTGTGTAGTTGCATTGTTTCAGAATAGGCATCGACGTCACTATGGCCGATATAAAGACAAATTGCTTCAGCGGCTCATCCGCTTTCAGGAATACTCGGCTACCGCCTCGTCCCTAAACATACATGCGGATTTATCCGCTAAGGATTTATATTGCGTACTTGTTGCATAAAGTACCTACCAATTGGTGTCGAGACATTTTTGTAGGGAACAACTAAAACAACGGATGTTTTTCACGACATTGTGGATCATTTCAACCGTGACATAGAAAAAACCTAATGTAGGCCGTTAAAAAGCACTTATCGGGCAGTAAATCCAAGTTTTTCTGATTTTAGGTAAATTAGACTTAAAACAAAGGGATGCGAAACGCAATCTCTTTCAACACAGCTACCTATATAATATTTCAAAGTTCCGTGCAAATCAAATGACCAAAACAGAAACCAGAAGCCATTTTGCCTAGAATCCTGTCCCTGCGACAAAACTAGATATCAAGCCGTTGAAAAGTGAACATTGAGGCGTTCACATTTTTTAGGTGAATAGAAGCTGTACTTCACGCCAGCAACCTAAAATAGGCAATATAGGCCAAATACATTTTTAAATGAATGCCAAATACATTTCCAAACGAATTGAGGTGAATAAGCTAATATTAGTGTTGAAATCAATTTACTCTCACAGTTTGAATAGAACAAATCAAAAAATGGATATTTTTCTCACATTTGGTGGATCATTTCCACCAAAAAATCAAAAAAGTCTATTTTACGCCGTTAAAAACGTCTTTTTAGGACAGTAAATCCGATTTTGCCAATTTTAGGCATTAGGCAAAAACAAAAGGGTGTCAAAAGTTTGATTCATCGATATTTATTCCAACACTAATATATAATTCGAAGTCTCGTGTACATGCCTAAAACAGAAACAGAAAGGCATTTTGCCTAGAATCCGGTCTCCACTCATCATTTGTCTCTTGCTGATTCATCAACTTGTTCACCGATCACTTCTTTATTGTTCACTAATCTATCAATTTGACTTCTTCTGTTTGTAAAGTGGAAAATTCAATTGCTGAGCGAGTTCCCTTCTGTTGTTACGTGAATAACTTTTAAACGAAACAAATTTTCAAAGAGGTTCAAGCACCGATTCACGCTGACTTGATCAATGCATCACTGGAGCGACTTCTCTGTCATTTCATCATGACACATTCACACTCGACTTTTGTTCAGATCATTTGGGAAGGAATTTTTCAGCAATTAACCGGGCTATACGCAGGGGTTTATTTGACGTGTTCTTCCCATGTGTGCCTGTCAGCGAATACGTCACTTTTCCTTGGCGAATTAATTGCCAGTTGACCATGTTCCATGATTTCTTGTTTAGTTCTGTTAATCTGATTTTGTGTTCATTTAATTGATGTGAATTTCTGCATTGTCTAAATAATCATTTATGATTTTCCTTGTTTCATTTGTTTGTGTTTTGTTGTTCTTCATCCATGTTGTGTCATTTCATTACTGTCGATTTCTTGTTGTGAGGTGTTTTGAGAAAAGAAACAAATTCATTTAAAACTTTGCAATTGATTTTCAATAAACATTCATTTTGCTTGCATTTCATTCAAGAATCAAACCTCATCCCCAACGACACATTCTTATCTCGAGTAAGAACTCAACACATCGTAGGTAAAATGTAAACGACGTGAGGGAGGTAAGGAACAGCAACGATCACTGCCAACATCAAAAACAGTGTTACACTACAGAAATGGTGCCGTGACCAGGATATACCACATTATGGACAATAATCTTCAAGGACGGCAACAAAGGCACATTGGAGGACGAAAAACCAATCAATTTTAGAATACCGATACTGAAGACACAAGGGAGCCCATTGGAGCTTTACATCATAATGAAGGGAAAAAGGGGGCTCACTGGTACTCTGTAAGCCAATAAAAACATAAGTGGGCCAATTAGGCTCCATCTCAGGCTCTAAACTACACTTGAGGACACAAGTGAGCCCGAGCCGCTTCAATGGCCCTTAAGACAATAATCTTCATGGACGGCAACGAAAGCACATTGGGGGACGGAAAACTAACCAATTTCCGACCAATCAGAAAGTATGAGCAAGGGAAGAAAATTCGTTTGGATCGTTGGACAAAGAAGACAACAGACGGGAATTCAGGATGGTTTCGATTTGATAAAAAAGCGTACTGTACTCCTCATACGTGAAATTTTTGCTTCTCAAATGGTTTTGCAACCACGGATGTTCGCCTCCCACAGCCCGCCAAAATGGGGCGGATGCTGGAAAATGGAAATCAACTTTATCTCTTTGTTGAGCATTTTTGGGTAGGTAATCAAATTTCACGTCAGCTGGATTTTGGGAGGACCAAACATAGCGCCACTTGTAGTCTTCTGTGCATTCTTGAATCTTCAAAAGTCTAACTTCTGAGACGGTATCTTCAACCAGCCGAGAACAGTGCCTGAGTCTGTCCAACAAGCGATTCTAGTGAACTTAATTTTGATGTAAATGACGACCTGGGACACCAGTCTAGAACGAATTAAAGCTCTCGAAACTCCAGATGAGGGATGGAGGGAGGCTCAAAAAAGATTGGTTCCAATCCCAATCCGGTTTTTGCATCTTCAAGCTTTATAGTTTCAACCTTCAGTTGCTTCAGAGCCGTCAACGTCAGGGCGGCAATAAAGCTCACGACGACGTGTAAATCTGATAAGTTGCGGGGGTCGGTATACGTATGAGGGCGATAACGATGATGTTTGATCGCGTTAGGCTCGGTTGGGCCCAAGAGTGCACGTTCCTTGCGGCCCCGAGGACCCCAAATATTCCGGTCGACTGACCGGCGGAGGACCCGACTAACCGAAACTTGCACACACCGGCCGGGCACATAACCAACGGAGATAGCGACGGGATGTTTCCGAGTGGACGGATTTGTACGTGTCACGAGTCCGCGTGCATTCGGGCAATTTAACGAGCAATAAGCGCATAAATAAACTGCACACAACCGGGCGAATGTGCAAGAGCAAGCGGCAGCGCTCAGAGAAAGTGGGTTAATGTAGCTCGTCGTTCAATTTTCTCTGCGGCTTGAGCTTTTCAAATTGCACCGTATTTTCTCCGTTGCTCCTTAATTTCTCGTTTTATATTCTTTTTTTTGCATCTAATCATATCCCGTACAGCTGTGCTTTGGTAGCTGAATATCAGGCTACAAAATGGTAGACGCTGTGCAATTTTCAGAGTATACAAGGTCATTCAAAACACATGCCCGTCCCCATTTTTCTAGAAATGGATTAACGATAGCGAGCTGCGGCAAAGACTGTTGGGTTCAGCTGCTTTTCAGGGTTGAGTTTGTAGAACTAGCTGTCACCGGCGCCGGCAAGCCATCGCCTGGGTGACAGCATTGGTTGAAAAGTAGACAGAGAATTTGTTCCATTGACACCGGACAAGTGGAGAGGGAACTGTATACATGATGCTGATTTTCAGCTGTTTTAGGCAGTTCTCAGGTTTTCTTTTGGCGAGTTCAGTAATTTCATGCATGTCTGTCGATAGTGTTTTGGTCAGATGAAGTTTTCCAAGAGGCGTAAGCAACTGACTGTGTAAGAGTAACATGAATTCGAAAAGATGTTTGTTTTTCGCGTGTTTTGAAATTTCTGCCCCGACTTGTAGGGTTCTATTGTGAACGAAACGCATGTCAGTGGGTGGTGTCTGGTCAGTGAAGAGTTGTCGGGAGAAATCGATACATCATTATTTTGTTTATTGCTATGTATTTCCACTTTTGTTCAAGGTAACTACTGAAAATACTGGAAACAATCATGATGAAGCTTTGTCGGTACTGTCGTGGAAGACACCGTGTAGTGTAAGGAAAATCGCAACCGTGTATTCGTATTATTTAGGAGCCATTCAAACTCCCGAATGTATCACATGCCTCATAAAACTCGCTCTGAGCACTCTGACTCACTTGGTAACTCCCATTTCTACCTCATAACCCACCCTGAAGTATTGCCAAAACCAATTGAATGTGTTCCTCAGTCTCTTCATGTACTCTAGCTAAAACGACAACTTGAAACTCACTCCACAGCTTCAAAACTCACTTTTGAATTCCCAAATTTATCACATTCGTTATAAAACTCGCTTCAAGCACTCTGACTCACTTAGTAACTCCCATTTTTACCTCATAACTCACCTTGAAGTATTGCCAAAACCAGCTGGGATAGTCTTTTCACAACCAATTGAGCGTGTTCTTCAGTAACTTGATGTACTTTTAGCTCAACCGATAACTTCAAACTCACTCCACGGCTTTTGAGCTCTCTCTGCAGCTTCCAAGCTCTTTTTGCAGGCTCCAAATTCCATATATTTCTCTAAAAAATCACCTTAGGCATACTGACTCACTACATGATTCCCATTTTCGCTCCGTAACTCACTGTACAGTTCCACCCAAACCAACTTGATATATTCTTGACTAATCTAATGTACTTCTAGATCAACCGACAACTTCACAACTTTAGACCTACTCCTAAATTTCAAGACTCATCGCAACTTCTAAACTCACTCTGCAACTTCAAAATCCACTATACTCCTTGTAAAATTTACTCTAGGTGTTCTGACTCCAACATGTTTTCAACTCAACTTCATATACTTCCAGCTCAACCTGAAAATTTAAACTCACTCTACAACTTTCAAATTCACTCTGATATTCTTGAAGCATGCTTTAGGCGTTCTGACTCATTCGATAGCTCCTATATCTGCTTCATAACTCACTTCACAGTCTCTCCAAAAGCAATAAGACATGTTCTAGAACTTTTGCACGTACTCATGGCTCAAGCAACAACTTTGGGCTCACTCAGCAACTTGCAACGTACTCTGTAACATCCGAATCCTTTACATTTCTTGAAAAACTCCTTCCAGACTTACTGACCCAAGACTCACTTGATATGTCTGATTCGCGCATCATAACTCACTCTCGAGTATCTGCAAGATCAACCGGGCATGTTCTCAACTCACTTCATGTATTTTAAACCGAGATTCAAACTCAACCTGCTACTTCAAACTCACTCCGCAACTTTCAAACTTACTTTGCAACTTTCATGTTCACCACATTTCAATCAAACACGCAATAAACGTTATGACTCATTGAAAGCTCCTATTTCTACTTCCGTAACCGTAACTCTTGCTCACATTATCAACTTCTAACTCATTCGACAACTTCCGACTCCGACTCATTCTGCAGCTTTCCAACTCACTATGCAATCTTCAACGTCGCTCTTACAAGTTGCAAATTCACTACATTATTTGTGACTCTTGCTGTGGGTAATCTGATACACATGATAAGCCCTATTCCTACTTTATAACTCACTTCAGTGAATTCTTGCCAAAATCAATTGAACGTGTTCATCAGTCTTTTTATGTACTCTAGCTAAACCGATATTTTCAAACTCACTCCACAGCTCTCAAAAACTCACTCTACAACTGCAACAATAACTACATTCTTTGAAAAACTCACTCTAGGTGTACAAACTCACTTCGTGATTCCACAATCAATCACATTTTTGCAAAACTCGTTTCAAGTTTTCTGACTAATTCAACTCCCATTCCCACTTCATAACTCACTTTACTGCCTTGCCACAACCAATTGAACGTGTTTCTGAATTACTTTTAGTAAGTTTTGGCTCAATCGACAACTTCAGATTCACTCCACAGCTCTCAAAAACTCACCCAACACCTGCAACATTAATTACATTCTTTGAAAAACTCGCTCCAGATGTATAAACTCACTGCATAATTTCACCAATAATCACATTTTTGCAAAACTTGTTCTAAATTTTCTGACTCCCTCAATAACTCCCATTCCCGTTTCATAACTCACTTCACTGCTTTGCCACAACCAACTGGACAATCTATTCAACCGAAAACTTCCAACCCACTCCCAAACTCAGTCTATAACTTCCGAATCCACTATTTTTTCTCCGCACTTCCAGAATTACATTTACTTTAAGCTCGACTGACAACTTCAGCTCATTCCGCAACTTCTAGAATCATTCTGTAACCCTCAAATTAACTGCTCTCAACTCACTTCATATAGTTCTAGCTCAACCCACACCTTCAGAGTCACTTCACGTTTTTCAAAATCACTGCAACTTTCAAACTTGCACGCTCTTTGTGAAACTTGCTCTGGACGTTCTTACTCACTTGATAACTCCCATTTCTACTTCGATACTCACTTTACAGTCTTACCAAAACCAACTGAGCATGTTTTCGACTTATATTGAACTCGCTGTGTTCTCAACGCAAAATGCACCCGCAAGTAAACATAATTGAGACTGCGTGAAAGTAGGAAAACGTGAGCTCTTTGGAGTGGGAATTGCTGCGGTAGACAAAAAACATCGTTTCTACCATGGTTGGCGGCTCTTCGTTAATGCTGCTAGGTTAGCGGTGGTTACTGGAGAAAATGATTGCCAAACGCGCCAGTGCTATGTAAAATCCAGTAAAACGCCGATTGTTCAGTGGTTCCTGTGAGGTTGAGAAAACTTTCTCAGATGGACAATAATTTATGGAGTTTGATTGCGCGACGAAACGTGCATGAATGCACTGTGTTGGAATCCTCTCCATTTCCTGAATGTAACTCCTTATTTTATGGAGAAAGAACGCCTAAAGCATGCTTCAAGAATATCAGAGTGAATTTGAAAATTGTAGAGTGAGCTTAAGTTTTCAGGTTGAGCTGGAAGTATATGGAGTTGAGTTGAAAACATGTTGGAGTCAGAACACCTAGAGTAAATTTTACAAGGAATATAGTGGATTTTGAAGTTGCAGAGTGAGTTTAGAAGTTGCAATGAGTCTTGAAATTTAGGAGTAGGTCTAAAGTTGTGAAGTTGTCGGTTGATCTAGAAGTACATTAGATCAGTCAAGAATATATCAAGTTGGTTTTGGTTGAACTGTAAAGTGAGTTACGGAGCGAAAATGGGAATCATGTAGTGAGTCAGTATGCCTAAGGTGATTTTTTAGAGAAATTATATGGAATTTGGAGCCTGCAAAAAGAGCTTGGAAGCTGCAGAGAGAGCTCAAAAGCCGTGGAGTGAGTTTGAAGTTATCGGTTGAGCTGAAAGTACATCAAGTTACTAAAGAACACGCTCAATTGGTTGTGAAAAGACTATCCCAGCTGGTTTTGGCAATACTTCAAGGTGAGTAATGAGGTAAAAATGGGAGTTACTAAGTGAGTCAGAGTGCTTGAAGCGAGTTTTATAAGGCATGTGATAAATTTGGGAGTTTGAAAGTGAGTTTTGAAGCTGTGGAGTGAGTTTTAAGTTGTCGGTTTAGCTGGAGTGCATGAAGAGACTGAGGAACACATTCAATTGGTTTTGGCAATACTTCAAGGTGGGTTATGAGGTAGAAATAGGAGTTACCAAGTGAGTCAGAGTGCTCAGAGCAAGTTTTATGAGGCATGTGATAAATTTGGGAGTTTGAATGGCTCCTAAATGATACGAATACACGGTTCTGATTTTCTTTCCACTACACGGTGTCTTCCACGACAGTACCGACAAAGCTTCATCATAATTGTTTCCAGTATTCTCAGTGGTTACCTTGAACAAAAGTAGAAATACATAGCAATGAACAAGAGGTTATGTACGATAACTGTCAAGAGTGTCAATATGGGTGCATGGAACACGTCGCCCCCCTACAATCCGTTTTGCCTATGGTTCCCCACATCATCTGTTGAAAAATACAGAAGTTCAATATTCGGAACAACATGGCGCCATTTCCGCATTCGTCATTAAATTTACTCGTGAAAATGTCCATAACTGTCAACATCATTGCAAATTGCAACGTAACCAAGAACCAAGAGCATCCGCGAAAAATACGCTCAAGCACTCGCGCGAAATCGCCTGATATGAGATGAGTGTTGTGACATTATTGACATTTGCCAGTTTCACAAGTGCAGCGCCAGCAATGAAGCTGAATATTATGAGTCCAATTTTCAAAAATAGGACAATGAAAGGTCCGAAATGAGCATGCCAATCAAAACATGGGCTATTTTTAGAAGTGTAGCCACAAGGTCCCCTGGAATCAACACGGATTTTCTAGAAAACAAGTCGCTGCAAGATAAATGTGCAACTCGCCACAGAAAGTGTTATGGACAACGAGAGAAGCCCCTTCTTCGAAATGTGGAGCCTTGAAAAATCGGGCCCTAGTGCAAATATACTGTGAGTACCCCCCAGATGTGCTTTGCTCACCCCAACTCGCCTGTATCGGTGAAATTACCCCGTCAACACCGGAGCCGGCCTGCGAAATTCCATCAAAATGCCGTTCAAAGTTGGATTGGCTCTTGTGTTTTGTGTCTGATGGACGCTCCAAAGTCTCCTCGAGACCACAATTCAATTTCGCACTCTGACACGTTACATTTTCTCCAAAAACACTGTTCAAATGCCCCGAGGTGTTGAGTTTTCGAAAAACCAGAACGTCAATTGACGTTCCTGTCACTTTGGCCATGCCGTGGACGAGTTTGATCAATTATACGGCAAAATTTTGAGAGGAACCCTACCACGTGGCCCGCACCGGACGACACTAGGTCCCCGAAACCCCCCAGTCGGCAATTCACACCAAATTTCTCAAAATTCTCCCCAAAAAAGCCAAATTTTTGCCGCAAAAACGTAACAAGATGTTTGAAATGGACTACTCGAAGCGACGGTTCCCTGGAAAAAATTGGAATGAATTAGGAATTCTCGAAAAATCCCCTCAAATTCAGCAGAAATCTTTCGAAACTTCCCATCGTCAACTTGCATTGCGGTTTGTTGGCTAAATTTTTTCGAAGAAATGCCCCGCCAAAATTCGAGGTCTGGTTTTTACAAATTTCAACCAGCCGTCGTTTGGTTGTCTCACCAATTAGTTCAGGGTGACGATAAAGTACTGTGAGTCAGGAAATGCCGGAAGAGCATATCGTTACTCAGAACGGAAAGTAAAAACAGTGATTTGAACTAACAGATTCAAAGACCTTGACAGAAAACAGGTGACGGGTTTATCGTCATCAATCATCATACTTTTGACACAAAACAGCACCAATGTCAAAGTCCGAAGCGTCGGTTTGGAGAACAAAGGGCTTCGTGAAGCTTGGGCGACTTGAAAATAATGCTGACATAAGTCGTTCTTTGATTCGTCTAAAGGAACTGTCACATTCTGATGTCCAGTGGAACGCTATATTTTCCCTCGTCAAGCTCGTAAGAGAGGCGACGACGGTAGAAAAATCAGGGACAAAACGCCTGTACCACGACACAGTTTCGAGGAAACTTCTGACATTCTTAGCACTTGCTGGCGTCGGAATATCCAGTAAATCGGTTCTAAGACAGCGACGATTGACGACCTATTCAAAAAACTTCAACTGTAACTACAGAATTGGCATTTTTTGAGACTCACAGTCAATCCACTAGAACGAAGACGATCCAGTACCAAGGCTGAAGTCTTCAAATGTTGTTCCAAGTCGGGCGAGACGATTATTATGTCGCCCAAATATACCATCACTGAGAGTTGAATTTCAGGACTAAGGACGCTTTCAGTTATACGCTGTTACGTCGCCGGAGCATTGGTGAGTCCAAAAGGCATTTTCGTGAATTGAAACAACCCGCGTCCAGAAACAATGGAACTAGTTAGTTGCCGGGTGGCATATTCATAAACAGCAAACGCCTTAGCCGTTCGGCCCATTTCGTGCTGGAAAGCTCGTATTTTGCCGTGGTTACGACCATGGAGGCTACTTCTAATCTCCATGGATACGACAACGACCAGGTAACCAACAAACGTCAGGGAAAATAATGTTTTCACATGATTTTGACATAGGGTTAGGGCCGTTCCAAAATTCTTCGATAGAATCCCTTCTATCGTAATTCGTGTAGATTTTTTACCCCCATTTTGTATTTCTAAGTAGGTATCTATTACAATAATAGAAAGTGGGTAGTGTGAGAGCTCTCGACACATTTGGAGCTCCCAATAATGATTTTTTGTAATGAAACAATAAATTAAGTAGACTATTATGTTTATTGTAAAATACAGGAGAATGCTGATGGGGTGAAAAAATGTGAGTGCTCTAAATAGGTATTGGTGTTATGAAAACACAGGAAGCGAGGTCCTGAGGTATGGGGGCTGTTTGAGTCAAGCAAAATGGGATCTGGGATAAAATGGCAACAAGCGAGATCCCCAGTATGTGGGGGTTGCCTAAGGCGAACAAAACTGGGACCTAAGCTTGGGGGGTAAAACCAGGGAGCGGAATGTACAGAGCAAATAGTGAAACATGACAAGACTTCTAACAACATAATTGGGCACAATGGGGGCGAAAAGGCTCTAGATAAGACAACAAGGCAAAATGGGGTCTACTGGAGCACTGAAAATCATAAAAAGCATAGGGAAGCTTATCATAGCTCCAAACGACAGATGAGGACACGGAGAGGTTCGATGGGGCTCCAAATATCACACAAAGTCACAAGGTTGCTCATTGAATTGCCCACCGCGGTTGCTTACTGGAGATTTGGAAGCGTCAAAAAAATGCAAGGGGGTTCAACCGGACTTCAAAAGACATTTGCGAGACAATGAGGCTCAGCAATTCAGCATAGCTTGTATAACTAACAACGGGATCAGGCATAGGGGCCAATGGGGCTCTAGATAACAGGAGAAGACAAAATAGTGCCTACTAAAAATCTGCAAGCCATTAGAAAGCATAAAAGAGCTTATCAGAGTTCCAAACGCCAGGGGAAGACACAAGGTCCCAATAGTGCTCCGAAGGAATAAGGCACAAGGTTAAGGTTTCTCATTAAATCGCCCAACGTGGTTGGTTACAAGAGATTTAGGAGCTCCGGGAAAAATGCAAGGGGGCTCAACAGAGCTTCAATAGACATTTATAAGATAAAAGGGCTCAGTAGGGCTTCTAACAACCGAATGAGGCGCAAGGGGGCCAATGAGACTCAAAATTACACAAGAAGGCAAAATGGGGCCTACTGGAATTCTGAAAGCCACAACAGAGCATGGGAGCTCATCAGAGCTCTAATAATAAACGACAGATGAGGACACAAGGAAGCCCGAAAGGGCTCGAAATACCACAGAAAGGCACAAGGATGGTCAATAAATTACCCACAGCGTTGCTTACTAAACCTCTGGAAGCCACAGAAAAATTAATGAGGCTCGATCAGTATTGCTTAAAAAAACATTTACGAAACAAGGGGGCCCAGCTAGGCTTTGACAATGCAGTAAGGCACAAGGGAACACATTGGGGCTCTGGATAACACAAAAAGATGGAATGGGGCCTATTGAAATCCTGTAAGCGTTAAAAACCATAAAGGAGCTTATCAGAGCTCCGATCGACAGATGAGGACAGAAAGGGAGCCCTATGGGGCTCGGACTAAGACGTGAAAGCAAATGACTGCTCACTTAAGCTTTGAAAGTTCCGGAAACCATAAAAAGAAGTTCAGCAGGGTTCCAAAACACATTTAAAAAGCAATGGGGCCATCAGGGCTTCCTTTTTACAACGCAATAAGGCACAAGGAGGGTACTGAGGCTCTGGATAACACTAGATACGGCAAAATAAGGCCTACTTAAATCCTAAAAGCCATAAATACCATTAGGGAGCTCATTAGAGTTCCAAACGACAGATGAGAACATGAGGGAGCCTGCTAGTGCTCCGAATAACAGATGAAGGCACCACAAGGTTGCTACTACAGTTCTCGAAGCCACGAAAAAATGAAAGAGGGCTTCAAAGGGCTTCAAAAAACAATAGCAAAACAAAAAGGCCCAGTATGGCTTCTAACAACGCAGTAAAGCGTTGAGAAGGGGGCCAATGGGGCTCCTGATAACATAAGAGGGCAAAATGGGGGCTAATGAAATCCTGAAAGCCATTAAACATAAGGGAGCTTAATGGATCTCCAAACAACGGATGAGGTCACAAGGGGGCCGACAGAGCTTCTAATAGCATATGAACGCACAGGGTTGCTTATCAAATCGCCGAAAACCATAGAAAAATGCAAGGGGACTCAATAGAGCTTTCAACAACATCGGAGGAGTAAGGGAATTCAATAGGGCTACTAGCAACCCAATAAGGTACAAGGGTGTCCAATGGTCTCTGAATATCATAAGAAGGCTAGAAGTGGCTTACTGAACTCTGAAAGCTTAAAAGCAGTCTTTTTAAAGCTCCAAACGACAAATTTAGACAGAAGAGGACCTAAAGGAGGTTTGGCAGGGTAACAGATGACAGTGAAGGAAAAAAAGGATCCAGTACGCCACAAAAACGCAAAATGGGAATCACTGGGATTCGGCAAAGGGAGTCAGCAGGATTTCAAACGACATTCACTAAACAAAAGGGCCTAGTGGAGCTCCCACCAGCACGAAAAAATTCAAATGAGGCTCACTAAAGTTCTGAAAACGAGGAAAAATGTAAGAGGGCACCTTACAGCTCCAAACAAAAACTGGAAGGGGGCTTACTAGATCTCCAAACTTTACAAAACGATACATACAATAGTGCCCATGAGGGCT
Source organism: Anaspis maculata (assembly GCA_949128115.1). Taxonomy (NCBI): domain Eukaryota; kingdom Metazoa; phylum Arthropoda; class Insecta; order Coleoptera; family Scraptiidae; genus Anaspis; species Anaspis maculata. Next base: position 72,691,654 of record OX421966.1, read on the forward strand.
CTAAATTATTCAAGAAAGCATAAGAAGACTGGAGCTCTAAAAGCAACAAGAAAGCACAATAGGGGCTATTAAAGTTGAGGCAAAAGGCAAAAAAGATTTTGTCCGCGCGACGAATTGTCCGTGTGACCAAATTTTTGGGTCCTATGTGGGCCACGCTCTTATGTGGGCTGGTTTATGCAGATGACGTAATAGACACTGTCGAAGATGGTCATCATGCATGGAACAGAGTCTATCACTACATTGCACGGTGTTAACAGGTGAGTAGGTAATAATTGATGTCTCAGCCATGCAGAGCCTATAGCCAAAGAGACGAATGAGTATGATTGAAATAGGATTGAGTCGAGGTACCACCAGCAAGTTCGAAAGAGTAGAACAGTAGAGTGGCCTCAGATTGACTGACTCATCAAGGATTGGATTCGCCAAAAATTGGTTCTCGCCTGAAGAATCTACAACAAAGAACTCATGGCTACGTGAATCTCATCAATCTTACAAGAAGTGATTGTAAGGACCTCTTCAAATGATCGTAGGGTAGCTAGTAGTTGACGATGAATTTGGCCGTCAACAATTCAAACGGCTTCTGAGACTCCCAATCTGCCGAAGGTTCAGGCGACATCTGCAATGGGGACTATGATGAAGATTCAGTAGGTACAGAATAGGTATTGAAGAAACCTTACCAGATTAATCCAGAGAAACATTTCTGAACGAAGCGAAATCTTACGTCAAAATTTTTTTGTTGACTTTTGTTTTCCTGACGTTTCTAACTTACCTGGTACAGTTATTTGCACACTGCGATAATCAGTATGATCGGTCCTTTCGCGAACGCACGGAGCGTGTAGAACGGCTAACCCGTCTGCTATATAAAAATATGCTGCCGGCAGGTCATCGATAACGGCACTTGCCAATATGCACTTTTTATATCAAGAGTACTCAAGAATTTTGCGCAGTGAATCCAAAATGGCCAAAATGTAAGGAATGGGGTGTGCGTTCTTTCTCGTTACCGCATTTAGCTGCGTATAATCCATACAAAACCGTTGCGTTTCATCCTTCTTTGGCACTAAACATACAGGAGATGACCACGTGGCTTCAGAGGCTCCGACGACACCTAGAGATAACATACGGTCCAATTCTTCTTCGATTAGCTTTCGACGGTGAGGCGAAACTCGATAATATCTCTGTTTAACTCTGAAATCTCAATTTTTTTTATCGATAAAGGTGCGTTCAAAGCTGTGTGCTGAAAGAATACAATCGGAGTTGTCGCGGTTCTGGGCCCCAACAGGCCCTTGTAACTGTTCCACAATTTTTTGGTCATATATTGTGAAGGTGCCAATCTTCAAATAGGCAAAGTTACAAAGAACAGTCATGTGGGAATCATCATCAAAACATTTTCCTTTTCCACTATCCCAGGTCATTATGATCCTATGAATCGTACAGACGTTACCGTTTGGAATGGCCTGAAAGTTGCTATTCATGATATCGCGATGTCATCCGGCAAGATTGTCATATGGACCAATGTCTTGATTCCAAAATGTGTCTCTACGATGGTAAGGCATTTGCAAATGCCTACAGGGTGGTCAAAAATCAAGGAATTCTGTTTTATGAACCAAAATAGGTCGGAACATGAAAATTAATATCACACATACTCCTTATCTGGTGCTTAATGATGTGGAACAAACAATTTTGAGATACCTCAAACTGTTTCTTGAATGTACCTTGATACAAGTGTTACTCATCATAAAAGTAGGGACCTACCTACTGGGTAGGCCTAGCAAAAACCTAACTGTTTTATTTTCCTCGCCAAATATTTGTGATTTCTTCGATTTAAGCAAACTTAGTTTCACTGAAGCTTTGCCCATTTCCAAAAAATTGAAGTTTTGATACTGATAATTAAATGTACCTACAAATGATTGGTCTTCAGAACATGTACCTCTGTGATTGTGTTTAGCTGTAATAAATTATGTAAACCTTGTGTAAACTCTGTGTGATGATGTCGTTGGGGGATGGGAAGTAGAAAAAGGGCAGTTCACCTTATTTGGGAAAGGGTTAAAAGGGGGTAGCCTCATTGCGAAGTTAGGGATCTCTTCTTCAGGTATCTCTGGTGTAAATTAGCTCGCGGAGGTTTAACTGCAAGCTAGAGAATTTGTTTGTTTGGTTAGGTTCAATCAAGTAGCTAGGGTAGGATGGATTAGGGTTAAGTAGACGAACCCATGGAAGAAGAAAGGGTAAAACACTCCACTTTCGGTTTGGGATTGAATTAGGAATCAAATTAATTAGAAGTAGGAAAGTCTCGCAACCTAGATTAGGAATTTAATTTTGTCGTCACTGATTTCTTTGCGAAATAAAAGTCAAGTGTTTTGAGAATGTTGCATTGTGATTAATTTTGATTGTCTGTTCTTTCCACTTTTATAAAAGAACTTGTGGGTTTCTCAGTTGAGAGGTGATAAGGGCTCAGGGTCCTTTGGGACTTGCTGAGACGAAAGACTGAACGACGACGAGTAAGCAAAATTTGACGGTACGTATGGCACAATAAGTAAAGGGTTAACTGCGATACGGTTTTTATTCAATTCTTGTAATGACGTACCATGGGGGGAAGGGGCGAATGCCAAGGGCAATCAGTACAATATGAAAGTAAATTCTACCAAAGCATCGAGCTCTTGTCAGCTCTGTAAGATCTGCTTTATTCCATGCATATTGTGAATCAATTTATCATTTGTCACCATACTATTTAGATTGTATTCATATTTTTGAACTCAACCTGCACAACAATGCAGGTGTTGGTTCACTCAAATGTAAAAGTGTCCCTTTGTTTCGATTTAAACAGCTCAAATTACGGCCTTTGAACTCGAAACGCGACAAATCGCATTTTAAGCTTTCCTTTGATCAAAGAAACAACCCCCTGGTCATCCAAGCAAAAACGGCGTAACTGCCGATCCGTGAAATCGTTTTTTACGCAATATTTATGAACGCGAGACAATTTCTTCGAATACAAAGAAGCTCGTTCATTTTAAACCTCTTCTAATTTCCAGCCAACCTCATCAATTTTACAACAAATCACCCATTAAGAAGATCATAAACTCTCTAACGAAACTATCTTCCACTATCTCCTCCGCCTGTTTATCCTAACAAGTTCTCTCCGCTGCTGCCAGCAACTAATTGTTTAATTACAGTCGGGTTGACATGTATGCCAAGTATTAAAACTTGGTTTGGATACACACAACCAGGCAAGGGCAATAATCATTCTGGAGGCTGCCTGCCGTTTATGATCGAATCATACTTCGCGTACACACCGACACACGCGCTCGCCCCCCGTACACCTAACCGGGAGTTTGCGGATATCAAAATGATTAATTAAATTGGATATTAACAGGGCCGGGTCTGAGGGTTATAGGAGAGAGAGTGTACAAACGTGCCTGCGGCGACGAGGCAAAACTTGCGCGAAGTGCTTTGCCGCACACAGTTTCTGATTATTATTATTTCGTTGTCAGAACGCCGCCAATATTGACGATGTGTGTAGCTGCACAGTTTAGGGTAAACACAAAAATAGTACTGTTGTTCAAAAGTATCTTTCATACTGTACCAAGCTCCGAGTACCTTTCTAGCTCGAAACAGAGACACCGTGAACTTTCAAGTTCAATTACGCTTGCTGAGTCTCATTAGCAGCGGTGAGATAGGTCGTAGCTACAAGTCCAACTTTTCTTCAATTTCTCATCAGCGGTGGGATATCTTGTTGCCAAAAATTGACTTTTTCTTTTCTTTTCAGTTATCATTGTCGAGCAAGCTCTTGGATTTGCACATTTTTCGCTTGATCGGTGTACCGGCATAGTTTCAAGTTGAACAATGCTTGCTCTATACAAACGACCTATTGGTGGCAGCGGTGGGATGGCGGTTACAAGCTCAACTATTTTCCAAAACCTCTTCTTAATACCATTTTTTTTTTAGCCGGTACTCCTTCTGTCTTATCAGTGAGACCCCGTATATTCAAGTTATCATGCTTGTTGCGCACAAAAGTCTCATTGGTAGCAGAGGTGGGATATTTCGTAGCTACAAGAAAAAACTTTTATTCTAGATCTTTTGGAATCGAAGGAGTTTTTGAGTTTGTTCCTTTCTCGTCCAATCAGTGACACAGCATATTTTCAAGGTTGATTACGATAGCTGGTGAATACGATACCAGCTTGAAAACGACCGGTTTGTAGCAGCAGTGGAATAGCTTTTGGTTACGTTATCAACTCTTCCATTTCTCTACCAAGTTCTCTTTCCATTTTTTTTTACGAAAGAAGTGCTTGAGTAGATACCCTCCTTTCCCGGGCAGTGACATCGCATTGCTCAAAGTTGAATCAGGCTTGCTACATACAATTGAAGTGTTCATCACCACGTGCCAGCGGCACAAGATTCTCATTGACCTAATATACAGGATCTCCAAAGAATGCGTGCGAAACATTCAGCCACAAAATCGTTGGATCATGTTGACAGTAGGTGTAAAGTTTTTTTTTAATTCCACTTTTTTGCTCTGTCACTTGTCACTCAGCTTTTGAACCGCTATGGCTAGTGGGATTTTCCATAAATTTGTCTTGTAAGTAGACGATGAATCAAACCATTGGTCTGCCAAATCACACTTTAACGCGCCAAGCCGTTAATGCATCAATGGCAAAAAACATGAACTTTGATATACTTAATTCGTATGAAACACTTACATTGGTGACAGCGGTGTGATAGCTTGAGCCTTGTCTTTTGATTTACGAGATGCAAAGTGATTTAAGAGTACTCTTTTCTATTTTCTTAAATGAAATTGACACTTTTGTTGAGGATGGAGACAATGTCTGATTTTCAGATGAATTCGTATGGAACTGTTGCATTGTGGGCAGCGATGGAATGGCGTAATTTTTATATTTCCATTCACGAGATAAAGAGTGATCTATGGGTACTCTCTCATACAGGGTGATTCACAACTTATGAATTTTCTTTCAAGGGGTTATGGGGCCCCAAAAACTTGACTTCATGTGCTTGAAAATGATTCAAAAAGCTATATGGTTTACGAGGAAAAAAATAATGAGAATTTGCCAAACATACTCGTATGTGGGACTAATGGGTTTATTTTTTCATCTGTTGATGAGACAAACGATTCAACAATAGTTCAACGATAAGCGAAAATGTTTTTATGTAAACACTCCTCCTTTAGCAATAATCGGAGGTAAAAATAAATAATTTGTCAGTATCAACCTCAACTGATGATGCCTCGACTTACTCCCTTTTCTCGTCTCTTTGTCCATTACATAAGGTAAGGACCCTTATGTTTGATTGATGATCGCAATTATCCACTCGGGTTACCTATCTAACTGTATTTGTACACGCTACTTGTAAATTTTAGTTGAATAGGTGATAATAATGGTCAACTAACGTCATTCTTGACAATAATTCTTTTTTATCGATCAACCATTATTGAGTATGTTTGTTTCCATAGTACCAGATTAGAATTATCCACGTGAGGCATTGCATCGGCGATCTCCCCAAAATTTTCTTCGATGTTGAGTTCGGATAAGCCAATACTTCAGGATTTTTTTTTCAACTTTTTTCCCTCAGAAATAGTTTTTTTAGCACATCCTGAGCTCACCCGTGGAAGGAAATTCACAAGTTGTAAATCACCCTGTATTTTCGTACATGAAAATGGTACTATTGTTTCAGATAAAGACATCGGATAATTTTGAGATGAATCTGTGGGGAACTGTTGCATTGGTGGCAGCGGCGGGATAGCTGGAATCTTGTATTCTTATTCACGTGATAAATAGTGATTAAAAAATGCTTTGTCTATTTTCTTACAAGAAAATTGTGTTATTATTCTAGATTAGTACAACGGATAATTTTTATATGAATTCATATGAGACTGCCACATTTGTGACAGCGGTAGGATGGATTGAATTCTGTATTTCCATTACCGGGATGAACAGTGATTCGTGAATACTCTTTTGAATTTTTTCACGGGAAAATGGTATAATTGTTCAAGATAAAGAACACGGATGATTAGAAAATAAATCCTCACTGTTGCATTGGCGGCAGCGGTGGGATAGCTCGACCTCAGTTTTTTCCTATAACGAGTTTGAGAGAGATTTGTGAGTAGTTTTTCCACTTTCTTATACGAAAATGGTATAACTGTTGCAAGATGGAGACAATGTTATGAGATGGATTGATTCATATAGAACTGTTGCATTGGTGGCAGCGGTGGAATAGCTTGAATTTTGTGTTTTCATTCACGAAATAACAAAATTGATCCGTGAGTATTGTCTCCTATTTTCACACATTGGAACGGCACTATTGTTCAATATGAAGACAAAGGATGATTCCGAGATGAATTTGTATTAAATTGATGCTTTGGTGGCAGCGGTGGGATAGCTTGAGATTTGGTTTTGTTTGTAAAAACTCTTCAATTTCGTTCGTCGAATATAGTACTGCTGTATCTCTCCAACTTAACACTGACAGATTGGCAGCGGATGGGTTTTTACATCAGTTTGACAAGCAATTGTTACATTAGTGGCAGCGGTGGGATACCTGCTAATGAAATTTCATGGATTTTCTTGTGAGAACTCTTCTGTTATCTTCCATGAAGTTCTTGTTTATCACAATATGGAATGGTAACAGTTTTTGATTCAATTGAATAATACCGGACTGTTACATAGACGGTAGCGATAAAGCAACTGTGTGTCTCGCATTTGATTTCTATTTGCAAGCTTTTTTCTTGACAAAAAGTTCTTGTGTTCTCGAATAAGAGTGATTTGGTAGTGATAATGGAAAATAAGCATAAGCATTTGCTTGGATTTCATAGGCGTTGCTGGGGAAAGTCTGCTTAGCAACTCCTCAAAAACCTAAGCTCATGCTTATGCTTATACTACCCATTATGACATGGGGTTTATTCATCTACCTCAAAAAGGTACAAAGTTCTAGCAGCGGTGGGATAGCTTCAGATTTTTTTTCCAAGATATCTCTCAATCATCCGACAAGTTCTTAAATTTATATCATTTTGCTCAGCCAGTGTAACCGCATAGTTCCAAGTTGAATTATGCTTGTTATATACAAAAGTCTCATTTGTGACAGCGGTGGGATAGCTAAGCTTCGTTATATCTTTCACGTATCATTCATCATTTTTATCATTTCAACGTATCATTTCAAGCAAAGAAAACTTTGTATCAATAGCTTGAGGCCTCGTTCCGATGGCTGTCGCTCAGGTGGAGACTGTCGGACTTGTTCTGCAAGAACTCATAATTCTCTCCCGCATTCCAAGTAACCTTTTCAAGGGAGTTTATCAACGAATAGTTCAGATTCATCCAAGCAAAGCTGTTCCTTCTCTTGCGGCAATTCCAAGTCAAATTTGCATTTGTGACCAAATATAGAACCAGCCAAAGGTCCGTTGGTTCCGGCATTCTGGATGAATTACGGTCAAGTTATACTTCCTACTGCTGTGGTTGATGTCTCTGGCACTCCGCCTAATTCGTCTGTTGCCAGAGCTCTCCCAGACAGCGGTTCCACGTGCAACGTGATTAAACATCTTTGCGACAAATTAAATCTAAGAAGTAACCCAGCTTGTGTTTCGATTTCTGGAACCGGCAATGTAACTTCTGTTTCCGATAAAATATGCAAGTTATATGCTAAGTCCAGAAACACAACCCTCAAGAAAAAGATTTCTTGCTTGGTAGCTCCCTAGATTTTTTCGCACATACCTTCAATCGAGGTAAATTATAATTGCCTCTAAATACCTCCAGGCATAGTTTTATTGCGCATCCAAAGATAGCTTGTATGATAAAAAAGGATATGTACGATTGTACGTTGACTATGTCATAATGGGAGCGGCTCGGGCTCACTTGTGTCCTCAAGTGTAGTTTAGAGCCTGAGATGGACCCTAATTGGCCCACTTATGTTTTTATTGGCTTACAGAGTACCAGTGAGCCCCCTTTTTCCCTTCATTATAATGTAAAGCTCCAATGGGCTCCCTTGTGTCTTCAGTATCGGTATTCTAAAATTGATTGGTTTTTCGTCCTCCAATGTGCCTTTGTTGCCGTCCTTGAAGATTATTGTCCATAATGTGGTATATCCTGGTCACGGCACCATTTCTGTAGTGTAACCCCGTTTTTGATGTTGGCAGTGATCGTTGCTGTTTCTTACCTCCCTCACGTCGTTTACATTTTACCTACGATGTGTTGAGTTCTTACTCGAGATAAGAATGTGTCGTTGGGGATGAGGTTTGATTCTTGAATGAAATGCAAGCAAAATGAATGTTTATTGAAAATTAATTGCAAAGTTTTAAATGAATTTGTTTCTTTTCTCAAAACACCTCACAACAAGAAATCGACTGTAATAAAATGACACAACATGGATGAAGAACAACAAAACACAAACAAATGAAACAAGGAAAATCATGAATAATTATTTAGACAATGCAGAAATTCACATCAATTAAATGAACACAAAATCAGATTAACAGAACTAAACAAGAAATCATGGAACATGGTCAACTGGCAATTAATTCGCCAAGGAAAAGTGACGTATTCGCTGACAGGCACACATGGGAAGAACACGTCAAATAAACCCCTGCGTATAGCCTGGTTAATTGCTGGAAAATTCCTTCCCTAATGATCTGAACAAAAGTCGAGTGTGAATGTGTCATGATGAAATGACAGAGAAGTCGCTCCAGTGATGCATTGATCAAGTCAGCGTGAATCGGTGCTTGAACCTCTTTGAAAATTTGTTTCGTTTAAAAGTTATTCACGTAACAACAGAAGGGAACTCGCTCAGCAATTGAATTTTCCACTTTACAAACAAAAGAAGTCAAATTGATAGATAAGTGAACAATAAAGAAATGATCGGTAAACAAGTTGATGAATCAGCAAGAGACAAATGATGAGTGGAGACCGGATTCTAGGCGAAATGCCTTTCTGTTTCTGTTTTAGGCATGTACACGAGACTTCGAATCAAATATTAACGTTGGAATAAATATCGATGAATAAAACTTTTGACACCCTTTTGTTTTTGCCTAATGCCTAAAATTGGCAAAATCGGATTTACTGTCCTAAAAAGACGTTTTTAACGGCGTAAAATAGGCTTTTTTGATTTTTTGGTGGAAATGATCCACCAAATGTAAGAAAAATATCCATTTTTTGATTTGTTCTATTCAAACTGTGAGAGTAAATTGATTTCAACACTAATATTAGCTTATTTACCTCAATTCGTTTGGAAATGTATTTGGCATTCATTTAAAAATGTATTTAGCCTATATTGCCTATTTTAGGTTGCTGGCGTGAAGTACAGCTTCTATTCACCTAAAAAATGTGAACGCCTCAATGTTCACTTTTCAACGGCTTGATATCTAGTTTTGTCGCAGGGACAGGATTCTAGGCAAAATGGCTTCTGGTTTCTGTTTTGGTTATTTGATTTGCACGAACCTTTGAAATATTATAGAGGTAGCTGTGTTGAAAGAGATTGCGTTTCGCATCCCTTTGTTTTAAGTCTAATTTACCTAAAATCAGAAAAACTTGGATTTACTGCCCGATAAGTGCTTTTTAACGGCCTACATTAGGTTTTTTCTATGTCACGGTTGAAATGATTCACAATGTCGTGAAAAACATCCGTTGTTTTAGTTGTTCCCTACAAAAATGTCTCGACACCAATTGGTAGGTACTTTATGCAACAAGTACGCAATATAAATCCTTAGCGGATAAATCCGCATGTATGTTTAGGGACGAGGCGGTAGCCGAGTATTCCTGAAAGCGGATGAGCCGCTGAAGCAATTTGTCTTTATATTGGCCATAGTGACGTCGATGCCTGTTCTGAAACAATGCAACTACACAAATAAACTGCTAAATGAACAATGCAAATACCTTGACAGCATCTACAGTTTGCAAAATTTGTGTTTCGCGGACTCAAAGCAGTCCGTGAAATGACTATCTTAGCGAGACAATACTAGAAAAATCATTAATTATTTTCATTACATAAGAAAAATATTTTCGGCCTATTTTGCCTATTTTAGCTCGTCAAGGCCTAAAGCGTCCTAAAACTGAGGTTCTATATGCCTGAACATGTGTCCTAATTTCCACTTTTTGATGGCCTAAAATCCGGTCTCTAATGATGAGTAAACAAGTGGATGAATAAACAAGACACAAATGATGAGTGATGGTGTTGGTAAATAAACAAGAGACAGGTGAGAGATAAAATAAGTTGGTCATACTCTTATTGAGCAAACGGAAAATAGAAGTATCTATAACGCATTCGCCCGAAATTCCCCAGAAGTTACTCATCACAAACCCCACAGATACATACTTACATACAAAACAGAACAATGGTTAGTAAACAGTAATCACATACAAGAAAATAACAGTAAGTACAAGAAAATCGACTCGAGCCAACCTGTGGCCCGCTCTTCGTCGTTTTACATAATTTCACCCCCAAATAAGAGAAGATTAGTAGACTCATCAAGGCAGATTCATACGATCAGGTGGACCCACCCCCAGGACACGGAGAAGCGTGCAAGTCTTCTTTACTTCGTTTACTTTCAGGTATAACCCGACAACGAACAATGAGAGTGGATGAATCATCAAAAGTACAGTTCTCTACTTGACGGCTGATTTTGGCATACCAGAGTTTTTTTTTGTCATGTTAATGTTTGTGACGTAACTTGTGGAAAGAGACCATAATGAAACCTCAAAATATGCGTGACAGCGCAGTTTGGAGGCCACGTCATGAGTGCACAAAGTGCACACCCACTAGATTACGGCTTTTGCCATCAAAACTGAGATCATTTGGGTAGTAGATGAATTACACAAAATTCAAAGCAGTGCGAAGCACCTTGATTTTGGAGGGAGGAAAACTGCGGGTCATGCAGGCCCGTTGAGAACGAAGAGAACAAATAATTCCGGGTTATGTACAATTTTGCGGACAAAATATGTATCAAAATGCATGATTTGGTGAGTGGGTAGAAATCGAAATTACGATACAATAATCAGTGAAAACTAATCTTAAATACGTGAAAACAACGCACACCGGAACACTGAAAATCACGTGTTCTTCACCACAACTGATTCTCTTCTCTCTGTCCGCGGCTGCCGCTCGTGTGCCAGCGCCATCTCTCTCTCCCATCGGCAAACGCTACGAACGTCAACGACCGTACCTACTTCAGGTACCAACGTTCAAACAAAACAAAGGGGAAATACCACAGTAAGGTCATTGAAGCGGCTCGCGTTTGATTTTGGAAGCGATGGCTTATAGAATATGTGGGAGAATTACAAACCTGCACCAAGTGGCAGCATCCCACTTCCAATCTACAACCAGCGCGAATGCTATTTTTGTGAAAAAAAAATTCAAGCTCCGAGAACTGGGTCAAATTGTGGAAGTTTATTCCGGCCTTGATGGCATCAACAGAGTGGCCCGTGTAAAGACCAGTAGTCGACGACGAGATGCCGAACATGCAACATACGATAGTAGTGAACAGTCAGTAATTACAGTTTGTTTATGTGTTTCCCGCCTATGGTCCTCCGAGTCCCCAAACATCTAGCTCAGAATTCGAACATTTCAGCTGTTATTACAGAAAAAAAAAGCCGAAATATCAATCATGACGTGGCTTTCGATAGCCGGAAGCTCAAGTTCTATAGCGATCCTTTCTATGTGCTGTTCCAAAAAGGATCCTTCCAAGAAATCGTGAGAACGTTACAAAGCCGCAGCCCTTTTGCGAACTCTTTGCCGGCGAGCCGCCGATGACAATCCCCCTCCAGTTATTAAAAGGGGTCTCCGGAATTATTCGTACAAACCGAATTGTTAAACCCAGAGCCAATTAGCGGCGTTGTGCTAGCCTAACGAACGAGTCGTTAGCCATCTCTCCCTCCTTCTGCGACACGGAATTCGAGTATTTCAATTCGAAACGCGCTCCTACGTTCCGGGGGCCGCAGCCCGACGACGTCGCCGGGCCGTGCCGTTTATTATTACAACTAACTATCCGGCGGTATCATGGAAACAATTTGGAAATTGCGCTGCCGCCGGAGAGTTGAGAGTTTTCTCTCTCTCTTGGCCAACTTCATTATAAACGCGGGCGGAAAGTTGTACGAGGTAAAGGTGGAGGCGCATACTTTCGGAGCTTGCCGCGCGGAGCACATTTTTGAGACTCTTCAACAAGGAGCTGATCGTCTTCGAGAGATCGATGGCTGCCGAGCTATATCCTGCAAGTAATCCGGGCTCCGCTGCAATAATTATGCAGGGCATGGGTGAGTGTGCTCTGCCGGTGATCAAAGAGCTTGCGCCCAGCTTAATTACAGGTAGAGTTCATTAGTGATGCGTCCAAAGTAGACGTTTACCTTGAGCACAGGGTGTAGCGTGTGAATCGTCTGGAAAGCTGGTTTCTGCACACTTGTGTGATTGAATATTTGATCACCAAGTAACTTTTGCTCTTGAATAGGTCGCGGGAACAAAAATGGCTGCCTAAAGCTGGGCATATGATATGATGGTATCTTCACCAGTGCTTGATAATATCATTTTCTTTGGTTGTAATAAATACAAGGATAAATTATCGAAGATGTGTCGCTGTATTAAAAAAAATGATACGCTGAACTCAAGATTTGGCTGAGTAATGAGTAAAAACGAGCGAATCTCAATTGCGCTACTTTGGCACCCCCCAATGCGCAAACGCGGGCAAGAAGCTGGCAAGAGGCGCTTCGTTCTCGGCTTCGTTGTGCCGGCGTGCCTGCAACGTTGCCATAGCGGGTGTCAGGGTGACGGTTATGTTTCCGCGACCTATTGTGATTGCCCAGCCAATTTGACCTATAACTAATCCTTCATTTTATCACAGAGTTGCAAAAAGCTTCACTGCGTGACTGTAGAGAATGAGAAAGAGGAATTCGGTAGTCGCAAGAAACCAAGTAGCAGGAGCTGTTGAGAGTTATTTTTGAAAATAAGCTAACGACGCTGATGGAGAAAGTCATGCAATGGAAACTCATACTTTAGCTCGAGTGAAAATATGTTTTATTTTTCTTGTTTGGAAGAGCAAACAGTAGTTTATACACCAAGGGACTGGAGTGAGTTTCTATTCCCGCAGGTGAAGCTTCCTTTCGTCGTATTGACTCGTGAAATTCTAGTGGTTGCAGACTCGATGTGCCGTTTCGTAGAGATGATGGTGTACTTTGCAATGGTAGGATCATGATTGTTGGATAACGCTTATAATGTTCTAATTTGTAGTTTTTTTATGGTTCCCTCCCCTAAGCTAACAATCTATAAAAACTCTTTCGGGAACTTCACAGGTATTCACAGTTAGAGTAGCTGAGTAATGTATATGTATTGTGTCGTGATGTGTTTGTCCTATCTCCAGCACTTGGAAAGTTGAAAAAAAGTTCAAGAGATCACTTCGTTCTCTTTCGGGCATCTTTCCTCGTTCAGCTAAGTGTCTCTCTGTCCCTAACCAGTTGTCCCTCATCGTTCAAGATTGATGGGCCGGCGTGCTCACCCAGACATGGTTCCCTTTTACCATAAGCCGGAGAGAGAGATGGCGCTGGCACACGAGCGGCAGCCGCGGACAGAGAGAAGAGAATCAGTTGTGGTGAAGAACACGTGATTTTCAGTGTTCCGGTGTGCGTTGTTTTCACGTATTTAAGGTTAGTTTTCACTGATTATTGTATCGTAATTTTGATTTCTACCCACTCACCAAATCATGCATTTTGATACATATTTTGTACGCAAAATTGTACATAACCCGGAATTATTTGTTCTCTTCGTTCTCAACGGGCCTGCATGACCCGCAGTTTTCCTCCCTCCAAAATCAAGGTGCTTCGCACTGCTTTGAATTTTGTGTAATTCATCTACTACCCAAATGATCTCAGTTTTGATGGCAAAAGCCGTAATCTAGTGGGTGTGCACTTTGTGCACTCATGACGTGGCCTCCAAACTGCGCTGTCACGCATATTTTGAGGTTTCATTATGGTCTCTTTCCACAAGTTACGTCACAAACAATAACATGACAAAAAAAAACTCTGGTATGCCAAAATCAGCCGCCAAGTAGAGAACTGTACTTTTGATGATTCATTCACTCTCATTGTTCGTTGTCGGGTTATACCTGAAAGTAAACGAAGTGAAGAAGACTTGCACGCTTCTCCGTGTCCTGAGGGTGGGTCCACCTGATCGTATGGATCTGCCTCGTTGAGTCTACTAATCTTCTCTTATTTGGGGGTGAAATTATGTAAAACGACGAAGAGAGGGCCACAGGTTGGCTCGAGTCGATTTTCTTGTACTTACTGTAATTTTCTTGTATGTGATTACTGTTTACTAACCATTGTTCTGTTTTGTATGTAAGTATGTATCTGTGGGGTTTGTGATGAGTAACTTCTGGGGAATTTCGGGCGAATGCGTTATAGATACTTCTTTCTTCCGTTTGCTCAATAAGAGTATGACCAACTTATTTTATCTCTCACCTGTCTCTTGTTTATTTACCTACACCATCACTTATCATTTGTGTCTTGTTTATTCATCCACTTGTTTACTCATCATTAGAGACCGGATTTTAGGCCATTAAAAAGTGGAAATTAGGACACATGTTCAGGCATATAGAACCTCAATTTTAGGACGCTTTAGGCCTTGACGAGCTAAAATAGGCAAAATAGGCCAAGAATATTTTTCTTATGTAATGAAAAGAATTAATAATTTTTCTAGTATTGTCTCGCTAAGATAGTCATTTTACGGACTGCTTTGAGTCCGCGAAACACAAATTTTGCAAACTGTAGATGCTGTCAAGGTATTTGCATTGTTCATTTAGCTGTTTATTTGTGTAGTTGCATTGTTTCAGAATAGGCATCGACGTCACTATGGCCGATATAAAGACAAATTGCTTCAGCGGCTCATCCGCTTTCAGGAATACTCGGCTACCGCCTCGTTCCTAAACATACATGCGGATTTATCCGCTAAGGATTTATATTGCGTACTTGTTGCATAAAGTACCTACCAATTGGTGTCGAGACATTTTTGTAGGGAACAACTAAAACAACGGATGTTTTTCACGACATTGTGAATCATTTCAACCGTGACATAGAAAAAACCTAATGTAGGCCGTTAAAAAGCACTTATCGGGCAGTAAATCCAAGTTCTTCTGATTTTAGGTAAATTAGACTTAAAACAAAGGGATGCGAAACGCAATCTCTTTCAACACAGCTACCTATATAATATTTCAAAGTTCCGTGCAAATCAAATAACCAAAACAGAAACCAGAAGCCATTCTGCCTAGAATCCTGTCCCTGCGACAAAACTAGATATCAAGCCGTTGAAAAGTGAACATTGAGGCGTTCACATTTTTTAGGTGAATAGAAGCTGTACTTCACGCCAGCAACCTGAAATAGGCAATATAGGCCAAATACATTTTTAAATGAATGCCTAATACGTTTCCAAACGAATTGAGGTGAATAAGCTGATATTAGTGTTGAAATCAATTTACTCTCACAGTTTGGATAGAACAAATCAAAAAATGGATATTTTTCTCACATTTGGTGGATCATTTCCACCAAAAAATCTAAAAAGCCTATTTTACGCCGTTGAAAACGTCTTTTTAGGACAGTAAATCCGATTTTGCCAATTTTAGGCATTAGGCAAAAACAAAAGGGTGTCAAAAGTTTTATTCATCGATATTTATTCCAACACTAATATTTAATTCGAAGTCTCGTGTACATGCCTAAAACAGAAACAGAAAGGCATTTTGCCTAGAATCCGGTCTCCACTCATCATTTGTCTCTTGCTATCTATCAATTTGACTTCTTTTGTTTGTGAAGTGGAAAATTCAATTGCTGAGCGAGTTCCCTTCTGTTGTTACGTGAATAACTTTTAAACGAAACAAATTTTCAAAGAGGTTCAAGCACCGATTCACGCTGACTTGATCAATGCATCACTGGAGCGACTTCTCTGTCATTTCATCATGACTCATTCACACTCGACTTTTGTTCAGATCATTAGGGAAGGAATTTTTCAGCAATTAACCGGGCTATACGCAGGGGCTCATTTGACGTGTTCTTCCCATGTGTACCTGTCAGCGAATACGTCACTTTTCCTTGGCGAATTAATTGCCAGTTGACCATGCTCCATGATTTCTTGTTTAGTTCTGTTAATCTGATTTTGTGTTCATTTAATTGATGTGAATTTCTGCATTGTCTAAATAAATATTCATGATTTTCTTTGTTTCATTTGTTTGTGTTTTGTTGTTCTTCATCCATGTTGTGTCATTTTATTACTGTCGATTTCTTGTTGTGAGGTGTTTTGAGAAAAGAAACAAATTCATTTAAAACTTTGCAATTAATTTTCAATAAACATTCATTTTGCTTGCGTTTCATTCAAGAATCAAACCTCATCCCCAACGACACATTCTTATCTCGAGTAAGAACTCAACACATCGTAGGTAAAATGTAAACGACGTGAGGGAGGTAAGAAACAGCAACGATCACTGCCAACATCAAAAACGGGATTACACTACAGAAATGGTGCCGTGACCAGGATATACCACATTATGGACAATAATCTTCAAGGACGGCAACAAAGGCACATTGGAGGACGAAAAACCAATCAATTTTAGAATACCGATACTGAAGACACAAGGGAGCCCATTGGAGCTTTACATCATAATGAAAGGAAAAAGGGGGCTCACTGGTACTCTGTAAGCCAATAAAAACATAAGTGGGCCAATTAGACTCCATCTCAGGCTCTAAACTACACTTGAGGACACAAGTGAGCCCGAGCCGCTTCAATGGCCTTAAAGACAATAATCTTCATGGACGGCAACGAAAGCACATTGGGGGACGGAAAACTAACCAATTTCCGACCAATCAGAAAGTATGAGCAAGGGAAGAAAATTCGTTTGGATCGTTGGACAAAGAAGACAACAGACGGGAATTCAGGATGGTTTCGATTTGATGAAAAAGCGTACTGTACTCTTCATACGTGAAGTTTTTGCTTCTCAAATGGTTTTGCAACCACGGATGTTCGCCTCCCACAGCCCGCCAAAATGGGGCGGATGCTGGAAAATGGAAATCAATATATGATGAAGATATAGACAAACAAAATCAAGGATATGATAAAGAATCTGAGAAATCTCGGACAATATCGGTTTTTTTTGCTACCGGCTTGTCGCAGGATGGAGCAATCGACAAATTGAGAGAGTCGCACTGGACATTCCATAACAGCCCCAGGATTTTGTTTTTTTTTTTATCATAACACGACAGCATCTTGGGATGAGTCGGGTTACAGAATATCCCAGCCAAAAATACTCCAGTCAAAAATATTCCGGCAATAATATCGCAACCAAAAATATCCCCGCGACAAAATATCCCATGCCAAAACTATCCCCGCCAAAATATTCCTGCGACAAAATGTCCCAAGCCAAAAATATCCCTGTCAATAATGGCCCAGCCAAAAAGACCCCACTCAAAAATATCCCCATGACAAAATTTCCCAATATGAAAATATCGTGAGGAGAGGAGACAGCTCTTCAGCCACCGGATCTAGGAAAAAACGTCCCCCGCAAAACGTCCCCGGGAAAAATGTTCCCCACAATACGTCTCGTGGAAATTACGTCCCCGAAAAGAAAACGTCTCAAGGAGAAGACGTCCCAGGGAAAACACATCCCCAGGAAAATATCCTTGGGAAAAAAAGTTCCCCGGAAGGAACGTCCCTGTAGTGGGGTCGGTACATATTAAAAAACGGTACTATACGGCATTCAATGATACAGAAAATTCCTTTTGCATGAATCTTCTACAAGGTCTATCGAACGATATTAGGAGGGGAAGCACAAAAGCTTCACCTTAGGGGGGCCGCAGGGGGCCCTGTCAAGTTGACGGTCCAAGAACCCCTACCAAACCATCTTTCAATTTCGTTGTATCACTCAAAGGGGGATGATGTGACTCCATTGTGAATCTCAATGGCATTGGTCGCCATGTCTCCTGGATACATCTACGCCAGGGGGGACTTGTCATCAGTTGCAGACCATCCTGCCGAATTTAACGATGTTCTTGAATCCAGGATTCGACCACGGACAAGTTTCTGAGAGCTTGTTTTCGAGAAACCGCCGTTTGAGGATATGATCAAAGGATGGCGCCACCGTCACAACCACCTCATGGAAAGTATTTCATCTGCCGTAAGAGATGTTGAGGATGTTTAGCGAGTTACTTTTATATTGGGCAGGGGGGGACGGAGCAGGCATTACGTACGTTTTGGTAGTTATTGCTACTCCTGAACTCTTCTCGTGTTGAATCTTGAACGTTCATCATTTTTCACAATTTCCATTTTCCAAAACTGATAGAAAATTCAGACTCTTCCAAATCCGATTGCCATTCGAGACTTGAACGAATTCCAATTCTGCGTGTTTTTATACTTTTCAAATCTAAGTGATAAAAAATCTTACGTAATGCTCCAAATTCGCGTTGCCTTCTCTGGACTTGATCCATTTTTGATTTTTCCCTTTTCATCCTTTTCGCGACGACTGATAGACAATTTTCTTACTCCGTGATCCTTCTTCTGGACTAGGACAAATTTCCGTGTTCCAATCTTTTCTTTGTTTCGCCCAATCCCCTAAAATCCCCTTAAAGTCAAGGCCACACCCCGACGCCAGAGGCACTGCGCCCCCCCAAGCTTCTCCCTCCTCTTTTCAGCTAAGACCATACGCCGACGCTGGGGACTTGATTTCTGCACCTTCACCTTTCGTCCTTAACTAACTCTAAATTGTTATCCGCTTATAATACTTCCACCGGACGTTGCTCTATTGGCTAGTCCTTATATTCGCTGAGTAGGTAAAATACCTACATCGAAGACCTTTTGGAAAGAGCTCGCGCTACCATTTTAGATTCCTTGTCCGGAATAAGAATACTCACGAGATACTTTGATAAATCGCATATTACTGTAAGAGCATATTTATATCCGTCGATGGACACCGGAAGTGGTCCAATTGTATCAATTATCAAAAGCTCAGATACCTTTTGTGGTGTTGGTGTGATAGTTAATTTTTCTGAACCTCCTTTTATAGGTTTATTTAACTTGCATGACTCGCAATTTCTTATGAAACTTACCAAATTTTTCTCCATGTTTCTCCACTTGAAATACAATTTCAATTTCGACAACATTCTTTTGGAGCCCGCATGACCCCCAAGTAGTGAATCATAATGAAATATTTTGGAAATTTCTTCTCTGTCGTGGTGATATGGCTTTTGTTTTCAACCCTTCCCAACACCGAAAACGAGCTGGACTTCAGGCGGGTGTTCTGATGTTTTATTCCGTGATTTGCCCTCAAACGTGAACGGCATACGACTGCGGATGCCGGAGTTCGGGTGTCAATACAAGTTGGTTCCCGAGGAAAGCCCTTCTGAAACAGTACTGGTTTCGAAAACTTTTAGGTCGCTTTGAACATCAAAATGTAAAACTCTTCCTGAAATATAACTTAAATAATAAACTTAAATTCTGAGTCAGTAATTGACGCGACCGAAATTGCAGAAGGTGTGCATGTAGCACGCACCATGATTTCTCCTAACGACGCAAAAATTTTATTTGTCAACACTCCAAATAAAACAGTTCTTATTGATAAACCAAAGCTGACAATGCGTCTGCTTTTAGAATTTCACATACGTTGCGTGAGAACGATGAATCAGGACACACGTTCCAAGACAATTTTATTTAAATTTGAAAAAGATATGCTGCTCTATGTTCAAGATAAATTATTTGCCCTTTGCGAGAAATTTTCAGATATTTTTGCTTTAAAGGAGGATATATTAACATATAAAAACTTTTACGAACAGGAACTTACGTCAACAGATAAAACATCGTCTACATAAAACCATACAGACTGCCACAATCGCGAAAACAAGAAGTGAAAAGGCAGGTAGAATTATTGAAAAAAAAGACTTGATAGAAGCGAGCAAGTCACCTTTCAATTCTTCATCAATACTCGTCCCCAGAAAAGCAGAAGACTCTAATGAGTAAAAATGGCGTTTGGTCGTTGATTTCGGGCAAGTTAATAAAAAACTGGTACAAGATAAATTTCCATTACCAAGAATTGAGGCGATCCTAGATGAATGAGGTAGGGCCAAATGGTTCTTGGTTACTGACCTAATGGCCGGATTTCATCAAATCCCGTTAAAAAAAAACTCACAAAGTCTCACATCTCTTTCGTTCAAAGGTGCTTCATACAGATTCAAAAGATTGCCCTTCGGTTTGAATGTGTCATGTAACAGTTTTCAGCGTATGATGACAATGGCATTTTCGGGTCTACCACCCGATGTGACGTTTTTGTACGTTGATGATGTTATAATCACAGGGTGTTCAGAAAGGCATCATTTACAAAATCTCAGAAAAGTTTTTGAAGTATGCAGGAGTGGCAATTTGAAGTTAAATCCTAATAAATGTCAATTTTTTGGAAATCAGGTCACATGTTTGAGTCATACTATTCCAGACAAAGGAGTCCTACCTGACTCAGCAAAATTCGATGCAATTGAAAATTTTTCTTTTTCAAAAAATGCTGATAAAGCCAAGCGTTACGTAGCGTTCACTAATTATTATCAGCGTTTTATAAGAGACTTTGCTGAAATAACTTCTTCACTGAATCAGCTTACAAAAAAAGGAGTCCCATTCAAATGAATTACGGATTGTAACAGTGCACTTTTGAGTTTAAAAAGGCATTGATGATGTCGCCACTATTGCAGTATTCAGGTTTTTCAAAAACTTTCATACTTTCAACTAACGCCTCTAATATTGCATGTGGCGCAGTTTTGTCACAGGAACACAACGAAAACGATTTACTAATCGTATTTGCATCTGAAACATTTACAAAGAGAGAAGCTAACAAAAGTACCATTAAAAAAGAATTAGCAGCAGTTCACTGGGCTGCTTATTATTCCAAACCATATGTCTATGGAAAGAGATTTATTGTGAGATCTGATCACCGCCCACTCGTTAATTCATTTTCCTTGAAAAATCCCACTTCCAAGCTGACGCGTATGCGCCTCGAGTTAGAGGAATACGATTTTGAAATCAATTACATGAAGGGAAAAGACAATGTAGGACCTGATGCCTTGTCCAGGGTAAATATTGGAGAACTTGAGGTTATAAATATCAATGTCGCAAAAACAATGACGCGGGCCCAAACCAGGAAAGAAAAACTTCTTACAGAAATTGACCGATCGGGAAAGAAAACCAGAATAAGCGAAAATGAAGTTGGAGTTCTTGAGGTAACAAACAATAGGGAAACCTTCAATTTACCACATGTCAAGTTTGAAGTTTTCGAAAATCGAATATATATGATAATACAGGAATACAATTCACAGTGCGTTGCGAGTTTTGATGAAAAAGTCACTAGTGATAACAAAGCTAAGGCCTTGGACGGAAATTCGTCCAAGTCCAGAAAAAGGATCACGGAGTGAGAAAGTTGTCTATCAGTCATCGCGAAAAGGATGAAAAGGGGAAAATCAAAAATGGACCAAGAGAAGGCAACGCGAATTTGGAGCATTACGTAAGAATTTTTATGACTTTGATTTGAAAAGTATAAAAACACGCAGAAGTGGAATTCGTTCAAGTCCCGAACGGCAATCGTATTTGAAAGAGTCTGAATTTTCTATCAGTTTTGGAAATTGTGAAAAATAATGAACTTTCAAGATTCAACACGGGAAGAGTTCAGGAGTAGCAATAACTACCAAAACGTACGTTATGCCTGCTCCTTCCCCCCCTGCCCAATATAAAAGTATTTCGCTCAACATCCTCAACATCTCTTACGGTAGATGAAATACTTTCCATGAGGTGGTTGTGACGGTGGCGCCATCCTTTGACCACATCCTCAAACGGCGGTTTTTCAGAAAAAAAGCTCCCAGGAACTTGACCGTGGTCGGATCTGGATTCAAGGACACCGTTGGATTCGGCAGTATGGTCTGCAACTAGTTGCGAGTCCTTTCCCTGGCGTAGACGTATCCAGGAGACGTAAGGGACGATAAACTGAGAGGTGTCTCTGGAGACTGCCATAGCGATTTTCGCAAAAACGCCCCCAGGACCTCATCCGTGGATGGGCTCTTGATTCAAGGACATCTTTGGATTTAGCGAGACGGTCTGCAACTGGTGGCAAGTCCTCCCTCTGCACAGTGGGCCGATGGCTCAGATTACCGTGGCGAAATACCCGGCGTTTCTGGGTATATGGGGGTCGAGGTTCGAATCCCACCACGGATAGATATATTTTTTTTCTTCTGAAAGTTTTTTTTGGAGGTATTCTTATTTATTCTTGAAGTACTCATCATAACGTATGCACTCCTCAAATTTCACTCGATTATGATGAAGAATTGGAAAAATAAAGCAATAATAACGAGTAATGCAAAATTTTCTTGAAAAATTTATTTTCCCCAAAACCGCAAGTAGATGTAAATGGGAATGACATCATTAGAAAGAAGAAACTTTCTTCTATATAAAGTGGCTCTTCACTTTGTGTTTCTTTTTGTTTTTCATGTGATTTATTCATTTTTTCAAAGTTGTGGTTCAAATCTCAGTCCCTGCAACTTTTTTCTTTTTCTTTTCTTTTGAAGGTAACTGAGGAGTTATTTCAACTTATTCTCAAAGTAATCATCATAGTCCATAGGG
Organism: Anaspis maculata; assembly: GCA_949128115.1. Classification (NCBI taxonomy): domain Eukaryota; kingdom Metazoa; phylum Arthropoda; class Insecta; order Coleoptera; family Scraptiidae; genus Anaspis; species Anaspis maculata. The sequence continues at coordinate 72,714,241 of OX421966.1, forward strand.
TGGTATGGTTAAAAGAAGTATTTACTTTTACTTCAAGTAGAAGCTTTTACTTCGTAGTATTTTGTGAAGCATAATCCTATACATGAAGTAAATACTTCGCCTAGAAGTTGTTACTACAGTGACAAACTTCAACGTTAACGTCACCTGAAAAGTCTTTTGTTTTGAACGTGATCCTGGCTTTGAATCCATTTTGTGGCCAGTATGAGTTTGAGTAGAGACAAAGGAAGTGCCAGCGAAAACGGTGTAGCAAAAAGCGAGGAAGATAAGGATCTGCAGATGGCCTCTGTGATGCTCTTGCAGGACCGCAAAATCCTGCGGGACAAGGGGAAGGCCCCAGCAATAAAAGCAAAAAAGATAATGCAGCCACTGAAATTGCACAAATGTATAGTGTAAACATCAAAAATAAGAATTTCGATGCAAAAAGGGTGGGTTTCAAACAATTTTATTGGCAACCTCTTTGATAATTTTTTAAACACTTTTTTTTGGACTACCAAGTCTGCAAGTCTGCCCCAAGCCAACTTGAAAACCGGGATTGCCTAAGCGTCTGAGTAGAATCTTCATTTTGGTTTTGTTGCCTGGGAGCTGCCCCTCCTCATTCGACGTGAGTCCCCAAAAATATGGACATATTCTGCATCCACTGCACGTTGTCTTTGTTTTATCTAAGTATACATCTTTTCCACAATTGCTTCTCTTGGCTTTGAACAAGTAACATCAATTTACTTCCTCAGCACTGAAAAGCTGAAAATGAAAGAGAACTGACCGATACTTTCTAAATTGCGCTCCTCCATAACGCCCCTGTTCTCCAAACTTGTCTACAGTTTATTCCGAGACTAACAAACATGGCCATTTGACCACTTTTGAATTGAATTTCAAATGCGAAGTTGCTTTTTGATCAACTCCAGCAATACTGTAGTAATTACTTCACTTCGAAGTAAATACTACACAAAATTAGCATAAGCTGTAGTATTACCTTCTATTCACTCGAGTACATAGAGCGGAGTATGAAGTAAAAGCTTCTACTTCTTACTTTAGTTTTTCTTCAAGTAGAAGGTGAAGTAAATGCTACGGGATTCGAAGCACTTACTACTGAGTGAAGTATTTACTTGAAGTAAAAGTAAATACTTCTTTCAATCATACCACCCATTAACTTCCTTAAATCCACTCGATTATCAAGGATCATAAAAAAATACAGCAACTTGAACAAATACAACAATGCATTGAAACACTTTGAAAAAATAAATAAATCACATGAAAAACAAAAAGAAACACAAAGTGAACAGTCACTTTAGAAGAAGTTGCATTACTCATTATTCTCGCTATATTTTTTTATTTCTTCATAATAATCGAGTGAAATTTGAGAAGTGCATAAGTTAGGATGAGTACTTCAAGAATAAATAACAATACCTCCAAAAAAATCTTCCAGAAACAAAAAAAAATATATCCGTGGTGGGATTCGAACCTCGACCCCCGTAAACCCAGCCGGGTATTTCGCCACGCTAATGTGAGCTATCGGCCCACTGTGCTCTGGCGTAGGCGTGTTCAAGAGACGTAGGGGACGATACACGTCTGGACACTTCCGGAGAATGTAGTACCACAAAGTACACCTTGTAGTACAAACACTAGTCATGGTTTTTTGACCTGGGTCAACATACTATTGCACCTTCTAATTGAGGAGAGGTCAGAATACTTACTCTTACTTAGTTACTAGCTAGTTAAGTCGACCCTCAAGTAACTGAAAAAAAAGACGGCCGGGATCAATTCGCCCCAATATCGTCCCCAATAACTCTTGAAAAACGGATTTGATGACGAAATATCATAGTTTTGAATGACATAAATATCAACACATTGGTGTCAGCGGTGGGATAACTGAGCATTTTCTTTTATCTCACCTGCAAACACCTACTCTTTTCTCTACATATAATCACTTTGTCCAAACCGGTACATTGTTTCAGCTAGAGATACTGGGCCATTGGATTCCAGCGATACGGTTACGACCTTGTCGATGAGCTTCTGGCGACTCCCTCCGCCGAATTAATGAAATAGCCCTGGCACTTGCGTCGCTCTCTTTTTGCACGCGCCTTATGCTTCGTTCAAATTACTGATTAAATATTCAGCCCCAGAGTCCCACTCCCGCACGGCCGTGTTAATTTTACATCGAAACATCACAGGGACCGTATATACACGGCCGGGTTGCTTTGCTTGTCACCCCGCGTGCTTTTGTTCCGCTGTTTCAATATCAACGTTTCTCTTGCACTCGATCTTTTTTTTTTTTTTGGTTTTGCTCCATCGTCGCGACGAGACGGAGCAAACACTCGAGCAGCAGCAGAAAGAGGAACAAGAAGAAGAAAAAGAGCTCAGCCGGCGCAGAGAAAATGTAATGAAACGAATTCGATATTGCAGATCACGTAAATTAGAAGAACCCCCGAGTTCCATTATTGTTTTTGTCCGGGCGTGTGTATGGTGCCGGCGTGCGCGCTTCCATTTTCGCGAGATTTGCAGGGCATTTTCCGGCCGACCGCCTTCTCTTTTCCATCCCCACGAGCACTTCGGGGTTTTATTCTCGACGACGCGAGACTAGTCGTTTTCGTCTTTCAGCCGCTCGATGTTCATGTACGGTTAAAAAACGTTTCAGTCTTGCAGACGGTTGTTCACAGGGTGGCGCAGCCCGAGCTGCGTAGCCAGTTTTCCGGAAAATGAACAGTTGATCGTCAGATTATAGAAGTCTCGAAAATATTTTTCATCAACGCATATGTGAGACTGGATAATATCATTCAACTGGTCTGGAATCTAGTTTGATCTTTCTTAGAAACCTTTCTCAAAGTGAGACTTCCAAACTGACGGATGAAGCCTGATGGCGGCTTCACAGAACTTTGTATGTCGCCGGCGATAGTGTCGCTGGCCAATAGGACTCGATCTGTCTGTACTCCTCTACCTCTCTCCATAATACCCGCGACACCAGTTTCTGTCGTCGTGTCGTTTAAATTATTCAACTACAGTGGAGTGAGGGATTGTCGCTGGCGATATACGAAGTTCTGTGAAGCCGCCATGAGTTGACAAAACTTCATATTTGACTATCCCACCGCTGTCACCAATGTAATCATGTCAATATTGGCTCGAGATCATATCTTTCCTCTACCAATCCGCTTTCACAGGATAACAACATGATATCAAGGGCATGATAGGGGATATGCAAGATAAAAATACTCACGACAAAGAAAATTCAAAACTTGAGATTGAGCTCTCCCACCGCTGCCACCAGTGTGAACATGACTACGTCTTCAATTAAGTAGCCCTAGAATAAATTCCAATAGAAGTAAATGAATCAATAAAATGCCGAAACTCATAAAAAACAGTATTGAAGTACTTGCCGCGATAAATATACAAAACCGCATATCCTGCTATCCCACCGCTGCCACCAATGTAATCGTTTCGATAATATTTCGGAATTGTATCTTTCCATCAATCCGCTCTCACCAGATGGTATGGTCAACATGACACCAAATAGTCCGGGTACTAGGGAAAAAAACTCTGCACTTGGTGATAAAGCTTCCAAACTTGACACACATGCTCTTTGAATCATTCTCAACAAACCTGGATGTAGGGCAGACTTGACAGGTAGCATGTACTGGGTGAAAAATAGAGTTGAAAAATTTAAAAATTACATCTGGAGAACCAAAACTGCTGGAGTCTTGTTAATCACCATATGTATGTGTGATTTAATGTTTATGAAGCTGCCCAGAACAGTTTGGGAATATCTTGTTTCTTCCTTGAGATATTTCAAAAAATGTAAAAATGCTCGAGAAAACGACTTTTTGCCCATAAGTCAGCGAGTTTTAAAGATTTCAGAGTGCAACTTGGTATTTCTACCATGCGTCACGTTAGAAATGGAATAAGACTAGCTGCCAATTTCTAGGCCTCCTATTTTCAGAAGTACGGTAAAATACTTCTTGTTGTCTCCACGGCCGCCGATTTTGAATGTTTTTCCGATTGAATATCTCAAAAATCGTTTGGCAATTGTGGAGAAGACTACAGTGGACCATTACATACAGAAAAAGACATTCTGCAAGAGAAAGTAGTGATTTTTACGTAAATTAAAATCAGAGTTAATAGTAGTTCACGATACAAGTTGGCTGTTACATAAGTGGTTTTCAGACACGAAGCCGAAATTTACAGAGCTGACTGTCGGAAAATATCTTGTGTAACAAGCCACGAGTGTTGTACAACATTTCACGTGTCTGTTTCAGTGCAAATTGTGAAAATATTGTTGTTTTTGAGGTTATTTTGACAAGTGTCAAATTTAGTACATGAACTGTGAAATGTATACCATTAGAACGACGATTGCTGATGCTTTGAGAGAGAAAGGTCTTACAGTTTTTGAAGAGGTAGTATGCTCCGCAGAGTCGGACAGCATCAGGAGGATAGGGTAGACATCCTGGCCATAAACAACAACAAAAAAATTGGCTGGAATAGATCCAAGTATTCGATTTGAAATGAGTGAGAAACAACTAACAGAGGTTTATATTGAATAACAAAAAATATATGAACCAACTATTCCGTTTTTCAAAGAACTGTATGGCCTCAAAAATATAACAGTTCTGGGACTGATGGTTGGAGCTCGCGGAACTATAACCTCAATATTTCGAGAATTTTGTACAAAGTTTGGAATTTCTCCATCTAAATTTTACAAATCTGTAGCGTCGATAACACTTGAAAAATCCATACAAATGTTGCGACACCATTCATATGAAATATCTCAGTTTATAGTTTATACGTCATGATATCTATACTTAATTAAGTTTTTATACACTTTAATTCTTTAACTTTTCTATGTTTATTTACCTATTTGTACTATATTCTTTGTTATTCAGCAGCTCAGTGTGTTGAGAAGATGTTTTAATGAAAACTATATATATAATGTCTTTATATTTTATGTTTCAACACAACAAACACGTGAAATCTTTGAATCTATAGTTTTCCTTGGTTTCACACATTTTCAGTGTGGATGACGGGTGACGTGGTACTTGCAGAAGTAAAATACAACCAGAAAGCCAAACCTTCATCTTTTCCCAGATCTTGTGCCAAAGTTCACTATCATCAGTTTGAAAATTGCTTGAGCTACGTCCAAATAAAATATTACACTTTCCCAACAAAAATTGAAAATTTCATAGTCCTCTTCACTCCAGCACTGTTAGTTCTTCAGATACAATTTTTAATTTTTCAACCACATTGTTCACCCTTTATACGCCACCTGTCAAGTCTGCCCCACATCTAGGTTTGTTAAGGATCATTCAAAGATCATGTGTGCCAAGTTTCAAAACTTCATCATCAAGTGCAGAGTTTGAATTTGTCCCTTAGTACCCGAATAAAAGGAAGAATTGGTTTAACACAAAACAAAAAGACTTATGAGCTTATGACAAGGAAAATATAAAATTTTGGATTGAGCTATCCACACTGCTGCAACTGATACGAAATAAAAGCAAAATTCATGAAATAACTGAAAACAAAGCCCGAGTTGACAAAACCTCATATTTGACCATTTCACTGCTGTCAGTAATGTAATCATGCCAATTTTGCCTCAAAATCATATCTTTTCCTACCAATCTGTTTTTAACCGACCAGGAAATCATATCAGAAACATAATGGGAGGAACACAAGATGAAAGTTCTCACGACAAAAGAGATTCAAAACTTCAAATTGAGTTATCCAACCGCTGGTACCAATGTAAACATATCCAAGTAATCTCTAATTATCCCTTCCAGTCATGTCGCTCTCATCAGATGAGTGAACAAGATATCGAATTACTGATGAAAGAAGCTCAAGTTGACAGAACTTTATATCCCACCGCTGTCACCAATGTAATTATGCTGATTTTGCCTTGATTTCTTTCCACAAATCTGTTTCTACCGAGTCAAGCAACATGATATTGAAAAGATTATAGGGGAAATGCAAGATAAAAGTACTTACGTTGAAGAGAATCCAAAATTTCGGATTGAGCTATCCCACCGCTGCCACCAATGTGAAATGCCTACGTATCTCGAATCATACATCTTTATGAATAATTTTGCCTTCATCAAAAGAGTCGACCAAATAAGAAATCACTGACAGAAACCTGAGATGACGAAACTTCATTTTAGTTATCTCACCGCTGTCACCAATGTGATCATGTCAATTTTGTTTCGATTTTTTCCCATCCATCTGGTTCTTTCCGGATCAGGCAACATGATACCAAAACATGATACAAAGGAAATGCAAGTGAAGATAAAATTACCCACGACATATGAACTTCAAAACATCAACTTGAGCCATCCTACCGTTGCGCGCTGCCACCAATGTGGAATGTCCACTAACCCTAAATCACCTATACACCTGCTTCGATAATTTTCTCCATACCAGAAGCGCCAAAAAGATACCGATAACTGGCGAGAGAAGCCTGAGTTGACATAACTTCATATTTGACTCTCCCACCGCTGTCACTAATGTGAACCTGCCAATAGGTATTGCCTATGAATTATACTTTTTCCCTCCAGTTCACTTTTATCGGATCAGAAAACATGATACCAAAGGCAAAAGAAAAAAATGCAAAATGAATCTACTCACGACAAAAAAAAATCGAAATTTTAGATTGAGCTATCCCACCGTTGCCCCCAATTAGCCCAGTCAAAATAGGTTTTAACTGGAAATAAATTTGGAAGTTGACGGAATATGGTGAATCGATGCAGAATTCAACGTAGAATAACATATTCAAATTCCCGAAGATTCCAAGGCTTGGCTTTTTTTCTAGGACCTATAAAAGAGCGCCATCCTTGAAGATATCCTATTTTTTCTGAATAGCTTGTGAACTATTAACTTCAGGACAAAAAAACCATTGCAGCAAATGTGGACCGTTGAATTCTCAAGAGATCAGCAACTGAGCTCATTACTTTGTGGTCGATAGTCTTCGAGATACAGAGTCTGCAAAAACGCAGTAAAAAATACTTGAAATTTATTTCCGGATTTCACGTAACAATTTTTAAAGTGTCCGTTCAGGGGCTGTAACGTGGAAAGAAAATGTGCAAATTTCAATGTGTTTCACATGATTGGAAAGCCAATTCAACATTAGGTATCACACTTTTGTCTAGAAGTCGCCAACTTCAAAATGGTACTTTTTCTCGACCCTTGAAATTATACTTGATGTCCCAAAGAATGTTTAAAAATCGATTTTTTTATACCATGCCATTTGCTCAATTTTCCACTTAGGGCAAAACCATTAAGGGAATATATTATGAAGAATTGAATAGCAGAAAATAACGTGTTTTGGAATCTTTTTCTTAGTCATGGTTCCTTAGTTAGATTAGTTCGAAGACTAAAAGGACCTATTTGGAAAAAAACAGGTGGTCCGGACACCAACTGCTAAATACTGTACGGACTTTGCATCCGATGATACAAAATGCTACTTAGCAGACGTATGAATATATTGATGTATTTTCCACGTCTGCCAAGTGGCATCTCACACCTCAAATGCAAGATCCTTACAGTAATCAGCAGTTACCGTCAGTTCCACAAAAAAGATGATCAGCGATCAAGGCTAATTGCAGATCAACTGCACTTTTTTCTGCTGGATGCTAAGTGATTACTCACAAAAAATGCCTGAAATCTGTACTAGACCAATCATCTTTTCATTATTGAGGGATAAACCAGCATTTCCATTGATCAGTCAGCTACAAATTGACAAACAAAAATCTCAAATCAACTAATCTCGTATTATCTGTTTTGTGGAACCCACGGTAGGTATCTGAACTACCGATTTTTTTTTTCTAAAAAGGTCGTTTTAGTCTTCCAACCCATATAACTCAGGGACCATCACTAGGAACGAGATTTTGAAACATGTTATTTTTTTGGTATTCAATTCTCCATACATTCCTTGGATGGTTCCGCCTTACTTGCAAAATAAGGCGAATGGCATGGTTAGAAACAAATTGATTCTTGGGAATTCTTTGGGACATCAAGCATCAATAATTTCAAAGGTCAAGGGAAAGTATCATTTTCAAGTTAGCGACTTCTAGACAAAAATGTGATACCGAATGTTGAATTGACTTCCCAGAGATGTAAAACACATTGAAATTCGCTCATCGCTGTCCACGTTACAGCTTCTGAACTGACACTTATGCAAATTGTTACGTAAAATCCGGAAATAAATTTTAAATGATTTTCACTGCGTTTCTGCAGCCGCTGTATCTCTGAGACTATTGACCACAAAGTAATGAATTTTGTACCGATTTTCTTGGAATTTAACAAGCTACATCCGTTTTGCTGGTAGTTGTGTTCCTAAGGTAATAGTTCACAAGTGATTCAGACAAAATCGAAAATTTTCAAGGATGGTGCTCTTTTATTGGTCCTAAGAGACAATCCAAGCCTTAGAATTTCCGGGGATTCCATTATGTTACTTTCCGCGTTGGACTCTGCATCGATCCACTAAATTTCGTCAACTTCCAAATTTATTTCCGGTTTGACTAAATTTTTGCCCAATTTGACTGGAATACAATGTGAGCATGTCTTACGTATTCCTCAATTGTATACCTAAATATTTGAATTTGATGTCACTTGGGACTGCTATAGTGAATTTGTCTCAGAATTTGTATTCTGTTTGGAGTGTTCGCTGTCTTAATTTTTTGGCTATCAGTCCGTGGCTTAGCAAGACACTAGGTCTTCCATATAAGGTTTGTACAGGGTGTTCAATAAAGCAGTGCAAAATTTCCAAACCGTCAAGAAGCTCCCGTTCGAGAAAGAATTTTCTTTTCTTGAGTTTTAACCACAAAGATGCTGAGGTAGGCCTTGGAGTACAGGATGTTGTTTGAATTTTCCGCTCATCACTTTTATTTACAGGGTGGAAACAAACAATCATCTTGTTGGTTGTGCACCGACAACTTCTTCCGTCGTTGACCGTTTTTTAAAGTTTGCAGGTCATATTGAAGCTGAAACTTTAGGTAAAAAGACCTTAGGATCAGAACTGACTCGAGACAAACAATCATAATCAAGAGTCTCATGAAAGGTGACTCAAATCTGAAACGCCGTCGACAGCCCGTTTGGGAGAAGGGTTTGGTAAAACTCATATCTCTTTCGGAGAAATCATTTATTCTGAATACGTCAAGGTTTTTCTTGCTTGTCCTAGTCAAGAATTGTGAGTGGAGGAATCCAATGACAACTGCATGTTCAAAAAAGGTAAACAGCCTCTTGTTTACCCAATATTGATCGTAACCATCACCACGAAAATCAAAACAATAAAATACCTGAACTGGTTTGTCTATTACTTACTGTTTTGATTTTTGTAGTGTTGGTTACGACCATTTTTAGGTGATCAAGGAGTTGTTTCTCCTTTTTAAACATAAATTTGTGATTGGATTTCTTCACCTAGGTACAATTCTTGGCTGGGGCAAGCAATAAGAACCTAACGTATTCAGAATAAATGACTCCGAAAGAAACGGTTTTCTTCACCAAATCTGTTTCCTCAACGGACTGTTCACGGCGATTCAGATTCAGGCCATCTTTCATGGAACTTTGAGTTTTAACTGTTTGTCTTGAGTCATCTTCGATCCTCAGGTCTTTTACCTAAAGTTTCAGCTTCAATATGAGCTGCAAATTTCCAAAATTGGTTAACAAGGAAAGAAGTTCTCACTGCAAAACCAAAAAGTTGATTTCTTGTGTTTACCCTGTAAATGAAAGAGATAAGCGGAAAATCCAAACCACATCCCGTACTTCAAGGCCTACCCTGGTATCTTAGTGGTTAAAATTGAAAAAAAAAAAAAAAGAAATTATTTTCCAAACTAGAGCTTCTTGACGATTTATAAAATTTGCACTGGTCTACTTAATACCCTGTACAAACTTCATGTTGAATATCTGATGTTTTGAAAAACAATGGACTGATAGCTGAAGAAATGTGCTGAAAAATACTTTTAACAGAAGTAAATTTGTTAGCTGCAATTCAAAGTAACATCAAATTCAAAAAAGGCAAAATTTTCTAGAACGACACTTAGAGTGTTGCGTAGCTCAGATGAGCCAATTGAATGTCGAGACTGATAAAAAGGACCATTGAAGTACTCGTCGTGATAACAACTTTATATTCTGCTATCCCACCGCTGCCACCAATGGAATCGTGTCAATATTATTTTGAGATTGTATCTTTTCATCAACCTGATCTCACTAGATGGTATGGTCAACATGTTACCAAAGGAAGAGCTGGCTTAGCACAAGACAAAAATACTTATGATGACAAAGAGAATATGAAACTTTGGATTGAGCTATCGACACTGCTGCCACTGATACGGAATAAGAGCAAAATATATCCAAGAACTTGAAGAAGCTTGAGTTGATGAAACCTCATATTAGACCATCCCACCGCTGTCACTTATGTAATCAAGTCAATTTTGCCCCGAAATCCTATCTTTCTCTATCAATTTGTTTTTATCCGACCAGGCAATATATGAAACACACGATAGGAAAAACGCAAGATAAAAATTCTCACGACAGAAGAAATTCGGGACTTTAGATGAGTTATCCCACCGCTGCCACCAATGTTTACATATCTACGTAATCTCCAATCATGTATCACTTCCAGTCATTTTTCTCTAATTAGATAATAATAAAGAATTTATTGTGTAAAAGGTAAAAGGTACACAAAAGGTGAGATTCAGCTCAACGGCTGATCTTCCGTCTCACCGAAAATTATGTAAAACATAAAATACAAAAACAGAAAACACATTATATGCAACAAAGTTCTGAAGCAACGTACAATTACAAAAAAGCGTTGTGGTCGGAGTTGAGAAACTCGTCCCACGAGTAGTAAGCCTCCTTGATCAACAGTTTCTTGACATGGCTTTTGAATGACAATAAAGGTAACTTTTTGACTTCATCTGGGACTTTATTGAAGAATCTGATGGCATGATAATTACTGGCCATCCGAGACCGGGTAAGCCGCAGAGGAGCTGGACGCAAAAGCTGCTTATTCCTTGTATCGTGCACATGGATATCCGAATTCGCGGAGTACTCTGATAAGTTGCTTTTGACGTGGACCAAGCACTGGAAGATATAAAGGCAAGGCAAGGTCATGATTTTCAGTCTGACAAAATGTGGCCGACAATCGTCTCTGTAGCCAATACCCGCAACAACACGAAGAGCTCTTCTTTGTAAACGGAAAATGTAGGATCTCACCGACGAGTGGCCCCATACAACTAACGCATGCGACAAGTGAGTCTCAATGACAGAAAAATAAGCGTTACGCAATACAGAGCCCGACACACAGTTCGAGATACTACGCAGCAAGTAAATTTGTCTTGACAACTTGGTCCCCAAAACATCACCATATTTGTCCCACAACAGTCTGGAGTCTATGTGCAGTCCCAGAAACTTAGCCGATCCCTCCAGGTCCACATCACCGACTCTATTCAAAGTAAACAAAACACTAGCAGATTTTTCATTATTAAGGCTCAGCCTATTCGAAGCAAACCAACGTGTAGCTAGCCCTCGCAAACTGGCGTCAACACAGACGGCATCCTCAAGTCCTGGAGCCGAACTGCATAGAACTGTGTCATCAGCGAACAACCTGATAGCCCCATCGGCATGTTCGAAAGGTAAGTCATTGATATAAATCAGAAACAGTGTCGGTCCAAGCACGGAACCTTGGGGAACTCCATGATCAACCGGGAGCGGAGAAGACGTGGTGGAACCATGGCAAACCAATTGAGATCGTCGGGCAAGATAAGACGAGATCATTCTACAAGCTGTGGGGTGAACATTATAGAAGTAAAGTTTGCGGAGTAAGACGGAATGAGAGACGCAGTCGAAAGCCTTGCCGACATCGAGAAACGTAGACACACCACAGTCTCCCTCCTCAAAGCCATCAACCAACCTCCTAACATAGTCCAACAACGCCTGGGATGTAGATCTGCCCCGCCTGAAACCAAACTGCTTCTCTGAAAACAAACGGTTGGTCTCAAAGTGAGCAACGAGCTGACCATTCATCACCCTTTCGAGGATTTTAGAAAAGACCGGCAACATAGATATGGGTCGATAGTTACCTGGATCATTGACATCACCCTTGTTCTTGAAAACGGGTATTACTAAAGCTCTTTTCAAACAGTCTGGAAAAGTAGCAGATGTTATGCATAAATTGATCAGCCTGGTCAATGGGACTATAACAAGATCAGCAATACCCTTCAGGAGTTGAACACTCAGCCCAAAGACATCTCTGGACCTGCTATTCTTCAAACTGAAGACAATATCTCGAACCGAGCCACAAGATACCTCCTCAAACCTAAAATATCTCATCCGACGCAATGTCGAGTTCAAACGTTTGTTGTCTGCCATCATATGAACAGGATCGGTCGATGTTGGAGGCAACTTCTTGAGTAATTCGTCAGCTATACCAGTGAAATAGGAATTGAGTTCGTCGGGAGACACACTCAAAGCATCGTTTGTGCGAGATACATTGGCTCCACGGTTTATGCTAATAATCTGCCACATTGCTTTGGTCTTGTTACTCTTGGAATTGATGTAGTTGCTGTTTGAATCTATCTTGGCACGCCTGAGAGCATCCCGGTAACGATTCCTGGAAACATTACGCAGCCTGAGCACATCAGGATCGGATGTTTTGATATAAAGGTTGTTATACTTTGCAAGGTCTTTTTTCATAACTTTCAGAGACTGTGAGTACCATTCAACATTAATGTCTGTTCTGGCACCATGAACCCTCATCACCTTCTCAGGAAATGCAATAAGAGACTGATTTCGAATAGTTTCCAGAAAAGCAGAAAACCTATAGCCTACATCGCACCCAGCATCACCAACAAAACTCCAGTCGGTCTCGCTTATGGAATGGAAGAAAGTCATTTTACCAGACTGGGTGATAGGACGCACCATTCTGCAAACTGGGACCGACGCAGCAGACCTCCTGAAGCTGTATGAAATCATCTGCATGTGGTGGTCGGATATATGCGACGGAATAACCTGAGGGCCGAGCTCGTCAGCAGGACAGTTAGTAAAAATGCCATCAATGATAGTTCGGGAAGTAGCAGTTACCCTAGTAAATTCGTTAATACAATTTTTTAGGCCAAATGATAAGAAGAAGATGAGTGAACAAGATATCGAATAACTGACGAAAGAAGCTTGAGTTGACAAAACTTCTTACTCAGCTATTCCATCGCTGCCACAAATGAATCAATACAGATTTTCTCTAAAACCATTTTTTTCTACCAGTCTGGTTTTACCGGATCAGGCAACATGATATCAAAAAACGTGAAAGGGAAAACGCAAAATTCAAGCTATTGCGACGAAGGAAATCGGAATTCCAGAAAGATATCCCACCTCTGCCACCAATGTGAATTCTTAAACGTGATCTCCGAGAATTATATATTTTTTAATCTAGTCGCTCTCAGCAAATGGGCCAACAAGATAATCGATAACTGACAAAAGTCTCAGTGAACAAAACTCCATATTTGATCATTCCAATGCTGTTATCGATATAATCACGCCAATTTTTCTTTGAAATTGTATGTTCCCACCAATTTGTCATTTTAATCAGGCAATACGATACCGAAAACATAACAGGGCGAACGCTGAGATACCTACGATGAAGAAAATAGGAACTCTAGATCGAGCTATCTCACCGCTGCTGCCACCAATGTGAAATGTTTTCCTTTATTTTGAATCATACAAATTTTGCTCCAATTTTGCTTCCAGCAAATGAGTCAACACGATATAAAATAGCTGAAACAAGCTCTAGTTGACAGAACTTCAAATCTCACCGCTGTCACCTATGTAATCATGCCGATTCTGCCTCGATTTTCTCCAACCCATCTGTTTCTACCGAGTCAAGCAACATGATACCAGAAACATTATAGGGAGAATGCCAGATGGAAGTACTGAATGAAGAAAATCCAAAACTCCAGATTGAGCTACCCCACCGCTGTTACCAATGTGAAATGTCTACGTATCTCAAATCAAACACCTTCAAGAATAATTTTGCTCTCATCAAACAAGTCGACCAAATAACAAATCACTGGCAGAAGCCTGAAATGACAAAACTTCACTTCGGTTATCCCACCGCTGTCACCAATGTAATCATGGCAATTTTGTCGCGATTTTCCCCCATGCCGCTGCTTTTTCCGGATTGAGCAACATGATACCAAAAACATGATAGGGAAAATGCAAGTGAGGATAAAATTACCCACGACATTGGAAACTTCAACTTGAGCCATCCCACCGCTACGCGCTGCCATCATTGTGAAATGTCCACTAACCCCATATTACCTATACACCTTTTGCAATAATTTTCCTCGTACCAAAAATGTCAAAAAGATACCAATAACTGGCAAAAAAAAACCTGAGTCGACAAAACTTTATATCTGGCTATCCCACCGCTGTCACCAATGTTATCCTGCCAATATTGCCTATGAATGCTACCTTCTCCCACCAGTTCTTTTTTTACCGGATCAGATAACATGATGCGAAAGACAAAAGAAGAAAAATGCACGAGTTTTTTTTTTAATTTCAGATTCAGCTACTCCACCGCTGTCACCAATGTGATTATCATCCAGTTCTACCAGCGAATTCAATTATTGTTAGCTAATTGAGACATTTTCTCTGATTCTAGGTCAATGCTGGTTGAATGACCACGGAAAATGCATACAAACTGTTGTGGTCCAAACATTTTTCCAAAATCTTTTGTGAAATTTGTGTTTTTTGTGGTCACTAAGCCAATATTCACCAGAGAAAATATCTCAAATAGTTAACAATGATTCAATTCACTGGTGAAACTGGCTATAATGTCTACGTATTGTCCAATTATATACCTCTCTCAAACAATTAATCAACCAAATAAGTCAACAAGTTATTGTTACGAAGCTCGCGACCATCCCGGCTTTTTCTAGAGAAATCTAGATTTCCGCGTTGCATTCGGGAATCATCGAGAGACTTCAGCGGTAGGTCACGACACGTCGAGATTTCTGGTGGAGGTGCCGTAGAAGGTACGCGTATATTCTCGACGCAGATACCAGAAAAATCCTCGTGTGCTGGAAACACCATCAGGAAGCATCCAGAACTTTCGATGCCACTATAAGAGAGGAACTCGACCTGGCATTGACAGAGAGCTGGAATCGAGCGACCGTGGCGATAACATCTAGCGACATCGTGAATTTAATTGCGTTATTAGTTGTATCGGTAGTAGTGAATAAAGTGCAGTTTGTTTACAAGTGAATCAGCGCATTTAATTTCGAAATAGATGAACACGAATACCGTTACAATATCAAATAACTGACGGAATAAGCTTATTGAGAATAGATGAAAACTATGAAGTAGTACAGATTGAGGCGAAGCGTCCAGGTCAACTGTAGCGCCAAGCAAAGCAATCGAGGTCAATCAAGACATTCCAGCGAGTACAAACTATTGGCACTAAATTCGAGTGTTCTTTTTTTATGAACACAGCTTTCGCTAGTAAGTCGAGCATCGAGCAATAATAGGATTTGCATGTACGGCGAACGGCCTGAAGAGTCGAAGCTCTCGGTTATTTATTGTGCATAGAACAAAAATTAGCATAAATCCAAAGCTGCCGGCTGGCTCTGGTGGTGTGTTGGTGATGGTGAAGTTGTTTATCTCGTAGCGAAAGCTCGCAAAATTTAATTAAGAATCTCGTGAGTGACGACAACTAAGAGGCGAGGGGGGGGGGATGAGGTGGCGCTGGAAAGAGAAGTGGGTGGCAAGAACGGGGTGTCGGAGGAGGAGGAGGGAAAGGAGCCGGGTACATGGCGGTCGGAACAAACGCGCATCGTCACCTCATAATTTCCAGGGAAGAAAGAGCGCGCCCGGGCGGAGAATATAAGGGGTGTAATAGGTGATCAATTTCCAATTAATTTTGATTTATGGGAACAGACAATATTGCCTATAAATCAAGGAATTAGCCTGCTCCGCGTGCGCGGAGGAGGGGGTTTTATTGTAATCGCAGCCGTGTCCTTGGCGGCGTCACAGGTGAATGCGGCAGTTTTTTTGCGGAGAGAAAGGGAAATGTGACATTGGTGGCAGCGGTGGGATAGCAAAAATAATTTTTGTAAACGATTGAGCAATATCGCCAGAATATTTATCAGCAAAAGTATAATGATCACAATAATATCACATGTTCATCTGTTAGTGTTTTTTTGTGATTTTTCCGATTCAATTTCTATTATCGACACCCGGCTTGCGACAGCAGACTATCTAATCTGTGGGTATCTGCAGCAATATATACGTGATAACTACAGAAATCTGCCCTCTCCTAAGTTACATTTTCTAGATTTGCACTGGAAACTCAAGGGAACAGAGCTCTCATTTCGTACACCTACACAGGTACACAGGTTCCTTTCTCGCAAGCTCTCATTTCCTTTGTATGCTGAGTTTGTTGTGAGCTGCACACGATAGGAATACGGCCAAATATGGCGGCCGGGAAAATAGAGCGGGGCTTCTGGGACTAATTTGAACTTTCCACATCTGCGTTTTAAAACCCAAGCAATTTTATGGCCTCCGGCTCGTCACATTTCAATTGCAAAGCTCCAAATCCAAAGGCGCCACACACACACACACACACACACACGCCAGCACACCTGCACCGAATGCCTTTGCGCTCTAGAGCTCTTGCAGTAATGTCGACTCATGACTTCTGCAGTGTCCCCAGTCTAATTACCGCGCTCGCAGGAAAATTGCTTTCTCTCGACCTTTTCGCGGCGCACAATCTGCGATAAATCAAACTTTTGTTTTCAACTTTGCGCAAGGCCAAACCAGCAGAGGGGAACTTATGGCAGATATTACACAAACGGTGGACAATCGAATAGCCATGATCGAGCTCTCGACGCGACGCAAAAGAACTAATTGTTTGAAGAAGAACGTGTTCCGTTATAGTGGGGGCACTAGGTGAATGAACCTTGCAAATGGTGATGGAAGCATGAAATTCGGTACACATACTCTGAATGAGCACCTCTCTTGGATAAAAGGTGGAGCCACGCCATATTTTCACCGGAAGGGAGCTCGGGGGGCTCCTGAAAATTGGAGGTGCTAGGGCTCTCACCAAACCGCGTACCAGTTCGTTTTATCAATTAAAAAGAAAACTCATGAATATATCGTAAAAATTGACGACGTTTATCGCCTTGTCCCGGGAATTTTTCGTGATGAAAAAGAATTAGTTCTTCGGCAGAACACACAAATTGGTTTTATCTTATTTTCATCTACAAAGAATTAATAAGGAGATGTGCAACACGTTGATTCCCACAAATTCGTATCCACTGAATTCGTTTGTGGAGTCAAAATTTTGATGATGTATCTTCTTGAAGAGGGGCATTCCAAAGAGTAAGCTATTTTCAACACTGAGTTCAAACAGAATTTTTTCAATGTTCTGAATCGAAATTACTGAATTCCTCTCAGCAATGCTTATCCTGAACCCTTCTTTGGAAGTACCGCGTGCGATTGAACGTGGACCAAGTCCTGAAACACTATCAGAATTTTTCGTCTGTGATACTACTATCCACTTTCGACCGGGGCAATTAGGTTCCTACACAGCATGCGCGGAGTGTATACACGTTATTTCAATATTATGACACAATTTCAATCACGAAAAATTTGACTGAACCGAGAAAATACCCTGCATCGTGTATACACTCCGCGCATGCTGTGTAGGAACCTAATTGCCCCGGTCGAGAGTGGATCTATATCTATCTGTGATGCTATATTCTCAGCATCACAGAAGAAAAATTCCGATAGTGTTTCAGGACTTACTTCACGTTCAGTCGCACGTGGTACTTCCAAAGAAGGGTTCAGGGTATGCATTGCTGGAAGGAATTCAGTAATTTCGATCCAGAACATTGAAAAAATTGTGTTTGAACTTAGTGTTGAAAATAGCTTACTCTTTGGAATGCCCCTCTTTAAGAACATACACCATCAAAATTTTGACTCCACAAACAAATTCAGAGGATACGAATTTGTGGGAATCAACGTGTTGCACATCTTCTTATTAATTCTTTGTAGGTGAAAATAAAATAAAACCAATTTGTGTGTTCTGCCGAAGAACTTATTTTTTTTCATAATGAAAATTTCCCGGTACAATACGACAAACGCCGTCAATGTTTACAATATATTCATAAGTTTCCTTTTTCAATTGTCAAGACGAACTGATAAGCCGATTAGTGGGAGTCCTAGTACCTTCAACTTTCAGGAGCCCCCCGAGCCCCGTTCCAGTGAAAATTTGGCGTGGCTCCACCTCTTATCTGAAAGAGGGGCTCATTCTGAGTACGTGTACCGAATTTCATGCTTTCATCACCATTTGCAAGGTTCATCCCCATTTTGGCTCTTAGCGCCCGCACTATTAAGCGAATTCAACATGCAGACAGAACCCTTTCGATTGGTGATCGTTCAGGACCCTTCTTGCCGACAAGTTTTCAATGGGGTGTTTTCTCTGCAGTTATCAAGTTGTCAAGTAGATGGCAGCAGGGGCCAACCCGGGTTATTTTCCCGCTACTTTTTGAACGGTTCTCACATGGAGGGGGTTTTCCTTTTGACTTTGGTGTCTGCCTGCCGGGTCGGCTGTCATGTCAAGTCAAGTATTAATGTGTGTCGTCAGAGGTGAGGAAGGAATTAGATGGAAAAAACTTCGTACACTTGGCTTTCAGAGTAGAGGTCTTTAGTATAGATGTTTTTGAAGAAGAGCATGATTGTGTTCTTGAACATGGACAGTGGGGCACACGGCACGGTGGCAGGTAGGTTGCAATAGGTTTCAAATCGGCCGGCGTGCCCGCGAACTGCTCTTCGACTGCTGTCTCCCGGACGGTTCCTCTGGCAAACATTTGAACGGTCATTGGGCCCTTTCAGCGCTCAAAAATCACCAAAACCGACCAGTACAACCCCACGTACAATATTTTTTTCAGCAAATGTCAGTCATATGGTCGTTGCTGTCATTTTCATTGTTCGAGCGATCAGTGGCAGGTGGCAAAGTGCTGGGTGTAGCATGATGCTGCTAGGCAATATAGCGTTACGCATACACACACAGACACATCCATGACAGACACACAAACGGGCTGAAGAGATACGAGATACCAACATGGAGCAGGTAGGCTTACCAACCAACAGTAACCTAGTGATAAACCCGGGTTGGCCCCTGCTGCCATCTATCGTTTTCTTCAGTGGCGAAACACCCCATTGTTCATTTGGTAGATGACTGGCGGATACCATGAGACTGAAATCCGTGGCTCTTATTGAGTCGCTCCGGTACCTCTACTTGTGTTTATATTCATTCTTCAAATTTGAAACTGGCACTCGTGCGTGCGCAGCCGGAGGCGTGGTCGGATGTGACAGTCAGGGGTGGTGCACTCCGGTAGGAGGTTTGAATCACAGTTGCGTTGATCGGCAGAAATGACAGATGGCGCTGGCGAGCAACTTTTGAACGAAAGTCTCGGCCGAGGGCCGAAAAAATCGCGGGAGCCGTATGTCATTTTGACTTTACTTTTTTGCGCATCATCAAAAAAAGGACGCTTCGGCGTTTTCCGTAATAATTTGGGTTTATTCTGCATTTTGGTTTCATTTGTGGAATACAAGGCCGGTGCTACGTCTCTCATTATGAAGAAAAAGACCTCGAGGAAGTGAATAAGGTAATTTCCAACATGTATGCTTGAGTTTTGATATTCTCAAATACCTATTGGCCTTATTGCTACTTCACTTTAATTCGTTCCAGGTTTAACAAAAAGGCAACGTTCTCACCTCGGTTCTCACACTTTATATGGATAAAACTGGATAACACGGCCTCGAGCACAGCTTTCCAAACGATGAAAAAAGAACGAAAGACATACCCTTTTTTGGAAGACCAAATCGAAGGTACCTATTAGTCCCAAATAATTTGCAATAACTACAGTAATGATTCCATAGACAGGAACCAGATGCAGCCGAAGGAAAATGTGCATGAAGGACAATGAACAATACATGAACTCTCCATGACTCACGGGTGATGACTGTGTATAGAGACAATAAGACCGAAAATCAAAACTGACTCCCCGGTAGCATCTCCAAGAGGTCCACAACTGAATGAACATGATTTTTGGTCGGATTTTTGATGGAGAAGGCGATGCATGAGATCAAAAGCAACGTGACCAGCAAGGGTCGTTTTGGATTCATTTGGAACATCACCAGTGAGCTGAGGATGTCACCTTATGGCATATTCTTCGAAGAAGAGTTGTATGACAAGGCTCTTCATACTACCGACTTCAAATGGCTTCGAGCAGTTTCTACCCTATAATATTGGAGAGACCAGTGCAATTTATTCCAAGTAGAGAGTAGCTACCTACTCAACTACGCTGCAAGCCTGATGATGTTAAATTTAGATCAAACATCGTTGATATTCTTTGTTGAAAAAAAACTGTCATCTTTAGAACTATTGTTGAAAACCAATTTCCATCCTAAATTATTGAACAACTAACTCTACCAATTATGCGATTATGTGTAGACAATTATTTTATGGGATACCACCCTCTTACAGCAAATGGTATAGGTATGGTATAGGTCATATTTTTTCCATACATACATGACTATCAATTATCTAGATACCTAATATGTACATTCTTCTTGTAAATTAACCACTATTTTCTGGTAAATATATTATATGTTCACAAAATCATAACAATAAGCTAACGAATTTTTCATTTGTAAGAATTTTTATAGAAGTATCCCAAGTCCTTCTGTAATTTTTATGTATCATATTTACGTTTTTCTTGTGGTGTGAATCGTCGTATTACACAAACAATGAAAATTCCGCTTCATAGCTATTTTTGACTCTTTTGAGATACATAATAGCTGTAATGCGAAATTTGCATTATTTGAGTACCTACGGCCAGCCACGTATCACCATCCAGGCGATTAGAAAAAGGGTTTGAATTTCCCGCCCCCGAAATTCGGTTTAAAAGTAAAACAGGAATCTACATTTTGTTGTTGTCGTACTTGGCAGAAAATAGAGAGGGCGCTCGGAACTGTTCTTCAAAGCCTACTGAGGGAGTCGGCTATCTATTGCTTGCCTTATTTATGGTGACAGTCACACTGAACTTCCGGTAGCCATTTTGAGGGTGCTAGCCAGTGTATATTACTTCTTCATACAAGTAAAAGGTGGGTGGACCAAGGATTTCGTATTTTTTTACTAATCCCCTTTCCACGGCCTCGACATGGTCCATCGACCCGTATAAATTAAACCGGCGACCGTTTTAGTGCTCGCGCGATGAGTTTATCGAAGTATTTTTGACTCGATTCTTGAGTTTTGAGTATTTTTGAGTCTTTTTCGTTTTGACTCGTACTCGTAGTGTTTCACCATGACCGATGGTGCCGCAGTGCCGCGAATCGCCACGATCTCACTTTGTGAGTGGTCCTGAAATACTGTGCTTTAGACATTTCCAACTACTGTGCATCAACTATCTATATTCTACAAATCCAGTGTTTACCATGAGAAAATTGGTAAGAAATCAAGTGAAACCACGTGTGCATTTTGTGGCGAAATGATCCCACTGAGACGCTAGAGTGTTACAAGTTGAATACGGTTACGTATGGCACCGCTAGTGCTCCGTATCTCGCAACCAAGTGTGTGCAACAGCTTGCTACTGAGTGCAAGAATTCGCATCCGATCGCTTCCACTATGATTGCGAATGATTTTTATGTAGACGACCTTCTTACGGGTTCAGACTCGGTCGAGTCATTAAAGTTGCATCGAGATGAAATCATCAATGTCTTGTCGGGAGCTCAGTTTGAGCTGAGAAAGTTTATGTCGAATAATCCTGCGATGCTGGAAGACTTGCCAGATTCAGATGAATCGCATCTTCAAGTGCTCAGCTTTGGAGAACACAAAGCGTCGAAAACTTTAGGCATCGTTTGGGATGCATCCTCAGATATGATACAATACTCGATACCAAACATTTCGTTACAGCGCACAGTGGTCCAGAATTCAGAAAATCTGGCCAAAAATCTGAAACTTATGTAACGTGTTCAGAACAAAATCGTGAATACAGAAAAAATCATCAAAAAAATCTCATTGGAAAATGGGGTAATTTTGAGAGGGGGCTAAATTCAAAATAAATTCAAAAAATTCCGAAACTCATGGAACTGGTTCATAATAAAGTCGTGATTACAGAGAATAAATAAAAGAAATTCTTATTGCAAAATGGGGTTGATTTTGAAGGGGTTGAAGTAAAAATAAATTCGAAAAAATCTGAAACTTTTGAAGCTAGTCCACAATAAGGTCGTGATTACAGGAAAAATTATTAAAAAAATCTCATTGCAGAATGGGGTTGATTTTGAGGGGGTTCAAATCGAAATAAATTAGAAAAATTCTGAAACTTTTGAAGCTAGTCCATAATAAGGTCGTGGTTGCAATAAAAATAATTGAAAAAATCTTATTAGAAAATTTGGTTGATTTTAGGGGGTTGAAATCGAAATAAATGAGAAAATTGTGATAGTTATGGAGCTGGTCCGTGATCACAGATGAAATAATCGTAATTAGCATTTATCTCTAAAGTGAAAGAAAAATTGTAGAAAAAGAAAAACTACTATCAATGCAATAATAGGCAAGCTGCGGCATTATAGTATTCTTATTCAAAACTGGGTTGATTTGAGGGGGATAAAATCGAAATGAATTAGAAAAATTCTGAAACTCTAGGGACTGATCCATAATAATGAGGTCATTATCACAGGCAAATTAATTGAAAACACCGCATCGCAGGATGAGGTCTTGAGGGGTTTCAATTAATTAGAAATAGATTGGAAAAACTTTAAAACTTATGAACCTAGTCCATGGTAAGGTCACAATTCCAGGAAAAACTAATGAAAGAATCTCATTGGAAAATTAAGTTTATTTTAAGAGGGTTGAAATCGAAATAAATCAGAAAGTTCTGATCTTTATGGACCTGGTCCATAATAAAGAGAAATAATTATAATTAATTACTAATATAAATGGAGAAACATGTAAGTATACGATTAACAGCACTGACTCGTATACCTACTCACTCATGCCGTCTGCAATAATGTTCAAAAGGGTAGAACGGCAGTTTTCCAATCCATGATAGCACCCTCGACAAGATCATTTGTGATATTACCGGTTATCCCTTTTTCGCAGCTCCGATAGATAAAAATTAGGAAAGATTGACCAATGTATCTGTCATCACGGTAGATTTGATGAAGAACTAAACTCTATGGATGGTCAGGCAGTCCAGAAAATGTTGAAAAAAGGTAACCCTAGAGTCCGTACATGATGTGATGAGCGACTGTCCAGTTTTTTTTTGCAAAATTCGGCCTCATAAAGGACTGAGGAGACACAGTCCTTCAAAATTTCAATTTAATCTTGGTTTTTCTACTAATAAATTATGAACGCGTTGCCAAATTGGGCTCTAGGTTGACAGAACAATGTTTTGAGTGAATACCTTAGTAAATTAGCTAAATTGCAACAGATTTGAACAAGTAATTCACAATTTAAGGGCTGAAGGGTCACAAAAAAAGGTCGAATCTCAAAAATCCAGAGAAAGGTAGTGATAAAAAGTTATGCCGTCACCATGTTCATTTCACAAAACGTAACGTTTTCTCTCTCGATGAGTACCTAACTATTTTTTTTATCTTACTCTAAAATGCACCAGATGCACCACATCGGAAAAAAAGATTATTCGCCAATGGAGCACTTTCGAGCAAGAACTGTTCATACTACTTCATTCATGGAATGTTGTAGTATCTTTTAGGGTATAAATCTCAGTGGGGTTGTGTGGCGACTTTTTTGTATTTCTCAAGGAACTTTTCAAAAACTCGAAAAATCAACTATATAAATAATAATAATATTGAATATTTTCAAATTTGTTTTTAGACTGACCATATATGCCAAACTAAAGTACTTCATTTGAAGATCATTTTGTGGAAGTTGCAAAGCCGCAGTGCAATTATTAAGCTAGCACTCATTCTTTAAAGTTTGCGAGCAAAATAGGGTAACTTTGACTCCGAAAAAATTAGTAACTTTGAAGGGTCAGAACAGGTGAGTTCCTGCAACAAAGTAACTCATATTCCAGAAAAGACTACCTACACTATTTCTTTACGTGCTCACAAAATATGAAAGTCATGCAAAATACTTGTAAAATTTGATTTTTGGCCGCATTTATTGAATTTCGGACCACTGTGCAGCGGTCTGAAATGACCAAACGTAATAATCTTTCGATCATATCATCTACCTTTGATCCACTTGGACTCCTAGGTCCAGTGATCATAATTTCTAAATTGTTGATGCAATCCCTTTGGAAACATCAACTTCAATGGGATGATATTATTCCCTCACATTTACAATCGGTTTGGAGCCAACTCCAAGATCAAATGCCATTGCTGAATGAGCTCAAAATTCCACGACATGTTTTATCGGCCAATCCAGACTCAGTTCAACTTCACGGTTTCTGTGATGCAAGTGAAAAAGCTTACGGAGCGTGCATTCATTTGCGTTCGTCCACAGCTGATGACGCAAGGTTTGAATGTGATTTGTTGGTGGCCAAATCGAAAGTCGCCCCTTTGAAAAAATTGTCACTTCCGCGTCTGGAATTGTGTGGAGCTCTGATGTTGGCACAATTAGCACGAAAGGTTATGTCCTCACTCAGAATCGAAAATGTTGAGCTTGGTGTGATTCCACCATTACTTTATCGTGGATAAAGGCAACTCCAAACAAATGGAAAACGTTTGTCGCTAACAGAGTGGCAGAAATTCAAGAGCTCACTGATGGTCATCAGTGGCACCATGTTGATTCAAAGAACAACCCAGCAGATCTCATCTCTCGAGGTGTATGTCCTTCTCAGTTAACAACCTCAGAACTTTGGTGGAAAGGTCCATCCTTTCTGTTCGATGTTATCGAAATCGATCGTAATGCTGGAGAGTACCCTAAATTGGAAACTTTGCCGGAGTATCGCAGTTCCAATCCATGTTGCCTGATCGCGCAGGTTCAAGAGAATTCTTTTGAACTCTTTGAGAGGTTTTCGAACTTCATAAGATTGAAACGTGTAACAGCGTACATTTTACGCTGGAAGAACAATGCACATAACCCCGTGCACAAGAGAAGTGGCCCACTACAGGCATCTGAAATCCAAGATGCTCTCAAGTGCCTCGTTAAGGTGGCTCAAGCTGAGACATTTGCCAAAGAAGTACACTCTTTGAAAGCTCACAAGCAGCTAGAAGCAACAAGTAGTGTCTTGTCTTTGAACCCATTTTTGGATAACGATGGTATGCTCAGAGTGAGTGGAAGACTTCACCACTCAAAGTTTGAATACAGCAAAAAGCACCCTATTCTTTTAGGCCCAAAACATCCATTGACATTATTGATCATGAGATCCGAGCATCTCCGTCTATTTCACTGTGGTCCTCAGGCTCTCGCTGCTTCGGTTCGTGAGCAGTTTTGGCCATTGTCGATCAGAAATTTGTCCCGTTCTGTAACTTGGAAGTGTGTCACTTGCTTTCGGGTCAAACCGAGCTTGACCTCTCCTCCAATAATGGGAGATCTTCCGTCGTCCCGCACCGCGTCCTATTCTGTGTTCGCACACATAGGAGTCGATTACGCAGGTCCGTTTTTCCTGAAGAATCATAAGCTGCGCGGAGCTAAGTTGATAAAGGTGTGGGTGGCTTTATTCGTTTGTCTATCGACAAAAGCGGTTCATCTGGAACCAGTAACGGATTTGACTGCAGATGCATTCATCGCAGCCTTTCGACGGTTTGTTTCACGTCGAGGCAAACCAACTTCTGTTTCGTCAGACAACGGTGCGAACTTTGTCAGAGCAAATTCCGATCTCCGAGAGCTGAATGAATTTCTCAAAGCGAGATCAAATCAAACGAAAATAGCGAATTCATTCTCTCATGATAATATCGCATGGCATTTTATCCCGCCAAATTCACCCACGTTCGGGGGAATATGGGAGGCCGGCGTCAAAAGTATGAAACACCATTTGCGTCGTGTTGTCGGGTCTGCACACATCACATACGAGGATTTTTTTACAGTGCTAGTTCAGATCGAGGCCATACTGAACTCGAGGCCTCTCTGTCCTCTTTCCTCCAATTCCCAAGACTGCAATCCTCTAACTCCAGCCCATTTCCTAATTGGAAAACTATTAACCTCGATACCTGACGAGTCCTTTGTCGAAGTGGCAGAAAACCGATTGTCTCACTTCGAACGCCTCCAGAAAATGGTACAACACATCTGGAGTAGATGGAACAAAGAGTACATTGCCGAACTCCAGGCCCGTACGAAGTGGCGTGTGACGCAACGTCAGCGTCTGCAACCCGGTGTACTTGTTGTCGTCAAAGATGACAATCTACCACCATTGAAATGGCAGCTTGCCGGCATTGTTGAGCTGCATCCAGGAGCTGATGGAGTTACACGGGTGGTGTCAGTTAAAACTCCACAAAGTGTTTTGAAGCGTGCTGTGACCAAAATTTGTGTGTTACCGATAGACGCGTGAGCTATACGTGCATTAATTTCGTTTTCTTTGAAAATTATTCAGTATTGTTCAATTTTACTTTTAAGATTTATTGTTCTTATTGTTCTTATAACATGAGTTTATGTTTGATACTGTTGAAAGCATAGCTTTCAAGGCCGCCAGAACATGTTTGAGCAGAAAGTAGATAGATGGCGTGCCCGCCCCAGCAAGAATGTGTGTCATAACTGTCATAGAAAAAGTGAGTGATAAAGCATTGACCAAGATGGCCGCAGCAAATCTTTTCCTCACCAATGCATCGACATACTTTACGGTTCTAATCGAAAATCACAACAGGTTGAAACGTGTAGTTGCTTACTGTTTGAGATTCATATCAAATTGTTCTCCAAATAGGAGATGCGACCGCCGTTCCGGTTTATTAACCGTCTCTGAACTGAACGCAGCAATGCATGTTCTGCTGAAGATTTCCCAAGCTGATACATTTGCCGAGGAGTTGAAGTCTCACAGGGCAGGACGTCCATTGACATCCTCAAGACTGCTTAGTTTGAATCCGTTTCTCGATCAAAACGGCTTGATCGGAGTTGGTGGAAGAATTGGAAGTTCGTCATATGATTTTAAGAAAAAACATCCAGTTGTGATTTGCGGAAGTCACCCATTGGCGTAGCTTATTGCCTTACATGAACACCTGCGTCTTCTTCACGCTGGGCTCCAGCTATTGTTGTCTTTCACTTCGAGAAAAATTTTGGGTGATCTCCGGACGAAACCTTACCAAGAAAATTGTTCATTCTTGCCTGAGATGCTTTCGGTTTTTGGCGAAACCTACAAGCCCCATCATGTGTGACTTGCTCAGTTGTAGGTTAAGAAAGTCCTTCCCATTTCAACATACCGGTGTGGACTACGCTGGTCCCTTCTCAATCAAGGACCGAAAAGGTCGCGGATGCAGAACTTCAAAATGTTACATCTGCCTCTTTGTGTGCCTCGCCACGAAAGCGTTACACTTGGAACTGGTATCCGATCTTTCTTCCGAAGTGTTCAATCAGTCACTGCGTAGATTCGTTGCCCGCCGTGGGCATCCAAGTCACATTCATTCCGACAACGGAACGAATTTCGTCGAAGCTAATTTAGTGCTCAAGGAACTCGGACAGTTTCTAAAGTTCAATCAAGATGAAACTACATCTTTTGCTGCCGACAGTGAAATTTCATGGCACTTTGTTCCAGGTCATTCACCTCATTTTGGAGGCCTCTGGGAGGCTGAAGTGAAGTCCGCGAAACATCATTTGAGGCGCGTCGTCGGAAACACAGCTCTAACATTTGAAGAGTTCTCTACTCTTTTGACGCAGGTCGAAGCGATTCTCAACTCTCGCCCTCTGACCCCTCTTTCCTCCGATCCTTCTGATCTTGAACCTCTCACCCCCGGCCACATCCTGATTGGACGGACGATGATGTCAGTACCTGACACTGACGTTAAATTTGTGCCGCAATCAAGACTATCACGTTTCCAACACATTCAGCAACTCTGCCAACATTTCTGGACGAGGTAGAACCGGGAGTATATTGGTGAGCTCCAGCAAAGAACGAAGTGGAAACTGCACCACTCCGACTTGGAAGTGGATGCCTTGGTGCTCATCAAGCAAGACAACTTGCCTCCGATCAAGTGGCAACTTGGCCGAATTGAAGTGTATCCAGGAAAGGACGGTATAAATCGCGTGGCTAGTGTTCGTACAGCAAACGGCATCATTCGGCGATCATTTAGCAAGATTTGCCCTTTACCGATAGACACCAGTGCTTGAGTGTTGTTCAATAAGTAACACAACACATCAGGTTGTAATTTTGTGCATGTTTGGCGGTTACTTTATAACTTGAGGCTTTATTTTCTTTGCAATCTATATGTGTAGTTCACAACTTTATTATGTATTATGCTTTTTGTAATTTCTCTTCACTTCCAATGTATCTTTCATCTATATTGTTTTTGATATTTCCAATTTATTGTTAATCTATTGAACGCAAGCCATTCAAGGCGGGCGGAATATTTATATTTGTTCTTCAAATTTAAAACTGGCACACGTGCGTGCGCAGCCGGAGGCGTGGTCGAATGTGACAGTCACACTGAATTTCCGGTAGCCATTTTAAGGGTGCTAGCCAGTGTATTATACTTCTTCATACAAGTGAAAGGTGTGTGGACCAAGGATTTTGTATTTTGTTACTAATCCCCTTTCCACGGCCTTGACAACTTGCATCAAAATACATCTTCATCAAAAGAAAAGAGAAAGTGTAAACTACTTGCCTTTTCTCTATAGATCTTTTCGGCACGTTCGTTTGGTGTGAGGTCGGCTAAGACTGAGCCCTATTGGATGCAAGCACCGCAAATAGCCAAGGGTGCATTTCACAGTTTCTACGCTTCCCCATTTAGATGTGCTGGTACGACGAATTGAACAGTTATCACTCTGTTCCTCTACATCTAACCTTGAGCAAGATGTGGCTTCACATGGATTCTTCTAAATCATGAAAAAATATAGTTTTCTCCACAGGAAGTCTGAAAGACCACGGAACCTACTTGGCTTCAACAAGCGTTTATTGGCGCTGCGACAGGGTATTTACCTATGAATATGAGAATTTCTCGCTCTTTCCTCGTTCTTTTCCACCCTTTTCCTCCCCATTCCATCGATTTACATTCGTAATATCCCAACAGGAATATGCAAGCGGAATAGAAGAACCTCGGCAATAAAACCGCGCATAGAATAGCGGCATACACTCGTTCGCGGATTTTGTATGGAAATGGCAAAAAAACGCCGGCATGGGAGGGCGGTGGACAATAGAGCGCCGTGTAGTGCGGCCATGTATCGAACTATCGGAATCCCATGAAAGAAAAATTGGTTTCTATTGTTGGGGCTCGCGAGCGGGGCTGCGGAGAGAGGCACGCGTTTTTTTCTCTACAACAACCCTTGGATATTCCAATGCAGATACACAAACGCGCTGCGGAGTGGCATGGCGGCGATTTTCATGGTGTTGGGGTTGCTCTGCCGGCTCTCTAATGATTTATAAGGACAAAAATTCCTGAAAAGCGCCGAAAAGAATTGGGAATAAATCACGACGGATGTGTGCGTGCGCGTGTGTGTCCTCGTGAAAAAATGCGAGGGTGGCATAATTTGCATGGAATATTTTAAAGTGTTTGTGTGTGTGCGGACATCGGGGATTTGCGTTTCGATTTGTCAAAAGTCCCCGCCCTTTTATTGGCAAGGAAAGATTTTCATACGTGACTAACGCTTTCCGGACTCATTTTTTAAGGGGCCGGCGCTAGCATCGATCTCAAAAAATAGTCACAAAGATTCTCGGTTATCTCCCAAATATGTATATGGGCAAAGTAGCTGTTCTGGCTGGAGACTGGCTAAAAACTGGCTTTTCTAGATAAATGCCAGTTCCATATTCACTCAACTATCCCACCGCTGCCACCAATGCAGCAACTGCTTATTTAGCTCAGTTTGTAGATTAGAAGTGAATTTTGGGTGGTCGTTTGGTCTTGGATCACCTTGGCACTGTGACCTATAAGATATAAAATCTAGCTCTCTGTTCAAGATTTGTCTGACCGCCAGGGCTGGGCAACATGCTACGAAAAATATATTGACATACAAAATGCTTGATCCAAAATAGTCGAGATACAGAATTCAAACTACTTGTTGATATGACTCGGAAATACAAAATACGAAATACGTATTTTGGAGAATCAAGAAATTCCAAAATGCAAACCATCTATTTCAGAATACCAGATACATACCCAATCATCCTAGCCATATTATTGAGAAAATCCGTGAAATGCAAAGGTTTTAATGAAAACACTTTATTGAATAAATCGCAATGAGAAATGCCATTGAAATCTCCAGAAGTCTCTAAAAATTTTGTGGTAAAATATTCCGAAATTTCTAGAAATCCCACGCAAATTTTCAGAAATCCTGTGAAAATTTCCTGGAGCTCTCTAGAAGTTCTCAAGAATCTCAAGAAATCTTCAGAACTCTCGACTTATCTTGTGAAAAATCTTTGAAAATCCTGAAAGTTCCCATTCAACCCTTCGAAAATTCCTAGAAATTTCATACAAATTTTCAAGAAACCTTAAAAATCCCGAAAGAATCTTTATAAGTCCCGTAGAGATTTTTGGGAGGAGTTCGAATTCTCGTAAAAATTATCCAGTCTCAAGATATTTTGTGTTCATTGGTATAGAGATTTTCAGAAATCTTTTCTCCTATAATTATTGTAGAGCTCCCTACAAATCTCAAATCTCATGAAAAATCTTTGAAAATCCCTAGAAATGAAAACTTCCAGAAGTGCCTAGAAATTCTTAGAAATACTTAGCAATCTCGTAAGAATCTTTAGAAATCTTCAGTTATCCTGTGGATAATACTTGGAATTGCCGTAGAAGTCTTCAAAATTCTATAGAAATTCACACCAATTCTTAGAAATTTTTAGACAACTTATAGGTACTAATATTCAGAGATCCCTGGAGATCTGGTGGAGGTCCCCAGAAAGTTTTGAGAAACACCTGGAAACTACCTCACATAAATACTCAGAAACTTTGTGGCAATCTCTAGTAATCCCTCGAAAATCTTTGGAAATATCAAAAAAAATTGTAGAAATCTTCAGAATCCTAAAGATTTTCATCAAAACCTTGGAAAATTCCTGAGAATTTCATACAAATTCCCAAAAATCCTGTAGAAAATAGCTCATAAATTTCCAGAAATTCTTAGAAAGCTCGTGGAAATCTCCGAAAATCCCTAGCATTCCCATACAATTCTTCAATCACCACCCCGTGAAAATCTTGTAGAGGATAGAAATCACAAACATCGAGATACGTATTTTGGAGAATCAATAAATTCCAAAATGCAAACTATATATTTCAGAATACCAGATCGATACCCAATCATCCTAGTCATATTATTGAAAAAATCCGTGAAATGCAAAGGTTTCATTGAAAACACTTTGTTGAATAAATCGCAATAAGAAATGTCGTAAAGATCTCTATAAGTCCCTGAAAATTTTGTAGAAAAATTATCCAAAATCCCTAGGAATTCCACGCAAATTACTAGGAATCCTGTAGGAATCTTCTGGAGCTCCTTAGAAGTTCTCAGAAACCCTTAAAAATCTTTAGAACTCTTGACTTATCTTGTGAAAAATCTTAAAAAATCCTGAAAGTTCCCATTGAACCCTTCAAAAATTCCTAGAGATCTCATACAAATTTCCAAAAATCCTTGGAAATCCCGACAAAATCTTGATGAGTCCCGTAGAGATTTTTGGAAATCGTTTGAATTCTCGTGGAAATCCAGTCTCAAGATATTTTGGTTTTTTGTGTTCACTGGTATAGAGATTCTCAGAAATCTTTTCCCTATAATTTATGTAGAGATCCCTACAAATCACAAATCTTATACAAATCTCTGAAAACCCCTGAAAATTCTTGAAAACTTCCAGAACTTCCTAGAAACTCTTAAAAATACTCAGCAATCTCGTATCAATCTTTAGAAACCCCTAGTGATCCTGTGGAAAATACTTGGAATTCCCGCAGAAGTCTCCAAAGTTCTATAGAAATTCGCCAATTCTCAGAAATTTCAGATAACTCATAATAATATTCAGAACTCCCTAGGGGTCTCGTAGTGGTCCCCAGAGAGTTTCAAGGAACACTAGGTCAATTACCTCACATAAATACTCAGAAACTCTGTAGCAATCCCTAGTAATTCCTTGAAAAAAAATGTAGAAATATTCAGAATCCTAAAATTTTTCATTAAAACCTTGGAGAATTCCTGGAGATTCCATACAAATTCTCGAAAATCCTGTGGAAACTTCCAAAATTGCCTGGAAATTTCCACAAATTCTTAAAAATCTCGTGGAAATCTCTGAAAATCTCTAGCATTCCCATACAAGTCTTCAATCCCAGCCCGTAAAAATCTTGTAGAGAATAGAAATCACAAATGTACACATCCTCAACCTCAGAACTCCCTAGAAATGTTGTCAGAACCAATTCCATTCAATTCAATTCAATTCAATTCAACCTTTCACGTTACCGAAAGCTCTGTAAAAATCTTCAAAAATTCCTAGATATCTTGTGAATCTTTGAAAATTCTCAGAAATTCCGTTAAAATATTTAGAAATCGAACCTCAGCTTTTTGAACTTAAACTCTCAGAAATTTCTTAGAAATCTTTAGCCTTTCACAAATACTTAGAAACCATAAAAATATTGATGAATCTTTGGAAATCATTGGTCAACTTCAGGAGTTCTTGGAAAATCCTAGAATTGTCGTGGAAATCCTATACAGATCTTTGGAAATCCCTGTAAGTCCTGTAGTGATTCTCAGAAACTTCCAGAAATCTTTGGGAATCCTCAGAAATCTCGAGACGATACTGTTTCTGTAAAAATGTCCAGAAATTTCTAAGGCTCTTGTGGAAGTCTTTTGGGAGCCTAATAAATTTTTAGAAACCTCGTGGGAATATTTAGAAATCTGAAATAGTCTTCTCGAAATCTCCGGAAATTCCTGCAAAGTCCGTAGAAATCTCAAGAAATCCTCAGAAATTCCGTGAATATATCAAAAAATCTTTTGGAATCTCAAACGAGTCTTCAGAATTCCCTAGAAACTCCGTGGAAATTTTCAAAAGTCTCACGGAATCTTCACAACACTCCCCAGAAATTTCCAAAATATTCTTAGGAATCACGTAGAATTCTCAAAAGTTCCTGAAAGTTGAATCAAAAGAAGAAAAAGGGAAAAAAGGAAAAAACACTTACCGAATGATCCAAGTTTCAGAATCCAGGCCAGAATGAGCCTCTACGGCTGCAAGGCAAGGACTCTGAATTTTGTTGACGTTAGAACGCCGAAATTAATTGAAAACTACAAAAACTTGAAAACTTCTCCAAATACCTCGTAGAAATCTCAAAAACTTCCTAGAAATCTCATATCAGTTTTTTTATTGATTTCTCAAAATATTGTTGAAATAATGAGTAGTAACTCATAGAAATTTTTGAAAATCTTCAAGAATCCTCAGAAATCCCCACAAAATCTCGTGGAAGCTTTTGCAAATCTCTGACTACCCCGTATAAATTTCGAAAAATCGATAGAAACTCTCAGGAATCACTAGTATATTTCAGATAATTCATAGAAATCTTTAGAAATCCCTTAAACTCTCGTTCAAATCTTTAAAAAGCCCTAGAAACTCTCGAAAGTTCTCAGAAATCTCCTACAAGTCTCTAAAAGTTCCTAGCCCCCTAATCCCTAAAAGTTCTCATAAATCCTCATAAATTATTGGAAATTCGTACCAATCCTGTGGAAATTTTCAGGAATCCTCCAAGACCCCATGTTATCTTTCAGAAACGCCTGAAAATTCCATACAAATCTCTAGAAATCTTTAAAAATCCTGTAATAGTCTCAAGAAGTGGCTAGAAACTCTCAGAAATCTTCAAAATCTCGTATAAAATCTCTAGAAATTCTTATAAGGCTTCAAAAATTCCGTCGAAATCTTAAAAGCCGTAGAAACTTCATACTCATCTTCAATCTCTGCCCGTAGAAATCTCAGAATTCATATAAATCACATACACATGTTTAATTCCAAAGCTCCCTAAAAATTCTTAAAAATGCTCATAGATCCCTGGAAACTCCGTTTAAATATTTAGAAACACCTAGATATCCCAAGCTAATCCTTGGGAGTCCTAAATGATCCCGTAGAAATCTTAGGAGATCTCCAGAAATTCTCACGGGGATCATCAAAAATCTTGTAAGTGTTATCTGGAATAGTCTTCTTTAAATATCTGAAAATTCCTGCAAAATCCGTTGAAATATCCAAAAATTCCAAGAAATTCCGTGAATATATCCAGAGCTTCTTCGGAATGAACAAATCTTTGAAATTTCCTGGAGATTCCGTGGAAATCTTTAAAAATACCACGGAATCTTTACAACACTCCTCAGAAATCTCGTAAATATTTTTAGGTAGCACGTAAAATCTTCAGGAGTCCCCAAAATTTCTTCGACAAAGCTCTTAGAAATCTCAAGAACCCCCCAGATATCTCATACAAGTTCTCAATAGATCCTCGAAATGCCGTTGAAATGATGGGAAATCCATAGAATTTTTTGCGAATTCCCAAAAATCCTCAGGAATCCCCACAAAATCTCGTGAAAGTTCTTGCGAATTTCTGAAAATCCCGTATAAATTTTGAAAAATCTGTAGAAACTCTCAGATTCAGATGGTTCATAGAAATCTGTAGAAATCCTTCAAATTCTTGTACAAATCTTAAGAAAACCCTAGAAACTCTCGAAAATTCTCAGAAATCTCTTACAAGCCTCTATAAGTCCCTCAAAATCTTGTAGAAATTGTCAAAGTCCTTAGAATCTCCATCGAAATTTCCACGAATACTGTAAAGATCTCCAAAACATCTTCATAAATTCATAAATCATGAATTTTGATTCATAAATCTTCAGAAATCATTGGAAATTCCTACCAATCTCATGGAAATTCTCAAAAATCCTTCAAGTTTCCATGAAATCCTTTAGAAACGCCTAAAAATACTATACAAATCTCTAGGAAGCCTCAGAAATCCTGCATTAATCTCAAAAAGTTTCTGGAAATTCTCAGAAATCTTTGAAATCTTGTAGAAATCTAGAAATCCCTATGAATCTTTAAAAATCCCGTCGAAATCTTGAAAGCCGTAGAAACTCCATGTTAATTTCCAATCTAAGCACGTAGAAATCTTGAAAATCATATAAATCACATACACATGTTCAATCCCGGAACTCCCTAGAAATTCTCGAAAATGCTCAGGAATCCCTGGAAGCCCTGTACAAATATTCAGAAATACCTAGAAATGTTGAACTGATCCTTGTGAATCCCTAATGATCCCGTAGAAATCTTAGATTTCCAGGAATTTCCGCCGCAGGAATCATCAAAAACCTTGTTAGTATCTTCAAAAAACCCGTAGAAATCTTCAGGAATCCTCCAAAATTCTTCAAAAAGTTGTAAAAATATAGAGAAACGAAATCTCACACATAATCCTAGAAATCACTTGGAAATCTTGAGCCCTGAGCCAAATCAGGAGCAATTCCCAGAAACCGTGAAAATATCAATTAATCTTTGGAAATTATTGGTGAGCCTCAGAGAAGTCTTTAAGAAGCCTTGAAATTGTAGTAGAAATTCCTATTAATTCCGAACCAAGCTCCGGATTTCCCTGAAAATTTTGTAGTAATCCAGAGAAATCTCCAGAAAGACTCATGAAAATTTCCAGAATAATCCAGTAAATACTCCAGAAATCTCTAGAAATCTTGTCGAATTCTTACGAAATCCTAATGAATTCCCAAAAATCTTTTAGAAATATTCATAAATTTCTAGATATTTTCAGAAAATCCAGAAAAACCAATGTTTCAAACATTCTAATAACTGTTTCCGTTATGGTTCCAGTGTGGTTCTGGTTGTGAACTCTCAATTTATATAAACTGGTAAAGTTGGCAGGATTGATTATTCAGTTTTACAAGTAAGAAAAAACCTTGTATTTTGTATCGGGGCTCTTGGTGTGTTGATTCCGAAAATGCCCAGAAAAATGAAAGAGCTACCTATCTCATTCCCCAGCAGCCATCACCAGTGGATGTTCATTGTATACGGACAAATTTGAAAAAACAAAGAACTGGCACGCATGTGAATCTGCACCAAATTTTCAGTATCTCACCGCTGCTACCAATGAAACTTGCATACCCGATTCAATTTTGTATCGTAATGATACTAATGTATCACTTCCACATTCAGGAACAATGATAAACTAACAAATGATTTTTTTTTCAGGTAATTCACGACAAGTGTAAAGAAGTGGATTAGCTGACACCATGACCACACGGTATGTTGAATGTTGAACAATTAGAATAGTGATTTTTTGAAGATTCTTGTGTGGAACTCACAAGTATCAAGTTTTCTACTATAAACTTACGATTCGCGTGAAATAGCTTCCATAGCTATTCGGTTTTCAATTTGATCTCCATTTTCTCTAGATTACCCACTCTGGAAACGCTGTAGTTTTCTCGGAATTTTCTCTCGTCCTTCTAGAGTTTTCTGCCTTTCTAAAAATGTTTCAGCTCGTGTTCTTCCAGCTTGATAGCTGACTATACCACATAAATCTTCCATAATGACATAGAAAATGAGCTTTGCTTTGTCAATGTGCAATTTGTCGCCTAATAGGCTGTTGAAGTCTCCAAAATAAATATCTCAATTTTGTTCCTAGTTCTGCCGCAATTCCTCAACTCCAAGCCAACTTTTCCAACCGCGCAAAGAGCCCATTGCTGAGGCCGTGATGGCCAAACCACGTCTCTCCTTGTTTCTTTCCGGGATGCCGTTGGCGTTGGCGCCCAGTTGGGTATGCAGTTTTTCAAAAGATTATCGCCAGAGAAAAAGCTGCGGCAAAAGCTGCGGGAGAAGTTCTTCTTTGTACAAAGTTCGATATCGATTGAATTTATAATTAACCTTCTTCTGTACCGCCAGCGCGCGCGATGCTGTACCAGCACCCTGGAACATCGAAGAGAGAATGTCCAGACCAAAAGTTTCGTTAATTTCTGTAGTTACGAGCGGCGTGCAGATAAGAAGCCAATTAAAAATTTTCCTGCGACGTGATAAATGGCGAAAGAGCTTTTAATGCTTTCTTTTTTCCCTTGCTCTGCATGGCCTTTCCGTTTTTTTCGTTTTGCCTCCGATTTTTCTTTTTCCATGTCTGCTCTGAGAAAAATGTCTAATTGAGAGTATTAGAATTCAAAATACGAGTATAATATTTCCAATAAAAAGTTGGACAGCTATTCATCTTACACCAGTTATAATCCATATATTGCTGAACCGATCTTATAGTAGCTACAATTCAACATTTCAAATTTTATAAGAGTATAAGATCCATTTCATTGCTATTGTGATCTCTGTCTTGAGACTACATTATTATGTTGTATTATAAATGCTATGAGATGTTTCCTGTAAGTATAAATCCATTAGCATTTCCAATATATCTGTGGCTTAGACAAAAAAGGCCAAAGTGCAAAAACGTTGGTCGTGAGTAAATGAGACTACTTAGCAGAGACACTGAGGGACATCGTCCACCCATAGCCAAAGTATAAGCCAAACTCGAGTGATAGGTACCTATAGACGATGTCCTTCAGTGACTGTACCTAGTGCCATTTACACCGGGTAATCATTTGAAAACTATATCCACCTGCAATAACTCCCGACTCCTAGTCAATATTTCTTCGGGCAAAAACAGGTCGATTTTTATATCGAGAGGAACATCTAAAACATACATCGGCAAATTTTTATCTTCAGCCACCTCGCCCCCACCCATCCCAAAAATTAAATTTTAGATGACACTACCTGCCTTGCTATACATCAAATTTGAGAAAATCAAATTTTCTTTTTGAAAAAGATTTTTCAAAAATTTTAACTCTACCCTCCTTCTCCCTAAAAATTCTCTGAGTGTCCCTTTCAATATTCTGGACCCCTCAATTCTCTTCAGTTCAGTCAGCATCATCCTGAATAGGTCCAAAGAGAATTTTTTGTGGAAAAAGTGCCACCCAAATTGGCCCCATTGGTCCATTGCTCTCCCCCACCTCAACATTGAAATTCAACAGAATACCACCCACTTTGTGATACATCAAATTGAAGGAAATTGAATTCTCTTTCTCAAAACAATTTTTTTGAAATTTTCAACCCCTCCCCCATTCAACTGGACATTTGGTACCCGGTGCGGACCGCCCCCCCCCCCTCGTTGGTACGCCACTGCCCACGTTGATAATAGATCTAGCTATTTCAACAATTTGATGATCTATGAATCCAAGTTTCTGTCCCTAATGATTTAGGAAGAGTAGCACTACTACATGACTTATAGCTGCTTCAATATTTCTCACTTCTGCAATAATAAGAGATTTCATTATATGGCATTATCGAGGGTATTATAGACCAATTTCTCTCAGTGTGGATGAGTATAATCACAAAGCAATCAGCGCGGTTGATTGTGTTTGAAAGCTGTCTTTTTTTTTGTCCACAGTTTTCTATGCGTCCAGGCCCTCTTTGATGTTAATCGTGAATCCCACTATGTTCAAGAGATAGGGTAATTGTCTTGATTACTTGCAGAGCGTGTCATATGGATGTCATCTCCACAAAGATGAACAAATAGTTGATATCGATGGTCTTCTAAAAAATATGCAAGTGGAAATTATTCACAATAATAAGGCAGTCCGACCTTAGAACTATGAACTTCCAATCCACTACTACACGCTAGGGTGGACTTTTGAGCTTTGTGCCCGCTGCCCGTTAGTTTTGACGTCATTCTATGACTTGATTGAACTGGCATGTCTTCACTTGACTAGGCTTTCAAGCCGCTAC
The DNA here is from genome assembly GCA_949128115.1 of Anaspis maculata. Taxonomy (NCBI): domain Eukaryota; kingdom Metazoa; phylum Arthropoda; class Insecta; order Coleoptera; family Scraptiidae; genus Anaspis; species Anaspis maculata. The sequence continues at coordinate 72,753,057 of OX421966.1, forward strand.
CCTGGAGTTTTACCAAATCATGCATTGCGATACCTATTTTGTCCAAAAAATTATTGTAGATAACCCGAAATTCTTTGTTCTCTTTGTTCTCAACGGGCTTGCATAACCCGCAGTTTTTCCCTTCGAAATCAAAATGCTTTGCACTGCTTTGAATTTTGTGTGATTCATCTACTCCCAAATGATCTTAATATTGATGGCAGAAGCCGTAATCTAGTTGGTGTGCACTTTGCACACTCATGACGTGGCCTCGGAATGCTGGCGCGTATTTCGAGTTTTCATAATTGTTTCTCTTTCACAAGTTACGTCACAAACGGTAAAACGACAGAAAGAAACTCTGCTACGCCAAAATCAGCCGCTAAGTAGAGAACAGTACTTTTGATGATTAATTCTCATTCCATTGTTCATTGTCGGGTTATACATGAAAGTAAAAGGAGGAAAGAGAGACCTGCCGCTTCTCCGTGTCCTGAGAGGGGGTCCACCACTTGTATTAATCTGCCTTGTTGAGTCTACTAACCTTTTCTTATTTGAGGGGAATTATGTGAAACGACGAAGAGAGGGCCACAGGTTGGCTCGAGTCGATTTTCTTGAATTCACTGTTATTTTTGTGGCAAATACTTAAAAAGTCATATGTCAAATTTTGACCAAATTGAGATTCTGGTTTCAAAAAATTCTAAATTTTGCATATTTAATTCCATTAAAGAGGCATATCTGTACTTATGCGTGGAATATAAAAAATTGGGTCCTCAAAATCCAAGGTTTGCTGAAAATTCACGTTGAAGTACACAAAAAAGGGCACAAGTCTACTTAAATTTGGAACAGTTATTCTTTCAATTGGTAGAAAGAACATGAGTAGCCTTGAGAACAAAATTTCAAAAACTAACTTCACTTGAAAGGGAATATGTAAACTTGGGTCATTTGTATCGTTTTTGTTAAAATGGCATATATTCACATATGTCCTTTTTACTAAAGAATCTGAGGAAATTAAGACTACATAAGCCTATCTATTGAAGGCGTCCCCATCAACAAATAGACTTATGCCCTTTTTAGCGATACGACTAAGAAGTAAATATCTACTTGTAGGTACCCTTTCAACAGAATGCTAGTGCGTGAGAAGTTTAACTTAACCCTACTTTGCTCACTCCTGTGCCAACTTAGCCCGTACGTCTCTGTTGTCAGGAACCTAGTTTATTAGTTTAGTACCTACCTATTATTTTTGCTACATATAAAAATGCCAAAAACCAGGGGAGGATTCCAAAGACTTCGTCATATCACCACCAACAGCCCAGTAAACACATATTGGGTTTTTGAACGTTCAACTAACGTTTGACTGATTCCATTTAAACGTCTTTGATTTTGATTGGAACGTGTGTGTCTGGTTAAATCTGTGAACGTTTGATAAACATCTTACTTTTTACATCTGAAAAACGTTTAATTGGCGGCAAAAGTTCACTTATGTTGAAAATACAACGTCTTTTTTGCGGCTAATATGAAACTACTTCAAATCAGCTGAAACTTTTAGTTCAATTTTGAATTGAAGACGTTCGAGCAACGTTCCCAAAGAAGCTCTATTCTAACGTAATTTGTAATGTTTATAATACGTTTGCACTGTTTGACTCCAATAAAAAACGTTTTCTATTCGTTTTTTTCAAGATGCATTTTGAACGTTTAATTTTATTTGCTTTATTGAACGTTGTATTGTTCACGTTACCAAAGATATATCCACGAACGTTCAATAAGAATCTAATAGACGTTTCATCTCACAAGAAGAAAGACATGGGTTGGCATCAAAACGTTTCTATTTGATTGATGATGGAACATTCCGCAACGTTTAGTGAGTGCGGTTAGTTATGGGTGGATAGAAGACGTTCGAACAACGTTGAAAGATGAACGCTATTCAGTCGTTATCTGTAATGGAAATAAAGCGTTCGGACGGTTTGACTCCAATAAAAGAACGCTTTTCATCGTTTTTTTCCAAGATGTATTTTGGATGTTTGATTTGATTCACTATATTGAACGTTGTTTTTATCACGTTTTTAAAGATATATCCCCGAACGTTCAATAGAATTCTGATAGACGTTTAATCCCCCAATAAGAAAGTCATAGGTTGGCATCAAAACGTTTTCATTTGGGTGATGATGGAACGTTCCACAACGTTTAGTAGTACGGTTAGTTTTGGGTGGACAGAAGACGTTTGAGCAACGTTATCAAAGAAGCTCAATTCTAGCGTTATTTGTAGTGTTCATAATACGTTTGCATTGTTTGACTTAAATAAAAAGCGTTTTTTTTTCAAGATGTATTTTGGACGTTTGATTGATTCCACTATATTGAACGTTGTTTTTCTCACGTTTTTGAAGATATATCCCCGAACGTTCAATAGGGATCCAATAGACGTTCAATCCCCCAATAAGAAAGTCATAGGTTGGCATCAAAACGTTTTTATTCGGATGATGATGAAACGTTTCGCAACGTTTAATGATTCCGGTTAGTTTTAGGTAGATAGAAGACGTTCGAACAACGTTGGCAAATAAACTCTATTCAGGTAGTCGTTATCTGTAATGATTATAAAGCGTTTGGACGGTTTGACTCCAATAAAAAACGCTTTTTATTGTTGGTTTTTTTCAAGATGTATTTTGGACGTTTAATTTGATCCACTATATTGAACGTTGTTTTTCTCACGTTTTTGAACATATATATATATGTTCGTATATATACATATATATATGTAAGCTATATATATATATATATATATATATATATCCTTGAACGTTCAATAGGGATCGAGCAGACGTTTAATCCCCCAATAAAAAAGTTATAGGTTGGCATCAAAACGTTTTTGATACGTACGATTTTTCCATATAGGTCCCTACTTACTATCTACGTAACATAATTTTTACCAATTTTTGCAAACTAAGTTTGATTATGCTTCACTCTTCATGTTCAATTTACTCAAATTTTGTTTTGCCTTCCACCATTTTTATAAGTTTCGCATTTATTTAATGGAATGAAGGGGGAAAAATCACTTTGACTGTTTTTATCGAAAAATATGTTGACTTGAGCCCTTAATACACAGTATAAAGTCATACTCCGCCAATAGTAAGTATATTTATATCTTTTCAACCGTTCCAGCACCTCACAGTTTGTAACGCTTTAGGTAGACTTACGCCCTATTTATTAAATATGTTTACCGGCTGATGTCAACTTATCACTTTCAAGGCATTTTTAACTTGAAGTTACGTAGACTTGTGACATTTTTACTGCATCGTATGAGAAGCTCCACCATGATAAAAAGGGCATAAGTTCAACTTTTTCCTAAAAACAAAGTTCTCATCAAACTCCACGTGGATCGATAATCCATCAGTTTCATAAGTTCATAATTATCAATCAACAGGTTCTTAAAAGTATTCAAAAGCTAATGTGTACGAAGGTTTTCAAAACTGAAGACATATTTTAAATAAATAAATAAATAAATATCATATATTTCCATTGAACTACAATACGGCAGCATTGGATAATGTCAACAGTATATAATAAAAAAACTTAAACTTAATTTTCTTGAAACATCAAAAACGCAAAAGTCTACCTGTGACTTTTATTTGTTTTTTTGTTCATTTACCCACGCCATCACTTATCGTTTGTCTCTAGTTTATTCACCTACACAATTACTTATAATTTGTTTCTTGCTGATTCATTAACTGGTTTACCAATCATTTCTTTATTGTTTCTTATCTATCAATTTGACTTATTTTGTTTGTAAAGTGTAACATAAAGTTTTGAGCGTAAAGTTCCCGTTTGTTGTTACGTAAATAACTTGAAAACGAAGCAAACGTTTCAAAGAGGTTTAAACACCGATTCACGCTGACTTGATCAATGCAAAATAATCGCAGTGACTTCTCTGTCATTTCATCATGACTCATTCACACTCAACTTTTGTTCAGATCATTCGGGAAGGGATTTTCCAGCAATCAACCAGGCAGTACGCTTGGGTTTCTTTGACGTGTACTTCCCATGTGTGCCTGTCAGTCAATACGTCACTTTTCCTTTACGATTAAATTGACAGTTCAACTTGTTTGATGATTTCTTGTTGTATTTTGTTAATCTGATTTTCTGTTCATTGTATTGTTGTGTATTCCTGAATTGTCTCAATAATTTAAAATGATTTCTTGTTCCATGTGTCTCTGTGTTTTGTTGTTCTTCATTCATGTTTTCATTACGTCACTGTCAGTAGGTGTTTTGAGAAAAGAAACTAATTCATTTAAATAATTTTTGCTCAAGATTTTCAATAGAGGTTCATTTTACCTGTGATTCATTAGCGTTTCATTCAAGAATCATACCTCATCCCCAGCGACACATTCTCATCTAGAGTAAGAACTCACACAACGTAGGTGAAAGGTAAACAACGTCTAAAAAGGAAGGAACAACGACGATCACAGCCCAACATCGAAAACGGGGTTACACTACAGAAATGGTGCCGTGACCAGGATATACTACAAGCTGTTGAACCATTGGAATACCTGCATCATAGAAAGCTTCAATCACATTAAATTGGCTTGTTCCCAAGACGCTGTTGAACGGTATCTCTGGCAGCTTGCTCTGACCATTCCTTCTCAGCCGCTTGAGGTCTCTCTTCTCAGATGATTAGGTTATGCAGATTAATAAGACAATAAAACTCTCAGCGCCATAAGTATACTTTCTTGTCGTTATTCACCAAAGTTTCCAACAGTGCCCTATTAAGACAACGCGCGTTAATTGCATCAAATTGCCATCAGCTGCGGCCTTCCTTGGGCATACGGCGATAAATCACACGGCAATGCGCCAAAAGATGCGGCCATAAATAGTCATGAGATAGAAGAGAGAGAGATGCCGGGCATCTCCCGATATTATCGTCATTTGCATTCAGTTCGCATTACTCAAAAACTGGTTCTGATGCTGATGCCATGGAAAACCATAAATAAACATGAGACGAATTGAAAATCCAAACTATAGCGAAGCGCGCACCCCAGTGAGCCGAAGACGGCCCTGTAGCGATGCCTGTATACCTTTCTCGTCACAGAAAAAAAAACCTAGCCTTGGGTGCTCTGTTCTAGACACGGCAATCAAGCCGAGCAGATTAGATTTAAATTGAAACTGATCTACCGAATAACCAAGACGCGACGACAACAACACCAAGAAAAAAAAAAAAAAGGATTGAATTGCATGGCGTAAGTACAAGGAATTACACATCCAGGTTTCTGCATCAAAAACAGGTCTGCCAGATCGAAAGCCCGAAACAAGAACGGGAAAGGTCGAGCGCGCGCCACTTGATATTAAATTACCGGGTGCCGAGCCGGAGCTCGTCCCGACGGGCGTTTTCAACCTCCTTTTTCCCCCCTTCGCCGGGGCCGCTCTTCTGCCCCAAAAACGACGTCGTCGTCGACGTCATCTAAATGTAATCACGTTGTGCAAATCATTTCCCTATTTACTCCCATCAGCCCGCGTCTTGCGAGCTCCCCTTCCTCCAAAACCGAAAAGCAATAGCCCGGTTCGGGTGTAATGGCGGTGTGGCATCATGGGTTTCTCCTGATGTGCCTGCCGCGCTCCCGTCTCCGGATCGTGTTCGTGAATTTTCCGATGCCATAAATCTCGAATCAAGAGCGAGATCAGGAGCCTCTCCATATTGCCCGTAATTAAATCGAACTTTAATCCTCGTGATACTCCACTTTGCATATAATTCCAACGCTGTAGCCCTGTAGCTGATGGATATCCGTATGGAAACGATTTTCTGTACACTACGTATGGACCTGTACCTGAACTGGACTGATACTACCGAACATTTCAATGGACTCATGATGATAGCTGACTAGGGACTTTTATCACCAATAATTAATATTACCTGTCATGTGGAGCCGCCCGGTTGTGTACAACGTCAAGAACTACGTCAAAAGATGACAGGTTTCGGTAATATACCTGGAAAATGAACACGCCGTCGTTAAGGAACGGGGGTGGCGGAGAGATTGTAGACAGTGAGAGGAGTACGCAGATGTCTGGGAACAGAAGGGGAGAAAAATGGGGACTTCACGCTTGAGATCCTGAAAGAGACAAGATCCAATTGTATTCCGATGGTAAACGCTCACACTCTACACATGCAATGCCATCAGAACGCTCGAAGCTGAGTCATTTGATTGTTTTGTAATTTTTTATCCGTGCATGTGGAGTAGACGTAAAATTCGTAACGTTATTGGAACGGAAAAAATTGTGCAACCATTTTGGGGACAGCATCAAAAGGAGAGGCTAGGGAGGAGCTGTTGTTGAGATTTTAGAAGGAACAAGAGTGTCAAAAAATGTATGACACATTAAGGCGATCTTTGTGGAGAGTCAGGGCCATAAATGGGTATGAAACCACCTACCCCATGTTACCCACAATGAGGCTCATTGAAGAACTCTAAAAAAACATTATCAAATACATAGAGGTCCGATAGAGTTCCGAAAGTCATGGAAAAAAGCAAGGGGGATCAGCAGGACTACAAACGATATTGAAGACACAAGAGGGCCTTATGAAGCTTCAGATCTTCAGATAACAAGGAAAGGCAAATAGGGCTTAGTGCTACTCTGAAAACCAATGATAGTCTGAGTGACTAGCTGTCACCGGCGCCGGCAAGCCGTCGCCTGAGTGACAGCTATGGTTGAAAAGTAGCCAGGGAATTTGTTTCACTGACACCGGACAAGTGGAAAGGGGATTGTATACATGATGTTGATTTTCGGTTGTTTTAGGCAGATGTCAGGTGTTCCCTTAACGAGTTTGATAATGTTTTGCATGTCCGTCGATAGTGTTTTGGTCAGATGAAGTTTTCCAAGAGGCGTAAGCAACTGACTGTGTATTAGTAACATGAAATCGAAAAGATGTTTGTTTTTCGCGTGCTTTGAAATTTCTGCCTCGACTTGTAGGGTTCTACTGTGAACGAAACGCATGTCAGTGGGTAGTGTCTGGTCAGTGAAGAGTTGTCGGGAAAAATTGATACATCATTATTATGTTTATTAATATGTATTTTCTACTTTTGTTGAAGGTAACTACCAAAAATACTGAAAACATATGATGAAGTACACAATTTTGAGAATGAAAGCAGCGATGTGTGTTATGAAAACCTGAACCGTGAAAAAGGTTATGCCCTGGAGGACACTGTGTAGTGAAAAGCAAAAAAGAACCGTGTATTTGTATTATTTGGGAGTCTTTTTAAATATGTACCTATAGGAGAAATTGAGATAAAATAAAAGTATGTGCAAAATTCAAAATTTGACAGTTACGTTCCAGTTGTTCATCTGAACCAAGTAGAGGTTGGAGAATCCGATGTCATCGGTTGAAAAAAGCAAGAATTTAATACGGCGCTTTGAACTGCCATAATGTCGAGTTCGAAAATGCACTTTAATTGTCCATCTTGACTAAGTATATGTTCAAAATCTCAATAGAATCTGTTGAAATGAACAAAAGTTCAAAATGGCAGCCTTGGAAATGTCAAAATGGCGAATTTGACGAATGCATTTCGATTGTCAACCTCAAGTGGGTATAGGTTTGAAATCTCAATCCGATTGCTTGAAAAATGCAAAAGTTCAAAATGGTGGCCTCTTGAAACGTGAAAATCAAATATTCACAGATCCATTTTGATCGCCAATCTCAAGTAGGTATAGGTACAAAGTTCCAATCAGATCGGTTAAAAAATGCTAAAGTTCAATATGGCGACCTCTAGAAAAGTCAAAAATCGGAATTTGACAGATGCATCTCGACTGCCGGACTGCCTAACCAAAGCAAGTAGAGGTTCCAAATCTCAATCGGATAGGTTGAAAAATGCGACAGTTCAATATGGCGGCGGAATTGGAACTGTCAAAATGACAAATTTGACGAATGTATTCAGATTGCTCATTTCAAGTTGTCATAGATTCAAAATCTCAATCGGATAAGTTGGAAAATGCAAAAGTTTAAGATGGCGGCCTCTTGAATCGTCAATAATCAGAATTTGACATATGTACTTTGGTTGTCCGCCTCAAGTGGTTATAGGTTTTGAATCCCAATCGGATCGGTTGAAAAATGCAAAAGTTCGATATGGCGGCCTCGAAACTGTCAAAACGTCCAATTTGATAGATACACCTCGATTGTTCACCTCAAGTGGGTATAGGTTCTAATTTCTAAATCCCAATCGGATAGGTCGAAAATGCAAAAGTTCAATATGGCGGCCTTTTGAAACGTCAAAAATCGAAGGTTGACAAATGCATCTCGATTGCCTACCTAAAACAAGTACAGGTTGAAAATCCGAATCGGATCAATATGGCGACCTTTTGAAACGTCATAAATCGAAACTTGCTAGATGCATCTCGATTGCCTACCCAAAACAGGTTCAAGTTGGAAATCCAAATCGGATCGGCTGAAAATCACAAAAGTTCAATATGGCGATCTTTTAAAACGTCAAAAATCGAAGGTTGACAGATGCTGCATCTTGATTGCTTACCTTGAACAAGTGGTATGAGTTGAAAATCTCAATCGTATCGGTTGAAAAATGCCAAAGTTCAATATGGCGGCCTTTTGAAATGTCAAAAATCCAAATGTGACACAGGCATCTCGAATGCCCACCCAATGCAAGTACAGGTTGAAAAATCCAATCCGATTGGTTGAGAAATGGAGAAGTTTAATATGGTGGCCTCTGGAGACGTCAAAAATCAAAATCTGACAAAGGAAAATTCGTTGTGTTTGAAATTAGGTTTGTTTCATCAGCAGTACCTGACTGTTCGTGGACGTCAGCAGCCTGTTACTTCATAAATCGTAATGCGCAGGCTGCTGACGTCCACGGACAGTCAGGGACTGCTGATGGAACAAACCTATTGAAACAATAAAATAGCGAACGCTCACAAAAAGGGGAAATACCATGAAATTTCGAATAAAAAAGCAACAAATTGGATCTGGTCGACGGTCGTCTATGTTTTTGGTTCAGATCACGCAAAAAAAAAACACCGCAAACACGACGATGAATGTGACCTGAGACTTCGGCGAACGGTGGCGCGAGTTTTACAGATTCGCGTTAACATCCAGTGAACGGAGGCGCGCGGTGCTGTTGGCAAAAGTGACAGTGGCAGTCCGACGCTAGGTCGACCGTACCGATGCGAAAAGTTGCACACAGATTTCGATAAAATGGACTACAAAAACGTGATAGAGCGCATATGGATCGAAACATGGACCTGTTCTGAAGGTCTGGCCAGAAGGTTCGATGGAATCATCTAGGATCTCGTAGAAAACAAGACGTGACAACAAGACATTGACGCCGCCACGAGATGTGTCTTGAAATGGAAAAAAGGGGCTTTTCTCGAAATGTGAAGCCGGTAAAAATCGGGCCCTAGTGCAAACATACTGTGAGTACCTACCAGACGTGTTTTGTCCGTTCAATTTGCCTGTTTATGTGAAATCCGTCCCGTCAACACCGGAGCCGGCCAGCGAAATTTCATCAAAGTGCCGTCGAATTTGAAGAATTCCTTGGTTTTTGGTGTCCGATAGACGCTGAAAAGCCCCCTCTAGACCACGGTTCAATGTCGCACGCTGACACAGTACGTTTTTTCCAAAAACACTGTTCAAATGCCCCGAGGTGGTGTCGAGTTTTTCCCAAAACCGACAGCGTCAATAATGACGTTTCTGTCAGTTTTGGCCGGGCCGTGTACCGTTTTCAACATTTTTCGGCCAAATTCCAAGAAAAGCCACGCCGAATGGCTCGCACCAGACGATAGTGAGTTCTCGAAACCCCCTGGTCGGCATTTCACACCAAATTTCTCGAAATTCTGCCCGAAAATCCGAGTTTTCGCCGCCAAAATGTGTCAAGAAATCTCGGACGAATTATTTGAAATGACGATTCCCTGAAAAAAATTGGAATGAATTATGAATTTTCGAAAAATCCTCCCAACTTTGGCAGAAATTTCGGAAATTTCCCATCGTCAACTTGTATTGCGGTTCGTTTGCGAAATTTTTACAAAAAATACCCCGTCAAAATCCGATGTCTGGTTTTCACAAATTCCAACCAGACGTCGTTAAGTTCTCTCACGGGTTAGTTTAGGGTGACAGGCTGATTATGGCTCCATACTATACTTGAGTGACAAGGGGACCCGATAGGGCTTTGAATACCATATGAAGAGTATGAAGGCATAAGCTGCTTACTACTGCTCTGAAAGCCACGAAAAGATGTAAGGGGGCCAGGCGGAGCTTCAAGAGACGTTGAAAAAATAAAGGGGCCCAGCGGAGCTTTAAGAGACGTTGAAATAACAAGGGGGCCCAATTAAGGTATGGACACACACATGAAGGCAACAGGGGGCTTACTAGAACTCTGATAGCCAAGAAAAAACAAAAAAAGGCTCATTAGGGCTCCAAACGACACTTACGGATCCAAGGAGGTCCGATGGGACTCCGAATATCACCAAAGCAGAAGGTGCTCATGACTGCCCCGGAAACGGATGTAAGAAGGCTCAGCAGAGCTTCAAAAGTCAAAAGTACAACGTCAAGAACTACGTCAAAATATGACAGGTTTCAGTAATATACCTGAAAAATTAACACGCCGTCGTCAAGGAACGGGGTTGGCGAGGAGGTTGTAGACAGTGAGAGGAGTACGCAGATGTCTGGGAACAGAAGGGGAGAAAAATGGGGACTTCACGCTTCAGATCCTAGAAGAGAGAAGATCCAATTGTGTTCCGTCGATAAACGCCGTTAAATTAGTAACTTCATTGAAACGGAAAAAATTGTGCAACCATTTTGGGGACAGCAAGAGGAGAGGCTAGGAAGGAGCTGCTGTTGAGATTATTGTCAAAGGAACAAGAGAGTCCAATAATGTATGACACATGCAGGCGATCTTTGTGGAGAGTCAAGGCCATAAATGAGTATGAAACCACCCACCCCATGTTACGCCACTGGGAATGACGCCTTGCGAATGCGCAGCTGTTTTCGGTCAGGAAATTGATGATACCCAAAAGGGAATTTGGCATGCTTCCCTACCACCTGTCCTACAGGCAGGAATGACGCTGTGACCATCGCTTTTTTTTGATATCCGGAAAAAACGCGCCCACAGCAAAACCGTCTATGGGAAAAAATGCCCCCGAAATAAACGGTGCTGGGACAATTCGTAGCGGACAATTTGTCGTAAGCGAGGTCGCAAGAGAAACGACAAAAAACAAAGAAGCCACTAAGTCCTCGGAGCGTAAGGGGGCTTATTACACATGAAACCACGATGAGGCTCATTAAAGGGCTCTAAAAAACATCATCAAATACAAAGAGGTCCGATTGAGTTCCGAAAGTCATGGAAAAAAGCGAGGGGGCTCAGCAGGACTACAAACGATATTGAAGACACGAGGGGGCCTTATGAAGCTTCAGACCTTCAGATAACAAGGGAAGGCAAATGAGGCTTAGTGCCACTCTGAAAACCAATAATAGTCTGAGTAACAGGCTGATTATGGCTCTATACCATACTTGAGAGACAAGGGGACCCGATAGGGCTATGAAAACTACATGAAGAGCATAAAGGCATGAGCTGCTTACTACTGCTCTGAAAGCCACGAAAAGATGTAAGGGGGCCCAGCTGAGCTTCAAGAGACGTTGAAAAAATAAAGGGGCCCAGCGGAGCTTTGAGAGACGTTGAAAGAACAAGGGGGCCCAATGAAGGTATGGACACACACAAGAAGACAACAGTTTTTCTCGTGTTTTTTCAAGGCGATCAAAATTCCAGTAAGCCCCCTCTGTTGCCTTCTTGTAAGAACCTCATGACTTTGTACGATATTCGAAGCCCTGATCAGTCCACTTATGTTTTTATTTGCTTCAAGAGTAGGTACGTACCAATAAGCCCCCTCTTTTATCTTCGTTTGTTTCATAAAGCTCGATCCATTGGGCCCCTTTGTGTCTTCAATATCGTTTGAAGCCCTATCGGGCTGCCTTTATGCCCGCAAGTGTAGTTTGGAGCCCTAATTAATCCCCTTGTGTTTTTTCGTAACTATCAGAATTTCAGTGAACCCCCTTTCGCCTTCATTCATTACATAAAGCTCCCTTGGGCCCTCTCATGTCTTCAATATCGTTTAAATCCCTGTCGATGACCTCTGTTCTTTTTGTAGCTTTGAGAGCATTAGTGAACACCTCAAGCTTTCATGTGATATTTGGAGCTCTATCGTACCTCTTGTGTCCTCAGAAGAATATAAAGTCCCAAATAGCCCCTTTATGTTTTTTTCCTGGTCTCAGAAATCCAGTAAGCTCTTTTTTGCCGTCTTGTATTATCCAGAGCTCCCTTTGGCCCCCTTGTTTCTTCAACGTCTTTTGAAGCCTCCTACATTTTTCCAAGGCTTTCGGAGCATTAGTTGGTGAACACTTTTTGCCTTCATGTGACTTTGGACACCGACACCTTGTGTTCTCAAGGGTAGTATGGAGTTCACCAGTAGGACTTCTTTTGCCTTCGTATGTTATATGAAGCTTCACTGGGCCCCCTTGTGTCTCCAATATCATTTGAAGCCCTGCTGAGCACCCCTGCATTCTTGCGTGGTTTTTGTTCCGGCTTGGCGGCGAAATGAACATGACGTCAAACTGTCCCGCGTCAAACCGGTCGCTTTGAACAATATAGGCGTCCAAGCAGCCGCGTCAAGCCGTCATGTATCAGGTTGACCCCATAGCAGGGCTCCAAAAGACGTTGAAGAAACAAGGCGGCCAAATCGGGCTCTGGATAATACGAGAAGGCAAAAGGTGGCTAACCTGAGAGCCAGGAGAAAAACAGAAGGGGGCTAATCAGGGCTTGATACTCTCTGGAGGACACAAGAGGTCCGATAGAGCTCCGAATATCACATAAAGGCTTGATGTTTACAAATGCTCCGAAAGCCAGGAAAAGATGAAAAAAGAGAACAGGATTGATTAGGGCTCCAAATTACACTTGCGAACAAGAAGGGAACCCGGTAGAGCTCCGTATGAGATGAGGGCTCAATAGAGATCCGAATGACACAGAGAAACACAAGGGGCTCAATGGACGAGCTTTATACTACGAATAAAGGTAAAAGGGGGCTTATTGTACTTATTCTTGAAGCCAGTAAAAACCAAGTGGGCTAAGTGGGAAGCTAACTCCATTCTACATTTGAGGACACAAGGTGGCCCGATAGGTCTCCAAGCATCATATGAAGTCATAAGGTGCTTCCAGCAATGAAATAAGGCACAAGATGGTTCACTAGAAGTCTGAAAGCTACGAAAAGTACAAGACTACTGGAGGGCTCATTAGGGCTCCAAACGAAAGGCTTTGAACAATCCTGGTGACACAAGGGGGTCCAGGGGTCCACTGGTATTCTGAAAGTTAACAAAAACTGAGATGAAAGCAAAAGTGGGCTGATTATAGGCCTCCAAATTAGACATGAGAGCCACAAGGGGACTTGAAAGGTCTCCGAATGACATGACGGCACAAAGGTGATTATTTTGCTCTGAAAGTTCGCTCTACATGGAATATATTTCAATAAAGACAGTTAATAATAATAATAATAATAATAAAGTAACGGAAAGTACAAGGGGGCTCAGCAGGGCTTTAAATCACTATGCAAAATCAATAAGGGGAGGTCCAATTGAGCCTGGATAGCACAAGATGGCAAATGAGGGCTTATTAGAATTCTTGAAACCATGAAGCACATAAGGGGGCTCATTGGGGCTCCAAATTATACCTGAATACACAAAAGAGGCCCCCCGATTTGGAGCCGAATATCACATTAAGGCACAAAACGTTTACTATACTAGTATGCTTCCATAACCTTGAGAAAATGCAAGAGGGCTCAACAGAACTTCAAACTCTGTTGAAGACACACAAGGGGGCCAAATATTCGATGAAACTGGCGGGCGACAGCAGTTTTCTCCTTTTTAGGACGTAGTTGAACGTGTGTGATGGAAATTACCCCGAATAAATGCAGTTTGGATAGTTGACCGGATAGTAAACTGAGACCGGCGCGGTAACAGTTTACTATTCGGTCAACCAATTAATAGAGTTTATTTCCCCATTTCCTTCCTTTTTTTGTTGTGAAGCTGGCGGCCGACAACCGTTTTGTTTTATTCAGGACCTGACTGGACGTATATAATAAGAATCGTTGAAAAAAAAAATCGATTTTGGTAGTTGACCGGATAGTAAACTGTTACCCAACTTCTTGTACAATATGTCAGTTAATCCATCAAGTTCATTGTTTTTTGACACTATTTTGGCAGATTGTACAAGAAATTGTGTAGTGTAATACAGCTATTATGTGTTCATCAACTCGCTATATACAGGGTGTTTCAGATTTAAATCGCGTCCTCTCAGGAAATGATTGGGAACGTCAAAAGAAGTAGACTTTTTCGTGAAAATATATGTCAAAAACGAATATCAACGGAGATATAGACGTTCAAAATTGAACTTTGAAGATCGATTTTTCGTCATAACATTGAAACTTCTCAACCGATTTTGTTGAAATTTGAACAGGAGATTGCTGGAATAAGTCGGTATCCAACAATGATAACGCGCTCTATCAAAAATATCTAGAGGCGTAACTAACGAGGGATGCCTCCGCTTTTTCACCCCTATTTTTTACCCTTTCAAGTAATTTTGTAGGTTGTCCATACTTTCAAATTCTGTGTTCAATTTGAAAGAAAAAGTTACTTATGCTGAATTTTGATTGAATGCGTTGTTTTCATGATATTTGGGTTTGAAACTACGAAAAACGCATCAAAATATCTACTTTCACGAGCCCAAAAAATGTTGTTTCCTAAAAACTTCTCGTTTATTAGAAAAACTCATGGTTCATCAACTCAAAACACCTAGAAGACCTATTCCAATAAAGGAATCATTAGTTATCTTAAATTTTGATTTTTTGGTTTTTGAAAGTGCGATGACGGTGTTTTCAAGATGTTTTCCGAAATTTCAATTTCAAATATCTCGAGAACGAGGCCTCTTATCAAATTTTTGCAAGAGTAACTTTTTCTTCCAAATTGAACATAGGATTCAAAAATATTAACAATTTACAAAATTACAATATTAACAGTTTACTGCGTCACAAGCCTCCGGGGGCATGTATGCGGTGTTACTCACCAGACGGCTGTAAAAACTTGCCTTTTTTAGCAAGATGCGGATGCTGTAACTTCTCCATTTTCCTACCGAATTCAATCATTCCAACAGCTGTTCCAATAGTCCGGTGGACTAGGGTTATAACTATGCATTTTATGACTACGCAACAATTTTCTGCAAGCATGTTCAGAAAGCCATCATCTATCATTTTTGAGAAGTGCTGCCAAGCAATTTTTCAATGTGGGGGGGTCAGGGGGGCCCTTTTTTGACAACTTGAATCGTTTTTTGTCGATAAAATCCGT
Organism: Anaspis maculata; assembly: GCA_949128115.1. Lineage (NCBI taxonomy): Eukaryota > Metazoa > Arthropoda > Insecta > Coleoptera > Scraptiidae > Anaspis > Anaspis maculata. The sequence goes on from OX421966.1 coordinate 72,768,394, forward strand.
AATAAAAATGCTAAATAGAAAATTCCAACGGATTATTGAAAAGCAACTCGAAAGGTCACTTATGTGTGATGAAAACTATTACAGGGTGAACAGGTTCCGAAAAAAATGACTTTCCGTCAACATGCAATATAATAAAGAAAATATTGTGCCAAAGACCTTCATCTTCGTCATTTGGAAATGCCGATTGGCATATTTGTTGATCATATCCACCTGAACTGGTTGAGAATGGCACGCAACAGCGTCAACAGTGCCGGGGCTGTATACAGGGTGGAAGAGGAAAATATTTTTGTTGTCATTTATTTCAAAAACCAAGACAGATAAAGTGAACAAAATTGAGGAATTGATGTTTCATTCAATGCATGTGAAGACACAACAAACCGTTTTGAAATATCTTGGAGCGTTCCTGAAATATTTTAAAAAAACTGGAGAATATCATCAAAATTTTACTTTCTACTTTTATTTCGTATTTTCTATTAAACAGATGTATATCCTCAAGTTATGCAACAAATTTCACAATATACACAAATATACAGTGAATTATGGTTAAAACTAAACAGCACCATCACCGGCATCAATCATGTATGCGTTGTATACAGGGTGTAAGAAAAAATGGTTGTTTTTTTTTGCTGTATATAAAAAAACAAGCAAAAAAACGCGTGGATCACACATTCACGTCAGTAATTCACCTTATCAAGTGTCTTGGCTTGGTTTGTTTCCCCGGAAACTTCTTACCTCCCTAATTTTTCACTTTCTATGTCTTGATTTTTCTATTACAGCAAAGAAAACAAGCATTTTTTCTTACACCCTGTATATGACGCATTGACGCATACATGATTGATGCCGGTGAGTGATGTGGCTGTTTAGTTTCCACCCTAATTTGTTGTTAAATTAAAGTATACACTTCTATATAATGGAAAATACGAAATCAAAGTAGAAAGTAAAATTTTTGGGATACGGACATTTCACCGACAACCAACCCACCGACTGGACATTTCACCGACACCCAACTCACCGAATCGCCGATTCACCGACAGGACATTTCACCGACTCGCCGTTTCACCGACAGGACCATTCACCGACAGGACAATTCACCGACACGCCGATTTACCGACAGGACAATTCACCGACTCGCCGATTCACCGACTCGCCGATTCACCGACTCGCCATTTCACCGACAGGACATTTCACCGAATCGCCGATTCACCGACAGGACATTTCATCGACACGCCATTTCACCGACAGGACATTTCACCGACACGCCATTTCACCGACAGGACATTTCACCGACACGCCATTTCACCGACAGGACATTTCACCGACACGCCATTTCACCGACAGGACATTTCACCGACAGGACATTTCACCGACAGGACACTTCACCGACACGCCATTTCACCGACAGGACATTTCACCGACACGCCCTTTCACCGACAGGACTGTAGCGTTTTGAGTTTTGGAGCAAAATCTATGAGCAAAAGCGACCTACATTCGAAAGATTGATATTCTTGATTCCCTACCGTTGGCGCCATTTGACGGCGCGTTTCCGAACACCATGGTTGCTGGTCAGCGCCAGTCAGCGCCAAAAGTCAGGGATGGGTTGACAGCTACGGTCTTTTTTTCTGGCCATTTTTGGCAAAAAAGTCGAGGAAAATTGTTTTTACGACAAAGGCAAGTCTCCCTTGGGTGCACCATGCATTTGAGCTAGTTAAAATTTGGAATTTTCCATTTGATAAAGTAGACATCTGAAATAAATTCTCCACGTAAGCAGTAGAAGCCATGAAGGCAAAAGGTCATCTCATGAGGCACGAGTCTAAGAAAAAGATCAGAAATAAAGAATAAAGGCGTGTGTAGATGTATCAGGGGTGACTAGGAAGTCAAATATCAGCTTGGTTCTAAAACAAGGTCCACAAACTTCCAGATACTTACACTTGAAATCAATTTCTAATGAATTGTTAGTATTTCTTTGGTGATCAGAAATTATATGAATTTACCACAGTTTTTCCAGATCTTATTTCACCAACACATTGTGTAAATATATTTTTATCATTGATCACATACACAAATATTTTGTCTGGTTTTCAACGTTATGTGTGATTTTGGTTATTGGACCTTTCACCGACACGCTGATTCTGACAAGACATTTTACGAACTGATTGTTGACTCAAGTAACATCCTTCTCTTCAGACTCTATCAAACTCCTTTCTAGACTCACCGGATAAGAATCTGATTTTTAACTCGAGTTCATTCTTCTTTTTAGACCCACACAAGTAAAAAACCAGATGAGAGTTTAATTTTTGCTCAAGTATCATCCTTCTTCCCAGACCCATCTAATGAGTTATTGATTTTTGGCTTATCTTCTTTTTTTCTTAGACCTGCCAGTTGAGTAGTTTATTTTTGACCCGAGTATCATCCTTCTTTTTGGACCTGCGAGATACACAGTCAATTTCTAAATTTTTGACTCGAGCATCTTCCTTCTTTTCAAGTATAATAATCTCAATAATAAATATCATTATTCTCGGACTCAACAGATGAGTAATTGATTTTTGCTCAAGTATCATATCCTTCTTTCCAGACCCACCAGATAATAAGTTTTTTTTTCTATTCGAGTATCATTTTTCTTTTGAGACTCACCAGATGAGGAATAGATGTTTGACTCGAGTATTATTCTTCTCGGACCCTCCAGATGAGATAAGTTCATTTTTGCTCAAGTATCCTGCTTCTTCTAAGACTCACCAGATAGAGCATTGACTCTTCACTCAAGTTATGTCCTTCTTTTTAGCGCCACCAGATAAGGATTCAATTTTCTAGTCAAGTATTCTTAGGCCTACCCTACCAGATATATGGAGCTTATTTTCAACTCAAGTATCATCCTTATTTCCAGACCCACCAGATAAATAATTGATTTTTGACTCAAGTAGGTACCATCTTTCTTTTTCAACTCACTATAAAGGTGGAGTCTATTTTTGACTTGACATTCTTGTTTTCTTCACACGCTAGTTCAGACGTTTATCTTTGACGAGATCATCCTTTCTTTAGATTAACCTGATGCAGGACCTATTTTTTCGTTTTCGATTGAAGCATCCTTATTTCTTCCCAGACCCACCAGATAAGTCACTTTTTCACCCAAGTATCATCCTTCCTCCCAAATTCACCTGATACAGAACTGATTTATTGACTCAAGCATCCTTCTTCCTTTTAGATTCACCGAACAATAAGGTCATTTTTCATTCAAGTATAACTTTTTTTTTATATCCGCCAGGTAAGAAATTGATTATTGAGTCGACTATCATCCTTTTTTCCAGATCCAGCAGATAAAGATTTTATTTTTGACTCAGGTAACATCCTTCTTTCTGAACTTAGTACAAAGATGGAGTCTTTTTTTATTCAAGTACTTCTTTTACCCGCTAATTAAAGACTTTATTTTTGATTGGGTATCATCCTTCTTTTAGACCCACTATAAGAAGTCAATTTTTAAATCAAGAATCCTTTTCTGAACTTTTGACTCAAGGATCTACTTCCCAGACCCACCAAATAAGAAGTTTATCCAATCCTACTGAATAGTGCATGCATTATCACGCACATATATGCCTGCATTTTTCAATGAGACTGGATAAAGCGTAGTATTCTACTCGCGGGTAATGGCTATTACTCATTCGGATGCTTTACGACACTCGCCAAGGCTCGTGTCGGCAAACTGCATCCTCATGAGTAAGAAGCAATCATTACCCGTTTGTTGAATACGAGGTTGAATAATATACTATTATTTTCAACTCAAGTATAATTTTTTTCGGACCCATCAGATAAGAAATTGATTTTTGACTCAAGTATCATCCTTCTTTTGAAACTCACCAGATAAGGAATTGATTTTTGATTTAGGTACCATATTTCTTTTCAAACTCACGACAGGGATCGATGGAGTGTATTTTTGACCCAAACATTTATGTTTTCTTCACCTGCTAGTTCAAAAGTTCATTTTTGATCGAGCATCACCCTTTTTTTAAGATTCACCAGATACCGAGCTTATATTTGAATGTTTAATTCAAGCATCCTTTTCCTTTTCAGACTCGCCAGATAAGAAGTTCATTTTTCATTCAAGTATCATCCTCCTTTTTAGACTCGCAAGATAACTAATCAATTTTCTAGTCAAGTATTGTCCTTAATTTTAGACCTACTGTAAGTTTTTTTTAATTAAGTATCCTCAGGCATATCAGATAAAGAGTTTATTTTCGATCCAAGTATCATCCTTCTTCTCACACTCACCACTCACAAGATAAGAACTGATTTATTCACTCAAGTATCGTCCTGCTTTCCAGACCCACCTCATGATTTTTGGCTCAAGTATCATTCTTTTTTCCGGACTCACTACATAGCTGAAGGCTGAAGTCTATTTTTGACTCAAGCAATCTTCCTTCTTCAGACATGCCAGTTGAGGAGTTTATGTTTGACTGGAGTATCCTTGTTTTTCAGACTTACCAGATACACAGTCCATTTCCGAATTTTTTACTCTAGCAGTCTAGCATCCTCTTTCTTTCCAGGCTTGTCATATAATAAATCCATTCTTCACTCAAGGACGGCATTTCCTAACATGAAAAATGGCTAAAGCAGACTACAGCAAACATAGAGTATTTTTTTCCGCATTCGCAAACACCAAACACGATATGGTTACGTTGCGGCATTTTCCGGAAACTCATTTATACGCGAAAATGCAAAATTTGAGGGGGTACTCACTCATGAAGGAAATGGGAATTTTTTTTCGAAATTTGAATTTTTTCAACAAAAATTAAATAACCACTTCAGTGAATTCATTTTGAACGATCGCATATCATTGGTTCGTTTCTTGGATTTTCTGCGGGAAATGTGGAAATTCAGTTTTTTGCAATTTTCCACTTTTTTTTCCTAATTGACCGCGAATAAGACGTAGAAAACAACGAGTAATGACGAAAACCATTTACGTGAATTTCCCAACGTTTTTCGGTGAATAACGGTGAATTTTCTCGAATCTATAGGAAATCCGGGATGTTTGGAGATCCAAGACACGGAAAAACTTGTAACTCGGTAACCGTACGTCCGAATTCAGATTGATTGGTGTCTTAAAATTGATGATAAATTTTTGCATTTTATCATACCAGTTTAATTTTTTTTGAATTTTCCGGAAAAAAGATACAGGCAAGAATTTGTTTTCCACGTTTGAGCTTCTAGCAATGTACAGGGTCTTATTAAACCTACACCAAAACATAGAGTTTTTTTTTCGCATTCGCCAACACTAAACACGATATGGGTACGTTGCGGTATTTTCCGGAAACTCATTTTTACGCGAAAATGCAAAAGTGCAGGTATAGGCTGTCTGATTTCTACATGATTCTAGTCGGCTGCGATTCAGGCCGCGATCGGCCGATGACGACCAGAAACACAGCCCACTAGACTCATGTAGAAATCAGCAGCCTATACTCACTTGTGAAGGAAATTTGTGAAAAAGTTTTTTCGAAATTTGGATTTCCCCAACAAAAATAAAAATGACCACTTCAGTAATTTCATTGCAATCGATCCTATATCATTATGGCTTCTTGGATTTTTCGCGGGAAAAGTGGAAATTCAATTTTCCAGAACTTTATTTTTAATTGACCCTAAACAAGACCTAGAAAACAGCGGTTAACGACGATAACCATTTACGTAAATGTTCAACGTAGTTCAATGAATAACGGTGAATTTTCATTGATCCATAAGAAATTTCTAATGTTTGGAGACCCCAGACACTGAAAATTTTGTAACTTGGTAAACGTACTTCTGAATCGAGATTGGTTGGTGTCTTAAAACTGATGATCAATTTTTGCATTCTGTCATACCAATTTTTTTTGCCTCGAATTTTCCAGGAAAAAGATACAGGCAAGAATCTCCTTTCCTTGTTTGAGCTTTTAGCAATGTACACTACAGGGTCAATGTGGAAACATGAAACCTACACAAAAAAGTTTTTATCCCGCATTCGCCAATACCAAACATGATAGGTACCTATGGTGACATTTTGCAGCATTTTCCTAAAACTCATTCTGAAGCAAAGTTTTCTAAATCGGCGAGTCGGTGGAATTTCCTGTCGGTGAATTGTCTTGTCGGTGCGAGTTGTCTTGTCGGTGAAATGTCTTGTCGGTGAATCGGCGTGTCGGTAAAATGTCCTGTCGGTAAATCGGCGTGTCGGTGAAATGTCCTGTCGGTGAAATGGCGTGTCGGTGGAATGTCCTGTCGGTAAATCGGCGTGTCGGTGAAATGTCCTGTCGGTGAAATGGCGTGTCGGTGAAATGTGCTGTCGGTGAATTGGCGTGTCGGTGAAATGTCCTGTCGGTGAAAGGGCGTGTCGGTGAAATGTCCTGTCGGTGAAATGGCGTGTCGGTGAAGTGTCCTGTCGGTGAAATGTCCTGTCGGTGAATCGGCGTGTCGGTGAAATGTCTTGTCGGCGAAATGGCGTGTCGGCGAATTGTCTTGTCGGTGAAATGTCCTGTCGGTGAATCGGCGAGTCAGTGAATTAGTCCTGTCGGCGAAACGGCGTGTCGGTGAAATGTCCGTTCGGTGAAATGGTTGTCGGTGAAATGTACCAAACCCAAAATTTTTATGATATTCTTCAGTTTTTTCAAAATATTTCAGGAACGCTTCAAGATATTTCAAAACGGTTTGTTGTGTCTTCACACGCATTGAATGAAGCATCAATTCCCAAATTTCGATCACTTTATCTATCTTAGTTTTTGAAATAAATAATAGCAAAAATATTTTTCTCTTCCACCCTGTAAATAGCTCCGGTACCAATGACGCAGTTGGGTACGGTTCTCAACCAGTTCAGGTGCGTATGATCAACAAATATGCCAATCGGCATCTTTCAATGACGAAACTTAAGGTCTTTGGCGCAATTTTTTCTTCATCATATTGCATGTTGACGGAAAGTCATCTTTCTCGGAACCTGTTCACCCTGTAATAAGTCTTATCACACATAAGTGACATTTTGAGTTGCTCTTCAATAATCCGTTGAAGTTTTTTTTATAGTCTCTTTATCACGGATTTTATCGACAAAAAACGATTCAAGTTGTCAAAAAAGGCCCCCCCCTGGCCCCCCACATTGAAAAATTGCTTGGCAGCACTTCTCAAATGATAGAAGAAGGGTTCCTGAACATGCCTGCGAAAAATTGTTCCGTAGTCATGAAATGCATAGTTTGGGCAATATTTGGCGCTAGTCCACCGGACTACAATGCCTCATCTTGCTTTTTCCATATGTAGAGTCAGTTTTGTACATATCTTTGGTGATATGTATCGTCCAGGAATAATAACGGATTACTCCTGTGCGGCTCGCTGTGAGGTACATGCCCCCGGGGCATGGTGAAGAAATCATATGTTCTTTGCCATACTAGAGTAGTCTTCATGTGTACCAACGTTTGATTGTGTCCAACAGAACAAGAAAATGTTTTATCCACTAAAGACGACACCCAACAATGGAAATGGGTGCGGTTGATGTCCTGATTAGATAGTGACCTAAATCATTCATAACCATATATTATAAATCAAAAAGTTGAAGTTCCAAAGAATGGAACTTGAAGAATTGTTGAATTGGTGACAGCGGTGGGATAGCTACAAGGTATCGTATTGTATTGCCAGATGGTTGTAGCGTGCACGGTTCTTCTTTCTGCGTCGGGCGGCGAACAACCAGTGAAGGTGAATATTCCGGCAAGTATAACATCCGAGCTAATGTGGCGAATCCAGGTAACGAAAACATTTTCAGGACAACGCATCCCCGTGTACTTGGAAGGAAAGCGAAAGAAGAAAAACTGTTTTTCCCGGTGCCCGCGCGTTCACCGCGGCGAGAGATTTGTGCGGAAGTTTGAATGATAAGCCGGGCCGAGGAAGGAAAGGGATTTCCGGGATATTACGTCGCCGGCATCACAGATGCTGCCACTTGATATTTATGGGCCCTTTTAAGTTCCAATCGCGACCACTTTACCATTTACCGCCAGGACTTGCCCTTTTATAACTCACTGAGGATTCGCGGCGACGGCAACGGCAACGGCGTCGCCCCCTCATTCCATCCCTTTTATTCCTCCCTTTGCTCCCCTTATTTTATATTAGGCCGTCGCGGCGGCGGCGGCGGCGACGCTCCGTGCAAATCTCAAAACCTACACGGTCGCGGGGCGTGCAGCACACGACGACGCGTCGCTGGTTCTCTCCTTCGGTGGCGATATTGAATTTGAAACCGCGAGATTCGCGAAACCGAATTTATCAAGTTGTATATTTTACGCGGCGGTTGGGCGGGCAAATCGCAGCCTTCACCTTCGCTCAATGTGCTCTGAATATTTATTCGACGACCCCGTGTATGCAAGGCGGCGGCGGGACATTTTCATATCGGCTTTCTATAAATTTTAAAACAAGGTAAAAGTTTTATCGACGCTTTTATTACTTACGGCTGTAAGTAGGTACGGCTGCAATAAAATCCAGCGAGTTTTTTCACAGGGCTTTGGAGAGATTGAAATTGCCGCGATTGTGATTTTATTACGAGTTGTGTCAGTAGTAAAATGAATATAAACAATAAAGTGAAAAATATCTACTCGTGAATACGCGATGCACGGAGTTTCAAAGCACACTGAAGTATGGAATAACTGGCAGTTTCTGGCTGATATGAAAAGTTCGATCAAGCTGAAGACATTTTCCTTCAATTGTACAATTGATTTGTTCCTAGCTCTCGCCTCGGTTCAAATGAGAATATCTGGAAAAAAATTGCCCGATTTAAAGAGCTCTTGTGATGCTCAACAGAGTGGTTTTTTTGACTACAACACACTGTCTAAGATCGCCTTATCGTCGACCTTATTCTACGATATATTTTTTATAATCGTAACCTCTTTCACCCATCTGGGTGTCGAGGTGCCACTCCAAGGTCTGTTCCAGTATATGAGTGGGGGTAACTTTTGACGGTGAAGCCAAATCTGGTCTCATATCTTTCCTCGATCGAGTGAGTGAACTAGCCGAAGCACATCGCGTGACGAATCTGATTCGAACTCTTTTCGATTCAGCAGTCTTTTTTCTTTGGAAGAGCCCTTATAGTCCGGATGCTAGTTGCAAGTACCTTGCATTTTTTGCTGAGAAGATGTCACTCGGTGGAAATGTTCTTTGCATCGTACTCTTCCGATCCAGAAAGGTAGTCGTCAGCGCCATCCATGCCGGCGGCGTATACAGGGTGATACAGAAAAAAAAAGTTGAAAAATTATATTTATTCAACCGAAACATGTGGAGACGTGTAAATCACCACATACTGTAATCTCCCAACCCACCCCTCTTATAAAAATAAACTTTCCCCAAAGAAGAAGAAGAATCCCCTTTTTAAGTTGAAGACTTAGGTTGGCTGTTCGTGTTCGTCTAGTGGTGTTCGTTAGGACTTTAGTTGTTCCGTAGTTACCCCAAAGTAGTACAGGTAAGTGAAGGCTTGGAAATGAAACGCAGAGACTTCAAAATCAACAAAGAACAATTTTATTCCAAGGACAAATATATCAACTCATGTTCAAGAATGCAATATCAATCAATTACCCCACCCTCCCATTATTTGAAATGCAGTGTGTAAGCCACTGATGCAGAGAGAACAAGAGAAAGACGAGAGAGAGTATCGCTCTCGCTAGAACAGATCATATTAGTTCCACGGACCTAGATTGTTGAGAAACCTGTTAGCGGGAAAGAATACTGCAGACCAAGTGCTCAGCGCAGTGTAGTCACTTGGCGCAGTGTGAAACAGAGACAAAGGTTTATTAGTAAGTTCTACGGTGACCTAAGTTGACGAGGGATCTGTAGAGAAAATAGATAAGATTTTGACAAGGACAGTGGCCGAGCACTGCTGCCGAAAGAAGAGGGAAAACACATGACATACAAATCAATAACAATCAATATTACCAATAAAACGAAACTGTGAATAATCATAGTACATGGGTTCATACATAATGAACCTGGTCAATGGAATCATCATCAGTTATTTATCACAATAAATACCACCACATGATTCAATGTAAATCAACAATATGAACAACCAGGTCTCAACAGTTAAAGACGTATATTATTTCCATAAGATAACAAAGTAAGGAAAGATATCTTCTCTCACGAGATACCCTTCTCTCACCAGACACGACAATAAGAAAAACATCTGTTGTGTGCAGATCCCTTTCACTCATAAGATCCAGGCATGGATACAGAAGATAGTTGATCAGTGTAATATGTAACATGGTAAACAGAAGTATGAAGAAATCATTAAAGCAATTCAACTCAGATGGAGGAGAATAGCCCGACCAGGTCCATCAAGTATGACAGCATACCTCGGAGCTCTCAAAACCACGTCACCTGTTCTACAGGTCAACGCTTTGTTGTACCGCTAGACCCTGGCTCTCGTGGTAGCTCGGTCCCAGTTCATCTGGAAATCTTGTGGCGACATCGTTCTACTCTTTCGTCTCTCTCAAACCCCCAACAACAGTGACCCACAGGCTACGTGTATTCCCTTTTATCCCCTGAACGTGATTATCCTGTTAATTGTTACAATAATTGACTTTTCTTTGGCAGGCAACAAAGGAGCTGAATAAACTTATCTTCGAACGTTCTGAAGGCACGGCAGCTATACTCGGGAAGTCGTCAACATCGGAAGAGACTTGAATCTTCTCTTTTCTATGATCTAGAGCAGGATATACCCAGTTTTTCTTGTGTTCTTCCCCTGGACATCTGCCGTCATTTTCTCCACCTTTCAATTTTTTTGTTACTTGACGACCGCCTCTCCCTTTTCAGGTGTATTACCAAAGCTCACGATGTTTCACGTTTAGTTCTTTATAGGCTGAAGAGCCGGTCGATTTCAATACATTAACTATTTTATGCTTATGAAGTCACAGCAAACTGTTCTTGATTACCTTGAACCGTCTTTGAAATGTGGGGGAAAACCAGAAGAAAAAACAAGAACACTTTTCTTTCCATAAATAAGTAATTGAGATATTGACACAAAACTTGGTATTTCTACAAAAAGGAATGTTAGAAATGATATGAGCTGGGTAGCCAATTTCTAAGCTAACTATTTCCAGAAATACGATTGTCAACTTTTGTTCCCTCTCAAGCACCATCTTGAATCTGCCCTGTGAGGCATCGTTGAAAAAGTGATCAGTTATCATAAAAATGGTAATATGTTATCATTGCATCGTAAAAACAACCTACTCATCATAATTATGTGACCTCTTCGGCGGGAAAGAATTGCCATTCACGTATTTTCTGGCTCTTCTAAGCTTGAATGCCCATAATAGCATTTGCAACATCTGGAATGGTAAAATATGTTACGCATTATGAACCTTGATGTACTTTGAGGTAGCCTATCAAGTTTTGCAATCATCAATTGGAAGGTTTGTTCTTAAAAGCTGTTTGAACAAAATTTGATCAATTTTTTTTATGGAAAATGCAAAATATTGGATCTTTCACCAATATTTGCCCCGAATTTCGAAATTGTGATTCTGAACGTAGGATTTCGACTTGGAACTCGACGTTTCGACTTCGAAAATTATACTCAGAACCCTGAATCCAGACTTCTGAGCTCGGATTTTGATTTTGAAGTTGCAATTTTGCCTTTTAATACGGGATTTCGATTTGGTACTTGAGACTTTGACTTCAAACTCGTAGTGTCATCTTTCAATAAAACTTCGACCTCACTCTCAGACTTTTGATTTTGAAACCGTAATATCGTCTTTACTCTTGACTTTCAAGTAAGAACTTCAACTTCAAACTTAGATCTTGGGACGTTGAACTTGAAATCTGGCTCAAGTCTTCAGAATTTTCAATTCGAGACTTAAGAATGTGAACAATATGACTTTTGAACTATTAATCTCTACTTACAAGTTGGCAGTTCGACTTGAATCTAAGACTTGTAACTTGAACTCGAGATTTTGTTCACCGCCAAACTCAGAGTCTCGACTTTTCAATCATTTTTAGACACAAAATGTTCAGATTGAGGTCGAAGTCTGAACATTTATTCCGAGCTCTGACTTCAAAACGTGCAATTTCTATATTAAAGTTCGGGACTTCAACTCTTATGTTGAAAGTTCGAGACAACTGCCAGAATATTGACACAGAGCTCGGAATTTCGGCTTCAAATTCGGAATCTCAATTTTGCGTACGACTTCAAATTCGGAGTATCAACTTGGAATTTGGACTAGGTATAATATCAAAAATTCAACCTAGATTTCTGAATTTTGAGTTCTACACTTGACAGTTAGGCTCTCAGATTCAAATTTTCGACATAAGTCAAAATTTCAACTATTCAGAAAATCATATTGTCGACTTCAAAACTGGAAATTGAATTTCAAATTCTGAAGTTCTTCTTGGTATTTTGCCCTCAATTTTTATTTCAATTTGAGAAATTAGGCTCCAAGGTCAAAGTGTCTGATTTGTATTGAAATTTCGAATCCGCAACCTCCAGTCATCATCTACATGGACGACATTATCATTGTTTCGCCCGACATCAGAGTCCAATTTCTTCTCCGAATGCCTAATTTGCTAATCGTATCAATCAGAACAACGCAAACCAGCCAGCCTCGTGTTATCCCATACGCTCCTTAACGGATCCTGGGAAATGAACAGTATAGATCTTATCGGACTACTGCCTCAATCGAGCAATTATTATAACTATATAAACTGCTGAACAACGAAGTTGTCGGTATCGGAAAAATGGTTCGACTTTGAATACCAATAACTTCAGATTGCCGAATGCGATTTCCGTTTTGTTTATTGTGTTGATTAGCCTAATGCTTCCGCAACCTATCCTGCGACTGTAAATTTTGAGAAATCCCACATAAAATTTCTACAGGGTGATACGTAAAATGCTGCAGAATTGGACCGACTTCATCGTATCCCCATTTGTCGAAAAAAAATAAAATCTCATGTATTCTAATACGAAAATCATCAAGTGTGGTGTCTTACCTCGAAACGGTTGTAGAATTATCCGGATTGGAAGTCTAACATCGAAGATATGAATTTTTATCCTGAATGCTACAGATTTGCCTTGTTGGCGCGCGAGATTAAGTCACTTCTAATGAATGGATGTTGACATTGAGCAAGATTGTTCGTACAACAGTCCAGAACAACTCAACCTTTCAACACAACCCGAATATTTGGTGTAGAGCCAAGCAGGGGGCACTCTTTCAGGTGGTTGTCCCTGCCTGTTTTCCGTTCGTTGGATTTCGTCAAAATTTCATCAGAACTTTGGTTATGAAACATGTTCTATTTGCAGATTTAAGCCCCTGAAGGGGGTACGATGGTGTCGTTGCAATTTTGCACCATTTTACGTATCACCCTGTAGAAAGTTTATATGAAGTTTCTCAACATTCACTATCATAGGATGGGTTACGGGAAGATTAAGCTAGGCTTCCAGATTCAATTTTTCCACTTCAAGTCAAAATTTCAACTATTCGGAGAATCATGATATCGACTTTAGAACTGGAAATTCAGCTTCAAATTCAGAAGTTTTTCTTGCCATTTTGCCTCCAATTTTGGTTTCAATCCAAAAATTCAAGCTACAAGGTCAAAGTGACTACTTTGTATTGAGATTTCAAATCCGCAACTTATCGTCATGATCTACATGGACGACAATATTATTGTTTCGTCCGACATCAAGGTCCAAGTTTTCTCCGAATGCCTAATTTGCTAATTGTTTGAATCAGAACAACGCAAACCAGCCAGCCTCATGTTATCCCATACGCTCCTCAACGGATCCTGGGCAATAATCAGCATAGATCTTATCGGACTTTTTCCTCAATCAAGCAATTATTATAGTTGTATAATTTGGTGGACTCCGATCTTTTCTCAAAGTTTGTACTTGTACTCGCCTTTTTACTCCAAAAAAGCGATTGCAACCTGTATTGTGGAATATGTGAAAGATCTCGTCATAATGTCAAGAACATGCCAGAAGGGCCGTAGGGAAAGGCTCATTCCTTAAATACGAATTATTTTATTAGGTATAAATTATAATAAATCAATAATCGTCTTCAGCAAAAAGAACGAGGTGCCACAGGAAATGCTGATACTGCAAACGATGCGCTTTGCAGTTTATGTCTCGTGTGGCACTCGGCGCCTCCACCATATGTCGGGAAGGGTTTAGGTTGACCCTTCCTGACTTTCTTGGGGCTGGTGTTTGCAAGCAGGGTGGAAGGTTTGGAAGAGCACACGGTAAAGTTTTACATCGTTTTATTAACACACATTTTAATTTCACACCGCCACCCGAGACGACATGAAGATAAGCCCGAACACAATCCGCCGTATAACAATAAAGTGATAATAAAATGAACAATTAATTATTAATTTAGACGCCGACGGGCATACAAAAATCAATTCGATGAAGAGCTATGGATACTTCTAGATTTATAGGCAACGGGAGACATCGTAGGCTAATCAGATTGATGCCCGTTTCCTGGTGCTGGTGAACTTAGTGCCACACGAGACATAAACTGCAAAGCGCACGTTTGCAGTATCAGCATTTCCTGCGGCACCTCGTTCTTTTTGCTGAAGACGATTAATGATTTATTATAATTTATACCTGATGAAATAATTCGTACTTAAGGGATGAGCCTTTTCCTACGGTCCTTCTGTCATGTTCTTGACATTACTACTTCTCGGCGCAACTCGTTTAATCATCTGTGACAATGACGTACAGTTTCAAAAACATGAATTCACTATTTCAGCGGCAAAATATGACATTAGGCTCAAGTTCACTCCGAACTACCCCCCTCAAGGAAATCATGTGGAAAGGGTTAATCTTGTTTTGAAGATCAATGATGAGGTTCAAGTTAAAAATGCAATTTTTGAAGAGGAATTTTTGCATAGATTCATTGATTTCGAACAAAAATTACGATACCTGCATAGCAGATTCCATGCAGGTATTGCAGGTGTTCCACGAATCGGACCGCTCTCGAACAAAAAACGAATTCATCTCTGCGATTTCCGCATCATCCATGCGTTCACCACCGCTGAAAGCGAGAGCATGCATTTTTGCAAGCTTCAAACAAAGCATCATCGCGCTTCGTGCTTCCGTTTCGAAATGAACCGTAAACACGCGTTGAGCTTTGACGAAATCAGATTTTGTCGACATCATTGAATGAACTTGTACATTTCCTGAACGCTTTCACTCATAACGAACTTGCATGGTCATTTCCTCTTGCATTTTTTTTACTTGTATTCCTTAATGACTCGAAATGATAACGACATTTCTACTACAATGGAGAACTTCGGAGAAAACACAGTAGTACGAGAAGCAATCACGTACTAGCGTAAGGAAATCGATAATATTCCACGTTGCTTTATACGCAGTCTGCAGATTTGCATGTCTGATTGCGAAAGCTGAAGTGGCGGAGCGCGCCGTCGACACTAGGGAAGACGAAACTTTGACAGGTGGCATCATCAGCGCGCAGGCAGATTGACAGGGCGCTAATAGACAAAGACGGATAGAGCCGTGGCGCAGAGACGGGGACGGGCAATAACTTCAAAGCGCGCGATAAATTACACTTGCTTCCGTAATTACCTATTCCGCGAATACTCCACAGTCCCCCAGCATGAGCCTTTCTGGCCACCGTTTCTCTGCTCCCACTCTCATCCTTCCGCATGCCGAAGCCGGCACGGCACGGTATGCCGAAGCAAATCAGGTGTATGGCAGGCTGGTTGGCCTAGTTATGTCGTTGTTTGAGCCACGAAGAGCGGGGGCGGAAAAACGATCGACACAATCACCGATTGACTTGGTTCTCTCCAACAAAGTTTATTGGAAATCGAATCTCGATTGAAAACATCGATGAAGATTCAAGTCGACCGAGTTATCTTAAGTTTTTTATTGGCTGTTGTACGGTTCACGTTGCAGAATTGGTGATTTTTAACCATAGACCTGTCCCCTAAACTTAGTTGATAATACCTTACTCGAAAACTTTCTCGTGCATTTCTTTCAGGATTCAACGAGCTCATACCTCCTGTGGTGAATTTGGATCACAAAAAAATTCCAGAGTGACCGAAATCACAATTTCAGCCTTCAACAGGCAGCTTTTTCAATTTCAGGCAAAAAAATCCAATACAAAGTATGACCTTCCACACTGGTCAACAATACCTGGCAACTCCTTGGCATGCTGAGCATTGATATATCGAGATCTTCCGACAAGATCTCATCCCAAGCTCGATGCAACGCTGCAAAAAGCTCCCGATGGGTGTGAAATACACCACCCCTCCTGCAAAACTATCCTTTGGGGCATGTCCCATGCGGGCTCGATAAGATTCATGTCAGAACTCTGCGGCGGCCATGGTGGAGCCCAAATCTCATACTCTAGCAGGAACTTCTGAAAAACGGCACAGTATAGGGTTGCGCGTATCTTGTTGGAGGTGGAATTCTCTCAGATTCAGCTGTTACCGGAAGGACATAACTTTGGACGTAATATTCCATTCCTATATTGTATTGCAGTCAGGTTGCCTTTTTCCAGAACCAGGAGTGTTCTCTGACCAACTGATAATCCGGCTCAAACCACGATGCTAAGCGCATGCGTCAGATGGACATCAAGAACAAGACGATGATCAAGAGATGCGAGATTTGAATAGACTTTTCCCGCCACAAGATGGCTACTGAAAGCCGTATGCGTTGACAGTGCTCAGTTGCCATTTCAATGCCACTCTGATGTCATCGACAGAGAATTTCCAGTTCATTCCATCACTCTTCCAAAATTCAGAAGAAAGGGCATGTACGTCGTCACATCATGCTTTGAAGTTTGAATGGTACAGGTTACGGTTTGGAGATGATATCCAATATTCGCTGATCATCTTTCAAATAGCACGAGATCATTGTCTTCAAAACAAGATTAACGCTCTCAAAATGATTGGCTTGAGGGAGGTAGTTCGAAGTGAATTATTGAGCTTCATGTTTTTTTTTTGCCGCCAAAATGGTGAGTTTACGACTTCGAAACTGCACGCCGTTGTCACAGAGAATTACACGAGGTGCGCCGGGAAGTAATGTCACCTGATCATCTACATACTTTAGAATACTGGCTGCGATCGCTTTTCAGAGTGAACAAGAGTAGAAACCCAGAGATAAGATCAAAGTTTAACAAGTTTGACAAAATATAGCTATAACCCTTACCTGATCAAGGCAAAGGTGCTACAAGATCATTACTTATTTGCGTTGTTCTGGTTTATACGATTGACAAACTCAATATTAAAAAATGTAACGATTGGCCATTTTCTGGCAACCGTTTTAACCACGCCCGCGTGATTTCGTCAATGTCAAAATGTCAAAATCTTGAGCATTGACAAGAAATTAGTCATAATTTTCATCACATGCCGATAAAACACCTCTACAGTGAACAAAGAAGAAATGGTGAATTTCTTCAGTTCTTTTGGGGAAAAGACATTTACAGGGTGTCGCCAAGAGGTCAAGCGCAAAAACGATGAGTGACAACCTTGATTGATCATTTGCCATCGATGTTCAAGAGTTTAAATCACTTTAACGCCATCAGGCCCTTTCGAATGCGAAGATGTTGAAAAATAACCTTCAAGTTTATTGCTCTGCACTGAGTGAACCGATGGACGGATATGGATGATGGCCATACTCAGAGATATGCATAAGCCTTGTGTTTTGGTGTAGAAACCACCAAGAGGATCTGACGACGCAAAAAAATCAAAATCGGAGTTTGTTTGAACCTCTGCAGAGTGGTAAACAGCTCAAATTGAATGACGTTCTTAATCGGAACTGTCGTCTTTCGTAATTGTACAGGAACTGATCAAAAAGATTCCTGCCCACACCATGATGGAGCCACCCCTAAAAGGAATCCTGAGTGAAATGCAATCTGCATGAAACCGCTGTCCACGACGACATCATAAACGACCCCGCCAGTCGTTTCCTGTCAGGGAGATACGTGTTTTACCTTTGTCGTTTTTGACCAGTCCCTGTACAATTACAAAAAACGAACAATCCCGATTGAAAACTTATTCGATTTTAGCTGTTTTTCACACTGCAGAGGTTCAAACAAACCCCGATTTTTAAATGTTTGCGTCGTCAGATACTCTTGGTGGTTTCTACACTAAAACACAAGGCTTATGCATATTTCTGAGTATGGCCATCATCCATTTCCGTCTTTGGGTTCACTCAGTGCAGCGCAACAAACTTGAAGTTAGTTTTTCAACTTCTTCGCATTCGAGAAAGCCTGATGGCGTTAGAGTGATTTAAATTCTTGAATAATGATGACAAATGATAAGTCAAGGTTGTTTCTCATCGTTTTTGCGCTTGGCCTTTTGGCGACACCCCGTAAATGTCTTTTCCCCAAAAGAACTGAAGAAATTCACCATTTCTTCTTTGGTCACTGTAGAGATGTTTTATCGGCATGTGATGAAAATTATGACTTATTTCTTGTCAATGCAAGAAATGCAAGATTTTGACATTTTTGTGAGCTTTTTTCTCTTGTTTTTGTTCTTTAGTAACAGTCTGCATTAAGGATTCATTGTTTTTGAGGCTCAAGAGTGGCCAAAATCAGAAAACGTGGACGCAAAATCAAAGGAAATACACGATTGAACTGTATGCAACCAAAATCACGCAAAGTAGTGCCTCACACATTGTTTGAGCCATTAGAAGAGATTGATGGTCAAAATTTGAAGAAGAAAGATGTCAATGAACAGACTTAGCATGGTACTTGCTTTAGACATTGTAACAAAGCAAACTAGACGTTTTTTTATTGTATGAACCTCCATTTTATCGGTTTGTCCAAAATCCAATGCTTTGATTTCACTAAAAATTACGCATTTCTGCAAAGCAACAGTCGAAAACCCCTCTACCACAAACCTATGGATTGGTGAGTGCGCCACTCCACACTTGTCTTCACAACACATAAGACCACCTCTGTGCGGAAATTCGTCAAAATTAAGAGAAGCGTTTGTGAGTAATTCACATTTGAAAAAGTGGCCCTCAACTTTTGCTCAGAAGTGTAGTTTCCCGACGCCGAGGTCGCAGAAATACCAGAGTCTGTGTCAGCTGGAGGGTCCGAAAAGATGGTGGACCCTTTCTACCTTAAGATGCGCACCCTGATTATGGAAAATCCCGACGAGTACCCTCAATGGTTGATGCATGACGGCCGCGTTTTCAAGTACGTCTCAACCAAACTTCCATCGAAGTCGAACGTTCCCGAATGGAAGATATAGGTGCCCAAAAAAAAAACGCGAGTCCTTCATAGCCGACGCTCACGATTCATCTACGAGCGGCCATTTTGGTTTTTTCAAGACCTACTCTCGTGTCGCCACAACACATTATTGGCCGAAGATGCGAGCAGACGTAGCTCAGTACATCAGAAAGTGTGATGTATGCGGTTCGTTTAAGGCCACAAACCAGGGTCCGGCTAGAATGATGGGTCAGGGCAAAAGGGTGAAGTACCCTTGTCAAGTCATCTCGATGGATATCGTTGGCCCACTCCTTAAGAGCTCAAGCGGTTAGGTTACATGTACCTGGTTGTGGTCACGGACGTTTTTATCAAATACCTAGTGGTCTCACCGTTGCGGGTACGCGAGGGCCTCAGCGCAGCACTTGTCCGCTGCATGCAGTACATTACAATTCCATCCCTAGCTCAGTTACTATTCAAGATAAATCAAATCTGGAGAAACCGCAAGAATCGCAATGGAATAGGTAACATGGTTTACAGAAGGAACTTTTTTGATTGAACTAGTAGTTACGGAGATAATCGAGTGGGAGTGGAATGAAAAATGTCATTCAACACGTTACTGAGATATTCAACGTTCTTTGC
The DNA here is from genome assembly GCA_949128115.1 of Anaspis maculata. Taxonomy (NCBI): domain Eukaryota; kingdom Metazoa; phylum Arthropoda; class Insecta; order Coleoptera; family Scraptiidae; genus Anaspis; species Anaspis maculata. The sequence continues at coordinate 72,788,172 of OX421966.1, forward strand.
GCACGAGGCAGTCAAGTTTTACATGTATTCTTATGGAAAAGTAAATGATCACCTTTTTATTCATAAATTATTTACGACAACTTACAGTTGACGGATTTGTTCCAAGCTAATATCAGCCAAAAGCTGACAAACTGTAAAACATTTAAAAAAAAAACTGTTTTTTCACAAAACCGCCCCCATACCGCCCCCACACTGGACGATTTTTTGACGACAAGTGGATTCTTCATCCCCAAGCCATACTACATCATAAAAAATGCACCCCAGCTTTTTACCTTTCCGTGCACACGAACTTCTCGAATAAGCACATTTCGGTTCATATTTTCCTCTACTAACAAGGATGCGACTTCTCACGGTATTCAAGAAAATCTTAACCAGCACACCAAGGCTCTGTCATACTTGCGAGCGTCATGGCAAAATATCTGTAATTATAAAAAAATGAATTGGTTAGATATTTGAGAGATACAGAAAATGGAGGACATGGAAATTGACGTCGGAAGACAAAGTGTGATATCGAGACTTGTGTCAGAAGATCCGTGCTAGTTTTGAGAAATATAGAAGTATTTAGGTTGAAAGATATTTAGGTACGAATACAAGATGCAGCGTCATCCTGAGCTTAGTGAGATTCTGAGAACTGGAAGAAGATTTCGCCGAAAGATAAAGATCGGAGGTCATCAGAGTTTTCATGATGATCTGGCCGCGCGAAATCACGCGGGCGTGGTTAAAACGGTTGCCAGAAAATGGCCAATCGTTACATTTTTCAATATTGAGTTTGTCAATCGTATAAACCAGAACAAAGCAAATAAGTAATGATCTTGTAGCACCTTTGCCTTGATCAGGTGAGGGTTATAGCTATATTTTGTCAAACTTGTTGAACTTTGATCTTATCTCTGGGTTTCTACTCTTGTTCACTCTGAAAAGCGATCGCAGCCAGTATTCTAAAGTATGTAGATGATCAGGTGACATTACTTTCCGGCGCACCTCGTGTAATTCTCTGTGACAACGGCGTGCAGTTTCGAAGTCGTAAACTCACCATTTTGGCGGCAAAAAAAAACATGAAGCTCAATAATTCACTTCGAACTACCTCCCTCAAGCCAATCATTTTGAGAGCGTTAATCTTGTTTTGGAGACAATGATCTCGTGCTATTTGAAAGATGATCAGCGAATATCTGATATCATCTCCAAACCGTAACCTGTACCGTTCAAACTTCAAAACATGATGTGACGACGTACATGCCCTTCTTTCTGAATTCTGGAAGAGTTATGGAATGAATTGAAAATTCTCTGTCGATGACATCAGAGTGGCATCACAATGGAAACTAAGCACTGTCAACGCATACGGCTTTCAGTAGCCATCTTGTGGCGGGAAAAGTCTATTCAAATCTCGCATCTCTTGATCATCGTCTTGTTCTTGATGTCCATCTGACGCATACGCTTAGCATCATGGTTTGAGCCATGATTATCAGTTGGTGGGAGAACACTCCTGGTTCTGGAAAAAGGCAACCTGACTGCAATGCAATATAGGGATGGAATATCAAGTCCAAAGTTATGTCCTTCCGGAAACAGCTGAATCTGAGAGAATTCCACCTCCAACAAGATACGCGCAACCCTATACTGTGCAGTTTTTCAGGAGTTATTGCAAGAGTATGGGATTCGTGTTTCAGCCGCCGCAGAGTCCTGACATGAATCCTATTGAACCCCAAAGACATGCTCCAAAGGATAGTTTTGCAGGAGGGGTGGTGTATTCCACACCCAGCGGGAGCTTTTTGCAGCGTTGCATCGAGCTTGGGATGAGATCTTGTCGGAAGATCTCGATATATCAATGCTCAGCATGCCAAGGAGTTGCCAGGTATTGTTGACCAGTGTGGAAGGTCATACTTTGTATTGGATTTTTTTGCCTGAAACTGGAAAAGCTGCCTGTTGAAGGCTGAAATTGTGATTTCGGTCACTCCGGATTTTTTTGTGATCCAAATCCACCACAGAAGATATAAGCTCGCTGAATCCTGAAAGAAATGCAGGAGAGAGTTTTCGAGTGAGATATTATCAACTAAGTTTAGAGGACAGGTCTATGGTTCAAAACCACCAATTCTGCAACGTGAACCGTACAACCGCCAATAAAAAACCCAAGATAACTCGGTCGACTTGAACCTTCATTGATGTTTTCAATTGAGATTCGATTTCCAATAAACTTTGTTGGAGAGAACCAAATCAATCGGTGATTGTGTCGATCGTTTTTCCGCCCCCGCTCTTCGTGGCTCAAACAACGACATAACTAGGCCAACCAGCCCGCCATACACCTGATTTGCTTCGGCATAGCGTGCCGTGCCGGCTTCGGCATGCGGAAGGATGAGAGTGGGAGCAGAGAAACGGTGGCCAGAAAGGCTCATGCTGGGGGAGAAGAGACTGTGGAGTATTCGCGGAATAGGTAATTACGGAAGCAAGTGTAATTTATCGCGTGCTTTGAAGTTATTGCCCGTCCCCGTCTCTGCGCCACGGCTCTATCCGTCTTTGTCTATTAGCGCCCTGCCAATCTGCCTGCGCGCTGATGATGCCACCTGTCAAAGTTTCGTCTTCCCTAGTGTCGACGGCGCGTTCCGCCACTTCAGCTTTCGCAATCAGACATGCAAATCTGCAGACTGCGTATAAAGCAACGTGGAATATTATCGATTTCCTTACGCTAGTACGTGATTGCTTCTCGTACTACTGTGTTTTCTCCGAAGTTCTTCATTGTAGTAGAAATGTCGTTATCATTTCGAGTCATTAAGGAATACAAGTAGAAATAATGCAAGAGGAAATGACCATGCAAGTTCGTTATGAGTGAAAGCGTTCAGGAAATGTACAAGTTCATTCAATGATGTCGACAAAATCTGATTTCGTCAAAGCTCAACGCGTGTTTACGGTTCATTTCGAAACGGAAGCACGAAGCGCGATGATGCTTTGTTTGAAGCTTGCAAAAATGCATGCTCTCGCTTTCAGCGGTGGTGAACGCATGGATGATGCGGAAATCGCAGAGATGAATTCGTTTTTTGTTCGAGAGCGGTTCGATTCGTGGAACACCTGCAATACCTGCATGGAATCTGCTATGCAGGTATCGTAATTTTTGTTCGAAATCAATGAATCTATGCAAAAGTTCCTCTTCAAAAATTGCATTTTTGAATTGAACCTCATCATTGATCTTCAAAACAAGATTAACCCTTCCCGCATGATTTCCTTGAGGGGAGTAGTTCGGAGTGAACTTGAGCCTAATGTCATATTTTGCCGCTGAAATAGTGAATTCATGTTTTTGAAACTGTACGTCATTGTCACAGATGATTAAACGAGTTGCGCCGAGAAGTAGTAATGTCAAGAACATGACAGAAGGGCCGTAGGGAAAGGCTCATCCCTTAAGTACGAATTATTTCATTAGGTATAAATTATAATAAATCATCAATCGTCTTCAGCAAAAAGAACGAGGTGCCACAGGAAATGCTGATACTGCAAACGTGCGCTTTGCAGTTTATGTCTCGTGTGGCACCAAGTTCACCAGCATCAAGAAACGGGCATCAATCTGATTAGCCTACGATGTCTCCCGTTGCCTATAAATCTAGAAGTATCCATAGCTCTTCATCGAATTCATTTTTGTAATTGCGGCGGGCCGCTATGCCCGTCGGCGTCTAAATTAATAATCAATTGTTCATTTTATTATCACTTTATTGTTATACGGCGGATTGTGTTCGGGCTTATCTTCATGTCGTCTCGGGTGGCGGTGTGAAATTAAAATGTGTGTTAATAAAACGATGTAAAACTTTACCGTGTGCTCTTCCAAACCTTCCACCCTGCTTGCAAACACCAGCCCCAAGAAAGTCAGGAAGGGTCAACCTAAACTCTTCCCGACATATGGTGGAAGCGCCGAGTGCCACACGAGACATAAACTGCAAAGCGCATCGTTTGCAGTATCAGCATTTCCTGTGGCACCTCGTTCTTTTTGCTGAAGACGATTAATGATTTATCATAATTTATACCTAATAAAATAATTCGTACTTAAGGAATGAGCCTTTCCCTACGGCCCTTCTGTCATGTTCTTGACATTATGACGTGATCTTTCACATATTCCACAATACAGGTTGCAATCGCTTTTTTGGAGTAAAAAGGCGAGTACAAGTACAAACTTTGGGAAAAGATCGGAGTCTACCTAATTATACAACTAGTATAATAATTGCTCGATTGAGGAAAAAGTCCGATAAGATCTATGCTGATTATTGCCCAGGATCCGTTGAGGACCGTATGGGATAACATGAGGCTGGCTGGTTTGCGTTGTTCTGATTCAAACAATTAGCAAATTAGGCATTTGGAAAAAACTTGGACCTTGATGTCGGGCGAAACAATAATATTGTCGTCCATGTAGATCATGACGATAAGTTGCGGATTTGAAATCTCATTACAAAGTAGTTACTTTGACCTTGGAGCTTGAATTTTTGAATTGAAACCAAAATTAGAGGCAAAATGGCAAGAAAAACTTCTGAATTTGAAGCTGAATTTCCAGTTTTAAAGTCGATATCATGATTTTGCGAATAGTTGAAATTTTGACTTGAAGTGGAAAATTTGAATCTGGAAGCCTAGCTTAATCTTTCCGTAACCCATCCTATAATAGTGAATGTTGAGAAACTTCATATAAACTTTCTACAGGGTGATACGTGAAATGGTGCAAAATTGCAACGACTCCATCGTACCCCCTTCAGGGGCTTGAATCTGCAAATAGAACATGTTTCAAAACCAAAGTTCCGATGAAATTTTGACGAAATCCAACGAACGGAAAACAGGCAGGGACAACCACCTGAAAGAGTGCCCCCTGCTTGGCTCTACACCAAATATTCGGGTTGTGTTTAAAGGTTGAGTTGTTCTGGACTGTTGTACGAACAATCTTGCTTAATGTCAACATCCATTCATTAGAAGTGACTCAATCTCGCGTGCCAACAAGGCAAATCTGTAACATTCAGGATAAAAATTCATATCTTCGATGTTAGACTTCCAATCCGGATAATTCTACAACCGTTTCGAGGTAAGACACCACACTTGATGATTTTCGTATTAGAATACATGAAATTTTATTTTTTTTCGACAAATGGGGATACGATGAAGTCGGTCCAATTCTGCAGCATTTTACGTATCACCCTGTAGAAATTTTATGTGGGATTTCTCAAAATTTACAGTCGCAGGATAGGTCGCGGAAGCATTAGGCTAATCAACACAATGAACAAAACGGAAATCGCATTCGGCAATCTGAAGTTATTGGTATTCAAAGTCGAACCATTTTTCCGATACCGACAACTTCGCTGTTCAGCAGTTTATATAGTTATAATAATTGCTCGATTGAGGCAGTAGTCCGATAAGATCTATACTGTTTATTTCCCAGGATCCGTTAAGGAGCGTATGGGATAACACGAGGCTGGCTGGTTTGCGTTGTTCTGATTGATACGATTAGCAAATTAGGCATTCGGAGAAGAAATTGGACTCTGATGTCGGGCGAAACAATGATAATGTCGTCCATGTAGATGATGACTGGAGGTTGCGGATTCGAATTTTTTCAATACAAATCAGACACTTTGACCTTGGAGCCTAATTTCTCAAATTGAAATAAAAATTGGGGGCAAAATACCAAGAAGAACTTCTAAATTTGAAATTCAATTTCCAGTTTTGAAGTCGACAATATGATTTTCTGAATAGTTGAAATTTTGACTTATGTCGAAAATTTGAATCCGAGAGCCTAACTGTCAAGTGTAGAACTCAAAATTCAGAAATCTAGGTTGAATTTTTAATATTATACCTAGTCCAAATTCCAAGTTGATACTCCGAATTTGAAGTCGTACGCAAAATTGAGATTCCGAATTTGAAGCCGAAATTCCGAGCTCTGTGTCAATATTCTGGCAGTTGTCTCGAACTTTTAACATAAGAGTTGAAGTCCCGAACTTTAATATAGAAATTGCACGTTTTGAAGTCAGAGCTCGGAATAAATGTTCAGACTTCGACCTCAATCTGAACATTTTGTGTCTAAAAATGAATGAAAAGTCGAGACTCTGAGTTTGGCGGTGAACAAAATCTCGAGTTCAAGTTACAAGTCTTAGATTCAAGTCGAACTGCCAACTTGTAAGTAGAGATTAATAGTTCAAAAGTCATATTGTTCACATTCTTAAGTCTCGAATTTAAAATTCTGAAGACTTGAGCCAGATTTCAAGTTCAACGTCCCAAGATCTAAGTTTGAAGTTGAAAATCTTACTTGAAAGTCAAGAGTAAAGACGATATTACGGTTTCAAAATCAAAAGTCTGGGAGTGAGGTCGAAGTTTTATTGAAAGATGACACTACGAGTTTGAAGTCAAAGTCTCAAGTACCAAATCGAAATCCCGTATTAAAAGGCAAAATTGCAACTTCAAAATCAAAATTCGAGCTCAGAAGTCTGGATTCAGGGTTCTGGGTATAATTTTCGAAGTCGAAACGTCGAGTTCTAAGTCGAAATCCTACGTTTAGAATCACAATTTCGAAATTCGGGGCAAATATCCTGAGTTCAAAGTCTGAAATTCAGAATCAACAATCACATTAAAGAAAGGAGTTACTCTCAAGAAAAAACCAATAGATTACGAGCTTGAGGAAGTCAAGCAAAAATATTCTACTTCACAGTGGAAATTGCAAGTTTGAGCGTCACAACTTCCAGTTAGGAGGTCGAAAATTTGAAAGAATCGTTCGTAATGAGTTGAATTTTGAGCTCGAACTAAATTTCGAATTCAGAGCTCCAAGTCGAACTCAAAGTCAAATCTCCATGTTCAAAGTCAAAGTCTTGGGATTGGAGTCGAAAATCCGACTTACGAGTTGAAAGTCCAAGTTGAAAGGACAAATGTTTGGTTCTTAAATTTCACAAAAATGGCAACTACCGGTTTGATGTTAATTTTTTGGAGGGAGTAGTTACATTTGAATCTCTGTGAAAAAGTGAAAATTCAATGTTTTGAGTTGGAATTCTAAAGCTTCAAAGTTGAAAGTTCGAGTTTGATGAACTTCTTAATGAAAATGGAATTGTTGAATTTGCATTTGGAGTCGCAGTTCCAAGAAAAAAGATGGAATTCTTTGACGAGAGTTGAAATTCCAAGTTGAAAGTTGAAAATCGCGACTGCAAAACTCGTATTGCCGCCTAAAAAGTCAAAATTGAAGAGTCGATACTTGAAGCTTAAAGTCAAAATAATGAAATCAAAATTGAGGTTGCAATACGGAATCAAAATACTTTTTGAAGTCAAAAGTTTCAATTTGGAAGTCCCCATTCTGATTCAAAAGTATTGAAAACGATCCGAGGTCAAAACTCCCAGTCCAAGAGTTGAAATGCCGAGTTTAAAAGTCACTATTGCGAGTTCAACTGTCGAATGCTAAGTTCTCATTTGAGTTTGAAATCAAAATTCTATACATATTCAAACTAACTTCAACTTGGATGTGGAAGTTCAAGAACGAATTTGAAGTCAAGACTCCGAGTTAATGTCGGAAATCGTGGAGTGAACAAAAAAAGTCTGAGATAAAAGTCGGATTCAGTACTCGGGAGTTTTAAGTCGGAGCTTGAGAGTCAACAATTCCAAGTTTAAGAGTCAAAATTCCAACAACTGAAATTGTTTGGGTTAGAGTCAGAGTCACAAGTTCAAAACTTTGTTTGAATTTTGCATTTGAAGCCTCTTAGAGATCACGTTTTCCGTGTTAGAAGTCGGAATTTTGGCTGTCGAAGCTTTGTGCGTTCGAAGTCGACATTTTCAAAAAAGATCAAAGATCGAAATTTGTAGTTGAAGTCAGAATTGAGAGATGATGGGAATTACAGTGTTTTGTATCTGACGTCGAGGTTGCGTAGTTGGAGCGGAGTGTCTGAATAAAGTCAAAGTTTTTTGTTATGTGAAGTTGCAGTTTTTTTGTGTTTGAAGTCTGATTTCCACATTTCAAGCCGATATCCCAAGATGAAAGCCAAGCTTTTTGATGGAAGCCAAGCTTTTTGCGTTTGAAATTTGAATTTTGACTCGAGGTCGAAACTTATGTGTTGAAGTCGAAATGTCATGGTTTCAGTTAGAATGTCGAGATACAAATTGAACCTCTTCTTGTTCAAAGTCGATACTTCAAAATTGAAGTCTGTTTCTGCTGTGCTGAAGTCCAAACTTTATGGTTCAAGTTGGAATGTCAAGATGAGAGTCGAAGTTTTTCTTGTTCAAAGTCGCAGTTCTCGTGCTTAAAGTCTGAACTTCGTCGTTGGAGCCAAAGTTCTCGGCGTTGAAAATCGTGATAAAAGTCAAAGCTTTGTGCGTTTCAGGTCGACATTTTGCAATAAAGTCGATATCTGTAGCTGAGATCAGAATGTCGAGCTTAACAACTTTTTAGTTTGAAATGACAATTTTTCTTGTTTGAAGTCAACATTTCGTAGTTGAAGTGGAATGTCGAGATAAAAGTCGAAGTTTTTCTTACTTAAAGTTGCAACTTTTTGTTCAAATTCGCACTTTTCGTGTTCTAATGTCTGAATTACGTGTTGGAAGTTGACGTGTCGTTATGAAAGTCAGAGTTTTTTGTGTTTGAAGTCGTTATTCCGAGATAAAAGCCAAAGCTTTTTGCGTTTGGAATCGAAATTTTGAAACGACAGTCAAAATATTCGTCGAAAAGTCGAAAGTTCAAGGTTAAAGTCAAAATGTCGAGATAAAAATCGAAGCTTCTCTGTTCCAATGTTGTAGCGTTTTGTCTTTGGAGTCTGAATTTTGTTTTTTGAGGGGCGCAGTTCTTCTTGTTCAAAGTCGATACTTCAAAATAAAAGTCGGATCTTATTGTGATGAAATCGAAATTTGATGGTTCAAGTTGGAATTTCAAGATGAAAGTCGAAGTTTTTCTTGTTCAAAGTCGCAGTTCTCGTGCTTGAGGTCTGAACTTCGTGGTTGGAGCCTAAGTTCTCCGCGTTAAAAGTCGAAGCTTTGTGCGTTTCAGGTCAACATTTTGCAATAAAGTCGACATCTGTAGCTGAGATCAAAATGTCGAGCTTAACAATTTTTTAGTTTGAAATAGCCATTTTTCTTGTTCGAAGTCGACATTTCGTAGTTGAAGTGGAATGTCGAGATGAAAGTCGAAGTTTTTCTTACTTAAAGTTGCAACTTTTTGTCCAAATTCGCACTTTTCGTGTTCTAATGTCTGATTTACGTGTTGAAAGTTGACGTGTCGATATGAAAGTCAGAGTTTTTTCTGTTTGAAGTCGACATTTTGAGATAAAAGCCAAAGCTTTTTGCGTTTGAAATCAAAATTTTGAAACGACAGTCAAAATCTTCGTGTTTGAAGTCGAAAGTTCAAGGTTAAAGTCAAAATGTCAAGATAAAAATCGAAGCTTCTCTGTTCCAATGTTGTAGCGTTTTGTCTTTGGAGTCTGAATTTGGTTTTTTGAGGGGCGAAGTTCTTCTTGTTCAAAGTCGAAATTTCGAGATAAAAGTTGAAGCTTTTTGCGCTTGAAGTCGGAGTTTTGGAATAAAGTGGAAGTTTTCTTTTAAAATCAAAACTCCCTGGTATGAGTCGAAAGTCGAGATAAAACTTGAAGCTTCTCACCGCAAGCAAGCAAGTCACCGTTTCTTGAGTTTAAAGTCTGAATCTCGTGTTTGAAGTCAAAATTCCGAATAAAAGTCGAAGTTTTATGTGTTGAAAAGTGGAAACTTCGGAGAAGTTGTAAAACTTTTTCTGTGCTGACCATCCTCCAAATATAACACTGATCATTGTCTTCAAAACACGAATAACCCTCTCCACATGATTTGTTTGAGGGTGGTAGTTCGAAGCGTATTTGAACTTTGTGCCGTATTTCGCCGCTAATATGGTGAAGTCACGGCTTGAAACTGTACGTCATCATAAGGTGGGCCAAGGAGTAGTATCAGGTATCATGGATGAAGCCGAAGTTTTCCGTGTTCAGAGTCGAAATTTCGTTGTTGAAGTCAAAAGTCCAGATAAAATCGAAGCTTTTCGCGTTTGAAGTCAAAATTTCAGGATATAAGTCAACCCTTTTTAAGTTTGGAGTCGCAATTTCCGTGTTTAAGTCGAAATTTTATTGTTCAAGTTAGAACGCCATGTAAAACTCCCTGCTTTTGCTCGAAAAGTCGCAGTTTTCATGCTTGAATTCTGAATTTTGTGCTTGAAGCTGAAGTTTTCCCTGTTTAAAGTCGAAATTCCGAGATAAAAGTCGAGGTTTGTGGGTTTGGATCCACATTTTGGAGAAAGTTTCCGTGTTTGGTCGAAATTTGCAGTTGATGTCAGAATTGAGAGATGAAAAAATGCGGTTTTTTGCGTTTGATGTCTATATTTTGTAAGAAAAGTAGAGTGTGAAAAATAATCGCAGTTTCCTCTGTGGAAAGTTGCAGTTTTCCGTTAGTCTGCATTTCTGATTTCAAGTCGAAATCTCGAGATGAAAACCGGAGCTTTTTGCGTTTGAAGTCTGGATTTTGAACTTGAAGTCGAATCTTTGTGCTGAAATCAAAATGCCATGGTGTCATATAGAATGTCGAGAGAAAAGTCGAAGCTTCCCTTGTTCAAAGCCGCAGTTTTCGTGTTTGATGTCTGAATTACATGTTTGAAGCCGAAGCTTTTTGTGTTTGAGGTCAAAATTTCGTTGTTGAAGCCAAAGTGTCGAGATAAAAGTCGAAGTTTTTTGTGTTTGAAGTCGGAATTTAAATATAAGGAAACAAATCTCCTTGTGTTTGAAGTCTGAGTTTTCGTGTTGAAGTCGGAACTTCGTGGTTCAAGTTGGGATGTCGAGATGAATGTCGACGCTTTTCTTGTTCAAAGTCGCAGTTTTCGTGTTTGAAGTCCAAATTTCATATTCGAAGCCAAAGCTTTTTGTGTTTGAGGTCGAAATTTCGTTGTTAAAGCCAGAGTGTCGAGATGAAATTCGAAGATTTTTGTGTTTGAAGTCAGAATTTGAATATAAGAAAACAAATCTCCTTGTGTTTGAAGTCTGAGTTTTCGTGTTAAAGTCGGAACTTTGTGGTTCAAGTTGGAATGTCGAGATGAATGTCGAAGCTTTTCTTGTTGAAAATCGCAGTTTTCGTGTCTGAAGTCTGAATTCCATATTTGAAGCCGAAGCTTTTCGTGTTTGAGGTCAAAATTTCGTTGTTGAAGCCAGAGTTTCAAGATGAAAATCGGAGCTTTTTGTTTTTGAAGTTGAAACTTAAGATACAAAAACCAATATTCTTGTGTTTGACGTCTAAGTTTTCGTGTTGAAGTCGAAATTTTGTGGTTCAAGTTGGAATGTCGAGATGAATGTCGAAGCTTTCCTTGTTCAAAGTCGCAGTTTTCGTGTTGGAAGTCCTGATTTCATATTCGAAGCCGAAGCTTTTCGTGTTTGAGGTCGAAATTTTGTTGTTGAAGCCTGAGTGCCGAGATAAAATTCGAAGATTTTTGTGTTTGAAGTTGGAATTGAAAAATAAGAAGACGAATCTCCTTCTGTTTGAAGTCTGAGTTTTCGTGTTGAAGTCGGAATTTCGTGGTTCAAGTTGGAATGTCGAGATGAAAGTCGAAGCTTTTCTTGTTAAAAGTCGCGGTTTTCGTGTTTGAAGTCTAAATTCCATATTAGAAGCTGAAGCTTATCGTGTTCGAGGTCAAAATTTTGTAGTTGATGCCGAAGTGTCGATATGAAAATCGAAGCTTTTTGTGTTTGGAGTCGAAATTCAAAGATTAGAAAAAACAAATCTCCTTGTGTTTGAAGTCTAAGTTTTCGTGTTGAAGTCGGAATTTCGTGGTTCAGTATGAAATGTCGAGATGGAAGTCGAAGCTTTTCTTGTTCAAATTCGCGGTTTTCGTGTTTTAAGTCTGAATTTCATATTTGAAGCCGGAACTTTTCGTGTTTGAGGTCGGAATTTCGTTGTTGAAGCCAGAGTGTCGAGATAAAAAACGGATCTCTTTGCTATGTTGTGTTGTTCTTGTGTTGTGAAAGTCGAAGCTTCTTGCGTTTCAGGTCGACGTTTTGAAATAAAGTCGAAGTTTATGTGTTCAGTCGAAATTTTTAGTTGAAACCAGAATGTCAAGAATGAAAATTTTCTAGTTTGAAATGAAAATTTTGCTTGTTTGAAGTAGACTTTCTGTGGTTGCAGTCGAATGTCGAGATAAAAGTCGAAGCTTTTCTCATTTGGAGCTGCAGTTTGTCGTATTTGAAGTTTGAAGTTCACGTTCCAAATTACAATCTCAAGATGAAAGTCTTAGTGAAAGTCGAAATCTAGAGAAAAGCCGGAGCTTTTTGCGTTTTAAGTCCAAATTTTTTAACAAGAGTTGAAATTTTTGTATTCAAGTCGGAATATTATGGTTCAAGTCAGAATGTCGAGATGAAAGTCCAAGCTTTTCTTGTTCAAAGTCGCAGTTTCCGTGTCTGAAGTCGACATGTTGATATCAAAATTGAAGTATTTTGTATTGACAGTCTTAATTTGAGGATAAAAGTCACGGCTTTTTGCGTTTAGAGTCCATGTTTTTGAAAAAACAAAGTTTTCGTGTTGAAGCCGAAATTTTGTGGTTGAAGTCAAAATGTCAAGATAAGAATCGTAGCATTCCTTATTTGGAGTCGCAGTCTTCGATGTTTGGAGTCCAAATTTTGTTTCTGAAGTTGAAGTTTCTTGTGTTTGAAGTCGAAATTTTGTGGTTGAAGTGGAACGTCGAATTCAAAGCCGAAGATTCATTTCATTAAAGTTGCAGTTTTCCGTGTTTCAAGCTCAAATGTCACATTTTAATCCTCAATTTCAAGACAAAGGTCTTATTTAAATCGAAAATTTTGAGGTGAACAGTCCTAAATTGAGTCGAAATCTCGGGAAAAAGTCAATTTTTTTTAATTCAAAGTCAAAAGTTTAGAATTGGAGTCGTATCTTTCAGTCGTTCGTGATCAAAATTTTTGAATGAATGTCATAACACTCATAACTTCCGTATTGAAGTCGAAATTTCGTGGTAGAAGCAAGAATGTTAAGTAGCCGTGTTTAAAGTTGACATGCCAATATGAAAATCGAAGTTTTTGGTGTTGAAAGCCTGAATTTGGTTGTTGAAGTTGAAATGTAGAAATAAAAATCGAAGCTTTCCTTCGTCGAAGTCGTAGCGTTTTGTTTTTGACGTCTGAGTTTTGTTTTTTGCCGGCAAAGTTTCTCGAATCAAGAGCCGAAATTTCAGAATAAAAGTTGGACTTTTTTGCGTTTGAAGTCGAAATTTTGACATAAAAGTCAAAGCTTTGTGCGCTTGAAGTCGACATTTTGAAACCAAGTCGATGTTCCCGTGTTACGTCCAAATCTGTACTAAATTGAAGTCAGAAGTCAAGATTGGAGTTTTTTGAGCTTGAAATGCCTGTTTTTTTGTTTTTAAAGTCGGAATTTGAGAATAATATGGGGAATTTTTTTATTCGGAATTTCAAGATAAGAGTTGCATCTTCTTGAGTTTGAAACCAAAATTTTGAGAAAAGAGTCAAAGTTTTTGTCTTGAAGTCAGAATTTTTGTATTAAAGTCGAAATCTCGGGGTTGCAATTGGAATGTCTAGATGAAAATCGACGCTTTCCTTGTCCAAAGTCACACTTTCCGTTTTTCAATGTCTGAATAACTTGGTTGAAGTCAACATGTCGATATGAGAGTCAAAGTTTTTTGTGTTTGAAATCGAAATTTTGAAACGGCAGTCAAAATCTTTGTGTTCAAAGTCGAAATTTCAAGGTCGAAGTCAAAATGTCAAGATAAAAATCGAAGCTTCTCTGTTTCAATGTTGTAGCGTTTCGTCTTTGGAGTCTGAATTTTGTTTTCTGAGGGTGAAGCTCTCCTTGTTCAAAGTCGAAATTTCGGAATAAAAGTGAAAGCTCTTTGCGTTTGGAGTCGGAATTTTGAAATAAAGTTGAAGTTTTCTTTTCGAGTCAAAATTTTGTGGTTCAAGTCGGAAGTCGAGATAAAACTTGCAGCTTCTCACCGCAAGCAAGCAAGTCACCGTTTCTTGTGTTCAAAGTCTGAATCTCGTGTTTGAAGTCAAAATTCCGAATTTAAGTCCAAATTTTCTGTGTGGAAAAGTCGAAACCTGAGGGTAGTTGTTGAATTTTTTCTGTGCTGATCGTCCTTCAAATAACACTGATCATTGCCTCCAAAACACGAATAATCCTTTTCACATGATTTGCTTAGGGGTAGTAGTTCGGAGTGAATTGAGGCCTCATGTCGTGTTTTGCCGCCAAAAATTGTTGATTCACGGCTTGAAACTATACGTCATCATCACAAAATCATACAAGGTGGGCCGAGAAGTAGTATCGGGTATCATGAATGAAGCCGAAGTTTTCCGTGTTCAGAGTCAAGATTTCGTTGTTGAAGTCAAAAGTCCAGATGAAATCAAAGTTTTTTGCGTTTGAAGTCCAAATTTCAGGATAGAAGTCGACTCTTTCCGAGTTTGATGTCGAAGTTCCTATGTTGAAGTCAAAACTTCATTGTTCAACTTAGAATGTCAAGTAAAAGTCCAAGCTTATGCTCGGAAAGTCGCAGTTCTCATGCTTGAATTCTGAATTTGGTGCTTGAAGCTGAAGTTTTCCCTGTTCAAAGTCGAAATTTCCAGGTAGAAGTCGGAGCTTGTGGGTTTGGATCCACATTTTTGAGATAGTTTCCGTGTTTGGTCTGAATTTGCAGTTGATGTCAGAATTGAGGGATGAAAAAATGCGGCTTTTGCGTTTGATGTCTAAATTTTGTAAGTAAAGTAGAATGTGAGGAATAATCGAAGTTTTTCTTGTGGAAAGTTGCAGTTTTCCGTTTTTCTACATTTCTGAATTCAAGTCGAAATCTCAAAATGAAAACCAGAGCTTTTTGCGTTCGAGGTCTGAATTTTGAACATGAAGTCGAACCTTTGTGCTGGAATCAAAATGCCATGATGTCATATAGAATGTCGAGAAAAAAGTCAAAGCTTCTCTTGTTCAAAGTCGCAGTTTTCGTGTTTAAAGTCTGAATTTCATATTTGAAGCCGAAGCTTCTCGTGTTTGAGGTCAAAACTTCGTTGTTGAAGCCAGAGTGTCAAGACACAAGTCGAAGCTTTTTGTTTTTGAAGTCAAAATTCGAAGATGGGAAAAAATGAATCTCCTTGTGTTTGAAGTCAGAATTTTGGTGTTGAAGTCGGAATTTCGTGTTTCAAGTTGAAATGTCAAGATGAATGTCAAAGGTTTTCTTGTTCAAAGTCGATGTTTTCGTGTTTGAAGTCTGAATTTCATATTTGAAGCCAAAGCTTTCTGTGTTTGAGGTCGAAATTTCGTTGTTGAAGCCAGAGTGTCGAGATAAAAAACCAAGCTTTTTGTGTTTGAAGTCGAAATTTGAAGATTGAAAATAACGAATCTCCTTATGTTTGAGGTCCAAGTTTCCGTGTTGGAGTCGGAATTTCATGGTTGAAGTTGGGATGTCGAGATGAGTGTCGAAGATTTTCTTGTTCAAAGTCGCAGTTTTTCTGTTTGAAGTCTGAATTTCATATCTGAAAACGAAGCTTTTCGTGTTTGAGGTCAAAATTTTGTTGTTGAAACCAGAGCTTCGAGATAAAAATCAAAGCTTCCTGCGTTTGAAGTCGAAATTTGAAGATAAGAAAAACGAATCTTTTTGTGTTTGAAGTCTAACACTAGTCTAAGTCTTAACTTAGTCTAAGTCTAAGTTTTCGTGTTGAAATCGGAATTTCGTGGTTCAAGTTGGAATGTGGAGATGAATGTGGAAGCTTTTCTTGTAATTGGTTGCAGTTTTCGTGTTTGAAGTCTGAATTTCATATTCGAAGCCAAAGCTTTTTGTGTTTGAGGATGAAATTTTGTTGCTGAAGCCAGAATGTCGAAATAAGAATCGGAGCTTTTTGTGTTTGAGGTCGAAATTTGAAGATTAAAAAAAAGACGAGTCTCCTTTTGTTTGAGATCTGAGTTTTCGTGTTGTAGTCAAAATTTCGTGACTCAAGTTCGGATGTCGAGATGAATGTCGAAGCTTTTCTTGTTCAAAGTCACAGTTTTTGTGTTTAAAGTACAAATTTCATATTTGAAGCCAAAGCTCGTTGTGTGTCGTTGAGGTCGAAATTTCGTTGTTGAAGCCAGAGTGTCGAGATAAAAATCGAAGCTTTCTGTGTTTGAAGTCGGAAATTGAAGATTTGGAAAAAAACGGACCTTCTTGTGTTTGAAGTCTTAGTTTTGTGTTAAAGTCGGAATTTCGTGGTTCAAGTTGGAATGTCGAGATGAAAGTCAAAGCTTTTCTTGTTCAAAGTCACAGTTTTTTGTTTGAAATCTGAATTTCATATTTGAAGCCGAAGCTTTTTGTGTTTAAAGTCGAAATTCAATAATAAATAAAACGAATCTCCCTGTGATCGACGTCTAAGTTTTTGTGTTGAAGTCGGAATTCCGTGGTTCAAGTTGGAATAACAAGATGAATATCGAAGCTTCTCTTGTTCAAAGTCGCAGTTTTCGTGTTTGAGGTCGGAATTTCGTTGTTGAAGCCAGAGTTTCTAGATAAAAATCAAAGCTTTTTGTGTTTGGAGTCCAAATTTGAAGATGAGAGAAACGAATCTTCTTGTGTTTGAAGTCTAAGTTTTCGTGTTGAAGTCAAAATTTCATGGTTCAAGTTTGAATGTCGAGAAGAAAATCGAAACTTCTCTTGTTCAAAATCGCAGCTTTTGTGTTTCGTGTCTGAATTTCGTGTTTGAAGTTGACATGTCAATATGAAAGTTGAAGTTTTCTGTGTTAGAAGCTGGATTTTTGTGGTTGAAGTTGTGATGTAGGGATGAAAAATCGAAGCTTTTTTTCGTCGAAGTCATAGCGATTTGTTTCCGACGTCTGAATTGCGGTTTTTGCCGGCGAAGTTTTTTGGATCAAAAGCCGAAATTTCAGGATGAAAGTTGGATTTTTTTGCGTTTGGAGTCGATATTTTGATATAAAAGTCGAAGCTTTGTGCGCTCGAAGTCGACATTTTGGAACCAAGTCGAAATTTTTGTGTTACGTCGAAAGTACTCAGTTGAAGTCAGAAGTCAAGCTTGGAGTTTGTTGAGTTTAAAATGCCTGTTTTTTGTTTTAGAAGATTTGAAGTCGAAATTAGTAAATAATAGTGGCAATTTTTGTATTCAGAATTTCAAGATAAAAGTCGGATCCTCGTGAGTTGAAATCAAAATTTTGGGAGGAGTCAGAGTTTTTTGTTGAAGTCGGAATTTTCGTGTTGAAGTCAAAATTTCGGGGCTTGAGTCAAAATGTCTAGATAAAAATCGACGCTTTCTTTCGTCCAAAAACGCACATTTCGTGTTTTAATGTCTGAATTACGTGTTTAAAGTAAGGAGCGGCGGTAGCCGAGTGGTACAGGTGATGGCAAGCCAAACCATTCGCGCTGCCCTGTGTGGGTTCGAATCCTACTTCATCCATGGATATTTTGTGCTGTCCCCGAGGTTGCATGGTAGAGCAGCTTTATAGCTGAATGCCGCCTCGTAAAATAAGACAATTAAAGTCGACATGTCGATATGAAAGTCGAAGGTTTCCATATTTGTAGTCGAAGCTTCTCTGTTTCAATGTTGTAGCGTTTTGTCTTTAGAGTCTGGATTTTTTTTTCTAAGGGCGAAGTTCTCCTTGTTCAAAGTCAAAATTCTGGGATTGAAGTTTAAGCTTTTTGCGCTTGAAGTCGAAATTTTGAAATGAAGTTGAAGTTTTCTTTTCAAGTCAAAATTTTGTGGTTCGAGTCGGAAGTCGAGATAAAACTTGAAGCTTCCCACCGCAAGCAAGCAAGTCACCGTTTCTTGAGTTTAAAGTCTAAATCTCGTGTTTGAAGTCAAAATTCCGAATAAAAGTCGAAGTTTTATGTGTTGAAAAGTGGAAACTTCGGAGAAATTGTAAAACTTTTTCTGTGCTGACCATCCTCCAAATATAACACTGATCATTGTCTTCAAAACACGAATAACCCTCTCCACATGATTTGTTTGAGGGTGGTAGTTCAAAGCGTATTTGAACTTTGTGCCGTATTTCGCCGCTAATATGGTGAAGTCACGGCTTGAAACTGTACGCCATCATAAGGTGGGCCAAGGAGTAGTATCAGGTATCATGGATGAAGCCGAAGTTTTCCGTGTTCAGAGTCGAAATTTCGTTGTTGAAGTCAAAAGTCCAGATAAAATCGAAGCTTTTCGCGTTTGAAGTCAAAATTTCAGGATATAAGTCAACTCTTTTCAAGTTTGGAGTCGCAATTTCCGTGTTTAAGTCGAAATTTCATTGTTCAAGTTAGAACGTCAAGTAAAAGTCCCTGCTTTTGCTCGAAAAGTCGCAGTTTTCATGCTTGAATTCTGAATTTTGTGCTTGAAGCTGAAGTTTTCCCTGTTTTAAGTCGAAATTTCGAGATAAAAGTCGAGGTTTGTGGGTTTGGATCCACATTTTGGTGAAAGTTTCCGTGTTTGGTCGAAATTTGCAGTTGATGTCAGAATTGAGAGATGAAAAAATGCGGTTTTTTGCGTTTGATGTCTATATTTTGTAAGAAAAGTAGAGTGTGAAAAATAATCGCAGTTTCCTCTGTGGAAAGTTGCAGTTTTCCGTTAGTCTGCATTTCTGATTTCAAGTCGAAATCTCGAGATGAAAACCGGAGCTTTTTGCGTTTGAAGTCTGGATTTTGAACTTGAAGTCGAATCTTTGTGCTGAAATCAAAATGCCATGGTGTCATATAGAATGTCGAGAGAAAAGTCGAAGCTTCCCTTGTTCAAAGCCGCAGTTTTCGTGTTTGAAGTCTGAATTACATGTTTGAAGCCGAAGCTTTTTGTGTTTGAGGTCGATATTTCGTTGTTGAAGCCAAAGTGTCGAGATAAAAGTCGAAGGTTTTTGTGTTTGAAGTCGGAATTTAAATATAAGGAAACAAATCTCCTTGTGTTTGAAGTCTGAGTCTTCGTGTTGAAGTCGGAACTTCGTGGTTCAAGTTGGGATGTCGAGATGAATGTCGAAGCTTTTCTTGTTCAAAGTCGCAGTTTTCGTGTTTGAAGTCCAAATTTCATATTCGAAGCCAAAGCTTTTTGTGTTTGAGGTCGAAATTTCGTTGTTAAAGCCAGAGTGTCGAGATGAAAATCGAAGATTTTTGTGTTTGAAGTCAGAATTTGAATATAAGAAAACAAATCTCCTTGTGTTTGAAGTCTGAGTTTTCGTGTTAAAGTCGGAACTTTGTAGTTCAAGTTGGAATGTCGAGATGAATGTCGAAGCTTTTCTTGTTCAAAGTCGCAGTTTTCGTGTTTGAAGTCTGAATTTCATATTTGAAGCCGAAGCTTTTTGTGTTTGAGGTCAAAATTTCGTTGTTGAAGCCAGAGTTTCGAGATGAAAATCGGAGCTTTTTGTTTTTGAAGTTGAAACTTAAGATACAAAAACCAATATTCTTGTGTTTGACGTCTAAGTTTTCGTGTTGAAGTCGAAATTTCGTGGTTCAAGTTGGAATGTCGAGATGAATGTCGAAGCTTTCCTTGTTCAAAGTCGCAGTTCTCGTGTTGGAAGTCCTGATTTTATATTCGAAGCCGAAGCTTTTCGTGTTTGAGGTCGAAATTTTGTTGTTGAAGCCTGAGTGCCGAGATGAAATTCGAAGATTTTTGTGTTTGAAGTCGGAATTGAAAAATAAGAAGACGAATCTCCTTGTGTTTAAAGTCTGAGTTTTCGTGTTGAAGTCAGAATTTCGTGGTTCAAGGTGGAATGTCGAGATAAAAGTCGAAGCTTTTCTTGTTAAAAGTCGAAGCTTTTCTTGTTAAAAGTCGCGGTTTTCGTGTTTGAAGTCTAAATTCCATATTTGAAGCTGAAGCTTATCGTGTTCGAGGTAAAAATTTTGTTGTTGATGCCGAAGTGTCGATATGAAAATCGAAGCTTTTTGTGTTTGGAGTCGAAATTCAAAGATTAGAAAAAACAAATCTCCTTGTGTTTGAAGTCTGAGTTTTCGTGTTGAAGTCGGAATTTCGTGGTTCAGTATGAAATGTCGAGATGGAAGTCGAAGCTTTTCTTGTTCAAATTCGCAGTTTTCGTGTTTTGAGTCTGAATTTCATATTTGAAGCCGGAACTTTTTGTGTTTGAGGTCGGAACTCCGTTGTTGAAGCCAGAGTGTCGAGATAAAAAACGGATCTCTTTGTTATGTTGTGTTGTTCTTGTGTTGTGAAAGTCGAAGCCTCTTGCGTTTCAGGTCGACGTTTTGAAATAAAGTCGAAGTTTATGTGTTCAGTCGAAATTTTTAGTTGAAACCAGAATGTCAAGAATGAAAATTTTCTTGCTTAAAATGAGAATTTTGCTTGTTTGAAGTAGACTTTCTGTGGTTGCAGTCGAATGTCGAGATAAAAGTTGAAGCTCTTCTCATTTGGAGCTGCAGTTTGTCGTATTTGAAGTATGAAGTTCACGTTTCAAATTACAAGCTCAAGATAAAAGTCTTAGTGAAAGTCGAAATCTAGAGAAAAGCCGGAGCTTTTTGCGTTTAAAGTCCAAATTTTTGAACAAGAGTTGAAATTTTTGTATTCAAGTCGGAATATTATGGTTCAAGTCAGAATGTCGAGATCAAAGTCCAAGCTTTTCTTGTTCAAAGTCGCAGTTTCCGTGTCTGAAGTCGACATGTTGATATCAAAATTGAAGTATTTTGTATTGACAGTCTTAATTTGAAGATAAAAGTCACGGCTTCTTGCGTTTAGAGTCCATGTTTTTGAACAAACAAAGTTTTCGTGTTGAAGCCGAAATATTGTGGTTGAGGTCAGATTGTCAAGATAAAAATCGTTGCATTCCTTATTTGGAGTCGCAGTCTTAGATGTTTGAAGTCCAAATTTTGTTTCTGAAGTCGAAGTTTCTTGTGTTTGAAGTCAAAATTTTGTGATTGAAGTGGAACGTCGAATTCAAAGCCGAAGGTTCATTTCATTAAAGTTGCAGTTTCCCGTGTTTCAAGCCCAAATGTCACATTCAAATCCACAATTTCAAAACAAAAGTCTTATTTAAATCGAAGATTTTGAAATGAACAGTCCTAAATTGAGTCGAAATCTCGGAAAAAAGTCAATTTTTTTTGTATTCGAAGTCAAAAGTTTAGAACTAAAGTCGTATCTTTCAGTCGTTCGTGATCAAAATTTTGGAATGAATGTCATAACACTCATAACTTCCGTATTGAAGTCGAAATTTCGTGGTTGAAGCAAGAATGTCAAGTATCAAATCGGAACTTTCTTTGTCCAAAGTCACAGCTTCAGTGTTTCGTGTCTGAATTTCGTGTTTAAAGTTGACATGCCAATATTAAAATCGAAGTTTTTGGTGTTTGAAGCCAGAATTTGGTTGTTGAAGTTGAAATGTAGAAATAAAAAAAGAAGCCTTTCTTCGTCGAGTCGTAGCGTTTTGTTTTCGACGTCTGGATTTCGCTTTTTTGCCGGCAAAGTTTTTTGAATCAAAAGCCAAAATTTCAGGATGGAACTTGGATTTTTTTTGCGTTTGAAGTCGAAATTTTGACATAAAAGTCGAAGCGTTGTGCGCCCAAAATCGATATTTTGGAATCAAGTCGAAGTTTCCGTGCTACGTCCAAATTTGTACTCGGTCGAAGTCAGAAGTGAAGATTAGAGTTTTTTCAGTTTGAAGTGCCTGGTTTTTGTTTTTGAAGTCGAAATTAAAAAATAACAGTGGGAATTTTTGTATTCGAAATTTCAAGATGGAAGTCGCATTTTGAGTTTGAAATCAAAATTCTGAGAAGAGTCAAAGTTTTCCGTGTTTGAAGTCGACTTTCGTGATAAAAGCCAAAGCTTTTTGCGTTTGGAATCGAAATTTTGGAAATGAAAGTTTTATTTTTGTCCAAAGTCACAGTTTTCCGTGTTTCAAAACTGAATTCCACATTCCAATTCACAGTTTCAAGATAAAAGTCTTATTGGAATTGAAAAATTTGAGATCAATGCCCTAATTCATGAAGTCGAAATCTCGGAATAGAACTTAGAGTCTCGAGATGTCGAGATAAAAATCGAAGCTTCTCTGCTTCAATGTTGTAGCGTTTTGTCTTTGGAGTCCGAATTTTGTTTTTTGAGGACGAAGTTCTCCTTGTTCAAAGTCGAAATTTTAGGATAAAAGTGAAAGATTTTGGCGCTTGAAGTTGGAATTTTGAAATAAAGTTGAAGTTTTCTTTTCAAGTCGAAATTTCGTGGTTGAAAAAAGTAGAAACTTGAAGGTACTTGTTGAACTTTTTCTGTGCTGATCATCCTTCAACTAACGCTGATCATTGTCTTCAAAACACGATCAACCCTCTCCACATGATTTGCTTGAGGGTGGAAGTTCGAAGTGATTTGAGCTTTGTGCCGTATTTTGCCGCTGAAGTGGTAAATTCACGACTTTGAAATTGTACTCTATTGTCACAAAGGATTATAAAAGGTGAGCCGAGGAGTAGTATGAGCTCCTATTTCATGCCTATACTCCACAATACTGGCTGCAATCGCTTTTCGGAGTAAAAAGGTGAGTACAAGTACAAAACTCAAAGAGATGTTCAGAGTCTACCAGTATATATAACTATAATGATAATTGCTTGATTGAGGCAGAGGTCCGACAAGATCTTTCTGATTATTTTTCAGGACCCATTAAGGAGAGTATGTGATGTGATGACATGAGGCTGGCTACTTTGCGCCGTTCTGATTTATACGTTTGACAAATGCGGCATTCGGAAAGATATTGGGCCTTAATGTCTGGCGAAACACTAATAATGTCGTCCATGTAGATTTTGACTGAAGGTTGCGGATCTGGACCTTGAACGGAGCGTTGCGTTGTTTCGACTTAATGTGTATTTAGGCGGCCGCGAAAATTGACATTTGAGCTGGAATAATCGCTTTTGTAAGCCAAACAAGTTTACTACAAAGCTAATTCTTTCATCAAACGTTTTTCAAATTGATGACTACCTGTGTTGTTGAGTTCGATTTGAACTAATTAACTCATTATTCCAGACCCAATCGTCAACTTCAATGACCACCCGAGATGCACATCATTTTTGAACAGCTTATAAATATCAGGAACTCATGAAGGTGGATAATAATGAATAGAAAAAATATATAGTCGGCTTGAAGAATGCCAACCAACCAAATAAAAAAAACTGATGTGTTTAATTGCATCCAGCTGGACGTGTGCACCGTGTGTGTGCGCTCGGTTGTTTGCACCGCAACCGCCGTCAGTGTTGCCAACCGCGCCCCGCTTCCCCGCACCAGCGGCAGTGCTACCACCACCGGCACCACCGCCGAAGCCCATAAAATATTTTCGGGTCGGCCACATTTTGTTGCCGTCGGCCGGTCAATTAGCGAATCCGTTGATCTACCGCACACGACACGGCCGCGCTCCTGCAAATGGACTTTTTCGGCCAACCGGCGATGCCAACCGAATAAAAATAAAACCCCCGCGTGCGAGTAATTAAAAACCGCGGCATAGTGCACACACTATAGTTTTTTATGATGAGAATTTCTGGCCGGACGTATATAACAAAGTTCGGGTGGATTTTGGCGGCGTGCTTGATGCCTCGCAAAAAACCACCCCGTACAACACCCTGTATAACAAATGTGAAGAGCATCTATGGAATATGCCATGTAGAACGTGAAAGTGCAAAAAGCCAGCTTTTCACAGCAATCAATTTGTGTCAACTAGTCCTCTTCCTTGAGAAGCTAAAGCACTTTGAGCTCCACTGAATTTTTTGGTTGGGTCATTTCAGGTGTTGAGTACCTTGGGCATAATCAATTTTACGGCTTTCTGCATTAGAGCAAGCTATGGAAAAATTGTGTTGTGTTCTCGGTTGTGTTGGTACGAATGATACGATGACAAGGAGATGCCAGCCAGTTGTCTACACATGCAATTTTCAATGTGACACTTTGTCACCGTGTTGAGGTATCATCTACGCTAAGTGAAATTTTTTTAGCATACGCCAGGAGTCGTGTGCTCCTTTGGAGTGCATTGCAGTGTGGAGGGTGGGAAACATTGTCTTTACTGGTTGGTGGGTCTCCGCCAAGGTTGTCACTTTTTTGGGGGCTGCTAATGATTGATGTCGAAGATCGGCAGGATACTACTCGGATGGAAAGGCCTACCGAGCACTGCAGTAGTGAGTACTAGGTACCTACTCTAGCCCTAGCTCTACCTAATACACCTACTGCAACAGCAAGCAAGGTATGTAGACATATGCTGGCAGACAACACAGTGTACTTACCTACTAACGCCCAAATTGTCTCGTCTCCGTACAGTTCAACTCCATAAATTTTTGTCCTACTATCCATATTGTCCATCTAAAGAATAAGTTTCTTCTTGGGTAGTGGGTTTTCCCTTCTTGCATCCCATCTCTTCACGGCATCACGGACTTCCAGCATAATTTTCTCAGTGGCCGACAAAAACCTAATAGCCCTGGCGAAGACCGAGGCGAAGATCCATCACCCATCACCAACCAGTGATGGAAATGTCCCTTCTATCGTCCACACTGCAGATTACTTACCGAAAACTAACAATTCCTCGTATATTCTCGGAAATTTTCACTTTCGCGTACATAACTCTCCGAGACGGTGACAATGTCACATTGAAAATTCTACATGAAGACAGCTAGCTAGTAGATAGGATGTGTATGTTCTGCTTCACTTTAGGCACGGGTGGGGATAGGCACCGTGGGTGGAGCCAAAATGAGGTGGAGCTTCAGACAATGGTGGGGTGGAGCATCAAGCAATGGCGGCCGTGGAGCCTAAAATCTGGGTAGTAACTTATCCATAGCCCCGCCCCCTAAGCCAATCCCCAGCATGTTCCGAATGCAAGCTCCTCCTTCTTGGTATCTGATTGGTCTGTGAGGTGTGACTGTCGGCCATTGTAAAAAATGTCCTGTGCTGCGATTGGTTGTCGTCCATTGTTGAAGAACTGGCGGCCATTGTAGAAAATTTCCTGTGCTGCGATTGGTTGTTGTAAACTGTTCGTCATCGTGGCTTCTGATTGGTCAGAGAGGTGTGACAGGCTTAATCGTAGACAATTGTCTGTGCTGCGATTGGCTGGTGGTAATTGTTTAAGAAAAACTCCTGTGTTGTGATTGGTCCTATCGTTCTCTCTCACTCTCACTCACTCGTTTCTCTTTCTCTCTATCTCTTTCTCTCTCTGTCTCTCTCGCTCTCGCTCTCTCTGGACTCTCTTCCTCTCTTTTGGAGCTCTGATGCTGGCGCCCCCTGGCGTTTAGGCGGCGGCCGTGGCCCCGACGGAGGCATAGGCTCTAGTTGTTTTCGAGCGTAAGAAAACTAATGTACTTGGTGATTATTTTTATTCGTTATGTTTTAGTAAGACTTTTTTATTATAGCACAAATCCTTAACATCGTAACTATGATCGTTAAAATAAGTAATATGGTGAACAAAATCCCTATCACATTATATAGATTTAGAAACGATAGTAGATCTTCTGTAGCTTGATCATACTGACCAAAATTGGATGTTATTGATGAGTTGTTATCATTGGAAATGATGAAGGATTCATTGTAGATTATCTTCCATTGGCTGTCACCAAAACTTCGGTTGGAGTATATGTTGGAGCAAATTACTCAAACGAACGATCTCTAAACAAATTGAAATATTGCTTGCAGTACCAAGTTCTAATTTGGGTTTCTTCTAAAATAGTCGATTAATCAATCCTGGAGTTGAAGTGTAGACTTAATCATTCACGAAAATATTCGTATTTGGGATTGTGAAGGGAAAGCTCCCAATTTTCCAACCTCCAGTAGTAGAATCAAAGTAAGGACCAAACTTGTGATCTAAGTCAGAGACATCGAACTTTAGCGATTGCATGAGACTATTTGTTGGATGTAACGCATTCAGTTGTGAAATTGCTCGAGTCTGTTGTCGTACATCATCTAAAGAGACATCAGTTAGCTGCTCATCAAAATTCAACTTCTCGTTAGGCGTCGGTTCAAGTAATCTCTTTTTCGAATGTGATAATTCACGAAAAGGCGTGTTACTATGACTGCTACTTTCATATGTCTCATCATTATTTGAGGGAGTAAAAATTCCAGAGTTATCATTGGATTTTTTTTTTCTTTTCTTTTTCAAAGAAAAGGAGGTACGGGAAAGGAATTTATTGGTTCCTGGATGGTTGATAATTTCTCTATTGGAGTTGTGATAGGCTCAAAGATACGAGTGAAGTGTGCTGATTCATCAAATCTACCAGCTTTTGGAGACTCATATTTTTTTCGAATTATATTTCGTGTTTGTATGAGATCCTTGACTATTATTGATTTTCCTATCTATTTATGAGGAATACACTATCACAATCCGAACAGCTATTTTCTTCAGTTTTGAACAGCTTGATTAGCTATTTTCCCAGTTCTGAACAGCTTGATCAGCTTTCTCAACAGCTCGAGGGTCAACAGGTTCAAAACAGCTTCATTTTTCACAATCTTGAACAGCTTGATCAGCTTCCTCAACAGCTCGAACAGGTTTTAACAGCCTAAAACAGCTTTTCTTCGACAATCTTGAATAGCTTGAACAGCTTGAACAGCTTGAACAGCTCTTGATCAGCACTAACACCTTTCTAACACTTCGGTCCTTGCAGTTAAGTGATGAAAGACGAAATGAGAATGTTATAGTGAGCTTCTGCTATTCATATCACAATTAAGATATCGAAACCTTTTCGATATCGTCCTTTATTCATCGAACAATCCTTATTTATAGTTAAAAACCCATATTCATCCTTCCAGCACTCGGAGCCCAATTCTTGAAATTTATCAAAAGTCTTATCTGTACCGACGTGATCTTCAAAAATATGTTCTCAATTATTTAGTTAAATCCTGCTTAAAAACAACAAGAAAATTTGTATTATCTCGTATCAACTGTTTTGGAATTCTGTAATAAGATTGACCTATTATTTTAACGATTATAGTTACGATGTTACGAATTTGTGATAGAACAAAAAAGTCCTACTGAAACATAATCAATTAAAAATAATCACCAAGTACATTAGTTTTCTTACGCTCGAAAACAACTAGAGCCTATGCCTCCGTCGGGGCCACGGCCGCCGCCTAAACGCCAGGGGGCGCCAGCATCAGAGCTCCAAAAGAGAGGAAGAGAGTCCAGAGAGAGCGAGAGCGAGAGAGACAGAGAGAGAAAGAGATAGAGAGAAAGAGAAACGAGTGAGTGAGAGTGAGAGAGAACGATAGGACCAATCACAACACAGGAGTTTTTCTTAAACAATTACCACCAGCCAATCGCAGCACAGACAATTATCTACGATCAAGCCTGTCACACCTCTCTGACCAATCAGAAGCCAAGATGACGAACAGTTTACAACAACCAATCGCAGCACAGGAAATTTTCTACAATGGCCGCCAGTTCTTCAACAATGGACGACAACCAATCGCAGCACAGGACATTTTTTACAATGGCCGACAGTCACACCTCACAGACCAATCAGATACCAAGAAGGAGGAGCTTGCATTCGGAACATGCTGGGGATTGGCTTAGGGGGCGGGGCTATGGATAGGTTACTACCCAGATTTTAGGCTCCACGGCCGCCATTGCTTGATGCTCCACCCCACCATTGTCTGAAGCTCCACCCCATTTTGGCTCCACCCACGGTGCCTATCCCCACCCGTGCCTAAAGTGAAGCAGAACATACACATCCCATCTACTTTAGCTGCCAACAAGTCGCCAACGTCTCATTCCGTATTCGTACCAATGCAACCCATTTTTTCCATAGCTTGCTCTAATGCAGAAAGCCGTGAAATTGATTATACCCTCGATTATACCTATCAACTTCAAAGCCTTCCGAATTCCGATTAAGGTACCTAATTTTTTTTTCAGCAATTACTGCAAATTTTCAAGTTGAGAGTAAAATATTGATTTTGCCGGGCCTAAGTTTTCCATTATTAAGCTCAGTTTTAAGCAAAACTTGTTCAAATTGCCAAATTAGACTCAAGTTTGTTGTACTCAGGTCTAGTACCTATGCCAATGTCAGGATTTGCTTCGACGTGTCAGGCTTCAGCTTGACAAACCAGAGTTAATTTGTCAATCTTGATTTTTGTCAATCTTGATTTTTGTCAAATCAGGTTTAAATTTGTTAAAATGTGGATTAGTTTATCAATCTTAGCTTCACAATGTTAATCCAGGCTTTAGTTTTTCCAAATTAAACTCCAGTTTTGTTGAATCAAGTTTCAATATTCACACACAAACATTGCGAAGTACCCCACCCTCATGCGACAGCAGAAGAAAGCCTTAGCTCTTAAAACAAGGAATGAGTCTTTGGTTGGTCTGAACAGGTCCTAATTTTTTTTATTGTTGAAGAGTTATTCAGTATCCATTTTTAAATCCACTGGAACTAGAGTCTAGCTCATCAATCTGGACCTCAGTTTGTTAACGAAGGCCTCATTCGTCAGATAAAGCTTTAGCCTATCATACTGGGCTTCTGTTCGTCAATCTAGGCTCACCTTCATCAAATCAACCTTCACTTCGTCAGTCTAGATTTGCGTCGTGGCGTCATGCTCTGGTTTGTTCAATGGATGCTAATTGTTCATTCTATCCATTCGCCAGTCTATTCAATTTGTCACGTCAGACTTTATTTTGTAGTACCTACACTGAGAGAAAAGATTTCGAATATTTATTATGGAAAACACAGACTCGTTTATTGTTAACAAATGCCTTATTTAAATACGGCTTAATAAATATTTATTTGCATCCACCAAGCGGATTGTTTTGATAGCGTTGAAATACCTTGTTTCCTGTTATTTAATATTTGGTTATAATTACAAAACATCAGTTTGATGATGTTTTATCAATAAGAAACGTGAATAATAAGAAGCAATTCGATTATTAAGTGGTAACGATAGAATATTAGCTATGAATAATATGATCTAAATTAGTTTTTATAGGTAATTTTATGCATTATTGCTGGCTACAGTAATTCTGCCAAATCATCATAAAACATATCAAATCCATTATCAATAGTTAATAATTCGTTTAATAAATACAGGGTGATTCAAAGTGTCGGACCACCTTGAAGGTGCATGATATGCAGGTATAGTACAGTACTGGGAAGTTGTTTTAAAGATTCTAGGCTTTTTAATTCTGAAGTTATGGAGGTACAAAATTTGATTTTTCGATTTCTTCTATTTTCGTTGTTTCAAAAGATTTTAGCAAAGACTCTATTAGTTACATATAGTGAAATAATGGATTCGAAAAATCAACCTCTGAATCTGTATTGAATTTCTGTTTTCTATACAGGTTGAGTCATGAACTATTCTGTTTTCTATACAGGTTGAGTCATAAACTACAGAAATTCAGTTTTCCTAAGAAACCAGAACCAAAAATTTTTATAAAATTGAATTGTGTTTTATTGTGCTCTACATAGGATATGGGAATGTTTGCAGGCACTTTTGGAAAAAAATAATTCCCAAGATTCATGACTCACCCTTTATACAAAAGAGAAATTCATCACAGATTTAGAGGTTGATTTCTGGCACTCATTGTTTTTCCATAAACAGTTTACCAAAATCTTTTGAAACAACGAAAATAGAAGCGATCGAAGAACCAACTTTTGTTCCTCCACAATTTTAAAACTGGAAGATATTAGAATCTTTTCAACAACTTTTCAGCACTCTACTACACCTCTACATTACGCACTTTCAAGATGGTCCGACATTTTTAAGTCACCCTGTATAAATAAATTTGCTTCTCTTCAACGAGATACTGGACAATGAATGACATGGGATGATACGACACAAATGACACCATGCACGAATAATGGCGCCGGGTGGAAATCTCTCACCCCACCAACGCATTACATTGGCAATAATAAATAATAATTTCTGAAGATACTCTAGTGATTAAATTCATTGAGGGTGACTTAGCGATTGTTTATGAATAATGCACAGTTATTATTGGGGAATAAATTGTGCCAGAGTGAAGTGAACACAGGTATATTGTTGGTTAAGAACAGGTGATTGTCCGCCAATATGTATTTGTTTATAGTGATCAAACCGGTTCAATCACAAACAAAATGTGCAATTTGGATGTAAGAAATCATTTTGTGGGAAAGTTTGACATATATTTGATACGGAATAATATATTTATTGAATCTTATGAACTCTTATGAACAACTGGCATAATAAGCCCCTTGGTTATAATGAATAAGTGATTTTAAAATAATTATTTGATGTAAACGACATATGGTGACATATACTTTGTTATAGTCTTTGTTATTAAATTGGTACGAAACAAATATTTATTACCTATAAATGAAACTTTTCTCTCAGTGCATGAGACGTCCAGGGGCATCCGCCAAAAGCAGCAAGACATTAATACTTCAGCTCTTATGGAGCAAAATAGGCTTCGTTTTGTCGAAAAAGGCCTATTTTGGTGGAAGTAAAGGAATATCAAAGCATTCGCCAGAGACAACGCAAAACTACACCAAACCTTCTGGCTTGGACTCGGATTTTATTGGTCTAACCAAGATTTTTCAAAAGAGGTCTCCACAATTCAGCAGTATTTGATACCAAAATGACAATGCCACAGATCATAACTACAATGATGCCAACCTGAGGTTTCAAGTAACTCTGAAAATGCCGCGCTTTCTATCAATTCACCGGTGCAGTAGCGTCAAGTTGGTGCGAATGTCTGCAATAGGTCAGGAGCTGAATGGAATTTTGAGCTCGTCAGTGTCTCGTTGTAATTTGGCTGGATTAAAATTGCTCAGAGTGAAATTCTGAGTTATGAAGGAAGCTCTAGATAAAGCATCGGCTGCAACGTTGTCTCTACCTTTGATGTGTTCAAAATCCGAGGCGACTCAAGAATGAAACCCATGGTGTCGAATTTCGCGTGGAGTACACATATCGTAAGAAGAAGCGGGAGCAGGAGGAATAGTCTTTTGATCCGTATAGACACAGAAATGTCTACCTTCTATCAAAAATTCAAATTTCCATACTGCAAGGTGATTTGCTGAAAGTTATTTTCCAACAGTATACCGAGTTTGAGCTTGGAAAAATTTTGCGAAAAAATAAGCAATGGGTTCAGAGATTTCGTTTCTGCGCTGTTGAAGCACAGCCCCAACAGCAGAAAGAGAAGCGTCCACCAGAAGAACAAGATTTCTGTCGGTTCAAAGTAAACCCAGTTCCAATAGTCCGGCGGCAAGCTGTGACGATTGTGCACAATGAGCTAAAAGCAATTTTATTTCTTCAAGTTATTATTTGGACCCTAAAGAATATTTCCAGATAGAGACCCCAACCGATCAGGTCATATTTAGTCCGCCTCAGCGACGCCAACTTCGACCGTTTTTTCACCTATTTTTGTACATTACTTTCATAACAATTGACGTAGGTATACCAGCTGTTAAGGTGTCGATTCCCATGTTTTTGAAGATGAGGAACTCAAATATGATGGTCTTGAAGCTTTTGAAGTTGAAATTTGCGAACCTGATGGATGGAGCCAAAGAATAGTCCTATCAGGCAATGTTGATTTTTTAAAAATTGGTGAATTTTTCCTCGGGTTATCTCTATTTGAACTTTAACAACAATTTCCAATACCTATCCTTATTTTTCGTTGAGCAGTTTAGTCACTATTCGCTACGATTATTCCAAAAATTTCTGTTTTTGATTTCAAGTAAAACAATGCGATCATCTTCATTATTATGAAAAGCACCAGTGACCCAATAATATTGTTATGAGCGGCGATTCCCGTGCATTCTGGTAAACACGCGATCTTTCTAGACCCTTTTATTGCGTTGCAGTGTGTAAATGCGGAGCTCTGGACATTTCTAGAGTATAGTACTAATTATCTTTGCCCCTAAAAATGTTTGATGGAATGCGTTATCATTGTTCAATGGAGACCTATTTCAGTAAACTTTGATCTAAATTTGAATGAAATCGGTTAAACGGTTCAAAAGTTAATAGAAAAAAAACTGTTTTTGAGAAACAACTTTGGAGGCCTGTATCTCCGTTATTACGTTTGCAAAGGTATTTTGATCAGGAGAGTCGCCTTATTTTCCAATTTTTAGAACCCTGTAGAAGTGTGACTTCGCATAAAAAGCTCGATGAAGCGAATTTGGTGCATTGCATTTTTAAATGAACATTATCGAAAACAAACGAAGAGGGGTACAATATATGGGCAGCCAAGAAGGAGGCCTGGAAAAAATAGCCCGGATGTACAACAGCCAACCTGTTTAAGTCAAAATAATCCAACTTGTTGAATTTGTTGACATTTTCTCCTTAGAAAAAGTCTGCCCTACTCAAGTCATATACAGGGTGTTTCGGTGTTACATTTTTTGTGTCAATATTCCAAGAGATGGTAGAACATCAAAAAATAAGTGGATTCCCTCAAAAAAATATATTGAAACGTGAAAACTCCATTGAAACCATAATGGAGATTGAGGCTTTCAAAACTAAGTTTTGAAAATGTTTTTTTTTATTATACACACATCAAAAGAATCTAGGGGACAAGCAATTTCAGACGATTTCTAAAATCATCATATCTTTTAACTGCCGTCAGCGATTTCATATCGGTTTTCAGTGTTCGATAGCCCAATCCTTCGTTTTCGTGCCTTGATCACGTCAAATACGAACAATGTTTCATAAAATTCCTACAGGGTTATCAATGGAACAATGTAAAATTGCCAAAAGTTCAGTACGAGCGCGATTTCCCAAAAAAAATTTTATGCATTCCAATAGCACAGTTATGAAGACTGGTGTTTCAGCCACGATTCTAGTGTGTTTCAAAATTTAATTCGAATCGAATAATTTATGTGAAAAGTTCAATAGCGGCTCGGAAGTGATCGAAAGTGACATTTGACCTTGAAATTCCAACAACTTGAACCAGACATGACTGTACCCTATGTTGACTTGCCCGTGTACAATTGTACATACAACATCAAGAAAAGGTTAATAAAGATTATGATTATGATTATGAGTGTGTTCCAAGTTTCAATGAAATCGGATCACTAGCTTCTTCTTGGAAGTTCAACATGGCGGCATAAAATGATCAATATCTTTGGCAATTCACCTTCGATTTTCAAAATTCAAAAACGTCACTTGAGCTGAAGCACTGGTCTTCAAAACTGTACTATTGGAATGCATGAATTTTTTTTGGGAAATCGCGCTCGTACTGAACTTTTGGCAATTTTACACTGTTCCATTGATCACCCTGTAGCAACCTTATAAAACATTGTTTGTACTTGACGTGATCAAGGAATGAAAAAGAAAGATTGAGCTATCGAACACTGAAAACCGATATAAAATCGCTGATGGGAATCAAAAGTTATGATTATTTTAGAAATCGTCTGAATTTGCTTGTCCCCTAGATTCTTTTGATGTGTGCAGTTCCAAATCTAACCTATTTTGATCAAATTTGGTACACAAAGTGATTTGATGCATATCTACACGCGGTCATACTGACGTTTGTCACATTTCCAAAGGTTGTGATTTTTATTTTTTAATTTTGTCCCATTTTTCTATTTTTTTTTTGACGAAAGTACTCATTTCTCGATGCTCTACCATCTCGAAATATTGACGAGAAAAATGAAACATCCTGTATTTATGTTTGTGTTCAGGATGGAAACCACATCAGATTGAATGAATAATACAGGCATCGCCATAAACAATTTTTTTTGTCGTACCCTGTACCGGTTATACAAAATTATACTCTTCAATTGCGAAAGCTACGAAAAAAAAATCGTTCAAGGGAGTTTTTTCCCTTTCACATTATTGCAAAAAAAAAAGGAAAACAAATATTTCTCAAGTGATACTTGAGGCGGAGAAGGGTCTACCGCATCGTCAAGTTATACCTCGAGTTATACTTGAGTAGAACTTTTACGTCTATGAAACGCGTTTCTGGTCGAAGTGATACCCAAGTATCAAGGTGGACCTCAAGTCACGACTATGAATACGGGCATAAGGAACCTTCGGTCAGGCTAACTGCGCTACTATCATCTTTTATAATTTCATTATTGTGTTCAATGGCCTTTATAGATCGGCATTCTTGAAACTGATCGACTCGTTGGTTATTGTTATTGCAATATTGACAAAGGTCGCATTGTGTTAGTTCAGTTGACTCAAAAACAATGAGTGACTATTTGGAAAAACTTT
Organism: Anaspis maculata; assembly: GCA_949128115.1. NCBI lineage: Eukaryota > Metazoa > Arthropoda > Insecta > Coleoptera > Scraptiidae > Anaspis > Anaspis maculata. The sequence continues at coordinate 72,822,149 of OX421966.1, forward strand.
TTGGATTTTGAACTCGCGAAGAGAAAAGTCCGAGCACGTATTTTCGATGAATTGATCAGTTGTAGAGCGTCAGGTTATGACCGTAGATCACTCATTAGTCTCATTACATTTCCATCTGAATTATTTTTGAAGATTGTCAGGCAGCTTTTTCAATCTTTTTGAACCAATAAGGTACCAGTGACCATCTAAAAGTTCACTCTCAGTGATCACTCTAAAAGTTTCAGAACAATCATATTTGAATTCCTCGACCTCAAAAACATGGGAATCGACATCTCAACAGCTACTATAGGTCAACTATCATAAAATTGGTGTACAAAGATGGATCAGATATAATGGTCGAAGTTGGCGTCGCCTTGGGGGGCCAAATAAGGCCTAATCGGTTGGGGTCTCTATCTAGAAATACTCTTCAGGGTCCAAATAACAACTTAAAGAAATAAAATTGCTTTCAGCCTATTTTGCACAATTGTTATAGAATTCTACATTAAGCCGCCGGACTACAACGATGCTTTTGTCATTGTATGTTTGACTTCTTCTAAAACGCATATTGTCTTATTATTCAAAATGATTTTTTCCTGGTGTTTGGCGGTTCAAAGACGTTTCGACGTATTGAGTTGAAGCGTTTCATGAACACTCAAGCCTTGATTGACATGAATGTATAGACGGGACGACATCCAAGAGTTTATTTGGGCGTTATTCTCCTAAACGTTCCCAGGTTTCTCACCTGTTTCAAACGTTATTGCATTAACGATGCTGTGCTCGCTGAGATACGAGTAGAATGATTGAGTATTTGAATGAATAAATAAATAGATAAATACTATAAAGCAAAAATTTTGAAAGAAGATACATTTTTCATCGGGCATTTATACGGTACGCGAATACAATCTCGCATTCACGTCAAGTGTGTGGTAAATAGCGCCAGCTTCTTTCAATATTTCACATGTCTGATCTGTTGTGAGCGCTGTTCGGATGCTTTCTGCATGCCAGTCCTGCCAATATGACGTTATCATTTTGCCTCGCATATATCGGAAAATATCCAAAGTGATGGAGTAGCTAGCAGGAAAGCAAGCAAACACACACACACATAGAGAAAGTTTCCGATGTGACGTTTTCGGACGTCGTTTTGCGAAATTGCCAATTAGCTAACTGCCTCTCTGGCGGCGGCTTCTGCTTATGCGGGTTCGATCGCTGGTGGAAAGAGAGCGAGAGCATCGGAACTGCAGAAGAGCTTTTCATTTTCGATCGGCGTTGCGCTACACGTCAAACCAATCTGGCTTTCATGATGTGGCTTTGTTTTTGGTTTTTGTGCGTGTTTCTGGGAATTCCGAAACGGGATGTGTATATGCGGGTAAATAAAAAGAGCTCCGAGGTCCGTGCGATCCTCCCCTGAAAGCATTGTGAGCTTTGACTCGGGGGCAGCGATGAACGCATGGATGATGCAGGAATAACCGGGAATGAATGGGTGCATCAGGAGCTTTTTATGCGGCAGCTTTGTGAGTATCGTATTCACGTTATCGTCATTTCCACTGTGAACATTATACTTGAAGTATTCAGATTTTTCATTCGTTCATAGGATATGTCCAAAAACTGTTTTTAAAACCTTCTTGGTGATAGCACTTGGCGCCCTGAATTGATGAGCGGATCAAGGAATTCCTTGTCAAACTTCAATATCAGTGCAGTTATTCTGCAAACAATGGTCACATTCAATACCATCTTCAATCTTTCAGCAAGACAGCTCCACCTATGAACAGGGAGCTGGTGCCTCAAAACTTACGTCATAAGGTACATGATTTTAACCCTGTAGGTCTAATGTGCGTTGATAAGGTTGTTGAAAAGTGCTTTGTTTCACATGTCGTCGAAAATTGACAACCCTATACCAGCCTAAAGCCCCTGGTCTGACATGTAAGACAAAGAAATTTTCAACAACCCTATCAACGCACATTAGACCTACAGGGTTGAAATCGTGTACCTTATGACGTAAGTTTTGAGGCACCAGCTCCCTGTCCACTAGAACACATCACAGGGATCAGAGACAAATAAATATGTACACACTTTTCCCAATCAAAATTCAGATATAATTTGAATGACCTTGCCGAAAGAGGTAAACAAACAGGTGTCAGCAGTAACCACGCTACGGATAATTTTGACGTAAATGCACTGGCGCTCGACAGCTGCTATGCAAGGCCAGGCCAGATTGAAATGAATGAAAGCTCGTAAACAAAAGTTCACTCAACTTAAGACCGCGGATGGTGAAGAGCCAGACCGAAGACCAACTGGGCCTAGGTCGATGACACTGACTCGGAACGCACTGTATAGAGTCTGGAAAGTGCTGGTGCAGACAGAGCTCACGGATGACTGAGCGAGAGCCGATACAGAATACAGATGGTCACCGACAGACATCGTCAGTTGCGACGGAGAGGCGATGAACGAGCTTGAGGACGGTGGAGACTGATGTTATGATGACGTGAGAAAACTAGAGGACGTGGCCGTGGATGCTGCGGTGATGCATGAGGCCGGACGAAGAACGTCTCGACGGCGGGAACGATGGACGTACGTACGGCAGGAACCGATTAGGCAGGAACTGGACGGCTAGTCGGCTCGACGCCGGAACAACTCAACGGCGGAGAAGAGGGTCCATGGACGGCCGGGGTGGCCAACGGGTACTCTGCTTTACTACTCGGCCATGTTTTTTTTCTTCCCGCCGGGATCAAAACGAAGCCTTAAAGAAACAAAAACAACAAAAAACGTCCCCCTGGCAACCGCTTTCCTTCTTCTTCCCCTGCCTACTTCAATGTCCATTCAAACAGTTTCATATTGCTTATTTTTCACCACTTTGAGAGGTATACAAAAAGGTATTCAAGCCTCTTATCGACTGATAATGAGAAAAAACTGCGTGCAGGAGCTTTACGATTTTAAAAGAATTGACTCCAGCTCCTCCACCAAAAGGCTACCCCTGAGGGGGTTAGCCTTTGAATTCGTTGTATAAAGTACCATGAATCGATTACCTCAACCTTTTGAATTGCTAGGAACAGTGAACACTACTCTTAGTTACTTTACAAGCAGCACCTCCACCACTTTTAATCAAGTCCAGCGTCTCCATACAATAATGTGAATGTACCTACACTTTTTCGTCATCGTTCTGTTTACACATTTTATTATTACTTTGATTCTTTGATCTGGATGATAATCAAGTGGAACAGTCAAAAAAATTCTTATGTTGTCAGATTGCAGCACTTTAGCCATTTTTAACAAAATTTCTAAGATATCAATCACTCCTGAAGTCCAGCGCCTTCACCATCATGTAAAATATATAAATATTCATGAATTTGACACTTCTTCCTCACACTTTCACTTCAACATTCTCTGGTTTCTTTCACTAGAGTACTGCAAACGTTTTCGCCATTGTCGAGTTGCAGCACCTCCACCATTTTTACCGGAATTTCTGCAACATTTCTCGCTCGCAAGGCTACCTTATGTTCTTCACAAGAAGTTGAGATATTGTTTTGTGTAAATTTGAAGCTAAACTTGACAAAAACGAACCCAGCCATAGCCTGTATTTTCAGAGGATGACCTTTTTTGGAAAATCCAAGCTTTGTTTCGACCAACTAAGGCTGGTTTTCACCAGCTGTAGCTCAAATCCACGCCATTAGGTCTAAAGCTGCCTCAAGTTGTTTTTGTGGCGAGTACTTTTGGACGTTGGTTTGTGAATAATGAAGCTTGATTTAACTAGAGTGGAACTTGATTCAGCTAAGTGAAGCCCAGGTTGATAAAGAAGCCTAGATTCAATGCCTAGCTTGACAAGCTGAAGCTTTGGTGGATGTGATAACGTGACGTTTCTGTTTTGATGCTGTCACAGAGGCACGTGGCTAAGATTAGTAGCCATTTGTTTATTTCTACTGCGTTGGGTGCCACAAATCTTGGCAGAGGCTTCCATTCAACTTAATTTGAGTTTGGTCGGTTGGAATAAGTTTATGAGCCAAGTAAACGTAGAATTTAGAGCAACAGCAAGAATTTGAATATGCTCATACGTTTTCTTTCTTTTCCAGGTAAACACAAACATCCGCAAGAAGTCTCCAGTCGACCAACCGTCTCACTCGGTTTGTTTTCCTGATTATTTGATTGATAACAATCTAGAACCTAAATCACGTCGTGAAATCTAGTGAGGCTAGTGAGCTTAGTAAGACTTTAGTCCCAACAAAATAAAACCTGTTTCAACCAAAATATGAGCCTGGACCCTAGCTTGACAACACGAAGTCTGTCTTGGGAAACTGACCTAGATTGATGAGCTCAAGCCTGACTGGGCATAGTGAAGGTCCAGATTGAAGAATTATAGTCTGATCGACTAATGAAAACCTAAATCTATGGTATGATATCAAGGGCTATCTTATATTTTTTACAAAACCTTTTAGACACTTGTTAATAGAATGAAGCCTTATTTGACAAAACTGAAGCCTGGATTGGTGAAAAAGCCAGGTTTGACAAAGCAAAGCTTGTTTGGTCAGGTAAACTTGACTCTGATCTGGCACGTTTAGGTCTGGTTTGGGTCAACTGTAGCCTAAATTCACTCCGTAAGAGCTTGAGCTATCTTGGGTTGTCTTTGGCAGCTGGTGTCGGACGCTGTTGGTGAAAATCAAAGCTTCATTTGACGAAACTGAAGCCTGATGTGGCAAAGTTAAGCCCAGATTTGCAAACTAAACTCTATACCTTTACAAGTTCAAATTGGGACGAAACACATTCAAATTGGGAATGAACACGTTCAAATTGGCACTAGAAAGTTTTGCAACGATTAAACACATTCAAATTGGAAATAATCAATTTCAAATTGAGATTAGACACTTTCAAATCAGAAATAATCAATTTCAAATTGGGAATCACTATTGTGGAATCATTTAAACACATTCAAATTGAGATCAAACAAAATCAGGTTGAGAATAATCACTTTCAAAATGAGAATAATCAATTTCAAATTGAGAATAGATCCAGTTTATTAAGTCAAACAATAATTCAACAAAAAAGTTCTTTGTACCCTTGTCTTCTTGGTACATTTGTGTTCTTGGTACCCTTTTTAGAACGCCCTTGTCTTCGTGATATAAATAAATTGAAGCTTGTTCCATCCATGTATATATAATTGGGATGTTATCGCCTTGATAGTTCAAAAGCTGCTGAACATATTCGCGTCTTTTTATCTTGTTCTCTTCGCTCTTAGTTCCTCCGGTTCTCGTCGAATATCTTTTAAAGTGAACATAAGGCCATCTGAATGTTTTCTCAAACATTCGGTCGAGACCACCAAATGCTGATCTTCTTCAAATTTTCTTTTTAATTTTTCCAAGGTGAGTCTCGGATTGTCTTCAATATACCGAGTCATCAAAACGTGGTGCTCTTCGCCGATCTTTGTTCTTCGTTTTCCTCCACGTTGCAGTTGAATAGCGTCTTGAGTTTTCACCCATCGGTATACCGTACTTTTTGTCACCCCCAGTGTATTGGCCAGTCCCCTCCAATATTCATTATCGTTGAAGACGACACAAATTTGATTCTTAATGTTGTCGGCTTCGGCTTTCTTTATATAAGGCATCGCACAGGTTTATTGCAAGGAGTTGTTTATTGTCGTTTTTTTTTCTGACAACAATATTGAAAAATTATGGAGTTCGCCTATTCTACAAGAATGCCCACTCATTTTCCCAATTTGAAGCTGTTTATTCTCAATTTGAAATTGATTATGCCCAATTTGAATGCGTTTAAGCGCTGCAAAACTTTTTGGTTCCAATTTGAATATGTTAATTCCCAATTTGAAAGTGATTATTATCAATTTGAAATTGATTATTCCCAATTGGACTGTGTTTAATCATTTTAGCCTTTTTTAGTGCCAATTTGAATGTGTTTATTCTTAATTTGAAAGTGATTCGTCTCAATTTGAAGTTGTAAAGGTACCTTTACAAGTTCAAATTGGGACGAAACACATTCAAATTGGGAATAAACACGTTCAAATTGGCACTAGAAAGTTTTGCAACGATTAAACACATTCAAATTGGAAATAATCAATTTCAAATTGAGATTAGACACTTTCAAATTAGAAATAATCAATTTCAAATTGGGAATCACTATTGTGGAATCATTTAAACACATTCAAATTGAGATCAAACAAAATCAGGTTGAGAATAATCACTTTCAAAATGAGAATAATCAATTTCAAATAAAGAATAAATCCAGTTTATTAGGACGCGTTGCCTTTTCGTGAAAAAAACAGAAAATTACGAGGTCTCTGGGTCAATTATTAGGTCATTGTAAGTAGATCCTCCACGGAATGTTGATAAATTTTTGCTAAATTATTAGAAAAAAGTGCACTCTATAGCATAGGTTTAAGGAAACGGCTGGAAATTGTTCGAAACGTTTTTTTTTGTCTTGTTAAGCGTTAAATTATGGATCTTTTTGGCGATTTTCATGCCTCCAGCCTATTTAGATGATGGGATGAAATTCTTCAATTTCTTATCACCCTGTGATGTCATCTGCATAGATCGCCATCATGCCATCATTTTTCAAAGCTGAAGGAGGAATCTGGATAGAATATATTCCAAAATACATTGCGGCATCAAAAATTATAAGGTTCTCTCCATTATTAGTATTGCCCTACCGGATAATTTGTTCGCTTCCTACAACTGCAAAATAGTCTTTCATGTTCGTCCTACATCACATGAGTACATCCTGTGCCAGTTTTTCAAAACCTATACTGAAGAATGCACTTTTCTCCTAATATTTCAGCATAAGTTCATCAAAATTCCATGGAGGATCTTTTTCCAATTACCTAAGAAATGACCCAGAGACCTCGTGATTTTCTGTTTTTTCAATGAAAAATCGACACTATTTTATTTGAATAGCTGCTAAAACCGAACCGCTGAACTTATGGCTATGAATCTTGGTAGACAACCTCAAGAATGATCAAGGGTGATAATCGCGGTGTTCAATGACTTGCAATGGCTCGATGGCTAGCAGTAGATCCTCTAGTTCTGAGGAATCCGATAAAATCCGTGCATCATCTTTCATTCAGCAAAAATGGTATGATGGTCCATCCAAGGTGATCTCTTACATGATAGAGTAACGGCATGATACTAGCCTAATGACTATCAGTCATTTTTTCGGTCATCAGCTTGATATTCACAAAATAAGATGGCGGCTCCCCTCCAAAAAGGTTGACTGTCTTATTTAGGGAAATAGTAGGCCTAGAAAATAACTGCAGCTGTTACTCATTTATGACGTCTTTTATAAGGCAAATACCAAATTTCATTTTGATATCTTCAAAAATAAGCGATATAATGAAGATAATGTTTTTTTTGATGGATCTCAAATTTTTTAGAATATCTCGAAAATGGTAATTGATGCTTCAAAATGGTTTGGTGTACCTCAACAACCATCAAATTGCGCATCATATGACATGCCCTGCAATACTCTACCTTTGTCCGTTCAAAAGATGCAATTTTTTTAAATTGTTCTCCTTCTTCACCCTGTATACAGGATCTGAACTAAAATTTTGCTTGCGGCGATGGACAGAATTGTTTAGACAGGTTCTAAGGACATGTGTGCCAAAGGGCATCGCATTACTCAAAAATGCAGTGAACAGGACTTTTTCCGAACGTGCCGACTCCACTACAAGCACAGCCTGGATTGACAAATTAAAGGCCAATTTGATAAACCAGTACCTGCTTTGAGCAACAAAAGTTCTACTCTAGGGTATAAGAGCCAGAGATTCCTGCTGTTGTCTTATGCGAGTACTCTAAAATGGTTGTAATTGTAATAGTAATGATAGTACGTGATGGAGCTTGACTTATCAGAAGTGAAGCTTGATGTGGAAAAAAGTGAGGCCTGAATTAGGAAGTGAAAACTTAGATTGATGAACCAGTCCCTAGTTTGATGAATAGAAACCCAATTTGATGAAACTTAATCCAAGATCAACAAACTCAAGCCTAGGTTGACTAATGAGTCCCTTGTTTGACAAGCTCAAGGCAGACTTGGCAAATCAAAGCTTGACTTCACAAACCATAACCTAGATCAACAAACCTGAAATCTGATTCGACAAATTGAAGCCTAGATTTACAAACGCGATTCTACATAGTTGGGAACCTTATATCTTGATGGGTAAACTACAGCCTGATTGAAGTGATAAGGTGTGAGTTAACAAATCTAAACCTGATTTGTCGTCTGAAATTGACGTATATGAAGACAAACTAAAGCCTAGATTGACAAAATTGAGTTTGGCTGGATTCACTAGAGCCTAGATTGAGAAGCTTGAGCTCTTTTGACAAACTAAGGTCAAATTGGACCAAGCAAATTTGGCTTGAAGTTTGATTCAACAAAAGTGCAGCTCAAGTTGAAGAAACTGGAAACTTGATCCACAATTGGAAGCTCAGAGTGACAAACTAGTCTTCAGTTGGAAGAAATTGAATCCTGAATTGACAAACTGAAGCAAGACTTGCTGAAGTTGAGTGAAAACTTTCAGATGCCGATGCTCCTTTCAAAATATTGAAGCTTGATTCAATGAACGTGAAGCCCTATTTGAAAAAGTGGAACTTAGATTATCAAGTTGACTAGTTTAGATTAGCAAACTAGTCCCCAGTTTGACAAACAGGTGGCTGGTTTGACAAAAATCAAGTCAAGATCTACAAACTTGAGGCTAGATTGACTAATTAGTCCCTAGTTTGACAAGCTGAGGCCAGACTTGACAAGTCAAAGCCTGACTAACACAAACCAGAACCTAGATCGACAAAATAGTGGCTGGTTCCACAAACTTGAGTCTGATTTGACAAATTGAAGCCTGAATTCGACAAATCAGACTCTAGTTATCAACTTGTGCCTTGATTAGTAAATTGAATGCTGACTGAAGAAGTAGTGAGATGAAGTGTAGACAAATTCAACCTAATTCGACAAACTAACGTGGATTGAAGCCAGGATCGACAATGTGAAGCCCCAGGCCTATCTGATCTGCTAAAACCTAAACCATCGCTATCAAAAAGGCAAAGTTTCATTTATACTTAAACTTTTGGACGCTTGTTTGTGAATATTGAACTTCAAATCAATTGATTTAACTTTGTACTGGAGAACATGAGCCTGTATTGGGAAAATATGGCTTTTTTCCACAAAATTATCTGTAAATCAACCAGCTAAGGCCTGTTTTCATCAACTGTGACAATGATATTGATCGTCAAAAATTCAAAAGTGGCATGGTGATGGCCTGGTGGCATGTGCTTGACAGGGCGCGGTGCAACGTGCACGTATAGGCCAGTCAAATAAGGAAAGCTGGAGGGAAAAAACTGTTGGAGTTTTGGAAATTTGACAGTAATGTCCGGTAAGGTGTACTGTTAAACATACTGAAAGTCCCCAACTCTACCTATTGAGCTCGAGCCGCCATCTTGGAAAAATGGTCCTTCGATCCAGTTTTCTGTTTATATTCCGCCAATCATCAGAGATATTCAATTCAGTTCAATAAAAAATCAAGGCTATAAAAATGTCCACAAAAATTGTTTCATACCGCTTTTTTTCTCGAATCTGTTGAAATTAATTAAACTAAATTAACAAAAAAAAATCAAAAAATAAGCGATTTTTGCCTATGGCTAGAGATATTGTCTTCATAATTTGTGAAGATGTTGGCAGTCTACATCAAAGCTGAACGTGACAGTTGAGATAGAAAAAAAATTGGGAAAATATTTTTTTAATTTTTTTTTCAAATTAAGCAAAAATTTGGTTTTCTACTCTCACATTTCCAACAGGGCGGAGTAAAGGTTTCAATCGAACATCAATCAGTTTTGATATTTACATATTGTAAGACAAGATTTCATAAGTATTGTGCCTTCACGAGCTTCTGGAATGCTCGATATGAATTAAACTGAAAGAATAATTGCTGAGTCCAAAAAGTGTTGTCGATTGGTTCTGAAGGGAACATTTCGAAACAAAAGACAGATGCCTATCCTGAAAGATATACAGGAGGTCCAAAGGTTATTCAACTGTATATGAGCCCCATATTGATGTGCCTTATCCAAAATACTACAAAAGAATCAATCAAAATGTGAAAATCCACCCTGTATAACAAAAAGTAACGATACAAAATGGAAGTAGTAGATCATACCTGGTGCCAAAAATACAGCTTTTACATTGCTGAAGGAAAGAACAAAATTATTTGATTTATTTGAAAGTTATTAGTCCTCAAACTTGACTTCACAAATTTGAGCCAGTCAAATAGGAAAAAGTAGAGAGAAGTAACGGTCGGAGTTTCAGAAATTTGACAGGAATGTTCGCTAAGGTACACTTATGAACATACTAAAAGTCCCCGCCTCCACTCACTGCGCTTGAGCCGCCATCTTAGAAAAATGGTCCTTCGATCAAGTTAATTACCATTTTTCCAAGATGGCGGCTCAAGCACAACAGGTAGAGGCGGGGACTCTCAGTATGTTTATTAGTATACCTTAGCGAACATCCCTGTCAAATTTCTGAAACCCCGACAGTTACTTCTCTCTACTTTTCCCCATTTGACTGGCTGAAATTTGTAAAGTCAAGTTTGAGGACTAATAACTTTCAAATAAATCAATCAATTTTGTTATTTTTTCCAGAAATGTAAAAGCTGTATTTTTGGCACCAGGTATGATCTACTACTTCCATTTTGTATCGTTACTTTTTGTTATACAGGGTGGATTTTAACATTTTGATTGATTTTTTTGTACTATTTTGGACAAGGCACATCAATATGGGGCTTATATACAGTTGAATAACCTTTGGACCTCCTGTATATCCATTGCTGATGTCTTTTGTTTTGAAATGTTACCTTCAGAACCAATCGACAACACTTTTTGGACTTGGCTATTATTCTTTCAGTTTAATTCATATCGAGCATTCCAGAAGCTCGTGAAGGCACAATACTTATGAAATCTTGTCTTGAAATATGTGAATATCAAAACTGATTGATGTTCGATTGGAACCTTTACTCCGCCGTGTTGGAAATGTCAAACTCAAAAACCAAATTTTTGCTTAATTTAAAAAAAAATGAAAAAATATTTTCGCAATTTCTTTTTCTATCTCAACTGTCACGTTTAGCTTTGATGTAGACTGCCAACATCTTCTCAAATTTTGAAGACAATATCTCTAGCCATAGGCAAAAAATCGCTAATTTTTTGATTTTTTCTTTGTTAATTCAATTTTATTAGTTTCAACAGATACGAGAAAAAATCGGTATGAAACAATTTTTGTAGACAATTTCATGGCCTTGATTTTTTATTAAACTTAATAGAATATCTCTGATGATTAGCGGAATATGAGCAGAAAACTGGATCGAAGGACCATTTTTCCAAGATGGCGGCTCAAGCTCAATAGGTAGAGTTGGGGACTTTTAGTATGTTCAACAGTACACCTTATCGGACATTACTGTCAAATTTCCAAAACTCCAACAGTTTTTTCTCTCAAACGGAAAAATTTGTTCTAATTTGACTAGCCTAGTATGCATCTTTCTATGGTGTCAGAGGGCAAGGCTGGTCGACGTTATGTTGTACTATAGGTTGCCTCATCCAGTTTATGAGTGACGTCACAAGATACTCTTCGGGAACTTGATTTTGGCTGAAACTGATGTCGCTTTTTTCGTTTGACATTCCGGATCTTATTTCGACGGAAATCCACCAAATTTCTGAACTGGACGAGAAATGGTTGATGCACATTCAACGATTGGTGGTTATTAGATGAATCGGACATGCTTTTATCCACCAAAATACAATTTGAACCGCCGAACTGTCAAGACCAAAAATAATGCGATAACGTTATCACGAGGTGGAGCGGACCGCGCATCTGTCACCGGGTAGCTCATTGGTAAAGAACCTGACTTTCAACAGGAAGGTAGTGGGATCGAACCGCAGCCGTGCCCAACTTTTTTTTCTTCAAAAACACCCAAATGGGGTATAATCCAATTTTTTTCTTTAATTGATAATAAGGAGCTGAACACTCCCTAATAAGCATGTGGTAGTTTGTTTCACTTTTATCTTCATAATAGGGCGGGGAAAAATTTGCAAAGAATTCCTTTCTGAGCCAGTGACGTCACTAGGTCGAGCCAGGTTATACCCTGATTGGCAACATCGCGGTTTTGGGTACGATGGTAACCAATACTTGTTTATTTCTGTTTGAAACAATTGCGTAACAGACGTCAAGTTAGACGTCAAATTGGAGTTTGATCTGATTGAGGTGGATGAAATAAGTGACCCAGCCGTTATTATCTGTTATGGACAGACGACAGAGGCTTTGAGGAAGGGAACTCAAGTTGACGACCATGGCAGATATACGTTCTACTGCACAAATACAAATTTTTCAAACGTGAAAGCGAAGAGGTGAAGCTTCCACAGTTCGTCCAGAATAAGTGAATAACTTTTAATCTATCGGAAAACAACATTCGTCCTCATCAAAAATGCTAGAAAACGGAACGTAGATGGTGTGTGGTGACTGGTGAGCACGGATCTGGTGAGTATCGTTTTGTAAAACGTGCGGTTGATGCTGGCGTATAAGACAGTCACCCTCACAGTCACCCAAATTTCATCGGCCAGACTCTAGACCTGACAGGACAGAACTATTAGCAATAGGTAGGTACTTACTGTGTGCATTACAAAGCAGGTAAAAAAGCAGGATGCTGTCGGATATGTCCAAGTGAAAAGAAAGTATCCAATTTGCAAGATAAAAGCGGAGGTGACACCGGAAGATAAAGTTAGTTCAGTTATTTTAAAGTCGTGAGCATCAGAACTACTATCACTTCCACTACTGTCTTCGTCTGTGGAAGGGTTCTGAATACCGACCATTCAGCTAGGGTAGGTATTCACTGAATGTACACAGCGTTCCATACAGTCGACGCTTACCGCTGATTGGGTGCATATTCTTTGGTATTGGAACAACTAGCAAAAAAACATGTATCGTCTTACCCAGGGCCTTACTTGGCATTATTGTTATGAAGACAAGCAGAGGCAGACCGTGCACAAGAAAGAACAAAATAATAACAGTAAGAACGGATTTGCAGTCAGAGCTGACAGTCTGACAACTGGTTTGAATGTTTAAAACAGATCTTCGTTGCTATCGGAACTCAACTCGCGGGCTTGATCCCTGCTCGCGGGGTTGCCAGTTCAATGACGTCACTAGGTCGTCTCTTCAAACGAACCGGTCCCCTCCTGCTTTTTTCAAAAAATAATTACCGCCTTATTGTGATATTCATGGTAAAATAGGCTATCACAGGCTTATTAGGGGATGTTAATATATAAAATAAATAACTACATAGTCCATTTTTTCAAATTGGATTATACCCCATTGTGATTTTTAAAATTAGAAAGAGGAAACAAAATTCAAATTAGTGTTGCCCAACTCATATTTGATTTTAAAAATCATAATTTGGGTGTTTTTGAAGAGAAAAAAGTTGGGTACGGCTGCGGTTCGATCCCACTACCTTCCTGTTGAAAGTCAGGTTCTTTACCAATAAGCTACCCGGTGACAGATGCGCGGTCCGCTTCACCTCGTGATAACGTTATGTCCTTGTTTTTGGTCTTGACAGTTCGGCGGTTCAAATTGTGTTTTGGTGGATAAAAGCATGCCCGATTCATCTAAAAACCACCAATCGTTGAATGTGCATCAACCATTTCTCGTCCAGTTCAGAAATTTGGTGGATTTCCGTCGAAATAAGATCCGGAATGTCAAACGAAAAAAGCGACATCAGTTTCAGCCAAAATCAAGTTCCCGGAGGGTATCTTGTGACGTCACTCATAAACTGGATGAGGCAACCTATAGTACAACATAACGTCGACCCAAGCCTTGGTCAGAGGGGGCGTGTAAATAGGAAAGGTGAATTGCTGAAGCAATTGCATCAAATCCATGAGTTGTGGATCCAAACCAAAATTCACATTTTCCAAGCAAGCTACCAGCAGTGATGTTTTGATTTGTCAAAGCTCTACTTCGATACTCACAACTGGTTTGGAGCAATAGCACCAATTTTGAAATATCGAATTCAAACAAATCTTGGCGGTTCATGAGGAACACAAGTTGATGTTGCCACAATTGTTGTTTGAAACTGTACGAATATCATTTCGATATGGATGCTTCTGGAAACAGTAGTTGCACCAGGTTCAAAATAGTGAATTTAAACAAAACTTGGCGTCGTTCACGACGGTTTATAACATTATCAAGACCGTTGTTGTTTCAAACTATACTGAAGTGTTTTGAGAAAATGTTATTTGCGATCTAATTATTAGCCGAAAGCAGTTGTGCTAACTTTAAAATAGCGAATTCAAATCAAGCTCTGCGGTTTGAAGCCAACTCTCCGCACTCATGTTGGCAATATTGTTGTTTGCAACTGTCAGAACGGCAACTCCGTATTGACGATAATTGCAAAAGCTCCCGGTAAGCTAGAATTCAAGCGGAGCTCGACTTTTCCAGGAAAGCTCCCAGGGTTATTTCTGGAACTATTGTTCTTTTGAACGGTGGGAATGTTATTCGGATATCGCTTAAGTAGGTATGGCGGCAGTTGAGGCAGACGTTTCTAGGGACTTTTATCTGGTGACTTTTGGTTGGCAACACTGAATCTAGTGACTTTTTTGACAGGTCGTTAAGCATTGGATCTGCATTACCGGCATTTGACAGGTGGCGCGGGAAATTTGAAAAGTTTTCAGTTTATCTGGTGACTTTTGGTTATTATCACTGAATCTAGTGACTTTTTTGACTGGTCGTCAAGCATTTATTCTGTATTACCGGCATTTGACATGTGGCGGATTTTAACGTGCGGGAAATTTGAAAAGTACGTGGAATTTGGATTTGACAGGTTGGGTCACAGATTGTGTTTGGCAGGAGACATTTGTTAGCTTGAAAGCGCGGGATGTTTGAATTCCCTATACCCACTGAAGCACTCCTCATTGTATCTTAACCCTTGCAAACTCTCAAGTGGTTTGGTTTCAATAGTTATTTTTTGGTATATAAACGCAAGCAAATAGAACCATTTTATTGACAGACCAATATACTGTGCTAGTTACATGGACAATAATTACATACAGTTCAGGGTAAGACCTCAACATCATGATTTATTCGTAGTTTAATTCACATAACTGCTTACATAGACAATTATATTAAATTCAAAATAAAGCACAAACAGGTGATCATAAACAAATTTACAGTATTGATTATACATAAAAACATTGATTACTAAAATTACTTGAAATCGAAGTACGTTCGATAAAATTTCTTAGTTGCTTACATAGACAATTACGTCAAATTGAAATAAGGCACAAACAGGAGGTGATCGTGAACGATTTTTCATAGCTGAGTATACAGGCATCAACTACCTATAATCGAAAAACATCTAATACATGTTCTTAGTTGCTTACATAGACAATTACGTGAAACTTAAAATAAGGTACAAACAGGTGAGCATGAATGACTTTTCATAGCTAAGTATACAGACATTATTCACTTGAAATCGAAGTACATTTGATACAATTTCCCAGCTGATTACCGCATACCATTACATAAAATTTGAAATAAGGCACAAACAGGTGATAATAAACAAATTTACATAGTTGATTATACATAGAAGATATGCACACGAACATAAAATCGAAGTACATTTGACTATTTTTTAGTTGATTACATAATATACAATTACATGAAATTCAAAATAGGGCACGGAGAGGTGATCATAAACAAATTTACAGTGTTGAATAATACAAACTTGAATTACTCAAAATCGAAGTAGGTACATTCAATACAATTTCTTAGTTACTTACATAGGCAATTACGCGAAATTCAAATAAGGCCAAAACAGGTGTTCATGAGCGATTTTTATAGCTGATTACACAAACATTGAATACTTTAAAATAGGAGTAGGTACTTTTAATACAATTTCTTAGTTGATTATACCATATAAAATTATTTGAAATTTGAATTAAGGCACAAACAAATTATAATAAACGAATTTATAGGGTTGATCACACAAATATCAATGACCTGAAATCGAGGTACATTTTTAATACAATTTCTCAGTACAAACATCATTCACCCAAAGTCGAAGTACACTTAACACGACAACTTGATGGTCGGCAGTTCTGATGTGCCGGTCGCGAGGCAAATTGTTGGAATCATCATCATTATTGACAACAATTAACTCCTTCATGGAGCCAAAATTGAGTAGCTTGAAATTCTTATAGCTCAGTTTTATTATTTTCACTTTGCAAACGACATCACTTCTATTCTCGGGTGCTGGGAAGGCGAAGGGCCCACTGTTGGCTCTTAGAGAGAATCGTTGATAGTGTGAATTCAGTAACTGGATCAGGTTGACAGTATAATTCTAGTTATTGTAGTTGTGATGAGAACATTCCAGGTGAGTACTACAAAAAAAAAAAATCAAAAATTGTATGTTATGTCTAACAGGATATTATAATACAAGTTTCATAAGACATAGTATTGTTGGGGGGTACGGAAAATGAACGAGTGAATATGCCTCCACGACCGTGAGGCTTATTGTTTGTAGGTATATGCATTTCAACTACCTGAGAAGTCGCACCCAAAATAACGGCTCTTACCAACAGGTAATTGGTTGAAGGCCTTTTTTCTTATAATTTATAAGGTTATGACAGTATTACGGGAGCATAATTATTGAAAATAAAACATGCTAATTGTCGCAAGGCCCTTAAGGTCGTGAGTGGCGTGACAATATCCACCATGTAAACCGTGGTAATAAGTTTGAATTTGAACAATCTATACTGTTTATCCGCGTAACCAGTCTTTTTTCCATCAACTGTAGTCATTCCACAGAGTTTTAACAAGAGATTGATTTTTTTTTCAATAAAGTTTGACCATCGAATCTGTGGGTGATTTTTTTTTTTTTTGCAAAAGCATGAGACATTACATTGAAAAAGATCGATGGAATTGGCTTAGCTTTGCGTGGGGTAGGTATAATATACAGCGAGCCGCGGCTTTGCAGTCGTTTCCAAAAATCCGGAACTAGCGACCAGGGGCCTGTATCGAAATAGAATTTTTTTGTCAAAAGAAAGTTAAATTTTTTTTCTAAATATAACCCGTACATATAGTAATGTGTTTCCATAAGAATATGTACTTAAATAAATGAATTGTCCGCATAAACATAGTGAAAATTAAACTTACACGAAAAACACAAACACGGCACAGCACCAACCCATGAGGCTGCTAGATAACGAATGCAAACGCACCACCACCACCACCTGTCGACTGGGTGGTTGTTCGTAACTTCTTACCTGAAAAGCCCTGAGCTATTTATTTATTTTTTACCTGAAAGATCGTGTCTGAACAGGAATTTTTAGTATCATATGCACATATCCACGGAGCCACCAGATAATCAATAATTATTATATAAATAGAAACTTTATTTAAAAATTACTTTGTGCTTATCACATAATGCTCCGACTTGAAAAATATCAGCGCTGAATTTTGTCAGTCCAGTACGGCAATGTGAAAATAAAAAAATATAAAAGATATAAGTATTTAGGAGCTCAATGTGTTGGAAAGATGTTTTAATAAAAACTATTAACATATGGACAAATTTACATAAAAATACCTAATGTTTTTCAATGCTCAAAGGTATTAGCCTAAAATGTTAGCGATTATCGATTGCATTGAGTACACCTGCCTACTGAAATTTTTCAAGTACCTGAGGGTCTAATATAAACGACTCTAGCAAGCCAGCATTTTATAAGAATTTTCTACTTGACCGACCTTGAATTTTCAATAAATACCCTTTGATTACCAGGTTGAGAAAGAACGAATGAATACGAGAGGTAGCCAGTAGTGTAGGTAGCGCGACCGAAGAAATTAACAAGAGAGTTTTGCAGCATTGCCCACCCGCTGACGAGTGCTCTTCAAGCTACAAATATCTCCGGATCAAATATGTACCAAGCCATATGCGTAGTATCAGAATGGTGCATCTTAATACTTAACTCGGCCCTTTCAGGATGTACCTATGGGAGAAGTTTGTGCAAATAAAAATACGCACTAGTTATTGGTTACAGCTTTGTTCATTTCAGATTTTTAAACAGTTCCATACTCCTATCCTTACCTTAGATATGAAAGATTTTATTGTATCTATCTATGTACTAACAAGACTCTAAGAATTTTCATTCACATGTTCGAAAATATTTGCAGTCATTTCTCACAATAATTAAAGGCCGGTTACCTGCTCTTTAAAAAATTCATGCTCTCAAAGCTCGGGGTATATTATAGAAATATGTGCCATCATAGTTTCGAGGAATATGATGATATGATGGTGGTGTATGGAGAAATTTCTACGAGCACTTTGGAAAAACCATATAGCAACACATCGACACGGCTTCTATACCACTTTCTAAAGCATGTGGGAAGCAGTGCCACTTGAATGAAAACTACGAGTGCACTCGCTTTTTTTTTTATAAACCCAGCTGTGAATGAGCATAATGAGCACCGTTTACCTGGAATCGCATGGTTTAGCTGTAAAGATGTTGTGAGGTATGAGACAGTTCGGCATGCGTTAATTAGCAGTAGCCGTTGAAAAAAAAAAATAGGCAATCTTTTTTTCAAGAGTTTTATTCAAAAATTAATACATGTCTTCAGTCGTTCATAATCCGATAATACATCGTCGTAGTGTAGTTCGAGGAACTCTAGCATGCATGAAACTTTTTCATTAGATTTGAAACCAGCCAAAATCTGTTTGAGAACTTTATACATAGAAACGTTCGAGTTCGATACATCGCTCGTTATTTTAAAGGAGCTTGATAATAAATCAGTATAAAATTTTTTAAAATTCATTGATTCTAGAGCCTCTAATCTATAGCTAATGATATCTCTCATTCGTGCAATTTGTTGTAGAAAATTTTCATGCAGATAGACGGTCTGGGCCCTGCTATGTAGATGTCCGATGCCTGCAGATGAACCCAATTTTAGAGTATAGTTCTCGAAAATTTTCATATCACCATTCGGAACGTTCGAAGTTGATGCAGTCGAAGAGGGCAAGAGCTCTATTAATTCACTCCATTCCCGCATGGTGAAAGATATTCGGCTCGAATTTGCATGCGATATGATGATGATTGCTGGTGAGAGTCCTCTGGCGATGCTAAGCCCAACTCGTATCCTTGCAGCTGATCCGTTCAGAGTTGTTTGATATAGTAATTCGGTCTCTTGAACGATGGCTTCGTCATAATACCGTAACATTTTTTCGATAGACTGCCAGGGGCTGAACAAGGTGGGCATCTCTCTTTGTTTGACGTTGGTGCTGGCGATGCTATGAAGATGTTTACGATGCTTATAATGCTAGCTGCTTATCTCGATATGCCGGTGATGATCCTTACGTTGATATGACGATAGAGGTGATGATGCTTGCGATGATATGACGATAGCGAGGGTGATGAATATGATAATATGACGTTGTTTTATGATGAAATGACGTTAGCGGTGATGATGCTTGTGATGATATGGCGATAGCGGTGATGATCCTTACGTTGATATGACGATAGAGATGATGATGCTTGCGATGATATGACGATAACAGTGATGATGCTTTATGATGATATGGAGTTGCTGGTGATGATATCACGTTGTTGGTGATGATGGCTACGTTGCTTATGGCGATAGCGCCGATGGAGTTTATGACGGCTGTGATCGGGACGTTTTTGCTCCAGACACCTTATTTCACCGGCTCTCTGACGTTAAGTGTGATCGACGAGGTTGCTGGTTCAAACAACGTCTGCTCTCGCAATCCACCCTCGATCGGGCATGCCCAAATATTTAACGTAAAGCCTCGAACCGGTTTTTTTCAAAACTTTTTCCACCAGATAGATCTCGGGATGTTTAGTTTTCTGTAGTTCTCGTTCGTAAAAACATCCCATGATCGGCGAACCCTTTAGATCTTCAATAAGATATGTAGGTGGATTGCTGTTCGGTTTCACTTGTCTGATGCGAAACAGCTCCGTCGTCCAGTTGGGGGTATAACCTTTTTCAAAAAGTACTTTGTATTTACCCAGACGCGCTAGCAGCCCATGCCGACTCGGCGCTTAAATGATTCTATTAATCTATCCATCTATAATATGCCTCATTAGATCAGCCGGCTGAACCATGCCTAATTCCACATGGTCGTCGGTTAAAACATCACGAGCTGATTATGGCATGACGAGCTGCCAGTTAAATCATGACGTCACTGTTGACAGCTCATGCCGACTTATGGCATGACGCGCTGGTGGTTAAAGCATGACGTCACTGTTGACAGCTCATGCCGACTTATGGCATGACGCGGTGGTGGTTAAAGCATGACGTCACTGTTGACAGCTCATGCCGACTTATGGCATGACGCGGTGGTGGTTAAAGCATGACGTCACTGCTGACAACTCATGCCGACTTATGGCATGACGTGCTGATGGTTAAAGCATGACGCCACTGTTGGCAGCTCATGCCGACTTATGGCATGACGTGCTGATGGTTAAAGCATGACGCCACTGCTGGCAACTCATGCCGACTTATGGCATGACGTGCTGATGGTTAAAGCATGACGCCACTGCTGACAACTCATGCCGACTTATGGCATGACGTGCTGATGGTTAAAGCATGACGCCACTGCTGACAACTCATGCCGACTTAAGGCATGACGTGCTGCTGGTTAAAGCATGACGCCACTGCTGACAACTCATGCCGACATCGAACTCGAACGTTTCTATGTATAAAGTTCTCAAACAGATTTTGGCTGGTTTCAAATCTAATGAAAAAGTTTCATGCATGCTAGAGTTCCTCGAACTACACTACGACGATGTATTATCGGATTATGAACGACTGAAGACATGTATTAATTTTTGAATAAAACTCTTGAAAAAAAGATTGCCTATTTTTTTTTTCAACGGCTACTGCTAATTAACGCATGCCGAACTGTCTCATACCTCACAACATCTTTACAGCTAAACCATGCGATTCCAGGTAAACGGTGCTCATTATGCTCATTCACAGCTGGGTTTATAAAAAAAAAAGCGAGTGCACTCGTAGTTTTCATTCAAGTGGCACTGCTTCCCACATGCTTTAGAAAGTGGTATAGAAGCCGTGTCGATGTGTTGCTATATGGTTTTTCCAAAGTGCTCGTAGAAATTTCTCCATACACCACCATCATATCATCATATTCCTCGAAACTATGATGGCACATATTTCTATAATATACCCCGAGCTTTGAGAGCATGAATTTTTTAAAGAGCAGGTAACCGGCCTTTAATTATTGTGAGAAATGACTGCAAATATTTTCGAACATGTGAATGAAAATTCTTAGAGTCTTGTTAGTACATAGATAGATACAATAAAATCTTTCATATCTAAGGTAAGGATAGGAGTATGGAACTGTTTAAAAATCTGAAATGAACAAAGCTGTAACCAATAACTAGTGCGTATTTTTATTTGCACAAACTTCTCCCATAGGTACATCCTGAAAGGGCCGAGTTAAGTATTAAGATGCACCATTCTGATACTACGCATATGGCTTGGTACATATTTGATCCGGAGATATTTGTAGCTTGAAGAGCACTCGTCAGCGGGTGGGCAATGCTGCAAAACTCTCTTGTTAATTTCTTCGGTCGCGCTACCTACACTACTGGCTACCTCTCGTATTCATTCGTTCTTTCTCAACCTGGTAATCAAAGGGTATTTATTGAAAATTCAAGGTCGGTCAAGTAGAAAATTCTTATAAAATGCTGGCTTGCTAGAGTCGTTTATATTAGACCCTCAGGTACTTGAAAAATTTCAGTAGGCAGGTGTACTCAATGCAATCGATAATCGCTAACATTTTAGGCTAATACCTTTGAGCATTGAAAAACATTAGGTATTTTTATGTAAATTTGTCCATATGTTAATAGTTTTTATTAAAACATCTTTCCAACACATTGAGCTCCTAAATACTTATATCTTTTATATTTTTTTATTTTCACATTGCCGTACTGGACTGACAAAATTCAGCGCTGATATTTTTCAAGTCGGAGCATTATGTGATAAGCACAAAGTAATTTTTAAATAAAGTTTCTATTTATATAATAATTATTGATTATCTGGTGGCTCCGTGGATATGTGCATATGATACTAAAAATTCCTGTTCAGACACGATCTTTCAGGTAAAAAATAAATAAATAGCTCAGGGCTTTTCAGGTAAGAAGTTACGAACAACCACCCAGTCGACAGGTGGTGGTGGTGGTGCGTTTGCATTCGTTATCTAGCAGCCTCATGGGTTGGTGCTGTGCCGTGTTTGTGTTTTTCGTGTAAGTTTAATTTTCACTATGTTTATGCGGACAATTCATTTATTTAAGTACATATTCTTATGGAAACACATTACTATATGTACGGGTTATATTTAGAAAAAAAATTTAACTTTCTTTTGACAAAAAAATTCTATTTCGATACAGGCCCCTGGTCGCTAGTTCCGGATTTTTGGAAACGACTGCAAAGCCGCGGCTCGCTGTATATTATACCTACCCCACGCAAAGCTAAGCCAATTCCATCGATCTTTTTCAATGTAATGTCTCATGCTTTTGCAAAAAAAAAAAAAATCACCCACAGATTCGATGGTCAAACTTTATTGAAAAAAAAATCAATCTCTTGTTAAAACTCTGTGGAATGACTACAGTTGATGGAAAAAAGACTGGTTACGCGGATAAACAGTATAGATTGTTCAAATTCAAACTTATTACCACGGTTTACATGGTGGATATTGTCACGCCACTCACGACCTTAAGGGCCTTGCGACAATTAGCATGTTTTATTTTCAATAATTATGCTCCCGTAATACTGTCATAACCTTATAAATTATAAGAAAAAAGGCCTTCAACCAATTACCTGTTGGTAAGAGCCGTTATTTTGGGTGCGACTTCTCAGGTAGTTGAAATGCATATACCTACAAACAATAAGCCTCACGGTCGTGGAGGCATATTCACTCGTTCATTTTCCGTACCCCCCAACAATACTATGTCTTATGAAACTTGTATTATAATATCCTGTTAGACATAACATACAATTTTTGATTTTTTTTTTTTGTAGTACTCACCTGGAATGTTCTCATCACAACTACAATAACTAGAATTATACTGTCAACCTGATCCAGTTACTGAATTCACACTATCAACGATTCTCTCTAAGAGCCAACAGTGGGCCCTTCGCCTTCCCAGCACCCGAGAATAGAAGTGATGTCGTTTGCAAAGTGAAAATAATAAAACTGAGCTATAAGAATTTCAAGCTACTCAATTTTGGCTCCATGAAGGAGTTAATTGTTGTCAATAATGATGATGATTCCAACAATTTGCCTCGCGACCGGCACATCAGAACTGCCGACCATCAAGTTGTCGTGTTAAGTGTACTTCGACTTTGGGTGAATGATGTTTGTACTGAGAAATTGTATTAAAAATGTACCTCGATTTCAGGTCATTGATATTTGTGTGATCAACCCTATAAATTCGTTTATTATAATTTGTTTGTGCCTTAATTCAAATTTCAAATAATTTTATATGGTATAATCAACTAAGAAATTGTATTAAAAGTACCTACTCCTATTTTAAAGTATTCAATGTTTGTGTAATCAGCTATAAAAATCGCTCATGAACACCTGTTTTGGCCTTATTTGAATTTCGCGTAATTGCCTATGTAAGTAACTAAGAAATTGTATTGAATGTACCTACTTCGATTTTGAGTAATTCAAGTTTGTATTATTCAACACTGTAAATTTGTTTATGATCACCTCTCCGTGCCCTATTTTGAATTTCATGTAATTGTATATTATGTAATCAACTAAAAAATAGTCAAATGTACTTCGATTTTATGTTCGTGTGCATATCTTCTATGTATAATCAACTATGTAAATTTGTTTATTATCACCTGTTTGTGCCTTATTTCAAATTTTATGTAATGGTATGCGGTAATCAGCTGGGAAATTGTATCAAATGTACTTCGATTTCAAGTGAATAATGTCTGTATACTTAGCTATGAAAAGTCATTCATGCTCACCTGTTTGTACCTTATTTTAAGTTTCACGTAATTGTCTATGTAAGCAACTAAGAACATGTATTAGATGTTTTTCGATTATAGGTAGTTGATGCCTGTATACTCAGCTATGAAAAATCGTTCACGATCACCTCCTGTTTGTGCCTTATTTCAATTTGACGTAATTGTCTATGTAAGCAACTAAGAAATTTTATCGAACGTACTTCGATTTCAAGTAATTTTAGTAATCAATGTTTTTATGTATAATCAATACTGTAAATTTGTTTATGATCACCTGTTTGTGCTTTATTTTGAATTTAATATAATTGTCTATGTAAGCAGTTATGTGAATTAAACTACGAATAAATCATGATGTTGAGGTCTTACCCTGAACTGTATGTAATTATTGTCCATGTAACTAGCACAGTATATTGGTCTGTCAATAAAATGGTTCTATTTGCTTGCGTTTATATACCAAAAATAACTATTGAAACCAAACCACTTGAGAGTTTGCAAGGGTTAAGATACAATGAGGAGTGCTTCAGTGGGTATAGGGAATTCAAACATCCCGCGCTTTCAAGCTAACAAATGTCTCCTGCCAAACACAATCTGTGACCCAACCTGTCAAATCCAAATTCCACGTACTTTTCAAATTTCCCGCACGTTAAAATCCGCCACATGTCAAATGCCGGTAATACAGAATAAATGCTTGACGACCAGTCAAAAAAGTCACTAGATTCAGTGATAATAACCAAAAGTCACCAGATAAACTGAAAACTTTTCAAATTTCCCGCGCCACCTGTCAAATGCCGGTAATGCAGATCCAATGCTTAACGACCTGTCAAAAAAGTCACTAGATTCAGTGTTGCCAACCAAAAGTCACCAGATAAAAGTCCCTAGAAACGTCTGCCTCAACTGCCGCCATACCTACTCGCTTACAAGTGATCTACATCAAAAGCGGCAGGGTTCAATCGACCTGAGCAATATCGATACCTGGAAATCAATCAGAAATCAAAGACAAAGTGTTGATGAGAAGAAATACGCAATTTCATACTTGGCTATCCCACCGCTGTCACCATTGTGACAATCGCGCCTGATTCATGTTGGCTTATTCCAAATTGAAATTTCTTGCTACCACCACTTGGATAAAAGTGGTAGGTTTTTGAGAACAATTGAAACAAAGCAGAATATTCACGAATGAAGCTTTATATGGAACTTTGACCAGCAATCCCACCGCTGCCACCAAAAAATTACTTTGTTTTCGAAGAAGTACGTATACATGCTCGGAGCTACACGACGTATTGTATTGATATTATTAAAGCGCTATGCCAATCTATATACGGATATTTCGAGAATACTTTGAAACCTTCACATGAACGGGCTGCTGCAAGGCAGCAAAAACTGCAATGATTGCAACGACACGGCTTTGCTCCGTGCAAGCGCGCGCCAGGATCGAACGTAATCTCCGTTCTCTTTGACTGGTGTGTGTGCAGGCAACTTTTTCCCTAAGCTCGGGTCGCTTGCCTCTCGGTGGCTCTCTTTGGCCCCGCTCTCGTCTCGCTTTTACTATTATTGCTATTATTGCGGCAAGGCGCTCGCAAAAAATGATTTCTCGTCCGGGTGAGCCAGCAGAGCCGTGATGGCTCTGCTGCCCCTCAAACGTTTAAAATTTATGATAATCCCTTTCGATTTTATTTCCTCAAGTCCGAGCCGGCCGTATGGAATTCCTCGTAGTAGCAGTAGCAGTGCAAAATGAGAAAATAGGAAATGAGAACGCTGGTGGTACGGGGTATATGGCAACGACCCCCCCCCCCCCCGTCTTCCCCACACACACACACACACACACGGGTTTGCGATTGATCCGGGCTTCGGGAAATAGAAAAAGGAGAAAAACTCCCCGAGGAATTGGGTTTATGCGCGATTCAAATTTCTCTCTTTTTGAAATGGGTACTGCGACGAACGTTTGGTTTTTTTGTGCCCCAAGTTAATCACTAAGAAGCGTCCTTTTCGGGGGCGTCGTTTTTAATTGCTTCCTCTCCCACCTTTCTGCGGTCCCGCGTGCAGGTGACGAGCCAGAACGCGTTTCCTCTTCGCTTTCGCTTTGAAATTTTCACTTCGCTTGCTAATTACTTGAGTAATTTTTCAGGAGGAGACGCCGCCGCCGCGAACTTTTTGCGAGCTGAATCTGGATTTCTCGGTTTTTTGTGTGCAGCGCGAGTTCGCATGTCCATGGATTTTTGTAGATGGCGCCCGCGTGAGTGGATACCTCCAGAGTAGATACCTAAATCCAAGTGACATTCAATTTGATAAAACCCGGGCGGTTTTGAACTTTTTCACGTCGTGTCGCCCGCACGTTGGAACTGCAACTTGGCAACGCATTCGTCTTGTGGAGTTTGATAGTTGGAGTTTCGGGTCTCCCCTTATCTCACGAAATCCGTTTTCCGGTGTGGTGTATGTGTGTGTGTGTGTGGGTGTGTGTCACTATATATATATTTCTTTCAGGCCCGCGACATATCTGACTAGTGTCAAACTTGCTCCGGAGTAAGTAATATTTACGAGTTTGGGAGTTTTCGCTGGCGTTCAAGGATTCTTTGTTTCTAATCTGTGTTATGGATTCGGGGAATGGAGATGTTCGTGAGGTATTCGTAACTTTGATACAGGATCGCTCTGTGATATTCTTTGAATATTTAATGTTAAAAATCACTTTCTTCAAAGTTTTCGTTATTTTTTATGGCAGCGGTGGGACAACTGGTTGAAGTTTCGTATACTTTTATTCTGTGTCATCTCTGTTCTGGCTATTCTTAGTTACCCACTACCTCTGTCCAGGTCACAGCAGCAAGTAGTTCCAATTTGAATTGAACCAACATCAGTCAGGCACGATTGCTACATATCCCAATCAACGAAGAAAAAATTGCGAAAATAAATGGAGTAGTTTTGAAAATTGGTAGAGATGTTCTCGAAAGCTTGCTGATTACTGTGTAAGAAGTCCTCATCGGGAGGTGGTGTGGAATCGCCGCCATCTTGGATTATTGGTACATTTGAAGTATTTTTTTGCAATTATCTCGAACTAGGGGATCCCAATAAAAAATCGGCTTGGTTCAAATGAGCGGCCATCAAATAGTCCACAAAAAAATTGGGAATCGCTTTTACGTATTTGTCATAACTTTAGAGAAATTGGCCTGTGAGCGTCAGGTGTGAGTCGTGGAGGAAATATTTTATTTCTCACGGTGTTTTCGAAGAATCATGAAAAACTACAATGCAGTGCTATTTAGTTATTCTTCGTTACTGAATGAAAAAATTTAAAAAAATTTTTGGCCTCCACTTCAGAAAATATATGGGTCAAAGGGAAAAAGTTGAACCTCTAGTATTTCGATTATTTGATGAAATTTTGGAAACATTTTCAGAAGGAATCATGGGTGATCCATTTATGATACAAGGAGCAGAAGAAAGACCAATTATTGTACAGGGCGAGTCTGTACCCCGGATTTTCTCAGACCGCGCGTAAACTTGCAAAGCGCATCTCAACACCTGAAAATGTCCGTAACCAACACAACGAGAATCGGAACAATGGGTAACCTGAACTGGCTTGTCTGTCAAAAAATCCGGGGTACAGACTCACCCTGCACAATGATTGGTCTGTCTTTTGCACCTTCTATCATAAATGGATCACTCATAATTCTTCACAATGATGTTTTCAAAAACTTCCTAAATAACCTGAATACTTGAGGTTAAATTTTTTTCCTCTGACCCCCCCCCCGTATTTTCTGAAGTGGAGGCCAAAAAAGTTTTCCAAATTTTTTCAATAATCAACGCAGTTCAACTAAACAGCACTGCATTGTAGTTTTTCGCGATTCTTCAAAAACACCGTGAGAAATAAAATACCTCCTCCACGACTCACAATTTATGCTCACAGGCCAATTTCTCCAAAGCTATGACAGATACGTGAAAGTGACACGCGAGTTTTTTGTAGACAATTTGATGGCCTTTCATTTTAACCAAGCTGTTTTTTGATGGGATCGCCCTAACTCGAGATAATTGCAGAAAATACTTCAAATGTACCAATAATCCAAGATGGCGGCGATCCCACACCCTCTATCGATGGGGACTCTCTACACAGTAATCAGCAAGCTTTCGAGAACATCTCTACCAATTTTCAGAACTACACTATTAATTTTCGCTATTATCCTGAATTATGCTTTCATTGACTGGGCTAACAATGAATTTGGGATTAATAGGAGTTTTCACGACAATTCTAAGGCTTTCTGAAGACTTCTCCGAAGATCACCAAAAATTTCTATAGATTTATTGATATTTCTACTAGCCCAGGCGCCAGGGAGAACAATAAGGAAATAATTGTTTCCTGGCTGGAAACTAGCTTAAAACGATCTGTGTAGTTTAGGTTTTGACATACTAGTTTCCCCCCTTTCGGAAATGTCGGCGTCATGTCGCCATCATCAACAAGAAGTGCACCAGCGTGGTTTTTACCGAATATCTTAATTTTGGGTCATCTGACAGCAAAAGATGTAGGGAGTCATTTTGAAGCCTATGAAATTCCCTACAGTTTGGTTTTTCAATCAATTCTCTGCGACCTATGGTCTTTGAGATAGAGCTTCTGGAAGCGAGAGTCATTGTCGTGAAAGCTCCATGGCCACTTGACTCGAAAAACTAAAATGTCGATGTGACAAAAAAAATTTCAAAATGAGATTACTCGAGAATTCTTCATGCTATAGTTGCGGTGATGGTCTCAAACTCTCCCTCTTGAACCGTAGATTACGAATACTGGAAAGTCAAAAACGTCACATTGTACATATACAGGGTGTACTACGGGAATCAAATCAGAACAGAGAAATTTGACATATTTCTTCGATTTAGCCTATGCGAAACTCTAAGCACTTATCACGAGTCCAATATCGATATGCATTGCTCTGTGAGCTTCACTTTATACACTTAAGAAGTTGTCAGCTCACAGCCTTCCTGTAAAATGTTTTGAAAGCCTTCTGAAATCATCAAAATTTACAGTAGCAAGAAATGTATGTAACAGTATATTATATACCAAGGAACCAAAGTGAATTTTTGATCCCTTGGGTAAAGTTTGTTGCTCGAGGGCCCTTTGGGTCCAAATCTCCAAATTAAAAATTCACTTTGGTCCCTTGGTATATAATATACTGTTATATACATTCCTTGGTACTGTAAATTTTTAATATTTTGATGATTTCAGAGGGCCTTCAAAACATTTCACAGTGAAGCTGTGAGCTGACCACTTCTTCAGTATATTAAGTGAAGCTTATAGAGCAAATCCATATCGATATTGGACTCGTGTTAGGTGCTTAGAGTGTCGCATTATAGGCTTAATCGAAGAAATATGTAAAATTTTTCTGATCTGATTTGATTCCCTCAGTACACCCTGTATATGTACAATGTGACGTTTTTGACTGTTCTATATTCGTAATCAACGGATCAAGACAAAGAGTTTAAGACCATCACCGCAACTATAGTATGAAGGATTCTCGAGAAATCTCATTTTAAATTTTCTTGTCACATCGACATTTTAGTTTTTCGAGTCAAGTGGCCATGGAGCTTTTACGACAATGCCTCTCGCTTCCAGAAGCTCTATCTCAAAAACCGTAGGTCGCAAAAAGGTCATTCAGAAACTATTCTGTAGGGAATTTCATTGGTTTCAAAATGACTTCCTACATCTTTTGCTGTCAGGTAACTCAAAATCAAGATATTCGTCAAAAACCACGCTGGTGCACTTCTTGTTGATGGTGGCGACATGACGCCGACATTTCCGAAAGGGGGGAAATTAGTATGTCAAAACCTAAGCCACACAGATCGTTTTAAGCTAGTTTCCAGCCAGGAAACAATTATTTCCTTATTGAGCTGATTTTTGCTCCCTGGCGCCTGGGCTATACGGTTTCGAGGACCTTCTAAAAGGCTCAAGATTTCTAAGGGATTTCTAGGAAATGAGAAGAATATGTGTGGAATTTCTAGGGATTCCTGAAGATTTTTAGAGATTTGTGAAAAAAATCGGGAGACTCCTGAAGATTCCTACGGGTTTTCTAAATATACTTACAGGATTTCTGATGATCCCTGTGAGAATTTCTGAAGATCTCCCAAGATTTCTACGGGATCATTAGGGATTCCCAAGGATTAGTTTGAGATTTCTGTATCGGAATTAACCCTTAGAGTACGGCTGGGGTCTATTTTGGACCCCAAAGATCATTCTTCTGAAATATCTCTCAAAATATTTTTTCCACAGGATCTGTTTTCTTGCCAGTTTATTTATTTCAGTCAACGATTGTTTTAGAGTGTGAGACATTATCCTAAGATCCTTTCTTTTGCATAAGTAGCGGAAACGTTGCTTGAGATCCAAGATCTTTCCCTTGTGGTATTTCAATTTTTTGTGGATATCAAGTCAAAAATACAAATAAAAATAGTAACTGTCACTTCCAAGTTGAATGTGGTGAGATCATAGAATACTGGTGAGATGTTATTGAAGTAGTTCATCACCTACCACGATTATCAAATCATTATATCCGAAAAAACTGAATGCCTGAAAGAATAGTATATTTTCAACAAGCGGGTAATGATTGCTCCCAACTTATGACGGCCCCGTGGCGCAGGTGGTCGAGTGGCCGCCTGCCACGCGGAAGTCCCGGGTTCGATTCCCGGTGAAAAGTCTGGGTGTTGTGTTGTCCGAAATTTGCACTTTCCTGGATTTGTGAACTTGATAAATAAACGGGCAAACTTCTATGGCGAGAAGAAGCCGATAAGAAGAAAAACATTTATTTTATATTTTTTCTACTCTTTTACTCACGAGGATGCAGTTTGCCGACACGAGCCTTGGCAAATAAGTTTAAATAAATAAGTTCCACAATTCCTGACCATTTCTGCAAAACTTGTTAGTCAACTAGATACTATGAAAATTTATTGAGATACCTGATCACGGTTTGGGGTACTTGTTCAGATACATTGTTCAGTAAGTTTGTAATTTTGCAAAAGAAAATTATAAAATGTCTTTTTCAACTAGACCGCCTGACATCTTCGGACAGCCCATTTGACCAAACCAAACTGTGTGATCTGTCAAAACTGTTTAAGGTTGAACATTGCTATGATTTTAATGTGTATGTATTTTTCAAATTTACTCATAATTTTACTTATTTATAATACGCATTCAGTGATTTTATTTATACTCCGGTGCCGGCATGTTGCCGCTTTGATACCAATGCATGTATTTATATTTATTTATACAATTGGAAAAAAAATTCTAGGTATTTCTAAATATTTATACGGGGTTTCCCGGGGTATTCTGAGGATTTTGAGAATTTCTAGGGAGCTCTGGGATTGAACTTGTGTTGTGATTTATATGGTTTTCAAGATTTCTATGACATTTCAATGATTTCTGAGAGTTCATAGAAAGTTCTCAAGAATAATAGGTTCAGAATTTCTAACGATTTCTGGAGATTTGTATAGTATTTCTAGGCATTTCTAAAAGATTCCTTTGGAACTTGAAGAATTCTTGAAAGTTTCCACAAGATCGGTAGGAATTTTCAATAATTCCTAAAGATTTCTGGGAATTTCTGGGGAGTTCCAAATATCTTTATAGTATTTATGAAAATTTCGATGGAATTTCTAGGGACTTTGACTTTTTCTACAAGATTTTTAGCAAATTCCAGAGACCTGTAAGACATTTCTAAGAACTTCCAAGAGTTTCTAGAGCTTTTTAAAAATTTGTACGTGAGTTCGTTGGATTTCTAAAAATGTCCATGGAATATCTGAAAATTTCTAATGATTCCTGAAAGCTTCTGTAAATTTTTCTGAATTTCTACGGGATATTCAGAGATTTGCAAGAACTATCACGAGATTTTGTAGGGATTTTTAAAGATTTTTGGAGACTCCCAAAAATTTCTATGGATTGGTCAATATTTCAACGGCACTTCAGGGAATTATGAAAAACTTGTATGAGACTTCAACCTTCAACTACTCGCGCTGGTGTATTTTGTACACCACTGATTTCAAATTAGCTGCCACTTTTGTTCAAACGTGTCATTGCATCAACAGGTCCTATCTAACCTATAACTGACGTGTTAGCTACAAGATAATGTCAGTCCCGTCACTCCAGGAAGCGAGTAGTTCCGGAAATCCTGTTTTGATCCTTGGGGTGTTCCAGTGTGGTATACAAAGTCAGTATTTTTAAGTGTTTCAAATTAGTTTACTTCCTACCAAATAAGGGTGTTCGGGCATTTCCTATGCTCATCGACATAACGGATGATTTTGATATTGAAAATCCAATTTTTTGGCATCGTTTACCGGTCAGACTCGGATTTTGTCACATGAATACTCGCGTGGTGTATTTTATACACCAGTATCAGAAAGACCTTTATTCGTTCATTTGTTATTCCCTTGAATATTTTATCCACATTATCAATGTATGGTGACTATCTACGTGACTATTCTATGTTGAAAACTGCTAGTTTTTAGTAAATAGGACCCTTTCTGGTACTGGTGTATAAAATACACCACGCGAGTAGTTAAGTGACAAAATAGGGCGCAAGTAGTTGAAGATTAAGAGAATGCTTGAGATTTTTACGAGCTTTCTAATGAAGCTTCAAGAACTTCTGAAGATTTTACGTGATTTCTGAAGGTATTCACGAGATTTCTGAGGAGTGCCTGAGTGTTTTGGAAATCCGTGAGATTTTTGAAGGTTTCTCTCTAGGGAATTCTGAGGATTCGTTTCACATTCTAAGGGATTTCTACATATATTCACTGAATTTCTAAGAATTCTTTGATATTTCTACGGATTTTGTAGGAATTTCCTTCCGAGATTTCGACAGGATTGTTCCAGATTTCTGAAGTTTCTTACGCGCTTTCTGAAAATTTATAAGGTCTCTGAAAAACTTTTGCAAGATCCCTAGGCATTCCTGAACATTTTGTCAGTATCATTTTGACAAGATTTTTGCGGATTTCTGAAGAATCCTAGAAGTTTCTGAGTATCACTATGGGATTTCGAGGGATTTTCAAAGATCTGTGTAGGATTTCTACGACAAGTCTAGAATTTTCCAGAAACTCCTGGAGCTTACCAATAATTTCCAAAGATTTTTTGATACTTCTACGGTTCCTAGAGTTTTGTGGAAGGCTCAAGATTTTTGAGAAATTTCTAGGAATTTTCAGATTTGTATGAGATCTCTAGGGATTTGTGAAGATTTCCACTAGATTGTGAGGATGTCTACGGAGTTCCTAATCTTATATCAATGATATTACTAAATGTTTCTGCGAGAGTTTAGGATTTTTTTGAAGATTCCTATGGGATCGCTAGGGATTCCTGAAGATTTGTTCAGGATTCAAAAATTGAATTGTGAACTCTTCATTAATGTCTCACACATTCTATAGTGTTCAAGATTTTTTTTGTAGTGATACATTGGGTGGATGATCCTTGTACCTATAGCTTGTCTGTGATATTTTTATTTATTGTCATTGCTTCGGCATATCTTTTCATTTTCACGTTGCTTGACAATGTAGATAGACTGAGAAATTATATGCTGTAATTTCTCAGTCGAAAGAGGAAAAAAAGTGAAAAGTTGAGAGTGGATTTCTGAATATTTCTAAGGAATTTCTGAGAACTTTCAAAGATTCCTACAAGATATCTAGAAATTTTTGAAGATTTTAAAGGGTTTCCAGGGACTTACAAGGTTTTGAATTTTTTTTTAGAAAGTTCTGAGACTGAGGATGGGTACGTTTGTGATTATACAGGGTGGTCCAGGTTATAGTAGTAATAATTCACCATTCGATGGTCCATCAAAAACTAGGTCGACATGCATGATTTAATGTCTCTCCAAAACGCTTCCTAAGCGAGATAGGGCCCTTCAAAGTTCAGTTTTGAAAATCATCTTTTTGCAATAACTCTCAAGTCATCAAAGCGATTTCTACCAAATTTGGTACAAATATTCATGAAACAAATACCCATCACTTGACGTAGATAACTTTTGTCAAAATTGTCCAGTGGCGTAGATACCGGGAGATTGCTAAACTTCTCCCACCCCATTCTTTACGCCACTGGATATTTTTGGAAAATTATTCGTTTTTTGAATTCCTTGTTCAAATTAGAAAAAAAGTTGCGCCTGTGAAATTTTGATTAGAGGATTAATTTCCGAGATATTTGGGTTTGAAATGTTGGAAAACACCTCGAAATCGCGACTTTCAAAGGCTCAAAAACTGAAATCAAAGAAAGCTCATGATTCCTCAACTGGAATGAGTTTTTTAGGTCGTTTGAGTTGATTTACTGCCATTTTTGGCTGAGAAATGAAGCGTTTCCAGAAAAAAACAATTTGGGCTCTGGAAAGTGGCGATTTTGAGATGTTTTTCAAAGTTTAACACCCAAATATCACTGAAATCAAACCTCTAATCAAAATTTTACCAAAGTTACTTTTTTTTCGAAATTGAACAGGGAATTCGAAAAAAATATATTTTCCAAAAATATTCAGTAGCGTAGAGAATATGGCGTGAAAAGTAAAACAACTCCCCCGTATCTACGCCACTGGACAATTTTGACAAAAAATTATCTACGTCAAGTGATGGGTATTTATTTCGTGAGTATTTGTACCAAATTTGATTAAAATTGCTCTGATGGTTGAGAGTCATTGCAAAAAGAAGATTTTAAAATTTGAACTTTGAAGGGCTGTATCTCTCTTGGGAAGCGTTTTAGAAAAAAATTAAATTATGCATGTCGACCTAGTTTTCGATGAACTATCAAATGATGAATTATTGCTACTATAACCTGGACCACCCTGTATACAGGGTGTTTCAGGGATGATAGCAAAAAATTTAACTGTGGGTAGATCTCGTCAAAATATGACGAAAACCTATATACCATTTTGCAAAGTTCGGCCTAATGACATTTGTAACTCAAGAACTTTTCGACAAATTCAGCTCTTATACAGCAAAAACTGATTTGTCATAGTTATCTATCAACCTGCCAAATTTGGGAAGAATCCAACCAGTGGTGTAGGAGTTATGAGGGTCAATAATTTTGAATCATCCGAAGAAAAGTTGACTTGAGGTGACCCCTCATAACTTCTACGCCACTGATTGGATTTTTTCCAAATCCAGCAGGTTGATAGATAATTATGACAAATTAGCTTATGCTAAATAAGAGCTAAATTTGTCGAAACGTTCCTGAGTTACAAATTTTTGAAATCCGACAAAAGTGAACTTTGGGGAGCTGTATCTTCGTCTTTAGGCCGAACTTTACAAAATGGTAAAGGAATTATATTGGAATTTCTTGATTTCCCAAAATACTTATCTCGTATTTTGTATTTCAACGACATTTCAACAAGTAGTTCGTATTTTGTATTTCGACTATTTTGGATCGAGCATTTTGTATTCCAGTACATTTTGCGGAGTATTTTGCCCAGCGCTGGGTATATTTACTGCATTTCCAGCTCGATTTGTGCTGGCTAGAATGCTAGAAACGAACCTTTTCAAAAGTTGGCATGCGTGCCTCCCGCCCTCATCCTCTAGCTCAAGCTGCACTCCCACCATTCATATAAACTATTTGGATTTCAACAACAATCCCAATTCGTTCCCGACCCAATCCAGCGGCGGATAAAAGCATCAAACAGGGGCACGCGAGCGAACAGGAGGAGGTATGGAGCAGCGCAGCCGAGTCGATTGATCTCGACTGCTGATGCAAGCGGAGGAGATTAGGGCGATTGTTGCAAACGATTGTTGTGTGTCTAACTTGGATAAATAGAACGGCAAGATACCCGGTGGCGGCGGCAGCAGCATCAGCATCGGCATCAGAAGGGGGATTCCCCAAAGGGGTGTTAATCCATAGACTCGTGCTAATTGGCGCGAGCTTCCGCCCCCTGCCCCTCGCACATCCCCCTTTCCCGTTTCCTCGATCCAGCCCTGGATTTAATTGCCAAAACAAATTCCTATGGCATTGTGCGTTGTATGGGCGCGAGCTCGCTTTTGGGCATAATATAAATGGTATTTCGAAAGGCCGTTTGGTTATTTATCGCTTCCCGATATTACCCCACCCTAATTGGTTAATTCCTTTTCCCTCCCTCTCTCTGGACGCACATACGCGTCAAATTTACGATTTCCAGCAGGATATTACCTGGTAAAAATGTTGTATTGAACCCTCGATTAAACCGTACAATTTCAGCAACCGATAGAAGGTGGGACCGAATACAGCTCTGAACTGGTGTCAGACACTTCAAAATTCTATTTTTGTACATAACTAAAAATACAAGTCGACTCTTGATAATATAATAATTTCTGTGTAAAGTGATCTGTATTCTGGATTCCATTTGGGGAGTTGATGGAACGTAGCTTCACCTGGCACGTAGGCCTCGTTATCAGGCCCATTGTACCCCTCTCCCAGACCAGCCGGATTCACCGAGCCGCAATGTGGTGCCTGGATGTTTGATGGTCGGTCCGATACATCCACGCTCCCTGCGCCGGTGTTCCTTACTTTGTCTGCCTTCCGATCACGCTGCCGGTTTTCCTCTACACATTGCCGTACCGCCGGCTGGATGCATGTATACTCGGGGGGTTTGCCTAAGACCACCCGAGGAAAAGTTCCAGACCGGCTTCGAATCAGATGCTGGAGTGGCCTACTACATGCTACGCCCTCCTCCCTGGAAGGGATCTTCTTAGAATCAATTCCACCAAAATTCATTTTCCTTTGAAAGAAAAAGAATTCCTGTAGGATGAATTTCCTTGAAAATAAATTCATTGAACGATGGTTCCGTGTCAAAGTTGTTTTCAAATCAAAAATATCGGTAGAACCGGAGTTAGGGTGTTTTTGAACTTTGGTTCCTTTCTTCTTTTGACGTGGATACGTCTATGTTTTCGATCCATAAGGGGGGGTCATTTCATGAACAGGAGTATATGCACGAGCGCCATCTGTTGGTGCAGTTGTGAACGAAGCCGGTAAGTATAAAATTTTCTAAAATAGAGTGGTGTCAAATTGGTTGTATACCTACCTACCTTCCTGTCTGTTTCTGTCTATGTAACGAAAGGTAATATACCTATTGACAATAGTCAATATCAATATAAGTAGATATATGGATATAAATTGAAAAAAAATCAAAATAAATAAAAATTAAGAAGGTTCTCAGTTTTACCTGAAGAGTGTGCTTTTGAAGAGACAAGGGCTGAAAGTTTCGCCCCCTAGAAATGTCTAGAACACTCCAGAACATTAGAACGTATTCGAGATCATTGCGCAATATTTCTGAATGTTCCGATATGTTCCGGAATGTTCGGAAACATTCCGGAACGTTCCAGATTATTGTGTAGCATTTGAGATCATTCCACAGTACTCCAGAATGCTCCGGTATGCTCGGGAATGTTTGAGAATAGTCTGGAATTCGAATACATCACGGAATATTCCGGATCATTGTGAAACATTCGAGAGCGTTCCACAACATTTCAGAATGTTCCGATATGTTCTGGAATATTTGAGAACAATCTGAACATCCGTCCAGAACATTCGAAAGTATTCCAGAGTATTCCAGAATATTCCAGAACGTTCCGGTATGTTATATAATGTTCAGGAATGGTCTGAAGCAACATTCAAGGTCATCCTACAGCATTTCAGAATGTTACGGTATGTTCTAGAATGTTCAGGAATAATCTGGAACGTTCGGAAACATTCCGGAACGTTCCAGATTATTGTGTAACATTCGAGATCATTCCACAGCAATCCAGGATGCTCCGGTATGCTCTGAAATGTTCGGGAATAGTCTGGAACGTTCGAAAACATCCTGGAACATTCTAGATCATTGTGGAACAATCAAGAGCATCTCACAACATCTCAGGATGTTCCGACATTTTCTTGGATATACGGGAACAGTCAACATTCGTCCAGAACATTTGAGAGGATTCGAGATTATTCCACAACATTCCAGAATGTTGAAACCCGAAACGTTCCAGATCATTGTGTAACATACGAGATCATTACAAAGCATTTCAGAATGTTCGGATAAGTTCTGGAATGTTCGGGAAGTTTCGCCCCCTAGAAATTTCTAGGACAGTCCTCGGATATAGTGTTTGGGCTCCGGTATGCTCTGGAATGTTCGGAAATAGTCTGGAACACTCGAAAACATCCCAGAACATTCCAGATCATTGTGGAACATTCGAGAGCATTCCACAACATCTCAGAATGTTCCGACATTCTCTGGAATATACGGGAACAGTCAACACACAATGATCTGGAACGTTTCGGGTTTTTCCCGAATGTTACGACATTTTCTGGAATATATGGGAACAGCCAACATTCGTCCAAAACATTCGAGAGTATTTGAGATTATTCTACAACATTCTAGAATGTTCTAGAATGTTCAGGAATAGTCGTGAAAGTTTGGAAGAATCCCGAAACGTTCCAGATCATTGTGTAACATACGAGATCATCACACAGCATTCCAGAATGCTCTGGTATGTTCTGGAATGTTAGGGAATAGTCTGGAACATTAAAAAATATCCCAGAACATTCGAGATCATTCCACAGCATTCCAGAATGTTCGGATATGTTCTGAAATGTTCAGGAGGTTTCGCCTCCTAGAAATTTCTGGAGTCTGGAACGTTCAGGACCAGAAACATTTCAGATCATTGTGGAACATTTCAAAACAATCTCAAATGTTGTGAAATGGATATTCTTGGATATTGTGGACCATCAAAACTTTTTTGGTGTGGGTGGGGCTACCCACTGGTAGGGGTATATAAAGATCCGTGGTGAGTTCAATCAATCAATCAATCAATTTCCTTTATTTGTTCTTTTGTTCATTGTACATGATTGCCTAAAAGGCGTAGAACATGTCATACTCGTATAAAGATAAAAAATAAAAACAAAATAAAATTTGAATCTGGATAAATAACAAACATGCACAAAGATGAACAATACAAATATATTCGAACGCAAATTTCTTATGTGTGAATGAGCTATAATTGATATGCAATTATGCCTCAACGTTGCATAGGAACGTTCCGAAACATCCCGGAACGTTCCAGATCATTGTGGAATATTCAAAATAATTCCAGAATGATCCGGTATGTCCTGGAATGTTCAGGAATAGTCCAAACATTGGTCCAAAACATTCGAAGAGAGTATAAGAGATAATTCCACAACATCCCAGAATGTTCTGGTATACTCTGAAATGTTCAGGAATAGTCTGGAACGTTCGAGAACCTTCCGGAACGTTCCAGATGATTGTTTAACATTCCAGATCATTCCACAACATTCCAAAATGTTATACGATATGCTCCAAAATGATCTTGGATAGTCTGGTTCGTTCGGAAACATCCCGGAACATTCCAGATCATTTTGGAATATTCAAAATCATTCCACAACATATTCCGGTATATTCTGGAATTTCCATGAATAGTTTGAAACGTTCGAAAACATCCCGTAATATTCCAGATCATTGTGAAACATGCCAGATTACATCATTAGGTTTTTCCTTATCCATGAAAAAGGTTCCCGGTTTCACCACAAGAGCGTGCTATAGAAGAGATGAGGAATAGAAGTTCCGCCCCCTAGAAATTTCTAGAAGAGCAATCCAGAACATTTGTCCAGAACATTGGAGAATATCAGAGATAATTCCACAACATTCCAGAATGTTCCGGTATGTTCTAGAATGTTCGGAAATAGTCTGGAACGTTATCAGAAACATCAAAGAACATCCCAGAACATTTTCGAATGTGAATCCAGAACGAGGGCACTCTTTTTGAGTTGCAGCAGCTCCGTTATTTGGTGATCTGAAAGAAAAAGGGGATTTGGAGTTGAAGTTACTCTTGGTGGTATAGAAAAAAAGAGGGAATTCGATATTGTGTTGTAAGATACTGTTCCTTCCAGGGGAAATCATTTCCGACGGGAATCAATTCTGGAAGGGGTATTCATTGTGGGGAAGTTTCTTTTAGGGGACGTTATTCTGCGACAAAAAACTCCGGAGGAATTTCTTCCAGGGGGGAATTATTTTTCGACTGGAGCTCATTCAGGTGAAATTCATTCCAGGGGAAATTCCTTCCAGGGAAAGATATTTCCGGGGGATTCATTCCGTTGGAATCAATTTCGAAAAAATTGCCTCTAGTGGAAATTCTCTTCGGGAAATCGGTTCCGCCGGTGCTCTTTCGAATCAAATTCATTTCTGTTACAGGTACTAGGCATGAATCTTGAATTGCTACATCGAAGAAGCTTGATTTACTCGGCTTCTTGTCATATCATGAAGCTCGACGAGCGTTTTTGGAGACTCAAGCTCGTTTCTTCTCATTGTTATTTTCTGATCCCCATCTTCTTCTTCTTCTCTCCATCCATTCTCTCCCCTATCCTCCTTATCCTTCTTATTGTCAGCATTCTTTCCATTTCTTTGTAGCCTTGTTTTCCTTACTCTCATCACTCTTTGTTTTCTTCTTGCTTTGCCGTCATCATTCTACTCAACCTCCTCATTCTTTCCATCCGCTCTATCCTCTCTATCCTTTTCGACCTTCTCATGTTCAAATAAAAATAACACTGCTGTGAAGACAATGAAACCAGCTTTGAAATTATGCGTCATTCAACCCCAATTATCATTTGAAATTATTGAAATGGCTGCCACTCTGACTACGGGGGTGACACTTCATGGTCAAATCCAAATCGATAGTAATTAAACATCCTTCTTGAAAACATAGTTCACCTGTCCGGACCTATTTCAAAAAATTCAGGTCAAATGCCCAAAAATCTGCATGTTACGTTTTCATTGGACCACCCCGTATACAGAGCATCTTTCCCATTATTCTCTTTATTCTCTTCAGCCTTATAACCCTTCTTATTCTCCCTCCCTTCTCATCTTCTTTCACCTCCTCTATCCTTCTAATTCTTATAATCCATCTTATTTTCCTAATTCTTCTCCCGCTTATTAATTGTTAAAATTCTTCTCATATACTCTTGAATCTTGTAGGGCAGTTTTGAGGAATTGCTCTACCTGAAAAACTCTAGGATTACGACTGCAAAACGTACTAAAACCAGCATGGAAATCCTGCAAGAATAATAACAGAATATATGTAGAATATTATAACCATACCAGCGATGAGGTTAGCGATTTCATGTAATCCTCTCATTCCACGTCGTTCCCCGAGATTCCCGGTAATTGGCGAGAACATCACGACTCACTCTAACTCGCAACGTGAGGAATTCTTTTTCTCTGTACCCGCTCACATGCCCATTGAATTTACGATTGCACGAGAGAACAACCTACAAAAATTTTCCATTCCAGCAGAAGGCACCTATTTCCAGAGACATTCCGGAGTGAAAAGCTCTACTCGTCGTCGTCGACGTCGTCGTCAAAGATCGAATCCTTAATAAATTCTTATTCCCGCGACAGGTGAACGGAGCGAAGAGAACCAATCGGGAAATCGAAACGTGTGTGGCGGGTTGGCCTGGCCCCATCCGGAGCAGCGGAATGCTTTTTACCTTTATTTCGGCTGTGGGAGATATGGAAAATGTCAGCGATGGCACAGCTTACAGGGTGTTCTCGAAGCTCATCCTCCCGAGTGTTCATTCTCAAATGGATTGAAACTGTAGCCGAATTTTGAATCAAACTTGACCTTGCTGTTTTTGGTGTCAGAAGTGTGGGAACGGTGATCTCAGAGCACTGTTGCCACTCAACATTCGAATTTATTATTTGAACTGTTTGCTTATTTAGATGAGAAACGTGAGTTTCGGTTGGAAACTTTGGTCTACAAATGAAAGTTTGCTGCTCATGGAACGTAAAACTGCTTAATAATTTTGTAGTACTAGTAGTTATCTTGTAGTTCTCAACTTCACATGGATTATTTGTGAATTTTCATTCGATTTTCAAGCCGAACGTTCCATTCATATTGACAGCGATGAAATATCTTGTCTGTGAGCTACCCAACTATTCGTCCTGAAGCTATAGCTGTGGGTGCTTTTGGTGTTCGAAGTGGATAGCTGCTTGATTTCAAGCACATGGTTAATTTGTACGTAAACTTGTCGTTCAATCTCTTCGCCTAAATTAATGTAGCATAACGAACCTGAGGTTAGCAATTTTTTTCTGGGAAAACCGGAGAAAAACAAATTTGCAGGGTTGCAGGAACAAAGCTGGCAGCAGGGAGCAAGGGCCGTTGCAATCACCCTGTACATCGCCGTGTGCTGCTCCCAGGACGAGACGCTCTCGTGTGATTATGTCGATGGCAGGTGAACAAACACCGGCGGAAATAACATGGCGGGTCGGACCGGAAATCGACATTTAGTTTGCTCATCAGCCCGCGAAAGGATTTGGCATTCTTCCCTCTTCCTCTTTCCGAAACTTTTTTTTTCCGCGAGCAAGTATTCGCAAGCGTTGTAAAGAGAAATCGACCAATTTATCCCTAAATGGTGGAATTGGCGCAAATCCAGATGCGAAGCAGCGAAAATACATTAATTATAAACTTTTGGGAGGAGTTTCTCTGCGGAGGTATGACGGGGGGGTGGGTGGCTCCGAGAAGCTGCGGGAGGGAGAGTTCTGGCTTACGGGAAAGGAGCCGCCGCTTGGTGATGCTGCCGCGAAAATAAGTGAGCTCTATTTAAATAAATTTATCCGCCTTGGTTCTGGATAACTTCATAGTGAGGAGTCTTTTGAGGCTTGCGGGTTTTAAAGGGGATGATTTTCGGAACGTTTGATAAGAAATCTTACAATCAAGCTTACATTTTTCCTATGAATGATGATATGTAAGGTAAAGGTGTACGAAATAGTTGAAAAATGCATCTATTCAAGATGCCGTTCTATGAGAATTGCCTTAAGATCCCAATCGACCATGGAGGAATAGCCAAAGCAAGCCGCTATGCACTTGAATGAAGGCTTGGAAATGCGCTAATCAAGCATTGTTGGATAAATTGATCCTTCAAATTATTCTCTAACTGATCAGATGTGACGAGTTCCTATCAAATGCTATGATCTAGATAAAATTTGAATGTTCTTTTGACTACAAACTCGAGGGTAGTTCCTGGAAGAATTGTCACGTGGAGCCCGTTCTAGTTCAGTGAAGTCAGACTGACGTCAGAGCTAACAAACACAAGGCTCAAAAAGTTTTACACCAGCTCATAATATGAGAAGCTCATAATTTCAAGGTCGGACTCTTCAAATGATGTAATTACCAAAAGCTATACTTTCTGCGTCAGGCTTGAATGACAGATTCATTGACCCGGATTATCGCAAGATATTTGCGCTCAAATGTAGAGTAGTTTTTTTTTGTATGTACTATATGTACCTAACCACGATCAAGTTCAATTTTTAGAGCCCTTTTTTTATCGAGTCGAACTCAGCCCTTGTCGTTCTGTAGTTGCGAAGTTTCTAAGTACGCTGGATATGAAGAGTGCCTATTGGCAAGTGCCTTCATTTCCTGCGTAACGCAAGTTGTTCAGTTTCACAGTGCCCGGTCGTGGACCGTTTCAATTCACGAAAATACCTCTCGGCTTGACAAATGCTCCCGCCACGTGGCAATGAATAATCTATACTATTCTGGGTTCAGAGCCTCTACCATACGTGGTGGGATACTTGGACGAAATAATCGTTATATCCTCCGATTTTGATCATCATCTGGCTACTTTTGACAACTATGTCACGAAAAGTCGAGACTTACCCAGGAAAATTACCACAATTTCGTGCCAAAGATGAAGTC
The DNA here is from genome assembly GCA_949128115.1 of Anaspis maculata. Taxonomy (NCBI): domain Eukaryota; kingdom Metazoa; phylum Arthropoda; class Insecta; order Coleoptera; family Scraptiidae; genus Anaspis; species Anaspis maculata. The sequence continues at coordinate 72,865,775 of OX421966.1, forward strand.
AAGTCAGGTTGACTATGATAAGTGATAATGAGGTTGAAGAGGATAAGCAGAATTATGAAGAGGATGAGGAGAATATCAAAGATGATCTTGCCTGAATTTCGCTTCAAGTGATTATGAGAGCGACGAAGTGAAAAAAAAATGGAAAACTTGCATTTCGAACACGCTACGTTTTTACCCAGAGCACGTTTTTTGGACCAATTTTATTCAGTTCTCAACTTTTGGGTCCAAGTTCTTCGGAAGTTGCTACAAATGCGATCAGTTCATACTTTGGTTTTTACACAGGGCACTTTTCTTTGACCTAACTTGCTGAAAACTGATTTGGTTCTGAAAATCCTGCTTAAATTCCTCAGTAAGAGATTCCCAAAGCAATAAGAGTGGAGGATAATCGGAAAATTTGCGTTTTGAGCGAACGTCACTGATACCCAGAGCACGTTTTTAGAACCAATTTCAGTCGAAACTTACTGGGTAGTACATATTCTGCTCGGCTCTTGTCATGAAGACCATATGTCAATTGCATTGCAATTGCATCAATTGCAACAGCTGCATTTTGACCACGCTACGTTCTTACCCAGAGCAGCTTTTCTGGACCAATCCTGTTTAGTTTTCAACTTCCGAGTCTCAGCTGCTCGCCAGTTGCTAGAAACGTTTTGAAAAATGAAAAACGTGAAAAGCTACTACAAAGCGATCGGTTCAGACGGAGCATTAGAAACCTGAGAATAATGAGGCTGATGAGGAGGATGATAGGTAGGTAGTTTGATCCATCATTCAATAATTTGACATGTCTCACGCCCTCTATGGGTGACTCTTGTATTTACGAGAAAGATAACGAATGAAGAATTGGAATTGTAATTGAAGAAGAATAGGGAAAATGGAGAAGATGAGAAAGACGAAGAGGATAAGAAAAATAAAGATAACGGGGCTAACGAGAATAACGGAGATAGGGGGACATGAAGGTTAGAAGTATAATTGGGGAAATAAGATCAAGAAGAATATGGATGAAAGATGCAAAACTAGAACAAGGAGAGAAAGGAAAAATTAGTCAGAGATGAAGTTGATAAATGATAAGAGACACAAGAGAAATAGGGAAAATAAGAAAGAAAATAGGATAGCGAAGATATGGTGAATGATCAGGATATCGAGAATTGAAGAAGATAAAGAAGATAGGTAAACTAAAGAGGATGAAGAGGATTAATATGAGTAGGAGGATGAAAAAGATAACAAAACTCACAAGGATAACGAGGGAAGGGGAACATGATAAATATAAGAGCAGGGAAGATGAAAGGATAAGCAGGGGATGGAATTGATCTCAATCAGAACAAAGCAAATAAGAAGGAGTGGAAGATGAAAAGTATGAGAAGGATATAGAGGAAAATGAATACAGGCAGGAAAGCAAGGATAAGGTGAATAAAAGAAGCTAGAAGAATGAGTGAGATAGAGATAATAGGAAAAATAGTGGAATATCTAGGCGAATGAGGATGAAGATGATTGGGAGGATAGGAATAGGAAGAATATGTAGAATGAGAATGATAAGAAAGATGAGTAGGATATGGAAGGTATGAGTATGATAAAAGTGAGGAGAAGTTCGAGAAGACCAAAAATGATAAAAAAAAAACTTGAGCGGGGAGAGGATAATGAAGATGAGAGGAATAAGAAGGATAGCAAGACTAGTGAGGATAGCAAAGATTCCAAGGAAAATTCGGATTAAATGGTTAGAATGGATGAGGAGGGCGAAGAGAATAGGAATAAAGAGGAGCTTGAGTAGTACAAGGAGAATAAGGCGAAGTTGAAGATGAAGATCACTAGGATATGGAACATGGGGAGAATACGGAGGTAAATGAGCATAGGTAGATGAGAAAAGAAGCAAATAAGGATAGAGAGTGAAGAAAAGAGAAGTGGGTTAACTTAGACGACTAGAATAAGTAGGATAAAGAGAATGAAAAAAAAGTAGGTAGGGTAAGAAGGAGGAGGGGGATGGAGATGATAAGAAGATGAAAAAGAAAACGAGGATAGCAAGAATAGAGAAGTTCAGGAAGTGGGATGATGAAAAGTAAATGAGAATCAGAAGGATAGAAGGGAGGGGGACACCACAGAGATTCGGAATGAAGAGGGAAGGGGCAAGGAAAGTAAGCAAAATTTGAAGATGGAGAGAAAGGGGGAGGAAGGAGATTTGGAGAGGGTAGGAAGGAGAATAAGGAATAAGGCGATACATGGTAAAACAACTGATGGAAATGATAAAAGGGATAAGAAGGATAAGAAGAATAAGAAGGGAGAGCAGGATAACCAGGTCATTGAAAATAAGGAGGAATTAGAGAATAAGGAGAACAAGAGGGATATGGAGATAGGGGGTGAAGGGTAAGAAGGCTGAGTAGGATAGAGAAGATACAAGTAGAATAAAAAAAATAGGATGATGAGTAGGAAAAGAGGAATAAGAAAGATGTGGAAAATGAGGAGGATGAAGGGAACGAAAAGGATTGGAAAAACCTCGTCCAGTACCACAGTCAAAAGCATCGGGCTCAGCATAGATCCCTGTCTTACTCTTTCCCTTGTCCAGAACATTTGAGATGTTTCATGTTTGGACCTCACGTAATTTGTCGTTTTTCTATATAGGCTTTGAATGCTCTCCACTGTGCCCCGCTGCACTCCTCTTTTTCATAGTGTCTCCCATAATATGTCGTTTCTGTGAAAAGCCTTTTCCAAATCCACAAAGCAAAGGTGTACTGTCTCTCCTTCACGTATTGCTTTTTCTGTTATTTGTCTTGGAATGGATGTGGCATTGTGTACTCCTCTGTTCGGTCTGAAATCGAACTGTGTGTCTTGAAGTGTCTCCTCCAGTTGATCTCTAAGTCTATTTTGTAATATTCTTAAAAATATCTTTGCTGCGTTGCTGAGCTGTGGAGTTGCTCTATAGTTGTGACATTCTTGACTATCTCATTTTTTGTATATCGGTGTTATGATATCTATATTTGCCAGTCTTGGGGTGTTCTTCCCTCTTTCACTATCGTGCTTATGATTCCTATTGGATTTTTAAGTGCTTCGTCTGTCAGTGCTTTCAACATCTCATTCGTCATCTAATCGTGTCCCGGTGCTTTTCCTAGCTCAGCTTTTCTTATTGCCACTAGCAGTTCTTTTTCTGTGATTTCCTCGTTTTGGTTTCTTCCCCGTGTTTTTTCCCTTTGCGGTGTGTTTTCTCTTGTTCATTCTTGTGTTACATCTGTCCCTTCTGGTAGCTCTTCAAACTATCCTCTCCATCTTTCCATTACCTGCCCTTCGTCTCCAATAGTGTTTCCTGCCTCATCTCCCAAGTTCTTCAGCACTGTGTTTTTCTTTTGCCTCATGCCTCTGATTGTACTGAAGAAAAGCTTCTGGTTCCCCCTGTATGCATTTGTCATTCTCACTCCAAATTCTTCCCAAGATCTTTCTTTTTCCCCTAGAATTACTCTTCTCACCTGCTTCTTTGCTTTTTTATATTCTTCGTAATGGCTTGCTTTTCTCGTTCCAATGTATTTCCTTCTACTTTTGTTTTTTCTCTTTGACTGCTTCCTTGGTGCTCTCCGTCCACCAATTTGTTCTTCTTGTGTCTCTGTTCACCAGTCTTATCAACCCACAGCTCTTTACTGCCACCGATAACACTCCCTCTTCAAATCTTTTCCAAATTTTCTCGATGTCCGTGTCTGTTTTCTTTAGTTTCGTTTTTTCCAATGTGGTGTCTAGTGCCATTTGAAATGTATCCCCCACATTCGGGCAGGTCAGTGTATTGCATTAAATTTTCTTGTTTATCATCTTTCTTCTCTTCACATCTGTCTTCCTTTCCTGTTTCCTGATTTTCATGACTACTGAATAATGATCGCTTCCAATCTCCTGTCCTCTTCTCACTCTTATGTCTGTCACATCATTCCATATTTCTCTGTTCACCAGAAAATAATCGATTATCAATTTATCGTTTCTACTTAGTACTTCCCTCGTTATTTCATGTATTTCTTTGTAAATCACGTGCGTATTTCCGATTTTCAATTCATTCGCCAGGCTGAGTTCTATTATTTCATGTCCGTCTGTATTTCTTGCACTTTTTCCCTGCTTTCCTAGGCACCACTTCATTCCTTCATTCTTACTGCCCACTCTTCCGTTACGGTCTCTCATAATTAATTATCTCGTGGGTGCTTCTATCTATCTCCAGCTGCAGTTCGTTGTAGAACTTGTCCTTTTCGTTCTTCTTTGCACCCTTTCTCGGGCCATAGGCCACTATGAAAGTGTATTCTTCTTTTCCTTTTCTCTCCGAGATATCAACAGATAGTATTCTTTCATTTATCAGTCGCTCTCTCTGCACACATCTCATCTTGTCCTCTTTGATCAGTATTGCTACTCCTGCTCTTGCATTCTCGCCCTCGTCCACTCCTGATCAGTACATCCAGTAGCTGTTTGGTAATTGCAGCACGCCCTTGCCTTTTCTCTTAGTCTCTGTTACATCTATATGATCCATCTGTAGTTTCTCCAGCTCTTCCGTCAATTCTTCCTCCTTTCCGTTCAGGCCCTCAACATTCCAAGCTCCCAGTCTGAGCATACTTTCCTTTTTATTTTCTAATTTTTCTCTTTTGTTTTTTTTTAACGCTTTTCTTCCGTATACTTCTCATTGTCCGTATTCATTGCCATTGTCTCCGTTTCCTTGTATTTCTCCCCCCCCCCCCTGTCCCTTTATCTCATTCGCCTTCCTGCTCAGTATCATGTCTGAGCATGTCTGAGCATTTTCTTTGCCATCGTCCTTGTTCTCTCCCTTCCTCCGTCGTCTCTCCTTTCATTTATATACCATACACTTTCAATTTTCAGTAGGATGACTTTTTGGAGCCGAAATAGAGTGACAAGCTGGAGGGCTACAGCTACGGCTGATGGCACCTGCAAAGTTTTGGAGCGAAACTATCACTGGCCATCGGCCGTATTCTCCCAGCGCCTCAGCTTGTCACTTTATTTATTCTCCAAGAAGTCATTCTACAGAAAATAGAGAGTGTATGGGATATATCTTTGGCTTTTTTGGTGTCAAGTTATCAATTTTTTCAGCTTTCAGTCCCTCGTCTCTGTCGCTCCATCTATATTCCTGTCCGTCGACATTTATTCTTCAATGTCTCATCTTCACTATCTCCTTATTTTCTCTTTGTTCCTTAACTATGCTTCTTGTTTCTTTCTGAATAGTTCCTTCCCTGATTGTTGAGTCTCTTTCAATATATCTGAGTATCTAAGAGCTTTTTCTTTGCTTGCATGACCTTGAGTTTTTCATCAAAGCTTCGTACGCTTGCCGCCACTGTTTCTAGTTTTTTTCACTTTCCCACGGTGTACTCTGACTCTGTTGTTGTCTTTGCTGGCAGGCCCTCTGCAATAAGTTCTTTCAATATCTCCTTCTCTTGTCCCTCTCTCATTTTCAGTCCCGTCACAACAATGTTGTTTCTTCTTTTCTCCTTCTCCTGTTCATCCGCTCTGTCCTGCATTGTTTCCAATCTTTTTTCCAATTTTCCTCTGTCCTCCATCCACTTTGTTTCTCGGATTTCTATTTCCTTTGTCTGTTTCTCAAGTTCTTGTCTTATTTCTGCTATTTCCGTTTTGAAAATAGACGTGTTCTTCCGCATTCCCTCCATCATGGACTCTTTCATTACATTCATTGATGCCTTTATCTCTTTCATCTCTATTTGTTCAATCTCCGATTCGTATCTCGCTCCCTCTTGTCTTTCCGCCTCCGTTTTTCTCTGGTCTGGCGATGTGATCCTTTTCTTGCTTGCTCGTAGTAATATACGCTGTTCGAGCCCTCTCCGTCTTCCTCTGCCTCCATCGCGTTTTTCTCCCGTCATATTAAACCACCTCCCATAAATGTTCTTTGTTTTGGGGTAATCTCCGGCTGTGGCAACGTTGCCTTCGTCAAGATGCTCCGCGCACAAAGTGTTCTGGCTGGGTTTTTTTGCTTGTACTTATCATTTTAGTGTTGATTTTTCACTTTCAATTTCTCTTTTAGCAGTCGTTTCCTCTTCTAAAACACTTTCTTCGTTTCAAACTATACACTCACGTGCAATCTTTGAGTTTCGTTATCCGCACCAGTCTCTTTTCGGGATTAAAATACTCGGTAGCACTACTTTTCGGACAATACACACCGGAAGTAGATCTATTCAGGTCTTCCGTGCACGGTTGCCGACCCGACATCCCACACGTTAGTAGACAATATACAGAAATACTACAATCGACCAGATAGTTCACTGGTATCAACTGAAGTATGTTGTGTCCCCAAGGTACACGGGACGCTGAAACAAAATCTCTAGACCCAGAAGATAACTTTGTCTCGCTAAAGTTGCAACCTACTCCAAAATCATCGGTCTAGTGAACAAAGATTGGGCACTTGGGCAGTTGCCTCTGCTCTACATTGAGTATTCAAAAATACCCAAAATGCCCAACAAGATTTAAAATAATGGCAGATGATTTGAGAGTCTCTAAGCAAATGAGGAATATTTAAAGTAATAGCAGAAGATTTGAGAGTCTCTGAGCAACAAGGAAAACTTGAAATAATGACAGTTAATATGGGAGTTTCTAAACAAATTTAGGAGAGTCCAATTAACAAATGACAAAAGGTTTGAAGTTGGTCTGGTCTTGAATATCTTGTAGTACTAAATTTCAAGCAACAGCAAAAGCCCGTCACCCCATTTAACTAAACAAGTCCCCGTTCTTGTCAAGTCCTTTGGTCCCCCCCCTCCTGCAAGAATCTCAAAACCTCACAGAAATTAATAAATACACTCACGGTGGACGAGAGGGAGGATATACTTTGGGTACGACTTTCACAAAATATGCAAACTACAAAAATTTTCTTTGGTGTCGCAAAATCAATCAAGGCCCTTTCATTCTCGCTAGCGCAATTCACAATGAGCATCAACGAAATGAAATGCGGTCTGCTGATCCAATTTTCAATAATGAGGCATCAGAAAGACTAAGTGACACGGTTATAAATTATTAGATAAAGTTTATCAAAATAATGATATGAAATCTCAAGTCAGACAGGGACCGTACTTCGCAATAAAAAGACGAGTATAGTGTTTTGGCTCCTTAATGAGTGACAGAGAAAAACTGGAAAAAGAAGGCAAAGGCCAGAAGAGAAATAAACCAGAGCACGACACCTCACTGGAAGAACAACAGAAAGAATCTCAGAAGCACAAAAAGGTTACAAGTTCGCCCGTAGAAACGCATAAAGAGGAAAGCAAAGTGATACCGGATATGGAGGAAATTAAAAACATGATAAAAGCACTTGAAAGAAAGATAAAAGAGGAGATAACTGGAATCAAAGAAGAGATCAGGGAAGAAATGAGAGAAATTAGAAGGGATGTGAAAGATATTAAGGCGGAAATCGAGCGGAATAACGAAAAAGTCGAACGTGTCAGAGAAGAACTCAATGGATTAAAGGAAGAATGGGAAATTGAAAGAGGGGAATTATTGAACAGGATGCAGAAAGCGGAAGATAGGATAGAGAGGACGGAAAAAAACGAAATACGCAACAACTTGGTGGTAACAGGAATTAGGATAAATACCCGAAACTATAACGAGCAAGTGCTGAAGGAGAGAATGAATGAAATGATCGGAACGGAGTTACAAGTAAATGTTACAGTAAAAAACGCGAATAAGATAGGTGAGGACAGATGTGTTATTGAAATGAACGATTGGACAGACAAACTCAAAGTCCTCAAAGAAAAAGTGAAATTTGAAGGAAAAGACATATATATATATAGAATCTGAATTGACAATCAGAGAGAGAGAAATACAGAAAAAGATCAGAGATATAGCAAGAGAGGCCAAAAGAAACGGAGCAAAAGTCAGGGTTGGTTTTCAGAAGCAGGAAATGAATGAAAAGATGATGAAATGGGACCGGAAAGAGCAACGGCTTATAGAGGCAACCAATGGTACTAGAAGCTTAAAAAAACGGACAGTAGCTACGGGTGAACAAATATCAATGACGACCAGGCAAAGAAATGGGACAAGAGAAACAAGGAACAAAGGACGAAACACGGAAAAACATAACAACCAGAAAGAAGAAGTCATCAATAATATGGAAATTATATTTTGGAATGTAGCGGGAATGTTTAGTGATAAAGATGAAGAATTTTGGAAGTATTTGAAAAGCTTTGATGTCATATATCTGACGGAAACCTAGATAGAAGAATTTAAAGTTGCAAAGATAGAAAATAGACTGCCAAAGGAATATGTCTGGAAGATATGTCTGGAAGCACCAATACGCAAAGAGAGAAAGGAGCATGGGAAGAGCAATGGGAGGAATATCGACGGGAATCAGAAAAAACTTAAATGAGGTGGAATTGAGTGGAGGCGATGACTATGCGCATGGCATACAGGAAAGAAGAATCATAGTAGGAAGTGAAATCTTCAGGATAGTTACAGTTTATAATAGAACAAACATGAAGGAATGCAGAGAAAACTTGGAAAAATACGTGGAAGAGCTACAAGAAGAGAATTTGATAATCGGTGGAGATTTCAATGCCCGAACAGCAAGTTGGGGCGGATGGTACGAATATAGCGAGGAAGAGAAGAAAGGAAGGAAGTCGAAAGATCGGATAATCAACATTGAAGGAAAAGCACTGGTAGAGTTCACGGAGGATAGAGGCTGGAATATGTTGAACGGCAACGTGGGAAGTGATGCTGAGGGGGAACATACATATATTGGAACCAGGGGAGAATCAGTTATAGATTTTGCTATAGTAAATGCCGAAGCTGTAACAAAAGTGACAAATTTCAAGGTTGACAGCAGAATCGAATCAGACCATCACTCATTGAATGTCACACTCAAAGTGGAAATAAAAAATACCAGAGAGGCGAGGAAGATAAAAACAAGAATAATAGAGAATTGGAATGAGATTGGTATAATGAAGTATAAGGAAAGATTGTCCAGAGCCAAATTTGAAAATAAGAAAGATATACAAGATAAATGGCACGAGCTAATAGGGATAATGGATAAAGCAATAATGAAGGAGACAAAACAAACCGCGGAATGGAATGTGGGAAGGAATGAATGGTGGGATAAGGAATGCAGAACAAAGAAAATCGAAGTGAGAAAACTATTGAGAAAGTGGAAAAAGGCAACTATAACATAAGAAAATTATTTACAAGAACTGAATTTATACAAAAAAATGTGCAAAGATAAAAAATCGGCTAACGAGAAAAGGACAGAAGAAAACCTCAAAAATATAAAAACTGGAGAAGAAGCGTGGAAATTCATCAACAAAGAACGTAAAACCGGACAAAGAATTAACGAAGAAATAAAAATAGAAGACTGTGGACGACACTTCATGAACTTGTTGGAAGGAAAAGAAACACGAAGTCAGGATATCCGAGATGAGCAGATAGAAAGAGTGGAAGAGATTGAGGTAATGAGCAGGGAAGAAGTGGAAGTTCAGATATCAAGACTAAAGAGAAAAAAAAGCACCAGGATCAGATGGAATGAAAAATGAGGCATGGTTGTACGGAACGGAAGAGATAACTAATCAATTGACAAAACTACTGAACAGAGTGTGGAATGGAGCAGGGATACCAAAGAGCTGGAGAGAAGGAGTGATATGTCCGATTTTCAAGAAAGGAGATACGCTACAAATGAAAAACTACAGAGGAATAACCCGTCTCATCACAGCATATAAGATTTACGCTATGGCACTAAACCAGAGACTGGAGGAAGAACTGGAGAAAAAAAAGATCTTACCAGATGGACAGGCGGGGTTCAGAAGGAAAAGGTGTACGATGGATAATATCTATGTGCTAAACTACGTCAACGAGAAGGAGCTGTTTAAGCCAGGAGGAAGGGTGATAGCGTTTTTTGCAGACCTTAAAGCGGCATTCGACAACGTGGAAAGGACGAAACTATGGAAACAGATGAGAAAGATTGGAATAGAAAGTAAGCTGGTTGACAGAATATAAGAAATTTACCAGGAAACAGTGAACATAGTGAGAGCAGGAGAAGAGGAAACGACTCAATTCTGGACAGAAAAAGGACTGAGACAGGGATGCCCATTGAGCCCGAATTTGTTTTCGGTTTATATTGCTGATCTGGAGGAAGTGTTGAGAATGGGACAGGATGGAGAAGTGCTGGTGGGAAGTAGAAAAATATGGTCATTGGCATATGCAGACGACACAGTTCTCTTAGCTACCAAAGAAGAAGAGATGAGGCAGATGATGGAGAGATTTAGGAAATATTTGAACAAAAGAAAACTTGAACTCAACGTGGAAAAATAAAAAATCATGATATTCAAAAAAGGACGTGGAAAGAAGAATGAAGAAGTTTGGAAATGGAATGAAGGTATAGTTGAAGAAGTGGAAGAGTTCAAATATCTGGGATACAACTTGCAGAAAAATAACGGAACCGAAGCGCATATCAGAGAAACATGCAAGAAAGCAAACAAAGCCATGTGTCAAGTATGGGGGATAGGTGAAAGAAAATTCAAATATGCATACCGATTGAGATTGATGATGTTCGACTCACTTGTTAAAAGCATTATGCTGTATGGAATAGAAATCTGGGGATGGGAAGAACAAGAAAAAGTGGAAGGGCTGCAGATCAAGTACTTGAAATGGATTTTGGGACTGCAAAGAAATACGCCAAGCTACATTGTGTTGGAAGAAACGAAAAGGGACTTAATGAGAATAGAGATGGGAAAAAGAGCAGTGAAGTTTGAAGAGAAAATATGGCAATTGAGCGAGTGTGCGATACTGAAAGAGGCATCGCGCGAGTCAAGAGAAAGTAGGGTCAAGACAGCAACATGGATAAAGGATAGAAGGCAATATTATGAGAGGAATGGAGCAAGTCTGAAATGGGCAGACATGAAGGTTGGGATAGGAGAAAGTATGATGGAGGAATTGAAGGGCAGGGATATGGAAGTGCAAAAGCAACTGCAGAGGTCAAGAATGGACAGCACGAGATACTGCGCAGTATATAAGAATATTATGGCGACAGATACACTCAAATACTTTACAAGTGCAACATGTAGAGCAGGAATGAAGATTATTGCAAGATACAGATGTGGAAACGGTACTTTGGACAGTCAATTTTGGAGAAAGGAAGAGGACAGGAAGTGCAGAATATGCGAAATTGAAGAAGAAACAATAACCCACCTAAAAGGAACCTGTGGAGAAATTTTGAGAGACGGAAGAACGGAAAAGGAGATACTAAAAGAGGACGGAAGAGGTCTGGCATGGATGAGAAGAGTGGAGGAAGAAAGAAAAAAGAAGAAAAATACGAGCTGTCAAGTTTTCAATGAGTTTTAAGATTGTTTTTTGAATTGTAATAGGGATAATAGTTGTGTTATGGCGGCAGCCATTCAAAGCTGTAAAGCAGGAATTAATAAATTGAATTGAATTGAAGTCAGACAGAAAATCTCAAGTAACATCACAAACAAAACAGTAACTGTACGATAAAGTAGCCCAAATTGCAAATAATTATCAACACAGTATAAACAATTGCAGAAACATGAGGGCATTTCCGTCTTGTGAAACACCGCAAATTTAAACAAAATGGTAACCAGAAAATCATGTACAAAACTAAGAATATTTGGAGAATGAATAAATTAATATAAGAACTGATGGATTGGACTTGCCTCATTGAAGGTATACAAAAACAGGCACATAAAAAACACAGTGGATTTCGACCACGTCCGATAGTAATCGAGGCTGGGTTTGATCTCCCCGCAGTTGCACCCAGACGCCTGTAGCCAACCTGGCTGCTGTTTTTGTGCCTCTCGCAGGTAGTAAATTCCGTCCGCTCTTGTACGGCCACCGACACTCCCGGCGACACACTCAAGATTTGAAACCATTTATATCAGATGCTGTTTTATTTTCGTTTCAAACTGTGATGAAAGAAATTGAGCTTTCCAGTATTTGTCCAATTTTTTAGAAAGCACTGGTCGACTCGATGTTGATCAAAATCTAGCTCAACTGAGGTACCCGTATGGTTATGGACTTCTTGCTAATTGTGCCTTGTGATAATCGTATCCTTATATCTCACAAGACAGGAGTGACACTATTCTACGATTGAGCTAGAGTGTCTTGCAGTTATTTAAGGCATCGAATTTGACATTTTACTTTGGCGGTAGGGAAAACAAGTGATGCGTCTCTTGCCACGAGGTCTCACAAGTAATAAGAACAAGACTGCTCCACGACTGAGCGAGAAGGCCATGCTGTGATGCAGACCATCGAAATGTCTTCGAATATTCCATATCGTTGTTTTTATCCTGGCGACGACTTGGAGAAGTTATCTGTTTCTTGTCACGCACTCTCCGATGATATAGGAACAAAGCTAATTGAAAAATGAGCGAGAATGCTCAGCAGTAATCGGAGCAACCGAGTTTGTCATTTTAGTTTGGCGAAGAAAGCAAGCCGTCACTTGCGACGCGGTTTTTATTATGTATCGAGCCGGAAGTGAAACTATTCTGCTGCCGAACGAGAATGGCCTGCAGTGCTTTTAAAACGGCGCATTAATTGCAGTTGAAATGTCTCGAGAGCTCTGCTAAATAAGCGTCTTGTTTGTTTGTCTGCTCCAGCGCTTTTTATTTGTACGTAATTTTCCTGAGGAGCACTGGAATTTTGCGCGGCGAAGCACGGCCCGGAGAGCTTAGCCCGAAAGGTGTTGCGTTTTCTTTTGCTTTCCGTCTCTCCCCACTCTTCTTTTTATTTCGAGTTTTTCCTTTCGATTATTTGTTTGGATTTTTCATTCCGCTTTTATCTTTCGATTTTCAACCGCGCCATTCCTTTCGGCTCCAGTGTAACTCCACCTACGCCTCTCCCAGCGCCGTTTAGACAAGAAAGCATCACAGTAAAACTAAAAAAAAAAAAAAAAAATCGAGACGCGCTTCCTTTTCCCGGCAATGATGACGACCGCCTCCGCGGGGATAGTTGTGGTTCCTGCGGAGCGGAAAAGATTTAAAAGCAAACTACACAGGACCAGACGCTTTTCGTTCCGGATACTTTGAGAAGCGTCGCTTTTGATGCCGGATTTACTTATTGCGGAAATGGAAGAAAACAGAACAAGTTTAAAAAATCACTACTTGACTCCCGGCTGGCCGTTTTCGAAAGCTCGTTCGAGAGAAGGGCACAGATTCGTTTTCCCCCAGCCGGTGTTTTATGGCTTTTAATTATCTGCCATAAATTCGCCGCAAAATTTATTATTAATTACAATGTGCTTTGACTTTCGATGTGCCGGAGCCGGGCGCGTCTGCGAAAAGTAATTAAGTGCTTTCGCGAAACTGTGGTGGGGAATAAAAGAATCGATACCTGGTGGTGTGTGTACCGCAGAGAGAAGAGAGAGTGGCTCAGTGCGGGCGTGTTTTAAAGCTTGACATTCGAAAGCCGTGCTGCGAGATAAGAACGCGCAACGTGCGATTTGATAAATGCCTTTCGGGCAAAAGAGGCGAAAGCGGGAAAATTCTGGAACGTTCCGTTTGGAAAAAGAGTAATGGGTCCGGTCTATCGAGATCCTATAATCAGCACGCTTAAATCTCCGCGATGTCTCTATTGATTCAATTCGTTTGATTCATCAATTTTCCCGACGGGCGAGCAGTACGGCAGAAGAAAATCAACACTCATTGCGTCAGCGTTTTGCTCTAATCTGCCTGTTAGTTCGAGCGGAAGTTTCAATTGGCGAAAATTGGATTTGGCAAAATCTTGTGCTTGAGGAAAAAAATTCAAATAACACCACCCAAAGAAGAGTGTTTGTTTGTTCCATCAATTTGCCGTGTGCTTATGTAGAAAACCAAAGCAGATTTTGCCGCCTGGAACCTCAGGAGTTAATCCCGGAAGAAAACCGCACAGTTTGAAACAACAGCAATTTGCATGAAGCCGCCGGAGTCATTCAGGTATACGGGAGAGAGAGCTTTGTCCATGTCGCTACCTATGCACTTATACAAGACGAAAATTAACAAGAGTCTAGGCTACATGATAATAAAAGCCAAAGTTTACCACTCTGGAAACTTGCAAGTTTCTCGCACATAGTATTCCAGAGGACGAGGCGTAAAAAGTCCCCAGCTATGGTGTGGGAGTATGGGCGAAGACGTCGTTGTTTGTTTTTATTAGGGTCCGTCCGAAATTGTCGCGGTACGTGTCACAAAACGCCGGTGCCTCGTAAAACAAAGCGCGCGTCGTGATGCCGTATATCGGACGGATTGGAAAATCAAGAGTGGACTTGATGCCCGAATTTTCCTGCTTGTCTGCCGTTTTTTTTTCCGACCGTTTCTGTAGGTGAAATGCTTTCGGGTGTTTTACGAGCGATTTCCGGGACGAAACCGCGTTTTTCGCAGCCCCGTGCCGTTCCCTGAGAATTTGACACAGTGCAGTCATTCAAAAGACGTGAACACACGGAATAGCAAACTATGCCCAAGCTCCCAAGCATTCTTGCTCAGTTGTAGGGTAGTTTGGTTTCTGTCTTGTAAAACACAGCGAAAAAATATATTGGTTGCTCTTTCTCCGTCAGGCCGATTTTCAAGGCTAAATCGCACAGATTTCCGGCACAACATTTTTGCTCAGTTGCAGGGTAGTTTTGCTACTGCTTTGTAAGAGTTTTCGATGAACTGCACCTCGAACTGCGCTCGTTTTCTGCATCCGCCAGGTTAAAATGAAAAATGGAAGGTTCAATCCGAGGTTCTATCATTCCGGCTATAGCCCAGGCATTTTAGATCAAAATTGACCAAAACCTGGAAAAAAATAACGTAAGTCTGAAAATTGGTGGAACGCTTCCACTTCAACCCCTTAACCACATACTGAAAGTCCTAAAAAATCCTATGTCCGCTTCATTGTTTTTTGGCGGCAAAAAGGTGTAAGTGACAATAATTTAGAAACTATCTATTAAAATACGCGATGAAGCTTCGATACAGCTGAAAATTGCTGAAAACGGTTTCCTCGGTCAGCTGAACAACATATTGGAAACCCTAAAAAATCCCATATCTACTTCATCGTTCTTTGGCAGCAGAAAGGTATAAGTGATATTGCTCTGCTAACTGATAATTAAATCACGCGTTGAAGTTTCAATACAGCTAAAAATTGCTGAAAATGGGCTCCTCGGCCAGTTGAACAACCTGTTAAAAGTCCCAAGAAATCCTATGTCCGCTTCATACTTTTTTTTTCAGCGGCAAAAAGGTATCAGTGACATTGTTTCAAAAACGATTCAAATAAATAGGCGGTCAAGTTTTAATACAGCTGAAAATTGCCGAAAATGGTCTTCTCGGTCAGCTCAACAACATATTCAAAGTCCTAAAAAATACTATGTCCACTTCATCAGTTTTTGGCAGCAAAAAGGCTCAAGTGACATTATTTTGGAAACTATTTATTAAAACATGAGTTGAAGCTCCAGCACAGCTAAAAGTTGCTGAAAAATAGTATCCCTTGTTAGTTGAATAACATACTGAAAGTCCTGTGGAATCCCATGCCCGCTTCATGTTTTTTGGCGGCAAAAATGTATAAGTGACATTATATTGTACACTATTTTTTTGAAATACGGGTTGAAATTTCAGTACAGCTGAAAATTGCTGAAAATGGTCTCCTTTGTTAGTTGACTGTACTAGTCCGAGTAGACTATTTTCAGCAATTTCCAACTGTATTGCAGCTTCAACACATATTTTGAACAATAGTTTCAAGAAATGATCTTTCACCTTTTTGCCGCCAAAAGACGATGAAGCGGACACAGGATTTCTTGGGACTTTCAGTATGATGTTCACATGATCGAGGAAACCAGTTCCAGCAATTTTCAGATGAATTGAAACTTCACCGCCTATTCCAATAAATAATAGTTTCCAAAACAATGTCACTTATACCTTTTTTCCGCCAAAAAACAATGAAGCGGACAAGGATTCCCCTAGTATTTTTAGTGTGTTGTTAAACTGGCCAAGGAGATCATTTTCAGCAATTTTTAGCTGTATCGAAACTTCAACGCGTATTTTAATAGTAACAAAAGAAAATTTCACTTATACCTTTCTGCCGCCAGAAACTAATGAAGCAGAGAGAAGATTTTTTAGGACTTCCAGTATGTTGTTCAACTTATCAAGTAGACCATTTTCAGCAATTTTCAGCTGTATAGAAACTTGACCGCCTGTTTGATTGAACAGTTTCCAAAACAATGTCACTTACACCTTTTTAACGCCAAAAAACAATGAAGCGGACATAGGATTTCTCAAGACTTTCAGTATGCTGCTCAACTGACCGAGGAGACTTATAATTTTCACCTGTATCAAAACTTCAACCCGTATTTTATTAAATAGTAACAAAAAAAGTCACATATACCTTTCTGCCGCCAAAAAACAATGAAACGGACATAGGATTTTAGAGGACTTCTAGTATGTTGTTCATCTGACAAAGGAGAACAGTCTTAGCCATTTTCAGCTGTACTGAAACTCCAACTCGTATTTTAATGAATAGTTTCCAAAATAATGTCATTTGAACCTTTTTGCCGCTAAAAACCAATGAAGGAGAGAGAGGATTTTTTAGGACTTTCAATATGTTGTTAAACTGACCGAGAAGATATTTTCGAAAGTTTCCAGCTGTATTGAAACTTCAACGCGAATTTTAATAGATAGGTTCTAAAATAATGCCACTTACACCTTTTTGCCGCTAAAAGCCGATGAAGCGGACATAGGATTTTTTAGGACTTTCAGTATGTGGTTAAGGGGTTAAAGTGGAAGCGTTCCACCAATTTTCAGACTTACGTTATTTTTTTCCAGGTCAAAACCTAAAATGCCTGGGCTATAGGTACCGCAAAAATTCTCGCTAAGTTGTGAAATATTTTCATTTTTGTCTTGTGGAATACAGCGACACCAACTAGATTAGTTCTGTGGCTAGGAGGCAAAAGGGCATTAGTCAATTTTGACAAGAATTTTTTTGCTCCATTGCGCTCAAAAAATGTGTTCGCATCATCTGGCAAAAGCACATGACCAAATTTCCAAAAATAAAAAAGTTTTTTCCGAACAAAAGGGCATATCTTCTAGACATATGAAATTCGTTCCTGGCAAAAAGACATAAATCGACTTATGGGGTAGAGTTTGAGAGAGTCTACCTGGCAAAATGATATAACTTGACTTATTCTTCTATCATTGTCTTCAGCCGTTCGAGCAAAATTGCATAAGTCTAGTTAGTACCTCGCAAACCCATCCATGGGACTAAGCATAAGGGCATAACTCGAGATATGCCTTTCTGTTAGAATACAAATGATCACTCTGCTCTCTAGATAACTAGAGTTATACCCTTTTGCGGGGGCGAAATGCCATGAATCTCCAGTTCTTCGCCAGGATTCAACACAGGTCCCATGGTGCACACTGGGCGAAAAATAAAGTTGAGAAACAATGTGAATCGGCCCATAGATTGGTGATTCCATTACTAAAAAGGTGCAAGAAACAGTCCTTCAATATCCTGTGCTTTTCTTGAAATATGTATCTTGAAATTCCTGAAATTCTTCGACAAAGTGACTTTTGGTAATAAATCAGTCACTTTTCAAAATTCCATCACGAAACTTTTGAAAAGTGATGTTAGAAATAAAATGCGATTGGCTTTTAACTTCAAAGTCTCCTATGTTTGAAAATACGCTAGTCACATTTCTTATTTTCTCGTGGCCGCCGTGGCCGCCATCTTGAATCTTTGCTATATTTGATATTCCGATTGCTAGTCGGGAATAGTGGAAAGATTGATGTACCTATACCGCTCGCTATACCGTCGTTCTATCATGAACAAGGAATCCTTTGAAGCATATTGACATTTGCTTGTAATTTTAGATGCGATTCCAATTTCGGAAATTATATAAGACAGAAAAAGCAAGAATTACATTTTGCGGGCATAGCACGTAAAGTACGAACGATGGCACCGACTCCATGCGATGTTGGTGGTAGTTGAAAATCCCTACCCTCTGTTGGAACACACAGGGGTTCGGCACCATTTCCGGTGTAGTGAAGGAAAGCATTCACCGGCGTCGGTGCTAGGTCTCGTTGTGGGAATAGGCCGACGTTGAATAAACGAATAAAAAAAATTGCCGCCAATGCCATGCCGAGGAGTCAGCCCTAAATTTGATTTATGGATGATGTATGAGATTATAAGCGACTTTTATTGGAAATAAGACCAGAATCGGCCACTTGTAAGCCTCTTCTCAAAGAAAGAGTTCATCAGGTAGGTACAGTTCAAGTAAGGGAAATATTATTGCTATGCTTCATAGAATGCTATTCTCATAGTGGACGGATGGTATATTTAATATTTCACATTTCCACTTAATCTACTTTCATTGCGATATCTCGAACCATCTTTAGTTTATCTTCGAAATATCATCAAGAATTTCAAGATATTTCGGAAATGGCTCGAGACATCTCTTTATTGCATATTCTTAGGAATAAATTCATGAATACATAATTCATCCGAGAATAAGTATGCCAAGTTTCATGCTGCTTGTTTTCTTGATCATAACTGGAATGGGGTACTTGCCAATGGAATAGATTCAGCTGGAAATACTTTGGATTGCTAGTATAAGTGATAAGGGGACTCTACTGAGAATTTCACAAAAATCCCGTCGTTTTCTACATAAAAAAACGAATTTGAAAAATCCTCCTAGAAGCTTCGCGCCAAGACAGGGATTTTGAGTGGGGTTGGTCTGACTTGTGACAATGGAATAATCAAGAATGTCAGGGATGTCACTGTGACACTGTCATTTTGAACATGCTATCGCAAAACTGGTTTCCTATCGAATTCTCTTACCATGAGCATTTAGACAATAAAGTCGAACAAGGTTTCGAAGTAACTGACTCCAGAAACCTCTTATAACACTGTCTCAGTCGAGATAATTCATTTCCAGGGGAGAATCTGGAGGATCACCAATAGCACAGAAATAAGAGGCTGAAAATGAACAGTGAGCTTTTATAGGTTCATCATTAGCATACAATTCCGGATAGGTAATACTTCAGAGCTACAAGAGATCCATGTGGGGAGGACGCGATGGATCTCCAAATGAAATGTGGGGAGCAGGTACACTGATGTCCGAAATGCAGCCGAGGGTCAGCCAGGTCAGAGGACGGGTGACAAACATGCGAAAGGCTTTTAGGTGGACAGCACTGAAGACTAAAGAAAGAGACTAGTTAGGTTGAACAAGGAATGAACAAAACGAGTAGGTACTTACCGCGTAGATCAAAGCGTCGATCAAAACAGTCAAAGGCAAAAAAAAGGGCACAGGAAGAAATTACGGTCGGCGGTTTGACGTTGTCAGTCAGACTCAGATCTTGTTGTTTGAAAACGGCACCTTGGCGACGTTATATCATTGCCAACCCAACGAGGAAAAAGAGTCCTTCTATGTTCTATATCTAATATATTTGTGACGTCACAAATATATATTTCAAACACGCATTGCGGCCGCAATTTTGAGAATTTAGGAAAAAGAAAAAATACGGATACATTATTTTTAACCATACTATCGATTGAGCCAATAAAAAAAAATTAGGCAAGTACCCCATTGTCATTTTTGACAGCAGCAATTTTTAATATTTGCTGTATTTTCTGACATCCATCGAACACATCTTGGGCCTGTTATTTTTTCATTCAAGGACGATTAATAATATCAGATCCAAAATAACACCAACACCAAGGCCATCTGCAGCGCCCTATTTGTTCATGAAAAGAATAGAGGACCGTATTCACAACTCTATTCTCCCCAGTTTCTGTTGACAAAGTCACCCTGTATAGACTTTTTCAAAATATAATGTCATATTCGGAGGTGACTGAAATTTTTCAGGAATATATTCAAAAAATTTCATTCAGCTTTCTTTAGAGGGGGCGCCGATGCCTGTAGGTGCTCTAGTTTCCAAGAAAATGCAATTTTGATCGAGCGGGTCACAAGAATTCTGAAATTCATGACCGACAAAGCAAAATACTTCAGATGAAAAAAAAAAAAACCTTTTTCTCTGAGCTTTTCGTTGATGTGTCGCTGATCTGTACCTGGTCCACTAAGCCAGATGTTCTGTCTTACAGTCCAGCAAAGACAATGATTGGAATTCATAACGTCACTGATCACACACTTGTTGATTTTAACAACAGCTAGTATTCATTGCTATGGTGCGTTCAGGTATGGTATGGTAGGTGGAAAAGTCCTAGTTACGGCTAGTGTTGGAAGCAACAAATGTGTGATCGTGACGTCATGAATTCCGATCATTGTGTCTGCTGGACTGTGAGACAGAATATCTGGCTCATTGGACCAGGTACAGAAATCAGCGACACATCAATGGAGAGCCCGGAGAAAGAGGAATTTTTTTCATCTGAAGTATTTTGTTTTGTCGGTCATGAATTTTTGAATTCTTGTGACTCGCCTGAATAAAATTACATTTTCTTGTAAACTAGAGCACCTACAAGCATAGGCGCCCCTCAAAAGAAAGCTAAAAAGTCAGGCCCTCCCCCAATTGATTTTTTTTATTGCCTTGATATTTTCTGTTTAAATCGCACTGAATTGTTTAAGCTACGACACCCTGTAGATGATCAAACCATTCAAAGTCACCATTCCAATTTTGGTGATGTCTAACCAAAAATAAATTCCGGAGAATTTTCTGGAAACATGAATTTCGGTAGCAATCATCAATATTTATAATAAAAGTAAGTGCCAAATCTTTGTGCCGCTAAAACTCAGAAACGAGTACCGCTACGATCAAGGGAGTTATATGGTATGGTAGCCCTTTATCCCCCATCGATGAAGAAGGTTTCCGTTTTTACCTAAAGGGCGTGCTTTTGAAGATATAAGGGCTGGGAATTTTTAGCTCTCTAGAAATGTCTAGAACAGTCCAGAACTTTTGAGAGTATCCGAGATCATTCAACAACATTCCAGAATGTTTCGGTATGTTCTGGAATGTTCGGAAATAGTCTTCAACTTCGAATAATAAAAGAAAGTGTACAGAGGTGCGTGCCAGAACTCAGAAACGAGTCCCAGTAGGATCAAAGAAGTTATAATATGGTGTGGTAGCCCTCTATACCCCATCCATGAAGAAGGTTCTTGGTTTTATTTGAAAGGCGAGTTTTTTTTAAGATAAAAGGGCTAAAACTTCAGCCCTCTAGAATGTCTAGAACAGTCCAGAACATCCGAAAGTATTCGAGATCAATCAACAACATTCCAGAATGTTCCGGTATGTTCTACAATATCCTGGAATAGCCTGGAACGTTCGGAAACATTCCGGAACATTCCAGATCATTGTGGAACATTCGAAATCATTCCATAACATTCAAAAATGTTACGGTGTGTTGTAAAATGTCTGGGAATAGTCTGGAACGGTCGGAAACATGCCGCAACATTTCAAATCATTGTGAAACATTCGGGATCATTCTACAACATTCCAAAATGTTCCGGTATGTTCGGGAATGGTCGGGAATAGTTTGAGATGTTCGGAAACATCCCGTGATTATTCCACAACATTCCAGAATGTTCGGGTATATTCGAGAATAGTCTGGAACGTTCCGAAACATTCCGAAACATTCCAATCCATTGTGGTACCTACATTCGAGATCGTACCACAACATTTCAGATTCCAGAATGTTCCGGTACGTTCTAGAATGTTCGAGAATAGTCTGGAACGTTCGAAAACATCCCGGAACATTCCAGATCATTGCGGAACATTCTTGATCATTCTACCACATTCCAGAATGTTCAGGTATGTTCTGGAATGGTCGGGAATAGTCTGGAATGTTTCTAAACATCCTGGAATATTCCAGATCATTGTAGAGCATTCAAAATCATTCCATAACGGTCCAAAATGTTTGGTATGTTCTAAAATGGTCGGGATCATCTAGAACGTTCAAAAACATCCCGGAACATCCCAGATCATTGTAGAGCATTTGTGATCATTTCACAACATTCCAGAATGTTCGGGTATGTTCGGGAGTAGTCTGGAACGTTCGGAAACATTCCAGAATGTTCCATTATGTTCTAGAATGATCGAAAATAGTCTGGACCGTTCGGAAACATCCTGGAACATTCCAGATCATTGTGGAACATTCGAGATCATCCCATAACATTCCAGAATGTTCTGAAATTGTCGAAAGTAGTCTGGAACTCCCAAAAACATCCCGGATCATTCCAGATCACTGTGGAACATTCCAGAACACTCTCGAAAGTTCCTGCAACATTGTGGACCATTCGAAGCTTTTTTGGTGTGGAGCCACCTATTAGTAGAGGTGCAGTACAGAATAAGTACAGAATATTCGAGAGTATTCAAGATTATTCCACAACATTTCAGAATGTTCCCGTATGTTCTGGAATGTTCGGGAATTGTCTAAAACGTTCGAAAACATCTCGAAACATTCCAGATCATTGTGGAACATTCTAGGACACTCTTGAAAGTTTCTGGGACATTATGGACTATTCGAAGCCTTTTTGGTGTGGGGCCACCTATTGGTAGAGGTGCAGTACAGAATATTCGAGAGTATTCGAGATCATCCCACAACATTCCAGAACTTTCCGGTATATTCTGGAATATTCAAGAATAGTCTGGAACGTTCGGCCAGGAACATTCCAGAACACTCTCGAATGTTGTGGATTCTGGAAAGTTGTGGTCCAATCGAAACTTTCTTTTGGTTTGAGTGGGGCTACCCATTAGTAGGGGTATATAAAGCAAGATCCGTTGTGGTTTATTGTGGTGTGGTGTTATCAACACAAAGTACGATGATTGGAAGGGTTTTTGAAGAGGTGACCAAAAGTCAACATGCTGTGAGATCCCAAAATTGTACCCATTTCTTTTATGCTGATAATAAATGGTAACTCCCTGCAAAAAGACCACAAGTGACATCTGTGTGATCCAATAATGGGCCGGAGTCTCAAGCCATAATTTGAGCTAGTACATTCTAAAAAAGAGCTACCTGATGAAATTCCGGGCGAGCGTTATCGAAGGGTTGTGAAATTGCATGTTTTAAAAACAGCGTTGGCGCGATCGGGAAGTCAGAAAAACTACAAATAATGATGAATTTTATTCAGTGGTCGAAAGCCAAGCATACATCGTAAATTGTGTTCTTCAATTACTTATCAGAAATCTGTCATAATTTCCCTATTGTTGGTTACGCCAGCTACCCCTTTCCTAAATGAGATGAAGTAATCCACCGTGCCTGTTTGAGCTAGTCCACAATTTTCAGTCTGTTGCAGCCGACGGCAGCACGCATCTTTATCCACAAGACGGCCAAAATATTGTTAGCTAGAATAGCTGATGAGGAACCTTTTGTAAGTAGACCTCCCTGAGTTATCGTAAAAAAGTTATTAGACGAGACACCTCGTAACACCATATGGTATTCAACAAGCGGAAATTATCACCACGAAGACGAGTTTAACCGTTTCAAAAGCTAGTGACTATTTTTTGACTGAATTAAAAAGTCGCTAATTATCAAAAAATTGATTGAGTAAGATTTCAAATAATTTGTAAAGGTAATCCTTTGAAAATAACCAGTAATTGAGCTACGAGTCAGTTTATTGATTGAAAGAAACTCAACGCTTGAACTCACTCAAGATAACGCCAGCTGTGTGCACTACCTGTGTCAATTTAGTTGGGCCATGTCGACTAGTTTAATTTTTACAAACTTATCCCAAGCTTCGGCTACTTATTAACCTGTGGGTCATGTAGCTGTTGTGAGAGTTGTAAAGGCTCCACGATTTGAATTACCTGTATCGGGAATATGAAGAGTTGAAGCCGAGTTTCAATCGGAAGGCGAAGTGTCCGTCAAAGGGTTGGAATACATGCAAGATTAGAATAGGCTTTCTTTCAGTTAATAAGACCTCTTACTGTGTATGGCGGTACAAGTGATGTTGAAGTAATACTGAGTTAATCAGGCAATAGAGGTCAACCACCAGAGTTGATAACTGGTCAACTGTGGCCTCAGAACTATGCCATTTGTGATCACTGTTCACCTAGGGACTTTCAGGGTAGTATGAACTAAATAGCAGCGCCAATTAGGTCCTAAATTCTGTATCCTGGAGTCCTCGGGACGGGCCATGCCAATTATAAAATAGGCAGGACAGTGTAGTCCCAAAAATTGAATAGAGAAATCATTGTTCCGATCTAAACGATCTTGTTGTGAAATGAATTGAATAATTATCTTCAAATTCGTTGGCTATTCTTGTTTGATTCATGTCTTGCAGCTCACGCCACGATCCCATGGCACACTGGGGTTTGGTGCTTTCGGGGCGACGGAATAATTAGTGTCAATTATTATTTATATATGTAATTTATCTCTAATTGATTAAGAAAGAACACAACGTAGGATCATGCCGGTAAGATATAAGTGGCGCAACGTCGATCTGAGAAAGTGCTGCACCTAGAGTCAGCCAGAGAAATAAAAAAGGGGGTAAGCATCAATTTATTTATCATCACAAGTCATTTCAGTTGAAGGGGAGAGTCTGTTCCATTACAGCAATTTAAATCGGTTGATTGTTATTCAGATTAGTCATTTTGAATTCATACAGCGTTATTATCGATTCAGATTTGTCCTTTGTGAAACAGAATGTATCGAATGTATAATATGTAGATTGTAATTCAGAAACTGTCACTTGTGAATCAGATTATATGTTCTTATATATTATCTGTAATCTATAGATGTATTATCTATAAGTATTTTTCAAAAAGCATGAATTGTAATCAAGATGTGTCAATTAATGTATAGACTTTACTGAAAATGTATATCAGATTTGATCAATTATATTTCAGAAAATGTCATCTCTAGCTCAAAAAGAATCACTCGTAATCCAGAATACAACTGACCAAATCCGATTCTTATTTGACATTTTCTGAATAGCAATTGGAAAATCTGAATCATGAATGCCGCTTTCTGGAATACAAATAAGAAATAAGTAATGAAATCGTCTTACGAATGACGCTTATTCTGGAATACAATGAACTTATCTCAATCACAATTGATATTGATAGTTTATAATGGTTGATAGTTGATATAATAACAACTAGAAAAGGTGAAGACTTGTCTTCCTGTTGTGCTATACTGAAATAACCAATCTATTGACCCATATCCATATCACTGCAAGATATTCTGGCTCAGTTATAGGGTAACTTCGTTCCCGCACTTTGATAGAATGCGACAAAAACTACACTACTTGTTTCTTTCTTATGTGAATCTGAAAAAAATATTGTGCGATCACCCAGACGATCAGAAAACATTTTCGCTAATTTGGAGAATACCTAGTTTTGTTCCTATTTCTCTGAGAGATGTATCAAGAGATAGCGATATAAACTAGACCACCCACTTTCTAAGCCTTTTTTTTGTAGACTTGTCAGACTCAAAAAACTAACAATATGACTAATTTACCGTGAAACACTCTCGCTCAGTCGTACGGTAGTTCTGCTCCTCTCTCAAGATTGCGACAAAACAAGATATGTTCTTTTTTTGTCACAAAGTTGAAAAGTCAGATTTATTGGTCTTAGTAACTCAACTGTGAAACGTTCTTGCTCATTTTGGTACAGTATTTTTGTTTCTAGCTTGCAAGAGCAATCTAGACTCGACTTTGCAACCTCCGCAAGGCTAAACTAAGCGAATTCAATCGTTTAGATCTGGATGAACCTTCTTGCCCAATTGTAGTGAAACTACCTCATTCCAATGTCTAGTGAAAGAGTCTGACCAAAGCCAAACTTGTTTTCCTCCTACGTCAGCCTGAAATGACGGGTTCATAGGCTCAGATCGATGCAAAACAGTTCTCGCTTAGGAATTCATTCGATCCTGTTCTGTGAGAGACGGCAACCTAAACTATACTGGTTTTGTTACTCCACCAGGCTGAACAGAATGGTTCAAATCATCTATTCGTCCGGAAGAAATAATCTCTAATCTTGCTCCTTTTTTTTTGAGAGAGATAGCGACTAGAACCAGATAAGGTTTCTTCTCTCCAGGTTAAGGAAACTAATCAGATAGCTTGGAATACCGTGGAACATTCTCACTTGATTGTAGGATAATTTTGCCCCTTTCTTGTGAAAAATTGCTACAAAAACTAGACTTTTTTCTCGCAGCAGACTTGGTGACCTCAATTACTGCAAGACACTCTTGCTCATTCCTAGGGTATTTCCGTTTCTGTCTTGTAAGCGATTGCCACTTACACTGGACTACTTTTCTTTCTCCCTCGGGCTACAAAAACCAATTCACTTATTCCGATTACCGTGGAACCTTCTAATTTAGTGATAAAATCCTTTCGTTCATGCCTAGTAGAAAAACGTCATAAAGTCGAAAATTATTGCTTGCCTTTTGTGCCAGATGAAATAAGAGATTCATTGACCCGGATTACTGCAAGGCAAAAACCTCTCACTCCGTTGTAGAGTAGTTTCGTTCATGTCTTGTTAGAGATTGCATCAAGAATTAACTCTGTTCTCTTCTCCTTGAGGTCTTGGGGGACCTCAAAACGGACATATCCGGTGGAATCTCAAAAAAAATTTCCTGCACGATAACAATACTTCCCCTTTCATGTTGGTGGGAGATCGAGAAAGTGGGAGATGGTGGAAGAAATAATGAAGATACTTTGATAATTTGATGGTTTTGAGAGACTTAGCACAAAAATATGTATCTTCAAAACATCCTCAAAGTGCCTATTGAACCATGAATGACTACTTGAACTAGAACGAAAAAGTGGAGTGAACTATCAGAAAGCCTATCAAGGTAACCTAACAAGATTAGCAAAATCTGACTGAGGATTTACAAGATTAATGAATTGAAGACAGTGCCGTTTAAGAGTTCAAGAAAACTGCATGTCCCAGAATTCTTTGAACTGCTAGTGGAGCTGAGTGGGCAACATCGCAGAAGTAAAACTTGGAAATCTATAAATACTGACTAATGACTTAAAATGACTCTGAATCTACTCAAAAATTTTACAGAGAAACCTTCGAAAATCGAAGTTATTGGTCGTAAAAAAAGGTTTTTGAAGTTGCTAGAAATCTGAGAGAATATCAGCAGACAATGTTGGAAATAAACAAGTAGAAATATATTTGAGATAGACGAAGTGATTGTCTAAAGCTTTGGTTATGGTTTTGAAATGCTAAGGAAACACCTGAAAACAAAGCAGAAAGGTTGTAAAATGGAAACTTGAAATCATGAAATATAACCGAGCGTCATTATTCATTATTTGAGAACATGAGAAGTCTATCAGTAATGGTTGATTTTAGTAATAGTTCGTTGATAGTCTTGAGAGACTATACACAAGAATTTTGCAGAGAAGTTTCAGAAAATCACGAAAATACTCCAGAAAATATTTTGGAGTCCAATATGAAATCTTAGAAAATAGTAAAAATGTCATTATATGGTTATGAACAAACAACGGGCAAAAAACATATCCAAGAAATGTGGAGAAACTTCTTCTACCTTCTTCATGGGTTCGAGAAAATAAGGAATTGCCGATACACGGGCAAGACTCAGCGGGGTACAATAAGGTCTCAAGCTTAAAGATACTCTTGAAATTCTTAGTGATAGCTAAACACCAGACAATCTTATTCAAAGAAGCAAACATAAAGCATCAGTGAAAGATCCATTCATGCAAAGAGGAGGGTTTGTCGGAAGCTGATACTAATGATTTTGGAAGACCCAAGAAATAGCCAAAGATGCAGCACGATGGGAGGAGGCTTCAAAATTATGTTCCAGTTATGTTCCAGTTGTTCATCTGAACCAAGTATAGGTTGTAAAACCCGATGTAATCGATTGAGAAAAGCAAGAATTCAATACGGCGCTTCAAACTGCCAGAATTTCGAGTTCGAAAATGCACTTTAATTGTCTATCTTGACTGAGTATATGTTCAAAATCTCAATCTAATCTGTTAAAATGAACAAAAGATCAAAATGGCAGCCTTGGAAATGTCAAAATGGCGAATTTGACAAATGCATTTCGATTGTCAACCTCAAGTGGGTATAGGTTTAAAATCTCAATCCGATTGCTTGAAATATGCAAAAGTTCAATTCAATATGGTGGCCTCTTGAAACGTGAAAATCAAATATTCACGGATGCATTTGGATCGCCAATCTCAAGTAGATATAGGTACAAAATTCCAATCAGATCGGTTGAAAAATGCTGAAGTTCAATATGGCGACCTCTAGAAAAGTCAAAAATCAGATTTTGACAGATGCATCTCGACTGCCGGACTGCCTAACCAAAGCAAGTAGAGGCTCCAAATCCCAATCGGATAGGTTGAAAAAATGCGAGAGTTCAATATGGCGGCGGAGTTGGAACTGTCAAAATGACAAATTTGACGAATGTATTCAGATTGCCCATTTCAAGTTGTCATAGATTCAAAATCTCAATCGGATAGGTTGGAAAATTCAAGATGGCGGCCTCTTGAAACGTCAATAATCAGAATTTAACAGATGTATTTTGGTTGTCCGCCTCAAGTGGTTATGGGTTTTGAATCCCAATCGGATCGGTTAAAAAATGCCAAAGTTCGATATGGCAGTCTCGTAACTGTCTTAACGTCCAATTAGATTGATACACCTCGATTGTTCACCTCAAGTGGGTATAGGTTCTAATTTCTAAATCCCAATCGGAAAGGTCGAAAATGCAAAAGTTCAATATGGCGGCCTTTTGAAACGTCAAAAATCGAAGGTTGACAAATGCATCTCGATTGTCTACCTAAAACAAGTACAGGTTGAAAATCCCAATCGGATCAATATGGCGGCCTTTTGAAACGTCATAAATCGAAATTTGCTAGATGCATCTCGATGGCCTACCCAAAATAGGTTTAAGTTGGAAATCCAAATCGGATCGGCTGAAAATCGCAAAAGTTCAATGTGCAATCTTTTAAAACGTCAAAAATCGAAGGTTGACAGATGCTGCATCTTGATTGCCTACCTTGAACAAGTAGTATGAGTTGAAAATATCAATCGTATCGGTTGAAAAATGCAAAAGTTCAATATGGCGGCCGCTGGAGACGTCAAAAATCAAAATCTGACAAAGGAAGATTCGTTGTGTTTGATATTAGGTTTGTTTCATCAGCAGTCCCTGACTGTTCGTAGACGTCAGCAGCCTGTTACTTCATAAATCGTAATGCGCAGGCTGCTGACGTCCACGGACAGTCAGGGACTGCTGATGGAACAAACCTATTGAAACAATTGAATAGCGAACGCTCACAAAAGGGGAAATACCATGAAATTCCGAATAAAAAAGCAACAAAATGGATCTGGTCGACAGTCGTCTATGTTTTTGGTTCAGATCACACACAAAAAAAAGCACCGCAAACACGACGATGAATGTGACTTGATAATTCGGCGAACGGTGGCGCGAGTTTGACAGATTCGCGTTAACATCCAGTGAACGGAGGCGCGCGGTGCTGTTGGCAAAAGTGACAGTGGCAGTCCGACGCTAGGTCGACCGTGTCGACGCGAAAAGTTGCACACAGATTTCGATGAAATGAACTACAAAGACGTAATAGAACGCATATGGATCGAAGCATGGACCCTTTCTGAAGATCTGACCAGAAGGTCCGATGGAAATATCTGGGACTTCGTAGAGAACACGACGTGACAACAAGACATTGACGCCGCCACGAGATGTGTCTGGAAATGGAAAAAAGGGGCTTTTCTCGAAATGTGAAGCCGGTAAAAATCGGGCTCTAGTGCAAATATACTGTGAGTACCTACCAGACGCGTTTTGCCCCATCAATCGCCTGTTTTTGTGAAATATTACGCCGTCAACGTTTGTCCCGGTCTGGGAAATTTTATCAAAGTGCCGTCGAATTTGGAGAATTCTTTGGTTTTTGGTGTCCGATAGACGCTGAAAAGCCCCCTCTAGACCACGGTTCAATGTCGCACGCTGACACGGTACGTTTTTTCCAAAAACATTGTTCAAATGCCCCGAGGTGGTGTCGAGTTTTACCCAAAACCGACAGCGTCAATAATGACGTTTCTGTCAGATTTGCCCGGGCCGTGTACCGTTTTCAACATTTTTCGGCAAAATTCCAAGAAAAGCCACGCCAAATGGCTCGCACCAGACGATAGTGAGTCCTCGAATCCCCCCGGTCGGCATTTCACACCAAATTTCTCGAAATTCTGCCCGAAAATCCGAGTTTTCGCCGCCAAAATGTGTCAAGTAATCTCGGACGAATTATTTGAAATGACGATTCCCTGGAGAAAATTGGAATGAATTATGAATTTTCGAAAAATCCCCTCAAATTCGGCAGAAATTTTGGAAATTTCCCATCGTCAACTTGTATTGCGGTTCGTTTGCGAAATTTGAAAAATACTCCGTCAAAATCCGTTGTTTGGTTTTCACAAATTCCAACCAGACGTCGTTAAGCTCTCTCACGGGTCAGTTTAGGGTGATGATTATTCTTGAAAGACTAGGCACCATCGAATCTACTACCGATATTCAGTTGATTTTCACAAGAGCTTGTATTACATCAAACTTGTAGTCTCTGGGAAATGTAGAGAATGCCAGTAGATGATGAAGAGTAGCAAAGATCGGAAGACCTAACTACGAGAGAGCAACTTGATTACCTTTTCCGAAATTCGTCTTCAATCATCAATTCAAACAATAAAATTCCATCCCTATTGCGTTTCTTCATCATGAATTCATCATATAACGCGTCCTATAATAATCATTTCCGCGACAGAATGATGATCCTCAAAATGATAAATTTCCTCCCTTTTTCAGCGATACAATTTTCCGGAGATCCAAACAGCAATCGATGCCGCACATCGCCGTTTTGAACAGCCGAAAGCGCGTGCCGTCATCAGAGAAGACGAGAAGTCTGCCCAGACATGAGTAATTCGGGATGGCGCGGCACGTTCCTTGTTTAATTTCGTTCCCGACGTTTTGAAAAATTGTAATTGCTTTATCTCCTCAAAATGAATTGGCCACTTGAGATTTTTTACGTGACGAGATTTATAAAAGTCACTCCCGACGACAGTACAACGTTCTGCTTATATTCCTCCGCCGAGAGGAGAACTTCTTTGCTGTTTTTCGGTCATGCACACACTCACACACACACGACATGTCGTCGGGCGGAGAGTAGGCGACGGCGGCGGTATGTGGCGGCGAAAACAACCACCCACCGCCGACGCCAGCGCCAATTTGTCGTAACTAAAATCAAAACAGCATTAGCATTGATTCAAGTCGCTCGCAAATTGTCGATCGCAAACTTCAAGAGCTCTCGCAATTTATTTTCTTGTCAGCGACAACGCGCGCGTGGCCAGAAAAAACTTGCGAATACTTTGCACAACACAATATTTTGTTGCTTTCGTCGGAAAATGTGTGCAGCTATTTATACCCGTATCTTCCGAGAAAAGAGTGCGGAATGGAAACAATCTCAACAATTTGCCGTATGATTTGTTACGATTCAAAGCAGTCACGTCCAAAATTGCTGTATGTGTGGGTGTGTAGCAGTCAACCATTTCATGTTACCTTACACCAACGTCTTTGCGAAGTCATTGATCATAAACTCAAAATCACGTTGCATTCTTCAAGTGCATAATGATCTGTACTTATGTGATGCCTGACATGATTCAGTAAAGTGACAGAGGCTAGTAATTATTCAATAGTAATATTCGATAATAATCTTGCTGTTCCACCATGTAACCTCGGGACGGAAAGTAACCCAAAAAGGTACCCACAAGACAGTCTTTTGTCATCCCTCAACCTTTTTTTATGTAGGTATTGTAGCATATCCTGGTCACTGCACCACTTCTGTAGCATATCCTGGTCACGGCACCACTCTGTAGTGTAACCCTCTTTTCGATGTTGGCAGTGATCGTCGTTGTTTCTTCCCTTTCCCACGTCGTTAAATGAGGCTTGGAGTCCCGAAGACTGCCATTGTTTGTTGATCACTGAAAACGAAGTTTCTGTTTCATAATAACCTGTTGCTTTGATATTTAGTTTCTAAACCGTACACAGATTTGTTACTTACCTTTTCGGAATTTTGTATTTTCATTTATTTATCAATTTCTATTAAACTACAGCCTCACTGTGGATTTTTAAGTAAAATGTAAATGGTAATTGTTTGTTGACATCGGACCTAACCTCCAAACACACATTCGAACTGTCAGTTGTGACGGACATGTCACAGGACGCGAACCAAGTTTCGACAATTAGGGGAGCACGGGAGCCGTTTACGCACCTAACCAGGTTGGTGCGATAAATTCAACTTCAGGGGATCTTACGGCCTGGTTGGCGCCCTCAATAAATTGAAGTAAGTGTCCCCTCAGGAAAACATCAAACCCACGCCCGCTCTCCGACGCGAAGTAGCTACCGGGAGTGATGGTATTTCTTGGCTGGCTTTAGGCAGGGGTACCGTCACAAATACAAGCAAAATGAATGTTTATTGAAAATCAATCAGCAAAGTTCTTAAATGATTTTGTTTCTTTTCTCAAAACACCTCACATCAATAAATTGACAGTGCTAAAATGACAAAACATTAATGAAAAGCAACAAAACACAAACAAGAAAAATCATTACAGATTATTTAGACAATGCAGGAATTCACAACCATAAAATGAACACAAAAGCAGATTAACAAAACAAAACAAGAAATCATGAAACATGGCACACTGTCAATTTGATCGCAAAGGAAAAGTGACGTATTCGCTGACCGGCACATATGGGAAGAACACGTCAAAGAAACCCATCCGTATAGCCTGGTTGATAAGAAATGTTGCCACCATCTGCGGTCGTGTAGACACTTTATACAGGGTTCAGTAGAAAAAAAATTGTTGAAAAATCGTAAATCGTGAACCATAACCGGTGGACATATGTAAATCAGAATATTGATGACTGATTCCATGTCCATGGAGATGCTGCAAACAGTTTCGAAATATCTTGAGGCGTTTCCGAAATACTTTGGAAGAAGTGAAATTTCTTCAACTTTTTCTTTTTTCAATAAATCAATTGTTTTTGGATATATTGAGCTGCAACTTGATATTCCCGCAAACGAATATGTTTTAATGAAACGCGATGTGGAGCCATCGACAAAGCCTGCTAGATTCGAAACTAAGATCTCCAACTTTTTTTCCATCATGAGCGCCATCTTAAAATTGCCGTTCGTGAAATTGTTGAAAAAACAACAGGTAACGACTTTATTGGACACACACGATGTTTCATCATGAAAAACCAGGTACTCAATTGTGGCAATGACCTCTCCGCCCAAGAAACGTTATCAAGTTCGTTTTTCCTGTTTTTCCTCAACTTACGTGACAATCATGACCAAATCAAACTCTGGATCGAATGAATGTTTGCGATATTTCAATCAACATTGTTTTTCAACGTCAGTCACCAAATTTCATCATCATGAGTTGAGTGGTGTTCTTTTGGCAAACAGTTGAACAACAAGTTTGCTTGAATATTTGTGAAAAGGGCAAAACATGCAGGGTCACCTTCTGCCCTCAAACCAGATTGAAGAAAATATGTATCCAAAAGTGCTACCAACTGATACTGAAATGATTCGGAGGAATGTGCTCCGTAGTTTAAAGCCAAGCTCAAACTGATTGTTACATTTTAGTTTATTTAGTTCGCAGGAGGGACGTGAAAAGTGTTGCTACAGCTTATATTTGAAGCGTTTCTGGCAATATTCAACAAAAAACGTTTCAAATATTATTCTGTGGCAACACTTTCGACGTCCCTCCTGCCGAAGTAGCATGGGAAAATCCATTTCGGTTCAACTTGAAACTACAGCAGACATTCCTCCGAACTCTTTCAGTATCAATTGGTAGCATTTTTGGTAACAGATTTTCTTTAATCTGGTTTGAAGAGACGACGTGGACCTGCGGTTTTTGTTTTTTTTCACTGAATTCGAAGCAAACTTTTTGTTCAACTGTTTGCCAAAATAACACCACCTAGCTGATGAGGATGAAATTCAGTGACTGGCTGCACAAAGTAATGTGGATTATAATGTCGTCAACATCTAATCGATCCAAAGTTCCATTTGGTGATGGTTATCACCTACGTTGAGGGAAATCAAGAAAAACTAACTTAATAACGTTGCTTGGCCGAAGAGGTCATTGCTGCAATGCAGGAACTGGTTTTTCGTAATAAAATGAACGCGTGTGTCCAATTGAGTCGTTACCTGTTGTTTTTTCAACAATTTCACGAAGGGCAATTTGAAGATGGCGCTCACGATGGAAAAAAGTTGAAGATCTTAGTTTCGAATCTAGCAGGCTTTGTCGATGGCTTTACATCGCGTCCCATAAAAAACATATTTGTTTGCCGGAACATCAAGTTGCAGCTCAATATCTTCAGAAACAACTGATTTATTGAAAAAAGGAAAAAGGTGAAGAAATTCCACTTCTTCCAGCGTATTTCGAAAACGCCTCAAGATATTTCAAAACTGTTTGCAGCATCTTCATGGGCATGGAATCAGTCATCAATGTCCTGATTTACATACGTTCACCGGTTATGGCTCACGATTTACGATTTTTCGACAATTTTTTTTTACTGAACCCTGTATAAAAAGTCTGCACGCTTTCCGCAGATGGTGGCAACATTTCTTAAATCAAAGAGTGGGGTCTAGTGAACAAGTGTGCCAAATTTCGTCGCTTGTCTCTAAAATGCAAGGTGGGTCCCATACCGGGTGGGCCATAATAAACCGGAATACTTTTTTTTGCCAATAAAATTTTTATTCCCTTACCGATTTTAACAGGAATGGTACCAACGGAAAGCCAATAGACTAGGTCGTACACCACAAAAGTTAAAATGGCCGTCACTTCAAAATCAAGATGGCGGAAATGTTTGAATATACACCTTTTTTTGTTTTCGTTCTTTTTGTTCAAAAGTTATGAAAACTGTTAAAACAACAAGATAATCGAAAAGAATGGAGTTTTCCTCACAATTCAAGACCATTTCGAGTTTATTCGGCTTATTCGTTCTGGAGTTAAAGCTTAAATCAAAAAGGCTCACTCCACATGTTCTGATCAGAAATGATGGATTTAAATTTTGGTTTCCTGCCTCCCAAAATTTTGTTTTTCGGGGCCGATTCCGCAAAAATTGATGTCAATGGATACCCAATAATTACCTTAATGAGTTTGATGGACAATATCATGGCGATCAAAAGAACTTTTGTTGAATCGGCCCCAAAAACCAAAAAATTTGGGAGGCAGGAAACCAAAATTCAAATCCATCATTTCTGGTCAGAACATGTGAAGTAGGCTTTTTTTAATTTCGCTATAACTCCAAAACGGATGGACCGAATAAGCTTGGAATGGTCTTGAATTGTGAGGAAAGTTCCATTCTTTCCGATTACGATGTTGTTTTTACAGTTTCCGTAACATTTGAACAAAAAGAAAAAAACAAAAGAAGGTGTATGTTCAAACAATTCCGCCATCTTGAATTTTGAAGTGACGGCCATTTTGACTTTTGTGGTGTACGACCTTGTCCATTGACTTTCCGTTGGTACCTCGGTTGGTACCATTCCCGTCAAAATCGGTCAAGGAATAAAAATTTTATAGGCAGGAAACCAAAATTTAAAACCATCATTTCTGGTCAGAACATATTGTGAAGTAGGCCTTTTTTAATTTCGCTATGACTCCAGAACGAATGGACCAAATAAGCTCGAAATGGTCTTGAATTGTGAGAAAAACTCCATTCTTTCCGATTATTTTGTTGTTTTCATAGTTTCCATAACTTTTGAACAAAAAGAACGAAAACAAAAGAAAGTGTATATTCAAACACTTCCGCCATCTTGAATTTTGAAGTGACGGCCATTTTGACTCTTGTGATGTACGACCTAGTCTATTGGCTTTCCGTTGGTATCATTCCCGTCAAAATCGGTCAGGGAATAAAAATTTTATAGGCAAAAAAAAGTATTTCAGTTTATTATGGCCCACCCGGTATATGTAGCTTAACGTCCGGACTACGACCCGGAGACGTAACAATCCCAGGGGGATCGGCCTTAGGATCCATCTCACAACTTCTTAGGCCCGAATTTGGCTCGGGCATAAAGAAGGATATTATTACACTTTTCGGAAATGAAGCACTTCTTTCACTCTTTCTGAAGAAAGAATAATACAGGTGTCGAGACGGTATGTATTTATATCTAAAAAAAGTAAGTGTGGGAATGATACGAAGAGTCTTTTTTGAGGGATACGTTGACGTTTCAAGCTTTTGCAGGTGTTTCTGTTATTGCCAGTAAGTAATACTTCCCGATTGCGATATATTTTGCTGGGATTTTTATCGCTCTAGAAGAGTCCAGCAGCTTACGATGAGTCCAGCAGCTTACGATGAGTCCAGCAGGCGTTTGATTGTTGTTCCTCCACCAGTTGTGGTGCGGGTTCGTCGCTTTCTTTTGTATTGGAGTCTCCAGCGAATATGGTGGTAACAATAACCTGAACGACTGTTTTTTCATATAGATGAGATAAAAATACTTATAAACTTCAGAAGCTCGTGGTTCGAAATTATGAAAACAGGATACTTAATATAAGAAGTAGTATGTATAAATAGCGAAAGAGCGACTACATACGTTTTGGAAAAGTGTAGTCTTTCGAAACCATGAGCGAATCCCGATAGACTCAATAATGGAGTATTATACTAACAAAAAATTTTGATTGAAATGGAAACTACTTTGAAAAATAATTGAGCCGTGTTTTTTCATTCAGTCAAAAACCGTACCGTTTGGGCGCAATAAATAAATAGCATCAACTAGTTCTGACGTCACGGCGAGTCACCGCCTATACTGCCTGTGTAAATGACGTCAGAAATAGGCTGAATAAAGAAATTTCGTTTATTTATTGCGACCAAACAATACGATTTTTGGCTGAATAAAAAAATACAGGTCAGTTATTTTCCAATATAGTTTCTGATTCCATCGAAAAAAAAGAAACATTTTCAAAAGTATAATACTCCATTCTACACGATACTACGTACTGTGTTTTCATTCAAAAATTACTGAAAGATGTTATGTTCCTTCACTTTAAGCCTTTTTGTGCCATACCTACTGTGTATTCAGGTGAACTCATAGTCTCTTAAAACCATTCTGATATCCAAATGATATGCCACACGATGATGTGGTCTGATCGAGGGTTTATATTAACTATTGTCTAGCAAAAAAGCGGCAAGGACAAATTTGCGAAAGCGTAGTCTTTCAAAACCACCACCAAATTTTTATAGTCTCTTTACTTCTATCGACTTTTTTTTCAGTTTTCTGCAAAGTTATGGAACTTGTTATATTTTTCCCAATTTTAGAAGCTTCTTTTCTTCTAATTGAAGCTTTTCTGCACCAGAGTAGTGATTTAGGTATTTTATAGTCTTTAACAAGGCCAAGAGCACAGAAAAAATCTTCAAAACCATATCAAGGCTAAGGTGGTCCTTGGCTCAGCTCCAATTTGTCCCATGGCAATCTAGTCGAGTGGCTCCATCGAGCTTTGAAGACGCTAAGCAGCTTTTTGAACCTTGTTAGCATTTCTATGGTTCCTTATTTTTTCTTTGCTTGATCTTTTAGCTTCCCGCATACTAACAGGATCAATGATAATTTCCGCTTCATAGCGGTTTTTCACTGAATTGCATTTTGAGGGACTTTCCCAAGTCTATAAAAACTTTACTGAGCCTCAAGTCCCCTCTTTTTTCCTCACAAATATCTCGCGACAGTCCTCTATTTAGTGGCTTCTATGTAGCTTACAAGACAGTACAGTCTCACTCAACCATAAGCAAAATTGAAGTTTCTTTACTTTTTTTTAATCCTGAATGTTTTACCTCAATGTACATTTATTTTGATGATTGGCATAAGATTTCCTTGAACATAGTTGATGATACTTTATTGATTTTGTAAAATTGTAAAGATTTCTTGGGGGGTATTTTTGCGTTAAGTCTCTGAAAACCAAGGACAATAGTTTTTGAAATTCATCAGTTGGTTTTCTAGTAGCCTTTTCCGCTTGCTACCCTTCAATGTCTATTGACATCTTCTTTGTCTACCAGAAACTCGAGAAATGTGATCTGGTGGGTAGGTACATGTTTTTGTAAAAACCACCAAAATATTTATAGATTAATTATTGTGCTTAGTTTCTCTAAGTCATCTGCGGAATATATTAGTCTCTTCACTTCTCTCTTAACTGTGTCGGTCCATTACTACAGAAATTTTCATCACCTTTGAGTTTGAAGCTTCCTTTTGAAATGCTGCATCTTTGGGCTATTTCTTAGCCTCTCAAAACCATCAGTGAGCTTCAAAGAGATCCTTCGTCTTGCCTAAATGGATCTTCTTCTGGTAATTTATGTTTGCTTCTTTTATTGAGCTGGTCTGCTGCTTCTAATATCTTCATTTAGACTTCACTATGGAATATTTTTGTATATTCTCTCCAAACTGTCAGCAAAACAACGGCTTCTTCACTTTTTCCTTCATAATGACGCTTTTCCAGCTATCGATAAGGATTTGAAGTATCCCCAAGCAAAAAGCCTTATTGTACCCTGCGTGAGGCCATTCGTAGATTCCTAAAACCATGGAAAAGGTTGAAGTAGTTTCTTTACATTTCGTAATGTGTCTTTTGCCTGTAGTTGCTCATCACTTTCTGATGATAATTCTGCTATTGCCCAAGATTTCATGGAACTTCAATTTATCTGTAGTATTTTTGTGATTTTCAAGAACTTCACTGCAGAATGTTTGTGCTCAGTCTCTCAAAACCATCTATAGTCGTCGCGGTACGGGCCTAAAATCGTCCAAGTTCTGCACTTCTAACGATTTCGATTATTTTCGGCACAGATGATCATTGGACCTATTCAAGCGTTTTGACCCGCAGCACCACCAAATTTGCCCCTCAGGAACGGAGGGGTGGGGGTATCTTCAGAATTTGAAGCTCCAGGTCTGGTATGGTCCAATGAAGACCCACAAAGGCAAGTGAGTAGTCATTTTCGAATGATTTTCATTCGCCGATATCGATTCTCACGTGAAAAATAAGTTGCGCAGTCATTTGACAAAGATAATTGGTAATAATAAGAGATAAAGATGAAATCAAGTGGTCATTTACTGAACTCTGTAGGAACTTGTTTTTTTGTAATAAATACATGAAACTTGGTAGGGCTGTTCATTATTACTTACTTTCCAAATATGGCGGGAGCACCACGCGTTCCGACGCATGACGTCGCGACGCAATGTCAAAAAACATAGTGGTCGTCATTTCCAAAATAGTCGATATATTATCATAGTTATTTGATTTCTTTCATCAAATCATATGCTTTCGAGATTCAATAACATATTTCTGTCGACTTGGGGAAACGATGGGCTACCAGTGGTAAGTCAGGTGTCTGCTAGAGGGAGCTGTGAGGTTTCTTTACCCCCAAATTTCCACGGTCAACATCTTCGGATAAAACTCTTTTTAAGTTTGTCCATACGAATAATTATGTCATCTGGTCAACATTCTCCATGTTTCGTCCTTCTAAGGACTCCTCAGTACGGTTCAAACAGATTTCGCAACCGCGCGAGATCATTCAGACTACCTAGTAAACTAACCGACTCTGGAATACCGTTTTGTTTGAAATGGGTAAAAAAGGAATAAATGCAATTTCTGTGATTCTAGTGTTAGGGTATGAATAAAGTCTCGGAGATGAATGAAGTAAATACGTCTGAAAAAAGCACCAATATCAAAAACTTGAATTCTTGAATTCGATTCCCGGCACAGTGCTTTGTGCTATAGAAACAAAGTTTCTCAGCTTGTGATATTTGGGAATCAAATTCAGCAAACTCCTATGACATAAGAAATGCCGATAAGGATAAAAACAACAAATAAACAAACAATAATGGTTGTTTGATACGGTCTTACACACAGCGATTTATTTTTTTCAGTACGGTGGCATCGATATTAACAGGCGATTAATCGTTATAATAATTTATAGTTTAGTTTGTGAGAGTTCTGTAACCGAGTATGCACCTAATATGGTACAACATTAAAGATCACTTTTTTCCAGTAATCAAAAGTACCTTTCTGAGTGCCTTTCATTTGATCGCTGGATCTGTATAAACATACTGAGGAGTCCCTAGAAGGACGAAGCACGAGAAATGTTAACCAGATAACATATTCGTATGCACAGACTTCAAAATAGTTAGTTTTATTCTCGGTTTTATCTGAAGATGTTGACCGCGGAAATTTGGGGGTGAAGAAACCTCACAGTTCCCCTTACAGGCACCTGGTTTACCACTGGTAGCCCACCGTTTCCTCAAATCGACAGAAATATGTTATTGAATCTTGAAAGCATATGGCTTGATGGAAGAAATCAAAGAAATTATAATATTCCTATCGACTGTTCTGGAAATGGTGACCACTGTTCTTTGATATTCCGTCGCGACGTAATCCGTCGGAACGCGTGGTGCTCCCTCCATATTTGGGAAGTAAGTAATAATGAAGAGTCACACCAAGTTCCATGTATTTATCACAAAAAACAAGTTCCCACAGAGCTCAATAGATGACCACTTGATTTCATCTTTATCTCTTATTATTACCAATTATCTTCGTCAAATGATTGCGCAACTCATTTTTCACGTCAGAATCGACATCAGCGGATGAACATCATTCGAAAATAACTACTCACTTGCCTTTGTCTGTCTTCATTGGACCATACTAGACCTGGAGCTTCAAATTCTGAAGATACCCCCACCCCTCCATTCCTGAGATGCAAATTTGGTGGTGCTGCGGGTCAAAACGCTTGAATAGGTCCAATGATCATCTGTGCCGGAAATAATCGAAATCGTTAGAAGTGCAGAATAATTTGGTGTACCGCTAGGACTACTATAAACCGTAAGTGTTTTCAAACTTGTATATGCCACCCTGTATAAGGATAAGGACGACGGAGAGGATGAGTACGGAAAGGAGTATAAGCAGGACAAAAAGAATCAGGGCAAGTGGGAGATGAAGAGGATGAGAAGAAAAAGAAACAAATGAGAATGAGTAGGGATACACGGAAAAGATGTTTAAGGAGAATGAGGAATAAGGAGGACAGGGAAAACAATAAGGAAGAAAGAACAACTAGGATAAAAAGAGTAACGAAGAAAGCCGGGATAAGAAGGATAAAAAGGATAGAGAATCGGGAGGATGAGAAGGATAGTTATACGATAAAGAAAATATAAGTAAGGTGAAAAACAAGGAGGATGAGGAAGATGAGAAAACAAAGAGGACAGCAAAGATAAGAAAAATAGAGATGACGTGGCTAGCAAAAATAACGAGGATAAGGGGTTTATGAAGACTAGAAGAGAAGAGAAAATAGGGAGGATGGAGAAGTTGAGGAGATTGATGATGAAAAGGCACTCTACATCAGACGTTAGTTAGATAAAAGTCACTTTGCTAGACTGTTGAACTGGAAAATTCACTTCTGATTTTCAACTAATTTTATTTGAGCAGCTTCTCTGAAACAGATGCCCTGAGCCCATCTACCTGTTTACTAACCCAATTAGCGCCATTTCGCTTAATGGCAATTAAAAAACCGCAAATTTGCGCTTCTCCCAAATACGCTGCCCACCACAAACGAACCTGTTATTGACACTTTTTTATCGCATCCCATAAATTTCTTCCTCTCGCCCTCTCCTCTCTCCCTCCCGCCTGCACAACCATAATTCCATTCCCTCCAATCACAACAGGCATACACAGCCATTCGATAATGCCTAGGTATCCAGAAAAAAAATGCGTTGAATTTTTACAAATCCCAAATTTCTCTTGAAACTTGCGCGATGCTCAATTTACGTGAAAGGGTTAGCGCTTTTTAATTAAGCAGCAGCAGCAGCAGCAGCACAAGGCCCGGGCGCAGCCAGCCCTCCCCCTCCCCCCCCACCCCCCCCGTTCTCTTGAAATAATCTAATTAATGCTTGTTTGCTCTTGTTCTCTCTTTCTCACTAATTATACCTAATAAAATAATTGCTTATGCTCAATCAAACGCTACGGCTCAGCGAATTTCAAAAAGGCACCAAAGGTCTCCCTTTTTCCTCCCTCCGCTTTCCATTTCCCTCTTCCTCATATCAAGCTAGCCGCATATTACGCGAACCGTTTTGTATATAAGCGCTTATCATGAAAATAAAAATAACGGTGTACATGAAACGCACAGAAAGCGGCCGGAGCGAAAATAAAAGGTGTGCGTACGTGCCAAACGAGCGTTGTAATTTTTCAAAAAATCTACATTTCAATTAATTCCGCCCGCTCGCGAATAATTTCCATCAATTTGAATAATAACAATTCCATCCCCTTTGTGTTTTTTTCCATGGAATTATCATTAAGGCGCGCTTGCGATATTAATTGCTTCCGCGGCGGATTATCCTTTAAGATGATAACTTTTCTCGCTTTTTTGGCGGTACAATTTCTTGAAGATTCAGAGGCGATCGGTGCCCTACATTGCCCTTTCGAAAAGCCGGAAGGGCGTTGTTTCGTCGAAGGAGACGAGGAGTTTGTTCAGACGTTCCTACGACTTTGATATTTTCTCACTGAACTGTATATGCTTTCACTCGACCTTGATGTTCCTC
The DNA here is from genome assembly GCA_949128115.1 of Anaspis maculata. Lineage (NCBI taxonomy): Eukaryota > Metazoa > Arthropoda > Insecta > Coleoptera > Scraptiidae > Anaspis > Anaspis maculata. The sequence continues at coordinate 72,908,136 of OX421966.1, forward strand.
CACTGAAATGTCAAAACAAACGTCAAAACTGGAAGAGGAGCAGAGTTCAGTAGATTGAAAAGATGTCACCGGAAACGATTTTACATAGAGCTCAGTTTTAACGACACAAAAACAGGTCGTCGATGGCGCACAGCATATAATTTGGTCTAGGAAATTCAAAAACAGTTTGCCGGGGGTTCTAGTTGCCACCGGATCTAGGAAAAAACGTCCCCCGCAAAACGTCCTCAGGAAAAATGTTCCCCACAGTACGTCCCGTGGAAATAACGTCCCCGGGAAAAAAAGTCCCAAGAAAAAGACGTCCCAGGGAAAATACATCCCCAGGAAAATACGTCCTCGGGAAAAAAAGTCCCCCGGAAGAAACGTCCTTTGAAAAATACGTCTCCCTTCTGGATTACTCTGGATATTCACTCTGATGAGCTTCTTTGTGTCGCCATATCACTTCCGAAACTCCAATGGAGACTGTCTCTTGTGTCTTTTATGCGTGTGCTCCTCAGGGCTTTGAGCGATATCGAAGACACAAGGGAGCCCAGTGAAGTTTCATAGCTTGACATAACATGAAGGCGAAAGAGGGGCTTCTGGTACTCTGGAAGCCAATAAAAGGCTAAGTGAGCTAGTTAGAACTCCATACTATACTTGAGGATACGAGGGGGTCCGATAGGGCGCCGAGTATCACATTAAGGCGCACAAGGTGCTTACTTCGGTGCTTACTTATGCTCCGGAAGTCTCGGAAAGATGCAAGGGAGCTCAGCAGGGCTTCAGAAGACGTTGAAGGAACAAGGGGGCCAGAAGGAACCATGTGTAGCACAAGAAGACACCAGACAGGAGCTTACTGGAAATCTGAGAGTCTGTAAAAAGCACAAGGGGGCTAATAAGAACTCCAAACTACACTTTCGTACACATGGGGGCCCAATAGGACTCTGTGTGTCTCATGAAGGTACAAGAGATTCACATCAAGGTTTCCAAGTCTGGAGGCTTACTGAAACTCTGAATGCCACAAAAAAAACACAGGTGGCTCATTAGGGCCCCAAACGACACATGAGGACACAAGGGGGCCCAATAGAGAATCAAATGCTACGAAAAAATGCAAGACAGTGATGCTTCAAACGATACTGAAGACACAAGGAGGCCCATTGGAGCTTCACATAACAATGAAGGAGAAAAATGGGGCTTACTGGTATTCCAGAAGCCAATAAAAACATAAGTGGCATAAGGCTCCATCTCGAGCTCTGAACTGCACTTGAGGACACAAGGAGACCCGATAGGGCTCCGAACATCACATCAAAACACAAGGCGCTCACTCATATGCTACGAAAGTGTCGGAAAGATGTAAGGGGGCTCAGAAGGGCTTCAAAAGACATTGGAGAAATAAGGGGCCTAATGGAGTTCCGGATAACAGGTAGGCAGCAGGGGGCTTACTGGGATTCTGATAGCCATGAAAAAATATAAGGGGGCTAACTAGGGTTCTTAACTACACTTCAGACACAAGGGGCCCGCTATAGCTCCGAAAGCCATAGAAAAAATATATAGGAGGCCCAATGGAGCTATATAAGGGGGGAGGGGTGAAGGGGGGTTACTGGAATTTTGATAGTCATAAAAAACATGATGGGGCTCATCGGGGCTCCAAATTATACTTGAAAATACAAAGAGGATTCAATTTGGGGCCGAATATCACATGAAGGCACAGGGGGCTTACTAGTGCTCGGGAAGCCTTCGGAAAAGTGCAAAGGGGCTCAACAGAGCTTTGAACGGTTTGAAAACACAAGGGGGCCCAATGGAGCTCTGTGTAACAAAATAACTTAAAATTGGACTTACCTGTACCTATTCCGAAAGCCATGAAAAAACATAATAGGGCACAACAGGGCTCCAACTACACTTGAAGACACAATGGAGGCCCAACAGGGCTCTCAACATGTGACATGATAGCACACCACTGCTTGGCATTCTATATTTATATCTGAATATATATTCTATGATCTATCATCTATATGTTTGCCCGGGACATTATTGGAGGGGATATTATTGACGGGGATATTTTTGGCCTGGAATATTTTGTCGCGGGGATATTTTCGGCTGGAATATTAATTCCGGGATGTTTTTGGCTGGGATATTTTGTCGCCGCACCAGCTCAGCTGTGCCTTTCCAGGTTTCTCAGAGCCCTATTAGGCCGCTCTGTGTCTTTATGTGTCACTTGTAGCCCTGTTTATCGTCTTTTTAACCCGTTTTTGTTTCGAAGCTCTAGTCAGCTCATGTGTGTCTTCATGTGTTAACTGGAGCCTTGTAGGCCCCCTTGTGCACTTGAAGTGTCATTTGGAGCCCCAGTGAGCCCCATCAGTCTTTCTTGCGATATCCACAACCCTATTCTCTCTTGGTCTACATTGTAGTGGTTTAGGCCCTGCTGAGCACCCTTGTGTCTTCTAATGTCATTTGGAGCCCCATTAAGCCCCTCATGCCTTTTTGCGTTATTCGAAGCCCTATCTAGCCTTGTGTCTACATTGTGGCGATTTGAGACCTGCTGGCCCCTTTGTATCTTGAAGTATCGTTGATGGCCCTAGTGAGCTCTGCCAGGTCTTCTTGTGACATTCAGAGCCCTATCTGATCCTCCCTTGTGTCTACATTGTAGGATTCCAAGTCTTGCTGAGCCCCCTTGTGTCTTGAAGTGTCCTTTAGAGCCCCAATAAGCCCGGTCATGCACAGGCGCAATGCTTGCGAAGAACTGTCCAGGAAGAATTGTCCGGGAAGAATTGTCTGGGCGAAGAATTGTCCTAGCACCTTTGATTAATTGTCCTGTCGTCAATTTGTTATCATTATTATTATTATTATTATTATTATTGAATGTCTTTATTCAAATATACAATTCAAATTCAATTTGTCTCGTCGGTAAGTTTTCTGGTCGACGAGTTGTCCTGTCGACAAGTTGTCCTGTCGGCGGATTGTCCTGTCAAAGAGTTGTCTTGTTAATGAGTTATTCTATCGGCGAGTTGTCTTGTCAAATGAGTTACCTGTCGGCGAGTTGCCTTGTCGATGAGTTGGGTGTCGGCAAGTTATCCTGTCGATGAGTTTAGTGTCGACGAGTTGTCCCACTCCCATCATGGATATCAGTTCAGGCTACTCAAAACAAGTCGTCTATATTGACTTGAGGGCAAGTTCATGTTGAACTACTCGAAAACGGGTCGCCGGAGATGACTTTAGCCTTGATTCCCTATAACCGGAAGAGTCTTCTTCTTGTAGTAGTCTTGCAACTCACATCATAAAGTTCAATTAGGAGGATTGGAAAATACAGGTCGCTGATGGCGACTTGCCTTAAACTCTAATCTCAAGAACTCAGAATTTTCTTTCTCCCAATATTCTTTTTTGAGAACCTCAAAATAGGTTCCCGAAGGCAACTTGGCATAGAGTTTAGATCAATAGACTCAAAAACAGATCGCCGGAAGCAGCTAAGTCCAAAAATCTAGCTGAAGGACTCAAAAACTATTTGTCGGGAGCGTTTTAAACTCGAAAATAGGTCACTTGTATCACAAGTGATCAAGTACTTGATTCAATGTGAAACCTTGAACCAGGTCACATGGGCACTTTATTGAAGATTATGGTTTGGAGAGTTTGAAAAAGATCGTCAAAGGTGACTTAAGAGCAAGTTTCAGTTTAGAGACTCAAAAGCAGGTCGCCGAAGTGAACTTGAGCCTAGATGTAGCTCAGCTGAACTCAAAAACATGTCAGCGAAAGTGGCCAAGTTCAAAACTGAGAAACGGGGGGGATGAGGACTCAAGATCAAGTTTCTTTGAGCGTTTTAGCTCAGTTTTCAATCTCAAGAACTCAAAAACAAGTCACTTTTGGTGTTAACCTTGAAGAAGTTATCGGAGGACTCAAAAATAGGTCGCTGTGGACAACTGCGTAGCACTTAGCTCAGGAAACTCGAAAACAGGTCGCCGAATGCGTTAAAGCTTGGTCATTGAACCTCAAAAACTCAAACAACAGGTCCTTTACCGTGTTTCAAATAGGGAGACTTGATAATAGGTCGCCAAAGCCGACTTACAATAGCCCTCAGCTAGAATCACTGAAGAACAGGCCACCGGAAGTGAGTTGGAACTTGGTTACATTTGAAAACCTCAAATCAGGTCACCTGTGGCGATTTAACCATAGATTGCAGTTTGATGAACCCAAAATAGGTCGTCAAGAGTGACTTAGGAGCCAGTTTATGTTCAAAGACTCAAAAACAGGTCACCGGAAGTTACTTGAGCCTGTATAAAGTTCAAGTGGACTCAAAAACAAGTCACCGAAGGTGATCAAGTCTAAAATTTATAGTAGAAATAAAAGACTCGGGAACAAGGTGCCAAAAGCGTTTCACTGTAGCCTTCAATATCATGAACTCAACAGTAGGTCTATGAATACGTTGGTAAAGATGTTTTAGTATACTTTTTGAAGATCTAGAAGCAAGTTTGATCTTAAAGACTCAAAAACAGGCCGTCGAGTATGAATTAAGAGCTAATTCAAGTCAAAAAAGAAAGCCAAAAGCGACTCAGCATGGATCTCGCTCTGCATGACTCAAAAACAGGTCGCCAAAGACAACTTGAGGTAGACTCATTATGTTGTTAGTAACGAAATGCAATTCAGCATAGGGTTTAGTTTGGAGAGCACAAGAACTGGGTTCCGTAGGCGACCTAGCATGAAACTCAGTTCCACATGCCATCGAAGGTGAGTTGGAACTTGGTTACAATTGAAAACCCCAAACCAGGTCGCCTGTGGCGACCCTCCATAGATTTCAGTTTTAAGAACTCAAAAGAGGTCGTCAAGAGTGACTAAGAAGCAAGTTTGAGTTCCAAGACTCAGAAACAGGTCACCGGAAGTGATTTGAGCCTGGATGAAGTTCAAGTGGACTCAAAAACATGTCACCGAAGTTGATGAAGTCTAAAATTTATAGTAGAAATGAAAAACTCGGGAACAAGGTGCCAAAAGCGTTTCACTGTAGCCTTCAATATCATGAACTCAACAGTAGGTCTATAATCACGTTGCTGGAGATGTTTTAGTATACTTTTTGAAGATCTAGAAGCAAGTTTGATCTTGAAGACTCAAAAACAGGCCGTCGAGTATGAATTAAGAACTAATCCAAGTCAAAGATGGAAGCCGAAAGCGACTCAGCATGGATGTCGCTCTGCATGACTCAAAAATAGGTCGCCAAAGACAACTTGAGGTAGACTTATTATGTTTTTAGTAACGAAATGCAATTTTGCAGGGTTTAGTTTGGAAAGCACAAGAACTGGGTTCCGTAGGCGACCTAGCATGAAACTCAGTTCCACTTGGTTTCATACTCAAAAACAGTCCGCCCAGGGCAACTCAACATAGATCCAGTTTGAACGAAATACTAAACAAGTCGTCAAAATGGCTGAAGAGCGAATCAAGCTTCAAAAACTTTCAAAGGGGGCTCGAACAAAGGTCAACTGAGACGTTTTGAAAAAGGGCTTCTTGAAAGTCTGAAAAACGGGTTCAAGTATGAAATTTGGTTTGGAGGATTAAAAAATAGGTCATCTTGGCTACTCGAGAAGGAGTTGAATTTGAAATCTGAATTTGAAAATACCAAAGAAGTCTTGTTGTAGAAGTCCTGAAATTTATATTGTATAGAGTTCAATTTGGAGGATTAAAGAAAAAAGGTTATTCATCATATGTATTCGATTTGGAGGACTCAACAACCGGTTGCCTGAAGCAACTTAGCATGAAGCTTGAATCAGAGGGCTCAAGAACAGGTCACTGAGAACGGACAAGTTTGATGTTCCAGCTCTCAAAAACAAGTTGCCGGCACCTTTCCAGCGTAGCCTACAATTTCAAAAATTTGAATACTAGTCATTCCTAGTGCTCAGTTTGGGAGACTCAGAAAAAGATCGCCGAAGACAACTTAGCTTGAAACTTGAGATTAGTAGATCCGACAACAGGTCGGCGAAAGTGTTTTAGGATAGTTTTTGGTATCTAGGACTCAAAAACAGGTCGCTCCCAGTGACTGGATTGGGGAACCTGAAGGTCAATTCTATTGTTTGAATTGGGGTACCTGCAAATAGGTCGCCAAAGCTGATTTAGTACAGTTCACAGTTTGAAAGACTAAAGAACAGCTAAGCGAACACTACTGATGACAAAAGTTATTTCTAAATCCTGAAACCAGGTCCTTTAAGGTTAGTCAATATAGATTTCAGTTTGAGGGACTTGAAACAGGCTGTCGAAAGACTTGAGCGCAAATTCAAGTTGAAAGACTCAAAAACAGGTCGCTAAACTTCATTCTAAATATTGTTTAGGTGAACTTGAAAAACAAGTAACCGAAGTTGACTATGTAGGTATACAACCTAACTTCGAGAGCTTGCTATAGAAAACAAAAATCGCCATAGGCTGCTTGGAGTTCGATCAGGTGGACTCAAAAACATGTCACCGAAGGCAACTATGTATTTGGCTTATTCCAGGAGAACTCAATAAAAAAAATGTTCCTCTGATTCCAGGAGACTCCGAGATGGTACCTAGAAACAACCTAGGTTGTAGTTCGATTCGCTTAACGACAAGTCGTCAAAGGTGGTTTAAAGAAGAGTTTGATTTGTGAGACTCAAAAACAGGTCGCTTAAGGCAACTTGGGATGGAACTCAATTCGTTAGACTCAAAAGCTGTCCGCCAAATGCAATCGATCATCAGGCTGTAGGAAGCTCAAAAAAAGGTCTCCGACTCTTCGTAGGCGACTAAGCGTAAAATTCAGTTCCACTGGGATTTAGACTCGAAAGCAGGTCGCTCAAGATGATTCAGAATGGTCTTTCGAGACTCAAGAACAAATCGCGAATAAGTGTGATAACGTTTACATTGAAAACCTCTTGATCAAATCGTCAGAGACAACTGAGATTGCAGTTAAATCTGTAGAAGTGAAGAAGGGGTCGCTGAGAGCGACTGAGTGAAAAATTCAGTTAGAAAGACTAAAGTTCAGGTCGTCAAAAGCGACTTGAGCTTTTTTCAAAAGACTCAAAAACATGTCACGTGCGGGGTTCTATTTGAAAGACTCAGAAACAGGTCGCAGAAAGAGATTTGATATGAAATTCAGTTTGGAGTATGCAAAAGCAGGTCACTGAAGGCATCGCAAAATTTCCATTAGATAAATCAAAAACAGTTCGCTGAAGAAGATTTACCATGAAACTTAACTCTGGAAGACTCAATAACAGGTCCCCGAATACCACTTGGGAGTTTGAATCAAAGGACTCAAAAACCGGTCTCAGGTTCAAGTTTACTTTAAGGACTGGAAGAAAAAAATAAGTAATCTATTGAAACTTCGGGCATGATATTTGGAAGACTCAAGAACAGGTCAAGAAAGACGACCAAGTGGAAATGTCATGATATTATTGAATGAATGAATATTTTTCTCGTTATCGGCCTTTTTTTGTCATATAGAAGTTTGCTCCCTCCATTAATCAGTTTTACAAACTCAGAAAAGTACAAATTTCGGACAGAACAACATCCAGACTTTTCACCGGGAATTGAACCTGGGACTTCCGCTCACAGGCAGCCACTCGATCGCCTGCGCCACGGGAGTGAAAAAGTGAAATGGTGTGTGAAAATGAGAAATACAAGTGAAAATATAGTCTGCTGAGTTGCCAAAGACAACCGAATTCGGTACTGGGGATTCTAAACCCTGGAACAGGTCGTTAAAATCAACCTACTGTACAGTTTTGTTTTGAATACTTGAAAACAGGTCTCTGAATTCAACCTAGGGTGGAATTCAGTCGTTAAGATTCCAAGCAAATCGCCAAAAGATGTTTTTTATAAAACAAAATTTTTTGGGGTCAGCGACAGCCGAATACGACCCAGTACTTAGGTGGATACAAATCCAAGTTTTAAGGGCGCAAAGACAACTTGTCGAAGGGGAAAAGGAAAACAAGATGCATCGTAATCTGTAACTTTCAAACAGATCCTGTTTGGTAAAAGTAAATTTACGATCACTAGTTTTAGTTTCGAAAGCTACTAATAACTTTTATACAACCACATCCACAAGATTATCACGCTAGATAAACCGGGAGAAATTGGAAAACCGAAAGAAATAAGGAAACTAACGCCACCAACACCGTTCCCCTTCAACCCACCGCCTGCTGCTGGCTTCTTCCAGCTCTGAAAACTCACACTTTAATCTCCTCCAGAGACCTTCAAAAGCTTTGACATCGCCGCCGCCGCCGCCGCCGCCGCCTGGAAGCCATGCCCAACGTCTCTCGTCTGGATGAGAAGCAAGCGCGTCGAGAAAAACCAGACGAAGTGGAAAAAGTCGACAGAGAGATGTGTAGTACAATAGATTTTATGCATTTTCCGTATAATTAAAAATCTTCCATCAGAGCCGGGCGCTTCATTAAAATTTTAATTGAACCTCCTACACAGCCACCGCGCCGCGACGCCCGACCACTTGAGGAAAGCCAAAAAAAATGAAATTGAGATTGAATATAATTATTCCATCAATTATACTTACTTAGTGAGAGGAATACTCATCGTGGGTATCATATCCAATCAGTTTAGTTTCGCTGAGGCCATGGTTGAACTTATAGCAAAATTGATGCAAAAAAATCAACTCACTCACAAATTGAGAGCAGAAAACTAGATTTACTTTGACTTTGGTGAGACCGAGGACATTTCTGCATTCAATTAGACTGGCTTTTACCGAAAGGGTGAGTTGGAGGCCAAGGCGCCCTCTTTTGGTGCGGCGCTGAGTTACGGTTCTAGAAGATCGGATCTTATTGACGTATACGATACCGAACCTGGAATGAACGTTTTGAAAGTCACTTGAAACCAAGAATGTGAATTGTAGTTTCCCAATTTGTGAGCTACATTAATTACTGTAGGATTTTTAGGGATTTCTGGAATTTTCTATGGCATTTTGAGGAATTCCTACGACAATTCTAAAAATTTGAATATTTTTTGAAAATTACCCATAGTTTCCAAGAATTCCAATTTCCTAATGATTTTACGGTTTCTAGGGTGGGATTTCTAGAGATTCTACGAGATTTCTAAAAACTACTGGAGATTTTTCAGGACAGGATATGACCGATTACCGGGATGACCTAGGGTTTTGACCGATTCGTATGAGATTTTAAAATTTTTCAACGATTTCTGAGAGTTTCTATGAATTTTTAAAAATTTCTACGGGGTTTTCAAGAATGCCTACAAGATTTTGTGAGAATTTTTTTTTTGAAATGGTGAGAATTCGTGAGAATTTCTATAGATTTCTCAATTATCTCTACAGGATTTCTATGAATTAATAAAATTTGAATTACATTTCTAGGGATTCCTGAAGATTTATACGAGATTTCCAAAGAGATTTCAGAGATATCTAAAGATTCCTTCAGGATTACTAAAGATATTTACGAGATTTTCAAGAATTCCTGGGAGATTTCCTAGGGATCTCTGCAGATTCCTAAAAGGTATCTGAAGATTCTTGAAAAATCGATTTGTATTTCTAAGGATTTCTGAAGCTTTTCTAAGAAATTTGTAGGGATTTCTGAGCATTTCTGGGACATTTTACGTATTTTTAAATTTTTCTCGGGGTTGCTGTACAGGAAGTCTATGGATCTCTGAAAATGTGTGAGAAGTTCTGAGATTGAAGATGTGTATGTAATTTCCGAGATAATTTCTATTGTGTTCAAGATTTCTACGGACAGAATGAGGATTTGTATAAAATTGCTAGGGTTCTCAAGGTTTCTATAGAATTTTTGGAAACTTCTGGAATTTTATACAAGATTTCCATAGATTTCAGGAGATTCCAGAGAGTTCTTGAAAGTTCTACAAGATTCTTTTGCATTCCTAAAGATTTCCACGGTTTATTTTATATTTCTGAGTATTTCTACAAGATTCTTGAGAGATAACCTCTAGAGACTCCTACGAGATTTCCGAAGATTTTTCTCCAACTTTAACCTTCATTCTTCTCCTTTTCGACTGAGTTCACTTCCAATGATCTAGGGATTTTTTAAGATTTTCACAAGGTTGTTTGAAAATCTCTAGGACATTTCTAAGGATTTTTGAAGATTCTTGCGGGATCTTTTTGAAAACTACTCAATATTTCTGACAATTTTCATTGATTTTAGCAGAGTTCCACGGGATTCCAGAAATTCACAAGAAATTTCTCAATTACTTGTGAGGGAATTCCTCAAACTTTTGAAGATTTCTCAAGATTTCCACGAAATTTCAAGGAATTCATGGAAATTTCTATGAAATTTCTAGAAATTTCTGGAGAATTCCACGAGTATTTTGGGAAGTTTTCAGGAATTTCCAAAAATTTCTACATAATTCCCAAAGGTGTTGACGAGATTTTTGAGCATTCTTGTGATAACTTCAAAGAATTTCCAAAGATTTCTACAAGAAATCCAAGAATTCCCAAGAATTCGCATAGAATTTCACGGATTCCTGAATGTTTCCACGGAATTTCCAAAGATGTCTAGGGATTTCTACAAGATCTCTGAGGTTTTCTTAAGATTTTTACAGGGTGTCTAGGGATTTCTAAGGATTCATGAGAATTTATATGCAAATCTGAGAATTTCAATAGATCTTTGAGCTCGAGTAAAGATTTGTATAGAATTTCTAGTGTTCCATAGATTTCTACGGTATTTTCGAAAACTTCAGGGAGTTTTTAGGAATTCTACGGGATATCTGAAGAATACGAATGATGTTCAGGAGTTTTTACGGGTTTTTAGAAATTTCTACAAGATTTCTAGGGATTTCCAAAAATTTCTTCCAGATCTCTAAAGATATGTACAAGTTTTTTGAGAAGTCCTGGGAGATTTCTCATAGATCTCTGCACGTTTCTAAGATATGTCTGAGGATTGCCAAAGATTCGTTTCGGATTTCTAGGGATTTCTGAAACTTATCTACGGAATTTTTAGGGATTTCTGAATATTTTTCCATAGCCCCCAAAGATATTGGCGATATTTTTGAGGAACCCTCTGGAAACTTCTGGGGATTTTTGAGATTATTTTTCAAATTATTGCTATTCACTTTGAAGATTTGAAGATTCCACAAGATTCGTAGGAATTTCCAAAGATATTTATGGAATTACTGGGGATTTCTGAAAGGTGTTCATGGGATTTGAAATGTATTTTGGATTTCTAGGAATCTCTGAATATTCCTACAAAATTTCTAGAGATTTCTTGAAATTCTCAAGACATTCGTGTTGATTCCCAAAATTCCTCAAAATTTATCAAGTTTTCCACAAAATGTCGAGAAATTTCTACACATTCTTGGAGATTTTTACAAGATTTCCAGGAATTGATGAAAAATTATAGAGGGGAGATTTCTGAACATTTATACGCGATATCCAGGAATTTCTAGAAATTCTGAACCGAGCTAGACCGGACTGAGTTGAACTGAACTGGACTCAACTCAGCTGGATAAATTGAGCTGAGCTAAACTCAACTGAACTATTGGACCAAACAAGACTAATCTAAACTGAACTGGATTGAACTGAGCTACATCAAACTGGGCTGGACTGAACTGGACAAAACTGAACTGATCTAAACTGAACTGAGCTATAAACCTGACAAGACCAATGTGAAGTGAACCGTTATATTTGGGCTGAACCCAGCTACACTGGAAAGAGCAATACTGGACCGAACCAGAATGGTCTGAACAAGACTGAACCAAACTAGACTGAGCTGGATCAGACTGGACCAAACCAGACTGGGCTGGATTAGACTGAGCTGAACTGAACTAGACTGAACTGAACTAGACTGAACTGAGCCAGACCAAACTGATCTAGACTCAACAGGACAAAACTGAGCTACACCAGACTGAACTGAGCAAGATTGAAGTAAATCAAACTGATCAAAACTAGACCCTGCTGGACTGGACTGAACTCAGCTTTGAACCTCACTAGACCAAAGTAGAATTAACTGAAATGATTTGAACTGAACCCAATAATTAGACTGAATGGAACAGCACTAGACCGAACTAAACTGGTCTGAGCAAGACTGAAATAAACCAGACTGAAGTGAACCAGACTTTACGGAATGTCGAGAAATTTCTACACATTATTGAAGATTTCCACAAGATTTCCAGAGACTCATGGAAAAAGTATAGAGATTGAATTCCAATCATTTGTATGCGATATCTAGGAATTTCTAAATATTCCCACAAGCTCTAGGGAAACTTCTAGAGATCTAGAGATTCGATGAATCTACGGAAGTTCAATGGATCTCTTAAGATTCCAACGGTCTATTTCCAATGATTCGGGATATTCTGAAGATTTTCACAAGATTTTTTGAAGATCTCTAGGGTATTTCTGAGGATTTTTGAAAATTTCTGCTGGATCCTTGGGAATTTCTCTTGAATTGTCTGAGATTTCTGGAAACTACCCAGTATTTCTGAAAATCTTCATTGATTTTCGCAGAGTTCCACGGGATTCCAGAAATTCATAACATATTTCTGAATTATTTGTGAAAGAGTTCCCGAGATTTTTGAGGATGTCGAAAATTTCTATTGATTTCTAAAAATTTCCACGGAATTCAGGGATTTTTAAATATTTCTACATCATTCCCAGAGGTGTTGACGAGATTTCTAAGGATTCCTCTGGAAACTTCTTGGGATTTCCAAAGATTTCTACGGGGAATCCAAGAATTTCTAAAGATTCGCATAAAATTTTAGGGATTTCTGAATGTTTTCGCGGAATTTCAAAGAATGTTTAGAGATTTCTAGGAGACTTCTGAGGTTTTCTAAAATTTCAACAGGATTTCTAGGGATTTCTAAGGATTTCTAAGAATTTATATGCAAATCTGAGATTGAAGATTCCAATGGATCCATAAGCCAGAGTGAAGATCTGTATAGAATTTCTAGTGTTTTATAGATCTCTACCGTATTTTAAAAAATTTCAGAGATTTTTTAAGATTTCCACAGAATATCTAGAGATTTCGAACGATTTCTAAGAGTTTCTTTGAGTATTTGTAAATTTCTACAGAATTTTTAGAAATTTCCAAAAATTTCTTCCAGATCTCTAAAGATATGTACGAGATTTTTGAGAATTCCTGGGAGATTTCCTAGAGATCTCTGCACATTTCTGAGAGATGTCTGAGGATTGTTAAAGATTCGTTTTGGATTTCTAGGGATTCCTGAAACTTTTCTACGAAATTTTTAGGTATTCCTGAATATTTCTACATAGTTCCCAAAGGTATTGGCGATATTTTTGAGGATTTCTTTAGAGATTTTTGAGATTATTTTTCCATTCATTGCTATTCACTTTGAAGATTTGGAGATTCTACAAGATTCGTGGGAATTCCCAAAGATATTTATGGAATTACTGGGAATTTCTAAAAGGTGTTTGTGGGAACTAAAATGTGTTCTGAATTTCTAGAAATTTTTGAATATTCTTAAAAAATTTCTAGGAATTTCTTGAAATCTTCAAGACATTCGAGTTGATTTCCAAAATTCCTCAAAATTTATCAAGATTCCCACGAAATGTCGAGAAATTTCTACGCATTCTTGGAGATTCCCACAAGATTTTCAGGAAATTATGCGAAATTAGAGAGGGGAAATTCTGGACATTCATACGCGATATCTAGAAATTTCTAGAAATTTTTAACCGAGCTAGACCGAACTGAGTTGAACTGAGCTGGACTCAACTCAGCTGGATAAATTTGGCTGAACTAAGCTCAACTGAACTATTGGACCAAACAAGACCAATCTAAACTGAACTAGACTGAACTGAGCTACATCAAACTGAGCTGGACTAAGCTGAACTGGACTGGATTAAACTGAGCTATAAATCTGACAAGACCAAAGTAAAGTCAACTGAGATGATTTGGGCTGAACCCAACTACACTGGAAGGAATAATACTGGACCGAATTCCAATGGTCTGAACAGGACTGAACCAAACTAGGCTGAGCTGGATTAGACTGAACCAAACTAGACTGGGCTAACTTAGACTGAGCTGAACTGAACTAGATTAAGCTGAATTGAACTAGACTGAGCTGAACTGAACTAGACTGAACTGGGATAGACCAAACTGATCTAGACTTGACGGACAAAACTGAGCTTCACCAGACTGAACTAAGCAAGATTGAGCCTAATCAAACTGATCAAAACTAGACCCAGCTGGACTAGACTGAACTCAGCTATGAACCCCACTAGACCAAAGTAGAATTAACTGGAATAATTTGAACTGAGCCCGATAATTAGACTGAATGGAACAGCACTGGACCAAACTAGACTGGTCTGAGTAAGACTGAAACAAACTAGACTGAAGTGAACCAGACTCAACTTCAACTGAACGACTAAACTGAACAAAACCAAACTGAACTGGACCAGACTGAACCGAATTAGACTGAACTGAACTCCTCAAAATTTTTACGAAATGTCGGGAAATTTCCACATATAATGAAGATTTCCACAAGATCTCCAGGGATTCTCCGGAAAGTATAGAGAAGAAATCTTAAACATTTGTATGCAGTATCTAGAAAATTCTAAATTTATTTTCATTTAAATTTTGAATGTCCAAATATTTCTACAAGATCTAAGAAAACTTCTAGAGATCTAGGAATTCCATGAATCCACGGGAGTTTGAGGGATTTCTCAAGATTTCAACAGAAATTCGTGAGATTTCTCAAAGTGGTCTCTACGAAATTACTGTCTAGATTTCTAGATGATTTCTGGGCACTTTTTGTACAGCACACAGTGTTTTATAGATTTCTACGGTATTTTAAGAAAATTTCAAGGATTTTTTCAGGATTTCTACAGGATATCTAGAGATTCCGAACGATTTCTAAGAGTTTCTATGAGTTTTTGGAAATTTCTACAGGATTTCTAGGAATTTCCAGAAATTTCTTTCAGATCTCTAGTGATAAGTACGAGATTTTTGAGAATTCCTGGGAGATTTCCTAGAGATACCTGCACATTCCTAAGATATGTCTGAGGATTGCTGAGACATCTCACATCTGCTATTTTGACATTCGTGGCTCGTGGTTCGTGGTGGATTTCCAAAATTCCTTGAAATTTATCAAGATTTCCACGAAATGTCGAGAAATTTCTACATATTCTTGGAGATTTCCACAAGATTTCCACGAATTCATGAAAAATTATAGACGGGAAATTCTGAACATTTATACCTACGCGATATCTAGGAATTCCTAAATTTTTTGAACCGAGCTAGACCAAACTGAGTTGAACTGAACTGGACTCAACTCAGCTAGATAAATTAGGCTGAACTAATCTCAACTGAGCTACTGGACCAAACAAGACTAATCTAAAGTGAACTAGACTGAACTGAGCTACATCAAACTGGGCTGGACTGAACTGGACAAAACTGAACTGGACAAAACTGAACTGGACTAGACTGAACTGAGCTCTAAACCTAAACAGATCAAAGTGAAGTGAACTGAGATGATTTGGGATGAATTCAACCACACTGGAACGAACAATACTGGACCAAACTAGGCTGAGCTGGATTAGACTGAGCTGAACTAAACTAGACTGAACTGGTCCAGACCAAACTGATCTAGACTTAACAGGACAAAACTGAGTTGCATCAAACTGAATTAAGCAACTCAGCTATGAACCTCACTACTTTTTTGATTGGCCAGCTGAAGTTTCGTTGGTAATTCAGCCGAAACATAAATTACCTATGATGATAAATGAATAAATAGCAAAACAAACAAATGGAAAAAATGTATTTCAACGTTTTATGTGTGTAAAAAAATTAAATAAATAAATATTTGTTGCAGGATGTGGTGGCTGTGTCCCGCCCTGCTGATCCTCCTCTACCGGGAGGTCAGTCCGGGACCGGCCTGCAGGATCTCCGAGTTCCCCTGCCGCAACGGCCGCTGCGTCAGGCTCAACGCCTACTGCGACGGCGTCGACGACTGCGGCGACGTCTCCGACGAACCGCAGTTCTGCACCGGTGAGCTTCTTTTCCCCTCCGACTAAACGCACTCCTCGCCGTCCTTGATCTTGTTATCGAACAGACCCTCTTCGCGCAGCCGATCCCTCAAGTTGTCCAGACACCGACAGTCGATCTCGTTCCTGTCGATGTTGATGTTCTTGATTTTTCTCACCAAATCGTACGGCAGACACTCGATCCGGTTCCGCGACACGTCCATCACCTCCAGCTGCTCCAGCGACTCCAGGAAGTTCTTGTCGAGCTCGCTCAGCTCGTTCTTGCCCAAATGCAGCTCTTCCAGGTCGACCAAGTGGCTCAGCAGCCTTCTGTCCAGGGTTTTGATCATGTTGCGGTCCAAGTAGATCTGGTAGACGCCGTCCAGGTCTTTGAAAGCGTCCGGGTGAACTGTCCGGATTTGGTTCTTGCTAAAGTACAGCTTCAGATCTACCATTTTCTCGCCGTTGTACTCGTGAGCCCCCTGCAAATTCTTAAAAGCTCTTGCGGGAATCTCAGCGATTTTATTCCTGCGGAAATACAGGGTGTTCACGTTGGGGCTGTTGCTGAACCACGCCGGGTTGTACCTCGCGATTTTATTCGAGTTCAGCTGTACCAGTTCCAAATTCGGCATGTTGTCGAAAGCTCTTTCGTCGATTTCGCGTATTTGGTTGCGTTGCAGGTACAGATGGCTGATCGGCAGGTAAGTGAACACGCCTGCGTCTATCCGCTGGACGAGGTTGCTCTGCAGATGCACCATCCGCAAGCTCTGCAAATTCTTGAACGCCCCCGGACTCACTTTTTTGATGCCGCAAGTCGGCATTCGAACCGCCTTGAGCTTAGGAAGATTCTTAACGGCGCCTTCGTACAAGTCTTCGATACCCCTTGTCTGCAGCTTGAGGTCTTCAACATCTTGCGCCAGCAGGTGGTTGTCGATGAACTTGATCTGCTTGTAGTTGGACCGGTGCTTGACTTTGTGCCCGTTCAAGTGTTTTTTTATCGTTATCCGGCCGTTTTCGAACAGAATTCCAAAGGAAACTTGTGCCAGCACCAGCAAGAAAAATGTACAGCGAATCATCGTGATGGATACACTGGAATCGTGGTGTTTTATGTGCATATAAGACGTGCTGTTGTTGTTGTTGGTTGGGGTTAGATGGGTCAGGGAGATTAAAATGTTTTCGTTTTAGAACAGTTAGATAACCCAATTATTTTTAATCGCTGGTGTACTATGCCGTAGTACGCAGAGAGGATAGTAATTAAAAGAGCTCTAGGCGAAAATGCGTTTGATTAATTGGTCCTTTGTATAGGTTGAATCTATTGAGAGCGTGCTCAAAGCGTTTCGCAGAATCTATGTGCCGGCTTGATTGTACGACGCGAATATCGTTAGTTTTGACATAAAGGAAAGTCACTAAAGCGCAGAGTCTACAATGGAAGCAAAAAAATTGTTTGCTTTGCTACAAAATTATAGGTAGAAGCATTTTGTGTTTACTTAAACGCTGATTAAAGCAGTAAGTTTTAAGCTATAAGGTTGGCAATATTGGCTATAGTCATTTCCGGGCACCTTAATAACTTCCCGAAATTTTAAAAGGGTTGTAAAGAAGTCTCTAGAGTGGCGAGGCTAGTTGGTAACTCTTTTCGTTTAAAACTTGGAGAATTAAGTGGTTTTCTCAATACACGGTTGGTAGCACTTGTCATTTTTTTGTTAGTAATTATATTCGCTCTCACACTGACCAGCCTTTGCCACAAAGTTGGTGGGTAAGTGCTCAAATCTGCTGATGATCCACTACAATTTATATAATTTATCAATGATTTTTTAGTCAGGAACGTTGCGGAAATTCAGACGCAGATTTAACTAGTGATTTTTTCACACAGTTGGGAGCACTGGTCACTTCCGCCTGTCAACATTTTTTTACTTTTATACGGTGACTTTGACGCCTCAAAATTGATAGACTGATCCGAAGACTGATCTGAACTAAGCTGAACAGAACTAGAACGAACCGAGCTAAATCAAACTGAGTTGAATTGAACTGGACTAAACTCAACCACACTAGACTGGAATGAGCTAGACCGGACTGAGTTGGACTGAACTGAACTGAACTAAGCCGAGCCAGAGTAAACTGAACCAGACTAAATCAAGCTAGACTGGAATGAGCTAGACCAAACTGACCTACACTGAAATGAGCTGGATGGACGAAATACCCTTGAACCAAACAGGACTGAAACAAACTAGACTGACCTGAATTATAGACTGAACTCAACTGAACTGAACTACTGGACCAAACAAGACCTATCTAATTAAACTGGATTGACCGAGCTGAGCTAGACCAAACTGGCCTGGACTGAACTGGACAAAACTGAACCGAGCCAAATTGAGCTGAACCAGACTGAAATTAACCAGACCTAGCTTGACTAGACTGAACTGAGCTTTAAACCTGACAAGACCAAAGTATACTGAACTGGAAAGATTTGGCTGGACCTTACTACACTGAGAAGAACAACACTCGAACTAGAATGGTCTGAACAAGACTGAACCAAACTAGACTGAGCTAGATTAGACTGAACTCAACTCAATTGGACGGAACTGAACTGAGCTACTGGACCTAACAAAATCCAGACTGAACTAGACTGAACTGAGCTAGATCCAACTGATCTGGACTGAACAGGACCAGACTGAACTGAGCAAGATTGGGCTGAACCGGGCTAATTGAAACTAGATCTGGGTGGACCAGACTAGACTCAGCCATAAACCCAATTGGACCAAAATAGGGCATAACCGAAATGATTTGAACTGAACCCAATAATTGGTCTGAATAGAACAGCACTGGCCCAAACTAGACTGGTCTGAGCAAGACTGAAACGAACTAGACATAAGTGAACCAGACTCAACTGAGCCGCTAAGCTGAACAAAACCAAACTGAACTGAACTAGACTGAACCGAACTAGACTGAACTGAACTCGATCGAACTGAGTTGGACTGAAATGAACTAAGCCACACTGAACCTAACTAGATTTGACTAAATCAGACTGAACTCAACCAGACTGAACTGATTCAGGCTGAAATGAATTAAATCGAATAAAACTAAACTGCATCAAACTGGACTCGACTGGAATAACACTAAACCTAACTGAACTGGACTATTATGTACCGACTGTACCAAAATACGGAGAGATCATGCAATCCACATTCTGATCTCTTTGGGGAGCACCAGAACAGTGCTACGATACATAGAATATTCTGTGAAGCTTTAAGAAGATAACAAAAAATCATTTCGACTCCTTCGAACCCTGCCAGTTAAGATATTTTGGAATATTCAAGTGAACAACTACTGTTTTGTGGCGGAATGTTGAGAAAGAAAAATCATTTACTAGGTGTGCATTGAATTTCCATTTACTATACAGGGGGAGTCAGGAACCTTGGAAATTATTATTTCAGCAACGCCTTCAAAGTATTCAGTTAATCTCTTGGTCGATGTAGAGCAGAATAATGGTCTCACAGTGTTTCATCAACTAATTTGAAAAATGGTGCATCTTTTGTTCCAACTCACCCTCTTGTATATAACGAGAATCATATTCATTACCCTTATTCATTACTGATTTCTTCATCTATCAAGTGATGCTGAGTCAAAACTCAACTGAAACCAGAACATAGCTGTTTGGTTCAACTGAACTCAGCTTAACTGAACTACACCAAACTGAACTAGACTGACTTCACTGATTTGACAACTTTGAGCTGAGCTGAGCAGAACTGTGCCGAACAGATTCAGCTGATCTGGGCTTGGCTCTGATAAGAGTGATATTTACTGGGCTGGACTGAACTGAATAGATTGAACTGAGCTGAACAAGCTAAACTGACCTGAACTAGATCAAATCAAGCCAGATCAAAATAATGAGGCCAAACTGGAATAAGCTTAACTCAGCTAGACTCTACTGAACTAGACTAAACTAAATTAGACTAAGCTGAAATGGTCTGAACTGAGGTGAGCTTGACTCAGTTTAACTAGAATAAGCCGAACTAAACTGACTTGACCAGATTAAAGATAACTAAACTGAACTTAACTGAATTGAGCTGATTCTAGCTAGACTTAACTTGACAAGGCTGATCTAAACTAGACCGATTCAAAGAAAAAAAAAACAACTTGAACTGAACTAAGTAGACCAAACTGAGCTAAACGAGCTAAACTGAACCAACTGGATTTGGCTGAACCGGACTAAAATGAATAAGACTGAACTGAGATAAGTCAAATTCGGCTGGACTTCACTGAACTAAACCAAACTATACTTGAATAAACTGAACTAGGCTGACTTGACCAGATTGAATATAACTTGACTGAGCTGAACTGGATTGAGCTGATTCTAGCTAGACTTAACTTGACAAAACTGAACTGAACTAGACCGATTCAAGCAATAAAAAACAACTAACTTGAACTGAACTAAATAGAGCAAACTGAGCTAAGCGAGCTAAACTGAGCCTTACTGGATTGGGCTGAACCGGGCTAAAATGGATAGGACTAAACTGAAATAAGTCAAAGTCGGCTAGAGTTTACTGAACTAGACTAAACCGAACTACACTTGAATAAACTGAACTAGACTGAACCCAACCAAAATGAATGGAACCAGACTGAATTGAACTGAATTGAACTGAATATAGCTAGACTAAACTTGACTAGGCTCAACTGTACTAGACCGATTCAAGCAAAAGAATCGATCTACTTGAACGGATGTTCACCTGACTAAACTTGACTAAATTGGTCCAATTGAACCGAACTAAATTGAACCAAACCAGACTGAAAGGAATAAAACCTCACTGGAATAAACTTACTCTGGCTAGGTTAAGTGTAACTAGACCAAAGTAAACCGGACTTGAGTGAACTGAACTCAACTGAACTAGACCTGAATAAATTAGAATAAGCCCCACCAAACTGAACTTGATCAGATTGAACGGGACTAGATTGAACTGAAATGAACTGAGCTGGTTCTGGCTGGACTGAACTTGACTGGGCTGAACTGGACTAGATTGATTCAAGCAAAAAAAAATCAACCAACTTGAACTGAGTTCCACTAGACTGAATCAAACCAGATGGACCCAACTGAGCTGAACGAGCTGGACCGAACTGAAGGAGATAGAACTGAACTAAACTAAAATAATTAAGAACTGAACTAAAATGACCTCAACTGAGCTGGACTCCACTGATCCAGACTGAACTAAACTGAATCAAAGTGAACTAGACTGAAGTAAACTGGACTGAATCGAACTTAACTAGATATCGAACCAAACCAGACTAAAATGAATAGCCTGAACAGAACTAGATCGAAATGAACTAGACTAAACTGAACTGAACTTTAAACTAGACTAAACTGAATCTAGCGTATTCTAACTAGATTGAACTTGACTAGGCTGAACTGAAATAGACGGATTCCAGCAAAAAATCAACCGACTTGAACTTAGTCTCACTAGACTGAACTGAACTGGATAGACCAAACTGAGCTGAACGAACTAGACTGAACTGAATTAGACTAATCTGAACTAGTTCAAACTGAGCTTAATAAGCTCGACTGAACTCAATTAGATTGAACTAAACCAGACTGAAATGAATATAAAGACTGCACTGAAATAAACTCAGCTGAGCTAGTCTTTACTGAGCTAGGCTAAACTGAACAACATCGAATCGAACTAGACTGGAGTATATTGGACTAAAGTGAACTAGAATGAGCTCAACTAGACTGAACTAAACCAGAATGAATAATTGGACTGAACTGAACTGAGTTGAACTGATTCTAGCTATACTGACTTGACTTGGCTCAACTAAAGTAAAGTTGAATGAACTTGACTCGATTGAGTGAAACTAAATTGAACTCAACTGAACTAAGCTGAGCCAGATTGAACTGAACCAGACTCAATTAAGCTAGACTGTAATGAGCTAGACCAAACTGACCTACACTGAAATGAACTAGATGGACGAAATACTCTTGGACCAAACAGGACTGGAAAAAACTAGACTGGACTCAACTGAACTGAACTACCGAGCCGAGCGACCGAACCGAGCTAGACGGACTGAGTAGGACTGAACTGAACTGAACTACGTTGAGCCAGATTGAACTGAACCAGACTCAATTAAGCTAGACTGTAATGAGCTAGATCAAACTCACCTACACTGAAATGAACTAGATGGGCGAAATACCCTTGGACCAAACAGGACTGAAACAAACTAGACTAACCTGAATTAGACTGAGCTCAACTAAATTGAACTACTGGACCAAACAAGACCTATCTAATTGAACTGAATAAACCGAGCTGAGCTAGACCGAACTGGGCTGGACTGAACTGGACAAAACTAAACCGAGCCAAATTGAGCTGAACCAGACTGAAATTAACCAGACCTAGCTTGACTAGACTGAACTGAGCTATGAACCTGACAAGACCAAAGTATACCAAACTAAAATGATTTGGGCTAAACCTCACTACACTAAGAGGAACAACACCCGAACTAGAATGGTCTGAACAAGACTGAACCCAACTAGACTGAGCTAGATTATACTGAACTGAACTGAACTGGATTGAACTGAGTCTAGCTAGACTGAACTTGAATCGGCCGAAGTGGACTGAACTTGACTGAACTAGACTCGATCGAGCAAGACTAAACTAAACTGAACCAAAGTTAACTTGCTTGGAACTAGAGTTAGCTAAGCTAGACCTGACTGAACTGACCGAACTGCACTGGACCTATACAAGGTGTCCGGTGTCTAATCGTGGAAACGTTGGCAAAAGATAGAGCACCAAAAAATCAGTAGAACTTCTCCCAAACCCTTTGATATACAGGGTGTTTCAGGGATGATAACAAAAAATTCAACTGTGGGTAGATCTCGTCAAAATATGACGAAAACCTATATATACCATTTTGCAAAGTTCGGCCTGATAACGAAGATACAGCCCTCCAAAGTTCACTTTTTTTGAATTTCAAAAATTTGTAACTCAGGAACGTTTTGACAAATTTAGCTTTAATTCAACAAAAGCTGGTTTGTCGTAATTATCTATCAATCTGCCAAATTTGGAAAGAATCCAACCAGTGGTGTAGGAGTTATGAAGGTCAATAATTTAGAAGCATCCGAAGAGAAGTTGACTTAAGGTGACCCCTTATAACTTCTACGCCACTGATTTGATTCTTTCCAAATCTGACAAGTTGATAGATAATTATGACAAACCAGCTTTTCCTGGATTAAAGTTGAATTTGTCAGAACGTTCCTGAGTTACAAATTTTTGAAATCCGAAAAAAGTGAACTTTGGAGGGCTGTATCTTCGTCATAAGGCCGAACTTCACAAAATGGTATATAGGTTTTCGTCATATTTTGACTAGATCTACCCACAGTTCTTTGTCATCCAAAAGTGGAACAAAATATTCTGGACATATTTGAATTCTGAGATAAATCTTGAACAAGACATTCAAGTCGACGACGAAAAAAGGAAGATATAAGAAAAATGTAGAGACTCACTCAATCCAAGATTCAGTTCCAAATATGGAAAGAGAAATTTCAAAGTATTTGGACTTTGGTTTGGAGCTCGAGGGACTATTTTGGCAAAAGTTTTGGCATTTTTTATTGAATTTAAAATTGAGAAGAAAAAACTTATAGAAATTTCAGAACTTATATTGAGTGACTCCATTAGAATTATAAACAACCACATTTATGAATAATTTTTACATAATTTATACTTTTTACTTTCAATTTGAATATTCAGTATTATCATTTATAGACAGACTAGTATGCTGTGTTCTAGAACAACTTGCTTAAAAGCAAGCAACACCACTCTATTTTCAATTGAGTTGTTTCTCTCTCAAAAAAAACCTTTTGGGAAGCTGTTATTTTACTTTAACTTTTCAAGTGTCATGCGTTTTTGTAATCAGGATAATAACGTGCACCGATTGTTGTAATGAAATACAGGCTGTTCCAAAAAATAAAAAATGCAAAAAACATTGCGACACCCTATATGTGGCACGAAATGGAGGATAATACTCGACATATTCAGAAAGTAAAGAAGAAATTGTTCCAGGAAAGTTTTTTTTTGATTGTCGTGAAGAGAAATTTTTTTATGGGGGTATCCGTCGCACGTGAACACCCTGTATATCTGAACTGTTATTTCTCACCTTTTTTACTTGATCATGATGTATCGAGTGATGCTGAATCAGAACCAAACTGAGACTGGACCATACCTAGTAGACTTAGTAGAGTTACAATGAACCAAGCTGAACTTGACCGAGCTCGACTAAACTGCCCGAATTAACCTGACTACTGACTAGTCTGAGCTGGACTGAAGCAAACTGACAAACCCAACTGATTCAAGCTTGGCTCTGGAGAAGATTGATCAACTGGAGCTCAAAACTTAGCTTGTCATTCGTCAATAGTTGAACTAGACTAATTTGCTACACTAGAAATATAATTTTCATCTGAAACTAACTGAACTAGACCGTTCCGATCAATTATTCAAAATCCAACTTACTTGAACTGCATTCTAGTGAAAAACGATATCTTATGTTCAAAATTATTTCTGCAATCTCAGCATCACCAGTAATGTATTTGCTGTCATACTGACTAACCTTCGTACAGAAAAGCCGGTACCTAACTTCTGAATTTATTGAATTTCTATACGCTGTTAGAAGTTAAAAGCATGAGTGTATTATGTACAGCGTGTTCAACAATGATTGTCCTTGCCGCCTTTCCGGAATTTGGCCCGCATTAGACATGCGCCGCTTCAATGAAATCATTTTGGAATACCGTAGTAACGAAATTGATAGACGTCACGTCACACTGACTGATGAAAAATCTGAGGTTAACAGTGACGGCATTGATGGCTGATTCATTCCCGTTCCGTCAGGTTGCTTGTTCACTATTAGCCAGCAGTCAAAGCCGTCACTGGTAACCTCAAATTTGGTATCAGTCAGTGTGACGTGACGTCTATCAATTTCGTTACTACGGTATTGCGAAATGATTTCATTGAAGCGGCGCATGTCTAATGCGGGCCAAATTTCAAAAAGGCGGCAAGGACAATCATTGTTGAACACGCTGTATATTCGAAAAACTGGGCGGACCTCTCTGGAGCCATGAATCTGGAACAGTCGATATACTGCTCCCTAAACTTACACGGCGGCAACAGGTAAAATAATAGTTCTCGAGAGAAATCACTCAGCGAAAAACATTACTCGTTATTCGATGGACTCGTACTGAATGCAAGACCTACATTTGGCCCATTTCTTGAGGCTCAATCCACACATTTCCACCCCTCAGTCCTTACAAAAGACGTACAAAGTAAAAAAAAAACGCTTTTATTGAGCAACCAAGTAAAATTCAAACACATATTCCATCGTGGGCGATATGCCTGCCGGTCTTCCGCACGCGCCCCTCGAAATCCTCGACGCACGCACACGTGATGTTGGGATTCCGCTCCAAATTGGTCAAATTACTCACGGACACGACCCCGTAGGGCACGCACTCCAGCAAATTGGCACTGAGGTCCAAAATTCCGATCCGCTCGATTTTCGGAAAGGCCTCCCTTCCGACGCTCCGGATCCTGTTTCGCGCCAGATAAATCACGTCGATCCTCGCCAGATCCCTGAACGTCCCGTCCTGGATCTTCCCCAGGCCGTTCCTGTCCAGCCACAGCTGCCCCAACGATTTCATCCCGTCGAACGTGCCCCTGTCCAGCTGCCCCAGCTTGTTCTTGCTCAGGTAAATCTTCAGCTTTCTGAAGCCGTAAAAGTTCCTGAACGCCCTTTTGGGCAGGTGCGAAATCCGGTTTCTTCGGAAGAACAGCTCCGATAGATTGGGACAAGACGCGAACCAATCCGAGTTCCACACTTTGAGCTTGTTGTTGTTCAGCTTGACGCGGGCCAGCCGCGGCATGTTCGTGAAAGCGTTTGCCGCAATTTTCGTTATGGAATTCCTCTGCAGGCTCAGGTAGATCAGGCTTTGCAGCGGCGCGAAAACATCCGAAGCGATCTCTTCGATTTTGTTGTCCTGCAGCTGGAGCGTCTCCAAGCTGGGTAAGTTGCGGAACGCACCCGGACTGACGAGTTCAATCTTGTTCTTCTTCAACGTCAAATCCTTCAGAAGCAGCAAATCGTAGACGGCGTTCTCGTGCAACACAGGTATCGACTTGCTCCTGGCCATGACGTACGTTACGTTTCCGCCAATCAAATCGGGGTTCAAGGCGGCGACGTCGTTGTAAACCACACGCTTGGCCCGCTTGTCCAACTTGAACCAGCCCGTCTGGAAAAGCACGCGTGACGTCAGCACCGGATTCACCAGAAGCAGTATCTTCAGATTGACGAACAATAGGAATATTAGCAACATTTCGGTGGCATTTGCGAACCGGGAATGGTTATTTATGGCATCTACTTTGTTGGCGTTATCGAGCTGATTCCAGAGGTCATCTGGGGTGGCGTTTGTTGTCATATACATACGCATTCAGCTTATGGAATTGGTTGTTGTAATAATTAATTGAAATTAATTTAACGCTTGGTATGGTACGATGTGTGTGTATATGTTTCAATTTCAATTATCCTTTCTGCGGTGTACAATGAATTGCGTGTTTCAAAGCAATGCTGGTTTCAAGTCTCCGATCGAGTGTCTTGATTAGTAACGAGCAGACTGTACGATCATTTAAGCGAGTGCCTATAACTGGTGCATGTACTCAAAGTCGTGAATGCAATGTACAGAGTGGTTCAGTAATGTTCCATCAACCAGTTATCTGTTCTACAAAAAAAAAAGCACAAGCATATTTTTGTTTCCTAGGATATCTTGCTAAAGAAGATATGCGCCTTCCAAGATGTCAAATCACCTCCAGTTCTCAATATTTCTCTCATCAACCACGGAACTTCAAAACACCATTTTTGGGTTCTTTATGGGTAACAGTTTAGTTTGGATACGTCCAAAGCTTCAAAAAAAAATTCAAGGTCTCGACCAGAATCAAACAGGGTGATTCGAAAGTGTTGGATCATCTTGAAGGTGCGTAATATGGGGTGTAGTAGAGTGCTGAAAAGTAGTTTGAAAATTTCTATTTTTTCAGTTTTGAAGTTATGGAGGGACAAAATTTGGTCCTTCGAACGCTTTTGTTTTCGTTGTTCCAAAAGTTTTAGTGAGCTGTTTATGGGAGAATAATGAGTACAAAAAGCAACCTCTGAATCTGTATCGAATGCCTTTTTCCGTCCAGGGTGAGTCATTTACTACAAACATTTAGTTTTGCTAAAAAACCAAAAGCAAAAGAATTATAGTGAAATAAATTGTATTTCATCGTGCTGTACATTTATTATGGGACCACTGTGACTGTTTGAAGGCACTTTTAGAGAAAATTAATTTTCAGGATTCATGCCCACCTGTACACAGAACAGAAGTTCACAACAGAATCAGAGGTTTGATTTTTTGTACTTATCGTTTCCATAAACAGTTTACTGAAATCTTTTGAAATAACGGAAATAGAAGCAATTGGGGGACCAGTTTTTGTCCCTTCATAACTCCAAAATTGAGAGAAATAGAATTTTTCAACGACTTTTCAGCATCGTACTACACCTCCATATCACGCACCTTCAAGATGGTGCGACACTTTTGAATCACCCTGTACAGTACAGGCCAAAATTACTGGAGCCAAATTGGTTTTACATATTTACTCCACTTACTCAGGTATAGGTACTACAGACAGATAATACAGATAATAATTAGTTTAGTAGCTGTTCTCGTAGTCTTGAAAAAATGATCTTGTTCAACTGCAATTGGTGTAAATCGATAACCATTCAGTTTGAGCAATATTGTCAGATAAAAATGGAATTCAAATAATTTATACAGTTTTTTCGGCAACAAAATCATGCACTTGTGTCAAAGATGAGTGAAAGAATCACAAAAACCAAAGATAAAGAAAAAGAGCTGTTCCCTCCATCTCAAGAAGTTTATTTAGATCTCGCTCAGTTGATTTCAGTTCAGTCCAGCTCAGTCCAGTTCAGCTCAGTCTCTTTAAGTTCAGTCCAGTCCACTTCAGTTTAGTCTAGTTCAGTTTAGTCCACTTCAGTTCAGTTCAGTCAAGTTTGGCCTGGTTCAGTTCAATACGGTTGAGCTCAGTCTGATTTGGTTGGATTCATTTTTTTTTTGTCTTCAAAAGTCAACATTTTTTAGTTTCAGTGTCAAAATTTTGAGATTGAAGTCAGAGCACTCCGAGTTTGGATCGGAATTCGAAATCTCCCAAGCTTCAATGTAGTAGTTTTGAGATTAAAGTCGAAGTACTCAAAGTTTGAAAGTCGAGATGTTTTGTACTGGAAAGTCGAAATTTTTTGTGTTCAATTGTCGGATTTCAACATCAAAGTGGAAATACTCCGAGGTTGAGAGTAGAAATTTTCAGTCCTTGGAATTCAAAGATTTTTAATTCAATTCTCGAAGTTTCAAGATTAAAGTCGAAGTATTTCGAGTTGGAATGTGAATTTTTTCGGAGTTTTATAGTCGAAATTCCGAGATTAGAGTCGGATCACTTCGAGTTTATGACTCAAAATTTTTCGTTCTAAAAAGTCGAGATTTTTCGAGTTCCAATGTCGAATTTTCGAGTCACGACTCAAAGTACTTCGATTTTCGAAGTCGAAACTCATCGAGATTGAAATCGAAATACCTACTCTGAGTTCGAAAGTCGGGACCTTTCATCCTTGGAAGGCGCAATTTTTCGAGTTTTACTGTCAAAATTCCAAGATTAAAGTCGAAGTACCTTGAGTTTGAAACTCGAAAGCTCTCGTTTTTGAAAGTCGAAGTTTTCGAAGTTTTTGCATGAATATTCCGGATTTCAAGTTTCTCGAGTTTCGAAATCGAAACTTTCTGTTTTTTAAAAAAGTCGGAAATTTTTCAAGTTCAAATGTAAAAGTTTTGAGATTGAAGTCAAAGTACTTCGAGTTGGGAAGTCAAATTCTCTTGTCTTTGAAAGTCAAATTTTTTCGAGTTTGAATGTAGAAGGTACTTGAGTCTAGAAGTCTGGAGTTTAGAGTTCCCATGTCGAAATTTCAAGATCAAAGTCAAGACTTTTCGTTTTCAGGAGTCGAAATTTTGTGGTTCAAAGTACTTTGAGTTCGAAAGTCAAAATTTTTTCTCTTTAAAAGTCGACATTTTTTGAGTTCCAATGTCAAAATTCCGAGACAGAAGTCAGAGTACTTTGAGTTTGGATTGAAAGTCGAAATCTTCCGAATTTTTACGTGACTGTTTCGAGATTCAAGTCAAAGTATCCAGACTTATAAAGTCAAGTTTTTTCGTCCTCAAAAGTCAAAGTTTTTGAGTTTGAGTATCCGAATTTGGAGATTGATATTTTCGAGTCTCAAAGTCCGTATTTTGAGATCAAATTCGGGATACTTCGAGTTTGAAAGTCGAGGTTTTTAGTCCTTGGAAGTCAAAGTTTTTTGAGATCAATTGTTGAAATTCGAAGATTAGAGTCGAAGTACTTCGAGTTGAAAAGTGAAATTTTTCAGAGTTTCATAGTCAAAATTTCAAGATTGAAGTCGGAATATGTACTTCGAATTTATACCTCAAAATTTTTCGTCTTGATAAGTCGAGATCTTCCAAGTTCCAATGTCGGGTTTTCGAGATTCAACTTGAAGTATTTCGATTTTTGAAGTCGAAACTCACCGAGATTGAAATCGAAGCACCCTACGTTTGAAAGTCGGGATTTTTCATCCTTGGAAGACGCTATTTTTCAAGTTTTACTGTCGAAATTCCGAAATTGAAGTCGAAGTACTTCGAGTTTGAAAATCGAAATCTATTGTCTTTGGAAGTCGAAGTTTCCCATGTTTTGACATGAAAATTTCAGATTTGGAGTTTCTCGAGTTTTGAATTCGAAATTTTCCGCCTTTAAAAAAAGTCGAAATTTTTCAAGTTTGAATGTAAAAGTTTCGAAATTGAAGTCAATGGGTAGTATTGATAAAAAAAAGCATGAGCATTTGCTTAGATTTTTGAAGAGTTGCTAAGCAGACTTTCTCTAGCAACGCCTATGGAATTCAAGCAAGTGCTTATGCTTATTACTTCCCCGACCTACCACCCAACGAGGAGGGAAAGTATTGTGAACGCGCTAAAAAAAAATGATGAAGACGGATAAATCCATTTTGAGGTCCCCCAAGACGATTCAGAACATTTTTGGAGTGATGTCTTGCTGTTTTTGTGTGGGTGTGTGTCTGTGTGTCTGTGTGTCTGTCTGTAACCTTCTACGATTACAGCCGCAGCGTTGATTCGATCGACTTGAAACTCGGCACGCGGACATTGTTGGTCCCTGGAATGAACCCATCAGTCTTTGGCTGTCATCTGTCAAACGGAAATGCCACTATCAAAGAATGACAGATGTTATACATCACGGAACTTGACTTGCAATATACCGTTTGAGAGCCCATAAAAAACTGTATTCAGAACAGTTCCAAGTTTTCCCTTATCTGTCATCTGTCAAATAATGGAAAGTGTCAAAGTTCAAAACTTCACCATTCAATTATTCAAAATCTATCAGATGGATTGGGACCAAATTTGGCAGCAAGCAACAAAACAAAAGAGTCAAATTAAGTCTGGAGTTGCAATCTCTCACCATTTTTCAGTCGAGCGGTATGAATTTTCAAAATTTCTCCCAGCCGTTGCCACCTGAGAGGGCCTCTCGCCCGAATTTTGACCAGAACGACTCGCCTTTGATGCAGGACTCAACTCAAAAATCAATTTCTGCTCGGCGATTAACTTTTTTCGAGAAAGTCGAACTGATATCGAAAGTATATTGGATTGGGCGTCGTGTAGACCTATTTTCAAAATCGGCACGGTTCCGGTTTTCTGACGGTAATTTTTTCAAAATGAAATTTGTATATTCCGTGCATTTGAAAAAACTACAATGCCAACTTTGATATGCAGTAAGCTCCACGAAATATCCATTTTAGGTGCAGACATGCTGCAAATGAAAGTTGAAGAAAAGATTAAATTAATCTTTGCAAAGAAAATTTTCGAAATCGGACTCACGGTTTCCGAGTTTTCATCTCTAGAAAAACCGCAAATTTCCCATCTTTTTATCCCGTGAACAGATTTTCACCATTTTTTAATCAAACAAGGGGTTACTGGCTCTTGAACATTTTCCAATAGTTTTCTTTTCAATTTCTTGGGAATTTCCCTGTTGAAAATGTAAAACAGGCCTGGGTTATCGAGACCGGATTTGAATGATGGAGCTTGAAGTGAAGCCGTAATTGACGATCTGAACATTGAGATGATTTGAAAAAAGATTCGAGGTTTTTCCGGAGAATTCGAATTTTCAAAATTTCCATCTTCCTGCAAATGATTTTCATTCTTTCTGTGATGCCAGTTCCAGATCGTTCACCCTCATCCATGTACCATCCAATGCGTCTGACTGCTTCACCCGCTTTTATTTCTACATAATTTTGGTTTCTTGTGAAAAAATGCAAATTTCTATAACTTTTTAGCTTGTGAACATATTCTTGCCAGCTTCTTTCAAGTGATTCTTGAACATTTTCAGGCAATTTCTTTCAAAATTTTTCAAGTTTTCCGAGAGTTTCCCACTTCAAAATGAGTAACCTGCCTGGCTTATGGAAACCGGACTCAAATGATGGAGCCCTTATTAGAGAAAATATCTGAATTCTTCAATCTTTCTCCCAAACTCCAACTTCCCACCCGAAGGGACGTCTCATAAAAAATTTCCATCCGTTCTTTGCTACTCGTCGGGGAAGTTTTGGAGTGACACAACCGATTTTTTTTTTATCAATACTACCCAATGTACTTCGAGTTGGGTCAAATATTTTTGTCCTTGAAAGTCAAATTTTTTCGAGTTTGAAAGTCGGAAGTTTTCAAGTTTAGAAGTCTGAAGTTTTTGCATTCCAATGTCAAAATTTCAAGATCAAATTCGAGATACTTCGAGTTTGAGAGTCCAAACTTCCAAAGTCAAAATTTTTTGTCTCCAAAAGTCGACATTTTTTGAGATCAAAGTCGAAATACTTCAAGTTTGAAAGTAAAAATTTTCAGTCTTCGAAAGTCAACTTTTCTTGATTCCAACTTTCAAGATTCCAATTGTCGAAATTTCATGATTACAGTCAAAGTACTTCGAGTTGAAAAGTAACGTTTTTTTGAGTTTCATAGTCGAAATTCCGAGATTAAAGTCAAAGAACCTTGAGTTCGGAACTCGAAATCTTTCGTTTTTGAAAGTCGAAGTTTTCCAAGTTTTGTCGTGAAAATTTCAGATTTGAAGTCTCTCGAGTTTCGATATCAAAATGTTTCGTCTTCCAAAGAAGTCGGAAATTTTTAGAGTTCAAATGTAAAAGTTTGGAGATTGAAGTTAAAGTACTTCGAGTTGGGAGGTCAAATATTTTCGTCTTTGAGAGTCAAATTTTTTCGAGTTTGAATGTCGAAGGTTCTTGAGTTTAGAAGTCCGAAGTTTTGAGTTCCAATGTCGAAATTTCAAGATTGAAGTCGAGAAACTTTGAGTTTGAAAGTCGACATTCTTTGAGTTCCAATGTCAAAATTTCAAAACTGAAGTCAGGGTACGTCGAGTTTTGATCGGAAGTCTGAATCTTTTGATACTTAACGTGATACTTTCAAGACTGAAGTCAAAGCATTAGACTTTAATCTTTAGTCATAGAATTTATATGTGATAGTTTCAAAATTAAAGCCAAAGTCTCAAAGTTTGAAAGTCGAGATTTTTAGTCCTGAAATCGGAGTTTTCCGAGTTTCAGTGACGGAATTTGGGAATTGAATTCTTTGAGATTTAGTGTCGGTATTTTGAGACCAAAGTAAAAGTACTTCGAGTTTGAAAGTCACAATTTTCAATTCTTGAAAGTTGAAACTTTCTGAGTTTGACTGTCGAAATTTCAAGATTAGAGTCGAAGTACTTAGGGCTCAAAAGTTTTTTCTATCTTATAGCCGGAATTTGGAGATCAATTCAGAGTGCTTAGTTGTCTTCAAAAGTCAAGATTTTCTGAGTTCCAATGTCGACAGTTCGAGATTGAACTCACACTACTTCGAGGTTGGAGCTCATCGAGATTTGAGTTGAAGTTCTTTAAGTTTGAAATTTGAGACTCTTTGTCCTGGAGAGACAAAATTTGTCGAGTTTTACCGTGAAAATTCCAAAAATAAAGTCAAAATACTTCGAGTTTGAAACTTGAACTCTATTATCTTTAGAAGTCGAAGTTTTCTTAGTTTTGACATGAAAATTTCGGATTTGGAGTTTCTCCAGTTTTAAAGTCAAAATTTTTCATCTTTGGATATAAAAGTTTCGAGATTTAAGTCGATGTACTTCGAATTGGGAAGTCAAATATTTTCGTCCTTGAAAGTCAAATTTTCTCGAGTTTGAAAGTCGAAAGTTCTCAAGTTTAGAAGTCGAAAGTTTTTGAGCTCCAATATCAAAATTTCAAGATCACATTCGAGACACTTGGAGTTTGAAAGTCCAAACTTTCCTTTTTCAAGAGTCGAAATTTTGTAATTGAGGGTAGTTCGGGATTGGAAGTCAAAATTTTTTTAGTTTGAAAAGTCGACATTTTTGAGCTCCAATGTAATCAATTCGAGCCAAAGTCGTGGTATTTTGAGTTTAGATTGGAGATCAAAATCTTCCAAATTTCAAGTGATAGTTTCGGGATCAAAGTCAAAGTACTCGAAGTTTAAAAGTCGAGTTTTTTCGTCTTGAAAAGTCTAAATTTTTTGAAATGTCAGCATTTGGATATTGGATTTCTCGAGTCTCAATGTCGGTATTTTTAAATCAAAGTCGAATACTTTGAGTTTGAAAGTCAAAATTTCCAGTCCTCGAAGGTCATTTTTTCATAATTTCAATTGACGAAATTTCATGATTAGAGTCGAAGTACTTAGAGTTGAAAAGTGAATTTGTCTTCAATTTTGATAGTCGGAATTTCGAGATTGAAGGCGAAGTACTTCGAGATTATAACTCAAAATTTTTCGTCTTGAAAGTCGAGATTTTCCGAGTTCCAGTGTCGAGTTTTCGAGGTTGAACTCAAAGTACTTCGATTTTTGAAGTCGAAACTCATTAAGAATGAAATCAAAGTACTATAAATTTAAAAGTCGGAATTTTCCATCTTAGAGAGACGCAATTATTTGACTTTAACTGTCGAAATCCCGAAATTGAAGTCAAAGTACTTAGAGTTGGGAGGTCAAATATTTTCGTCTTTGGAAGTCAATTTTTTTTGAGTTTGGATGTCGAAGGTTCTTGAGTTTAGAAGTCTGAAGTTTTGAGTTTCAGTGTGATTCAGTGTACTTTGAGTTTGAAAGTCAAAATTTTTCATCTTCAAAAGCCGACATTCTTTGAGTTCCAATGTCAAAATTTCAAAACTAAAGTCAGGGACGTCAGGTTTGGATCGGAAGTTTGAATCTTTTGATACTTAACGTGATACTTTCAAGACTGAAGTCAAAGTACTCAAAGTTCTAGTGTCAAGATTTTTCGTCCTAAGAAGTCCAAATTTTTCCAGTTTCAATGTCGGTATTTTGAGATCAGAGTCGAAATACTTCGAGTTTGTGAGCCGAAACTTTTAGTCCTCAAAAGTCAATATTTTTTCAATCAATTGTCGAAATTCCGAAATAAGAGTCGAAGGAGGTACTTTTAAAAAGTGAATTTTTTTGGAGTTTCATAGTCGAAATTTCGAGAATAAATTCGGAGAACTTCAAGTTCATAATTCCAGATTTTTCGTCTTTGAAAGTCGAGATTTTCTAAGTTACAATGATGAGTTTTTTGAACTCTGAGATACTTTGAGTTCCAAAGTCGAAATTTCCGGTCTTTGAAAGTCAAGATGATATTTCGACATTGATGTTGAAATTTTCTCAAATTGTGTTGTAAAAGTGAGTTCAAAGTGAGCTTGATTGAACTGAAATAAACTGCGCAACAAATATGTTGTCGCGAGGGAAAAATTGGTCCGAGTTTGGACTCCAATAACTTTTGAATGACAACAACCATTTTGATTCTGTTTTGACGGTTAGTGAGATCGGTCGTTCCGTTATTCACTCCCAGGAAGTGAAGATCTGGAAGCTCCATGCAAAATATCTACAGGGTGAAATGTAAAACAGTGCAAAACTTTAGCAAATTAAACGGACCCCCATTTTCAGAATATATTTTTTTCTCAAATGCAAATGGGAGGATTATAAAGCGTTATGTTCTAGCTTGCGCCCAGTTTCTAAATTTCTGGAATCGGAAGTCTGGTTCTGACTTTATGATCTTTTTCTCTTGAAAGATGCTGATTTATTCCATCGGTACAAAGAAGACTATGTTATTCTGATGATGGGAGGTTGCAATTCACGAATATTGTTGCTTAAACGGTTCTCAGCAACCTAATTTGCAGACCATCTGAAATACCTTGATCAAGGCTTCAAAAAAGGGGCCCATTCGAAATGGGCGACACAGCTGTTTTTTTTATAAATTTAATTTGATCAGATTTTCACAGCTGGAACAAACTTTCTGTGATTCTGACCTCCTGAACTTGATGCTGATGGTCAGTTTTAGTTTTTGATGATGACAGGCTCCCTGGGCTAACTTTTTTTTTTTGTAGCGATAGGATAAATCAGCATCCTCCAAGAGAAAAAAAAATCATAAAGTCAGAACCAGAGTTTCGATTCCAAAAATTCCACAACTGGGAGCAAGCCAAAACATCACGCTTTATGATCCTTTCATTTGCATTTGTGCAAAAAAAATCTGAAAATGGGGGTCCGTTTAATCTGCTAAAATTTTGCACTGTTTTACAGTGCAAAATGGCACAGGGCATTTCACCCTGTGAATATTTCACATAAAGCTTCCTGATTTTCACCTCTTGAAGGTGAATAACGGAAAGACTGATCTCACTAACCGTGAGAACAAAATCGAAATGGTTTATGTCATTCAAAAGTTATTGTGGTCCAAAGTCGGACCAATTTTTCCCTTGCGCCAACATATTTGTTGCGCAGTTTAGATTGGACTTAACTACTGCTCGAAACTGGATCGAACGAGGGATCGAATTGAACTAGACTGAAACCAACGGAATCAAACGAACTGAGTAGGCTGGACTGAACTATTCACATTGAATTTGACTAGATTCATTCATAGTAGACTGAATAGAGCTGGACTGAGGTAGACTGAACCAAGTAAGACTAAAATGAACTAAACTGAAGTAAACTGTAGGCTGAACTGTACTAGGCCTCACTCGAACTAAATTGAATAAGACTGAACTGTACTGTGCTTAACTGAACTAAGCCGAACTCAACTAGCTTAGCTAGACTAAACTGAGCTAGACGGAACTGAATTATCCTGAACCTCACTGGAATCAACTAGCTAATTCGCTCAACTGCTGCAAACTGTAATATCACGTTAGTAAAGTGGATCAGTTCTTAAAACGTGTGATTGTTCAGTCACTTAATGATTGAAGAGGGCGCCACCGATCCAGCTTGCGCGTAAAAACCCCACGAAGCGCCAACAAATCCATTCCTGCCGCTTTTCCTCGCCATCACATCAGCCAACTCCAGCGCCACAACACTACACAGTACATCCACTATGCACATGGTAATTTCCCCAACTGCAGTGCAGTAACACAGATTCCAATGCCGGGATAAATGAATGCTCGTTCCGCTGGTAGGTACTACGGAATATCCGAGATTTTTCCGGGAATGAATCATCACACACGACCTATATGCGAAGACGTTCGCTCGAATTCCCGGCACATAACCGTAAAACCGAAAGAGAAGAAAATCTCCATATGCCAGAGAGGCGGATGGGTACCTACCTATATGCGCCGCCGAGGCTTTCCCAGTCTGGCATACGCGGAGCGCCCCCACGGGGGAATATTAAACTACGAGAGCTCGTTTATGGATAAAATATGCGCCGCGTGTGCGCGCCCCCGTATATAAATGTGCGAGGAAAAAACGCAGTAAATGATTTAAAGGTGGTTTCGGTCGGGTTGGCCGTATAATGTCCGTGTGTGTGTACGGGAAGCCACAGCGCCGAAACCACACCGGATACATCGTGTCAAAAAAGTTTCAATTTTTGCGGTGCGGCGCGCTGCAGTCGCATAAGTCTCCGCTTTGTCAGTTTTAATTAAGAAACCACTCGTGGCGGTGGTTGCGGCGGCGGCGGCAGTGGTGGAGGTACCTAGTACACAATTTGCTGCTTTAGCTCGCGGGATCCTGGAACCGGAACTGGGCATTAATCAAAAATCCAATTTGCAATTGAACATCGCTCTCTTCCCTCCCCGCTCCCCGGGCCGTTATGCTTTCTCTCTCGGGCGGTATTTCTGCCTCCCCCCTTCCTCCCCGCCGCCGGAAATTCTGCTGAGCTTTCCATACTGCATGTAGCCAAAGCTCCAGGCAAGTTTCCATGTAATACTGATGCACTGGCATGGAGCCGTATGAAGCCGTCGAACATTCGATTTATTCATCAAGTTTTGTTTGGAGGGGTGTGTGTATGCCATTGGGATTTTTCATCAGCAGAGGGTGCAATTTTTTCATGGAGCTAATCGCTGGCTGTAGTTGCTTTTCACATTCCATGATTTCAGTAACCTTTCAGTCACTGGGTAGGTACTGTTTCATAATAATTGGTTTCACGCCACCCGCAGCGATAAGGTGAACACGTTTCATCCTCGGTCCCATCACTTTTAATTAAAGACTAAATTTTAATCTGAAAATGGCACGTAATTCGTTTACCTGATCGCCGACAGGTAGCGCAAGTGTTTTAATCATATAGGCACCTCTCTTGGGATTACTTACTCCCTGCTCTGGATATTTGTCTAGTGCAAAAGTTAGCTTGGTACGCCTGTTGAATCGGATAGTTAATTCTGATGCGTCAGAAGACGTAGATAATGATTCCTGTAGGTATAGTAATGAAGAGAATTTCATCAAAGCTAGCGCAACACGGTATATTTTTGCATTATGCAGTTTTCCACACTGAGAGAAAAGTTTCATTTATAGGTAATAAATACTTGTTTCGTACCAATTTAATAACAAAAACTATAACAAAGTATATGTCACCATATGTCGTTTACATCAAATAATTATTTGAAAATCATTTATTTATTATAGCCAAAGGGCTTATTATGCCAGTTGTTCATAAGAGTTCATAAGATTCAATGAATATATTATTCCGTATCAAATATTAGTCAAACTTTCCCACAAAATGATTTATTACATCCAAATTGCACATTTTGTTTGTGATTGAGCCGGTTTATTAACTATAAACAAATACATATTGGCGAACAATCACCTGTTCTTAACCAACAATATACCTGTGTTCACTTCACTTTGGCACCATTTATTCCCCAATAATAACTGTGCATTATTCACAAACAATCGCTAAGTCACCCTCAATGAATTTATTCACTAGAGTATCTTCGGATATTATTATTTATTATTGCCAATGTAATGCGTTGGTGGGGTGAGAGATTTCCACCTGGCGCCATTATCCGTGCATGGTGTCATTTGTGTCGTATCATCCTATGTCATTCATTGTCCAGTATCTCGTTGAAGAAAAGCAAATTCATTCATACAGGGTGACTAAAAAATGTCGAACCATCTTGAAAGTGCGTAATGTAGAGGTGTAGTAGAGTGCTGAAAAGTTGTTGAAAAGATTCTAATGTCTTCCAGTTTTAAAGTTGTGGAGGAACAAAAGTTGGTTCTTCGATCGCTTCTATTTTCGTTGTTTCAAAAGATTTTGGTGAACTGTTTATGGAAAAACAATGAGTGCCAGAAATCAACCTCTGAATCTGTGATGAATTTCTCTTTTGTATAAAGGGTGAGTCATGAATCTTGGAAATTATTTTTTCCCAAAAGTGCCTGCAAACAGTCCCATATCCTATGTAGAGCACAATAAAATACAATTCAATTTTATAAAATTCTTTGCTCCTGGTTTCTTAGGAAAACTGAAATTTTGTAGTTTATGACTCAACTTGTATAGAAAACAGAATAGTTTATGACTCAACCTGTATAGAAGACAGAAATTCAATACAGATTCAGATGTTGATTTTTCGAATCCATTATTTCATTATATGTAATGGCGTCTTTGCTAAAATCTTTTGAAACAACGAAAATAGAAGAAATCGAAAAATCAAATTTTGTACCTCCATAACTTCAAAATTGAAAAGCCTAGAATCTTTAAAACAACTTCCCAGTACTGTACTATACCTGCATATCATGCACCTTCAAGGTGGTCCAACACTTTGAATCACCCTGTATTTATTAAACAAATTATTAGCTATTGATAATGGATTTATTATGTTTTATGATGATTTGGCAGAATCATCTATAGCCAGCAATAATGCATAAAATTACCTATAAAAACTAAATTAGATCATATTTTTCATAGCTAATATTCTATCGTTACCACTCAATAATCGAATTGCTTATTATCATTCACGTTTCTTATTGATAAAACATTATCAAACTGATGTTTTGTGATTATAACCAAATATTAAATAACAGGAAACAAGGTATTTCAACGCTATCAAAACAATCCGCTTGGTGGACGCAAATATATATTTATTAAGCCGTATTTAAATAAGGCATTTGTTAACAATAAACGAGTCTGTGTTTTCCATAATAAATATTCAAAGTCTTTTCTCTCAGTGCAGGCAGGTTTTTCAGGCGAATTTTCTTGCATGTTTTGTAGCTTGTTTTGGTGCATGTTTGCAGGTTTTGGCATCACACGAGGCAGGGAGCTGTGCTGGATTTTTGATGAACGCTTTAAAACTGCTATTAGACGACATCCGAGACGACATCTTACAGTATGATAGGAGTTGAACATGTTTATTATATCGCTGTCGTGCATGCTATAAAGTCAGGTGCGAGGTGCGAAGGAATGGTGATGCACGTATAAAATTGTGCGGATCAGTTCTAGGCTAGGTGATTCCAAAGGCGGACTTGGCTTTCATGGCGCCTTAGGCATGACTGAATTGGCCGCCCCTTCCCCTTTGAGAGGTGTGTTCCAGAGAACTAACTGCTTGACAATTGAACTGCAACACCTAAAAATTAGTGCGTTTTGCAATTTGCGTTTCCAAATTTAGATAGCTCGAAAAATATTTGACGGACTCCAGAAATTCAGGCATGTGAGGAACGATCATTTCTTTGACTATCGAGTGCTGGATTGATGATGAGTTCGATTGCACAATTTGTCATATACAGGGTGCCAACGGAGAGCGTGCAGATATGGGCAATCTTTCACCTTGTACAACTTTCGAAAAAAAAGTCCGAGATTTTTTCTATCACCTGCTTTTGAAAGGTTGTATCATTATGCCGAAACAATTTTGGAATTTCAACCCTAACTTTTTTTTTCAAAAAATTGTGCTCAGTTTTCTGAAATATGCACTTTCTGATTAAGAAAAAAAAATAGAGGCATTGTTTGTTTTCAAACAGCGTCCATATTGATTTTCATTTGAGCCTCAACAACCCCTAGAAACTACCCCTTTTGGGACACCGTCTCACAACAAGATATGCAATGCTTCATTTAAAAGGCCTGAGAAAAGTACTCATCCATATCATCCATATTCAATTGGATTGAAATAAGGATAATACTACGATGACCCCACACGTACTCGTACAGTTCCCTTAAAACCACCCCTTCACTTCAAGGGACAGGGACAGGGTTGGTATGATATGACATGATTGCAATACCGTCAATGGGGGTTACATTGATAGGCATATTTGATATTTTGCGCTGTAATGCTTGTATTTTGTAATGTAATTTGCGTAGAATGCTTATTTCTTAAATTATAGGGAAAAATACACCCTATCAAAGTTACACATGGATCAAGCTAATTTTAATAGACCTACGAAAATCGGTTTAAATGCATTAGGTCATGAATGTCACCCCGTGGAATCAAAAGAGAATGAGGAAAATATATACTGGGGGAATTTTTTTGGAGCTTCTATCTTGAAAAATACTCAAATCAGGACACAACTCAGTGAGCTATCATTTATTGTCGTTTTATAGAAATATAACATAAAAAAACAAAGATTCTTAGACAAAAAATATAAATTCTTATAAAAGTAACAGTTATAAAACATATTAGTGGGGTCGATACGATTTTGGATACTGCACTTTTGAGTAGAGTTATGAAACTTGGCACATAGTTTCTAGGGGCCATAAGAAGAAATTTCGTTCGATGTTCCCAAAAAAAATTTCGACGTACTCCGTTATATAGGCCCCCTTTTCCAAAATGGCGACCAAATTTTGAAAATTGGCGATTGGTCGTACAGTGGCGCGCAAAGTATCAATCCCTAGCATTTTGACCATGACCAATTGATTTAAGCCACCCCTGACTTGATCCGTCTGACATTCTGGCCATTTGGGCCTTTTTTCCTAAATGGCAGCCAAACTTTGGAAGTTGGCATTTGGTCGTATAGTGGCCTGCAAGG
Source organism: Anaspis maculata (assembly GCA_949128115.1). Taxonomy (NCBI): domain Eukaryota; kingdom Metazoa; phylum Arthropoda; class Insecta; order Coleoptera; family Scraptiidae; genus Anaspis; species Anaspis maculata. The sequence continues at coordinate 72,949,319 of OX421966.1, forward strand.
TATCAATTCTTGACATTTCGACCATGACAAGTCGATTAAAGCCTACCCCGACTCCATCCAACCTAAATTTTGGCCTCAATACTCAATTATAATGCTGATACTGGAATTTATTTTTCAATTTTTAGAAGGGTTGTGGAAAACCACTTCTTGGATTTTCTGTGTGTCCAATATGTAAGTAATCCGGAGAGCAGAATCACTACATTTTTCTGAAGAAATAAAAGGCTCCCCACCCCACTGGCAAAACCTATTTCACGCATGTATAAAACTGTCAAAACCATAAAAAAGTCGAAAGTACATACATATCAACTACAAGTTGTTTCAGAATTTGTATTTGTGCTTTAAGATAAGTCAGATTATGTATGGTTTCTTGAAACTTATTCAAATCATAATAAGTGAGGTTACATATTACGTTACCAGAAATAACAGTGATTGAGGAATCTGCGCTCTATTCCCAGTGGTGTTTGGAGGTTAGACTTCTCTCTGCCTCTAAGACCTCAGACTTTGGTTACTTTTCATCAGTGTAGAAAAAATGTTGCATGTTGATTAGGAGTAAATTCTTGCAAGGTTCGATTTTCTGCCTGAGAGAGCGTTTCACTGATGTAGAGCATCTGAGTCGACTGTGCGCCGATATGGGATGCAACTTATTTGAAAATTTGCACGTTTATTGTGCGATTGTGCGAGACGCTCACCTACATTCTTCTTTACTGTTTTCTTTATCTATTACATTGGTGAAGAACGGAACTCTCACCTATCCTGAATCCTTTTTCAATTCTAATTCCTGTAGGTGATCCAATTTCTACATGTTACATTATACTCGTTTTGTCACTTACATATACCAAGGTTGGGGAAGAACTATGTACATACGAGTATAAGGCGCTAAAGCTGTAATGCTTTTCTCGAAGGTATAATATTCTTCCTACCATAGATACTAAAAAATCCGATTGCGATCCAGGAACAGGTTTTAATAATGAGGGACTTTACGCCTATAAGTTCAAAAAATCTAACACTGTACCTACATTCTTTGACCTACATTTTTTGCCAAAAATGTGTCACATGGGACAAACTAAGACCCATAGCAGAGATCTTTGTGCCTTGAACACACTAGAAACTTGCAGAAATTTTTATAAACAGTACTCTGATCCAATGAGAGGTACATTGTGATTGTCTCCTGCTTAAATCTCTTCAAGTACAACTCTTATCGACTTACAAATCTGCAAAAACCGCTTATCTCGATTCTTTTCCGTACATATTCAAACAACTTGTACTTCAAAATTTCTCGCGGTTTTGATGCCACGAGATCTTCACTGAAAGGAGGACAGGACTATAAATGGGGATTGAGGCCAAAATTTGAGTCAGGTCGAGTCGGGAAGGGTATTAATCGACTCGCAATGGTCGAAATGTCCAGGAATGGATACCTTGTGTGCCCCTATACGACCACCTGCCGATTTTCGAGGTTTGGCTGCCATATTGGAAAGAAGGCCTTAATGGCTCAAATATCAGCCGAATCGAGTCAGAGGTGGCTGGCATCAACTCGTCAGAGTCAAAATGTTACGAATTGATAGTTCGTGCAAACGTGCAAATTTCCAAATAAATTGCACCCCATATCAGTGCACCGTCGACTCGGATGCTCTACATCAGTGGGACGCTCTCTAATGCAGAAAATCAAATCTTGCAAGAATTTATTGCTGATCAACATGCCAAAGTTCTTCTGCACCGATGAAAATTTTCTGAAACAACTTGCAGTTGGTATGTAGGTATGTACTTTCGACGTTTTCTATCGAGTTTTTTTATGGTTGTCACAGTTTGATACATGCGTGAAATAGGTTTTGCCACTGGGGGGAGCCTTCCATTCCTTCGGAAAAATGTAGTGATTCTGCTCTCCGGATTACTTACATGTTGGACACACAGAAAGTCCAAGAAGTGGTTTTCCCTCGGGTTTTCCACAACCCTTCTTAAGATAAAAAAAAATAAATTCTAAATCAGCACTATAATTGAGTTTCGAGGCCCAAATCTAGGTTGGGTAGAGTCAGAGTAGGCTTTAATGGACTTGTCATGGTCGAAATGTCGAGAATTGATACCTTGCAGGCCACTACACGACCAAATTCCAATTTTGGAAGTTTGGCTGCCATTTTGGAGAAAAGGCACAAATGGCCAAAATATCAGACGGATCGAGTCAGGGGTGGCTTAAATCAACTTGTTATGGTCAAAATGTCAGGAATTGATACTTTGCGCGCCACTGTACGACCAATCGTCAATTTTCAAAATTTGGACGCCATTTTGGAAAAAGGGGCCTATTAAACGGATTCCGTCGAAATTTTTTTTGGCACATCGGGCGAAACTTCTTCTTATGATCCCTAGAAACTATGTGCCAAGTTTCATAACTCTACTCAAAAGTGCAGTATCCAAGGGATTTTTGTCGCGTACCGTCCCCACTATATATTTAAATCTTTCAAATAAAAATAGAAACTTTTAGTGAAAAAAAGGCACTATATCCAGTCTTCAACCTTCAGGCTCAGGAAAAAATACCTTCCACGGGTAACAACCGGTGTCTTCATTTTTTTGGTGACGTTGGCCGTTGAGAAAGTGGATTCGTCTTCCACATGCGGGAAGACGAAATAGAAAGTTTTTCCTTTCTTCAGTCTTAGGAAGCTCACCACAATATTGTCGTCTTCGGCTTTCTCCTTGACCAGAGCAACGTATGGTTTGCAGAGTTTGGTGCCCTTTACTGTCAAATCGATGACCACAAAGTCACCTTTGTCGCAGCCTTTGGTCCAGCCACCGTCAGCTCCAACATCTTGGTCGTTTTCGGATTCAATATCAGCTTTACCACCGCTACTGGATGCGCTTTGCGTTTCTTCGTGGGTTTCCTACTGAACTTCTTCTTCAGATGACGATTCGAGCTGGGCGGTTACACTTTTACCTGGTTCTACATTTAGTTTTGATTTTTTCTTTCTAGGTCTGTTGGTACCAGCTGCTGCAAATCTTTTCTCCTTGAGGAAGTTCACAACAGATGTATTCATTTCTTCTTTCTTGAATTCAGCTTCATAGCCTGGAAGCTTCTCCAGAACTTGTCGGCCATTGCAAGGTACAGTTCCTGTGGCTTCGAAACTGCTGATCAAATTTTTTTTACGCGACCCTTGACTGTTTCACCAGAGGGTGTTTTCTCAGTATTCAAATCGAATCAGGTCTTCTGCAGAAGTTCAGGAAAGCATTCTTTTGGCAGCGATGGTTCTTTCGGGTTTTTTGTTTTCCATTTCTTTAACTGTGCGGAAAAAACATACATCAAGAGGTTGTGTGAGATAACTGGAGTTGGGAACCAAACAGACAAAGCTGATGTTGTTTTCTCCGCAGCATTTTAGAACATCGGTGGTAAAATGTGCAGCTGAATTATCTCCGATAATCACCTTTCGCCCTTCCAGCCGTTTAGCATGCGGCAAGAAACCGGTTGGAAACCAATCCGTAAAAGTGGCGGCGTCAATCCAGCCATGGTCCGTCCTATTGTATCTCGCGCCTTCATAGCAACATCCCTCTTGACAGCAAGGATAGCCTTTCGGTCCACCTTGCACCCAGAAGTTCCACAATTTTTGTGACCTGAAAATTATGTATGGTGGCAACAGCACGCCAGACGCCGAACCGCACATCATGACAGTTGTAGCAGATTTAGTATAATTACAAACAAGCTCAGGATACTCAACCCCTCGTCGATACAATCTCATGCTTTTGCCTGGGTTGTCCGAAAAACTCGTCTCGTCGTAATTGAACACGTTACATGGTGGAATACCTTCCAGTGTAGTTGCCAAGTTTGCGTAAAACTCTGTCAGTGTCTCAACAGTGACCTCGGCACGAGCACGTTTAATGCACGCAACAACCCGCTTCGTCACGAAACCTTTGTGTCTTTGTGATAAACCGTCGATCCAATCTCTGTCAGGTTTGTTGTTGTTGAAATGTTGTTCAATTTTGCCTTTCTTATCCAGGTAGTTTTTCGCGATATTTTGGAGATCCTGTTCAGTAAGAGGGAATCCCCAATCTCCACATGTGGCAGCTGTTTCAATCAGTGACTTTTCTTCTTTTTTCGGTGAAAACGTTTGGGCGCCCAACGTGGGAAATATGTAGACCTTTGTATCTGTTATACAAGGTCCCAAAGGGAATCTTGAATTGTCTTGAAGCAGCCGAAATGGAATAGTCTTCGTCTACGATCAGCCGTAAGGCCTCCTCCAGGTTTTCGTTAGTGTAGTCTCGGTACCGCCGGCGGCCCAAAATACGTTTACGCTGTCGCGGCATGATCTACAATTTCAATAAGATACGTATCAGCAATCATGTAAGATGTAAGCGAAATCAGCCCCTTTTGCAGGTCTATCAAAGTTGTCCCACTTGGTCAATCAAAGTTAGCCGGCATGAAAAACCGGCCCTGAAGAAGTTACTATCAGCACAAAAAAACAATCATTTCATGGGTACTTTCAAAATGATTAAACTAATGAATGGAGATGTTTCAAGAAGGCCATTGTTATCGCAAACATAGTGGACAATGTAAAGTTTTTCAACGTTAGAAACTTACCAAACACCGGCAAACCCATTCCAACGGCCACAGACTTCTCAAGGTTAATTACCTGTCAACTTTGACATAATTATTGAATTCTGACATCTGTCAACAAGGCGGCAACAAATACGTAACAGCCCAAAATTCCCTAGAACTATTTATTAAGTTCTAAAAATCATCTTTGGGATAAGACTATCAAAATTACCCTCCAACTATCAATGTAACCCTCATTGACCATGAAAATTCCAAAAACTTTTTTTCAACTGTTCCACTAAAAAAGTGATGCTACCCGATGACCCTTTGCGTAGGTCATCCCAACAGCTACCCTCTCGAAAAAAGAGCTACCCGTCAAAAAACCAGTACTTCAGCAATACCTCATTTGTTGGAATTTTTTTTAAATCTGTCGCAATAGTTTGCCGCTACGATGATTTCATTCATATATCTACCCAAAGCTACCCCTTCAACTACCGTTGCCGGATTGACGGGTTGAACCCCGTCATCGCAAAATCATTGTTTGAATTGAATCATTCAATCGGCTCGAGCTTTTGAATGAGGTACTGCATACCATTCACTGAAAGAGTGACTTCCAGGGGGTAGTTGTAGAGAAGATATATGTACTCGTATTCGTACTATCATCGTAGAAAACACCACCATTTCAATGAAACGGTTAGTGGGCAAAAGTTCTTTTAACTCGTAAATAACGCATCAAGGTGAAGACTATGCGATATTGAAGGGGTAGTTGAAGGGGTAGTTTCGGGTAGATATATGATTAAAATCATCGTAGCGGACAACTATTGCGACAGATTTAAAAAAAAAAACAACAAATGAGGTATTGCGGAAGTACTGGTTTTTGAAGGGTATTATTTTTTTTCGAGAGGGTAACTGTTGGGATGACCTACGCAAAGGGTCATCGTGTAGCATCACTTTTTTAATGGAACAGTTGAAAAATACATTTCTTGGAATTTTCATGTATTGCATGTCTTATCATACCAACCCTGCCCCTGTCCCTTGAAGTGAAGGGGTGGTTTTTGAAAAACTGTACGTGTGGGGTCATTGTAGTATCCTTGTTTCAATCCAATTAATTATGAGTACTTTTCTTAGGCCTTTTGAATGAAACATTGCATATCTTGTTGTGAGACGGTGTCTCAAAAGGGGTAGTTTCTAGGGGTTATGGAGGCTCAAATGAAAATCTTCGTGAGCAAATTCAATATGGATGCCGTTTGAAAACAAACAATGTGTGGTGTTCCCCCTTTGTCTTGTTAGTACGTTGGTACCTGAAGTAGGTACGGTCGTTGACGTTCGTAGCGTTTGCCGCGGGGAGAGGGAGCCTATTTTGTCCGCGAAAATATTGTGAATAACACGACATTCTTTATTCTCTTTGTTCTCAACGGTCTTGTATGACCCGCAGTTTTTCCTCTTTGAAATCAAGGTGCTTCGCACAGCTTTGAATTTTGTGTAATTTATCTACTCCCAAATGATCTTAATGTTGACGGCAACAGCCGTAAATCTAGTGGGCGTGCTTTTTGCGCACTCATGACGTGACCTCAAGGCCGCGCTATCGCGCGTACTTCGAGGTTTCATTAACTGTTTCCTTCCACAAGTTACGTCACAAACAGTAAGATGACAAAAAGAAACTCCGCCACGCCCAAATCAGCCGCTAAGTAGAGAACAGTACTTTTGATGATTCATTCACATTTCATTGTTCATTGTCGGGTTATACATGAAAGTAAAGGAAGGAAAGAAAGACTTGCACGCTTCTCCGTGTCCTGGGGGGGGGGGTTCCACCACTTGTATGAATCTGCCTTGTTGAGTCTACTAACATTTCCTTATTTGGGGGGGAATTATGTATGATGACGAAGAGAGCGCCACAGGTTGGCTCGAGTCGATTGTCTTGTATTTACTGTTATTTCTTGTATGTGATTATTGTTCACTAACCATTGTTCTGTTTTGAATGTATGTATGTATCTGTGGGGTTTGTGATGGGTAACTTCTGGTGAATGCGTTATAGATACTTCTTCCTTCCAATTGCTTACAAAAAGTCTGACCAACTTCAAGTTCTCTACTTATTTACCTCTCACCTGTTTCTTGTTTATTTATCCACCTATTTATCTCGCATTGGTTTCTTGTTTATCTATGTACCTATTCATCTCTCATTTGTTTCTTGTTTATTTCCTCACACCTTTACTTATCATTTGTTTCTTGCTGATTTATTCACCTGTTTACTGATCATTTGTTTCCTGCTGATTTATCTACTTGTTTACATGTCATTTGTTTCTGGCTGATTTATTAACATATTTATCGATCATTTCTTTATTGTTCACTTATCTATCAATTCGACTTTTTCTGTTTGTAAAGTGTAACATTTATTGCTGAGCGAGTTTCCTTCTGTTGTTACGTGAATAACTTGTAAACGAAACAAACTTTCAAAGAGGTTCAAGCACCGTTTCACGCTGACTTGATCAATGCATAACTGGAGTGACTTCTCTGTCATTTCATCATGACTCATTCACACTTGATTTTTATTCAGATCATTTGGGAAGGGATTTTTCAGCAACCAACCAGGCAATACGCATGGGTTTCTTTGACGTGTTCTTCCCATGTGTGCCTGTCAGCGAATACGTCACTTTTCCTTTGCGATCAAATTGACAGTTTGACATGTTCCATGATTTCTTGTTTTGTTTTGTTAATCTGATTTTGTGTCCATTTCATTGTTGTAAATTCCTGCATTGTCAATTAATTTGTAATGATCTATCTTGTTTGTGTTTTGTTGTTCTTTATTCATGTTTTTCATTTTATCACTGTCAATCTATTGTTGTGAGGTGTTTTGAGAAAAGAAACAAATTCATTCAAAACTTTGCTAATTGATTTTCAATAAACATTCATTTTGCTTGCATTTCATTCGCGTTTCATTCAAGAATCAAACCTCATCCCCCACGACACATTCTCATCTCGAGTAAGAACTCAACACAACGCAGGTAAAATGTAAACGACGTGGGGAAGGGAAGAAACAACGACGATCACAGCCAAACATCGAAAACGGGGTTACACTAAAGAATAGTGCCGCAACCAGGATACATTACAGAATGGTGCCGTGACCAGGATGATGTCGAGAGTTGGGTACATCACAAATGTTTCTATTTCTTTTTCCCGATTAGAAAGTGCATATTTCAGAAAATTGAGCACCATATTTTGAAAAAAAAAAGTTAGGGTCAAAATTTCAAAACCGTTTCGGCATGATGATACAACCTTTCAAAAGCAGGTGATAGAAAAAATCTCGGATTTTTTTTTCGAAAGTTGTACAAGGTGAAAGATTGCCCATATCTGCACGCTCTCCGTTGGCACCCTGTATATGACAAATTGTGCAATCAAACTTATCATCAATACCAGCACTCGATATTCATAGAAATAATCTTTCCTCACATGCCTGAATTTCTGGAATCCGTCAAATATTTTTCGATCTATCTCAATTTGGAAACGCACCCAATTTTTAGGTGTTGCAGTTCAATTGTCAAGCAGTTTAGTTTGTGTTCATATTCTTAGAGCACTAACTGCTGTTAATGATAATAAGTGGTTTTTCATCAATAGTTGACACAAATTAACAAAAGTTGAACAGAAAAAAAATTATGCGAACGCGATTTTCGTGGAATAAAAATAAAACCACGCATTTTTTTCCAAGAAGACGATGTCGATGCCGCCCCCTCGGATCTGCCGCCCTAGGCACGTGCCTACTTTGCCTATTGCCAAATCCACCCCTGGGTGATTAAGGAATCACTGAATTTGACATCTAGCCTGAACAGTTCTCTGCCTGGAAAACTTGAAGCTTATATTATTTATATTAGTTTGACAACTTGGTTCAGATGAAAGTTTAGATAAATCAGTCCAGTTCGGTTGAATATAGCTTGAAACAGTCCAGTTCAGTTCAGTTCAGTTCAGTTCAGTTCAGTTCAGTTCAGTTCAGTTCAGTTCAGTTCAGTTCAGTTTAGTCAACTTTAGCCCCGTGAATTTCAGTATAGCTCAGTCTTATTCGATTTGTTCAATCAAGATGAGTTTGATGTGGATCATTTCAATTTGGATGAGTTCGAACTTACATGTAGTTCAGTTGGCAGCTGAGTTTGAACCAATCGAATCTGTTCAGTTCAGCTCAGTTCAAAGAAAGGTGTCGATTCAGTTAATTCTGAACTCAGTAATTCAGTTTTGTTCCGACATTGAAACACGGTAAATTCGGACTTTGTAAGACGGAAGATTTGGACTCTTGAGCTCGAAGAACTTGAAATTTCAAAATATCGACTCTTGAAAACGAAAAGTTGGAACTAATTTCGTCTTTCGAACTTGACATACTCCGAAGTTTGGAATTTGAACATTGCAGCTTGAAAAATTTGGACTTCCGAGGTACTTTGACTCAACTCTTGTAAAAATTCCACATTGAAACTCGAGAAATTTCGAGTTCCGAAAAGCAAAAATTTCGACTTTCAAAGTACTTCGACTTTAATCTCGGAATTGAGACAGTGAAACTTGAAAAATTGCGTCTTTCAATGAAGAAAAAACCTTACTATCAAACTTGGAGTGGTACTTCAATTCCAATTTCGATGAGCTTCAACTCCAAAAATCGCATTTCAATCTCGAAAACTCGACATTGGAACTCAGAAACTCTCAACTTTTAAGACGAAAAGTTCAAAACCCGAAGTACTCCGACTTCATCCCCGGAATTTCAACCATGTAACTCCAAAAAATCTTCCTTTCCAACTCGAAGTACTTTGAATCATAAAATTTTGACTCTGAAAAAACTCGACTTTCAAACTTCGAGTACTTTGACTATAATCTTGGAGCTATCACATTGAAATCTGTACTCAAGTTCGGAGTACCCCGACTGAAATGAAACTTAAGGTACTTTGAATCACAAGATTCCGACTCTTGAGAACGAAAAGTTCCGACATTCAAACTCGAAGTATTTCGACTTCAATCTTGAAATTTCGACATTGGACCTTAACACTTCAGACTCCTAAACTCAAGAACCTTCGACATTCAAACTCATTTGAATTTGACTTTCAAAGATGGAAATATTTGATTTCTCAACTCGAAGTACTTCGACTTCAATCTTGAATCGTTTACATTGGAACTAGAAAAATTTTGACTTTTTTGAAATACAAAAAGTTTTCACTTCGAAACTCGTGATCTGAAAATACCGATATTGAAACTCAAAAAAATTAAATTTCCAAAAAATTTCGACATTCCAGGACGGAAATACTTGACTTTCAAAACTTTGAGTATCTACTTGACTTCAATCTCGGAACTATCACATTAAAATCTGAAAGATTTCTATTCCAGTCCAAACTTGCAGTACTCTGACTTTGGTCTCGGAATTTTAAAATTGGAACCCAAAAAATATCGACTTCTGAAGACAAAAAAGTTTGACTTTCAAAGTCGAAGTACTTGAAATCACAAAATTTCGACTTTTGAAAACGAGAAGTTCAGATTTTCAAACCCAAAGTACTTTGACTTCGTCAAAATCTTGACATTTTGAAAATGAAACTCGAAAGAAATCGACTCTTGAATCGCAGTACTTTGATCCTAGTCTTGAAATTTCGACAATTGAGCTCGGAGCAGTTTGACTTGAATCCTGAAACTCCGACATTGGAACTCGAAAAATGTATTCTCGTTATTCTGACATTGAAATACGGAAGACTTCAACTTTATAAGACCAAAAACTCTTGAACTCAAAATATTTCAAATCTCAAAATTTCGACTCGTGAAAACGAGCCGTTCCGACTTTCAAACTCGAAATATCCCAACTTTAATATGCGAATTTTGACATTCGAACTCAGAAACACCAGACGTCTGAGCTGAAGAGCTTTTGACTCACAAATTAAAAAAAAATTGACTTGTGTGTGGTTGATATGAAGTTGGATAATACGATCACCCATGAGGACAAAATTCGACAGGCAGATTACCACGTTTGTATGGACATGAATGAGGACCAAGAAAAAATTATATTCTTCAACATGCACAGACTGTTAGCGGCTCAAGGTGATTTCCCATTAACGCAGACAAGACCATGGTATATAAAAAATCAGGAATACCAAAAAGAATATAGCTACGATAAATCAAGAAGCGAAACGGTAGCTACTTGTGATGATAATATGTAATAATTACAGATTGATACAAGCATTCAACAGCCTTTCTATTTTGGTTGCACTATCATAGAAGTGTACAACCAGCTACAACCTCAACAGTGAGTACTACTGGAAGTATTCAAATAAGCAAAAGCTGGAAGAGAGCAACTTCTGTCAAAATATCCGATTTCGTGGAAATTGAGGATTAAGAGGTTGAAGACTGATGACCAGATATTATAATATGTAACTGGAGAATTTATAGAGGCCGCAACAAAGACGATTAACGTAAGGCAAAGGGCATGTTTTACGAGAGCCGTTTGCCAATTAAGTTGATGCAAAAAACGTCACCGCATCAGCTGTCGCTGACTTATATTGAGGAGTTGAGTGCACTTAACCGAAATACTTTGTACATTTTTGTATACAGCAGCTAACCGAGTAGTCTTGCAGTCTTGTAGTCTTGTAGTCTTGTGTTGAAACAGGAATCCAAACCAGGTCACAAGCGAACTCCTCTATCTGGACTGAGCTGCAGTATGGCAGAATTCAAGCCCCTGTTACCTGTACGAAGCTTCCAGGTGCAAAACTCAAGATGGAGTTTTGGTTGAAAAAAATTTGGGGAACTAAGCCACCACTTTACTCAAGTGCTGCAAAGAGGCTGCACAGTACTGATTCTGAAAATCGTTAGTTTTATAGTGACCAGTGTTGTTATTCATCAGAAATATGTTTTTCTTTTATAACAACCTTCACTCTTTCAAATTAAAACCTCCCATACCTGTTTGTGCAATTTTGAAATAAATTATTGAGATAATATTACCCTAATTATGTTTTTTCACTACTAGCCATGATCCGTGGAGTACGTTATTACAATGTACTTACTAATTATGCTGTTGGGCCAATATTGTTGAATCTCCACATTCTTTATTGGCCCCATTTTGGCTCCTGTTATTGGTTTAATATTGTCATACATTGTTGGGCCAATAATGGCATTTATTGATGGTTCAATACTGCTATTTGTTATCGGACCAATATTGCAGAGATTCCACATTTGTTATTGGCGCAATATTGAGGAACTAGGTTGGGCCACTATATTCTAGACATTGGCTCAATGTTGGTCCAATATGGTTGTGCTTCTTGGGACATTGCGAATCGTTCTCAATTCTCAGTGAACCCCAACAACGTGAAAATCGTAGTCAAGATTGCGACTCAGAAAACCCAAGAAGATATTTGGCGTGTAGTAGGAATGATCAGCTGGCATAGACAGTTTATACCAAACTTTCATCGATTACGGCACCGATTTGTTCTTTGTTGGACAAGACTATTAACGTGTTCTACGAACTGCCTTTTGTAGCCGAAAGAGACGCAAGTAACTGCTGGCTTGGCGCGGTGTTGACTCAGCATACCGCAGACTGTAAGAAGTTGTTTCCTATTTAAGTCGTTCTTTGGATAAACGTCTTCACGACTGCCAAAAAGAAGTGCTTAGTTGTACTGTGGACGGTAAAGGAGTTTTGGCCATACCTGGAGCCTGGAGGGCATTCCGTTTACCGTTATAACAACCGACCATCATATCTTGAAAGGGCTACATAGCCTGAAAAATCAATCAAGGCAGATTGGCTCGTTTAGTTATCAGACTCTGTAGCGTCATCACGCCAATGATGATGGCAGGCTGATTCCTCTGGAACCTACAAGTTGGGAGGAAGCAACTCCTCGAGTCGATAAATCAGCAGGGCTATCTTCACTCGATACGTGATACCAATCATTCAGGTCTGTCAAGTCCTGCACCTCCGCTACTTTATCCGCTACAAAGGTCTTTCAGCGGTTGGGAGGCGCTTTGATCCATGCCACGGTGATCAATGGATCACTCCAACAGTGATATCTGGAAATTTCAAGACGAAGAGAGGTCTTCACCTTTTCAACAGGTTGCGATAGCAGCACAGCTCCACACAACTCTAGGCGAGGCAATGTGAGCTCACGCATAGGGGCAACTTGGGACTTGGCAACAAGAAGATTGACGGACACCTCATTGTTTGAATACACTTAGCGGAGATAAACACAGGCGCCGTAAGCTCGCTCGTTAGCGTCACTGAATATCACCATGTCGTGGAATTCTGGGGAAGTTCAACTTTGGAAATTCCTCCTGAAGCTGTAACCAAATCACCTGCAAATGATCAGGAGGAACGTCGTCCCAACCTGACTTGATGTTCCCAAATAGATTGCATGAGTATTTTTGCTGTGATAACAACTGGACCAAGAAGTCCGAGGGGGTCGTAAATAGACGAAATGACTGACAAAATTTGACGTTTCGTTCCTTGTGATTGTGGGACAGAAAATTCATGGATATCATATTGAATCATGAGAATTCCACCCAATCCCTGAAGTTTTGCAATTCTTATGCTCGTCAAGGTCTAGAACCCGCAGGTTAGAGTCACTCTGATCGACAAAATCCTGAAGAACCGAAGAATCATTTGAGACAAATTCCCTCAACTCGAACTGGAGCAGAATTCAGAACTTCAACGATCTCATCCCTCACCCGAATCAATGTTTTAACTGGGTTCGTTCCCGTTAATAGGTCATCAGCATGGAAGTCGGCACGGGGCACCAGCAGTCCCATAAGTGACCGTATTCTCTTTGTCCCGATTTTTTCGCCAAAGTATCCCCTTAAACCATATGTCCTCCGGAACGATACTCACCTGTCTGTACATCATCTTCATATCAGCTGCCAGAACGGAATTATGTTATCGGAAACGAATACTTTGTGACAGAAGATCACCATGGACCGTGGATCCCACTAACTGAGCGTCATTGAAAGAAGCACCAGAGGTAGATTCCATACTAGCATCGAAAACCACTCTTAGCTTGGTAGGGAGTGACGACTCTTCCACAACCGAATGATGACTCATATTCCCTCATGAACTCGTAGTACTGATGTTTCAAATCAGAAACCCCCGACAATTCTTTCTCCAGTTGAAACAAATTTGCTCTGCGAAGCCTCTCGATTCGCCTATATTAGACAACAAATTATTGAACGGTATAGTAACCACAAATCGACCCGAATCGTCGCGACGATGGATCCTAGCAAAATGGTCTTCGCACGAAGTTTCTTCCGGTGACAAGAGACATTTCGGATCTTGAACCTCCTCAAGCCTCCAAAATCGAGTGAGAAAACTTTCCAGTGGCAATTGATTGTCAACACAACAATGAACCTGAATGACAGAAGTCGGTGAGCTGAGTGGGCCCGATGAAACCCATCCGAGTTTGGTCCTCTGACAGACAGGTTTCCCTTCGCCCTCTCCCATTGACAGCCGGCCGGTAAGCATCAAATCCCAGAAAAGCGAGGCGCCAGTCAACAAATCAATCGAAATTATTGAAATCTTGATCTGCGAAATTTGACAAAACAGAAGCTGGAATCTCAACCGAATCAGCTCTGAAAGTCTGAGTAGGAATTGTACTGGTTATTTGAGGAATAACCAAACAGGATAACTTACATGAGAACTCATAGCTGTTGGAGTACATCATGATCTCGGTTTGCTTGGTTACACTAGACAAGGAAGAATTGATGCCCTGATGCAGAAGATGTATCTCGCTTTCGAACACCTAACCTGTTACAAAAAGACTCTGTCACGAAATGGGATTGACTGCCTGAGTCCAGAAAACAACGGCAATCAAGAAGATTCCCTGATACGTCACGGACTCTTACCAAAGCCGTTGCCAACATGACCTGGCACAGCTGAGAATGATTCGCAAGAACCGTACCCGTTTGATCCTGAGGTCCGTCCCTCGAAATACTCACCTTAGAGATCGAGTCAAGATGTAACATGGTATGGTGATGCTTGCCACAAGTTTTGCAGAGGAATTTCGAAGAACACCCCTTGCTGAAATGGGGCCCTGAACAATTTATGCACAGCCCAAGATCCCTAACTTTAGAGTGTCTCTCTACGGGATTTAGTTTTTGGAATGATGGGCACTGTGACAAAGAATGCTCACTCTTGCATGATTTGCATGTCTTCTCCGGTAGCCCAGGCGCCAGGGAGCAAAAATCAGCTCAATAAGGAAATAATTGTTCCCTGGCTGGAAACTGGCTTAAAACGATCTATGTGGCTTAGGTTTTGACATACTAATTTCCCCCCTTTCGGAAATGTCGGCGTCATGTCGCCATCATCAACAAGAAGTGCACCAGCGTGGTTTTTGCCGAATATCTTGATTTTGGGCTATCCGACAGCAAAAGATGTAAGGAGTCATTTTGAAAACAATCAAATTCTCTAGAGAATAGTTTTTAAATTAACTTTCTGCCACATATGGTTTTTGAGATAGAGCTTCTGGAAGCGAGAGGCATTGTCGTAAAAGCTCCATGGCCACTTGACTCGAAAAATTAAAATGTCGATGTGACAAAAAAAAATCCAGAATCCTTTATGCTATAGTTGCGGTGATGGCAAGAATGTGATTTTGAAAACCTTTGACCAACGGCAGGTTTAAAGGGAGTGAACTTGACTGGAACGTGATCAGTTTGATCAAGTTCCATTTGTTCCAATAATGTAGACCGCTTTCCAAGAAAGTTTTCCGAAAATTTTGAAGTGGAAATCTCGTCCGCAGTACATTCAGTGGAGGCACGCTTTATTTTCTTTATCCAACTTACCTGACACTGAATAAACGAGAAGGTCTGACCACTGGCCTGACCGAAAACTCCGTGTAGAGAGCGCCAAGTTCCGGAAAACACCACAATATCGCACTCTTGTCCTAAACAGACTCCAACAACATGATTCTTGAATTGTGTATCGAAAAGGTAGGGATCATGTCGTCTCTGATTGTTTGTCAAGAATCATGCTTGTTCTGGATGTCGTCGACGAGGTGAATTCAACTTTTACTCCCAAAACGATGACTGGTACATCTTGTGAAGAGTCACACGTTAAAGTACTCCGTGATTTCCACGTCGCAGAAGACGTAATTCCAAACGATGTAGATTTTACCAGTATAGCAGTTACTTGGAACTACGTTTTTTGACGATAAAATAAATCCCATCATGTGATGCACAATTAAACTGACCAGCTTCATAAAAAAAGCTTGCAGTCAACTGACCAACTATAGCTACCAAGTCCTGTAGCGACTTTCAGGCTGTGTATCTGCAGCAGAAAAAGAGACATCAAAGCGGAATTTTTCACAGAAACAAGCCGAGCTTGCTAGAAAAACGTATTGTTGACGTCTCTATCTAAATGTGTGTAGCAGCTACGTCGCGTATACGGAGGCCCATGCACGCGGATAGAAAAAGAGCTTTCGCTTCAACAATCCCGGGCGCAGAGAATGGTGTACAAAATGAACATAATACAAAATGAACACATACACAAACCCACCATGCTACACAAAACCCATCTACCTACAACACTGACGGAACATGCAAAACCCTTTTGTACGCGGCATGTTTTTCATCGCTCTATTTCTCTTTTCATGTTCTTCCTCCGTGCTTTTTCCTTCTCTAAAGCGTTGGTGGGTGCCCGATGCCTGCCTACAGCTGGCAGAAAAAGGCATCAAGCATGTTGTTTGCATTGTGTTATGTACACTTACTGTATACCTATATGCAAGAAGAAAACATGCTTATATTTCATAAAACTCTTCTTGTGTACGTATACGTCTTGTTTTGTGCATGGGATATGCCCTCGGTGTTGAGACGCATCGTTTGTAGAGTATTCGCGTCAAGATTTATGCGGGAAATATGGATTAATGCACACACACAAAGAACTAAGTACGTTTTCATGGCACGCGGTAAATCTTGCCGCCCGTCCCTTCCGCGTGATGCTGCACACATTTTTCAACCGCCTCTTTGTAGATATGCATATCCAGCTTTGTACTGGAGTACTGAAGCTTGAAGCTTTCTCAAAAATTGGAAGTTTCTGCAATTCTCCAATCAAGCGCTGAGCTACGAATAATGGGGTCTTATACGATTTTTTTTTTATTGCTTCAAAATGTTCTACATGGTGAGTTTGCTACATGAATGATAATAGTTCGTCTCAAAAGCCTCTACCATTTTTTTTTAAATGTAGAAAATCGAGGCGGGAATAACCCCGATTGAATTTCAACGTCTGATGACGTAGACGGACTAGTTGAGATTGCGCAATGGGATGATCGTAGCTGGAGCCTTGTTGCCAAATTGTGTGACAGGCAGTCGAGATTTGCATGAATATTTTGATATTTCTTAGAAAAAAATCACTTCGACAAAACAACACGTTAGGTGGCATGTTTTTGGATACAATGGAATACATTTTTGAGGCATGAACAATCGATTTTGGTGTTTTCAATGGGAGCTCATTATAAATCTGGCAGCATTGCAACAAGAAAACGTCGTTTGAACGACGCTGTTGCCACCTTGTTATTTGTCTTTTTTGACAAAATGGTGGTTGAATCAAAATTATGTTTTGGTACATTTTGTAAATAAACAATAATGTCATCGAAAACATGCATTTCCAATGGATATCCCAACACTTCTTCAAGTGCCCCACAAAAAATTGTCATCAGCGTACCCCAGTGTCAACCGCTGAGAAAACAAGTGCCATACAGTTACCGGCGACAAAAGCCCATCCCATGGGGCGGCGGATATTTTTGATGTGAAGATCATTTCAATGTAGGTAGAATCGTTGAACTTTGTGACGCCTTACCTGCAACAGTTTGTTTTTTCACAGCTGGAATCCGATGCCCCAAACTAGAAGTGGTGGTATATATAAGGTTGTGGGCTTGAAAACCATTCAAGGAAAATATGTAGTACCCCCCTTCAGGAATTGAGCTGAAAAAGAAGCCTCAGCTAACTCCTTTTACAATGAAAAAAATGAGCTCACTACCTCACTGGCAGCAGATTGTAGAGGTACGCGAAGAAAATGATTTCAAGCAACACTTCGAAATGAATGTGGCAGGAATGGAATTAGATGTCACCATCTAGGTAGGTGTTAGCAAGGATCTACAGCAGCTATCGTCACCATCAGACACATAGCAAATCAACAGGCCGTAGAACTTGATGGTTCTTCCAACAAAGTAGAACAACTCACCGCTTCGCTTCCAAAACGAAGATTTGGTACTCTGCCTGCAAATTAGCCACACCCAACATGTTCAGTTTTTACATTTTATTCAACTTGATTATGACATTCAGTTGTCAACTGTATGAAAATTAAAACAAACGAACCTGTTCTTCATATACTAGGTATTCAGTTTCAAGTATTCAACTATTTATAATATGCATCACAGTGTACTAATACTAATCAATAACAAATCCTAAATATGTATGTACTAAATACTCCACTAGATCCATTACGCATGTAGCAAAAAAACTGTTTGAGAACTACTCTTTCCCAAGCCAAAGATAATTTCTTGACTCTCATGTACCTGCCTATACTATTTTGTCAAACTGGCCACTTTTTCACACGTCACTTCCAATAAAAGATCACAGCCGTATTTTGAAGAGGTTTCATGCCGTAACTTCTCTATTGTTTTACAGTGTACTAGTGTCCTTAATAAACAAATGATGAAGGGAAACCTTCTGTGCATCGGTTTCCTTATCACTATAAGAAGTGAATAAAATTCCATCTGAATTTGTTTTTAATTCACTTTCAACTACTTAATTTTCAAATACTGAAGTTGTTGATTTAATGGTACTACTTTTAACTTTGAAATTTTCCTGGAGTGTTTGTCCTTTACGGGTAGTTCCCACTTTGGCTGAAGCAGATTTGCTTCAATACACTCTGTGAAGGTTACTGATGGATTTTGACTTTTGTTCAGTAGCTGATATAGGAGAGCGACACTATGCTTACAGCCTCCTGTAACAAAGTTGCACAATAAATTTCAATTCAATTCGAATTCATTGATACCAAACTACAAAACAATGATATCCTCCACTTCGTCAAACTTGAATCGTAAGAAGTTTGCTAACAAAATAATACCGCACCCTACCTGAACTAGCCGCACAATCTCCACAGGTACATGAGACAACCTCCTCTGTTTCTTCTTCGATGATAACTGTAACAGCATATGGAGTACTTCGGACTTTGTGCTCCGGTGTTACTTTGACTTTGACAGTACATAACGTTTTATCACGTTTCACCTGTACAAACTTCATTGCTTCGTCTCCATATATTTGTTTGCAACTTCTGCAAAAAAAGGAATGAACAATTGATTGGGATCAGATAGGTGCTAGAGGCTCGCTTGCCGCTTGCTTATGAGTCACAAAGCCTTACCTGCTAGTTTTAACATTTCTTACGTCATGTGCGAAAAAATCTGCGTTTCTTCTATAAAAATTGTCTACCATGTCCGCATCGACTTCTGCGAGATTTCTGTCGTTGGCTTCTTCGAAACCAGCTCCCATTTTTTTCCAATTCAGCACAAAAAACAACTCAATACGTTCAGCAAATATGACCGCAAACTCTCACAACAAGAGGAATCAGGAATGTGAGGTTAGATAAATGACAGACATGTAAATAATGACAACGTGGCAACGCTGCTCCATGTCAACTGCGGTCTTACTTCCATTTCATTGGTGGATGAGTTTAGCCACAAATTCAGTCGATTCAAACAGAGGGAGTGTGAAGAGCCACATTTCAAGTTCTTTTCCCTGGGCCGATTTTGTTTTTTTTTTTGTTTCATCTTCACAGTAATTAGTTTTAGGTACTTGAGCATCGATTCACATAAGAAAGTCGCATTTTGTGATTTTCGTATAAGACCCCATTGCGTTATTCCTTCGCACGTTTGCTCACATTTGGCATATGAAACGCACGCGGCAAAAAGCAAGCTCGAATCCAAGAAAAACCCATTAAATGGGACTTAGCCGTTATTCCTTCCGTTGTGTGTAGCAGCTCAGAGCTCCCATTCTATACTGCCTGTTTTATCTCCGCTTCATTCCCCCGTAATTAAATTAAATTGACGAGTTTCAATCTTCGCTTTCTCCGGGCCCCCCCGTTTTCGCGCCGATTTTCCCAGAGACTTTCGCCCGGAATTTTCCCTTATGTTTTTTGATTTGATTACATTTCCCATTTTCATCCCGATTTTTATCATGAGTGGGTATTAAATATCAAACGCCGAGTGCAAATACAATTATAAGGATGAGCATGAGGGGGAGTATATAAGTACAAGAGACTGAATGAAATGATTGTTTTTTTTTTCGACTACCCAATCCAGAACGCTAACAAGGAAATTCTATGCCGAATTTCTTGGAGTTTTCTTCGATCCACTCTTGAGACTCGCTTTCAAGAGAACCGGTGAAATAATCACGCCAGCCTCCCACTTTGCCTTTGCGTATAAAATTGTCGTCTTCATCCTTCATCATGCCTAAGCTCCGCAAATGGTCGTTGTTAACCGATTTGTTTTTCTTAAAATTGTCGATCTTCAAGTGCACCTGCAGAGTTTCCAGATCCGATTCGCTCACTTCCTTATCGAGGAACTCGGCCAGATCTTTCAAAGTTTTCCTCATATCCTGAAACGTCTTTCTTCAAAAACCAGTTTTTTTTTTTTGCAAAATCAAATCACCTACCTTGGTGTATTCTTCGTAGAACAAAAACTTGACGTTCTTGTGATGTCTCAAATCCCAGCCTTCCTTCACGTGTTCAAAGTAAGGAGTGTTTGGATCTGTAGAAATAATAGTAAAATTCAAACTGAGCCAGCAGCAAAAGGAAATAGTGAATACTGACACAAGCCGAGCTTGAATTTTTTCCAGAATCCTTTGAAATCGTCTCCAAAAACGTGCGAATTGAAACAGTTCACAAGCAGGTAGTTTGAAACGCACACGTCTCTGGGATTTCTGGCCAAGTAGAAAATCTGGAAATAGAATTGACGCTATCATAAGTGCCATCGTGAGTTGCTTAAAAGGTCTATTCCTATTACCAAAATATAGACATCCAACTGATCATATTAAACACAGATGAAGGGGATATGAAGCTGAACAATGGTTTTATGAGAATGATAATAACACCCCGGATAACACGTTCACTTGAATTGACATTAGGACATGGTCATCTTCAAAGAAAATTTTCTTGCAATCCTCTCCTCATTCACTGCACCCTGTTTCCAAAATATTGACACCCATAATCAAGTTCATGGAGAATCTGAACCATGGTTCTATAAGGGAACAAACCTGTGCGATAGACCTCATCCAATTGACTGATGAATAATTTTTCCACGATTCTGAGTTTGTCAAGCCGTTTGTTTTGCCTCTCATTACTGAAATATTGACGTTCATATCTAATCTCTTATGAAATTGGATATAACAATGGTTTCGTGGGAATGACAAACGATGGTTCGATGAGAATGATAGAAAACTTTGTCAAATCAACCCTGCTACTTTTACTTTCAATGGCAGCATTCCAGATAATGAGAAACTGACAAGAATCTGATTCTGTGCCTCACTCATAGCAAAACTCATTTCTCTCTCTCTCTCTCTCTCTCTCTCTCTCTCTCTCGCAACAACCATCTTCTGTCTTCTTGCCTTTTTCTCTTGCTTTTGACCTTTGCCTCTCTCGTATTTTCTTTTATTGTCTCCGTCTTCCTTACCTTATTTCCTTACTTCTTCTTCTTCTTTTTCTTTTTTCTATTTCCTTGTCTTCTTTTGCTTCTTCATATTCCCTTGAATTGCCGAATCCTTTCGTCCTTCTTATCCACAGCCGCCTTCCGTGCTTTCACTTTCCCTTCTTTTCTTGCTATTTCTCTCTTTGCTCTTACCTTCTTGGTTGTCTTTTAGTTCATTTTCCTCTTCTTGTCCATATCTTTTTGCTCTCCTTTTCTTGTTCTTTTTTCCGTCTTCACTTTTCCTTTCTTCTTCTACTCCATGATCTCCTACTTGTCTTACCCTTCTTCACATTGTTCTATCCCTTTCTTTCTTCGAATTTATTTTTCCGATTTCTCTTTTCTGGTTTTTGCCCACTTTTGCATGTCGATGCCTCTCTCCCATCATATTATTCTTTCTATCATTTTCTCAACAACCGCCTTGAATCTTCTTGCTCTTGCTCCCCTTGCTTTTTCATCCCTTGCTTTTTCACCTCTTGCTTTCTTCCTTGCTCTGTCACATTCCGCTTTTCTTATTGCGTTTTCCCCACTTGTTCGTCTCTTTCCTTCGCGTTCCTACTCTACATCGTCTTGCTCTTCGATTTTCTCCTTTTCCCGCTCTAGCTTTCGTGTTTATTCTTGTTATGTTTTTCCCTTCGTCGGCTTTCTTCTTGTCTTCTTATTTCCATAACTTGCTGTTCCCTGTCGTTTTGTTATTCCTGTTTCTACTTTTCCTTTTCTTTTACTCTAGTGTCTTCTAGCTCTTTGCATTTCCGCTCTTTTTGCTGTTGTTATTCTATACCCATACTTTTTGTCTCCGTCTCCCTCTTTGAATTTTTGCATCAACTTCCTCTCCCCACTTTGCAGCACCTTCTTCCTTGTTTTGTCCTTGATATTCCTCTAGTCATTTTTCTCCATCTTTTCCTCCTATTTTCTTATGAAAACAGAAACATCTTTGTCAAAACGACCCGCGACTTGACATTCTCAACGGCAGTTATTTTAGAATGTAAAATTCTAAATCCATATCGCCATAAAGCCATATTCTAAAGTTCTAAAGCCTTATCGTATATTCTTAATTCTAAAGCCATATCGTTCAAGTTCATATGAGAACAATAAACAATGGTTTTATGAGAATGAGAACAATTTTATCAAATTGACCCGAAACTTGTCATTCTCAACGGCAGTTATTTCAGAAACTGATCGAGCAAAAACCTTGTTCCATGACTCACTTTAGCCATATCGTTCAAGTTCATATGAGAACAATGAACAGTGATATTATGAGAACAAGAACAGCTTTGCCAAACTGACCCGAGACTTGTCATTCTCAGCGGCAGTTATTTTGGAAAATTGATCGAGCAAAAACTTTGTTCTATGGTTCATTTCAGCCGTATCGTTCAAGTTCATATGAGAACTATGAACAATGGTTTTATGAGAATGAGAACAACTTTGTCAAATTGACCCGAGACTTGTCACTCTCAGCGGCAGTTAGGTATTTTGGAAAATTGATCGAGCAAAAACTTTGTTCTATGGTCCATTTAAGCCGTATCGTTCAAGTTCATATGGGAACAATAAACAATGGTTTCATGAGAATAAGAACAACTTTGTCCAATTGACCCGAGGCTGTCGTTCTCAACGGCAGTTATTTCAGAAATTGATAGAGCAAAAACTTTGTTCCATGGCCCACTTCAGCCATATCGTTCAAGTTTATATGAGAACAATGAACAATGGCTCCATGAGAACAAGAAAAACTTTGTCAAATTGACCCGAGACTTTGCATTCTCAACGTCAGTTATTTCAAAAATTGATCGGGCAGAAACTTTGTTCCATGGCTTACTTTAGCCATATCGTTCAAGTTCATATGAGAACAATGAACAAAGGTTTTATGAGAACGAGAACAGCAAGTTGTCAAATTGACTCAAGACTTGTCATCCTCAACGGCAGTTATTTTGAAAATTGATCGTGCGAAAACTTTGTTCTATGGTTCATTCAAGCCATATCGTTCAAGTTCATATGAGAACAATAAACGATGGTCCCATGAGAATAAGAACAACTTCGTCAAATTGGACCAAGATTCGTCATTCTCAACGGCAGTTATTTGAAAAATTGATCGAGCAAAAACTCTGTTCCATGGCTCACTTCAGCCATATCGTTAGGGTTTATATGAGAACAATGAACAATGGTTCCATGAGAACAAAAGAAACTTTGTCAAATTGACCCGAGCTTTGTCATTCTCAACGGTAGTTAATCAAAAAATTGATCGGGCAAAAACTTTGTTCCATGACTAACTTCAGCCATATCGTTCAAGTTCATATGAGAACATTGAACAATGGTTTCATGAGAATAAGAACAGCTTTGTCAAATCGGTCCAAAACTTGTAATTTTCAACGGCAATTATATTAGAAATTGATCAAGGAAAAACTTTGTTCTTGGCTCATTCCAGCCATATCGTTCAAGTTCATATGAGAACAATAAACAATGGTTTCATAAAAACGAGAACAGCTTTGTCAAATTGACTCATAACTTATCATCTTCAACGGCAGTTGTTTTGAAACTGATCGAGCGAAAACTTTGTTTCACGGTTTATTTGAGCCATATCGTTCAAGTTCATATGAAAACAATAAACAATGGTCACATGAGAATATGAACAACTTCGTCAAATTGAACCAGGATTCGTCATTTTCAACGGCATTTTAGAAATTGATCAAGCAAAAACTCTGTTCTATGGCTCACTCCAGCTATATCGTTGATGTTCGTATGAGAGCAATAAACAATGGTTCCGTGAGAATGAGAAGAACTCTGTCAAATTGATCCGAGACTTGTCTTTCTCAACGGTGGTTATTTCAGAAAGTGATCGAGCAAAAACTTTGTTCTATGTGTCACTTCAGCCATATCGGTTGACTTCATTTGAGAACGATAAACAATGGTTCCATGAGAATAAGAGCAACTTAGTCAAATTGACCCAAGACTTGTCATTCTCAACGGCAGTTATTCCAGAAATTGATTGAGCAAAAACTTTGTTCTAGGCCTTACGTCAGCCACATCGTTCAAGGTCATATGAGAGCAGTGAACGATGGTTTCATGAGAATGAGAACAACTTTGTCAAATTGACTCAAGACTTGTCATCCTCAACGGCAGTTATTTTGGAAATTGATCGAGCGAAAACTTTGTTCCACGGCTCATCCAAGTCATATCGTTCAAATTTATATGAGAACAATAAACAATGGTTACATGAGAATAAGAACCACTTTGTCAAATTGAACCAGGATTTGTCATTCTCAACGGCAGTTATTTTGAAAAATTGATCGAGCAAAAACTTTGTTCCATGGCTCACTTCAGCTATATCGTTTAAGTTTATATGAGAATAATGAACAATGGTTCCATGAAAACAAGAACAACTTTGTCAAATTCACCAGAGACTTGTCATTCTCAAAAGGCAGTTATTTCAAAAATTGATCAGGCAGAAACTTTGTTCCATGACTCATTTTAGCCATATCGTTCAAGTTCATATGAGAACAACGAACAATGGTTTCATGAGAACGAGAACAGCTTTGGTAAATTGACTCAAGACTTGTCATCTTCAACGGCAGTTATTTTAAAAATTGATCGAGCGAAAACTTTGTTCTATGGTTCATTTGAGCCATACCGTTCAAATTCATATGAGGACAATGAACAATGGTTCCATGAGAACAAGAGAATTTTTGTCAAATTGACCCGAGACTTGTCATTCTCAAAGCCAATTATTTCAAAAATTGATCGGGCAGAAACTTTGTTCCATGACTCACTTTAGCCATATCGTTCAAGTTCATATGAGAACAATGAACAATGGTTTCATGAGAATGAGAACAGCTTTGTCAAATTGACCTGAGAGTTGTCATTCTTAACTGCAATTATTTTAGAAAATAATCGAGCAAGAACTTTGTTCTATGGGTCACTTCAGCCATATCGTTCAACACCATTTATGAGAACAGTCAACAATGGTTTCATGAGAACGAGAACAAATTTGTCAAATTGACCCAAGACTTGTCATTCTCAACGGCAATTATTTTGAAAATTGATCAAGAATAAACTTTGTTTCATGACTCACATCAGCCATATCGTTCAAGCTCATATGGGAACAATAAACAATGGTTTCATGAGAATGAGAACAACTTTGTCAAATTGATTTGCCATTCTCAAAACAGTTATTTTGAAAAATGATCATCTCACTTTAAATTTTGCATTGAAAACTGGCTAAAGCTACCCTTGAAAAGCTTTTTTTGTTTTTAATGAGAATTACAACAATGGTGTTACGAGAAAGGTGAGAATTTTGAAACCTTGTCAAATTGACATGAAAAAATGT
Source organism: Anaspis maculata (assembly GCA_949128115.1). Classification (NCBI taxonomy): domain Eukaryota; kingdom Metazoa; phylum Arthropoda; class Insecta; order Coleoptera; family Scraptiidae; genus Anaspis; species Anaspis maculata. Next base: position 72,974,805 of record OX421966.1, read on the forward strand.
CGTTTTTGGATAAAAGTTTCCTCTGTGTTACAAATTCCAGGTTGGTTATTTTGTGAAAGTTACCGTTGATAACCTGCTGAATGTTATATGAGAATGATAGCAATGGTTCTACGGAAATGATTTTTGCTAATTCTGTGAGAATGATATCGAACAGTTTCATGTGAATAATATTGAATGGTTTTATGAGAATGATTATGGGTAATTTCATGAGAATGGGTTCATGACAACGATAACTTACAGAAATAATCTGACGACTACTAAAATGGTTTAAAATGATAAAAACAAAGACACAAACTCACTTTGCAACCTGTCTTGAGCAGGTCGGGATTCATGAGGCTCAGAGGCAGATGCGTCTTTATGAACCTCCGCCCTTTGGCCCGTTTCAGTTTTTCCCAAGCCGGCTCTGCCAGTTCCCTGGCAATTTGCGACAGATCCGCTCTGTATTGCGAAGCCTCGCCCGAAATCTTTTCGTAGTCGTTTTTAAAATACATTGCGTTTCTGAAAAATGCAATAAAAATAATTTCACGAATTATTCTCGGATCCAACTTGGTGTAATTTGACCAAAATCACGTACTCCAAAACAGGAAATCTGATATCGAGAACCTCGGCTGCTGCTCCCCGGTAGTCCAGATCGTTGCCCAGAAGCCAGATCATTTCTTGAGCCAGAGTTGTACCTGAAATTGCCGATAATTCTAATTTTGTAGTTTTTTTCAATTTTGAAATTGCTTTGTTCTTGGTTCAAAATGGTTCCGTTATCAATCCGAACTTATTTCATGATCTGTGAAGCTATTAAAGGCGCTCTATACAGGGTGTTTCAGAGATGATAGCAAAAAATTCAACTGTGGGTAGATCTCGTCAAAATATGATTAAAACTATATATACCATTTTTCAAAGCTCAGCCTAATGACGAAGATACAGCTCTCCAAAGTTCACTTTTTTCGGATTTCAAAAATTTGTAACTCAGGAACGTTTCGACAAATTTAGCTTTAATTCACCCTCATAACTCCTACACCACTGGTTGGATTCTTTCCAAATTTGGCAAGTTGATAGATAATTATGACAAACCAGCTTTTACTAAAATAAAAGCTGAATTTGTCGAAATGTTCCTGAGTGTTGAAATCAAAATTTGTAACAAATTTTTCAAATCCAAAAAAGTGAACTTTGGAGGGTTGTATCTTCGTCATCAGGCCGAACTTTGCAAAATGGTATGTAGGCTTTTGTCTTATTTTGACGGGATCTACCCACAGTCGATTATTTTGCTATCATCCTTGAAACACTCTGTATTGCTAGAGCCCGGTATCTCCACCTCTGGTTAACTCCACCCTGAAATACTTCGAACTGAACTGATGGAAAAACTGAGTCGGCCTCGAGTTGGTATGAAAAAAAATTGATCATGAATTTTGGAAGTATTTAGGCGGGGAAAGATAAACTCACCTGATCTAGGCATTCCGAAAACCCAAACGTCATCCGATCTAGGTTGGAAATTGTAGAAATAATGATGGAAATCTTGGAAATCTTTCAAGTAGCAGTATTTTTTCGGACCGACAAACACGCAAGTGTCTTTGGTACCTGAAAACCATACATTTTTTTCTCTGGTTTGGGATTCACAGTGTTATGAAATAATCGACAAAATTATCATCATTTTGCAACAGTGTCAGCTTAATTTTATGAAAACTGTAGCTTGAGCGTTCGAATTTCAAGCTCTAGTTTCCAGACATGAACCATTAATTTTTTTATAGTCAGAACTCACAGCTTTGTTTCAGTATAGTCCACAGAATGATCGTTATTTAAAACGTTTTTATACGTTATCGTCAATATAAATTAAAGAAAGAATGACAATTTTAGAGTCTTAAATGATATTTACCAGGAAAATTGTTCTCGGTCGCTTCATCCTCTAGCTGTTTGTATTCGAACATTTCACTATACACTTGGAAGTCTGATGTAAGAGAGCGACTGCTGGAATATTTTGATTTATGTAGACCAGAAAGTAAATATTGGAATCTCAGTAAACATTCATTATTATACTAAGATATCGCTGCCTATTTAGATAATTCACTTAATCCGTAAACTTGTCCGTAAACCAATGTAGCTAAAGTCCTGTTTGTTCTCAACACTACTTCTGTGTTATCAAGTATCGAAAAAAAATCTCCTTCAATTCACTGACTAATCCAGGTTTCAGGATGATTTTCTCGTCATATGACGTATCAACAAATAACAAATTGTGTTTGAAAACTTGCCGATCTAATCACTTATTGGGCTTTATACAGAGGAATTCATCAACATCGTTTTTTTTTTTTCAAGTTTTGGTCTGCACGCTCTATTTTTGTTGCCGCCCTGTAATTATGGTTCATATCTCATCTTGCGAAGGCCTCTTTTCATCAGTATGGCCGGCTGTGTCACCTGATATCAACCCAATTGAGAACTTCTGGGATATTTTACGTCACGACAAAGAACAAAAGCACGTGTTGATAAATCACCCTGTACAGAGCCCGATGAGTGGCTAGATGAAAAAATGGTGTTGCAAGTGAATTTTGAATGAATGAGGTAATTCAACCGTGAAAGATTTTCTGAAGTCGGTGATCCAAGCCAAACGTCACAGGCTCCCAAAATTAATGGTTTCTTTTGGTCCCAGTCCAATAATTGACGATGAGTTCATATAACCAAAATGAGATGTCATAAGAAATATTCCGTTATTCAGAGTGATTTGGAAGTTTGGATACGTCATTCTAGATGTCCATACAGGTCTTATTGACGTGAAAGATAAGTCATGGTTTCATGATCAATTTTATGACGATATCAAAACATTGCCGCAGACTTGAGCTCGAGCCATGAAGGAATACACAAGTAACTTCATAAAAAACACGTCATTTGCGACGTGGAAGATACGTCTTGGTAACGGTATAGCGAGAACGATTGACGATTGACGTTGCTTTAAAATTTGGTTGTACGCGGCTTCAAGGATAAGCCTTACATTGGCTTCGTAATAGACTGATTTATCAACGTGAAAACCAAACAACGTGACAATCAGGTCACGATTATATAAGGAAAAATGACTGCTATCAAAACGTCATTTTGTACGTCACAAATGACGTTATATTGTTAATCAAAATTGTGTTCAATAATTACGGATGAGAGTGAAGTTTTGCAAGTCTAACGGCTCCACTTGGAAATTTCCAAGTCACACAACTGCTTTCAGACGTTATGTCAACGTTTTTTTGACGTTATGGCTACGACTAAGAATCACAATACATTGAAAACGTCTTTGATACATCAACTTACGTGAGCCCACATATCAAGATACCCAAATTGAAATACTGTTGCTTGTGAGCTATACCTAGTAATGACGTGACGTGAATGTGACGTAATTAAGACGAAGTAGCTTCAGGTTTAGAGCGCGACAACGTCTTGATAACGTCGTGGGATTGACCATAAAGTCACGGTGTTTTCGTCACATCTGCCTAGAAGATCTATACGTGTCGTTCAACAGCAGATATCAAGATTTCAACTGATTTCGACCAAAATGACAAGTTGTCGTTTCGATATCACGTGGGTTGTGCTTGTAACATTTTTTATCTCGTAGAGAAAAGCCGCAGGAAGAAGTCCAACTCAAGAAACCAAATAGTGACGTTCCATATCAGTGTGATACTATTTTACTTGACTCATAGACAAAGCAGTACAAGTGAGACAAAGATGATTGTGAATAAAACCAAATATTGACGTCAATTTGGTCGTTATAATGACGTCTCATGTCAGCACTATCATTTTAGCTCATAGACGAAAGCAAAATTATGCAGTCAAATCTCTTTTCGTTCCGATCACGTCTTATTTTGCGGTAGTATTTTTTCCTTATGAATAAGACTGCACAATGCAGACCAATTGGTTGGTAATTAAACCAAATATTGACGTCATTTTCACTGGTTCATCAAGAGTGATTTTCGTGATATTTTACCTTCTCCAAAGCAGTACAACGCAGTCTTATTGGTTGAATACGACCAGATATTGACGTCATTTTGCTCGTCTCAATCACGTTTTGTTCACTTGTTAACGAAGAAGCGCAGGACAAACAAAACTGGTTGTTAATCGAACCCAATTATACGTCATTTCCACCTGTTCCCGTCATGTCTTATATTTGTGATATTCTTTTGTCTTCGATGAAAGAGCACAACGCAATTGAAATGGTTATAGATTACACCAAAATACTCGTAATTTTTTTTGTCCTGAAATGTTCCTCTTCTCGTGAACAAAGCGTATAATGTAGTTCATCTGGTTGCGAATGAGACCAAATAACGACGACATTTTTTTTGTCTTGGGCACGTCTCATGTCCGGGGAATTTTCATATCACGTAGACGTATACAACATGAAGCAGTCCAACTGGTTGTCAATGAAACCAAAAATAGCCCTCTTATAGCCGTGATTATCTTCTCTTGTGAACGAAACAGTGAAACACAGTTCAACTGGTTGTTGAAAAATATCCACGTCATTTCTTTCGTTTCAATCACGTCTTATATTCGTAACTTCTGAAATTCATCCGCTCACTCGCAGATGAAGCAGCACTAGGCAGACAAAATTGGTTATTCAATGAACCAGATATCGACGTCATTTTCAATTATTTCATTGATTCTATTCGAGATAGTTCCGTTTCTCGTATATACAGGGTGTTTCAGCGATGAAAGCAAAAAATAATTCTGACTAGATCTCGTCGGAATATGATGGAAAATATATACCGTTTTGCAAAGTTCGGACTAATAAAGAAGATACAGCTTTTCAAAGTTGAATTTCGTTCGCATTCCAAAAACTTGTAACTCGGTGACGTTTCGACAAAAATAATTCAAATTGAGCATAGACTATTTTGTCGAAACTATCTACCGACCTGGCAAATTTTGAAAGAATCCAACCAGTGGTGTAGGAGCTATGAGGGTCAATAATCCAGAAGCATCCGAGAAAAAGTTGGCCTAAGGTCACTCCTCATAACTTCTACGCCACTAATTGAATTCTTTCAAAATTTGGCAGGTTGATGATTATGACAAACCAGCTCTTGCTACAATGAAGCTGAATTAGTTGAAACGTTCCTAAATAATAAATTTTGAAATCCGAAAAAAGTGAACTTTGAAGGGCTGTATCGTTGTTATCAGGCCGAGCTTTGCAAAATGGTGTATAGGTTTTCGTCATATTTTGACAAGATCTACTTGCAATTTAGTTTGCTATAATCGCTGGAGCCCCCTGTATAGCGTTGTAGAACTGGTTGTGACCAAAACCAAATAGTGACGTCATTTTGTTTATTTAAATCACGTCTCATGATTCTGATATTTCATCTGCTTGTAGAGAAAGCAGCACAAGGCAGACAAAATTGATTGTTGATAAAACCTAATGTTAACGTCATTTCTTTTCATTTCGATCACGTCTCACATTCGTGATATTTTGTTTTTATTCTTGTATACGAAGCAGTATTTCGTAGTCCAACTGGTTGTGGATAAAACCAAAAATTGACATTATTTTTCACCCGTCTCCTTCATTAACTATTCTTGTGATACTCTCTGTCCACGCAGAGAAAGTAATATAATTTATTCTTGATAATACCATTCATCAAAACGTAATTTTTGCGTCGCAGGTAACAAAATAATTGTTGAATAAAATGACGTATACTTCATGTAATATAGAAGCTCAGCTCAAGGTTCAGAAGCAATGTGTCATCTGTTTTTGTGACAACATTGCAAGATTGTCATGGAATCAAGCAACTAGACATAGTCGGTACATCTAAAGTTGGTTATAAAAATACCAAAAATTCACGTCAACTCTCTAGTTTTTATTACGTCTTATTTATTTTTGTACAATTTTTACTCACATAAATTTTTTGAGCCCCCACACAGCCATCTTTCAGTGAGGTGGCTCACCAGATCAAACTCGAATGCAATTATTTACGACGTGAAATTAGGTCAATTAGCTTCATTACCCGTTATCACTACGTCTTTTTTTCCTTCGCAGATGACGTAACGCAGTTATTCGGGGTGACTCGAATTTTGTTCAGACTATGATTAGTCTCTTTGTGCTATCGTGTGAACCAGCTTTGTGCCAGCATCTCAGTAACATCATCAAGTCAATCATCAAAACACGGTACTATATTAACGTGTTTATAACGTCATGGACTCGACGTTTATTATGAGGTATGAAAACACATACCAGGATTTTTTCTTGTTTTGAAAATTCTGGAGAATGCTTGCACACCATTGAATTTCAGAAATGACGCCAATGAGGTATAAAATATCACGTTTATCAAGACGTGATTTTCACGTCAGGGATGACTTAATATCTCGAATGAGTGTTAGGTGAAATTTCCAATGTTATGCTAGTGGCAATATTCAGGGACTTAGTGCAAATTGTATTTGAAATAACGTCCTAACAACGTCATCAGATTAGCTACGGAATCACGTCATCACGTGTTTGGATGAACATCGTGTCCACGTCTTGAAATCCGAACGTCATTTGTTTCCGACCATCACGTCTTGTGCGCAACGTTTTTTGTTCTGTTTACAACAAAACTTAGCGCACTTTCCCACGTCGGTGCTACAACAACAAATACGTAGTTTTCACGTCGCAGAAGACGTGATTCGCAACTTGAACGAACGTTACGATTGTGTACGTCATGATATTATACGTTATCTGCCACGACTATTCACGTTATCAAGACGTGATTCTCACGTCGTGGATGACGTAATTTTTGCTGGAAGACGATGTGAATTGATCGTGACTCTAACGGCTTGAGCTGGAGACGTCCAATATCACGTATCAGGCTTCAAATTATTGTGAATGAAATGAACGTTAGAGTCAAACATCTTTATCACGTCTTGTATATTTGATATATTTTTGCAATGTAAACGAAGCGATGCAGCACAGTTAGAGCTCAGTTGGTTATAAAAATACCAAAAATTCACGTCAATTTTCTGGTTTTCATCACCATTTTTGTACCATTTTTACTCACCTAGATTTCCTGAACCCCACAAAGCCATCTTCCAGTGAGGCGGCTCACCAGATCAAAGTCGAATGCAATTATTCACGTCTTGAACTTAGGTCAATTGGCTTCAGTACCTGTTATCATTACGTCTTTTTTTCCTACGCAGATGACGTAACGCAGTTATTTGGGGTGACTCGAATTTTGTTCAGACTATGATTGGTCTTTTTGTGCTATCGTGTGAACCAGCTTTGTGCCAGCATCTTAGTAAGGTCATCAAGTCCATCATCAAAACAGGGTACTATAATAACGTGTTTATAACGTCATGGACTCGACGTGTATTATAAGGTATGAAAACACATACCAGGATTTTATCTTGTTTCGAATATTCTGGAAAATGCTTGTATACCATTGAATTACAGAAATGGCGCCAATGAGACATAAAATATCACGTTTATTGAGACGTGATTTCCACGTCGTGGATGACTTAATATCTCGAATGGGTGTAAAGTGAAATTTCCAATGTTATGCTGATGGCAATATTTAGGAGCTTAGTGCAAAATGTATTCGAAGCAACGTCCTAACATTGTCATCGGATTAGCTACGGAATCACGTCATCACGTGTTTAGAATTTGTGTGAGCATCGTGTTCACGTCTCAAAATCTGAACGTCATTTGTTTCTTACCATCACGTCTTGTGCGCAACGTTTTTTGTCTTGTTTACAACGAAACTAAGCTCACTTTCCCACGTCGGTGCTACAGCAACAAAGACGTAGTTTTCACGTCGCAAAAGGCCCAATTCGCAACTTGAACGAACATTACGTTTCTGTTCGTTATGGTATTGTACGTTATCTGCCACGAAATTTCAAGTTATCAAGACGTGATTCTCACGTCGTGAATGACGTTGTTTTCCTTGGAAAATGATGTTAATTGATCGTGTTCCTCACGGTTTGATCTGAAGTAGTGCGATCACGTAGTTTATCTCTGTGACTGAGTAATAAAACCACAGAATCGACGAATAAAATCAGAGAATTCTCATCATATCCAATATACGTCTACATGACGTCCAGTATCAAGGCTTCAAATTATCGTAAATGAAATCAACGTTAGATTCAGACATCTTTATCGCGTCTTGTGAACCTGATATTGTAAACGGGTAGCTTATTGCCCTGAAGTCAGGTACAACTCGCGTTTCAAAATGACGTCAATTAATACGTTGTATAGTTGAAAAGACGTGATTCTACGTCAGCCAAAGTAGTGCAATAACGTTGTCTTTGTTACGTTTTGATTTCGTTATAGGAGCGACCATGAAGCTACGACATTTTTATCTCGTCTTCGATCTCGGTTTGACGTCACGTAATCATGCTTCAGCGAGTTGTGAACGATACCAAAATAAACGTCATTCCATCTCGTCTTTATGACGTCTAATTTCAGTATATTTTTTTCTGTAACTTATTCTTTCTTCCTTAAAACCAGCAGACTGACGCCTTCTTTTACGGAATCTAAAGATAGCCACGTGATTTCAGCCGTTTCAAATCATTCATGTTCCAAAATGACGTCGATTTATTGTCAAATAATCATTTATAGAGACGTGCTTTCTTCACATGACGTAATTCTGTGAATCTGATCAACGCAAATCTGTCGTTGAGCCGACGGTGTAAGCTCAAAGCTTCTGGACAGTGGCGTCAACAGTACTTTGGACAACGTCTCAGTAACGTTATGCACTTGACCACAAAATAGTCGATGGTCTTATTCACGTTTTGTTTATGTAGAATTGTATATTTTTTTTTGTAAACCAAGCAGGCTAGCTGGTTTTCGCTTGCTTTATACCAAACCCAATATTTAGCAATTTTTTTGTTCTCGTCACGATCACGTCTCTTATCCGTGTTGTGTTCTCTTTTTTGTAGACGAAGATTAAAACGTGATTCAACTGGTTGTGAATGGAATCGACGTGATGCAGCTCGTCTCGCTCACGTCTTGTTTCCGCAACATTCCCTGTCCCGTGTACTGAAGCAACATGAAGTAGCATAACTAGTTATTTAAAGAACTGAATGCTGACGGTGACTAATTTTTGTTTCGATCACGTCATAGTCGTCACTTTTTTCTTGTTAAAAAAACAGCATAGCGCATAGTCCAAGTAGTTGCAAATGGGACTGAATAGTCACGCCATTTTTATCCGCCTTATCATCATGTCTGATGTTGATGATGTTGTCTTCACGTAGATTAAACCGTATGACGGAAAATACATTATAATTCTTCATTAGCTCGGTTCGTGTACGCCTCTGAAGCCACTATTGAATCAAAACTTTTTCCAATTATCTCTAGATTTAATGAGTTCCAGAGCGTGTTCTTTTGCTAGGCGCATCAGACAAATTTTAATAAAATATGTACCTAGTGATAATTCCATGCTGGTCTGGATTAGTGGGATGAAGTTAATGTTAGCCAAGTTCTTATATTTTTCTATTCATGAATAGACAATGGGAATTTTCTAGTCCACATGCGATAGGACGTATCCGAGCTTTGCATTTTGCATCCCAAAGTAACTACTTGATATCATATCATTAGAACTATAAATTATTGTTACGCTACCTTGAATATGCAAACATTTTTCAGTTGCAGTTTGATTAGAACTGATCGAGCTATGCTGAGTGTCTGCGAGGAGTTACAATAGTACGTATATGAAACGTTATCAAAATGGAAAATAAATGACGTCAGTACTTGGTATTACTTTCAAACATTCGCTTACGTGTGACAGATGACGTGATTGCACTACTTGGACTATTTGTTACGCTGTTTCGTTTTCAAGAAAGAATGACGAATATGACGTGATCGAAACAAGAAAAAGTAAGGTGAACATTTGGACATAAGACATTATTTGACTGAGCAAAAATACGTTATTGTTTGGTTTCACTTGTACACTCAATTGAACTACGTTTCGAAACGAAACGGAACAAAAAAAACACGGATTGAAGACGTTATCGAAACTAAAAAACACTACGTCAATATTCAGTTTTGTCTACAGCGAGTGAAAAGCCGTACTAAGACTATTTAATCTATCAAAAAAAAAAAAAAATTCACTGAAGCGAAATGTGATTGAGACCATTGACTATTCTTTTGTTCAATTTCAAAACGTTATCAGAACGTTGTCGCAAGTACTGTTGACGCTATTGTTCCACAGCTTTGAATTTATACCGTCGACTTCTCGGTCAGTTCTACCGGGTGGGCCATAATAAACCGGAATACTTTTTTTTGTCTATTAAATTTTTATTCCCTGACCGATTTTGACGGGAATGATACCAACGGAAAGCCAATAGACTAGGTCGAACACCACAAAAGTCAAAATGGCCGTCACTTCAAAATTCAAGATGGCGGAAATGTTTGAATATACACCTTCTTTTGTTTTCGTTCTTTTTGTTCAAAAGTTATTGAAACTGTAAAAACAATAACATAATCGGGAAGAATGGAGTTTCTCTCACAATTCAAGACTATTCCGAGCTTATTCGCTTCATTCGTTCTGGAGTTATAGTAAAATTAAAAAAGGCCTTCTTTACATGTTCTGACCAGAAATGATGGATTTAAATTTTAGTTTCCTGCCTCCCAAACTTTTGTTTTTTGGGACCGATTCCACAAAAATTGGTGTCAATGGATATTCAATTAAGATAAGCTTTGATGGCAATATCATGGCGATCGAAAGAACCTGGTCTACTTCAAGATGGCGGACAAAACTGAAAAATACAAGTTTTCCCGTATTTACCTGAAGATAACGCAGCGCTTGATCTGTTGAGAAGATAAATCATAGAACACAACACGAACAAATTGTTTTATAACTTTTCCATAACAATACTGTTACAATACTAAATTAATATCAATGGAACTTAGTATTAACGGGCGTCCACCAGCGATTTCGACTTTTCGTAAAGATGCGCAGAGCCTTGAAAAAAAATCAGATTCTTTTGATCGCCATGATATTGTCCATCAAACTCATTTAGGTGATTATTGGGTATCCATTGACACCAATTGGTGTGGAATTGGTCTCGAAAAACAAAAATTTGGGAGACAGGAAACCAAAATTTAAATCCATCATTTCTGGTCGGAACACGTGAAGAAAGCTTTTTTTAATTTCGCTATAACTCCAGAACGAATAGAGCAAATAAGCTCGGAATGATCTTGAATTGCGAGAAAAACTCCATTCTTTCCGATTATGTTGTTGTTTTCACAGTTTCCATAGTTTTTCAACAGAAAGAACGAAAACAAAAGAAGGTGTATATTCAAACAATTTCGCCATCTTGAATTTTGAAGTGACGCCATTTTGACTTTAGCGGTGTACGACCTAGTCTATTGGCTTTCTGTTGGTACCATTTCCGTCAAAATCGGTCAAGGAATAAAAACTTTATAGGCAAGAAACCAAAATTTAAAACCATTATTTCTGGTCAGAACAAGTGGGATAGGCTTTTTTTTATTTTCGCTATAACTCCAGAACGAATGGACCGAATAAGCTCGGATTAGTCTTGAATTGTGAGAAAAACTCCATTTTTTCCGATTATCCTCGGGTTCCACCAAACTTTTATCAGCGTGATAACTTTATCACTCTGATAGTAACTAAGCAACTGGCCATCCTATTGGCTGGTGCATAGCAACTATCAGCGTGATGGATTTAATCTGCTCTTAAAATTTTGGTGGAACCCGAGGTATGTTGTTGTTTTTACAGTTTTCATAACTTTTGAACAAAAAGAACGAAAACAAAAGAAGGTGTACCTATACTCAAACAATTCCGCCATCTTGAATTTTGAAGTGACGGCCATTTTGAATTTTGTGGTGTACGACCTAGTCCATTGGCTTTCAGTTGGTACCATTCTCGTCAAAATCGGTCCAGGAATAAAAAATTTATAGGCAAAAAAAAGTATTCCGGTTTATTATGGCCCACCCGGTATAACGATATCAAAACGTAACAAGACAACGTTCTTGCACTACCTCTAGATTTCTGTCGCGGTTCTACAAGACACAAACTACTCTACAATAGAGCAGGAACATCTGGCCATGATTTAATCAAATGAAATTGCAACATTCAACGTGAAATAAATATGAACAATTAAAATTGAACGTTATACACTGATGAGCTTGATACCTACCAAATCGATGTGCCATAGAGTGTCTCTGTATCCAAGTAGGTACCTAATCTAAATCGACCAACAAAGGTGCGAGTTACGAATTAGGTCAATCAAAGCGGGCGTGTGTAAATATGTCATGTGGACGCGCCAGTGTCACTGGATTAATATTTAAACATCATCTGTGCTGTGGGGAGAGAGCGTGATGAAAAAGAGAAAATCCCGTTCCGTATCCCACCGGATTAGTGTCGGCGAATGATACGCGAATTCCACTGACAATCGGTCGTGTTCAACCACACGCTTTCGCTTTCTTCCAAATCAATTCTTTTGAGGAAAAAAAGTATGCTTCTACCTGCAGGGAAACTTTGCTTCTAGCTGCTATAAGAACTCAGCTATCAGAAAAATGAGGTCTTAGACAATTTTTTTTATTGCTTCAAAATGTTCTACAAGGTGAGTTTGCTACATGAATGATAATAGTCCGTCTCAAAAGCTTCTACCTTTTTTTTATGTTCAAAATCGAGGCGGGAATAACCCCGATTAAATTTCAACGTCTGATGACGTAGGCGGACGAGTTGAGTTGGCGCAATGGGATGGTCGTAGTTGGAGCCTTGTTGCCAAATTGTGTGACAGGCAGTCAATATTTGCATGAATATTTTGATTTTCCTTAGAAAAAAATCTCTTCGACAAAACAACGCGTTAGGTGGTATGTTTTTAGATACAGAGTCCATTAAAAATCAGGCAGCTTTGCAACAAGGGAACGTCATTTGAACGACGCTGTTGCCACCTTGTTAATTGTCTTTTTTGACAGAATGGTGGTCAAATCGAAACTATTTGTTCGGTACATTCTGCAAATAAACAATAATGTCATCGAAAACATGCATTTTCAAGGTATATCCCAACACCTCTTCAAGTGCCCCACAAAAAATTGTCATCAGTGTACCCACGTCTCAACCCCTGAGAAACAAGTGCCATACAGAGCTATCGGCGACAAGAGCCCAGCCCCATGGGGCGGCGGATATTTTTGCTGTAAAGATCATTTCAATGTTGGTAGAATCGTTGAACTTTGTGACCCCTTACCCACAATAGTTTGTTTTCTCACAGCTGGAATCCGATGCCTCAAACTAGAAGTACTAGTATGTATAAGGTTGTGGGCTCGGTTGTGGGCTTGAAAACCATTCAAGGAAACTATGTAGTACCCTTCTCCAGAAATTGAGCTGAAAAAAAGCCTCAGCTAACTCCTTTTACAAAGAAAAAGAAATATGAGCTCACTACCTCACTGGCAGCGGATCGTGGAGGTATGCGAAGAAAATGATTCCAAGCAACACTTTGAAATGGATGTGGCAGGGAGTTAAATTATATGCCACCATCTAGGTGGGTGTTAGCAAAAATCTACAACAGCTATCGTCACCATCAGCAACATAGCAAATCGACAGGCCGTAGAACTTGATGGTTCTTCCAACAAAGTAGAACAACTCACCGCTTCGCTTCCAAAACGAAGATTTGGTACTCTGCCTACAAATTAGCCACACCCAACATGTTCTGTTTTTAAATTTTATTCAACTTTATCATTACATTCAGTTGTCAACTGTATGAAAATCAAAACAAATGAACCTGTTCTTCATATACTATTCAGTTTTCAGTATTTAATTATTTATAATATGCATTACAGTGTACTAATACTGAAATATAACAAATCCTAAATAATGTACCAAATACTCCACTAGATCCGTTACGCATGGAGCCAAAAACTGATTGAGAACTATTCTTTTCTAAGTAAAAGATAACTTTTTGACTCTTATGTACCTACCTATACTATTTTGTCAAACTGGCCACTTTTTCACACGTCACTTCCAATAAAAGATCACTGCTGTATTTCAAAAAGGTTTTATGTCGTAACTTCTGTATTGTTTTACAGTGTACTAGTGTCCTTGATGAACAAATGATGAAGGGAAACCTTCTGTGCATCGGTTTCCTTTATCACTATAAAAAGTGGATAAAATTCCATCTGAATTTGTTTTTAATCCACTTTCAACTACATTATCTTTGAAATCTGAGGTTGTTGATTCAGTGGTACTACTTTTAACTTTGAAAATTGCCTGGAGTGCCTGTCCTTCAAGGGTAGTTCCCATTTTGGCTGAAGCAGATTTTCTCCAATAGCACTCTGTGGAGGTTACTGATGGGTTTTGGCTTCTGTTCAGTAGTCAATATAGGAGGACGACGCTCTGCTTACAGCCTCCTGTAACAAAGTAACACAATAAATTTCAATCCAATTAAAATTCATTGATACCAAACTACAAAACAATGATATCCTTCACTTCGTCAAACTTGAATCGTAAGAAATTTGCTAACAAAATAATACCGCACCCTACCTGAACTAGCCGCACAATCTCCACAGGTACATGAGACAACCTCCTCTGTTTCTTCTTCAATGATGACTGTAACAGCATATGGAGTACTTCGGACTTTGTGCTCCGGTGTTACTTTGGCTTTGTACATAACGTTTTATCACGTTTCACATGTACAAACCCTCTTGCTTCGATGCTTCGTCTCCATATATTTGTTTGTTACTTCTGCAAAAAAATAAATGAATAATTGATTGGGATCAGGTGGGTGCTAGAGGCTCGCTTGCCGCTTGCTTATGAGTCACAAAGCCTTACCTGCAGTTTTAACATTTCTTACGCCATGTGCGAAAAAATCTGCGTTTCTTCCATAAAAATTGTCTACCATGTCCGCATCGACTTCTGGGAGAGTTATGTCGTTGGCTTCTTCGAAACCAGCTTCCATTTTCTTTCAATTAGCACAAAAAACCACTCAATACGTTCAGCAAATATGACCGCAAACACTCACAATAAGAGGAATCAGGAATGTGAGGTTAGAATGGTTAGATAAATGAGAGACATGTGAATAATGACAGCGTGGCAACGCTGCTTCATGTCAACTGCGGTCTTGCTTCCATTTCATTGGTGGATGAGTTAAGCCGCGAACTCAGTCGATTTGAACAGAAGGAGTGTGAAGAGTCAAATTTCAAGTTCTTTTCCCTATGCCGATTTTTTTTTCATCTTCACAGTATTTAGTTCTAAATACTTGAGCATCGATTTACATAAGAAAATTGCATTTTGTGATTTTCGTATAAGACCCCATTGCTTCACATCGCTAGATAAATCCACCTTGAAGCCTGTAAGCGTTTTATTTCAGTATAAATTATAAAAAAATTGTAAAAAAAACCAGCTGAAGAGCTACTTGAACAAAGCGCCAATGCCGGTTCTCTCGACTTCTCTGGCGATCCACTCGTCTGCTCTTTTGTTCAGCTCTCCGGTAAAGTACTCGGTCCAGCCGCCGGTTTTGCCTTTTCGCACGAAACCAGTGTCCTCGTTTTTGTTCCAGAATCCCGCATCCTTGTAGGCTTTCGTGGATCTGGCAACGTTGCTGTTTTTGAAGTTGTCGAACCTCAAATACTCGTGCAGCTTATCCAGCTGTTGCTCCGTCAGCTTCACGTCCAAGAAGCCGGCAATGTTTGCAATCGACCCACGTAAATCCTGCAAAATTGAAAGTTTTATCATGGGAATATTATTGTTGTTTGTATACTGTTCATAGCGTTGTTCAGCTCGTTTATACTGGCAAACCTGTGATAAAGCTTCATAGGTGATGAAGCAGACGTTGCTTTCATTACGCACATCCCAGCCTAGCATCACGTGGTCGAAATACGGTGCAAAAAACGCTGGAAGTAAAATTGTTACTCTGCTGAAATTTGGAATCGAATTCAAATCTTACAGAGATTTTTTTCGAAATTTTCATAGTAGTTCTCAAAAGTGCCATCGTAGGAACGTCCCCCTACCAGACGTTGTAAATGGTAGTACGACACGATAACGTCTTTGGGCTGTCGGAAAATGTAAATCACCTATAAAATAAAGTTTTTTTTACTGTCTCGCTTCGTGGCTAAGCGGTGTGGTTCTAAAAAACCTCGTTCTGAACTCGGTCATATAAAATTAAAACTTGACGTGAAATTTCACACACTTTGCAGGTCTTCGCTAAATTTTCAGGCAGCAATTTCAGCGGCAGGTGCGTTTTTATAATCCTCCGTCCTGGCTTATCATCGATTAGCTTTTCATGAGCTTTAAGATTGGCGCACATTTCCCGCAGCTTTGGCTCCTGGGCTTTTTCCAGAACGGCCAGCGCCTGATCGCTCACCACCATTTTGTGCCTTGAAAATAATTATTGTATAGATTTTAATTTCTCCAAATCATATAAAAAGTACTCTAGAAACGGAACTAGGACGCTCAACGATTTGTTTTCGGTACTGTCCAAGTCAACGTTGTTCAACAACAGCCAAACCAGCGTGTTTGTCAGAGTATTTCCTGAAATATTCAACAAAAAAAGCGTAGAAAAAAAATCGAGTAGCAAACTCTAATGAGTGATAGTTTTTCAGAAAGGACTAAGCCCAAGACATAAAATGAAGTCAGACCTGATCTAGGGTGACCGGTGATGAAGACGTCGTCAGGCCTGAGTTTGAAGTTATAGTACCACCGGCAGTGGTTCTCGTATTTGTTAGGCATCAGCCATTTTTCAGGGCCGACTTGTACGAAATACGGAATGCCATCTGGAAAAAAGCCGCATATTTCCACATAAATAAGCCGCGGTGGAATTTATTGGACAAATCTGGTTGGACAAGTTGGATGCGAGGCTGGGATACAACAAGTAGCTACTCACTAGAAAAGTCCTTTGTAAGTTTCGCATTGGTTTTTTCGTCCAATTTAACGATTTCGTAGGGGAATTTATTGTTATTCTCCATCAGGTCGGTTCGTGTACGCCTCTGCAACCACCGTTAAATTCAAAGTTTTTCCAATTATCTCCAGACTTTATAAGCCCCTGAGCGTGCTCCTTTGCTGAGCGCATCAGTGTAGACGAATTTAAATAAACGTCGCAACGATTCCATGCTTGCCTAGATTAGTAGGAGGACAGAGAAAGAGGATGGTAGATAAAGGCTCGACGCGATTTTGTATAAATATTTAGTCGGATAAAGTGAATGTTATCTATGTTCTATTACTATTTTTCTTATATTCATAAAACGGCCATGGCAATTTTCGAATGCCCTATACATGTGTCCCGAAATTGAACCGCAATATTTGACCAGCTCATTCTACGTCAAAAAATAGAAAGAAAAGTTTCGATAAACATGGGTCGAATAATGCCTTCTAAGGGAGCTGGAGCCCTCAAAGGGAGAAACCTGATAATGTTTTTTAGCAAATATCTCCGAAACTTGGCAAGACAAAATGACGGAATTTGGTTTGACCAGTACATGTTATAAGCCTAAGTAATGCTGTGAGAAAGATTTCCACATTTCATCAGGGACGTCCAACAAAGGGGGAACGGGGTATGAATTCAGCTCCATTTTTTTTGGTTCATGACTTTTTCTGGATTTTGATGAGAATCCCTGGTCGAAAAGTCCCCATGGGTACACAATGGGGGTGCACCCATGGGCGTATTTCGGCCACCCATGTGCATACCCCCATGGGGATATGACCATGCGCGTACCCCCATGATGGGGGTAGGTAAATGGTGTTATGCACATGGTCATACCCCCATGGGGGTATGCACATGGGTGGCCGAAATATGCCCATGGGTGCACACCCATGGATGGGGGTAGATGGGGGTATGGACGTGGTCATACGCCCATGGAGTATGCACATGGGGGCCGAAATACGCCCCCATGGGTGCACCCCCATTTGGTACCAATATTGGGGGCATAACCGGATTCATCCCTCATGGAGATATTGACCAGTCGTGATACCCTCATGGTGGAAGGTATCAAATTGTCATATCCCCATCATGAGGTCATGGGCACCCCATGGGCACCATGGGGTTCACATGGAGTATCGAAACTGCCCATGGGCACCTGCATTTAGTGCCTATAATGATCCATAGTATTATAATAATGCATTTGGGAGTGCGTGGATTTAATTTCGAGGGCTTTCGGACAAAATGTTCATATCTACTCCTATTGAATAATACACACATTAAATCATCGTTTTCGATGGAGTATAATGAAGCCATTATACTCCATCGGTTGGGCCGCCCTGTGAGTAATAACGACGAAGCCACAGCCTGGAACCAATCACAAAATAGTAGGTCGCCTGGTTCCCAAGGATACGGCAAGCAAGCCCCGCGCCGCGCCGTGAGTATACTTGATTTAGCAGCAAATTTTCAGTTTTGCAAGTACATTTTCAAGTTTTATCTCGTAATTGTCGATAAAGCATAGTATTCTACTCGCGTGTAATGGCTGTTGACTCATTCGAATGATTTCCAACACTTGCTACGCTCGTGTAGATTAACTTCATTCTCTTGAATAACAGCCATCATATTACACGCTCATATAATGATATACTATTCCCCACTCGGTGTAATGTACTATTTACTCGGTAAGCGAATTTGTAATCAAGATTTTTTTAATACGTTCCGTAAATACAGAAAAATTTAGATGTTCCTCGTATTGTGATTTCTGAAATGACGGTTTCTCTTGGTTCCGTACAATACCTAACGGCACCTTGTCATCAGCTTTTATTTTTTTCTGATTTTTTTTTGGCAGTTGATCTGGACCTAGAAGACGAAGTCCAAAACTAATACTCGAAGGTGAAGTTAAAGGATTAACGACGCTAAGTTCAGGCCGCTTGGGGGCTGACGAAAAGTGGTTTACTTTGTGATCGAATTTTTAATCACGGTATTGCAACATTGATCATGTTAATAATAGTTATGAAATAATGAAAATAATGTTAATAATACTAAAAATCATAAATTACTAATAGAAATTCAAATAAATCAATAAACTCATCATCAACAATGGACGTAAGACTTATAAATCACCTAACACATAAGTCCAGAAACACTCGAGGAGCCTCCACAGCATCCCTGACAGGACAAAAATCACCTGCCTAGTTATGACAGATAATTTTGGATTAATCAGACTGCTATTTTTTTTATATAGGTACAATTGTCCAAGAAATAGTCCGCATAATTTATATGGTAGATACCCCAAAACAAATGGCACAATACGTATTAGATTTTTTTTGCCAAAGCTCAATATTAACCGAGATACAGGCCTTCAATAAAGGGGCGACTTTTTCATTGTTATTCTTGAATTAGTCATTAACTGGTCGAGATTTTTCGCTGTAATTTGGCACATATTTGCCTTGAATCAGTATCTACCTGTAAGTTAAATTTTATCAAAATCTAGCGGGTGGTTTGAAAGTTGGAGAAAAAAAACTAATAATTTTTTTTTTCGAATTTTTAAAAACAAACTCAACAGGAAGTCATAAAATGACGTAGGGAGTCTACTGTTACTTTTGCGTGAACTATTTCTGGGACAACTTGTATAAATATTAACTATGTCAAAACTTATGTATTGGATATCTTAAAATGTGATTTTTGCGACCTGTAAGATCTATTGTGCGTATCGGATATCTTACGTCCATTGTGAAATTAATTTAGTTTTTTGGATTACATCCTTCCGCTCTTCGAACTGCCTTTATCTTTGCTCTTATATATTCAGCCACTTTGCTCGTCCTCTTCTCCCTGTCCCCAAAACTCATCTTCACGATCTCCAAATCCATTCTTCTTTCCAATAGATCTATAAACATTCGTAAAAATGAAAAAAGAGTAAAGAATCAGCAAACTCACATACCTTGAATATACTGCTTTTTTGTTGGCGTGCACTCAGGGCGCGCTTCACAACCCTGCTTATTGGGGCATGCTTTGCCCATGGCACTTCGAGCTGCGAGCTCTTCACGAGTCCATAAGGCGTCGCAGATGTTCTTCACAAATCGTGAATCACCTCCAACGCCATTAACGACTTTATTGGCCGCCTTGAACTGCTCCTCTGATACACAGTTGATCTATGATATAATCAAAGATACATTATACTACGTCTATAGAAATGATCTTCCTTGTAAACTTACATTGGTGGTATCAAAAAGACCAGTGCCATCGTTGTTATCGTCAATTGCCTGTAAAAAAAAACAAAAAGGAAGTGTATTTTAATTCAAGTTGCACATAGCTGTTTTACAAAGTATGCTGTTACAAGAAGTGAATTTGAAAGAGAAAAAAAATTGTGTCATGCAAGAGTGTTCTCAAAATAAGTGCTTAAAATTTGACAAAAAGGCTTCCTAGTGGAGATACGTCACCCCCCTTAAGATGCCCTATAAAAATCGCTTTCATGAAATATCTCTTTCGTGCAAGATACATAAAATTGATGGATTATTAGATTATAAGTACATATTATGGTATTCTACACAGTGTACTCTCTGAACAACAATTTTCTGCACTGAAGCGATTGTTGAGACCAATACATTCTTATTAAAAAGGTTTCAGACCACTTATATTAAATCGAAAAGGTTTTTTTTAAGGACCTAGAAGGCAAGATTTGCTTCACTATATTAGGTCTGTTTGGTATCCTGCACTGGTGCACCCCGAACTACACTTTTCTACACTGAAGTGTTTGTTATCGATCGAGTGCACATAGTGTAACTGGTGCAGGCTGTTTGGTATAGCATTGAAGTGTACACTGAGCTCTTATATCTTCGACAAGGCCTTGAACATGATATTGCACTGAACTGCATGCAGTGTTCTGGTATAGGACGAATTCGTTTCTACACCGAGTGCACTACACTACACTTTTGGATATCAAACAGACCTGATGTATTTTAAAGCATGCATTAAAATGTTAAAAGTTAAAATCGATTTTACTGGGAAACAAAATTCAAAATGAGGACCTTTTCGTCGTTACAAACTTTCAAATATTTTAATTTTGTGATTAAGGAAGGTAGGTACACAAAACTCCATAACAAAGTTTGGGGAAAATTTCCCCCTGCCCCCCAAATTAGCCCCCATATCCAAAGAGAATTCCATTTTTTTTTGCTTAAGCTTGATCACCATGAATTTGCACGGCTGATAAAGATATTTTGAATAAAAACTATTTTTACTATATTTTATGACGAGCATCGTAAAGGGGGTGTTCTCCCTTGATAATTTGAAAAAATATATGTAGGTTTTCTTAATCATTAGACTTGCTTTATGCGCTCCGGAATTTTGACCACTTATGTTAGGAAAGTAACACCTTGCACACTGTCACATACAATTTTTAATTAAATGATTTAAAAGAAAAAAAGGGGGGATTACGTTTGAACCTTTATGTCGGATTTATACACCAAATGTAACGCTCAAGGATTAAGAAGCAACGCCTAAAACTTGGCCAATTTCCCTAACAATCAGTTGCCACCCAGCCGCTTAAGAGTTAATGATTACACCCTACTTTAGTGTATGAACCCAGCGTTATCATATCAATTTATTCATAACAATTTTGACTCACACGACTTGTAGACGCTTCCTGCTCTCCTTCTTCCTTCTTATTGTTCAATCCTTTCATATTAGTAATGTTACTTGCTTCGTCGTCTTTTGTCTCTCTCAGTAGATCCTGTCTTTTTACTTTTTTATTTTCATTTCTCATTCCACCCTCTTCAAACGCCTTCTTCAATTCCATTTGCCAGGACAAATTCAGCGTCCGAAGTTGGTGAACTTCGTCATCTTTCTTTTGTAGATTACATTGCAAGTCTTTATACTTTTTTTCCAAATGTTCATACTTCTTCTGTAAATCTTCATATTGGACCAATGGCACTCCATCCCTGTCATCCTCAACATTTTCGTCCTCAGACTCCGAGGAGTCAATGTTATATTTGCTTTTTACTGGATCAGTTTCCTGTAACTTTACAACTGTGAGGTTCCGTACAACAAAAAACTACAAAAATACTCACAGCAGCAATAGCGACACCCAAATTTTTTAAGTGGCTTTCTCTGGCTTTTTTTTGATGTTGTTGTACCAATTTTCGTTTGTGAGACTGTAAATAAGAGAGATATTATTGCGTTACAAGGTGCTTTCCATCTAGATGGTACAAATACCATGAGACGGAACATGTTCCATAAGTTAGCAAGTTGGTATGTATAATAATTGTATACGTAAAAGAAAAGCACCTCCCAGGTCAAACCGAAGTACCGATAATTATTATACGAGTTTAATAAGACGAATTTTGTCACACGACTGTTTTTGGGGAGTGCTCTAAAGGAAGGAGTTTGACAAAACGTCTTATTAAACATGTGTAATAATGGATGAAAATGGATAATGTAAGACGGCCTTTATAAAAAAACAATTCGATAAAAACAGAAACTACATTGAAAAAAAGTTTTTTCGTGTTTTTTTTTTATTCAGTCAAAAGTCGTATAGTTTGGGTGCAATTCCCGCATTCTGACTATGTGTGGAACAGTAGATTTCGTTACAAGAGCGCAATTTCAGGCCCGAAACCGTGTTTGCCATCATAAGCCGTAGCCGAATGCTGCAAAAGAGGCTGAGGGCCCACAGCGCTCGTGTGTCGAACGATATTTTTCATAATCGTTGCTTAAACTGAGAGAAAACTCGAATTTCTTGTAAATTTTGACACAGATGTCAGACTAGATAATATAAACTGGAATATTTATATTTAGTTATATACCAAATATTCCAACTTATGTATCTATGAAACGATTATGAAAACAATGTTACTCTTACTTTTCGGCTTATTTTTAAACAAGGAACGACCTGCTAAAGTTTGTCGCACATATTTAGAATCACCCTGTATTATGAGGTATACCAACACGAAATACAGTAGCTTTTAGAAAATTTTGATATATTTGAGCCATGAGGAAAAAATCGTGACTGGAAAGTTTTTAGTGTTTAAATATCATAAAGAAAAAGCCGCCAGAGGGAAGTGAGAACATGAAAACAAAGAAATACATATTGTGAAATTGAATCAATTCAATTCAGTATTGTACTTATAATAATTATGATTACTCACAGCATTTTGAGCAGGGGGTTTAGTTACGTCCGCCACTTGCTTCGGTTTTCTGATTCTGCCACCCTTCTGTAACACTTCTTCGAGTTCTTCTTCAGAGCCTAGAAGAAACAGGAACACAACATTTTATTTTACCTATTATCGGTTTCACGGCTATTTTCATTAGAGTTGACCATGGAAGTTGACGTTTGAGTTACAAATATTAGGTTTATTAAGCCAAATCGAGTTTAATATCATAGATTATCGTTAATTGGTTAATTTGGAGACCAGGAAAAATATTGAAAGAATTCTTGGCTGTCAATTAACGGAGACACAAGGAGGTAAAGTTGACTCTCAACTTCTTATGGTGCAGGAATTTTGAAACTGCACCGCACTTCTTAAATAGACATGTGTGCCCTTAATCAATATTTAGTAAAAAAATTGCTGTCAGTGTCAAACTTTTTCGTAAAATAAATTTTAAAAGATAAAAAAAGGTGAAAAATTTTAGTTCCATCAAAGTTTTGAGAACGAATTTAACTTTATGTAGCTCATAGTTGCGTGGCCACAGCCAATAGCATACCCAGTTGCTAAGTTACTATGAGCTTCATAAAGGTAATTAAATCATAAAACAATCATAAAACTTTTACTTCATACCATACCGCATTACCTTAGTTTCGGGACTGTTTTTAGTCCGGCAAATCGAAAATTGCAAGACTAGACCGGCAAAATGGTTTCTATAGCAACTTGCCTATTTAACAATGCAAATTGAACCGGAAAAATGGTTTCTATAGCAACGCGCCTATTTAACAATGCAAATTGAAGTTTAAATGACAAAATTCACATGACTTTCATTCAGGAATCAAATTTTATAATGAAGATACAACAGTTATGAAGTAAAATCTTGTGTATCACACGTCCAGAAACAGTTTTGCAAGTACTCGTATTTATAGGCCTCGGCATTTCGCCTCGGCCTACAACTCTCACTCGCACTCGCAAAAGTGCAGTTTCTGGCCTAATGATATAAATAACTATTACGGAACTGGGCATCGGTGGTGATAAATAACATGCAGATCAGTCCTAATATGGTATTAATAATAATATGTAAAGCCTCAAACTTACCAGCTAGTTTTAAAACCACAGCCTGGTAATAGCCCGCAATGGGAGTACCGTCCCTCGAAGACCTTTTTATCTCTTCTATTTTCAAAACCTTGTGCTCTTTTTCCATAATTGTGTCTGGGGTGTCTTCATCATTGGGGCTCCAGAACACGTTGTATGTTTGGAATAATAGCAAATGTAAATCCTGGGTTGGTTTATAGGCTTCGAAGAATGAGATGGGCACATTGGCCGTTGCCTTGTCGCAAACATATTGGACGTGCGCCCACTTCCTAGAAAAAAGAATACAAATATCTCAATAATATTAATTATTAAATCAAACAATAACATCACGACTGGTCCTCATCTTTCTTTCATTACTTTCATAACACAAATTTATCAACTAGGTACTTACATGGTTGTTGCTTGTTGCATAAAGATTGTGCGATACGCTATGCTGCGACCTTCTTGATGTGCGTGCTACGACCACGAACTCCACTAAAGACGATATTTATCATTAGGTGTTACTTATTTGTTATTTTCAATATAAACTTACAAAGCGAAAAATAATAGGGAACGACCGCAAGAAATTATATTTCGAAGCTTTTCCAAGAATGATCACAACATGCGCCACAAACGTACGCGCACAAAAATAATGCACCACGAATCGCGATTCGCGACACACCGTTGCCGGATGTATCCTTATCAAGTCGTCAATCGTTTTATGCTTCAAATGTGCCTGCAAGTCAGAGTAAACTAAATATAATAGCACACATTTTCAAGTGCAAAAATTCTTATTTTGTATAAATCATTCGGTTTTGTGAGATACTTGTTATTTCAAGATGTCATTTTCATTTGTGAAATTATCGTGTTGCTTGACGTCCAAGAAATTTCATTTTGTGGCAACGTTGCACTATGAGGTCGTCAGCGAGCCCTGCCAGGAGGAAAGCAGGGCGGCAACTTAGAGATGGCGCAAATTTTGAATACGAAGGAACAATCATCCCTAATATAATGGATCATCCATTATATTGTTTAATTATTATTTTTAGTAAAACCAGATGGACTTGAGAAACTTTTAATAATAAAAAGGAAGTTTAAGATGTGATGCAGTTAATTTGTTGAAGCCTGGTAGAGCTTGCCACAAAATATTATTTGAGTTTGAGCTTGGCCGGCGTGCGACACTAATGACAATCTCGTTACCAACCCAACGTTAGTAAATTAGTTTGATTGAGACGTTTTAGTTCTCTGGTTTTAGTTCTCTGGTTTTAGTTTCGTGAAAAATAAGTGGAAGTTCTTGCGTTTGCGTTCCGTAGATGGATTCTCAAGGAAATGGAACAAACCCCAGATCCCAGAAGAAAGCTGGAAGAAAGTACCGAACCTGGATGCGCTACGAACGGCCAAAACCACCGCGTTCTACTCAACAGTCCTGGAAAAAGCGACTAGACAATGTCAGTACCAGAGCACTACCCTTAGTACCTACATTAAGAAGGGCTAGATATAATTTTTAACCAGAATGAATATTCATCAACAATTTTGTTTTATAGAATTCTGAAAATCTGGAGGAGAATCCTGTACCGATGGCAGTTTCAAGTGGAAGGAACATCAGTCCCGAACCAAGTTCCAGTAAGAAGATTGCCCGAGGCAATGTAAGTACCTACTTTAGCAATGCAAATAAAGTATGTTAGGTATGTTTTATTGTTTACTTCATAAAAAAAAATGTTTTGTACTAGGGTATGGAAATGAACCCATCTGAAAGACCGTTAGAGCTGGACATGGAGCTGGACGTGGAGCTAAATCAAGACTTTGAAGAAGAATATTATGATCTGGTAATTATTATACATACTCATGTACGTTGTTTCAAAAGGGTTGCCATCTCGGGTGGCAAAGGAATGTGACGTTTCATCGTCAAAAGTCGTCGAATCGAGCTGTGCATGCTTGGGCTGTTTTAACCCTTGGGCAGGCGCGTCTCTTTTCACGACGTAATAGGTCGCGCGGGGTGTCATCGACACCCCTAAAATTGCAGCGTCCTTGAGTGTTACCGACTATTTTTTTGCAAGTTTTTCAAGGTTATCGAGTTATTGTACATTGATTGAATGAATACATGTTTTGTTGGGGTCAAATTTGGTCAGATAGCGACAGAAATCAAGAAAATGTAGAAGGATGAGAATTTCATTGAAATAAACCATTTATCCATGAAAAAATTGATTCTCATCTTCACAATGATGAAACACTCCGAAAAATACTCAAAACATAAAAAACAATGTTGACTTCTACAAGTAGTAGTTATTTTATAAAAAAATATCACAAGAAGAACAAAACTCAGCCTGCTCAAAGTCACTCATTTTCGCTACTGGAATAGTTATCCATAGAATCGAAGCATTCTTCACAAACATTTTTCATGTGCTTCATACACATGTTTTTAGGACATCGATCACAGCAGCATTTGGTTTTTGATGTCCTTCTTTGAACAAGCCACACACCTGCCCTTACTCACTGGCAACTGAGGTCCTGCAAGAGCAGAATTCTCAGGAATACCTGATAACTTGTTAATTTTTGGGCGGAGATGTTTTGTCAATTTTTTGTTTGTTACTCTTCTGCAAATGTGTTCGTTTATCATTTTCAAGCCAACTTCTCTCAAAAAATACCTTCTTGAAGTTTTTGCATCAGGATTGTGAGCGACAAAGATCTAATTCACAGTGCAAGGTTTGCAAAGAAATATTACGCGGGAAGGCGCACGGGGTGTCCACAGTACCCCGGACCTGTTTGACACAAAATAACAGCCACCTTTTCAAATCAGTTTCAGAACCGGTAACAGAATATGATTGACAATACTTTGACAGGAAGGTACTGAACAGGAGCGCCATCTATTCGACTCGAAGCGGAATCGGTAGCTATATTTATGATGCTGGGGTGTTTTGTACACCCCGCGCGACTAATTAAGGGTTAATCTGTTTTAATCTGTCATGAAAATGCGCAACTTTTTCCTAATTTAACTGACCTGTATCTCTTATTACCGTTTCCTATTAATTAACTTACACTGTTTTTATGAAGCTGTTCCATTTATATTGTACCTTATTGTTTCAGAATGATCCTGAAACTGCTGAAAGTGCTAACGAACGAGATGAAGGGAGCGAACGTGAAGCTGAACATGAGAGACCAGAAGAAGATTTTCATAAACCGATACCAAATCTGAATAAACCAGTTCATCCCAATTTAAAAACCACGATTTTCGAGTGCCTCCTTTTGATAATGAACTTCTCATTGAGGCATAGTTTAAGTTACGTTGCAACGGAAGACCTCTGTAAGTTAGTCAACATTATTTTGTCTGACAACATAATCCCTACCAGCAATTACATGTTGAACAAGATTTTTAGTCCTAGTGGGGCACTGAGTCAAATTCACTTCTTTTGTTTAGAATGTGAATCATACTTAGGTGAGAAGTCGGAGTTTGCAAAAAACAAAATAATCTCTTTACTGTGTCCAATATGTAAAAGTGATTGTAATGTAAAAAATACGAGCTGTAATAATTTTTTCATAACGTTGCCAATTGGAGAACAAGTAATTCGTCTACTTGAACATACTGAGGACATTTTGGATTTGTTTAACTACAGAACGAAAAACAAGGAACATGAAGGCACCGTGTGTGATATGTTTGACGGCAGTGAATACAAAAAATTGACCCAAGATGGTGTGCTTTCTCACTCACATGATTTAACAATCACTTTCAATACGGACGGGGCTTGTGTGTATGATTCCGCCAAAAACACTTTGTGGCCTATCCATTTCAGAATTAATGAAATGCCACCATCAGCACGTTTTGATCAATCCAATTCTATGGTCTGTGGGCTGTGGTTTGGGAGAAAAGAACCGAACATGTCGCTATTTCTTTCGTCTTTTATAAAAGAGGCCAATAATCTTTATGATAATGGAATTCAGTGGAGGTTACCGAATGGAAATGTCATTAAAAGTAGAGTGGTCTTGCTGAACTGCGTTGTAGATTCAAAGGCCAAACCACCATTGCAAAATGTAAAGCAATTCAACGGGTACTATGGCTGTGGATATTGTTACCATCCTGGTGTTATAGTTGACGAAGGGTCGACTAATCAAGTGAAATACATTATGAATGACGATGTATATTTAATGCAAGATCATGGGTGCACATATACTGTGAACGGTAAAGATCGTGAAACGAAAATTGATAAAGTTTATCAAGTTACGGATCGAAGTAATGAAGAGATGCGGGCAGACATGATCTCAGCAGAAGGACAAAATTTTGACGTAAGGGGTGTTAAGGGCTTTAGCCCTCTTTTTGCACTAACATTTTTTAATGTAGTTAATGGTTTTGCCATCGACTACATGCACTGTGTTCTACTAGGAGTCACTAAGTTAGTCACAAACTTTTGGTTCGACAGTTCATCCCATAGCCAACCATATTTTATTGGAAATCAAGTCACAAAGGTTGATGAAAGATTATTGAATATTAAACCGCCATCATCAATAAGTAGGCGGCCCAGATCTCTTACTGACCGTGTCGATTGGAAGGCAAATGAGTGGCGATCATGGTTATTATTCTACAGCTTACCATGTTTGGTTGATGTTCTTCCAAGTGTGTACTTGAAACACCACTGTCTACTTGTAACTGCTATAGGAATTTTCCTTCAAGATGAGATCTGCCCGGAAGAATTAGAACAGGCTTCGTGGCATTTGATACAATACGTTTTGGAATACCAACGTCGTTATGGGAAACAGTATATGCATTATAATATACACCTCCTTCTACATTTGGGAAAATGTGTCAAAATGTGGGGTCCATTATGGTGCTACTCAACGTTCTCATTTGAGTCCGGTAACAATTACTTGGTTAAACTGGTGAAAGGGACAAAAGGAGTAACCACGCAAATCGCCAATAAGTACTTGTTGTTCAAATATATACCATACACCATAAAAAAATACAATGTGTGTGACGACGTCTTAGAATTCTGCAACGATTTGATGTCTTTTCACACTGTTCGTGCAACTATGAAAGTGAATGATGTTACATTGTTGGGATCACCAAAAATGGTAAAGCTCACTGAGGAAGAACATGATTTGTTGCTCAGCTTGAAATATGAGCAGTCAGATGGTAAATTGTCCAGCTACGAGCGAATGATCAAAAGTCATATTATGCATCATGCAAGATGTTACGCTCGTAAAGGGTTTAAATCTGATGATTCCATTGTTAAATTAGTAGATGGCACATACGGTGCGATCGAAAAAATATTTATCATAACGGTTCAAAGTGAATCTTTGCATACGGTAAATATCATTATTCGGCTTATAAATATTGTGAAAAATGGACATTTCGTATGTCATTCATCTGGAGCAGCACCTTCACACATTAATGTTTGTGCGGAACTTGTTTATGGTCGTCTGAAGTTGATACCTGTTTCAAAAATTTTGGGAAAAGCAATGCTAATGTCTTGTAAAGAACGCAGTTACGTTGTTGATTTTCTAAATTTGTATGAAAAGGATTAATTATATTAATGAGTAAGTAGGTTTAGGTAGTTTCAAAAAGGTTGTCATCTCGGACGGCAATGGAATTTGACGTTTTTGTGCTCAAACGCAGCTCGATTTGACGACGTTCGACGAGGAAACGTCAAATTCCATTGCCGCCCGAGATGACAACCAGTTTCCAAAAATGTTTGTGTGGTAGGGCTCTTACACCATGGGTTGCACCATGCCTCAATTAAATTTTACTTCGCAATTAAATTTTGATTGAGGTTTGTCATTGGTCAATTTGCAAATTTATGAATGAAAATGTTAGGGGCCACTTGGTACCAAAGTGAAATTTATTATTGTATTATTTTGTAAAGGTTACCGTTAAACCTGCTGCTATGTTTGTTATCATTTATTTTTTCATTTTAATAAAGTGTAAGTCAGATTTTTTTTGTTTTTTCATTTTATTGTATGTAGGTACCTACCCACCTATAGAAAACCAATTCAAAAACATGTGGCCACAGACAATGGGACAACCCTACCAAGTTGGTTCCACCAACATCATACCCATACCATCATTCCCTTAAATTAGTTCTCGTGAGCGTATAACAGTGACCGTCATGGGCGTCATTAATCTACCTGTAGCTGTTATTATACCTCTCCTCGTACCTCTCTTATTGTGCATTATGTATGTGATTTATTATTATAGTATGGGACATAAGCGATAAGCATGTTATCATGTTTGTCCATTACAGAGTAAGTACAAAATTCAGGGGGCTTGATTAGTGCACATGAGCATCATACAACCACATTTACAAGCATTACTACAATGGGCATTACACATTGGACATCCCTGTTGAAAATGACCACTCGAAACCATGCAATACCACCAAAAATGTATGGGATTTCTTGGGGATTTGGATGGAAATTGATGGAATCTCATGGGACAGTGTTTGAAAGTTGATGGTATCACGTGGGAATTTCCACGCTATATTTTTTTTGATGGACTGGGGTGGAATTTCCCGTCGACTGAAATTAAAACTTATAACTGTGATGGGATTTCCCATAAGCTCCGAAAATCTCTTAGGTTCTTGATGTTTTTTCCCATCAATAACACCATTGTTGTGATGTAGTGTGGGATTTTCCATCAGGGTTGTAAGTATTTACAATCATTAATGGATTTTCCCATCCATACAGCCTTGTTAAGATATACTGTGGGATTTCCCATACAGTGTCTGCCTGCTGTTGTAGTACCGTAAGCTGCCGAGAGAGTGCCTCCGCTGTCCAAGCCGCTGCTAATAAACCGGTGCCGCTCGTTAAGTATTTGTGCCGGCGCTTCTGCAGCGAAGCCGGGAGCACCAAATGTGCATCTTGTACACACACCCAGCACCCTGACAGCGAGGCTTGTAAACACATACAGGTCGTATAGGTATCGCGTCGAATGGCGCGATATAGATTATAGATAGAGACAAGACAAACCAGTCAAGCTACGTTTCTGCATCACGGACAGCAGTGGTATTTCCCATAATTTTTGTATGGTTATTTCCACTGCTGTCCATATGAGTGGATATTGATGGGATTTCCCATTATTTCTGTATGGTTATTCCCACTGCTTGCCAATTTGTATGGACATTAATGGTATTTCCCAATATTTATGTATGGTTATTTCCACTACCATCCAATTTCAGTGGATATTAATGGCATTTCCCATTATCTAGAATGGAATACTATGGAAATACACACAGTATACTGACGACTTTTTGTGGTTATTGGTGGTATTTTCCATTCTTATTATTTTCAATGGTCTCGTGTGGTATTTCCCCGGCCACATACACAGGGGCTGTCCACGCAATACCATTGAAAATAATTTCTTGTTTTTTTTTGTGGTTCTTGATGGTCATTTACAACAGGGATAGGACTACAACCACATGGGGGGTGCATCCATGTGCTCCTCGAAGTAGCACATGCGTGATTGTACGTCCCATGTGACTACTCAAGCCCCCATGGGTGTACGCACAAACGTGGTTGTATGCCCATGTGCACTAATTAAGCGCCATGGGGGTACAACCACGTTTGTGCATACACCCATGGGGGCTTGAGTAGTGCCAATGGGTGTACAACCACGTTTGTGCGTACACCCATGGGGGTTTGAGTAGTGCACATGGGTGTACAACCACGTTTGTGCGTACACCCATGGGTACATCAAGGAGCACATAGGTGCACACCCATAGTTATGGGGGTATGCACATGAGCAATGGGGGTACACCCAAGGTGACCATGGGGGTTCTTGGGGACTTTTCGACCAGGGAAAATCTGGGAAATCAAAGTTTTTTTATGGAAATAATGTCCTCTCGTACTGTTTCGATTAGACGCACCGTTTTCGGGATAAACCACTCAAAAGAAAACTACCTGAAATTCTCCTCAAATTTTCAAATCCCGATTGCAAAAATCACAGCAGTAACACCCACTGTGTTTTCTTGGACCAAAAACCGGAAGAAATGTTCCAGTAAAGGTGGGTTGAAAATGCTCCTCAGGGAACCCAGAGCTCATTGGAAGGGTAACTTGCCAAGATAGAATCAATCGCGGTCTAGGGGCTCTAGGTCTCCTAGGGGGCATTCGCAACCCACTTTCATCGAAACGTTTCTTCTTGGTCTTGTCCGAAAAAACACAGTTGGTTTTCTTGCTCTGATTTCCATACTCAGGATTTGGAAATTTTTTAGGAGAATTTCAGGTAAAGTTTCCTTTGAAGTGGTTTATCTCGAAAACGTTGCGTCAAATCGAAATAATACAAAAGAACCTTTTTTTCATAAAGAACTTCGATTTTCCAGATTTGTTCATCAAAATGCAGAAAAAGTCATGACCAAAAAAATGAAGCTTAATTCATGCCCCTTCCTCCCTTTGTTGGACGTCCGTGATGAAATGTGGAAGTCTTCTTCACAGCATTATTCCAGGCTTATAACATGTATTGATCAAACCAAATTTCGTCGTTTTATCTTGGCAAGTTTTGGAGAAATTTGCAAAAAAAACCATCATCAGGTTTCCTCCTTCAAAAGGCTCTAGCTCTCTCAGGGGGCATTCAAGGGAGCACTAATCGACCTATGTTTACTGGAACTTTCCTTCCTATTTTTTGACGTAGGATAAGCTGGTCAAATATTGCAGTCGTAGAAGCTCTCAACGGGCTAGTTCTCGTGTAAGAGTTCTTGTTGTGTGAGAAAAAAAAAACGGATTTGCGAACACTTGCAGTGGTTTTAAGTGTTTTAATCAATACTCACTACTAAATAACTAGAGACTGTTGGTACAATTACTCATGATCAATAAGTATGGGTATAATATGGTGGAGTTCATGGCGAATCTCTTACTTGGGAGGTGATTATCTCAGGTGTCATGCTTTTCTTGAACCAAGATTGGAAGTTGAGTCTTCAGTTCTCTGTTATTTTCGCTCAACGGAGTTGCTTTCGGCATGATAAAGTGGAATATATGAACATTTGATGCCGAAAAAAGTAGCATCTTCTGCATCACATCGAAACTGAATTGAACTCCGTTATCCGATATTATTCTTCTTGGAGTTCCGTATCTCAGGAAGACTCCTTCGATCAGCGTCTTGGAACAAACCTCAGCTGTTACAACTAGAAGCGGTAAGACTTCAACCCATTTGGCAGCAGGCATCTCGGCCCAGCGATCCTGACCAGTCCATATTTTTTTTCGCATACCTTTATTAGAGGGCCCTCGACTACCTTGTGCCCGGGGACCCATTTTTACAAGAGACAGCACTGGGCGGCGCAAACAATGCCCCCTTTTCCCAAAAACTTTCACCAACAGAAAAATACAACTTCATTGCTGGAAAATGGAAAAAAAAAACAACTCTCCTGAGCTGTCTTGACCTGACCTGACCTGACCTAAGAGCAAAATAAGTGAAAAAATGCCGTTAAAAAAAAACAAATGTTCTTTTTGAAAAACAAGACGTTCTGGCTACTTTAATAATAACACAAGAAATTCAAGTGTGATCATTAGAAATGAAATTTTACTTATAATAGAAAAAACACAAAATCGAAGTTTTTATTCTTTTAGTCCGGGATCTTATGTGTCCCCGTAGCGGTATTCCTGAAGGCGGATTGGAATTGGTTTAGTTCGATGAGGTAGTATCCCCAGTTGAAGATTTTTTTTGGTGGCCATCGATCTGTGGCGTCTGGTAACCTTGATGGTCTCTTCAAAATGAAGACATAACTTTTTTTTCCATTTGTTGAATCTTTGACACCGCTCGTCCGATTTCGATGTACGAGAGCTCATTTTGAAGACAATTTTGGCATCCACACAATGATTGTGACAGATTTTTGATACGTGATTTTGGTAAAAAAATTAATTATTAACGGATAAGTCAAAAGTGAGACTGAACATGTATGATAATAACTTGAAATTCTGACATTTCTTTATTTTTTCATGGATTTCCGTGATTTTTTTCTTTTAAATTGCAGATGAAATATTTGGGACGAGCTGTGGGATGTCAAACTGCCCATTCTAAGGTTTAAAACTATGACGGAGAAGAGTCAAGTAATTTTTTTTTAATTGAAAATGTGGTTCAACTAGAAGGATAAAGCAGCCACTTATTCGACCAGTAATGTCAAACTAATACCATTTCAAGATAAAATAGACCATTTGAAGTATACTCAGGTGCAAAACTTCCAGTAAATTTCGTTCGGGTCAAAATTATGGCCAACTATGTCAGAGCGTGTTTTGTCCATTTTCTGTCATAAAAATTACTATTTCATGATTTTCTTTGTAATTTATCATAGATTGTCGACAAAAATGAATAATGTGAAGAAAAAACTTATCTATAGGTGTCACTTCCCAAAGCAAGTATATTTTCCGAAATCTTTGTGAATTTCTGGAATTTCGTGAATTTTCATGATATTTTAAATTTTGTTTCAAATTTAACTTTTTTCGCTTAATTTGAGCCCAATAATGTGCAAGCAGCTATCAAAGTGGTACAGTCAATATCCCTAAACGGGTGCCTGTTTTTTTTTTGTGAAAAGCAAATATCTGATTATTTCTGTAAAAGTTCAGCAAGCATTCTACAAACGTCTAGAATGGGGAATTTCATTTTTTGGATAAGTTGTCCAGTGGCGGAGCAACTGGAAATTTTGACATAATCCCGTCCCTCCTCATTTCTCGAATATCTGGTCAACTTTGGACTCTGAAACTCTCACTATATATCGAATACATTGTTCAGCTACGATGTTCCCAAAAAAAATATTTTTTTTCCAACTTTCTTCTGCGGGAAAATTGTGTTTAACATTGGGTGGTATGATTAAAAGAAGTATTTACTTTTACTTCAAGTAAATACTTCACTCAGTAGTAAGTGCTTCGAATCCTGTAGTATTTACTTCACCTTCTACTTGAAGAAAAACTAAAGTAAGAAGTAGAAGCTTTTACTCCATACTCCACTCTATGTACTCGAGTAAATAGAAGGTAATACTACAGCTTATGCTAATTTTGTGTAGTATTTACTTCGAAGTGAAGTAAATACTATAGTACTGCTGGAGTTGATCAAGAAGCAACTTCGCATTTGAAATTCAATTCAAAAGTGGTCAAATGGCCATGTTTGTTAGTCTCGGAATAAACTGTAGAGAAGTATGGAAAACAGGGGCTTTATGGAGGAGCGCAATATAGAAAGTATCGGTCAGTTCTCTTTCATTTTTAACTTCTCAGCGCTGAGGAAGTAAATTGATGTTACTTGTCCAAAGCCAAGAGGAGGAATTGTGAAAAAGATGTATACTTAGATTAAACAAAGACAACGTGCAGTGGATGCAGAATATGTCCATATTTTTGGGGACTCACGTCGAAAGAGGAGGGGCAGCTCCCAGGCAACAAAACTAAAATGGAGATTTTCCTCAGACGCTTAGGCAATCCTGGTTTTCAAGTTGGTTTGGGGCAGACTTGCAGACTTGGTAGTCCAAAAAAAGTGTTTGAAAAATTATCAAAGAGGTCGCCAATAAAATTGTTTGAAACCCCCTCTTTTTGCATCGAAAATCTTATTTTTGATGTTTCCACTATACATTTCTGCAATTTCAGTGGCTGCATTATCTTTTTTGCTTCCATTGCTGGGACCTTCCCCTTGTCCCGCAAGATTTTGCGGTCCTGCAAGAGCATCACAAAGGCCATCTGCAGATCCTTATCTTCCTCGCTTTTTGCTACACCGTTTTCGCTGGCACTTTCTTTGTCTCTACTTAAACTCATACTAGCCACACAATGGATTCAAAGCCAGGATCACGTTCAGAACGAAAGACTTTTCAGGTGACGTTAACGTTGAAGTTTGTCACTGTAGTAACAACTTCTAGGCGAAGTATTTACTTCATGTATAGGATTATGCTTCACAAAATACTACGAAGTAAAAGCTTCTACTTGAAGTAAAAGTAAATACTTCTTTTAATCATACCACCCATTGTCTGCAAGCCAAAACTCTATGTCTTCACATACTTTGTTGGGAGGTCGGTAAGGTTTTTTAGTGATTCCCTATCGACTAACATCTACAGAATCGATTCTTTTTGGTGGCAACGTCCATAAGTGGTGAGGTTACCCCCTGCACCCCCTTGAGGGCCTAGTCCCCCATTGTATCAATTCAAGTTTCGTTAATCGGAGAATCAATATATAATTGCAAACGGATCTCAATGTGATAGTTGTTTCTGTTTTTTTTTTGTGAGTAACAGCAGCATACAGCCCTTCAAAGGAAGCATTGGAAAGAAGCCTTGCAGGTACTTTTCTGCTTTCCCTGAATAGGTTCATGAGGTTTTTTTGTCAATCCTACATGGCTAAGATCTAGAAATTCAGATTTTTCTTATGGCGGCGTCTATAAGTGGTGCCGTCACCCCTGCGCCCCCTTAGGGGGCCAAAGTCTATTGTATTGGTTTCCAACTTTGTACTTTGGGGGGGACCGATAGAGAAGTGCGAAAGGATCAGAAAATGTGAAAAAATTATTTCTGAAGCGATTCACAAAGGAGATATAGTCTGTCAAAATTAAAAATATATACTCTTGTGGAGGCATAAATTCTGAAATTCTCAACCAGTTTTAGTGAAATATCACCGGAATAGGTATACCTAATCGTGTCTCAAAGGCTTAACTTGTCCAGTATCAAAGCTAATTGTCGGAAAAGGACGCGACCCATATTTTTGTAATTCTAGAATAGAACATAGAAAGCTGCTTTGCCGCGCAGCCGGAATTTTTTTGCTGCTCTTTTGTTATTGTTTGGTTGATAAAGGGATCCATGGTGCTCAAAATAGAGTTGTATTATGTATTTGTACAATGTATTTACTACAACTTTATATTGTTTTGTTGTTGAGGGCCAATGTGAAAATTTTGAAGGAAGTGGTAGTTGAAAAAAAAGAACAATGAATTTCAGTTGGGCCTCACTCCCTAAATCTTGCAGTTTTGGAAACCAGTGGCGCATCAAGCAGGTGTTACAAAATTATAGGTTGTTATTTCCGGCAGCTAGCTCCGACACTTAAATGATTTTTTCCCCTCAAATTTGAGGTTTTGTAGCTCTAGTTCTATCAGTGTCCAATGTATTCCTAATTATGATTTTGAGTAAGATAGTTAGTTTGGGCTATTTCACACACAAATACCATTTTCTGATTTCTTTTTCTGTTTTTACAAAGTCATGGAGTGATTTTGCTTTTTTAGATGTATCATGTTAAAGCTTGATTTGACGATACGTGCTATTGCACAAGAAAAATTAGGCTACGATTCGAATGTAGCTTCGAATTGGTACTTTATTCATTCAAAGGCATGAAAATAGTTTCCTCCATCAAACAAAATTGAGGAGACCAAAATCGGGGCCGAATTTTAGTCATGACATCATTTTTCCTTAACAATGCCAGCTTTTGAAATTAGATTTCCACACGATGCACGTCTTGGAACAAAATTACCGTGTGACTTTATAACAGCGATAGAAACTTCTAGTTACGAAATCCATCTATAAAACGGTTCAATGGAACAATCTATGTCAAAATTGTTCGTGAGTGTTTTGAACCATGATAATAATGGAGTTACAAAACGACTTTCAGATCGAAACTTCGCGTTTTTTTGCAAAATTTATTCCGCATTGTCAGGAGAAAAATGACGTCATGACTAAAATACGGCTCCGATTTTAATTTCCTTGATTTAATTTGGTAGAGAAAATTAATTTCATGCCTTTGAATAATTCAAGTACCAATTCAAAGCTACATTCTAATTGTAGCCTGATTTTTCTTGAGAAATGGCACGTTTCGTCAAATCAAGCTTTGACATGATACATCTCAAAAAACAAAATCACTCCGTGACAAAAACAGGAAAAGAAATCAGAAAATTATATTTCAGTGTGAAATAGTCCAAACTAACTGTCTAAATCAAAATCATAGTTAGGAATACATTAGATACTGATAGAATTGGAGCTACAAAACGTCAAAAAGGGTAAGAAAAAATCATTTTTGTTTCCAATAAAACCGGTTAAAACACGTCTATATAGAAATTGTATACCAATTTTTGAAATTAGAGAGTACGATTTAATCAAAAGTAGTGATATCAAACATGTCAAAGATGGTGTTAGTCACGGATTATCAGACGACTTGGTGAAAAACCGCACCTCGCCCCTTCGCAGTCGCCTGGTACGCCACTGGTGCATCACACTTTCTGGGAACTTATTGCATTGGGCTCCTCGACCTTGAAAATATGAGGTCCAATGAAAAAAGTATGAAAAAAGCAGCGATTTCAAAAATTGTAACTTCTTGTACCTTCGACCTCCCACAGAAAAATGCCAAGCCTCGTGCAGATGGGGACGTTTAGTATGCTGTTCCCCATCAAATTCTGAAGGGATCCTCAAATTTTCAGATTTTCCTCAATTTATTCCGGGTTTGATCGAAGTTTCGCATTTCTTTCCTGAGCTACCAGGAGTGGTCTAGAATCCATATGCCGGATCACCATGGAAACTGCTGGAGAATGCATGGAACATTCGAGATGAATTGGTTGGACCTATATGAAGCATCGATTGTCGTCTCACGACCAGTTATGAATTGGAATGCGAAGTGGTAGCGAGCGGATTAAAAGCGAGTAGTAATCACAGCGATAAATTCCAAGTAGATAATCTGTCATCTATCAAGTCATTCAACTATGATCGTGTTCTCCTCAGATACTGGAACAAAGCCAGTCTCAAATTGAGGGAAAATATCTAGCAATCTTTCAGTCTTTTGGACACTCTGGCATCTGGGTCATACACTGAGAGAAAAGTTTCATTTATAGGTAATAAATACTTGTTTCGTACCAATTCAATAACAAATACTATAACAAAGTATATGTCACCATATGTCGTTTACATCAAATGATTATTTTAAAATCACTTATTCATTATAACCAAGGGGCTTATTATGCCAGTTGTTCATAAGACTTCATAAGATTCAATCAATATATTATTCTGTATCAAATATTAGTCAAACTTTCCCACAAAATGATTTATTACATCCAAATTGCACATTTTGTTTGTGATTGAGCCGGTTTAATCACTATAAACAAATACATATTGGCGGACAATCACCTGTTCTTAACCAACAATATACCTGTGTTAACTTCACTTTGGCACCATTTATTCCCCAATGATAACTGTGCATTATTCACAAACAATCGCTAAGTCACCCTCAATGAATTCAATCACTAGAGTATCTTCGGATATTATTATTTATTATTGCCAATGTAATGCGTTGGTGGGGTGAGAGATTTCCACCCGGC
The DNA here is from genome assembly GCA_949128115.1 of Anaspis maculata. Taxonomy (NCBI): domain Eukaryota; kingdom Metazoa; phylum Arthropoda; class Insecta; order Coleoptera; family Scraptiidae; genus Anaspis; species Anaspis maculata. The sequence continues at coordinate 73,014,024 of OX421966.1, forward strand.
GCCATTATTCGTGCATGGTGTCATTTGTGTCGTATCATCCCATGTCATTCATTGTCCAGTATCTCGTTGAAGAAAACCAAATTTATTCATACAGGGTGACTCAAAAATGTCGGACCATCTTGAAAGTGCGTAATGTAGAGGTGTAGTAGAGTGCTGAAAAGTTGTTGGAAAGATTCTAATGTCTTCCAGTTTTAAAATTGTGGAGGAACAAAAGTTGGTTCTTCGATCGCTTCTATTTTCGTTGTTTCAAAAGATTTTGGTGAACTGCTCATGGAAAAACAATGAGTGCCAGAAATCAACCTCTAAATCTGTGATGAATTTCTCTTTTGTATAAAGGGTGAGTCATGAATCTTGGAAATTATTTTTTTCCAAAAGTGCCTGCAAACAGTCCCATATCCTATGTAGAGCACATTAGAACACAATTCAATTTTATAAAATTCTTTGCTCCTGGTTTTTTAGGAAAACTGAATTTTTGTAGTTTATGACTCAACCTGTATAAAAAACAGAATAGTTTATGACTCAACCTGTATAGAAAACAGAAATTCGATACAGATTCAGATGTTGATTTTTCGAATCCATTATTTCATTATATGTAATGGAGTCTTTGCTAAAATCTTTTGAAACAACGAAAATAGAAGAAATCGAAAAATCTAATTTTGTACCTCCATAACTTCAAAATTAAAAAGCCTAGAATCTGTAAAACAACTCCCCAGTACTGTACTATACCTGCATATCATGCACCTTCAAGGTGGTCCGACACTTTGAATCACCCTATATTTATTAAACAAATTATTAGCTATTGATAATGGATTTATTATGTTTTATGATGATTTGGCAGAATCATCTATAGCCAGCAATAATGCATACAATTACTTATAAAAACTAAATTAGATCATATTATTCATAGCTAATATTCTATCGTTACCACTCAATAATCGAATTGCTTATTATTATTCACGTTTCTTATTGATAAAACAATATCAAACCGATGTTTTGTAATTATAACCAAATATTAAATAACAGGAAACAAGGTATTTCAACGCTATCAAAACAATCCGCTTGGTGTATGCAAATAAATATTTATTAAGCCGTATTTAAATAAGGCATTTGTTAACAATAAACGAGTCTGTGTTTTCCATAATAAATATTCGAAATCTTTTCTCTCAGTGTAGAGTCTGGCAAATCAGCTATTCTTCAACTCAACAAAAAGTCAGGCATTCTTTGTAGTCAATCTGGCCTCCAAACCATCAAGCCGGAAAATACAGCTACGTAAATAAAACGAGTCATCTGGCTGCTAATCTGTCGTGCGTTCTCGAGGCCGGAACAAAACTACTCTGCGATTGAGCGAGATAGTTTCGCAACTGTTGAGCTTGACAGTGCGGGACGGCAATAAGTAATCTGTTCGGAGACACAGTTTTGCGCCACAGGACTCGCTCAAAACTTGCCGACAGGCTCTCTCTACATTACACCTTTGTTTTGGCTTTGGCGGTATAACGCAAAATTTAATTTCGCAAGTTGGAATTTGATGGGCGGTATAGGAATAAGGTGCCGGGGAGGCGCCGCACCACACCACCGCCACCACCCGTATTAATAAGGCGTTTCGGATTGCGGGCACGTCCTTTCCGTGACAATTTTATTAGCAGATACCTAGCGCCGGCATCCGACCTCACGTCCCAATTAATACTCCGCCACTCTCAAACCTCAACCGCTTCTCCCCGCCCCCCTTCTGTCCCTTGGAAAATCCCAATAGAAAAGGGGGAGTCGGGATGATGCAGAAATAACAAACAAACAAATAAAGGCCGTGTGGAATTCGAAATTCTGTGCCATGGGTGGCGGCGGCGGTGGCGGTGCTCTTAGCGAACAGTGTGCGAAAGCCCTGCTGCATGCCCTAGAATATTTTATTTATATTCTGGAGTGTTCCACTCTGGGGAGTTTTCTTTTGTTTTGGACGGGCGCAAACACAAGCGCGAATAATTACGTTGGCAGGCGTGTGCGTTGCGGCAGTTTGACAGCGGACGTATGTACGAGCAGACGCAATTTTTCATGTCTCATTTCTGGAAATCAGCGCCGGCGTTGTTAGTTGGGTAACGCCGCGCTGCGGTGTGAAAGGGGAGGGGGCGAGAAGCGGGACTCGCCGAATCACCCACGTAATTAGCTCTGGCCTAGATTGTAATTCCAGCGATACCAACTTTACGCCGTACACCTACCTAGTAATAAATGTTGGCTATTCGACTAATTACACTTGGTTTTAGAGCACACTATACGCCAGCTATAGCTAGCGAGTCCTTTTCATTCGCCTGTGACGCCCCTTATCAAAAGGGCTGTGTGCATTGTGTGTTGATGATATTCAGTTTCGCTAGCTAGCAGAGCACAGTCGCCAACGTCACGACGTGAGAGCACCGGGCGCTTATCTATACTCGGTTTATTTCGATCTGTTCTGCATATCGTAGGTGTATATATTCGCGTAATGTACACCCAAAGAGAGCTGCCGAGCACACAATTGACGATAGAAAATAGAAATTCTGGCAGCAAAAGTGTTTCGGTATACTTGGCAGGGGATATACGGGCGGGTCCTAAATCGCTCTCTAAATCCTAGTCGCCGGGGATGACAGATAAAAACACCGAGGTCGTTTCGGAGCAGAGGGACGTGTCAGGGTAAAAAATTAGGGACGGAAATCTTTCGCGCTGAGTGTTTAAATTCGGTCCGTACATGGTAACCCAGTTGAATCAATAAAAGTTGAGCCAAATCTGTGTCATTTATATGGGGCACCTTTTCTCATCGATTTCCCATTGTTCATGGTTATGTAAGGAAACTTGAAAGATCTTGGGAAGGAGTGGACCACTGTGGCTAGTGGTGCAAGCCTACACAAGCCTTCAATTGTGAACCGTCCAGATTTCTTGCCATTTTCTACCTGTGAAAACTTGATCCGCAACGGCCTGGGAGGTGAAAGGCGCATTTGTCAAACCGAATGGCATTACTTGGAACTCAAATTCGTTCTTTTCAACCGGCGGAGTAGATAAAATAGGGGGCTGCAAACAGGAGTGGGGGGTACGACCTTGACAGGTCATTGACCCCTGACCTTGACCTCGAATTTGACCTTGACCTCGAATTTGACCTTCACCTTGAAAGATCATTGACCTCAATCGCATGGAGTGGGGGGAGCAACCTTGAAGAAACATGTCTAGACTTGTCTGAGCGGATCAGGTGTAGGAGTGGGAGGAGCGGTATAGTTATAAGCTTGATTTCTAATATCATCATCAATCTCCACCAAAAGCAATGGAAATTGGTGGGGGTATTGTACATATATTACAGATTGTCGCCGGTTAGGTTTAGTCGTCAGCATAGATTCAATAACAACATGTCAACCGAAACGAACAAAGTTTCTACTCCAGTGTCGGATCCTATCCCACAACACTCTGGAGGAACAATAGATGAAACACCAAAAAAGCTAACTGCGCGAAAAATGACTCATCATCATTTGAATTTTGATTCTGATGCGGAAGGTAAGCGAAATTAATTTTGAAGGAAGCATAATTTGATATTGTTGTTTTTTCCAAGAACAATCTGGTGATGAAGAATGCTGGGGCGAGGACAGTTTTGACACCTACACCCCACAACCAAATTTGCGGATAATCCGTAAAATTCCTCCCAGGATTGCAAAGAAGCAGAAGCTGAGGAAACTCTTCCAAGAAGAGCAGATGGCTCTTCACCGTCTATTTCTGGAGCTCGATAAGTTGCTTTCAGTAAAAATACGTCAAGCATTGGAATGAATTGTTAAAAAATAAAATAACTATTCGGAATCTGTCTTTTTTTTTATATACAGCTTATTTCAACTTGAAAATCACATATAAATATAAAAAACACCCAGAATCTCACTTAGTTGAGAATATGAAACTGGAAAAGCAAAAGCACGCACTGCCTGTTACAAACTATGATGAGGTTGTTTCAGATATGCAAAATTTCTACACGCACGGTGCGTTATTGGGAGGTTGCAAACGAGGTTTGATAGTTGGCGGAAGCGGTTGCGGCAAAACAAATTTGATGTTGAGTTTGTTAGAGCACCCGAATGGCTTGCGATTTCGAAATATTTATTTATACTGCAAAACCCTTCTCCAACCAAAATATTTACACTTGAAAAAAATTCTAAAACCAATCAAAGAAATCGGATTTTTTGAATTTCAAGATGGAGCAGACGTCATACCACCAAATCAAGCAAATGAGAATTCAGTTATAATTTTTGACGATGTTATATCATGCAATCAAAATATTATCAGAGACTACTTTAGTTTTGGCAGACATAGAAATATTGATTGTTTCTATTTAGCACAAACATATTCCTCAATACCAAAGCAATTGGTGAGAGACAATGCAAATTTTCTAATCCTTTTCAAACAAGACACACTGAATTTGGACCACATATTAAACAATCTTGTCGCACCGGACATGAGCAGAGAACAATTCAGAGATATTTGTGCACAGTGTTGGCGGGAACCTCACGGCTTTTTAACGATAGACAAAGATTCACCTATAAATAACGGAAGATACCGCAGAGGACTTGATTGTTTTATAACAGACATCTGAGAAGCAAGATCGTTACCAATGAATGAACGGATAGCACGACAGTTGATTAAGAGCCGAGCAACCGTCAGAAAGAAACATGAAGGTTTACGCTCTGATATAACCCGTATGAGTTTTGAACGTGAAAAAAATTTGGCACCTATCACAAAACCGTTGAAGGATTTATTGAGTAATATCAAATCAGAAGTGAAAACCTCTCCAACCCCCATAAAAAATGAAATAAAAAGTGAAATTAGTTACAAAGAAAAGTTCCCCGGTCGCAAAAGTGCTCCTTCATTCTCGGAGGATGTTTTTACCAACGATGATGATGATGATGCTGTTGGCAGCGATATGGAAACTCAGGAAGATGATCAATATGTGTCATTGCATGAAATATCCAAACATGAAGAAGTAATGAATGAATATTTAGAGCAGTATAGTGGTTTAGCTAAAGAATATATCAGGAATATGATTGGAGATACTGAAAATCAATTTGATCATCAATATGGAATTCGACTAGATCGCTCTACAGAAAAATTCTCTATTGGTAACAAAATCGTACAGTTTATTGGTGATAATGTTAAAATTGATGGTGTGACATATAAAGGAACACCCGGTCTGTATGAGTTCCTTTTTAAGAAGGAACCTGGAAACTCTACACTCGAAGACGAAAGAAATTATAAAGCAATTATGGAAGTCTCTAGTGCGGCAAGACAACACTATGATCCTACACATCGCCTAGCCGGAAACGGTGGAAGAAAGTATTCCATAGTAAAACGAATTTTATCTCAACCAGATATGACACCACGACGTTTCACAACACCCACATCTCTAAACAAACGCTCACGTACCAAGTCAGGTGCAGGAGCATTTCTACATTTGAATAATAAAGAAGTAGAATTCATCCCATGGAAAAACCCGAATAAATTGGTCAACAGATTGAGATTGCTGATTGCTGCACAGCATGCTGGCAATACAGCAGTGGATAATGAAATATTACATATAGTGCAAGAACTCAAACAATCACACGCATTATAAAATGAAGTGAAAGCTCAATCAACACGCAGTTATATCAGAGACAGTTAACATGATTGACAAGTTTGGCAGATCACTGGTGCATAAGAAAAAGAGTGATGACTCAGAAAAAGCAATGAACAACTTAGAACAAAAGTTATCACATCACCAAACTACTACAGATCAATATTTTTATGTAACACTGAATTTTTTCAGTAATACCCTAGGATTTACAGATCCAAACAAGAAATACTTTTTATATAAATTATACAATATTCCTGGTTTCAACCATTATGAAATTCCTTTTGAAGTGGTTGAGCTCGTTGACGCAAGCATAACTGCAAAGGTAGGAGTTGCAACGCTCAATCCAATAACCAACACAATAACTTTTCACGAAGATATCAAAAAGGTTCCGTACGAAAGACGATTCAAATTTTCATTCTATTCTAATAGTGTTAAAAGTCTACCAACGCTAGTTGCAACTCTTGTATTCAAATGTAAAAAATAATGTCGGTGGAAAAAGACATTGTTGATGAATTGCATAGACCAGCTCGAAAAAACTTTAAACGCAGACGAGTAATAGTGAAGGGATTAAGTGATTTACTACAATGCGATCTCGTGGAAATGATACCGTATGCAAGAGCCAACAAGGGTTATAGATATATACTCGTTGCAATCAATGTGTTCTCCAAATATGTGTGGGCTATACCTGTTAAACGGAAAAGAGGTGAAGATATCTCTGAAGCGTTGAAAACAATTTTTAAGAGATTCATCCCACAAAATTTACATACAGATCTGGGGAAAGAATTCTACAATCAAAGTGTAAAAGAGTTATTAAAAAAAACACGGTATCAATCATTACAACACCTATTCAACAATGAAAGCTTCCGTTGTGGAAAGGGTGAATAGGACCCTCAAGAGCCTTATGTGGAAACAGTTCAGTTTACAAGGCAATTACAAGTGGCTTGATCTATTACCGAAAGTTGTTAAAAAATATAATGAAACGAAACATAGAACAACTGGCTTCAAACCAAAGGATGTCAATAAAAGCAACGAGAAGAAAATTTTGAATGATTCATATAGTTTCATAAAGACTGTGGATGTTAGAAAACCTAAGTTTCGAGTTGGAGATAAAGTACGAATAAGCAAGCATAGGGAAGCCTTTTCTAAAGGATATCGTCCAAACTGGTCTAATGAGATATTCACTGTTGTTAAGATTAAGGAGACTAACCCCCGACACTATATGTTGAAAGACGAGAAGGATGAAGAAATATTAGGAGGATTTCACTCATCAGAACTTCAATTAGTGAAACATCCAGACGCATATTTAGTTGAACGCATCCTCTATCGCAAAGGTCCTAATATTTTTGTGAAGTGGCTAGGAATCAAACAACCCAGCTGGATTGATAAAAAAAACCTTGTATAGTTTGAATAAATATTTTTTTTAACAAAGCTGTTTTAATTGAAATAAGGAAAGAGAGTTCACTAAACTTGTATGATTACCTTGAAAATGTGGGAGGGGGGAGCAAACTTGACCTTGAGCTATAACAAGTTCTCAAATAGGGAGGTATGGTGGGGGAAAGTCGATATAATGGCCAATGGGATTAGATAGGTTTAGTTCTCATCATGGCACAGTCCGGTAATAACAAACCTCTGGGTTATTTTCCTCTGTTGAATGAAACAACACATTTTTGACTAAAACAAAACAAAAGTATATCTGCGTTGGTTTAAGCATCCAACATGAATTTGTGCCGTTAGTGAGATTGTGCAGCAGCAGTCAGCATATCGATTTTGAACCGGAAGATTGGATTGAATTCTTGGAAATTTTTGATATACTTATCGATTATCTACAAACCACATCAAATAAACCGATACCTCTACATCTGAAAAACTGCAGTATTCACTTCAGTGAAATCAAAACAGTTCGAGTTATACAAATTATCAAGGACCATCAACATGTGTTTTTGGGGAGAGAAACTGCTGAAGAATGGCGTGCCCTATGTGACATCATCGATAATCGTCTGAACATCCTCAAACATCAGGAGTTTAGAAATTTTTACTTTGACTTGTTAAGAGGCATGCGAAAGCTAAGTGGCGATTCAATTTCAAATGTATACTGCGTGTTGACTCCATTGCTGCAGACTCATTCTGAAAACGCAAATTGTTTGTTGTTCATGCTACATCACTGTCCAGTTATAGTACGTATGGATTATGAAAACCTTAAATTTCAATAGTTTGAATGATGTAAAAAGAATTGTTATCGAGATAAGCGAAGAATGTGAATATCTGTTATTCGACGCATCTAACAGCATCAACAAACAGAATGAAATAATAGTTTATACTCTAGCTTATAACTTGTGTTTAGCTTATCTTAAATCTAGAATAGAAATAGAATATCTTTGTGAGCAGTTCAACTGCGATAGTTATAGGAAATATTTATACAAGTTGAAACCATATCTATCTTGTAATCGTAAAGGTCGAAGTAAAGGTCAAGGTCAAATTCAAGGTCAAGGTCAGGGGTCAATGACTTTTCAAGGTCAAGGTCAGGGGTCAATGACCTTTTAAGGTCAAGGTCAGGGGCCAATGACCTTTCAAGGTCAAGGTCAAATTCAAGGTCAAGGTCAAGGTCAAATTCGAGGTCAAGGTCAAATTCAAGGTCAAGGTCAAATTCGAGGTCAAGGTCAAATTCGAGGTCAAGGTCGTACCCCCTACTCCTGTTTGCAGCCCCCTATTTTATCTACTCGGCGGTGGTCCGCTCAAAACTTGTCGGAATAGTTCTTTTTATCTACTAGAATTTAGACTCTTGTGTAGCGTCTAAATTTTTTGCCGTTTCATATCTGCGTGAGCTTGATTCGCAAGTGCCTAGGAGGTGAAAGGCGCATTTGTCAAACCAAAGGGCGTTATTTGGAACTCGAATATCCTTTCGCGTTGCCAAATTACGGTTGTGTACTGCTAGCTGCTTTCCTCCATCGCTGCTTGTCAATATCCGCGAAACAAATCAAACGACGAGGAATATTCTGAAGCTCCTAATTGCATCAAGATTTCATCAATATCAGGGATAGGAAAGGTCGTTTTTCTTTGTCACACTATTCAACTGGCGGTAGTCCACACAAAATTATTTGGAGTTATCCTTTTTGTTTTTTAGATCCAGCGAAAATCCATACCGATTTTGTGAGGTGAATAATACGGTCCCATCTCAGTTGATCTGCATGTTTCTGTGGTATATTAAAGAAGTTGATGATAACTTCTTATTATTTTGGTTATCTTTGTTTTGTATAGGATTTTTATACTAGAATAAAACACTTCAGTTTCAACTATCGTCTTGTACTTAATCAATAACGCTCTAATGATCAATCAAATAACAATGTAATATACGACAATTGGCGACGAAGAAGAGGATAAGGGAAGCTGTACAAGTAATAGATGTACAAGTAAGATGGCAACAATTGAAAAAAATAGAAGAACTCCAAGTCGAGAGGAACTGGAACAGTTACATTGCCAGGCTAAAGCAATAGTCCGGTGGACTAGCGCCAAATATTGCCCAAACTATGCATTTTATGACTACGGAACAATTTTTTGCAGGCATGTTCGGGAACCCTTCCTCTATCATTCGAAAAGTGCTGCCAAGCAAATTTTCAATGTGGGGGGCCAGGGGGGCCCCTTTTTTAACAACATGAATCGTTTTTTGTCGATAAAATCCGTGATAAAAATGCTATAAAAAAAATTCAACGGATTATTGAAGAGCAACTCAAAATGTCACTTATGTGTGATGAGACTAATTACAGGGTGAGCAGGCTCCAAGAAAGATGACTTTCCGTCAACATGCAATATGATGAAGAAAAAATTGCGCCAAAGACTTTTAGTTTCGTCATTGGAAGATGCCGATCGGCATATTTGTTGATCATACGCACCTGAAGTGGTTGAGAACCGTACCCAACTGCGTCATTGGTGCCGGAGCTATATACAGGGTGGAAGAGAAAAATATTTTTGTTATTTCTTATTTCAAAAACCAAGATAGATAAAGTTATCAAAATTTAGGAATTGATGCTTCATTCAATGCGTGTGAAGACACAACAAACCGTTTCAAAATATCTTGAAGCGTTCCTGAAATATTTTGAAAAAACTGAAGAATATCATAAAAATTTTACTTTCTACTTTGATCTCGTATTTTCCATTATATAGAGGTATATACTATAATTTAACAACAAATCAGGGTGAAAACTAAACAGCTACATCACTCACCGGCATCAATCATGTTATGCGTCAATGCGTCATATACAGGGTGTAAAAAAAAGCGTTGTTTTCTTTGCTGTTATAGAAAAATCAAGACATAAAATGTGAAAAATTAGGGAGGTAAGAAGTTTCCGGGAAAACAAACCAAGCCAAGACACACAAGGTGAATTACTGACGTGAATGTGTAATCCACACGTTTTTTTGGTTGTTTTTTCATGTACAGCAAAAAAAAACAGCCATTTTTTCTTACACCCTGTATATAACGCATACATGATTGATGCCGGTGATGGTGCTGTTTAGTTTCAACCATAATTTATTGTATATTTGTGTATATTGTGAAATTTGTTGCATAACTTGAGGATATACATCTGTATAATGGAAAATACGAAATCAGAGTAGGAAGTAAAATTTTGATGATATTCTTCATTTTTTTGGAAATATTTCAGGAACGCTTCAAGATATTTCAAAACGGTTTGTTGTGTCTTCACATGCATTGAATGAAACATCAATTCCTCAATTTTGTTCACTTTCTCTATCTTGGTTTTTGAAATAAATAAGAACAAAAATATTTTTCTCTTCCACCCTGTATATAGCTCCGACACTGTTGCCGCTGTTGGGTGTCGTTCTCAACCAGTTCAGGTGGATATGATCAACAAATATGCCAATCGGCATTTTCCAATGACGGAGATGAAGGTCTTTGGCACAATATTTTCTTTATTATAATGCATGTTGACGGGAAGTCATTTTCTTCGGAACCTGTTCACCCTGTAACAGTTTTTATCACACATAAGTGACCTTTCGAGTTGTTTTTCAATAATCCGTTGGAATTTTCAATTTAGCATTTTTATTACGGATTTTATCGACAAAAAACAATTTAAGTTGTCAAAGAAGGGCCCCCTTGACCCCCCACATTGAAAAATTGCTTGGCAGCACTTCTCAAATGATAGATGAAGGCTTTCTGAACATGCCTGCAAAAAATTGTTCCGTAGTCATAAAATGCATAGTTATAACCCTAGTCCACCGGACTACAATACTTTATCGCAAATGAAGTCACAGATAGATGGAAAAAAAAGTTGCCACACTTTTGACCGTGGTAGGTGAGCAAACCTACGAGTTGATGTGTGACTTGTGCAGCCCAAAGGCACCAGAAGAGCTACAATTTGCGGAGTTGGTCAAAGTGGTACAAGATCACTTACACCCGGCGCCATCCATAATAACCGAGAGATACAAATTTCGCCAGCGGAAACAAGGAAACGGCAAATCCATCTCCGACTACATGGCAGCACTGAAATGCTTGGCAAAGACTTGCAAATTTGGCAAGCTTTCAACAGACGAAGAAGCCTCAGAAAAAAATCTTCGGGATCAGTTTGTTTCGGGTGTGAAAAGCGAAACTGCGAAGCGGAGGCTGTTCACCGCAAAGAACCTCGATATGTCAAAGGCATTCGACATCGCCCGAAGTTTGAAAACAGCTAAAATAGGAGTTCTGGAAGTCGAAAGCAAGCAAGTACCGGTCCAGAAAATACAGAATTTCAATGAAGGAACAGCGTCAACGGAACCCAAGCGAAAAGTTCATCAAAACGCAAAAAGACATTGTACGGTATGCGGTAGAAATAATCATTTCACCAATGATTGTTTTCATGAAAATGCTACTTGTAATAACTGCAAAAAAATGTCACTTGAAATTCGTTTGTAAAGAAGAAAAAGTCAAAGGTCCTGAAAGAAATCACAAGGTCAATAAGCTAGATAGTAACAATAATGATTTTTTTAACAGTTCGCTAAGTGTGAAGAGCGATGACAGTACATTTTCAAATTTGGATTCTTCCGGAAAATTGTTTAATAATAATAATAATAATATATTTATTGATCCCATTTTGGACATATATGCATGTATGGGGACAAGTCAGGTCAGGCAGGTAGCCAGTTTATCTTGTGGAGATAAATAAATAATATTAAATGATGTATAAATAACAATAACAAACACAGAATATAGATAAAATGAGCAGCAGCGATAACAACAACAAAATAGGAATTTTATGTATAGACAATACAAATAGAAATGACCACATGTTGTCACGGAGTTTAACGGTTGCGTAGGAACCAGGCGAGTCCATCATTCAAAAAAAGGTTGGCTGATTTTTGATGCCCCAATATCCGTGACGACGGTGGTGATAACATATGGTCTTTTCTATTTGTATTGTCTATACAATCATGCATCATTTCGGTGTAACTGTAGTAGGCCGCGCCCAACAGTCTTCCCCTTAGTTCTGTTTTGAACTCATTGAAGCTTAAGCGTCTCAACCACTCTGGGAGTTTATTATAAAGTCTAATGCTCAAGTACAACGGACTCTTCTCGTAGTGAGTTAACCTATGAGTGGGGAACTCCAACGTTGAAACACTTCGCGTTTCATATGAGTGATATTTATTCAAAAGATTGAAGTCCCCACAATGCTTCTTTATGTGACAAAGTATATGAAACGCAAACATACAGGGCACCGTCATGATCCTCATGTCCTTAAACACCCCTCTACAACTCTGACGAGGTCCCAGTCCCAACATGGTTCTCAAAGCCTTTTTTCGTAATTTAAAAATTCTCGGGACTCCAGCAGACGCCCCCCATACCACAATGCCGTAGGACGCAAGTGAGTGGAAATATGCGAAATAGTAGCATTTTAGTACATCCACGTCTACAACTAATCTGAGTTTCCTTAGCGCATAACAGACAGGAGCAACTCTTTTACATAAGGTATCAATGTGACTGTGCCACCCACATTCATCGTCTACGGTAATACCCAAAAATTCAGTCTCCCTAACCTGTTTCATGCTTTTACCTCCCACTCCAACCAGTGCACTGCTGGGAACCGCCCTTTGAGAACATTTGAAATTTACAATCTCACACTTACTGTAATTTGACTTCAGTCCATTATTAGCGAACCATGCATCGAAATCAGCAACCCTGCCATTCGCCCTCTCCACAGCCAACTGCAGAGTGCTCGAAGACACCAGGAGATTCGTGTCATCAGCAAACATTACCGTATTCTCATCTCCGAAGTCATATACGTATATTATGTATAGCAATGGGCCCAGTACAGAGCCCTGTGGCACTCCCCTGTTCAACGTCAACATCTCCGACTCACATCCCTCAACCACCACATAATGTCGCCTATCCTGTAGATATGTCCTGAACCATTCCTGAGCAACACCACGCACTGCGTATCTGTATAGCTTTTTCAAAAGTAACTCAGTAACAGTAAGTAACTTTAATATAGTGAACGAAGGATGTGAACCAATAATGACACAGGTTGTGATCAATGAAATTACTATTTCAACGGAAATAGATACAGGTTCACGTTTCTCGTTTATTTCCGAGGATCTGTATAAAAAGCACTTTTCCAATTAGCCTATCACCAAGTCAAAAGCTGAATTCAGTTTTTATACAGGCGAATCAATGCGCACTGTGGGATTTGTGAAGGTCAACGTAAAATTTCGGAAAAGGTTGGTCACCGACGTGGAACTTTTCATTGTACCTCATGGGACATCTTCTCTGTTGGGGCGAAATTTGTTCACAGCTTTGAAGATGAACATAATCGGGAACACAGTCGTGAATAATATTTGTTTGGAGAACAATGACAAAATTTCCAACTTGGCTAAAAAATTCAAAGTCATTTTTGACAAGAAGCCAGGAAAATGTAAAAATTTCAAATCCAAACTATTCGCAAAGCCGGACTCGATGCCTGTTTTTCATGAAGCTCGCGCTTTGCCATTTCATTTGAGAAATAAGGTGGAGAACGAATAGAATCGGCTCGTAGGCGAAGGGGTAATTTCTCCAGTTGAATTTAGTGAGTGGGCCACTGCGATCGTTCCAGTTATTGGAAATAATGGCGACATAAGAATATGTGGGGATTTTAAAACAACAGTAAATCCAAATCTGAAAGTTCGAAATATCCAATTCCAAATATAAATACACTTTTTGCTTCACTGGCAGGAGGTCAAGTATTTTCAGAGTAAGATTTGACTCAAGCATATGCTCAGTTAGAACTTGACAAGGAATCAAAACAAATGGTTGTGATAAACACACACAAGGGATTATTTCAATACAATAGGTTAGCTTACGGACTGGCTCCAAGCCCAAGTATTTTCCAGAAAGTAATGGATGAGATTTTTGGTGGAACGAATGGAGCTACAGTTTTCATGGATGATTCGCTTGTGTCAGGATGAAGAAGATCATTTAAGTAACTTGAGAAAAGTTTTTGCTAAACTACGAGAAAGAGGTTTAACAATGAAGTTAGATAAATGCAAATTCATGCAAAAGTCAATCAAATATCTGGGTCATTTAATCGATGCTGAAGGGTTGCATCCGACCAGTGAGAAAATCGAAGCCATTTTGAAAATGAGTGAACCAGAAAATAAAACGGAACTCAAGTTTTTTTTAGGAATGGTCAATTTTTACGGGAAATTGTTGAGTAATTTGAGCTCTAGACTGAGTAATTTGCATAATTTGTTGTGCGATAACGTCAAATGAAAGTGGAATGCAGAGTGTCAAAATGAATTTGAAAATATAAAAGGGGAAATTGCATCAAAAAAGGTCCTAGTTCATTTCAATCAAAAATTACCGGTTGCATTATTTTGTGATGCAAGCTCGAAGGGAATCTGAGCGGTAATTTGTCACATTTTCATAACAGTATTCGACCAATAGGACACGCAGCAAGGACACTTTCAAAAGCAGAAGAAAATCATTCTTCCCATTGACCGCGAGGCTCTAGCGATCGTTTTTGGATTACGTAAGTTTCATAAATATTAATTTGAAAAGAAGTTTGTCCTCTACACAGACTATAAACCGCTTCTAGCAATTTTCGGTGAAAGAAAAGGTATACCGTTGATGGCTGCAAGTAGGTTGCTGAGATGGGCAATTATTCTTCAGCGTATCAATAAGAAAGTTTACTATCATTGTTTTGACGGTTGGCCTCAGAAAAGTGAGTCGAAATGCTTTGAACCTTATTTTCAACGGAAAAATGAACTGCATTTGGAACAAGGTTGCATTTTGTGGGGTGTCCGCGTAATAATACCATTAAGTCTACGTTCAAAATTTTAGAATCAATACATTTCAATCATAAGGGAATTTGTGAAAGCAAGAGCGTTGCTAGATCTTTTTGTTACTGGCCTTTAATTGATCGTGACATTGAGAACGTTTGTGCAAGGTGTGAAATTTGCAATGAGTTTCAAGATAAACCACAGAAAAACATTTTGCATCCCTGGCCTCAAACAGGCAAATGTTGGTTACGAGTTCATATTGATTTTTCAGGTCTAATTTTCAAAAGAAATATTTGATTGTGATAGATTCTCATACTAAATGGATAGAAGTTCTCAAAATGACAAGTACTACAGCCAAAAATGTTATTTCGCTTGAAGTCTTTATTTGCTCGTTTTGGTATTCCTGATAATGTGATTCCGGACAATGGTCCTCCTTTTTCTTCTAAAGAGTTTGACCATTTTCTGAAGATGAACGGAATAAAACAATTGTTCTCACCACCATACCACCCCCAAAGCAACGGTTTAGTGGAAAATAGCGTTGAATTGATAAAAAAGGTAATACTCAAAGCAAAGAAACAAGGAAGGGATATAGATGTAACGATTCAATAATTTTTATTCGACCAAAGAAATACCAATCATACGACAACGGGTGAAAGTCCAGCATTCCTAATGTTTGGCAGAAGATTGAAAACCAGATTTGACTTACTGAGACCATCACATTCAGACCAGACGTCAAAAAAAGTTTCCAAACAAGTTGAAAATTTTGGTGGGAAAGGTAGGGAGTTCCCAAGTGGGTGACACGGCTCTTACGAGAAATTTTGCAAATCCTGCAAGGCACACTTGGTTTCCCAGTAAAATTGTCCGACGTTCCGGAACTTACGATATCGATTTTGGAAATGGTCAAATTGGAAAGAGACATTCTAATCAGATTAGAAAAACTTCAACTAATGTTCGTGAACAGTCTCAGTCTAGAAAATCTCCAATTGTTACACAGACGACGGAGTTAATGAAAACTGTAACAATCAATCTACGACAGTGAACATCAAACCAAATGTTCAGGAAGACATTGTAAATAGTAAAGATGTTTCTGCGGAACCTTTAAATGTGAACAAACCTGTAAATAGTCTTGTAAAGTCTAGATATATATTGAGAAATCGAATTGTCAATTGATTTATGAAAAATATGCATATTATTCTATATTGTTATGAATAAATTACTGTAAATATGATAGATCACTATTTTGTGAATATTGTATAATTTAAGAAGGGAGAAATGTGGATATAATATTGAAGAAGTTGATAAAAACTTTTTATTGTTTGTTATCTACATTTTCAAATAGGATTTTCATGCTAGAATGGAACACTTCAGTTTCAACTATCGAGTTGTACTTACCTTACCAATCAATAACGCTCTAATAAATATTATTATTATGAAACTTCATTGTTCCCAAGAAATACATTCTTCTAACAAGAAGTTTACCCATACAATGTAATTTACACCAACTTTAACAAAGATAAACAAATAACGCTCTAATAATTAATCAATTAACAATTGAAAATACGACAATTAGGTACAATAGTCTTGCTTGTGGCATTTATCACTAGAATTTTTGCTTTGTTAGACGAGTCGTATGTGATCAAATGTGATCTACCACATGGAATTTTTGAGAGATGTTGAATTTATTGTAAGAAATGTTGTGGAGATATTTGAAGTTCTAGAGTACCCTCTGTTACTTCTTTTATTCCAGCACAATAAATCTGGATTAATGAATAGACCGATGATAATTTTTTTTTGTCAAAAAATGCTTGTGTCTGCGCCCGTGTCCATTATTATTATAACAAGTATTTTTGCCGTATGGAAATGAGAAAAACTCCCTGAAACCAGTTGAAGAGGAAATAATTACACTGTTGATGGCCTCCCAATCGGGTCTTTCAATCGTGTTTCCGTCTTGCTTACATAGCAAAATTCTGCGGTTCCGTTTTTTCTCCAGGTGCATGCATCTCTTGGAATTTTCTTGGATTTTTGATCCTGAGGCCGGGTAAGGTCGACTTCGGCAGCAGTTTTTACCATAAGCTGGCATCTTGTTGAAATTCGTCATCTTCGCGAAATGTAACCGGTGGCATTTCTCACTTCTGGGAGTACTCTAGCAAAGACCGGAGAACGCTCTCTTGATAGATTGTTCATTTCGCAAGGTGATTTCAATGAACGGATAATTGGCAACTTCCGGTGCTACTTTGTGACGGTCACCATGTATTCTTCCCTTCTGGAAACTCGAGAATCAAGGACATGTAGTTGCGATCAGTTTGGTCTAGTTTTCCATGATTAATTATACATATACCGGGGGATCATTTGAGAATTATCCACCTGCAATAGCTCCCGATTCCTAGTCAATATTTCTTCGAGCAAAAACAGGTCGATTTTTATATCCAGGGGACATCTAAAACATATATTGGGCAAATTCTATCTTCAGCCCCCTTGTTCCCACCCATCCCGAAAATAAAATTTTAAACTACACTACCTACCCTGCGATACATCAAATTGGAGAAAAATAAATTCTCTTTTCGAAAAAGATATTTTCAAAAATTTGAACTTTACTCCCCTTCTCCCTCAAAATTCTCTGAGTGTCCCTTTCAATATTCTGGACCCCTCAATTCTCTTCAGTTTAGTCAGCATCATCCTGAATAGCATAAAAAAAAAGAATTCTCGGTGGAAAAAGTGCCACCCAAATTGACCTCATTGCTCTTCTCCACCTCAACTTCAAAATTTAACAAAATACCACCCACTTTGTTATACATCAAATCAAGGGAAATTAAATTCTATTTCTAAAAACAATTTCCTTGAAATTTTCAACCTCTCCCCCATTTAATTGGACATTTGGAGTATTTTAGTGGGGAAACGGGGGGTTCAAAAATTTCAAAAAAATTGTGTTCAGGAAGAGAATTCAATTCTCTTCAATTTGATGTATCACAAAGTAGGTATTGTCATTTTAGATTTTTGAGGTGAGGGGGGAAGCGAAGGGGTGAATTTGGGTGGCACTTTTTCCAAAGAAAACTTTCTCTTTCGATGCTGTGCAGGATGACGTTGACTGCATTGAAAAGAATTGAGAGGTCAAGAATATTTTATTGGACAATCAGAGAATTTAGGGGGAAAGAGGGGTGGGGTTAAAAATTTTAGGCATATTTTTTCAGAAAGAGAATTTAATTCTGTTAAATTTGATGTATCGCAAAGTAGGTAAAGTTATTTGAAATTTCAAAGTTGGGGTAGGTGGGGGCGAAGAGGCTGAAGATAGAAATTGTAATTGTAATTGTAATACTAATTGTAATTTATTTGAATTTGAAAACTTTACATTTAAATTCTGGAGAAGGTTCAGCACAAGCTGTTCTTCCACCTTTCCTGATCAACAAGCGATAACAATAATAAAAGTATTCACACAAAAGACGCAATACAGAAGTCTTTCACAACCACAAATATCACATTTCAGTAAGTCAAAGAACCAAAAACATCATAATAAGTAACGATAAATGGAAAATCTGAAACTCTTCACAAACTATTCCTTTGCTTAAGTAAAGCATTATTATTCTTCAATTGTTTTTTAAGAATTTGTACTGAAGAGGCCTCCGCAAACAACTTCAAATTTTTATTTACAAAAGTAGGTGCCCGGTATTCAAATGAGCCCTTAACTGCATTAGTTTTATGTTTCGGGATGTGAAAGGCGTCAGCAAAACGGATGTTTACAGAATGTACATCTTGTCGCTGCAGTAACAAACTATGCAGTGTTCCTGGTTCACCTGTTTTTAGCACATTGTATACAGGGTGGTCCAGGTTTTAGTCGACAAACTTTGCAGGCTGATAGAGGATAAAAAAAGAAGTCGACTTACCCCAAAAAGTACACATCTAAAATGCATATTGAAAAAGTTACAGGCCTTCAAAGTTGCAGAAAAAAATTGTTTTTTTCTTGATAACTTTTGAACAGCTTGACCGATTTCGCTCAAATTTTGCACATATGGTTAACAAACACGTCCTCAGTGATTTCTTGAAAAAAATTCTGTCAGAATGACGCAGTGCCGTAGATATGGGGGGTACTAATCCTCTTGGCCCCCTACTTTCTACGCCACTAGATATTTTGGAAAACCGTTGAAAGTATTGAATTCGGCGTTCAATTCTGAAGAGAAAATTGGCGTATCATTGCTACATTTGGAGAAGCGGTTTCGGAGATATTTGTGTTTAAAGGTTCAAAAACACCGAATCACGCAAATGTTTCAAAATTTGAGCAAGCTTTGATTCATTCACTTCCAACTTTTTTTTCAACGTAAAGTTCATTGATTCATAATTTAGCTCATGAGAAATTGAAAATTGGTTGTGAAAATTCATGATTTCAGTAACATGACCAATAAGAAACAATGGGCCCTTGGTTATTGTTCTTACTAAACTTCCCAACTATCAGTAAGTGAATAGGTACCTATTGAATATTCAATTGTTACTGAAATTATGAATTTTTATACCAGTTTTTAATTTCCCATGAGCCAAATTATGGATCAATAAACTTAAAATTGAAAAAAAAGTTGAAAGTGAATGGGTCAAAGCTTGCTCGAATTTTGAAACATTTGCGTAATTCGGTGTTTTTGAACCTTTAAACACAAATATCTCAGAAACCGCTGCTCCAAATGTAGCAATGACACGCCAATTTTCTCTTCAAAATTGAACTCCGAATGCAATGCTTTCAACGGTTTTCCAAAATATTTAGTGGCGTAGAAAGTAGGGGGGTAAGAGGGTCAGTACCCCCTCATATCTACGGCACTGCGTCATTCTGACAGAATTTTTTTCAAGAAATCACTGAGGACGTGTTTGTTAACCATATGTGCAAAATTTGAGCGAAATCGGTCAAGCTGTTCAAAAGTTATCAAGAAAAAAACAATTTTTTTCTGCAACTTTGAAGGCCTGTAACTCTTTTAATATGCATTTTAGATATGTACTTTTTGGGGTGAGTCAATTTCTTTTTGTATCCTCTATCAGCCTGCAAAGTTTTTAGACTGAAACCTGGACCACCCTGTATACTACAGCCATACTGTATCTCAAACCTTGCGTTCATCTTGTTACGACCCCGTCATGAATAAGATTAGTTTTGCTTACTTAGCACCCTGCTGTTTATATATACGACTTCATGCAGTTAGCGAACATCACAATTTTCTGTATCATGACCAAGTGCACGTCGCACGCATAAATTGTCGATCCGTTATTACGTTCTAAAAACTTGTACGAATTAAATTATTTCACAGTTTAATGAAGTTAATATTTTTTAAAAAGGCTTTTTCAAAAACAAACACGTAAAAATGGCGCAGTCGGTACGATGTTAGGCCCATTTGGCACAAATAATTTTTGAAAATTTTATACGTAAAAAAGTGTTAAGTGGTGTGCTCCAGCACTTCAGCCTAGCAGCCTACATCTATAATCAAACCAAGGAAGCTCCAGCGGAACCTGTCCTGAAGTTCTCCGACGGCAACGATTTCCATCAAGTAGTAAGTCTACTTATTTTTATAATCATCATCATTTGTTTCGGGGTATTCCCCTTTCCATTTTATATCCTTTTTATCTTGTTTAGTGTATTGATATTATATTATTTACCTGGGATAATTCGAAATGGCTGAAGGTGATAACGTAATTCAACTCTCTTTGAGAGATCTTAAAGATTCAACTCCCTCATTCGATGGCGAACAAGCCTTACTGAATGATTTTATAGAAGCATGTAATTTTGCAACGGAAAACATCGAAGAAGGACAAGAAAATGTCCTTGTTTTCCTAATTAAATCCAAACTAACTGGAAAAGCTAAAACTTTCATATCCTCGAGGAATCTAACAACCTGGGGAGCAATAAGGCCCCTTTTAATAGGCCACTTTGGCGATTGTAGGGATACCGAAGCTCTCGTCAGAGACCTCACAAATTCTTTCCGAAAAACGACTGAAACAGCGCGAAGTTTCGTAACAAAAATAGAAAATTTATTAACAAAATCAAGGTCGAGTGTTCGACTCGACGACGAAATTGACCCATTACATAAAAACACTCTAATCGAGTCACACGAAAAGATCGGACTGAAAACTTTATTAGCCGGATTAAATGATCCCTTAGGTCAATTAATAAGAGCACAAAAACCATTATCCATCAGCGAAGCCGCCCAACTCATACTTGAGGAAGAAAATATTGCATACCTCAGATCAACGCGCAGCCGTCAAAACAATACGAAAACATTTAAAAGCTTTCCACGGCGGAATTACCATAACCAACATGTTTCACCTCAAGCAGGACCGAGCAATTATGCTCGTAATCCAAATCCACGACCAGACGCGAAATTCTGCAATTACTGCGAAAAACCTGGTCATTTAATAGTAAATTGCTTCAGAAGAATAAATAATTCGAGCCACAATAATGCAAATCCTCAAAATAGAAATTTTTCAGGTCAAAGTAATTTTCAAAATCGACCAAACAATAATTTCTCAAACAATCCCGCTCCTCGCGTAAATTATTTAAAAAACGAAGATGCGGAGTTGGATTCCTCCGACGTCCAGTCTCCTGTAACCCAGACGCACGCGAGCGAGTCCGAAATGTAATTTTAAATGCAAAGTCCAATGATAGCCAACACAAAATGTTTTATATTCTAGACACAAAAAATAATTTTAAACTTCTTTTAGACAGCGGTGCCTCTATCAGTTTGATTCACCCAAATATTATTTCACCCGAAAGTAAAATCCAAAGCAAAGATATTCATATAACCGAAATTTAAAATATTCCCGTACTTTCCAATCATGTTTACGAATACCAAGTCGGTAAATTCAATTCGCACACAATGCATGTTGCACCTATCGACTTTGGATTATTCGACGGAATTTTGGGTATGGATTTTATTTTGAATTTCAATTGTGTTATCGATTTTCCTAAAAGAAAACTATTTTGTTCAATTCAAGACTATCCTGAAATTCAATTATTTTCCTATGCAAGGAACGGTGATACTTCTCTCACTACTTTAAATCATTGTGAATCCATTAATAAAAATAATACAAGAAACCCGGTACATAAACCGCGTATAATCAACGAAGAAAATCGACAATTTCATACTCCCTCTGTGGATCTTAGAATTGCTAAAAAAGCAATAGAACCAAAGTGTTCAATCCAAGTCGATACTAATTCATTTAAAAAATCAAATACTTCCTTCGGGAACCATTCGAGTTCCGCCGTGAGTCTCTCTAATAATAATCCTATAAATGGATCTTCTAATAAAAATACTTCTCTCAAAGTAGAGAATCAAAGAATAAATATTTCCGAGGCAAATAATAGCCTTAGGGTCGATTCAGATAAGAATAATTTAAATACTCCCTTCGGGAATTCTTCGAGCTCCGCCGTGAGTCTCTCTAATAATAATCCAATAAATGGATTTTCTAATCAATTTTCAATCGAATTCATAAGAGGTGACATTTTAGATGCACCCAATAACATTCCAATTGGGCACGCAGTGTCTCAAGATTTTAAAATGAGCCAAGGCTTAGCAAGAAAAATTGCAATAAAATATCCACACAATACCGACGAGTTGCTAGCTCAGCAAAAGATAGTAGGACAAGTTGCTTATTCCTTTTTCTCGAGCGTAAATGAAACGCGAGAAATTTTTCACCTTATCACGAAGGAACGCTTTCAAGATAAACCCACGTACGATTCCATCAACACAGCATCAATGAACCTGCGGGTTATATGCGAAGAAAATCAAATCGCTGAATTAGCACTGCCAAAGCTCGGATGCGGTCTTGATAACTTAAACTGGAAGCACGTTCTTTCTATGATAAAAGGAATTTTCAATAATAGTCTGATTAAAATTTATATCTATGAGTTCGAAGAACCAAATACTACTTTGAAGAAAATTTTTCATATATCGCCTAGAACGATCGAGGTAGTTCAACTACCAGTAAAAATAAATTCATTCTCAAACAATAATGCTGATTCAACCTTTATATGTCCTGAACTAGAGATCAATGGAGTAAAGATTCCTAATTCCATCGTAAAGATAAATGATAACCAAATTATTACTACAATGTTGAACTCAAGCAATGAACCAAGGAAGTTGAACTTCCTGAAATAATTCTTGAACCTTTCGAAACCTTTAACGTGAATAACTACAACGTCACTACTAATCACTCAAATAATATCGATCGAGAACAAAATATTTTAAACCAATTAAGGCTCGATCATCTTAATTTAGAAGAAAAAGAGAGCATCGAAGACTTGTGTTTAAATTTCAAAGACATTTTTCACCTAGAAGGTGATAAACTATCCTTTACTAATCAGATCAAACATGAAATCAATACAAACGGGGCTAAGCCATCGTTTACCAAAACATATCGGTACCCTCAAATACATAAGGAGGAAGTCAAAAGTCAACTAAATCAGATGCTTCAGCAAAATGTTATTCAACCTTCGGTGAGCCCTTGGAGTAGCCCGGTCTGGGTTGTTCCGAAAAAATTAGATGCTTCTGGAAAACAGAAGTGGAGGGTCGTGATAGATTTTCGGAAACTTATTGATGTCACTGTTGATGACAAATATCCTTCGCCAAACATAGAGAACGTTCTAGATCAACTCAGTAAATCCAAGTGTTTCACAACCCTCGACCTTGCTTCAGGGTTCCACCAAATTGAAGTTAACAGAGCAGACATCCCCAAAACCGCCTTTTCAGTTGAAAACGGCCATTTTGAGTTCTTCCGCATGTCTTTCGGGCTTCGAAACGCCCCAAGTACGTTCCAGCGTGTGATGAACAATATAATGGTCGGACTGCAAGGTGAGCTTTGCATGGTATATATGGATGATATAATAATCCACTCTGAAACATCAGAAACTCATATACAAAACGTTTCAAAAGTATTTGAACGTTTGCGGAAGTACAACTTCAAGATACAGCCCGACAAATGTGAATTCTTGAGACGAGAAGTTGCGTACTTAGGACACATTGTGACAGACGGAGGTCTCAAACCAAATCCCGAGAAAATCAAAGCTGTCCTAAATTTTCCACAACCAAGAAGTGTAAAAGACATCCAGTCATTTTTAGGCCTTACGGGGTACTACAGACGTTTTATAAAGGACTATTCAAAGGTCACTGAACCTTTAACCAAACTCTTGAAAAAGAACGAGTCATTCGAGTTTGATGAAACATGCCAGTCGGCATTCAGTCAATTAAAACATTTACTAACTTCAACTCCTATTTTACAATATCCAAATTTTGAAAAGGAGTTTATCCTCACCACGGACGCTAGTGATTTCGCACTCGGCTCAGTGCTCTCGCAAGGCGAAATAGGAAAAGATCTTCCAATCGCATACGCATCTAGAACATTGAATCCAGCTGAAACCAGATATTCGACAATTGAAAAAGAATTATTGTCAATCGTTTGGAGTTGTAGACACTTCAGACCTTATCTTTTCGGTCGTAGTTTCAAAATTGTCACTGACCATAAGCCCTTTTTGTGGCTCTTTTCCATCAAAGACCCAGGTTCACGCCTTTCAAGATGGCGCCTGAAATTCAAATAATATCGATCGAGAACAAAATATTTTGAACCAATTAAGGCTCGATCATCTTAATTTAGAAGAGTATACATATGAGATCATTCACAAAGCTGGGAAATTAAATAAAAATGCTGATGCACTTTCGCGTATCAGAATAAATCCAATCACAGCAAATCCATCTTCATCTTTAGATGAAGAAGACGAGTCAATAATCAATCGTAACGAGACACCAGACTTAATTGATTTTGATGCAAATCCAGACTACGAATTCGAAATCGAATATGACAGATTTATTATCGAACAACCTTCAATAAATTTTGACTTAATAAAAGAGACAAACGACTATGTGACACTTGCTTATCACAAAAATATAATAGCATTCATTCCCAATAATGGAAATGAGGATACACCCCATATTGCAACCTATGTCGCAGATACATGTACTACAGAAAGAAATTTGAATCTAACTGAAACATTGACTATCAAAAACAGCTTAAAGGTCACTAATCGAAAATACTATTTCATCAAATTGCCCGTAGACAATTTATCAAGACTTTCTCAAAAAGATTTATTCAGACTTCTCTACGAGATCAAAGGAAATTTAGAACCTAAAGAATATCATTTGAACAAGGTCAATCACCTACCATTGAAAAGAATTTTGAGTCATTTATTCAACGCTGATACTTTCAAATTCCATATTTGCCATGATATAATCAAATTGCAAAAAGACCTAACGCCTGAAGAAAAGAACGAAATAATGTCGAAATGGCATTCCTCAAAGAATAATTTACATAAAGGTATCAATGAAACATTTCGAAGAATACGTGAACAACATTTATGGCCCAATATGAAAACAGATATAGAAGGATTTGTAAAACGGTGTCAGACTTGTAATCAATCGAAGATTAATAGGCAAAACACAGATTTTCCCCTCGTAATTACAAAAACACCAGAACGATCATTTCAACACATAAACATGGACACACTAGACGTACATCTCCAGTTACATCTTCTGACAATTGTTGATAACTTTTCAAAATATGCACAGGCTTATCCAATTCCTAACAAACAAGCAAGAAGCGTTACTGATAAATTATTATTGTACTTCCAACACTACCCTGTACCACAACGAATTCATGTAGATGCCGGAAGCGAATTTATGAACCAATCGTTCAAAAATCTAATCGAGTTGTACGACATTAGACTAACTGTCAGTCCCACTGATCATCCCCAATCTAATGGGCAAGTGGAACGTTTTCACGCCACATTGATGGATTCTATTGGAAGTTTCCACATCGATTATCCTCATAAACCTGTAGTTGACGCACTACCTTTCGCTATAAAAACATATAACCTTAGCAAGTCAGCTTCAACCAAATTCACCCCTCAGGAAATTGTTTTTGGACATATTGATCCATCTAGAGATAATATTTTTACCAATGAAGCAGAACTTCAAGATGATTACTAGAGACTCATGAGAAATTACGCACAATACAACAGAAAAGTCATTTCCAATATCGATAGTTCCAAACAAAAATCAAAGGAACGTTTTGACAAACATGTAAAAGAAAATAGACCTCAGTACAAACTTGGTCAATCAGTGTTTTTAAGAAAACCATCAAGACAATCCAAATTGTCCCCCACATATCTTGGTCCCCACAAAATAACCAGACTCTTACCTCCGAATTGCGTAGAGCTACTAACTTCCAATAATATATATATGACTGTCAACTTTGACCGGATAAAACCGTCAAATATAGAATCAGACGAAGACCAAGACCCAAATACCTCAGACTAGGTATTTAACAAATAATCCCTGCTGTTTTGGGACCTTTAAGAATAAAGCAGACGTGAATCCAAATGCGTGTCGTAAAAGGCGACTAAGTAGGACTTAATACAAGAATTTTTGAAAAACTCTGACGACGTTTGGCAGACGTCAACCATTATGTTCAAAGAACACCTTTTTCCCCATAATTATGATTATATACACATAATTCTATTCCCTGTAAAACTGCTGGGTTTATTAACCGCCAAACCCCCGCCTCACGGAAAACATTTTAATTTTTTATTGCGGTCAAATTCAGATTTGCCCTGATATACAATTTTGGAAGTCACCAAATTGTCCCTGTCATCTGAATAACATCTTAGGATCCAGACTGTAAAATCCTTCGACTTTACCGAAAATTCAATCATAGTACGAATTTAGTAGTGTTAGCGATAATTCCTAGGTTGGTTTATCGTATCAGCTAATTTCATAATCAAGAACTTTATTGTTTTATCTAGTCATCTGTGAACAAATAATTGTTACAGATCAATCATGGACAAGATCCATCTAAAATCTTTATTTTCCTATTCCTTATTAATTTTTCTTATTCCAATATCCAAATCAAAGACCCAAACAATACCATAGGACTATTTCACAAAAAAGAGAGAGAAATAAAAATAACTTCAGATATTTGGAAACTAGTAGTGTATAAAGACATTAATCACTTACAAGAAACGTACGAACATAATTTGCAAATTTTAAATACCCTAACAACTGTACTTTTGAAAGATGAACACGATGAAAATGTAAGATTTCGAACTTTTTCCCTTACGATAAAACCCCATCTTGATATTCTGAAAGCGATTTCAAATAAAATCGATAATATGTTAACAGAAATTAAATTCGAAACAATCCGAGTAAGACGAGGACTTGCAAACGGTGTTGGAACCGTATGGAAATTTATAACAGGAAATCTAGATGCCTCCGACGGAGAATATTTTAGCAAATGTATAGACAAATTAGAAAGAGACGATTCAGAAATCCAAAACTTAATTAAAGACCAAATTAAAGTCACAACAAGTACCATTCGAAATTTTAACGAAACGATTAGAAAATTACAAATTGACGAACAAACATTCACTGAAGATATGAAAGTAATAGAAAACGAAATTAAAACCCTTTTTGGGAGTCAAAAATATTTTGAGCATCAATTAAAATTGATGAATAATTGTGAACAACTTCTAGAATCATTCACATTAATTTCAGAAGAACTTACTGATATAGTCAATAGTTTAACCTTTGCGAAATTAAAAATAATCCACCCATCGATAATTAAACCTAGAAATTTACTCAGCGAATTGATAGACATCAATAGACATCTAACGCGAAATAACTTACCATTCAAACCCACTTTGGAAAATCTTCCCCAGTTATTAAATCTTTTTAAACTTCAAGCATTTCAGACAAAAAACAGGTTAATATTTGTAATAATAATACCTTTAATAAATCAGGATACCTTCGACCTTTACCATCTCTACTCTGTACCAACCAAAGATCCTTCTACAAACCTTTTCCATACTATCATCCCCGAATCAAAGATGATAGCATTATCAAAAGATAAGAGAACTTACATCAAGATCCATGACCTCGACATTTGCCAAGAAATGGACGACAGAACCGCCATGTGTCAAGATTTAATTCCTCTTGACTCGACCCAAGAACCATGTGAGGTCATCCTCATCACGACACTCCAAAACTCCGACAAATGCAAGCCACTAATTATGAATGTAATCAACCATAACATTCAGTACATCGGCAAGAACCAATGGTTACTAGTCCTACCATCAAAGTTGGCAATAACCTATACCTGCCCTAATCAAGGTACAACCACCAAACTTCTGGAGGGCAACAAACTCATCACGTTACAAAAACGGTGTAATGCATATACTGGCATTTATCAACTATATGCTAAAGAAGAACAAACTTCCAACTATACAGAAGAGAACTTCATCCCTCAAATTCCATTCGAATGCTGCGAGGAACAAACATCAAAAGAAGAGTTCCATTTAAAACCACTTAAAATCAACCAGTTCAACTTGGACGACTTAAATGTCGCCGCTCACAAACTTGGCGAGCTTGAAGAAAAACTCGAAACGTTAAATCAAGAGCCCTTCGCAACAAAGTACCTCAGTGCATCCACCATCTGGACCCTGACCATCTTTGTTATAATAATTGTAACAGTCATCTGCTGTAAATGTGGCTGTTGCCGCCACTTCATTGGCTACATGAAAAGTTCACCTTCTAACAACCCCAGACCTGCGACAGGGGTTGCTGTGCAGAAATCTATAACTTTTGCAATATCAATCCAAAACCACACCGTAGAACATCTATTCACCAGTGGAACATCGAGTTGCAACCGACACTCGAACTACAAACTGAAGAGACGCCTCTGGAAGCAGCAGCCGTCTCAAGAAATACGAGGCAGCAAAGAAAAGCCTTGTGAACAAACTTTGCAGTGCGCGAAGTGTTTAAAAGCAGAGCTTATACGAAGTGAAAAGTGCTCGTGACCCTAAAAGACACTTTCTTTTAATTTGTAATCTTTTAATTTTAAGTCTTTAGTACTTAACGATTTTGTTATTTCAGTTTTTAGCTTACTTACTTTTTATGTCAATAATTTTATATTTTTAGAATTTTAAAAAATTTACCTCTATTTTTATTTTCAGTTAATTTTATAAAATTCTATCTAAAAGGGGGAGGTGTTACGACCCCGTCATGAATAAGATTAGTTCCGCTTACTTAGCACCCTGCTGTTTATATATACGACTTCATGCAGTTAGCGAACATCACAATTTTCTGTATCATGACCGAGTGCACGTCGCACGCATAAATTGTCGATCCGTTATTACGTTCTAAAAACTTGTACGAATGAAATTATTTCACAGTTCATTAAAGTTGATATTTTTTAAAAAGGCTTTTTCAAAAACAAACACGTAAAAATCTTCAGAATACAGTTTGCGTCATAGATAGGTGTAACATGTAAATTCGCTAATGTATGTTTCAGATGTCCCCGTCGATATGAAAATCGACCTGTTTTTGCTCGAAGACATTTCCACTAGGAATCGGGAGTTATTGCAGGTGGTAAAGTCTAATATTAAGAATACAACAATATCATCCAGGTATACTAGGGGCTCCTTGTTTCAAATCCCACAAAGAATGTTATCCATTATCTGCTGAGAAGTAGCGGGTGCTGCTTTCGGACCAAACGAGATTCGCACGAATTCATAAAGACCTTTCTCGATATTGATTGCAGTCGGCCCTGTAGCTAGGTATCAGTCGATTCGTGAGAATTTGTCAAGAGCGGCGTAATTTGATACACCCACCTATAAAGGTTCAAAACCGTATCCCTGTTGCACAAAAGCATCAAGCCGGCAACCAACTGCTGACAATCATCAAGGGTGTTGTGCACGGCGCAAACGAGCTAACTGGGTTTTCATCTCATTCTTTCTTTTTTTGCAGTGTGCAACCGGACGTACTACGGAGACGTGAGCAAAACGTACGACCTGCGCGTCATTAAGTCCACGGAGACGCGGCTGCCGTTCCTTTGCCACCTCACGTTCACCGCCAACGGCCAGAGCCACGGCGATATAGTCCAGGTAATTACCCCTACCACTGCCACGTTCAACCCGGCGCAAACTGACCGCCGCTTCTTTCCTCTTTGCTCCCGGCGGCGCACACGGGAGTAGGCCGTGGGAGGAGGCGGCGGCGGGAGACGGCGGCACGGGGCGGGAGAGTCCAGCTTCCGGTATAATACACGCCGCAGCAATAAAAATTACTGCGTTTCCTGCCTGTGATGTTGGCCGCCGCCGCCGCCTTTTCCCTGCTTCATCTTTTATTTCTGGGGCAAACAGGAGAAGAAAAAAGTTGAACATTAATTAGGTTTTCGCTTCCGGGACGTGTGTGTTACAGGGTGTTGATACAAACTGCGCCGGATCCTTGCTTTGCTTCTTTCTGTGCATTAGAGCGTTCCGCGAGAAATCGCTCCAGGGAAGCAATCGTGACAGGTTTTTATATCATTCCGTAACTAGATAACGTCGGGTGATTTTTTGTTAGCCTGGTCGGATGACAATTGTATATAGGTCATCGCAAATATATAATCTTTCAAACCCATACCTACTTTGCAAGGTGAAAAATAATCTGTAGCTCACAGCCAGCCAGTAATATTTGCTAATTATGGTGTCAGAAGTGAGATTTTTCCCTTGGTAACTTTTTTGAATGGCAAAAGCCCTAGCTAAGGATTCACTATTCCTCTATATGGCCTAAGTGTGAGAATGCATATGATTGCGTGGAATA
Organism: Anaspis maculata; assembly: GCA_949128115.1. Lineage (NCBI taxonomy): Eukaryota > Metazoa > Arthropoda > Insecta > Coleoptera > Scraptiidae > Anaspis > Anaspis maculata. Next base: position 73,044,504 of record OX421966.1, read on the forward strand.
TAGCGTGAGTTGATAAGGTAAAGTTCAATTGAATCAGGTGTGACTACGTTGGATAGCGTGAGATAGCGTAAGAAGAAGACAGAATAAAATTGCGTTTGATGACATTCGATTGCCGGTAGTGGTACTTTGGAATGCGTGGGATGACGTAGCATCACTTCTCATGGCGTGAGATTGCATGAGATAGCAGATGGTATTGGCTCAAGATAATGGCGTATGCTGGCTTTGGCTGATATAGAGAAATAATGTGGAGTACCATGAGACTACGTTGGATGCTGAAACAGCGTGAGATTCCCAGTTGGGAATCTCTCTTTCTTTCGCCGCAAGCAAAATTTCAGTTCAGTCTTGTATACAGGGTGAAGAAGAAAAACAATTGAAAAAAATTGCATCTTTTGAACGGACAAAGGTAGATTATTGCAGGGCATGTCATATGATGCGGAATTTGATGGTTGTTCAGGTACATCAAACCATTTTGATACATTAATAACCGTTTCCGAGATATTCAACAAAAAATGTGAGATCTGTCCAAAAAAACATCATCTTTATTATATCGCTCATTTTTGAAGATATCGGAATGAAATTTGGTATTTGCTTTAAAGAAGACGTCATAAATGAATAACAGCTGCAGTAATTTGCTAGGCCCACTATTTTCCTAAATAAGACAGTCAAGGTTCGATAAGAGTGTTATCGCAGTGAACACGCATTTGACACGCTCTCCTAAGAATACGCGAAAACCACGTGTTTACAGTAGTGTTTTCACCCTGTTTTTTCGACCAATCTGCTTTCCTTCGCATCCAGGATTCGTCTTGGACCAAGCCATTCATAGGAACATCCTTCTAATGCAGGTTTATTCTCAACAGAAACAGGTCAGTGGTATCTATCCAAAGTTATATCTCGGCAAAAACAGCACTTTTTGCTGGATGCCAGGTGCGCCCGGCAGTGGCGTACCAATTGTTTACAATAATTGAATCCACTACGCTCCCAAACTGAATAAGATGGCTTCTGACTACAGAAGCTCATCCACACACACAAACAGTACACAAAACAACACTCTTTCTTATGTTAACGCTGCTAAGTCTCGCCCTTCAATAATGTACCCGAAAAAAGAACAAGCAATTATTATGAACATCAACGAAGAACTAACAAGAATAGATTATGTGAAATCAATTGGTAAAATTGTGGGTCCTAGAAACATCATGTTTGCCTCTCGGATTTCAAACGACCGCATGTGCATTTATTTGTCATCCCCACAGATGGTAAATAACCTAACAAGCAAGTACAAGTTCATTACTATTAAAGGTGTCGACATAGGAATCCGAAAACTGATTACTCCCTCCAAAAGAATTATAATATCGAACGTTTGCCCATCAATTCCAAATGAAATCATCAAACAAGAAATTAAGAATACCGGAATGAAACTGGTTTCACCAATATCTTTTCTCAGAGCAGGTTATGGTTATGAGGATGAAGAGTATTCTCACGTCTTGAGCTTTAGAAGCCATGTTTATGCCTCCCCTGATGAAAAAACTGAATTAACTCCAACTTTGGTCATCAACTATGAAAATACTAATTATCGCATCTTCCTAACACATGACGATCTTACATGTTTTATCTGCGGTCAGCAGGGGCATATCTCTAGCTCATGTCGGGCTCAACAAGAACAACAACAACCCTTAGTATCCCAGACCTTGGAAAATCTTGAAGTCGACCTACCAAAAAGTTCAGAAAAACGCCCCCCTCCAACAGAGAGTTTAGACTCACCGGCGATAGATGAACAGATATAGTGCTAGCGGTACGCAAAAAAAAGTGGCATTTGATGATACAAGCAAGCCACTTCGCATATTTGTTGTATAAATCCATTAGAAAAATTTGACCCGCAGTTCCTAAAAATTCATCCCTTAGGACCCGAGATTTGGGGAGAGGGAGGGAATACTTTAAAAAAATACCAAACTTTTCCATCCAAACCTGCTGATGCGTGTTTGGTGTCAAAACTATATAACTCAGACCTCCTCGACACAGTGACAATGTCAAAACTCTTGTGCGGTCACCGGAAGTCGAGTTAAGTCGTCATCTTTGAAAATTAGAGTTGAAGGTCAAAATTACAAAGTGAACGTCAATTACCCATATGTTGAGTATCGATTCTTAGATTTTTGGGGTTGGTGAAGACGTATGAGATGAAACAAAAACGATTGGGTACACCTCGCACCCATATGGTCTATCTATAGGCCCAGAAGTCAGGCAAGCGAGAAAAATCCTACAAATTTTTGAAAATAGAAGTGAAATAATAATGTGAAATAGCTCCAGTCTGTACTTGGTGATGATGCTGTATTAGCTGTTCTATGTGAAATTCATGATGTTCACCTGTGACCTGTCAAAAATCCAAAATGGCGCCCATTTAAAACACTCACGGGCTTGATTAATCGTGATTTTCTTTAGAAAGCTCCTACGTGTCACTAACTGAGCACATGTTGTTCATCAGTGAACAACGACTAAGAAAGTTCCTCACACTATTGGTGGTATCTTGCATCGTTTAAAAGATATCCGCCGCGAAACTGTTTCGGAACCGTTTTTGGACAATAAATTGAATACTTGAATAGTAGGAAAAACTTTGCATGTAGAATTGAAATAACCGACCTAGAGATATTTATTTTGTTCTATGTACTCATGTTTTATAGTTTAGATTGCGTGATCTGTCATTCTTGGTCTATGTATGGAGGGTCATAAACCCAAGATGTCCGCCTCTGTAAGTTTAAAAATTTCATACCAACTTTATTGTTAGATTTCGATAAATAATAATTATCTACCGCACCTGTACATTACTTGTATATTTCTAAAGAGTTCTTCACATTTTTATTTCTTCAATAATTTGAGAGATATACCAACTACCTACCTACCTATGTAAAGTAAAATAGTACTTACGTGAAATTTCAATTGAAAAATGACACCTACATGATAAAAACTAATGAAAAAATCTTTCGCTCTGTCACCGTTTTATTCAATAATGTTGCACTGTTGCAGAAAACAGGAGGAAATAGAGTGGCGGAAAAAAGATCCAATTGCAAAAAATCTAAGAAAATATCTAATGCATTATCCAAAACGCGAAATATATAAAATACAAAAGGTTACAGTACCTAAGATGTAAATCTAGTATGTCTAATATACAGTAGGTCCAAAATATAAATACAAACCACCAAAAATAGGAAGGGTCACAAGTTTCCTCCTTCTTTTCAGATCCACTGGATCAGGAAATGCTTCTTGACTTGAGTTTCCTCCATTTGTGCTGAGTCCACCATATAAGAAGCTGTTTTTTGACTCGAGTTTACTCTTTTTGTTCAAACTTACTAAGCAAGACTTAGTCGACGACTCTAGAGTCTAGACATATCTAGAGGGTTTGAGGCTAGATTAAGAAAACCTGAATTAATGAGCAATTTTTATCTGGTGGGTCTGGAAAGGAGGAATCTGAGTCAAAAACCAACTCCTTTTGATAGGTTTGGAGAGGAGGCAACTTGAGTCAAAAGCCAGCTCCTCAACTGGTGAGTCAAAAAAAGCAACTTTCTCATTGGTGGATTTGAAGAAAAGGCAGTACCTAAACTCAAAACCATTTATATTTTAGAAATTTTCTACATTGTACGAATTGTGCTATAGATCTTTAGAATTTCAGCTCTTTTGTACTGTCGATTTTTGTACTTTGAATCTTTTGTACTTAATTTAGATATTTTGCGTTTTCGATATTTTGCACTTTGGATCAAATGCATCAAGCTATCGTTTGTAGACCTTCCATGTTTGAGTTTTTCCGCCCCCTCTCTTCGCTTTTGGACACAGCATGAAATTTTCTGAATAACCCTACAGCGGCGGACAGCTTGGATTTATGACTCGCCATATACCAGGAATGACAGATCACGCAATCTAAACCATAAAACATGACTACATGAAACAAAGCAAATATCTTTAGGTCGGTTATTTCATTCTACATGCAAAGTTTTTCCTCCTATTCAAGTGTTCAATCTATTGTCCAAAAACGGTTCCGAAACAATTTCGCGGCGGATATCTTTTAAACGATGCAAGATACCGCCAATAGTGTGAGGACCTTTCTTAGTCGTTGTTCACTGATGAACAACATGTGCTTAGTTAGTGACACGTAGGAGCTTTCTAAAGGAGATCACGATAAATTATTCCCCTGAGTGTTTTAAATGGGCGCCATTTTGGATTTTTGACAGCTCACAGGTGAACATCATAAATCTCACATAGGACAGCTGATACAGCATCATCACCAAGTACAGACTAAAGCTATTTCACATTATTATTTCTCTTCTATTTTCGAAAATTTGTAGGATTTTTCTCGCTTGCCTGACTTCTGGGCCCATGGGTAGACCATATGGGCGAACGGTGTACCCAATCGTTTTTGTTTCATTTCATACGTCTTCAGCGACCCCGAAAACCTAAGAATCGATACCCAACATATGGGTAATTGACGCTTACTTTGTAGTTTTGACCTTCAGCTCTAATTTTCAAAGATGACGACTTAACTCGACTTCCGGTGACCGCACGAGAGTTTTGACATCATCATTGTATCGAGGAGGTCTGAGTTATATAGTTTTGACACCAAACACGCCTCAGCAGGTTTGGATGAAAAAGTTTGGTATTTTTTTGAAGTATTCCCTCCCCCTCCCCAAATCTCGGGTCCTAAGGGATGAATTTTTAGAAACTGCGGGTCAAATTTTTTTAATGGGTTTATGCAACAAATATGCAAAGTGGCTTGCTTGTATCATCAAATGCCACTTTTTTTTAATAATCCTGGTGTACCGCTTGCACTAATAGATAAATCACAAGATCCTTTTGATGATATTGAAGCATCTCAGGAATCTCTATCTGCCCCCTTTGTTAAGCCTAGAAATCTACCAAAAAAACAGAAAATCTCGAAACCTAACGCCGAGCTCACGAAAAACAAAACTTCTAGCTCATCGGAATCTCTTAACATGGACTTAGATTTCGAAATTATCCAAACTCTTATAGATAAAAATCCGAAAGCATTTCCTCTGACCTTTGACGTTTTCAAGGGTTTCCTTGAAAATTGCAAAGGAAACAATAACCCATTACTCGAAGCTGAACGGTGCACAAATGATGTTGATTCGCTGATAAATATGATGTTTGAAATATACCCTAACCTGGAAAATAGATCTATGAAAGGAAAGTTCACCCGCATCCAAAAAAAAATCAGAAATCTCATGAAAGGCGAGGAAAACACAATGAATCATCCACGAACACAAAGTAACACTTCTCTTTACTCACGAGAAGAAAATCTATCCCAATCTGATCTCGAATTATTCTAATTCATTCAACATGTTTATTTTACAGTGGAACCTAAATGGGTATTATACCCATCTACCAAAACTCAAACTACTAATCGCTGAGGATAACCCCCCCATAATTTGTCTACAGGAAACTCACTTAAAAAATGATCCCAGCCTCAAGGGTTATAAATGTTTCTCCAAACATCGTCTTGACAGAGAAAGATCAAGTGGTGGAGTCTCCTCTTTTGTAAGTTCGAATTACACAACGCATGAACTCAAACTAAACACAAACTTGGAAGCTGTCGCTTTCTCCATCCAACTTAAAATTGAAATCTCCATCTGCAATATTTATATTCCTCCTAACAGAGAAATCATCCAACAAGAGCTATCAGACCTCCTTGATCAAATACCGACCCCACGCATAATACTGGGTGATTTCAATTCCCATAACAAAATATTTGGCTCACAATACAACAAATCAAAGAGGTCTAAAAATTGAACAATTGCTCGACTCCTCTAACCTAACACTCTTAAACACCGGATCTCCAACCAGACTGAATACCTTCACTGGAAACCACAGCGCTCTCGACTTGACAGCATGCATGCAGTCCCACACTCACACCCTACTTAACATGGGAAACTTATTCTTATCTGTATGGTAGTGACCACTACCCCATTAAAATAAATAATCATCTAGTCAATACTGGAAATACTCCGAACAACTACTCTCCTAAATGGAATCTTGAAAGCGCCAACTGGCTCCAATATTCTAACGAAATTGATAATGAACTTGAGTCCAAGTCCTCCAGCGGAAAAGACATCAATAATTCCGCTCACGAATTTACTAGCATCATGCTGTCTGCTGCCCACAACCATATAGGTGAATCTTCTATTCCAAAGAACCGTAAACCAGTACCGTGGTGGAACAAACAAGTTGCAGAAGCAATTAAACACAGCAGAAATGCATTCAACAGATTTAAAAGAACCAATTCCCCAGAAAATCTATTGTTCTTCAAAAAACTCAGAGCACGAGCAAGGTAGGTATCTAGTTAAAAAAAAGTAGGAAAGAATCTTGGGAAAACTATGTTTCGACTATCAATCCCTCGACTCCAGCGTCAGAGGTGTGGAATAAAGTAAGACAACTCAAGTCTATAACTCGCCCCAAAATTGCAACCATTAAAGATAACAACCAAATATACGACACCGACAACGACATAGGTGAAATCATGGCCGAACACTTTTGTGCAAATTCCAGTGATTCAAACTTCGATCAAGAATTCCTGCAGTACAAAAGAAATATAGTCCGGGAGCCCACTGCAAAATTCTGGGTCAATCGCTTTTATGAAGAATTTTTGTTTCAATCGATAGTGGGCAATACGATGAATCTTCCGATACCCGACAGCCACCTTCCATCCCCTGCTATAAGGGTCGCCACCGGTTTTAAAGATGCCCATTTTGAATCATTTTTTACACCTCTTGCTTATATAAAAAAATGTCACAATGATTGACAGAAGGCGAGATGGTCGAGTGGTCTAGAAAAAAGTAAACGAATTCAAAGGTCAGGGGTTCTAATCTCCGCGAACTTTTTTTTTTATTCTTTTTTTTTCGCATTTTAAAAGCTTGACAGACACATATCACTTTTTAATACAAAGATACCATTTTCAGTAGTTGAGGATGTTATTTCCTAGCATAAAAAACGGCTGAAACAGACTGCGGATCAGCTGCAGAGCGGAAGAGAAACAACAGATAGATTCTTTTGGCGTGAGTTACTGCCAAATCTGTGCAGCTAAAAACGTAACAGAAAAATTAGTTATTTAAATCTGAGGTGGCAAGAGAATGAGGGTCTTTTTTCAAAAAATATATAAAAATTTTGAAAAAAAATCGAGTTTTTCGGATTTTGAAAGTTTGAAATACATACTTATACATTTTCACACCTGATTTTAGGAAACCCTCATTTTTTTCAATTCTTTACACTCCACTGGTTTTCATGGCACTCACGTTTGAAGAAAGAGCACTATACTAGGAAATGCCGTATTTTTTGTGTGGAAAAAACGGCAGCATTAATAAATTTAGCGACGAAAGTTACTCCAAATTGAGAAACGTCGTTCAATTCCGCAATTTCAAAAAGTTCAAGTAAGTCAAGCTTTTTAAATGCGAAAAAAAAGAATAAAAAAAAAGGTATTCGCGGAGATTAGAACCTCTGACCTTTGAATTCGTTTACTTTTATCTAGACCACTCGACCATCTCGCCTTCTGTCAATCATTGTGACATTTTTTTATATAAGCAAGAGTTGTAAAAAATGATTCAAAATGGGCATCTTTAAATCCGGCGGCGACCCTAATAGCAGGGGATGGAAGGTGGCTGTCGGGTATCGGAAGATTCATCGTATTGCCCACTATCGATTGAAACAGAAATTCTTCATGAAAGCGATCGACCCAGAATTTTGCAGTGGGCTCCCGCACTAATAGGGAATCTCAAAAGGTAGATGAACATCTTACAAACAACTTACATCCCTTAAATTTGCCACTTACTTCTGCAGAGCTCGAAGAAGCATTACAGTCATCCAAAGACACTTGCCCCGGCCCTGACGACATCCCTTACGCCTTTCTCAAGAACTTGTCATGTAGTGCTAAGCTGAAACTACTGGACATTTACAACGAAATCTGGCAAACCCAAAAATTTCCGAACTCTTGGTCCTACTCTACAGTTCTGCCCATCCTAAAACCTAATAAACCAACCTATGAAAAAAATTCATACCGTCCAATATCGCTAACTTGCACAATGTGTAAAGTTTTAGAGAGAATCATCAACAATCGCCTGAACTGGCACCTGGAAAAATCCAATTTACTCCATCCTGGGCAAAATGGTTTCAGGAAGCATCGTTCAACTATCGACAACATTGTGCAACTTGAGTCAGAAATACATGAAGCCTTCGCTGTGAAACAAAGTCTGCTGGCAATCTTTTTCGACGTAGAGAAGGCTTACGATATGACTTGGACTCGACCATCAATCATAGACAAATTGATTGAGTGGGGCATTGAGGGGAATATTCTTGCCTTTATCCAAAACTTCATGAAAAACAGGACATTTAAGGTGAAAGTCAATAATATATTCTCACAAACAATTGGTCTAGAAAACGGTGTTCCTCAAGGATCTGTGATAAGTGTGACTCTGTTTTTGATAGCGGTTAACGAGATACTTGAAAAGATCAAATCTCCCGTCCGCTGCGGCCTGTTTGCAGATGACCTAATCATATATCTTCGGGGGAAGGATCCTGAATCCACGCAAAGAATATTACAGTCCACCTTACATACCATCGAAAATTGGAGCAAAATATCAGGCTTCAAATTCTCTGTTCAAAAAAGACACTGCATCAACTTTAGCAAGTCCAAGCAGTTAAGATCACCTCTTCTTTGCCTCCACGGCAAAGAAGAGATAGAGATCACAGATGATCGTGCGTCGTCTCACGTGATCCCACTCAGTCGATATCACACAACATTGGAAGATGTCACGCTATATGCCAAAATATCACGATGTCTCTCTCCCTCTTACACGATGTCAAGCCACATCAAATACAATCTTGCAATGATCCAAGCAATCCCAGTTATTCTCTTTGCGCGATATCACGCAATATCACGCCATCTGAAGAAATGAACATACTTCATCCTACGTAGTCACTTGTTGGGGGTCAAGTAAAATTATCGGAGAAAACGGCATGGAATTGCTAGAGACGATAGGTTGAGATTGCGTGAGATAGTGTGTGGTATAGTGTGGGATATTTACGTATGAAACAGTGCATTATTACGTGAGATAACGTGCAATCATCAGAGATCGCGGGAAGTGATGTCACGGAGTCCAGTGAGATGTTTGGGTGGTATTGCGTGATTGAGAGGCATCACGTAGGATCGCATTTTTTGAGTAAGACAGCGCATTATATCATGTGACATTTAGTAAAATAACATCAGTTTGCGTGAGATAATGACGTGTTTTTTCTTGAGATGATAGTGTGAGGTTGCATGAGATATGTAGTGAGGTACTCAGTGAGATACGCGGTTTGTTTCATCTAAACAAGTACTAAATTATGAATCTACGTTGTGACTTTCATGACTCCAACTTTTTTGATTCAGAAGTTCGAATTTTTGGACTATTGAACACCTGTATACGACGTCTGCAAGTGAACTCACCGTGGCATCACTTCTCAAAAGTTGCTCTGGGGCCTAATGAACATTTTGTGACAAGTCTCATGGCTTGATCATTGTTTGCAAGGTTGTATAGCCCGTAACGTCGGGACTAACTGTGATTCCGGTGATTTCTGTTTGTGCCCCTGGAAGATTGGCAAACCGCTGCCACAACTCATCGGCAAGGTCGACATATGCCTCAAACTAGTAAATGTCAAGTGGGGGGCCAATCCTGGCCCATAAAAGTCACCAAAACGGACGATTTGTTGAGTTTTTGAAATCTACCGCTGTTAGGTAGACAACTCGCTATACCGCTGCTCTCCCAGGTTTGCAACATTGTTTTAACTTCTGAAAAGTAAGCTGAGGGTATGTTCTACAACTATGCCAAGTCTAAATGCTCTAGAAGAAAATGCAAGGTAGGTCTCAATATCTTCCACTAACCGCCGCACTAACAAGATTCGTGAGAATTTTCGAAGACTTCAAGGGGGGTACTGAGGATTTGCGAAGATCTTTCACGGGATTTCTGAGAAATTATAGGGAGTTTTGAAAGTTTCTATAGGGTTTCTGGATATTTGTTTGGGATTTCCAGTGGTTTCTGAATATTTTTCACAAGATTTCCAGGGATTTTCATAGGTTTCCAAGAAATTTGAAGGGGAGATATGAGGAGGCTAATCAGGCCTCCAAACTACATTCGCGGTATTCCGACGCCACACCAGATGCCCAACTTCGAAACTAACAGGACGACGTCGGAGATCGTAGCGAAGTCTACTACGATGAAAAGCTGTTTGCAAACGCTCCCTCACTCTCTGAAACATCTGGGCAAAACCCTGTTGTCGTTTTCCCTCATCTGTCGTAGGCTCAAGGCCAAGATCATCTGGCGCAGCTTGATTGTGTATATCGCCTTTACCAAATGTAGTGCCGTCCGAAGTTGATGTAGTACGGTGAGTAGCCTGTGACGTCGTGTCTGGCAGATCGAATAGCACAACCTACTGAAGCCAAGTGGTCGGGCCATTTTCGCTGGTTCGCTCCTACGTACGATGCCGACATCGTTTTGACTACACGATTAACTCTTTCCGCAAGATCTGATTGCGTATGATAGACTGGAGTGGATATGATCCGAGTGTGGTAACAAGAGCACAATCTTCGAAATTCGTTGGACCTTATCTGTACGCCATTATCACAAATAATTGCTTCTGGGACACCGTACGCCAGAAAGACTTGGTGCTCAATCTTCTCAACTGATAACTTTGCTGTTGCTTGTCGAAGAGAAAACAAAAGAGAGAATTTCGAGAAAAAGTCGATTGCCACTAGAATGTGGTTGAGACTTTCAGTGGACCTTGGCAGAGGCCCCACAAACTCCAGACTGATGAATTTCCAGGGCCTGGTTGCCCAGTCCCGGTACGATCCTGATAGTCCGGATGGCTTCTTTTGCTCCACCTTGTGTGCAGCACAAACCTTACAGCGCTTGATGTAACAAGCCACATCGGCATGCATGTTTGGCCAGTGAAACAGGCTGTGGAGCCTCCAGAAAGTCTTGGTGATACCCAAATGTCCGGAAGTAGGGTCGTCGTGGTGGTCGGATATAATCTGTCGACGCTGTTCCCGAGGAATAACGCTTCTCCACCGATCACTCTCTTCACCCAGCTCAGCGTTCTCCGGCCGCTGGTACTTGAAAAGATGGTTGCCCTCGATGCGCCACTAAGGAAGCCTGTGTGGCTCTTGCTCAACCAATCTTTTCATTTTCAAGTACCACGGATCACGAGTGTCGATTCTATCGACAGGCAAAGGAGTAGTTATTGGAGCCATTCCAGAAACACTCCGGGACAAGAAATCCGGTACCACATGCTCACGGCCCTTTCGATGAATCAGATCGAAATTGTGAGGCTGCAGCCGAACTGCCCACCTTGACAACCTTCCAACCGGATATTTCAGATTGTTCAGCCAGAGCAAGTTCCAATCATCAGTGACGTCGGTGAAGTGTACTACCTCCAGATACTGTCGCAGGGACTCAATGGCCCAGATGACAGCTAAGCATTCCTTTTCGGTCACGGTATAGTTTTGCTCTTGGCGAGTGAGAGACCGAGAAAGAAAACAATCAACCTGTTCTCCGCCATCATGAGGCTGACAAAGGACAGCACCCAACCCAAAGTCAGAGGCGTCCGTTTGGAGGACGAACGGTCGAGAATAGTCCGGACATGTCAGAATCGGGGGCCTGCCTAGACAATTTTTCATCGACGAAAATGCTGACTCGCACTCTTCGGTCCAGTTCCAACGAACTCGCTTCTTCGTCAGATTGGTCAGTGATGCCATGATGGACGAGAACTGCGGCACAAAGCGACGATACCATTACGTCATGCCGACGAATCTGCGGAATTATTTTATATTTTTTGGAGCCGAGACACGCAAGATGGCGTCAACTTTCTCCGGATCCACTCGCAACCCCCGTCTGTCCACGACGTAGCCCAAGTAACGCAGCTCTGATCGGCAGAAATTGCATTTGCTACGGCTAACGGTAAGACCTGCGGCCTGCAGACGATCGAAGATGATGCCCAATACCTTGAGATGAGTCTCGAAATCGGGGGATTCAATGGTGATGTCGTCAAGATAAATGGATACATTTGATTCCAGGTCTACATCAAGGGCTGTGTCGATCAATGGTTGGCACGTTGCGGGTGCGTTTGTCAATCCGGACGGCATTTTCCAGAATTGGAAAAGACTTAGAAATAGTGAAGGCCGTCAACTCTCTGGAGCTCTCTTTTACCGGTACTTGTCAATAGGCAGATTTGATATCCAAAGAACTGAGGTAGCGAGCGTTCCTCAACTGATCCAAGATGGCAGAGATATAAGGAATGGGATGGGCGTCTAGTTTTGTCACGGCGTTGAGACGTCGATAGTCGACGCAAAAGCGGTGGCTGCCATCCTTTTTCGGGACCAACAGGACGGACGATGACCACGCACTTTTCAACGGTTCTACCACTCCCAAATTCAGCATCTTCCTCAGTTCTTCGTCGATCATCTTCTGCTTTGGCGGCGACACAGGATAATACCGCTGTTTTATTGGGGAAGAGCGAGAGGAAGAGTCTGTCACGATCTCATGCTCAACCAACGTGTTCGAGCCAAGCTGATCTCCCACAAGATCGAACTTCTTCTGCACCAATAACTCTAAACGTTATCGCTGGTCGGGTTGTGGATCGAGATCGTCCCGAATCCCCTCCACCGTGGCAATTGGTGGAACAGAGGCGAAATACCATTCGTCCTGTTTCAAGTCAGGTACTATACTCATTGCGAGCCAGAAGGGAAGCCTTCCATTATCGGAAGCCTCTCTTTTATGTTCATTATTGTTTCATGTCATTTCCTCACGCGATCATACGAAATCTGACGCTGTCCAACGCAATCGTATCCTATCATTCCACGAGATCTTACGTCATCCAACGCGAAACCACTGTCCCACCACGTGATTCCACGCTACCTCACGCTATATTACGATGTCTCACACTACCTCACTCGAACTCGTGCCGTCTGCTTGTTCTTCTGATACTCTGCATGCCAGACACACTACGCATTGATGGAAGTATACACTCATGAAAGATGACCTCGGCCACCTGACGCCTGCAAATGCATTGCGGAAAGCCAAAGATAGATGGCGCCGCTCGAAAAACTCGCTACATACGGATTTCTACAAAAGTGTATATAACTTGTTCTTGAGCACTTCATTGGCGCACACTTTTGATCTGAATGCCGCTGTACTGACGAGCTCATTCGCTTCCAATAAAGAGCGAAAAACGTGGAGTTTTGGAACGAAGCGTATGTCGATGAAGGGTTCGAGAGTCTCCATTCACAGCCAGGATATCCTGCAATCCATTGATGTATACAGAATAATATGTTGGATGTTTGTTTCGCTGCACACGTGTATATGTTGAAGATTCATGTAGTAACTGTAGGCGAAGTGTTACTTATGCCAGACGACACAAGATCCGCTTCTGAAACTTTAACGTCCCACCCCCAGTGTGTGGTAATACGTACAATGGCCTCGTAACTACCAGTACAGACGGAACGTATACATACACATGTCTCTCCAGTGAATAGACAACGCCTGTCAAACTATCGCACTCGTACCGTACACTGCCGCCGACATTAAAGCTCGCATTATTCCCGAGTTTTCCATATAAATTATCACCGCACAGTGAGCTTTTCGGGAGATTAGTTTCAACAGTTTCTAGTTCGCATCAAATTGAGTGTAAAAACCCATAGAACTTTCCTCTTCGGAGCTGCACAACACAGTCAGCCTTCCGCAGTAGTTGGCCGGCTCTTCCTGCAAATATTAACCTAACCCCCCCTAACCCTTATATGCTCTCTGCAAAGTTATCAACTTTGGAGATGCGCGCAACCATGGGAAGTTTATGGTTCGCGGTTTAGTACAATAGTACACATAAATCATCCATAGAGTTTTTGTTATCCGGCAAGTTGTAGTGTGGAGAAAAAATTTGTCTCGAAGAGAGTGAGGGATGAGGGGGGAAGAATAATTTGCTGCAGTATGCTGTTGGATAACGTCTAGTAAGTGTCGCAAGGTATAAAAACTTTGGCAGTTTCGTTTTGTTCGAGGGCCAGAAGAAAAATTTCCGCTTAATCTCCCTGTTTGCAGATTAGATAAGGATTAAGAGATTTCCGGCCGCGTCTCTCTTTCTCGTCTCTTTCCTCGCGTTTCACGGCAGAGCAAAGACTTTGTTTTTAAAGTGGCGGCAATCAATTTTCTTTTGCCTCGCGCGCGCCCTCTCGCCCGCCCGGCTCAATGGTATCTTCCCGTTCCGGTAATTTGTCTTTGTGGACTGGATGAAAGTCCAACACAAAAGTTCCTCGGGCGTTCCTTTCGAGTACTGCTCGGTGTTTGTGTACACTCTATGGGCGCAAAACGTACACCTTTAATCTTGATGGACAGTTTAGGACTTGAAAGACATTTCCCATCAATCCTCTTTCTCTCGACCCGAGAGAGCCCCGCTTTGCAGCCAGCAGCCAAAGCTCCGGCCGTTTGACGAAGAAAAGCGCTCGTTTTCACATAATTATTAATCAAGTTTGCCGTGATGGTTGTTGAAAGGTTAATCTGTTTTGTGCTGGTGATGCGCTCAAGCAACATTTGTTTCTTTCATTTCAAATTGATGGTGCCGACTTTATCTTCTGATATTAACAACAGCTCACAATTTAGTGGAAATTCGCGATTTTCGGCCTTACGACGGACGGCTTTCCACGAATTATTAAGCGGCTTTTCTCCTTCTGGGAACACATAATTTGAAGATGCCCACGCAGGACAATTTCACCGTCGCGTCGGCCCTCAAATTTATCTCGAACTTGACTTATCAATTTTATCATCTATTGAAAGGTCCAGTGCAAGAACCAGTCGAATTTATTAGCGGCTAACCAGGGCTCCAAACTACATTCACGGCCACTATTTTTCCATGTCTATCAAAATTCCAGTAAGCCCGCTGTTGCCTTTTTGTGATATCCAAAGCCTCATCGGGCCCCCTTATTTCTTCAACGTCTTTCGGAGCCCTGAAGCCCTGCTGAACTTTACATTTTTGCGAAGCTTTCGGAGCATTAGTAAGCACCTCATGTTTTCGTGAGATATTAGGAACCCTACAGGGCCTCTTGTATTCTCAAATGTAGTAGCCCCAGTTAACCCACTTATGTTTTGATTGGCTTTCAGAGTGACAGTAAGCCCCCCTTTTGCCTTTATTTCTTATATGTATAAAGTTCCATTGGGCCCCCTTGTATCTCCAATATCGTTTGAAACTCTGCTGAGCCCCTTTGCATTTTTCTGGTGCTTCTCGGAGTTCTATCGCACCCCCTTGTATTTGCTTATGGTTCCTATGGTGCTTATGGTGCTTAAGATCACGGCTGTCGTGGCCGTACCGTTTACCTTGGAGAGCCGTTCGATGATTGTGAATGTGTTGGTCATACCGACGCTGTCCTCTGCATTTATTCTGGGGATGGACTTCTGGCTCGCAATAAGTATTTTACCTGACTTGAAACGACGAGCAACTGAGGAAGATGCTGAATTAGGGAGTGGTAGAACCGTTGAACAGTGCATGGTCATCGCCCGTCCTGTTGATCTCGAAAAAGGATGGCAGCCACCGCTTTTGCGTCGACTACCGACGTCTCAACGCCGTGACAAAAAAAACGCTCACCCTATTCCTTATATCTCTGCCATCTTGGATCAGTTGAGGAACGCTCGCTACCTCAGTTTTTTGGATATCAAATCTGCTTATTGGCAAGTATTGGTGAAAGAGAGCTCCAGAGAGTTGACGGCCTCCACTATTCCTGGTTGAGGTCTTTTCCAATTCCGAAAGATGCCGTTCGGATTGACAAACGCACCCGCAACGTGGCAACGATTGATTGACACAGCCCTTGGTGTAGACCTGCAACCAAATGTATTCATCTATCTTGACGACATCATTATTGTACTCCCCGATTTCAAGACTCATCTCAAGGTATTGGGCATCATCTTCGATCGTCTGCAGGCCGCAGGTCTTACCGTTAGCCGTAGCAAATGCAATTTTTGTCGATCAGAGCTGCGTTACATGGGCTACGTCGTGAACAGACGAGGGTTGCGAGTGGATCCGGAGAAAGTTGACGCCATCTTGCGTATGTCGGCTTCAACATATTTATGTAAAAGAAGTCCGCAGATTCGTCGGCATGGCGTCATGGTATCGTCGCTTGGTGCCGCAGTTTTTGTCCATCATGGCACCACTGACCAATCTGACCAAGAAGCGAGTCCGTTGAAACTGGACCGAAGAGTGCGAGTCAGCATTTTCGTCGATTAAAAATTGCCTAGACACGGCCCCGATTCTGACATGTCCTATTCTCGACCGTTCGTCCTCCCAAAGGGACGCCTCTGACTTTGGGTCGGGTGCTGTCCTCTGTCAGCCCCATGATGGCGGAGAATAGGTTATTTGTTTTCTTTCTCGGTCAATCACTCGACAAGAGCGGAACTATACCGTGACCGAAAAGGAATGCTCAGCTGTCATCTGGGTCATTGAGTCCTTGCGACAGTATCTGGAAGGAGACACTTCACCGACGTCACTGATCATTGGAGCTTGCTCTGGCTGAACAATCTGAAATATCCGGTTGGAAGGTTGGCAAGGTGGGCAGTTCGGCTGCAGCCTTACAATTTCGATCTGATTTATCGAAAGGGCCTTGAGCATGTGGTACCGGATTTTTTGTCCCGGAGTGTTTCTGGAATCGCTCCAATAACTACTCCTTTGCCTGTCGATAGAATCGACACTCGTGATCCGTGGAATTTGGAAATAAAAAGATTGTTTGAGCAAAAGCCACAGAGGCTTCCTGAGTGGCGCATCGAGGGCAACCATCTTTTCAAGTACCAGCGGCCGGAGATTGCTGAGCTCGGTGAAGAGAGTGATCGGTGGAGACGCGTTATTCCTCGGGAACAGCGTCGACAGATTATATCCGACCATCACGACGACCCTACTTCCGGACATTTGGGTATCACCAAGACTTTCTGGAGGCTGCACCGCCTGTTTTACTGGCCAAAGATGCATGCCGATGTGGCTTATTACATCAAGCGCTGTGAGGTTTGTGCTGCACACAAGGTGAAGCAAAAGAGGCCATCCGGACTATTGAGATCGTACCGGGACTGGGCAACCAGGCCCTGGAAATTCATCAGTCTGGATTTTGTGGGGCCTCTGCCAAGGTCCACTGGAATTCTCAACCACATTCTAATGGTGAGCGACTGTTTCTCGGAATTCGTTCTTTTGTTTTCTCTTCGACAAGCAACAGCAAAATTATCAGTTGAGAAGATTGAGCAACAAGTCTTTCTGGCGTACGGTGTCCCAGAAGCAATTATTTGTGATAATGGCGTACAGAGGAGGTCAAACGAATTTTGAAGATTGTGCTCTTGTTACCACACTCGGATCATATTCACTTCCGTCTATCATCCGCAATCAGATCCTGCGGAACGAGTCAATCGTGTAGTCAAAACGATGTCGGCATCGTACGTAGGAGCGAACCAGTGGAAATGGCCCGACCACTTGGCTTAAGTAGGTTGTGCCATTCGATCTGCTAGACACGACGTCACAGGCTACTCACCGTACTACATCAACTTCGGACGGCACTACATTTGGTGAAGGCGATATACACAATCAAGCTGCGCCAGATGATCTTGGCCTTGAGCCTACGACAGATGAGAGAGAACGACAACAGGGTTTTGCTTAGATGTTTCAGAGAGTGAGGGAGCGTTTGCAAACAGCTTTTCAACGTAGTAAACTTTGCTACGATCTCCGACGTCGTCCTGTTAGTTTCAAAGTTGGACATCTGGTGTGGCGTCGAAATGAAGCATTGTCGAACGCTGTTGAAGGCTACACCGCCAAGCTTGAACCCATTTTCGTCGGTCCACACCGAGTTCGAAAGAAACTGGGGAAAAACACTAACGAACTGAGAGCTGAGAACACACAGCTAGACGAACGTTGGTATGTGAGTTTGCTGAAGCCTTATCTGGCCGAAGAAAACGATTAGACTGAGGTTTTGTTGGTCATTCTGGTTTTTTCAATTGTATATATTCCTTCTTTGTTTTTGTCGAATTCTTTTTTCAACGGTTCATCTGGTATCGAAAAACGTTTTTAAAAAGGAAGTTTCTCTCTTTCGAAGTGGAGGGGGGGTTGTTACGGGTGAAACTCGCTTGTAACTGAATCAGCTCACCACAGCTTGCCTTGTCGCCCTAGAAATGAGCGTTTTGTAGGATTTTTGGGGGATCTGTCAGGTTGACTGAGAATAACAAGCGTACCTATAATAGTATCGCAAATTTTGGGCTTAGTGTGGTGTAGTAGGAGTTTAAGGTGCTTCTAATGGCTGAGGAATTGTCCCAATCTCTTCGGAGGAGTCGACATTTCAAACTACCTGAGTTTGATCAGCGAGGCTGGAAAAGTAACTACATCACCACCCCTACTTTTGAGGCCACACAACATCTTGGCCTCCTCTTTCTCCTTCATCCTCTCCGTACATACTCTTCGAGGGCTCCCCTGTTTCCTCCAAACATTTTGCCTGTTGTTTTGGCTGACACGGCCGTCTCCGTGAATGACCCGGCGGACGACTTGGCACATTTGAGGACATTGATCTCGCTCGCGGATCTTCTGCTGACTGGTGAAGAGTGCTTCTCGTCCTCCCGAGTTTGTTCGGCTGGAAGGACTGCTGGATCCACTCCAGGTCCCAGGAATAGTGTTATGTACCAACTACAATACTTCACCCAAAATTGTTTTTTACCTTACCTTACTCTATATTCAAAAGAAATCTTATATTCCAAGTGGTGACGGCCGGCAGCTTCAGAGGAGAAGGCTGGGTTCGAGATCGAAAAGATAGGCGCCACGAATTTGTGGTCACCACTGCAACAGCACACTACCCTATACTCAAATTCGAAAGTATCATAGGTAGTTTTTATCACAAGCTTTATCCAAGGTAATATGAAACAAGTAGTAGCAAATTTAAGAAAATTTGATGAAGGGGTCCATTTTCCTTGTAAAGGAGATGTATATTATAACGTGTGAATAAGGTAGTCTTCTTCGCTTATTTTTTCAACTTGTTTACTGCAGTTTCAGCCTTATAAATGTAATGTAAAAGTCATTTCCAAAAATATAACTACAAAATTTGACACATAGGATTGAAACGTTATGGGCAATTGGCATCAACAGGTGGAAACAATAGTAATAATTAAAATAACGTATTTGATTGATCTACCAATAAGTTGTGTTGGTTTTGTAAAATTCAAGACAGAGGAGGGTCACAGAATTGGGAGTAAAGATGGTATGATATGGATGTTGTCAAATTGAACTTGATCATTTAAAAGACTATCTGAATTTTGAAAATGTTGTTTTTTGATTTCTGAGATTTCTGAAAATTCGATTATTGATTTATTCTGAGGCAGTGGAGCTCTAGGATAGGTTTTGTACAATTTGGTAAGAAGTCATGGGTTTCATCGACTACATGTCTGGTGAAATTTGACTTTATATCTACTGACCAGAGCTCTCGTTTGTGTTCATTGAATCTAATTTCAAAAGATCTTATTGTCCTGCCAGTGTATATTCTCCACAGAAGCATGTTGCAATTTGTACACTCCACTCTTGTCAAGTGTACTGGAAAGATCTTTTGTTTTGAAAAAATATCAGCTCAAAGTGGAAGGAATTTTGAAGCTGATATTGAAATCAAGTGGTTTTAGAACACGAGATATTGATGTGGAGATATTTCCAAAATAAGATAAAGAAACATACTGTTTTGGTTCTTGTCCAGATGTCAAACTAAAATTTTCATTTATGTGAAATTCACTGTTTATTGCAATTTGCTTAACGATGTTGAGCTCAACTGAGAAATCCTCAGGTGAGAGTGGTGTATTGAGAAGACGATGAATGTAACTATGTAGAAATGAAAATCTGTGTGTATGGTGGTGACATAAATCGTAGGGTATTATAGTGTCTGTAGTAGTGATGGGCACAATCGAATGAGTACTATCGAATTATTCGATAGCACGTTCAAATGAATGAATGAACAAATGATTGAATGAATGAATGAATAAATGAATGAATGAATGAATGAATGAATGAATGAATCGATAGCAAATGAATGAATTCAACGGATTTATGTGAATGAATGAATTTGAATGAATCATTCGATAGTTTCAGTCATTCGATAGTCGATCATTCGATAGTAAAATTTATCGATAGTGCCCATCACTAGTCTGTAGTTGTGAGTTTTTTATGAATTTTGAAAGCGTGTTCGTGAATAACTATAGAAATATATAAGTCAAGGAGAGGAATTTCAGGTATTATCAACACTAATTTCTGAAGTAAAAGTAATGTTGATGTGTACAGAATTGATAAAATTCAAAAACTTACTAATCGGATTGCGTACCTTTGAATAAACAAATAATATCATCAACACACCTATACCAATGAATGATGTGTTTTGAAAAGGTCATTTGTAAAAATATGAGTTTTTTTTAACCAAGTCATAAAAACTTCGGCTAAAAGTGAAGATAATGATGAACTTATACTCAAGCCAGACTTTTGTGAATAGATTTTGTCATTGAATCCAAAGTAGTTTTGTTTGATGCAAATATTTATCATGTTAAAAATGTTATTTGAGTTTTCATCATTCAAGTTGGAGTTGGATGATGAATTTTTGACTAATTGTAAAGTTTCCTCGAGAGGAACAGAAGGGAATAAATTTACTACGTCAAAAAATGCCAAAAAGCTATCTTCTTGAACATCAATTGGTATTATATTAAAAATTAGATTATTTGAGCTCTTTATTCTGAAAGGGGAAGTCAAATCAATATGTGACATTGAAATTTGATTGACTTTTTGAAATAATAGGTATGTTGGTGAGTTAATCAGAGATACGATTGGACGAATAGGTATATCTTTTTATGAATCTTTGGGAGAGAATAAAGTCTAGGAACTCTTGGATTTGAAGTGACTAGTTTATTATTTTTAATATTGAAAAACAATAAAGTATTATTAGAGGATTTCGAACATTCTCCCATTTGTCTTTGATAAGTTGTGGTAGGGTCTTTTGGTAAAATTTCAAATGCAGTTGTATAAGGAAAATTCTCTGTTTTTGAAATGTAATTATCTTTGTTTATCACTACTACAGTGTTACCTTTGTCTGCCTTCGACACTATTAAATTGTTGTTCAAAATGAATTCTTGTAGATTACGAATATTTCTGTGACTCATTTCTTGAAGAATTCATTTCGATATATTTATGAGGTCTATTTTAATGCTTCTTTGCTTCTTCTACCAGCGATAAAAAACCTACCGCTCCCTTTCAAGTACCTACTACCTACGTACTATACAAGAGGTGATGTAGAATCTAAGTTTTTCTACAGTTTGCAGAACGGACGTGATAATAGTTTCGAAGGGAACCCGAGCATAAGACAAGTATCATCACCTATCCTCAATTCCGGACCAACCGGATTACTACGCGCCTTATTTGTTCTGGTCTCACAAGATTCCCAAGGAGTGCCGTATCAAGATAGCCTTCAGCAACCTACATTATAAAACATATTTGGCTGTGTTGAATTCAAATCTTTCAAGTGTTGTAAATATTGAACGTGTTGAGCTCGCAGGTAAGAGAACAGGGCGTGTGGGGGGCGAAAACAGAAACTCCACTTCCCCCACAAGTCAAATTTGAGTAGAGTTGTGAGCACTGCCGAATGGGGTTGTTTGGTAATTGACAATTTGTGGGTTTCAGACCCTGGCGCCCACTTGTCTTTTTTTTTTGGTTGCCCTGCCTTGAGACCTTACAGGGTGAGTATCTCGAACCACACCACAAGCTAGCCGGTCTTCTTGTCCTTGAAATCCAGGACCGACCCCAAACTGGGAGTCTTATTCCCAGCCAAAAAAAAATCGTTACAACATCCTCTACCTTTGACGTGGGTGTGGTTGAAGAAATCGGACCCACTTCAAAATTGTGGGGCAATCCAAACGGAAACAAGGTGAACAAACATTTGATTAAAAATATAATCCCATCGAAATCTCTATATCTCTTAATCTTCAGTTTTTAGGGAGAAACATTGATATCCTGCGGATACAGCCTTAACTTAACAAGTTGTGTTTTTGATGCGAACATTGTGCACAAACAGGAAAGTTGACGGTCCTGAATCGAAACACAACCATGAGAACGTGAAACTGTAGATATCTATTGAATATGTTTTGGTAAAGCTGAAACAAGTCTCGGATCGATCCGGCATAGAATAGAATACAATTTTATCTAGATACTTCGTGTTAGTCCTCCGTCCTCTTCATTGCTGATGGTTTATTGTCTCGACTGTCTCCTAATATCTCCAAAATGTTCAAATAGTACAGTCATTATTATTATTACTCAAAGAATCGAAGATCTGCTCAACTTCATGTTGAATATTCTGTACATGCCATTTCTATTGCGTTGTCGTGCACTGCTACTACTATAGGTGGTACCAACTGCAGAATAACAAATCGCTCATGCCATTGCGCTAAAACGTTAATAACCCTGCATGCTTTGAATTAGTTTCTATTGCTGGCAAATGAATAAATCAATACGTATATGGCTTGTAATCCGTGCCAAATAAATCACCATCCAGAGCGAAATGGTACAGATATATCGCAGTGCCATAGTAGTGTTGTAAGCAATAATGCGTTTATACGCTAGTGATGATTATAACAAAATATTGTATGTTCATTTTCTTTGATTTATAGACTCATTTTTGATAATGGCGGACGCGAAATGCAAAATCAGCATCGGGAGGCTGACAAAGAGCGAAAACACAAAGTCCATAACGAGCATCAGCAGCAGAAGCCCAGCCCGGCAGCGCCACTCCAATTTATGTATTTGCTTTTCTCTTAGGTATATGCTCTCGACTACGAGTGTGTGTATGCATGTGTGTGTGTGTGTGCAAGGAGAATTGAGAGATCTCGCCCGGTCGCAGGCCGCCATCAGATCATCCCTTGGCAATTCTCTTCAAATTTCCCCTATTCCACGTCTTCTAATCGTATTTGCGTGTGCTCATACGAGCGCTCTCTGTCTCGCTCGCAAAAGGAGACATTTATCTGTATGTCTGGTCCGCTGTATGTGTGTTCCATTACACACTTGAAAAAGCGCGCCATTAATGGGACACACGTCATAATTTCATCAGCGCCGGGCGCAGGAGGCCATCAGGACGTTTCTCCTTTTCCCCAGGATGGATGCGAGGAAAGGCCACCATTATCGGTTCCAGGACGTGTGACATTTAATTACACTGATGCCGGGGGATTTTCCACATGTTCGGTTCGCGAAAGCTCCGCGTCTCGTCTGGTCGATGCGTTTCTTCGTCTGCCTTCATTATCCATCCCAGCTCGTTTTCTCGAAATCAAATCAAAACCAAACTTGACTGCGACCAGTTTGTACTGTTGCGTTGTCGAAAAATCTGCAATGCTCTACCTGAAGACATTCTCGAGACATTTTTGAGACATTTTTGAGACATTTTTGAGACATTTTTGAGACATTTTTGAGACATTTTTGAGACATTTTTGAGACTTTCAGATGTGCGGTGAGTTTACAAATAATGAAACAGATAACCCAGTTGGTTACTATTATTGTGGTGTCAGAAGTAAGCTATTTATTATTTTTGTATATGTATCTGTGGAGGGTACGCGATAGGATATATTGATAAAGGGACTTACGTTTGACGTCTGGCGTCGAGGTACAGATGGCAAGAGCTCTTGTTGGTGTAGTGGCACGGACGTCCTCACATATTGGGGTTTACGTAGGTACACTTATGAGGTTTCACAAATTTGGGGTAGAGCAAACAAAATTCGCACAACGCGATCTATAGAAAATTGAGCCAAGTTAGTCGACGAGAAAAACACACCGTTCAAAAAAATTATCTCTACTTTTTTCTTTGCTTGATATGAATACTGAACATACCCGCCACCCAAAATTGGAGTAATTTTGAAAAGAGAGAGAAAATAAAATGAAACTCTGAACACTTATGGATAATAAATAACTAGCTTTCGCCCTAAGCGAAACCTAGTCCTCGTTCGCTCGCGCTTCTCGTGGGGTGATATTTTTACGAGTGACTGCTTTGCATCTAACGGTGCTCATTCTACTTATTCGTTAGGAACGTCTACCGTACTTCGAGCTCTTCGACTTTTTCATGTTTTCGCTGTTAGTTTTTTTCTTTCGCCATTTTGCTACAGAACTGGCAAGATCTCCTTATCCACGTTGGGCATTGTGTAAAATGTATATCATATCAACTTTTCATCAACAACTGGCAAGAAACAGGTGTTCAAAACCACGACGGATCTTGCTTTATATACCCCTACTGATGGGTAGCCCCACTCAAACCAAAAGAAAGTTTCGAATGGACCACAACTTTCCAGAATCCACAACATTCAAGTGTGTTCTGGAATGTTCCTGGCCGAACGTTCCAGACTATTCCGGAATATTCCAGAATATACCGGAACGTTCTGGAATGTTGTGGAATGATCTCGAATACTCTCGAATATTCTGTACTGCACCTCTACCAATAGGTGGCCCCACGCCAAAAAGGCTTCGAGTAGTCCATAATGTTCCAGAAACTTTCAAGAGTGTCCTAGAATGTTCCACAATGATCTGGAATGTTTCTAGATGTTTTCGAACGTTCCAGACAATTCCCAAACATTCCAGAACATACGGGAACATTCTGGAATGTTGTGGAATGATCTTGAATACTCTCGAATATTCTGTACTTATTCTGTACTGCACCTCTACTAATAGGTGGCTCCACACCAAAAAAGCTTCGAATGGTCCACAATGTTGCAGGAACTTTCAAGGGTGTTCTGGAATGTTCCACAGTGATCTGGAATGATCCGGGATGTTTTCGAGAGTTCCAGACTATTCCCGACAATTCTAGAACATTCTGGAATGTTGGAGAGTGATCTCGAATGTTCCACAATGATCTGGAATGTTCCAATATGTTTCTAAACGTTCCAGACTATTTTTGATCATTCTAGAGCATAATGGAAAATTCTGGGATGTTTTCGAACGTTCCAGACTACTCCCGAACATACCGAAACATTCTGGAATGTTGTGAAATGATCACAAATGCTCTACAATGATCTGGAATGTTCCGGGATGTTTTTGAACGTTCTAGATGATCCCGACCATTTTAGAACATACCAAAACATTTTGGACTGTTATGGAATGATTTTGAATGCTCTACAATAATCTGGGATATTTCGGGATGTGTAGGAACATTCCAGACTATTCCCGACCATTCCAGAACATACCGGAACATTCTGGAATGTTGTAGAATAATCTAGAATGTTCCGCAATTATCTGGAATGTTCCGGGATGTTTTCGAACGTTCCAGACTATTCTCGAACATTCTAGAACGTACCGAAACATTCTGGAATCTGGAATGTTGTGGAACGATCTCGAATGTAGGTACCACAAAGGATTTGGAATGTTTCGGAATGTTCCAGAACGTTCCAGACTATTCCCAACAATTCCAGAACATTCTGGAATGTTATAGAATGATCTCGAATGTTCCACAATGATCTGGAATGTTCCAGGATGTTTTCGAACGTTCCAGACAATTTTCGATCATTCTAGAACATAATGGAACATTCTGGAATGTTTCCGAACGTTCCAGACTACTCCCGAACATACCGGAACATTCTGGAATGTTGTGGAATGATCTTGAATACTCTCGAATATTCTGTACTTATTCTGTACTGCACCTCTACTTATAGGTGGCTCCACACCAAAAAGGCTTTGAATGGTCCACAATGTTGTAGGAACTTTCAAGGGTGTTCTGGAATGTTCCACAGTGATCTGGAATGATCCGGGATGCTTTCGAGAGTTCCAGACTATTCCCGACAATTCTAGAACATTCTGGAATGTTAAAGAATGATCTCGATAGTTCCACAGTGATCTGAAATGTTCCAGGATGTTTCTAAACGTTCCAGACTATTTTCGATCATTCTAGAGCATAATGGAACATTCTGGGATGTTTTCGAACGTTCCAGACTACTCCCGAACATACCTAAACATTCTGGAATGTTGTGAAATGATCACAAATGCTCTACAATGATCTGGAATGTTCCGGGATGTTTTTGAACGTTCTAGATGATCCCGACCATTGTAGAACATACCAAAACATTTTGGACTGTTATGGAATGATTTTGAATGCTCTACAATGATCTGGGATATTTCGGGATGTGTAGGAACATTTCAGACTATTCCCGACCATTCCAGAACATACCTGAACATTCTGGAATGTTGTAGAATAATCTAGAATGTTTCGCAAAGATCTGAAATGTTCCGGGATCTTTTCGAACGTTCCAGACTATTCTCGAACATTCTAGAACGTACCGGAACATTCTGGAATCTGGAATGTTGTGGAACGATCTGGAATGTAGGTACCACAATGGATTGGAATGTTTCGGAATGTTCCAGAACGTTCCAGACTATTCCCAACAATTCCAGAACATTCTGGAATTTTATAGAATGATCTGGAATGTTCCAGAATGTTTCCGAACGTTCCAGACTCTTCCTGAACATACCGAAACATTCTGGAATGTTGTGAAATGATCACGAATGCTCTTTGATGATCTGGAATGTTCCGGGATGTTTTTGAACGTTCTAGATGATCCCGACCATTTTAGAACATAGCAAAACATTTTGGACTCCTATGGAATGATTTTGAATGCTCTACAATGATCTGGGATATTTCGGGATGTTTCCGAACATACCAGAATATTCCCGATCATTCCAGAACATACCGGAACATTCTGAAATGTTGTAGAATAATCTAGAATGTTCCGCAATGATCTGAAATGTTCCGGGATGTTTTCGAACGGTCCAGACAACTCTTGAACATTCTAGAACGTACCGGAACATTCTGGAATGTTGTGGAACGATCTTAAATGTAGGTACTACAATCGATTGGAATGTTTCGGAATGTTTCAGAACGTTCCAGACTTATCTCGACAATTCCAGAACATTCTGGAATGTTATTGAATGATCTTGGATGTTCCAAAATGATCTGGAATGTTCCAGGATGTTTTCGAACGTTCCAGACTATTTTCGATCATTCTGGAACATAATCGAACATTCTGGGATGTTTCCGAACGTTCCAGACTACTCCCGAACACACCGGAACATTTTGGAATGTTGTGAAATTATCACGAATGCTCTACAATGATCTGGAATGTTCCGGGATGTTTTCGAACGTTCCAGACTATTCTCGAACATTCTAGAACGTACCGGAACATTCTGGAATCTGAAATGTTGTGGAACGATCTCGAATGTAGGTAACACAATGGATTGGAATGTTTCGGAATGTTCCAGAACGTTCCAGACTATTCCCAACAATTCCAGAACATTCTGGAATGTTAAAGAATGATCTTGAATGTTCCACAATGATCTGGAATGTTCCAGGATGTTTCCGAACGTTCCAGACTATTTTCGATCATTCTGGAACATAATGGAACATTCTGGGATGTTTCCGAACGTTCCAGACTACTCCCGAACACACCGGAACATTCTGGAATGTTGTGGAATGATCACGAATGCTCTACAATGATCTGGAATGCTCCGGGATGTTTTTGAACGTTCTAGATGATCCCCACCATTTCAGAACATACCAAAACATTTTGGACTCTTATAGAATGATTTTGAATGCTCTACAATGATCTGGAATATTTCAGGATGTTTCCGAACATTCCAGACTATTCCCGACCATTCCAGAACATACCGGAACATTCTGGAATGTTGTAGAATAATCTAGAATGTTCCGCAATGATCTGGAATGTTCCGGGATGTTTTCGAACATTCTGGAACGTACCGGAACATTCTGGAATCTAGAATGTTGTGGAACGATCTCGAATGTAGGCACCACAATGGATTGGAATGTTTCGGAATGTTCTAGAACGTTCCAGACTATTCCCGACAATTCCAGAACATTCTGAAATGTTATAGAATAATCTTGGATGTTCCACAATGATCTGGAATGTTCCAGGATGTTTTTGAACGTTCCAGACTATTTTCGATCATTCTGGAACATGATCGAACATTTTGGGATGTTTCCGAACGTTCCAGACTACTCCCGAACACACCGGAACATTCTGGAATGTTGTGAAATGATCACGAATGCTCTACAATGATCTGGAATGTTCCGGGATGTTTTTGAACGTTCTAGACTATTCCCGACCATTCCAGAACATACCTGAACATTCTGGAATGGTACAGAATAATCTGGAATGTTCCGCAAAGAGCTGGAATGTTCCGGGATGTTTTCGAACGTTCCAGACTATTCTCGAACATTCTAGAACGTACCGGAACATTCTGGAATATGAAATGTTGTGGAACAATCTCGGATGTAGGTACCACAATGGATTGGAATGTTTCGGAATGTTCCAGAACGTTCCAGACTATTCCCAACAATTACAGAACATTCTGGAATGTTAAGGAATGATTTTGAATGTTCCAGGATGTTTCCGAACGTTCCAGACTATTTTAGATCATTCTGGAACATAATGGAACATTCTGGGATGTTTCCGAGCGTTCCAGACTACTCCCGAACACACCGGAACATTCTGGAATGTTGTGAAATGATCACGAATGCTCTACAATGATCTGGAATGTTCCGGGATGTTTTTGAACGTTCTAGATGATCCCGACCATTCCAGAACATACCAAAACATTTTGGACTGTTATGGAATGATTTTGAATGCTCTACAATGATCTGGGATATTTCGGGATGTTTCCACACATTCCAGACTATTCCCGACCATTCCAGAACATACCTGAACATTCTGGAATGTTATAGAATAATCTAGAATGTTCCGCAATGATCTGGAATGTTCCGGGATGTTTTCGAACGTTCCAAACTATTTTTGAACATTCTAGAACGTACCGAAACATTCTGGAATCTGAAATGTTGTGGAACGATCTCAAATGTAGGAACCACAATGGATTGGAATCTTTCGGAATGTTCCAGAACGTTCCAGACTATTCTCGACAATTCCAGAACATTCTGGAATGTTATAGAATGTTCTCGAATGTTCCACAATGATCTGGAATGTTCCAGGAGGTTTCCGAACGTTCCAGACTATTTTCGATCATTCTGGAACATAATGGAACATTCTGGGATGTTTCCGAACGTTTCAGACTACTCCCGAACATACCGGAACATTCTAAAATGTGAAATGATCACGAATGCTCTACAATGATCTGGAATGTTCCGAGATGTTTTTGACCGTTCTAGATGATCCCGACCATTTTAGAACATATCAAAACATTTTGGACTCTTATGGAATGATTTTGAATGCTCTACAATGATTTGGAATATTTCGGGATGTTTCCGAACATTCCAGACTATTCCTGACCATTTTAGAACATACCTGAACATTCTGGAATGTTGTAGAATAATCTAGAATGTTCCGCAATGATCTGGAATGTTCCGGGATGTTTTTGAACGTTCCAGCCTATTCTCGAACATTCTAGAACGTACAGGAACATTCTGGAATCTGAAATGATGTGGAACGATCTCGAATGTAGGTACCACAATGGATTGAAATGTTTCGGAATGTTCCAGAACGTTCCAGACTATTCCTGACAATTCCAGAACATTCTGGAATTTTATAGAATGATCTCGAATGTTCCACAATGATTTGGAATATTCCAGGATGTTTCCGAACGTTCCAGACTACTCCCGAACAAACCGGAACATTCTGGAATGTTGTGAAATGATCACGAATGCTCTACAATCATCTGGAATGTTCCGGGATGTTTTTGAACGTTCTAGATGATCCCCACCATTTCAAAACATACCAAAACATTTTGGACTCTTATAGAATGATTTTGAATGCTCTACAATGATCTGGAATATTTCGGGATGTTTCCGAACATTCCAGACTATTCTCGACCATTCCAGAACTTACCGAAACACTCTGGAATGTTGTAGAATAATCTAGAATGTTCCGCAATGATCTGGAATGTTCCGGGATGTTTTCGAACATTCTGGAACGTACCGGAACATTCTGGAATCTAGAATGTTGTGGAACGATCTCGAATGTAGGCACCACAATGGATTGGAATGTTTCGGAATGTTCTAGAACGTTCCAGACTATTCCCGACAATTCCAGAACATTCTGAAATGTTATAGAATAATCTTGGATGTTCCACAATGATCTGGAATGTTCCAGGATGTTTTTGAACGTTCCAGACTATTTTCGATCATTCTGGAACATGATCGAACATTTTGGGATGTTTCCGAACGTTCCAGACTACTCCCGAACACACCGGAACATTCTGGAATGTTGTGAAATGATCACGAATGCTCTACAATGATCTGGAATGTTCCGGGATGTTTTTGAACGTTCTAGACTATTCCCGACCATTCCAGAACATACCTGAACATTCTGGAATGGTACAGAATAATCTGGAATGTTCCGCAAAGAGCTGGAATGTTCCGGGATGTTTTCGAACGTTCCAGACTATTCTCGAACATTCTAGAACGTACCGGAACATTCTGGAATATGAAATGTTGTGGAACAATCTCGGATGTAGGTACCACAATGGATTGGAATGTTTCGGAATGTTCCAGAACGTTCCAGACTATTCCCAACAATTACAGAACATTCTGGAATGTTAAGGAATGATCTTGAATGTTCCAGGATGTTTCCGAACGTTCCAGACTATTTTAGATCATTCTGGAACATAATGGAACATTCTGGGATGTTTCCGAGCGTTCCAGACTACTCCCGAACACACCGGAACATTCTGGAATGTTGTGAAATGATCACGAATGCTCTACAATGATCTGGAATGTTCCGGGATGTTTTTGAACGTTCTAGATGATCCCGACCATTCCAGAACATACCAAAACATTTTGGACTGTTATGGAATGATTTTGAATGCTCTACAATGATCTGGGATATTTCGGGATGTTTCCACACATTCCAGACTATTCCCGACCATTCCAGAACATACCTGAACATTCTGGAATGTTATAGAATAATCTAGAATGTTCCGCAATGATCTGGAATGTTCCGGGATGTTTTCGAACGTTCCAAACTATTTTTGAACATTCTAGAACGTACCGAAACATTCTGGAATCTGAAATGTTGTGGAACGATCTCAAATGTAGGAACCACAATGGATTGGAATCTTTCGGAATGTTCCAGAACGTTCCAGACTATTCTCGACAATTCCAGAACATTCTGGAATGTTATAGAATGTTCTCGAATGTTCCACAATGATCTGGAATGTTCCAGGAGGTTTCCGAACGTTCCAGACTATTTTCGATCATTCTGGAACATAATGGAACATTCTGGGATGTTTCCGAACGTTTCAGACTACTCCCGAACATACCGGAACATTCTAAAATGTTGTGAAATGATCACGAATGCTCTACAATGATCTGGAATGTTCCGAGATGTTTTTGACCGTTCTAGATGATCCCGACCATTTTAGAACATATCAAAACATTTTGGACTCTTATAGAATGATTTTGAATGCTCTACAATGATCTGGGATGTTTCGGGATGTTTAGGAACATTCCAGAGTATTCTCGACGATTCCAGAAGATACCGGAACATTCGGGAATGTTGTAGAATAATCTAGAATGTTCCGCAAAGATCTGGAATGTTCCAGGATGTTTTCGAACGTTCCAGACTCTTCTCGAACATTCTAGAACGTACCGGAACATTTTGGAATCTGAAATGTTGTGGAACGATCTCGGTGGTAGGTACCACAATGGATTGGAATGTTTCGGAATGTTCCAGAACGTTACAGACTATTCCTGACAATTCCAGAACACTCTGGAATGTTATAGAATGATCTCGAATGTTCCACAATGATTTGGAATGTTCCAGGATGTTTCCGAACGTTCTAGACTGTTTTCGATCATTCTGAAACATAATGGAACATTCTGGGATGTTTCTGAACGTTCCAGACTACTCCCGAACATACCGGAACATTCTGGAATCTTGTGAAATGATCACGAATGCTCTACAATGATCTGGAATGTTCCGGGATGTTTTTGAACGTTCTAGATGATCCAGACCATTTTAGAACATACCAAAACATTTTGGACTCTTATGGAATGATTTTGAATGCTCTACAATGATCTGGAATATTTCGGGATGTTTCCGAACATTTCAGACTATTCCTGACCATTCCAGAACATACCGGAACATTCTGAAATGTTGTAGAATAATCTAGAATGTTCCGCAATGATCTGGAATGTTCCGGGATGTTTTCGAACGTTCCAGACAATCCTCGAACATTCTAGAACGTACCGGAACATTCTGGGATCTGGAATGTTTTGAAACGATCTTGAATGTAGGTACCACAATCGATTGGAATGTTTCGGAATGTTTCAGAACGTTCCAGACTATTCCTGACAATTCCAGAACATTCTGGAATGTTATAGAATGATCTTGGATGTTCCACAATGATCTGGAATGTTCCAGGATGTTTTCGAACGTTCCAGACTATTTTCGATCATTCTGGAACATAATCGAACATTCTGGGATGTTTCCGAACGTTCCAGACTACTCCCGAACACACCGGAACATTTTGGAATATTGTGAAATGATCACGAATGCTCTACAATGATCTGGATTGTTCCGGGATGTTTTTGAACGTTCTAGATGATCCCGACCATTTCAGAACATACCAAAACATTTTGGACTGTTATGGAATGATTTTGAATGCTCTACAATGATCTGGGATATTTCGGGATGTGTAGGAACATTCCAGACTATTCTCGACCATTCCAGACCATACCTGAACATTCTGGAATGTTGTAGAATAATCTAGAATGTTCCGCAAAGATCTGGAATGTTCCAGGATGTTATCGAACGTTCCAGACTATTCTCGAACATTCTAGAACGTACCGGAACATTCTGGAATCTGAAATGTTGTGGAACGATCTCGAATGTAGGTACCACAATGGATTGGAGTGTTTTGGAATGTTCCAGAACGTTCCAGACTATTTCCAACAATTCCAGAACATTCTGGAATTTTATAGAATGATCTGGAATGTTCCAGAATGTTTCCGAACGTTCCAGACTATTTTCGATCATTCTAGAACATGATGGAACATTCTGGGATGTTTCCGAACGTTCCAGACTCTTCCCGAACATACCGGAACATTCTGGAATGTTGTGAAATGATCACGAATGCTCTCCAATGATCTGGAATGTTCCGGGATGTTTTTGAACGTTCTAGATGATCCCGACCATTTTAGAACATAGCAAAACATTTTGGACTCTTATGGAATGATTTTGAATGCTCTACAATGATCTGGGATATTTCGGGATGTTTCCGAACATTCCAGACTATTCCCGATCATTCCAGAACATACCGGAACATTCTGAAATGTTGTAGAATAATCTAGAATGTTCCGCAATGATCTGGAATGTTCCGGGATGTTTTCGAACGTTCCAGACAATTCTCGAACATTCTAGAACGTACCGGAACATTCTGGAATCTGGAATGTTGTGGAACGATCTTGAATGTAGGTACCACAATCGATTGGAATGTTTCGGAATGTTTCAGAACGTTCCAGACTATTCTCGACAATTCCAGAACATTCTGGAATGTTATAGGATGATCTTGGATGTTCCACAATGATCTGGAATGTTCCAGGATGTTTTCGAACGTTGCAGACTATTTTCGATCATTCTGGAACATAATCGAACATTCTGGGATGTTTCCGAACGTTCCAGACTACTCCCGAACACACCGGAACATTTTGGAATGTTGTGAAATGATCACGAATGCTCTACAATGATCTGGAATGTTCCGGGATGTTTTTGAACGTTCTAGATGATCCCCACCATTTCAGAACATACCAAAACATTTTGGACTGTTATGGAATGATTTTGAATGCTCTACAATGATCTGGGATATTTCGGGATGTTTAGCAACATTCCAGACTATTCCCGACCATTCCAGAACATACCTGAACATTCTGGAATGTTGTAGGATAATCTAGAATGTTCCGCAAAAATCTGGAATGTTCCGGGATGTTTTCGAACGTTCCAGACTATTCTTGAACATTCTAGAACGTACCGGAACATTCTGGAATCTGGAATGTTGTGGAACGATCTCGAATGTAGGTACCACAATGGATTGGAATGTTCCGGAATGTTCCAGAACGTTCCAGACTATTCTCAACAATTTCAGAACATTCTGGAATGTTGAAGAATGATCTAGAATGTTCCACAATGATCTGGGATGTTTCAGGATGTTTCCGAACGCTCCAGACTATTCTTGATCATTCTGAAACATAATGGAACATTCTGGGATGTTTCCGAACGTTCCAGACTACTCCCGAACATACCGGAACATTCTGGAATGTTGTGAAATGATCACAAATGCTCTACAATGATCTGGAATGTTCCGGGATGTTTTTGAACGTTCTAGATGATCCCGACCATTTCAGAACATACCAAAACATTTTGGACTCTTGTTAGAATGATTTTGAATGCTCTACAATATTCTGGGATATTTCGGGATGTTTAGGAACATTCCAGACTATTCTTGATCATTCCAGAACATACCGGAACATTCTGGAATGTTGTAGAATAATCTAGAATGTTCCGCAAAGATCTGGGATGTTCCGGGATGTTTTCGAACGTTCCAGACTCTTCTCGAACATTCTAGAACGTACCGGAACATTCTGGAATCTGAAATGTTGTGGAACGATCTCGGAGGTAGGTACCACAATGGATTGGAATGTTTCGGAATGTTCCAGAACGTTCCAGACTATTTCTGACAATTCCAGAACATTCTGGAATGTTATAGAATGATCTCGAATGTTCCACAATGATTTGGAATGTTCCAGGATGTTTCCGAACGTTCCAGACTATTTTCGATCATTCTGAAACATAATGGAACATTCTGGGATGTTTCTGAACGTTCCAGACTACTCCCGAACACACCGGAACATTCTGGAATGTTGTGAAATGATCACAAATGCTCTACAATGATCTGGAATGTTCCGGGATGTTTTTGAACGTTCTAGATGATCCTGACCATTTTAGAACATACCAAAACATTTTGGACTCTTATAGAATGATTTTGAATGCTCTACAATGATCTGGAATATTTCGGGATGTTTCCGAACATTCCAGACTATTCTCGACCATTCCAGAACTTACCGAAACACTCTGGAATGTTGTAGAATAATCTAGAATGTTCCGCAATGATCTGGAATGTTCCGGGATGTTTTCGAACGTTCCAGACTATTCTCGAACATTCTAGAACGTACCGGAACATTCTGGAATCTGAAATGTTGTGGAACGATATCGGATGTAGGTACCACAATGGATTGGAATGTTTCGGAACGTTCCAGAACGTTCCAGACTATTCTCGAAAATTCCAGAACATTCTGGAATGTTAAAGAATGATCTTGAATGTTCCACAATGATCTGGAATGTTCCAGGATGTTTCCGCACGTTCCAGTTTATTTTCGATCATTCTGGAACATAATGGAACATTCTGGGATGTTTTCGAACGTTCCAGACTACTCCCGAACACACCGGAACATTCTGGAATGTTGTGAAATGATCACGAATGCTCTACAATAATCTGGAATGTTTCGGGATGTTTTTGAACGTTCTAGATGATCCCCACCATTTCAGAACATACCAAAACATTTTGGACTCTTATAGAATGATTGTGAATGCTCTACAATGATCTGGAATATTTCGGGATGTTTCCGAACATTCCAGACTATTCCCGACCATTCCAGAACATACCTGAACATTCTGGAATGTTGTAGAATAATCTAGATTGTTCCGCAATGATCTGGAATGTTCCGGGATGTTTTCGAACGTTCCAGACTATTCTCGAACATTCTAGAACGTACCGGAACATTCTGGAATCTGAAATGTTGTGGAACGATCTCGAATGTAGGTACCACAATCGATTGGAATGTTTTGGAATGTTTCAGAACGTTCCAGACAATCCCAGAACATTCTGGAATGTTGTGGAATAATCACGCGATGTTTCCGAACATCCCAAACTATTCCCGACCATTCCCGAACATACCGGAACATTTTGGAATGTTGTAGAATGATCTCGAATGTTCCACAATGATTTGGAATGTTGCAGGATGTTTCCGACCGTCCCAGACTATTCCCGAACATTTTACAACACACCGTAACATTTTTGAATGTTATGGAATGATCTCTAATGTTCCACAATGATCTGGGATGTTCCGGGATGTTTCCGAACGTTCCAGGTTATTCCAGGATATTGTAGAGCATACCGGAACATTCTGGAATGTTGTTGATTGATCTCGAATACTTTCGGATGTTCTGGACTGTTCTAGACATTCTAGAGGGCGAAAGTTCTAGCCCTTTTATTTTTAAAAAAACCCGCCCTTCGAATAAAACCAAGAACTTTCTTCATGGGTGGGGCATAGATGGCTACCACACCATATAACTTCTTTGATCCTACTGGGACTCGTTTCTGAGCTCCGGCACGCACCTCTGTACACTTTCTTTTATTATTCGAACGTTGAAGACTATTTCCGAACATTCCAGAACATACCGAAACATTCTGGATTGTTGTTGAATGATCTCGAATACTCTCGAAAGTTCTGGACTGTTCTAGACATTCCTAGAGAGCTAAAAATTCTCAGCCCTTATATCTTCAAAAGCACGCCCTTTAGGTAAAAACGGAAACCTTCTTCATCGATGGGGGATATAGGGCTACCATACCATATAACTCCCTTGATCGTAGCGGTACTCGTTTCTGAGTTTTAGCGGTACAAAGATTTGGCATTTACTTTTATTATATATATTGATGAAAAATGAATATTAAAAATGCAGTTTATGCAACGAAAGGAAAATACTTTCTTCAACGAAAATAACAAAACAAAATTACTACACAGGGTGTTCAATGACTTCATTGACCGGACGAGTCATTATTGTGCCGCCAGCGGAGCGGATTTCCACTACGCGCAACACCCCGTCAACCCCCGGAAACACCCGTATCACTCTTTCCATAGGCCACGACAAAGGAGAGGAGGAAGGTTGATGGATAAGAACGACGTCTCCTTCAACAAGTGGAGGACTAGGGGTTGTCCATTTGGACCGTTAAATCAAGGTCTGCACTACTTCGGTGGACCAAATCTTCCAAAATCTTCAAGTAGCGTGAGATACCAATTGCCAACGATCAAGTCGGTTGACCGGTTGATCCGAGAGATCTTCGACGGAGGACAGTGAACAACTGCCGACTAAAAAATGTCCAGAGGTCAAATAGTCAAAACCATCATCAGGAAGACCAGAGGTGGGCCCCAAGGGCCTAGATTTTGAGATGGATTCGATTCGACAGGTCAAAGTCAACAATTCTTCCCAGGTAAAGTGCTGATCTCCTATCACACGTTCGAGAAGGTGTTTGAAGGATTTCACCCCTGCCTCCCAGAGTCCACCAAAGTTGGGAACATAGGGAGGATTGAAATGCCACTGAAGTTAAATTTCAATACTGATACAATCAGTTGCCCACAAGAGATCCAAAAAGACATCTGGAGCTTTCTCAAGTATACAACCAAACCGACCATGAAACTATCCAACTAAAGGTATTCATGACACCAGGCTACGTAGACGGAGGTGAGAAGGGTATTGCCGGTCCCTTCTCTTCGACCCTCGAGCTGTTCGCAACCGTTATTATCGCAATTGGCAATAATAATCGCAAATAATGCCGCAAGTTATTGTTTACACTTGCGGCTACCCTTGGAATCGAAAGACATGCCAATCGAAGTTTTGGGCACGGCACCAGGTGTGGCAAATTACGTTTGTGTTTCTCTCTGCCGTACTTACTCCTGTTCCGAACTGGGAAAGCTCAAGGAAAATCAATGCCACCACTAGGCGCACAGTGTATTGTATGGCACTCGCTGATTTTCATTTTGCTCCTTTTAACTCACTCGCGGTTAGCTACACGGTAATTATATTTCGTCTGAAACTCGAGCTTTTACGTAAATTCGCAGGCTTCCATGCGAATGCGGTTACCGGCTTCTTATTCGCTGATTGATGGATGTTCAAAAAAAAAAACGCGCAAGATAGGAAAGTTTTTGGCTTCGCAGAGAAGGAAAGAGAGCGAGATGAAGAAGTCGTTAAAACTGAGTGGATCAGGATTTTTTCTTCGTTCGTATATATATCCCCGTCCTCAATTTACGCGAGTTCGGAATAAATTAACCTCAGCAGAGATCGCGTGTGCGAGCAGGCAAGAAGCCGGGGCCTGGCGCGGAGAGAAAAAGATTCGTCATCGGAAAAAGGACGAGAGGAAATTTAGGAGGTGCATGCGGCAGGGGTCTGCCGCTAGCAGTAGAGCAGAAATAAATTTCCCAGGACCACTTCCGTTTTGTCCTTTCGTTGTAAATCTCCATTGATGACCGCGCAAAAAGCGCTGACGTAACTAAATTTTCCGGAGACGAAAATCGGGATGAGTCTCAAGATTTCTCGTAATGTACCGGGTGGAGTGGCGGTAAATGCTAGAGCAATTCGATATTATGGACTCGCCCCATGCAATTGTATGAACCTCCTATCAAATTTCCGAAAGCTGTCCAAAACCAGTTCGCTTGAGTTGATATTGGATGCATGGCCACAATTTATGAAGTTTTGGCTCCACCCTGTATAATAATTCCTCCGGTAGCATCTCAATCGAATGCAGAATACGCGATTCAGTAGCAAACGATACCAAAATTGGCTAGTCGCAGATGGTAATTTGCTCGGCATCAAGATGCTAGCTAGCCCCTGTTTTGGATCCAGCCCTAGTATCACGTAGTATCTAGTATATTATATGTTTATATTTGATATATTTCTATTT
Organism: Anaspis maculata; assembly: GCA_949128115.1. Taxonomy (NCBI): domain Eukaryota; kingdom Metazoa; phylum Arthropoda; class Insecta; order Coleoptera; family Scraptiidae; genus Anaspis; species Anaspis maculata. Next base: position 73,083,315 of record OX421966.1, read on the forward strand.
ATTTGTTCATTTACTAAACATTGACGATGCTCATTTCCAACCCATTGAACTGTTCCCCTCATCTAGACCCTTGGCTATGATTGTCATTACCCCCCTCCCCCTCTACCTTGGACCTCTCACCTACGTTTCGGTTTACTCAGGTTCTAGCCTAGACGAGAACGGAACTTTGGGGATGAAAATTGTATTGAAAGTTGAACAGAAACACAAATTGACAGCAAACAAAATAACTTTTTTCTATTGAAATCATCAGCAAAATTTGAATAAATCAGATTATTTTAGTAGAACACCTCACACAGGATTGACAGACTCGCAAAATGGCACACAATAGACAAAATGAACAAAAACAATTGAAAACACACCATAAAATGTCATACTGTCAGTCAAAGAGAAAGAGAAGAGACGAAATCCGAAAAGGGCACTCAGTGGAAGAACCCAGTCAAACAAACTCCTGAGTCAAGCCCAAAGAAGAAAAATCTCACATATGTGACAAATGAATAACAAAAACTCACTGATAAACTCCGGTATTCAGTGTAAGTGAAATTAGTAAAACAAAATCGCAGAAACATCAGTAAACAAATGTAAAAGACATCAGTAGACAAGGACCTACAGTGAATATCTGACAAACATAGCAGCGAGCATGAAAACATGACATAAAAATATGAGAGTCATAAAAGACGGCGGACAATGACATGTACATGAAAATCAAATCATGACACAAACAAAAATAGGACATACAAAAAGTACAGTCAAGTAAGTACATGACAATCAAATTACACACAAAATAAATTAAGATGGTCATGAAGATGTGTGTTCCTTGAGAGAGCAGTGCAATCCAAACACGAGTATGACATCATCCATGGGGAAAACGCGTAGGTACCTAGTACCTATCACCGCGTCCAGCATCAACAGGGCCGTTGGGCGTCCTCGAAAGTCAGTAAAATACACGAGGCGCGTAGGGTGCCTCCATCCTCGTTTCAAACTGGGCTGTAAAAACCGCGAAAACCCTCTTTCGGTCCTCTTCTTTGTTCTGAATTCCCGGAAACAAATAAAATTGACGCCCGAACAGAAAAATGCGCTTTTGGAAATAAAAATTAAGCCATCAAAAAACGAATGCAGTCACACCAGAAGCGTTGGAAAACTATGTTGGTGAATAAAGGAGAAATTACTCACCTCTGAAGGTCCATCTTGACGTACGTCGTCGACACATCTACCTTCGACAAAGCACGACACAAGAATCCCCTTTTGACCCGCGAGAACCCGAATTTCTGCCGCGTTTACATTCAGTCAGTTCCTAATATAGGAATGTTTTACTCGCGTCAAAGTATTAGAGTGAGTTTTTAAAAAGTCGCTGAAAATGCGCTCCATCACAGTACCCTCCTTGAAGAAGCGGCAGATAAGAAGAAGATGAAAAGGGAGGTTCTTTATAAAATTCCAACACTTTCGAGAAGGTTTCAAGCTACGTCATGTGACAAGGAAGAGCTTCAGTAAAAAAAAAACTTCGCGACCCTCCTCCAAACTCGGTCTAGTCCAACTATGGACGTTCAGTTTCAATCCAGAACAAACAGTTAGTCTTATCTCACGACAAACCTGGACTCCTTTTCCATGGAAATGGCTCTTCCGAACTTTCTTCCATTTGTTTTGCTAAAACAAACAGTGGTATCTCATAACAATCACAACAAACCTCGACTTTTTTTCGCTTGAAGTCCGTGTTGGACCATTCTCTTAGTCGATTGGCCAAAACAAACAGTTAGTTTTATCTCATAACAAACCTCGACGCCTTTTTTTCTCGTGGGTTTTTTTTTCGGCAAGTTGAATTCCTTTACAGCACACCAGACACTCTTCGGCAAGGCCCTTCCTATGGTGACAAAAATTTGTTTGTCTTGGGTGGAGCAGATATCGATTAGTTTCCGTTTCTTGGGGACTGACATGATCTCACTTTTGTCATCTGTTTGTCACCTTTGTCATCTTGAGTTGGGTCTCATGAAAACAAAACATCTATCAGCAGTAACGTGTGACAACCAACAAGCAGGAGCTCAACATTCATTCAACATTCTCATCTTTCCAGTCATCATCCTAACCTCATCCCACAACGCTCTCGTCTTTGAGTAACCTTATCCTCATCCCACAACGTTCTCGTGTTTGAGTATCCTGGTCACGGCACCACTTGAACTGTTCCCCTCATCTCGACTCTTGGCCATGATTGTCATTACCCCAATCCCCCTCTACTTTGGACCTCTCACCAACGTTTTACTTACGTTGTCGGTTCACTCAGGTTCTACTCTGACGAGAAAATCAGTAAAATACACGAGACGCGTAGGGTGCCTCCATCCTTGCTTCAAACCAGGCTGTAAAAACCGCGAAAACCCCCTTTCGGTCTTCTTCTTTGTTCTAAATTCCCGGAAACAAATAAAATTGACGCCCGAACAGGAAGATGCGCTTCCGGAAATGAAAATTGAACCATCAAAAAACGAATGCAGTCACATCAGAAGCGTTGGAAAATTATTTTGGTGAATAAAGGAAAAATTACCCACCTCTGGAAGCCAATCTTGACGGACGTCGTCGGCACATCTAGCTTCGACAAAGCACGATACAAGAATCTCTTTTTGACCCGCGAGAACTCGAATTCCTGCTGCGTTTACATCCAGTCATTTCCTAGTATAGGAATGTTTTACTCGCGTCGAAGTATTAGAGTAAGTTTTTGAAAAGTCGCTAAAAATGCGTTCCATCACACCATGGTTGCAATATTTCAGTTATATGTTTTGTAATAATCATAAATAGCTAATAAAGAATCTGAATTTGAATCACTCAAACCGAAGGCAGGATCGAAAAAGTACAAACAGCTTTCTGTATCACTTTCCAATCCCTCCTCAATCATATTGACGTCGAAACTCGCTGTGACATCCTTCACATCACTGTTTCAGCTATCAAGGAGATATAAAGTTGTCAGCATGACGACTGACACTTCATTGAGGCCAGTTTGTTCTTTTTTTTTAACTTCAGGATTTCACACATTCTATAAATAGGACTTTGCTCCTGTTGAATGTGCTTCAAATAATAAATAAATAAATAAATATTGTGTCAATCAAGAGTCGTAAGTTGCAAAATATATCGAATTGTCTGAAAAATGTCAAAATGTGTTCTGAAACTCCCAAACTCACTTAACAGCCCACGAAATCATTTTCGCAACTCAATTTTACAACTGGCAATTTCTAAAATACTGAACAGTTCCATATTTTGTCTTGAGACTTTGCAACTCCCGAAACACACTTCAGAATCATAAGTAAAGAGTCGATAGTTGATGGAACGTGTTTCAAGGATCAATCTTGAAGATGTCTTGTGTGTTCCGATGATTGTTTCGGGAGTTGCAAAGTAAATTTGAGAGTTTCAAGACAGATAGTCAAGGTTTTCGGTTGCGAAGTTGGTGATGGTGGCAGTTGTAAGCGCCCAAGTGAGTTCTGAAGATGTTTCGGAATTGGTTCAGGTCCAGAAAAAATAATGCAGTTGATCATGTCGAGCATAATACAATTCACCTGAATTTACAGATAATGTTGATATTAAGATTGACATTATTTTGTTTTCTTCAAAAGCTAAGCATTCTTAGTTTTCTTCAAATTGTTTGGGAGATGTTTCAAAATTGACTTTGAAATGTCTATCGCATACAAAAAACTTGAAACAAGCAAAATATCTCACAAATTGGCAAATAATTCGCAAATAGGCATCATACTTCAATTGAGAAACATCGCAAATAACCCTCAAATTATCATCTTGTCCAGTCGATTGATTGAAAATCTCATTGATGGCAAAAAATTGATAGTTCAACTGGTTTTCGGCAAAGTTCAGCATGATAAATATCGCACTTCTGACACCAATATTAGCAACGGATCTTGGCTAATTGAAATTTAGTTAGTATCTGCTTTGATCGTGAACACTCGTACCTGGTTTACTGCCTAATTGACGACGCAAAAGCTTCAAAATTCAACTGAAATATTGAACGGAGCACAAAAAACTGACGTGGCCACTTACACTGGCGTTCATTGAAATGGAAGAAAATATTTGTGCGTGATGTGCCGTTGACGGCGGGCGTAGCGGACGCGTCAACATCCCGAAACCACTCCATTAAATTCGCTAATTCGATTACGGCACGGCGCACACCTGGACAAATTGGGACCCGGGCTGGAATCGAACGTTTCCCTGCAAATATCCGTGTTGTGCGCCCTCCCTCCTTCCACGTCACAAACATCCAAAGATATTTGTTGAAAAACCTACGGTCGAAGTTCCGAGCTTTGCATTGTTCTCTGCGAGCTTCCATACTTTGGTCACATTTACAACAGCCAGGTATGAATGAACATTCTACGAACGTTTTCTTGTGTCTTGGTCTTGGTCCGTGAAATCAAACTCAGCATATGGCAAGTGGACGTCTTGTATACAGTTAGTAAGTGAGCCTTTTACGTGTTTGTTTTTGAGAAAACCTTTTTAAAAAATATTAACTTTATTAAACTGTGAAATAATTTAATTCGTACAAGTTTTAGAACGTAATAACGGATCGACAATTTATGCGTGCGACGTGCACTCGGTCATGATACAGAAAATTGTGTTCGCTAACTGCATGAAGTCGTATATATGAACAGCAGGGTGCTAAGTAAGCAAAACTAATCTTATTCATGACGGGGTCGTAACACCTCCCCCTTTTAGATAGAATTTTATAAAATTAACTGAAAATAAAAATAGAGGTAAATTTTTTAAAATTCTAAAAATATAAAATTATTGACATAAAAGGTAAGTAAGCTAAAAACTGAAATAACAAAATCGTTAAGTACTAAAGACTTAAAATTAAAAAATTACAAATCAAAAGAAAGTGTCTTTTAGGGTCACGAGCACTTTTCACTTCGTATAAGCTCTGCTTTTAAACACTTCGCGCACTGCAAAGTTTGTTCACAAGGCTTTTCTTTGCTGCCTCGTATTTCTTGAGACGGCTGCTGCTTCCAGAGGCGTCTCTTCAGTTTGTAGTTCGAGTGTCGGTTGCAACTCGATGTTCCACTGGTGAATAGGTGTTATACGGTGTGGTTTTGGATTAATATTGCAAAAGTTATAGATTTTTGCACAGCAACCCCTGTCGTCAGGTCTGGGGTTGTTAGAAGGTGAACTTTTCATGTAGCCAATGAAGTGGCGGCAACAGCCACATTTACAGCAGATGACTGTTACAATTATTATAACAAAGATGGTCAGGGTCCAGATGGTGGATGCGCTGAGGTACTTTGTTGCGAAGGGCTCTTGATTTAACGTTTTGAGTTCTTCTTCAAGCTCGCCAAGTTTGTGAGCGGCGACATTTAAGTCGTCCAAGTTGAACTGGTTGATTTTAAGTGGTTTTAAATGGAACTCTTCTTTTGATGTTTGTTCCTCGCAGCATTCGAATGGAATTTGAGGGATGAAGTTCTCTTCTGTATAGTTGGAAGTTTGTTCTTGTTTAGCATATAGTTGATAAATGCCAGTATATGCATTACACCGTTTTTGTAACGTGATGAGTTTGTTGCCCTCCAGAAGTTTGGTGGTTGTACCTTGATTAGGGCAGGTGTAGGTAATTGCCAACTTTGATGGTAGGACTAGTAACCATTGGTTCTTGCCGATGTACTGAATATTATGGTTGATTACATTCATAATTAGTGGCTTGCATTTGTCGGAATTTTGAAGTGTCGTGATGAGGATGACCTCACATGGTCCTTGGGTCGAGTCAAGAGGAATTAAATCTTGACACATGGCGGTTCTGTCGTCCATTTCTTGGCAAGTGTCGAGGTCATGGATCTTGATGTAAGTTCTCTTATCTTTTGATAATGCTATCATCTTTGATTCGGGGATGATAGTATGGAAAAGGTTTGTAGAAGGATCTTTGGTTGGTACAGAGTAGAGATGGTAAAGGTCGAAGGTGTCCTGATTTATTAAAGGTATTATTATTACAAATATTAACCTGTTTTTTGTCTGAAATGCTTGAAGTTTAAAAAGATTTAATAACTGGGGAAGATTTTCCAAAGTGGGTTTGAATGGTAGGTTATTTCGCGTTAGATGTCTATTGATGTCTATCAATTCGCTGAGTAAATTTCTAGGTTTAATTATCGATGGGTGGATTACTTTTGATTTCGCAAAGGTTAAACTATTGACTATATCAGTAAGTTCTTCTGAAATTAAATGTGAATGATTCTAGAAGTTGTTCACAATTATTCATCCATTTTAATTGATGCTCAAAATATTTTTGACTCTCAAAAAAGGTTTTAATTTTGTTTTCTATTACTTTCATATCTTCGTTGAATGTTTGTTCGTCAATTTGTAATTTTCTAATCGTTTCGTTAAAATTTCGAATGGTACTTGTTGTGACTTTAATTTGGTCTTTAATTAAGTTTTGAATTTCTGAATCGTCTCTTTCTAATTTGTCTATACATTTGCTAAAATATTCTCCGTCGGAGGCATCTAGATTTTCTGTTATAAATTTCCATACGGTTCCAACACCGTTTGCAAGTCCTCGTCTTACTCGGATTGTTTCGAATTTAATTTCTGTTAACATATTATCGATTTTATTTGAAATCGCTTTTAGAATATCAAGATGGGGTTTTATCGTAAGGGAAAAAGTTCGAAATCTTACATTTTCATCGTGTTCATCTTTCAAAAGTACAGTTGTTAGGGTATTTAAAATTTGCTAATTATGTTCGTACGTTTCTTGTAAGTGATTAATGTCTTTATACACTACTAGTTTCCAAATATCCGAAGTTATTTTTATTTCTCTTTTTTTTTCGTAAAATAGTCCTATGGTATTGTTTAGGTCTTTGATTTGGATATTGGAATAAGAAAAATTAATAAGGAATAGGAAAATAAAGATTTTAGATGGAGTCTTGTCCATGATTGATCTGTAACAATTATTTGTTCACAGATGACTAGATAAAACAATAAAGTTCTTAATTATGAAATTAGCTGATACGATAAACCAACCTAGGAATTATCGCTAACATTACTAAATTCGTACTATAATTGAATTTTCGGTAAAGCCGAAGGATTTTACAGTCTGAATCTTAAGATGTTATTCAGATGACAGGGACAATTTGGTGACTTCCAAAATTGTATATCAGGGCAAATCTGAATTTGACCGCAATAAAAAATTAAAATGTTTTCCGTGAGGCGGGGGTTTGGCGGTTAATAAACCCAGCAGTTTTACAGGGAATAGAATTATGTGTATATAATCATAATTATGGGGAAAAAGGTGTTCTTTGAACATAATGGTTGACGTCTGCCAAACGTCGTCAGAGTTTTTCAAAATTTCTTGTATTAAGTCCTATTTAGTCGCCTTTTACGACACGCATTTGGATTTACGTCTGCTTTATTCTTAAAGGTCCCAAAACAGCAGGGATTATTTGTTAAATACCTAGTCTGAGGTATTTGGGTCTTGGTCTTCGTCTGATTCTATATTTGACGGTTTTATCCGGTCAAAGTTGACAGTCATATATTTATTATTGGAAGTTAGTAGCTCTACGCAATTCGGAGGTAAGAGTCTGGTTATTTTGTAGGGACCAAGATATGTGGGGGACAATTTGGATTGTCTTGATGGTTTTCTTAAAAACACTGATTGACCAAGTTTGTACTGAGGTCTATTTTCTCTTACATGTTTGTCAAAACGTTCCTTTGATTTTTGTTTGGAACTATCGATATTGGAAATGACTTTTTTGTTAACATATTGTGCGTAATTTCTCATGAGTCTCTGGTAATCATCTTGAAGTTCTGCTTCATTGGTAAAAATATTATCTCTAGATGGATCAATATGTCCAAAAACAATTTCCTGAGGGGTGAATTTGGTTGAAGCTGACTTGCTAAGGTTATATGTTTTTATAGCGAAAGGTAGTGCGTCAACTACAGGTTTATGAGGATAATCGATGTGGAAACTTCTAATAGAATCCATCAATGTGGCGTGAAAACGTTCCACTTGCCCATTAGATTGGGGATGATCAGTGGGACTGACAGTTAGTCTAATGTCGTACAATTCGATTAGATTTTTGAACGATTGGTTCATAAATTCGCTTCCGGCATCTACATGAATTCGTTGTGGTACAGGGTAGTGTTGGAAGTACAATAATAATTTATCAGTAACGCTTCTTGCTTGTTTGTTAGGAATTGGATAAGCCTGTGCATATTTTGAAAAGTTATCAACAATTGTCAGAAGATGTAACTGGGGATGTACGTCTAGTGTGTCCATGTTTATGTGTTGAAATGGTCGTTTTGGTGTTTTTGTAATTACGAGAGGAAAATCTGTGTTTTGCCTATTAATCTTCGATTGATTACAAGTCTGACACCGTTTTACAAATTCTTCTATATCTGTTTTCATATTGGGCCATAAATGTTGTTCACGTATTCTTCGAAATGTTTCATTGATACCTTTATGTGAATTATTCTTTGAGGAATGCCATTTCGACATTATTTCATTCTTTTCTTCAGGCGTTAGGTCTTTTTGCAATTTGATTATATCATGGCAAATATGGAATTTGAAAGTATCAACGTTGAATAAATGACTCAAAATTCTTTTCAATGGTAGGTGATTGACCTTGTTCAAATGATATTCTTTAGGTTCTAAATTTTCTTTGATCTCGTAGAGAAGTCTGAATAAATCTTTTTGAGAAAGTCTTGATAAATTGTCTACGGGCAATTTGATGAAATAGTATTTTCGATTAGTGACCTTTAAGCTGTTTTGGATAGTCAATGTTTCAGTTAGATTCAAATTTCTTTCTGTAGTACATGTATCTGCGACATAGGTTGCAATATGGGGTGTATCCTCATTTTCATTATTGGGAATGAATGCTACTATATTTTTGTGGTAAGCAAGTGTCACATAGTCGTTTGTCTCTTTTATTAAATCAAAATTTATTCAAGGTTGTTCGTTAATAAATCTGTCATATTCGATTTCGAATTCGTAGTCTGGATTTGCATCAAAATCAATTAAGTCTGGTGTCTTGTTACGATTGATTATTGACTCGTCTTCTTCATCTGAAGATGAAGATGGATTTGCTGTGATTGGATTTATTCTGATACGCGAAAGTGCATCAGCATTTTTATTTAATTTCCCAGCTTTGTGAATGATCTCATATGTATACTCCTCTAATTCCAGGCGCCATCTTGAAAGGCGTGAACCTGGGTCTTTGATGGAAAGGAGCCACAAAAGGGGCTTATGGTCAGTGACAATTTTGAAACTACGACCGAAAAGATAAGGTCTGAAGTGTTTACAACTCCAAACGATTGACAATAATTCTTTTTCAATTGTCGAATATCTGGTTTCAGCTGGATTCAATGTTCTAGATGCGTATGCGATTGGAAGATCTTTACCTATTTCGCCTTGCGAGAGCACTGAGCCGATTGCGAAATCACTAGCGTCCGTGGTGAGGATAAACTCCTTTTCAAAATTTGGATATTGTAAAATAGGAGTTGAAGTTAGTAAATGTTTTAATTGACTGAATGCCGACTGGCATGTTTCATTAAACTCGAATGACTCGTTCTTTTTCAAGAGTTTGGTTAAAGGTTTGGTGACCTTTGAATAGTCCTTTATAAAACGTCTGTAGTACCCCGTAAAGCCTAAAAATGACTGGATGTCTTTTACACTTCTTGGTTGTGGAAAATTTAGGACAGCTTTGATTTTCTCGGGATTTGGTTTGAGACCTTCGTCTGTCACAATGTGTCCTAAGTACGCAACTTCTCGTCTCAAGAATTCACATTTGTCGGGCTGTATCTTGAAGTTGTACTTCCGCAAACGTTCAAATACTTTTGAAACGTTTTGTATATGAGTTTCTGATGTTTCAGAGTGGATTATTATATCATCCATATATACCATGCAAAGCTCATCTTGCAGTCCGACCATTATATTGTCCATCACACGCTGGAACGTACTTGGGGCGTTTCGAAGCCCGAAAGGCATGCGCAAGAACTCAAAATGGCCGTTTTCAACTGAAAAGGCGGTTTTGGGGATGTCTGCTTTGTTAACTTCAATTTGGTGGAACCCTGAAGCAAGGTCGAGGGTTGTGAAATACTTGGATTTACCGAGTTGATCTAGAACGTTCTCTATGTTTGGCAAAGGATATTTGTCACCAACAGTGACATCATTAAGTTTCCGAAAATCTATCACGACCCTCCACTTCTGTTTTCCAGAAGCATCTAATTTTTTCGGAACAATCCAGACCGGGCTACTCCAAGGGCTCACCGAAGGTTGAATAATATTTTGCTGAAGCATCTGATTCAGTTGACTTTTGACTTCTTCTTTATGTATTTGAGGGTACCGATATGTTTTGGTAAACGATGGCTTAGCCTCGTTTGTATTGATTTCATGTTTGATCTGATTAGTAAAGGATAGTTTATCACCTTCTAGGTGAAAAATGTCTTTGAAATTGAAACACAAGTCTTCGATGCTCTCTTTTTCTTCTAAATTAAGATGATCGAGCCTTAATTGGTTTAAAATATTTTGTTCTCGATCGATATTATTTAAGTGATTAGTAGTGACGTTGTAGTTATTCACGTTAAAGATTTCGAAAGGTTCAAGAATTATTTCAGGAAGTTCAACTTCCCTGGTTTTATTGCTTGAGTTCAACATTGTAGTAATAATTTGGTTATCATTTATCTTTACGATGGAATTAGGAATCTTTACTCCATTGATCTCTAGTTCAGGACATATAAAGTTGAATCAGCATTATTGTTTGAGAATGAATTTATTTTTACTGGTAGTTGAACTACCTCGATCGTTCTAGGCGATATATGAAAAATTTTCTTCAAAGTAGTATTTGGTTCTTCGAACTCATAGATTAAATTTTAATCCGACTATTATTAAAAATTCCTTTTATCATAGAAAGAACGTGCTTCCAGTTTAAGTTATCAAGACCGCATCCGAGCTTTGGCAGTGCTAATTCAGCGATTTGATTTTCTTCGCATATAACCCGCAAGTTCATTAATGCTGTGTTGATAGAATCGTACGTGGGTTTATCTTGAAAGCGTTCCTTCGTGATAAGGTGAAAAATTTCTCGCGTTTCATTTACGCTCGGGAAAAAGGAATAAGCAACTTGTCCTACTATCTTTTGCTGAGCTAGCAACTCGTCGGTATTGTGTGGATATTTTATTGCAATTTTTCTTGCTAAACCTTGGCTCATTTTAAAATCTTGAGACACTGCGTGCCCAATTGGAATGTTATTGGGTGCATCTAAAATGTCACCTCTTATGAATTCGATTGAAAAATTATTAGAAAATCCATTTATTGGATTATTATTAGAGAGACTCACGGCGGAGCTCGAAGAATTCCCGAAGGAAGTATTCAAATGATTCTTATCTGAATCGACCCTAAGGCTATTATTTGCCTCGGAAATATTTATTCTTTGATTCTCTACTTTGAGAGAAGTATTTTTATCAGAAGATCCATTTATAGGATTATTATTAGAGAGACTCACGGCGGAGCTCGAATGGTTCCCGAAGGAAGTATTTGATTTTTTAAATGAATTAGTATCGACTTGGATTGAACACTTTGGTTCTATTGCTTTTTTAGCAATTCTAAGATCCACAGAGGGAGTATGAAATTGTCGGTTTTCTTTGTTGATTATACGCGGTTTATGTACCGGGTTTCTTGTATTATTTTTATTAATGGATTCACAATGATTTAAAGTAGTGAGAGAAGTATCACCGTTCCTTGCATAGGAAAATAATTGAATTTCAGGATAGTCTTGAATTGAACAAAATAGTTTTCTTTTGGGAAAATCGATAACACAATTGAAATTTAAAATAAAATCCATACCCAAAATTCCGTCGAATAATCCAAAGTCGATAGGTGCAACATGCATTGTGTGCGAATTGAATTTACCGACTTGGTATTCGTAAACATGATTGGAAAGTACGGGAATATTTTCAATTCCGGTTATATGAATATCTTTGCTTTGGATTTTACTTTCGGGTGAAATAATATTTGGGTGAATCAAACTGATAGAGGCACCACTGTCTAAAAGAAGTTTAAAATTATTTTTTGTGTCTAGAATATGAAACATTTTGTGTTGGCTATCATTGGACTCTGCATTTAAAATTACATTTCGGACTCGCTCGCGTGCGTCTGGGTTACAGGAGACTGGACGTCCGAGGAATCCAGCTCCACATCTTCGTTTTTTAAATAATTTACGCGAGGAGCGGGATTGTTTGAGAAATTATTGTTTGGTCGATTTTGAAAATTACTTTGACCTGAAAAATTTCTATTTTGAGGATTTGCATTATTGTGACTCGAATTATTTATTCTTCTGAAACAATTTACTATTAAATGACCAGGTTTTTTGCAGTAATTGCAGAATTTCGCGTCTGGTCGTGGATTTGGATTACGAGCATAATTGCTCGGTCCTGCTTGAGGTGAAACATGTTGGTTATGATAATTCTGCCGTGGAAAGCTTTTAAATGTTTTCGTATTGTTTTGACTGCTGCGCGTTGATCTGAGGTATGCAATATTTTCTTCCTCAAGTATGAGTTGGGCGGCTTCGCTAATGGATAATGGTTTTTGTGCTCTTATTAATTGACCTAAGGGGTCATTTAATCCGGCTAATAAAGTTTTCAGTCCGATCTTTTTGTGTGACTCGATTAAAGTGTTTTTATGTAATGGGTCAATTTCGTCGTCGAGTCGAACACTCGACCTTAATTTTGTTAATAAATTTTCTATTTTTGTTACGAAGCTTCGCGCTGTTTCAGTCGTTTTTTGGAAAGAATTTGTGAGGTCTCTGACGAGAGCTTCGGTATCCCTACAATCGCCAAAGTGGCCTATTAAAAGGGGCCTTATTGCTTCCCAGGTTGTTAGATTCCTCGAGGATATGAAAGTTTTAGCTTTTCCAGTTAGTTTGGATTCAATTAGGAAAACAAGGACATTTTCTTGTCCTTCTTCGATGTTTTCCGTTGCAAAATTACATGCTTCTATAAAATCATTCAGTAAGGCTTGTTCGCCATCGAATGAGGAAATTAAATCTTTAAGATCTCTCAAAGAGAGTTGAATTACGTTATCACCTTCAGCCATTTCGAATTATCACAGGTAAATAATATAATATCAATACACTAAACAAGATAAAAAGGATATAAAATGGAAAGGGGAATACCCCGAAACAAACAATGATGATTATAAAAATAAGTAGACTTACTCCTTGATGGAAATCGTTGCCGTCGGAGAACTTCAGGACAGGTTCCGCTGGAGCTTCCTTGGTTTGATTACAGATGTAGGCTGCTAGGCTGAAGTGCTGGAGCACACCACTTAACACTTTTTTACGTATAAAATTTTCAAAAATTATTTGTGCCAAATGGGCCTGACATCCTACCGACTGCGCCATTTTTACGTGTTTGTTTTTGAAAAAGCCTTTTTGAAAAATATTAACTTTATTAAACTGTGAAATAATTTAATTCGTACAAGTTTTAGAACGTAATAACGGATCGACAATTTATGCGTGCGACGTGCACTCGGTCATGATACAGAAAATTGTGTTCGCTAACTGCATGAAGTCGTATATATAAACAGCAGGGTGCTAAGTAAGCAAAACTAATCTTATTCATGACGGGGTCGTAACAAGCCCTATGAACAAGGATGTAAATTGTAATTTTCCTATTTGTAAACTACATTTCACTGTGGAAAAAACCGTAAAATGACCATGACCAAGCATGTGGAATCATGCGTTATTTGTGTAATTATTCAAATTCATGTAATTTTTGTATGTTACAAAAAGGGAAATTTCAGAAACCCCTGAAAATTTTGTAGGAATATTGAAAAATTCCTAGAAATCCAAAACATATTCCAAGAAACCTGTAGGTATTATGAAAAGTCCCTATCAATTCCAGAAATCTCTTGAAGACCCTTAAGAGATCCCCAGTAATTCCATGAAGATTTTTCCAAATTTCCACCAATCTTGTAGAACCTCCAGATCTCCAAAGTGAACAGTGATAAATCACACATCATAATTCTCAAAAATCCCTAGAAATTTTTGAAAATACCGTAGAAATCTATGAGACACTAGAAATTTTACAAATCTTCACTCTAGCCCATGGATTTATTGAAATATCAAGTTAGTATAAATATAAGTTCATTTATCATACGGGTTCACAAATCCGTTTATCCATTTTGATACATTAAATTGATCACAGCTATTATTATTCATTTGTATTTGTTCCTATCAATGCCTGCTTCAGCTCTCCTCTTCTATTCAAGATCTCATTCAGCCACTCCATCTCTCTCTCTCTCTCTCTCTCTCTCTCTCTCTCTCTCTCTCTTTCTCTCTCTCTATCTCTCTCTCTCTCTCTGGCTGTTCCTTAGTCATTAGCTCTTCGTACTTTCTGTGATACCTTCATTCTTTCATTTTTTATCTTTTCTTGCTTCTCGACATCTCTGTCCCGCATCCTCAGTTCCTCCATCGGCAAGCCATCATTTTCCCCCATTCTTGCGACCTCTTCTTCTGTGTATCTGTTTCTTCTTCAGTATTTCTCTGTTTCTTTCCATGCCCTGCCTTCTGCTCTTTTGTTCCTTTCTTTCCAGCATTCTTGCAAAATTTTGCAATCTTCTCTGTCGTACATCTTCTCTTCGTATTTTACTGCTCTTCGGCCCGTTCCTATTCTGATTTTCCATCTTTTAGTTCCTTTCCCCACTTTATATCCCGGTTTTATTACATTATTACAGACTTTATAAGATTAGATTTGTAAGTCCATATAATGATGTAAGAAATGAATACAACAATTTACTTGTAGAACGTAAAAAAGAGCAATACTCGAATTCCATAGATAAGTCAGATAATAAAAACAAGGCAGTGTGGCAGGTTATTAATGACATCAGAGGAAAAACGAAAAAGAAGGAAACTCTTATGAAAGGTGACGATTTGACGATTGCCAGAGATTTCAATGCATTCTTGATAGAAGCTGCTCCTAATTTAGTCAAAAATATTGAATGTGATAGTACCTATAAGTGCAATATAAAAAGTAATATTAATTCTCTGTTTGTTAAACCTTTTGATGTTTTAGAGATTGCGGACATTATGAGAAATCTGAAAAGCAAAATGAGTAGTGGATGGGATGGAATACCGACCAGCATTTTGAAGTTCTGTGTGCTTGAATTGTGCCAGCCAATCACTTTTATTGTTATTAATTCCTTGAAGTTCGGCATCTTTCCAGACCCTTTGAAGGTAGCTGTAGTTGAACCATTGCATAAGAAGGGAGACCCAACTTTTATGGAAAATTATCGACCCATCAGTATATTGCCTTCCTATTCAAAAGTTTTTGAAGCAGCAATGAGCAGGAGGATTGTCGATTTTTTTCAGCACTATGGCCTTTTCAGCTCCTCCCAACATGGGTACTTGAAGGGTAGATCTGTTGAAACGGCAGTGCATGACTTCACACAGAAAGTTTTGTCGGGTTTTGAGACCGGTGAGTTGACACTGGGAATTTTTGTTGATCTGTCAAAAGCCTATGACTGTTTGGATTACGATCTTTTGTACACAAAACTCGAGAGATATGGTGTGAGGGGAAGGGCACTGTCGTGGATACAATCTTATCTGACAAATCGCTCACAGAGGGTGGCGCTGATAAGAGGTAACGTAACTTTCAAGTCGGAGTGTCGTGCTGTGACGATGGGCATTCCTCAGGGTGGTGTTATTGGCCCGTTACTATTTTTGATTCACATAAATGATTTGAGTTGCGGCTTGTTGAGTGGAGGTCAGAGTTTGGTAAATTATGCAGACGATACAAACGTACTGCTTAAAAGTAAATCGTTCGATGAGCTGGCAGCGCAGGCTGAGCGGCTTCTTTCAGTTATGCAAAAGTGGTTCTTCAGTAACAAACTGGTAATCAACAAAGCTAAAACTAATTGTATTTTATTCAAGACAAAAAGGTCATTTTTCGATAGTCCTAACTATATCCGTTATGCAGATGTGAAACTGTCTGGGAGTGCCGAATTTCTTGGGATGGTTTTGGACGGAAACCTGAGCTGGACGGCGCATGTTGGTAATAATTGGGTAAAGTTATCTATTCCGTCAGAATAATTAGAAATTACGTTGATCTTAAAACCTTGAGAAACGTATATTTTGCCAACTTTCAATCTCTTTTGAGATATGGAATAATTTTTTGGGGTCAGTCCACAGATGTGCAATTGATTTGTAGAGTACAGCGAATAATGTTGAGAACTATTCTAAATCTTCCACGAAGACATGATTGCACGAATCTTTTCAGAGAGAATAATATATTAACTGTCACTGGCCTTTATATATTTGAGATATTGTTGTTCATGTTCAAGAATATATCACTGTTTGCACACTTAGTACCTGTAAGAAAAAATAGAACAATTTTTTATAATTTTCCATACCATAAGTTGTCCCTATATGAGAAGAGTAGTTTTTATTCCTGTATTAGATTATTTAATAGTTTGCCAGAAGGAATCAAAGAATGTAGAAATTTGAGAAAATACAAACAACAGCTTCGTGATTATTTTGTCGATCTCGAGCCATTTACACTGCAACAGTATTATTCGACTATTGCATAAATTTTGTATATAATGATTTTAATGTTGTTTTTTTTCCGAAATATGTGACAATTTTGCCATCTATACATTGGTTTGTTTTTTATTCGTGTATATCTTTGTGAATAATAAATATCTTATCTTATCTTATCTTACCTTATCTGTTTCTTTTTCCAGTCCCAATAACCATATTAGGTATTTTTCTTGTACTCTCTGCATTTCCTCGTATTCTTTTCATCCCCAGACCTCAGCTCCAGACGTTATCACACTACCTATCAGACTGTCAAACAAAGTCCAACTTCTTCCAATGTCGTGACCGAATTTTCTTTCTCCTATCCCTCACATCTGGGCTAATAGTCTGTTCGCTTCTCTTACTGTGGCATGTGCCTTGGGGTTGTTTGTTCTGTTGAAGATGTATCCCAAGTATTTGACTTCTTTAATTTCCTCTATTTGCTCTTGTTCCCATTTCCATTCCGTTGTTTTCCTTGTTCTGCTTATTCCAAATATCATCATTTTTGTTTTGTCAACGTTGAGTTTAGTTAACCCGCCAGGCCCTCGTCCGATTTCTAGAAGCCTCTCCTCTCTTGTGTCTACATTGAAGCGTTTCAAGCTTTACCGAGCCCCTTTGTATCTTCAAGCACCGTTTGGAGCCCTATTGAGCCCCCTTGTGTCTTCAATTATCGTTTGCAGACCAGGTGACTCTCTCCTAATTTCTCGAATTCTCTGGAATCTTAGAGAGCTCTTTGTGCCTCATCAGGCTTCTCGGAGCCCTATGTGGCCCCTCTGTGTCCTTATGTTTCATTTGCAGCCCGGCTGAGCTCCTTTTTCAAATATGTTAATTTTTCAAGCTCCAGTTAGTTCCTGTAAGTCTTTATGTGTTGGTCAAAGTTCTATATGGGGCCCCCTCGTATCCTCAAGTCTCATTTGGAGCCCTAGTGGGCCCCGCCAGGCCTTCGTCCGATTTTAAGAGGCCTCTCCTATTTTGTTTTTAAATTAAAGCGTTTCAAGTCCTACTGAGCCACCGTGTGTCTTCAGTTATCGTTGGCAGACCAAGTGCCCCCTTCTGATTTCTCAAAGTTTCTGGAATCTTAGAAAACTTTTTTGTGCCTTATCAGACTTCTCAGAGCCCTATGTGGCCCCACGGTGTGAAGAATTGTCCTCGCACCTTCAATTAATTGTCCTGTCGTCGAGTTGTCTCGTCGGTGAGTTTCTGGTCGGCGAGTTGTCCTGTCGGTGAGTTGTGCTGTCGACGAGTTTTCTTGTCGATGAGTTGTCCTGTCAGCGAGTTGTCTTGTCGATGAGCTGGGTGTCGGCAAGTTATCCTGTCGATGAGTTGGGTGTCGATGAGTTGTCCGACTCCCATATTGTCAATACCTTCGAGAATGATGTTGAAATATTTAGGAATCTCTAAATGTCACTCAAAAAACTTGTTGAATTCTTCATAAATTCCCAGAAATTCCATAGAAATCTCCATAAACTCTTAAAACATCTGTTGAAATCTTGAGAAATCAGTTGACATTTTTTAGCATCCTCAAAAATTCCAATAATCCCCTTACAAATCATTCATAAATGTCTTGGAAATTTCTGAAATCCCGTAGAATCTTGCAAAAATCGATAGAGATTCTCAAAAATACTGAGTAGTTTTCAGGAATCTCAGACGATTCATTAGAGATTCCTAGAGATCCCGCAAGAATCTTCAAAAATCCCTAGAAATATTTTAGATGAAATTAAAAAAAATCCTCAAAAATCTCGTAGGAATCTCTCTCTATTCCGCCTTTCGACTGAGTTTATTTCCAAAAATTCAGGAATTTCTATAGACTTCAACGAGATTCTTTGAAGATCTCTAGAATATTTTCAGGGATTTTTTCAAGATTCTTGCGGGATCTCCAGGAATTTCCAATCATCGGAGATTTTCAACAACTACTCAGTATTTCTGAAAATATCCATTGATTTTCACAAAATTATACGAGATTCCAGAAATTTACAAGATATTTCTGAATGAACTGTAAGGACATTCTCGAGCTTTTTGGGGATACTAAAAATCTTCCATCAATTTCCTAAGGTTTTCACAGGATTTCTAGGAATTTATCGAGATTTCTATGAAATTCCCAGGGATTTATGATTTATGAAGAATTCCACGAGATTTTCGGGTAATTTTTAGGAATTTCTAAATATTTCTACATAGTTCCCAAAGGTATTGACGAGATTTTTGAGAATTTCTGTGGGAACGTCCAAGGATTTCCAAAGATGAAAGATTTGCCTTGAATTTCGGGACGTTCTAAATGTTCCAACGGAAATTTAAAGGTTGTGCAGAGATTTCTACAAGATTTCCGAAGTTTTCTCAAGATTTTAACAAGGTTTCCAAGGATTTCCGAACATTGATAAGAATTTCTATGCAGTTCTGAAATCAAAGATTTCGATAAATCTATGGGCTAGAGTGAGAATTTGTATGAAATTTCTAGTGTTTTATAGATTTCTACGTAATTTTTAAAGATTCCTAGGATTTTTTGGATTTCTTTTTTCATTCAATAATTCTATTCACTTTGGAAATTTGGAGATCCTACAAGATTCGTGGGAATTTCCAAAGATCTTTATGGAATTACTGGTGATTTCTGAAGGGTCTTCATAACATTTTTTCTGGAATTTACAGGGAATTTTAATATTTCTTGCAGGACTTCTTGAAATGTGTTTTGAATTTCTAGGAATTTCTGAATATTCCTACAAATTTTCCAAGGATTTCTAGAAATTGCTGAGACATTCGTGTTGATTTCCAAAATAACTTGGAATTTATCCAGATTTCTACGGAATGTCGAGAAATTTCCACACAATATGAAGATTTCCACAAGATTCTCAGGGATTCATGGAAAACTATAGAGAGAGAATGCTCAACATTTATATGCGATATCTAGGAATTTCGAAATATTTCCGCAAGATTTTGTGAAACTTCTAGAGATCTAGGGATTTCTTGAATCTACGTGAATTCGAGGAATTTCTTAAGATTTCTACGGAAATCCTAGGGACTCAAAAGGTCTCTACGAAATCGCTCTTGAGATTAATTGAAGATCTCTGGGGATTTGTTGTGAGAATTTCTAGGGGTTTCAGAAATTTTCACGGCGTAATTCAGAAAATTCATATGGGATTTCCAAAAATGTTCTGGCATATTCTATGAATTTTTTTAGATTTCTACGGGATTCCGAGAGTTTTTGGGAAATATTGTAGGTGTTTTTTCCATAGTTTCGACGCTATTAGCTTACGAGGCCAAAAAATATGATTGTTGGCGAAAAACGGCATAATTTCCACGGGTGGCAGTTTTTTGCATAAGAAATAATTTCAGATTTACGACTTTTTTGATTGGCCAGCAAAAGTTCCGCTGGTAGTATCGCAGAAACATCAATAACCTATTTTTATAAGCCGAAACAGCTGTTAAAAGACAACAAACACGCAAATATGAATAAATATTGCGCCTCTTAGGGCCATATAGCGGGAATCTCGCATTTTCATGGAACTAAGCTCTCCTACTACCACAACATCAGACAGTCGGACCAAACAATTGCACGGACACGTGTTTTGCCCCTACTGGGGGCTCATCAGTGCGCAGGCGTGTTTAGCTCAACCATCCGATGCTGTGGCAGTCAGAGAGCTCATGGTAATATACACCCAAGAGGACTCCTAATAAGTGAGTCCTCCAAGCGGCGCCATCTATCAAAGACATTCCGCAGATGCTATATTTCAAGGCATCAGGCATGCGAGGGAATTAACAGAGTTCCACGTGAAGCAACACCGTCGCCAAGAACATCGATGGTAGGTGTACACATGTATACTCAAGCCGAGTAGAGCAATGTTGAAAGACAACAAACACGCAAATATGAATAAATATTGCGCCTCTTAGGGCCATATAGCGGGCACCTCGCATTTTTGATGAAACAAAGCTCTCCGACTACCTCAATTGCTATTGCTATTGCTATTGCTACTATAACCTGGACCACCCTGTAGAAAGAAAAAGCAACAAGGCCTCGCAGTCAACCTTCGTAACAAAAGAAGGCGCACACGGTTCAATTCACCACATCAACCATCCTTACCGGATATGAAAACAATCATAATTGTACAGTCATCAATCAATTTCAACTTTATGCCGATGCTTGCATTTGATCTACTGAAGTATTTGCTATTGGCTCTGGCCATTATCTGCTGTTGCTGGCAAATACCAAGAAAACAGGTTTTGTGAAATACCGGTTTTGGTAAAACTGATAATTAAAATCGGCTACGGAAACCGATAAGCAATGGAAACCGATACCGAAAACCGGCTTAGGACAGCCGGCTCTGAAAGTCGGTTTTCAGCTATTATCGAAACCGTGATTTTTGGAAGCCAGTTTTCAAAGTCAGGCTTCCAGAACGATTCAGTTGCCAGTACCAGTTTAAACATGAGAAACTTCGTCTTCAAAAAAACTCATTTCATCTTTATATCAAATTGTCGGCTTGAAGTACGAAAAACTGCAATTATGGACCAAGAAAAAGTTTGTAATTATCTCGAAGTTCCGACTCTTGAGCACAAAAAACTTCGACTTTTTCTGGAATTTTGACTTTGATCACGAGATTTAGACCTAAAACACAAGAAACGGTGACTTCAATCATGGAAAGCTTCAAGTTTCATCTCGACTTCTGACTTGATCGCGAAATTGTGGCTTGGAGAAGAAAACTTTCATTTTATCTCAAAATTCCGACTTCAAACGCAGAAAGCTTTTACTTTTATTTTGAAATTTCGACTTCAAACACAAATTATTCTGTCCCTCGGAGAACAAAATTCAGATTTCAAAGACATAGCGCTACAACTTTAGAACAGAAAAGCTTTGACTGACGGTTCAAAATTTTGATTCCAAAACGCAAGAAGATTTGACCTTTGTTTTGAAATTTTGGCAATCATTCCAACGTTTCGACTTTGATAATGTGAGCTTCATTCTCAAAATTTCCAATTCCAATAATATTATCAATTTATCTTGAAATTGTGAATTGAAATGTGAAATCCAGACTTGGAACACAAAAAACTGCAACTTTTTCGGCATTAAACACGAAATTCAGACTTCAAGCACAAAAACTGCGACTTTGAGCAAAGAAAACTTCGACTTCCGTCTCCATATTCTGACTTGAACATTGAAATTTCGACTTCAAACGCAAAATAATGCAACTTTCATCCTGAAATTTCGGTTTTTGACCTAACTTTTTGTCTTAAAATCGTGGATTAAAATGTAAAATTTAGACATGAAACACGGGAAACTGCAACTCCAATGGAATAAACCTTCGACTTTGAATTCGACATGCCATTTAAACCACAAAATTTTGATTTTGAACACAAAGTTTTCCATCTCAGCATTCCGACTTCCGATTAGGAATTTGGGCTAAACACGAAAACTTCGACTTCATTTCAAAATGTCGACTTCGAACGCACGGAGCTTCGACTTTTATCTTGAAGTTTCAACTGTGAACACGGAAAACTTTGATTTTTATCATGTTGACTTTGAACATGAGACACTTTGGCTTCAAACACAAAATCCAGCCTCCAACACAAAAACTGCGACTTTGACCAAAAAAGGTTTCGATCTTTATGTCGACATTTTGACTTCAGTAACAAAATTTCCACTTCCAACACGATTGCCTTTGACTTCCGTATCGACATGTCGACTTCAAACACGAAATAAAAACTGCGACTTGAACACTGAAAACTTCGGCTTCAAATACGTAAATTGAAGTCGATCATCAAGAGATGTAAACTTTTAACACGAAAAACTTCAGGAACAAAGTTTGGACTTCAAACATGAGAAACTGCGACTTCAAATGAGGGAAGCATCTTTTCATATCTCGACATTCTGACTTCAATCACAAAATTCCGGATTCAACAAGAAAACTTTGTTTTTATTCCAAAACGTCGACTTCAAACGCAAAAAACCATAACGTCTATCTCGAAATTACGGCTTCCAATACAAAGAAACTTTAATTTAGATATCAACATGTCGACTCCAACCACAAAAACTGCGACTTTAAACAAGAAAAGCTTCGACTCTCATCTCGACATTCTGACTTCAAGCGTAATATTCCGACAAAAAAAAATTGACTTTTTGTTGGAAATTTAGACTTGACACGCTCAAAGCTCCGGCTTTTATCCAGGTTTCGACTTTCAACAAGACCTTCATCTCGAGATTGTGATTTGAGACGTGAATTCACACTTTAAATAAAATAAGTGCATTTTTTAGTTGAAGGAAAACTTCGACTTTTATTTAAATATTCTACTTCGACTACGAAATGTCGACTTGGAACAAGAGAAACTGCCATTTTGTAATAGAAAATTTTCATTCTCGTTGTTCTGATTTGAA
Source organism: Anaspis maculata (assembly GCA_949128115.1). NCBI lineage: Eukaryota > Metazoa > Arthropoda > Insecta > Coleoptera > Scraptiidae > Anaspis > Anaspis maculata. The sequence continues at coordinate 73,106,187 of OX421966.1, forward strand.
CTACAAATTTTGACTAATCACGGAAACTTAAACTCTATTTCAAAATGACGACCTGAAACGCACGAGACTCCGACTTCATCTCGGCTCTCAACACGAAAAACTGGCTCCAAATACGGGGTCCAGACTTCAAGGACAAAAACTGCGACTTTGAACAAGAAAACTTCAACTTTCATTTCGACATTCCAACTTGAACCAGGAAATTCCGACTTCAACACGAAAATTTCGACTCCAAACACAAGAAGATCCGTTTTTATCTTCAAACTTCGACTTGAACCACGGAAGGCTTCTATTTTTATCTCGACACTCCGGCTTCAACGACGAAATTTCGACCTCAAATACGGGAAACTTTGGCTTCAAATACGAAATTCAGACTTCAAACACAATGAGTACGAGTTTGATCACAAAAAGCTTCGACTCTTCTCTTGACATTCTAACTAAAACCATGACATTTTGACTTCAGCACGTAGTTTCGATTTATAGTTCAAAATTCAGACTTCAAACGCAGAAAGCTCAGGCTTTTATCTCGAGATTTCGACTTAAAATGTGAAATGCAGACACAAGAAAAACTTCTATCATTCTCGACATTTCACTTCAATTACGGAATGTTGACTTAAAACACAAAAACTGATATTTTTTCCTCCATCAGTTCTGACTTCCACTACAAATTTAGATCAAATACGGGAGCTTTTTCACAAGATATCGATCCAAACGCACAAAAGTTTGACTTTGATCTCGAAATCTCGACTTTTAACACGGGAAACTTCAGCTTTGAGCACATAATCCAGAATTAAAGCATGAAAACTGAGACTTTGAAGAAGAAAGGCTTGGACTTTTGCCCGACATTCTAACTTGAGCAATGAAGTTTCGACTTCAACACGGAAATTCCGACTTGAACGCAAAAAGATTCGACTTCCATTTTGAAATTTGGACTCCAAACACGAAAAGCTTCGATTCTCATCTAGGTTTCGGACTTCGACAAAGAAAGTTCGACCTCAACACCTCAACACCAAATTTGACTTTGAACGGGTGCTGGTAAGAGCAGTGAAAAATGAAAACTTGTGTACTGGTTGCGTCGATCACCAGTTCCGGTGAAACCGATATCAAAAACCAGGTCTGAAAACCCAATGATATAAAAAGACCACCAACTGCAAAACTGGGGGTGGTTGGTGTTTAAATAAACTAAAAAATGTAAACACAATAAAGTAGGTATGTATGATAATAAGTATAACAAGCTTATGTACCTTATGTACTGCTTGGGGGAACTATAGTAGATATGGTCGTTCAGAATAGGGGTTGCTTAAATCTAGGGTAGTAACGTCACTGCAACCACCGGCTCAGTTATTTTATATGGAGAGACAGATCCATAGGGGGAGGAGAACAGACCATCTGGGTGCATCTTTCAGGGGTTTGATCTAGGTTGGAGGTAGCGTGCATCTATTTCTGGCTTTAACTCTCTGGGTAGGCGTTTTTGTTGAGTCCGGCAGACGAGGCATTTGAATCGAGTGGAAACTTCCAGCTTAATTATCTGTCTACGTGAGGGGTGGTCAGGTGAACAAGAGATTTTCAAAAACAAACATTTTATATTTGAATAAGCAAAATTAAAAAGTACAAATATTGCATAGACTCACTATCAAAACCAGTATTGAAAGATATTCCCAAAATCAGCCATCCACGTGGCCTTAAAATATTGAATAGTGAACAAACAAACTCAGCTGACGCTGTGACGTTTGAATGACGTAATTGACATTTAGTGACAGTGCCGGTAAAGCAGAGTCTCGCACTCTAGCTCGCGCTCGAACGGGCAGAGGGCGTTACCTACAGCTTTACTTGTGACGCTACAAGTTCCATGGTCAACTAATGCAACATTCAGAATGAGACGTGAGAGCCAAAATATATTCGGACTCGCGTCTCCGCGTGATCAGACTCTACAGTCCAGCGGTTCGATTATTGAATGGTTGTGCGTCTTTCACGACAATACTGTGGAAATAATTACACAAAATTCGGGAATTTTACGGTCGTGGCAACGCCAATTTTGGCGTCAGATGCCGGGGGCCATACACGGGGCCGAATTTCAGGTAACTTTTCGGTCATTCACCGTGAATAAATTAGTAGTGTGATCTACCGCATACGCGGCCTGCACCCGAAGTGCAGCTCGATTCAGAGTTGGCTGAGAAGTCCCTTATCGCGAGTCGGTTAGTCTCATATATAGACTTCGGTAATCTCTTTGCCGCGTGGTCTAGCGGACCAATAAGAGCGGACCTTCCTTGGTGGTCGAACTTTCTTTCGCAACGCTGAAGTTTGCACGTAGCCGTTTTGTAATGTTCAGTCTGGGGTGTTTGATAAGCTCTGAGTTTTCCAAGGAACAAATTCTGCCGTCTGGTTGGTTCATTCAGTAACCTTGGGACATTGAAATAATATAATAATTTCAACAGGGAAGAAAGCTGTCGTAGTCTAGTTCCGAATCTCTCTCATAATTCGAATTCACTATAGAAAAATAGCAGTTGGGCTACAACAAGAGAAATCAAGCTTTAGCAATTATTTAAAAAAAATCCCGAGTAGGGGAAACCAAGCAAATAAGGCCCGGTTTGCTACAACGTCTCTATCAAAATTCCATATTTATTTTTGAGATCAGGATGTACGATTTGGTCAGAAATGATACCTAACATGTCAAAAAAAGTGTTAGTCAAGGTTTACCATAAGATTTGCGGAAAATCGCACCTCGGCTCCTTCGCAGCCATCTGGTACGTCACTGGTGCATGACACTCTCTGGAAACTTATCGAATTGTGTTCGTCGACCTTGAAAATATATCGTCCAGCGAAAAAAGTGTAGAAAAAGAAACGATTCCAGAGATGGTAATTTTTTGGACCTTCGACCTCTTCGGAAGCACGCCAGTCTCGGGTCCCATCGGGGCACCACTTCTCAAAAATTACCTGTAGGTACCTACTACTCACGTGCGAAAGCGTTTTGCATCGGGATGAAATGCAAGGTTGGTTCCCCTAACGTCCGTACCAAAGAGGTTTCCAGTGTACATCCATAAGGCTGCTTTGTGCTATCTGGAACAAGGATACAAGACCAATATTTTAAATTGCCGCCGATCGAACACGTCTATACACAGGAATCTATGTGAAAAGGAGGAGCACTGTAAAACAAAGGAAAAGACCCAAGAATCAATTCCGGCGTGTGTCCCACCAGTGTGTCCGAAATAAAACAATGATGAGAGAGCGCCGAGCGAGAGAGCGGCACGGCGGACGGAAAAAGGTTGAAATTCTAAAAGCAGTTCGGGACGAAACCGCCCGGACGCCGTAAAAAGTTAATTTTAGTGTTTTAGCAGCTCCTTCTTCTCGTGCCGGGCATCGTCGTCCTTGTCTCCGCGATTAAAGAGACAATAAAACTGGCGCGCGGAGGGCGGACGAATGAAAAAAAAGCTCGCCGGTGGCGCTTTCTCCGGAGGGAATCCCCCGGCAAGAGTGTGCGGAAATAAGCGTCCGTGTGGGAATTGTCCACTTACGCTCCTTGTTTCGCCCGGGCGAGAGAGGCGAGAAAAGTGCTTCAAATACTTAGCGGCGAATAAAAATTTATCATCTTCTGTTTTCATCTCGTGTACAGCGCGCGGTGCTTTAGCCGAGCTTCAACGCCGGCACCGGGACACACAGGAATGTTCCCGGCGCGATTAATCAAAAAGTGCCAATCCAAACAAGAGCTGCAACCCCAACTTTGTGAAATTAGTCATATTGTGTAACTTTCGCATGAGAAGAAGCGCATTAACCGAGCCATTATCTTTGAAGCTGTATCCGAGGCTGTAAAAGATGAAAAGACCCAAAGGTCATGCAAAGTTGACTCAACACGAACTGAAGCACTGAGGGAAACTCTTGCAGTACTTCTTCCTCTTTTCTTTTACTCTTCAATATTTCCACTTTCTGTTATCAGCCCCGAGTTATTAAGGTTTTATAAAAAGTCCTCGTACTGTGTAATGTTTGATTGGTTCCTACGGTGGGGTGCTGGCTCAAGGCGAAAGAGAAAACCAAAGTGGGTGTTTAGGAAGCTGAGAGGGTGTTGAACCTCGAGACAGGCAATCGGCAGGATTTTCACCTCCTGTAATGTGATACCGGAAATGCGAAGACAAATTTTCTCGAATCTTCGTGATTCGATTACTTAGAAAAGTATTCCGTCGGTGCGGCGATGAATGCATCCAACTCAAAGCGATAGTTGAATCCAAAAAAGCGTCAAAAAGTAGATTTTTTGATCAGTTTGTGGAATCAAGAAATTGGCAGAAGTTCAAAAAACCCTTCCAGTCCGAATGCTAGTTGAGAGTACCTTGCATATTTCGATGAGAAGATGCCACTCGGTGAAAATGTTTTTTGCATCGTACTCTTCGGATCCAGAAAGGTAGCCATCAGCGTCATCCATGCCGGCGGCGTATACAGGGTGAGACAGAAAAAAAAAGTTGAAAAATTATATTCAATTAACCGAAACATGTGGAGACGTGTTACTCACCATATACAATAACTATTTTATGCTTATGAAGTAACAGCAAACTGTTCTTAATTACCTTGAACCGTCTTTGAAATGTAGGGGAAAACCAGAAGAAAAAAAACAAGAACTTTTTTTTCCATAAATAAGTAATTCTTCAAGATATTGACACAATACTTGGTATTTCTAAGAAAAGTAATGTAAGAAATGATATGAGTTGGGTAGCCAATTTCAAAGCCAACTATTTCCGGAAATACGATTGTCAACTTTTGTTTCCTCTTGAGCACCATCTTGAATCTGCCCTGTGAGGCATCGTTGGAAAGGTGAGTGGTGAGTTGGTTTGATGAGTGGAATGGTAACATGGAATCATTGCATTGCAAAATCAACTCCCTCATCATTACTTGGTGACCTCTTCGGCGGGAAAGAATTGTCATTCACGTATTTTTTGGCTCTTCGAAGCTTCAGTGCCCATGATGGCATTTGCAACATCTGGAATGGTCAAATATGCTACGCATTATGAACCTTGATGTACTTTGAGGCAGCCTACCAAGTTTCATCATCATCAATTGAGAAGTTTGTTCTTGAAAGCTGTTTGAACAAAATAGGGTCCTTGCATGAATTTTATTTTGAGACGATTACTTCATAGAATCATTTAAAACGTTATCCACTATAATTTCCGCCCAAAAAAATTGAAAGAAAATTGGCCCATCCTTTGAATGAAGATCAAAATTTTAGTTATTTTTTTCGCGCGAAAAACGCGGTCGCTTCTACAATGACCTTGTATGGTCATGAAGACGTCAGTCCGAGAGTTCTATTTTTTGTTTGCAAGTTTCTTTTCTTTGCGAGGTTGCAGCCCTGCGCCCTAAAACCCCGCAAAAATTTAAATCTTCATTCTTCTACCCAAGGAAACTATTTTATCTATCAACTTGCTATTAAACCTAATCAGTCTCGAAAAATTCAAAATCATTGTATTTTCATTCGATATCTTTTTTACCACAGTACCTGAAGTTAATACTGTTATTTTCACTCTGACAGAAAGTTGCACCAATGATTTTTTGTAGCCCATTAAATTATGAACAATTTGATATATCAACAGCCTTCCTACAACATATGGTTCTCAAAAAAGGGCGTCTGGAAGTGAGAGCATTTTTCGTAACAGCGTCGAGATTTTATTAGAGTTTTCAGACTACAAAAAAGATGCATCAGAAATATACTCGGACTTCAATAAACCGATAGTTGTAAACAGTATTTCATCCAGTTGCGTATACTCACCCTTCCATGTATGTATATATTCGAATGTATAATGTTTGTGAAAAAAAATATGGATCTGTTTGTCGGCTCTTCTCATCGCCACAACACCCGAAAAAAGAAAAATTTATTATTTGAAATACAACTGCACTTTTTTGCAAAAGAACGTAGAACACATGACTGTAAAAATATAGAACACTGTTCCTATCGCCTTGCGCAGCCTGCCAATAAATAAAATGAAAAATGTAATACGGAATATACTGATCCAGAAAGCGTACTATACAGTAGAAGAGTTCTTTCAGGACAAAGATTTTATTTTGTGAGATATCGGGATATCCATCGCTTTTAACTTTGTATTGATATGTCTTATTTATTATTTTATCTATATCTGTATTGTTCATCTTTGTTATTTATCCAGATTCAAATTTTATTTTTGTATTTATTTTTTATCTTTACGAGTATGACACGATCGACGCCTTTTAGGCAATCATGTACAATGTACAGAAGAACAAATAAAGAAAATTGATTGATTGATTGAGTCCCCTGATAGTTTTCATAGATCCCAATTTAAAAACAACCCTGAGTGTTACAGCGTCATAGCTTTTTGTTTTATTTTGGAAGTTTCACTTATGTATTATTCTCTAGAATGAAGTAGCATACGGCCTATGGAAGTCCAGATGACACTAAAAGACCTCTATATTATTTTTTTGCGAAAGCTGAATATCAAACGAGATACAGAGCTCTTTGAAGTTTAACTTTTTTATTGGTTTTCCATTAATAATCCATAAACGGGTCGGAGTATTAGGCTGAAATTCGCCAAAGACTTGTTCAGAATGGTTCCCCACTTATTGGCATAATTCCACTTGATTCCAACCAGAAGTAAAACAAATAAAAATTAAAATGAAGAAAAATTAAAAAAATTCGAATGCCGAAAAAAATATGTAGGGGCCTATAATTTCTTACGGGCTAACTCCCATATGCGTTTGGCTACTTTATTTTGGGAAAGCCTGTACCTATAGTATATTTTATTCATATATGACGTGTGCCTGAATTTTTTTTTTCAAGTTCAGACTTCTGAACTTCAAAAAAAAATCGCCTGCGACGCTGATACCCGCTCCATTTTTTTTTCTGAAATATTCAATATCAGCACCACACGTTCAAATCCAAAGTTGCCGGCCCTGCCAATAGTTTTGAACTCCTCGTCTTTAACTACAGATTGAGAAGCTTTAATTGCGAGAACACTTACCTAGGCATCTACAGGGTGTACCATAGAAACGAACGAAGCTCTCTGAAAACGAACACATTTTTGCATGTTTTCCTGGGAAAATCTTCAAACACAAATGCGCCCAAAAACTATATGCATTTATTGAGGCATTTATTCACTGAGCTCGAATGAGTTCATCAAGGGCAGTTTCAAAGTCACCGTTCACATCTTAGATGTTAAGTGAGTTCCGAAAAATCGTTGATTTTTACTGTCAAGAGGATGTAAGAGCAAATGTGGGAGAGTTGGCACCACGGGGGGGTTGCGACAGTGACCTTCTCTTCAGCATTTTACGATAGTCAATATCAGACCCACAATCTTACGCTAAAAGAAGTCACTTGTCCAACATTTCCGTGGTATCAGACCTTCTATATTCCTCCTAATATCCCGCTACTGTAACAATCAACGATTTTGTGATACCACCATATCATCCAAGATGTGAGCTATGACTCCAAAGCTACATTCAATAATCTCATTCGAGCTCAGCAAACAAATGGATGTCGTTATTGGAAGTAACGTATATCTTCGAAGGCTTTCCCAGGTATGAATCAAGAAATGTGCTAGTTTTTAGAGACCTTCGTCCGCTTCTTTGGTATACCCTGCATATGCACTAGAAGAGGGTTGTCAAAAACTTGACTCTAAAATCTGTAGTTAAAGACGGATAGTTTGGAACTATTTGCACAAATCTAGCTTGAAGCATTCAATAGATACCTTTAGTTGAAATTTTTTTGTCGCTACGGTAACTGTAGTTTTTAGAGCAAACGGCCCGACGCCGACGCTGTGACAAGAATGCCCTTATTTCCAGACGCTCTATTCTGAAAACCATATGTTCTAGAGAGACTGTTGATAAATCAAATTGTTCACAATTTAATGATCTACAAAAAATCATTGGTGCAACTTTCTGCACTGAGAGAAAAGTTTCATTTATAGGTAATAAATACTTGTTTCGTACCAATTTAATAACAAATACTATAACAAAGTATATGTCACCATATGTCGTTTACATTAAATAATTATTTTAAAATCACTGATTCATTATAACCAAGGGGCTTATTATGCCAGTTGTTCATAAGAGTTTATAAGATTCAATAAATATATTATTCCGTATCAAATATCAGTCAAACTTTCCCACAAAATGATTTATTACATCCAAATTGCACATTTTGTTTGTGATTGAGCCGGTTTAATCACTATAAACAAATACATATTGGCGGACAATCACCTGTTCTTAACCAACAATATACCTGTGTTCACTTCACTCTGGCACCGTTTATTCCCCAATAATAACTGTGCATTATTCATAAACAATCGCTAAGTCACCCTCAATGAGTTTGATCACTAGAGTATCTTCGGATATTATTATTTATTATTGCCTATGTAATGCGTTGGTGGGGTGAGAGATTTCCACCCGGCGCCATTATTCATTCGTGCATGGTGTCATTTGTGTCGTATCATCCCATGTCATTCATTGTCCAGTATCTCGTTGAAGAGAAGCAAATTTATTTATACAGGGTGACTTAAAAATGTCGGACCATCTTGAAAGTGCGTGATGTAGAGGTGTAGTAGAGTGCTGAAAAGTTGTTGAAAAGATTCCAATGTCTTCCAGTTTTAAAGTTGTGGAGGAACAAAAGCTGGTGCTTCGATCGCTTCTATTTCCGTTGTTTCAAAAGATTTTGGTGAAGTTGATGGAAAAACAATGAGTGCCAGAAATCAACCTCTGAATCTGTGATGAATTTCTCTTTTGTATAAAGGGTGAGTCATGAATCTTGGAAATTAATATTTTCCAAAAGTGCCTGCAAACAGTCCCATATCCTATGTAGACCACAATAAAACACAACTCAATTTTATAAAATTCTTTGCTTCTGGTCTCTTAGGAAAACTGAATTTGTGTAGTTTATGACTCAACCTGTATAGAAAACAGAATAGTTTATGACTCAACCTGTATAGAAAACAGAAATTCAATACAGATTCAGAGGTTGATTTTTCGAATCCATTATTTCACTATATGTAATGGAGTCTTTGCTAAAATCTTTTGAAACAACGAAAATAGAAGAAATCAGAAAATCAAATTTTGTACCTCCATAACTTCAAAATTAAAAAGCCTAGAATCTTTAAAACAACTTTCCAGTACTGTACTATACCTGCATATCATGCATCTTCAAGGTGGTCAGACACTTTGAATCACCCTGTATTTATTAAACGAATTATTAACTATTGATAATGGATTCAATATGTTTTATGATGATTTGGCAAAATCATCTATAGCCAGCAATAATGCATAAAATTACCTATAAAAACTAATTTAGATCATATTATTCATAGCTAATATTCTATCGTTACCACTCAATAATCGAATTGCTTATTATTATTCACGTTTCTTATTGATAAAACATCATCAAACTGATGTTTTGTAATTATAATCAAATATTAAATAACAGGAAACAAGGTATTTCAACGCTATCAAAACAATCCGCTTAGTGGATGCAAATAAATATTTATTAAGCCGTATTTAAATAAGGCATTTGTTAACAATAAACGAGGCTGTGTTTTCCATAATAAATATTCGAAATCTTTTCTCTCAACAAAATAGAATTTTCAAAAGTCTACCATATATTGGACATACATAAATCAAAATTTCTCGTATTTTCAAACAAAATAATCTTGACATGACCATTTCTTTTTACTCGACACAAGAACTAAGTAAACTCATCAATACCAAAGATAGACTACCAGATCTTTTGTTTTGCATCTGGTGTCTATGAATTGAACTGCCAAAACTGTTAAAGTGTTTATATTGGCCAATCAGGTGGAAAGTTTGAGACTGAAATTAAGGAGCATGTTAGTGAAATTAATAGATCGGATAGAATTGGTTTCTCTGACACAAAATCACATTTCAGTTCACATATAATCATATCACACCAAAATTTCAATTCGGACAGAAATCTCAAAATATTACACACAGAATATAAATCAGAAGAAGACTTCTTTTAGAATCACTAGAGATAACTGAATCTTCATGTAATACTAGAAGAAACAGTTCAAATGAACAAACAGAATGTCTTTTAGATAAAGATACATTCTTAATTTTAGTAAGAGCAATTCAAAAATACACATCAAAATAGCTGTTCCTGTTCCTTCAAAGTGTTTCTTCTAGAGTACCCACAAAAACTAGTATTGTTATCTAATATCGTTTATACCTCTTTACCTTGATAATCACTTTCATAGTCAACAATAGTACAGGTTCTCATGCCATTTTTTTATTCACTGTCAATTCACTGCCAATTTTTACTAAAAATCTTCTACAAACAAGCACTTTATACACTTTTTTGAATAGGTAAGCCTGTACCATTGTTCTTTCTTATTTCTGTATCTAATATTTTCTTTAATTAGCAGTTTTCTGATGATGAGGGTCTTGCTTGGAACAATTGTCAATCAAACCTTTTTTTTAAAAACAACAAATACGTGGTGTGACTGGAACAACTTCAAATTTCTACTTTCTGTTATCAGCCCCGAGTAATTAGGGTTTCATGAAAAGTCTTTATATTCTGTAATGTTTGATTGGTTCCTACGGTGGGGCCCTAGCGTAGGAGAAGAGAAAGTAGCGTACCTTAAGAGAAAACTAAAGTGGGTGTTTAGGAAGCTGAGAGGGTGTTGAACCTCGAGACAGGCAATCGGCAGGATTTCCAGCTTCTGAAATGTGATACCAGAAATGCGGAGACAAATTTTCTTGAATTTTCGTGATTCGATTACTCACAAAAGTATTCCGTCGGTGCGGCGATGAATGTATCCAACTCAAAGCCATAGTTGAATCCAAAAAGGCTTCAAAAAGTAGGTTTTTAGATCAGTCTTTGAATTAAGGAGATTGGCCGAAATTCGAAAAAACCCTTCCGATACATTGTTTTTTGCCTCCTAGCCAGTCGAAAAATTCTAAATATTTTTTACAGAACTAGGAGCAACGCAAAATTTGATTTCGCAGAACCTCACTTCAGTTTTTTCCATCAGAGGGAATCCCCGCAAGCGTAAGCATAAGCATTCCCGTGGGAATTGTTCGCTTACCTTCTTTGTTCCGCCTAAGCGAGAGAAGAGAAAACGGCTTCAAGTACTTAGCGGCAAATAAAAATTTATTATCCCTTGACTTTATCTTGCGTACAGCGCGCTGCTTCAGCCGAGCTCACACACAGCCACCGTATAATAAGCACACACAAGAACCTCCGTGGCGATTAATCAAAAAAGTGCCAATCCGAACAAGAGCTCCAACCCTCTGCCGAGCAGATTTCATAAAATTAGCGAAGTGTAACTCGCGCATCGGAAGAAGCGCGGAGCATTGCCCGGGCCATTATCTTTGATAAATGACGGGACAATTATATGATGGCCTCCGGTCTGAAGGGCGGAGGGGAATCCCGTCTCTCTTTCTCGCTCGCTCCCGCGTGCTTTTCCCCGAAGGGACCCGCGCGCATACACACGCGGCGGGACAGGAAGAGCCGCCATCATCAATCACACTAAGATGCTGCAGCTTCTCTCCAGGTATACATGCCCCTGGTTTGAATTATTTGCTTAATAACCCTTGGAAGAAGTGATATCGCAAGAGCACTTTACATTCGCGAGCGGAATTTGTTTCTCTCTCGTCCCTGAAAAACTTTCGGCTGTCGCGCTCCTTTTCGCTTCGTCCTCTTTCTTTGACCTTTTGAACGGTATTGTCACAGATGGTGCACGACCTATGGCTTATGTGGAATTCCATGAACAGCAACTCAAGCGCCAAGAAGTACAGTTGGGATCTGTAGTGTATTTGTGACATGCATCGGGCTGTATGCCCACAAAGAGATGTATCGGTCGTTGTAGGTTACTCACTGTACGAGTTCTATACGTTCACTTATATTTCTCATTCAATTTCTGGTGTTTTTTGCCGTCAGGTTGGCAGTAGCTGCGAACTAACATTTTTAGTGACTCGTAAATGACCATAAGCGGTTGCTAATTGTGGTGTCAGAAGTGGGATGATTTTCAATATGTACTTTGTAACAGGGGAAAAGGGGATTGCGGCTTACTTCAAACTGTTTCCTGCTCGGTCTCCAGTTTTGTAACGCCATTCTCTTTCTGATTGAGGTACTTCTGGCTTTCTACTCGGATAAGCTCGTGGGTTCTTACTCTAGTAGGTAAGGCGGCATTTGAGGCAGACGTTTCTAGGGACTTTTATCCGGTGACTTTTGGTTGGCAACACTGAATCTAGTGACTTTTTTGACAGGTCGTTGAGCATTGGATCTGTATTACCGGCAATTGACAGGTGGCGCGGGAAATTTGAAAAGTATTTGGTTTATCGGGTGACTTTTGGTTATCATCACTGAATCTAGTGACTTTTTTGATTGGTCGTCAAGCATTAGATCTGTATTACCGGCATTTGACATGTGGCGGATTTTAACGTGCGGGGAATTTGAAAAGTACGTGGAATTTGGATTTGACAGGTTAGGTCACAGATTGTGTTTGTGTACGACATGAGATTGTTAGAGATGACTAGCCAAAAAAGCCGTTATTGACAACATGTGGTGTTCTCTCACTGTTTTAGCTGAGTAATACATTGAAATCTTCATTGCGAAATACACATGCGCTTTATTTCTTCAGTAAGTCATACATTTTTTATCTTTCACGTACGGTCTTTTTTCAAATGATTTTTATTCTTTTCCAGAAAAAAATAGCACATACAGATAACGTTGAACTCCAAGAGTCTGAAAATGCAAAATTTATTTTTGAAAAATTCACTCATACGTTATTGTTCTTGTGCTGAAAAGGGTTTTTTATCCACTGGCGACTGCTCTTCAAGCCTTAGCTTCAAGTATCTCCGGATCAAAAATTGTACCAAGCCACATGCGTAGTATCAGAATGGTGCATCTACTTGACTCAACCCTTCCAGGATGTATGAGAGAAGTTTGTATAAATAAAAATACACATCACTTATTGACTACAGCTATATTTATTGTAGATTAAAAACATTCCCATACTCCTAACCTCAAACATGATAGATTTTATTGTATCAACAAGAGCATGTTCGAAGATATTTGTAGTCATTCCCTACAATCATTTAAGGGTTTGACTGTCGAACATACAAAAGGTTTCGCTAGCTAATAATGTTGGAGATATAAGAATTCAAACTTGCATAGTCGAGCGCAGTCCGTTGACTTGATATATTATCCCAGTCTCTAGGAGTCTTTTTTCCAGTGAAAGTATCTCGCCAACATTTGAATTTTTTGAAGTTCCTTAATGTATTAACTTATCTATAACTGCGTCTAGGTCGGTAGGACAGACATATTCTTCATTTTTCTCACTGCGTTGAAAAAATTCTCCACTTCTCTCATAGCTGAAACCTAACTTGAGGATATTTCCATAACTCCTCATTGGTGGAGATCGATCTTTTGCCGAGAATCCATAATCGGTAGCAGCATCATAGGGAGACTCGTCATCACTCATTTCGTCATCCATTGACTCACCGTTGTCCATTGTTTGCAGATTTTGAGGGAATGTTTCTGATTGATAGGATCTCAAGTTTATTGGAGTTCAAGATGAACTGGATTCCGCCTGCGACACTGGAATTCTTTTTTGTTTCCATGCTTGTTTTGTTGAAGATGTTAGCTCGAGACATATTCTTCGAGAAAGCTGAGCTATTTTCTATATTTCCAGGATGCACTGACATGGCTTTTTTTTCTTCATTTTCTTGCACCAGGCGTGCTAGCATGGACTTTGAATTACCAAAAATTCGAGCACTTGTCCTAACCGAGGTCTCTCGAAGGACTTCAGCTATAGCACTATGAATTTTTTCGGGACTATGTCGATTTCTCTTGCTTTTTGCAGTATTGCCATCCATAGTTGTTGAAAGCTCTTTCATTACCGATTATTTTGCTCCCGCTCATTCAAATATATACTTTTCCTTTACGTTTGCCTATCTCAGCAGGATGAACAATCTTACCATTAATTTGTCTTCATCGATTGTCCCCATTCAATGCTCCTTCAATGTCACTCATATCCCCTTCAATTGTCTCCCAATGTGTCCCTGATATGTCCCCTAACGTGTCCCTAACGTGTTCCTTAACGTGTCCCCTAACGTGTCCGTAACGTGTTCCCTAATGTGTCCCCTATGTCACTTCCAATGTCCCATATGTCCCATGTGTTTCCTTCTATTGTCTGTTTGTCAATTAAATGATTCAATTTGCTTGTGTTTATACCGTGTGATCTCAACCATTCCGAATTGGGGTAGGCTGTGACATGGTGAAATTCGGGGGCTGCTTTTCACCAGGGCACAGCCTACCCCAATTCGGAATGTTTTGGATCACACGGTATACCCAGCACAAATAATTGAAACCAAAACACTTGAGAGTTTGCAACGGTTAGATGCAATGAGGAGTGCTTCGGTAGGTATGGGGAATCCAAATATCCCGCGCTTTCAATCCAACAAATGTCTCCTGTCAAACAAATCTGTGACCTGACCTGTCAAATCGAAATTCCACATACTTTTCAAATTCCTCCGCACGTTAAAATCCGTCACATGTCATATTCCGGTGATACAGAGATCCAATGCCTGATGACTAGTCAAAAAGTAACTAGATTCAGTGATGATAATCAAAAGTCACCAGCTAAACCAACTACTTTACAAATTTACGCGCCACCTGTCAAATGCCGGTAATACAGATCCAATGCATAACGACCTGTCCAAAAAGTCACTAGATTCAGTGTTGCCAACCAAAAGTCACCAGATAAAAGTCCCTAGAAACGTCTGCCTCAACTGCTGCCTTACCTACTTACTTTCACACATGAATGGGCCGTTGGACGCAGTGCGGTGACTTGGCCGCACGGCGCCCTCTCTTGGTCACCCTTGGGACCTTCCATTTGCCATAAAACGAGTTCGCTTGCTACTTATTTCTCTTGCGCTACCCAGACGCTTCATCACAACTTGAAAACAATTTACAGAAAAAAGCTCTGACTAATATCTGGAAAATATCTTGATTGAAAATGGTCGAGGTCTCCAGATACCAGAATCGAAGCCTAGATCAAAGAAAAAGTGTTCAACTTTTTTTGTTCTTTTTACATACTTGATAGAAGAGTCCTTCAAGATGCCACTTTTATATTAGCATTTTTCTATAATCTTCTTTCTTCTTTCTTCTTCAGTCAACTTTGGACGAACTTAGCAGAAGACAGTGTGAAGGGAATTGTTACGATGCTCCCAGAATGATTTTTTGTCGTTTCACTTCGACTCGGGCCTATGGATACTCTTTGAGTTTTCCGCGGTCGCGGCCCATCACGTGATTATGTTGAATTAGATTGCCACCCTTCGTCTTCGTCGAGACCATTTTGTGTCGGTGATAGGAGATGTCTTTAGAGTTGGGCTGATGTACACCTGCCGAATTATTAGCTAAGACTGACATCACAGTGTCTTTGTATCGCCATCTACTTGTTAAGAGATAACAAACCGCTTTACAATTTTTAATTTACATGATAAAGATCTGGTCTCTAACCTCGGTGGCCGCCCCCGGCAGGCATATTTCAGCCTGCCTCAGGAGTTGTTCGTTGGAGGTGAACTTGATCCCGGGAAATTTTCCTTTCCGTCAACACTATGGAACGGGCCGAACTTGGCCATATATTTATTTGAAAAGTGGCTCATTTGCACCACTAACGACCCCCTGCGACGCGGCTCACGTTGTTTTTTCTTTAGAAACGCGAGATGCATTTGCAAAATGGATTGTAGACTTGTAGAGAAATACAGCTATGAAAGTAGCGCCTTGAGAGAAGCTTTTGTGATAGAAGAGGAACAAGAAGATTCCTCTACAAACAGCATTACATGTACCGAATTACCGAACGGACTATCAGAAAGACAAAAGTGCCGCCTTGAGGGATGCGGCTGGAATAGACGAGGGACAGAAGCGTAGCCTTGGAAAAAGCTTTTTTAGTACTAGTCCGGATGCTAGTTGCATAAAATGGAATGAACCTTGCATTTTCTGATGAGAAGATGCTACTTGGTGGAAATGTTCCTTGCATCATACTCTTCCGATCCAGAAAGGTAGCCATAAGCGCCATCCATGCCAGCTGCGTATACAGGGTGAAACAGAAAAAAAAAGTTGGAAAATTAGATTCGATTAACCGAAGCATGTGGAGACCTGTAATTCACCACATACATCAACTGTTTTATGCTTATGAAGTCACAGTGAACTGTTCTTGATTACCTTCAACCGTCTTTAAAATGTAGGGGAAAAACAGAAAAAAATAGCAAAAACACTCTTTTCTTTATAAATAAGTGATTCTTTGAGATATGGACACAATACTTGACAATTCTACAAATAGGAATGTTAGAAATGATATGAGCTGGGTAGCCAATTTCTAAGCCAACCATTTCCAGAAATACGGTTGTCAACTTTTTTTTTCCTCTTGAGCACCATCTTGATCTGCCCTCTGAGGCATCGTTGAAAAAGTGATCGGTTATCATAATAAGGGCAACATGTGATCATTGCATCGTGAATACGACCTCCACCACATAATTTAGTGACCTCTTCGGCGGGAAAGAATTGCCATTCACGTATTTTTTGGTTCTTCAAAGCTTTAGTGTCCATGATGGCATTTGTAACATCTGGAATGGTGAAATATGTTACGCGTTATGAACCTTGTCGTACTTTGACGTAGCCTACCAAGTTTCGCGATCATCAATTGAGAGGTTTGTTCTTAAAAGCTGTTTGAACAAAATTGCTTCAATTTTTTTATGGAAAATACAAAATATTGGATCTCTCACCCTTATTTGATACCTCGTTGAGGAAAGCCTGAAACCGAAAGTCTTCAAAATGTTTATGATAATGGTTCAGTGAGAACTGCTCTTCACTCTATAGTTGTCAGAAGTTGCATAGTTGGGTTCAGATTCCAGACAGAGAGCGACAAAGAAGTTAATGCAGTAGAAAAAGACACAAATTTCATTGCAATGGAGAAATTCCGAGAATGTCCCTTTCAGATAGGTTTCCCGCAATACACAGATCCTGTGAGACTCGCAATCGTGGGTGAAAGGTTTAAGACATTACCAACTTGAGGCTCTAACAGTGTACCAAATTGCACATTTATGTTATAAAAAGCAAGGTCTCTAGACAGTGTAGTGTAACGTAGGTCACGACATCATCCTGGTCACGGCACTACTTCTGTAATGTATCGAGGTCTTGGCACCATTCTGTAGTGTAACCCCGTTTTCGATGTTCGGCTGCGATCGTCGTTGCTTCTTCCCTTCCCCACGTCGTTTACATTTTACCTACGTTGTGTTGTTGCGTTCTTACTCGGGATGAGAATGTGTCGTGGGGGATGAGGCTTGATTTTTGAATGAAACGCAAAGGAAATGCAAGCAAAATGAATGTTTATTGGAAATCAATGGCAAAGTTTTGAATGAATTTGTTTCTTTTCTCAAAACACCTCACAACAAGAAATTGACAGTGATAAAAATGACACAACATGAATGACGAACAACAAAACACAAAACAAATGAAACAAGAAAAAGCATTACAAATTATTTGGACAATGCATGAATTTACAACAATGAAATGAACACAAAAACAGATTAACAAAACAAAACAAGGAATCATAAGACAAGTCAAACTGTCAGTTGGTCGCGAAGGAAAAGTGACGTATTCGCTGACAGGCACACTTGGTAAGAACACGTCAAAGAAACCCATGCGTATTGCCTGGTTGGTTGCTGAAAAATCTCTTCCCAAATGATCTGAACAAAAGTCGAGTGTGAATGAGTCATGATGAAATGACAGAGAAGTCACTACAGTTATGCATTGATCAGGTCAGCGTGAATCGGTGCCTGAACCTCTTTGAAACGTTTGCTTCGTTCACAAGTTATGTACGTAACAACAAAAGGAAACTTTACGCTTAGCAATAAGTGTTACAATTTACAAACAAAGAAGTCAAATTCATGGATGAATGAACAATAAAAAAACGATCGATGAACAAGTTAATAAAGCAGCCAGAAACAAATGACATGTAAACAAGTGGATAAATCTCAGCAAGAAACAAATGATCAGTAATGGTGTAGGTTAATAAACAAGAAACAAATCAGAGATAAACAGGTAAATGTATAAAAAAGAAACAGGTGAGAGATAAATAAGTAGAGAAGTTGAAGTTGGTCATACTCTTTGTAAGCAATTGGAAGAAAGAAGTATCTATAACGCATTCGCCCGAAATTCCCCAGAAGTTACCCTTCAAAAACCCCACAGATACATACAGACATTCAAAACAGAACAATGGTTAGTAAACAGCAATCACATACAAGAAATAACAGTAAATACAAGAAAATCAACTCGAGCCAACCTGTGGCCCTCTCTTCGTCGTTATACATAATTTCCCCCCAAATAAGAAAGGTTAGTAGATTCAACAAGGCAGATTCATACAAGTGGAGGACCCCCCCCAGGACACGGAGAAGCGTGCAAGTTTCTCTTTCCTTCCCTTACTTTCATGTATAACCCGACAATGAACAATGAAATGAGAATGAATCATCAAAAGTACTGTTCTCTACTTAGCGGCTGATTTTGGCGTAGTGGAGTTTTTTTTTGTCGTCTTACTGTTTGTGACGTAACTTGTGGAAAGAAACAATTAATGAAACCTCGAAGTACGCGCGATAGCGCGGCCTTGAGGTCACTTAATGAGTGCGCGAAAAAGCACACCCACTAGATTTACGGCTGTTGCCGTCAACATTGAGATCGTTTGGGAGTAGATGAATTACACAAAATTCAAAGCTGTGCGAAGCACCTTGATTTCAAAGGGGAAAGACTGCGGGTTATGCAAGCCCGTTGAGAACAAAGAGAACAAAGAATGTCGTGTTGTTTACAATAATTTCGCGGACAAAATAGGTATCGGAATGCATGATTTGGTGAGTGGGTGTAAGCCAAAATTACGATACAATAATTAAAGAAAGACCGACCTTAAGTTAGGAGAAACCGACGCACAGTTGCACTGGAAAATCACGTGTTCTTCACTACCGCTGATTCTCTTCTCTCCTGCCCGCGGCTGCCGCTCGCCCGGTCCGCCTAGCGCCATCTCCCTCTCCCATCGGCAAACGCTACGAACGTCAACGACAGTACCTACTTTAAATACCAACGTACTAACAAGACAAAGGGGGGATCCCACAACAGCTTTCAGTCTAGTTATGGACTAGTTTTTTTTTTCGACTATAATTTATTAATTTTTTACTGCATGAACTTCTTTGTCGCTCTCTGTCTGGAATCTGAACGCAGCTATGCAATTTTTGACAACCACACATTGAAGAGCAATTCCCACTGAACCATTATCATGAAAATTTCGGAGACTTTCGGTTTCAGGCTATCTTTAATGAGGGATCAAGTAAGGGTGAGACACCCAATATTTTGTATTCTTCATAAAAAAAGCGACACAAATTTTGTTCAAACAACTTTTAAGAACAAACCTCTTAATTGACGATGGTGAAACCTGGTAGGCTACCTCAAAGTACATCAAGGTTTATAATGCGTAACATATTTCACCATTCCAGATGTTGCAATAGCCATCATGGGCACTAAAGCTTTGAAGAGCCAAAAAATACGTGAATGGCAATTCTTTCCCGCCGAAGAGATCACTTAATTATGTGGAGGAGGTTGTTTTTACGATGCAATGATTACATGTTACCATTAGTATGATAACCGATCACTTTTTGAACGATGCCTCAGAGGGAAGTTCCAAGATGGTGCTCAAGAGGAAAAAAAAAGTTGACTATCGTATTTCTGGAAATAGTTGGCTTAGAAACTGGCTAACCAGCTTATATCATTTCTAACATCACTTTCTGTAGAAATACCAAGTATTGTGTCAATATCTTGAAGAATCACTAATTGATGGAAAAAATAGTGTTTTTGTGTATTTTCCTGTTTTTCCCCTACAATTCAAAGACGGTTCAAAGTAATCGAGAACAGTTTGCTGTGACTTCATAAACATAAAACAGTCAATGTATCTGGTGAATTGCACGTCTCCACAAGCTTCGGTTAATTGAATATAATTTTTCAACTTTTTTTTCTGTATCACCCTGTATACGCCGCCGGCATGGATGGCGCAGATGACTACCTTTCTGGATCGGAAGAGTACGATGCAGAGAACATTTCCATCAAGTGGCATCTTCTCATCAGAAAATGCAAGGTACTTTCAACTAGCATCCGGACTATACCTACTGAGAACATGTTCGCGATTTCATAAAATAATTGAGGAATAGGAAGACAAAAGCTACCTTGAGGGATGCTTTTTGAAAAGAATAGGAACGAAAACGGTGCATTGCAGAGAACCCTTATGTATCGGATAAGAAAGAGATGGTAACATTGCCCTAAGGGGCAAGGAGATTGTGGAAAAATGCAAATATAAGAGTTGCACCTTGGGGGACGCTTCTGTTATGGAAGAGGAACTAAAAGATTGCTCTGCAAAAAGCATTTCAAGTACCAAAGTTCTCAAAATATTGAACAGACCATCAGAAAGACAGAAGTGGCACCTTGAGCATGCGGCTGGGATAAAAAAGCGACATAAACGTAGCCTTGAGAGAACCCTTTTTAGTACTGAGAGCATGTTCGCGATTCCATAAAATAATTGAGGAATAGAAAGACAAAAGCTACTTTGATTCAGGTGCTTTTTGAGAAGAATAGGAACGAAAACGGTGCACTGCAGAGAACACTTTATGTACCGGATAAGAAAGAGATGGAAACATTGCCTTGAGCAGCAAGAAGACTGTGAAGAAATGCAAATATAAAAATAGCATATTGATAGACGCTTCTGTTATAGAAGAGGAACAAAAAAATTACTTTGCAAAAAGGGTTCCAAGTGCCAAGGATGTCGAAATATTGAACGGACCATCAGAAAGACAGAAGTGGCACCTTGAGGGATGCGGCTGGGATGGAAAAAGGACAAAAACGTAGCCTTGAAAGAAGCTTCTCCAGTACTGAGAGCATGTTCGCGATTTCATAAAATAATTGAGTAAAAGAAAGACTGAAGCTACCTCGAGGGATGCTTTTTGAGAAGAATAGGAATGAAAACGGTGCACTGCGGAGAACCCTTGATGTACCGATAAGAAAAAGATGGAAACTTTGCCTTAAAAAGCGAGGAGACCGTGTAGAAATGGAAATATAAAAGTAGCATCTCAGGGACGCTTCTGTTATGATAGAGGAACAAAAAGATGGCTCTGCTAAAAGCATTCCAAGTACAAAAGTTGTCAAAACATTGAACGGATCATCAGAAAGACACCCGCACCCTGTGAGATGCGGCTGGGTTAGAAAAGGGACAAAAGCGTAGCCTTGGAACAAGCTTTTTTAGTACTGAGAGCATGTTTGCGATTTCATCAAATAATTAAGGAATAGAAAGACTAAAGCTACCTTGAGGGATGCTTTAAGGAGAGAATAGGAACGAAAACGGTGCACTGCAGAGAACCCTTGATGTACCAGATAAGAAAGAGATGGTAACATTGCCTTAAGGGGCAAGGAGATTGTGGAAAAATGCAAATATGAAAGTAGCATATTGAGGGACGCTTCTGTTATGATAGATGAACAATAAGATTGCTCTGCAAAGAGCATTTCATGTACCAAAGCTGTTGAAATAATAAACGGACCATCAGAAAAACAGAAGTGGCACCTTGAGGGATGCGGCTGGGATAGAAAAGGGACAAAAACGTAACCTTGAAAGGAGTTTTTTTAGTACTTGGAGTATGTTTGCAGTTTAATAATATAATCGGGAATGAAAAGACAAACGGGCTTATTTTTGAGGGATGGTTTTTGATGAGGAAAGGAACGAAAACAGTGCAATGGAGAAAATCCGGTACCGGATGGAGAAGAGATGAAAACGTTGCTTCAAGGAGCAAGGAGATTGTGAAGAAATGCAAATATAAAAGTGGCATGTTGAGGAACGCTTCTGTTGGAAAAAAAAAACAAAAAGGTTGCTCTGGTGGAAGCTTTCCGTGTATCAAAATTTTCGCGATGATGGAGAGATCATCAGAGGCACAAAAGTGGCACTTTGAGGAATGCGGTTGGGATAAAAGAGAGACAAAGAACTTCTATTGTTTCCGGATGATCAGATCGAGAATTTCAAAGCCGCTTAAACTGCCTGCCGAATAACCATGATTTTTTGCTGATTGAGCTCTAGTTAGTACGTTGGTTATCTCTTTTGCATTGAAATCTAGCTTTTTTAGATCATGAAACACTATGGTGAATCACGAGGGGGCGTCGGCTGTCACGTTATCTACGCCTTTAATATGTGATAAAGTGAAACTGTTCTATCACCAACCTGGTTTTTGTCTAATGTGGCAGAACGGCTTAGAATTATAAAATAAAGGGGAATGAAATATTTGGGAATAAAATTAGCATTACGGGCGATATCGGAAAGGAAAAAAATAGGAGAAGGAATGCGAAGAGATCGATGTTTGCCGGCCAGCATCGGGGTGACACAGGAAAGCATGCAGGCATCGGTTTTGTAGGCCAGAGGGTTGTGACGGGAGACGGGGTGTGGGAAAATAAGGATAGGTCCAAGGACAGTGACGCTGGGGAGATTCGAGTGGTGAGGGTCGAGCACAACGGGTGTATTTTGCTGGAAGAAAACTGATATTTCTCAAGAAGAATAAAATTGCTAAAACACTGTGATAGATTTGTAGTACATCAGTGACGGGAAAGAAAAAAATAAAGGCAAGTCTGATTTCCATTTTGTAAACAAATGCTTCTTGTTTAAATAAGGTTGAAGTAATTGTTTTGGTTTAGAAAATGATAGTAGGTTTTGTTTGATCTTTTGAACAGCCATGATAAGCGTCAAGCCGATTTCAGTTCTTTGTGTGTCTTTGTTGCTCTGAGCTTTTAAAATACGGCCCCTTGTTTTCAGATAACTACCTTTCAGACGCAAGAAAAAGGGTGAAAACCTCAGCAACCCTTTTGAGAGATTTGGCTTCCGACAGAGCATGATTTTGTAGACTCTATTAGCTGAGACAAGCACTAGCAGTATTTATGCAAATCAAACCTGGGCAAAATCTTGATTACGCGTTATTTTCCCCATAGAATAAGATATGTAACCCTTTCGCGCGACATAGAATTTAAAGGCATGAGGCCGAGTTTCCAAAGAGAAACCCCTTGAGTAATGCTAAGAAAATTCAGTGTCGTTTCGAAACACTTCAAGATAAGAAATGAACAAGACATAAAATTTTGCAGGCTAATTGATTAGAGGCTCATTGCGATGACTTGTACTCCGTATTGTAAATTTGTGTAATGGCATTGAACCTAGCATCAAACAGAGCTGCTGGATAAGTCCTTAAATTGTAAACTATAGCACCAGCTGGATATAAAATCTATGGACTGTCAACACTCAAATTTTATGTAAATTATTTGATCAATAATTAAAATAATGACTGTAAATTCGAAAGATCAAGACAAAACTCAGTGAACGACAATCTCTCTCTAAGTACAATTAAACAGGGAAGATTTTTTTTCGTACCAGGGTGAATGGGAGAAAGGGGAGTAAGGGTTGAAACAAAAACTGGAAAAAGGATAAATAAATTAGGCAGGGAATTAAACTCAAGTGTACTAGGAAATGGCTTCATCCAGAATTCTGAAAATTAGGAAGAATGAGAACGGAATTAATTCGCAAGGGTTGAACAAATTCGTCGTAGGATTGCACTCGGAATTAGGATGTACTTTTTTTTCAGAAACCGAATGTAAACTGAATAAAACAATTCCGAACGCTAGCTGAATGTCAGCACGTCAGGAAATTATAAAATGAATAATTAAGGTGAATTTAATTAAGTTGGCGATGATTGATCAATTTGTAATAAAATTGAGGTGTGGTCAAATGACTTTGTTCATTTTCTCAATATTTATTTAATTCATTCCCTTTAAAAGAACGTGAGGTTACTACTAGAGTAGGCTTGAGGTATTAGTACGACGTGAAGTTGAGGTAGGTGTAATTGATTCAAATGACTTAGGTAAAGGTGAAATAAAATCTACGGCACAACGAAATACGACTTAGGGTAATTGGACGCATCACACTTAATTAAATTAATGTAGGGAAGGGGGGGTATCACAAAAAAGGGGCCGGTGACGAAGATTATTACAAAATGTTACCGTGAGGTTGGGATGTTACAAAATGGTTGTCGGTGACGCAGAACTTTACAGTTGGTGCAGTGACCAGGGATTTTACAGTTGGTGCCGTGACCAGGATGTCCAAATGGTTACCGTAGTAAACCAGGATCTTCACACTAAGGATGTAATGTCCTGAGAAAAATGAAAAAAATTGGTGGGTCAAGGACATATGGTCAAAATTTCGCAAGGGACCAACAAACTGTATTCAGCTCCCTGCGATTTCGGCCAGTTTTTTTGGCTTTTCGATTCGGCGATTCGCGTCAGCTATAGAATCATCAACATCCATTGCTTTCGCACACTTCCAGGGCTTAGCTCCATCCCCATTGACAGGCGTGTTTGATTGAATTCCCCTTTATCTGTAGTGAAAACTGTATATTATCGAAACTCTCCAACTAATCCCATTTGGTAGTATCCTTGCGAGATATCCAAATGTGTGAAATACATTGCCCCATCCAAGGAATTCAATATTTTGTCGATATATGACATTAGGCAACTGTGATTTTTTACCGATCGATTCAAGGATCGATGATCGCCACTCGCCATTTCTTGTTTTTATACCTCTCTGATTGTTTTCAAAATTTCCTTGGTCATTCGAGTCTAACTGAATTATTTTGTTTCCAGCTGCTCTTCGACGAGTTCAAGGTGGGCCGCTACGAGGCCGCCGCCCTCGACGGCTGCCCCGACGGCTACATGCAGCTCAGCGAGCTGGGCCGCCCGTTCACCGGCGGCTCCTGGTGCGGCTCCGGCTCCGGCCCGGCGGCCTACTACAGCGAGACCTCCACCGTCACCGTGACCGTGAAGCTGTTCGGCCCGCAGGCGCACACCGTCCCCTTCAAGTTCCGCCTGCGCTACCGCTTCGTGACGCGCCGCGAGGCCGTCGTGCGCTTCGGGCCGCCGGCCGCCCCCCTGGAGCGCGGCCAGGTCGCCCCCGGCACCTACTGCACGCGGCAGTTCGAGGAGTGCTACCGGCGGCCGTGCCGCCTGCAGAGCCCCAACTACCCGGGCATGTACCCGCGCAACGTCAGCTGCTACTGGAGCCTGAGGCAGAAGTTCGTGCCGACGTGCAAGCACGCCATGATCGCCGTGCGCCAGGAGGCGGCGCACAAGATGCACATGAAGCGCAGCATAACCAACGTGGCGGGGCTGAACAAGACGGCGAGGGCGCTGCGCGCCTGGAGGGACTGCACCGGCGAGCGGGACCATCTGATCTTTTACGACGGCGGCAGCACCGACGATCCCGTCCTGGCCAAGTACTGCGGCGGCGATTGGCTGCCGAGGGTGGTGAGCCGCGGGCCGGAGATGCTCGTGGCGTTCCACTCGTCGCCGTTCAGCGCGCCTCTGCACTCGCCGCCTGCGCATTCGCCGCTCAGAGGGTTCGAACTGGACGTCGATGTCATTTTCGCTGGTGAGTTGCTGCTTTATAACCTAAACTCAATTTTTTTCAGATAAAATTTGAATGGTAGAACTATTTTTGTCCAACGAAACAGTGTTTTCAGATTTTCCTAGAGTAGCTGAATGAAAATTGAGTCGCGTTCCAAAAAGCCCCCAGAGCTTTTCTGAAAAGTGTCTCACCAGATACTGTCACAGTACGAACCCCTCTCATCCTCTTAACCCTTCTCTTGATACCTCAGGTGTGATTGTCCAACAAAAAATATATACTCAACTGCTGTCTGGCCTCTTATCTCGGCCTCGAAACACTTGGGTGAACTCCGCTAACAGAGCCCACCCTTTTCACCCCTGTTCAACTTTTTTACTACTTGCTCGGTCAAATGAAGCGACCATCAGAGGAGCTCTGCTAATAGAAACTACTGTAGTAATCCGGTGTATACTATGGCAAAGACTCACAACTGCCGATGATGGCCTGCTGTCCTTAGTTCCCCTTGGCTTCTCGTCGGCTGTGGAAGATGGTGATGGAGCTGGTACGCACGTCACACTACACTCGAGGGTCGTGGTTCGGTGTTCGGTGGCCAGTGACGAAGGGGTAGGAGAGCGTGATGCCGTTGTCAGTGCATCAGATGAAATAAAAAGGTGAACTAGCTCAGTAAATGATTATTTCTTTGGAGCACTAGACAACTAACTAGGCTGCGTGAGTCGGCAAAGCCATATCAAATTGGGAAATTGAATTTTTTTTTATCAACTCTACGACTACAGCAATCTGTCTATTCAGACAGTAAGCGTTTGTTCAGACAAAGATGAACTGACCTGTACAGTACATTCCAGTGAACGTACTGCATTACAAATTAGTTCAATAAACATATCGAACACAAATATATCAACCTAATGGGTATTATCATATATACAGTATCACAGAACATCATCACAGATTAGTCCGGATGCTAGTTGAAAGTACCTTGCATTTTCTGATGAGAAGATGCCACTTGATGGAAATGTTCTCTGCATCGTACTCTTCCGATCCAGAAAGGTAGCCATCTGCGCCATCCATGCCGGCGGCGTATACAGGGTGATACAGAAAAAAAAGTTGAAGAATTATATTCAATTAACCGAAGCTTGTGGAGACGTGCAATTCACCAGATACATTGACTGTTTTATGTTTATGAAGTCACAGCAAACTGTTTTCGATTACTTTGAACCGTCCTTGAATTGTAGGGGAAAAACAGGAAAATACACAAAAACACTATTTTTTTCATCAATTAGTGATTCTTCGAGATATTGACACAATACTTGGTATTTCTACAGAAAGTAATGTTAGAAATGATATAAGCTGGTTAGCCAGTTTCTAAGCCAACTATTTCCAGAAATACGATAATCAACTTTTTTTTTCCTCTTGAGCACCA
Organism: Anaspis maculata; assembly: GCA_949128115.1. Taxonomy (NCBI): domain Eukaryota; kingdom Metazoa; phylum Arthropoda; class Insecta; order Coleoptera; family Scraptiidae; genus Anaspis; species Anaspis maculata. The sequence goes on from OX421966.1 coordinate 73,133,067, forward strand.
TCTTGAAACTTCCCTCTGAGGCATCGTTCAAAAAGTGATCGGTTATCATACTAATGGTAACATGTAATCATTGCATCGTAAAAACAACCTCCTCCACATAATTAAGTGATCTCTTCGGCGGGAAAGAATTGCCATTCACGTATTTTTTGGCTCTTCAAAGCTTTAGTGCCCATGATGGCTATTGCAACATCTGGAATGGTGAAATATGTTACGCATTATAAACCTTGATGTACTTTGAGGTAGCCTACCAAGTTTCACCATCATCAATTAAGAGGTTTGTTCTTAAAAGTTGTTTGAACAAAATTTGTTCAATGATGATTCATTCTCATTTCATTGTTCATTGTCGGGTTATACAATATACATGAAAGTAAGGGAAGGAAAGAGAAACTTGCACGCTTCTCCGTGTCCTGGGGGGGGGTCCTCCACTTGTATGAATCTGCCTTGTTGAATCTACTAACCTTTCTTATTTGGGGGGAAATTATGTATAACGACGAAGAGAGGGCCACAGGTTGGCTCGAGTCGATTTTCTTGTATTTACTGTTATTTCTTGTATGTGATTGCTGTTTACTAACCATTGTTCTGTTTTGAATGTCTGTATGTATCTGTGGGGTTTTTGATGGGTAACTTCTGGGGAATTTCGGGCGAATGCGTTATAGATACTTCTTTCTTCCAATTGCTTACAAAGAGTATGACCAACTTCAACTTCTCTACTTATTTATCTCTCACCTGTTTCTTTTTAATACATTTACCCGTTTATCTCTGATTTGTTTCTTGTTTATTTACCTACACCATTACTGATCATTTGTTTCTTGCTGATTTATCCACTTGTTTACATGTCATTTGTTTCTGGCTGCTTTATTAACTTGTTCATCGATCGCTTTTTTATTGTTCATTTATCCATGAATTTGACTTCTTTGTTTGTAAATCGTAACACTCATTGCTAAGCGTAAAGTTTCCTTTTGTTGTTACGTACATAACTTGTGAACGAAGCAATCGTTTCAAAGAGGTTCAGGCACCGATTCACGCTGACCTGATCAATGCATAACTGTAGTGACTTCTCTGTCACTTCATCATGACTCATTCACACTCGACTTTTGTTTAGATCATTTGGGAAGAGATTTTCCAGCAACCAACCAGGCAATACGCATGGGTTTCTTTGACGTGTTCTTACCAAGTGTGCCTGTCAGCGAAAACGTCACTTTTCCTTCGCGACCAACTGACAGTTTGACTTGTCTTATGATTCCTTGTTTTGTTTTGTTAATCTGTTTTTGTGTTCATTTCATTGTTGTAAATTCATGCATTGTCCAAATAATTTGTAATGCTTTTTCTTGTTTCATTTGTTTTGTGAATTGTTGTTCGTCATTCATGTTGTGTCATTTTTATCACTGTCAATTTCTTGTTGTGAGATGTTTTGAGAAAAGAAACAAATTCATTCAAAACTTTGCCATTGATTTCCAATAAACATTCATTTTGCTTGCATTTCCTTTGCGTTTCATTCAAGAATCAAGCCACATCCCCCACGACACATTCTCATCCCGAGTAAGAACCCAACAACACAACGTAGGTAAAATGTAAACGACGTGGGGAAGGGAAGAAGCAACGACGATCGCAGCCAAACATCGAAAACGGGGTTACACTACAGAATGGTGCCAAGACCTCGGTACATTACAGAAGTAGTGCCGTGACCAGGATGATGTCGTGACCTACGTTACACTACACTGTCTAGAGACCTTGCTTTTTATAACATAAATGTACAATTTGGTACACTGTTAGAGCCTCAAGTAAGTAATGTCTTAAACCTTTCACCCACGATTGCGAGTCTCACAGGATCTGTGTATTGCGGGAAACCTATCTAAAAGGGACATTCTCGGAATTTCTCCATTGCAATGAAATTTGTGTCTTTTTTTACTGCATGAACTTCTTTGTCGCTCTCTGTCTGGAATCTGAACACAACTATGCAACTTTTGACAACTATACAGTGAAGAGCAGTTCTCACTGAACCATTATCATAAACATTTTGAAGACTTTCGGTTTCAGGCTTTCCTCAACGAGGTATCAAATAAGGGTGAGAGATCCAATATTTTGTATTTTCCATAAAAAAATTGAAGCAATTTTGATCAAACAGCTTTTAAGAACAAACCACTCTTGATGATCGCGAAACTTGGTAGGCTACGTCAAAGTACAACAAGGTTCATAACGCGTAACATATTTCACCATTCCAGATGTTACAAATGCCATCATGGACACTAAAGCTTTGAAGAACCAAAAAATACGTGAATGGCAATTCTTTCCCGCCGAAGAGGTCACTAAATCATGTGGTGGAGGTTGTATTCACGATGCAATGATTACATGTTGCCCTTATTATGATAACCGATCACTTTTTTAACGATGCCTCAGAGGGCAGATCAAGATGGTGCTCAAGAGGAAAAAAAAAGTTGACAATCGTATTTCTGGAAATGGTTGGCTTAGAAATTGGCTACCCAGCTCATATCATTTCTAACATTACTTTTTGTAGAAATGTCAAGTATTGTGTCAATATCTCAAAGAATTACTTATTTATAGGGAAAAGAGTGTTTTTGCTATTTTTTCTGTTTTTCCCCTACATTTCAAAGACGGTTGAAGGTAATCAAGAACAGTTTACTGTGACTTCATAAGCATAAAACAGTTGATGTATGTGGTGAACTACAGGTCTCCACATGCTTCGGTTAATCAAATCTAATTTTCCAACTTTTTTTTTCTGTTTCACCCTGTATACGCAGCTGGCATGGATGGCGCTTATGGCTACCTTTCTGGATCGGAAGAGTATGATGCAAGGAACATTTCCACCAAGTAGCATCTTCTCATCAAAAAATGCAAGGTTCATTCCATTTTATGCAACTAGCATCCGGACTAGATAGAGCATTCTCAATTACGACGGGTTGAATCCGTCCACCAGATCACTTGGTTTGAATCTTTTGAGTCTGCGAGTTTCGTTACTTCTATTGAAAAGTTTATTGGCGTGTGTGTTCGCATGTGCTGCCATTCTTTCTCGATATCTCACGCTGTGGTTCTTGATTTCTTCTCTGATGGACGGGATTGGAATGTCTTATTGGATGATCCTGTTGGGCATGTATCTTGGAGCGTCGACTACCACTCGCAAAATCTTGTTCTGGAACCTCTGGAGAATTTCCAGATTGGATTCGGCAGCAGATCCCCACAGTTGTATACCGTAGATCCATATTGGCTTGATCATGCTCTTGTGAAGCAAGATTTTCTTTTCAATTGACATCTTCGACCTTCTACCCATCAACCAGTACATCCAACGGAACTTGAGACCAAGCTGTTTTCTCATCGTAAAAATGTGTTTCTTCCATGTGAATCTTCAGTCCAAATGCATGCCCAAATATTTTGCGTCGTCTGTCTGTGGTATTGGTATGTCGTTTAGCTTCAATGGTGGGTACGTCTTTCGCTGTGAATGTGACATGAACCGATTTGGACTTGTTGACACTGATTCGCCACTTTCTTGACCATTTCTCGATCTTGTTGAGGTTTATTTGTAGGTTTCTTGACGCTGACACTGAATCCACGCGTGAAGCGAGCACGGCGGTGTCGTCAGCAAATGTCGCTGTCATTGTCGTTCTTGTGGTCGGCAGGTCAGCAGTGAAAAGTAAGTATAGAATCGGTCCTAGGACACGGTCATGAGGAACGCCCGCAATAATGGTGTGAAGTTTGGTGTACTTGTCTCCTTGTTTGACGTAGAAGTATCTGTTGGATAAGTATGATTTCAATATCAGATAGTAGGGAGCCGGCATCAGGGTCTCTCAAGCTTGTACATCAAACCAGTGTGGCAGACGTTGTCAAAGGCCTGGCTCACGTCCAAAAACACGGCTGAGCAGTACCTCTTGTGCTCTAGATCTTGATTTACTCGGTTGACGACTCGATGGACTTGCTCTATCGTACCATGTTTGCATCTGAAGCCAAACTGATGATTGGGCAGAAGTTTTCGCTCCTTGATGACGGGGTTCAATCTATTTTGCAAGAGTTTTTCAAAGACTTTGGACAGTACTGGTTGAAGGCTGATAGGTCTGTATGATTCAGTGTCTTCTGGTTTTTTCCTCGGTTTGGGTACCATAACAACTTCTGCAACTTTCCACCCAGTGGGCAAGAACTGGTCCCAGTGATGTCGCATAGTAGTCACGAAAGGATGATGTGATGTCCTAAATAAAAGCCCAGAAACCTCTGCAATATGTTACAGGTACCTCTTATGTCAGTCATTTTGTGTCCAGTTTAGTACATCCCAGCAATGTTGAACTGGGAGGTTTGTCAGAAGTTCAATTAAGATTTCACAGGGAAGTTGGTTTTAGGACATCTCTTAAATGTTCGCGGCACGAGGTTTTTAGGCCGTCCGATTAAAAGTCGTATAGTTTTCCTGAATAATGGTGCGATTCTCTGAAAAATAACATTCCATAAAGGCTCTGTTACGCTGTTATTGACTAGGTAACAGATAATGGCCGACAGGATTTTTTACATAACAGAGCGTTTATGGGATGTTATTTTTTACAAAATAGCACTCATGTAAAAATCCATGTCGGCCATTGGCTGTTGCCTAAGTAACAACGTAACAAAGCCTTTATGGAATGCAATTTTTTAGAGAATCGCACAATTACTTTTTACAGAATCGCACTATTAGATATCCAGTGAATCTCGATCCGATAGTTGTTGTGGGAGTACCTATGACTATCCATGTTCAAAATCCTATTTGAAAACGAGTGTATTATGTCCCTAATCCATGTAAAACAACTACGCTTACATGAATTAGAGACATTAGCTCCGTTTTCGGTATTCTGAACATGGAATAGTTTTATCTCAAACCGAAGAATATTGATATTGGGTTATGGTCATTCAAAAATGTTTCATGAAGGTCTCAATCTTAGGTCTCAATAACGCAGTTCAGTTTGATGGAAACGACATTGACAATGGAGTCTCTGTGAACTTACCAATCCACCATGGATATCCGTTATTGATGATTAGTTGAGTTATTCAAAAATTTCTAAAGTAGCTATGGCATAATATGGTATGGTACAAAAATTTTATTACAAGAACTTTTATGAAACATCTGTGGGAATGAATACAAATATAATATCTTGGTGTAAAAGGTAGTGATATAAAATAATTGCAACAGAATTTTTATCCACCGCTGACTTGTTTTGAAATATATATACCCATTATGTAGGTATAACCTAAACAATTATAAAGAATAGAAAAAAAGGTTCCCCTGTCTTCGGTAGGGAGCAATCGAGCATTACTCAGCACCAAACTTCATTCATTACACAGACCCCTTCTGTACCTTTGAGAAGCGTGGCGGAGCCGCTCCTTGAGGTGTTCAAATTCGCTTTCAGTAGTAAGAAAAATATTTTTCACTGCACACTGCACCTGTAAAAATACTTCACGTTAGGTTATACCTCACAGTGCCTTGTTATTTTCCATTTTTTAATCAAGTTACCCTGGGTTGCACTAACGCTCAATTAATATAATACGAGATTAGTGAAATTTATTTTGGTCAGTACTCGTTGGTGAATAATAGAAACTCTGGTTTCTCAAAAGAGAATGATCCAATGATTGATTAGCTGAAGATTTTATGCGTTTCCCATGGTCAACCTTCTGGGATTGACCAGATTGAAATCCATTTAATCTCGTATTAGCGTTAATTGCGTATTATTTTTTTGGTGCAACCCAGGGTTATGTTATAACTTAACGAGTAGGTACTGCTTGAAACTTGAATTAATTTGAAAACGTTTTGAGAAAACTTGCCATCTACTGCGGTTCAGATACGAAATTGGTATATTGTTTTTGATATTTTACAAATTTGGAGCTAAAGTGGCAAGTACCTAAGTACTTATGTGGCAAACTTTCGAGCCACAGTACCTGAACCGGCAATACACAGCAAGATTTAGAAATAACAAGTTGCTTGTATGTCGGCAGGTATACCTATACTCAAAAACTTTGAACTTACTCAGTGAAACTTGAAAAACTCAAGTTCTTCGGCGCAAAATTATTTTTCTGCCCTGTCCAAGAACACCTTTTGAGCTGAGTTATTTTGGTAAAACATTTAGCTAGGACCCTCTTCACGGAATTCTTTGAATATCTGTTCCTCATCCAATGCTGTCAATCATCTTTCTCTAAAAAATGGTTCAATATAGCTTATACCAATATAAATTCACCAAAATACTTACAAAAAATGATCCTGGAGTTCTTCTTTGGAGCTATTCTGTGTTTTGGACCAGAACTCAGCAGACTTTCACTTCAAATTCTCCAACATTTTTATTTTTTCATCACTTTCTAACGCTTGAATTCAACATTCTTTCTTTTACACCACCATGGAATCCCAATTCAATACACCCGAGGATACACCCCTTCAATAAAAAGCGGCAGGAATGTCTCTCGATGTCTCTCACAAAACAGGACTGGTGCATCTAAATTGCCACCAATTTCTCCTGCAAAATCTGCAGGTACTGCATGTTCTTTGAACTGGACCGATGTACTGGGAACCGCCTCAGAGTGTGGAACCGCTATGGGTGCTTCATGGAACTGGGCCTTGCCTTGGATGTACTGGGAACAGCTCCGTAACGTGGAACCTCAGAGGGATTTACATCTACAGAAAAAAACACGAGCAACAATCAACATTTGAAAGCAATTATCTATTTATAAGAGAAATTGAATGCAATTTTGTGATTAAGCTCAAAGCGTGAAAATATTAAAATTAGTTACCTATTCCCATCCCCGGCTGTTCAATTTCACCGACCAAGCCACTACCGACACCAGTGTCCGCTACCGTTCTACTTTCTACTTTTCATAGTAACCGATGAGATCTCCGGCGGCTGAGGATGGTACATCGGAAACAGAGTCGGGATAGCATCAGGGCGTAATTTCTTTGAACCAGGGTCCTTGTAGCTTTCAACAGTAAAATGACGGCTGCAAATTCTATAGTGTCGAAGCGACGCTCCGGTAAACTTGATGCCCATGTTTTCTTGCCACAATTTTGATCTGTAAAATATTGATTTCATAACGTTTCACTCTGGCAGAAAGACGACATGCATGCAAAGATGCAATGCAAAACTATTCCGAATCAAAATTGAAAATAAGTTAATTGACTTACTTTGCCACCGCTGATGGAAAATAATGCATATTTTCAACTGCGGCCTCCGAATAACCACAAACGTGGCATATCGCTAGACGAGACGACATTTCCGCTTGGTAAAACTCGACGTGAAAATTTGGAGAAAAAAAAAGGAAAACACTTGAAGACACAAACACGAAACACAAACGGTTATTGACGGTCAAATCACAGAGCACGTTCAAATCAAATGACGCGAGATTTTTGACGTTGACTTGTGGTTGACAGAGCGCACCCCAGCGCCCTCTGCCCCAGCGCAGTTACAGGTTATGATGAGACTTGAAAAAATCATCTCTAGGCAAACTTCGTAGGATGTCTTCCGGACAGGCCATGCAGGAAGTGTATGGGACATCCTTTTTAGGAACTTCTTATTAGGACAACTATGAAACATGGCAGGGATATTTTTTTGGATATTTTTTTTGAGAGCTAAACAGAACATCGCAAAACCTCCCAAAGTTATCCTTGCCCACTGGGCACTGACTGGAGAAATGACAGGTTCGAATGATGGCGTACGACCATCAACAATGTATCCCAAATAGCGAAGTTCGGGGCGACACAGGTGGTATTTCCCTCGACCGACCATCAAACCAGCTCTCGTCAATCGGCTGAGAACTTCTCGAAGAATCTCCAAATGCTTTTCAAACGGATCCGTGGCCAGGATAATATCATTGAGGTATACGAAAACATACGGTTCGAGATCTGCTCCAATCACTCGGTCTATGAGGCGTTGCCACGTCTCTGGCGCATTGTGAAGCCCAAAAGGCATCCGTTTGAACTGGAACAGATTCCGACCCTGAACTGTGAATGCAGTAACGGCTCGAGAGGCTTCTTCAACTGAAAGCTGCCAGTAGGCTGTCTTGATGTCGAGGGACGAGAGAAAACGTGCGTTCCCTAGTCGGTCCAAAACTCCAGAAATATAAGGTAGAGGATGCGCGTCTTGCTGAGCCACAGCATCGACCTTCCTATAGTCAACACTGAATCTGTACGATCCATCCGGCTTCTTCACCTGAACTATCGGGGAGGACCAAGCTGATGACGATGGCTCAATCACGTCCATTTCCAACATTTTATCCAACTCACTGTGCACATGTTGCTGTAGCGCCGGGGACATTGGCTATCATCGTTGTTTTATTGGTTTTACGTCATTTTTAACTCGGATTTTATGCTCAACAAGGGTCGTACATCCCAATGCCTCTTGTGACTCTGAAAGCACTTCATTCAATAGAGCATCCAAGCGTTTGCGCTGATCTTCCGTCAAATTCGATTCTGCAGTGACGGAGGAAATTTCAAGTCTCGCTTCAGGTACTTTCGAACAATCCTTGGATAGATTCAACACCATCCGCATGCGTCGTCAAAAGTCGGCTCCTAGGATCAAAGAATGGAACAATTGCGGTATCGCCAAAACTTGAAAATATTTTTCCAAATTCTCGATTTGGATTGGAACTTTATAGGCACCGACAGTTCCCATCTTGACTCCATTCCCAACTCTACACTTTAAGACAGACGACGAGACTCAAACACATCCTGTTCCGTCAAAAACTCGTATACCATCAGGACCTACGCAGGTTCTGGAAGCTCCTGTATCCACCAACCCAATCAGGCGAACGCCAAATATGGAAACTCCAAGGTGAGCTCTGGAATCCTGATGCAAAGTGGAAAGTTGAAACCGTAAAGACTTGACCGATTTGTTTTTCGACGAACCCAACATTCGGTCTGTTGTAAGCTCGCCATTCAGTTTTCCGACCTAGATACCGACGGAACGTTCTTGTGGCGTTGAGAAGACGGCTTACACTTAGAGCATCGGGCGTACGAAGTACCTTGATGTCCACATCGATGACAACAGAGAGTCTCCGGAGACTGACAACTTCCAGCAAAATGTCCTGTGGCTCTGCAATTCCAGCAAATTTGTCTGGATTCACGAAGAGTCTCCACATACTGACTGGCAGAGGTACCAATCGTAGCAATATTCGTAGATGTACTGGTTCCCGCTGGAACTCCCGTGAAAATCGGAACTCGCTCTCCAGCTTGAAACCTCCCCAACCCACCCCTCTTCTAAAAATAAATATTTCCCCAAAGAAGCAGAAGAATCGCCTTTAAGTTGAAAGATTTAGGTTGGCCGTTCGTGTTCGTCTAGTGGTGTTTGTTAGGACTTTTGTTGTGTTGTAGTTACCCGAGGTAGTACGGGTAAGTGAAGGCTTGGAATGAGAACCAGAGACTTCCGAATCAACAAAGAACAATTTTATTTCAAGGACAAATATATCAATTCATGTCAGTAAGGCAATATCGATTTAATTCAATGTAAATTCGATTCAATATGTAATAAAATGCAATGGAAAGTCAATTCAATACAATGAAATATCAGTGCAATTCAATATATCGCTGTACTAGAATGATAGTAAGACAACGTGAAAAACATAGTTTCGAGTAATCGCCACTTGAACATTTCAGAAGAACGGAAAACACTCTTCTTCTCGAAATTTCGGAGATTTTTTAATTTTCCAGTTGTATTATATCGCTCCTGATAGACCTGTGAGGAATTCATTATGAAATCACATTTACTCTTTGAGAAAAAAATCAAAAAGTGAACATATCCTTGTATATCGCTAGAAATAATGGTTCTGTTGGAAGTTGTCCGTTTTTTCTTGTAAGTTATCCTACTATTCGTCAGGAATTCGTAGAGTGATTTTGAATTTATCTCTCTTTTTTTTCAAGTTGTCCGAGTATTGCACAGTAAGCATAGCCTGGTTCAACATATTTTTCATAGTTATTCTTAAGTATTGTATGACATGGAATAAGCCCATCAGATTTTGGCTGTCATCTGACAAATGAAAGTGTCACTATCAGAAATTGGAAATTCATTTGGAAGTCCTTGGAAAACTGTATTCAGAAGAGTAGATAGTGTTTCGCTAACTGTCGTGTGTCAAATATTGAAAAATGTCAAAGTTCATAACTTTGTCACTCAATTATTCAAGATTTTTCATCAAACATTTCATCCTGTGAACCGATTTTCACGATTTCTTTTACTTTTGGCAGTTTTGGCCATAGCTATAACCAATATAGTCTGCCTCCGCATCTATCCATTGTTTTGGTTCAGTTTTACCCAATACAAACTGACCTATGGATTACGAAATCATGGCAATGTACATTGGAGATAAGTTAAAATTATCAAGTCATTTCAAACAATTCACGGAACATTTCTGGTCAAATAGTGGGACAACTTAGAGAAAAGTAAGATATTTCACAAACGCATGAGAGTATGTTTGTGCAATAGTGAGTTAAAATGAAATATCTGAAGACTTTCATTGAATCAGTTGGTTTTTTGGTATAAGAGTGAGACATCTTTCACAGTAAAATACTGAGATAGCATGAAAAATAAGGACAACTTGAAATTTTCAAATCAGATTTGTTGTAAAATTGAAACGTGTTGAAATGTCTTCGTATTATACCAGAAGGCAAGATCAAATTCGATCTATTTCTAAGTAGATGAAATAGAACATTTTGAGATGTCCGAGTATTAGACCAGAACTGTGAAAAAAACAGATAATTATAACAGTGAGATATTCATTTTTTATGTACTTCCATGATGATTCTGAGTGATTCGATTTTTTTACCAGGTAGAGAATAGCTTGGAGCTATAGATTTTGAAATAATCCGAAAATCAGAAATTTTAAGTTATCTTACTATCATTCTAGCACAGCGATATGATAAAATGCAATAGAAAGTCAGTTCAGTACAAGTGCAAGGCAATGCAATATCAATTCAAGAGAGTTCAATGATAATTCAATAAAATGCAATCAATTCAATAACCCCACTTTCCCATTATTTTGAAATGCAGTGAGCAAGTCACTGATGCAGAGATAATAAGAGAAAGACGAAAGATACAGAGAATCTCTGGAATAGATGGTATCAGTTCCTCGGAGGTACCTAGAACACTCTTTTCTAGTTCACTCTTGGCACGGACAAAAGGGATCGCGAAGGGATCTATAATACAAGAGGAAGAGAGAATAAACATCAACAAGTATGGTGCGTTGGACGTCTTTTAAATGAATAATAATGAATAAATCATGTTCAATGAAATATCGGATGCATCATCTGTATGTCTTTGAATATCATAATAAAGCATGTTTATTAAAATATCCCCAATCTGTGAAGAAAACCATAATAAATATCAAAACCTTAGGACATAATCAGGTACCAATGAATAGGACAGGAAGGAAGGATTGTCCGCCCTTGGTAGCATAGCGTTTAACGGGGTATTCACTTAAAACTTCAAGCCAAAGAGGGTGAAGGGTTATTTTTTGAGCTCCCTATTAAATTAACCAATCACAGAACCTGGCCTGCAACCAGCTAACATCCCTTTTCAGCAAATGGTCTTGGGTAGTTGGTCAGGGAGAAGGACCCATCCATAGATCTTATATAGAAGGCGGTATCACTGCTTGATACGTCACCAAGGTGATATCTGTCGACCAGAAAGTTAGCATTAGGTGTATGGGCCTAAGGTCCACTGATGAGCGAGACATCACCCAGGGCGTTCTCTCACTACTAAGTATACTAGCCTCAGAACAAGAGTCCATTCGTACAGGAGAATAGTCAAGATTGGTCAGGGTGGACCTTATGAATACGAGTGTGGAAGAATCATTCAAACGGGACAAAAGAAATTATGAATCATTGTTCTACCATTTTATCATGCTTTGTGACAAGCTTGACGTCTCAAAGTTTCGTCACCTGTTGTACAGGTCGTCGCCTTGTTCTCTCACTAGACTCTGGCTCTACTGTTAGATCGCGGTCATCTACAGGTGTCGTGGAGACATCGTTGGACTCTTTCGCCCTTCTCAAACTCTACACAACAGTGACCTACACTCGACAGTGTATTCCCTTGCTTACGTTGATGTGATCACCCCATTTCAGTTATGAATGCAACAATGAATCAATGACTTTTTTTTTGACATAAATGTTTCATAAAACATTGAATAATGAACATGCAAGCGTTCTGGAGACACGGCAGCTGCTCTCTCGAAGTCTTCAACATCGGAATAGACTTGAATCTTCTCTTTTCTAGGATCTGGAGCGTGAAAGTACCCATATCTCTCGTGTTCTTCTACCAGACATCTGCCGACTTTTTCTTGCTTTTTTCCACCTTTTTCTACTCCCGTTTCTTGAAGACGGCATCTCTCTTTTCAGGTGTATCACCAAAGCTCACGATGTTTCAGATTAATTCTTGATAAGGCCTAGAAAGCCGGGAGGTTACAAGGTTTTGATCTGGAACTGGTTTTACTAAAAGATGAGTCAGGCTCTAGGAGTTGTCTTCGGTCTACTGGTGGAGGCTTGTACCGCATAGCAGATACACGACTATCCTCGATGACTCTACAAAAGCGCATCAGTTCATCCACACTCTGAGCGTGGCAATGGTGTAGGAAAGCTTCCTGGCAACAGATAGATACAATGTCAAACAAAAAGTACGCTTATACTGTCCGGGAGGACAGGGTTCATGTCCGATTTCTCGATGTTGATGAAAATCAGGACAACCTTGAAGCCCAGTGACAATTATGATTCGCAAACCAGACAACGATCTGACAAACTGGAATTGAAAACATACAAGCTTGGTTGGTACTCACCTAATTTTGCTCGTCTCTGTCTCCCTTCAAACAACTTGGAAATATCTTCTTGTTGATTGAAAACCTGAGGCCTGCCTTGTTCATTTGCGTATCGCTAAATTCCAATTTTCTTGTGGAATCAAACTTGAGATCTACCAAATTTGATTCCAAATTCACTCAATATTTGCCAGACTCTCTTGGTCTGAGATTAGATATACAGACCTTTTGTTGGTGATTCTCATAGTGGAAATTTTGCTCAAATCGGATGACAAACCAAAAAGTTGCACAATAAATCATATCTTCTGCTCCTAACTGCCCCAAGTGGGAAAAATTGCGCAACTTTCTTATTTTTGGTTCGATTTCATTCAAATTTCTCCTGGTGCATCTACCGTGACCCCATCCACAGACCTAGATAGAGCGATTCAATACCAGATCTCAAATTGAAAACCTGCAACCGAAAACCTGTTTCCATTGAAGAATTCACACATTTTATTCTCTAGCTTCCCAATTTAAGTCTTTTTAACAATGAACTTTTGTTTCAGATTCCGATTCGTTAGACTACTCTCGACACATGACCAAGTGCGAGTTCGACGTCAACGCCACCAGCCCAGACAGCGACGAAATCTGGACGGGGCGGGGCCGCCGCGGCCGGCTCGTGAGCCCCCGGCACTCCCTTCCGCCCAACACCACGTGCACGTATCGCTTCCGCGGCCACCAGCACGACCTCATCTGGCTCAGCTTCGTGTCTTACAGTCAGCGCGCCCTTCTGGTCGGCGAAAACGCGCACGCTCTTCTGACCAACTCTTCGGCGAGCGGCAGCGGCGGAGGCCCTTGTGCAACCCGTTTGAGGATCTGGGACGGCGCCTTGTTGCTGGAGGACAGATGCGACGAACCGCCGAAGCTCTGCGATCACAGCGCTCTGGCCAACTTGACCAGGACCACGAGGCCTTGCAACTTGGACGAGAGCTACTTGAGCAGCGGCAGGACGCTGGTGCTGCAACACCACACCGAAGACGGCACCGCTTTGCATCCGGCTTCGTTCAAGGTCAAGTACGAGTTTGTCGACAGGCGGCTGGGTGGCGAAAGCTTCGCCGGAAGGGACGCGACGCCCTGCCACAGGGTGTTCAAGAGCCAGAAGGATCAAGGCGAGATTATATCGCCGAGAGACGTGTTCTTGTACGGACGCGGAGGAGCCAAAGACCTCAACTGCATCTATCGGTAAGTTCTTCCTTCCACTAATGATAACCGAGTTCTCATTACTAAATTGTTCTAGTTTGGTTGTTTCTAATGCCCTCTTTTTTTGTAAACAGACTCGAAGCAGGGCCGGGTGAACGCGTCCGTTTGATCCTCAACAACGCTTCCTTCGGGCTGAACCCTTCTTGCGAAACGGTGCCGGATCCGCACAGCGGCAGGATGACCTGCGATTACTACGGCGGGGCCATGGGCAGCACCCAGCAGCCCAGGCTCAGCGAGCTGAGCGTGTGGGAGGTGCCTTGGAGGGACGTGCGGATGCCGAGGGCCTGCTTGTGCGACAACTCTTCGATGGGCAGCGGCAAACCGCTGGTGTTCTTGTCTTCGTCCAGGACGCTCGAGATCCATTTCGTGGCCAAAGACATGAACGTCAGCGAGGACTTCACCTCGTTGCATTTCCACGCCACGTTCGAGACCGTGCGGATGCCGGAATGCCCCAGGAAGCAGCGCGTTAGAGGGTGAGTGAACGCATTTGGATCTGTTGATTGGTCACCGCGATTCAGATTGCCTTGTTTGGAGTTTCGATTTTTAAATCAAAGGCAGGGTCGAAAGTGTTAGCCTTGGATGCGGGTCGAGCTTTTGAGTTGAAGATACTGTCTTGGTTTTGAGTATCTGGTCTAGTCTCAAGAGAACCATCTCGTTTCAGTCTTAGAACCAGAAACGCTAGAGAGCTTGTAGATCAGAGATGGTCGTTTGGTCTTGGAGGATCTCTTCTGCACTGCGACCTGAAAGATCGTTTGTGCTAGAGAGCTTGGTCTTGAGGATGGACGTTGCTCAAGTCAAATCTAGATTTCCCTACTCGTTTTTGTATAAAGCTCTTGTTTTGGTTGAGATTTTGATAACTTCGGCCTTGTCTCAAGCCCAAGTCAAGCGTTGATTAAGACAAGTCTAGCCGTTAATGTGGAGTTCCTGTTTTGTTCTTGGTCTTGCGCTGCTGGGCTTTATATGAAAAATAACATATTGTCAAGTTTCCAGTTCTCAAAACCGAGTTCTCTAAACCAGAAGCTTGAGACATCAGTCTTGAAGACATGCGTTCGCTAGAAATAAGAAGTTGGGTATATCTTTGATATGAAGATCTTGTTCTTGGTTTTGAACTTCTCACATTGTTTGTTTTCAAAAGAATTCACGTTTCAGTTCTCAAAACCCAGCTCTCTTAACCGAAAGTTTGAGATCTTGGTCTTCAAAATACGAATCGGATAAAATAATTCTAGCCATTGGCATAAAGAACCTTCTTGTTCTTGGTTTTGAGGTCCCAGTATTGACCTCAAAAGTAAACAAGCGTTGATTCAGGCCAGGATACCTTTTGGTTTTGAGATACTGTCTCCGCTTTGAGTACCTCAGCTTGGTCTCAAAGAGTGACACTGCGTTGAAGTTTCAGTCTCAGAACCAAAAGCGTGAGAGCGTAGTCTTGGGGATTAGAGTTGCTTGAGACTGATCCAGCTCTTAGTACAAAAGTCCTGTTTTGGTTTGGTCTTTAGTGATTGCACTCGACCTCCAGAGTAACATGTCCTTAAAGTTGCAGTTCTGATGACCAGAAGCTTGAAATTTTAGTCTTGAGAACAAGATCAATTTCAAAAGTGAAATTCCATTCAAAACCTAGTTCTCAAAACCGAAGCTTGAGACCTTTGTCTTGAAGACGGGCGTCGATTGAGCTTCACCTCAGAAGTAACACTTCATTGAGGTTTTAGTTCTCAAAAGCTTAGTTCTCTAAACCAAAAGCTCAATGTCCCACTCTTGAAGACAAGCGTTGATTGAGACCAGTCTAGCTCTTGTAATGAAGATCCAGTTTTCGATTCCGTTTCCAAAATCCACTTCTGGAAACCAAAAGTTGAGTTTAGTTTGGGAGACGAGCGCTGGATGAGAGAAGAGCTCTTGCTATAAAGAGCCTGTCTTGGCCTTGAGTTTCTGGGATTGATCTCAAAAGTAAGCGTTCAATGAGGCAAGACTAACTCTCGGTTTTGAGACACCATCTTGGAGTTGAGTACCTCAGATCGGTCTCGACCGTGACCTAGCCTTCACATAGAGATCCTCCTTTGGTTTTGATCTCGAGTGAGGGGGCTTGATCCTCAGAGCGACATATCCTTAGAGTCGCAGTGGTGGTGACCAAAAGCTTGAAACCTTAGTCTCAGGGACAAGAATAATATCAAAATTGGAATTCTGTTCAAAATCGAGTTCTCAAAACCTAGAACTTCAAACCTGGGTCTTCAAGACAAGCGTCGGTCGAGCTTCACCCTTGAAGTATTTTGTCAGGCTTCAAATTATCAAAGCGCAGCTCTTCAAACCAAAAGCCTAATATCTTACTTTTGAAGAAAGCTTTGATGGAGATCATGTTTATCTCTTGGTATGAAGATCCTGTTTTTGTTATTTGATTTTTGATCTTGACCTTCTGGGCTTGACCTCAGAAGTAGCATTCCGCTGAAAGTTCAGTTCTCAAAACCCAGTTTCCAAAAAGAAGAGCTTGAGATCTCAGTAATAAAAACAAGCATTGATTGGGACAAGTTCATCTCTTAGTGTGATGATCCTGTTCTGTTCTTGGTCTCGAGCTTGTCTAGCTCCTGGTTTTGTTTCTTTCTTGATCTTTGGCTTTTGGGCTTGATCTCTGAAGAAACACTTTACCAGGGTTTTGATTTCTCAAAACCAAACCCTTGATTCAAACTTGGTCTTGAGAGAAAGTCTTGATCCCAAGGGTTTAGCACTTGATCTGCAGAGAGTAAATCTTGATATTGCTCCGAAGAGCCTGTTTTTGTATAGGTCTTGAGGGGGTGTCTGTTACTCTTGATCTAAAGATCGTGCTCCCACTCTTCGTCCTGGAAGAAGTCTTGATCCTGAGAAAATGGACCCTTTCTTCGATCTTTACTCTTGACAGAGTAATTCCGAATTTTGATCTGAAGATCTTGTCTTGATCTCAATTTTCGGACACTAAACCTGGATATTGATCCGAAGACTCTATTTCACTCTAATCTTGAAGCAGAGTCTTGGTTCTGAGGGAGTTTTCTAGTCTTTCGTCTCGAATAAGAAAGTTCCAGTTTTGATCTTGATCAAAGACTTTGCTTCAGTCTTGGTCTTAAAGGAGTAGCTTTGCTTGCGCTCCGAAGACCTTTCTGTGATCGTTATCTTCAGACAGTTAGCCATGATCTTGATCCAAAGACCTTACTTTAGTCTTGGCTCAGAAAGAGAATATCAGCTATGAAAAAGTTATTCCAGCTCTTGGTCTGGAGAGCTAGCTCTAGACTAGGTCTGAAGAGGGTGAGTTTTGCTCTTGGCCTCAAGATCCTGTTTTGATCTTCATCTTGAAACGGTCAACCTTAATTTTGAATCAAAGAGTCTGTCTCAGTCTTGGTTGGTATCAAAGGAGAGTCGATGTCGTGGAGGAGTTATTCCAGGTATTGATGTGGAAGGTCTCACTCTTGGTCTAGACACTCTGCTTCATACTTGGTCTTGAGGGAGTGAGTTCGGCTCTTGGTCAGAAGAAACTTCCCTGATCTTGATCTTGAGACGGTGTACCATGCTTTCGATTCGAGTATCAGACTTGGAGAAGTTCAGCTGGCTTTTGGTCTAAAAATAGTAGATCTTGCTCTTGTCCTGAAGACTCTTCTAGATTTGGTCTTGACGGGCTAAGTTTTGCTCTAAGCTCGAAGATCCGGTTTCAGTCTGATCTTGAGACAGTAAACCTTGCTTCTGATTCGAAGGACTTGTTTTGGTCTTCGCATTGAGCAGTGCTTCAGTCCTGAGGGAGTTTTTTTTACCCCTTGATCTGGAAGGAGTGTGTCTCACTTTGGGCGTAGAGACTCTCCTTCGCTCTTGGTCTTGAGGAAGTATCCTCCTTACTTGATCCAAAGACCTTACCTTAAACTTCATAGACTGAACCTTGCTCCTGATCTCCTCATCCTGTTCAGCCTTGATCTGGAATTTCTGGTTTTTAGTTTAGGAGTAGTCTTGCTCTTGAGCGAGTGAGTTCAGCTTTTGACTTGAAGATCCAATTTCATTTTTGATCTGAAGACCTTGTTTTGCTCTTGATCTTGGAAGAGAGTCTTGGTTCAGAGGGAGCTATTTTGACTTTTGGTGTGGAGACTTTCCTCCAGTCTTAATGGAGTAAGCTCTGCTGTTTGTCTGAAAAGCCTGTCTTAATCTTGACCTTGAGACAGCAATCCTTGATCTCAATCCAAAGACCCTGCTGTAGCTTTGATTTTAGATGAGTCTTGATCATGGTTGCGCTGTTTGGATCTTGATCTGGGAAGAAAAGTCCTGCTCTTGGTCTGGGTTTTTTGCTGTAGTCTTGGTCTTGAGAAAGTAAGTTTTGCCTTTGGTCTGGAGGCCCTGTTTCAATACGGATTTTGGAGGGGTGAGTCTTGCTTCCAATCCGAAGGCTGTACTTTCAGTCTTTGACTTGGAAAGAAGTTTAGATCGTGAAGGAGTGAATCCAATCCTTGGTCTTGAGAAAGTAGGACTTGCTTTTGATCTGGAGATCCTGTTTTTATCTTGATCTTGAGGAGCAAACCTCGATGATGAACCAAAGACCCTGACCAGTCCTAGTCTCGAAGGAGAGTTTTGCTTCTAAGAGTTATTCTAGCCCTTGACCTAGACGGAGTTAGTCTTGCTCTTGGTCTATAGATCTTGCTATAATATTGATCATGACACTGTGAGCCGTGCTTTTGATTTGAAAACCGTATTTCAGTCTTGATCTTGAAGGGAAGTTTTGGTCCTGAAGGAATTATTCTAGCTCTTGGTCTGATTGGAGCGAGTTTTGCCTAGGTTTTAAGGCCTTGCTTCAGTCTTAATCTTGACAGAGTAAGTTTTGCTCTTGGTCTAAAGACCCTGCTTCGACCTTGATCCTGATAGTAAGTCTTGTTATCGATTCGGAGACCGTACTTTACTTTTAATCTTGGAGGAGACTTAGTTCTGGGAACGTTGTTCTAGCTGAAAGAGTGAGCTTTACTCTTGCTCTGAAGATCCTGTTTTGGTCTTGATCTTGCAACAGCAGGAGTCTTAGTCCTAAGAAAATTATTTTAGCCGTTGCGTTGGTCTGGAACCGATTAGTCCTGCTCTTGATCTCAAAACTCTGCTGTAACTTCAGTTTTGCAGCAGAGTCTTGGTCCTGATCGTAATCTTCTACCCTTGGTTTGAAAGGAAGGTCTTACTTCTGGTCTGAGGACCTTGTTGTTGAGACTTCTCCAGTCTTGGTCTTGTTGGAGTACGCCTTGCTCTTGGTCTGAAAATCCTGTTTTGAACCCAATCTTGAAACTTGTGAGTCTTGACAGAGTCATTCCAGCAATTGATCTGGAGAGAGTTCTGTCTGTAGACCGTGCTTTTAGTCTTCATTTTGAAAGAAGATTCTTGGTTCTGAGGAAGCGATTTTAGTGTAGCTTTTGGTCTGAAGATCTGTTTTGGTCTTGACCTTGAGATAGTGACCCTTCGTGGATCAAAAACCGCCGCTTTTGTCCTAATCTTGAGAGAGTTTTGCTACTGAAAATTGGTCTAGACCTTGGTCTGGAACTGAGTCTTGCTGCTGGTCTGTAGACTTTGCTTCAGTCTGGATTTTAACATAGTAAATTTTGCCACTGATCTGAAGAACCTGCTCTGATATGATCTTGAACCAGTAAATCATAGTCTTGATCTGAAAACCAGACTTTAGCTTCGATTTTGAAAGAGTCTTGGTCTTCAGGAAGTTATCCTAGTTTTTGGTCTGGAAGAAGTGAGTATTGCTATTCGTCCGACAAACCTTACTTGATCTTGATCCTGAGACAGGAAACCGTATTCTTGATCCAAAGAGCGTACTCTGGTCTTATTCTCGAATAAGAGACCCGGCCCAAAGGAAGTTATTCCAGCTCTTTGTCTTGAAGAAGTGAATCTTGCTCTGAAGATACTGTTTTGGTCTTGCAGTTGAAACAGCAAACCTTTAGCAGCTAGACTTTGCTCGAATCTTGGTCTTTAGGGTGCAGGTTTTGCTCTTGACCGAAAGATCTCATTTTGACCTTGATCTCAAGAGAGTGAAGTTTGTTCTTGATTTGAAAAACTTTGCCTCAGTCTTGGTAGTGCAGGAGAATGTTGTTTCAGAAGAGACTTATCACGGCCCTTTATGTGGAAGAAGTGAGTCTTCCACTTGGCTCAGAGACCTTGTTCTGATTTTGATATTGAGCAAGTAAACCTTGTATTCCACTCAAAGACTTGTAGACACCTTCAAGTTTTGATCTTGAAGGTGACTACTGATCCTGGAAACGTTTATGAGGCTGTTGGTCTGAAGACTTTGCTGTACTCCCAATCTTGACGGAGGAAGTTGAGCTCTTGGTTTGAAGACACTATTCTGAACTTGAGATAGTGAGATGTGTTCTTGATGCAAAGACCCCACTCCACTCTTCATCCTGAAGAAGAGACTTGACCTGGAAGAAGGAGGTTTTGCTTTTGATCTCAAAATCCAGTTTTTATTTTGATCTTCAGACCGCAAACTTTGCTCTCAAGCCAAAGATTCTGCCTCAGACTTGGCCTTTAAAAAGAGTCTTGGTCACGAAAAAGTTGTCTCAGCCCTTGATCTGGGAGGAATAATGCGTGCTCTAGATCTGAAGCTCCTGCTCTAGTCTTGGTCTTGAGAAAGTGAATATTGCTTTTGGCCAAGGGACTGCATTGTGACCTTAATCTTGAGACAACTTTTCTCTTGATTTAGACAATTAACTTTGGTCGTGAAATTGGAAGAGAGTCTTGGTCCTGAGGAAATTATTCTAGCTCTTGATTCTGAAGGAGTAAGTCTTGCTCTTTCCTGGAAACCCCACCTCAGTCTTGGTGTTCATGAAGCAGGTTTTGTCATTGACTCAAAGATTGTGTTCAAATCTTGATCTCAAGGCTGTTAACCTTGCTCTTGGTCTCAAGACATTTTACTAGTCTTGATTTTGGAGGAGAGACTTGATTCTCAGGAAGTTACTTTGGCTCTTGGTTTGGAAAGACCAAGATTCACGATCAATCTGGAGACCCAGCTTCAGTTTTGGTCTTGGAGTGAGTTTTGTTTCCGGTCTGAGACTCTGCCTCAGTCTTGATCTGTAGAGACCGAGTCTTACTTCTGGTGTGAAGATGCTGTTCCAGTTTCGGTTTCAGCGGGTGAGTTTCGTCATCAGTATCATTGAAGTTTCAATTCTACGAGAGCTCAGTCCCCAGTCTGCGGGCAGTGAATCTTGCTCTTGATCTAAAGACCTTGTTTCGATGTTGGTCAAGCTCTCAATTCGAAGAATGTGCTTTCAGTCTTTGTCTTAGAGAGGAATTTTGATTCTGAGTGTAAATCCAGCCCTTCGTCTTGAGTTTAGCCTAGAAGAGTGAATCTTGCTCTTGGTCTGGAGACTCTGCTTCAGGCTTGGTCCCAAAAAAATACGTTTTGGTCTTAATCTGAGATGAAAAACTCGAGGTTGATCCGAAGACTCTGCTTCAGTCCTGGTCTTAGAAGAGGGTCTTGTTTCTAGGAGTTATTCTAGCCGTTGATCTGGACCAAGTGAGTCTTGCTTTTGGTTTGAAGACCTTGCTCTGATATTGATCCAGAGAAAGTGAACTTTGCTTTTTTTTTTGTGGACCCTGTTTCAGTTTTGATCTTTATGGTGAGTATTGGTCCTGGAAAAGTTTCACCGGCTCTTGGTCTGGAGACTTTGCTCTAGTCTTGGTCTTGATATAAAAAGGTTAGCTTTCGGTTCAAAGATCTTGTTCTTTCTATAATACCGATCTTGAGATAATGAACTTTGCTCGTGATTCAAAAAGCTGCTTCAGTCGTGATATTGCAGGGTAGTTTTGGTCCTGAAGGACTCATTCTTGCCCCTGTTCCGCGAAGAGTTCTAGCCCCCGATCTGAAAGTAGCAAGTTTTATTTCTTGGTCTAAAAACCCTCTTTCATTCTTGATTTCGGTGAAGTAAGCTTTCCACTTGGTCTGAGGACCATGCTTTGATCCTGATCATTGGACAATAAACCTTGCTTCCGATCTACTTACTCTGTCCAGTCTTGATACTGAGGGAGTTATTCTAGCCCTTGATCCGGAAGGAGTAAGACTTTCTCCTATCTGGAGACCTCGCTTTAGGCTTGGTCTTGAGAGAATGAGTTTTGTCTTCAGCGATAAGATCCATTTCTATTCTTGACCTGAAGACCCTGTTGAAGTCTGGATCTTGTAAGAGAGTCTTGGTTCTGGAAGAGTTATTCTGGCTTCTGGTTTGAAATAAGTAAGCATTGCTCTTGGCCTGGAGACCCTGCTTCAGTCTTGAAGGAGTGAGTTCTGCTGTTGATTTGAGAAGCCTGTCTTGGTCTTGATCTTAAGACAACGTTCCTTGATCCTGATCCAAAGACCCTGGTTCAGTTTGATTGGAAAAGTAAGTTTTGCTCTTGGTCTATAGATCCTGTTGTGATATGACTTTCAAAGAGGGTAAGTTTTAAGAAAAGTCTTGATCCTGAAGGAGTGGATCTAGACCTTGGTCTTGAGCTCGGTCTTGAAAGGGCAGTCCTTGCTCTTGATCTGGAGATCCTATTCATGTGTTGAGACAGTGAACCCTAATGTTGATCCAAATACCCTGTTTCCAGTCCTAGCCTTGAAGAAGAGTCTTGCTCCTGAGAGTTATACTAGCCTTGGTGTGGACAGAGTTGATCTTCCTTTCCGTCTGTAGACCCTGCTCCATTCTGGATCTTGACAAGATGATCTCTGCTTTTGGTCTAAAGAGCCTGCTTTGATTCAAGTTCTGAGACAGTGAACCGCATTCTCGATCCAAAGATCGCTCTTCAGTCTTGGTCTTGTTGAAGAGACGTGGTCCTAAGGGCGTTATTCTAGCTCTTGGTCCAAAAGAAATGAGTCTTGCTCTTGGTCCAGGAGAAATAAGTCTTGTTCCTGGTCTTGAGATCCTGTTTTGTTCTTGATCTTGGAACGGCAAGCCTTGCTTTTGAACCAAAGATTTTGCTTGGTCTTGAAGAAGAGTCTTGGTTCTGAGACGGTTATTCTATCAGTTGGTCTGAAATGGATAAGTCTTGCTTGCGATGCAAAGACTTTGCTCCAGTCTTGGCCTTGATGGAGTGAGTTCCACTTTTGACTTGAAGATCCTGTTACATCTTGTTTTTGAGATAGTGAACGTGTTTTTTTTTTCCATGACTCTGATGTAATTAGGTTTTGAAGGAGGATCTTGGTCCTAATTGTGTTATTCCACCCTTCGATCTGGAAGCAGAAATCCAGTTCTTGGTCTGGAAACTGTTCCAGTCTTGAAGAAGTACGTTTTTCTTTTGGCCTGGAAATCTTGTTTTGGTTCAAAGCTTGAGACAAAAGATCTTCATGTTGATCCAAAAGCCCCGTTTCAGTTTTAGTCTGGAGAAGAGTCTTGGTCCCGAGGGAGTTACTTCGACAATTGGTCTGAAGAAAGTTATTGTTGTTTTTGTTTTGGAGACCATGCTTCAGTCTTGGTCTAGAGTCTTGATCTCAAGAAATTGAGCCTAGCGTTTGGTCTGAAGGTGATGAGTCGTGCTCTTGGTCTTGAAATTCTGCTATAATCTTGATCTAGACACAGTAAACCTGCTCTTGATCCGAAGGCCGTACCTCAGTCTTGGTCTTGAGAGAGAGTCTTGGTCCTGAGAAATTTATTCTAGCTCTTGGTCTAAAGATCTTGCTCTAATCTTGATCTTGAGGAGTTAGTTTTTCTCTTGTCTTAGAAATCTTCTTTTGATCTTGACCTTGAAACAGTGAACCTCACTTTTGATCCAAAGAGTGTTCCTCAGTCTTGGCATTGAAGTAGAATCTTGATCCTTGATCCTGAGAAAGTTACGCCAGCGCTTCACGTGGAAGATCTTTTGGCATGAAGACTCTGCTTTAGACGTGGTCTTGAGAAAGCAACTTCGACTTTTGCTCAGAAGGAACTGTTCTGATCTTGATCTTGAGACAGTAAACGTTGCTTTTGAGTCAAAAGCTCTCCTTCAGTCATGATTTTGAGAAAAAGTTTTGGTCTCGGAGATAATTTTCTGGCTTTAGGTCTGAAAAAATCTTGCCCTTGGTCTGGAAACTCTGCTTCTGTTTTGGTCTTGACGTAGTGAGTTTTGGTCCTGACTCAAAAATTCTGTTTTGATCATGATTTTGGAACAGTGAACCTTGCCTTAGTTCAGAAAATCTTGGTCCTGAGAGAGTTATTTTAGCTCAATCTGAGAAAATATGTCTTGACTTTGGTATAGAGACTTTTGAACCCTCTTGTGTCTTCAATTATCGTTTGCAGACCAGGTGACTCCCTTAAGATTTCTCGATGTTTCTGTGATCTCAGGAAGCTTATTTGTGTCTTATTAAGTTTCTAAGAGCCCCATGAGGCCCCCTGTGCCCTTATGTTTCATTTGTAGCCCTGCTGAGCCCCTTCTTACATTGTCTTAGTTTTCGAAGCTCTGGTTAGCTCCTGTGAGTCTCTATGTGTTGGTAAAAGTTTTACAGGGCTCCCCGAGCTCCCTTTCTGTCTCAAAGTGTCATTTGGAGCCCTAGTGGGCCTTGCCAGGCCTTCTTTCAATTATAAGAATTCTATTCTCCCTGTTATCTACATTGAGGTGTTCCAAACCCTGCTGAGCCCCCTTGTATCTTCAAGTGTCGTTTGAAGCCCCGGTGCCCCCTCCTGACCTCTCGGTATTTCTGACATCTTGGAAAGCTCTATTGTGCCTTTCCAGGTTTCTCAGAGCCCTATTAGGCCCCCCTGTGACTTAATGTGTCATTTGGAGCCCTAGTGAGCCCCATCAGTCCTTCTTGCGATATTCACAGCCCTATCTTCTCTTGGTTTACATTGTAGTGGTTTAGGCCCTGCTGAGCACCCTTGTGTCTTATAATGTCGTTTGGAGACCCATTGAGCACCTCATTCCTTTTTGTGTTGTTCAAAGCCCTATCTAGCATTGTCTACATTCTGGAGATTTGAGCCCTGCTAGCTCCCTTGTGTCTTAAAGTATCGTTGAGGGCCCTAGTGAGCCCTGCCAGGTCTTCCTGTGATATTCAGAGCCCTACCCTCCCTTGTGTATACAATATACATTGTAGGATTCAAAGTCTTGCTGAGCCCCCTTGTGTCTTGAAGTGTCCTTAAGAGCCTCAATAAGCCCAGTCATGCGCGAGCGCAATGCTTCATGTCGGCGAGTTGTCCTGTCGAAGAGTTGTCTTGTCGATGAGTTGTCCTGTCGATGAGGTGGGTGTCGATAAGTTGTACCAAACCCGGTCTGGAAGGATGAGGCCTTGATCTTTGTCTGAAGACCCTCTTTTGGTCTTGGGAAACGGCAACCCTCGCTTTTAGATAAGACACCTTGCTGCAGCTTTGGTTTTAGAGAGTCTTGGTCCTAGTTGTGTTATTCTGAGCCTTGGTCTGGGAAAAGAAAGTTTTGCTCTTGGTCTTTTGCTCATGGTCTGGGGATCTTGCAGTAGTCTTGTTTTTTTTTTCTTTTGGGAGAGAGCAAGTTTTTTTTTGTGGTCTTAGGATCCTGATTTGATTTCGGTTATTATTATTCAAGAATTCAAGCCTCCTCCATGATCTGAAGACCTTGCTCAAGTCTTGGCCTTAAAGAAAAGTCCTGATTCTGAGAGAGTTTTGGAGAAGTAAGTTTTGCTTTTGGTCTACTGACCCTGCATTAGTCTTGGTCTTGACTGGGTGTCTTCATCCTTAGGAAGTTCTCCTGGAATTTCGCTCAAGAAGAGCTACTATTGCTCATAATCTGAAGACTTTGCTTTGGTCTTGGTCTTCATGGAGTAAACTAACTCCAACTCTTTTGGTTTTGGCCAAAAAGTCTTTCTTATGAAATTTTCAACTTCAATGGGTAGCTTATCAGTAATGTTTGGTTCTAGATACGGAGGCGACGTCCAGTTCAACAACCCGCCAGCGGACCGGGCGGAAGTCCTCTGCGCCGGCCTGCCCTGGCTCGTCGAGTCGCGCCACAACCGCAGCCTGTTCCTCCTCAGCTGGGGCGCCTTCCTGCCGCTCAAGCCGCGCCCCGACGAGCCCACCCGCTGTCCCTCGGCCAACCGGGTGCTCATCTACGGCGGCTCGGGCCCCGGCCTGAAGCCCAAACTGATAAGGGTCGTGTGCCCGGCCGAGCCGGGGGCGAGGCCGCTGGCCGTGCAGGTGTTCAGCGAGGAGTGGTGGGGCGAGGCCGGCGGGTCGGCCTCGGTGGCCGCCAGGTACCAGCAGCGACCGCCCAGCTTCCTGGTGGAGTGGATCGCCGTCGAGCCGGGCGTGTCGGCCTTCAGCTGGCTGGAGATCTCGCGGTCGAGGTCCTCGCTGCTGCAGCAGCTGCAGGTGCCGGCGAACCTGAGCAACGGCGGGGCGGACAACGAGACGGACCTGGAGTGCCCGCACAAGTGTCCGGAGCTGGACGCCTGCATCGGGGCGGAGCTGTGGTGCGACGGGAAGGACCACTGTCCTTCCGGCTGGGACGAGAGCGAAGCCCAATGCGGCGCTGCATCCAGGTGAGTTGGTTCACTTCCCTCCTTTGTGCTGTAGTTGTTCCAGCTCTGAGTCATCATAAACTGAGTCCAGGTGATGTTCAATAGATTTGTCTTCACTCCTACAAAATAGGGTTCAAACTGTTGAGTTATGCTTCTTGTTTGAGTCAAGACCAAATTCATTATTGTCATATTCACGTGAACTTGGCAACATTGCTTTATTTTGAAAGAGACTTGAACCAAGCAGGAAAAATTCACTATAGAATCTCAGAAAACTCTATCGGTTTCCTATGGTACTTAGGTTACTTGAACCCTCGTTACTTTGGTAAAGATTCCATGAGATTTTTTAAGAGTTCTAGAAATTTCTGAAGATCTCTATAGATTACTGAAAATATTCACGAGATTTCTGTAAATTCCTACGAGAATTTCTAGGGATTTTTGAACATTCCTACGGGATCTCTTAGGATTCCTGAACATTATTTCCGAATTTCGAGAGACTCTGAACATTTCTACGGAATTTGTAAGGATTTCTAAAGATTTTTAGTTGCTCCAGCTCTGAGTCATCATAAACTAAGTCCAGGTGATGTTCAATAGATTTGTCTTCACTCCTACAAAATAGGGTTCAATCTGTGGAGTTATGCTTCTCGTTTGAGTCAAGGCCAAATTCATTATTGTCATGCTCACGTGAACTTGGCAACATTGCTTTATTTCGAAAAAGACTTGAACCAAACAGGGAAAATTCACTATAGAATCTCAGAAAACTCTATCGGTTTCCTATGGTACTTAGGTTACTTGAATCCTCGTTACTTTGGTAAAGATTCCATGAGATTTTTGAAGAGTTCTAGAAATTTCTGAAGATCTCTATAGATCACTGAAGATATTCACGAGATTTCTGTAAATTCCTACGAGAATTTCTAAGGATTTTTGAACATTCCTACGGGATCTCTTAGGATTCCTGAACATTATTTCCGAATTTCGAGAGACTCTGAACATTTCTACGGAATTTGTAAGGATTTCTAAAGATTTATAGTTGCTCCAGCTCTGAGTCATCATAAACTAAGTCCAGGTGATGTTCAATAGATTTGTCTTCACTCCTACAAAATAGGGTTCAATCTGTGGAGTTATGCTTCTCGTTTGAGTTAAGGCCAAATTCATTATTGTCATGCTCACGTGAACTTGGCAACATTGCTTTATTTCGAAAAAGACTTGAACCAAACAGGGAAAATTCACCATAGAATCTCAAAAAACTCTATCGGTTTCCTATGGTACTTAGGTTACTTGAACCCTCGTTACTTTGGTTGAGATTCCATGAGATTTTTGAAGAGTTCTAGAAATTTCTGAAAATCTCTATAGATTACTGAAGATATTCACGAGATTTCTGTAAATTCCTACGAGAATTTCTAGGGATTTTTGAACATTCCTACGGGATCTCTTAGGATTCCTGAACATTATTTCCGAATTTCGAGAGACTCTGAACATTTCTACGGAATTTGTAAGGATTTCTAAAGATTTATAGTTGCTCCAGCTCTGAGTCATCATAAACTAAGTCCAGGTGATGTTCAATAGATTTGTCTTCACTCCTACAAAATAGGGTTCAATCTGTGGAGTTATGCTTCTCGTTTGAGTCAAGGCCAAATTCATTATTGTCATGCTCACGTGAACTTGGCAACATTGCTTTATTTCGAAAAAGACTTGAACCAAACAGGGGAAATTCACTATAGAATCTCAAAAAACTCTATCGGTTTCCTATGGTACTTAGGTTACTTGAACCCTCGTTACTTTGGTTGAGATTCCATGAGATTTTTGAAGAGTTCTAGAAATTTCTGAAGATCTCTATAGATCACTGAAGATATTCACGAGATTTCTGTAAATTCCTACGAGAATTTCTAAGGATTTTTGAACATTCCTACGGGATCTCTTAGGATTCCTGAACACTATTTCCGAATTTCGAGAAACTCTGAACATTTCTACGGAATTTGTAAGGATTTCTAAAGATTTATAGTTGCTCCAGCTCTGAGTCATCATAAACTGAGTCCAGGTGATGTTCAATAGATTTGTCTTCACTCCTACAAAATAGGGTTCAATCTGTGGAGTTATGCTTCTCGTTTGAGTCAAGGCCAAATTCATTATTGTCATGCTCACGTGAACTTGGCAACATTGCTTTATTTCGAAAAAGACTTGAACCAAACAGGGAAAATTCACCATAGAATCTCAAAAAACTCTATCGGTTTCCTATGGTACTTAGGTTACTTGAACCCTCGTTACTTTGGTTGAGATTCCATGAGATTTTTGAAGAGTTCTAGAAATTTCTGAAGATCTCTATAGATCACTGAAGATATTCACGAGATTTCTGTAAATTCCTACGAGAATTTCTAAGGATTTTTGAACATTCCTACGGGATCTCTTAGGATTCCTGAACACTATTTCCGAATTTCGAGAAACTCTGAACATTTCTACGGAATTTGTAAGGATTTCTAAAGATTTATAGTTGCTCCAGCTCTGAGTCATCATAAACTGAGTCCAGGTGATGTTCAATAGATTTGTCTTCACTCCTACAAAATAGGGTTCAATCTGTGGAGTTATGCTTCTCGTTTGAGTCAAGGCCAAATTCATTATTGTCATGCTCACGTGAACTTGGCAACATTGCTTTATTTCGAAAAAGACTTGAACCAAACAGGGGAAATTCACTATAGAATCTCAAAAAACTCTATCGGTTTCCTATGGTACTTAGGTTACTTGAACCCTCGTTACTTTGGTTGAGATTCCATGAGATTTTTGAAGAGTTCTAGAAATTTCTGAAGATCTCTATAGATCACTGAAGATATTCACGAGATTTCTGTAAATTCCTACGAGAATTTCTAAGGATTTTTGAACATTCCTACGGGATCTCTTAGGATTCCTGAACACTATTTCCGAATTTCGAGAAACTCTGAACATTTCTACGGAATTTGTAAGGATTTCTAAAGATTTATAGTTGCTCCAGCTCTGAGTCATCATAAACTGAGTCCAGGTGATGTTCAATAGATTTGTCTTCACTCCTACAAAATAGGGTTCAATCTGTGGAGTTATGCTTCTCGTTTGAGTCAAGGCCAAATTCATTATTGTCATGCTCACGTGAACTTGGCAACATTGCTTTATTTCGAAAAAGACTTGAACCAAACAGGGGAAATTCACTATAGAATCTCAAAAAACTCTATCGGTTTCCTATGGTACTTAGGTTACTTGAACCCTCGTTACTTTGGTTGAGATTCCATGAGATTTTTGAAGAGTTCTAGAAATTTCTGAAGATCTCTATAGATCACTGAAGATATTCACGAGATTTCTGTAAATTCCTACGAGAATTTCTAAGGATTTTTGAACATTCCTACGGGATCTCTTAGGATTCCTGAACACTATTTCCGAATTTCGAGAAACTCTGAACATTTCTACGGAATTTGTAAGGATTTCTAAAGATTTATAGTTGCTCCAGCTCTGAGTCATCATAAACTGAGTCCAGGTGATGTTCAATAGATTTGTCTTCACTCCTACAAAATAGGGTTCAATCTGTGGAGTTATGCTTCTCGTTTGAATCAAGGCCAAATTCATTATTGTCATGCTCACGTGAACTTGGCAACATTGCTTTATTTCGAAAAAGACTTGAACCAAACAGGGAAAATTCACCATAGAATCTCAAAAAACTCTATCGGTTTCCTATGGTACTTAGGTTACTTGAACCCTCGTTACTTTGGTTGAGATTCCATGAGATTTTTGAAGAGTTCTAGAAATTTCTGAAAATCTCTATAGATTACTGAAGATATTCACGAGATTTCTGTAAATTCCTACGAGAATTTCTAGGGATTTTTGAACATTCCTACGGGATCTCTCAGGATTCCTGAACATTATTTTTCAGGCAGATTTTTGAAGAGTTCTAGAAATTTCTGAAGATCTCTATAGATTACTGAAGATATTCACGAGATTTCTGTAAATTCCTACGAGAATTTCTAGGGACTTTTGAACATTCCTACGGGATCTCTTAGAATTCCTGAACATTATTTCCGAATTTCGAGAGACTCTGAACATTTCTACGGAATTTGTAAGGATTTCTAAAGATTTATAGTTGCTCCAGCTCTGAGTCATCATAAACTAAGTCCAGGCGATGTTCAATAGATTTGTCTTCACTCCTACAAAATAGGGTTCAATCTGTGGAGTTATGCTTCTCGTTTGAGTCAAGGCCAAATTCATTATTGTCATGCTCACGTGAACTTGGCAACATTGCTTTATTTCGAAAAAGACTTGAACCAAACAGGGAAAATTCACTATAGAATCTCAGAAAACTCTATCGGTTTCCTATGGTACTTAGGTTACTTGAACCCTCGTTACTTTGGTTGAGATTCCATGAGATTTTTGAAGAGTTCTAGAAAATTCTGAAAATCTCTATAGATTACTGAAGATATTCACGAGATTTCTGTAAATTCCTACGAGAATTTCTAGGGATTTTTGAACATTCCTACGGGATCTCTTAGGATTCCTGAACATTATTTCCGAATTTCGAGAGACTCTGAACATTTCTACGGAATTTGTAAGGATTTCTAAAGATTTATAGTTGCTCCAGCTCTGAGTCATCATAAACTAAGTCCAGGTGATGTTCAATAGATTTGTCTTCACTCCTACAGAATAGGGTTCAATCTGTGGAGTTATGCTTCTCGTTTGAGTCAAGGCCAAATTCATTATTGTCATGCTCACGTGAACTTGGCAACATTGCTTTATTTCGAAAAAGACTTGAACCAAACAGGGAAAATTCACTATAGAATCTCAGAAAACTCTATCGGTTTCCTATGGTACTTAGGTTACTTGAACCCTCGCTACTTTGGTTGAGATTCCATGAGATTTTTGAAGGATTCTAGGAATTTCTGAAGATCTCTATAGATTACTGAAGATATTCACGAGATTTCTGTAAATTCCTAACGAGAATTTCTATGGATTTTTGAACATTCCTACGGGATCTCTTAGGATTCCTGAACATTATTTCCGAATTTCGAGAGACTCTGAACATTTCTACGGAATTTGTAAGGATTTCTAAAGATTTATAGTTGCTCCAGCTCTGAGTCATCATAAACTAAGTCCAGGTGATGTTCAATAGATTTGTCTTCACTCCTACAGAATAGGGTTCAATCTGTGGAGTTATGCTTCTCGTTTGAGTCAAGGCCAAATTCATTATTGTCATGCTCACGTGAACTTGGCAACATTGCTTTATTTCGAAAAAGACTTGAACCAAACAGGGAAAATTCACTATAGAATCTCAGAAAACTCTATCGGTTTCCTATGGTACTTAGGTTACTTGAACCCTCGCTACTTTGGTTGAGATTCCATGAGATTTTTGAAGGATTCTAGGAATTTCTGAAGATCTCTATAGATTACTGAAGATATTCACGAGATTTCTGTAAATTCCTAACGAGAATTTCTATGGATTTTTGAACATTCCTACGGGATCTCTTAGGATTCCTGAACATTATTTCCGAATTTCGAGAGACTCTGAACATTTCTACGGAATTTGTAAGGATTTCTAAAGATTTATAGTTGCTCCAGCTCTGAGTCATCATAAACTGAGTCCAGGTGATGTTCAATAGATTTGTCTTCACTCCTACAAAATAGGGTTTAATCTGTGGAGTTATGCTTCTCGTTTGAGTCAAGGCCAAATTCATTATTGTCATGCTCACGTGAACTTGGCAACATTGCTTTATTTCGGAAAAGACTTGAACCAAACAGGGAAAATTCACTATAGAATCTCAGAAAACTCTATCGGTTTCCTATGGTACTTAGGTTACTTGAACCCTCGCTACTTTGGTTGAGATTCCATGAGATTTTTGAAGGATTCTAGGAATTTCTGAAGATCTCTATAGATTACTGAAGATATTCACGAGATTTCTGTAAATTCCTAACGAGAATTTCTATGGATTTTTGAACATTCCTACGGGATCTCTTAGGATTCCTGAACATTATTTCCGAATTTCGAGAGACTCTGAACATTTCTACGGAATTTGTAAGGATTTCTAAAGATTTATAGTTGCTCCAGCTCTGAGTCATCATAAACTAAGTCCAGGTGATGTTCAATAGATTTGTCTTCACTCCTACAGAATAGGGTTCAATCTGTGGAGTTATGCTTCTCGTTTGAGTCAAGGCCAAATTCATTATTGTCATGCTCACGTGAACTTGGCAACATTGCTTTATTTCGAAAAAGACTTGAACCAAACAGGGAAAATTCACTATAGAATCTCAGAAAACTCTATCGGTTTCCTATGGTACTTAGGTTACTTGAACCCTCGCTACTTTGGTTGAGATTCCATGAGATTTTTGAAGGATTCTAGGAATTTCTGAAGATCTCTATAGATTACTGAAGATATTCACGAGATTTCTGTAAATTCCTAACGAGAATTTCTATGGATTTTTGAACATTCCTACGGGATCTCTTAGGATTCCTGAACATTATTTCCGAATTTCGAGAGACTCTGAACATTTCTACGGAATTTGTAAGGATTTCTAAAGATTTATAGTTGCTCCAGCTCTGAGTCATCATAAACTAAGTCCAGGTGATGTTCAATAGATTTGTCTTCACTCCTACAGAATAGGGTTCAATCTGTGGAGTTATGCTTCTCGTTTGAGTCAAGGCCAAATTCATTATTGTCATGCTCACGTGAACTTGGCAACATTGCTTTATTTCGGAAAAGACTTGAACCAAACAGGAAAAATTCACTATAGAATCTCAGAAAACTCTATCGGTTTCCTATGGTACTTAGGTTACTTGAACCCTTGTTACTTTGGTGAAGATTCCATGAGATTTTTGAAGAGTTCTAGAAATTTCTGAAGATCTCTATAGATTACTGAAGATATTCACGAGATTTCTGTAAATTCCTACGACAATTTCTGAGGATTTTTGAACATTCCTACGGGATCTCTTAGGATTCCTGAACACTATTTCCGAATTTCGAGAAACTCTGAACATTTCTACGGAATTTGTAAGGATTTCTAAAGATTTATAGTTGCTCCAGCTCTGAGTCATCATAAACTAAGTCCAGGCGATGTTCAATAGATTTGTCTTCACTCCTACAAAATAGGGTTCAATCTGTGGAGTTATGCTTCTCGTTTGAGTCAAGGCCAAATTCATTATTGTCATGCTCACGTGAACTTGGAAACATTGCTTTATTTCGAAAAAGACTTGAACCAAACAGGCAAAATTCACTATAGAATCTCAGAAAACTCTATCGGTTTCCTATGGTACTTAGGTTACTTGAACCCTCGCTACTTTGGTTGAGATTCCATGAGATTTTTGAAGGATTCTAGGAATTTCTGAAGATCTCTATAGATTACTGAAGATATTCACGAGATTTCTGTAAATTCCTAACGAGAATTTCTATGGATTTTTGAACATTCCTACGGGATCTCTTAGGATTCCTGAACATTATTTCCGAATTTCGAGAGACTCTGAACATTTCTACGGAATTTGTAAGGATTTCTAAAGATTTATAGTTGCTCCAGCTCTGAGTCATCATAAACTGAGTCCAGGTGATGTTCAATAGATTTGTCTTCACTCCTACAAAATAGGGTTTAATCTGTGGAGTTATGCTTCTCGTTTGAGTCAAGGCCAAATTCATTATTGTCATGCTCACGTGAACTTGGCAACATTGCTTTATTTCGGAAAAGACTTGAACCAAACAGGAAAAATTCACTATAGAATCTCAGAAAACTCTATCGGTTTCCTATGGTACTTAGGTTACTTGAACCCTTGTTACTTTGGTGAAGATTCCATGAGATTTTTGAAGAGTTCTAGAAATTTCTGAAGATCTCCATAGATTACTGAAGATATTCACGAGATTTCTGTAAATTCCTACGAGAATTTCTAGGGATTTTTGAACATTCCTACGGGATCTCTTAGGATTCCTGAACATTATTTTTCAGGCAGATTTATGAAGAGTTCTAGAAATTTCTGAAGATCTCTATAGATTACTGAAGATATTCACGAGATTTCTGTAAATTCCTACAAGAATTTCTAAGGATTTTTGAACATTCCTACGGGATCTCTCAGGATTCCTGAACATTATTTCCGAATTTCGAGTGACTCTGAACATTTCTACGGAATTTGTAAGGATTTCTAAAGATTTATAGTTGCTCCAGCTCTGAGTCATCATAAACTAAGTCCAGGTGATGTTCAATAGACTTTTCTTCACTCCTACAAAATAGGGTTCAATCTGTGGAGTTATGCTTCTCGTTTGAGTCAAGGCCAAATTCATTATTGTCATGCTTACGTGAACTTGGCAACATTGCTATATTTTGAAAAAGACTTGAACCAAACAGGGAAAATTCACTATAGAATCTCAAAAAACTCTATCGGTTCCCTATGGTACTTAGGTTACTTGAACCCTCGTTACTTTGGTTGAGATTCCATGAGATTTTTGAAGAGTTCTAGAAATTTCTGAAGATCTCTATAGATTACTGAAGATATTCACGAGATTTCTGTAAATTCCTACGAGAATTTCTAGGGATTTTTGAACATTCCTACGGGATCTCTTAGGATTCCTGAACATTATTTTTCAGGCAGATTTTTGAAGAGTTCTAGAAATTTCTGAAGATCTCTATAGATTACTGAAGATATTCACGAGATTTCTGTAAATTCCTACGAGAATTTCTAGGGATTTTTGAACATTCCTACGGGATCTCTTGGGATTCCTGAACATTATTTCCGAATTTCGAGAGACTCTGAACATGTCTACGGAATTTGTTAGGATTTCTGAAGATTTATACAAGATTTCTAAGGACTTCCAACGATTTTTTGGGGTTACTAGAGATTTCTAAGGATTTCTGAGAATGTGTAAAGAGTTCTGAGATTGAAGATGTATATAGTATATATAATATTGTGCTGAAAGTTTCCACAGGCAGAGTGAACATCTGTTTGAAATTTCTAGGGTTTTCAAGATTTCTAGGAGACTATAAGAACTTCAGAGAATTTTGGGGAGTTCTACAGTTTCCACAAAACTTTTAGGGTTTCTGAAAATTTTCACGGTTTATTACAGACTTCTGAATATTTCTTCAAAATTTTTGAGAGCTTCTAGAAGTTTCTACGGCATTTCAGAGTATTTTCTTCCCACTTTCAATTTTATTCCCTTTTTCGACTGAGTATTTTTTCAAGAATTTAGGAATAGCTGAACATCTCTATGGGAATTCTTGAGGATATTGTAGTATTTCTAGGGATTTTTGAAAATTTCTGCGGTATCTCTAGTGATTGCTGATGATTCTTCGTATGAGATTTCTGAAAACTGCTGAGTATTTTCGGAAATCTCTATCCATTTTTGCAAATTTCTACGGGATTCCCAGGAATTTCCAAGGTATTTCTGAGCGATTTGAGGGGATTCCTTGAGATCTTTGAGGACTCCTGCAAAATTCTATGGATTTTTCAAGATTTCTACGGGAATTCTAGAAATTCATGAAGACTTGTATGAAATTTCTAGGGATTTCCTAAGATTTTCAAATTTCTCTACAGATTTTCCCAGGGTTTCTGAGGATTTTCCCCAAACATTCGATTACACTCTCTCTTTCAACTGAAATTATTTCCAAATATTCAAGAGTTTCCGAAGATATCTACGGGATTTTTCAAGAATCTTTAGAGTATTTCTAGGGATTTTTAACGATTTTTGCGGGATCTCTAGAGATTCCTGATGATTCTTTGCATAAGACTTGTGAAAACCGCTTGGTATTCCCGGAAATCTTTATTCATTTATGCAAACTTCTACAGAATCTCCAGGAATTCCCAAGATTTTTCTGAAAGCTTTTGAGGGGATTTCTTAAGATTTTTGAGGTCACCTGAAAATTTCTATGGATTTCTCAAGATTTGTACGGAATTTCTAGGAATCCATGAGGACTTGTATGAGATTTCTAGGGATCTCAGAAGAATTCTTCGAGACTTTTGAAGAATCTTTAGGGATTTCTGAAAATTTCTATACAATTTCCGAAGAATCTTAAGGAATCCCTAGAAATGTATTATAAAATCCTTGTGAATTTTTAGAAATCTTGTAAGAATGACTAAGAAATCCATAGAAATTTTTAGAAATTTATGAAATTCCCAACAATAATTTGATTAATACATAAATAACGCACGATTCGACGTGCTTAGTAATCTCACGGTTTCATGGATTTTTCAAGATTTCTACGGGAATTCTAGGAATTCATGAAGTCTTGTATGAGATTTCTAGAGATAGAAGGATTCCACGAGATTTTTAAAGAGTTTTCAGGCTTTTTTTAGAGATTTCTATATAATCCTCGAAGATAATTACGAAATTCCTGAAGGTTCCTGTGGGAATTTCCAGGAATTTCCATAGATTTTGACGGGAGATCTGAAGATTCCCAAAAATTGATTGACACTTTTTGAGGATCCCAGGGATTTTTACGGCATTTTCAAGGATTTCAAGAGACTTCGGCAAGATTTTCAAGTTATTCTACAGATTTCCCCGGGGTCTTTAGGGATTTCAGTGGATTCATCAGAATTTTCATGTAGCTCTGGGATTGAAGATTTCAATGGATCTATGAGCTCGAGTGATGATTTGTATGAAATTGCCATCAGTGATTTCGAAATTTCTGCAGTATTTCCTCAAGATTTCTAGGGATTTTTGAGATTATTTATTTATTTATTGACTTTGGGGATTTCTAAACAGTTGTTGTAAGCTCCATGGGAATTCCCAAAGATTTTTACGACATTACTGGGGTTTTCTGAAAATTATTCACGGGATTTCTGGGATTATTTTATAGGGAATTTTCAGATTATTTGTATAAGATTTTTGGATACTTGGTTGAAATTTCTAGGAATTTCTGAATATTTGTACAAGATTTTCAGGGATTTCTGGGGATTTCTGAGCAATTTGTACTGACTTTCCAAAATTCCTAGAGATTTCTCGCAAAATTTCGAGGAATTGTCAAAGATTTCTGAAAATTTCCTCAAGCTTCTCTGGGATCCATGAAAATTTATACAGAAGAAAAACTCTCGATACTTGATATTTTTGATATTTATTGAAGAGGAGCTTTGGATATTTGCTTACTAATAGGCGTGATCCTTCCAAAGATCTAGAGATTTCTGAAATCTACGAGAATTCGAGGGATTTCCCAAGAATTCTACGGAAATTCAAGGGATTTCTTGAGGTCTCTACGGGATTACTTTTGAGATAACCAAAAGATTCCTGGAGATTTTCAGAGATTTCTCCGCAGTTCCAATGATTGTCAAGATATTTGAAAGATGTCTACAAGATATTGAAATTTTTTTTTAGAATGTTGAAGATTCCCAAAATTTCTATGGATTTCTCAATTATTATCCTTACGGAATTTCTAGTTTGCACAGATTCATATCACAGTTCTAGGGATTCCTGAAGATTCTCACAAGATTTTTGAAGAATTTCTCTAGCTTACTGAGATATTTACGAGATTTCTGAGAATTCCTATGAGAAATTCTAGGGTGTTCAAGATTTCTAAAGAAATTTTTGAGATTTCTAAAAATCTATAAGGATTTCAGAAAGTGTCAGGGAGTCCTTGAAAGTTTCTACAAGACCTTTGGGGTTCCTAAAAATATTCACAGTTCATTACAGGCTTCTAGATATTTCTACAAAATTTTTGTGAGCTTCTAGAGTTCCCTACGGAATTTCTGAGGATTTTCTCCCAACTTTAAATTACGTTCCCCCTTTTGACTGAGTTTATTTCCAAAGATTCAGAAATTTCTGGAGATATCCACGTGATTTTTTCAGAATCTTGAGAGTATTTCTAGGGATTTTTTAAGATTTTTGCGGGATCTCTAGAGATTCCTGATGATTTTTTGCATAAGATTTGTACAAACTGCTCAGTATTTCCGAGAATCTTCATTCATTCATGCAAATTTCTACGAGATTTACAGGAATTCCCAAGGTATTTTCTGAAAGATTTGAGAGAATTCCTCGGGATTTTTGAGGGCTCCTGAAAATTTCTATGGATTCTTCAATATTTCTACGGGATTTCTAGGAATTCATGAAGACTTGTATGAGATTTCTAGGGATTTCTGATGGATTCTACGAGATATTTGAAGAATTTTCAGGCTTTTTGAAAGATTTCTATATAATCCCCGAAGATATTTGCGAAATTCCTAAAGGTTCCTGTGATCTGACAAAAGATTTTGACGGGAGATCTAAGGATTCCTGAAGATTGATTGACTCTTTTTGAGGATTTCTGGATATTTCTACGGAATTTCTAAGGATTTCAAGTGATTTTGACACGATTTTCAAGCCTTTCTACAGATTTTCCTGGGGTCTCTAGGGATTTCGGTGGATTCATTAGAATTATAATGCAGTTCTGGAGTTGAAGATTTCGATATATCTATGGGTTCAAGTGAAGATTTGTATGAAATTGCCAGTGTTTTCAAAATTTCTGCGGTATTTTTTCAAGATTCCTTGGGATTTTTGAGATTACTTAGTTATTTATACTATTGACCTTGGGAGTTTCTGAACTATTGTATAAGTTCCATGGGGATTCTCCAAGATTTTTACAAGACTACTGGGATTTTCTGAGGATTATTCACGGGATTTCTGGGATTTTATAGGGTGTTTAAAGATCTCTTATAGGATATCTGGAAATTTTATTGGGATTTCTGAAAATTTCTGAATATATTTGCACAAGATTTCTGGGGATTTCTGGAAATTACTAAAGAATTTGTACTGACTCCCCAAAATTCCTAGAGATTCCTCGCAAAAATTCGAGGAATTTTCCAAGATTTCTGAAGATTTCCTAAAGCTTTCCAGGGATCCATGAAAATTCATAGAGAGGAAAAACTTTTGATACTTGATATTTTTGATATTTATTGAAGAGCAGCTTTGGATAATTATTTGTTCACATTGGTCATACATAATAGGCGTGATCCTTCCAGAGATCTAGAGATTTCTGAAGATTTCCTCAAACTTCTATGGATTTCTCAATTATTACTCTTACAGGAATTTTAGAAATTCGCACAGGCTCATATCACATTTCTAGGGATTCCTGAAGATTTCCACAAGATTTTTGGAGGATTTCTCTAGCGTACTGAAGATATTCATGAGGTTTCTGGGAATTTTTATGAGAATTTCCAGGGTGTTCAAGATTTCTAAGGAATTTTTGATATTTCTAGAAATCTGAATATAAGAATTTCAAAAAGTTTCAAGGAGCCCTCAAAAGTTTCTACAAAACCTTTGGGTTTCTAAAAATGTTCAGGGATCATTACAGACTTCTGAATATTTCTACAACATTTTTGAGAGCTTCCAAAATTTTCTACGGGATTCCTCATACCAACCAGAAATATCCATCATAGAATCCCAGAAATCACTATTGGTTTCGTATGGTAATTCTCGTTGGGTGTCATAGAAGTATAATAATACCGAAAATTGTATTGGTATGAATGGGCAACACACCACATGACCAGTAAAGATCAATACACTTTTGTTTTTGTGCCTGTAGGTCCCAATACAAACCATTGCTGGTCAAGATCAATTTCTTTATTATTGTCATATTCATCTGAACTTGGCAACATCGCTCCATTTCCAAAGAGATTTGAACCAGCCGAAAAAATTCTCTATAGAATCCCAGAAATCTCTATTGATTCCTTATGGTATTTCTTGTTAGCTGTCATAGAAGTATATGATACAAAAAATGGTATGGGATGACTGGGAAACACAAAAAATGACCAGTTAGGACCAATACATTTCTGTTTTTAGTACTCGTATCAGCTGCTATAGAAATTTGTGTTGCAGCAGAGATGTATGATTACTTGATCATCACCAGAAATGACCGTTAGAAACCAAAACAGCTTTGTTTTTGTCCCCATATGTCCCGATACAACTTGCGGATACCAATGAAAAACACAAAAATATATTTTTAATTTTTTGTTTCAGGTTACTGACGGCGTTGCCCGGCGCCGCGGCGCTGGCCGCCGCCGCCGCCGTCATCTGCTCGGTCATGCTGCTCATCTGCCTGGCCCTTCACAGGCTGAGGGTGCGCCGCCGCCGTCGCCTTGCCAAGAAGAAGCTGCTCGTCGGCCCCCGCGGTCTCCTCGAGGACGGCCAGTTCAACAACTCGTCGTCCTGACACAAGGCCCCGCCGCCCCCCGTCGAGTACATCCACGTGGACCGCGAGACGACCGTATGAGACGCGGCCCGCACCAGCGCCGCCGCCACGCTGCCCAAGACGAGGCGGCGTCGCGACGACGACGACGTCGCCGTTGCCGCCGCCGCCGCCGCCGCCGCCTCCACCTCCCACTACAACACCGCCACCAAAAAGTGTCGTTGTGCTCGTTCTTTAGCAACGACGTCCGTCCCTGTGCTCACTAAAACAAATGATAACTACTACTATACTAATAATTATAACACTAACACTAATACCAACCGTAAAAAGACTAAAATTACCAAAGACTATTATTATCTACCGGTGCCTTGATTCTGATGATGGTGAGAAGGAGAAATTCCGACGATTATTGTTGTAACTAGTGAAAAGAATCGGAAGAACCGCGCGTGACATGGCAAAGCGTATTCAATCGAAGCTTCAGAGTTAACAAAACAAGAAACTTCACAAGCCATCAGTTATCACAAGCCGAATTTCCTGTTTCAGAATCTGAATCTACTACAGAACCCTGTATAAAACTTGTCAAAGAAAAATTGACTACATCAGGCTGTTTCTGTGCAAGACAGGACGTATTCCCAATACATAACAATAGGATTCCAATGCATACCAATACGATTTTAATGCCTACCGATGTAATTCCAATTAGGTCTGATAGGATTCGAATACATACCAATATGATTCAAATACATACCGGTAAAATTCCAATACATTCCGACCGAATTCCAATAAATTTTTTTGATGAATATCAATAGAATTCCAATA
Source organism: Anaspis maculata (assembly GCA_949128115.1). Lineage (NCBI taxonomy): Eukaryota > Metazoa > Arthropoda > Insecta > Coleoptera > Scraptiidae > Anaspis > Anaspis maculata. Next base: position 73,174,339 of record OX421966.1, read on the forward strand.
CATAACCAACCCATTTCAATACTACCAATATACCCGTATAGGACTCGATTGGGTTTTTCAGTTTTATGGTTTTTCCACATTCGGAGCTTGACAAAAATAATAACTGTAGGCTTCCTCCGAGGGGTTGAACCACCACGAGAAAATTTGTACTTGGCTTTTCACCAAAGACATCTTATTGGTTTCAAGAGATTATTGAATCACATATTAAAGGCAAGCAGAGGGGCTTACTGAGTCACGTAGGGTCAGACACCGCTATTCGATACACTTATCGAAACCAGTAAGACACACTGCCGGTTTGAACAGGACTCTTTTTGGTGTCTACGACCAAAGCAATTTTTTTCGATTCATAAAACTCACACAAACAACAATACCAGTGATCCGCCAATACGAATCTGATTGGTTTCTGATAATTGTAGGATCACCCTAAAAAGACCGGTACAAAACAATCGCATCCAGTAAATCAGACACTACCTCAATATTGACTCACCAATCCAAACCAATAAGACATCTACCAGTCGGATTCGGACTCAATTGGGTTTCCACAGTTCTGCAGCTATATCAAACAACGAGCCCGATCAAAAATCACAAAAGCAGGCTGCTTCACCAGTGTGATCCAATTGGTTTCCAGAAACTATAAAACTAGCCTATAAAAACCAACGAAAGGTCGCACTTGGAACTTAAAATTCAGATTTGGCCCTCAGATATACTTATCGAAACCAATAGAGCGATCCGCTTTTTTGAACAGGACTTAATTGGGCTTTTACAATCCAACAGGTCACTTGAAAACAAGTCCTCCACAAATATTACCATAATAAAATGTTCACTTTTGGATCTCATAGGATTCTAGAGATTGTAGAAACAACCAACAGAGACCAGAACAAGGTCACATTCAAACTCAGTCACATAACCAGTAGAGCAATTATTACGCGATCTTTTGGCTTACATAAGGCTCTATTGGGTTTTTAATTTGAGAAACTTGCTTGGATAGAGACTCAGTTGCCAGAAAAAACTCGATTTCTATTGGGTGTTTGAAGGCTCCTATTGGGCGTTGATACATTTCCCAATATGACTCCTATACCTCGCTTGGAACCAAACTCCTATTGGTCTTGATAAAAATTCAGTTGGAAATTATTCACAAAAAACCAGTGAGGCGTGACATGGCAATGAGACATTGATGATAAAGTCGCAGCAGAGGTTTTGTATTGGTTCTAGATCTGATATTCTCAGTGAACTGCTGGCATGCTGTCATTATGTGTTCATGAAGGGAAATATATTGTGGCACTATTTGTATGGGGCTGCATTGGTGAACTAGGCTCTTCAATGAGAATCTATTGGTGAACTGAGATCCTAGAACAAATTTAATAATATATAGAGTGGGATAAAATGCCCATAAAGAAATCAGTATATTTTCTTTGTGTCTATACATCCAAATACAAATGAGGTGTGAAAAATTCTATTGGTTTGCATTGGTTTTTCACTACAAATTGTTGACAATATCTTCAAGGAACGAATCAAAACACAGTAATACGGATGAAATTTGAATCTATATTGTTTATTAGTTTTGAATCTGATATTCCCGATGGGCTATTGGCGATTTGTCATCAGCTCCTAATAGGAATATATCATAGCTCGCTTGTATAGGTTTTGTTGGTGGATCAAAAAATTGCTATTGGTCGGAATTGGTATTCCATCACAAATTATTGACAGGACACTTTCAAGAAGTGACTCGTACGATAATATAAATTGAGTTTATGTTGAGATATTGTATCGGTTTCAAAGCTGGAATACCCAATAAGTCATACAAAATTGCCGAGCTGTCGAGGGCCGTATAGGGAAAAATGATCAGATGACCAATTGAAACCGGAAATTTCCTGTCATACACTGGTCGAACATTCCATAAGACGCATTATCACCTATACATCCAGGTACAAGCCATTGAAACATCGAATACTTTGTAATGGTCTGAATTGGTTTTCTTGTTACAAGTTTCGCCATGTTTGCGAACACCATTACACTTACTCCATCAGACTGATGGAATTATCAACAAAACAAAACGCAGTGAAGATTTGGTTCTGGATATTTTCATTGGGCTACTGGCATTTTGTCGTGAGTTTGAATTTTTGCTTGAGATGTTCAAATTAGCTATCAGATAATTTGTAGTGCTCTATAGGGATATACGGGTACATGATGTTTAGTAATGAATAGTGAAATTCCTATATCTTGTAAGAATCGATATACAAGTCATAAATACATCAAAGATATTGTACTGGTCTGAATTGGTCCGAATTGCGCTTCATTATTACCTTTCTATATGATCACACCGCCACAATTGAACCATATTAAAAGCTTGGCACTCAAGGATCAATATTCCAACCGAAAATGATAAAAGATAGAAGTGTGGCACTGCGTTATTCAAAGTATTATGATTTCAACCCAAAATTCCAGTTTCAGCAACCACACACCCCAATACAAGCCATGAGTCAATATCAAACAATCTATAGGTCTGAATAGATTTTCTATTGGATTTCTGGCACTTCGCCAGCGCAAAGATGATGTTTTCAACCAAAATTCCAGTGTTGACACCAATACATCCAGATACAAGCCACAGGTGTTACACATAACATTCTATTGGTCTGACAAAATTTTGTATCGGAGGTTAGGCATCCCGTTATTCCAATTATCAGGATTCCAACCACAAATACCAGTTTTTGCACCAGTACATCCTGATACGGACGACAAGTGTACCACACAACATTCTATTGGTTTGAATAGATGTGATATCAGAAGTTCAACACCTCGTCATTTCGAAGATCTGAAACTCGAGTTTCAGCACCAATACATCCCGATACAAGCGACAAGTGTACCATGAAACATTCTATCGGTCCGAATGAATTTCCTGTCGAATGTGTTGGTGTTTAGTCAATCAAGGATCATGATAGCAATCAAAATTTCAGTTCTGGCACCAATAGATCCCGATACAAGCCACAGGTGTCACCACGCAACATTCTATTGGTTTTAATAGATTTTATATCAAAAGTTTGACACTCCGTCATTTTGAAGAGCTAAAGCTGGAGTTTTAGCACCAATACATCCGGATACAAGCAACAAGTGTACCACGGAACATTCTATCGGTCCGAATGAATCTCCTTCGGAATGTAATTGGTAATCAGTCATTTCAAGGATCATGGTAGCAATCAAAAATTCCAGTTCTGGCACCAGTAGATCCCGATACAAGCCACAGGTGTTACCACACAACACTCTCTTGGTTTGAATAGATTTTGTACCAAAAGGTTGACACTCCGTCATTTGAAAGATATTCAACTCGAGTTTTAGCACCAATATATCCCGATACAAGCAACAAGTGTACCACGAACCGTTCTAGTGATCTGAATGGATTTCTGTTCGAATGTGTTTGATGTTTAGTCAATTCAAGAATCATAAAAGCAATCAAAATTCTAGTTTTGGCACCAGTAGATCTCAATACAAGCCACAGGTGTTGCAACACAACATTCTACTGGTTTCAATAGATTTTATATCAAATGTTCAACACTCCGTCATTTTGGAGATCTAAAACTCGAGTTTTTGCACCAATACATCCCGATACAAGCGAAAAGTGTACCACAAAACATCCTATCGGTCCAAATGAATTTTCCTTCGAATGTGTTTGGTGTTTAGTCATTTTAAGGATCAGCAATCAAAATTTCAGTTCCGGCACCAATACATCCCGATACAAGCTACAAGTATTACCACACAACATTCTATTGGTTTTAATTGATTTCATATCAAGAGTTCAACACTCTGTCATTTTGAAGATCTGAAACTCGAGTTTTAGCACCAATACATCCCGATACAAGCGACAAGTGTACCACGAAACATTCTATCGGTTCGAATGAATTTCCTGTCAAATGTGTTTGGTGTTTATTCATACAAGGATCATGGTTTCAATCAAAATTTCAGTTCTGTCTCCAAAAAATCCCGATACAAGACACAGGTGTTTAAACACAAGATTTCAATGTTTTGAATAGATTTTATATCAAAAGTTAAACACTCTGTCATTTTCAACATCTAAAACTCGACTTTCAGCACCAATACATCCAGATACAAGCGACAAGTGTACTACGAACCATTCTATCGATCCAAATGAATTTCCCTTCGAATGTGTTTGGTGTTTGGTCATTTCAAAGATTCTGATAACAATCAAAAATTCAGGTTCTGGCACCAATTGATCCCGGTACAACCCACAGGTGTTATCACACAACATTCTATTGGTTTGAATAGATTTTATATCAAAAGTTCAACACTCCGTCGTTTTGAAGATCTAAAACTAGAGTTTTAGCACCAATACATCCCGATACAAGCGACAAGTGTACCATGAAACATTCTATCGGTTCGAATGAATTTCCTGTCAAATGTGTTTGGTGTTTATTCATACAAGGATCATGGTTTCAATCAAAATTTCAGTTCTGGCACCAATAGATCCCGATACAAGCCACAAGATACTCTATTGGTCTGATTTGGTTTCTGAATACAAATCCAAAACTAGGTCGTTACTTTTCTATAGAACCATACCTTTATGGATAATAAACCATACCGGATCTATTGATGACACAAAACATTTCATTGGCCTGATCTGGTTTTGGCTACAAATCTAGCACTCCGTTGTAACATTCCTATCGAACCATACCGTTATACAAGTTGTCGAGTAATTTTATACGGATGTATTGGTGACACAAGACTCCTCATTGGTCTGATTTGGTTTTGGCCACAAATCTAGCACTCCGTTGTAACCTTCCTATAAAACCATACCGTTACACAAGTTGTCGAGTGATTGTATACAGATGTATTGGTGACACTCAACTTCTTATTGGTCTGATTTGATTTTGGCTACAAATCTAGTACTTCGTCGTTACCTTCCTGTAGAACCATACCGTTACACAAGCTGTCGAGTAATTGTATACGGATGTATTGGTGACCTGAAACTTCTTATTGGTCTGATTCGGTTTTGGCTACAAATCAAATACTTCGTCGTTACCTTCCTATAGAACCATACCGTTACACAAGTTGTCGAGTAATTGTACAAGGATGTATCGGTGACACAAAACTTCTTTTTGGTCTGATTTGGTTTTTGCTACAAATCTAGCACTCCGTTGTAACCTTCCTATTGAACCATACCGTTACACAAGTTGTCGAGTGATTATATACGGATGTACAAAACTTCTTATTGGTCTGATTTGATTTCGGCCACAAATCTAGCACTCCGTTGTAACATTCCTATCGAACCATACCGTTACACAAGCTGTCGAGTAATTGTATACAGATGTATTGGTAACACAAAACTTTTCATTGGTGTGATCTGGTTTTGGCTACAAATCTAGTACTTCGTCGTTACCTTTCTATTGAACCATACCGTTACACAAGTTGTCGAGTAATTGTATACGGATGTATTGGTAACACAAAACTTTTCATTGGTTTGATCTGGTTTTGGCTACAAATCTAGTACTTCGTCGTTACCTTTCTATGGAACCATACCGTTACACAAGTTTTAGAGTAATTGTATACGGATGTATTGGTGACATGAAACTTCTCATTGGTCTTATCTGGTTTTGGCTACAAATCTAGTACTTCGTCGTTACCTTTCTATAGAACCATACCGTTACACAAGTTGTCGAGTTATTGTATACGGATGTATTGGTGACATAAAACGTCTTATTGGTCTGATTTGGTTTTGGCTACAAATCTAGCACTCCGTTGTAACCTTTCTATAGAGCCATACCGTCACACAAGTTGTCGAGTGATTGTATACGGATGTATTGGTAACACAAAACTTTTCATTGGTCTGATCTGATTTTGGCTTCAAATCTAGTACTTCGTCGTTACTTTTCTATGGAACCATACCGTTACACAAGGTGTCGAGTAATTGTATACGGGTGTATTGATGACATAAAACTTCTTATTGGTCTGATTTGGTTTCAGTTACAAATCAAATACTTCGTCGTTACCTTCCTATAGAACCATACCGTTACACAAGTTGTCAAGTATGTGTATACGGATGTATTGGTGACACAAAACTTCTTATTGGTCTGATTTGGTTTCAGCTACAAATCTAATACTTCGTCGTTACCTTCCTATAGAACCATACCGTTACACAAGTTGTCGAGTGATTGTATACAGATGTATTGGTGACACTCAACTTCTTATTGGTCTGATTTGATTTTGGCTACAAATCTAGTACTTCGTCGTTACCTTCCTGTAGAACCATACCGTTACACAAGCTGTCGTGTAATTGTATACGGATGTATTGGTGACCTGAAACTTCTTATTGGTCTGATTCGGTTTTGGCTACAAATCTAGCACTCCGTTGTAACCTTCCTATAGAACCATACCGTTACACAAGTTGTCGAGTGATTGTATACAGATGTATTGGTGACACAAAACTTTTCATTGGTCTGATCTGGTTTTGGCTACAAATTAAGTACTTCGTCGTTACCTTTCTATAGAACCATACCGTTACACAAGTTGTCGAGTAATTGTATACGGATGTATTGGTGACACAAAACTTCTTATTGGTCTGATTTGGTTTCGGCTACAAATCCAGCACTCCGTTGTAACATTCCTATCGAACCATACCGTTACACAAGTTGTCGAGTAGTTGTATACGGATGTATTGGTGCACAAAACTTCTTATTGGTCTGATTTGGTTTTGGCTACAAATCTTGCACTCCGTTCTAACCTTCCAATAGAACCATACCGTTACACAAGTTGTCGAGTGATTGTATACAGATGTCTTGGTAACACAAAACTTTTCATTGGTCTGATCTGGTTTTGGCTACAAATCTAGTACTTCGTCGTTACCTTTCTATAAAACCATACCGTTACACAAGTTGTCGAGTAATTGTATACGGATGTATTGGTGACATAAAACTTCTTATTGGTCTGATTTGGTTTCAGCTACAAATCAAATTAAGCGTCGTTACCTTCCTATAGAACCATACCGTTACACAAGTTGTCAAGTAATTGTATACGGATGTATTGGTGACACAAAATTTCTTATTGGTCTGATTTGGTTTCAGCTACAAAGAAACAGCTATAGAAAAATCTAATCGTATTGAGATCTATTGGCGGAAAAAATCTTGATAGTATAAGGACGTATTGGTAAAAATGCCTAATGGTATAGGACTGTATTGGTAAAGATATCTAGTTGTACGGAAACGGCCATAATGACCTATAGAAACCAATACATTACATTCAAGCGACCATACAAGCCATAAATGTAACGAAAAGGCTATTCGCTAATCCGAAGAAGTATTCAATGATACATTTTCAACAAGTTTGGCGATAATTCAAGCTACGTTCCAGGTAACGGCGGTACCAATACAAAAAAGCAGCTATAGGATTCCGTTCCGGCTCCAACATAATCCCTGATAATGGCCAATCGGCATTCGGATTTCGGATCTGAATTTTATAACTCACCGATAAAACTCGCATCCATCACGCCAGATTTGAATTCCGAACCCGTAAAAAAAAATAATAAAAACTGAATCAAAACACGCGCAATCATAACAGAGCAATAAAAATATGTTTTTTTCTTCAAGTGGATTCGTATACGCCCGGCCATGCCAACGCGATTCTTTGTCCACCCCCACAGTGAGAGTGAATGTAAAAATGTGAAAACTCAGTGACAATCGCCTATATAAAATTATTAAGTACTATTAATTATGAATATAAGAGAATTCTGGTGGAGCAAGCACACGTAAGAATAACGTACTTGGTAGAAAGCGGTGCCAAAGCCGGGGCATGAATGCGAGAAATTGTATTTATTGTGCACCTACTGCACACAAGGGAAATTATAATTGTATTGTTCGATTATAATTACTGTTACTTTAATTGTGGTTATAAACACAAAAACGAGTTTTGTAGAGGTTGTTATGAATGCAAGCGAGAGAGAGAGAAATGTTGTAGATATTTTATGCCCCCAAAACATGCGCTAGCTCTAGCATACACACACACGTTCGCTCATAATAACAATATTATAACAAAACCCTTTCAGATTAAACTTGTATTGTTACCAATCTATTGTTGTACCAGTTTATAAACTAAAGCGATAATGCAAGAACCGGGATTTTGATAAGGCGAGAGGGAGAACGCAGTGTTTTACTTGAGGTCTGGAAAAGGCAAGTAGCATGAAAGCGTGAAAAAGGAATACAGGGAGGAATTGAGGGAACGAAAGAAATCAAAGGCTGGAATAAGGCTAGAAGAAAGCAAGGGTTGGATAATACAAAAGGAAATACGAATTGCGCGCAGTTCCGGAAATGATAGAGTGCACTTTTAATTTTCCTCTGCGTTTAGAACATGTACGCGAATTATTTCTCTAGTTGAACGTACACAGCTTTGTACTCGGCTATAACGGCTGGATTATTTCGTTCTAAAACTAGGTCAGAGCTGCAGCTGAATTACGTTTGTACTGGATTGAATTGGATCTTTGCGGAAAGCCGTTGTTCTGGAGCAATCAAACGTTGGAATCGAGTGTTGCGCAATGTATAGCTTTCAAGAGAATGGCTTGTGGTGAGTTGGAGCTATAGCGCCATCTCGTGGCGAAATTGAGAGTTTTGATACTTTTCGTGTCAGAAATGGGGACGAGAAACTGCTTCTTTGTAAAATTATCAGTGTGATTTATAGAAATGTGTCACTCGAAATTTCAGTTTACTCACACATTTGACTATCACTTATGTAATTAATAGAATTTTGACCCAATACAGCTGTTACAGCTCATGAAAATGGGTTATTGACGTTTCTGCTGAGGTTTCTGTTGAATTACTAGCCGAACTTTTTCCGCCAATCAAAAAAGTCGTTTCAATCTGAAATTATTTCTCATACAGAAAAAGAAAAATGCCACTTGTGAGTGCTATGCCATTTTTTGCTAACAATCAGGAATCGTAGGAATCTCTGAAAATCTCTATATCTATCTTCATCTTTGAAAATCCTCAGAAATCTACTAGAAATCTTGAAACTTACCCCGCAGAGACCTGGAAAAAACACTCGAATTTTCGTAGAAATCTTGAGAAATTCCTTGTATTCCCGTAGATTCAAGAAATTCCTGGATCTCAAGTTTTCCAGAATCTTGTGGGAATATTCAGGAATTCCTAGATACCCCATACAAATGTTGAGAATCTTCTCTCCATAATTTTTCATGAATCTCTGGAGATCTTGTAGAAATCTTTAAAAATCCTTATAAATTCTTCGGAAACTTCGTAATCTTCCAAATTTCCTAGAAATCTGGTGAAAATTTTCGGAAATTCCCAGATATTCCGCAGAAATCTTGGGAAATGCATAGAAATTATTGGGAATCCTCAACAGTTTTTGAAAATTTGTACAAAATCTTTTGAAAACCCTCGGAAATTCCGTGGAAATCTCCGAAAATCCACAGAAATTGCCACAACAAAAATCCCATACGAATTTTCAGGATTCCGTCGTTGAGATTTTCGAAATCCTCAGAAATTCTCACCAAAATCCTTAGAAATCCTAAGCGTCAAAATTATGGATTACTCGAAATCAGAAATTCTTACAGGAATCCTCAGGAATCTCGTGAATATTTTGAGTAATTCCACAAAAATTAAAAGAAATCCCTATGATATCTCCAAGAATCATCTCGTAGTCTTTCAAAGTCTCTAGAAATCTCACAGAAATCTTTGGAAATCCCCAGAAATCTACTAGAAATCTTGAAACTTACCTCGCAGAGACCTGGAAAAAACACTCGAATTTTCGTAGAAATCTTGAGAAATTCCTTGTATTCCCGTAGATTCAAGAAATTCCTGGATCTCAAGTTTTCCAGAATCTTGTGAGAATATTCAGGAATTCCTGGATACCCCATACAAATGTTGAGAATCTTCTCTCCATAATTTTTCATGAATCCCTGGAAATCTTGTAGAAATCCTAAAAAATCCTTATGAATTCTTCGAAAACTTCGTAATCTTCCACATTTCCTAGAAATCTGGTAATAATTTTCGGAAATTCCCAGATATTCCGCAGAAATCTTGAGAGATGCATAGAAATTTTCGGGAATCCTCAACAGTCTTTGAAAATTTGTACAAAATCTTTTGAAAACCCTCGGAAATTCCGTGGAAATCTCCGAAAATCCACAGAAATTGTCACAACAGAAATCCCAAACGAATTTTCAGGATTCCGTCGTTGAGATTTTTGAAATCCTCAGAAATTCTCACCAAAATCCTTAGAAATCCTAAGCGTCGGAATCATGGATTACTCAAAATCAGAAATTCTCACAGGAATCCTCAGGAATCTCGTGAATATTTTGAGTAATTTCACAGAAATCAAAAGAAATCCCTATGATATCTCCAAGAATCATCTCGTAATCTTCCAAAGTCCCTAGACATCTCACAGAAATCTTTGGAAATCCCCAGAAATCTACTAGAAATCTTGAAACTTACCTCGCAGAGACCTGGAAAAAACACTCGAATTTTCGTAGAAATCTTGAGAAATTCCTTGTATTCCCGTAGATTCAAGAAATTCCTGGATCTCAAGTTTTCCAGAATCTTGTGAGAATATTCAGGAATTCCTGGATACCCCATACAAATGTTGAGAATCTTCTCTCCATAATTTTTCATGAATCCCTGGAAATCTTGTAGAAATCCTAAAAAATCCTTATGAATTCTTCGAAAACTTCGTAATCTTCCACATTTCCTAGAAATCTGGTGAAAATTTTCGGAAATTCCCAGATATTCCGCAGAAATCTTGAGAAATGCATAGAAATTTTTGGGAATCCTCAACAGTCTTTGAAAATTTGTACAAAATCTTTTGAAAACCCTCGGAAATTCCGTAGAAATCTCCGAAAATCCACAGAAATTGCCACAATAGAAATCCCAAACGAATTTTCAGGATTCCGTCGTTGAGATTTTTGAAATCCTCAGAAATTCTCACCAAAATCCTTAGAAATCCTAAGCGTCAGAATCATGGATTACTCGAAATCAGAAATTCTCACAGGAATCCTCAGGAATCTCGTGAATATTTTGAGTGATTTCACAGAAATCAAAAGAAATCCCTATGATATCTCCAAGAATCATCTCGTAATCTTCCAAAGTCCCTAGACATCTCACAGAAATCTTTGAAAATGCCCAGAAATCTACTAGAAATCTTGAAACTTACCCCGCAGAGACCTGGAAAGAACACTAGAATTTTCGTAGAAATCTTGAGAAATTCCTTGTATCCCTGTAGATTCAAGAAATTCCTGGATCTCAAGTTTTCTAGAGTCTTGTGGAAATATTAAGGAATTCCTAGATACCCCATACAAATGTTGAGAATCTTCTTTCCATATTTTTTCATGAATCCCTGGAAATCTTGTAGAAATCCTGAAAAATCCTCATAAGTTCTTCGAAAACTTCGTAATCTTCCACATTTCCTAAAAATCTGGTGAAATTTTTCAGAAATTCCCAGATATTCCGCAGAAATCTTGGGAAATGCATAGAAATTTTCAGGAATCCTCAACAGTTTTTGAAAATTTGTACAAAATCTTTTAAAAACCTTCGGAACTTCTGTGGAAATCTCCGAAAATCCACAGAAATTGCCAGAACAGAAATCCCATACGAATTTTCAGGATTCCGTCGTTGAGATTTTTGGAATCCTCAGAAATTCTCACCAAAATCCTAAGAAATCCTAAGCGTCGAAATTATGGATTACTCGAAATCAGAAATTCTCACAGGAATCCTCAGGAATCTCGTGAATATTTTGAGTAATTCCACAGAAATTAAAAGAAATCCCTATGATATCTTCAAGAATCATCTCGTTATCTTCTAAAGTCCCTAGAAATCTCTCAAAATTCCCAGATATCGCGCAGAAATCTTGAAAAATGCATAGAATTTTTTGAGAATCCTCAACAGTCTTTGGAAATACCTACAAACTCTTTTGGGAACCCTCGGAAATCCCGTAGAAATCTCCAAAAATCCACAGAGATTGCCAGAACATTTTTGGAAATCCCTTACGAATTTTCAGGATTTTGTCGTGAAAATGTTCACAACCTCTAGAAATTCTCACAAAGATCCTCGATTAGTCCTATAGAAATGCCTGAAAATTCCTAAAAAATCTCCTATAAATTCCTAAAAATTCTTAAAAATCTTTAGAAATCTCCTAGGAATCTCCGAAAATCCCTATTTCCATCTTCATCTTTGAAAATTCCCAGAAATCTACTAGAAATCTTGAAAGCAACCCCGCGGGAATCTGAAGAAATCTCTCAAATTCCCTTAGAAATCTTGAGAAATCCCTTGAATTCTCGTAGATTCAAGAAATTCTCAGATCTCAAAAGTTCTTCAAATTATAGGTCATCTGTTAAGGGGCTATGGCAAGTTGAAGCGAAGCCTACCTACCGGTCCCTTATTCCCGCATGAATGACCCAAATTTGGGAATCCTGCCCGCGATATCCTTATTTTTCAACCGATTTTTTCAAATTTGATATCAATGGCTAGCTAATTGGACAGAGTGCCATTTTTTATCAAGAAAATGGCCAACATGTCAAAATTCAAAATGGCGGAAACTATTGAAAATGGGCCTTATTCGTCCTTGTTGGAATAGAAAAACGGAAAGTATGCTTCTCTTCAACTTGCTGTAGCTCCTCATCAGATGAACCAATTCGATTGGTTGCTGTCTTGAATTGTCGAGGAAGGTCTATATCGTCATAATAATTGTTGGTTTTGACTTTCTACTCATTTTTGTTGAAAAGCAATGGGGACAAAAGAAACTCTATTTTGAATTGATTCCGCCATCTTTGATTTTGACGGGTCTGTCATTTTGTCATATGAAAAAGGTTGCCTGTCCAACTGGCTAGCCATTGATACTAAATTTGAGGAAAAATCGGTTGAGAATTGAGCATATGACGGATTGGCGGGCAGGATACCTAAATTTGGGTCACTTATGCGGGAATGAAAAAAAAAACGGAAAGTAGGCTTCGCTTCAACTCGCAATAGCGTGGCCAACGAGCTAGAACTTTGAGCCAACAAAAAAAAAACTCGCAATAGCTCCTCAGCAGATGACCCGATTTTATTGGTTGTGGTCTTGAATGGACAAGGAAGGTCTAATCCTCCATAATACAATATTCGTTTTGACTTTCTGGTAACTTTCAATAGAAAGCAACGAGAACAAAAGAAGGCCTATTTTCATTTGTTTCTGCCGTCTTGACTTTTGGTGTGTCGGCCATTTTGAAATATAGAAATGAAAGCCTACCCAATTAGCTATCCAATGCTAAAAAATTCGATGAAATCGGTGGAGGAATAAAAATTTTAGAAGGAAAAATTCAGAGCATGGTTTTTTATAGCTCACCCGGTATTTTTTGGCCTCGTAAGCTAATAGCGTCAAAACTAGGGATCATTTTGAATCAGAAATTCTCACAGGAATCCTCAGAAATCTCGTTAATATTCTGAGCAATCCCACAAAAAACTTTACAGATTCTTGAAAATGCTTCAAAAATCTCTTCCGAAGTACCTAGGAATCTCATACAAATCGTCGAAAACTCCCAAATACCCTACAGACATCTTGAGAAATGCATAGGAATGATTTTTGAAAATCCTCAATAATCTTTAGAAATGCCTACAAATTCGTCCAAAAACCCTCGGAAATCCCGTAGAAATCTCTAAAAAATTCATCGAAATTGCCAGAACAATTTTAGAAATAAGATAAAAGAACTGTGGAATCCCATACAAATTTTCAGGATCCCGTCGTGAAAATTTCCAAAACCCCTAGAAATTCTGATGAAAAATCCCCAGAAATCTCAAAAGTAGTCCCGTAGAAATATTAAGAAATCCATTTAATACCCGTAAATTTGAGAAATTCCTAGATCGCTAGTAGTTTTCCAGAATCTTGTACACATATTAAGAAATTCTTAGATATCGCATACAAATGTTTAGAATTTCCTTTCCTCTCTATAATTTTCCATGAATCCCTGGAAATCTTGTCAAAATCTTCAAAAATGTGTAAAAATCTCTCGACTTCGTAGAAATCCTTATAAATTTTGAGGAATTTTGGAAATCATCACGAATGTTTTGGAAATTCCTATAATCTTTGGAAATTTCGTAGGAGTATTCAGAAACTCCTGGAAATCCAAAACACATTCCAAGAAATCCAATAGGTACAATAAGACTCCCTATAAATTCCAGAAATCCCATGAAGACCCCTCAGAAATCCCCAATAATTCCATAAATATCTTTGAAAATCCCCACAAATCTCGTAGAATCTTCAAATCTTCAAAGTGAATAGTAATAAATGAGAAAATAATCCTCAAAAATCTCGTAGGATTCTCAAAAATCTCCTCAAAATATCCAGAAATATGTAATGAACCGAGAAAACCTTCAGAAACCAAGAAGATTCGAGTGGACATTTTTAGAACTCCCTAAAATACAATAAAATCCTCAGAAATCTTGTAGAAATACCTAGAGATCTTTGAAAAATCCATAGGAATTTTGATAACCCTGACAATTCCATACCAATCTTCATTCTGTCTGTAGAAATCTTGAACACAATAGAAATTATAATCTCCAATCTCAGAATTTCCCACCCAATCTCAGAAATCCTTGAATTTCTAGAAAATTTGTAAATTTTCTTTAAAAATCCCTAAGGATCTCCTAGGAATGTTCAGAAATCCCTACACATTCCGTGGAAAAGTTTCAGAAATCCCTGAAAATACAAAGCTAGTCTTTAGAAATCCTCAGAGATCTCGTAGAAATGTGCAGGGATCCCAAGAAATTCTCACAGAAATTCTCAAAAATCTCGTAAATATCTTTATCAATACTAAAGAAACCTTCAGAAATCTCTGGAAACTCCTCGTGAATCTCGTGGGAATCTTTGGGAATTCCTAGAAATGTAATTCAAGTTTTTATGGATTTCTAGAAATCCTGTAGAAATTCCTCAAGAAATTCATGGAAATTTTTGAGAATCCCCAACATACTCTAAAAAATCGACCTACCTACAAACCACATACCACATACCTACAAAATTAGAAATCTCAGGAAATCCCTAGAAATCCCGTGAAGATTTCCAATCATGCATAGAAACTCTCAGAAATCGTTGAAAATTTTCAAAATGCCATACGAATCTCTGAAAACCTCCAGATATCCCGTAGAAATCGTAAAAAATTGCTAAAAGTTCTTGGAAATCTCGTAGAAATATTCAGAAATTCCATGGAAATCCCTAGAAATTCCATGGGATTTTCAAAACTGCTGAGAAATTTCCCCTAAAAATTCACCAAAAATCTCGTAGAATTCTTCAGAAATCTCTAGAAATTTCGTGTAAACTTCAATAAATTTCTAGAAATCCCGTAGAAATCTCAGGAATTCAATACAAATTGTTTGACAGCCACTCAAAAATCTCAAGAATTCTCTAACAAATCATTCATAAATATCTTGGAAATTTCGAGAATCCCGTGAAACTCTGCAAGAATCAATGGAGAATCTCAGAAATATTGGATAGTTTCTGGAAATCTCAACCGATTCATCAGAAATCCCCAGAGATCCCGCAATAATCTCCAAAAATTCCTAGAAATATTCTAGAGATCTTCAAAAAATCTCAGAGAAATCCTCAGAAATTCCGAAATTCTTGAAAATAGACTCAGTCGAAAAGGGAATAAAGTTAAAAGTTGGAAATAAGTCCTCAAAAATCTCGTAGTAATCTCTAGAGGCTCTTTCTCAAAAATCTAGTCGAAATAGATAGATAGATAGATAGATAATTTATTTAACGTGTTACAGAAACCTCTATGGAGGTATTTCATATCTTAACACAAAGAGATTCAATTACACAATATTCAGAAATATGTGATAAACCAAGAAAAACTTAAAAAATCCAGATGAATCTAAACTGCTTGACAATTGAACTGCAACACCTAAAAATTAGGTACGTTTTCAAATTGAGATAGCTCGAAAAATATTTGACGGATTACAGAAATTCAGGCATGTGAGGAAAGATCATTTCTTTGACTATCGAGTGCTGGTATTGATAATAAGTTTGATCGCACAATTTGTCATATACAGGGTGCCAACGAAGAGCGTGCAGATATGGGCAATCTTTCACCTTGTACAACTTTCGAAAAAAAAGTCCGAGATTTTTTCTATTGCCTGCATTTGAAAGGTTGAATCATTATGCTGGAACAGTTTTGAAATTTTGACCCTAACTTTTTTTTTCAAAAAATTGTACTCAATTTTCTGAAATATGCACTTTCTGATTAAGAAAAAGAAATAGAGACATTGTTTGTTTTCAAACAGCGTCCATATTGAATTTGCTTACGAAGATTTTCATTTGAGCCTCCACATCCCTTAGAAACTACCCCTTTTGGGACACCGTCTCACAACAAGATATGCAATGCTTCATTTGAAAGACCTGAGAAAAGTACTCATCAATGATTGGATTGAAATAAGTCTACTATCATGACCTCACACGTACAGCTCCCTAAAAACCACCACCCTGACTTCAAGGGACAGGGTTGGTATGATAAGACATGCAATAGATGAAAATTCCAAAAAACGTCTTTTTCAACTGTTCCACTTAAAAAATGATGCTACACGATGACCCTTTACGTAGGTCATCCCAACAGTAGCTACCCTCTCGAAAAAAGAACTACCCTTTGAAAAAACAGTACTTCCGCAATACCTCATTTGCTAGGATATTTTCAAAATCTGTCGCAATAGTTTGCCGCTACGATAATTTCATTCACATATCTACCCGAAACTACCCCTTCAACTACCCCTTCAACTACCCCTTCAATATCGCATAGCCTCTACCTTGATGCGTTATTTACGAGTTTAAAGAACTTTTGCCTACTAACCGTTTCATTGAAATGATGGTGTTTTCTACGATGATAGTACCTTTCCTGAAACTACCCCTAGTAAGAAATCACCCCTTTAGTAAAAGGTATGCGATACCCCATTTGGAAGCTCTGAGAAGGTGCGATTGAATAAGTTCAAAATGATTTCGCGATGACCTTACACGCATCAAGGTAAAGGCTATGCGATATTGAAGGGGTAGTTTCGGGTAGATATGTGAATGGAATCATCGTAGTGGCAAACTATTGCGACAGATTTTGAAAAAATTCCAACAAATGTATTGCGGAAGTACTGTTTTTTTAAAGGGCAGTTCTTTTTCCGAGGGGGTAGCTACTGTTGGGATGACCTACGCAAAGGGTCATCGTGTAGCATCACTTTTTCAGTGGAACTGTTGAAAAAGACGTTTTTTGGAATTTTCATGTATTGCATGTCTTATCATATCAACCCTGTCCCTTGAAGTCAAGGGGTGGTTTTTAGGGAGCTGTACGTATGGGGTCATTGCAGTATCCTTATTTTAATCCAATTATTGATAAGTACTTTCCTTATGCCGTTTAAATGAAGCATTGCATATCTTGTTGTGAGACGGTGTCCCAAAAAAGGTAGTTTCTAGGGGATGTGGAGACTCAAATGAAAATCTTCGTAAGCAAATTCAATATGGACGCCGTTTGAAAACAAACAATGTCTCTATTTCTTTTTCTTAATCAGAAAGTGCATATTTCAGAAAATTGAGCATAATTTTTTGAAAAAAAAATTTAGGGTCAAAATTCTAAAACCGTTTCGGCATAATGATACAACCTTTCAAAAGCAGGCGATAGAAAAAATCTCGGATTTTTTTTTCGAAAGTTGTACAAGGTGAAAGATTGCCCATATCTGCACGCTCTATGTTGGCACCCTGTATATGACAAATTGTGCAATCAAACTTATCATCAATGCCAGCACTCGATAGTCAAAGGAATGATCTTTCCTCACATGCCTGAATTTCTGGAATCCGTCAAATATTTTTCGAGCTATCTCAATTTGAAAACGCACCTAATTTTTAGGTGTTGCAGTTCAATTGTCAAGCAGTTTAGTAGAAATTTTTAGAAATCTTTGAAAATCCCATAGAAATCCTGATATGGTTATCTCAGCAATTTCATACAAATCTTCAGTTTGCCCGTAGAAATCTTGAACACAATAGAAATTACATACACATCTTCAGTCTCAGAATTCCCTACATTTCCAGAAATCCTTGGATTCCTAGAAACTTTTTAATTTTTTTTTTAAATACCTGAAAATCTTCTAGAAATGTTCAGTCATCCCTACACATTCCGTTGGGAAGTTTCAGAAATTCCTAGAAATACAAAACAAACTTTTAGAAATCCTCAGAGATATCGTAGAAATGTGCGAGATCCCAAGAAATTCTCACAGAAATTCTCAAAAATCTCGTGAATATCTTTATTAATCCTGAAGAAAACTTCAGGAATCTCTGGAAACTCTTCAAGAATCCCGTGGAATCTTCAGAAATCCCAAGAAATGTAATTCAAATTTTCATGGATTCCTAGAAATCCTGTAGAGATAATTGAGAAATCCATGGAAATTTTTGTGAATCCCCAACATTTAAAAAAAAGTCTTTAAAAATCTCGTAGAAATTTCAGGAATTTCCTAGAAACCCCGTAGAAATTTTCAATTATTCATAGAAACTCTC
The DNA here is from genome assembly GCA_949128115.1 of Anaspis maculata. Classification (NCBI taxonomy): domain Eukaryota; kingdom Metazoa; phylum Arthropoda; class Insecta; order Coleoptera; family Scraptiidae; genus Anaspis; species Anaspis maculata. The sequence goes on from OX421966.1 coordinate 73,192,831, forward strand.
AGAAATCGTTGAAAATTCACAAAATCCAATACGAATCGTTGAGAACCTCTGGATATCTCGTAGAAATCCTGAAAAATTCCTTGAGGTTCTGTGAATCTCGTAAAAATATCTAGAAATTCCATGGAAATCTCTATAAATTCCGTGGAATCTTCAAAACTGCTAAGAAATTTCCTCTGAAGATTCCCCAAAAATCTCGCAGGATTCTTCAGAAATCCCTAGAAATTTGATAAAAATCTCCATAAATCCCTAGAAATCCCGTAAAAATCTTGAAAAATCAATAGAAATTTTTTTGGCGACCTCAAAAACTTCAAGGAATCCTCTTACAAATCATTCTGAAAAAAACAACTTGTAAATTTCTAAAATTCCGGTGAATTCTGCAAAATCAATGGTGATTTTCAAAAATATTGAGTAGTTTTTGAGAATCTCAGATGATTCAATAGAAATCCATAGAGATCCCGCAAGAATCCACAAAAATCCCCAGAAATATCCTAGAGATCTTCTAAAAATCTCGTAGAATTCTTCAGAAATTCCTAAATTTTTGGAAATAAACTCAGTCAACAGAGGAAATAAAGTCAAAAGTTGAAAGAAATCCTCAAAAATTTCGTAGAAATCTCCAGAGGCTCTCTCTCAAAAATCTTGTCGAAATATTCAGATATATGTAATGAACCGCGAAAATCTCTAGAAATCCAGAAGAAACTAGTAAAAATGTTTAGAGCTCCCTGAAATTTCCTGAAATCTTGAGAAATTTTAGAAATTTCCTGAAAATTCCTAAAAATCTTCAAAATTCCATAGAAATCATGATAACCCTTGCAATTTCATACACATTTTCATTCTGCCCTTAGAAATCTTGAACACAGTAGAAATTACATACACATCTTCAGTCTCAGAATTCCCTACATTTTCAGAAATCCTTGGATTCCTAGGAACTTTTAAATTTTTTTTCAAAATACCTGAAAATCTTCTAGAAATGTTCAGAAATCCCTACACATTTCGTGGTAAAGTTTCAGAAATTCCTAGAAATACAAAACAAACCTTTAGAAATCCTCAGAGATATCGTAGAAATGTGCGAGATCCCAAGAAATTCTCACAGAAATTCTCAAAAATCTCGTGAATATCTTTATTAATCCTGAAGAAAACTTCAGGAATCTCTGGAAACTCTTCAAGAATCCCGTGGAATCTTCAGAAATCTCAAGAAATGTAATTCAAATTTTCATGGATTCCTAGAAATCCTGTAGAGATAATTGAGAAATCCATGGAAATTTTTGTGAATCCCCAACATTTTGAAAAAAATCTTCAAAAATCTCGTAGAAATTCCAGGAATTTCCTAGAAATCCCGTAGAAATTTTCAATTATTCATAGAAACTCTCAGAAATCGTTGAAAATTTACAAAATCCAATACGAATCGTTGAGAACCTCTGGATATCTCGTAGAAATCCTGAAAAACTCCTTGAGGTTCTGTGAATCTCGTAAAAATATCTAGAAATTCCATGGAAATCTCTATAAATTCCGTGGAATCTCCAAAACTGCTAGGAAATTTCCTCTGAAGATTCCCCAAAAATCTCGTAGGATTCTTCAGAAATCTCTAGAAATTTGATAAAAATCTCCATAAATCCCTAGAAATCCCGTAAAAATCTTGAAAAATCAATAGAAATTTTTTTGGCGACCTCAAAAACTTCAAGGAATCCTTTTACAAATCATTCTGAAAAAAAACATCTTGTAAATTTCTAAAATTCCGGTGAATTCTGCAAAATCAATGGTGATTTTCAAAAATATTGAGTAGTTTTCGAGAATCTCAGATGATTCAATAGAAATCCATAGAGATCCCGCAAGAATCCACAAAAATCCCCAGAAATATCCTAGAGATCTTCTAAAAATCTCGTGGAATTGAAGGTTCAGAGGTAGGTAGACACTGATTTGATTAAAGTATTTAATAAACAAAGACATACAGAGTATTACGAACAACGATTTACGAACTATTCATATACGGCGTGGGCGCGCGAGAAGCGATAACACACATGTGCCCGCAAGCTAGTTCGGTTCGATACTGATCGATATGAGAGCATTCACCCGCAGCCGGAGGCTGCCGTGCCCCGCACCCCTTGACGGCGGTCAGGGTAAGCGGCATATGCGCGAACACACTCGCACTAACACTTCCCCTCGCGATCGCAAGCCGACACTTTACGATTTTTAACGACACGAAGCACTCCCCAAGCCCAACATTTTCACACAATTCTGATGACGTGGTCCAGGAAGTCCCTTGGTGAGGATGTCGGCCACCATTTCTGTAGTAGAGACGTGGTTCAGGGACAGGATCTCCTTCTTGATGGCGTCCCTTATGAAATGGAACCGGATGTCGATGTGCTTGCTCCTGGCATGAAACACAGGATTCTCGGCCAATTTCAGAGCGCCAATGTTGTCCTCGAAGACGATGGGTTTGGAAAACTCCTTCAGTCCCAATTCCACGAACAGAGAACGGAGATAAGTAGCTTCTTTCGCAACTTCGCTGAGACTCATGTACTCTGCCTCGGTGGAGGATAACGCCACCGTTTTCTGCTTTCTAGAGTCCCACGATATTGGTCCGCCTCCTAGCATGAAGACAAATCCAGTATAGGACTTTCTGTCGTTGGGACAATTCCCCCAATCGGCATCGACGAATCCTTTCAGGACCTCGGACTTCTGATTGAAAAACAATCCGAGATTGATAGTCCCTTTCAAATAACGGAGCACGCGCTTTGCAGCAACCCAGTGCTCCTGATTGTAACAATTGTTGAACTGACCCAAATAGCTGACCGCGAAGGCAATATCGGGTCTGGTCGAAATGGCCAGGTAAGTGAGAGCTCCGACTAATTCACGGTACGGCAAATTTTCGTCAGGAGGTTCTTCACTTTTCAGCATTTTCTTGTTCGGATCCATGGGTGTGCAAACTGGTTTCGAGGCTGCCATCCCGAATCTGCTCAATAATTCGCTTATGTATCCAGTTTGGTGCATTGTCATTGTATTTTCGGATCTTTTGAACTCTATGCCCAAACAATATTTAATTTCACCAAGATTCTTGGTTTCAAACTGGAGTGAAATGTAATTCGACAAATCTTTCATCATTTGGGAATTTCGAGAAGCAACAATTATATCATCGACATAAATGGCAATGAGAGTCAATTCATTTCCCTTTCCAATGCGATACAAACAGGGATCTGAATTGGTGGGTGTCGCACCAAAATCTTTCAAGACACTGTCTAGCTTGGCGTACCAACTTCTACCGGCTTGACGCAAGCCGTACAAAGATTTATTCAAAAGACAAACCTTGTCCCCTTTCTGCAATGATTTCAGCATATTCTTTGCCTTGATACCAATTTCATTCTTCTCTTCAGATTGGATCATTTCAAGCAGTTGAGAAAGGTATTTGGGAGGTTCCATGAATAATTCTTCTTCTAGTTCGCCATTTAGATAAGCACAAGTCACGTCAAGGTGCTCTATCTTCATTCCAAATTGCACCGCCAATGAAGTCAAGATTCTTATAGAGCTGAGTCTTGCAACCGGGGCGAATGTTTCCTTGAAATGAACTCCAGGACGTTGGCTGAAACCTTGGGCCACGAGCCGAGCTTTTCTTCTTTCAAGTTTTCCGTCTGCATCAAATTTGTTCCTCAGCACGATTCGACTGCCAATGACTATGTTATTGGAAGGACGTTCGACGAGTTCCCAAGTATCGTTCTTGATGATGGACTTGATTTCTCTAGCCATGGCATCATACCATTCATCGACTTCCGGAGAAATCATAGCTTGTCTCATTGGAACTTCAGAAATATAGGCCTCTTCGACGATTTCTGTGGTTCTAGCATCGACCACATTTTGCCTATATATCTTACGAGGTCTTCCCCTGGCTCCTGTTCTAATAATCCTCGGTCTTCCTGCGGCACGGCTGACATGCGGTACTCGGTTAATCACCTCGTCTTCTTCTTCTTCCTCTTCATCTTCTTCTGAATCGTTTTCTTCAACAGCTGGAGCTGGATTCGATTCAATTTCAATGAACCGTGGCGATGATTCACGAACAACCGATTCCCGCGGGATCGCGTCCTCAGGCAAGAATTCTTCGAAATCGCCTTTCACACGTTCGGAAGATTCAAGGAATTTTACGTCGCGTGTAATTTCGACTTTTCTTTCATCAGGGAACCACACTCTGAATCCCTTGCATTCTTCAGAGTAGCCCAGGAAAATACCTTCTTTCGAGCGTGACTCGAATTTTCCACGGTTTGGTTGTCTATTGAGACAAAAGACACGACAACCGAATTCTCGGAAAAGGCTCACGTCAGGTATTTTTCCGGTCCATACCTCGTAAGGTGTTTTACCATTTAGACTCTTGGAAGGACATCGGTTTCGAATGAAATTCGCAGTATTCACCGCCTCAGCCCAAAATACAGGCGGTAGACCCGATTGCACTAGCAAGCAACGAGCCATGTCAAGCAATGTCCGATTCTTCCTCTCCGCAATTCCGTTTTGTTCCGGGTTGTAAGGAATTGTCAAACGTCGAGTAATGCCATGTTTCTTCAAATAGTCGTCAAATTCACGGCTGGTATATTCTGTACCATTATCGGTCTGAAGACATTTAACTTTCTTCCCTTTCTGATTTTCAACCATTGCTATGAATTCCTTCGTAGCTTCAAACACGTCTGATTTCGATTTCAGGAAGCGAACAACGCACCATTTAGAACGATCGTCAATGAACTCGACAAAGTAACGCGTCCTTTTCAACGATTCGACGCGCATTGGACCGCACACATCGGAGTGTATGAGTTCTAATAGTTCGCCACTTACTCTGTCAGACCGTTTCGGGAAAGGAGTACGCACCATCTTCCCCTGAAGACATACCTCGCATTGTATTTCGTTTTTCACATACTTGGCGGGTTTCAAAGCTTCAAGTCCGTGCATTAACCCTTTATTGATGGCATCGGCCATATCACGCGCGTTCAAATGTCCCAACCGTCTATGCCACATTTCAAATGTCTTTGCTGCTGTGGAATCTGCCGCGAGAGCCGAGTACAAAGATGGTATTCCGGTACCTGTAATGTCACTTTCGCGCGCGTAATAAAGTTCACCGATTTTGTCAGCAACCATTTTTACGTTTCCATCGGTATCGATAACAAGAGCATTGTCTTTGCGAAAAACAACTTCATAACCGTTTTTGGTTATTTTTCCCACCGACAGTAAGTTCGAACGCAAATCCGGAACATACAGCGTGTTGTTTAAAGAAATGTTTTGTGACTCACCGAAGACGTCAGCTGAGAATGCAGCTTTACCTTGAGCAGCTATGTGTGTCGACTCGTTGTTTGCAAGATTTATCTTGCCACTTTCAGGATGTATCTCCAGGAAATCGCTGGTATTGTTGCACAAATGTGATGAAGCTCCACTATCCAGGCACCACCCTTTCTTCTTCGAAACGTTCGAATGTAGAGTTTCCAGAGCACAAAAACTCACATCGGCATTTTTTGCAAAAGCACGACCTTGGTTTTTACAGTCCGAAGCTTTATGGCCGATTTCCCTGCATTTATGACAACGATACTTGAACGTTCCTTTATTGTCCTTGGTAGAACTCGAATCGGCACTTTTCTTGAAATTTCCGCCCTTGTTTTGATTTTTGTTACGATTTGTAAACAATGCCGCGTTGCCTTGGTTATTCTGCGAAGTCCGTCGCATGTCCGTTTTTCTAGCGTCACTTTCTTCTATGATTTTTACTCGCAGAACTTCGGGAGTAGGTAAATCATCTCTGGATTCAATGGCGCATCGGAAATTTTCGAAGCTGGCCGGCAAACTGTAGAGTAACATAATCGCCAACAAGTCGGGGTTTATTACCACATTCATTTCCTGCAGCTTGTCAACGGCGTCGAAAAACTTGTTCAAATGTTCGCGTACCTCGGTGCCTTCTTCCATACGCTGCAACGTCAATTGTTTCAACAACGTCGCTTTTCGAGCGGGCCCTTTTGACTGATATACGCCTTCCAGTTTTAACCAAGCTTCACGAGACGTCGCACATCCTTTGATTTGTTTCAATTCGGACGGGCTGATAGCAAGTATAATATCAGATTTCGCTTTGCTATCATTCTTTTCCCACGCAAGAATCGCCGCTGCGGACGTTGCATCATTTGGATCTAAGACAGGTTTGACAGACTGGCCGCTCACAAAAACCCAAGCATCGTTTTTTATTAGAAGGGCTTCCATCTGCATCTTCCACGTGTCATAGTTGTCCTTGCTTAAGCATTCAATTCTCAAGTTTGTGGCACTCATTTTTAGCACTGTGCTTTAACAACAACAAACTCGATTACACAACTTATCACAAATCTTTTCCGTGTAGATCTGGACCCATAACCTGAAGGTTCAGAGGTAGGTAGACACTGATTTGATTAAAGTATTTAATAAACAAAGACATACAGAGTATTACGAACAACGATTTACGAACTATTCATATACGGCGTGGGCGCGCGAGAAGCGATAACACACATGTGCCCGCAAGCTAGTTCGGTTCGATACTGATCGATATGAGAGCATTCACCCGCAGCCGGAGGCTGCCGTGCCCCGCACCCCTTGACGGCGGTCAGGGTAAGCGGCATATGCGCGAACACACTCGCACTAACAGGAATTCTTCAGAAATTCCTAAATTTTTGGAAATAAACTCAGTCAACAGAGGAAATAAAGTCAAAAGTTGAAAGAAATCCTCAAAAATTTCGTAGAAATCTCTGGAGGCTCTCTCTCAAAAATCTTGTCGAAATATTCAGATATATGTAATGAACCGCGAAAATCTCTAGAAATCCAGAAGAAACTAGTAAAAATGTTTAGAGCTCCCTGAAATTTCCTGAAATCTTGAGAAATTTTAGAAATTTCCTGAAAATTCCTAAAAATCTTCAAAATTCCATAGAAATCATGATAACTCTTGCAATTTCATACACATTTTCATTCTGCCCTTAGAAATCTTGAACACAGTAGAAATTACATACACATCTTCAGTCTCAGAATTCCCTACATTTTCAGAAATCCTTGGATTCCTAGGAACTTTTAATTTTTTTTTCAAAATACCTGAAAATCTTCTAGAAATGTTCAGAAATCCCTACACATTTCGTGGTAAAGTTTCAGAAATTCCTAGAAATACAAAACAAACCTTTAGAAATCCTCAGAGATATCGTAGAAATGTGCGAGATCCCAAGAAATTCTCACAGAAATTCTCAAAAATCTCGTGAATATCTTTATTAATCCTGAAGAAAACTTCAGGAATCTCTGGAAACTCTTCAAGAATCCCGTGGAATCTTCAGAAATCTCAAGAAATGTAATTCAAATTTTCATGGATTCCTAGAAATCCTGTAGAGATAATTGAGAAATCCATGGAAATTTTTGTGAATCCCCAACATTTTGAAAAAAATCTTTAAAAATCTCGTAGAAATTCCAGGAATTTCCTAGAAATCCCGTAGAAATTTTCAATTATTCATAGAAACTCTCAGAAATCGTTGAAAATTTACAAAATCCAATACGAATCGTTGAGAACCTCTGGATATCTCGTAGAAATCCTGAAAAACTCCTTGAGGTTCTGTGAATCTCGTAAAAATATCTAGAAATTCCATGGAAATCTCTATAAATTCCGTGGAATCTCCAAAACTGCTAGGAAATTTCCTCTGAAGATTCCCCAAAAATCTCGTAGGATTCTTCAGAAATCTCTAGAAATTTGATAAAAATCTCCATAAATCCCTAGAAATCCCGTAAAAATCTTGAAAAATCAATAGAAATTTTTTTGGCGACCTCAAAAACTTCAAGGAATCCTTTTACAAATCATTCTGAAAAAAAACATCTTGTAAATTTCTAAAATTCCGGTGAATTCTGCAAAATCAATGGTGATTTTCAAAAATATTGAGTAGTTTTCGAGAATCTCAGATGATTCAATAGAAATCCATAGAGATCCCGCAAGAATCCACAAAAATCCCCAGAAATATCCTAGAGATCTTCTAAAAATCTCGTGGAATTCTTCAGAAATTCCTAAATTTTTGGAAATAAACTCAGTCAACAGAGGAAATAAAGTCAAAAGTTGAAAGAAATCCTCAAAAATTTCGTAGAAATCTCTGGAGGCTCTCTCTCAAAAATCTTGTCGAAATATTCAGATATATGTAATGAACCGCGAAAATCTCTAGAAATCCAGAAGAAACTAGTAAAAATGTTTAGAGCTCCCTGAAATTTCCTGAAATCTTGAGAAATTTTAGAAATTTCCTGAAAATTCCTAAAAATCTTCAAAATTCCATAGAAATCATGATAACTCTTGCAATTTCATACACATTTTCATTCTGCCCTTAGAAATCTTGAACACAGTAGAAATTACATACACATCTTCAGTCTCAGAATTCCCTACATTTTCAGAAATCCTTGGATTCCTAGGAACTTTTAAATTTTTTTTCAAAATACCTGAAAATCTTCTAGAAATGTTCAGAAATCCCTACACATTTCGTGGTGAAGTTTCAGAAATTCCTAGAAATACAAAACAAACCTTTAGAAATCCTCAGAGATATCGTAGAAATGTGCGAGATCCCAAGAAATTCTCACAGAAATTCTCAAAAATCTCGTGAATATCTTTATTAATCCTGAAGAAAACTTCAGGAATCTCTGGAAACTCTTCAAGAATCCCGTGGAATCTTCAGAAATCTCAAGAAATGTAATTCAAATTTTCATGGATTCCTAGAAATCCTGTAGAGATAATTGAGAAATCCATGGAAATTTTTGTGAATCCCCAACATTTTGAAAAAAATCTTTAAAAATCTCGTAGAAATTCCAGGAATTTCCTAGAAATCCCGTAGAAATTTTCAATTATTCATAGAAACTCTCAGAAATCGTTGAAAATTTACAAAATCCAATACGAATCGTTGAGAACCTCTGGATATCTCGTAGAAATCCTGAAAAACTCCTTGAGGTTCTGTGAATCTCGTGAAAATATCTAGAAATTCCATGGAAATCTCTATAAATTCCGTGGAATCTCCAAAACTGCTAGGAAATTTCCTCTGAAGATTCCCCAAAAATCTCGTAGGATTCTTCAGAAATCTCTGGAAATTTGATAAAAATCTCCATAAATCCCTAGAAATCCCGTAAAAATCATGAAAAATCAATAGAAATTTTTTTGGCGACCTCAAAAACTTCAAGGAATCCTTTTACAAATCATTCTGAAAAAAAACATCTTGTAAATTTCTAAAATTCCGGTGAATTCTGCAAAATCAATGGTGATTTTCAAAAATATTGAGTAGTTTTCGAGAATCTTAGATGATTCAATAGAAATCCATAGAGATCCCGCAAGAATCCACAAAAATCCCCAGAAATATCCTAGAGATCTTCTAAAAATCTCGTGGAATTCTTCAGAAATTCCTAAATTTTTGGAAATAAACTCAGTCAACAGAGGAAATAAAGTCAAAAGTTGAAAGAAATCCTCAAAAATTTCGTAGAAATCTCTGGAGGCTCTCTCTCAAAAATCTTGTCGAAATATTCAGATATATGTAATGAACCGCGAAAATCTCTAGAAATCCAGAAGAAACTAGTAAAAATGTTTAGAGCTCCCTGAAATTTCCTGAAATCTTGAGAAATTTTAGAAATTTCCTGAAAATTCCTAAAAATCTTCAAAATTCCATAGAAATCATGATAACCCTTGCAATTTCATACACATTTTCATTCTGCCCTTAGAAATCTTGAACACAGTAGAAATTACATACACATCTTCAGTCTCAGAATTCCCTACATTTTCAGAAATCCTTGGATTCCTAGGAACTTTTAAATTTTTTTTCAAAATACCTGAAAATCTTCTAGAAATGTTCAGAAATCCCTACACATTTCGTGGTAAAGTTTCAGAAATTCCTAGAAATACAAAACAAACCTTTAGAAATCCTCAGAGATATCGTAGAAATGTGCGAGATCCCAAGAAATTCTCACAGAAATTCTCAAAAATCTCGTGAATATCTTTATTAATCCTGAAGAAAACTTCAGGAATCTCTGGAAACTCTTCAAGAATCCCGTGGAATCTTCAGAAATCTCAAGAAATGTAATTCAAATTTTCATGGATTCCTAGAAATCCTGTAGAGATAATTGAGAAATCCATGGAAATTTTTGTGAATCCCCAACATTTTGAAAAAAATCTTTAAAAATCTCGTAGAAATTCCAGGAATTTCCTAGAAATCCCGTAGAAATTTTCAATTATTCATAGAAACTCTCAGAAATCGTTGAAAATTTACAAAATCCAATACGAATCGTTGAGAACCTCTGGATATCTCGTAGAAATCCTGAAAAACTCCTTGAGGTTCTGTGAATCTCGTAAAAATATCTAGAAATTCCATGGAAATCTCTATAAATTCCGTGGAATCTCCAAAACTGCTAGGAAATTTCCTCTGAAGATTCCCCAAAAATCTCGTAGGATTCTTCAGAAATCTCTAGAAATTTGATAGAAATCTCCATAAATCCCTAGAAATCCCGTAAAAATCTTGAAAAATCAATAGAAATTTTTTTGGCGACCTCAAAAACTTCAAGGAATCCTTTTACAAATCATTCTGAAAAAAAACATCTTGTAAATTTCTAAAATTCCGGTGAATTCTGCAAAATCAATGGTGATTTTCAAAAATATTGAGTAGTTTTCGAGAATCTCAGATGATTCAATAGAAATCCATAGAGATCCCGCAAGAATCCACAAAAATCCCCAGAAATATCCTAGAGATCTTCTAAAAATCTCGTGGAATTCTTCAGAAATTCCTAAATTTTTGGAAATAAACTCAGTCAACAGAGGAAATAAAGTCAAAAGTTGAAAGAAATCCTCAAAAATTTCGTAGAAATCTCCAGAGGCTCTCTCTCAAAAATCTTGTCGAAATATTCAGATATATGTAATGAACCGCGAAAATCTCTAGAAATCCAGAAGAAACTAGTAAAAATGTTTAGAGCTCCCTGAAATTTCCTGAAATCTTGAGAAATTTTAGAAATTTCCTGAAAATTCCTAAAAATCTTCAAAATTCCATAGAAATCATGATAACCCTTGCAATTTCATACACATTTTCATTCTGCCCTTAGAAATCTTGAACACAGTAGAAATTACATACACATCTTCAGTCTCAGAATTCCCTACATTTTCAGAAATCCTTGGATTCCTAGGAACTTTTAAATTTTTTTTCAAAATACCTGAAAATCTTCTAGAAATGTTCAGAAATCCCTACACATTTCGTGGTGAAGTTTCAGAAATTCCTAGAAATACAAAACAAACCTTTAGAAATCCTCAGAGATATCGTAGAAATGTGCGAGATCCCAAGAAATTCTCACAGAAATTCTCAAAAATCTCGTGAATATCTTTATTAATCCTGAAGAAAACTTCAGGAATCTCTGGAAACTCTTCAAGAATCCCGTGGAATCTTCAGAAATCTCAAGAAATGTAATTCAAATTTTCATGGATTCCTAGAAATCCTGTAGAGATAATTGAGAAATCCATGGAAATTTTTGTGAATCCCCAACATTTTGAAAAAAATCTTTAAAAATCTCGTAGAAATTCCAGGAATTTCCTAGAAATCCCGTAGAAATTTTCAATTATTCATAGAAACTCTCAGAAATCGTTGAAAATTTACAAAATCCAATACGAATCGTTGAGAACCTCTGGATATCTCGTAGAAATCCTGAAAAACTCCTTGAGGTTCTGTGAATCTCGTGAAAATATCTAGAAATTCCATGGAAATCTCTATAAATTCCGTGGAATCTCCAAAACTGCTAGGAAATTTCCTCTGAAGATTCCCCAAAAATCTCGTAGGATTCTTCAGAAATCTCTGGAAATTTGATAAAAATCTCCATAAATCCCTAGAAATCCCGTAAAAATCATGAAAAATCAATAGAAATTTTTTTGGCGACCTCAAAAACTTCAAGGAATCCTTTTACAAATCATTCTGAAAAAAAACATCTTGTAAATTTCTAAAATTCCGGTGAATTCTGCAAAATCAATGGTGATTTTCAAAAATATTGAGTAGTTTTCGAGAATCTTAGATGATTCAATAGAAATCCATAGAGATCCCGCAAGAATCCACAAAAATCCCCAGAAATATCCTAGAGATCTTCTAAAAATCTCGTGGAATTCTTCAGAAATTCCTAAATTTTTGGAAATAAACTCAGTCAACAGAGGAAATAAAGTCAAAAGTTGAAAGAAATCCTCAAAAATTTCGTAGAAATCTCTGGAGGCTCTCTCTCAAAAATCTTGTCGAAATATTCAGATATATGTAATGAACCGCGAAAATCTCTAGAAATCCAGAAGAAACTAGTAAAAATGTTTAGAGCTCCCTGAAATTTCCTGAAATCTTGAGAAATTTTAGAAATTTCCTGAAAATTCCTAAAAATCTTCAAAATTCCATAGAAATCATGATAACCCTTGCAATTTCATACACATTTTCATTCTGCCCTTAGAAATCTTGAACACAGTAGAAATTACATACACATCTTCAGTCTCAGAATTCCCTACATTTTCAGAAATCCTTGGATTCCTAGGAACTTTTAAATTTTTTTTCAAAATACCTGAAAATCTTCTAGAAATGTTCAGAAATCCCTACACATTTCGTGGTAAAGTTTCAGAAATTCCTAGAAATACAAAACAAACCTTTAGAAATCCTCAGAGATATCGTAGAAATGTGCGAGATCCCAAGAAATTCTCACAGAAATTCTCAAAAATCTCGTGAATATCTTTATTAATCCTGAAGAAAACTTCAGGAATCTCTGGAAACTCTTCAAGAATCCCGTGGAATCTTCAGAAATCTCAAGAAATGTAATTCAAATTTTCATGGATTCCTAGAAATCCTGTAGAGATAATTGAGAAATCCATGGAAATTTTTGTGAATCCCCAACATTTTGAAAAAAATCTTTAAAAATCTCGTAGAAATTCCAGGAATTTCCTAGAAATCCCGTAGAAATTTTCAATTATTCATAGAAACTCTCAGAAATCGTTGAAAATTTACAAAATCCAATACGAATCGTTGAGAACCTCTGGATATCTCGTAGAAATCCTGAAAAACTCCTTGAGGTTCTGTGAATCTCGTAAAAATATCTAGAAATTCCATGGAAATCTCTATAAATTCCGTGGAATCTCCAAAACTGCTAGGAAATTTCCTCTGAAGATTCCCCAAAAATCTCGTAGGATTCTTCAGAAATCTCTAGAAATTTGATAGAAATCTCCATAAATCCCTAGAAATCCCGTAAAAATCTTGAAAAATCAATAGAAATTTTTTTGGCGACCTCAAAAACTTCAAGGAATCCTTTTACAAATCATTCTGAAAAAAAACATCTTGTAAATTTCTAAAATTCCGGTGAATTCTGCAAAATCAATGGTGATTTTCAAAAATATTGAGTAGTTTTCGAGAATCTCAGATGATTCAATAGAAATCCATAGAGATCCCGCAAGAATCCACAAAAATCCCCAGAAATATCCTAGAGATCTTCTAAAAATCTCGTGGAATTCTTCAGAAATTCCTAAATTTTTGGAAATAAACTCAGTCAACAGAGGAAATAAAGTCAAAAGTTGAAAGAAATCCTCAAAAATTTCGTAGAAATCTCCAGAGGCTCTCTCTCAAAAATCTTGTCGAAATATTCAGATATATGTAATGAACCGCGAAAATCTCTAGAAATCCAGAAGAAACTAGTAAAAATGTTTAGAGCTCCCTGAAATTTCCTGAAATCTTGAGAAATTTTAGAAATTTCCTGAAAATTCCTAAAAATCTTCAAAATTCCATAGAAATCATGATAACCCTTGCAATTTCATACACATTTTCATTCTGCCCTTAGAAATCTTGAACACAGTAGAAATTACATACACATCTTCAGTCTCAGAATTCCCTACATTTTCAGAAATCCTTGGATTCCTAGGAACTTTTAAATTTTTTTTCAAAATACCTGAAAATCTTCTAGAAATGTTCAGAAATCCCTACACATTTCGTGGTGAAGTTTCAGAAATTCCTAGAAATACAAAACAAACCTTTAGAAATCCTCAGAGATATCGTAGAAATGTGCGAGATCCCAAGAAATTCTCACAGAAATTCTCAAAAATCTCGTGAATATCTTTATTAATCCTGAAGAAAACTTCAGGAATCTCTGGAAACTCTTCAAGAATCCCGTGGAATCTTCAGAAATCTCAAGAAATGTAATTCAAATTTTCATGGATTCCTAGAAATCCTGTAGAGATAATTGAGAAATCCATGGAAATTTTTGTGAATCCCCAACATTTTGAAAAAAATCTTTAAAAATCTCGTAGAAATTCCAGGAATTTCCTAGAAATCCCGTAGAAATTTTCAATTATTCATAGAAACTCTCAGAAATCGTTGAAAATTTACAAAATCCAATACGAATCGTTGAGAACCTCTGGATATCTCGTAGAAATCCTGAAAAACTCCTTGAGGTTCTGTGAATCTCGTGAAAATATCTAGAAATTCCATGGAAATCTCTATAAATTCCGTGGAATCTCCAAAACTGCTAGGAAATTTCCTCTGAAGATTCCCCAAAAATCTCGTAGGATTCTTCAGAAATCTCTGGAAATTTGATAAAAATCTCCATAAATCCCTAGAAATCCCGTAAAAATCATGAAAAATCAATAGAAATTTTTTTGGCGACCTCAAAAACTTCAAGGAATCCTTTTACAAATCATTCTGAAAAAAAACATCTTGTAAATTTCTAAAATTCCGGTGAATTCTGCAAAATCAATGGTGATTTTCAAAAATATTGAGTAGTTTTCGAGAATCTCAGATGATTCAATAGAAATCCATAGAGATCCCGCAAGAATCCACAAAAATCCCCAGAAATATCCTAGAGATCTTCTAAAAATCTCGTGGAATTCTTCAGAAATTCCTAAATTTTTGGAAATAAACTCAGTCAACAGAGGAAATAAAGTCAAAAGTTGAAAGAAATCCTCAAAAATTTCGTAGAAATCTCTGGAGGCTCTCTCTCAAAAATCTTGTCGAAATATTCAGATATATGTAATGAACCGCGAAAATCTCTAGAAATCCAGAAGAAACTAGTAAAAATGTTTAGAGCTCCCTGAAATTTCCTGAAATCTTGAGAAATTTTAGAAATTTCCTGAAAATTCCTAAAAATCTTCAAAATTCCATAGAAATCATGATAACCCTTGCAATTTCATACACATTTTCATTCTGCCCTTAGAAATCTTGAACACAGTAGAAATTACATACACATCTTCAGTCTCAGAATTCCCTACATTTTCAGAAATCCTTGGATTCCTAGGAACTTTTAAATTTTTTTTCAAAATACCTGAAAATCTTCTAGAAATGTTCAGAAATCCCTACACATTTCGTGGTAAAGTTTCAGAAATTCCTAGAAATACAAAACAAACCTTTAGAAATCCTCAGAGATATCGTAGAAATGTGCGAGATCCCAAGAAATTCTCACAGAAATTCTCAAAAATCTCGTGAATATCTTTATTAATCCTGAAGAAAACTTCAGGAATCTCTGGAAACTCTTCAAGAATCCCGTGGAATCTTCAGAAATCTCAAGAAATGTAATTCAAATTTTCATGGATTCCTAGAAATCCTGTAGAGATAATTGAGAAATCCATGGAAATTTTTGTGAATCCCCAACATTTTGAAAAAAATCTTTAAAAATCTCGTAGAAATTCCAGGAATTTCCTAGAAATCCCGTAGAAATTTTCAATTATTCATAGAAACTCTCAGAAATCGTTGAAAATTTACAAAATCCAATACGAATCGTTGAGAACCTCTGGATATCTCGTAGAAATCCTGAAAAACTCCTTGAGGTTCTGTGAATCTCGTGAAAATATCTAGAAATTCCATGGAAATCTCTATAAATTCCGTGGAATCTCCAAAACTGCTAGGAAATTTCCTCTGAAGATTCCCCAAAAATCTCGTAGGATTCTTCAGAAATCTCTGGAAATTTGATAGAAATCTCCATAAATCCCTAGAAATCCCGTAAAAATCTTGAAAAATCAATAGAAATTTTTTTGGCGACCTCAAAAACTTCAAGGAATCCTCTTACAAATCATTCTGAAAAAAACAACTTGTAAATTTCTAAAATTCCGGTGAATTCTGCAAAATCAATGGTGATTTTCAAAAATATTGAGTAGTTTTTGAGAATCTCAGATGATTCAATAGAAATCCATAGAGATCCCGCAAGAATCCACAAAAATCCCCAGAAATATCCTAGAGATCTTCTAAAAATCTCGTAGAATTCTTCAGAAATTCCTAAATTTTTGGAAATAAACTCAGTCAACAGAGGAAATAAAGTCAAAAGTTGAAAGAAATCCTCAAAAATTTCGTAGAAATCTCCAGAGGCTCTCTCTCAAAAATCTTGTCGAAATATTCAGATATATGTAATGAACCGCGAAAATCTCTAGAAATCTAGAAGAAACTAGTAAAAATGTTTAGAGCTCCCTGAAATTTCCTGAAATCTTGAGAAATTTTAGAAATTTCCTGAAAATTCCTAAAAATCTTCAAAATTCCATAGAAATCATGATAACCCTTGCAATTTCATACACATTTTCATTCTGCCCTTAGAAATCTTGAACACAGTAGAAATTACATACACATCTTCAGTCTCAGAATTCCCTACATTTTCAGAAATCCTTGGATTCCTAGGAACTTTTAAATTTTTTTTCAAAATACCTGAAAATCTTCTAGAAATGTTCAGAAATCCCTACACATTTCGTGGTAAAGTTTCAGAAATTCCTAGAAATACAAAACAAACCTTTAGAAATCCTCAGAGATATCGTAGAAATGTGCGAGATCCCAAGAAATTCTCACAGAAATTCTCAAAAATCTCGTGAATATCTTTATTAATCCTGAAGAAAACTTCAGGAATCTCTGGAAACTCTTCAAGAATCCCGTGGAATCTTCAGAAATCTCAAGAAATGTAATTCAAATTTTCATGGATTCCTAGAAATCCTGTAGAGATAATTGAGAAATCCATGGAAATTTTTGTGAATCCCCAACATTTTGAAAAAAATCTTTAAAAATCTCGTAGAAATTCCAGGAATTTCCTAGAAATCCCGTAGAAATTTTCAATTATTCATAGAAACTTTCAGAAATCGTTGAAAATTTACAAAATCCAATACGAATCGTTGAGAACCTCTGGATATCTCATAGAAATCCTGAAAAATTTCTTGAGGCTCTGTGAATCTCGTAAAAATATCTAGAAATTCCATGGAAATCTCTATAAATTCCGTGGAATCTTCAAAACTGCTAAGAAATTTCCTCTGAAGATTCCCCAAAAATCTCGCAGGATTCTTCAGAAATCCCTAGAAATTTGATAAAAATCTCCATAAATCCCTAGAAATCCCGTAAAAATCTTGAAAAATCAATAGAAATTTTTTTGGCGACCTCAAAAACTTCAAGGAATCCTTTCACAAATCATTCTGAAAAAAAACATCTTGTAAATTTCTAAAATTCCGGTGAATTCTGCAAAATCAATGGTGATTTTCAAAAATATTGAGTAGTTTTTGAGAATCTCAGATGATTCAATAGAAATCCATAGAGATCCCGCAAGAATCCACAAAAATCCCCAGAAATATCCTAGAGATCTTCTAAAAATCTCGTGGAATTCTTCAGAAATTCCTAAATTTTTGGAAATAAACTCAGTCAACAGAGGAAATAAAGTCAAAAGTTGAAAGAAATCCTCAAAAATTTCGTGGAAATCTCTAGAGGCTCTCTCTCAAAAATCTTGTCGAAATATTCAGATATATGTAATGAACCGCGAAAATCTCTAGAAATCCAGAAGAAACTAGTAAAAATAATAATAATAATAATGAGTTTATTTTTTCCACAGACATTTTTGTCTAAAGTGGACAATAATATTTAATTATGTGATTTAACAATTCTTATCTTAATTGAAAACTGAACAAACAGAAAAAAAAAACAAAGAAAAAAAATTCATGTATACTTTTCCATTATTTTTCTTCTGAATGAAAAATGTTTAGAGCTCCCTGAAATTTCCTGAAATCTTGAGAAATTTCAGAAATTGCCTGAAAATTCCTAAAAATCTTCAAAATTCCATAGAAATCATGATAACCCTTGCAATTTCATACACATTTTCATTCTGTCCTAAGAAATCTTGAACACAGTAGAAATTACATACACATCTTCAGTCTCAGAACTTCCTACACATTTTCAGAAATCCTCAGATTCCTAGAAACCCCTGGAAAAGTTTCAGAAATCCCTAGAAATACAAAACGAATCTTTAGAAATCCTCAGAGATCTCGTAAAAATGTGCAGAGATACCAAAGAATAGGGAATATGGAATTTAGTTGGAAACGATACCAAACATGTTTATATTCACTCAAAATCGAGAGAAAAGAAGAATCATCTACACAGTCAACAATTCCCCTACCAGTCTTCCCCCTCTAGAAATTTTGACAGTAATTATGTCAATATGGTAGTATAAGACCTCAGTGAATCAAGATATGATGATTCACTTCACGTTAATGACAGGTCGCAGTCCCGACATCAAAAATAGTGAAAAATAGTGATTTTTGGTCTTTCCTTTCCTTTACCCCCCATTGCGGGCTTCCGGTGCAAAATTCGGTTCGGCAACAAAGTGGCAACAATGGTTTTCGTATTCAGCGGGGTCCAAATACCCTTAAAACGCATGTTCCCAAACTTTGACATGACTTGCCTCTAGCATTGCTTTTCATCCGGAAAGATCCTAGACTATGGAGAGTTGATAGAGAGAGAGTGACAAAATTGGACGTTGGGAAACCAGCACATGTCAATTTGACGCGACCGGTTTCAGCGGGATACTCAGTTTCAACGAAAAATAAAAATTTCAAAGCTAGCCTGTGCAAAACCCTGCTACTTTTTGGTGTCCGAAGTGAGAAACTGCCACGTCTGATTCAAGTGTTCACCTAATCCCTCGCTTGGGATCAATCGGTACAAGAGCTTGGTGAAAGGAACACTTGCTGCTGCAATCGATGGCTCCGATTCAATTGACTTCACTGGGAAAAAGCTCGAGTTACAAAAATGCAAGCACGGCACTCCAGGTAATTGACGGTGACGCCCACAGATATCTATTAATTGCAAAGTTTGTAGTGCCCGAATTGAACTGGAGCATTAGAAGGCGAAATCCCAGTGTTTTCCCTTCAATTACAATCCCTTTTCCCTTTGCTTTGCCAGTACAGCCCGGAGAAGCGAAACGAATTTATCTTGATGATGGTGTTTGAACAGCGCACACGCTTCTGCTCCCGAGTTCATTACTTAATTACCATCAAACTCACTCTGCGAAACTCCTTTTGTTTTCCCGCGTCGCAGACCCCTCGAAAGAAACTTTCCACTCGGCGCCGGGTACATGCGAAATTCAACTTTCCTCTCTCTGAAAAAGGGGTTATCGAAAAAAATTACTTGTTGCGAAATAAAAAGGTTTTCTTTCTCAATAGTTACGTCGAAGTTCTTTTTGGAAATTTTTTAATAAATTTGAACAATGTAACGGAATTCTCTGGTTGGAAAACGGAATGAAAAGCTCGGAGATAAAAGTGGAGGTATACGCATTAAAAGCCCTGCTTCTATGGTACGGCATAAATGACATTTTTCACATCAATCCTCGAGTTATCAAGAGCACTGCACCCTGGCGGGAGGGGTGGCCTGGCCGCAGCGCGAGAGAGACTCATAAATATTTGAAATGTATACGACCAGATAACACCGCATAACACACAAGTGTTGCAAAATACGTCCGCGTAAAAGTTCAACGCCAGAGACACACGTCACTTTTATGGTATTACTTTGTCACTGACCGGAAGTTCCGATTCTCTCTCCTATCCCTCCACCCACCTCTTCTTCCTTTTCTGCCGCCGCTGAAACAGGAGTGAGGAAAAGAAGGAAAGAACCGAAAGATAGATAGATATACTTGAAATACCACCGACCGCAGCTTTTAATCCTACAAGTTATGGGACTTGGCCCGGCCTGAAAAATCCCGGACCGTTTGTTCTAATTCCGGGCAGTAAATCTTTGACACCTTTGTCGCAGCCTCCCGCCATCGCATCGCCGCCAAGCTGCCACTGCAGTATTTTGCATTTACTGCTGCGTGGTTTACGTACCTAAAAATGGAACGGAACTTGATTCACCAGTCGGTGCCCACACTCGATCGTTATGTAATTGTGATTCATGGAGCCAGCATTATCATGATGCGGTTGTGAGGTAAATCCCCATAGAAAGCGGCTTAGAATAGCAGTGAGCTCCACAGGGCCCTTTATTCGGCTCTACAAATGCAACTCAGGTGTTTCTAAAATCAATACGCACTTATATTTAGCTAAGAGGATGGCTTGCGGTGCGTGGAAGGCTTGGCGCCATCTCTTGACGATTCAGCAAACGACTCTTTCAAATACCGTTTCCCAACGTCAAGATGGACTTAGCCTATTACTAATAAGGGAGACGTAAGTCGGCTTGAAAACTCATGTATTGCTTTGCATCAGTTAGACGACGAGTCATTTGGCTATCACTGCATTAGATCACGAGTCACCTGGCTATTCACATTGAGCTTGATGTGTGCTTCGCACATGTTCTAGTCAATATTTTTTTACATCATATCATTTTTTGTTTCTTGAACACAATGAAGTATCATCAACAAAGAGAGAGAGATATATAAACTTGAACAAAATTATAATTATGACAAATCAAGCAATGCAACCGAAAGCACCCACTCCAAAAGTTCAGCAATCGGAAGGTGAATGAACCCAAAATCGAAAGACAGAAGCAAAACAAAATCAATGGAACAATCAATCAATGATATACACACCAGAATCAAAATAGAGAGCACAGATCATTTCTCACGTTATAGCTCAAACCATTGACGAAAAGACTTGGACCAAAGGAATTCACTGTTCTCAACTGTGTCGACAACAACATCGAATTTTCTATGAGAATTTCAGGAATTTCCACGTCAATTCTAAGAATTTTAAAGATCTCTGAAGATTACCCCTGATTTCCAAGGATCCCCAGTGATTTCACGGTTTCTAGGAATTACAAAAAGGCATCTATGAGATATTCAAGGTTTTCCCAGCATTTCTAAGCTGCAGTTTGCTGCTAAGCAGTTCTGAAGATTCTGCGGACTATCTAGAGATTCCCATAGGATTTCTAAATATTTCTACGAGATTTCTAAAAATTTCTAGTGATTTGTTAGGATTTCTACGGGATATCTAGTAGTTTCCAGCGATTCGTATGGAATTTTGAAAACAACGACTTCTGAGACTTTCCATGAAATTCTGAATAGTTTCCAGAGATTTCTGAAGATTTCTTCAAGATTGATAAAGAGTTCACGAGATTTTTGAGAATTTCTGCGGAAATTCCTTGGTATCTCTGCACATTTCTACGAGACCTTTGAGGATTTCTGAAGATTCGTTTTGTATTTTCAGGGATTTCTGAAACTTTTCCAGGGGTTTCTAGGAGTCTGAGGATTTCTGAAATTATGTAGGAAATTCGAAGACTGAAGATGTGTATGTAGTTTCTATTGTGTTCAAGATTTCCACCGGCAAAATGAAGATTTGTATGAAATTGCGAGGGTTATCATGATTTCTATGGAATTTTGAAGATTTCTAGGGATTTTTAGGAGATTTCTGAAGATTTTAGGAAATTTTAGGGAGTTCTGAGAATTTTTACTAGTTTCTTCTGGATTTCTAGAGATTTTCGCGGTTCATTATATATTTCTGAATATTTCAACAAGATTTTTAAAAGAGAGCCTCTAGAGATTTCTACGAAATTTTTGAGAATCTCTTTCAACTTCAACTTTATTCCCTATGTTAACTGAGTTTATTTTTAAAAAATTAAGGAATTTTTGAAGATTTCTACGAGATTTTTTGGAGATCTCTAGGATATTTCTATGGATTTTTGTGGATTCTTGCGGGATCTCTATGGATTTCTAATGAATCATCCAAGATTCTCAAAAACCACTCAATATTTCTGGAAATCACCATTGATTTTGCAGAATTCTACGGAATATCAAAAAATTTACAAGATGTTTTTTCTGAATGATTTGTAAGAGAATTCCTTGAAATTTTTGAGGTTGCCAAAAGAATTTCTATTGATTTTCCAAGATTTTCACGGGATTTCTAGGAATTTATGGAGATTTCTATCAAATTTCTAGAAAATTTTCAAAGATTTCTGAGAGTTTCTATGAATGATTGGAAATTTCTACGGAATTTCTAGGGATTTCCTGAAATTTCTACGGGATTTTTGAGGATTTTTAAAAAAATGTTGGAGATCCCCAAAAATTTCCATGAATTTCTTGATTATCTCTACAGGATTTCTAGGAACTCATAAAAATTTGAATTACATTTCTAGGGATTTCTAAAGATTCCACGAGATTTTTGAAGAGTTTTGTGAAATTCTGTGAAAATTTCTTGGGATCTCTGCACATTTTTACGATATCCCTGAGGATTTCTACCAAAAGTTCGTTTTGTATTTCTAGGAATTTCTGAAACTTTCCCACGGAATGTGTAAGGATTTCTGAACATTTCAAAAAGATTTTCAGGGATTTCCAAAAAAAAAATTACAAAGTTTCTAAGAATCCAAGGATTTCTGAAAATGTGGGGAATTTTGAGACTGAAGATGTGTATGTAATTTCTATTGTGTTCAAGATTTCTACGGGCAGACTGAAGATTTGTATGAAATTGTTAGAATAACCATATCAGGATTTCTATGGAATTTCCAAAGATTTCTGAGGATTTCTACTAGATCCATCTGGATTTCTAAAGTTTTTCTCGGTTTATCACATATTTCTGAATATTCCGACTAGATTTTTGAGAGAGAGCCTCTAGAGATTCCTACGAGATTTTTGAGGACTTATTCTCAACTTTTAACTTCATTCCCTTTTCGACTGAGTCTATTTTCAAAAATTTCGGAATTTCTGAGGATTTCTCTGAGATTTTTTGAAGATCTCTAGAATATTTCTGGGGATTTTTGGAGATTATTGCAGGATCTCTAGGGATTTCTGATGAATCGGTTGAGATTTCTAGAAACTATCCTATATTTCTGAGAATCTCCATTGATTTTTGCAGAGTTCCACGGGATTCTCGAAATTTCCAAGATATTCATGAATGATTTGTTAGAGAATTCTTGAAATTTTTGAGTGGTTGTCGTCAAACGATTTGTGTTGAATTCCTGAGATTTCTACGGGATTTCTAGGAATTTATTGAAATTTACACGAAATTTCTAGAGATATCTGAAAAATTCTACGAGATTTTTGGTGAATTTTCAGGGGAAATTTCTTAGCAGTTTTGGAAATTCCATGGAATTTCTAAATATTCCTACGAGATTTCCAAGAACTTCTAGCGATTTTTTACGATTTCTACGGGATATCTGGAGGTTTTCAGAGATTTGTATGAGATTTCAAAAATTTTCAACAATTTCTGAGAGTTTCTATGAATGATTGGAAATCTCTACGGGATTTCTAGGGATTTCCTGAGATTTTTACAAGTTTCTGTAAGATATTTGAGAAAATGTTGAGGATTCTCAAAAATTTCCATGAATTTCTCAATCATCTCTACAGGATTTCTAGAAATTCATGAAAATTTGAATTACATTCATAGGAGTTCCCAAAGATTCCCACGAGATTCACGAGGAGTTTCCAGAGATTTCTGAAGATTTCTTCAGTATTGATAAAGATATTTACGAGATTTTTGAGAATTTCTGTGGAGATTTCTTGGGATCTCTGCACATTTCTACGAGATCTCTGAGGATTTCTAATGACTCGCTCTGTATTTTTAGAGATTTCTGAAACTTTTCCACGAGATGTGTAGGGATTTCTTAACATTCCTGGGAGATTTTTAGGGATTTTCAACAAAAAATTACAAATTTACTAGGAATTCAAGGATTTCTGAGAATGTGTAGGAAATTCTGAGACTGGAGATGTGTAATTTCTATTGTGTTCAAGATTTCTACGGGCAAAATAGAGATTCGTATGAAATTGTCAGGGTTATCAGGATTCCTATGGATTTTTTCAAGATTTCTAGATATTTTACAAGATATCTAAGAATTTCAGGGAATTTTGGGGAGTTCTGAGAGTTTCCACTAGATTCTTCTGGATTTTCAAAGATTTTCTCAGTTCATTGCATATTTCTGAATATTTTGACAAGATTTTCGAGAGAGAGCCTCTAGAGAATCCTACGATATTTTTGGAGATTTCACTTCAACTTTTAACTTTATTCCCTCTTTCAACTGAGTTTATTTCCAAGATTTTAGGAATGCCTTAAGATTTCTCTGAGATTTTTTGGAGATATCTAGAATATTTCTGGGGATTTTTGTGAATTCTTGTAGGATATCTATGGATTAATATGTAATAAATCGTCTGAGATCTCTGAAAACTATTCATCATTTCTGAAAATTTTCATTGATTTTGCAGAATTCCACGGGATTCCAGAAACTCTCAAGATATTTCTGAATGATTCGTAGGAGAATTTTTGAGATCCAAGATGGGGTTGCCGGAAAAATTCTATTCATTTTCTAAGATTTTGACGGGACTTCTGGAATTTATGGAGATTTCTATGAAATTTCTAGAGATTTCCGAAGAATTCTACGAGATTTTTGAGCAATTTTCAGAGCTTACTAAATATTTCTACATAATTCCCAAAGGTATTGACGAGATTTTCAAGGATTATTTTTCCATTTAGTACTATTCGCTTTGAAAATTTGAAGATTTCACAAGATTTGTGGGAATTTCCAAAGATCTTTATGAAATTATTAGGGATTTCTGGAGGGTCTTCATGGGCTTTCTGGAAATAATAGAGAGTTTTATTGTACCTACTAGATTTCTTGAAATGTATTTTGGATTTCTAGGAACTTCGGAATATTTCTACAAAATTTCCAAGGATGTTTAAAAATTGATATTGATTTCTACGGGACTAATTTTGAGATTTCTGGAAGATTTCTGGGGATTTTTCATTAGAATTTCTAGGGGTTTCGGAAATTTTTACGACGGGATCCTGAAAATTCGTATGGGATTTCTAAAAATGTTCTGGCAATTTCTATGAATTTTTCGACATTTTTACGAGATTTCCAAAGGTTTTTGGACAAATTTATTTCTCAAGATCATTGAGGATTCCCAAAAATCATTCCTATGCATTTCTCAAAATTTCTGTACGACATTAGTGAGTTTTTGACGATTTGTATGAGATTTCTGAGAGCTTTGGAAGAGATTTTTGAAGAATTTTCAGGAATTTTTATGGATTTTTGTGGGATTTCTCAGAATATTGACGAGATTTCTGAGGATTCTTGTGAGTATTCCTGATTTAGAATAATCCATAACTTCGACGCTATCAGCTCATGAGGCCAAAATATATGATTTTGCCCACACTCGATCGTTATGTAATTGTGATTTATGGAGCCAGCATTATCATAATGCGGTTGTAAAGTAAATCTCCATAGAAAGCGGCTTAGAATAGCAGCGAGTTCTACAGGGCCCTCTATTCGGCTCTACAAATGCAACTCAGGTGTTTCTAAAATCAATACGCACTTATATTTAGCTTGGAGGATGGCTTGCGGTGAGTGCAAAGCTTGGCGCCATCTCTTGACGATTTAGCAAACGACTCTTTCAAATACTGTTTCCCAACGTCAAGATGGTCCTTAGCTTATTACTAATAAGGGAAACGTAAGTCGGCTTGAAAACTCATGTATTGCTTTGCACCAATTAGACAACGAGTCATTTAGCTATCACTGAATTATATAACGAGTCACTTGGCTAATCACACTTAACTTGATGTGTGCTCCGCACATGTTCTAGTCGATATTTTTTCTTGTTTCTTGAACACAATGGAGTATCATCAACAAAGAAAGAGATATATAAACTTGAACAAAATTATAATTATGACAAATCAAGCAATGCAACCCAAAAACACCCACTCCAAGAGTTCAGCAATCGGAAGGTGAAAGAACCCAAAATCGAAAGACAGAGAACCAGAAAAAAATCAATGAAACAATCAATCAATGATGTACACACCAGAATCAAAATCAAAATTGTCATCCCGTCGCTGGCTGCCCCCACCTACTCGTTCAAAGCGAATGATCTCAACCTCATTGCCTCCCCCCAAGAATCTGTGAATCATCGGGGCACCAGGTCGCGGTTTTAAGATTTCCGTAAGATTTTACGGAATATCTAGAGATTCCCATAGAATTTCTGAATATTTTTACGAGATTTCCAAAAATTTCTAGTGATGTTTTCGGATTTCTACGGGATATCCAGAGGTTTTCAGCGATTCGTATGGAATTTTGGAAACAACGACTTCTGAGACTTCCCATGAAATTCTTGAATAGTTTCCAGAGAGTTCTGAAGATTTCTCCAAGACTGATAGAGAGTTCACGAGATTTTTGAGAATTTCTGCGAGAATTCCTTTGTATCTCTGCACATTTTTACGAGATCTCTGAGGATTTCTAGAGATTCGTTTTGTATTTCTAGGGATTTCTGAAACTTTTCCAGGGGCTTCTAGGAATCTGAGGATTTCTGAAAATGTGGAGGAAGTTCTGAGACTGAAGATGTGTATGTAATTTCTACTGTGTTCAAGATTTCTAAGAGCAGAATGAAGATTTGTATGAAATTGCAAGGGTTATCATGATTTCTATGGAATTTTGAAGATTTCCAGGAATTTTTAGGAAATTTCTGGAATTTCTGGAGATTTCAGGAAATTTCAGGGAGTTCTAAAAATTTTTACTAGTTTCTTCTGGATTTCTAGAGATTTTCGCGGTTCATTATATATTTCTGAATATTTCGACAAAATTTTTGAGAGAGAGCCTCTAGAGATTTCTACGAAATTTTTGAGGGTTTCTTTCAACTTTTAACTTTATTCCCTCTGTTAACTGAGTTTATTTCCAATGAATTCTACGGAATTTCAGAAATTTACAAGGTGTTTTTTCAGAATGATTTGTAAAAGAATTTCTTGGAATTTTTGAGGTTGCCAAAAAAATTTCTATCGATTTCCAAGATTTTTACGGGATTTCTAGGGATTTATAGAGATTTCTATCAAATTTTTAGAGATTTCTGAAGAATCCTACGACATTTTTGGGGAATCTTCAGAGGAAATTTCTTAGCAGTTTTGAAGATTCCACGGAATTTATAGAGATTTCCATGGAATTTATGGATATTTCTACGAGATTTACAAAAACTTCTAGGGATTTTTTAGGATTTCTATAGGATATCCAGAGGTTTTCAACGATTCGTATGGGATTTTGGAAATTTTCAACGATTTCTGAGAGTTTCTATGGATGATTGAGAATTTCTACGGGATTTCTAGGGATTTCCTGGAATTTCTACGGGATTTTTGAAGATTTTTTGAAAAATGTTGGGGATTCCCAAAAATTTCCATGGATTTCTTGATTATCTCCACAGGATTTCTAGGAATCCATAAAAATTTGAATTACTTTCTAAGGATTTCTGGAGTTTCCAGAGATTTCTGAAGTTTTCTTCAGGATTGATAAAGATATTTACGAGATTTTTGAGAATTTTTGTGAGAATTTCTTAGGATCTCTGCTCATTTCTACGATATCTCTGAGGATTTCTAAAGGTTCGTTTTGTATTTCTAGGAATTTCTTAAACTTTTCCACGGAATGTGTAAGGATTTCTGAACATTTCTAGAAGATTTTCTGGGATTTAAAAAAAAAGTTACAAGGTTTCTAAGAATTCAAGGATTTTTGGAAATGTAGAGAATTTCGAGACTGAAGATGTGTATGTAATTTCTATTGTGTTCAAGATTTCTACGGAAAGAATGGAGATTTGTATGAAATTGCTAGGATAACCATATCAGGATTTCTATAGAATTTTCAAAGATTCCTAAGAATTTCTTCTAGATCCATCTGGATTTCTGAAGTTTTTCTCGGTTTATCACATATTTCTGAATATTCTATATAAAGATGGCGGCCAATGACAACGTGCCTTCGGGCGACGCTGCAAAGATATGCAGATTGTGCAATAGACCGGCAGTATCGAGGTTCGTGAAGTGCGTCAAGTGTGACCGGAACGTCCATAGATATTGTTGCGAAACACGAAACATCGACATTTTTGTCGACAACACGACTAATTGCTGTTCGGACCCTGCCAAGGTCAACGGAGGACAACGTGCGGAGTGTGGGAACGTGGTGGAGGAGTCGGACGACGACGAGGACGAGCCGGGCGAGAGTGTGGTCTCGCTGATGCGCAAGATAATAGCCGACAAGGAAACAATCATTGGTACCAAAGATGAACTAATTGCCTCATTATATAGTCAAATTTCTCTACTGCAAGAAAGATTGAAGACCATCGCGCCATCTATCGAGCCAGGTAAATCACGAGAAGAAAAACCTGAAGCCAAAAATGTAAACACGAGCGATAAGAAACTAGATGACAAAGAAGAAGTTCGGCAGATAGTAACGCAAAAAAAAAGCCATGATAAGGGCACCGCCGAGAGAAGAAATGTAAATAAACAACTAAAAGTGAACCTTGATGTGGCGAAAGTTTCTGAGGACAGACAAGACGTATCGCTGCGGCAGCTTAGTGGTGGTGCTGCTGTGCGCGAGTCTGTGAATGAATGGAAGACAGTTAATCGGAAGAAGGGACAACGCAAAGGAGGAGTTGTTGGCTGTTCCAAGGCCAACAGTGACATCCTGAAGGCTGTGCCTAGGAATAATTACGTATATGTTTCTAGACTCAATCCATCAACTACCAGTGATCAGGTGCACAAGTACCTGCAGCCAATACTGACCGCAGTCAGTATAGAGAAGATGACGTCGAAACACCCTGATATTTACTCATCATTTAAAGTCGGGGTTGGCGGGGAGGACTTCGGGGCCGCAATGGATCCAAGCAACTGGCCCCCTGGATCCATGATCAGCAGGTTTTTTCATCCAAGAGCGAGCAGGATGAAGACCGCATAGAACATTCGGACCAAACTGAGGACATGTCCAGCATAATGACTGTTTTCCACATAAACATACAGTGCCTGTCAAACAAGATTGGTCTGGTTGAAATGTTGGCTTGCAAACACAGACCATGGCTGCTGTGTTTTGATGAGCACTGGATGAGTAACTCTCAAATTAATAATACTACCTTGAGAGGCTTTGTACTGATTGATAGTTTTTGCAGGTCCGATCATGTCCACGGTGGCACGGCAATATACGCGGACTGTGGGGTGGCCCCCCATTTCAGGCCCCTTCCCGGAATTAAGAGTTTCGCTGAGGAAATGCACATTGAGTGTTCGGCGGTGGTGTTCCGCAGATTCTCATGTGTCTTAACTATCTACCGACCTCCAATGGGTGACTGCGACATATTTTTCGAGAAGCTGACTCAGCTTTTGTCCTTGGTTTTTAATGTCTATGAGATTGTGATTTTGTGCGGGGATTTGAATATTGACCGGTCGACAGATTCGATGAAATTTAAAGTTTTGTCGGATCTCTTTGGGTCTTTTGGCATGACGTCGATCCTTGTCGGGCATACGCGAGTTTTCAGAACGCGATCTTACACCTCTTATTCGGCTATTGACTATGTGGTCTCGAGTGGTCCGGAGTACATTGATTGTCTCAATTATGACCCGGGCCTGTCGGATCATCATGGTCAATTTGTCCGCTGCAGCTTGCCTCCCTCTCGCTTGGAGACTAGAGATAACGATATCGGCACGCCTGATGGTAACATTTCTTTTGCCCGTAGGTTCAATGAACGTACGAAAAA
Organism: Anaspis maculata; assembly: GCA_949128115.1. Lineage (NCBI taxonomy): Eukaryota > Metazoa > Arthropoda > Insecta > Coleoptera > Scraptiidae > Anaspis > Anaspis maculata. Next base: position 73,222,471 of record OX421966.1, read on the forward strand.
TGATTTTCTTTGTTTGATGTCATCACATTTTGACAATGTGTTACCCGATGGCGATGTGGACGTTGTCTTTGAAAGTTTTTTGAGCGGCTTTATGTGGTGCTTTGAGGTGGCTTTTCCAAAGTATAGAAAAAAGTTCAAATCTAGGAATAAAAATAAAAAAATTGTTTTCTCCGACCGTCTAATACAAGAATTGCGGGATTTGAAGGAACTCAATTGGTTGCGCAAATGTTTGGACGATCCTGATTTAAACAAAAAATATAGGGAAAACAAAAAGAGACTGAACTCAGCTATTGCAAGCGAGAAAAAGCGTTACTATGATGGTAGAATTCTAAGCTTGGGTAGTGGGGGTCGGGGAGTCTGGGCTGTTGTCCGTGAGTTGACTGGGAGGTCTGCAGGGCCTGGGGACCTACGAATTAGGCATGATGACGCTATCGTTACTGACCCGGACTGTGTTGCTGGTCTCTTTGGAGAGTATTTATCGACGATTGTCGATCAGACAATTGCTAATGCCTTTGGTAGCGGCACACCGATTGCAGACTGCACGACCGGACCGACAGCTGACCGCTCGATGTTTTTTGACCCGGTAACGGAAGTTGACATAGAAAGAATCATAAAGGAGATGCCCAATAAAAAATCCACAGGGCTGGATGAAGTCCCTGTTGAAGTCGTGAAATTGTGTGCATCGCAGATATCCTCTGCTCTGGCGGACATTGTTAATAGATCGGTGGCATCTGGGAAGTTTCCGTCCTGCTTGAGAACGGCGGCTGTCGTGCCTGTTCTCAAGAGGGGGGATCCGACCTGTATTAGCAACTACCGACCTATATCCTTACTCAGCGTGTTTTCAAAAATATTCGAAAAGATCATGAGCCAAAAAATCTATCAATTTTTAAATAAATTTAGTTTGCTTACGGATTGTCAGCACGGATTTCGGGCGGGTTGCTCTGTCACCTCTGCCACGATCGACCTTTCACAATACATAGGCGAACGAATGGATCGCAATGAGTACGTGGTTGCTGTTCTGTTTGATCTGACCAGGGCATTTGACACGATTAACACTGACTTCGTATGCAAAAAGATAAACAGTTTGGGACTTCGGGGTCCTATTCTTGAATGGATTAAATCCTATCTAAGTGACCGGAAGTTTGTGGTCCGGGTGAGAGGAAGTGTGTCCGATGAATTCTCCTTGAGTGGAGGCACTCCTCAGGGGGGAAATATCGGGCCGCTTATTTTTTTACTGTTCGCCAATGATCTTCCCAATCATCTACCCGTGGGAAAGGTGTTTATGTATGCAGATGACACGACCGTCGTCATCTCCGATCCCGATAGTGACACTTTACGAGCCAAAGTGGATGGGATGTTGCAGTGCTTCAGTGCTTGGTGTCACTCGAATCGATTGATTGTTAATGCGGGAAAGACAGAAGTTATCGAGTTCCACAACAAGTACAGACAACCATCACATAGCGTTTTCACATTTGATGGTCATGTTTTGGACACCAAACATGAAGTCAAATTTCTGGGAACATGGCTGGATACTTCTCTTGACTGGAGAGCACAAGTGGGAGCGGTTTGTGATAGGCTTGGGAAGAGTTATTACATAATCCGCTCTCTCAAAGAAAGCGTAAACAGACCCGTTTTGTTGAGTGTATACTACGCTCACGTATACTCGGCAATCAAATTTAACATTGAGGTCTGGGGCCAGTCAAGTGAGGTTGATCGTGTATTTATTTTACAGAAGAGAATTCTGCGACTCATATTCGGTCTTCAGTGTCGGTCATCCTGTAGGGAGATATTTAAGGAGGAGAGAATTCTTACAGTAACCTCTATTTACATCTTGAGCTTATTGTGCTATATCCATTCAAATAAGCAGAAATTCCCACTGAACTGCCACAACCACCACTACAGTACTAGATGGGGGGATCGATTCAGCCTGGCGAGGGCGAGGCATGCCTTTTTTCAGAAGTCGCCTGTTTTTTCGGGATGTAAGTTGTACAATATATTGCCGGATTCTCTGAGGTCATGCCCGACGACTGTTGGCTTTAGGAAGATGTTGAAGTCTTTGTTGGTTGGTGGTTGCTTCTACAGCTTGCCTGAGTTTGTTGAATGGATTCAGGTGGGGGGTGGGAGCGACCGGCGACCGGCGGACCGTTAGAGCTTTCTGTGGGGGTCGAGTAGTTGGTCACTCTCTGGAGGTCTGTGGACCTTGGCGTTCTTTTTTTTTTGTGTGTAGTTTTGTCGTTGTCTTGCCGCGTGAGCGTGATTGTTTTTGTGTATTATTTTCAACTGTTGTTTTTGTGTATTATTTTCAACTGTTACTTATATGGATAATAGACTTGCCCTATTGTGCAATGTACAGAAAAAGGGTTAATAAATGAATATGAATATGAATATATTCCGACTAGATTTTTGAGAGAGACTCTAGAGATTCCTACGAGATTTTTGAGGACTTATTTTCAACTTTTAACTTTATTCCTATTTCGACTGAGTCTATTTTCAAGAGTTTCGGAATTTCTGAGGATTTCTCTGAGATTTTTTGAAGATTTCTAGAATATTTTTGGGGATTTTTGGAGATTATTGCGGGATCTCTAGGGATTTCTGATGAATCGTTTGAGATTTCTAGAAACTATCCAATATTTCTGAAAATCTCCATAGATTTTTGCAGAGTTCCACGGGATTCCCGAAATTCCCAAGATATTCATGAATGATTTGTTAGAGAATTCTTGAGATTCTTGAGTGGTTGTCAAACGATTTGTATTGGATTCCTGAGATTTCTACGGGATTTCTAGGAATTTATTGAAATTTACACGAAATTTCTAGAGATTTCTAAAGAATTCTACGAGATTTTTGGTGAATTTTCAGGGGGAATTTCTCAGCAGTTGAAAATTTCATGGAATTTCTAGGGATTTCCATGGAATTTCCAAATATTTCTACGAGATTTCCAAGAACTTCTAGCGATTTTTCACGATTTCTACGGGATATCTGGAGGTTTTCAGATATTCGTATGAGATTTTGAAAATTTTCAACGATTTCTGAGAGTTTCTATGCATGATTTGAAATCTCCACGGGATTTCTAGGGATTTCCTGAGATTTCTACGAGATTTTGTAAGATTTTTTAGAAAATGTTGAGGATTGTCAAAAATTTCCATGAATTTCTCAATCATCTCTACAGGGTTTCTAGAAATCCATAAAAATTTGAATTACATTCATAGGAATTCCCAAAGATTCCCACGAGATTCACGAGGAGTTTCCAGAGATTTCTGAAGGTTTCTTCAGTATAGATAGAGATAGTTACGAGTTGTTTGAGAATTTCTGTGAGATTTCCTTGGGATCTCTGCACATTTTTACGAGATCTCTGAGAATTTCTGAAGATTCGTTTTGTATTTCTAGCGATTTCGAAAACTTTTTTTACGAAAATTGTAGGGATTTCTAAACATTCCTAGAAGATCTTTAGGGATTTTCAGAAAACATTTTACACATTTTCTAGGAATCCAAGGATTTCTGAGAAATTCTGAGACTGGAAATGTGTGATTTCTATTGTGTTCAAGATTTCTACGGGCAGAATGAAGATTTGTATGAAATTGTGAAGGTTATCAAGATTTCTATGGAATTTTCAAAAATTTCTAGGTATTTCTACAAGATTTCTGAGGATTTCAGGAAATTTTAGGGAGTTCTAAAAATTGCCACTAGATTCTTCTGGATTCTCAAAGATTTTCTTGGTTCATTACATATTTCTGAATATTTTTACAAGATTTTTAAGAGAGAGCCTCTAGAGAATCCTACGAGATTTTTGGAGATTCTATTGCAACTTTTAACTTCATTCCCCCTTTCGACTTAGTTTATTTCCAAGATCTTAGGAATTCCTTGAAATTTCTCCTAGATTTTTTGGAGATCTCCAGAATATTTCTAGGGATTTTGGAAGATTTTTGCGGGATCTCTATGGATTTCTAATGAATCATGTGAGATTCCAAAAAACTACTCAATATTTCTGGAAATCTCCATTGATTTTGCAGAATCCTACGGGATTCCAGAAATTTCCAAGATATTTCTGAATGATCTGTTGTAGAGAATTCTTGAGATTTTTGAGTGATTGTGGAAAAATTTCGATTGAATTCCTAAGATTTTTACGGGATTTCTAGGAATCAATGGAGATTTCTATGAAATTTCTAGAGATTTCTGAAGAATTCTACGAGATTTTTGGAAATTTTTAAGGGAAAATTTCTTAGCATTTTTGAAGATTCTACGGAATATCTAGGGATTTCCATGGAATTACTAGATATTTCTACAAGATTTTCAAAAACTTCTGGGATTTTTTAGGATTTCTACGGGGAGAGGTTTTCAACGATTCAAATAGGACTTTAAAATTTTTTAACGATTTCTGAAAGTTTCTATGAATGACTGGGAATTTCTACGGGATTTCTAGGGATTCCCTAAAATTTCTACGAGATTTTGTAGGATTTTTTGGAAAATGTTGAGGATTCTCAAAAATTTCCATGGATTTCTCAATTACCTCTACAGGATTTCTAGAAATCCATAAAAATTTAAATTACATTTCTAGGGATTCCCAAAGATTCCCACGAGATTCACGAGAAGTTTCCAGAGATTTCTAAAGGTTTTATCAGTATTGATGAAGATCTTTACGAGATTTTTGAGAATTTCTGTGAGAATTGCTTGGGATCCCTGCACATTTCTACGAGATCTCTGAGAATTTCTAAGAATTTGTTTCATATTTCGAGGGATTTCTGAAACTTTTCCACGGAATTATTGGGGACTCTAGAACATTTCTAGAAGATTTTCAGGAATTTTCAATTTTTTCAGAGGGTTTCTAGGGATTTAGGGGTTTCTGAAAATGTGCAGCTGAAAATTGCTAGGGCTATCAGGATTCCTATGGAGTTCTTGAAGATTTCTGGAAATTTCTACGAGATTCCTGAGGATTTCAGGAAATTTGAGGGAGTTCAAAAAATTTCTACTAGATTCTTCTGGATTTCTAAAGGTTTCCTCGGTTCATCGCAAGTTTCTGAACATTTCGATAAGATCTTTGAGAGAGAGCCTCTAGAGATTCTTACGAGATTCTTGGAAAAATTCTTTCAACTTTATTCCCCCTTCCGACTAAGTTTATTTCCAAGATTTCAGGAATTTCCTAAGATTTCTACGAGATTTTTTAGAGATATCTAGAATATTTCGAAGGATTTTTGTAAATTATTGCAGGATCTCTGTGGATTTCTGATGCATCGTCAGAGATCTCTGAAAACTATCCATTATTTCTGAAAATCTCCATTGATTTTTGTAGAATTCCACAAGATTTCAGAAATTTCCAAGTTATTTCTGAATGATTTGTCGGAGAATTCTTGACATTTTAGAGGTTTCCAGAGAAATTCTATTTATTTTCCAAGATTTTCACGGGATTTCTAGGAATTTATGGAGATTTCTATGAAATTCCTAGATAAGATAAGATAAGATAAGATGAGATAAGATAAGATAAGGTTTATTGGTGCTGATAACAAATACATTGCTTACACATGTCAGAAAAATAACAAAATAAAAAATGTAGCAACCACAGTGCAATCGCAATAACAGTACATGTTACATATTACATACATTTTTCCAGGTCAACATCTAAAAACTCCTGAACACTATAAAAAGAGGCCTTTTTTGAATTTCCGATTTTCTCAAATTTGGTATCAATGGCTAGCCAGTTGGACAGACTACCTTTTTCATATGACAAAATGACAGACCTGTCAAAATCCAAGATGGCGAAATCATTTGAATGAAGAATTTCTTTTGTCCTCATTGCTTTCCAATAAAAATGAGTAGAAAGTCAAAGCCAATAATTATTATGAAGAAATAGACCTTCCTCAACAATTCAAGACAGCCATCAATCAAATCGATTCATCTGATGAGGAGCTACGGCAAGTTGAAGCGAAGCATACTTCCCGTTTTTCTATTCCAACAAGAACAAACATCTTGAATTTTGACATGTTGGCCATTTTCTTGAATGAAAATGGTAGCCTGTCCAATTGGCTAGCCATTGATATCAAATTTGAAAAAATCGGTTGGAAAATAAGGATATGGCGGGCAGGATTCCCAAATTTGGGTCATTTATGCGGGAATAAGGAACCGGTAGGTGGGCTTCGCTTCAACTCGCCGTAGCCCCTCAGCAGATGACCCGATTCGATTGGTTGCGGTCTTGGATTGTCAAGGAAGGTCCATTCCTTCATAATGATTATTGGCTTTGACTTCCTGCTCATTTTCATTGAATCTCAATGAGGACAAAAGAAATTCTATTTTCAATTGCTTCCGCCATCTTGGATTTTGACAGGTACGTCATTTTGTCATATAAAAAAAATTGCCTGTCCAATTGGCTAGCCATTGATACCAAATTTGAGAAAATCGGTTAAGAAATGAGCAAATGGCGGATTGGCGGGCAGGATACCTAAATTTGGATCAATTATGCGGAAATGGAAAAAGGGGATGTAGGCTTCGCTTCCACTCGCAATAGCTCCTCAGCAGGTGACCTGATTCCACTGGTTGTGGTCTTGAATTGACAAGAAAGGTCTATTCCTTCATAATACATTATTCGTTTTGACTCTCTGGTAACTTTCAATAAAAAGCAACGAGAACAAAAGAAGGCCTATTTTCAATTGTTTCTGCCATCTTGAATTTTGATATGTCGGCCATTTTAAAATACGGAAGTGATTGCCTATTAAATTGGCTAGACAATGTTGAAAAGTTGAATGAGATCGGCAGCGAAATGAAAATTTTAGAAGGAAAAATTCCGAGCACGGTTTTTTATGGCCCACTCGGTACGCTTATTGGCAAAAAAACGGCATAATACCCACGAGCGGCAGTTTTTTTTTTTGTATGAGAGATAATTATAGATTTAAACGACTTTTTTGATTGGCCAGTAAATGTTTCGCTAGTAATCTAGCAGAAACATCAACAACCTATTTTTGTAAGCTGTTACAGCTGTATTGGGCAGAAATTTCATTATTACCTCAATGACAGCCAAATTTGTAAGTGAACTGAAATTCCAAGTGGAATCCCACATTTTCATAAATCACACCTGATTTCACATCACTAGTATCTTACCTATCACTAACAAGGGAAACGTAAGTCGACTTGACAACTCATGTATTGCTTTGCATCAATTAGACGACGAGTCATTCGGCTATCACTGCATTAGATAACGAGTCATTTGGCACATGAGACTAGGTTTGTACTTCGCACATCTTGTAGTCGTTCTCATGATCAAATAAAATTGAAGATTAAATTCACGCGTGGGGTTGACGACGTACTTCAGAATCTGTGTGCAAAAGCACCAAGTCGGTAATGCTCCGTGAAAGGTATAACATGTATGAGGGAGAACGGCTTGCAGTGAGCGAAAAGTATGACGCCATCTCGCGGCGAGTTTGCAAATGGCAAGTTAGAGCAATCCCGCCAACTTTACATCCAAATTCGCGTACTGCTTTGCAATTATCAGATGACGAGTCACCTGGCTACCGACAGAAAACTTGATTAGAGAATCGCAAAGTTTTCTTGTCTCAGAATAATGCTTTCCATATAAAAGCAAATAATCAAGCCGGAAGATTGAACGATCAATTTGCGCGGGCGAAGAACGAGCTGCGGCTTTTCGTTTCTGAATGAACAACTGCGTGATACACGCCGCCGTCGACGAGGATATTATACGGCATTTTATTTCCACAAAAGGAAGCACTAAGGGATTGAACACATGGATATTACCGATCAATCATTCTGGTAATGGCAACATAATAATTGAATTCAGATGCTGTGACCGTAAGCCGATTATTACAATGCGTCATTTCGGGCACGAGCCCGCTCAATTATTATATCCGCGGAGCGTATCGAACGCCCTCTGGCGTGAACTCTGGCGAAAACGTTTTCGGAACTGCGCGCTCCATTTCCTGCAATTAAATTTTTGTTTGTTTCGCTTTTTCGATCGAATATATTTGTTGTTCTTGCCCAAATATTGTTATACCACGTGCCGTCAACAGAAAACCTGAGCTTAAACTTTCAAAACTGTTGATCGATTTGAACAGCCGGATTGGCTTTCAACATTTTAGCATGCGGTTTTTGTTGGTGGCGCGTGTTACTCATGTTATGTTGTTTGTTTATAGTTTATATCCACATGTTGTTTGTAAGAGAATATTATGAAAAAGCGCATGTTTTTCTTCGACAAAAAAAGAACATAAACTGCCACTAGAACAAGAGAAAAAAGTAAATTGTGTTCTATACGATTGTGTACATAAATAACTATGATAATCATGTACCTTTTAGTAGGGAGAAAGAATCAAGTGAATATTGAAAAATATATAAAAAACCATGCGAAATACCTAATGAGAAAAATTAAAAATAAAAAAACTCAAGTTGTATGTAGATAGGAAACTGCACTTTATATTGTAAGCAATCACCAAGAAAAATAAAAATTTACGAGACTTGAAATTGTGTTTGTTTCTTCCAGTGATTAAGTTACGATGAGAATTGAGTACCAGAGCGTGAATTAGGCAATAATTCAACATTAGATGAAGGTAAGTAAATTTATTCAAGAACTAATAGGTTAGTTGCTCAAAGCATTGTTTGGTGAATTGATTCAAACATCAATTCGTAATGAACTGTTCCGAACTTCGATTCAAAAATCAATTAGGTACTTAGGCACGAGCTTAGGCATTACTTTGTAACGCGACTCAGGCATCTAGTCATAAATTGATGATAATTTTTGTGAATTCGAGAACTGAGTCGCATATCGATTGATTCGGGCATTGAATCAAACATTGATTCGGGCACTGATTCAATCGATCACTAAATATGGGTAGAAATTTGAGCCTTGATTGAGCATTACTTTCAATAGTGATTCAAATGTTTCTATAACCACGTATTTACATGATTCAGGCATTGATCAAGTTAGTGTTGATTGAAGCGTCGATTGGAGATTAGGTCAACCACTGATTACCGATTGAGGGTGAATTCGAGAATCGATTTGAATATACTCAGTTAGAATCCTAAATGCTCAACTGGAATTTGAACCTTGAGTGAGAATCAGTTTAGCAATGAATAGGTTAGGAATTGATCAAAAATTCATCATGGGGTGTCCAACAAGGGGACCCACTTGGCCCTCTCAGTTTCTGTATTTCACTGTTCCCACTTGTGGAGAGCCTGACGTCATCAGTCAATTTGTGGTATCTGGATGATGCCAATCTTGGTGGAACCCCGGAATCGGTTATGCAGGATTTACGTAAAATTATTCACTCGAAGGATATATATGGCTTAGACCTTAACTGGTCAAAATGTGAGCTGTACGTTACAGGGGAGGATATGTCTGAGCGTCTTCGGGTAGTGGACAGCTTTAAACAAATTAACAAAAATATCAAGCTTATTCAACACGATGATTTGACACTTCTTGGTAGCCCGCTAACGGATGGTGCTGCTCCACCGATTTTATCGAAGAAAACTAGAGAACTGGAGCTAATGTCTGCTCGTTTGAAGATCCTGCCCGCGCAGCAAGCGTTGTACCTTCTTCGTCATTGTTTCAGTATTCCGAAACTGAATTACATAATTCGTACATGCCCATCATTTCGCTACAGAACTCTCTTATCTTCCTTTGACGATCAGCTACGTCTTTCGGTTGAAAATATAACAAATATTAAAATGGACGAGCATACTTGGTCGGTGGCTTCGTTACCTGGAAGACTTTCTGGTTTGGGCATATACTGCGCTAATGAACTAGCTGTTTCTGCCTATTTGGCATCGGTTCATTCCGTAAGCAGCCTAATCGGAGAAATGATCAATGATGTAACTCCATTCGATATGCCCTCCTACATATCCGAAGCTACCACACTATGGGAACTGGACAGTAATCAATCCAGCAATACGATCACCAGCAAGAGCATACAACGTAATTGGATTTACCCTGTTCTAAAGTTGAGGTTTGAAGCAATGATCAATGCTGCTGAAAAAAATCCTTTAGAGAAGGCTCGGTTGTTGGCGGGAGCATGTCCAGAATCAGGAGCATTTTTGAATGCATTGCCGACCACTGCACTAGGCACTTTGCTTGATGACGTCTCATTCCGGATTGCGGTGGGTCTGCGTCTGGGAAGTAGGATTTGTGAGAGTCATCGTTGCGTTTGTGGGGATAGGGTCGACGAATTTGGATATCATGGTTTAGCTTGCACCAAGACCTCGACAGGTAGGCTTAGTAGACACGCAGCACTAAACGAAACAATCCGACGGGCCCTAAAGTCTGCAGGCGTTCCATCGCTCCTTGAGCCTTCAGGTGTGTCAAGGAGTGACGGAAAACGCCCTGACGGACTAACCTACGGGCCATGGAAAAATGGCCGTCAGCTGATCTGGGACGCCACTTGTTGTGACACCATGTGTCAGAGTAATATTGCGATCTCATCAAAAGCTGGTGGGAGTGCTGCAGCTATCGCCGAAGAAAAAAAAAAGGTGAAGTACTCTCAGCTGGCAGATCGCTTTATTATTTGTCCATTTGGTGTCGAGACATTTGGCTCTTGGGGTCCTTCAGCCAAGTCTTTCATTGCGGAGGTTGGTCGAAAAATTTTTGAAAAATCGAAAGAAACTCGATCAACAGAATTTTTAAGTCAAAGAATCAGTCTTGAAATTCAGAGGGGTAATGCTATATCTGTGCTGGCAACTTTACCCCCTCAAAAGTCTTTCGATGAAATTTACTATATTTTAAGTTGATTATTATTTTTCGACCAATTTCCGGAATGGGCGGGCGCTCGGGCGGGCGGTTACATTTATCCAAGTTCGTCAACCTTATTTCAGCAGGGCCTTTTGATGGTCTCACATCTCTTATTTTCATGACATTTGCCGGCTGCACGGGAGTGAGGTTTCATTTGGTGAAGTGCTTAGTGAAGTTGTTCAACTATATACAGAACTTTTTCCTATTTTATTTTTTACAAAGTTTTTCTGTTATTTTTACAGTTACCTTTTCACAATGTTCTATTAATTTATACTCGATTTGTATTGTTTACCAATAAAGAGTTACAGAAAGTGTTAAGCAATGATTGGACATTGAACTGAAATTGAACAGGCACTGGAAAAAAGTTTTGATTGAGCACTGAAAAAGTGAATGAGTGAATGGTGACATCAATCTTCTCCAATGAAGATGCTACCCTGCAATCGCAGTAAGTCAAAAACCCACAATTTCAAATTGTTGCTTTGCTACACTATGGCAAAAATTTGACTTCAAAAAAGCGACTTTGTCCGATCGATTCAAAAACGGTTTGAGATTGTTGGAGTTGTCAATGATAGTCAAAATAATCTATCAGTTTTTCCCTTCTATGCCTAAATCCCTGGTCATCGTCACTTAGCCGTGGAGGAGACGACTTTGTTGGTAAGCTGTCGAATATTCATTTGGATTGGTAGAAACCAACGCCAGGACATTTTGGAGTTAACCGAGGAGTTAACATCAATCTTATTCAAAGATACTATCCTGCTATCGCATGAATAGTACAAGAAAGATAGATAAGGTGCATGCTGTAGGTAGTGTTCTGGTCAGTAGAAGATGACGCGCCACGCCGGCTCAAGTTCAAATCGATTTTTCAAACTCGAGAAACAAAATTATACATCGAGTGGATGATTCTCGTGAGAAATACACTTTAATCTAATCGCCCCTGAAATATTTTGGAAGATAAACACCTCCAACAGTAAAAAAAAAATCGTCAAAATTGTCAAAGAGGAAACAAGTTTTCCCTAGTTAACTTGTTCAAACTTGTTTTCATCCAAATCTACTCATCGGATTCGAGTTCAGGAGATTGAATTTAGTCGGAAAAGATACCAAACTTGTCGTGATCAGTTCTACATGGCCAGAAAAACAAAATGGACCACCTGGCAGAGCTTCGCCCCCCCACGACCCCCCTCCAACAATGATCGACACTTTTTGTACCAAAATGGTATCAGCGGAATATGATGCGTCGAATTAAAACGTATTTGCTTTCGATGGATTGACGGGTCTCATCCTCTCCATTTCAAGTTGCAATTTTTTACCCCCCCTCCAATAACTCAAAACCCCCGGGTGCGATTTTTGGCGATTTTGGATATGTTGTAGAGCACTTAATTCTGAACAGAATATCTAATTTTCATGACGTCCATATTCATTCCGAGGTTTTGCCGATTTTTTTACTGTTTTTCCTGTACTAGAAATCAAATACTTGAAACTCCAAAAGATTGCCTTGCTCTATGGGAAAAATTTGACTGCAATTCTATTACGGAATCATATGGTTCGCCATACTACCGGAGGGGCCCTCACCAGTAGTTAACCGTCTTCAGGTTCTGGGTCGTTGTGCACCCCCCACGGAGTTGAAGTAGCAGGAAAACAGGCCCATGTACCCTTGAAGGTCGGGCTGGAACACCTTCAGGAACCCCCTGGCGTCGAGAGGCACCCAATTACAGGATCTTTCCCAGGTATAGCTCCTCCTTGCCGCCTGCCATAGGGTGACACCTGCCTGCACCATGTCCGCGGATTTCGTCGTTAGGGGCAACTAACAGTCCTCACTCGGCAATGGACTGAAAGCTCGACCCGGATACTAGCGTGTGGGTTTCAGTCCCACACCAAAACACCTCATAGTGCAGTAAAGATAGGTTTTGGGGTTGAAAAAATTAATTCATGAAATTTTAAAGCTGTTATCGATTCAGAATTTCATCCTCTACTATGTACTCAAAATCCCCGAAAATCCCATCCGAGCATTTTTCTTGCGGCGCTGTCAAAGTGTATCATGTTTGCTGCAACAAGTCCGAAAATTGTATCCTCGCTTTTGTCACATTAGAGCTACATTGTTAGCTCAGAGCTGTTGGTATATACTCCAGGGCATGACCAGAATGTCATCTAAACCGCTGAAATCCCATTTCCCGCAAAAGAAAACACGTAACTAGCTTTAATCTGCAATTACCAATGGTAATCAAGTGTAGTTCGGGGATTAGTGACCAAATTTGATAAGATCTGTTCTGTTTGTGATAAAGGCATGAAATTTGATATGAGTGGTCTTCATGGTCCCCTTTTCAAATGTAGACATGGCGTCATGCCACATTTTGGTTAGGGGGGCTTAGGGACCCCCTTGAAAATTTAAGTTGCAGAAACTCATGCAAACCACCATTAAAATAATTGTCACGCATCTCAAAAAGTAATCATTCGACTCTACGTTAAATCTTAACAAGAGACACACCAGTTGTCACCATGTACGCACTGTTCTTCATGATGAAACAAAAATTCTTCAGAATGTTAAAAAAAAAATCGGGTTTTATAATTTTTTCATGTAATAGAGGAATAAATTTATCTTCCGCATATCAATATCCACTAATTCGTATCTGCCAAAGCCATTGATGAAGTCCATTTCTCCATATTGACATCTAGAAGCAACAATTCCAGATGAAACCAGCCAATTCAAGTGCTCAGTTCATCAGCGTTTTTTTCACTGTTACCAATTGATATGAATGACAATTTATTATTGGGTGGATAGCTTCAACTGTTTTATAATTTTATTGAGTATAACTAGATGAGGAGTGATGCGCGAAAGCCCGGAAAAATTTTTTTTTAACCGTCACCTATGACTGTTAGAATTGCACCAAATTTCATGCTACTTTGGCAAAACAACAGCAAGTACAGACTAAAGAGTATAGACCAACGTCAATACGATCTGCAGTTGTCAAGTAGAAGGCACGAAGAATGAGGATTGAGGCGTGGAATACTTCAAAGCACTCAGTTCGAGTGAATACACGGTATAGAAATATTTTCAACACACCCTAGGGGCACAAATTTTATGATGGTGAGCGACGCGAAAAAAAATTTTTCCTATGCTTTTGCGCTTGGTTCCGTGTGTGGTCATATAAAATTAGGTTACAGAACAGTTCCAGCTATCCATCCATTCATAAATCGTCGATCATATTGATTGGGAACAATTAAAAAACGCTGTTGAACTTCACACTTGAATTGGCTCATTTCTTCGGGAGCTGTCATCCCTAGAATGACAATATCAAAAAACAGACTTTATGAATAGCTTCGGCAAATACAAATTAGTGAATAATGATACACAGCAGATCAACTCACCGTTTTCAGATTGAAAAATCATTGAAAACTGTGGTTTTGTTTTACACTCCGAAGAAAAATTTTTTTAACACGAAGAACAATGCGTACATGGCGACAACTCTTGTGTCTCTTGTCAAGGTTTGGTGTAGAGTCAAATGATTAGTTTTTGAAATGTGTGACGATATTTACCGGTGGTTTGTAAGAGTTCCTGAGACTTCAAATTTTCAAGGGGGTCCTTGGGCCCCCCTAACCAAAATATGGCGAGGCGTCATGTTTACATTTTAAAAGAAGACCATGAAGACTACTGATACCAAATTTCATGTCTCTATCACTAATCAAACAGATTGTAATAAACTTGGTTACTAACCCTCGGATTATACTTAATCAACACTGTTAATTGGAAATTAAAGCGACTTTCGTGTTTTTTTTCCGGGAAATACGAGTTGGAGGTTCAAACGAAGGTCTGGTCATGCCCTGCAGTATATACCAACAGTTCTAAGCCAACAATGTAGCTCTGGTGTGACAAAAACAAGAATACCATTTTTGGACTAGTTGCAGCAAACATGGTATACTTTGACAGCGCCGGAAGAAGAATGCTCAACTGGGATTTTCGGGGATTTTGAGTATGTGGTAGAGAATGAAATTCTGAATCGATATCTGCTATAAAATTTCGTGAATTAATTTTTCCAAGGTTTGGGGTGTTTTTTGACTATCTTTACTGCACTATCAAACGCCGGCCTCCTGTACACGACCGGGCTGGTTTCGGGTCTTAATTGAGAGAAGAATACATGGAAGATAAAAATTTGGCAACACATGTCTCAGATGTTCCCCTTTAGCTCAGGCGCCAGGGAAAACAATAAGGAAATAATTGTTTCCTGACTGGAAACTAGCTTGAAACAATCTGTGTAGCTTGGGTTTTGACATACTAGTTTCCCCCCTTTCGGAAATGTCGGCGTCATGTCGCCATCTTCAACAAGAAGTGCACCAGCGTGATTTTTGCCGAATATCTCAATTTTGGGTCATCTGACAGCAAAAGATGTGGGGAGTCATTTTGAAGCATAAAAAATTCCCTACAGTCTGGTTCTTCAATCAATGTTCTGCGACCTATGGTCTTCAAGATAGAGCTTCTGGAAGCGAGAGTCATTGTCGTGAAAGCTCCATGGCCACTAGACTCGAAAAACTAAAATGTCGATGTGACAAAAAATAATTCAAATTGAGATTACTAGAGAATCCTTCATGATATAGTTGCGATGATAGTCTCAAACTCTTTCTCTTGAACCGTAGATAACGAATATTGAAAAGTCAAAAACGTCACATTGTACATATACAGGGTGTACTACGGGAATCAAATCAGAACAGAGAAATTTTCCAGATTTCTTCGATTTAGCCCATGCGAAACTCTAAGCACTTATCACGAGTCCAATATCAATATGAGTTTGCTCTGTAAGCTTCACTTAATACACTAAATGAGTGGTCAGCTCACAGCTTCACTGTAGAATGTTTTGAAGGCCCTCTGAAATCATCAAAATTCACAGTAGCAAGAAATGTATGTAACAGTATATTATATACCAAGGAACCATAGTGAATTTTTGATCCTTTGGGTGGAGTTTGATGCTCGAGGGCTCTTTGGGTCCAAATCCCCAAATTAAAAATTCACTTTGGTTTCTTGGTATATACCTAGTACACTGTTATATATATTCCTTGGTACAGTAAATTTTTAATATTTTGATGATTTCAGAGGGCCTTCAAAACATTCTACAGTGAAGCTGTGAGCTGACCACTTATTTAGTGTATTAAGTGAAGCTTACAGAGCAAATTTATATTGATATTGGACTCGTGTTAGGTGCTTAGAGTGTCGCATATAGGCTAGATCGAAGAAATATGTAAAATTTCTCTGATCTGATTTGATTCCCTCAGTACACTTTGTATATGTACAATGTGACGTTTTTGACTTTCCTATATTCGTAATCAACGGAACAAGAGAAAGAGTTTAACACTATCACCGCAACTATGGCATGAAGGATTCTCGAGAAATCTCATTTTGATTTTTTTTTGGTCACATCGACATTTTAGTTTTTCGAGTCAAGTGGCCATGGAGCTTTCACGACAATGACTCTGGCTTCCAGAAGCTCTATCTCAAAAACCATAGGTCGCAGGAAGGTCATTTGAAAACTATTCTGTAGGAAATTTCATTGGTTTCAAAATGACTTCCTACATCTTTTGCTGTCAGATGGCCCAAAATCAAGATATTCGGCAAAAACCACGCTGGTGCACTTCTTGTTGATGATGGCGACATGACGCCGACATTTCCAAAAGAGGGGAAATTAGTATGTCAAAACCTAAGCCACACAGGTCGTTTCAAGCTAGTTTCCAGCCAGGAAACAATTATTTCCTTATTGAGCTGATTTTTGCTCCCTGGCGCCTGGGCTACTTGAAATGAAAATCGACCTGTTTTTGCTGGAAAATCTATTTCTGAGGAATCTGCAGTTAACAGGGAGAAAACTGTTTTTCAATCAACAATAAAAGAATTTTTAGAAGGGTTGGGAGGGTAGTTTCAAGATTTCAGAGTGTGTTCAACGGAAACAATGTTATTGCCTTCAATTTGATGTATCACAAAATAGATAATGCAATTTGAAATTTCAAACTATGATAGGGAGTGGGGGCGAAGGGATTGAAGATAAGAATTTGGCAATACGTGTCCTAGCTGTCCCTCTCAAAAACGAAATCGACTTGTGTCAGCTTTTCCTCAAGAAAAATTGTGCAGCGAGAAATTGGAGGTGAGTCCTTTTCAAAAAACCACCCCGTATGTCAAATAATGAACTGAGGGAATTCTGAATATCAACGATATAATTCCTGTTCCAGAAATCCAACGTTTTCCCATGTTATACCCGATCAGTAGATAGCAATTTGTGAAAACAATTGCAGAAGCAGCATCAGCAGTTTGTGGAACTGAATCAAGATATGGCTTTATTCACAGCAAGAATGAATCTAGGAAACTGATGCTCATATTTGTAAGTCAGAAAAATTTCAACCCAGAGTGACCTAAAAAAAAAAGATAAAATATTGATTATTGAAGTCCTATCACTCTAGTTTTGTCAAATAAAGAGTTTTATTCATTTTTTCATTAAGTGTAAATAAAATATGAAGATTGATATTTCACTCACAAATAAAATGTAGGACATGTCCAAACACTGAATCTAAAGATAAGGGAGAAAGTGGGTAGGTCAGTAATAAATTACAAATAAGGAACAATTAAATCATAGCTCGAGAAATTCCCCAACAAGGTAAAAGCCTTGTCAACTAAAAAGTCATACAAGCTCCGTTTGAAAGCTGCATAATTGCAATCACTAGTTACATCACTTGTCAATTGCAGTAACTTATTAAAGCACTTAATTCCCTGATACATGTGACTGTTCTGACCAAGTCTCAGTCGTGAATAAGAAAGCTCAAGGGAGGAACCACCTCTCGTCCTATTATATGTAGTACAAGAAAGATAGATTTCAACCTTGGAAAAAATATGGACGTCCTGAAAATTTGATATTATGTTTAGAATTGAGTGCTCTACAACATATCCAAAATCGCAAAAAATCGCACCCGGGGGTTTTGAGTTATTGGATGGGGGGGGGGGGGGGGTAATAAATTGCAGGTAAAAATGGAGGGGATGGAACCCGTCAATTTATTGGATGCGAATACATTATAGTTCGACGTATCATATCCCATTGATACTATTTTGGCACAAAAAGTGTCCATCATTCTTGAAGGGGAGTAGTGGGGGGGGGGGCGAAGCTCTGCTAGGTGGTCCATTTTGTTTTTTTTGGACATGTAGAACCGATCACGACAAGTTTGGTATCTTTTCCGACTAAGTTCAATCTCCTGAACTCGTATCCGATGTGTAAATTTGGATGAAAACAAGTTTGAACAAGTTAACTTGAGAAAACTTGTTTTTTCCTCGACAATTTTGACGAATTTTTGTTTTACTGTTGGAGGCGTTCATTTTTAGAAAATTTCCAGGGACCATCAAATTGAAGTGTATTCTCCACAAAAATCATCCACTCGATGTATAATTTTGTTTCTCGAGTTTGAAAAATCGATTTGAACTTGAGCCGGCGCGGCGGGTCGTCTACTACTGACCAGAAAACTACAGCATGCACCTTCAAATGAAAACACCTCAAACTATTGAAGAAATAACAACTCATCTTTGGAAATTGAAGGATCTGTGAAAAAATTAATTTCCTATAACATGAACAAAATCGCCATGAATCGCACAGCAGGGTTTTGAGTTATCAAAGTGGAGAGGTAACAGTTCATGGAGTATGAATCCTGTCAAAGTGTTATCCTCCTCCTCAAATAACTCAAAATCCTGCATTGCGATTCATGGCGATTTTGTTCATGTTATAGGGAATACAGTTCTGCACAAATCCTCCAATTTTCGAAGATAAGTTGTTATTTCTTCAATGGTTTGAGGTGTTTTCATTTAAAGGTGCATGCTGTAGTGTTCTGGTCAGTAGTGAACGACACGCCGTGCCGGCTCAAGTTCAAATCGATTTTTAAACTCGAGAAACAAAATTATACATCGAGTGGATGATTTTTGTGGAGAATACACTTGTATTCAATGGTCCCTGAAAATTTTCTGAAAATTAACACCTCCAACAGTAAAAAAAAAATTCGTCAAAATTTTCAAAGAAAAAACAAGTTTTCTCAAGTTAACTTGTTCAAACTTGTTTTCATTTGAATTTACACATCGAATACGAATTCAGGAGATTGAATTTAGTCGGAAAAGATACCAAACTTGTCGTGATCAATTCTACATGGGCAGAAAAACAAAATGGACCACCTAGCAGAGCTTCGCCCCCCCACTACTCCCCTTCAACAATGATGGGCACTTTTTGTGCCAGAATGGTATCAAGGGGATATGATACGTCGAACTATGATGTATTCGCATCCAATGGATTGACGGGTTCCATCCTCTCTATTTTCACCTGCAATTTTTTACCCCCCCCCCCCCTCCAATAACTCAAAACCCCCAAGTGCGATTTTTGGCGATTTTGGATATGTTGTAGAGCACTCAATTCTGAACAGAATATCAAATTTTCATGACGTCCATATTTATTCCAAGGTTTTGCCGATTTTTTTAATTTTTCCTGCACTAATGGTTGTCGCCTCTACTTGGCAATGTAGGTTTGAGCTTCTTAACGTTCAATACGATCTGATAAATATATTATAGAGATGGTGGGGTTGAAATTTCAAATTTTGAAAATAGATCTCTGGATGTTGAATGATGAATGTTGAGATATTTTTGAAAGACACGTCTTGCGGAGGCTGAAGACGGAAACTTGGGACAAAAAGCTTCTAGATATTTGAAAAGTATATGAACCTGTAATTTTTCTGCGATATTAGAAGTCCGTATTATGAAAAAAAAACACACCTATAGCAACGGCCAACCCTACCTCACAGGTTAGGTCGCAACCTTCTGCTGATCCTTTGTATGTGTACGAGACTCCACACTGCTACGCTAGCTTTGCTGCCACTAAGAGGCCAACACCGTAATGATAGGGCAAGGAGCACGGGCCTCGGGGCTCCTCTTCCCTAGAACTCATGTTAGTGAAGCTACCCTTCCAGCGTTTTGATTAGTAACCGCCGTAGACACTTTCGTGCTCTACTACCGCACATCTGATGCCACTGAAGATAGCTTTTGTCCGGTCAGGTCCAGGGTCGATCGTATCTATCAGCAGCTTTTAGGGGGTGTCTGCCACAGAGTTCGTCTCGGATACTGGTTGTTTCAGGGGTCCATTTGGTCCGACACCTCCACGACCACTGCCGGCGATGGCGGGCACAACCTCACTCATCTTCGATACTAGTGCCGAACGGTCCTGGCCCAACACCTTAAACGACGACTTTGGCGCACTTATTCTATTCGCGCTCGTGTCAATTAGGGACCTTTTGCCCCAGGCTGAACAAGCCCTTGGCGTATTCGATTATCGGGCCCAAAACCAGGAGGACCAAATGATAAAATATACAGATAAGAGAGTCATAGTTACTCCCGCCGTTTACCCGCGCTTTTTTAAATTCCATCGCGTTGACATTCAGAGACTGGGCAAAAATCACATTGCGTCAGCTGAGGCCATCAAAATGCTTTGTTTCAATTAGACAGTCTAACTACCCCGGTCCGTGCCAGTTCTGAGCTGACCGTTGAATGGCGGCCGAAGAGATGATCAGGTGAGTTGTTACACACTCCTTGGCGGATTCCGACTTCCATGGCCACCGTTCTGATGTCTCAAGTTACAAACGCTTTTCATGGTATCCCATAAGCGTCGATTTTGGCGCCCTTGAGTGCCCTACTACATACCCAAAATTGACAGAAATCCTACCCCGGGGTCTTGAGTTATCGGAGGGGGGGTGATCAATTGCAACTTAGAATGGAGGGGATGAAACCTGTCGATTCACTGGATGCAAATACATCGCAATTCGACGCATCATATCTCGTTGATACCATTTTGGCACAAAAAGTGTCGATCATTGTTGAGGGGGGGGGGGTCGTGGGAGAGGCGAAGCTCAGCTAGGTGGTTTTTTTTGTTTTCCTGGTCATATAGAACCGATCACGACAAGTTTGGTATTTTTTCCGACTAAATTCAAACTTTTGACCTCGAATCCAATGTGTAAATTTTAATGAAAACAAGTTTGAACAAGTGAACTTGGAAAAACTTGATTTTTTCTTTGGCAATTTTGGCAGTTTTTTTTCACTGTGAGAGGTCTGAAATCCTCGAAAATATTTCAAGAGCCATTAGATTCAAGTGTCTTTTTCACAAAAATCATTCACTTAACGTATTATTTTGTTTTTTGATATAAACAAATCAATTTGAACCTGTGAGTCGATCCGGCGCGGTGTCTACTACTGACCAAATTACTACAACATGCACCTGCAAATATAAATAGCTCAAACTTAAAACCCTGCAGAGCGATCCATAGCGATTTTATTTTATGTTATAGCAAATTCAATTCTGCAGAGATCCTCAAACTTTTGAAGATAAGTTATCATTTGTTCAATAGTTTGAGCTAGTTTTATTTGCAGGTGCATGTTGTAGTGGTCTGGTTATTAGTACAAACCGCGCCGGACCGACTCACAGGTTTAAATTGATTTTTTCATATCCAGAAATAAAATAGTACATCGAGTGGATGATTTTCGTAAAAAAGACACTTCAATCTAATGGACCATGAACTATTTTCGAGTGATTCAGACCTCTAACAGTGAAAAAGAATCTGCCAAAATTGTCAAAGAAAAAACAAGTTTTTTCAAGTTGACTTGTTCAAACTCGTTTCTATTCAAATTTACACATCGAATTCGAGGTCAGGAGTTTTATTTAGTTGGAAAAGATACCAAACTTGTCGTGATCGGTTATATATGACCAGGAAAACAAAAAGAATCACCTAGCCAAGCTCCGCCCCTTCCACGACCCCCCTCAACAATGATCGACACTTTTTGTGCCAAAATGGTATCAACGAGATCTGATGCGTCGAACTGCGATGTATTTGCATCCAATGGATTAACGGGTTTCATCCCCTTCATTTAGAGTTGCAACTGATCACCCCCCCTCCAATAACATGAAACCGCGGGATGGGATTTCTGTCAATTTCAGGTATGTAGTAGGGCATTCAAGTCTGAACAGAATATCAAATTTCCAGGACGTCCATATTTTTCCCAAAGTTTTAGCGATTTTTTTACTATTTTTCCTGTATCATATACATTTGACAGAAAAAATCAAAATATTTTAACAGAACTATGAAATTTTCCATCGTGTTCGGTTCAGAATTATTCATATGTTCATTCTCAACATTTTCAGTTTCCACATAACTGTGTATACTTGAAATCTCATGAAAAATTGAGCTTAATTTGAAATTGTTCAGAATTATCAGTCTTTAGACTTTCAACAGCTCTAAAGAAGAAAGCCTCCGCTGAGATTTCTCTGAAACCCAAAAATTTGGAATCAGCACAAAATTCTGAACAGAGCCTGTGATTTTCACGACTACAGTATTTTTTTGGAGGTTGAAGTGATATTTCAGCTAAAATTCCTGTACTATTAGTCCGAGATTCAGGATTTCCTCTTCTCTGAAAGATAAGCAGCTCGCAAAACGTTACCTTGAGTCGTCATGGCATAGTGGATATCACGTGTAAACATGATTCATGCCTACCTACCAAAAATCAGCTGGATTTTCGATTAAATAACCAAGAAAACGTAGATTTCATAAACCTGCCCCTGAGAGATATGACGACGTTGATAAGGTGAAACGGCGTGAACGCCAAACAATTCAAAATTGAGTTATGCACATCGTTAAAATCGCCATTGAATTTTGCATCGTTTGGTACCACTGGCATAATCAAAATAAAATAATATTTGAAGTTATCTTGGTTTAAGTTTTGCCTAAGCGCCACCATATCCCTTCCGTTCGGATCCGTTTGGAAGCATCCGCCATAAGGTTAGCACGGCGAGTTCAGTTCCAAGAGTTTATTGCAAAAAAGTGGTAAATGTAAGCCCGTTTTTATGATAATAACAAAAACATTTGTCTTTATCCATAGTCATCAAACAAAACAAGATAAAACGTCCTTTTCCCTGTCTAAATCCACGTTAAAAAGACCGGCGTTTACGTCATTCCATATGCTAAAATACTGAAAGGCGTAAACGCCAAAGTCCCATGTTGAATAAATGCAGACATTTTTGGTGGATTCTGAAAAATGCTCTTACAATTTCTATTTCAAAACATTTTCAAGCTCTCCACATAATTAATATCGTCCATCAAAATGATTCACATCTCCCAAAACGGATATTTCAGCGAACTAGCGCTAATTTATTTTGGGCGTTTACGCCGTTTTTCTCTCATAAACGCTAATCATAATTATGATAATGCTGCTACGGTTGACGTAAGCGCCGGCGTAAACGCCAAACGTCACGGATGTTAGTTATGTCCGATTGACATAAGCGACGAACTTATAATGGCGTAAACGCCAATGAAATAGAACTTCTCGCGTAAGCGCCAGTTTTTTGGTTTTATTCATTTATTTCTTGTTTAATTCACTCAATGACAGATATTTTTATGTGTAAAATTGCAAAAAAAAAACATCCACCCTTCAGTGTTCTTCATTCGTATTGAGAGCAAACAAATTTCTGTCAATTCAGTTTTTTCTGCTTTCTGCAAATTTGAGTAAATGTCGCTTACGCCGTTTTACCTTATCAACGTCGATGTAACCCACAATATCAAGAGTCTGCCGGGGGTAGCAGGTGGGCTCCATTTTTAAAAATGAACCATAGAGTATGTACAACATTTTTGCCAAGTGGCATCCCGGCATCACGATTGGCAAGGTTGGAGCCATTAACGTCCGGACTAAAGGGTTAAGGGGATGCAAGGGGCTCGTACCGTGACAGCACTCAGGTATTCTATTATTCACGTACCAATTTACTCAGGTATCTGATGAGTTAGTCCTCCACTTCCTCCAACTCTAGACCAACCAGACTCAAGTCCCGCCGTCTTCACGCTCACACTCAGTGTTTTACTTGCTTTGTCGTACTTCCATCGGGTGAACTGCCGGTTGCGTAGTATAATGGACAGACCGTCCGTCTCTTCTAATCAGAAACTTGTAAATATTACCGAACGCAAGCTAGCATAAGAATTCAGCTTTTGAAACACAAAAATAATCGCCAAAGGCATCTTACCACAGGGACTCTTCCAACTTCAAATACTCAGTTTTGAAGACTCAACTAATTGGTACAGGAGTATGGTGCAAAAAATCGCTAGTTTCGCCGCTTCAAGCTACAGCATCATGACCTTCCACCCGCCCTGACTTGTTAGAGCGCCCGGGCACACTACATTTTCAAATTTTCCGGCTCCCGGATAATTACCGCGCCAGAGCTCGTTCCACAGAAACGCGCGTCCATCATTCCGCTGCTACCTACCATCTTTGGAATTGCCGTAATAATTCATAAATGACGGCATACCGGAGCGCTCTTTTTTCTCTTCTTCTCTGCCATACCCTACAACACGTCGTCAGAGCCGAACCTTCCGCTAACTAACACAAATTGGTTTTAAAGACTTTCGGCCGGGGAGAGAGCGCCGCGCCGCGCCGACGACGACGTCTAAGGTTATACAGTGGGAAAGCACATGTCCCGTGTATATGTGTGTGGACATAGGACTCTGTGCCACACTGCTCTCGGGAAAGTTGTAAACCAACAAAGGAACATAAATATTTAAGCGGGCCGTCGCGGTCTCTGGAAAGGCACGTAGACACGAGATGTAGTACCCGGCGCTTCGGCTGTAGCTCTCTCCGTCCGACTTGCGGACCGGCCGACCTCGTATAATTTGTCGGCCCCAAGGGTCCATGCAGAGTGGCGTGTCCTGTCCTCTTCCATGCCGACATGGCACAGCCAAGATAGACACGGCCAGCCAGCAGCAGCAGCAGCAGTCACGATGCAGATGCAATTCGGCCGGAAGATGTCGCAGAGGCTCGTTAACAATGCAAAATGCAGTGGGGCTGTGTTACGTACCTGCCCGCTATTCGGATTTTCGCATGCCTACAATGCAACACACAAGAACGGATCGAGCTTGATATCCAGCAATCTAACGTTGAATAATTCCGTTCTTCAATCTCATCTTGTGTCTAGTCTTTACAGTGATTTTTCCTCAGGTGATTTCGTCTGATATCTCCAAAAAGCAAGTTTCTGTACTGCGATGTATGTAAATCATTCATAATTCACGTCCAAGATTACTTGAAAACCAATGGCGTTGATGCGGCGCATCGATTGGAACGTGGCGCGCGCATCTCTTTCTTATTGGTTCGACTGAGCCAGACTGCTAGACCAGCGTCTGGCAGTCATTTATTACTGTTCTTACTGTTGTATGCGTTACATGTAATATATTCAATATACACTCTTTATTTTGATATATCCGAGTTTTATTCCGCCATCCCATTTCATATCACGGGGATATAATACTGGCGACGAGGCAAAACGTGAAGAAAAGCGGTCTGCGGTGATATTTTTACGGCAAGGTGTCGTGGGAGTGAGTGATGAGTAAAAATCGACTGGGCAAGGCGTCCAGACACGTGTTTTAAGATGGCGGTCATCGGTAGCACGCCTAAATTCAGGGAATCGGATGATTTTAAGATCTACCAGGCCAAGTTGGAGCAGTTTTTCATCGCCAACGACATCGCGGCGGCGAAGCAAGTGACAGTGCTCATTACGACTTTACATACGGATATCTATGCAACATTAAGTGATCTCTGTTTCCCGGACACCCCACAGTCCAAGACATTTAAAGAGCTGTGTGCCACATCAAGTGCGCAGTTCTAAAGGAAGATATCCATTTTTGAAGAGAGGATGACCTTTTACGAGGCGAAGCAGGAGCAGGGCGAACCAATCATTGAGTGGTTCGCTGTGTGGTGTCCCATTATTAACCACTTATTGATTACACAAACCGCGTGTAACGCACTTTCGCAATGTAGGTATTTTACCTACTCAGCGAATATAGGGACTAGACAAAGGAGCAACGTCCGGTGCAAGTATAATAAGCGAATAACAATTCAGAGTGAGTTGACTTGTATTATCGACTCCGATGAATAAACATGTGGAAACCAATTCCGTCTTCGACAACATACATCAAATCCTTCATGGCGACCGTGCAGAGTAATCTGCTGAAAGTACAGTGCCAATTCCGAAGTTAGGCACCAAAAATACTTTGGAACAAGTGAGGTCTAGGGCCACCAAAATAACACTACGAGGAAACCGCGGGTCCAGACATTATCGTGGCAGCGGCAATTATTATCGAAATAATAATTCAAACACTCGTTTTCAGGGAAATTGTCAAGGTAATTCATCGAGAAATGTAAATCGGTCTAATTACTTCAATAATAATCGCGACGATTACAGAGGTCAAAGTAGGAATAGGAAAACGCGAGGAAACACTCACAATGTCAGGTGTTTACAATCGGAAAACGAGACAGGTCCCCAGAGGTTAGGTCAGAATCCAGAATCCAGAGGACCAAGACAACCAACAGTAAAAATTTTTTGTTTCAACCTGGTTATGGGAAGTTTTATCAATTTATACACCGATATGACAAAAAGGAACGTAATTACTTTAATGCTGGACAGCGGGGCCGACACATCTGTTTTTAAACGGGAGAAAATTGATAATAGACAAATATTTTATCCACATAGAAGCGCAGAAATCAAAGGAGTAACGGACGGAGTTTTAAAGACGTTAGGGACTACGGAAACAACACTTTTTAACGAGAAATTTGAAATAAATCATGAATTCCATATAGTAAACGATGATTTTCCAATTCCATCTGATGGGATATTGGGGTTGGATTTTATGAAAAAATTAAAATGCATTTTGGACTATGACAGATCAATGTTAATTCTAACTTTAGGAAATGAAATTCACGAAATCCAAATTAATGAGTCGGTTCAGCAAAATACGTTAATGATTCCTCCACGTTGCCAAATTGTTAAAAAAGTGAAAATTGATAACTTAAATTCTGAGTCAGTAATTGACGCGACCGAAATTGCAAAAGGTGTGCATGTAGCACGCACCATAATTTCTCCTAACGACGCAAAAATTTGAATTTTCAACACTTCAAATAAAACAGTTCTTAATAATAAACCAAAGCTGACAATGCGTCCGCTTTCAGAATTTCACATACGTTGCGTGAAAACGATGAATCAGGACCACGTTTCAAGACAATTTTATCAAAATTTAAAAAAGATATGCCGCTTTATGTTCAAGATAAATTATTTGCCCTTTGCGAGGAATTTTCAGATATTTTTGCTTTAGAGGAGGATATATTAACACATAACAACTCTTACAAACAGGAACTTACGTTAACAGATAAAACACCCGTCTACATAAAACCATACAGACTGCCACAATCGCAAAAACAAGAAGTGAAAAAGCAGGTAGAATTATTGAAACAAAAAGACTTAATAGAAGCGAGCAAGTCACCTTTCAATTCTCCATTAATACTCGTCCCCAAAAAAGCGGAAAACCCTAATGAGAAAAAATGGCGTTTGGTCGTTGATTTTAGACAAGTTAATAAAAAACTGGTACAAGATAAATTCCCATTACCAAGAATTGAGGAGATCCTAGATGAATTAGGTAGGGCCAAATGGTTCTCGGTTATTGACCTGATGGCCGGATTTCATCAAATTTCGTTAAAAGAAAACTCACGAAAAATCACATCTTTTTCTATCGAAGGTGCTTCATACAGATTCAAAAGATTGCCTTTCGGTTTGAATGTCTCATGTAACAGTTTTCAGCATATGATGACAATGGCATTTTCGGGCCTACCACCCGATGTGGCGTTTTTGTACGTTGATGATGTTATAATCACAGGATGTTCAGAAAGGCATCATTTACAAAATCTCAGAAAAGTTTTTGGAGTATGTCGGAGTAGCAATTTAAAGTGAAATCCTTATAAATGTCAATTTTTCAAAAATCAGGTCACATATTTGGGCCATACCATTTCAGACAAAGGAGTCCTACCTGACTCACCAAAATTCGAAGCAATTAAGAATTTTCCCATTCCAAAAAACGCTGATGAAGCCAAGCGTTTCGTGGCATTCGCTAATTATTATCGGCGTTTTATAAAAAACTTTGCTGAAATAACTTCTCCACTAAATCAACTTACAAAAAAAGGGTCAATGGACTACGGATTGTAACAGTGCATTTTTGAGTTTAAAAAAGGCATTGATGATGCCGCCAATATTGCAGTATCCAAATTTTTTAAAAACTTTTATACTTTCAACTGACGCCTCAAATATTGCATGTGGTGCAGTTTTGTCACAGGAACACCATGGAAACGATTTACCAATCGCATTTGCATCCAAAAAATTCACAAAAGGGGATGCTAACAAAAGTATCATTGAAAAAGAATTAACAGCAATTCACTGGGCTGTTGATTATTTCGAACCATATGTCTATGGAAAGAGATTTATTGTGAGATCTGACCACCGCCCACTCGTTTATTTATTTTCAATGAAGAATCCTACTTCCAAGCTAACACGTATGCGCCTCGAATTGGAGGAATATGATTTTGGAATCGATTACGTAGAGGAGAAAGACAATGTAGGACCTGATGCCTTGTCCAGGGTAAATATTGAAGAATTAAAAGTTTTAAATATCAATGTAGCAAAAATAGTGACGCGAGCCCAAACCAGGAAAGAAAAAATTCTTACAGAAACTGGCCGATCCGAAAAGGAAACCAGAATAAGCGAAAATGAAGTTGGAGTTTTTGAGGTAACAAACAATAAAGATACCTTCAATTTACCACATCTTAAGTTCAGAGTTTTCGAAAATCGAATAAGTATGATAATACAGGAATACAATTTACAGTGTGTTGCGAGTTTTGATGGAAAAGTCACTAGTGATAACAAAGCTAAGGTCTTGTTATCCAGGGTAAATCCCGGTGATATAAGAGTACAGGATGATCCCTCGACTGACAACAAGGAATCCACTAGCGTTAACAGTGCTTTAGAGCATCTGCTAACCAAGTTGGATAATATGGCCGGCGAGAATGAAATAAAAATGTTGAAGCTTCAGAACGAGGATGAAATTTTAAAAGTAATAAGCATTAATGCATTCAAAAATATTGGAAATCGAACCCTCACACATGTAAAAATCGCGATTTGTACCCCTATTATCACACTATCCGACGAAAACGACAGAAAAGAAATTTTAAAAACATTTCATAATGATCCACTACTTGGAGGTCATGCGGGCTCCAAGAGAATGTTGTCGAAATTAAAATTGTATTTCAAGTGGAGAAACATGAAAAAAGATTTGGTAAATTTCATAAGAAATTGCGAGTCATGCAAGTTAAATAAACCTATAAAAGGAGGTTTAGAAAAACTAATTATCACACCAACACCACAAAAAGCATTTGAACTTTTGATAATAGACCTATTTCTTATGGGGAACAGAGACGTTCAGACAAGGATGAACAATTTTAAGCCACACCCCTGGCCAATAAAAGGCCTTCAATTATTAGGCGCGAAATTCGAGGAAGGCGATACTGTCACAATGAATTAGAATTGTCACTGTCACTTATGACTGCAACCTGTGTCGTGTCGCTACACTGATCGAATAATTCAAAAAATGCTCGTATATTGTGTAAAAAGTTGTCCGCACAAGTCCAAGGGAATATTTCCCCCAAATGTTTTGTTCCACGGTTTTCCTGCCGATGAAAATAAGCGAAATAAATGGATGGCCGCCACTGGAAGACACCGGCACCAGGAAGAATTTAAAGGCGAACGAAACAATTTCAGCTGTTTCGTTGCACAAAGCCAAAAGCATGGTCACCCAAATTACCGTTCAAAGTGCTAGGAATGCCATCTCACCTTCCTATTTGGCGATTACCCACTACAACTTCACAACAAAACCTCAATATTTTGCTTCAGTTTTGGTGTGCTCACGGCACTTCAGAGTGGAAGATCTCTATTCATCCAGTGATAGGTACAAAGATGACGCTGAAAACAAATGCTGTTCCGGACATTTTCTTGAGAAGCTTGTTTCTTTTTCTGGCTCCTGTAGCACTCCGCTTTGACCTCCAGGTTATTCACAAGTACGTCTTCAAAATATCCTTTACACTATACTTCAACCCCTTATCACGCTGGTTCCCCTTCATTTGATGCTTACACTACACTCTTGTAAAAGAGTAAAGCGTTGTCGAGTCTGTAGGTTGCAGGTTGCAGCGTGCCAAGACTTTTGCTCCACATTTTGGTTCTGTTCTACTGACAACTGATGACAAATTGTAACATATCGTTGTCGGGGGTAATGACAAGGAGAAAGTCAGTGGCACTGACAGAGTTGCTACGAGAGATTGTGAGGCAAATCTCGCCAATGAGCGGCGATAGGAGGCAAAAGGGGCGTGAAAAAGAAATAGGTCCATTGATACAACCACTTCCGGTGTCCATCGACGGATATAAGTATGCTCTTACAGTAATATGCGATTTGTCAAAGTATCTCGTAAGTATTCCTATTCCGGACAAGGAATCTAAAACGGTAGCGCGAGCTCTATTCCAAGAGGTTTTCCAAAGGTAATCAGGACAGATCTTGGCACTGAGTACAAAAATGCGCTATTTGATGAACTAGCAATTCAGCTAAAGTATGAGCATAAAGTGTCAACACCATATCGACATGAGACGGTTGGAACAGTAGAAAGGAACCACAGAATATTTAATGAATACGTTCGTTCCTACATAAATGCTACGATGACTGATTGGCATGTTTGGTTGAGATATTTCACTTACTGTTATAACACAACCCCAAACTCCACGCATAACTACACTCCGTTTGAGTTAGTTTTTGGAAAGACACCAAATTTGCCTATCGACATTTTAAACCATGGTGTAGAACCTGTTTACAATATGGACAATTTTGCAAAGGAGTTCAAGTATCGTTTACAGCTGTCACAGAAACGAGCACACGACCTTTTGTCGAAAGACAAAGAAAATAGAAAGTGTTCATTCGATCGTGAAGCAAGTCCCATTCAACTAAACCTTGGTGATTTTGTATTTGTGAAAAGTGAAGCGCGACACAAACTAGACCCTGTGCATAAAGGACGGACCATACGAGGTGATTGAGATAGACGATCCAAATTGTGTTTTAAGAGATGGGGAAAAAACTTTTCCCATTCACAAAAATAGGTTAAGAAAAAGTTGATACATATTTATACATTTCTACTGTATTTTTTTTTCAGTGCCTGCATTTATTATTCTTTTGTTTTGTTAGTCAAATTCATCACTTATTTCAACATTTGGTCATTTTACGGTACCGGACCAATATGGTGAAATATTTGTACGAATTTTCAATTATTATCATAAACCTGTAATTTACTTTTAATGAGGTGAAGCTATCAATTTTTTTGTGTGCATTTTTTATTTGAATTCAATTGCTAGGGGGAATAGTGCATAACCTTTCAGGTATGCATCATTCTCCCAGGATTTATCAGGAACAAAACATATTTAACATTATTATGGAACAAAAATTCGTTCACTTGTTCAAGGACGAATTAGATCTTTATACGGGCGAAAAAATCAAATTGCATTTGAAAGAAGGGGCTAGACCAAAATTTTGTGAACGAAAAGCCTTGCCACTTTCTTTCAAAGATGGAGTGGAAACAGAATTGGCGAGATTAGAAAATGAAGGGGTAATTTCGCCGATTTCGAGCGCTGAGTGGGGAACACCGTTAGTTGCTGTGTTCAAATCCGATGGGTCTCTAAGACTATGTGCTGATTATAAGATAACTGTGAATCCTTTTTTGGAAGATGATAAGTACCCGTTACTCAATATTCAAGAGTTGTTTGCCGCACTGCAAGAGGGTCAAAAGTTCACCAACCTACACTCAGAAAAATATTGAACTTCCCATTAACTAAATGTAGCAGTTCTTATCAACTGATTATCAATACTTTGAAAAACGGTTCGTACAACGGCTCTAAGACTAAGTGACAGCTTTACAAATTGTGAGAAATACTACTTCAAAATAGTTGAACTGTGCAGTGGCAGCCACCACTACATATGTTGTTAATAACATCTTCGTAGAAGTATTCACCGTCAAATATCACCATAGTTATATGTCCTACGTTTAAATGGTAGAAATTACCACTACAGAAATGTTACCATCACTGCTACTGAAGTTACGCTCTGTTACACGGCTACGATCGGTAATAATCGAGTCGGTCAGCCAATGAGATTTCCGAATTGTGATCATGTGATTTGATTCGGGTTTTCGATGGGAAGCATCTCACCCCACGCGCCCAAGCCATATTCTTCTTGTCGGTGCTTGTTCTCCATTTTTCTTGCGGTTCCGGTGTGTGGTGTTTCTGTTTCTGCGAGGGCAATGGAAAAGTAGCTAGACGCCTTGTATTCCACAAGAACTGAAATCAGTCTTCGAAGGTAGGTGCTAAATTTTATATTGTGGTGAAGTAGCTACCTAGTTGCACTGTAGTGTAGTTGTGGTCGTAGATACGTAGGTAGTTTAGCTGCACGCATTTGCCATTCAGCTTCGGCATGGTTTCTGTTGCCATCAATGGTTTGCATTCATCAGCTTTAGCTAGGTATTTATTGTATGTTGCTAGAGTATCCATAACTTGAGAGTTTCCGGTTTTATTTTGAAATAAAAAGGTTAGATTTTTAGCATAAATTGATCTGAAACGGTTTATTTTATAGCAAATTTTCTGGATGACGGAGCTTTCCTTTTGACGGAAGAAGATTTGATGCAACTAGTGCCTCAAGAGGGCTAAGGGCTGAGCTGAGGGCTGATCTAAAGCTGAAGTGGAAAGAATTTGTATCTAACGTGAGTGAGGATTATCTTAGTTCGCAAAATTAAAACTATGAAGTCTCGGATGATACCAGAGTCCCTAAATACGGACCTTTATAACATAATTTCCTCCGAGGCTTCAAACTATCATGTTATTTGTACTGATTAATTACTAAGTTACATTATTATAGTTTATTTTATGGAATCCGCAATCTAAAATTAAATGTAACCCCTTCTCATTTTTAATTTTCTTTGTAATCTGTATTTTTTAACGTTCTCCCATTTTTGTTTTGTTTTATGAAAATTTATCTGTTTCTATGATGTCTTGTAATGTACGTACGTATGTTAATTATTCAAATTTCATTGAATTTTAATTGTATGGTTCTTTTCTTTAAATTACATATTATTGTATTAAATTTCGATTCTTTTTATTTATTCCCAATACTACAAGTGTATTTATAAATAATGAAACGTAACGGTTAATGTTACCGACCAGATATGTGATAGCAATCTTTCCGTAAGGTGGGTAAAACCATCTAATATGGTATCTCTTATTACTATAATGCAGTATTCTTTACAACTACGAAAACATTATGTTGACGACATGGAATGTTGAAATTTACTTTGCTGTAGTGGTAAAATCTACTACTCCATTCATTGCGAATATATACGAGAAGTAGTGTATTACGGAACTATATCACATTTACTATTTTGTAGTAGTATTATCACCACCATGTATAAGTTGGCGCCTATTTAACTGCTACAGCAAGTAGGACCAACGCTTTATCGCGTATTGCTTCCGCTTCTTTTTTCTCGGTGTAGGTTGGAAAGTTCCGGTTTTAGGTTGAAGAAAAGCAAATGTCGATTTTTCCAGGAAGAAATCAAGTACCTCGGGCACAAGATAAACCAGTATGGTCCTGAGAAAGATATGACAAAAGTCGAGGCTATGCTGAGATGCAGAACTCCCGTGAACGTAACGGAATTGGAATCTTTTCTTGGGATGTTGAATTATTATTCAAAGTTCATCGAAAATGTGACAGAGTTGTTGGATCCTTTGTACTCATTGTTGAATGAAAACAAAGATTTTTGTTGGAACACCGAATGCAACATGACGTTAGAAAAAGCTGAGAAGATTTTAGCAAGTGACAATTTGTTGATCCACTTCGACCCTGAACGTCCCGTGAAACTCAGCTGCGACGCGAGCGCTTATGGCGTAGTAGGAGTTCACATATACTACCGGATGGTTGCAAGAGGCCTATTGGCTACACTTCTGGAATTTTGAACAAAAGTGAAAGAAATTATTCAACTTTGGACAAATAAATTTACGCTAGCCACTGACCATAAACCCTTGATGAATTTATTTGGTGACAAGAAAGGAATTCCAGCTAGGGAAGCTGGCAGATTGCAACGTTGGGCAATTTACCTCTACAATTTCAATTTTGATATTCAATATATAAAGGGAAGCTGAATGCTAGCGCAGATTGTTTATCAAAACTTCCAATGATCGAAGTGGACCAAGGAGAGGAGGACCAAGACTATAGCTACCTGAATTTTATTTATGATAATTAATTGTGATCTACCAGTCACGGCGACGGAGATCAAAGAAGCCACAGCTGAAAACTCAGTACTAGGGAAAGTGCTTGAAGCTATACAAAACAATTGGAAAAATTGCGATGACGGTGACACCTACAAAGATTTCATCAACAGGAAAAATGAACTGACGATTGAAAACGACATCGTAATGTGGGGCTACCGAGTAGTCATACCGGCAAAATTTCGCAGAATTCTTTTGAACGAACTTCACAGCTCACATCAGGGCATTGTGGAGATGAAAAGCAAAGCTCGTGCTTTTTTGTGGTGGCCCAGATTAGACGACGATATTGAAAGTTATGTGGGAAACTGCGAATTATGTTCAAAAGCTAGACCGAGTCCACCAAAGGCAGCTTTAATCGAATATGAACGAGCGAAATGCGTTTTTGACAGAGTCCACATTGATTTCTTCGGACCAATAAAAAACAAGATGTTTTTGGTCCTGATTGACGCTTACAGTAAGTGGCCGGAAGTACACGAGATTAAGCCAGTTACGGCTGCAACGACAATAGACATTTTGAAGCAAAGTTTTGCTAGATATGGACTTCCTGATCGGATTGTTTCGGACAATGGACGTCAATTAAGTTCGGAGGAATTGAAGGTTTTTTGTGACAGGAACGGCATCCGACACATTTTGATATCACCATACCATCCCGCCAGCAATGGAGCTGCGGAGAATTCGGTAAAGTCGGTGAAAAACGCACTAATGAAAGCATTTGACCTAGGCTTCCACCAGACTTTTATCAACGCGATAACTTTATCACTCTGATAGTAACTAAGCAACTGGCCATCCTATTGGCTGGTGCATAGCAACTATCAGCGTGATAGAATCGATCTGCTCTTGAAATTTTGGTAGAACCCGAGGTGAGTCTTCAAAACTGAGTGCTTGGGTTTCTGTAGAAAGTTCATGAGAAACTCTTCCACGAAGCCCCTTCCCGGTGACGCCACTGGATATGAACGGTTCGTTCGGACCTGGGCGGTCGGCTCTCCGTGAATATACGCGGAGTCACTTAAGCGGATTAAATTAAAGGCCTCGGGCCGTCTTTGAAAATTTCAAAAGGTAAAACCCAAAGTCGACAAAAATCGATGCGACTCGTCTGCTGGAAGAGCGAGATGAGAGGAACACACAGGGCGGTCGGGGTTGTGCAAGGAAGGCAAGCACGAGCAAGCAACCTCGACGCAGGATTCTGCAGCGAGGCGGCAGGAGGAGAAGAGCGAAGAGGAATCCCGTGCATAATTAATCATAAGGAGCAGAGGGCCACACAGAGAAAGAGAGAGAGAGAGACGGCCGAACAGAGCCAGAACGGGAGTGACTGTTGGCTGCTACGCTGCTTATCCGCGGGCCCCTTTCCATCCATCCCATGCTCAAAGACCGGATGCACATCGGAATATAATGAAAAAAGGGGTGAAAAAAATATCGGAGAAGAGGTTAAGACGCGGGGAGGATGCTGGATGAGGATGAGGTGGGCCGCGGCGGCGGCGGCGGCGGCAGGGGCTGAAGAGAAAAGAGGAGGGCGGAATAACGATGAGAAGAGACATTGGAGAGCAGAGCGAAATCCCCGTATAATTATCGCCATGGCCCATTTAACAAGAGAAATCAGGTCGTTGAGCTTTTTATTAGTTTCTACATTTTCAAGCCGGAGTTTTTGTTCCGAGACCGATGGCCAGAGGATTTGAATTCGAGGCGAAAATCGTGCCTGATTTTTTTTCGCTTTCGGAAACTTGCTCCAAGAAGTTCAACATTCCAAATCTCGAGATAAGTATCCGAGAATTAGACAATGTTCAAGTCACAAAAGCGAGAGTCGACGGGCACACAAGCACGTGATTTTGAATGGAGCAAACGGAAGAAGTTATGGGTTCTCAGATAGTCAATTAACGAATCAATACTTGACTTAATTCATGTAATAATTCTCAAATCAATTCAGAGGGTGATACGTCAAAGGTGGTGATTAATCGAGAGCGAACGAAAGTGGATGGCCCAAACTCCCCCCCCCCCCCACGTTGAACAAATGAAGAAAATAATAATTGAGGAGCGAAATTATAAAAACGATACTCATGACCATCATTGAGAAGGCGAAGGATACAGCTTTACGATTGAACGCTTGTAACTACCCCTTGAGATACGTACCAAAGCCACGCGTGCAGCGCCATCTTTACCCGGGTAAATCGCCTCCACTCTACCTAGCGGCCACTCCAGCGGCGGTGATGCGGCACTCACCACAATGACAATCATTGTTCTTGGGATTACTGGATAGCCCGGCGGGTTCCATTTTTGCCTCGCCTGCAATGGCAATTCCATGAAAATCCCTAGATTCTCCGTGGAATCTTCAAAACCGCTAAGAAATTCGCCCTAAAAATTCTCCAAAAATCTCGTAGAAGTCTTCAAAGATTTCTAGAAATTTTGTAGAAATGTCCATACATTCCTGGATATCCCGTTGAAATCTAGGGAATTCTGAGGAAATCAATAGAAAGGTTTTTGGCAACCTCAAAAATTCAAAGAATTCTCTCACAAATAATTCTGAAATATCTTGGAAATTTCTGGAATTCCGTAAAATTCTGCTAAATTAATGGAGATTATCAGAAATATTGAGTAGTTTTAGGAATCTCAATGACTCTTCAGAAATCCATAGCTATCCCGCAAAAATCATCAAAAATTCCTAGAAATATTCTGGAGATCTTCAAAAAATCCCGTAGAAATCTTCAGAAATTCCTGAATTTTTGAAAATAAACTCAGTCGAAAGGAGGATGTAGTTGAAAGTTGGAAGAAAATCCTCAAAAATCTCGTAGGACTCTAGAGGCTTCTCCCAAAAATCTTGTCGAATATTCAGAAATATGTAATGAATCGAAAAAATCTTCAGAAATCGAAAAGAATCTGGTAAAAAGTTTCAAAACTCCCAAAAATTTCATGAAATCCTCATGAATAATTCCTAGTAATCTCCAAAAATCCCATAGAAATTTTGATAACCCCAGCAGTTCAATACAAATCGTCATTCTGCCCGTAGAAATCTTGAACACAATGGAAATTACATACACATCTCTAGTCTTAGAACTTCCTACACATTTTCAGAAATCCTTGGATTCCCAAAAACTCCGTGAAGAAATTAAAAATATTATAGAAATGATCAGAAATCCTTGAAAATTCCGCGGAAAAATTTAGAAATCCCAGGGAATTCGAAACGAATCCTCAGATCCTTTGAGATCTCGTAGAAATGTACAGAGATCCTTGAGAGTCCTCACAAGAGTTCCTTAAAATCTCGTTATCATCGTTAGCAATCCTGCAGAAATCTTTAGAAATCTCCAAGAACTCTTCAAAAATCTTGTGAGAATCTTTAGGAATTTCTGTAAATGTAATACAATTTTCTCCTGGATTCCTAGAAGTCCTGCAGAGATAATTGAGGAATCCATAGGATTTTCGAAAAATCCTCAAAATTTTTCAAAAACTCCGTCAAAATCTCTCAGAAATTTTTGGAAATATCTAGAATTTCGGTCGAAATTTCCACAAAATTCATAGAATTCCTAAGAAATCGTTGAACATTTCCAAAATCTCAGACGAATCGTTAAAAACCTCTAGATATGCCGTATAAATCCTAAAAAGCCCTAGGAGTTTTCGGAAAACTCGTATAAATATCTAAAAATTCTGTAAAGATCCTCAGATATCCCGTACAGTCTTCAAAACTGCTTGAAAATTTCCAGAACCCTCAAAAATTCTCATGAAATATTCCAACTATTTTGAGAATCTCAAAAGTAGTCCAGTAGAGATCTTGAGAAATTCCTCGAATCTCCGTAGGAATCTTGAGAAATCCATTGAATTCCCATATATTCAAGAAATCCCTGGATCTCTAGAAGTTTCCCAAAATCTCGTAGAAATATTCAGAAATTCCTAGATATCGCATACAAATGCTAAGAATTTTTTTTTTTTTTTTTGCGATATTTCAATCTGGATTTATTGAAGATGTAAAGAGATTGTACAACATAATTATAAATAATGCGTAAAAGGGAACAGTAAAATTATAAATAAAAGACCTCGTCCAATCCAGGACCATTGTCGAAGGTCCCCAAAATACTGGCTGAATTACTCCTATGAAGCTAAGAATTTACTCTCTATGATGATTTACCATGGATCCCTGGAAATCTTGTGGAAATCTTCAGAAATAATTATGTGAACATTCTTCGACTTTTCGTAGGAGTCGTAGTAAATTTTGAAGAACTTTGGAAATCATCACGGATGTCTTGAAAATTTCTTGACATTCCTAAAAATTTTGTAGAAATATTCGGAAATTTCTAAAAATCCAAAACATATTCCAAGAAATCTTGTAGGAATTATCAAAACTTCCTCTAAATTCCAGAGATTCTATGAAGACCTTCTCGAAATCCACAATATTCCCATAAAGATCTTTTGAAATTCCCACAAATCTTGTAGAATCCCCAAATCTCCAATATGAATAGTAATAAATGGAAAAATTATCCCAAAAATCCCTAGAAATCTTGAAAAAATACCGTAGAAATCTATAAAATACTAGAAATTCTGTACAAATCTTCACTCTAGCTCATAGATCTATTGAAATCTTCAATCTCAGAACTGCATAGAAATTCTCATAAATCCTTGAAGATCCCTTGAAAAAACCCTGTTATAATCTTTAGAAAACCTCAGAAATCTTGTAGAAATCTCTTAACACTCTTGGAAATTTCGTAGAAACATTTAGAAATCCCTGAAATTCTAGGCAAATCTCTAGGAATTCTTGGATTTTCCGTAGAAATTTCCGGAAATCCCTAGAAGTTTTGACAGGATGACAGAAATCCTCAAAAATCTCGTCAATACCTTTGGGAAGAAATATTCAGAAATTCCTGAAATTCACCCAAAAATCTCGTGAAGTTCATCAGAAATCTCTAGAAATTCCATAAAAATCTTCATTAATTCCTAGGAATCTCGTAAAGATCTTGGAAAATCGATAGAAATTTTTTTTGGCAACTTTGAAAATCTCAAGAATCTCTCTCACAATCATTCAGAAATATCTTGGAAATCTCTGGAATCCCGTAGAATCCTGCAAAAATCAACGGGGATTTCCATAAATTTTGAGTAGTTTTCAGAGATCTCAGATGATTCATTGGAAGTCTACAGATATCGCGCAAGAATCTTCAAAATTAGAAAGATAGAAATATAGAAAGATATCTTCAAAAAATCTCGTAGAAATCTTTGGAAATTCCTAAATTTTTGGAAATAAACTCAGTCGGAAGAGGGAATAAAAGAATAAAGGAATAAAGAAGAATGAAGGCTTTCCCTCAAAAATCTTGCCGAAATATTTAGAAATATGTAATAAACCAAGAAAATCTCCAGAAATCTAGAAGAGACTAGTAGAAATTTTCAGAACTCCCTGAAATTTCCTGAAATCCTCAGAAATCTCGTAGATATTTTTGGGAATCTTCGAAAATTCCACACAAATCTTGATAACCTTAGCAATTCCATACAAGTCTTCATTCTTCCCGTGGAAATCTTGAACACAATGAAAATTACATACACATATCCAGTCTCAGAACTTTCTACACATTTTCTGAAATCCTCAGATTTCTAGAAACCTCGTGAAAAAAAAATCAAAAATCTCAAAAAAAATCTCCTATAAATGTTCAGACATCCCCACAAATTCCGTAGAAAGTTTCAGAAATCCCTGAAAATACAAAACAAATCTTTGGAAATTCTCAGAGGTCTCGTAGAAATGTGCAGAGATCCTGAGGGATTCTAACAGAAATTCTTAAAAATCTTGTAAATATCTCCATCAATCCTGAAGAAACCTTCAGAAATATCTGGAAACTCTTCAAGAAACTTGTTGGAATCCTCAGGAATCCCTAGAAATGTAATTCAAATTGTCATGGATTCCTAGAAATCCTGAAGAGACAATTGAGAAATTCATTGAAATTTCAGGAAATCCTCAACGTTTTTCGAAAAATTTCTCAAAATCTCGTGTAAATTTCAAGAAATCCCGAGAAATCTCGTAGAAATTTCCATTATTTCATAGAAACTCTCAGAAATCGTCCAAAGTCTCAAAAATCCCGTACGAATCGTTGAAAACCTCTAGATATCCCGTAGAAATTCTAAAAAATCCCTAGAAGTTTTTGGAAATCTTGTAGAAATGTCTGTGTGTTTGCTCCAGCGCTTCCAAAAGCTCTGCACAATCGAGTCCAGCATTCGGACACGATCCAATTGGTTGACAGGATGTGTGACATTACGCAATGATAAAATTCTCAGGGGCGTTGATGTTGGAAAATGTGCGGGAGTAAGAGCCGTCGGTTCCGAGGGATCTTCACTTGAAATGGTCAGGGGGCAAGAATCTAGAAGTGCCTCGACTTGGGCGAGAACAGTGAAAAATTCCTCGTACGTAAGGACCTGACTTCCAATCACCTTGTATAAATGAGCCTTCACCGCTTTGACAGCACTTACACGCGGTGCACCAAAGTGAGGACTGGAGGGCGGGTGGACCTGAAAACTTTGATTCACAATCTGAATACAAGGTGGAACAACCGTCACGGCAAGGGAGAAATCTCACCCAATTTTGAAGCGTGGAAGATCAAATTGATGATGAATGATGTAGAAGTGAATTTTAAAATTGATACAGGGGCAATGTGCAATGTGTGCCATCAAAATGCTTCTCAAAACAGTCTCAAATTGTCGGAGAGTCATGAGAAAAAACTGAAAATAGATTAAATTGTACACAAGAGATCGTTTGGGAGTTGTTGGGGTAGTTTCGTTGGAATGTTCCAAGATTGTTATAACAAAGGACCCCCGCACGTTTTCTATGGAAAAGTGGTTTCAGTGAATTTGGCTGAATTTTTTATATGTTGTAGATCTTGATTTAAGAAATATATTCCTGAAAAATTGGACCCCTCCTATGAACAGTTTTTCCCCTACACCCCTAATAAGGCCAAAATTAGGAATAGTGTCAATTTTTTTAGAATTCATGGAACTGGTTAAAATCGAACTCGAAATCATGGGAAAAATAATTAAAAAAATCCAAGTTGTGATTTGGGGTAGTTATCAAGGGGTTGGGGGTCGAAATCAAGAAAATAAATTAAAATTCCGAATTTTTTTATTCGTACAAAATCTGAATAGAATAATAATTGAGAAATAATTTTGGAAAATCTAAATCAATGAATTGAGGGTTATTCTAAAGGGGGCTGGGGGTCAAAATCAAGGGAACGGAGTAACATTTCGAAACTTGCGATTCCCATTATTGGGACAATGATTCAAAAAATCTGAACCATTAAGTTCTGGTGTTATTGAGGAAGTAGAGGGTCGAAACCAAGACAACAATGGAATTCTGGACTTTACAGTTCATCTAGAAATTGATCTGGGTGAATGACAAAATGACAATAAAACCAATTTGCATAAGACAATATCTGCCTACAGCCATGTCCTAGTTCAAATAAGAATTTGTCTCAAGCATTGCAAAATTCATGAAACTGGCTCAAATTAAGGTGAAAAAAAAAAGTTATGAATTGGAGTAATTATCGAGGGGGCGGGGGTCGAAATCGAGTGAAGGAATTAGCATTCCAGAAAAAGGGTAATGGAGAAATAATCAAAAAGAACCTGAATCAATGAATTGAGATGGTTACCTACTGAGGGGACAGTGGTCAAAATCTATAAAAAAGAAGAGATTCCGAAGCTTTAAATTCATATGTAGGGTCTTTCAATAAGAGTGATAGAACTTCAAATTGGAATTAAACAAATGATGTCGGGGTTAACGATATCTAATTGACTCTATGTGAAAGAGCAGTTTTTAACATCATGTGTGGAAAATAACATCTAGTAAATGGCCTCCTCGACTTTGTCTAACGGCGTGCAGACGGGAAGTCCAATTTGTAATAACTTTCTGGCAGATATCGGGCTATATTTCAGTATAATAACACGCACAATATTATCCCTCTGGGCTTCAATGGTTCAAAACTTGTTCTTGTATACCAGGGACTTCACATACCTCCAGAAAAAAAAGTCGAGGGACGTGATATCGCAAGATCTCGCTGGCCAATTGAAATCGCCGTTCCGCGAAATAGTTCTTCCTAGGAAGTTATCGGCCAACAAGTCCCAAGGTTTCTCCTGCTGTGTGGCACGTAGCCCCGTCTTGTTGAGAGGAGATGATATTGTTAAAATATACTGAGTATTTATTTAAAAAAATTACAGTAAAATCTTGTCAAAGTTCTATCACTCTTATTGAAAGACCCTTCAGAACTGGAAATTCAGATTTGAGAAATTGAGCCTACGTATCATAATGGTTGTACCGAGGTACCTACAACTAAAAAGGTAAGGAGTGAGGATGATCGAGAAACGATCCCAGATAGCACACCATATTCTAGGAATATTCTTTCGTTCTGCTGACGTGAATATTACCATTCGAATATTCAAGGAATGTTCATGGAACATTCGACTAGTGAATATTCCGCCTAGACTATTCTAGGAATAATCTTTTAAGTATATCCAAAAAATATTCCCTAGGAATATTCTTTCGTTCTGCTGACGGGAATATTACCATTCGAATATTCAAGAAATGTTCATGGAACATTCGACTAGTGAATATTTCGCCTAGACTATTCTAGGAATAATCTTTTAAGTATATCCAAAAAATATTCGCTAGGAATATTCTCTCGTTCTGCTGACGGGAATATTACCATTCGAATATTCAAGGAATGTTCAAGAACATCCGACGAGTGGATATTCCGCCAAGACTATTCATGGAATAATTTTTCTGGTATGTTAAGATTGAGACTGTAGAAAATTCAAGTTGTCTAGGACTTCCCTAGATAGATACCCGGCGCGTAATATTTTTTTGTTAGATTCCATCATTTCCAAGATAGATCATATAATTTTGCCTTTAAATTTATTCTTGATAAATTTTTGCAATTAAAGCACTTAAAAATCCTCTACTCTAACTGAAAAAATACTGAGCTATACACATCGATGTTAAATCAAATAACCAATTATCAACGGAAACGGAACTATAATATAGGTAATATACATCATTGATTTCGTACCAAATGCTCATAATGTTGCTTCAAATTTCCCGCTAATAACCGCGTCCGCGTCCTCGACCGGCAAGTGCAGTGACAGTAGTGACATTAGTGACAGTGGTATGGTCTGATCGTGCGCCGCGAAAGTCGCGGGAAGCCTCACAATAGCTGCTTTCTTTCGGTCAGGATCACGGATCATGATTCGGAAATCCGCTGACTGGATTGGTTGGATTGGTTGCACGTGACACAGCCAACCAACCCCGTGAGCGGATTTCCGGATCATGATCTGTGATCCTGACCGAAAGAAAGCGGCTATTACATGTTTTGTTTTGATCGAGTGTTCCGAGTTTCTTTTCACGCTCAAGGTAAGCCGATTTTAATTTTATTGCAGTCGAAGATTGCAGTCTTATTGTTGTTGATTTATGTTTTCCCTATCTTCTGTGGGAAAAGTTTAAGATAATGATTGTTGGCTTTGTATATTGGAGGGTTTTTTCAATCTAACCTAAAATTGTTTACGATTTTCAGATTCTCCTTTGGTCTTGTGCTAGTGTGTTACGCAAAGGTTATGGCTCTGCTCCTCCTTTTTGGGCTCCTTCACAAAACTCAACAATAACTGCCTCTACTTCAATTTTCGCTCTGAAGGCTGTCAATGTTTGGAGATAGAAACTGGTGCTTGGCGAGTGTTACGGTATGTGTCTTACTATTTATAATAACTGGTATAATATGTAGTTATACACTGATGCAGTAGAAAAATGGCAAAGGAAACCAGTAAGAGCTACTTTTACCGGACAGTACGTAATGAGATAAATGAAATTTTGAATCGTAGCCAGGCTCCTACTACGTTGGGGCCTAGTGATGATCAATTTGTTGAAGTTGATGCTGCTAGCTTGGGCTCGCCAGCAGGCAGCAATGTTTCAACTGTTTCAAGCAATACAAGTGGTTCCCAAAGTAATGGAGTGAATCCCATTTTGAATATTGATGTTGCCTTGCCATCTGGAAATACAAATTATAGTGCATCATCTAACTTTCACATACCGATTCGCCCAAGAAATAGAATCGATCAATTAAAAAGCTGGGCTGTCGAGTGCAAAATTAAACATGTAGCTATTGCAAAGTTACTGGAAATTTTGAAGATGCCTGGTCCCCCAGATGAATTCAGCGGTCTCCCAGCTGACCCTAGAACCTTTCTAGGCACTCCTCGAGAGTATCAGCTCATCAAAATAGATCCAGGACAATATTGTCATCTTGGAATACGTGATGCTATTGAACAACAATACAAATTTCTCAATATGCAGCCACAACCTCATTCAACCATTGAGCTTGCAATTAATATAGATGGACTGCCGCTGTTCAAAAGTTCCAGCACAGAATTGTATCCTATTATCGGCATTATACAAAGGTTGTGTGTGAATAAAAATGTAATTATGATTGGAGTTTACAGCGGCAGCTCCAAACCTGGAAATTTCAATGATTTTTTAAGAAAATTTGTCGATGAAGCAAGGAACCTGATAAATAACGGTATAATATTGTTTGAAAAACATTTTCAGTTCAAATTAACCATGTTTTTATTTGATGCACCTGCAAAAGCTGCTGTATTGTCTGTGAAAGGACATGCAGGGACCAAGTCATGCACAAAGTGTACTGAAAATGGGGTGAGTTACATGAGACGGATGTGCTTTCTATCCACACATTTCACTAAAAGGGACCACGAAGGTTTTAAGAACCGTACTGATGCGGGGCATCATACAGGGCCGACAATATTGACCGAACTTCCAGGGGTTGATTTAATTAAAGATGTCCCTCTTGACTAC
Source organism: Anaspis maculata (assembly GCA_949128115.1). NCBI lineage: Eukaryota > Metazoa > Arthropoda > Insecta > Coleoptera > Scraptiidae > Anaspis > Anaspis maculata. Next base: position 73,267,223 of record OX421966.1, read on the forward strand.
TTACATCTGATTTGTTTGGGTGTTGTGAAAAAACTTGTTGTAGGGACTTGGTATGATGGACCACTGCCGCATAAATTTTCCAGAGGTCAGGTGCGAGTTGTTTCGAACAAATTATTGTCATTGAAGAAATATTTACCATCCGAATTCAATCGGCGTCCTCGAGCTCTATCTGAGAGTAAAAGATGGAAAGGAACAGAGCTCCGTACTTTCTTACTATATACCGGCCCAATTGTTCTAAAACAGATTCTTACACCACGCAAATACAAACACTTTTTAATTTTACATGTGGCGATTCGTATCTTGACCAGCAAACATTACATTGAGTTCTACCTGGACAAGGCCGAAAAGTTGCTACAAAAGTTTGTTATTTTGACAAAAAAATTGTATGGCAGTCACTATCTGACGCATAACTTTCACAATTTGCTGCATTTAGCCGATGACGCTCGACGTTTCGGTGTATTGGATAACTTCAGTAATTTTTCATCTGAAAATTACTTACAGTTTTTGAAAAAATTGATCAGGAAGCCCGATGATGTATTGCCTCAAATAATTCGGCGGATCACAGAAGCAAATCGAAATTTGATTTGTGACCACGATGACGACTGTGATGATCCATCAGAATATAAGTTAACTCAGCAATATTCTGGTGGAGTTTTGCTAGAGAATTGTTCAGATCCCCAGTTTAAATGTGTGAAGTTCCCTGGCTTCAAACTTTCTGCATTCGTCATGAGAGATCAGTGTTGTATGTTAAAAAACGATAAGATTATTGAAATTGTGAACTTCGCTTTTTGTCCAAATGAAAATGAATACATAGTTATCGGACGACCCTATAAATCTAAAACAGACTTTTATAGTAGACCTTGTCGTTCTTCTCCCCGGTCTTCTGAAATATCTGTTTGTTCAGTTAAAAATCTCGGTATGTTGAACTACTGGAAAATTACCGATATACATATCAAGATGGCAAGATTCCCATATTTGGATGGTTTTGTTGTGTATCCTCTCTTGCACTCCAATTAGAATGCACTTAAAGAAATTGAAAAATGAAAAATGAAAAAAAATGAAGAAAAAATGAAAAACAAAATTAAAAATGAAAAAAAAAATTAACAAGAAAAAATTGCAAAAGAAAAAAAATTAACAAAAGAAAAAATAAATAATAGGGTTCTTGCATGATTTTTATTATCCAATTATTTCGCAATAAAAGCATAAAAAACGATGTCTACAATCATATCTGATGAAAAACTCGAAGTAAAATATCCTTTCATCATCAGTAAAATAATGTTTCAGCTTTGAATTTACAATTTGCAAAAAATGAGCTAATTACCGTACCACCATTTAGTTTTTATGGTAGTTTGTACATGCTTCTTGGGCTCTGATTAATTGATTTAGGCAATTTGAAAAAAAAACTACAAGGACTTTATTAAAAAAATAAAATTTAAAAAAAGTGGATTGAAAAAAAAAAAGATTATTTTTACAAAACTTCCACCAACAAATAATCATACCTACCTGAATCTTCTCGTGTTTTACTAGTAGTCAACAAAAGAAAACGACGACTTGTGATCAACCCTAGAAATAAAGCACTGCTGGATATATTTTTTAATTATTCCAAAAGATTTAGACAAAGATTCAACAACGACAGTCTTTTTTAATTTTCTTTACAGGTTCTGCCTTTATTCAAACATCATGAGTTGGGCTGTTGTACGTTTTCTGAAAGACAATTCTGTTGAGAATGTTCCGGAAAATTGGCTTTCGCATGACAAAAAATGTTGCTACTGGCCACCTGAGACAGTCGAAATAAAAAAAGCCATAAAAAAATGTATGCTGGTCAATAAGAAAACATGGTCTTTGTGTACCATACAAATGATGTCAAAAAAATTGTTCCATAACTACTCAACAGCCTCCGCAAAAGCTACGAAAGCTTGCAACACGTCAGACATATCGGATGTGGATAGAAAAACCTACAGTAAAAGGGTACCAATTAAAAAGAAAATGGAAGATTTTGTATCCAGTCATGGCCAAAGTGACGAAGAACAGCAGGATGACACCAATGAAAGCGCATCCGAATCGTTGTCCGATGAGGAAGATGAAGAGTCGTCGCCTGACAAACGACAAAAAATAGGTAAAAGGTTTAAGGTTTTTACCTTCGAATGTCGTCACTAATAAAAACAGTTGTTCCAGATTCCAATAATAGTAACAATGGCAGTGTTGGTGAAAACTCCTCAAACCACATTGCAGGTAATAAAAAAATTACAATTAGTCACTAGTGAAATAGGTACTTGATACAATCGCTTTCTCCTACACCTTCTTTGTTATTGAGATTGTCAAAGCAGATGTCAGATGACAAATTTTTAGATTTGGTGAATTTATTGCCCGTGTAGTCGTAAGGAAAGCATAGTGTAACTCTCAAGAAATTCCTGTTTCTTCACTGGCATAATTTGCAACAAGAGCCCCCCTCCCTATGACTCATGTTGCAAACATCATGCTTTTAGAGGAATGGGAATCATTTCTTGCTCTTTTATGTAAATGTTTTGTGTAATTATTCCAGGTTCTTCCGATGGTAATATTGGCCAGCAGTCGTTGGGTTCAACGCTAACAACGTCTTTTATTTCTACTCCACGTCATGACCGAAACACTACCCCACGACCTCAGCATAATAATACCAACCCACGTCAAAGTGGTGAGCCCATTCACTTTCACGTGGTGTCGTATTCTTCCGTTTATAATAATTGTTGTCAGGTTCCAGCTCTAACGAGGTTCTCGCGCAGCTTATTCTGATAAAAAACTTGGTTAAAGAAAATGGAAGAAAGCTGGAGGTGAACACCATTGTTCTAAACACCATTCTGGAAAAATGGGATGAAACCAAAGAAACCGTTACCCAAAAGCAGAATTTGGATAATTGCGAAGAAGCCCTTCTAATGTTCCCAATTGGGGATGAGGAAGGACTCTCCAATTTTGATAATAAAATTGTGGATCAGAATACATTCGAACTGGTGGTAATTCGGCGTATTCTCTTGGAACTTGTTGAGTACATTTTGTTTGTTTTTTGAATTCTAGTCAAAACAATTGAGCCGAGTTGGAGGAACCGGCTTTAAAGATTTGACTAGGCGAATTTTGCAAAAAATGTTCACTGATGAGCTATTAGCTACATACTCTTACCAAGGCCATAAAAAAAAGAAGAAATTTGCAACCAAAAAAGCTGCATCAGTGATAATTGGTGAGTAATGGTAACACATTTCAAATAACTCGGATCAAGAAACAAAATACCATTATACATTTTCAGATGCTGTCACGTTGAAATTCCCTGGGGTGACAAATAAAGAAGTGGAACTTACTATCGCTGTGTACTTTAGTAAGGCAACTGAAAGACTGAAGAAAGCCGAACAGACTCAGCTTGAAACAGCTTAATTTTTTCATGTATCACAAAATACTATTAGATTATTCTTCTTATTAATAATGTATACTCAATTTACGGAACCAGAATGGTCAACTTTTTTTTGTTACAATGTAAGAGTGAAACATTTGTGTTGGTACTTCCATATTGTACCGTAATCAATATAAAAAATTGAAATGATCCATATGTTATTGATTTCCCAATGCCTTTCATTATATTGAGGTATCAAGTGTGGAATTTCTTGTTACCATTATTGTAAAATTCTGAAGTAAGTATTATGCAGAGTGTAGGTAGGTGTATTATGTAGGTATACCAATATACCAAAATTGTCTTGTCCTGATCAAATTTCCATTTCCTCATAGAATTTACACTGACGACAAACGAGTGGATATGCTCACCTCGTACAAAAACAAACTGACATACGCACAGGTACTTGATATTGTCATCAACGCAAATTGCTATGAGACTGCAGTGATGTATATCCATCACGAATATCCATATACCTGTATATCCAATCACTTTTCATTTTCATAACTTGGATTTTTTGTAGCAAAAATAAAGTGACAAGCTGGGTGGGCAAAGTGAAAAACGCTGCGATAGTTCATCAAAACTTTGCAGGTGCCATCAACCGTAGCCACAACCCACCAGCATTTTTGATTCAAAAAGTCCTGATGCTGAATTTGAAAAGTGAACGCCATATACATAGATTATTCTATGAATATTTAAGAATGCTGAGGATTATTCCTCGTGAATATTCAAGAAATATTGCGAACTGTAAATGTTCACATTCATAGAATATTCATATAATATTGAATCTTCTTTTTTCCTGATTCGGAGAATATTCGATTCTGCTTATGGAACATTCATAGACTATTCCTTGAATATTCAAAAAAGTCAATTTTCATGTACATAGAATATTCTGAGAATATCTTGAAATAACCGGGAGTATTCCTGGAAAATATTCAAAGAATATTTAAAAGTGTGAACTTTTCACATTCCTAGAATATCCCTAGAATATTAAATCTCCTTTTTTTCTGATTCCGAGAATATTCGAATCTTCCGCTTGAACGTTCATGGAATATTCTTTGAATATTTCTGTGCTATCTGGGATGAACTCAGTCCTTATACACATTGGTTGTATCATCATTTTGTCATTCGCCCAGATCTTCTTAGATAAGCTGGAAGTTCCAGAACTCCACTGTTTTCTCAATTTCGACCCTCTACCCTCTCAATAACACCCGAATTCATTAGTTTAGATTTTTTTGAGCAATTTTTACATTGCTCGTAAAATTACATATTATGGGAACTGCAAATTCCAGAATTTCACTGCGTTTTCTTGATTTCGACCCTCAGCCCCCTCTAGAAAAACCCTCAATTAATTGATTCAGATTTTTCAAAATTATATCTCGATTATTATTCTGTTCAGATTATATAAGAATAAAAAACTCGGAATTTCAATCTATTATCTCAATTTTGACCCCCAACTCCCTTGATAAGTATGTACCCCAATTCACAACTTGGATTTTTTTCAATTATTTTTGCCATGATCACGAGTTTAATTTGAAGCAGTTTCATGAATTTCAAAGAATCAAAGTTTATTTCTAATTTTTGCCTTATTAGGGGTGTAGGGGAAAAACTGTTCATAGGAGGGGTCCAGTTTTTCGGGAATATATTTCTTGGATCAAGATCTACAACATATAAAAAAATTAGCCAAATTCACCGGAACCACTTTTTCATAGAAAACGTGCGGGGTCCTTTTTAGATTTTTATGTCGGTAAGTCCGAAACGCAGGCTATTTTGGGTTTGGCTGCAAATGAAAAGTTCAATTTGGTTTGTAGAGTTCATTCCATTGAAGGTAACGATTTTCATGGAAACTAGTCAAAGAAAACAGCGAGTTGTTTTCTGGCATATGCTGTGTGGGTAATCTTATCATATTGAGTAGAAAAAAGATGCTATTCCGGTTATTCATCCAACGCGTCGCTCTTCCGTTGCTGGAGCCATTAAGAGAAAACTCAAATGGACTTGTACAAATGAAAATAAAATTAAAGAGTTGATGGCGCCTCGGACTGGGTGAATTCTCTAGTCATAGTGAGAAAACCTAACGGTTCATTGCGTATTTGTCTGGATCCTCGAGATTTGAACCTCGAGGTCAAACGTTCACTATGTCAAATACCCACACTTGGGGAAATCACCGCAAAAATATCAGGAGCTCAATATTTCACCACGCTGGACGCATCCAGCGGATTTTACCAGATACCGCTCGATGAGGCCAGTCGGGAGTTGTGTACCTTCGGAACACCCTTTGGTCGTTATAAATTTTCAAGGATAGGTGCCGTATGGAATTGAGTCGGCACCGGAAGTTTTTCGACAGAGGTTCAGGGAGTTGTTTGAAAATGAAAGAACGGCAATATATACCGGGTGATTTTTGGAAAGAACCCACCCCAGTTCTCCCTCCGTCAATTTTTTTTCAGGAAAACGCTAAAACAGGTCGATTTTTATTTTGAAGGGGACAGCAAAGACACACATTGTCAAATTCTCATCTTCAACTTTCAACCCCTTTGCCCCCACCCTACCATAGTTTAGAATTTGGATTAGCACTACTCATGCTGTCACACATCAAATTGAAAGTTATCTTCTTTTTTTTCAAACACATTTCGAAATCTTGTACCTAAACCACCCCAAACCTTTCCCAAAAAATTTTCACTGTCAAATAAAGGTGAGTTTTCTCCCTATTAGCTGCCGATTTTTAAGAAATTGATTTTTCAGCAAAAACAGGTCGATTTTCATTCAGAAGAAGACGTCCAAGACACGTATCGCCAAATTTATACAGGGTGTTTCGCAATTACGGTTACAAACTTCAAGGGGAGATTTCCCATCAAAAATGGACCAGGAAAAAATATAACTTCAATGTCCTAGAATGCTCCGTTGAAAAGTTACAAGGTGTCAAGTTGATTTTTTGACATAGGTTTTGAACTGTTCAACCAATTTTGTTCAAATTTTCAACAAAGTCAACTGAAATAAGTTTCTATCGAATAATAGTAACGTGTTGAGAAAAAAAAATTAGGGGCGTAGATAATAGGGGGTGTCTTCATTTTCCCTCCCCCTGACTTTACACCCCTAGCTGAATATTTTTCCAAATTGTCCATTGTATTGTAACGCTCACCCCCCTTTCAACCCATCTACGTTGTGTATTTCAACCCTTTGTTTCCCGTGAATTAGTTCACCCCTTTCTTTTGTTGACAAACCTTGGTTCTACCTACGAGAGGACCAAATTAATCTATTTCCTACATAGAAACAAACAATACAAATCACAAGTACCTTTATTTTATTTTATCAAATTTGAATAAACATAAGCTTTTTGCTTTTCCTGAATCTCATTGTCTGATTCTTCATTTCACCGCTTAATTAAACTAGATTAGTAACATTTACAATTTAATTTCTGGAATACGTCATTGCCTTGGCAAAAGTTTACACAATTTTAATTACATGCCAAACAGCATGGCAAATTCATTATTTGTGGAGTTCCCCTGTTAAAGGGTTATTAATTGAAAGAGTTAGCTTGGAATGATTATGCACTGCAATAATTCCCAGTTTTGTCGGTTCCCAATTATTGTCATAATGTCGTCAGTTTAATACCATACGCTGCAATTTGAAAATTAGTTGATGGTTTGTTTACAGGTATGATGGGCATGAATTAACCCTTGGGCTCTTTGTTTGGTAAAGTCCTTTCAATAGACTTTTCGGAAAGAACTTTATTTCAGATCATGTATTAGATAGCTTCCAATGACTTGGCTTTTCAGATTTTGTCTGGGGGATTTCTCGCGTTTCGCATTTCCTAATTTCCGCAATTTTCCGCTCTTATTTTCTACCGCTTCGCGATGGTTGCAGCCAGGTTCCAGAGATTTATTGCCACGAATATCTTTTCAGACGATTCGGGTTAACTCTGTCCTGTCGTTAACTGCCTGTTGATTAACCCTTTGGGTCAGGTAATTGTTGCTTTGGTTTAGCCTTAGTTCATGGTGACATCTCACCCGGTTCTTTGTGAAGACAGCGTCAGTTTAGTAGGCTCCGGGAATCACTTGGAGTTTGCTGGTTCGTTCCGCAATGCCGCACCTGACTTTAACCTTTTCTTATTCGCGTCTAACTCTTACTCCTAATTCTTCTGAACTTAGAATTTTAACGCACTGACTAAAGCTTATACTTGAAAGGGTTAACCGCATAGAGAAGAAAAGCCACGTCAACTTGAAGTGCCCAGGTAATTTACTTCTTGAAATTCGATTAAATCTGACATTACGACTGTACTTGGGCCCCAACAGCTGAACATTCATGATAAAGATTGTACACCAGTTAATTGACGTGCGACTCTGATTTCGTTTCTGTCCGAACGACCAACAGAGGGGATGTGCTGTAAATGAAAATTTTACTCTAAATTATTAATTGATTGTCTGATCAAAATTCTAGTGTAATTTCCATTACTGTGGTGAATCAAAGGTAAAATCAGCACTAAACACGACATATAAGAGTCGTAAATTAAAATACGCCAGTGAACCGATGTCAAGTTTATAAGTAGTGAAATAGAAATGAAAATTTCACCAGAAAGCGGTCAAATTAGCTAGTAAACATTGCGGGACTTCCAAGTAAGAATAAGTCCAGAGTGAGCACTGAGAAGCTCAATAATTGAAATTAGCCCAGGCGCCAGGGGAAACAATAAGGAAATAATTGTTTCCTGGCTGGAAACTAGCTTAAAACGATCTGTGTAGCTCAGGTTTTGACATACTAGTTCCTCCCCTTTCGGAAATGTCGGCGTCATGTCGCCATCATCAACAAGAAGTGCACCAGCGTGGTTTTCGCCGAATATCCTAATTTTGGGTCATCTGACAGCAAAAGATGTGGGGAGTCATTTTGAAGCCTATGAAATTCCCTACAATTTGGTTTTCTCAATCAATTTTCTACGACCTATGGTCTTTGAGATAGAGCTTCTGGAAGCGAGAGTCATTGTCGTGAAAGCACCATGGCCACTTGTCTCGAAAAACTGAAATGTCGATGTGACAAAAAAAATTTCAAAATGAGATTACTCGAGAATTTTTCACGCTGTAGTTGCGGTGATGGTCTTAAACTCTTCCTTTTGAACCGTAAATGACGAATATTGAAAAGTCAAAAACGTCACATTGTACATATACAGGGTGTACTACGGGAATCAAATCAGAACAGTGAAGTTTGACATATTTCTTCGATTTAGCCTATGCGAAACTCTAAGCACTTATGACGAGTCTGATATCAATATGCATTGCTCTGTAAGCTTCACTTGATACACTTAGGAAGTGGTCAGCTCACAGCCTCCCTGTAAAATGTTTTGAAGGCCCTCTGAAATCATCAAAATTCACAGTAGCAAGAAATGTATGTAACAGTATATTATATACCAAGAAACCAAAGTGAATTTTTGATCCCTTGGGGTAAAGTTTCTTGCTCGAGGGCCCTTTGGGTCCAAATCCCCAAATTGAAAATTCACTCTGGTCCCTTGGTATATAATATACTGTTATATACATTCCTTGGTACTGTAAGTTTTTAATATTTTGATGATTTCAGAGGGCCTTCAAAACATTTTACAGTACAGCTGTGAGCTAACCACTTCTTTAGTGTATTAAGTGAAGCGTATAGAGCAAGTCCATATTGATATTGGACTCGTGTTAGGTGCTTAGAGTGTCGCATATAGGCTAAATTGAAGAAATATATAAAATTTCTCTGATCTGATTTGATTGCCTCAGTACACCCTATATATGTACAATGTGACGTTTTTGACTTTCCTATATTCGTAATCAACGGTTCAAGAGAAAGAGTTTGAGACCATCACCGCAACTATAGCATGAAGGATTCTCGAGGAAATCTCATTTTGAAATTATTTTGTCACATCGACATTTCAGTTTTTCGAGTCAAGTGGCCATGGAGTTTCTACGACAATGCCTCTCGCTTTCAGGAGCTCCATCTCAAAAACCATAGGTCGCAGAAAGGTCATCTAAAAACTACTCCGTAGGGAATTTCATTGGTTTCAAAATGACTCTCCCAATCTTTTGCTGTCAGACGGCCCAAAATCAAGATATTCGGCAAAAACCACGCTGGTGCACTTCTTGTTGATGATGGCGAGATGACGCCGACATTTCCGAAAGGGGGGAAATTAGTATGTCAAAACCTAAGCCACACAGATCGTTTTAAGCTAGTCTCCAGCCAGGAAACAATTATTTCCTTATTGAACTGATTTTGCTCCCTGGCGCCTGGGCTAAATGTAAATTGACCAAAAACCGTTCAAAAATTTCCAAAACAAACCAAAGACGCAGTGGAAACATTTGCAGATGTTTCACAGGATGCGAGATTCACCTCAGGGGTAGGGGAAAGAACGCCCTGGTTGCCAGGCAGAGAGAAACCAAAAAGACTTGACTTTTAGTCTTGCTGAAGGACGGTTGCAGAAATTTGCAAAGTTTCTTTAATTGCGGTTTAACTGTTGAACAAATTCAGAGTGGATATTTATCAACTCTCGAGTCACCGTGAGTTGTTGATCAGTCAATTACAGAGTGAAACAAGCCATTGAATTGCGGTATCACTTGATACTCATTGTTGAGAAGTGATTTCTGTGTTTGTGGGTGATAAGTGGTGGTTAGCTACGCGCTAATTGTTTGCCTGGATTAGCCGTTCCTGAAAATTTGTACAAGAGAATTCAAAAGGTCAGTTCACATAACAATCACTCACAAAGATACATGTTCTGTTCTTGAAATCAACTGGGTGAAGAGCTGACAAATTCGCAGCTTGATGGCGACAATCACAGTCAAATATGATATTGGAATACTGTAATTGTTCCATCAGAACAACAAGAAAACTCACGAAAAGGTCAGCCGCTAGCCATGAAATGTGCCAAGCCTCAAGGTTCGTTATTAAAGTCAAAACTCACAAATTTAAGCCACCTTCATTTGCAATTTCTAATTTATTTGCTGTCATTAGTTAGCAGGAGTTCTCACAAACTGAATGTCTTTCATAACCAGTCCATAAACAAATTATTCATTCGTTAGTAACGTGACGCGCCGTGGAAGACCTAGTAACGTCCCTTTTTCGTGCTTCTGTGCCAAAGGCCGTGGGTATTGCAAAAAAGCGCCAGCTATAGGGTCACAGACTCTGGCACTAGGACGCAGGAAAATTATTCCCCTGGCAACGTGGGACGTCAAGCCCTTTTTGATCTGGCACGGGTAGGCGAAGATAGGAAAGGGTTAGGGTTGCATGAGTGCATGAAAGTTTCGAAATGGGAAAGAGCCTCGGTCGAGATTGAGAAAATATCCGAACTTGAAGGGAGCGAGTCAACAAGAACGATCCAACGTAACTGAAACCCAAGCAACATCATAAAAGCTTCCTCCAACTGTCTGTTTCAATTCCATGCACAGCAAGCTAGCTGTGTAACCCTTTCACCAAACTACAGCTGTAAAGAACTGGGTGAGCCGCCAGAAAACCAGGACTAAGTCCAGGCGATGATGTCATCATATCGAGTACGAGATCTGAATCATTCAAGTTTGATGAACCTGCTAACATCTATTGAAGTAACGACTTGACCATAAATTATTTTTCATGAAATAAGGCGAACATAGAATTTCATGGTGGCGAATTGATTAAATGTAGAAGAATCAAAGTTCTGTGTTGTCTGTAACAAATTGTTTGAGTCCAAGATGGAACTAGTAATTACTGACGGGTTCAGAATGAAGCTTTGCTAATTTCCCAAAGAATCGAAGTTTGGAAGTTGCTAATTGAATGTACCTACAAATAATTGGGTTTCAGAACATGTACCTCTGTGATTGTGTTTAGCTGTGATATATTATGTAAACATTGTGTAAACTCTGTGTGATGATGTCGTTGGGGATGGGAAGTAGAAAAAGGGCAGTTCACCTCATTTGGGAAGGGGCTAAAGGGAATAACCTCATTGCGAAATTAGGGATTTCTTTTTCAGGTATCACTGGTGTAAAGTAGTTCGCGGAGGTTTGACTGCAAGCTAGTTGATTGGTTTGTTTGGTTAGGTCCAATCAAGTAGCTAGGCTGGGATGGATCAGGGTTCGACGAACCCATGGAAGAAGAAAGGGGTAAAACTCTCCATTTCCGGTTCGGAATTGAATTAGGAAGCAAATTAACTAGAGGTATGGAAGTCTCGCAATCTAGATTAGGAATTTAATTTTGTCGTCACTGATTTCTTTGTAAAATAAAAGTTGAGTGTTTTGAGAATGTTGCATTGTTAGTAATTTTGATTGTCTGTTCTTTCCACTTTCATAGAAGAACTTGTCGGTTTCTCAGTTGAGAGGTGATAAGGGCTCAGGGTCCTTTGGGACTTGCTGAGACGGAAGAGTGAACGACGAAGAGTAAGCAAAATTTGACGGTACGTATGGCACAATAAGTAAAGGGTTAACTTCGACACGGTTTTTATTCAATACTTGTAATGACGTACCATGGGAGGTGTATGCCAAGGCATTGTTTAATTATATCCAGTTAGCCAACTGAATAGGCCGATTGTACTTCTACGAAATAGTTCAAGATTCTTCCGGTAGATGGCGCTGCGATTAACAATGTCGATTTAATTAGTGTGAGGACGTAAACAACGACGAAAGCTACGACATGCGTGCAAATATGTTAATGGTAGAGTGATTTAAAGTGTTTCCGACTTTTCGGTCTGATTTCGGTTGTGCCTCTCTGATTGCAAAATGTCATACACGAAATGCAATTATTTTGGTGTCCAAAAAGTGACAGGAAATTTTATAAATTTCCAAAGAATGATCCCAACAGGCTGTAGAAATGGATAGACGCAGCAGGGAACTAAAAATTGCGCGGTAAGTTTTCATGTTCATACCTTTTCATAGAATAATGTTAAGTACTACCTATCTAATGATTTTTGTTGATATGAAGACCCACAAAGTCACAGAGACACCACCTCAACTTTGAGGTGCTCCATAATATATTTTTCCTGAAGTCACAATAAAGACTAGCTGGCTCGGCTGAGTCCAAGCAGCGGCTGAAAGAAAGTTCAAGTAGTTGACAATCTCTTGAAATTGCATGGGGATCCTCGCCTAATCATTATTTCAACTTTTTAGAGTATCAGCCCGTCCAATTGTCCGAAATGAGTATCTGCGAGAATCATTTTGACAGAAGCGCCTTCGTCAATCCGACCCACGTTAGATTGAACCGGAATGCCATATACCCAAACACTTTGATATGCCGTCTACACCAGTCCATCTAGAAGTCGAGGGCCAACAACTGAACCAACAACAACATAATCCATGGTAATTACTTTGGGTAGGTACGGGTACTCGCTTATTTATAACACTTTTAAATATAGGAATAAATATGGAAAAAAACATACTTGTAACTAAGCAATCTAGAGCATCAAACTAGAAAAAAATAGCTCCTCATAGTATTGAATATTGCATACAGCAAAACTAAAAATTATAGGGTGGCAACAAAAAGTCCTGCACCATTTCAAAAAAGTACAAAGTTGTAAGGTATCCTTTACCACCATGTATTAAGCATATCGCTGTCACAAGCCTGTCACAAGCCAACAAGTACCTACTTGCAGATGGTGGAGGTAGAAAGATTTATCTTGAAGTTGGTGGAAGCCGCTTCAGAATTCGATAACTTTCAAGAACTTGACGGCTGTTTGGAGGCGAATGATTTTTCGGATGTCCTCCAAAATTGTGACCAGTATAATACTTATGGTGCTATTCTGTAAAAAAGATACATCGATGTAAGCGCTGTATCGGTGTCGCTGTAAGATGAGATGACACATGTGACAATGCAAAACATTATTACCTACTTTTGTCATTTTACAGCGATGTAGCGCTTACATCGATGTATCTTTTTGACATAATAGCACCATAAGTTGAGATTAATAATAATTCAAAATTACAATCATAATAACATTTTTGTAACTTTTTTCACATTTTCAGGAAATTCCACAAGAGAAGGTACATCAAATACCGCCAAAGACCGGACGCCAAAACAAACCTACTCGCGGGATGATGTTGTGTCAAAGGTGTTGAATTTTTCGCCATCAACAAGAAGTGTGCCAGCTGAGATACCAGCAAAGTAGAAACGAGTTTTCATATGGTTATTATTCCACCATGTCCAACTTCTCCGTCTTTGTCGTTACAAGATAACTCCAAGATTTGCTCAACAAAATATCATTTGTTGAGCAAATTGATTCCTATTTGATCAGAAACATGAGGCCGTTATCGCAGCAGAGATTGTAGATTTGTAGATAGATAACACTTTTTGATTTATTGCGATAGAATCTATGTTGTGCCTATGCAGACAGTGCAGTAAAGATAGGTTTTGGAGTTGAAAAAATAAATTCATGAAATTTTGAAGCACTGTTACCGATTCAGAGTTCACACCACCATGTAATTAAATTCCCTGAAAATCCCAGTTGAGCATTTTTTCGACGCTGTAAAAATATATCATGTTTGCTGCAATAAGTCCAAAAATTGTGTCCTCGTTGTCGCATTAGAGTCATACTGCTAGCTCACAGCTGTTGGTCCTACCGCAGGCGCAGGACATGACTAGACCGTCGTTTGAACTGTCAAAATCGTATTTCTCGCAAAAAGAAACACGTAACTCGCTTTAATTCGCAAATAACAGTGTTAATTGAGTATAGTCCGGGGATTAGTGGCCAAATTTGATGAATTTGTTCATTGTATGATAAAGACATAAAATTTGGTGTGAGTGGTCATGGTCCTCCTTTCAAATGTAGACATGGCACCTTCGCTTTATTTTGGTTAGGGAACTCCTACGAACCACCGTAATATCGTCACACATATCAGAAAATAATCATTCGACTCTACACTAAACCTTGACAAGAGACACACGAGTTCTCGCCATACGCACTGTTAATAAGGCTTTGCGGAATCAATCTCTACAAGCTTATTCCTTGACAAAAATTTACCTTCGAAATCGATCTCTTTCGAAACCTTCAAAGATGCACTTTGGTTTGAGCCCGTAGACATTTCCAAAATCCGACAAAATTCAAATTTTAAGAAAATTCAAATTTTAGAAAAATTCAAATTTTGAAAAAATTCAAATTTTGGAGGAATTCAAATTTTACAAAAATTCAAATTTTGAAAAAATTCCAATTTAGAAAAAAATCAAATTGAGAGAAAATTTTCATTTCGAAACAGTCAAATTTTGGAAAAAAAAACAATTTTGAAAAATATCTTATTTAGAAAAATTTCAATTTTGGAAAAATTCAAATTTTGTAGAAATTCAAATTTCAAATTACGAATTTTTTTTTTAAAATTCAATTTTTGAAAAAATTCCAATTTTGAAGGAATTCAAATTTTGAAAAAATTCAAATTTTGGAGAAATTCAAATTTTACAAGAATTCAAATTTTGGAAAAATTCTCATTTTGAAAAAATCAAATAAAGAGAAAATTTTAATTTCGAAACATTCAAATTTTGAGATAAAAAACAATTTTGAAAAAATTCTCATTCAGAAAAAATTTCAATTTTGAAAAAATTCAAATTTTGAAGGAATTCAAATTTTGAAGAAAAAAAACAAATTTTGGAAAAATTCAATTTTTGAAAAAATTGAAATTTTAAAAAAATTGAAATTTTAAAGAAATTCAAATTTTGGAGAAATTCAAATTTTACAAGAGTTCAAATTCTGAAAAAGTTCTAATTTAGAAAAAAATCAAATTAAGAGAAAATTTTCATTTCGAAACATTCAAATTTTGGAAAAAAAAAACAATTTTGAGAAAATTCTCATTGAGAAAAAATTTCAACTTTGAAAAAATTCAAATTTTGGAGGAATTCAAATTTTGAAAAAATTCTTATTTAGAAAATCATCAAATTTAAGGAGAAAATATATTTTGAAAAATTCTTATTGAGAAAAAATTCCAATTTGAAAAAAATTCAAATTTTGAAAAAATTCAATTCTAAAGAAAAATCAAATTTTGAAAAAAATTCTAATTCAGAAAACGAATCAAATTGAGAGAAAATTTTTATTTCGAAACATTCAAATTTTGTAAAAAACAACAATTTTGAAAAAATTCAATTTTTGGAAAAATCAAAATTTTGAAAAAATTGAAATTTTGAAAAAAACTCGAATTTTGAAAAAATTCAATTCTTGAGAAAATTCAAATTTTGAAAAAAATTCAAATTGAAGAAAAAAATTGAGGAATCAAATTTTGAGAAAAAAATTATTTTTGGATTTTGGAAATGTCTATGATCTCGAACCAAAGTACACCTTGTAAATCTCGAAAGAGGCCTGAATGGTGAATTTCTGTCGAGGAATAGCCCGTACGGATTGATTCCGCAAAGCATTATTTTACCAATTTAACTCTTTAAACACCACTATGCTGGAATCGATACAGTTTTCCATTATTTTATATGCATCAGAGCCGCGGTAGTATCTGGATAACCTCCAAATATCTTCGCAATTGAGTGGTAGAATAGTTCCAGAAACCAAAAAGAACTTTGTTCCTTGCCTTTTTGACACAAACACCAGTTAACTTGATTCTTGAGTGCTTTAAAACCAATTAATTTGGAACTCTTTGGTAGAGTTTTAAAATTTATCACTTGAAAAATATTATTCTTATTCTCCTATTTTTTACTACCCTGGATATTTTTGGGAATCGTTCTAGTTTTTGGATTCTACGTTCAGTGTAATAGTAGTATAGATAAAAAGATGCTCTTGCAAAATTTTGATTGGAGACTTCGTTTTCGAGATATTTGGATTTGAAACTTTCAAAAGTCTAAAAAATAAAATCTAAAAAGCTCATGATTTCCCAGCTGACAGATTTTCTAGGTTTTCTAAGTCAGTAAACCACCATTTTTTTTCAGAGAAACGGGAAGTTTTCAGTAAAAAAAGGGGTCTTAGAAAAAGGAGATTTCGGGGTGTTTTCCAAAGTTTCAAACCCAAATATCTCGAAAACGAAGCCTCTAATCAAAATTTGGCAATAAGAACCTGGCTTTCTAAATGAACCGTAAAATCCAAAATTTAGATCGATTCCTGAAATTAGTCAGGGGAGTAAAAATGGGGTGGAATAAAAATGGGTGAAAAAGGAGAGTTTCAACTCCCAAGATTGTTCGGACTTCTATCAACGCTCAGAGGTCGGGCATCGTTCTTCTGGATAGTATTGACCTTGGTACTGACTTATTTGACATTGCATCACCTACCTTTTGTTGCGTCACCTTACCTATGTTGACACATCAAGTTTGTTCCTTCATGTTAATCGTTAATTCAACTGACTTATGTTCACTCTAGACATGACTCTGCCTCTCTCTCCTCAAAGAATGCTCAAAGCAAAGCTTACACTAGGTCTCTTACAGGCTTCTTTGCATATCGATACCTCCTAATAAAAACATTGTAACTGACATTTTGGCCATTTTCACTTTTTAGCAGATTTGGTACCTGAGAGTGTAGAAGTTTCAGGAAAAAAATAATTTGTGGCTCTAAAAAAATTCAAAATGTGCCAAAAGTATGATTTTTCGAAAATTGTATCTACCAGTTTGGAGTAATTCTGCGTTAAAAACATTGTAAAAGCCAATACAATTATGATATTGTTCTACTTTGCATTGTATCGTCCTTTACTTTCCTTCATACAGATGCAATTTGCGGTGAAATCATGGTAAAGTCCAATACAATGTTATTGCTTGGATATTCTCCAATTGTAATGAAATGTGATGTAATGGAATGAGTAATTGTAATGTCCTTTACAATTATGACTTTTCGATAACATCCGAGTAAAAACATTGTAAAGGCACTTACAATGCTTTTACCCTTGCAGATGGAAGATTTCTCCATTGTAAGTGACATTAAATTTCTCAAAAAGCTATATTTTCAGAAAATACAGCTCCCAACCTTTTCTACGGACAATCAAGAACCTTGAAAAACAATAACCGTGCCGCTATTTCAAACAATAGTCAAATAAGATCGATTTCAAATCTCCGAAAACTTTCAAACCGCTCTCCTGTAAAATTGCGTTTTGTTAGTTACAATGTTATTATTAGGAGGTATCGATATGAAAATTTGAGGGTGGAAACCCATACTACCTATGTGAAGTACGCAACCCTAGCGGAATGTGTGCCCAAATGTAAAGGTCACCAGAGTCGTGAGCGAAACAGTGCTCAAAAGTAGACGGAAATCAAGCATGAATGTCACGAAAGACAGTATATTTTTATTTATGTATGAAATATTATTCACAAAAAATTAGAGGAAATAACCATAGGTATCATTATTTGACAACAATAATGTACATTATAAAAATGTAACCATATACACCATTTTACATTAATCTTTTTATACTTTTATACGTAGAACATGTATTTTATATTAGATGTAACTGCTCCACAATAAAAAATTCAACATTAACATTATTATCCACTTTGAAATTTAAACCACATCGCAATGCCCGAACAGAAATCAGATATGCTGCTACGAAACATGAAAATATGAAAAATTAAAACCCGAACTATTTCATCAGAAGCTTAACGTCTTGGAGGCTATTGGAATGGGCCGCTAGGCAACCCAGATCTTTCAGCCTCAAATTTAGGCTGGGAATAGCACTATATTTCAACAGTTTTCCATGAAACTTCATTTTATCCTCATCTGGTTTGTGGCCGGACGGCTAGCACGGCTGGTACAGTTTCATTTTTTTGCTGCAATGTTGATGGGGCTGTTGATTATATGTCAAATGCATCAATTCAGTCGCCATGCACTGAAGTTGGCCTAGGCTGGACTTCTTTGAAACGTGGGTTTTTGAAAGAATAGTATAAAATCCCCTAATTCAAGTATCTACCACAACATAACCTCCAATTTTCACCGCATATCGCAGGGACCTGGAATGTAGAGATCGACTTGCAAATAATAGTCAGGTGTTATCAAGTCTCTACTTACCTACCAGTATGTGTGCGTCGGTTTTTCCACAATAGCATTGAATAGGTCATTAAAATGAAGATTTTTCTAAATGTTCAATTTTTGTTTTGATGTATACGTCAAACAGCGAGAAAAGTCAAAGATTCAAGCTACGACGTGCGGATGAACAGAGTCCGCACGAAACCGAGTCGATTCACCGGCCATCTCGCGGTTGAATTGGGAACTAATCCAAGCTCTAAGCTATAGCACACTCCCAGCTCTATTTGGTGCGCAGAAGTGGTTGCCAAAATTATACACAGCATTGGCTAACTGGATATAATTAACCAATGGCCAAGGGCAATCAGTACAACCTGATCCGGCGTTTTCCTGGTAAAAATTTTGGCAGCGAGAAATCTATGGTGGGTCCTTATTGAAAAATCACCTTGTATAATGTTCAGTTCTCTACTGAGGAATATTTTTACTTTTCCACGAAACAAATGTCTCGGAATAATTCACTGTCTCTGTAATTACAGTAATTACTGTAATTCTTGCTATTTAAACGCTGCTAAATCCATCTTATTTTTCTCCCTGTGTCCAACTAGGTTTTGGTACAGTACATTGTGAACGACTGCGAGACTCGACGCTGTGAGTGAGCGGGTACAAGCTAATTACAACGTGCGATGAAGAGAAGACTAAATCGAGGACAAAACAACAGAGAGAGCGAGGGATGAGGAGACCGCGAAGACACGCCGCACGAGACGACCGCAAAATCCGGAAGGCCGGAGAGACGGACAGACAGGCCCTCGAGGAGCAGCAGCAGAGGGAGGACGTCGTCGACGGCAGAGGGAGCCGAGCCCGACGGCAGCGGCACGGCGTGCGAAAAGCGCAGTAACTTATTGGGAAGGAAGGGCCTAAGTATACCTCACACCGCTAATCCTGCCCCCGGGAGCGGACCCATTAACGCGCCACCAAATTAATTACGACGCCACCAGTAGACATTCCAATTACTTCATTTATATTCTCTCGCTCAACAACATGCAATGGAATTGTACGATTTCGCCGAGCTGCGCGACGCTGTGTGTACCCTCAAACAGTGTGGTTATGCCCTCATACACTTGGAAAGGACTTTGTCGAAGACGGTTGTTGAAAACCAGGTGCAGTTATCTGCTGAATCACAAACTCTTTGAAATGGTGGTTTTCAGAGAGTTTTTTCATGAAATGATGATTAGGATGATTCCGAAGAACTTGCCATATAAGTACTTATATGGACACAAATGGACCTTGCAAACTGACCACAAGCCTCTATTAGTTCTGCTTGGGGAACACGAAGGCCTCCTTTTTGTGTACGCCAGTAGACTGCAGAAATGGGCGGCGTATTTACCGAGCTTCAACTACCAGATCCAGTATATCAAGGGAAAGAACAACTCCGTAGCTGATTGCTTATCCAGAGTACATAGTAAAGTAACGACTATTCCTTCAGAATACAACTACATCGAGAAGTACCAACGTCATTTTCGCGACGACATCGGAAGAATGGCCAATAAATGCTGGAACGAACAGGAGGCGACAAAAACGGATGCAACTTTGAACAGAGTGATAAGGTTTTCACAGGTGAACGACTGATCAGCGGTGAGCAAACATTTGAAATCATATCAAGATGAGAAAGAAGAACTCAGTCATGATCAAGGAACCCATCATGGTGGTATCGCATCGCTGTTCCTTGGAGTTTGCGGAAAAGACTACTACGAGAATTGCACTCTGCACATTTTGGCCTCGTCAGAATGAAGTCACAAGCAAGATCATGGATGTGGTGGCCTGGTCTGGATAAGACATCGAGAACGTCTGCAAGTCATGTCTACCATGCCTTCAGACCAGACATGACCCACCGAAAATTATCAGTACTCCATGGCCTTCGACAAAAGAAGCATTCGAGCGAGTCCATGTTGACTATTTTGTTGGCTCCATAAGGAGACAAATGTTCTTTATATTAACTGATACCTACACAAAATGACCAGAGTTATACCAAGTCAAGTCATCAACTGCAGAACAACTGAAAGGGAAACTCCGAGATTGCTTTGCAATATTTGGTATTCGGAAAACACTGGTGAGTGATAATGAAAGACAACTTGAACTGGGCAAAAATTGAAGTGGACCACCCCAAAATTCTGCATCGGTTAAAATAAGGATATCTAAAAGAAGAATCGTCAAATTCAGGAAATTTTTGTGATGCTCGACAGAGTAGTTTTTTTCCTACAAAACTCTTTTGGATTGCTTGATTGTCAACCTCATATACAATATACAGGGTAGCAATGGAAGGAGTGCAAAAATGACCAAACTTCAGCAAGGTGCCATTTCAAGAGAACAAGTCGCTGAATGTTTTCGTCATATTATCAAAAAGTGTAGGTACATCAATTGTCTCGAAACATCTTTGGACTTTCGATTTTTATTGTTTTTTCCAGGGAGTTGATGATTTTTCGCGATTTTTGGATTTATTGATATCGACTCTGCCAGAGCTGTAGCTCACCTTTGGAATTTGACAGGAACCTACATAATAGCTGTATCAAATGTACCATGGAAGAATTTGATCCCACCGGCCCTCAGAAGTGGTGAGGAACTAGACCTCTTGTGAGATCATGACAAATCAAGCGTGCTGTGACATTGCATCACACGTAAGATGGCCCAGAATGATTCAAAATGCATCAATGGCAAGTTTAGTATCCGTTGCATTGAGATTGCCATAGTCACCAGTTTGTATAATCATGGGTGCCTGTTTCACTGCTCAACTCTCACTTGATCAATAACAAAATGAACAATAACTCCGAAAATAGTTATTTATCATATAAGTGTCTTATTGGGCATATGTCACGCAAGAAATGTTCAGACATGAAAACGTAGTTCAAGAGACTAATTTTTCTTGAGTGACTTATATGCTTTGGAAAAAATACCATTGGATACAGGATGAGAACCTTTGAAACTAATCCAAAAACTCACAATCGCAGTTTTTACGAATAGGTACATTACTTTACCAAAGTGCGGCAGATCTGTCAGTTGGTTTGCACAAGAGCCGAGACGAGATACGTGCTTGAGTGCTCTATATGTCCATTATCATAATATCCATACCTGCTTGTTGCTTCAGCACAAGCCAGAGTTGCTAGTACTCACTACTCAGTGATGTCCATCAGACGATGAGGCCTCTAGGCAGTGTGCATTTTCATTCCATTTTCTTCAGTAGCGCTGCGCTTGTGCATCATTTTCTTTGGTGGTCCACCATCACCTAACAGCATTAGCAAAAAAAACAATAAGCAATACAGTTTTCGTGATGTACCTAATTGTGGTATTCCCCCTTTGTTTTGTTTGTACGTTGGTATCTGCAGTAGGTACGATCGTTGAATTTGTAGCGTTTGCCGATGGAAGATGGAGATGGCGCTGCGCTGGGCGAGCGGCAGCCGCAGGCAGAAAGAAGAGAATCAGCGGTGGTAAAGAACACGTGATTTTTAGTGCTCCGGAGTGCGTCGATTTCACGTAATTAAGGTCGGTCTATCTTTGATTATTGTATCGTGATTTTGACTTCCACCCACTCACCAAATCATGCATTTTGATACCTATTTTGTCAGCAAAATCATTGTACATAACACGAAATTCTTTGTTCTCTTTGTTCTAAACGGGCTTGCATAACCCGCAGTTTTTCCCCTTTGAAACCAAGGTGCTTTGCACCGCTTTGAATTTTGTGTAATTTATCTACTCCCAAATGATCTCAATTTTGATGACAAAAGCCGAAATCTTGGGGATGTGCACTTGGCCCACTCATGACGTGGCCTTCAAACTGCGCTGTCGCGCGTATTCCGAGGTTTTTTTTCCACAAGTTACGTCACAAACAGTAAGACGACAAAACGGAACTCTGCTACGCCAAAATCAGCCGCAAAGTAGAGAACAGTACTTTTTATGATTCATTCACATTTCATTGTTCATTGTCGGGTTATACATGAAAGTAAAGAAAGGAAAAAGAGACTTGCCGCTTCTTCGTGTCTTGGGGGGGGGTCCCCCACTTGTATGAATCTGCCTTGCTGAGTCCACTAACCTTTTCTTATTTGGGGGGGGGGGGATTATGTATAACGACGAAGAGAGGGCCACAGGTTGGCTCGAGTCGATTTTCTTGTATTTACTGTTATTTCTTGTATGTGATTACTGTTTACTAACCATTGTTCTGTTTTGTATGTGGGTATATATCTGTGGGGTTTGTGATGGATAACTGCTGGGGAATTTCGGGCGAATGCGTTATAGATACTTATTTCTTCCAATTGCTCACAAAGGTATGACCAAATCCAACTTCTCCACTTATTTATCTTTCACCTGTCTCATGTTTATTTATCTACTCATCTATCTCTTATTTGTTTCTTCTTTATTCACCTACACCATTATTTATCATTTGTTTCTTGCTGATTTATCCATTTGTTTACTTAGCATTTGTGTCTTGTTTTTTTTATCTACTTGTTCACCGATCATTTCTTTATTGTTTACTCATCTATCAATTTGATTTATTTTCTTTGTGAAGTGAAATAAATTGCTCAGCGTTCAAAGCGTAAGCGAGCGAATTTCGTTTTGTTGTTAAGTGAATAACTTGTGAACGAAGCAGGCGTTTCAAAGAGATTCAAGCACCGATTTACGCTGACTTGATCAATGCATAACTGGAGTGACTTCTCTGTCATTTCATCATGACTCAATCACACTTGACTTTTGTTCAGATCATTTGGGAAGGGATTTTTCAGCAATCAACCAGGCTATACGCATGGGTTTCTTTGACGTATTCTTCCCATGTGTGCCTGTCAGCGAATACGTCACTCCTCCTTTGCGATCAAATCGACAGTTCAACCTGTTCCATGATTTCTTGTTTTGTTTTGTTAATCTGATTTTGTGTTCATTTCATTGTTGTGAATTCCTGCATTGTCTAAATAATTTGTAATGATTTGTCTTGTTCCATTTGTTTGTGTCTTGTTGTTCTTTATCCATGTTGAGTAATTCCATCACTGTCAATTTCTTGTTGTGAGGTGTTTTGAGAAAAGAAAAAAAATCATTTAAAACTTTGCAATTGAATTTCAATAAAAGTTCATTTTGCTTGTGATTCATTCGCGTTTTATTCAAGAATCAAACCTTATCCCCAACGACACATTCTCATCTCGAGTAAGAACTTAACACAACGTAGGTAAAATGTAAACGACGTAGGGGAAAGGAAGAAACAACGACGATCACTGCCAACATCGAAAACGGGGTTACACTACCGAATTGGGGCCGTGACCAGGATATATTACAGAAGTGGTGCCGTGACCAGAATTACACTACTCGAGGCTGATCGAGGCTTGTCTGTTTTGTTGTTTGTTAAAATAATATTGTCTCTTTTTTGTCAAAAAATTTATTGTTTTTAGTGTGTATACTTACGTGATCGTACATTATTCAACTGTACAGTATATGACTGTACCCTATGTTGACTTGCCTATGTACATACAGTATCAAGAAAAGGTTAATAAAGATTATGATTATGATTATGATTATGACTACATAATCTCAAACATTCTCACTTGCGCATACATAACGCCTTGATGTCAACTGCCACATTATACATCGATGGCGAAGAACAGCAACCTTCTATGTCACCATTTGCAGAAAATCAACAACCTCATATGTCAATTTCAGCAAAGTTGGAAAAAGTAAATCAAACGATCGACACTCCAGCCTTTAATCGACTGACAAAACCTCCGATTCCAATTAAGACTAATTCGTATGTCAAGTGCAAAATTAATATTAACCTTCTATGTCAGACAAAGAAGGTTTTTGCAGAAAATGCGATGACAAGGCAGAAGATAATAACCTCCCATGTCAAAGATGGAAGGTTGTGGCACAAAATTTCAACAACAAGATGGAAAAAAACCTCCTATGTCAGACAAAAAAAGCTGCCATAAGCTTCTATGTTCAGAAGTTATCTCGAAAATATCAATATATTGCTGATAAAACCGTCTGTCACGTTTCGTAGCCAAATCTAGTGAATTATATCAAATTTCATATCCCATTATGTCACCTTAATTTATAGTGAATATTATTTGAACTTAAAATGGAAGAAAGTATAGTACATCACGTTTAAAGTACAATTTTGCTCCTCCTGAAAAGTACCCCTTTTTGACATAGGAGCTTGCTGAATTTCTGCAAACGGTGACATGGAAGGTTGCTGTCCTTCGCCATCGATAAGTTGGACTATATAGAAGTAGTTATAATGAGTTGTCTACCTATTCAGGGGTTTGAAAAAATAGCTGGGGTCTTTTCAGTTGGAGAGGGAGATATAAGAGAATGTGAAGGAGTTCAGAGTTTCCTAGTTTTATTAGTGAAAAAATGCTCCGACGATTACCGTTTTGTGTTCGATGGACGCGCTTTGGATTCGGTTACCAAACCAGACCTATATCCCCTACCTAGAGTCGATAGGATTTTGAATTTGTTACGGGATGCTACATATTTTTCCGCGATTGATCTGAAAACTGCTTTCTGGCAGATTCCGTTTGAAGAGTCGAGTAAAGACAAGACAGGTATTGGATTATAGATTGGCGGGTTGAGGGCTTTATTGTAAACAAGTGATGCCAATGGGTTCATGCAACAGTGCACAGACTCGGCACCCAGGCAGCAATTCATGTCAAATTTACGTAATCTCGACGTAAATTAGGTCACAGAAGTCAGCTTGACCTATTTTGATAACGTAATATTCACGTAAATTTTACGTAAATTTTAACCAAAGTGAGAGTGGAACTTACGTCGTGACGACGTAAATTCTGACCTGTTCTCCGACCATGAGGTTCAAAATTGATTTTACTGAACAGGGCGATTTCACTTGAAACAGGGAAATATCACGTCACTTCGACCTCAAATAGGGAAATTTCACGTCGTCTCGACCTTGATCGGCATTAATTGATGCATTGATTGAAGCAACGATAAGTGTACCAGTTCTAGCATTAACATTGAAACAGCCTTCATCTGTAGAAATACTTTCATGACGCTTTTAACGATTGATACGACCCACACAACGAAGGGAGTTATAAAAATGTATGGTTTATGTGGGAACAGGGTAGGTAAGCACAATAACATAAAGAAGGAGGAAGAGGAGGAGATGAAGAAAAGTGGCGGGCTGATGCTGGAAGTATAATGAAGTGCACGCGCGGCCTCTTTTAAATTAAAGTTATCTTCCCGAGATGGAGCGCAGGACTGCGGGAAGGAGAAAGGGTAGTCATCGCGAGTGGCTCGGCTGGCAACTCTTCGATCTTAAATGATCGATGAGACAGCTCCAGCTCCAGCTCGACCGAGACTCACCTTATTTTGTTCCTCTCTGCAACGCTGATGGTGGTGGCACAGCATATTGCGGTGCTTTGGGTATATATGCCCGCACCTATAAGGAGCTTCGAATCATTCTATCGATTACTTTATTATTTAGGGTGTACGTATCGAATTATTATTGCATGGTACACCAGTGCTTTGCACTTTACTGGTTATTGCACGGCGGAACGTATTTTCAGCCGTGAATTGCTCTAGAATGCATCAGGGTATGATACACGATTCGACACACGACGAAAGCAATCGAATATTTGCATGACCAGTTTCACGGCATTTTTCAATAAAGTAAGCTTTGGAAAAATGCGTTGAAAAATGTTCTATGTATAATGTGGCAGTTGACATCAAGACGTAATGTGTGCGTCAGTAAAAATGTTTGAGATCAGGTACATAACAAAAACTGTATTGGTTAGTGGCTCTTTGCTAATGCTGTTAGGTGATGGTGGACCACTGAAGAAAATGATGCACAAGCGCAGCACTGCTGAAGAAAATGGAATGAAAATGCACACTGCCTAGAGGCCCCATCGTCTGATGGACATCACTGAGTAGTGAGTATTAGCAACTCTGGCTTTTGCTCAAAACAACAAGCAGGTAGACCGTATGTTCATTGAAAACTTCAATAAAGAGAGGCTGTGACGCAGGCCATTCGATACGGAAACGGCCAGGTTATCATCGGTCCACGGCCTCCCATTATTGAATTTTTTATTGAACATACTGGATATGGATATGATAACGGACATTAGAGCACTCATGCACGTATCTCGTCTCGACTCTTGTGCAAACCAAATGACAGATGCTACATTATGTACCGGGTGAGCCATAAAAAAAACCGTGCTGAGAATTTTTCCTTCTAAAATTTTTAAAATTAAAACCACACCTCCTTTATTTACCGATTATTCGATGATCGTTCATTTAATTTAGTGAACCTTAATAACCTCATTTTAAATTAATTATTCATTACACACTCTCACATTGGGTTGACTCCAGCTGACAACAAGGAATTAGTTGATTCAATTCACATTCAGTTCCAAGGAAAATAGAATACATCCTAATGACTTGCTACGACACGCGCATAATTAACTCCACTCTCCCAATTGAATTCCCGTTTCCGTATCCCTACTAATTTGAAGGAGAGATATAGATGAGTCGAATTCCATAACGCACTTGAGTTTTGATTCCTTGCATAGTTAATTATCACCTGTTAATTTCAATCAACCCTTACATAACTGAGTCCTACTTGTCCTCAGAGAGATATCGATCATTCCACTCAAAGAGATATTATTATCAATTCATTGAGTATGATCTTTGTATTCCAAAATCATAGCCAATACTTGAATTACCGATCAAACAATTCACATAGAATTTGGGTGTCTTAATTTGATCAATTTACGTCCAAATGATGCTGTGTTTCAACTTACAGAGTTGTCACTCAGCTGAAGGTTTATTTGGTGTGCATTCATTGAGTTAGGTGTGCGATTAGATGTGAGCCATTGATTAACTTGGAAAATCATATTACATTTCGATGTCTTGCAGATATTTTCAGACGACACTGTATTTCTGGGCATGTCTCAAACGGTTCGCTTTCTAGGAACTCAACCTGAATGCTCGTGAAATCTTTTGTCGTTGAGAAAAGGGTCAAATATATTATTTCTATTCTACGGGAAGATATCCGCGATGTTTTTTAATCAGCCCAGGTATTTGCATAATTATATACCGCTAGCCGCTGCGTTTTCAGCTGATAAAGCCTACAAATCACCTGTCAAAGGCTACATCTCTTTGGAGAAGGGTAACTGGAACCTCCACTATTTACCTGATGACTTGAGGGTGACTGGAAACAATGTGTTTGAAAACCTACAGCTATTTGCGGAATGATAACTCGGTTTGACAGTACCCGTGGCTGTTTGAAATACACAGAACAAACTTGATAAAGTCTATGAACAAAACATATGCTTTCATCCCTTTGAACAATTATCATTAGATTACAGGGGAGGTGGATTCACCCTGGTGTTTTTTTCTCTTGTGACTAATGCACTACAATTGTTAGTAGCTAACTTGGCACTCTTTGCTCTTAGTTGCTCTTTGCAACTAATTACTATTTGACAACTGATTTTCTCCGGTCAAACACATCTGTTGGTGTCGACTCAGGTGCGACAACCCCTGGCCTACAAACCCCGCTACTCTGTAATGCGGTGCGACTCCACCATCCTCCCTTATACCATTTAGCCCAGGCATATTAGGTTTCAACCCGCAACAAATTCCCACAAAGCTGAAATTTGGTATACGGGCCTTGTAAGACCTGAGGAATAACATATCAAAATACTCGGTGGCACACTCTTGTGCGTCATTGATTGTGGGGGGGGGGGCTGAATATTGCCATTTTAAATGCGTAAATGACACCCTGTAGCTTATATAAATGAAAAAAATCATATTTAGATGCCTCAAGGCTTCACAATATTTGCTTGACGTTTGAATTGTTGATGAGTAGTTAGGGTTGCCTGGAAAAAAAAAGAAGATCGGCAAAATTTATTTTGTTTTCCTCTCAAAAACCTCGAATTGATATCGGCAAGTGTGGTATCGTTTCCAACTAATTCTTAGCCTCTGATATCAAATATGGTGTTCAAAAATGAATTGAAACACGATTAAACAAGTTTTACTGAAAAAACGACGATTTTTGCCATCTGAAATTGTCGTTTTGTAATTTCGGTTTCCGTATGGTAAGCATCATCTCAATTGAGT
Organism: Anaspis maculata; assembly: GCA_949128115.1. NCBI lineage: Eukaryota > Metazoa > Arthropoda > Insecta > Coleoptera > Scraptiidae > Anaspis > Anaspis maculata. The sequence continues at coordinate 73,295,575 of OX421966.1, forward strand.
ATTTCCAACAGAATTCATTGTTCTCAACCATTTTATACCTGTAAACGATGGAAACAATGTGCCTGTATTCATTAAAAGATCAGAAAATTGATCTGTTGTGAAAGTGATTATATGCCCAATTTTCTCTCGAAGATGCATACAATTTTTGCAGTTCTTTTTTTTTACTGATGAATGATGAAGCGGTTCCACTGTTTTTGTGTGTAATACTAAGCGAAGTTCTTCCTCTATCAGAAAATACCAAAAGCTATTGTATCTATCGGGCAATAGAAACATAAAATCATCTTTTCTGTAGCCGTTATTCCATTTTCAGAAAAAAAAGTAGGTGTAAAACTTGTTTAATAAAAAATTGATGCTCTGACTTTGTAATATGAATAGGCGTGAGCAATTGATGCTGTTTTTGTCCAAGATAAACATAAATATAGGATTTGTCGGTAATTTTTATTTTTGACAGCTTCAGACAATGATGCTCCTAAATGAAGAAACCACAATTTTTTTGTAGAGAATTCATTATTTTCGGGATGAGCACTGTGAATGTCAACTGTTCACTCGTCAGTCTCATCACTTGGGTCTGTTTCGAAGATGGGAAGAAGAACCTATTAACAATGCTCAGCTTTATTGGCCATCACAAAATATTTTTACATGTTTCTCATTCAAAGATCCAGGAGAGAAATTCCACCTTGCGCGTACTATTCACGCCACTATCAAGCAGAAATGTTTCATGCATGGCTACCGGAGTCCACTTCATAGGCAAAAATATACCGTGTTTCCTTTGAGACCTACCTTATATTGTTAAAATGATTGGTTCGTCCACAGGAACAGTTTTAGAGAAAAGTGTCTGGGTGAATTTTTCGACTAGATATTCAAAGCCCCAAAATCGTAGGAGGCACAGAGGTGTAAGTCCAAATATTTTGATATGTTCTTCCTTAAGGATCAAAAAGTTATAAATTAATATTCAACTTTGTACGACATTGCTTGAGGCTTTAAATTCTCACATGGTTTTTCCTGAAATATCCGGGCGACAAATTAACACTCAGCCGCCTTTCCCGCAGAACTAACCAATCGGAAAAGTTACAAAGGCTCCCTTACACACTTAAGCACTGACAACAAATCTCTTTTGCTCATTTGATACATATCTTATATCGAACGGATACTCCGTTCACTTGCAGGAACAGCTTGGAGATAGGTATCTCTCTAATTCTTAGAACTTGACCTTCGAGTATGAAAATCAAAGGACGCACGAGGGTGTAAGTCCGAGTATTTTGATATGTTGTTCCGTAGGTCCAATAGAACATATGTACCAAAATTCAGCTTTGAGGGAATTTGTTACGGGTTACCACAATTTTTCGACTAAAATGCCTGGGCTAATTTCTTTCCTCCCCAATATCGCTGATAACGTTGATTTGTTCAAAAAAATTTCTTCTTCAAGATTTTAAGCTGGACACCACAGTACTTACCAAGTTATTGAAATATGAGTCATTTCTTCGTTCGGTGACCGTGTCTTGCAAGGGACCTGAAACCGCACATTTTAACACGTTCACTGCCACCGAAATTTGGCGATTTTTCTCACCAGGCCATTTATGTCATGTTATAGTGCATTGAAAACTAAGTCCTCTGGCATAGGTCAAAGTTTGAAATACACCTTGGTTTTTCGAAAAATTACGAAAAATTGAGCCCAACATAATAATTTTTTGAAGGCCAAATTTTGCATATATCAAAAAATCAAAAAGATTACCATGCACTTGTAACCTCCTAGGCCGTGATGGACCGCTGCCATTGTCAATATATAGCGTACTTAAGCCAGGAACCTAGAAGAATTGAAATTTCCTGCTGGTCCCATGGGACCAGCGTGGCAGTGAACGTGTTGAATTGCGATATAGTCAAGTGACCTATTCTATTTTCGCTCTTGAACATCGCCCATTTTCCTTGTCTGTCGCCATGGTTTTGCCACTCCATTCCCGCTGTTTTTTTTTTGTTAGGCTAAATTGTAGCCCAACGTAGTTAACTCCATTTGACTGGAAAATGCACTTATGAGCTCTGTGCACTACACCATCGATGTGCTACAAAAACATTATTGCATTGAAAAAAACACCAATATGAATTGAAAAAAAATAGAGATTCTTCCCGTTTTCTGTTTTAATCCTTCTTTTCAAACGTAAAAAGTACCAAAACTTCTTCCTATGCTTTTGCGCGATACTTTCCCTGCACTATTACCTTTTTTGCACTCTTTCCACAATTTTTTGCCGCATTTCATTCCTCCGTCACGTGTGTCGACCGGTTTTTTGCGACTTTCTCCTCGTTTCGTGCGGTTATCATCCTTCTTTTTGACGGTTTTTCAAATTGCTAGCGATTTTCAGCCCTGTTTTTTGTTTTGCGACCCATTTTTTTCAGTTTTCCCCCGCCCAACACCCCTATTTTGCTCCCCGGTCCCGTTGGTGTTCTTTGGTAGCGTATCTCCACAAAAACAATGACTTATTTTGGTGGTTTTCTTACGATTTCTTGCGATATATCGCCCTGTTTTTGTTATATTGTCATGAGTATGACAGAGGGGCCCATAGGGAGGGTTCATCCCTTGATTACATGAAATAAGGATTATTCAACTAAATATGGATTATGGTAATTTATTAGTTGGTGTTGAGCAAGAAGGACAACGTAGCCACAGGAAATGCTGAAAGGCAGCACAATTTTCAGTTCATAACCGCCGTGGTATGCCGGGTTCACCAGCACTAGGAAACGAGCATCAATCCGACGAAGTTCCCCATTGCCTTTTTGAATCTAGAAGAATCCATATATAGTTCTTGATGGAATTAATTATTGCAGTTTGTAGCGGGTCGCTGTGCCCGTCGGTGTCTAAGTTATTAACTCGGTTAGTAATCAATTGTTCATTTTGATTATTATCTGATTGCTAGTGTGAAAAATCAAGATGTAGCTATGAGCGGCGCGGGCCGTTATCTGTTGTAAAGTTATACCACATGTCTCGGGTGCCCACTCAGCATAGCATGTCATGTTTCATGAATGAGATGATCTCAATCATGTCACAAAATAACATCACAATGAACGTTACTTCCACATCTATGAGATGTTCATCCGCGATGTTATACGATGTAATGTCTGAGAGACGTTTCGAAATTAACTTAAATTGAACATCACACATGAGACATCTCCCGGACGTAACATTGTTACTTCTTTCAACTGATCGAAGTGTAACATCTCACTGACGTCAATGAGACGTAATCACTGAGAGATTTTTTAAATTTCGCGGGCTGTCATCGTTAAGCTTTGTGTCGGAAGATATTTAATTAATAGTTTTGTCCCCTATTCCATGTGTGTGATGCCAGAGCAGCCTTTATGTCTTCATGTTTCGTTTGGAACCATTTTTGTGTCTTCTTGTGCTCTTGGCTTTCGTAACTAGTAACTAGTGTGTCCCGTTTGTGTCTCCTTGTGTTCTCCGAAAGCCTACTGGGCCTTCTTGCATTTTGTCGTGACTTTCGCACCTCTGGTGAACCCTTGTGTCGGCTCTTGTGTTACTCGGAACCCCAAAATGGGCCCCTTTTGTCTTATTGTGCTTCCGAATACTTTGATGACTCCCGGTCATGTCTTATTGTAACGTCCGGGGCCCCAGCGAGGCTCTTTGGGTTCGGCGTATCGTTTGAAGTCCTAATGAAATATCCCGAAAAATATCCCTGAACATCAAGTGCGCTGTTTAAATATACTATATTAGACAACTTGGTAGCTCAGACGAATTGGCAGCAGTGTTTCTAACTATCGCCTGTGGGGATCCAGGTTCGAATCCTCCGGAGTACGCCAATAGGAAATAGAAGAACAACTTTTCTTAGGGAAAAAACGTGCTGTATAGATTGTTAAAATTAGTAAAAATAGGTACGGAAACTCCTATGACATAAAACTATGTTGAATAATGGTGAAAAATAATTTTCATTTCAAAATACACATCCAAAATGCGACGTTATATGTACGTCAAAAAGTGATATCTACGAGATGTTGAATAGCGATGTAGATAGTATGTCACATTTGGACATCTTTGAGATATCTCATTCATGTTCTAATTACCCGGACATAAGAGGTAACAGAGACGTCCACTTAACATCGCATAGACTTTTTTTGTTAACATCGCAGTTGTGACTTAAACATCTAAGTGATGTCACAGAGATGTTTTCTTGCTGAGTGGCTGTCGTGCATTTATGATGTACAAATATAATAAAACGATCTAAACCATCACTGCGTTCTCCTCAACCTTCCCACCGGACTTGTATTCTAAAATACAACCCCCCTAAAAAAGGTCATGAAGGGTCAACCAAAACCATTCACGACAATATGACGCGTTATTTTTAGCTTCTCCCCGTCCAACACCCAGTTTTGCTACCCGGTCCCGTTGGTGTTTCATCTTTCGTGTAGTACTCTATGGTTTAATACCATTTTCACTTCGTTCGGGGGGTTGCATATCCGTCCGGCGCTGGAAATACACCTGCGTATTTTCTTAACTTTAATAAATTTTTTCTCGAAAGTTTGTGGATCTTTCGCAATTTTTCTTGAAAAATCTTCTTGGTCACTGTTTTGGTAGTCCATTTCCATTTTTGGAATGATCGAAAGCAATCTCCAATCCCCTTTATGACACGTTCACCCTTCGTTCTATTTCGTGTTCGTGGAACTGGGAACTTTGTCGCAAAGAAACTGGAACTGACCAGAAGGAATTCAACAAACAGTTGAACTAACAAAGCTCTGGTGGAGCCCGAAAAAGGAGCTTCTATTTGTGCTGGTCATTGTCCATGGTTAACAATTAACGAAGCAATCAACAATGAGATAATCTAAAATAATTTATTGTTCTTGTCCGTTTTCAAGGAGCGTTGTATATCCGCTGAACTTTACTACGATTACAAAAAAAAAAGAGCTTACCAAATCAGTGAATGGGATAGAAATCGTTCCAGAGAATCAAAAGTTACCGGGCTTCAAAATCCAACGTCTTTCACCTTTTACCACTTCACAATATGCAATGTTGTGTATTCTTGGTTGCATACCTTTCAGGCGTGTTCGCGCCCAGTTTTATGATGAGGTGAGAAATTTTGTATAATCATTCAAGGAATTGCGGCAATGATGCTAATCATCGAAACTAGGTACGTGCCATCAGTTGACAGTTTAAGACTCAAAATTATCGAGTGGACGCCAAGATTGTTAATAATTTTTATTTTGAAATCCTCACGGTAGCTCTTTTCGATCGTAGGTGTTGCTGTCATGTAGATCCAACATACCAGAGCAAAATTCAATTTTAAACGCTTGCTGTACAGTACACAAAGTCATTCTTGTTCTCTAGAGCTAAAATATAGCGATAATTTGTTATGAGCGTGCAATTTGTCGAGTTAGAAGCTACAAATGGTCAAAACTTTAATCAAAACCTAAACGTCAATTGTCCCCCGTAGCTCGTTCGGCTGGTAGATCCAATGTGCTGACGTAAACGTCAATGTCAAACGCTTGTCAAAACATTGCCTTTTTTCCAAAATCAATGTTTTTCTTTGGCTATTTATCACGAATTTGCATTCTGTAATGCCAAAAAAAGGAACAGAGACGTAATATTGGGACTCGTGTGTGAGTAAATGCTGTGTAATTACAGTACAAGCGTCTTGTCGGAGAGGAATTAATACATTTTCAACTGCATTTCTGTGTTACAGATCCGGTTCGAAAAGTACAGGGCCAAAGCTGAGATGGCTTATTTGAAAGTATTTTTGCAAGGCTACAGTGGAAACAGCCATCTGAGCTATCAAACTGAGGATGGAAGCGTCAATAAAAAGTTCATGTCGATCAGATTGTGGGGGCACTGATGTTGCCCCGAGCGAGGCTCCAAATTGTTCTGAACTTCATAAACAGGTGTCTGTAAGTAACTGCATGAATACTCCAGTTGAGTTTTGGCTATGAAACGAATAAAATTGAATTCTAGGGGGCGATGAGAGCCTGAAGCCTTCGCTTCAAAGCCAGAGAATGCCGTTACTTTCAACTGCTTCGAAATGGCCAGGATCTCTGCATCTCAAAGTAAAATCTCACTCGTGATGCACATACTGCATCAGAACTGGGAAGCCTGTCAACAGATCCGTTCTGCTGTTTGAAAATATTGAACAATTCTTCAAGACAAGACACAAGACACAAAAGAACAACCGAGCCTGGAATTTGTAGAAAAAGCTATCAAGGAGATGGCTCAAGAGCTGCAGAACACTGAAACGAAACAAGCCGAAAGGTTGAGAGCCGTAAAAACAAATATATAGATGAATGGACTTTGCAGGAAGTTAGCTGTCAAGTTAATGATAATAGGTAATAGCCTGTGAGTAACTGAATTTCCAATCGGAGTTGGCTTTGGAAACAAAATATGAATCATTTGGAGGAGGTAACTGGATTGGTTATAAATTACTGAAGGTTCTGATAGCCAGGCCAACTCTAAACCCTGTCTGACACGATGCTAAATTTTGTACAAAATTTTTTCATGCAGGTGTCCCGGAATAAGTGTTACAAAACTGACAGGAATATAGAAAATTGAAAAATAAAGGGACTTTTGTCATACCCTCCCAAACGTATAATAACGGAGATGCAGGCCTTCAAAGTTGTTCTTCAAAAACATTTTTTTTTTGCATAACTCTTGAACTGTTCAACCGATTTCAGTCAAATTTGAACTAAAGTTTACCGAAACAGGTCTCTATTGAACAATAATAACGCATTTCATCAAACATTTTTAGTGGCGAAGATAATGGGGGTGCCCTCCCCATTTTCTCCCTTATTTTGACCTCCCCTAATATTTTTGGAAATTGTTTAAATTTTCTACGTTCAATTTGAAGAAAAAAGTTACCCCTACAAAATTTTGATTAGAGGCTTAGTTTTCGAGACATTTGGGATTGAAACATTGCAAAACATCTCGAAATCGCCACTTTCCTGGGCCTAAAAATTAAAATTCAAGAAAACCCATTATTCGTCAACTGAAATGAATTTTCTGGGTGTTTTAAGTTGATCAACCATCATTTCCACTGAGAAACATGGAGTTTTTCAGGAAAAAAAAAACAATTTGGGCCCTGGAAGGTGGCGATTTTGTGATGTTTTTTAATGTTTCAAACCCAAATATCTTGAAAATGGAGCCTCTAATCAAAATTTTGCACGAGTAACTTTTTCTTTAAATTGAACGCAAAATTCAAAAATTGAAACCGTTTCCAAAAATATTCAGGGAGTTTAAAAATAGGGGGAGAAGGGAGAGGGTGCCCCCATTATCTTCGCTCCTGAAAATGTCTGATGAAATTCGTTATTATTGTTCAATAAAGACCTGTCTCAATAAACTTTGGTTTGAATTTGAATAAAATCGGCTGAACAGTTCAAAAAGTATGCAAAAAAAAACTGTTTTCAAAGAACAACTTTGAAGGCCTGTATCTCCGTTATTATACGTTTGGGAGGGTATGTTTATCAACAAAAGTCCCCTTATTTTTCAATTTTTCATCTCCCTGTTAGTTTTGTAACACTAATTCCGGGACACCCTGTATAATACTACTAGTACAGTAGGTTCACTTGTACTGTGACTCTAGTTGGCTGGGCAACTTTCTACTTTAGCATTGTAAGCTTGCCGCCTTTTTACCTGATGTGAAACTGACTTCTCTATGTAGAAGTGAAGTTATATTTCTTATCAAACTGATATTAAAATCTTGGAAAACTGACTTTGTCATGGGTGGAAATGCGACTAGAGGGGTGCAGAGCTGTATTACCGTCATTTAGACACCAGAACCAGAAAGTCAGACGCCAGAAAGTCATCTTGACGGCGGACATTCAAGGCCGACAAAAACTCGTTCCGCGAAGGTTCAAAACGGAAGCAAATTGAAAACTGAAGGTACTCACATGAATTTCGGTCCAATACGCAACTTTGAGCGGCTGGATTTTTTTGAAATCTGGTTGAATAAACTTTTTACACGTAAATCCTGTTGCAACAGTAGGCCTGCTGGGATGTTCCTCGTTTTGCCAATAGTTCTTCATGGTTCGGCGTGTCTTTCCGACTGGAAGAGGTGAGAGGATTGATGATTCCATGTGACCCTTTTTTTTGGACGAAGAACTAGTATTTTTTTAGTTTGAATGATAGTGAAGTTGAACCGGCTTCGAGAGGTTAGAAATACTTTTGACACCTGTAAAATGTAAAAACCTGCTTTGATTTATTTGTTCATTGGCAAAAATTGAAAACAGCTCGAAAAATTACTACATTTTACAAAAAAATTTGGAAAAGCATTAGACATCACGTCCCGCAAAAATGTTCCTTCTATCTGCAGCGGAAATGCGTAAAAAATGTGTTCCAAAAGTGGTTCGAACGCCAAATGAAGCCAGAGCAGCCGACCCCTAAGTTTTGGGGATTTTCTATATTTCAGATTTGGAAACTTGGAAATAAAATCTCACAGCCGACTAGAATCACGATACAAGTGAACATACTGTACTAAGGAGAATTCCCCGAACATTTTCGCCTCCAGCATACCGAGTGCTTTTTGCTAGCCCAGGCGCCGGGGAAAACAATAAGGAAATTTTATTGTAGAAAGTTAAAAATGTCTCTTCACTTATATAAAGTGAAGAGACATTTTTAACTTTCTACAATAATTTACAAAGACTTCACATACATTATGGAGAACTTCATCAGAAGAAATAAGGAAATAACTGTTTTCTGGCTGGAAACTAGCTTAAAACAATCTGTGTAGCTCAGGTTTTGACATACTAGTTTCCCCCCTTTCGGAAATGTCGGCGTCATGTCGCCATCATCAGCAAGAAGTGCACCAGCGTGGTTTTTGCCGAATATCTTAATTTTGGGTCATCTGACAGCAAAAGATGTAAGGAGTCATTTTGAAGCCTATGAAATTCCCCACAGTTTGGTTTTTCAATCAATTTTCTGCGACCTATGGTCTTTGAGATAGAGCTTCTGGAAGCGAGAGTCATTGTCGTGAAAGCTCCATGGCCACTTGATTCGAAAAACTAAAATGTCGATGTGACAAAAAAAATTCAAAATGAGATTACTAGAGAATTCTTCATGCTATAGTTGCGGTGATGATCTTAAACTCTTCCTCTTGAACCGTAGATTACGAATATTGAAAAGTAAAAAACGTCACACTGTACATATACAGGGTGTACTACGGGAATCAAATCAGAACAGAGAAATTTGACACATTTCTTCGATTTAGCCTATGCGAAACTCAAAGCACTTATCACGAGTCCAATATCAATATGCATTGCTATGTAAGCTTCACTTGATACACCTAAGAAGTGGTCAGCTCACAGCCTTCCTGTAAAATGTTTTGAAGGCCCTCTGAAATCATCAAAAACTGTAGCAAGAAATGTATGTGACAGTATATTATATACCAAGAAACGAAAGTGCATTTTTGATCCCTTGGGTGAAGTTTGTTGCTCGAGGGCCCTTTGGGTCCAAATCCCCAAATCAAAAATTCACTTTGGTCCCTTGGTATATAATATACTGTTATATACACTCCTTGGTACTGTAAATTTTTAATATTTTGATGATTTCAGAGGGTCTTCAAAACATTTTACAGTGAAGCTGTGAGCTGACCACTTCTTAAGTGTATTAAGTGAAGCTTATAGAGCAAATTCATATTGATATTGGACTCGTGTTAGGTGCTCAGAGTGTCGCATATAGGCTAAATCAAAGAAATATGAAATATTTCTCTGATCTGATTTGATTCCCTCGGTACACCCTGTATATGTACAATGTGACGTTTTTGACTTCTCTATATTCGTAATCAACGGTTCAAGAGAAAGAGTTTAAGACCATCACCGCAACCGTAGCATGAAGGATTCTCGAGAAATCTCATTTTGAAATTTTTTTGTCACATCGACATTTTAGTTTTTCGAGTCAAGTGGCCATGGAGCTTTTACGACAATGCCTCTCGCTTCCAGAAGCTCCACCTCAAAAACCATAGGTCGCAGAAAGGTCATTTAAAAACTATTCCGTAGGGAATTTCATTGGTTTCAAAATGACTTCTCACATCTTTTGCTGTCAGATGGCCCAAAATCAAAATACTCGGCAAAAACCACGCTGGTGCACTTCTTGTTGATGATGGCGACATGACGCCGACATTTCCGAAAGGGGGGAAATTAGTATGTCAAAACCTAAGCCACACAGATCGTTTCAAGCTAGTTTCCAGCCAGGAAACAATTATTTCCTTATTGAGCTGATCTTTGCTCCCTGGCGCCTGGGCTAATGGAAATCAGGACGAGTCGAAGACGAGTCCAGATTTCCTAGTAGCAAAAAACACGAGTAATGCGAGAGAACGAAATTTTTGAGAAATTCTCCATAGTACGAGTAGTATTCGACTAGAAAATCGTATGATTGTGTGAAAAGCTGTAAATTTAATGTCTGACATCTCTTCAATCACACTGAAAATTCAAAAATGACAAAGTTGGCTCGAGGGCGTAACCATGGTTCAACAGTGTGGTAACTACGAAGTAACTAACGACAAATAAATAAACAACAGATGAACTGAAAATCTCAAGCGAAAGCCAGCGTGAAACATACCGTTTCGAACTCGAACTCGAAGTTACTATGAGCCCTGTGCCCTTCGTGAGCTGTATCAGGTGCGTTTTTGTTTATGCTGTATTTAGATTCATGAAAAAATGATTGATATTGTAAATTGTAGAATGATGAGCAGCAGTTCATGAAGATTTGGAGATGAATCCCTCGCCGAAATAGAGAAATCTGTCGTAGAAAATACTCCCATGAATACGCGAAAATCAAAATCATCCGTTTGGACTCGGTTCCAAAAGTTTTGCGTTAAAGGGCGTTACGACTTGGATGGAAATATACCTGTAACCCAGTTGGATGTAATTTTGACCGACTGGCGGCATACAACTTGAAGAAGGGCGACGGCACGGAGGAATGAAAAACACTCCCTTGGGTCTTCAACGGAAGTTCTACCGCGTTGCGGCGTATGAGCTTTGCTGGCGAGGTGGTAAAGCGGCGTCCTGTCTCACCACCTGTTTCCAGAAGGAGAAGGACAATTCTGGAGAATCCACTACATTCCGATATTCTCCAGGACGGCCCAAGGCGGTGACAAGAGGACTAGCGAGAGCAAATGGCTGGAGCATTTCGTTGGAGCATTTCGAGTGGTATTTGACGAATGACGCGAGTAATGTTGGCACTCCAATTTCTCAATCGTAGCCGGCTTATCCACATAGACTTTGGACTCCACGTAACCCCAAAGAAAGAAGTCTAGAGGTGTGATATCACATGATCTAGGTGGCCAATTCACTGGTCCGAAGCTTGAAATCGAGTGTTCACCGAAATGTTCTTGCAATAATGCCATGGTTTCACGGGCTGTATGGCAAGTAGCGCCCTCTTGTTGGAACCAAATGTCGCCGAGATGATGGGCTTCAATTTCAGTCAGCACATAGTTTGATATCATGGCGCGATAGAGTGCCATTCACAGTAACATTTCGACCGCCCTCATTTCTGTAGAAATATGGACCGATGATTCCACCAGCCCATAAACCACACCAAACCGTTGTTTTGTCTGGATGTAATGGCAGCTCTTGAACCTCTTCAGATTGCTCTTCAGCCCAAACACGACAGTTTTGTTTGTTAACGTAGCCATCAAGCCAGAAATGGGCTTCATAGCTGTACAAAAGTTTTGTCGGAAAAAGTGGATTTTCTTCAAGCTTTGTAAGAGTCCAAAGACTGAAACGGTGACGATTTGGAAGATCGGTCGGCTTCAGTTCTTGCACATAATAAGTTGCCAAAGAATACTCAACAACAATACCAAAACAGTTTGACAGCTTGATCAGTCATAAAAAGCCTACTAGAAAAAGTACCTCCAATCACCGTCTACATCACGTTTAAAGTACAATTTTGTCCCTCCTGAAAAAAGTACCCCTTTGTGACATGGGAGCTTGCTGAATTTCTGCAAACGGTGACATAGAAGGTTGCTGTTCTTTGCTATCGTTTTAGAACTGAGTCCAAACGGGTGACTTCGTCTAAATACCTACAGCATAAACAAAAACGCACCTGCTTACAGCTCACCAAGGGCACAGGGCTCATAGCTAATTCACGGTACATCCGATTTTCTAGTCGAATACTACTCGTACTATGAAGAATTTCTCAAAAATTTCCTTCTCTCGCATCACTCGTGAATCGTGCTTGAGGCGGAAATTTTCGGGAAATTCTCCATAGTACTAGTCGAGGTAGTAGTATTATATACGAGAATTTTGTACAAAATAGGGTAGTTCCCGGCCCTCTTCATGTGAGGGAAGCATGCGCCGGTTTTTTGACAGACGGCAGCCGCAGCTCGACAGTTGACGGCGAAATCTTCGGACAAAAACGTCAAACCCATTCAACAAAAGAAAGTTAAATTAGTGGTTCAGCGATAAAGCGGCGAACATGTTGAAGTGCAAGAAACCGAAGGCTCGTGTGGGAGCAACCAAACATTGTGCGTTTGGTGATTGTAATAATGACTCGCGATACGATCCGCAAGTCAAGTTCGTCGCGTTCCGGAAGGGTTGTGTCAGCGTCAGAAAAAAAATCATAAACGCCGATGAAAAACATGTTAAAACATGTGCTTTGTGTGAAACTTGTCATCGCTGGATGCGGAGGTCCAACAGAAACGACGAAAGATTCAAAAACGTAGCAAATATAAATAAAGATACGTATATATGTTGCGAACACTTTGTGGATGGAAATGGGCCCACGCGCATGTATCCTGACCCATTGCCACCGGACACTGTGAAGGAAATCCGGGTATGTTCCGTAAAAGAACATCATTTTAGTAGAGTTGACGGCACACCACAAGGACCTGTGGGTGGGGCTAAACAGAAAAACAAAAATCGTTTTGGACGCGTCCCTGTGTTGAAATAGGGGAAGCAACACCGTCAACTGGAGTGGTGGACCATTACCAGGTCACAGGCGAACCCAAAATCCCACTGCAAATCTAGGTGCACCACTAGATGAACTCAGTTCGCGCAGTTAGGCTCCGCCCACAGGTCCCTCTGGTATTCCGAGTACTCAATAATTATTGAATCGTTCATGTATTTGCAGAATTCTGTCCGGAATGGAACGGGAGTTATCGAGGCAACATGTGAGGCAGCATCACACCATTTTGGTCAATCTCCACAAAGAGGGTTGAGGACTGGAAATGCAGAGAAGCATGAATTGATCGAAACAGAAATTGTCAACATGGAACTGGCAGATGTATATATGGATAATGATCAATATCAGGCCTCGCACTTGGCTGAAGAAACTGGAGTGGAACGTGAGCTGGAACCATCACAAGAAGCTACAGAAATTTGTCATGATTCTTATGTACAAACAGAGGTTGGTAACTCATGACTTTAATGGTTGCGTAGTCATTTAAAAAATGAATGTTGTTTGCAGATCTTTTTGGTTCAAGTCAAAGCGGAAAGGAATGGATTGATCGAAACAGAAATTGTCGACAATGAACCGTCAGATGTGTATATGGATATTGATCAATACCAGGCCTCATGCTTGGCTGAAGAAGCTGCATTGGAGAATGAGCCACAACGTGTACAAACTAGGTTTTGTTATAAAGATTCAGAGCAATTGAAGGTAATAATTCAGGTGGTATTTTTCAACCCGAAAAAAAAAGGGAAAACAACGACAAAAAAGGTGAATATCACGGCAAAATAGCTGTTCACGCGACATACACTGACGTGCAAAATTAACGCAGCACTAAAATTTTGCCATAACTTTGAAGTCGTTTTTTTTTTCAAACCATTCGTCTGATTTGAGAAATTCTTCTTTTGGGTGAAAGGTTGATTCCTCAAGAATAACACTGTGTAAGAAATAATTGAATAAAGTCAATAATGGCTTTATACCGGGTGTGAAATTTATGTTGTGTTTTTTTCCCATATTTTTGGAGCCTTCCATGGAGAGTACCAGCGACAGTAAAAGATCACGGTTCATGGCCAACGGTACCCTGGTTTTTCTTAACATTCCTGTTTTTGTTTCATTCCATTATGTCAATTTTTAAGAAAGATACAATTTTTTTCTTCCCACATCATGCTTTTTCTCATTTTGAGGGTTAGTCACTATTCAAGAGGAGAAATAGGAATGTGTCCATTGCTCTTATAATTCTTGTCACAAAGTTGCACCGGATGGAGTCTACTTACAAAAATCTTCATCCCCTCAATTTTAGGCTATGTACCGGGTGTGGCATCATTAGTGTGGATGCACAGCTACCCACTATGAAATACGCCAGACGAGTAATTTCTTTAAATTCAGAAATACCTCTTTATATCCCCTAAAACATGAATATTTGTGTAAAACAAAAAAATATCAATAAAGAATAACGGTAGGTACAGTTTGCCATTCTATACTTTTGCCGGTACTCTCTACAGAGGGCTTCTAAGATATCGAAAAGATCGACACTAATAATGCCACACCCGATACATAGCCTAAAAATGAAGGGATGAAGATTTTTGTAAGCGGGCACCATCCGGTGCAACTTTGTGACTAGAATTACAAGAACAATGAACACATTCCTCCTCTTGAATAGTGACTAGCCCTCAAAAAGAGAAAAAGCATGATGTGGAAAGGAAAAAACTGTAACTTCCTTAAAAATTGACATAATGAAATGAAACAAAAACAGGAATGTTAAGAAAAGACCAGGGTACAGTTGGCCATGAATCGTGATCTTTTACTGTCGCTGGTACTCTCCATGCGAGGCTCCAAAAATATGGGAAAAAACACAACACCAATGTCACACCCGGTATATACCCATTACTGACTTTTTTCGATTATTTTCCTGCTTATAGCTCTAGTGTAAGTTCCTTGTGCCTTCATCTGATATACGGAGCCCTATCGCACTTTCTTGTGTCCGCGAATGTAGTTTTGAGCCCTGGTTAGCCTCTTCATGTTTTGGCCTAATTGGACCCCCTTATCCCTTCAACGTGTGTTGGATCTCTGGAGCTCTGCTGAACTTCTTCACATTTTTGCGTAGCTTTCGGAGCATTGGTGAACACCTCATGCCTCCATGTGATATTAGGAAACCTAGAGGGCTCCTTGTACTCTCAAATGTAGTATGGAGCCCCAGTTAACCCACTTATGTTTTTATTGGCTTTCAGAGTAACAGTAAGCCCCCCTTTTGCCTTCATTTCTTATATGTATGAAGTTCCATTGACCCCCTTGCATCTTGAATATCGTTTGAAACCCTGCTGAGCCCCCTTGCAGTTTTGGGTGATTTTTGAAGTTCTATCGCACCTTCTTGTATTTGCTTATGATTTGAGGAACCCTTCATTGAGCCCCCTTCCTTGTCTCTTCATGCATTTAAGCCCCCTTACGTTCCGAAGCCTTAAGGGTGGTTCTTTCTTGTAGTTCATCTTGCGACCTCGCTTGCGACCAATTGACTGCGGAACGCATTGGCCTAGCACTCTTCAAAGGGCAAAGGTGCGTTAGGGCTCCAAGGTAAAAAGATAAAACTGACGTAGGAGAACTTTGAAAGGGGTCTCTGCAGTTGCAAACAAGAAAGTCAGTCAAACTGATAGAATCCACAAGAGACGGGAAGACTGGGGCTCCTAAGCAGCAAGATAAGTGACTCGGGAAGATTTCAAGGGGGCTTCTGTAGTTCCAGACAAATTAACTAAAGTGGTCAACAAAATAAGTGTCATGGTCGATATTTTCATCGGTTTTCAAAACCAGACAGCTTTGGACTCCTTCGATCGGTTCTAGATCTGTTTGAACTGATCAATAGCACCATTCTTTAGCTATCGGATACAAGTACTGTAGAATCGAAGGAAAGTCAAACGAAGTTTATACAGGGTGTCAAGTGAAACCGTGCAAAACTATCGAAGATTTGTTTGTGCCCCATTTTGGCAATACATTTTTTTGGTCGATACCAGCACCTAGAATATGAACATTGATGTCTTCCCTCGAAACGGTTTTTGATTTGCACCCTTATTATGATTTTGGACAAAGTTGTGCCATTTTTTCCTTCAATGTATACTTATCGCAAAACTGTTATCAAATTTGAAGTTGAAATTAGAACTATTCCTTGTCAACATTTTCTTCTCTCATTCCTAGAAAAGCTACCCCCGCGGACAATGCCTAACCATCGTGGGCCGCAATGTTGGGGCTGGTACCAGAATCGGTACCTATGATACTGGAATAGCGTAACGTCATGTAAGAGATGCTCTTGTTTCAAGGTCAAGGGATTATTTTCAGGGGCTGTTTCCATAAATTGGAGAATTGATATCTCCAAAAGCAAAAAAGATTTCTAGAAATTGCCGGAAATATGCAGTTTGAGATAACCGAAACGATCCAGACCATTTCGAGGGTTTTCTGTTAGTAATATCTTCCAGTCAGGTATTTGGAGAAACATTGTTTGAAATTGTTGAACTTATTTCCGTTAAAATTGAAAAAGTCGCCAAAGAGCTTGTTTCTTTCCTTCCAGAGTAATGATAAAGTCTCTTTTAGCTAAATTTCATTACCGAAATCACATTCAGGAGAACATAATCTTGAGAAATGATATCAAACACTGCTACAAAAGCACTTCCATTCCTTGCTAAATGGTTGCTGTTTAGCACATCCCCGACCTATGTTAGATAACAGCCTGTATGTTCTTGAAAAATATGCGTCAGTGTATGCAATGGAACATGAAGCAAGAACTTCTTCTCAGATTCTTTTTGTTCTCCAGATATCGATACATCAGTTTATGTAAACAACCCTCAAGAACAATCCTTTGACCTTGAAACAAAAATTATTTCTCACATGAAATGGTATCATACTGGTTTATTGTGATACCAGCCCCAATATTCCGGCCCACATGGGTTGGACACTGCCCGCGGGGGTAATCTTTTCCAGGGGTGGGTGAGAAAAACATCTACAGGGGATGGTTTTTCAAGTGAAACTATCGATTGTTCAAAATTTGCTTCGATAATTAGACCAGTTTGAGAGGATATTCGCAATAAGGTGGACATTGAAAAAAAAATTGCCCAACTTTGTCCAAAATCATAATACGGGCGCAAATCAAAAACTGTTTTGGGGGAAGACGTCAATGTTCACATTCTAGGTGCTGGTATCGACTAAAAAATTGTTTTGCCAAAATGGGGCATAAACAAATCTTCAATAGTTTTGCACGGTTTTACTTGACACCCTGTATAAACTTCATTTGACTTTTCTTCAATTCTACAGTACTTGTATCCGATAGCTAAGGAATGGTGCTATTGATCAGTGCAAACAGATCCAAAAATCGACCAAAGGAATCCAAAGCTGTCTGGTTTTGAGAACCGATGAAAATATCGACTATGACACTTATTTTGTTGACCACTATAGTTGGAATTGATTATGAAGAGTGCAGAGAGCACTAGGGCCTCTTTCAGACCGGCTTATCGGCTATATCAGATTGTCAATTAAACTGTAGAAGATTGACTGGAGGCATTAGTTTTCCAGGTACACGATTTGATGCTTCATAGGAGTTCCAGGGAGGGTATTGAGTCCCTGAAGTGACAGATCAAAGAGCCTTCGCAGTTGCAAGCAATCAAATCAAAATTGCCGCTTCAAGACTCAAAAATGGAAAAAGACACAAGGACCTTCAAACTGTTTTGCATTTAGATTGCCAGTAAACTTTCGAAATACTTCAAGGAAGCACTGGGGCTACCAAGTGACACGACTAGGTTAAGAATTAAAAACGTCAAGGGTGATTTTCAGGGTGACTTTTCTGGAGGATTCAGCCGTTACTTCCACTCTTTTTGTCGTTTTTGTTCTGGCGTGACGTGTCTTTATTTTGTCGTGCAGTAGACATTACCCCCAATAATTCCACTTTTGATATTTTTCATGTACTTCATAGAGACTGAAATTTGTTTCAGGAAAAGAACAAAGAACTCAAAAGAGAAATATCCAACCTGAAGAAGAAAATCGCTCAACTGAACACCGTGATCGCCAAAATGAAATTGTCTTCCCCTAATTCCCCTTGAGAAGATACAGGGTGTTGAAGTTGACTTTTTTTAAATCAGTTTTTTACCGTAACTTTTGAACCGTTGGACCGATTTCAAGGGAAGTCATTTGAGTACTCAAACAAGATTTATACTTGATAAATTACCGCTTCTGGTGATCACTACAAAGTTATTCTTCGAGTTATTTCTCTAAACAATAATAAAGTTTAGTCCAAAAGTCCAAGCGATCAAGTACCTACCTATACTTCCACCCACGCATTTTATCTCTAATACTACGTATACTTATACGTAAACAAGGGATTCTCTGAAAACACACGACGCAAACTAGCTATTATTATTGATAGATTGCCAAACGTATCTGCAAAATATTTCCGAAACCACGTCAGGTGCTGATAAGCCAGAGACAGATAAATTCCAAAGGCTTGTCCTCAGGTTATCAGTCACCCACCTGCAATCGACACAGCAGCTTCAAAGTTCCAGGCACGGTGTAAAGAAGCGACTAGAAATCTTGCAAAAACAACCAAAGTACCTGCTCATCAGCACGACGCCAAGAAGAACTGTGTACGAGAAAAAACTAGAGCAAGAGCTCAAGGAACAACTCGAGGAAGGATTCAAGGAAGAACTCGAGGAAGAACCAAAAAAGAGACAAGCAAAGGAAGAAGGAAATACTGAATTACCTACCTAGACAAAATGGGTTCCGGTAAAGGCGCTGGTAAAGGAGCTGGACAAGGAGCAGGGCAAGGTGCAGGTCAAGGTGCGGGTCAAGGCGCCGGCAAGCACCATCACCATGGAGGACACCACCACCACCACCACGGAGGTCATTTCGGAGGTCATCACCATCACCACGATCATCATTTTGGAAGCCACCATCATTTCGGGAGTCACCACGACATGCACCATCACCACCATGGACACCACCATCACCACGATGAACCAGAGTGCTTCATCTGCACGATTCTTTGAACGGGCAGCAATTTTTCGATTGTTCCGCGATAAGCAGATCTGAGCAAAACCTTGTTTAGTTTGTAAAAGGAGAAGGATGGGGAGAGAAAGGTACCTGCTCACTCGCAGAAATTGTGTGTTTCTAACAAAAGGTACTCGAGATTCCCCGAATTTATTTATTTTAATTGTTATTTGTTCTACCTGTAAGTGTTGAAAAAATATATTGAGTTTTATGTTATTTGTGATGTTTATCTTATCTCCATTGGTCCTGGCTGTTTGGCATTTATTGACAAAAACGATATACCAGATAATGCGAAGCTGTCTCATTATGTAAGTGCACTAAAAATCTCTACGTCTACGTATATATCCTCCGTCTACAAAGCGTCCGTTCAGTGTCCATTTATCACCATCAAGTCATCATGAAATTACGGGGTCTTATCCATTTCCCCTAATAGCAAAAATTTGAATTTTGGAAAGTTTATACCAGCTGTATAGGAATGCGTAATCACAGTTCGTGGAATTACGCTCATCACTGATATAGTGATGTAAGAGTAGTAAAGAAGATATGCAGTGTGTCCCCCATGCAATACCATAATCTAATTGGAATTGGCTGATGAATAAAAGTTGGTGATTGATTTTATATAGGTACGGTAACGATGGCAGGTGTGGTGAATTGAACCTTGGGCGCCCTCTCTTGTAGCGAAAATTGACTAGGGCCAAGTACTGATCGATCTTCAAGCTAGTTCGATCAAAATCATTAATTTTCCGACACAATAATGCTTCTGGAATAAAACAAAACTGAATACTAGCCTCTCAATATGTGTCGGACATTCGTTAGATATTCACTCGGATATTTAGGTGATGAATATTTCCGAAAATATTCCTTTGACTTCAATTAGATTTTTTTAATAAATATTTCATTAGTTATGGATAAGGTATGAGTTAGATGTTTATATTGATTTATTTATTGAAAAGCGATTTGGCAAGTAAACTTGACTGATAAGGCCAAAAAAATTTATTCAAATGTCTACTAAATTCAACCGACTAGATATTGATTAGATATTCATTGGATATTTATCACAATTACAGGTATTATAAGTACTTATTGGATAATTAATCACTGGAAAGCTTATTTCATACAATAATTAGACAATGGTACAACAGCTGCCTTCCTGTTTGTTTTTTGGCTTTTTCTCATCAGGATGGTACTGCGCGGAGTAAACTGGTAGGGTAGCAATGGGAGAATTGTGATTGTGGTGTTTATGGTGGTGATGGTGATGTACCGCGTGGTGATGGTGTCCACCACTGAAGTGTCCCCCACCACCGTGATGGGCTCCTGCACCTTGGCCAAAACCCATTTCTCTTTTCAATATGTTGTTTATTCTTCTTAGTTTTCTTCTTCGTCGCTATTCCTCCTTTCTGTTATTTTTCTCTTTTTGTTCTTCTCTATCCCTTTTCCTTGTCGGTTTTCTTCGTTTTCTTTTTCTTTTTCTTGAGCTCCTTCCTTCACGTTCCTTCACCTTCCTTCACCTTCCATCGATCTATTCTATTCTTCGTTTTCGTCACTCTTGTAGTCTCCTTACAAATCCAAATTCAATATCGCCTACAATGCTCGTCTGCTATGCCTCTGTAGCTGTAGTTCTATCTTAGAATAAAACCAGAATGGATGAAGAGGAGTTAATAGGCACCAGAAAAACGAGCAAAAAAGCTTTTGTAATGACGCAAACAACGTTCAATGGTGATTGGTAGATGAGCTATGTACGTGGGACCTATGTGTGGAAAAAATACGCAGTACGTCTATCTTTATTGTTTTTGGCACATGCGGGTGGAAAAGCTGTTATCTACACTCGTGAAGATGACAACAATGTTCATAGAACTGCATGAGATATTATTATCTATCATTGGATAGATTAGGTTCCTACCTCATCGGTAGGTTCAGATTAGATTATACTTGAATAAGGTATACTTCCAAGTGGATTCTGAAAGAGTCTTCCTCGGCAAGTGCTTGAGCCGAGGTTAAAGCCTACCGCACGTAATTCGCGACAAAAATGGACATAAGAAATCAACTAAATGTATGTTTTGTAAAATTTCTACAGGGTGATTCGTAAAATGGTGTAAAATTGCAACGATTTCATCGTATCCCCATTTGCCGGTCAATTTACATTCCAAGACAAACTGGAAGACAAAAATCACGAAGTGTGATGTCTGGTCTCGAAACAGTCTTGGAATTCAAGAGACTGGAAGTCCAACACTGAAGAAATACATTTTTATGTTGAATGCTACAGATTTGCGAAACAAAAGCAAAGCACAAGCACAAAAAGTATAACATCCAGGGGTTTACTTTCCTCGGAAACTGAAATTCTACATCGGTACCATGTTCAGGGGCTTAAACTTGCAAAAATACATGTTCTACATCTGAAATTGTGACAAAATTCTGACAAAATTCAACCTACAAAAAACAAGCAGTGACAACCACTTCAAGGAGTGCCCCCGCTTGGCCCCACACCAAATATTCGGGTTGCGTTGAGAGTAAAAGTGTCCTGGACATATGTAGGAACCGAGGTAGGAGCAACCTCATTCGATGTCAACATCCATCGATCAGAAGTGACTTGATATCGCGTGTCAACAAGGCAAATCTTGAGGGGTTTCTGATGCGACTGAAAAATTTGTTGACGAGAATCGATTTCATTTTATTTTTCTTGTCAAGTAGAAAGTGCTTCACAGAGAAAATGTTCGGGCAATGCTATTGAATTTTCAAAATCTCCAACAAGTTTTGATTTTGATTTTTGAAAATTTGAAAACTAGATTGCAACGCAAATACGTCTTTCTTCAAGGAAGTTGCATGCCAAATTGGGACTTTTCACCAATACCAAATATGATTGCCCGTAGACATGAAAAAGTAATTAAACTGCGCAACAAATATGTTGTCGCGGAGGAAAAATTGGTCCGACTTTGGACCACGATAACTTTTGAATTACACAAACCATTTCGATTCTGTCTTGACGGTTAGCGAGCTCAGTCATTCCATTATTCACCTTTAGGAGTTGGAGATCAGGAAGCCCAATGTAAAATATGTACAGGGTGAAATGTAAAACAGTCCAGAATTTCAGCAAATTCAACAGACTCCCATTTTCATTTTTTTTTCCAAATGCAAATGCAAGGATCATGAAGCGTGATGTTTTGCCTTGCGCCCAGTTTCAAAATTTTTCAAGTCGGAGGTCTGGTTCTGATTTAATCGAAATGTGCCAACGGGCGTGTTTTGAACCCATTTAACCTACAAGCTGCGCCGTGTATTCTGGGGAAATGTGACGAAAATGGTCACAGTCATACAAACAGTTGGTCCTATGAAAAATGTCGCTTGTTATTTTGGAAGCTGAATAAATTCGCAACATTTTGGTTCTTATGGAATTTTTCTGTCTTCAACCGTTCTCTAGTTAGTATCTAGTTATTCGCTTCTGAAGATCTCCTATTTGCTGAAAATGCAATTTTCGGACAAATTTTCCGTCAAACTATCAACACTTGAATTGACTCAAGACGTACGTAGATACCTATACAGTGCACCATGAACAATGAATTGACTGTCAAACGGGAAATCTTTCTTTGAATTCAAACAACAAGATCCACACCTGATCAAGCTGTTGATGGAAGAACTGGTGGAAAATAACAGCAATGCCATCCAAGTAGAGGACGATACAGACGTCAAAATTGTATCTACAGCCATCGAAGAATCAGTTTTATCTTCAGTAGCTGTGATAGGCGAAGATGTGGACTTGGTAGTCCTTTTGTCGGCTGAAGCTTCTCCCGAGCATGAAATATTTCTCGTGAAACCTGGCATTGGAAAAGTCTGCACAGCGACTTGATCTTCACAGGAGTCACAAGAGCAGCTTGGGCTGGAACATATTTTATTCGTACATGCTTTCACAGGTTGTGATGCCACCTCCGCAGCCTTTAGGAAGAGCAAAGTCAAGTTTGCTAAATTGTACAAAAGGCATAGAACACTGAAAGAAGCAGCTGAGGTATTTAACCAGCCCTTCATCGCCACCAAGCGACATTGAAATGGCTGGGAATAATTGCATCCTCCAGTGGTATGGTGGTCCAATTAAGCGATCATCCTTGGATGAGTTCAGGTACCAATCCTTCATGAAAGCGATTGCACCCATCAAACCTGACATGTCAACCCTTCCACCAACTAATGGGCCACGTGATACCACCCCTATAGAGTATCCTACCCTCAATCCTATCAGATCCAGCAGTGGATGAGAAGGGTACTGCCGTCGGATGTGTGGGGTGAAGAAATACGTAGTTGGGAGGAGAAAAATCGGAAGCTCGTGCACAAACTTTCAGACAGAAATGCTGCCTCTGAGGAAATAGGTACTACAAACTATATTTCGTCTGTGCCAGAAAGACTGTGTCACAGGAAGATATCTTTGAATTGCACTACAGCATGCCTTGGAGTGAGTTCAATGAACCAATTTCCTCTCCCTACAGCCTACAAGGAGAAATTAAATCCCCACTTTAGAGCCTACTTTGTAGTTCTTCTTTAAAAACATTTGATTTCCAAATATATTTAGTGTGAACCATGATATGTTTGTAATGGTACGCCCCCCCCCCCCTCCCCCAGTGACATTTTCATGTGTTTGGCCTCTGGTCGTCGGAATTCTACGTTGTGCCCGTTTTTGTTCGCATCTTAACCCTTTGATCCGCTTTTGTTCATGAGGTGAACGACCCGAGGGGGAAGAAGGTGGACTTCAATGAAACACGCTCATTGCACAGAAAATTACATTTACTCACAACAAATAAAGTGCAAAATTAGTCTTTTATGGTTCTTTTCTCAAAACACCTAACACGTGACTGACAGAATGGACAAAATGTACAAAATAAACAAAAAGGGCGAAAACAATAAAACAATTGAAAACAGCACAACTAAATATGTCAAACTGTCAAGTCAAAGAAAATGGAGAGTGACGGATTCGGAAAAAGAGCACTCATGTGGAAGAACCCAGTCGAAGAAACCAATGAGTTAGGCTCAAAGAAAAAGGTTCTCAAACATGTTGTGACAAAATGTAAAACTCACTGAGACTTTGCTCTTCCTACCGCAACGCAGCAAATAACGCAAAGTAACGCAACACAGCGCAAAGTAACGCAAAGCAACGCAAAGCAACGCAAAGCAACGCAAAGCAACGCAAAGCAACGCAACACAACGCAAAGTAACGCAAAGCAACGCAAAGCAACGCAAAACAACGCAAAGTAACGCATAATAACGCAAAACAAAAGGTCGCCACACTCACACAAACACACAAAAAAAAACAACAACTGAAGACACGTTAGTAGACAGGGCATAATATAAACAAAACACTACAATACAACTACAAAATACAATACAACAACTACACAATGGGGGAAATCCTGTTGCGAACCTGTACTCGAGGACACTGTAAGAGAACCTATCCCACAAAAGCTGACATTTGCCTCGTTACGCGAGTCGCAAGCGACTAAGTTGTAACCAATCGTCCGTATCTACCATGGCTGTCCCTGTCCCTCACCCTGGCAGGTAGCATCAAATCATCTCATCACAAACAAAGCAAAATAAATAAACATGACTCCCCAACAAAAAGTACCGTACAACCTGCTTGGACGGTAAAAGCCCTCTGACACATAGACAAAAGTAAACATTGTAAAAGTCAATTTTAGGTCGGGTAGAAGTGGTTGATAGTACAGGAACGACTTCCACGGTATTCAAGAAAATATTAGTAAAATAGGTACATCAAGGCCCGATCATACTCGCAAGCGCCATTTGCAAAATCTCAGGAGGTAATTCTAAGTGAACAAACAAAAAGGATAAATATTTGAGAACCGGAACAGACGGAGGGCTCTGAATCTTGTCACAAAGATTATGACAGATCAAAGATACAGCACTGACATTAAAAAGGAGTTGACCACAAAACTGTACATAAAAATGACAACATAAAAATATCACAGATAATGACGTTCAGCTAAAATTTGACACAAAATTACAGTCAAGTGCACACATGAAAAAACAAATTACATACAAAAATTACTGATCTGACCATAGAATTATGACATAAAATTGAAGCAGACAAATTCAATGTAATAAACACCTCACGCTGAATTAGTCCAGACAAAAGCGGCATGCGTGTCTTTAAAATGATCTGAGCGCATGTTTCCATAAAAAGGACGTACATCTAATTTAATTCGGCAGTGAAAAATCAATTGAAACCAAGTAGTGTTCAAAAAGAAAACGACAAGCGAATACACAATTAATTGAAAATACTACAAAAATTAATATTTACCTACAAAAGCACGCAAAAGGAACAACACTTCAACGCGACACATGTCTTCAAGAGGCCGTGCGCGTCTCCCCCAGCATCCGTTCCTCGATTTCTTCCTAGGCTCTGCAGACGAACAGCCACCCTCATTTAAAGTAATAAAATCTTGTCGCTCGACCCATTTACAGTCTTAGGACGGGCGACACTATGGTCGAAAGTCCCAAATGTGACCGCATCAAAACTGCCCGACCATGGGTTAACACAAGTTCGCATTTCTGTGCCTGTTCCGTTAAAAGGGGAATTTTTAAAACTTTGCGTGGCTTATAACAATTATACATTTTAATATGGTAAAATAAGGTGAAATCCCACATGTTGTGGGAGAGTGTAGTCTCCCACATGAGACTACCTGTTCCCGTTGTCACCCATTATCACACAAAAAATGCCACATGTTGCAGCAAAAAAACAGATGAAATAGCAAAATGAATATAGTTTTTGTTTTCAGGTGTTTGGGGGCGCGTCAAGCTCTAGCCTATTAGCGCCCTTTTTTCGGTGACTTCCTCTGTTTCACCCATTTTCCTTTGACGTGACCGCTCGGTTAGTACACGCCAAAGTAGGTACTGAAGAGCGCATAGAGAAAAGCCACCTGATCCGGCGGGATTTGAACTCCTGACCGGGATCAAGCGGCGGGTTTGAAGCCGGAGACGCAGGGGCGGACTTGGCTTTCGTGGCGCCCTAGGCATGACTGAATTGGCCGCCCCCTCCCTCTTAGAGAGGTGTGTTCCAGAGAACTAGTTTGTGTTTATATTCTTCGAGCACCAACTGCTGTTAATGATAATAAGTGGTTTTTCATCAATAGTTGACACCGAGGTTGACACAAATTAAACAAAATTTAACAGAAAAAATTATGCGAACGCAATTTTTGTGGAATAAAAATAAAACCGTGAATTTTTTTTTCCAAGAAGACGATGTCGATGTCGCCCCTTTGGATCTGCCGCCCTAGGCACGTGCCTACTTTGCCTATCGCCAAATCCAACCCTGCGGAGACAGGGCCCACCGAGCTACCGCCGGGATATGAATGTAGTTATGAAGGCAATTCAATCTTCTCCACTTCATTTGGCTGCAGTTTATTTTACGATGAAGATTGAAGGTGTTGTGAGCATGGTTTGAGGAAAAATGTGACCGGAAACAGCATTTTCCGAAAATAGGCGATTTTCAGAAGAGAATAACTAGAGAACGGTGAAAGACAGAAAAATTTTGTTGGAACCAAAATGTTGGAAATTTACCGAGCTTCCAAAATAACGAGTGACGTTTTTCAAAGGACCAACTGTTTCCGAGTTATGAGCGAAAAACAAACAAAAGTCAAGAGAACTGTGCTTTCCGGAGCCCCCCTACGTCCGGCGCACCACCCAGAGTCGGGGACTTTTAGTATGTTTACCTCACAACTACCCCAAACTCATCCCTGAAGTCAAAAATTCTGCCCCCTCCATGCACTCTATAATCATCCATTGACTGGACTCTGAGTTCACCCTACATCACTCGCTAGAAACTCAAGGTGCGCCGCGTACATGACAACTTGACGCGGGACAACTTGACGCCGGACAACTTGACGCCAGGAATTTTAGAGTAGCCGATAGCCGACTTAGCGTCGGAACAACTTAACACAAGTAGGACCTATAGGACCCCGAGCATTACATGAAGGCTAAAAGGTGCTTATCGCTAAAGTTACGAAAGCAAGGGGGAAACTCAAGGGGGCCCGATAGACTCTTCAATACCAAACAAAGGCACAAGAGTGCTTACTAAATGTTAATGAGAAAAATGGAAGAAAGCTCAGCAGCGGTTCCAACACCATTCATTATTGGAGACGCAATGGGGTCCAGTGGGGCTATGAACAACACATGAAAGCAAAAGGGAGCTTTTTCGGCATATGAGGACACAAGCGGACCAAGTAGAGCTTTGAATATCAGACGAAAATACAAGTGTGCTTTCGACTGCTTGAAAGCTCACTAAGACACGGAAAATTGCAAGGGGGCTCATCAGGACTTCAAAAGACATTGAAGGCACAAAGAGGCTCAATACTGCTTTGGATTACACAAGAAGGCAAAAGGGGCTCACGGGAATTCTTAACACGTAAAAAAAACATAGGGAGACGCACCAGGGCTCCAAACGGTACTTGAGGTAGATGACACCCGGGGGCAGCAAATGATACACGAAGGCACAAAGATGTTTACTAAAGCTTCGAAAGCGACGGAAAAATGTAAGGGGACTCAGCAGGGCTTCAATCGACATTGAAGAAACAAGGGGGCCAGTAGGGCTTTAAGAATCAAAGAAGGCACAAGGAGGCTTACTAAAATTCTGGAGGGACGAAAAATCATGAGGGGCTTAAAACAAGAGTGTCCAATTGGGCTCTGGATAAGGGTGCTTACAACGCCATATGGAGACATAAAGGGTAGATACTACGATTCTGAAAGCAATATGAACACTCAAGAGGACTTATCGGGGCTCAAAACGACATATAAATCCACAAAAGGATCCACTGGAATTTCGAGTTAACACAGCAAGACAAAATGGGAGCTGCTTGAGCTCCAAAACATAGTCAGACATAAATGGGCTCCTCAGAACTCCGAACCCTTCAAGTAAACACAAGAGGGTTTATCGAGGCTCCGATTGACAAAGAAGAACTCGAGAACTACAAAATCTGAGAAGATAGATTGTGGCTCGATAGAGTTCCAAAAGCAACATGAAAACAAAATAAGGGGGCTAGTCAAGGCTTGAAGCGACACATCAAATTGTCCACGCGTCAGGTTGTCCTGGCGTCAAGTTGTCCCGCGTCAGGATGGCCGGCGTCAAGCTGTCCTGCTCCGACCAACTTGACGCCGGGACAACTTGACGCCGGACGATTTGCGCCAGGAATTTTGTAAGAACAGAGTAAGGAAACATTCGGAGAAAATGACAAAACGGGACTCATCGCTGGTCGAAACGACACATAAAGACACAAGGAGGTTCACTGGGGCTCCAAATTACTCAGCAGAACACAAATGAGGGCCTCTAGATCTCCAAAACACAAGAAGACATGAGCGGGCTCGCTTAGACTTCCGAAAACCTTGAGAAAACATCAAAGGATTCATTGGGGGCTCGAAACTATACAAAAGGACACAATGGGGGCCAGTAAGGTTCCAAAGTAAGAAAGATACAAAGGGGCTCGATAGTGTTCCGAAACTGCCAAGAAAATACAAAGGGGTCATCGGGGCACAATACGGTAGGTACCTAAAGACAGAAGGGGGGCTCCGATTGACACAGCAAGACATAATGGGTCGCTAGAACTCCAAAACATGAGAAAAGTGAGCATGAGGGGGCTCGCGTTTTCCGAAAACCACAGAAAACATGAGGGGGCTCATCGTCAAAATGACACATAAAGACACAAAAAGGCCTATTAAAGCTCCGATTGACAAAGCAAGGCATAATGGAGGCGCCCTCCCATATAGGACTAGTACCATAATAGGATACAAGGGGGTTCATCAGGGCCTCACACAACACCACATGAAGGCACGAGGGAGATTATTAGGTTTCAAAACGACAAATACAGACAAAGGGGGTCCGTTGCGTTTCTGACAAACGTAGCAAGACACAACAAGAGCCGCTAGGATTTCACGACATGAGAAGACAAAATGGAGCTGATTGCGGGGCTGGAAGCGTCACCATAGACACATGGCCCAGATTGACCCAGCAAGAACGAATGGGGGCCGGCAGGGTTCCAAAGCACAATAAGATACAAGGGGGCTCGATAGAATTTGGAGCTTCATATGGAAACACAAGAAGGTCATCGAGGGGCTTATCAGGGTTCTTAAAAGTGCTATGGAAAAACAAAGTGGCTCCAGTAAAGTTCCGAAAACAACACTAAGACACACGTAGGGGGCTCATCAGGGCTTGAAATGACACATAAAGTCGCATGGGGGCTGTGACTTCGAGTTATACAAACTGAGGTCCTTGGGACTCAAAAACATAAGACACAAGAAGTAGGCATCAGGGGCTTGCTAGTTCCAAAAACCCACAGTAAAACACAAAGGGGCCAGTTGGGGGACGAGAAGACACAAACTGGCCAACGAGAGTCCCAAAATTATAATAACTCCTAGCGTCAAGTTGTTCTGGCGTCAAGTTGTCCCACGTCAAGTTGGCTGGCGTCAAGTCGGCGGCGTCAAGCTGTCCTGCTTCGAGGTGCGCCAGATCCTGTAAAGGGGTGAATAGAAGGTGGAAAATCGAAAATAATCACTTTCACATACTCAAATGCGGTTTTGACCAATTTTCAAGACGCGAGGGTCAACACTCTTTTGTCAAAAAATACCTGAGTTCACCCTCCATCACTTGTTGAAAACTCAAGGTGCGACAAGTCCTGTAAGGGTGTGAACAGAGGGTGGAAAATCGAAAATAATTACTTTCATATACTCCAATGCGGTTTTGACCAATTTTCAAGACGCGAGGGTCAACATTATTCCGCCAAAAAATACCTGAGCTCACCCTACATCACTTGTTGAAAACTCAAGGTGCGACAAATCCTGTAAGGGTGTGAACAGAGGGTTGAAAAATCGAAAATAATTACTTTCATATACTCAAATGCGGTTTTGACCAATTTTCAAGACGCGAGGGTCAACACTCTTTCGCCAAAAAATACCTGAGTTCACTGTCCATCACTCGATAGAAACTCGAGGTGCGGCAAATCCTGTAAGGGGGTGAACAGAGTGTGGAACATCGAAAATAATTACTTTCACATACTCAAATGCGGTTTTGAACGATTTTTAAGATGCAAGGGTCAACGCCCCTCTCGCCAAAAAATACCTGAGTTCACCCTACATCACTTGTTGAAAACTCAAGGTGCGGCAAATCCTGTAAAAGTGTGAACAGAGGGTGAAAAATCGAAAATAATTACTCTCACATACTCAAATGTGGTTTTGACCGATTTCCAAGACGCAAGGGTCAACGCCGAGGTCAACGCCTTTCCGCCAAAAAATACCTGAGTTTACCCTTCATCACTCGTTAAAAACTCAAGGTGCGGCAAATTCTGTAAGGGTGTGAACAGAGGGTGGAAAATCGAAAATAAATACTTTCACATATTCAAATGCGATTTTGACCAATTTTTAAGATGCAAGGGTCATCGCCCTTCCGCCAAAAAATACCTGAGTTCACCCTTCATCACTCGTTGGAAACTCAAGGTGTGACAAATCCTGTAAGGGTGCGAACAGAGGGTGAAAAATAAAAAATAATTACTTTTACATACTCAAATGTGGTTTTGACCGATTTCCAAGACGCAAGGGTCAACGCTCTTACGCCAAAAAATATCTGAGTTCACCCTTCATCACTCGTTGAAAACTCAAGGTGCGGCAAATCCTGTAAGGGTGTGAACAGAGGGTGGAAAATCAAAAATAACTACTTTCACATACTCAAATGCGGTTTTGACCGATTTTTAAGATGCAAGGGTCAACGCCCTTTTGCCAAAAAATACCTGAGTTCACCTTACATCACTTGTTCAAAACTCAAGGAGCGGCAAATCCTGTAAGGGTGTGAACAGAGGGTGGAAAATCGGAAATAATTACTTTCACATACTCAAATGCGGTTTTGACCGATTTCTAAGATGCAAGGGTCAACGCCCTTCCGCCAAAAAATACCTGAGTTCATCCTACATCATTCGTTAAAAACTCAAAGTGCGGCAAATTCTGTAAGGGTGTGAACAGAGGGTGGAAAATCGGAAATAATTACTTTCACATACTCAAATGCGGTTTTGACCGATTTCTAAGATGCAAGGGTCAACGCCCTTCCGCCAAAAAATACCTGAGTTCACCCTACATCATTCGTTAAAAACTCAAAGTGCGGCAAATTCTGTAAGGGTGTGAACAGAGGGTGGAAAATCGAAAATAATTACTTGCACATACTCAAATGCGGTTTTCACCAATTTCCAAGACGCAAGGGTCCATGATTTCCAGAGGCAAAATCAAGATTCCCCCCTCTGTTCACCCCCTTACAAGATTTGCCGCACCTTGAGTTTTCAACGAGTGATGAAGGGTGAAGCAACCTTATGATGGCCAATAAATTGTTTGGTTGAGTTTGAAGTAACGTATTTTTCGGCAAAAGGGCGTCGTTGACCCTTGCGTCTTGGAAATCGGTCAAAATCGCATTTGAGTGTAACTATTTTCGATTCTCCACCCTCTGTTCACCCCTTTACAGGATTTGCCGCACCTTGAGTTGTTAACGGGTGATGAAGGGTGAAGTTACGTATCTTTTGGCGAAAGGGCGTTGGACCTTGCGTCTTGGAAATTGATCAGAAGCACATATCATATCAGCAAACGATTAATTGTTTGACTTTCCACCCTCTGTTTGTCCATGTCGTCTTTGAACTTGGTTTGACAAGGACAGTACAGAAACCGGGCCATGTCAAAAAACCATTCCCTCCCCTCTTCCTCCTCTTCTCTTTTATCACGATAAGTTACACTACAGAAAAGTAATTCCCAATGGGGTTACCTTAATGAACGAAGCGCGGTTAGAATTCCAATATCCTGTATTTCATTGCGTTTAGATGAACTTGTTGCTGAGAGTGTACCAGCGCCAGCTCCGCGTGGAGCTGTGTTCTGGAGCCAGCTCCAATGGAGCTAACTTCACACACGTATTTCGACAAAAGGGGATAGGTACGATGAAGTCTTGCGACCAGCCCCTTGCGTCTTCTCAAGTTGTTGGACTTTCGGAGAATTAGTAAGTCTGTTGTGCCTTCATGTGATCTTCCGAGCCTAATTGGACCCCCTTGTGTTTTTTGTGTAATAAGTCGGCTCACGTTCTGAAGCCTTAGTGGCTTCTTTATGCCTCTACTGACTGCAGCGTAATCTGTTATCAACTTACCTTCGTCGGCATGCTAGCCTTTCCCAGTTTATGCTCGCAAATAACGCTGTCTCGCTTTCCTACAACTGGATTCTTTGTCACAACGATTTTCCACCATCGTAGCCAATTTTCCTCGCAATTTTCTAATCCATCAAGTTGATATTTCACATCGTGGATCGTTTCTAAAGGTACCATGGTAATTCTTGTGATTAATAAAACTCATACGAGTATAAAACAAAATAAATTCCGGATATAATATTTGAAAATCAAGAAAAGATGTAACTAACGATGGCTTTTGCATAGCCAAGGTATTTTTTGAATACTCTATACAAATTTCATAAGGATACGGTCGCAATGATCACATAAAATCAAAATTGTCGGTAGCTGAAACGTGAGTCGAAGATCTGTATGTCGATGGCCATGGATGCATTTCTGAGTCTCTCCAGTTTACGTGCAACTCCGTTCCAAGTCTCCGTCCGAAAAATTTCTATCTTCTTCAGTTTTGGCACAACTTTTTCTATAAAACTAATAAAAAACAATGTGAAAAAAAACTGACAAAAAAGCATTTTAGTCCAGGAATTTTAGCTGTTTGAATCGCAAATAGCAAACAAAAATGATAACTAGCCGGATTTTTGTATATAAGCTCAGTTAAGCATGTAGTTCAACATAGTAAAAGTCCTTAAGAATCCGGTGTGAGCTTCGGCCGTTGTGGCCTCGAGAAGAACTTGAGGATCAGTTTCGAACTATGCCAGCGGCATATACAGGGTGAAATAAAAATAAAAAGTTAAACATTTGTACCTCGAGAACCAAAATAGGTGGAGACATGTGAATCGCCATAAATAATTCTGATTTCATGGTCATGAAGTCCTTGTGAACTTGAATTGAATATCTTGAGCCGTTCTTGAAATATCTTCAAAAGACTGGAGTTGTTACAAAAAAAATATACCGGGTGATCATTTGAAAACTATCCACCTGCAATATCTTCAGACTCGTAGTGTAAATGTCTTTGAGCAAAAACAGGTCGATTTTTATATCGAGGGGGACAACTAAAACATACATTGGGGAATTTATATCTTAAGCCCCCTCGCCCCCACTCACCCCAACTTTGAAATTTCAAATGACACCACCTATCTTGCGATACATAAAATCAAAGAGAATTGAATTCTCTTTCTAAAAAAAATATTTTGAATTTTTCAACCCCACCCCCTGTTCTTCCTAAAATTCTCTGAGTGTCAAAGTTAATATTCTTGACCTCCATTTCCCTTCAATACAGTAAACGCCATCCTGCACAGCATCGAAAGAGAAAATTTTCTATAAAAAAAGTGCCACCCAAATTTACCCCTTCGCTCCCCCCACCTGACCTCAAAAATTTAAAATGTCAATACCCACTTTGTTATACATCAAATTGAAGGAAATTGAATTCTTTTCCAGAAAAAGATTTTTTCACAATTTTTAAAGCCCCCGATTTCCCCCTAGAATACTCCAAATGGTTAATTTATTGGGGGAGGGGTAGAAAATTTCAAAAAAATTCTTTTCGGAAAGAGAATTCAATTCCCTTCAATTTGATGTATCACAAAGTAGGTGGTGTTTCGTTAAATTTGGGAGTTGAGGTGGGGGAGAGCGAAGGGGTGGATTTGGATACCACTTTTTCCACCGAGAATTTTCTTATTTGATGCTTTCTAGGATGACGCCGACTAAATTGAGAAAAAAATGAGGGGTCCAGAATATAAAATGGGACAGTCAGAAAATTTTTAGGGAAAAGGGGGTGGGGTTAAAAAAATTTCAAATATTTTTTTCAGAAAGAAAATTCAATTTCCTTCAATTTGATGTATCGCAAGGTAGGTAGTGTCATTTGAAATTTCAAAGTTGAGGTAAGTGGGGGCGAGGGGGGTGGATATAGAAATTTGCCAATATATGTTTTGGATGTCCCCCTCGATATAAAAATCGACCTGTTTTTGCTCGAAAAAATTGTCACTAGGGATCGGGAGTTATTGCAGGTGGATAGTTTTCAAATGATCACCCGGTATATTTTCGTCTACTTATCAGAAAAAAAGTTGACTGTGTTTTTTCTAAAATTAGTTGGCCAAGAGAGAGCTTTTCACTGTGATTTCATTTTGAATGTAATTTATCATTGTTTCGATTCAAAACACCAAGTTTCGATTCAAGATCTGAAGAATTACTGATATACGGAAAACTATTTTTTTTTTCGTAACGACTTCAGTCTTCTGAAGATATTTCAGAAACGGCTCAACATATTTGATTCAAATTCACGACGACTTCATGGTCATGGAATTAGAAATATTTTTGGCGATTTACATGTCTTCACCTATTTTGGTTCTTGAGGTACATTTGTTCGACTTTTTATTTTTATGTCACCCTGTATATGCCGCCGGCATAGTTGGTATTGATGGCATTATGTTTCAATTGAAAGAGAATGGATTGAACAACACCTCTACCAAGTGGCACCCTGCCATCATAAAACTCAAGGTCCGTACAGTCTTCGGCATCGAGCATCTGGACTATTTAGCTTTTCTTGTGTTTTGACAAAGAAGGAGTGGACTGATGATGGAATATGTAAAGACCTTTCTTGTAGACAACACAATTTCCAACAATTTTGTTCCAACTGCTTTTCCTCCAAGTGCCATCGTTTACGAGATAAACACGAAAAACTGATCCTCAAGTTCTTCTCGAGGCCACAACGTCCGAAGCTCACACCGGATTTCTGAGGACTTTTACTATGTTGAACTACATGCTTAATTGAGCTCATATACAAAAATCCGGCCAGTTATCATTTTTGTTCGCTATTTTTTCTATAATTCCTGGACTATTTCGAAACTGAGGCTTACTTACCTAAAAAAATGCGGTTCGAGGATATCAGTGTCGCACAAGCGTAGAGTTTCCAAATTCTCATGTTGAATCATCGCGTTCAGGGCTGCTGGCATTTTCAAATGAACGATTGGTGATGTCCCAAAGTACTTCAAATTTTTGACGCGCTTGAAGAGAACCTCGTACGATTCCACCAGATCATCGTCACATCGTACCATGGGGTACATGCCGTGATAGTACGTGAAATGAGGATTGAGGTTGAGCATCAGTTTTTCCACCCTTTCGGGTATGTTCTCGCAAACGAAACGGAACTGTCCCGTGCTGAAAAGGCAGTCGGTGAAATTCAATTCTTTCAAACGACTGCAGTCGTTGAAGAGCATTCGAAAGTCATCTACGGTAACTTTGTCGAAGATCGTCCGTTTCATGGACAGCACTTCTAGGTTTTCATGTTTGGAGATCGCAGCCATCAGCTTAGAATCGGGTTTTATGAAGGGGTAGTCGACTATCAGTTCTTTTGTTCTGGATCTTTCCAGCACGTACAGCAAGTCGTTGCTGTGCCAGCCATCTTTCCCAAAATATGTCAGGTCGAGCTTTTCGATTGTCATGTGAAAATCAGGAGGCCTCATCCATCGGGGGTTCGTGATTTCGGCAATCTGGTAAACATGAAGAAAAACTCGCTGTAGATCATGTGAGCGGTTCTTCCGTAAGACATCCTCGGTATCAGTTTTTTGATAGATATCGGAGAAGTAGTCGGAAACATATAAAATAGGTGATGGGTACTACTCACGCGACTGCATCTCAAGCTCAATTTTCTTATCGGCAATGTACTTCTGATTAGCGTTTTCATGTTGGAAAGGGTGATCTCTTGACAATTCAAGGAAAACTTTTTCCACAGCCGTTTGTCGGCGCACACTCTGTCGAGGCTTTGACTTACCCTTGCCAACCTGCACAAGTCAAAGGTCGAGAGCGTTGAGACTATTTCGTACAAGATTTCGTATGGTACATAGTCAAAATAAGTCATGATTTGCTCCTGAAACATAGAAAAATTGAAGCGTCATTTCCAGTTTCTTACTCCTGCTTTCTTCCTGAATGTACTTGATTATTTTCATGATAGTAAATTGCAATTCATAATCATCCGTATCTAAAATGAGATAAGAAGAGAGACAACAGAAGTAACAACGTGTAGGAGAGAAAATGTAAGTACAAAATACTTACAGGGTGCCAAATTAAAAACTTACAATTGGCTGTAAGTATCCTGATCCTACAAAGCTCCTAGAAATCTCATACAAATCCTCGAAAGTCCTCAAGTATTCCACAGAAATCTACAGAAATGCAAAGAAATTTTTGGGAATTTCCGAAATATCCCAGAAATACCTACATACTTACAAAATATCTCAAAAACTCTCAGAAGTCCCGTAGAAATCTCCAAATAATCCGCAAAAGATGTCAGAGCATTTTAAAATCCCATACAAATTTCCAGGATCCCGTGAAAATGTTTCAAAATCCCTAGAAAGTCTTGTGGAAGTCCTCTGGAATTCTGCAGAAATCCCCAGAAATTTTAAAAAATTCTGTAGAAATCTCTTGAATTACCCCAGGAATCTTCTAGAAATCTTGAAAGTAGTCCTGTAGAGACCTTGAGAGATCCTTCGGATTTTCCTAGAAATCTTGAGAAATTCCTTGAATTCTCGTAGAATTTGGGTATCCTCAGATCTCTAGTTCTCCAAAATCTTGTAGAAATGTTTAGAAATTTCTAGAAATCCCGCACAGATGTTAAGAATTTCTTTTCTATGAAATTTCAATACTCACTGGAAATCTTGTAGAAATCTTAAAAAATCTTTAGAAATTCCTCGATTTTTGGTAGAAATCTCAAGAAATCCCTGGGAATTTTCAAAATCAATACAAATTTTTCAGGATACCCTAGGAACCCCGTAAAAATCTTTCGGAAACCTCGAAAATTTTGTAGCAATCTAGAAATTTCCACAGAAACTCTCAAAAATTTCGTGAATACCTTTGGAATATACGTAGAAATCTCCAGAAATGCTTGAAAAGTCCCCAAAAATCTCGTAGAATTCTTCAGGAATCTCTAGAAATCTCACACAAATCTTAGAAACCCATAGAAATTTTTGGGAGTCAAAAAAATCTCAAGAATTCTCTTTAAAATCTCTCAGAAATATTTTCAAAATCCCTAGAAATTCCGGTACTGTAACACAAAATGTTCGCCAAAATACTAAACTTCCGTGGCTTGAGATCTCTGATCAAGGCCAAAATAGAAAAACACACACACACACCTAGAAATTCCGCAGAAATCTGCAAAAATTAATGGAGAAATCTCAAAAACATTCAATACAAATTTTTATAAATCCCTAAATTATTGAAAATAAACTCAGACGAAATAGGGAGTGAGGCTGAAAAGTGAAAGAAAATAATCAGAAATCTTGTAAAAATCTTGTAGAAATATTCAGAGATCTGTAATAAATTCTGAGAACATCAAGAAAATCCAAGATTATCGCAGACATTTTTAGAGCTCCCTAAAACTTCTTGCAATCCTCAGAAATCTCGTAGGAATTTCTAGAGATCTCTAGAAATCTTTGGAAATTCCATAGAAATATTGGGAATCTAGGAACTTCATGCAAATCTCCAGTCTGTCTGTAGAAATCTTGAACACAATAGGAATCACACACACATCTTCAATCTCAGAACTTCACAGACATTTTTAGAAATCCTTAGAAATCCCTAGTGGACCCCATAAAAATCTCCGGAAATCCCTAGAAATTTTGAAGGAATCTTCAGAAATCCTCACAAATTCCGTATAAAAATCCAGAAACCCCGGAAATCCCAAACAAATCTTCAGGAATTCTCAGAGATCCCTTAGGAATGTACAGCAATCCCTAGAAATTATCACAGGAGTTCTCAGAAACTTCGTAAATATCTGGAGTTATCCTGTGAAAATCTTCACAAATCTCTGAAAATTCTTGGAAAATCTCATATAAGAATCTTTAGAAATCTCTAGAATTGTAATACAAATCTTCATGATTACTAGAAATCCTGCAGAAATAACTGAAGAATCCATAGAAATTTTTGAGAATCCTCAACGTTCTCAAAAATCTCCCCCAAAATCTTGTTTGAATAATTTTCGGAGATCTTTGGAAATTCCTTAGGAATGTCCAAAAACTCACGACAGTTGTTGGAAAATGTTTGAAATTCCTCACGAATCATTATGAATCTCTAGATATCCCGTAGTAGAAATCCTTGAAAATTCCCAAAAACTTTCAAAGATCTCGTAGAATTATCTAGAAATTCCACAAAAATCTTTAAAAACTCCATAGAATCTCTAGAACTGCCTATAAATTCTCAGAAATTGTTGATGAATTTCATAAAAGCCTTTTTTGTCTTCCCCGGGAACTGTAGGGATATTGAGGAATCCTTGGAAATATTGGTAATCTTCAGAAATCTTCAGAAATCCCTAGAATTGTCGTAGAAATCCCTGTAAATTCCTCAGAAAATCACTGAAATCCTTGTAAATCCGCAGAAATCTCGTGAAATTTTTCATGAAAATTCCGTAAGAATCTTATAAAGATCACTGAGATTCCTATGACTGAGAAATCTTGTAGAAATTTTTGAAAATTCTCAAAATTCTCAAGAAACTCTCACAAATTCTTGTGGATATTTTTGAGGATCTTTGGAAATCTCTTAAGAATTTCCAAAAATATGGCAATTCTTTAAATCGTTGGAAATTTTTTAAATCTCTCAAGTCGTTATGAATCTCTATATACTGGACTCATATATAGGATTCATACACTATATACCTATATTTCTAGAATTATCCAGAAATTCCATGAAAATCTCTAGAAACTCCATAGAATCTTTAGAACTGCCTATAAATTCCCAGAAATTGTTGATGAATTTCATAAAAGCCTTTTTTGTCTTCCCCGGGAACTGTAGGAATATTGAGGAATCGTTGGAAATATTTGTAATCTTCAGAAATCTTCAGAAATCCCTTGAATTGTCGTAGAAATCCCTGTAAATTCCTCAAAGAATCACTGAAATCCTTGGAAATCCGCAGATATCTCGTGAAATTTTCCATGAAAATTCCGTAAAAATCTTATAAAGATCACTGAGATTCCTATGACTAAGAAATCTTGTAGAAAGTTTTGAGAATCCTCGAAATTCTCAAAAAACTCTCACAAAATCTTGTGGATATTTTTGAAGATCTTTGGAAATCTCTTAAGAATGTACAAAATTATGGCAATTCTTTAAATCGTTGGAAATTTTTCAAATTTCTCAAGTCGTTATGAATCTCTATATACTGAACTCATACATATATTGGATTCATACACTATATACCTATATTTCTGGAATGATCCAGAAATTTCATAAAAATCTCTAGAAACTCCATAGAATCTTTAGAACTGCCTATAAATTCTCAGCAATTGTTGATTAATTTCATAAAAGCCTTTTTTGTCTTCCCCGGGAACTGTAGGGATATTGAGGAATCCTTGGAAATATTGGTAATCTTCAGAAATCTTCAGAAATCCCTAGAATTGTCGTAGAAATCCCTGAAAATTCCTCAGAAAATTACTGAAATCCTTGGAAATCCGCAGAAATCTCGTGAAATTTTTTATGGAAATCCCGTAAGAATCTTATAAAGATCACTGAGATTCCTATGACTAAGAAATCTTGTAGAAATTTTTGGAAATCCCAAGAAAT
The DNA here is from genome assembly GCA_949128115.1 of Anaspis maculata. Classification (NCBI taxonomy): domain Eukaryota; kingdom Metazoa; phylum Arthropoda; class Insecta; order Coleoptera; family Scraptiidae; genus Anaspis; species Anaspis maculata. The sequence goes on from OX421966.1 coordinate 73,335,111, forward strand.
TTTTAGAATATTCCAGAAAACCTATACAGATATCCAGAAATCCATAGAAATCTTGTCAAAATTCCTGAAAATCCTTGAAAATTTTTGTGTTTGTTGGGTCAGAAGGCACTTCAAGAACTTAATGAATCTTTTTTGAGCTGAAAAAGTTGATTGTGCTTCTTTTATTAGATCAAAAATGCTTTGTACTCGTTAAAGACAATGAACGCAGAAGTTGGTCGATTTCTACAGAAGCATCAACCAACAAACTATCAAATATGGAATCACGAAACACTGACACTGACAAAAATCAGAACAAATTACTTCAGAATGTTGTGGTTGAGCCGGCTCTGGCGACTTCAACGGTATATTTCAAAAATTGAAATAACTAGTGAGATCACCCAATGTTTTTACGTTTGTAACTTAGAATTCCACAGAAAGAAGTCCGGTGGAGTCAAGTCCGGTGATCTGGGAGGCCCTTCAATGGGTCCTTTTCTGCAAATCCACCGATCTGTTAGTGATCATCTAACCATTCGGCGATTCCCGATATCTACTCATGTTCAAGACTTACAGGCGATTGTAAGTTTTGAATTTTACACCCTGTATGATGTTGCAAAAAAACAAGGCTAGAAAAAATCAAGACTGAGAAAGCTGAATATTTAGACTAACAAAGAAAAGAAGGAATTCAAAAAGCCGACAGGAAGCTATTCAGTGTAGGGCTATTCACATACCTCTTCGGAAGCAGCTTTGGATGCTTCCTCTTCATCGCTGTCCTCCTCCTCAGAAGAGCTTTCCTCTTTCGCAGACGTGGCCTTGGCCGTTTTCAATGGTGATGCATATTCACCATCCGAACTGTCTTCAGAACCGCTTTCTTTTGACTGTATTCAAAAACCAAAATTACAACCAATCAAAAAAATCGAAGCACACAGAAAATACCTTCGTGACAAGAGTAGCCTCAGCAGGAGCTTCACCCTCGGCCCGTTCTTCTTCGGAAGAATCTTCACTGGAGCTCTCCTGCATCTTCGTCACAGGTTTGGCCGCTGCTTTGGGTGCCCCAGCCGCCTGCTTTTTCGCCGAGGGCTTTTCATCTGAAGAGTTTTCGGACGAGCTCATCTCTTTCCTCTTTGCGGTTGTTATTTTCTTTGCGGGTGTGGTTTTGGGTTTTCGAGGTTCCTCATCGGACGAGTACCCGCTCGAGCTTTCTTTTACATCACCTGTCTGTTACATGTGGTGAAAAAAAAGACAAGGTTGAGAAAGAAAAAAACTACGAATGGGACATAAAGACACAGGGGGCACATAAAGCTCCGAGAAACCTAAGAAGGCACAAGGAAGCTTTTGAAAATTCCATAAGCTTCAGAAAAATTGGGAAGGGGTCACCAAGAATGCCAACGATAATGATTGACGACACAAGGGGGCTCATTAGGACTCCAAACGATATTTGAAGATACAAAGGGGGCTCACCAGAGCTTGAAAGGCTTCAATATAAACTTGAAGCAGGATAGAGCTTTGGAAATCGCAAGAAGGCTTGCCTGGCCCACTAGGGTTCCAAACTACACTTGAAGACACAAGTGGGGGTGGGGGCGCAGTAGGATTTCGACCAACACAAGAAGACACACTGGAGCTAACTATAGAGCTATGAAAACTAATGCAAGGAACAAAGGAGCTCTGCAGAGCTACAGATGCGACATGAAGACAACGGAGCCTAATAGGGCTCTGTGGAACCGTCCAAGGCATAAGGGCGAAGGAAATCCCCAGAAAATTAGAAGATACCCAAGGGGGTTCATCAAGATCCCAAACGATACTTGTAGAGACAGGGGGCTCAGCAAGGCTTGAAACGCTACGTGAAAACTCTGTGGGGAATGGGGCTCTGAATTTCACATTCACACTGGGTCTTACTAGAGCTCCAAAGTTTCCGGCAAAGAATTGTCCGCGCAAAGATTGTCGGCAAGTTACCCTGTCGATAAGTTTTCCTGTCAGCCACTTGTCTTGTCGGCGGGATGTCTTGTCGGTGAGTTGTGTTGTCGGTGAGTTGTTTTGTCGGTGAGTTGTCTTGTCGGAGAGTTGTATTGTCGATGAATTGGGTGTCGATGAGTTATACCAAACCTAGATACACACATCGGTTTGTTTACACACCTGTCGGTCACGGCTACGGCAACGAAAATCAATAATTATCATGTAGCCAGTATACAGAACGAAAAGTCCCCAGACAAGAAAATTTGACAAGTTTGGCATTGCGAAAGGTTGTTTGAGCATGCGCATTGAACCACCGACCATCATATTGGAAATTTCAAATACGTGGCCTCCGGTGACTACAAGTGGTGGCTCCTGCCTTAATACAATCTAGTGAGTGGTACTTCTTATCGTTTATTTTGAATATCTATTCTACATTACTGGGGATTCGAATAAATCTAGTTTCAAGGCAATCCATTCGATAAACCCGTTGAGCGATTAGCACAAAACGCAGAAGGTAGATGGCCCAGCGGCAAAAACTAGGGAACACGTGTTATCAGTCTAAAAACCACCAAAATCGACGAGAAACCTTGCAAATCGTTCAGAATAACGAATGATGATACAAAACAAGCAAAAACTGCGATTTATCACCCCGAAAATCCCATCGAAAGCGTGAGCACGTGTTCCTGACACGGGGCCGTGGCAGCTAGATTCCTAAAAACTACACCAAGTAAAAACGCATGGAAAATTCTCAAGATAAAGACACAACACTTACCGAGCTCACTTTTTTCTTGTACACATTTGCCAGGTTTTCATCAACATTTGTTAAATGTCTGAAAACCGCAGCGTTCACTACGTCATCCATGCTTGCGGCCATGTTGCTTGTGGAAGAACGGCTCGGAAATGGGATTTGGTCAGCTGGTTGTGAACACACTGCAGTCGTTGTACTGATAATCGACCAATCGAAGCACGTGCTTGAGCGGAAAGTGTCTAAGGGCAATTGGAGAGTGGTATATATGATGGCGCGTTCAAAAGCTTTCCGACAGGTTGACGAACGTGACAACTCGAAATTCCCTGCTCCCTACGCGAACCCGCGTTTTCTATTTGTCACGGATTCCAGTCTTCTGAAGGCAAGAAATGATCCAGGCATTTTCAATCAGAATTGACTGAAACCTTGGAAAAATAGTTCAAGCCATTGGTAAAGGCGTTCTATCTGAGTTCCTCGAAAAAATAACAGCTGGAAGAAAAATTTCCGAAAAATCCTACGTCCGCTTCATGTTTTTAGCGCCTTTTTTTGGCGGTTGAAAGACATAAAGTCATTAGTTATATGCCATTCCCAAATTTTTTTTTCAATAGTGTATATCAAGCTTTAGTCGAGGCTCAATGCAGCTAAAATTTTTACTGTGGGAGTCTCCTTGACAGGAAGTAGAACTCGAAGTAGAACATCATTACGGGTGGTTCATCCCAGCGTAGTTATCCCATGGCGGCCTTACCGTTCAAGATGTATCCAAGATAGGGAATTTCCATGTAGGTACCTGCTCAAAGTCAGGTAGAAAGCGACTGTTAACAAAGAGCCGGAGTCCCACCCCAGGTCGTCCCATTGTGACGGGGTGAACAAAACGTCAGTATTTTGAAATGGAAAACGTACCTAAATACTGTAAGGAACCCCCTTGAACAATTAATCAGCTGTGATATCATTATTGACCTTACGTTGTGTATTTTGTTGTGCCCGAGGTTGTGCCGTAGTTCTTTATACAGGGTGGCCCAACGAAAACAACAGAGGGGTTTTCAGGCATTTCACCTAATTTTTTTGAAAAAAACTCAAACAGGTCGATTTTTATATTGAGGGGGACATCTGAAACATTCATTGGCGGATTTCTATCTTTAGCCCCCTCACCCCCACCCGCCCCAACTTCAAAGTTTCAAATGACACCACACACTTTGCGATACATCAAATTGAAGAGAATTAAATTCTCTTTCTGAAACAATAGTTTTATAATTTTCAACCCCACCCCCTTTCTTCATAAAATTGCAAGAGTTTCCAATGTAATATTTTTGATCTCTTAATTCTCTTCAGTACAGTCAACGTCATCCTGCACAGCATCAAGGGAGAAAATTTTTTGTGTAAAAAGTGTCACCCAAATTCACCCCTTCACTCCCCCACCTCAACTTCAAAATATAAAATGACACTACCCTCTTTGTGATACATCAAATCGAAGGGAATTGAACTCGCTTCCTGAATAAAATATTTAAAGAATTTTCAAAAAGCCCCCTTTCCCCCTAAATTACTCCGAATGTTCAATTTATCAGGAGAGGGGTTGAAAATTTCAAAAAAATTGTTTTCAGAAAAAGAAATCAATCTCCTTTCATTCGATGTATCACAAAGTAGGTGGTGTCTGTTGAGTTTTAAAATTGGGGTGGGGGAGAGGAAAGGGGTGGATTTGGGTAACACTTTTCTCCACCGAAAATTTTCTCCTTAGATGCTATTTAGGATGACGTTGATTAAATTCAAGAGAATTGAGGGATCGAGAATATAAAATGGGACAGTCAGAGAAATTCAGGAAGATGGGGGGTGGGGTTGGAAATTTTGAAAATATTTTTTTCAGAAATAGAATTTGATTTTCTTTGATTTGATGTATCGCAAAGTAGATGGTGTCATTTGAAATTCCAAAGTTGAGGTGGGTAGGGGTGAGGGGGCTGAAGATAGATATTTGTTAATGTATGTTTCAGATGTCCCCCTCGATATAAAAATCGACCTGTCTGAGCTTTTTTCTAAAAAATGATGTGAAATGCCCGAAAACCTCTCTGTTCTGTTTTCGTTGGGCCACCCTGTATATTTTTTACCTGAGTGATATAAATAAATTCCCACCTCCCTCAATTTCCCGTCGTGTTGGTACCTCAGTCATGCTCTAGTATCCCAGTTCTTCTCAGAAGAGGATGATTTGAATAAATGTTGAAAAATAAACAAAGTCATTCAATACCACACCTCATCATTATTGAGAATTGATTGATCATCGCCAATTTAATTCAGTTAACCTTAATCACTTCATTCGACTGAATTATTCATCACATTGTTTCCAGGCGTGCTGAAACCAGCTAACGATAGGAATTAGTTAATTCAAGTTTACATTCGGTTCCGGAAAGACAAAAGCTCACCCTAATTACGTGAGAAACCCTGCGCCAAATTCATCCCACTCATGCAATTTAATTCCATTCCGCAGTCTTTCCAATTTGCAGGGCTATTATTGAGCTGAATTTCATGACATACCTACTTGAGTTCAAATTCCTTGCGTAATTAATCAATATACCTCGTCAACTTCAATTTGACCCTTACCTAATTAAGTCCAGGTTTATACTTAGAGATACATAAGTCATTCAGTGGTACTTAGAGAGAAATCATTGTTCACTGAATATGGCCTTGGTATTTCGAAATTATAGCCATAAATTCAATTATCGTATATAATACCACAAGAGCTATGAGTTTTATCGATAAAATTTTCGAACTTTCTCGAAAGCTTTGTTTTCAAGAAATTTACCGAGTGTGAAATGGTCACTTTATTATCTGAAAAAAACCCGACAGCGTAGCTGGAGGGTTTTTGTCTTTGATAATAAAGTGACCATTTCCACGAGTTGAATTGCTTCATGAAAACAAAGCTTGAGAAACAGTTCGAAAATTTTGATAAAACTCGTATTAGCTCGAGTGGTATTTGCGGAGAATATTCCACAAAACGTGAAAATCAAAATATAAAAACGTTTTGATTCCAAATCCACCCTATATCCAAAAATGGAATTGTTTTTTGGCGTTGTGACACTGTAATGCGGTCATGCTAATTAAATCAAGTTGCTTTGGAAATCAAGTGCACTTGCAATCTAACAAACAGCTAATATTTCTATTATTATTGTGCTTCTCAACGTAAAAACGTCTTCCAAAGCTTTGCCATTCAAAAAACGAAACCACATTGGCCGCAAAATATAACCATAACCTTACAGAAGTGATGAACTGGTCCTCTTTGTGGCTAGATCTGCGATTTTGTGCCCCGCGCGGATTGCGGATGTCATTCATTGTCAATGTGACAACTGCTGTGCAGGAGGGTGGCCTGGCCTGCCTTACCTACGGCGACGTACGGTGCCGTTATGGCAAAAATAATAATAATGCGGCAATTATAACAAACAGAAATTACATAATGTTCCATGGATAATCATTGCAGATCAAAATTATTGTTACTTATTTGAATTAGGAACTGCCTAAATGTGGTATTTCACAAATATAGTAAACTACATCTCACCTCTAGTTGGACACAAGGGATGAGTATATATACCGATTGCAATACAACCACTTTTGGAAGCGGTGTCACTGTGTGTAGGTGACGCTTGAAAGGCTTATAGCAGGCACGATTCTGAGGAACTTTTTAATGAAGTAAATGTTTATTTATAAAAAGGAAGGCACAGTTTTATCAGTATGAAACTGTACGAAGGTCGTGTTTTATCAGTATAAAACTGATTTCATTGGTTCAACTCGAAGGTTTCATACGTATTGATTGGTCAGAAGTATGTTGTGTGGAATAGTCGATCAAATAATTTACATAAAAGTTGAGTGTTTACGTTCAGTAAATTCATATCCGGCTTCTGCTGTAGTTTTGAACTTACAGACTCATCCAGCAGCTCTACTTCACGTTGGGTTATATAACTTCACTCAAATCTGCAATCAGGTGTAAGTTTATCGCTGTGAGCCTCTGATTAATTAACCTGCAAAATGATGTCAAGTTCCTTTCTGTCTTGGAGTGTTTTCGAAGCGACACTGAATTTTCTTGGCATTGTTTAAAATGGTTCTCTTTTGGAACTCAACCTTTCAATGCTCGTGAACTCCTTGTCGATGCGAAAAAGGTTAAATCTTTTATATTATATAGAGAGAAATAACACGTGAGATTTTCGCCTGAATTTGATCTGAATATATGTCTACAGCGCTGGATTTTCAACAGAATTGACCTAAGAAATCAACCTGACGGAGACTAGGTCTCTTTAATGGGTAACTGAAGCTTTCACCATTTTTCTGGTGTCTTAAAGATAGCTTAAAAAAAGGTGTGGTGAAGTGTCAAGATTCAACCAATATACGTTCAAGTCCATCGAAGTTCACCAAAGAAGTTCCAATTAATCCAAATTTGAACATCAAATCGTGGACAATAGCGATTTTTCCTGAAGAAAATGAGGGGAAACTGTGAATTCGTGGTATCTGAAACATATCGAATTCAGCCAAAATTGTATCAAATTTGTGGAAAATTTTCCACTGCGGCGCGTTTTTCAGGAGCCCTTGCTTGGAAATATATCTTCACCCTGATAACGATGAAATCATGACGTATGTAGGAGGTGCAAGATATTTTTCTTCGCTTGATTTGTTCAGCGGATATTGGCAGATGTTGATAGAGGAGAGCAGCAATCAGTACAGAGGCGTACAGTACAGGTTATGGCGCAGGGCGGAGTGATATTCGAGTTTCTAGTAATGCCCTTTGGTTTGACAAAAATGCACCCTTCACCTCCCAGGCACTTGCGGATCAAGTTTTCGCAGATATGAAATGGTGTGTACATCATCCTCCCAGTTAGTAGGTACGGGGTCAGTTGAGCCAGACGTTTCTAGGGACTTTAATCTGGTGACTTTCGGTTGGCAACACTGAATCTAGTGACATTTTTGACAGGTCGTTGAGCATTGGATCTGTATTACCGGCATTTGTCAGATGGCGCGGGAAATTTGAAAAGTATTTGGTTTATCTGGTGACTTTAGATTATCATCACTGAATCTAGTTACTTTTTGACCGGTCATCAGGCATTGGATCTCTGTATCACTGGATTTTGACATGTGGCAGATTTTAACGTGCGGAGGAATTTGAAAAGTACGTGGAATTTCGATTTGAAAAGTCAAGTCACAGATTTGTTTGACAGGAGACATTTGTTAAATTGAAAGCGTGGGATATTTGGATTCCCTATACCTACCGAAGCACTCCTCATTGCATCTAACCGTTGCAAACTCTCAAGTGTTTTGGTTTCAATAATTTGTGCTGGGTATACCGTGTGATCCAAAACATTCCGAATTGGGGTAGGCTGTGCCCTGGTGAAAAGCAGCCCCCGAATTTCACCATGTCACAGCCTACCCCAATTCGGAATGGTTGAGATCACACGGTATTAACACAAGCAAATTGAATCATTTAATTGACAAACAGATAATTGAAGGAGGCACATGGGACATATGGGACATATGGGACATTGGAAGTGACATAGGGGACACATTAAGAAACACGTTAAGGACACGTTAGGGACACGTTAGGGACACGTTAGGGACACGTTGGGGACACGTTGGGGACACGTTAGGGACACGCTAGGGGACACGTCAGGGACACATTGGGAGACAATTGAAGGGGACATGGATGACATTGGAGGAGCAATGAATGGGGACAATCGATGGAGACAAATCAATGGTAAGATTGTTCATCCTGCTGAGATAGGCAAACTTGAAGGAAGATTATATATTTGAATGAGCGGGAGCAAAATGATCAGTAATGAAAGAGCTTTCAACAACGATGGATGGCAATACTGCAAAAAGAAAGAGAAATCGACATAGTCCCGAAAAAATCCATAGTGCTATAGCTGAGGTCCTTCGAGGGACCTCGATTAGGACAAGTGCTCAAATTTTTGGTACTTCAAAGTCCATGCTAGCACGCCTGGTGCAAGAAAATAGAGAAAAGAGAGGCATGTCAGTGCGTCCTAAAAATATATAAAAATATGATGTGGCGTTACCGTCTTGAAATTTGGAATACATTGAGAAAAATGACATCTCCATCCACATGACATAATAAGGTTTGGCGGTAATGCACGCACAATCGTTTATTCAAGAAAGTCATAACTTCATTTATTAAAATGGCACCCCCTGTACTTTTTGACATGATTGGATCTGTCTGTGGACTGGCTACATTTTTCATAAGCGATGTCCTATGCAATTCAATTCAATTCAATTCAATATATTTATTGTTCCTTCGGTATTACACCATGAACAAAAAAAAAACAAACATGGTAAGATAAATTGGTCCCTTCGTTTCGGTTTTTTGAGTGCGCATGTATGGCGGGAACTTCTTAGTTTCGTACACCGATGTTGAAAATCAACACTAAAAAATATTGCAGTGCACCTAAAATTCCACAAATAATTTGGTTGAATGTTAGATACCATTTTTTACATTCAAAGGAAATGTTTTATTAGAATTAAGTTCAATGATCATTTGTGGAAGTTCAGGAACAACGAAAATGGCAACAGCGCTCAAAACAACTGTCACTTGTGACAATTATGATGACACTTCTCGTTTCTACCTGATCTACATTTCATTTGCTCATGTTTTGACGAAAGAACACCAACTTGTTGTCTTGTTGAAACTGGCTGTATCGAGAAGGAAGTTTAAAGAAGCTACGAAGAGATGCATTTACGGTGTGTGTAAAAGTGACAGCCAGGAACAAGTAGTTGGTCAGGCGGCTAGACGGGGCATGCAGCGTTGCCAAGTTTCCATATTCACACTGACAGGTGTACGGAAGTTTTCAAAATCTGCCGCTTTCACATGCGCACCTGCCCAAACGAAGTAGCCTATTAACATAAGTCAGTACTCGTTCCTGCTGAACGCCCTCAGCCTGAGAGCTCCCACAATAAAATTGACAATTCTAACAATAACACAAGTAAACCCCAATAAAAGGATGTTCTATACCTAAAATGCATATTTTTTGAAATATTGGACATTTTTTGAGGAAAATAATTTTTCACACCCTGTACTGTATCTAAAGCCAAACCTTATCAAGTCAGGCAGGTAAAACTGTCCTTTTTCCTCGTGATGGTACCTATACATTTTTGTGACGTTTTGATGCGGCGTTGCCAAACAGATTTTTCTTCAGATTTCAACGCATGACTATTATTACTATTATTTACCAAAAAAAGAATCTCACTGCTAAGTTTCACATTTGTACGGTTATTTAATAACGTTATAAACCGCGAGGGTGTGTCAATTCAAAGTTTTTAGGCCTTTAACTGCGATATATTTCAATTTGGGTGCATAGGAAATACTTTGGGAATAACTGAAAATGCTTGGAAATTTTAGGAAATACTGGGGAATACAAGGAAATACTAAGGAATACATGGAAATACTTGGGAATATCAAGAAATATTGAACAATACTTGGGACATAATAGGGAATACGTGGAAATGCAGGAATAGGTCGGAAATACATGTTATTCTCGGAATACCTGTTCAAATTTTCGTGAGTAGTTGGCCCCTCGCACTTTATATAGAAGAAAGGTTCTTCTTTCCAATGTTGCCATTCCCATTTGCATCTACTTGCGGTTTTGAGAAAAATGAATTTGTCAAGAAAATTTGCATCACTCATTATTCTTGCTATATTTTTTCAGTTCTTCATGATAGTCAAGTGAAATCTGACAAGTGCATGAGTTATGATGAGTACTTTAAGAATAAATAACAATACTTGAAAAAAAATCTTCCAGAAAAAAAAATATATATCTTAGGTGGGAATCAAACCTAGACCCCCGAACACCCAGAAATGCCGGATATTTCGCCACGCTAAACTGAGCTATCGGCCCACTAGGGATCGGCTGGGTGCATCAGAGTTGGCGAAAGGCCTATCTGATAAACATTTATCGCGAGTAGGCTGTGATAGTTGGGCTCGAGGTTGGGCTCGTAGTTGGGTGTTTTTTGGGGTTCGCGGTGACACCTTCATGTGATCTTTGGAGCCCTATTTGACCCCTTTGTGTTTTTTGTGTAGCAAGTCGACTCACGTTCTGAAGCCTCAGTGGCTTCTTCATGCCACTACTAACTGCAGCGTAATCTTTCATGAACTTACCTTTGTCGGCGTGCTAGTCATTCCAAGTTTATGCTCGCAGATAACGCTGTCTCGCATTTCTAAAACTGATCCTCAAGTAGTGATTCTTTGCCACAATAGTCTTCAACCATTGAAGCCAATTTTCTAATCCATGAAGTTGATTTTTCACATCGTGGATCGTTTCTAAAGGTACCGTGGTAATTCTTGTGATTAATAAAACCCATACGAGTATAAAACAAAATAAATTCCGTATATAATATTTGAAAATCAAGAAAAGGTGGCTAGCGATGGCTTTTGCCGAGGCTTTTGCATAGCCAAGGTATTTTTTGAATACTTTATACAAATTTCATGACGATACGGTCGCATTGATCACTCGATTGATCACATAAAATCAAAATTGCCGGTAGCTAAAACGTAAGTCGAAGATCTGTATGTCGATGGCCATGGATGCATTCCTGAGTCTCTCTAGTTTACGTGCAACTCCGTTCCAAGTCTTCCTCCGAAAAATTTCTATCTTCTTCAGTTTTGGCACAACTTTTTCTATAAAACTAATAAAAAAACAATGCGAAAAAAAACTGACAGAAAAGCATTTTAGTCCAGGAATTTTAGCTGTTTGAATAGCAAATAGCAAACAAAAATGATAACTAGCCGGATTTTTGTATATAAGCTCAGTTAAGCATGTAGTTCAACATAGTAAAAGTCCTTAAGAATCCGGTGTGAGCTTCGGCCGTTGTGGCCTCGAGAAGAACTTGAGGATCAGTTTCGAACTATGCCAGCGGCATATACAGGGTGAAATAAAAATAAAAAGTTAAACATTTGTACCTCGAGAACCAAAATAGGTGGAGACATGTAAGTCGCCATAAATAATTCTGATTTCATGGTCATAAAGTCCTTGTGAACTTGAGTTGAATATCTTGAGCCGTTCTTGAAATATCTCCAAAAGACTGGAGTTGTTACAAAAAAAATATATATTTTCGTCTACTTATCAGAAAAAAAGTTGAAGTTTTTTCTAAAATTAGTTGGCCAAGAGAGAGCTTTTCACTGTTATTTCATTTTGAATGTAATTTATCATTGTTTCGATTCAAAACACCAAGTTTCGATTCAAGATCTGAAGAATTACTGATATACGGAAAACTATTTTTTTTCCGTAACGACTTCAGTCTTCTGAAGATATTTCAGAAACGGCTCAACATATTTTATTCAAGTTCACGACGACTTCATGGTCATGAAATTAGAAATATTTTTGGCGATTTCCATGTCTTCACCTATTTTGGTTCTTGAGGTACATTTGTTCGACTTTTTATTTTTATGTCACCCTGTATATGCCGCCGGCATAGTTGGTATTGATGGCATTAAGTTTCAATTGAAAGAGAATGGATTGAACAACACCTCTACCAAGTGGCACCCTGCCATCATAAAACTCAAGGTCCGTACAGTCTTCGGCATCAAGCATCTGGACTATTTAGCTTTTCTTGTGTTTTGACGAAGAAGGAGTGGACTGATGATGGAATATGTAGGGACCTTTCTTGTAGACAACACAATTTCCAACAATTTTGCTTCAATTGCTTTTCCTTCAAGTGCCATCGTTTACGAGATAAACACGAAAAACTGATCCTCAAGTTCTTGTCGAGACCACAACGGCCAAAGCTCACACCGGATTCTTGAGGACTTTTACTATGTTGAACTACATGCTTAACTGAGCTCATATTCAAAAATACGGCCAGTTATCATTTTTGTTCGCTATTTTTTCTATAATTCCTGGACTATTTCGAAACTGAGGCTTACTTACCTAAAAAAATGCGGTTCAAAGATATCAGTGTCGCACAAGCGTAGAGTTTCCAAATTCTCATGTTGAATCATCGCGTTCATGGCTGCTGGCATTTTCAAATGAACGATTGGTGATATCCCAAAGTACTTCAAATTTTTGGCGCGCTTGAAGAGAGCCTCGTACGATTCCACCAGATCATCGTCACATCGTACCATGGGGTACATGCCGTGATTGTACGTGAAATCAGGATTGAGGTTGAGCATCAGTTTTTCCACCCTTTCAGGTATGTTCTCGCAAACGAAACGGAATTGTTCTGTGCTGAAAAGGCAGTCGGTAAAATTCAATTCTCTCAAACGACTGCAGTCGTTGAAGAGCATTCGAAAGTCATCTACGGTAACTTTGTCGAAGATCGTCCATTTCATGGACAGCACTTCTAGGTTTTCATGTTTGGAGATCGCAGTCATCAGCTTAGAATCGGGTTTCATGAAGGGGGAGTCGACTATCAATTCTTTCGTTCTGGATCTTTCCAGCACGTACAGCAAGTCGTTGCTGTGCCAGCCATTTTTCCCAAAATATGTCAGGTCGAGCTTTTCAACGGTCATGTGAAAATCAGGAGGCCTCATCCATCGGGGGTTCGTGATTTCGGCAATCTGGGAAACATGAAGAAAAACTCGCTGTAGATCATGTGAGCGGTTCTTCCGTAAGACATCCTCGGTATCAGTTTTTTGATAGATATCGGAGAAGTAGTCGGAAACATATAAAATAGGTGATGGGCCTACTACTCACGCGACTGCATCTTAAGCTCAATTTTCTTATCGGCAATGTACTTCTGATCAGCGTTCTCATGTTGGAAAGGGTGATCTCTTGATAATTTAAGGAAAACTTTTTCCACAGCCGTTTGTCGGTGCACACTCTGTCGAGGCTTTGACTTACCCTTGCCAACCTGCACAAGTCAAAGGTCGAGAGCGTTGAGACTATTTCGTACAAGATTTCGTATGGTACATAGTCAAAATAAGTCATGATTTGCTCCTGAAACCGAGAAAAATTGAAGCGTCATTTCCAGTTTCTTACTCCTGCTTTCTTCCTGAATGTACTTAATTATTTTCATGTTAGTAAATTGCAATTCATAATCATCCTCTATCTAAAATGAGATGAGAAGAGAGACAACAGAAGTAACAACGTGTAGGAGAGAAAATGTAAGTACAAAATACTTACAGGGTGCCAAATTAAAAACTTACAATTGGCTGTAAGTATCCTGATCCTACAAAGCTCCTAGAAATCTCATACAAATCCTCGAAAGTCCTCAAGTATTCCACAGAAATCAACAGAAATGCATAGAAATTTTTGGGAATTTCTGAAAATTCCCAGAAATACCTACATACTTACAAAATATCTCAAAAACTCTCAGAAGTCCCGTAGAAATTTCCAAAAAATCCGCAAAAGATGTCGGAGCATTTTAAAATCTTATACGAATTTTCAGGATCCCGTGAAAATGTTTCAAAATCCCTAGAAAGTCTTGTGGAAGTCCTCTGGAATTCTGCAGAAATCCCCAGAAATTTTAAAAAATTCTGTAGAAATCTCTTAAATCACCCCAGGAATCTTCTAGAAATCTTGAAAGTAGTCCTGTAGAGACCTTGAGAGATCCCTCGAATTTTTCTAGAAATCTTGAGAAATTCCTTGAATTCTTGTAGAATTTGGGTATCCTCAGATCTCTAGTTCTCCAAAATCTTGTAGAAATGTTTAGAAATTTCTAGAAATCCCGCACAGATGTTTAGAATTTCTTTTCTATGAAATTTCAATACTCACTGGAAATCTTGTAGAAATCTTGAAAAATCTTTAGAAATTCCTCGATTTTTTGTAGAAATCTCAAGAAATCCCTGGGAATTTTTAAAATCAATACAAATTTTTCAGGATACCCTAGGAACCCCGTAAAAATCTTTCGGAAACCTCGAAAATTTTGTAGCAATCTAGAAATTTCCACAGAAACTCTCAAAAATTTCGTGAATACCTTTGGAATATACGTAGAAATCTCCAGAAATGCTTGAAAAGTCCCCAAAAATCTCGTAGAATTCTTCAGGAATCCCTAGAAATCTCACACAAATCTTAGAAACCCATAGAAATTTTTGGGAGTCAAAAAAATCTCAAGAATTCTCTTTAAAATCTTTCAGAAATATTTTCAAAATCCCTAGAAATTCCGGTACTGTAACACAAAATGTTCGCCAAAATACTAAACTTCCGTGGCTTGAGATCTCTGATCAAGGCCAAAATAGAAAAACACACACACACACCTAGAAATTCCGCAGAAATTTGCAAAAATTAATGGAGAAATCACAAAAACATTCAATACAAATTTTTATAAATCCCTAAATTATTGAAAATAAACTCAGACGAAATAGGGAGTGAGGCTGAAAAGTGAAAGAAAATAATCAGAAATCTTGTAAAAATCTTGTAGAAATATTCAGAGATCTGTAATAAATTCTGAGAACATCAAGAAAATCCAAGATTATCGCAGACATTTTTAGAGCTCCCTAAAACTTCTTGCAATCCTCAGAAATCTCGTAGGAATTTCTAGAGATCTCTAGAAATCTTTGGAAATTCCATAGAAATATTGGGAATCTAGGAACTTCATGCAAATCTCCAGTCTGTCTGTAGAAATCTTGAACACAATAGGAATCACACACACATCTTCAATCTCAGAACTTCACAGACATTTTTAGAAATCCTTAGAAATCCCTAGTGGACCCCATAAAAATCTCCGGAAATCCCTAGAAATTTTGAAGGAATCTTCAGAAATCCTCACAAATTCCGTATAAAAATCCAGAAACCCCGGAAATCCCAAACAAATCTTTAGGAATTCTCAGAGATCCCTTAGGAATGTACAGCAATCCCTAGAAATTATCACAGGAGTTCTCAGAAACTTCGTAAATATCTGGAGTTATCCTGTGAAAATCTTCACAAATCTCTGAAAATTCTTGGAAAATCTCATATAAGAATCTTTAGAAATCTCTAGAATTGTAATACAAATCTTCATGATTACTAGAAATCCTGCAGAAATAACTGAAGAATCCATAGAAATTTTTGAGAATCCTCAACGTTCTCAAAAATCTCCCCCAAAATCTTGTTTGAATAATTTTCGGAGATCTTTGGAAATTCCTTAGGAATGTCCAAAAACTCACGACAGTTGTTGGAAAATGTTTGAAATTCCTCACGAATCATTATGAATCTCTAGATATCCCGTAGTAGAAATCCTTGAAAATTCCCAAAAACTTTCAAAGATCTCGTAGAATTATCTAGAAATTCCACAAAAATCTTTAAAAACTCCATAGAATCTCTAGAACTGCCTATAAATTCTCAGAAATTGTTGATGAATTTCATAAAAGCCTTTTTTGTCTTCCCCGGGAACTGTAGGGATATTGAGGAATCCTTGGAAATATTGGTAATCTTCAGAAATCTTCAGAAATCCCTAGAATTGTCGTAGAAATCCCTGTAAATTCCTCAGAAAATCACTGAAATCCTTGTAAATCCGCAGAAATCTCGTGAAATTTTTCATGAAAATTCCGTAAGAATCTTATAAAGATCACTGAGATTCCTATGACTAAGAAATCTTGTAGAAATTTTTGAAAATTCTCAAAATTCTCAAGAAACTCTCACAAATTCTTGTGGATATTTTTGAAGATCTTTGGAAATCTCTTGAGAATTTCCAAAAATATGGCAATTCTTTAAATCGTTGGAAATTTTTTAAATCTCTCAAGTCGTTATGAATCTCTATATACTGGACTCATATATAGGATTCATACACTATATACCTATATTTCTGGAATTATCCAGAAATTCCATGAAAATCTCTAGAAACTCCATAGAATCTTTAGAACTGCCTATAAATTCCCAGAAATTGTTGATGAATTTCATAAAAGCCTTTTTTGTCTTCCCCGGGAACTGTAGGAACGAGTGTAGGAATATTGAGGAATCGTTGGAAATATTTGTAATCTTCAGAAATCTTCAGAAATCCCTTGAATTGTCGTAGAAATCCCTGTAAATTCCTCAAAGAATCACTGAAATCCTTGGAAATCCGCAGATATCTCGTGAAATTTTCCATGAAAATTCCGTAAGAATCTTATAAAGATCACTGAGATTCCTATGACTAAGAAATCTTGTAGAAAGTTTTGAGAATCCTCAAAATTCTCAAAAAACTCTCACAAAATCTTGTGGATATTTTTGAAGATCTTTGGAAATCTCTTAAGAATGTACAAAATTATGGCAATTCTTTAAATCGTTGGAAATTTTTCAAATTTCTCAAGTCGTTATGAATCTCTATATACTGAACTCATACATATATTGGATTCATACACTATATACCTATATTTCTGGAATGATCCAGAAATTTCATAAAAATCTCTAGAAACTCCATAGAATCTTTAGAGCTGCCTATAAATTCTCAGAAATTGTTGATGAATTTCATAAAAGCCTTTTTTGTCTTCCCCGGGAACTGTAGGGATATTGAGGAATCCTTGGAAATATTGGTAATCTTCAGAAATCTTCAGAAATCCCTAGAATTGTCGTAGAAATCCCTGTAAATTCCTCAGAAAATCACTGAAATCCTTGTAAATCCGCAGAAATCTCGTGAAATTTTTCATGAAAATTCCGTAAGAATCTTATAAAGATCACTGAGATCCCTATGACTAAGAAATCTTGTGGAAATTTTTGAAAATCCTCACAATTCTCAAAAAACTCTCACAAAATCTTGTGGATATTTTTAAAGATCTTTGGAAATCTCTTAAGAATTTCCAAAAATATGGCAATTCTTTAAATCGTTGGAAATTTTTGAAATTTCTCCAAGTCGTTATGAATCTCTATATACTGGACTCATATATTGGATTCATACACTATATACCTATATTTCTGGAATTATCCAGAAATTCCATAAAAATCTCTAGAAACTCCATAGAATCTTTAGAACTGCCTATAAATTCTCAGCAATTGTTGATTAATTTCATAAAAGCCTTTTTTGTCTTCCCCGGGAACTGTAGGGATATTGAGGAATCCTTGGAAATATTGGTAATCTTCAGAAATCTTCAGAAATCCCTAGAATTGTCGTAGAAATCCCTGAAAATTCCTCAGAAAATCACTGAAATCCTTGGAAATCCGCAGAAATCTCGTGAAATTTTTTATGGAAATCCCGTAAGAATCTTATAAAGATCACTGAGATTCCTATGACTAAGAAATCTTGTAGAAATTTTTGGAAATCCCAAGAAATTTTTAGAATATTCCAGAAAACCTATACAGATATCCAGAAATCCATAGAAATCTTGTCAAAATTCCTGAAAATCCTTGAAAATTTTTGTGTTTGTTGGGTCAGAAGGCACTTCAAGAACTTAATGAATCTTTTTTGAGCTTAAAAAGTTGATTGTGCTTCTTTCATCAGATCAAAAATGCTTTGTACTCGTTAAAGACAATGAACGCAGAAGTTGGTCGATTTCTACAGAAGCATCAACCAACAAACTATCAAATATGGAATCACAAAGCACTGACACTGACAAAAATCAGAACAAATTACTCCAGAATGTCAAGGTTGAGCGGACTCTGGCTACTTCAACAGGATATTTTGGAAATTGATTCAACTAATGAGATTACCCAATTCTTTCACGTGTGTAACTTAGGATTCTACAGAAAGAAGTCCAGAGGAGTCAAGTCCGGTGATCTAGGAGGCCCTTCAATGGGTCCTCTTCTGCAAATCCACCGATCTGTTGATGATAATCTAACCATTCGGCGATTTCCGATATCTGCTCTTGTTCCAGACTTACAGGCGATTGTAAGTCTTGAATTTTACACCCTGTATAATGTTGCTAAAAACTAGGCTAAAAAAAAATTGGGACTGAGAAAGCTAAATATTTAGATTAACGAAGAAAATGAAGAATTTAAGAAGCCGACAGGAAGCTATTCAGTGTGGGGCTATTCACATACCTCTTCGGGAGCAGCTTTGGATGCTTCCTCTTCATCGCTGTCCTCCTCCTCAGAAGAGCTTCCTTCTTCTGCAGACGTGGCCTTGGCCACTTTCAATGGTGGTGCATCTTCTCCATCTGAACTGTCTTCAGAACTGCTTTCTTTTGACTGTATTCAAAAACCAAAATTACAACCAATCAACAAAATCGAAGCACACAAAAAATACCTCCGTGGCAGGAGTGGCCTCAGCAGGAGCTTCACCCTCGGCCCGTTCTTCTTCAGAAGAATCTTCACTGAAGCTTTCCTGCATCTTCGTCACAAGCTTGGCCGCTGCTTTGGGTGCTCCAGCCGCCTGCTTTTTCGCCGAGGGCTTTTCATCTGAAGAGTTTTCGGACGAGCTCATGTCTTTCCTCTTGGCGGTTGTTATTTTCTTTGCGGGTGTGGTTTTGAGTTTTCGAGGTTCCTCATCGGACGAGTACCCGCTTGAGCTTTCTTTCTTCTGAGGTGGTTTAGCTGGTTGTCTCGCCAATTTTGTCTTGACTACTTCATTTTGGATTTTGACGGCGCCTTCGGGGACGACTTCCGCTTCTTCGCTGCTGCTTTCTCCGCTGCTATCGAGCGAGAAAGAGTACTTTGCTTTCTTTGAATAAAACGCGTAGACATCTTTCATGCTTGGTGTGCCTTTGGCTAGGAAACCCTGTAGAGAGAAAAAAACACGTCAACAGTCACACTGGAGAAACTATCACCCACTACCACCCACCAGCACCCACTACCACCAAGCAACACCAGGACAACTCGTCGACCGGACAACTCGTCGACAAGACAACCCGCCGACAGGACAACTCACTGTCAGGACAACTCGCCGACCAGAAAACTCACCGACAAGACAACTCTACGACAGGACAATCAATCAAAGGTGCTAGGACCAATATTCACGTGGACAACTTGCCGCGGAACAACTTGACGCCAGGACAACTGGACGCGGGACAACTTGACGCCAGGACAACTTGACGCGGGACAATTTGACGCCAGAACAACTTGACGCTAGGAGTTATCATAATTTTGGGACTCTAGTTGGCCAGTTTGTGTCTATTTGTCCCCCAACTGGCCCCCTTGTCTTTTCCTGTGGTTTTTCGGAACTAGCAAGCCCCTTATGCCTACTTGTGTCTTATGTTTTTGATCCTTAATGACCTCAGTTTGTATAACTCGAAGTCACAGCCCCCATGCGACTTTATGTGTCATTTCAAGCCCTGATGAGCCCCCTACTTGTGTCTTCGTGTTATTTTCGAAACTTTACTGAAGCCACTTTGTTTTTCCATGGTGTTTTTAAGAGCCCTTGTAACTCCCTCGATGACCTTCTTGTGTTTCCACGTGGAGCTCTAGATTCTATCGTGTCCCCTTGTATCTTCTTGTGCTTTGAAACCCTGCCGGCCCTCATTCTTTCTTGCGGGGTCAATCTGGGCCATGTGTCTATGGTGACGCTTCCAGCCCCGCAATAAGCTTCATTTTGTCTTCTCATGTCGTGGAACCCTGGCGGCCCTCGTTGTGTCTTGCTACGTTTATCGGAGACGCAACGGACCCCCTTTGTCTGTATTTGTCGTTTTGGAACCTGATAATCCCCCTCGTGTCTTCATGTGGTGTTGTGTGAGGCCCTGATGAACCCCCTTGTATCTTCTTATGTTTCTAGTCCTATATGGTGCCCTCTCGGGCGCCCCTATTATGCCTTGCTTTGTCAATCGGAGCTTCAATAGGCCTTTTCGTGTCTTAATGTGTCATATGGACGATGAGTCCCCTCATGTTTTCTGTGGTTTTCGGAAAATGCGAGCCCCCTCATGCTCACTTTTCTCATGTTTTGGAGTTCTAGCGACCCATTATGTCTTGCTGTGTCAATTGGAGCCCCCCTTCTGTCTTTAGGTACCGTATTGTGCCCCGATGACTTCTTTGTATTTTCTTGGCAGTTTCGGAACACTATCAAGCCCCTTTGTATCTTTCCCACTTTGGAGCCTTACTGGCCCCCATTGTGTCCTTTTGTGACGTTTCAAGCCCCCAATGAACCCTTTGATGTTTTCTTGAGGTTTTCGGAAGTCTAAGCGAGCCCGCTCATGTCTTCTTGTGTTTTGGATATCTAGAGGCCCTCATTTGTGTTCTGCTGAGTAATTCGGAGCCCCAGTGAACCCCCTTGTGTCTTTATGTGTCGTTTCGACTACCGATGAGTCCCGTTTTGTCATTTTCTTCGAATGTTTTCTCACTCTAATCTTACAAAATTCCTGGCGCAAATCGTCCGGCGTCAAGTTGTCCTGGCGTCAACTTGGTCGAAGCAGGACAGCTTGACGTCGGCCATCCTGACGCGGGACAACTTGACGCCAGTACAACCTGACGCGTGATGATTTGATGTGTCGCTTCAAGCTTCAAGCCTTGACTAGCCCCCTTATTGTGTCTTCATGTTGCTTTCGGAATCGTAGTATCTACCCTTCATGTCTTCATATGGCGTTGTAAGCACCCTTATTCAGAGCCCAATTGGACAATCTTGTTTTAAGACCCTCATGATTTTTCGCCCCTCCAGAATTTCAGTAAGCCTCCTTGTGCCTTCTTTGATTCTTGAAGCCCTACTGGCTCCCTTGTATCTTCAATGTCGATTGAAACCTTGCTGAGTCCCCTTACATTTTTCCGTCGCTTTCGAAGCTTTAGTGAACACCTTTGTGCCTTCGTGTAACATTTGGTGCCCCCGTGTCTCCTCAACCTCAAGTACCGTTTTGAGCCCTGGTGAGTCTCCCTTTGTTTTTTTACGTGTTTAGAATTCCCGTGAGCCCCTTTTGCCTCCTTGTGTAATCCAAAGCACCATTAAGCCCCCTTGTGCCTTCAATGTCTTTTGAAGTCCTGATGAGCCCCCTTGCAACTTTCCGTGTCTTAGGGAGCTTTCAAGCAATCGAAAGCACACTCGTGTACTCGTGTTTGTTTTTGTCTGGTATTCAAAGCCCTACTTGGTCCGCTTGTGTCCTCATATGCCGAAAAATCTCCCTTTTGCTTTCATGTGTTGTTCATAGCCCCACTGGACCCCATTGTGTCTTCAATAATGAATGGTGTTTGAACCCCTGCTGAGCTCTCTTGCATTTTTCCCATTTACATTCAGTAAGCACTCTTGTGCCTTTGTTTGGTATTCGAAGGTCTATCGGACCTTCTTGCGTTTCCCCCTTGCTTTCGTAACTTTAGTAATAAGCAAGTTGTCAAGTTGTCCCGGCGTCAAGTTGTCCTGGCGTCAAGTTGTCCCGCGTCAAATTGTCATGTACGCGTCCAAGGCATAAGGGAAGGGCGAAGCAAATCTCCAGAAAATTTGAAGATATCCGAAGGGGGTTCATCACTTCATCAGGATCCCAAACGATACTTGTAGAGACAAAGGGCTCAGCAAGGCTTGAAACGCTACGTGAAAACTCAGTGGGGAAGAGTGCTCTGAATTTCACATTCACACTGGGCCTCATTAGAGCTCCAAAGTTTCCGGCAAAGAATTGTCCGCGCGAAGAATTGTCGGCAAGTTGGGTGTCGGCAAGTTACCCTGTCGATGAGTTTTCCTGTTGGCGAGATGTCTTGGCGGTGAGTTGTCTTGTCGATGAGTTTTCTTGTCGGTGAGTTGTCCTGTCGGCGAACTGTCTTGTCGGAGAGTTGTCTTGTCGATGAGTTGTCCTGTCGATGAGTTGGGTGTCGGCAAGTTATTCTGTCGATGAGTTGGGTGTCGATAAGTTATACCAAACCCAGATACACACATCGGTTTGTTCACACACCTGTCGGTCACGGCCACAGCAACGAAAATCAATAATTATCATGTAGCCAGTATACAGAAAGAAAAATCCCCAGACAAGAAATGTGACTAGTTTGGCATTGCGAAAAGTTGTTTGAGCATGCGCATTGAACCACCGACCAACACGTTGGAGATCTCGAACACGTGGTCGCCGGTGACCACAAGGGCATGCAACAAGGCAACAAGCACAATATAAGTGTAACGGCCCTGTTAGAAGGTGTGGAGCCAAGTTACGGGCGCCATCAAGCGGACGGGAGCAAAACTAGAATAGCGCGGAACTGGGAAATTCGAATGGGCCAATATTGTGCAAAATATTTCATATTATTGAAAGTTCCGTTTTCCACGTTATCAGTGTTTTGACGGCCCGCTAGTCGAGTGGGCCGCGTGTTCGCTCGGCAAGCAGAGCTCCCGGGTTCAATTCCTGGGTAGGAGGTCTGGGTGTTGCGTGTTGTGTTGAACGGAATTTTTCAAGTTGTATCTCACCATACAACAAACACTATACAGGGTGATTCATGAGTGACCTTACATAGACTAATGGGAGATAGAGGTCTTCGAGGTGAGTCAGAACTCACCGAAAAAATTTTATTTTCTCAATTGGTTACGAAGATACAGGGTGTTTTGTGTGTTCCGTATGAAACTTTGATGAGCGATAATTCTGAAACGGCGAGAGGTATTTTGTTGAAATTCACCAGTAATATTTCTTTGTTGGAACTTATCCCGAAGCCATACCGAGTAAGTCAAAATCCAGGGCCGGGCTAGAAAAAAAAGGTGTCCTTGTTTTGTTTCATCAAAAAGTACATTTTTTGACCGCTTTTCTGAAAAACTGCTGTCGGATTCAAAGAGCTAAGGAAAAATGCTTTAAGAATCACTTTTCAATTTAGATGGCACACCTAAACCGTTCCGGCAATAAAATTAAAAGTGAAATTTGTGGGTGAGTTCCCATTTTCGACCGGACATAATCGACTCATTGTTTGATTGAAATCATCAAAATCCATTTTTTGGTCTGCCTTTGTTGAATAAAAGAGCTTGGCTGAAAGAAAAATCCCAAAGCCGACCATTTTTTTCGTGACAAAATCAAGAGTGAAACCAAAATTAGACTCGATTTGGTCGTCAAAAAAAAACTACAGTTATGGAATTTTTCTTCCTACCAAGCCCTTCTATTCCACAGAGACAAGCTGAAAATGAATTTGAATGAATTAAGTCAAACAATGAGTCGATTATGTCCGGTCAAAAATGGAAACTTACCCATAAATTTCACTTTCAATTTTTATGTCTAAACGGTTTAGGTGTGCCATCTAAATTGAAGAGTGATTCTTGAAGCATTTTTCTTTAGCTTTCAGAATCCGATAGTAGTTTTTTGAGAAAGAGGTCAGAAAATATACTTTTTGATCAAATAAAAAAGGGGTACATTTTTTCAATCCCGGCCCTAGATTTCGACTTAACCAGTATGGCTTCAGAGTGAGTTCCAATAGAGAAATATTACTGGTGAAGTTTCAGAAATATCGCAGCCAGTATACAAAACGAAAAATCCCTAGACAAGAAATGTGACTAGTCTGTCATTGCGAAAGGTTGTTTGAGCATGCGCATTGAACCACCGACATCATGTTGGAAATTTCAAACACGTGGTCGCCGGTGACCACAAGGGGTGGCTCCAGTGTGACTTCCGCCTTACTACAATCTAGTGAGTAGGTACTTATCTATTTATTTTGATTATTCATTCTAAATTGCCGGGGATTCGTATAAATCTAGTTTCAAGGAGATCCATTCGATAAACCCGTTGAGCGATGAGCACAAAACGCAGAAGGTAGATGGCCTAGGGGCAAAACCTACGAAACACGTGTTGTATCAGTCTAAAAACCACCAAAATCGACGAAAAAACTTGCAAATCGTTCAGAATAACGGATGATAATACAAAACAAGCAAAAACTGCAAGTTATCACCCCGAAAATCTCATCGAAAGCGTCAACACGTGTTCCTGACACGGGGCCGTGGCAGCTAGATTTCTAAAAACTACACCAAGTAAAATTGCATGAAAAATTCTTAAGATAAAGACATAACACTCACCGAGTTCACTTTTTTCTTGTACACATTTGCCAGGTTTTCATCAACATTTGTTAAATGTCTGAAAACCGCAGCGTTCACTACGTCATCCATGCTTGCGGCCATGTTGCTTGTGGAAGAACGGCTCGGAAATGGGATTTGGTCAGCTGGTTGTGAACACACTGCAGTCGTTGTACTAATAATCGACCAATCGAAGCACGTGCTTGAATGAAGTGAATGAATGAGTTTGAATTAGAAAGTGTCTAAGGGCAATTGGAGAGTGGTATATATGATGGCGCGTTCAAAAGCTTTCCGACAGGTTGACGAACGTGACAACTCGAAATTCCCTGCTCCCTACGCGAACCCGCGTTTTCTATTTGTCACGGATTCCAGTCTTCTGAAGGCAAGAAATGATCCAGGCATTTTCAATCAGAATTGACTGAAACCTTGAAAAAATAGTTCAAGCCATTGGTAAAGACGTTCTATTTGAGTTCCTCGGAAAAATAACAGCTGGAAGAAAAATTTCCGAATAATCCTACGTCCGCTTCATGTTTTTAGCGCCTTTTTTTGGCGGTTGAAAGACATAAGTAGATAATGGGGGACCTTGGCGCACCCCCACTCCTCCTCCTTTAGGCCCCGCCCCCTTATTCTGAAGCCCCGCCCACCTGTCAGATTTTGACAGGTGACAGTTGACAGCTGTCATATGTCAGATTTTGACAGGTGACATTTGACAGCTGTCACATTTGACAGGTGACATTTGACAGCTGTCATCTGTCAGATTTTGACAGCTGTCACATTTGACAGGTGACTTTGACATTTGACAGCTGTCACATTTGACAGCTGTCTAACTTGACAGGTGACAGGTGATGGCCGCCATGACAGTGAGAAAAGAGCGGGAAATTTGAATTTGACAGCTGACGTATGTGACAGGTGACAGCTGTCAGATTGACGTTTGACACCTGTTAGATATTGGCCGCCATGACAGTGAGAAAAGAGCGGGAAATTCAAATTTGACAGCTGTCAGATTGACGTTTGACACCTGTTGGATATTGGACGCTATGACAGTTGAGAAAAGAGCGGGAAATTTGAGTTTGACAGGTAACGTATTTGACAGCTGACGTATGTGACATGTGACAGCTGTCGAATTCAAAATTTGATAGGTGACAGATGATGGCCCACATGACAGTTAGAAAAGAGTGGGCGGGAAATTTGAATTTGACAGGTGACAGATGATAGCCGTCATGACATTTAAAAAAAGAGCGGGAATTTTGAAATATACAGGTGACGTAGGTGACAAATGACGGATGATGATCGCCATGACAGTTTCGGAACTGTGCTATCATTAAGCCTCCGCTGGATAGAGTTACCGGCTACTACAGGTTCCTAGCTGTGATTTCCTCAAGCTTCCGCTGGATGGAGCCACTGGTATTACAGGTCTCTAACTGTGATATCCTCAAGCCTCCACTAGATTGAACCACCTGGAAGTTTGTTGTAAAAGAGTGGAAAATTCGAATTTCAAACAAATTTGTGATTCTGCAAGTAGGTACCTACAGCTAACTTGTCTGCCAGCAAATTTGAAACATAAATTCGTAATTCTGCAAGTAAATACCCACAGCTAACTTGTCAGCCAATGTGGTATTACATCATTTGGACGTTTTTGTCGCATTATATTAAAAAAAAAACGAATGGAACTCTCCACAATTTTTTATTGAAAAATTATAATCTATTCAGAAAGTATCGTATTTACAAAATAATCATTCATCCTAATATAATAACATAGTTTATGCTGTGAAAATATGTACAAAAAACCAACTTTCAAATTGAGAGACTTGGAAAACTCAATATTTTGTCAAATCAATTATTGCACACGGAGAACCATGGATGCTGATGATTTTCTTCACCTCCAGGAACATTTTTTCCTTGTAGTTGGAATTAAAGTCTTTGATGGCGGCTTCAGTGAATACTTTTTGATACCGTTTGGGTAGATTTACTAGGAAGTCACCTAAATCGGCTACTATGGCATCTCCATAAGATGTGTGGTTTTTGGAGATGCGGAAAATTTTGTACTGTTTGCCCACTTCCAAAGTTGCTAGTTTCACGAACTCCTTCAAGTTAGCGGCACGTTTCAAAGCTTCGAAATCCATAATTATTGATGGTAGAGTGGTTACACGAAAAACACTACGCACTAATATCTCTGATGAATTTACTACTTGCTCTTCTAGATTGCTGACAACTAATGATGGAAGATTTCATCAACCAAGCTATTTATACCCTCGAGCCTTTGGTCACCAACGCGCATGCCAATGATTTGACTAGTATGCAGACAAGTCCAGACTTGTTAATGGCTATGCGCCGTGATAAAAAAAAAAACTGTAATAGACCTTATTTAGATAACCCTTAAGGTACATTATGCTTCTGGTAGTAATTTAATGCAAGACTACACATAATACCAAATACGGTAATGTTTGAAACTCGTGATTTGATTTCTTACAGTACAGAATAGTAAAATGACCATAAAAAGTGGCGTTCGGAATATAATATTACTGGCATGCGCACAAGACAGATCAAATTACAAACTGCAACATCACCTTATTTGGTAATGTTTGAAACTTGCGCTTTGATTGGTTGATTACGTATAGTTGATGATTCGTGTTCATGACCATATAAGGTCATGCCAAAATTGACATGCGCATCACAGGTGGAGGGGGTTGAGGGTATAAATTGTCTGGTCAAATGAAATTCGTCATCAGTAGCTAATAACTCGTTGATTATTATAATACTCGTTTATCGATAGCTCATCAGTTAACTGTATTGTGATGGATAGGTTCGTAGTTTTGAAAGATACTATTAAAAAAGTAAGACGCTTTGGCATACAAGGCCGTATGGTTCAGTTCATATTGAAACCTGTACCGGATGCTGAAGAGCCAGTGAGCTGGGTGAGAAGCGGTATTGAACAAGTTGTGAAGAGATGTTTAGAAAACCTTGAACCAGAAGATCAGGTTGGATTCAACTTCGGAAGTGAAACTTTTCAGAGAGGAGAAGGCTGGATTAATTTTCAAGCTGCTAAGAACGTAACTTTGGACAAAATTTGGAATCTGATAAGCAGTGTTTATCAGTCGAATTTTATTTATTTATTTTATTTATTTAATTGTCTTATTTTACGAGGCGGCATTCAACCAACTTTAGTACAGATACCTTCAATCTTAGCATCACATCTGTACGTCCGCCTACAGGTCTTGGAAAAAGAGGAAGGAAGTACAACACATACACAGAAGAATGCCTCAAACGAAAAGGAATAATATCTATAACCAATGAAGACAATTTGTGCCTGCCTAGAGCTCTAGTTGTCGGTCGAGCCTATGTCACCCGTGATCCTTTGTTGAAAAAGTTAAGACAAAATATTGGTAAACTGCAAGATCAGGAGGCCAAGAAACTGATGTTGGACGCCAGCGTTAACATACCTGATGGAGGTGCGGGTGTTGTGGAGCTTCAGCAATTCCAAACATATTTGTCGGAATACAAAATTTCTGTGTATGAATATGGCAACAAAGGTCGATCCGTATTATTTCAAAGGCCCGGAAGCATCCAAAACGTTGAACCTGTTGCACCATAACCATCATTATAACGTGATCTGTAGTCTAACGGCAGCTTTTTGCTGTGATTACTACTGTGAGAGATGTCACAATCCGTTTAATTCAAAAAGTGATCACCGTTGTGGTTCCGCATGCCCTGCATGTCTTCAGTCGCCAGCTTGTATGATGGATCAAGTGACGATTGTGTGCAAAGATTGTGGCCGATCATTTAGGGGACAGACTTGTTCGGAGAATCACCTCAATCACCACGTATGCGAAAAATTAAGAAGATGCTTGAAATGTTTCAAAACAACAAAGACGGATCGTAATCATGTCTGTGGTGAAGTGTATTGCAAAATATGTAATAGACATCAGCCGAATGATCACCTATGTCATATCCAGCAAGATACAGGAAAACCAAAATCAGACGATTTACTATTTGTGTTTTATGACTTTGAAACACAACAAAGATTTCTGCATGATGGAACACATCTTCACGAACCAAATCTATGTGTTTTCAAGCAGTGTTGCGACAGGTGCATAGACACTGACGAGACCATCTGCACCAAATGTGGTGTTAGACTACAAATCTTGAAAGCCAAAGATCCAGTTTCACCATTCATGCAGCATCTCTTAACATTAAGAAAGAAATTCAAACAGATCGTCGTGCTAGCACACAATGGTGGAGGATTCGATCATCAATTTGTTTTGAACTATGCTATAACGCAGATGGATCTCAAACCTGAAGTGCTTATGAGAGGTAAAAAGTATTTATTATCTTTTGACTTACTAATTCAATTTGAAATTACAGGTACTCGATTGATAATGATGAAAATTGGAAATGTCAAGTTTTTGGACTCTTTGAACTATTTCCCAATGGCTCTGGAGGCTCTACCTAAGGCGTTCGCATTGAGTGACCAAGTGAAGAAAGGTTTTTTTCCACATCTTTTCAATGTACCTGACAACGAAAAATTCATCGGTGAATTACCAGACATCAAGTACTACAATCCTGATGCCATGAAACTCGATAAGAGAGAAGAATTTATGCAGTGGTACGCAGAACATAAGAACGACAGGTTCAACATGGAAAAAGAACTGATTGCCTATTGCACAAGCGACGTGAACATTTTAACAGAAGCGTGCCTCAAATTTCGTCGAGAGATGTTGCAAACAACGAACGTTTGCCCTTTCACTGAAGCATGTACAATAGCGTCAAGCTGCAATAAAGTGTACAGAAGGAACTATCTTAAACCAAATACCATCGGTATAATTCCAAAGAATGGCTATAGATATTGCGACAACCAATCAAAAATCGCCATACAATGGCTCATCTGGGAGGAGAAAGAACGTGACATGCAAATAACTCATACGGCCAGAGGCAAAGAAGCAATCGTTGCAGGAGTGAAAGTCGATGGTTTTTCAGAAAATCATACAGTGTTTGAATTTCATGGGTGCTATTTTCACGGCTGTCAACGTTGTTTCAAGTACCAGAGAGAAGAACCATTGAAAGAAAACCCTTCAGAATCTTTAAGCCTCAGGTTTGAAAATACTGTTACAAAAATAGAGAGACTAAGAAAACTTGGTTATGAAGTAATCGAAATGTGGGAATGTGACTTCAGACAAAAACTTATGGAAAACGAGGAGATACGTCATTATACGGAACAACATCCGCTAGTAACTTCCAGCCCTCTGAATCCTCGTGAGGCTTTCTACGGTGGTCGAACCGGAAATACAAGCGAGTATTACTCTTGTGAAGACGGAGAAAAAATAAAATACTTTGACGTCTGCAGTCTTTACCCATGGGTCTGCAAATATGGTAAATTTCCGGTGAGACACCCTCGTGTCTATGTCGGGGAAGAATGCAATGCATTAGATTTAGAAGAAACAGATGGTATCATCAAATGTACAATTCTTCCTC
Source organism: Anaspis maculata (assembly GCA_949128115.1). NCBI lineage: Eukaryota > Metazoa > Arthropoda > Insecta > Coleoptera > Scraptiidae > Anaspis > Anaspis maculata. The sequence goes on from OX421966.1 coordinate 73,364,926, forward strand.
CCAGGTCTCTTTATCATCCTGTATTACCCATGAAAATGAATGGAAAACTAATGTTCGTACTTTGTCACACATGTGCTAAAGAACAACAGAAGAGCGAATGTACTCATGATGATAACCGACGAGCTCTTACTGGTACATGGGTAATTGCTGAAGTCTTGAAAGCTCTTGAAAAGGGCTATAAACTGGACACCATGCATGAGATATGGCAATATAATACCGAGCAATTCAACAAAAGCACTGAAATTGCTGGCCTCTTCACAGAGATGATCAACAAATTTCTCAAAATTAAGCAACAGGCCTCCGGATGGCCAAAGAACTGTATTACAGAAGATCAAAAAGGACAGTATGTTCAGCGATATTTTGAGCATGAAGATATCAAGTTAGAAACCCAAGCGATAGAGGTGAACCCAGGATTACGTTCGCTAGCTAAACTTATGCTGACATCATTTTGGGGGAAATTTGGACAGCGAGAGAATCAGATGAAAACGAAAATCATCAGCCAGCCCGATGAACTATTTTCAATTCTCTTCAACCCTTCCTTGACAGTCAGTAGCATTGTAATTATCAATGACGAGAACTTACTTGTGGGATATAATCATATCGAAGAGGCTTACGACGAGTTGACAACAGTTAACGTTGCTATAGCTTGTTATGTAACAGCCCAAGCCCGCCTTAAACTATATAGTTACCTGGAACGTTTGGAGGAACGGGTCTTGTACTATGACACAGACTCTGTTATATACATTGCTCGACCCAACACCTATGATATACCTACCGGTGAATATCTCGGTGATATGACAGATGAGCTGGAATCTTTCGGCACTGGATCTTATATAACAGAGTTTGTGAGTGGCGGCCCGAAAAATTATGCTTTCAGAGTACAAGCTAATGGTGACGACACAAAAGTAATTTGTAAAGTGAAAGGAATATCTTTGAATTATTCCACTACAAACAAAATCAATTTCGGAGCAATCAAACAAATGGTTCTAGAACAATCGGAATCAATCTACATTGTATCGGACAATATCTGCAGAACCAAGTATCATGAAGTGATAACAAAACAACAGTCGAAGATCTACAGATTAAACTCAACCAAAAGGCGGTTTTTTGAAGATCATAGCTCCCTTCCTTATGGTTACAAAGTTCCAAGATTGGAATAAACTTGAATTATTTATTAAAATCTAGAGTTCATTGTTTTTTTATTGCTGGAGAATACTGTTGGTTTCACTTATTCGCATAATAAATTTATAATTGACCTACCTGCGTTTTACTTCACTCCACCCATGAACAAATGACTAATACGAGATTATATTTATTATTATATCTGAAACAGTTTTCCTTCTTCAAGACAGTTGTCAAGATGCGTTTGATCAAGCAGCACGCTACTATATGTATTAATGCTATTCATAATTCTAGTAATGTATCTGATTCAGCTAAACATGGATCTTTGTTGCCAACAAACGTCAGATGCTTAATTTGCGGTCCATCAAACTGTGGAAAAACAAATTTGATGTTGAGTCTGATTTACGACAAAAATGGCTTGAAATTTGAGAATCTGTACGTATTTAGTAAATCATTGCATCAATTTAAATATCTGCAGCTTGCAGATATCCTTTCGCCGATTAAGGAAATTCAATTCTTCACTTATGGTAACAATGATGAAATACCACCACCAAATGACGCTTTATCCAATTCTATTTTTATATTTGATGATATAGCATGTGATAAGCAACATGTAGTCAGATCATATTTTTGCATGGGACGTCATAATGGAGTTGACAGTTTTTACTTGTGTCAGAGTTATAGTAGAATCCCAAAACATTTAATTCGAGATAACGCAAACCTACTGGTATTATTCAAACAAGATAATATGAATTTGAGAAAGATATACGACGACCATATCAATTCAGACATGTCTTTTAAAACCTTCCAAGAAGTATGTGCACTCTGTTGGAATGATTATAAATATGGATTTTTGGTTATTGATAAAGATTGTGAGCCTAAGAATGGTCGCTACAGGAAGGGTTTTGACGTGTTTATAATACTGTAACATTTCAGCAAACACCTCAGTGTTGTTTCAGTCATGCAAAGGGAAAGTACTTCCCTCGACTTACAACAGAACATTATTCACACTAGAAATATTATAAGAGAAAAATGTAATTTAATCAAAAGAAAACGAGAAGATAATGAGGAATTTTTGAAAATGAAATACAGACCAATAACAGAACCGCTAAGCAAAATTTTGGGAAGCACTACTGATTATGGTCAAAAATCAATATCAGCACTACCACCTATAGTTTCCAAAATGCACGTCTTCAACAAGCAAAAAACAACACAAGAAAACATTGAAGCGACCTCGGAACGTTGTACATCTCAGAAATATAAAAAATAAATCAGTGAAACCATCACATACCACATCGGACCGTGAATCAGTTTTTATTTCCGAAAATAAATGTCAGCCCCAAAGAGAAGATAAAGAAGAGAAAGAAGAATCCTCGAAAGCATCAGCTTTTACCACACCAAGTCAGGAATCAATCTTCACATTGGAGAATCAACCCAAATTGACGCGACCTCGGGATGTTGTACATTACCGCAATATGAAGTATAACTTGGCAAACCTACCGACATCTACCACATCAAGTTCAAAATCGAATGAAAATGAGTTACAATCGAATAGTCATAGTAGAGAAGGAGAAGAGACGGAAACACGCATAGAGCAACCGTCGTCAGCAGCTAACACGCGCAAACAACATTTAGATGTTTCCTATTACCTCTCCAAACTCAAAAGTGGCGGTGATTGCAGTACAATGGATTTAACGTCGGGTGTTAGATATTCAGACAGACGTTATATTCTTGGAGATTCTGTTATAAATTTCAAAGAAAATCAGCTAGAAGTGGATGATCGAACTTACGACATTACTCCAGGCCTGGCTGAACTAATCTTCAAGAAAGATCCTAATTTGGGAGTGATTCAAGAAGCAGATAAAAAATTATATTGTACGATTTTAAGAACGACCAATGCGCTTCGAAAACGTTACAGTTCGACCGAAAATATTTGTGAAAAAGTGAAGAGAAATCCAAAGTACAGAACGGTTATTGAACCTTTATTGTCTAAATCTCAAAACAAAGCTAGAAGTAAAACTGGTGGAGGTGTGAAAGAAATTAATGCAAATAAACTGGTTGAACAGCTAGAAACCTTATTCTATGATAAAACATCTGACCACTCACAAGAAATTATACGTATTGAGAGGAGCTTGAGGGAATCGGGGATTATTTTATAAAATGCAGGAGTATTTTTAATAAGTCTGTCTCTAGATGTGCTCCAAGAACAATGTCAACTGTGAAAAAGCAAATTGTGGATGAAATCCATAAACCAGCCAGAAAAAATTTCAAAAGGAGACGAGTTATACTAAAAGGCATAGATGATTTGTGGCAAGCCGATCTTATTGACTTGAAGCTTTATGCTGAAAAAAATAGAGGATATTCCTATTTACTCTGTGTGATTGATTGCTTTTCAAAGTACGCCTGGGTACGACCACTGAGACAAAAATCTGCTGCAGAGGTTGCAACCGCGTTTGAAAACATCTTACTAGGAAAAAGAGCGCCTAAAAATCTACAAACTGATGATGGAACTGAATTTTACAACAAATTATTCAAATCTATCACAAAAAGATGCAAAATCAACCACTACTCAACATATAGCACTCTCAAGGCCTCTATCGTTGAACGATTCAACAGAACGCTGAAAAACGCTCTTTGGAAGCAGTTCAGTCTACAAGGAAACTATAAATGGTATACAATCATAGAATCATTGGTATCAAAGTATAATGAAACTAAACATAGAACTATTGGGAGAAGTCCAATTTCAGTTAAAGGGAAACGTATTGAGAAATATCTGTTGAAATATGTTTACAAAGATGATGATACACCTCCAAAAGTTCTTCCGAATCATAAAGTTGGAGATCATGTGAGAATTTCCAAATACAAAGCGTTATTTGCTAAGGGATATACTCCTTCATGGAGTACTGAAATATTCAAGATCAGAAAAATTAAAAGAACAGATCCTGTAACGTATCTTTTAAAAGATTCACTTGGGAAAGATATAGCTGGTGGTTTCTACAAGGAAGAAATTCAACACGTCAAGTATCCGAAACACTATCTGGTTGAGAAGATTCTGAAGCTGAAAGGAAATAAAGCTCTTGTTAAATGGTTAGGTTTTGACACAATGCATAATAGTTGGATTAATAAAAATGATATAGTATAAATAGAAAGTGTTTTTTATTTCGACAGCATTCTTGCTTATGTCCTAGTCATGGTAAAACCTTCGAGAGGCTCACGAAAAAAGCGTATTATACCAACACCGCGGTTTGGATCTGGTTTATCCATTAGCGCAGACAATTTTTTATCTCTTTTACCGAAAAGAAAATTGTCAAATGTAGATTTGGCTTATCTAGCAAAGAAATACAAAATACCACATTTCAGAGGTGTTTTTATGAGCGATACACTCCCCAAAAAGCCTAAGAAAATCGAATTTGCAATTTTGAACTTAGATACTATCAGAAGAAGTGGTACTCATTGGGTTTGTTACAAAAAAGTTGGCAACAGTGTGAAGTTTTTCAACAGCTTAGGGAACAAAAAGCCTCCAAGAAGTTTGAGTCGATATATGAAAGGATTTAACATCACTGTAAATAGGACTAAATATCAAGAACCCAATACGTACATCTGCGGACAACTGTGCTTATTATTTTTACTAGGTTACATCTGCTAACATGGGTTTGAATTTTGGAAAAGTATATAAATCACGATGTATATCTAAGAAAAAGCACAGTCTAAATACCACAAGCAAGCCTAACACAAGGCTTACAGCAAAAAATATAAAATTTTTGCAGTTGATGGGTTATAAAATTCCATGGTAACATCACGATGGATATGTTGGAATTAGAAGAAACACCCGCAGCTGATAATTCAATAGAAGGTATTGAGTTTCACAGTCATCATCCCTATGCTGCAAATAAATTTCAACCGGGGGATGAGATACGCATCAGCCTTCAACATCAGGATATTTACACATTACCTAGTCAAAGTTTTTTATACTTAGAAGGAAAATTTTTAAATGAAGATGGTAGTGCTAAAGCCAAGGATTCCTGTAAATTGATCAATAATGCTTTTGCTTTCCTGTTCGATGACATTAGATACGAACTCGGTGGTGTAGAAATCGATCGAGTAAGAAATCTGGGAATAACCACTACTCTTAAAACATTCGTGTCTTCTTCTCTGGGATATGACAAACATCAACATCATGGATGGTGCAGACCACAAAGTAGTTCGCTTGACATCGTGAAAAATGGCTTCTTCAGTGTTTGCTTACCGCTGTCCAATCTGATTGGCTTTGCAGAGGATTATCGGAAAGTTATAATAAACGTTAAACAAGAATTAATACTTTTGAGATCTAGAAATCAGGATAATTGTTATGTATCACCTGTATTGGTACAAAATGAAGAGCCCCCCAAAGCAACAATCGAGATAACAAAATTGTCTTGGAACGTTCCGTATGTTGGAGTTGATGATCATCAGAGACTTTATTTGATGCAATATTTGAAGACCGAAAAAATTATTTCAGTCGGTTTTCGAAGTTGGGAGCTTTTTGAATATCCAGTACTACCATCATCTCGAAAACAAGTATGGAGTATCAAGACTTCAACTCAAATGGAGAAACCTCGCTATGTGATTCTGGCTTTCCAAACAGGAAGAAATAATACAGTGAAAAAAGACACTAGCATATTCGATCATTGCAACATCAGCAATGTCAAATTATTTCTCAATTCTAAATCATACCCGTATGATGATTTAAATATTGACTTCGCCAAAAATTACTATGCTTTGCCATACAATTTATATTACAAATTCCGAGAATCATTTTATAACGATGAAGTAACCTATCCACTTCTATCATTTGAAAATTTTAAAGATATTGCCCCTTTAATTGTAATTGATTGTTCAAAGCAGTCAGAAGTTGTAAAAACAAGTCCAGTTGATGTTAAGCTTGAATTTGAAGCATCCGCTGCTTTTCCCAACGATACAACTGCTTACTGTCTGATAATACACGATCGAATAATTGAATATAATCCACTAACCAGCATCGTTCGAAAAAGAGTCTCCCTATAAACGTTTCGGCTAGAGAAGGCGTAAACCTACACTTTGGAACGCGAAAATCGCCTATAAATTGGAAAAGAACCTTCAAAAACATCATTCTGTCAAGACCCATAGCATAGTGAACATCATGGAGTTCCTTCAACATTTGTATGCTTTGTCAACAGAATATCCTCTAAACAAAAGTGGTTCGAAGCGATTAGTACCTTGTTTGGTTGGAATGGTTCCATGTGTCGTCATTGAAGAAAGAAACAGAGGAAGACTTCTCATATCACCGGAAGTATTCAAAAATATCGAAACATCAGGCTGCAAAACGAAAATCGACGGTTTTCTCAACACTAATGCCGTTCCAATACCAGCAACTGAAAACCTACCATTCATATATATTGACTTTGATGGAAGTGGACGTCGAAAAGTAGTTAAATTTCGGAAAGAACAAGAACTTCACGACATTTATTTCTCTGTCGGGCTACATCCAGAAATTTCTCTGGTCAAAAGTGAATGGAATTTAATTTCTGAGAAATATGATGAGCTCCTGAAATTACTAGATATTTTGGAGAAATTTTCCAAATCTATCAATTAAAGTTGGTCTTTTGCACATATTTCACAGCGTAAACTCTGTATATTAGGATAAATAATTATTTTGTAACTACAATACCTAACTGAATAGATGATAATTTTTAATAAAAATGTGAAAAGTTTATTCGTTTTTTATTATAATGCAACAAAAAAAACGTCCTTGCAATATCGCATTGGTGGACAAGTTAGTTGTAGGTACCTACTTGCAGAATCACGAATTTAATGTCACCTTTATCTATCGAATTCGAGTTTCCCCGCTCATTTACAACAAACAGACAGATATATGAGGTGGTTCCATCTAGCGGCGGCTTGAGGATATCACAGAAATCCGCATTGGCGAATCATTTCAGTCGTTTTTATTTGAATTAAATAACCAGTAGATATAACTTACCTACCTACCTACAAAAACATGCAGAAACAGAAAAACGTTACTTCAAATTTTGATAAGGTTTGAATTCTTTTTCACAAAACAAAAGAGACACAAAATAGCTAGTCAGGTTTATTGAGAATTAAGATTTTGTCCTGTGTGTAATGAGACAGAGCTAGTGCTGGTATTAATAGTTCGGTTAGAAGAAGATCTACTACAGTAGCCATTGTGAAGTTCCGTCGTTAATATTAATTTTGTTTTTTCAAAATCGTGAAGTTTCGATTCACTATGGATTTCAAGGAACTAGGCCGCGCTGGTGCCTTTTGAAGGAGTTCATTAAACTATCAACTTTGGAAATAGGCACCCATTACAAAATCTACAAAATATCAAGGAACCCAACACGGTATGGAGACACCGTTGTAGCAGATTTGGGTGACTTCTTAGTCAACCTACCAAAACGGTATCGCGAAATATTTCATAACGCTGCAATTGAGGACTTCAATTCAAATCACGGAGGCAAAATGTACCTGGAAGTGAAGAAAATTATCACCATTCGCGGATCTCTGTGCGCAATAATCGATATCGCCAAAATTTGACTTGACAATTATGATGAAAAATGTATTATGATAAGTGTTTATCTAGTTTGTGAGAAATATATTCCAATTTCTGGGTTTGATATAGAGGTGTTTTTTTTTTGTTTGTTTTCAGATGTATAGAACTTAAATCTGTCATAACGCAAGCCTTAGTAGGTATGTATTTAGATAAAGGCAAAATCTTCTCAAGTATATTATCGATATAATTGAATTCTGACACTATTCAAAATTCTTGTCCACACATCCTAGCTATTTTTAGCAGTTTGGATCTTTGAATTTAGCGCCAAGATATTTGAATCAAACTGCCAGACGTATTAAGCGGTTCAATCTAGTGGAGGCTTGAAAGTAAGTATCACAGTTAGGAATCTGTAATACCGGTAGCCCCATCAAGCGAGAGTCAAATTCAATTCTCGCTCTCTGTTTTGAAATTCAAATTTCCCGCTCTTCTCTGAACTGTCATGCCGGCCATCAGCTGACAGTCAGGAACTTGTAGTAGGCAACTCTATCTAGCGGAGACTTAAGGATAGCACAGTTCCGAAACTGTCATGGCGATCATCATCCGTCATTTGTCACCTACGTCACCTGTATATTTCAAAATTCCCGCTCTTTTTCTAAATGTCATGACGGCTATCATCTGTCACCTGTCAAATTCAAATTTCCCGCCCACTCTTTTCTAACTGTCATGTGGGCCATCATCTGTCACCTATCAAATTTTGAATTCGACAGCTGTCACATGTCACATACGTCAGCTGTCAAATACGTTACCTGTCAAACTCAAATTTCCCGCTCTTTTCTCAACTGTCATAGCGTCCAATATCCAACAGGTGTCAAACGTCAATCTGACAGCTGTCAAATTTGAATTTCCCGCTCTTTTCTCACTGTCATGGCGGCCAATATCTAACAGGTGTCAAACGTCAATCTGACAGCTGTCACCTGTCACATACGTCAGCTGTCAAATTCAAATTTCCCGCTCTTTTCTCACTGTCATGGCGGCCATCACCTGTCATCTGTCAAGTTAGACAGCTGTCAAATGTGACAGCTGTCAAATGTGACAGCTGTCAAATGTCAAAGTCACCTGTCAAATGTGACAGCTGTCAAAATCTGACAGATGACAGCTGTCAAATGTCACCTGTCAAATGTGACAGCTGTCAAATGTCACCTGTCAAAATCTGACATATGACAGCTGTCAACTGTCACCTGTCAAAATCTGACAGGTGGGCGGGGCTTCAGAATAAGGGGGCGGGGCCTAAAGGAGGAGGAGTGGGGGTGCGCCAAGGTCCCCCATTATCTACTGACATAAAGTCATTAGTTATATGCTATTCCCAAATTTTTTTTTCAATACTGTATATCAAGCTTCATTCGAGGCTCAATGCAGCTAAAATTTTTACTGTGGGAGTCTCCTTGACAGGAAGTAGAACTCGAAGTAGAACATCATTACGGGTGGTTCATCCCAGCGTAGTTATCCCATGGCGGCCTCACCGTTCAAGATGTATCCAAGATAGGGAATTTCCATGTAGGTACCTGCTCAAAGTCAGGTAGAAAGCGACTGTTAACAAAGAACCGGAGTCCCACCCCAGGTCGTCCCATTGTGACGGGGTGAACAAAACGTCAGTATTTTGAAATGGAAAACGTACCTAAATACTGTAAGGAACCCCCTTGGCCAATTAATCAGCTGTGATACCATTATTGACCTTACGTTGTGTATTTTGTTGTGCCCGAGGTTGTGCCGTAGTTCTTTATACAGGGTGGCCCAACGAAAACAACAGAGGGGTTTTCAGGCATTTCACCTAATTTTTTTGAAAAAAACTCGAACAGGTCGATTTTTATATTGAGGGGGACATCTGAAACATTCATTGGCGGATTTCTATCTTTAGCCCCCTCACCCTCACCCGCCCCAACTTCGAAGTTTCAAATGACACCACACACTTTGCGATACATCAAATTGAAGAGAATTAAATTCTCTTTCTGAAACAATATTTTTATAATTTTCAACCCCACCCCCTTTCTTCATAAAATTGCCAGAGTTTCCAATGTAATATTTTTGATCTCTTAATTCTCTTCAGTACAGTCAACGTCATCCTGCACAGCATCAAGGGAGAAAAATTTTTGTGTAAAAAGTGCCACCCAAATTCACCCCTTCACTCCCCCACCTCAACTTCAAAATATAAAATGACACTACCCTCTTTGTGATACATCAAATCGAAGGGAATTGAACTCGCTTCCTGAATAAAATATTTTAAGAATTTTCAAAAAGCCCCCTCTCCCCCTAAATTACTCCGAATGTTCAATTTATCAGGAGAGGGGTTGAAAATTTAAAAAAAATTGTTTTCAGAAAGAGAAATCAATCTCCTTTCATTCGATGTATCACAAAGTAGGTGGTGTCTGTAGAGTTTTGAAATTGGGGTGGGGGAGAGGAAAGGGGTGAATTTGGGTAACACTTTTCTCCACCGAAAATTTTCTCTTTAGATGCTATTTAGGATGACGTTGATCAAATTCAAGAGAATTGAGGGATCGAGAATATAAAATGGGACAGTCAGAGAAATTTAGGAAGATGGGGGGTGGAGTTGGAAATTTTGAAAATATTTTTTTCAGAAATAGAATTTGATTTTCTTTGATTTGATGTATCGCAAAGTAGATGGTGTCATTTGAAATTCCAAAGTTGAGGTGGGTAGGGGTGAGGGGGCTGAAGATGGATATTTGCCAATGTATGTTTCAGATGTCCCCCTCGATATAAAAATCGACCTGTCTGAGCTTTTTTCTAAAAAATGATGTGAAATGCCCGAAAACCCCTCTGTTCTGTTTTCGTTGGGCCACCCTGTATATTTTTTACCTGAGTGATATAAATAAATTCCCACCTCCCTCAATTTCCCGTCGTGTTAGTACCTCAGTCATGCTCTAGTATCCCAGTTCTTCTCAGAAGAGGATAATTTGAATAAATGTTGAAAAATAAACAAAGTCATTCAATACCACACCTCATCATTATTGAGAATTGATTGATCATCGCCAATTTAATTCAGTTAACCTTAATCACTTCATTCGACTGAATTATTCATCACATTGTTTCCAGGCGTGCTGAAACCAGCTAACGATAGGAATTAGTTAATTCAAGTTTACATTCGGTTCCGGAAAGACAAAAGCTCACCCTAATTACGTGAGAAACCCTGCGCCAAATTCATCCCACTCATGCAATTTAATTCCATTCCGCAGTCTTCCCAATTTGCAGGGCTATTATTGAGCTGAATTTCATGACATACCTACTTGAGTTCAAATTCCTTGCGTAATTAATCAATATACCTCGTCAACTTCAATTTGACCCTTACCTAATTAGGTCCAGGTTTATACTTGGAGATACATAAGTCATTCAGTGGTACTTAGAGAGAAATCATTGTTCACTGAATATGGCCTTGGTATTTCGAAATTATAGCCATAAATTCAATTATCGATCAAATAATTTGCATAAAAGTTGAGTGTTTACGTTCAATGAATTCATATCCGGCTTCTGCTGTAGTTTTGAACTTACAGACTCATCCAGCAGCTCTACTTCACGTTGGGTTATATAACTTCACTCAAATCTGCAATCAGGTGTAAGTTTATCGCTGTGAGCCTCTAATTAATCAACCTGCAAAATTATGTCAAGTTCCTTTCTGTCTTGGAGTGTTTTCGAAGCGACACTGAATTTTCTTGGCATTGTTCAAAATGGTTCTCTTTTGGAACTCAACCTTTCAATGCTCGTGAACTCCTTGTCGATGCGAAAAGGGTTAAATCTTTTATATTATATAGAGAGAGATAACACGTGAGACTTTCGCTTAGATTTGATCTAAATATATGTCTACAGCGCTGGATTTTCAACAGAATTGACCTAAGAAATCAACCTGACGGAGACTAGGTCTCTTTAATGGGTAACTGAAGCTTTCACCATTTTTCTGGTGTCTTGAAGGTAGCTTAAAAAAAGGTGTGGTGAAGTGTCAAGATTCAACCAATATACGTTCAAGTTCATTGAAGTTCACCAAAGAAGTTCCAAATGATCCAAATTTGAACATCAAATCGTGGACAATAGCGATTTTTCCTGAAGAAAATGAGGGAAAACTGTGAATTCGTGGTATCTGAAACATATCGAATTCAGCCAAAATTGTATCAAATTTGTGGAAAATTTTCATCTGCGGCGCGTTTTTCAGGAGCCCTTGCTTGGAAATATATCTTCACCCTGATAACGATGAAATCATGACGTATGTAGGAGGTGCAAGATATTTTTCTTCGCTTGATTTGCTCAGCGGATATTGGCAGATGTTGATAGAGGAGAGCAGCAATCAGTACAGAGGCGTACAGTACAGGTTATGGCGCAGGGCGGAGTGATATTCGAGTTTCTAGTAATGCCCTTTGGTTTGACAAAAATGCACCCTTCACCTCCCAGGCACTTGCGGATCAAGCTTCCGCAGATATGAAATGGTGTGTACAATGTACATCATCCTCCCAGTTAGTAGGTACGGGGTCAGTTGAGCCAGACGTTTCTAGGGACTTTTATCTGGTGACTTCCGGTTGGCAACACTGAATCTAGTGACATTTTTGACAGGTCGTTAAGCATTGGATCTGTATTACCGGCATTTGTCAGATGGCGCGGGAAATTTGGAAAGTATTTGGTTTATCTGGTGACTTTTGATTATCATCACTGAATCTAGTTACTTTTTGACCGGTCATCAGGCATTGGATTTCTGTATCACCGGATTTTGACATGTGGCGGATTTTAACGTGCGGAGGAATTTGAAAAGTACGTGGAATTTCGATTTGAAAGGGCAAGTCACAGATTTGTTTGACAGGAGACATTTGTTAGATTGAAAGCGCGGGATATTTGGATTCCCTATACCTACCGGAGCACTCCTCATTGCATCTAACCGTTGCAAACTCTCAAGTGTTTTGGTTTCAATAATTTGTGCTGGGTATACCGTGTGATCCAAATCATTCCGAATTGGGGTAGGCTGTGCCCTGGTGAAAAGCAGCCCCCGAATTTCACCATGTCACAGCCTACCCCAATTCGGAATGGTTGAGATCACACGGTATAAACACAAGCAAATTGAATCATTTAATTGACAAACAGATGATTGAAGGAGGCACATGGGACATATGGGACATTGAAAGTGACATAGGGGACACATTAGGAAACACGTTAGGGACACGTTAGGGACACGTTAGGGACACGTTGGGGACACGTTAGGGACACGTTAGGGACACGCTAGGGGACACGTCAGGGACACATTGAGAGACAATCAAAGGAGACATGGGTGACATTGGAGGAGCAATGAATGGGGACAATCGATGGAGACAAATTAATGGTAAGATTGTTCATCTTGCTGAGATAGGCAAACTTGAAGGAAGATCATATATTTGAATGAGCGGGAGCAAAATAATCAGTAATGAAAGAGCTTTCAACAACGATGGATGACAATACTGCAACAAGGAAGAGAAATCGACATAGTCCCGAAAAAATCCATAGTGCTATAGCTGAAATCCTTCGAGGGACTTCGATTAGGACAAGTGCTCGAATTATTGGTATTTTAAAGTCCATGCTAGCACGCCTGGTGCAGGAAAATAAAGAAAAGAGAGGCATGTCAGTGCGTCCCAAAAATATAGAAAATAGCTTAGCTTCCTCGAAGAATATGTCTCGAGCTAACATCTTCAGCAAAACAAGCATGGAAACAAAAAAGAATTCCAGTGTCGCAGGTGGAACCAGTTCATCTTCAACTCCAATAAACTTGAGATCCTATCAATTAGAAACATTCCCTCAAAATCTGCAAACAATGGACAACGGTGAGTCAATGGATGACGAAATGAGTGATGACGAGTCTCCCTATGATGCTGCTACCGATTATGGATTCTCGGCAAAAGATCGATCTCCACCAATGAGGAGTTATGGAAATATCTCCAAGTTAGGTTTCAGCTTCGAGAGAAGTGGAAAAATTTTTCAACGCAATGAGAAAAATGGAAAATATGTCTCTTCTACCGACCTAGACGCAGTTATAGATAAGTTAATACATTTAAGAACTTCAAAAAATTCAAATGTTGGCGAGATACTTTTACTGGAAGAAAGACTCCGGGAGAGTGGGATAATATATTAAGTCAACGGACTGCGCTCGACTATGCAAGTTTGGATTCTTATATCTCCAACATTATTATCCAGCGAAACCTTTGTATGTTCGACAGTCAAACCCTTAAATGATTGTAGGGAATTACTACAAATATCTTCGACCATGCTCTTGTCAATACAATAAAATCTATCATGTTTAAAGTTAGGAGGATGGAAATGTTTTTAATCTGCAATAAATAAAGCTGTTGCCAATAAGTGATGTGTATTTTTATTTATACTCTCACACATCTTGGAAGGGTTGAGTCAAGTAGATGCACCATTCTGATATTACGCATGTGGCTTAGTTCAATTTTTGATCCGGAGATACTTGAAGCTAAGGCTTGAAGAGCAGTCGCCAGTGGATAAGAAACCCTTTTAAGCACAAGAACAATAACGTATGAGTGGATTTTTAAAAAATGAATGTTGCATTTTTAGACTCTTGAAGTTCAACTTTATCTGTATGTGCTATTTTTTTTTCTGGAAAAAAATCATTTGAAAAAAGACCGTACGTGAAAGATGAAAAATGTATGAATTACTGAAGAAATAAAACGCATGTGTATTTCGCAATGAAGATTTCAATGTATTACTTGGCAAAAACAGTGAAAAAACACCACATGTTGTCAATAACGGTTTTTTTGGCTAGTCATCTCCAACAACCTAATGTCGTAATAAATCGCCATCATATATATCATCACCTACGGTTCACCCATGCAAACGTACGACACCTATGATCAGTATTATCGAGAGTATTATTTTGAAATAACTAGTAAAGATTGTCGTACGTTTCAATTAATTTAAGAATAAAATTTTTTTCCACTACCTAACAGCCGTGGAGTATAATTAACCCGTTTCTAGATTGTGATGTCGCTTCTATTAGGTAGTAGTAAAAAAAATACTATTATAATCCACGGTCTAGAAAATTATTATAGCTTCAGCGTCTTATATCATCCCTCAGCTGCGCTTCGGGCCGCAAAATATTCATATCTGACAAAAATATGACGGTTTAAAGCGGCTCCAAACTTGAAATGGCTTTATTGTGAAATCGGTTTCACTGCACGTAACAAATGAGATCTGTTCATCAACTACCTAGGTACCTACACTTGCTGTGGAAATAGGTATGCTAAATGCAGTCGACCGACGGTCGCACTGTGACGAACATTTTAGGCTAATACCGTAATTATTTTTACACTGCCGTACTAGACTGAAAAAAATTCAGCACTGATATTTTTCAACTTCTAACACTATATGATAAAAAAAAAATAATTTTTAAATCAAGTTTCGACATAAATATTTACTATTCAACTGGCTCCGCAATAAAACCGAAAGAGTGAGTATATCAATTTTAAAGTTCTACGGAATGCATATTAGGTAGGGGTAGGCCCAGGTAGGTATACCTACTAATCAGCAGGTGAAATAGACAGGTTTTTGTCGCAACCCCACGGCTACTTTTCTACGCCCTTCTTGTATTGTGTTCGTCGTCGGGGGTGGAAGTGTTGTGTTAGACCCGAGGTAAGTTTGGTTTTATTCATATAAATTCATAATGCAACTTAACCTATGGCATAGGTAGGTACCTATGTGATGCAATTTTACACCAACCATGGCTGTTGTAGGTTCAATTGAACACAGTTTAGCTGCTGGTTTATTGAGACGTGTTATTAGGATGGTACGTACCTACATCTCTCTGTTATTGGTATGCACTTCTCGTTATGACATACGGATAGGGGCAAGTAGGTACCCGTTCTTATCAAATTATAATAACTCATAAGTATATGGAGTTTTAAATACTTAGAGCAGAATTTGAATTTTATTTTAACAAAAATTCCACATCGGTACGACCTACAGGTCAATTACAAATTTTTGAAAATGACCCGAAGCTACGACTCAGCCCTAAATGAATAGGTATTTGTTGCTTGCTGGCGTCTGTTGCTTAGTATCTTCTCCTTCAAGCGAGACGAAATCCTTTATACCTGCCTGTGCGGCACTTCACACTTTTACTCTATTGGAGTAATTATGTAGTCTGCTTACGGTTACGGGCCCTATTCATTAGTATATTTCACTATGATTTCGCTCAAATTAGCATGCAATAAATGCACGGCAATAATATTCGCGCTTCAAATAATAAGGCAACACCGAAAATTGGAGCTTTTACTCAAGAGCCCACGCCTCCGCGACAACTGATGCAATATGCGGACAAGAAAGAGGTGTTTTTTTTTTGTGTGATAGAACTTCAATCAGCCATGGCGTTGGTGCTTGAGAATATTTAACAGTCATTTTCCCATCAAATACTCTACAATTAGGCCTTGCCATTTCGATCATACACATACACAATTGCACGGCAACTCGAAATAATTATTCAAATTACGCAATTTAGATAGGTCCAATTTTGACTTTTGATTAACTTTTGGTGGCCGTGAATATCGAGCTCTATATCTAACGGGCTATTTTCCTTGAGACCCTTGATAGTTTGTGACTCATTCAGCACTAGGAGAGCATAGACGTCATATACCAATAAAGAAAGAAGTATAACCGTGGGTTCCACCAAAATATTTAACTAGTTGATAGGTAATTCGAGATTTCTTTTGATGGATTCTGGCCACATGATTAGGGTTGCCAGATCTCATATATTTGGTATGAGACTCATATATTTCAACAAGATCTCATACCTCATACCACACATCAAATATATGAGCAAATCTCATATATTTTCAGCTATTAGCTGTTTCAGACATAATTTTGTTAATTTTTATTATATTTTTTTTATTTTTGCGCTGCAATTCAAGCATTACAATTCTGAACTGGAATGTTATATTCTTTCTCAAGTTGAGAGGATTTTTTTCATCATGAGACACTAATGAACGGATGTCCAGGAGAAGGCATCAGCAAAAAAGCTACTGAAAATCGGCAGCTGCAGCTGCAAAATATTTTTGAATATGTCTGTACTCAGTTTTGTGCTTGTTATTTTCTAAACATTACATGGAAGGGTCGGAATCATTGCCCTGAATGAAATTATTCTTCTTAACTTGATAAAAGAGTATTTCATCGTTAAATTCCTTGAGATTACCTACCTACTTTTTCAAAGATGAGCGAACTGTTAACTGTTATCAATAGAGGTAGGTAGTTAGTATAGAATAGATCTTCTCATATAGGCGGTTCCCTTTTGCTCGCAGCTCGTGCGCAGGTCTTCAAGTATACAAGCTCACTGGTTTAATTGGCTGTTTAATCGGGAGCACTTTATCCATCGGGCTGGTTGGGGTTGGGGTTGGCGATGGCGCCAATATAGGTGAACCTGCGAGGACCCCAGGTAAAATTAGGAGTTTATTAAATTTCATCAGATTTTCAAATTGTTTATTTTTTATTTGTCTTTTTCACGGAATGTTTATTGTGATGTGGATCTGGATAAACATAATAAAAATTAGGACCTCATATATTTTTTGCCAATCTCATATATATTTCTCAGGTTTCTCATATATATGATTCAAAAAAATCTGGCAACCCTACACATGATCAACGTAAATTCAGGTTTCACGCTAAGTAGTTAACGGAAGGGTGGTATGCTTGCCATTTAATGTATATTCCATAATGAATGTACCAGCATTGACCAGAAAAAAAATCCGTTCAATCTCGGTTCAGCTTAAACCGCTGTTATATTTTTTGGCAGAATCCGTGGTAAAAGAGTTGAAATACAGAATCCTGACGGCCGATAATTTGAAATTTAATGAATTGCCGAACTTCACTGAACAAGAATGAGTACCTACTCAATTTTATGGCGGTGACGTCAGAACTAGTTGATGCTATTTTTTATTGCGCCCAAACGATATGATGTTTGACTCGATGTTTGACTTAATAGAAAAAAAACACGGGTCAGTTATTATTTTTCAACGTAGTTTCCCTTTCATGTGAAAATTTTCAGTATAATACTGCATTGACGAATCTCACAATGATTATATTTGGAAGAAGCTTTGAAAATTTCCCAGAAAATTTTATTTTTACAGATTTTCCAATTTCTGTTCAATTGGTATGAAAGGCTAGAAACATTCGTCTTTGTACATAGCTGTTGGATGAACACGTGTGCATTCCATTCATCTGAATATTATATAATTTATATACCCACAAAACAAGTATGGACTTGTTCGGACACGTTCGAACAAGCTACGAAGCACAGCTGTTGAATGAACATGTGTACATTAGGTATATTCATCTGAATGTTATATACCCGCACAACAAGTATAGACTTGTTCAGACACGTTTGATCAAGCTCAACCCTAAACAGCGTCTACAGAATATATCGAGATGAAAAAAAAACAAGTTGTTGACGATGAACTTTTTAAGCTAACAATTAGAAAATTTGTCTCGGCCCCGTTCATTAAACACTGCATTCGTGTGCACTGAGGGTATGCAACCCAAAATATCCCTGTGTCGTCCAAGTCCTCACCCCTCACCCCCTGTTCGGTGTGCCTGGCACTTGGCTGTCAGGCGCAAGCGTAAACGAGCTCCAGCACTTTCTTCGGCCGTCTTCGGCATTCTTCGGCTTTCTTTCCGCTCGTGCCTTTGCCGCTTCGTTCGAAGCGGCGTTGATCTCCGTACGTCAAGCGGGAAGCCACGCCGTCTTTTTTTGGTCATCGTTCTCGCGGCCATCTTGTCGTGCCATCGGCGTACATTCGTACTCGACCAGAAGCCCATCCAAGGCCCATCGCGTCCGATAGTGACTCCTGGAGGAGCTCTGCAGCATCTCCAAGTCCAGAAAGCGGCAGTTTTCACCGCTTTCACCGGGGAGCGGCTTGGATCAGCCAGCCGCACACAAAGCTCCAGTTTCGGACGGGATCGAGTCGTTCGTCCGCCATTTTGGTGACGAACACGGGCACTCGTGCATTTCACCAGGAAATCCACCACCAGAACGGCCATCCACCACGACGCCGCCTTCGGACTCCGCCAGGACGACGCCGCCACCGAATAAGATCCCGTAAGTTCCATATTTTCCATTGTTTTTACCATTTACCGTTTATTCCCGTTTGCCGGGGTGTATACCTTCAGTGCAGTTCGTCTCGTTTTCAGGACGCCACTCGGCGCCAGCGAATCTGCCCCCGATCAGAACCACTCGGATTTTTCATTTCATTTAATTCACCTTGTTTTTTTTTATTGTTTTGTAATTCTGTCTGTTTGTGTTTTTTTTCTTTGTTTTGCATTGAAGTTTTTGATTGTTAATGTGAATTTTATTTCTGACTGTCGCTTGCTGCTTTCCTAATCCAAGAGTTATTGTTTTAATGCAGCCTTCATCGGAAGGCTGCCGTCTTTATGTGTACCGCGCTAACATATAAATTGGTCCTTCGAGCCGGATACAGGCTTAGCATGGTACAGTCAGGAATTTAATTCACCTCACTATTGAAACTTTAAAGTCACGGGTCAAACCCACGTAACACTTGTGCGTTGGTCCAGCGTGTTGATCAATTCGTTTTTCGCCCGTCTCATTCGCACTTTTTCACCTGGGTTGGGTTCGCCATTCAGGTACGCCAACCTAAGGGTCAGTTGCTTTGTTTTCATTTTTCTTTGTGTCGTACACAATGGACGCAACTTTATCGTCCATCGCGATAGCTATTGCGCGCCTTGAGCCCCTTCTGGAACAAGGCGTCACAGCTACCACCGAGCCAAGCCTCCAACCGGCATTTTTAGCCACGTTTGACATTGCGGCGGAAATTTACAACGGTTTCAAGAGCACGGTCAACACTGCCCCTCTCCCCAGTGCCTCCGAGGAGCAGAAGGCTACATTTCTTGAACGTACACTCCGGGCAGACAGCTTGTATGGCAAACTTGCTGCGGTAAAAGCCTCGTTTGCGAATTCAGAGCCGACTTCCTCGCTCTCTCGCCAAGCCTCGCAAACTTGGTTCGAGACAGGCCGGAGCAATGTCCGATTGCCAAAAATCGCGTTGCCGTTGTTCGACGGAAAGTTAAAATCATGGCCACCATACTATGATCTATTCACGGCGTTAATACACAGAAACCAGTCTCTCTCAGATATTGAACGGTTTCAGTATCTGATCTCGTCTTTATCTGGTGAACCTCTCTCAATGGTTAAACACCTGCCATTGACGGGAGATAATTACATAATTGCGTTCGACTCGTTGGTTGAGAGATACCAGAACGACCGCGTGCTAGTCACTTTTTACTGGCAGTCGATGATGAACGCCTCCTCCGTCACATCTGACTCCGCGCAAGCGCTTCGCCATCTTGTGAACACGTTCAACGAAAATTTAGTGGCGCTCGAGCAGTATCCGCATATCGACCTGTGGGATTTCACCCTGTCGAGCATGCTGCTCCAGAAACTCGATGAGTCGACGCGAAAACGTTTCGAGGTGCAGTCAGCTGGCACCCCCTTCCCCAAATACGAAGACGTCAAGTCTTTCGTGCTCGACCAATGCAAGGCTTTCGAGGCAACTGCCTTAAATTCTAAAACGCAATCGAACTCCCGCTCCACACGGGCAAACACCGTTACCGTGAAGCCCGAGGTCAGCCGCAAGTCGTGGGCCTCACATACGTTGGTGTCTCAGACTTCATCTGCCCCAGCGACGTCGCATGAGTCAGCATGTTCTCATTGTGGGGCGAGAAGTCATAGAGTCACCGCGTGCAAGACTTTTCTGTCAATGTCCCCAAATGACAGATATTTGGCGGTCAAACAGAAAAGGCTCTGTCTCAACTGCTTGAGCACCAATCACGGCGCTCCAAAATGTCCATCGTCGTATTCATGTCGGCAGTGCCACGCAAGGCATCACACCTTGCTGCACTTCCCCAAGCCACATAGAACTGCAGGTCATGAGTCACCCAGTTCTTTATCGAATCCAGTTGAATTACCGCAAATCGTTTCCCCTGGTCTTCCAGAAAATGTCGCGAATTCGGTGACGAATCTCGCCTCAAGCCTCAAGGCAGCTCATGTTTTGTTGGCCACGGCAATCGTTCACGTTCGTGACCGGTGGGGAGGCTCCCAAAGCCTCCGTGCGCTCATAGACCCTGCCAGTCAGGCATCGTTTATTTTGGACTCCTGCGTGCGCAAATTGGGTCTATCCCCATCAAATCACAATGTGCCCGTTTTTGGCTTGGGTCTCACCCCCGCCAATTCGACGTGTGGCACAGTCACTTGCCAGGTCAAGGCTGATGATGAGTCTCTCCCAATCCCTGAATTGGAGTTAATTGTCCTGCGCAGGATTTGTGGTAACCTGCCAGACACCGCTTTGAACCCGGATCAATTCCAATTGAACTTATCGAATCTGGCGGATCCCACATGGTTCAAGCCAGGCCCCATTCAAGTGTTGTTGGGCGCCGACGTTTATCCGTCAGTCGTGAAAGAGGGAATCGTCTCGTCAGGTCCGTCACAGCCTGTTGCCATAAACACCATTTTTGGCTGGGCTCTTCTCGGTCCCTTTCAAACCCCGTCAAAACCTCTGCATTCCTTTTTGGTCTGCACTCCAACTGGAATCGACGAGTCTCTGCACAAATTTTGGGAAGTAGAGGAAATCTCGTCACCATCGTCCAAAACACGTTTGTCCCCAGATGATGAACGTGCAGAAATTTGTTTCCGGGACTCTGTCTACCGTTGTCCGTCAGGTCGTTTTGGGGTTTCGCTTCCCTTCAAAAGGGAGTCCCCCACCTTTGAACATTGCAGGTCTATGGCTGACCGCCGTTGGTTAGCTATCGAACGTCGCCTGGTCCGTCAGGACACACTCCGTGATCTGTACATAGCATTCATGCGCGACTACCTCGACCTAGGTCACATGACCTTGCTGGACGCAGAACCTCCAGATTCTGAGGCGTATTACATCCCTCATCATCCGATCGTCAAGATCGAAGACGACAAGCCGAAAATTCGCGTCGTTTTTGATGCTTCGGCGCAAGCGCCGAATCATTTATCTCTCAACGAGACGCTTCTCGTCGGTCCTAAGTTACAACAGGACATAGCAGCTTTGCTACTGCAGTTTCGGTGTGAGCCGATCGTTTTTACTTGTGACATCCGTCAGATGTATCGGCAGATACTTATCTCGCCCGAACATCGCAAGTATCAACTCATTCGCTTTCGTTTCTCCCCTGATCGACCCATTGAAACGTACCAATTGAACACCATTACATATGGTGTTTCTTCGGCACCGTTTCTAGCGGTTCGCACGTTGCTTCACTTGGCAGAACAAAGCGCCTCGAAGTTTCCATTGGCTTCGCAGGCAATTCGCCGTAATTTGTATGTAGACGATCTACTTTGCGGTGCGAACTCCGTGGAATCAGCACGGGAATTACAAACGCAGCTAATCAACCTGCTCCAATCGGGTTGCTTTGAATTGCGCAAGTGGGCAAGCAATCACCCTGATGTGCTGCAAGACATACCACTTGATCACGTTCGAACTCAGCCGTCCACTTTCAGTGACGTTGCTGACAATACTGTAAAAATTCTTGGCCTCCAGTGGCAAGCGGCAACAGACACCTTTTCATTCACGGTTCATCCAAATGAACTACCGTGCACAAAACGGTCCATCTTGTCGGAGGTGGCTCGGATTTACGATCCGCTCGGCTTTCTGTGCCCTGTTGCATTTTTCGCCAAACATTTAATCCAACGGTTATGGAAACTTGGCCTTGATTGGGACGACACCCCTCCAGACATCGTATGTCAGCAGTGGTTGCGTTTTCAATCCGAGCTATCGCAACTTTCGCGGTTGCAAATTCCACGGCATACTTTTCCGTCGCCTGCAGACAGGTGCCAGTTGCACGCCTTTTGCGACGCATCTGAATCTGGGTACGCGAGCGTGTTGTACGTTCGTTACCTTCGAAATGGTGTTCCCACCATTCGTCTCCTAACCGCCAAATCAAAGGTGGCTCCAGTCAAATTGCTGACCGTACCCCGTCTCGAATTGTGTGCAGCGGTCCTACTTTCCAATCTCGTTGCCTTCACCGTTGCAGCGCTCGCAGGAACCGTACAGTTCGATGCCATATTTGCGTGGACCGATTCTACGGTTGTTCTCAGCTGGCTGCGTTCCTCTTCGCACCGCTGGAAAACATTTGTTGCTCACCGTGTTGAGCATATTCAACAGCGTGTCCCGCCTCAGTGTTGGAGACATGTCTCAACATCGGACAATCCCGCCGACCCAGCTTCGCGCGGATTGTTTCCCGAAGACATGCTTTCGTGCTCCCTTTGGTGGTCTGGCCCACCTTTTCTGTCATCAGCGGATGACACATGGCCGGATGACAAATTCTCCGTGTCCTCCCCAGACATTGCGTCTGAAGAGCGAAAGCTCGCTTTGGTCGTGCGTGTGCCGCAGCCGCCGCCGATTGACATCGACGACCTCTTTTTGCGCATATCCTCCTTACGGAAGATTCAGGGCGCTGTCGCCTATTTCTATCGGTTCTGCAAATGCAAGTCCGATGAGAAGTTCACAGGACCTCTCTCGGATACAGAACTCCATTTTGCCTTGTTGTACATTGTCAAACATGTACAGCAGAAGGTATTTGCCGTCGAAATCGCGTCGTTACGCAACGGCAAACCCTGTTCAAGACCCTTTCGAAAACTTTCACCCTTTCTCGATCGTGACGATGTTCTCCGCGTCGGCGGACGTTTGAAGCATTGTCATGAGTTGCCATTTGCAACCAGACACCCTGCTCTTCTTCCATCTCGTCACGTCTTGACAGGACTCGTCATTCGACAAGTTCATTCCCGACACCCGGGACTCAACAATACCTGCTATCTCCTGCAGCAAAATTTTTGGATATTGTCCACGCGACGCGCGGTACGGCACTATCTTGCATCGTGTTACCGGTGCTTCCGGACTAAGCCGCAAACTTTTTCTCCCACCATGGGCGACCTCCCCTCGGCGCGAATTTCTCAGCTAAAACCTTTTAGCTGCGTCGGGCTCGACTATGGTGGCCCTTTTCCAATCCTCATGTCACGCGCTCGCGGTGTCAGAACTACGAAGGCGTACATCTGTCTTTTCGTGTGCTTCGCCACCAAGGCATTGCACGTCGAGGTTGCCTCCGATCTCTCAACAGATGCTTTCCTCGCTGCCTTGCGCAGATTCATTGCCCGGCGCGGTCGTTGCTCTACCATCTATAGCGACAATGGCACAAACTTTGTCGGAGCTCATAGGCAATTGACGATGTCAATGCAACTCGCCGCGGAATCCGAAGCCATCACTTGGCGCTTCATTCCTCCCTCCAGTCCCCACTTTGGCGGGCTGTGGGAAAGCGGCATAAAAGCTGTCAAAACTCATCTATCTCGCGTGATAGGTGATCAAATACTCACCTTTGAAGAGCTGACCACGTTGGTCACCCAAGTTGAAGCGTTGCTCAACTCACGGCCACTTTCGGAGCTGGGCTCGGATCCAAATGATCTGTGCCCATTGACGCCTGGTCATTTTTTGACGCTCGAGCCGTTAACGGCCCCACCTGACCCAGATTTGTCCCACCTCAAGATCAGCAGGTTGTCGCGATGGCAGTTGGTCCAATCCATGCAACAGCGTTTCTGGGCGCGTTGGCGCGACGAATATCTACACACGCTGTACCAACGCGGCAAGTGGCACAAGTCACGTCACCTTGAATCCGCAGATGTGGGGTCTTTAGTCCTCATCAAGGACGAAAACGCTCCCCCTCTGAAGTGGAGGTTAGGCAGAATTTCAAAACTCTTCCCCGGCAAAGATGGCATTTGTCGTGTCGCAGATGTCCGTACTCAACGCGACGTTCTGCGACGCCCAATGGTCAAACTTTGTCCCCTCCCTTCAGGACAGTGAGCATTCTGTGTTTTCACTTCCGTCATTGTTCTCACTATGCTCTTTCTTTTTGTATCATGTTTGATTTCATTAATTTTTGAACTTTGAAAATACCCCGAGTGGTATTTTGGTGGGGAGTATGTCTCGGCCCCGTTCATTGAACACTGCATTCGTGTGCACTGAGGGTATGCAACCCAAAATATCCCTGTGTCGTCCAAGTCCTCACCCCTCACCCCCTGTTCGGTGTGCCTGGCACTTGGCTGTCAGGCGCAAGCGTAAACGAGCTCCAGCACTTTCTTCGGCCGTCTTCGGCATTCTTCGGCTTTCTTTCCGCTCGTGCCTTTGCCGCTTCGTTCGAAGCGGCGTTGATCTCCGTACGTCGAGCGGGAAGCCACGCCGTCTTTTTTTGGTCATCGTTCTCGCGGCCATCTTGTCGTGCCATCGGCGTACATTCGTACTCGACCAGAAGCCCATCCAAGGCCCATCGCGTCCGATAGTGACTCCTGGAGGAGCTCTGCAGCATCTCCAAGTCCAGAAAGCGGCAGTTTTCACCGCTTTCACCGGGGAGCGGCTTGGATCAGCCAGCCGCACACAAAGCTCCAGTTTCGGACGGGATCGAGTCGTTCGTCCGCCATTTTGGTGACGAACACGGGCACTCGTGCATTTCACCAGGAAATCCACCACCAGAACGGCCATCCACCACGACGCCGCCTTCGGACTCCGCCAGGACGACGCCGCCACCGAATAAGATCCCGTAAGTTCCATATTTTCCATTGTTTTTACCATTTACCGTTTATTCCCGTTTGCCGGGGTGTATACCTTCAGTGCAGTTCGTCTCGTTTTCAGGACGCCACTCGGCGCCAGCGAATCTGCCCCCGATCAGAACCACTCGGATTTTTCATTTCATTTAATTCACCTTGTTTTTTTTTTATTGTTTTGTAATTCTGTCTGTTTGTGTTTTTTTTCTTTGTTTTGCATTAAAGTTTTTGATTGTTGTTGTGAATTTTATTTCTGACTGTCGCTTGCTGCTTTCCTAATCCAAGAGTTATTGTTTTAATGCAGCCTTCATCGGAAGGCTGCCGTCTTTATGTGTACCGCGCTAACAAAATTCAAACGTCGTCGAACCATTATGAAAGGTTTGGATGATCTCCAGCGAATACAGCTTGCCGAATTTCGCTGATGTCGTTTTTTCATAATCTAGGTAGTTTGAGAAGTTAGAAAAAAAACAAAAATCTCTGTGATACTTTTCAGATATGACATACAATTTTGATTTGTTTTTTATAGTACATTCTGGAGTGAGCTTATCACACTTTCATTAACTGCAACTACACTGTAAACCTGGTCCAATTACCAGATTCACCCAGGTAATCATCAGCATTCCTGAGTGATCAACTACCATATAAGTGGTGAGTTTTACATATGAAGTAATCATTCATACCTACTCTTATCTGTAATAATTACAATTCTTCGATACGGGGAAACATCTGGAAAATTCTCTTGCATGCAGTAATTATGTTGATTTTCTCTAGAAGTTGATAGTGGATTAATCATGGATTTTTCTCATCAAATATCATTTCTGCCGATGGTATTTCAACATTTCTAATTTAACCAGGTCTTTCGCGGCCAAAACCATTGAGCATCTGAATTTAAATTTACACGTGTGATAATCGAGAGTACTCACTTACCCTATAAGTACCTATAAATGGTGACTATAATAATCGATAATAACGGAATAATCATTTTTATATCCACTACTGACGTGATAATCGAAACTCTTTTTTTTGCTAATGTTTCCGCATAGAAATATGGGTTGGTTATTTATAATGTTAATGAGAGACTTGGACAAGTTCACTCAATTACAGTGGAAAAATGGAATAATCGTCATTTTATTGCGATTACATAAGGTTCCAGTCTGAACCTTAGGCAGAAATAGTAAATCTCAAGCTTCTAGCTTGAAAATATGTCAAATTTTCATGAAATTACAATTACCTATTTTTTAGCACCAGATTTTTTCAGTTCAATACGCATGCGTAAATCACAATTTTTTCAGTATTCTTATTCCGTCGCACTATTCTCGACACTTTAGTCTTTTGTATGTTCTAGGACAGATCGGTTGACTACTTCAGACGCTCTGCCGTACCTTCTTCAGTTATCCCGATATTTGGACATCACTTATAAATATACCGTCATTTAAAGGTAGCATCAACTCACAATTTTTTGGTGATTATATAATTTAATAATATCGGTTTCAGTGATTCATTATGGAGCGGTTCGTTATTGCTAAAGATCTTATTACGACGGTACGTCAGTTTAAGATGAAGGCACGTAAAATCGAATTTACCATCAAAGAAGCTCCTAAGCTAGAAGATCCTGTGAAATGGTTTAAAGATGGTGTAGAAGATCCCCTAAAATTTGCTGTTCGAGATCTACAACCTTCAGATAAGGTGAGCCTTACTTTCTGCTCCACCAAATTCAAAAGAGGAAGCGGCTACCTTAAATTTCACGATGCCCGAGATATAAAAACATGTCTTGTGTGGGAGATGATTTCGAAAATATTCCAGTCTAATTCCGAAGGCATAAGTACTGATGATTTTTGTCTAGGCGTCACATCTGTTCGTATGCCAACAGGAAGTGGAAGTAGAGGGAGGAGCTACAACACGTTCAATGAAGAATGCAACAAACGTCGAGGAATCGTGACAATAGTTAATAAAGACAATTTGTGTTTACCACGTGCACTTGTAGTTGCTAAGGCATTTGTCGACAAGGACTCCGAGTATAATCACGTTCGAAGAGATTATGGAAGAAAACAATCGACTCGTGCAGCAGACCTGATGAGTGCTACTAGAATAAAGATACCCACCGAAGGGGCTGGAATACCAGAGCTTCAACTTTTCCAACAATACCTGAGTGCCTACCAAATTGTTGTTTATGCTTATGGCAACAAAGGTAGAGAAGTGCTATATGAAGGGCCTAGTGCTTCAAAAAAACTAAGTTTGTTACATCATCAGAATCACTATAATGTGGTTGTCTCGTTGACTTTGGCATTTTGTTGCACCTACTATTGCAAGGCTTGTCATATTCCGTACAATACTATAAATAAGCATAGGTGTGGGAGTACTTGTCCTTGCTGTCAGGAAAGTCCAGCCTGTCCTCGCGAACAAGATGTATTTTGCGATAAATGCAACAGAAAATTTAGAGGCTCAAAATGTTTTGAGAATCATACACCCAAGATTTGTGGACAAGTCAAAAAATGTCTTACATGTCTAAAAACGATTGAAGTTGAAAGAACACACGTCTGTGGAGAGCTTTTTTGTCGGACTTGCCTAAAACATCAGCCTCAACCACATTATTGTTACATCCAACCAGATACACGAACACCGAAAGTCGATGATGTCCTGAATGTCTTTTATGATCTCGAAACTCGACAGGATCAGAAGTTTGGAGAAAACTGGCTACATATTTCGAACTTGTGCGTTTTCCAGCAACGATGCTCGTCTTGTTTCGGTAGCACAACTGACCTTTGCAGTAAATGTGGTGTGAGGAGATACATCTTACAGAGAGAGCCTGTGGCCACGTTCATGAGTTTTCTCATGTCCCAACGCAAGCTTTTTAAACATGTGGTAGTGATTGCGCACAATGGCCAAGCTTTCGACCGTCAGTTTATACTTAAAAACGTGTTAGAAGAGACTGTCCTTAAGCCTGAATTGATCATGCGGGGAACCAAAATTATCTTGATGAAAGTAGGAAATGTGAGATTCATTGACTCTCTAAACTATTTTCCCATGCCACTGAGTGCTCTTCCGAAAGCATTCGGTTCACCAGCGGCCCAGTTCAAGAAAGGATATTTCCCACATCTATTCAATACCTTGGAAAATCAAAATTATTCTGGTCAACTTCCCTCGGTTGAATTCTATGATGCTGACAGCATGAAGCAGGAGGCCCGTGAAGAATTTTTGAAATGGTATGAGGAGCACAAACATGATAGGTTCGACATGCAGAAAGACTTAATTGAATATTGCATCAGTGATGTGAAGATTTTGAGAGAGGCCTGCATGAAGTTCCGAGCATTGATATTGAATGAATGCCGTGTTTGTCCCTTTATCGAATCAACAACGATAGCGTCCACATGCAACCTGATTTATCGCCGTAATTTCCTAAAACCAAACACTATCGGTATTATACCGAAAGGCGGTTATAGATTGTGCGATAATCAATCAGCAACTGCTCTAAAATGGTTGACCTGGGAAGATGATCAGAGGAAAATTACCATTCTACATGCCGGGCGTGGGAAAGAAATCTCATTGAATGGAGTTAAAGTAGACGGGTATTGTGCTGAAACAAACCAAGTTTTCGAATTCCATGGCTGTTATTTTCACGGTCAATTCAAGTTGCCTCACAAGTAAAAGAAATCAGCCCTTACACGATGATCCTTTAGATACATTGGACAGACGATATGAAACAACTGTCAGTCAATCTGATCGTCTTCGCGGATTTGGATTCGAGGTTGTGGAAAAATGGCAGTGTGAATTCGGAAATGAAATGAAGCACAATTGCGAAATGGCATACCTGAATTCTCATCCAGTTTTGCTAAATGTACCGCTCAATCCGAGAGATGCATTTTCTGGTGGACGAACCGGCAACACCCGAACGTATTACAAATGCAAACCTGGTGAGAAAATCAGATATGTGGACGTGTGCTCCCTCTACCCATGGGTCTGTAAAAATGGTAAATTTCCTATTGGACATCCAAAATTGTTTATTGGGCATGAAGATTGCTCCCAACTGAATTCGATGGGCACTAATGGTCTCATCAAGTGTACAGTCTTACCACCGCGCAATTTGTTTCATCCCGTACTACCCCTCAAGCAAAACGGAAAACTCATGTTTGTATTATGCCGTACCTGTGGAGAAGAATTGAATCAGGGAACGTGTACGCATAACAAGGAACAAAGAGCTCTGCAAGGCTAAGGAGAAGGGTTATGAAATCATCACTATCCACGAAATTTGGAAGTATCAGATTGATCAATATGACAAGTTGACAAGTACCAGTGGGATGTTCACAACCATAATGAATCGCTTTCTCAAGATGAAACAACAAGCTCCCGGTTGGCCAAGGACATACAGCTGGAATTTGCTGAGATTTCCAAGAACCCGGGGCTTCGCTGTATTGCCAAACTAATTCTTAATAGTTTTTGGGGTAAATTTGGTCAACGAGAAAATCAGCCGATAACATCTATCATTAATCGACCAGCTGAATTTTTGGAGATGATGTCGGATCCGACTATCGATGTCAATAATGTTCTAATAGTCAATGAATATACGCTGGTGATTAATTGGCAATACAAAGAAAAAGCCTCGGAAACACTACCTACCGTGAATGTTGGAATTGCTGCCTACACCACGGCCCAGGCTAGGCTCAAGCTGTATTCTTATCTGGAACAATTGAATGAACGCGTCTTGTATTACGACACAGATTCTGTCATCTTTGTGTCCCGTGTTGATGAATGGGAGCCACCAACGGGCAAATTCATCGGCGATATGATCAATGAGCTGGAGGAGTTTGGCCCTGATGCCTATATCAGTGAGTTCATCTGTGGTGGTCCAAAAAGCTACCTTTTCAAGGTATCCCCTACACCCGAGAATGGAAGTAGTGACGTCGTTTGCAAAGTGAAAGGAATCAAACTCAGCTATAAGAATTCGAAGCTACTCAATTTTGACTCTATGGAAGAGTTAATTTTGTCCGATAATGATGATGATTCCTACATTCTGCTTCGCGACCAACACATCAGAAGAACTGCCGAGCATCAGGTTGTCACCACATCTGAAACCAAAATTTTCAAGCCGACATCAAACAAGAGAAAATTTTCAGATCATGACTCGTACCCTTATGGCCATAAGAAACTGTGTTGAAGGTGCTTCGACTTTGGGTAATCAATGTTTGTAACTAACTATAATCAACAAGTAAATTCGTTCAGGATCACCTGTTGGTGTCTTATTTTGATTTTTATGTGACTGTCTATGATAAATAACTAAGAAATTGTATCAAAAATGTACCTCAATCTAAGGTAACTGATATTTGTATAATCAACCCTGTAAATTCGCTTATAATCATCGGTTTGTGCCTCATTCCGAATTTCAAGTAATTGAAATATGGTAATCAACAAAAAAATGTGATGAATGTACTTCGATTTTAAGTAATTGATGTTTGTGTAATCAGCTATGAAAAATCGCTCCTTATGATCAGTTTGATCTTATTGTAAATTTCATGTAATTGTCTTTGTAAGCAACTAAGAAATTGTATTGAATGTACTTCGATTTAGTGTAAGTAATGTCTGTATAGTCAGCTATGAAAAATCGTTCACGATCACCTGTTTGTGCCTTATGTTAAGTTTCATGTAATGGTATACGGTTATCAGCTGGGAAATTGTATTAAATGTACTTCGATTTCAAGCAAAACATGCCTGTATACTTAGCCATGAAAAGTCATTCATGCTCACCTGTTTGTGCCTTGTTTCAAGTTTCACGTAATTTTCTATGTAAGCAACTAAGAGCATGTATTAGATGTACTTCGATTTTAGGTAGTTGCTGCCTGTATACTCAGCTATGAAAAATCGTTCACGATCACCTGTTTGTGCCTTATTTTAATTTGACGTAATCATCTATGTAAGCAACTAAGAAATTGTATCGAACGTACTTCGATTTTGAATGATTTCAGTAATTATTGTTTGTATAATCAACACTGTAAATTTGTTTATGATCACCTAATTGTGCTTTATTTTAAATTTAATATAATTGTCTATGTAGGCAGTTATGTACATTAAACTACGAATAAATCATGATGTTAAGGTCTTACCCTGAACGGTATGTAATTATTGTCTTATGTAACTAGCGCAGTATATTGGTCTGTGAATGAAACGGTTCTATTTGCTTGCGTTTATATACCAAAAATAACTATTGAAACCAAACCACTTGAGAGCTTGCAAGGGTTAGATGCAATTAGAAGGGTAGAGAAGGGGAGGTAGGTATAGGGAATCCAAATATCCCGCGCTCTTAAGCTAACAAATGTCTCCTGTCAAACAAATCTGTGACCTGACCTGTCAATTCCGGATTCCACGTACTTTTCAAATTCCCCCACACGTTAAAATCCGCCGCATGTCAAAATCCGGTGATACAGAGATCCAATGCCTGATGACCGGTCAAAAAGTAACTAGATTCAGTGATGATAATCAAAAGTCACCAGATGAACCAAATACTTTCCAAATTTCCCGCGCCATCTGTCAAATGCCGGTAATACAGATCCAATGCTCAACGACCTGTCAAAAATGTCACTAGATTCAGTGTTGCCAACCGAAAGTCACCAGATAAAAGTCCCTAGAAACGTCTGGCTCAACTGACCCCGTACCTACTCCAGTTTCGTCACGCTGTTACTGTACCTATCCATTCCATTCTAGAAGGGATTCATAGGTATCAGGCAAAGAATAAATAGTAACAGTAGTAATAAAGTTGTTTATTAACATATCAAGACAAAAACAGAAACTGTATATTAACATTAAAATGCGTGGCGCTTTAATAATCTTATTTTTTTTTATAATAAATACAATTTCAACAATCAGTACTATCAATTACAAAAGAAACATTCTTCTCAAATCAGTTGAATATTCAATTTTCAAATTCCTTGTTTTTATGCAATTCTTTTATTGTAGAGTTAGGTAAAAATGTTTTTAATTCACTTTAATAATAAATATAACAAATATAAACGTTAAACGCACACCATATCGTTCAACAACATTAATAAAAAATTATCCTACAGTAATACAGGATATGTCACCATTAATTTTAGGGGTAGGTGTAATATTGTTTTTATTTTAAATTTTTAATAAGTACATTTTATCAAGTTTATTTTCAATTCATGATTTTTCAACGTGTTTATTTTGTTTTTGATTAACAGTTGTTTGTTCTTTGATTTTTATTGGCTATACCAAAAAGGCAAGGGAATCGCGGAAATTCTCTTTGAGTAAAACGTCCTTGAGAATTCACCTCTTGTCAGACTCTGTGGTTACACCTGGAGTTGGCAAGAGTGCTGGAGTAGCTCAAGTTTAGTACAGCCGCTGGCCGCAGGAGGCGCTTCTTTAGACGTTTGGTTTCAGGGCCACCGACTAGACTAACAACACATTATATAGACAGTCCAAAATTCTGGTCATTCAGATAACTAAACCGAGAAATAAACACTTGAGTGTCAAACTGGCGTAGTCCTCCGCAAAGTGTCACTGTCAAAACCACCGGCTACGCCGCCTTTGCGCGTCATATTCGCCCCGCCGCCGCCGACTATGGAAACGTTGCTCTGCCGCAGCGGCAGGGGCTGGTCCAGGTCGAAAGTGACGAATTCTTGCGACTGTCCGTTGGCGCTGGAGGGCGAGGGGAAGTCTTCGCACCAGGAGCCCTCCGGCGGTCCGATGCCACCCAGGAAGTCCTGGTCGTCGCAGTTGACCACGTCGGCGGTGGTGGAGAGCGTGTTGGCGGTGAGGTCGCGCGGAAAGGTGTTCTTGAAGCCGATGGCGGGCGTCCCCCCGCCGCCCCCGCCGTTGCCGGTGAAGTCGTAGGGGTCGTCGAACTGGTAGGATATCGTGGGGGGCGGCGGGAAGTCGTAGAAGCTGGAGACGTCCTTGAGGGAGTTTGAGGGGCGGTGGACGCTGCACGGCGACTCCTGGACGGGTTCCTTGCTGAAGAAGTAGCGTTTCTGGTGGACCACCTAGAAATGCATATAGTGATTACTGATAAGTTCATATATTGAGGTATATTGAACTGATAATGAGGTCATGAGCTGTTACAATGCCGTAACAGATCCACGAATCAAAACAAATTGTTATTTTCATAAAGCTTATGATAAGCGAGTTAAAATAAGGTTATACAGATTAAAAACCACAAGAGACGGCAATGGTATGTCATAAAAAGTTACATTGAGGTCATAAATATTATATACAGTTACAAATATAACGCAGAAATAAAAAGAGAGCAGATGATAGCTCTCGATGTTCCAAGCATTAGTACAAAATTAGAATGAGGTCGTGGAGGCCCAGGTGAAGGCCCACCCAAGGCCCATTACAAGAGTTGAAGCGATATGACATGTGATACAGAGTCATTGAGGTCATAAATATTATAGAGAGTCAAAATGATTGAGTGGATTGTAAAATGAGCACAACTCATAGTTTCTAACATTTCAAGCATCGCTACCGAGTGTAGATGAGGTTATACAGTAAAAACACTAATGTTACCGCGAGGACATTTGGTAAAGATCTACGTTGAAGTTGAAATATTCATAAAGTGTTTTAATGATTCAACAGATTCTCAAATTGAACTAAATAGATGATAATTATTGAATTTAAAGCGACAATATCAAACATGAATGGGGTCATACAGATTGAAAATTGAAAGCTACAGGGATTGTATGTAATGAAGAGCTACACTGAGGTCATGAATATCAATTATAAATAGTTACAGATATAAAGAAGACTGAAAAAGAAAAACCGATGATAGTTACACAAGTTACAAAGCGTGTTACAAAGTTACAAAAACACAACAGTTACAGTAAGGGCATGTAGTAAAAAGGTATGATGAGGTCATGAACAATACAAAATCAGGGTAACGAAGTAATAGGATCTAGAAAAGCAAATTTACAGTCATGAAGTCCTTGGATATCATCAAGAGCTACGATAAGGCTACGTAACTAGAAATTGCGAGGGTCTCATGAAATATACGAACGATTACTACTGTGAGGTCATGAAATATCAATCGAAACTACGGTAGAGTTACAAGGCAATATGTTACAACGCCAACAAGTTGAAGTTTAGTCATGCTTGGAGATTTCAACTCTAAAATTTGAAAGACACAACGGATAGATGAGCGATAAAAACTGTGAGGTTGGAGGTTATGATCAGGCTGATAACATGTTACAGAGCCCGATAATTACGATTAGATCATTCACAAAAGTTGAGAAATGGAGATTTTCAGCAACTCATGGAGTTAGATTAGCGATTACAATTATGAGGTTATGAATATCAGAGGATACAATATGGCTTAAGAGTAACACGTTTCGCTGTCATAAAGCTACAAGTAGGTCATGCACATTGATAAATAGTTGGAAGATGTAATTAGTCGTGGTATGGTTTAATTTATGGTATGATTTAACAGATTGATAAATGGAAAAAAGAGAGAAGAATTTTTTTTTAGTTCATGAAATAGATGAACAATTACATCTCTAAGGTCATGAAATGATATGGGCTACGATAAAGCTGCAAAACAACTTGTTATGTTATTACGGGCTACAGAGCTAAGAAAATGATATAGGAGAATGTAACCATACTTCCACAAGCTTTATGGAACAGATGAGCGATTACACTATGAGGTGATGGAATATAATTATCGATCGAATAGATAATTGCTTACGATTAGGAGGCCATGATATATTAAGAGCTACGATGGGGCTAGAAAGTGAAACGTGACACAGCCAAAGAGTTACAATAGAGTGACGCATACAGAGAATTATTCGATAGAAAATTTGACTGGGAATTTCATGAGACTCATAGAACACATAAGCGATTACAACTATGGAGTCATAGAATATTATGGAGGTCTACGATAAGGCTACAGAGTAACATGTTGTGTAATCATGAGCTCTGGAGGATTGATAAATAAAAAATTAGACCAATAATCATCGACAGCTTATGGAATATATGAGTGATTACACTGTGAGGTCATGAAATATTATTGAGGTCTACGATAAGGCTACAAAATGAAGACTCGTGTAATTATAAACTGTGGGAGATTGATGAATAAAAAATAAAACCAGATATTTTCACCAGCTCATGGAATAGTTGAACGATTACACTATGAGGTCATGAAATATTATCAGCGGCTATGATGAGGTTACAAAGCAACATGGATTATAGTTCAAGGGTTACAATAAAATGCTGCACACAGAGAACTGAGGGGAACAAAACTGTAACTAGAATTTTTTTTGAAGACTCACGGAACTGGTGAGCATTCACGACCATGAGGTCATGAAATAATAAAATCTACTATCAGGCTACAAACTAGGATGTAACAGCCAAAGAGCACAAAAGATTCATGCTCACAAATAAATGATAAACTCAAAATTTGACTGCGAATTTTGGAAACATCATAGAACAGATAACTGGTTACAACTATGAGGTCATGAAATATTACTGAAATGTATTTTCTGGCTACACAGTAATACGTTATGTTGATCTGAGCTATAGGGGATCGATGAATGGAAAATTTAACAACAAATTTTCACAAGCTTATGGAATATATTAGCTAGTATATTAGCAATTACACTGTGAGGTCATGAAATATTATTGAGGTCTATTTTTCGGCTACAGAGTAGCACTTTATGGTAATATGAGCTATTGGGGCTTGAGAATAGAAAATTGAACCATAAATTTTGACAAGCTTATGAAATAAATGAGCGATTACACTGTGAAGTCATGAGATAATATTGAGGTCAATTTTTTGGCTACAAAGTAACACGTTGTGTTGATATGAGCTAAAGGGAATTGATGAATGAGCGATTGAACCATAAATTTTGACAAGCCTACGGAATATATAAGCGATTACACTGTGAGGTCATGAAATATTATTGAGGTCTATTTTTCGGCTACAAAGTAACACGTTGTGCAATTATAAGCTAAAGGAAATTGATAAATGAGCAATTAAACCGTAAATTTTGACAAGCTTATGGAATATATGAGCGATTACACTGTAAGGTCATGAAATATTATTGAGGTCTATTTTTCGGCTACAGAGTATCACCTCATGTAACCATGACCTATAGGGGATTGATAAATGAAAATCTGAACCATAAATTTTGACAAGCTCATAAAATATGAGCGATTACACTGTGAGGTCATGAGATACTTTCGAGGTCTATTTTTTGGCTACAGAGTAACACGTTGTGTTGATATGAGCTGAAGGGGATTGATGAATGAGCGATTGAACCATAAATTTTGACAAGCCTACGGAATATATAAGCGATTACACTGTGAGGTCATGAAATATTATTGAGGTCTATTTTTCGGCTACAAAGTAATACGTTGTGTTGATATAAGCTGAAGGAAATTGATGAATGAGCAATTAAACCGTAAATTTTGACAAGCTTATGGAATATATGAGCGATTACACTGTGAGGTCATAAAATATTATTGAGGTCTATTTTTCGGCTACAGATTAACACATTGTGTTAATATGAGCTAGAGGGGATTGTTAAATGAGCAATTGAACCATGAAATTTCACTAGCTTATGGAATATATGAGCGATTACACTGTGAGGTCATGAAATATTTTCGTGGTCTATTTTTTGGCTACAAAGTAACACATTGTGTAAATATGAGCTGAAGGGGATTGATGAATGAGCAATTGAACCATAAATTTTGACAAGCCTACGAAATAAATGAGCGATTACACTGTAAGGTCATGAAATATTATTAAGGTCTATTTTTCGGCTACAAAGTAACACGTTGTGTTAATATAAGCTGAAGGAAATTGATAAATGAGCAATTAAACCGTAAATTTTGACAAGCTTATGGAATATATGAGCGATTACACTGTGAGGTCATGAAATATTATTGGGGTCTATTTTCCGGCTACAGAGTATCACCTTATGTAACCATGACCTATAGGGGATTGATGAATGGAAATCTGAACCATAAATTTTGACAAGCTCATAAAATATGAGCGATTACACTGTGAGGTTATGAGATATTTTCGAGGTCTATCTTTCGGCTACAGAATAACACGTTGTGTTGATATGAGCTGAAGGGGATTGATTAATGAGCGATTGAACCATAAATTTTGACAAGCCTACGGAATATATAAGCGATTACACTGTGAGGTCATGAAATATTATTGAGGTCTATTTTTCGGCTACAAAGTAATACGTTGTGTTGATATAAGCTGGAGGAAATTGATGAATGAGCAATTGAACCGAAAATTTTGACTAGCTTATGGAATATATGAGCGATTACACTATTAGGTCATAAAATATTATTGAGGTCTATTTT
Source organism: Anaspis maculata (assembly GCA_949128115.1). NCBI lineage: Eukaryota > Metazoa > Arthropoda > Insecta > Coleoptera > Scraptiidae > Anaspis > Anaspis maculata. The sequence goes on from OX421966.1 coordinate 73,402,539, forward strand.
TCGGCTACAGATAACCACATTGTGTTAATATGAGCTGAACGGGATTGATGAATGAGCAATTGAACCATGAAATTTCACTAGCTTATGGAATATATGAGCGATTACACTGTGGAGTCATGAAATATTATTGAGGTCTATTTTTCGGCTACAAAGTAATACGTTGTGTTGATATAAGCTGAAGGAAATTGATGAATGAGCAATTGAACCGTAAATTCTGACAAGCTTATGGAATATTTGAGCGATTACACTGTGAGGTCATAAAATATTAATGAGGTCTATTTGTCGGCTACAGATTGACACATTGTGTTAATATGAGCTGAAGGCGATTGATAAATGAGCAATTGAACCATGAAATTTCACTAGCTTATGGAATATATGAGCGATTACACTGTGAGGTCATGAAATATTTTCGTGGTCTATTTTTTGGCTACAAAGTAACACATTGTGTTATTATGAGCTGAAGGGGATTGATGAATGAGCAATTGAACCATAAATTTTGACAAGCCTACGAAATAAATGAGCGATTACACTGTGAGGTCATGAAATATTATTGAGGTCTATTTTTCGGCTACAAAGTAACACGTTGTGTTGATATAAGCTGAAGGAAATTGATAAATGAGCAATTGAACCGTGAATTTTGACAAGCTTATGGAATATATGAGCGATTACACTGTGAGGTCATGAAATATTATTGAGGTCTATTTTCCGGCTACAGAGTATCACCTTATGTAACTATGACCTATAGGGGATTGATGAATGAAAATCTGAACCATAAATTTTGACAAGCTCATAAAATTTGAGCGATTACACTGTGAGGTTATGAGATATTTTCGAGGTCTATTTTTCGGCTACAGAGTAACACGTTGTGTTGATATGAGCTGAAGGGGGTTGATTAATGAGCGATTGAACCATAAATTTTGACAATCCTACGGAATATATAAGCGATTACACTGTGAGGTCATGAAATATTATTGAGGTCTATTTTTCGGCTACAAAGTAATACGTTGTGTTGATATAAGCTGGAGGAAATTGATGAATGAGCAATTAAACCGAGAATTTTGACAAGCTTATGGAATATATGAGCGATTACACTATTAGGTCATGTAATATTATTGAGGTCTATTTTTCGGCTACAGATTAACACAGTGATGTGAGTCGGGTATTTACCGGGTAGGTAGGTAAATATAAATCGGGTATTTACCCGGTATATTCCCGAGCAATATTTACCTACCCTACCCAGTTTGACAGGAAAGTTGACACTGTTGACAGCTCGGTTGACAGTGTTGACGGTTGAAGGTTGAATGATTTTTTTCTCCAAGTTCCAAGGCTTTATAAGCATAAACTCTAAAGCACTTATTATTATTTTGCCGCTGTGAGCAAAAAATCATAATTGTTTGTTGTTGTTTCTCCAATTGTTAATAACAATTGATGGAAATAGATACCCTATTAGAGACCCGATTTTGGGTGAATACCGGGTATTTACCCTGGGTATTTACCCTTAAATATAAAAACCCGGGTATTTTACATCACTGGATTAACATATTGTGTTAATATGAGCTGAACGGGATTGATGAATGAGCAATTGAACCATGAAATTCCACTAGCTTATGGAATATATGAGCGATTACACTGTGGAGTCATGAAATGTTATTGAGGTCTATTTTTCGGCTACAAAGTAATACGTTGTGTTGATATAAGCTGGAGGAAATTGATGAATGAGCAATTAAACCGTTAAATCTGACAAGCTTATGGAATATTTGAGCGATTACACTGTGAGGTCATAAAATATTATTGAGGTCTATTTTTCGGCTACAGATTGACACATTGTGTTGATATGAGCTAAAGGGGATTGATAAATGAGCAATTGAACCATGAAATTTCACTAGCTTATGGAATATATGAGCGATTACACTGTGAGGTCATGAAATATTTTCGTGGTCTATTTTTGGCTACAAAGTAACACATTGTGTTGATATGAGCTGAAGGGGATTGATGAATGAGCAATTGAACCATAAATTTTGACAAGCCTACGAAATAAATGAGCGATTACACTGTGAGGTCATGAAATATTATTGAGGTCTATTTTTCGGCTACAAAGTAACACGTTGTGTCAACATAGGCTGAAGGAAATTGATAAATGAGCAATTAAACCGTGAATTTTGACAAGCTTATGATATATGAGCGATCACACTGTGAGGTCATGAAATATTATTGAGGTCTATTTTCCGGCTACAGAGTATCACCTTATGTAACCATGACCTATAGGGGATTGATGAATGAAAATCTCAACCATAAATTTTGACAAGCTCATAAAATATGAGCGATTACACTGTGAGGTTATGAGATATTTTCGAGGTCTATTTTTCGGCTACAGAGTAACACGTTGTGTTGATATGAGCTAAAGGGGATTGATCAATGAGCAATTGAACCATAAATTTTGAGAAGCCCACGGAATATATAAGCGATTACACTGTGAGGTCATGAAATATTATTGAGGTCTATTTTTCGGCTACAAAGTAATACGTTGTGTTGATATAAGCTGGAGGAAATTGATGAATGAGCAATTAAACCGAAAATTTTGACAAGCTTATGGAATATATGAGCGATTACACTATTAGGTCATAAAATATTATTGAGGTCTATTTTTAGGCTACAGATTAACACATTGTGTTAATATGAGCTGAACGGGATTGATGAATGAGCAATTGAACCATGAAATTTCACTAGCTTATGGAATATATGAGCGATTACACTGTGGAGTCATGAAATATTAATGAGGTCTATTTTTCGGCTACAAAGTAACACGTTGTGCAATTATAAGCTGAAGGAAATTGATAAATGAGCAATTAAACCGTAAATTTTGACAAGCTTATGGAATATATGAGCGATTACACTGTAAGGTCATGAAATATTATTGAGGTCTATTTTTCGGCTACAGAGTATCACCTCATGTAACCATGACCTATAGGGGATTGATAAATGAAAATCTGAACCATAAATTTTGACAAGCTCATAAAATATGAGCGATTACACTGTGAGGTCATGAGATACTTTCGAGGTCTATTTTTTGGCTACAGAGTAACACGTTGTGTTGATATGAGCTGAAGGGGATTGATGAATGAGCGATTGAACCATAAATTTTGACAAGCCTACGGAATATATAAGCGATTACACTGTGAGGTCATGAAATATTATTGAGGTCTATTTTTCGGCTACAAAGTAATACGTTGTGTTGATATAAGCTAAAGGAAATTGATGAATGAGCAATTAAACCGTAAATTTTGACAAGCTTATGGAATATATGAGCGATTACACTGTGAGGTCATAAAATATTATTGAGGTCTATTTTTCGGCTACAGATTAACACATTGTGTTAATATGAGCTAGAGGGGATTGTTAAATGAGCAATTGAACCATGAAATTTCACTAGCTTATGGAATATATGAGCGATTACACTGTGAGGTCATGAAATATTTTCGTGGTCTATTTTTTGGCTACAAAGTAACACATTGTGTAAATATGAGCTGAAGGGGATTGATGAATGAGCAATTGAACCATAAATTTTGACAAGCCCACGAAATAAATGAGCGATTACACTGTAAGGTCATGAAATATTATTAAGGTCTATTTTTCGGCTACAAAGTAACACGTTGTGTTAATATAAGCTGAAGGAAATTGATAAATGAGCAATTGAACCGTAAATTTTGACAAGCTCATGGAATATATGAGCGATTACACTGTGAGGTCATGAAATATTATTGGGGTCTATTTTCCGGCTACAGAGTATCACCTTATGTAACCATGACCTATAGGGGATTGATGAATGGAAATCTGAACCATAAATTTTGACAAGCTCATAAAATATGAGCGATTACACTGTGAGGTTATGAGATATTTTCGAGGTCTATTTTTCGGCTACAGAATAACACGTTGTGTTGATATGAGCTGAAGGGGATTGATGAATGAGCGATTGAACCATAAATTTTGACAAGCCTACGGAATATATAAGCGATTACACTGTGAGGTCATGAAATATTATTGAGGTCTATTTTTCGGCTACAAAGTAATACGTTGTGTTGATATAAGCTGGAGGAAATTGATGAATGAGCAATTGAACCGAAAATTTTGACTAGCTTATGGAATATATGAGCGATTACACTATTAGGTCATAAAATATTATTGAGGTCTATTTTTCGGCTACAGATAACCACATTGTGTTAATATGAGCTGAACGGGATTGATGAATGAGCAATTGAACCATGAAATTTCACTAGCTTATGGAATATATGAGCGATTACACTGTGGAGTCATGAAATATTATTGAGGTCTATTTTTCGGCTACAAAGTAATACGTTGTGTTGGTATAAGCTGAAGGAAATTGATGCATGAGCAATTAAACCGTAAATTCTGACAAGCTTATGGAATATTTGAGCGATTACACTGTGAGGTCATAAAATATTATTGAGGTCTATTTGTCGGCTACAGATTGACACATTGTGTTAATATGAGCTGAAGGCGATTGATAAATGAGCAATTGAACCATGAAATTTCACTAGCTTATGGAATATATGAGCGATTACACTGTGAGGTCATGAAATATTTTCGTGGTCTATTTTTTGGCTACAAAGTAACACATTGTGTTAATATGAGCTGAAGGGGATTGATGAATGAGCAATTGAACCATAAATTTTGACAAGCCTACGAAATAAATGAGCGATTACACTGTGAGGTCATGAAATATTATTGAGGTCTATTTTTCGGCTACAAAGTAACACGTTGTGTTGATATAAGCTGAAGGAAATTGATAAATGAGCAATTGAACCGTGAATTTTGACAAGCTTATGGAATATATGAGCGATTACACTGTGAGGTCATGAAATATTATTGAGGTCTATTTTCCGGCTACAGAGTATCACCTTATGTAACCATGACCTATAGGGGATTGATGAATGAAAATCTGAACCATAAATTTTGACAAGCTCATAAAATATGAGCGATTACACTGTGAGGTTATGAGATATTTTCGAGGTCTATTTTTCGGCTACAGAGTAACACGTTGTGTTGATATGAGCTGAAGGGGGTTGATTAATCAGCGATTGAACCATAAATTTTGACAATCCTACGGAATATATAAGCGATTACACTGTGAGGTCATGAAATATTATTGAGGTCTATTTTTCGGCTACAAAGTAATACGTTGTGTTGATATAAGCTGGAGGAAATTGATGAATGAGCAATTAAACCGAGAATTTTGACAAGCTTATGGAATATATGAGCGATTACACTATTAGGTCATGTAATATTATTGAGGTCTATTTTTCGGCTACAGATTAACACAGTGATGTGAGTCGGGTATTTACCGGGTAGGTAGGTAAATATAAATCGGGTATTTACCCGGTATATTCCCGAGCAATATTTACCTACCCTACCCAGTTTGACAGGAAAGTTGACACTGTTGACAGCTCGGTTGACAGTGTTGACGGTTGAAGGTTGAATGATTTTTTTCTCCAAGTTCCAAGGCTTTATAAGCATAAACTCTAAAGCACTTATTATTATTTTGCCGCTGTGAGCAAAAAATCATAATTGTTTGTTGTTGTTTCTCCAATTGTTAATAACAATTGATGAAAATAGATACCCTATTAGAGACCCGATTTTGGGTAAATACCGGGTATTTACCCTGGGTATTTACCCTTAAATATAAAAACCCGGGTATTTTACATCACTGGATTAACATATTGTGTTAATATGAGCTGAACGGGATTGATGAATGAGCAATTGAACCATGAAATTCCACTAGCTTATGGAATATATGAGCGATTACACTGTGGAGTCATGAAATGTTATTGAGGTCTATTTTTCGGCTACAAAGTAATACGTTGTGTTGATATAAGCTGGAGGAAATTGATGAATGAGCAATTAAACCGTTAAATCTGACAAGCTTATGGAATATTTGAGCGATTACACTGTGAGGTCATAGAATATTATTGAGGTCTATTTTTCGGCTACAGATTGACACATTGTGTTGATATGAGCTAAAGGGGATTGATAAATGAGCAATTGAACCATGAAATTTCACTAGCTTATGGAATATATGAGCGATTACACTGTGAGGTCATGAAATATTTTCGTGGTCTATTTTTGGCTACAAAGTAACACATTGTGTTGATATGAGCTGAAGGGGATTGATGAATGAGCAATTGAACCATAAATTTTGACAAGCCTACGAAATAAATGAGCGATTACACTGTGAGGTCATGAAATATTATTGAGGTCTATTTTTCGGCTACAAAGTAACACGTTGTGTCAACATAGGCTGAAGGAAATTGATAAATGAGCAATTAAACCGTAAATTTTGACAAGCTTATGATATATGAGCGATCACACTGTGAGGTCATGAAATATTATTGAGGTCTATTTTCCGGCTACAGAGTATCACCTTATGTAACCATGACCTATAGGGGATTGATGAATGAAAATCTCAACCATAAATTTTGACAAGCTCATAAAATATGAGCGATTACACTGTGAGGTTATGAGATATTTTCGAGGTCTATTTTTCGGCTACAGAGTAACACGTTGTGTTGATATGAGCTAAAGGGGATTGATCAATGAGCAATTGAACCATAAATTTTGACAAGCCCACGGAATATATAAGCGATTACACTGTGAGGTCATGAAATATTATTGAGGTCTATTTTTCGGCTACAAAGTAATACGTTGTGTTGATATAAGCTGGAGGAAATTGATGAATGAGCAATTAAACCGAAAATTTTGACAAGCTTATGGAATATATGAGCGATTACACTATTAGGTCATAAAATATTATTGAGGTCTATTTTTAGGCTACAGATTAACACATTGTGTTAATATGAGCTGAACGGGATTGATGAATGAGCAATTGAACCATGAAATTTCACTAGCTTATGGAATATATGAGCGATTACACTGTGGAGTCATGAAATATTAATGAGGTCTATTTTTCGGCTACAAAGTAACACGTTGTGCAATTATAAGCTGAAGGAAATTGATAAATGAGCAATTAAACCGTAAATTTTGACAAGCTTATGGAATATATGAGCGATTACACTGTAAGGTCATGAAATATTATTGAGGTCTATTTTTCGGCTACAGAGTATCACCTCATGTAACCATGACCTATAGGGGATTGATAAATGAAAATCTGAACCATAAATTTTGACAAGCTCATAAAATATGAGCGATTACACTGTGAGGTCATGAGATACTTTCGAGGTCTATTTTTTGGCTACAGAGTAACACGTTGTGTTGATATGAGCTGAAGGGGATTGATGAATGAGCGATTGAACCATAAATTTTGACAAGCTTATGGAATATATGAGCGATTACACTGTGAGGTCATAAAATATTATTGAGGTCTATTTTTCGGCTACAGATTAACACATTGTGTTAATATGAGCTAGAGGGGATTGTTAAATGAGCAATTGAACCATGAAATTTCACTAGCTTATGGAATATATGAGCGATTACACTGTGAGGTCATGAAATATTTTCGTGGTCTATTTTTTGGCTACAAAGTAACACATTGTGTTATTATGAGCTGAAGGGGATTGATGAATGAGCAATTGAACCATAAATTTTGACAAGCCTACGAAATAAATGAGCGATTACACTGTGAGGTCATGAAATATTATTGAGGTCTATTTTTCGGCTACAAAGTAACACGTTGTGTTGATATAAGCTGAAGGAAATTGATAAATGAGCAATTGAACCGTGAATTTTGACAAGCTTATGGAATATATGAGCGATTACACTGTGAGGTCATGAAATATTATTGAGGTCTATTTTCCGGCTACAGAGTATCACCTTATGTAACTATGACCTATAGGGGATTGATGAATGAAAATCTGAACCATAAATTTTGACAAGCTCATAAAATATGAGCGATTACACTGTGAGGTTATGAGATATTTTCGAGGTCTATTTTTCGGCTACAGAGTAACACGTTGTGTTGATATGAGCTGAAGGGGGTTGATTAATGAGCGATTGAACCATAAATTTTGACAATCCTACGGAATATATAAGCGATTACACTGTGAGGTCATGAAATATTATTGAGGTCTATTTTTCGGCTACAAAGTAATACGTTGTGTTGATATAAGCTGGAGGAAATTGATGAATGAGCAAATTAACCGAGAATTTTGACAAGCTTATGGAATATATGAGCGATTACACTATTAGGTCATGTAATATTATTGAGGTCTATTTTTCGGCTACAGATTAACACAGTGATGTGAGTCGGGTATTTACCGGGTAGGTAGGTAAATATAAATCGGGTATTTACCCGGTATATTCCCGAGCAATATTTACCTACCCTACCCAGTTTGACAGGAAAGTTGACACTGTTGACAGCTCGGTTGACAGTGTTGACGGTTGAAGGTTGAATGATTTTTTTCTCCAAGTTCCAAGGCTTTATAAGCATAAACTCTAAAGCACTTATTATTATTTTGCCGCTGTGAGCAAAAAATCATAATTGTTTGTTGTTGTTTCTCCAATTGTTAATAACAATTGATGAAAATAGATACCCTATTAGAGACCCGATTTTGGGTAAATACCGGGTATTTACCCTGGGTATTTACCCTTAAATATAAAAACCCGGGTATTTTACATCACTGGATTAACATATTGTGTTAATATGAGCTGAACGGGATTGATGAATGAGCAATTGAACCATGAAATTCCACTAGCTTATGGAATATATGAGCGATTACACTGTGGAGTCATGAAATGTTATTGAGGTCTATTTTTCGGCTACAAAGTAATACGTTGTGTTGATATAAGCTGGAGGAAATTGATGAATGAGCAATTAAACCGTTAAATCTGACAAGCTTATGGAATATTTGAGCGATTACACTGTGAGGTCATAAAATATTATTGAGGTCTATTTTTCGGCTACAGATTGACACATTGTGTTGATATGAGCTAAAGGGGATTGATAAATGAGCAATTGAACCATGAAATTTCACTAGCTTATGGAATATATGAGCGATTACACTGTGAGGTCATGAAATATTTTCGTGGTCTATTTTTGGCTACAAAGTAACACATTGTGTTGATATGAGCTGAAGGGGATTGATGAATGAGCAATTGAACCATAAATTTTGACAAGCCTACGAAATAAATGAGCGATTACACTGTGAGGTCATGAAATATTATTGAGGTCTATTTTTCGGCTACAAAGTAACACGTTGTGTCAACATAGGCTGAAGGAAATTGATAAATGAGCAATTAAACCGTAAATTTTGACAAGCTTATGATATATGAGCGATCACACTGTGAGGTCATGAAATATTATTGAGGTCTATTTTCCGGCTACAGAGTATCACCTTATGTAACCATGACCTATAGGGGATTGATGAATGAAAATCTCAACCATAAATTTTGACAAGCTCATAAAATATGAGCGATTACACTGTGAGGTTATGAGATATTTTCGAGGTCTATTTTTCGGCTACAGAGTAACACGTTGTGTTGATATGAGCTAAAGGGGATTGATCAATGAGCAATTGAACCATAAATTTTGACAAGCCCACGGAATATATAAGCGATTACACTGTGAGGTCATGAAATATTATTGAGGTCTATTTTTCGGCTACAAAGTAATACGTTGTGTTGATATAAGCTGGAGGAAATTGATGAATGAGCAATTAAACCGAAAATTTTGACAAGCTTATGGAATATATGAGCGATTACACTATTAGGTCATAAAATATTATTGAGGTCTATTTTTAGGCTACAGATTAACACATTGTGTTAATATGAGCTGAACGGGATTGATGAATGAGCAATTGAACCATGAAATTTCACTAGCTTATGGAATATATGAGCGATTACACTGTGGAGTCATGAAATATTAATGAGGTCTATTTTTCGGCTACAAAGTAACACGTTGTGCAATTATAAGCTGAAGGAAATTGATAAATGAGCAATTAAACCGTAAATTTTGACAAGCTTATGGAATATATGAGCGATTACACTGTAAGGTCATGAAATATTATTGAGGTCTATTTTTCGGCTACAGAGTATCACCTCATGTAACCATGACCTATAGGGGATTGATAAATGAAAATCTGAACCATAAATTTTGACAAGCTCATAAAATATGAGCGATTACACTGTGAGGTCATGAGATACTTCCGAGGTCTATTTTTTGGCTACAGAGTAACACGTTGTGTTGATATGAGCTCAAGGGAATTGATGAATGAGTAATTAAACCGTATATTTTGACAAGCTTATGGAATATATGAGCGACTCGATGAGCGATTACACTGTGAGGTCATGAAATATTATTGAGGTCTATTTTCCGGCTACAAAGTAACACATTATGTTAACATGACCCATAGAGAATAGATGAATGAAAAATTGAACCATCAATTTTGACAAGCTTATGAAATATGAGCGATTACACTGTGAGGTTATGAAATATTTTAGTGGTCTATTTTTTGGCTACAAAGTAACACATTGTGGTCATATGAGCTGAAGGGGATTGATGAATGAGCAATTGAACCATAAATTTTGACAAGCCTACGAAATAAATGAGCGATCACACTGTGAGGTCATGAAATATTATTGAGGTCTATTTTTCGGCTACAAAGTAACACGTGGTGTAATATGAGCTGAAGGGAATTGATGAATGAGCAAATAAACCGTAAATTTTGACAAGCTTATGAAATATATGAGCGACTGGATGAGCGATTACACTGTGAGGTCATGAAATATCATTGAGGTCTATTTTTCGGCTACAAAGTAGCACTTCATGTTAATATGAGCTATTGGAGATTGGGAATAGAAGATTGAACCATAAATTTTGACAAGTGCCTGGGATATATGAGTGATTACACTGTGAGGTCATGCAATATTATTGAGGTCTATTTTCCGGCTACAGAGTAACACCTCATGTTAACATGAGCTATATTAATGTTATATAGCTATGTTAATATGTTTAATGAAAAATTGAACCATAAATTTTGACAAGCTTATGGAATACATGAGTGCTTACACTGTGAGGTCATGAAATATTTTTGAGGTCTATTTTCCGGCTACAGAGTAACACCTCATGTTAACATGACCTATAGGGGATTGATGAATGAAAAACTGAACTATAAATTTTGACAAGCTTATGAAATATGAGCGATTACACTGTGAGGTCATGAAATATTTTCGAGGTCTATTTTTCGGCTACAAAGTAACACGTTGTGTTAATATGAGCTGGAGGGGATTGATAAATGAGCAATTGAACCATAAATTTCGACAAGCCTCTATTTTCTGGCTACAAAGTAACACATTGTGTTGATATGAGCTAAAGAGGATTGATGAATGAGCAATTGAACCATGAATTTTGACAAGCTCACGAAATGAATGAACGATTACACTGTGAGGTCATGAAATATTATTGAAGTATATTTCTCGGCTACAAAGTAACACGTTGTGTAATATGAGCTGAAGGGAATTGATGAATGAGCAAATAAACCGTAAATTTTGACAAGCTTATGAAATATATGAGCGACTGGATGAGCAATTACGCTGTGAGGTCATGAAATATTATTGAGGTCTATTTTTCGGCTACAAAGTAGCACTTCATGTTGATATGAGCTATTGGGGATTGGGAATAGAAGATTGGACCATAAATTTTGGCAAGTGCCTGGGATATATGAGTGATTACACTGTGAGGTCATGCAATATTATTGAGGTCTATTTTCCGGCTACAGAGTAACACCTCATGTTAACATGAGCTATATTAATGTTATATAGCTATGTTAATATGTTTAATGGAAAATTGAACCATAAATTTTGACAAGCTTATGGAATATATGAGCGATTACACTGTGAGGTCATGAAATATTATTGAGGTCTATTTTTCGGCTACACAGTAACACTCGTGTTAATATGAGCTGAAGGGGATTGATGAATGAGCAATTGAGCCATAAATTTTGAAAATCTCATGGAATATACCGGGTGATCATTTGAAAACTATCCACCTGCAATAACTCCCGATTCCTAGTGAAAATGTCTTCGATCAAAAACAGGTCGATTTTTGAACAAGGCTAAGTTGTAATAATAAGGTAATGCACACAAAGAATAATAATTATTGATATAATGTCACCACAAATTTTGACGAACTCGTGAAACGATCACGATTATAAGGTCATAAAATAGTATTAGCGGCTATGATAAGGCTATGAAGTAGGTAACTTGTAACGGGATCTTTAGAAAAAATACTAAGGGATCTGAAGGTTACAGTAAGTTCCTGCGGACAAAAAAAAATGATGAACTGGAGAAAATAACTAGGTAGGTATTTAGACATTTTGAGTTTATGAAATATTTAGATAAATGAATACATCTATGAGGTCATGATCCATTACTAGGAAATACGATAACGCTACAGAATGACTACGTTACTAGGCCAAATGGTAACAACGGGGTCATGTACAAAGAGAATTGAATAATGAAAAATGTGAGTCGTCATTTCGAAAAACCTATCAAGTAAATGAGTGATTACAATTGTGAGGTCATTGGTTATTAATGAGCCTACTATAAGGCTACAGACTGGAATGTGATATAACCAAATGAGGTCATGCCTACATATAAGAAAATAGACTAGATGATCACAGCGAATTATGCAAACAGAATTATTGATGCGTAATAGCAAGGGCATGTGGTAAAGAGTTACAGTAAGGTCATGTTTATACAGTTACAATTATTATTGAACAAGCACAAAAAGGAAACAGATAGCGGTTCTTGCCATTTTGAACACCACAGCCGAGCTGCGATGAGGCTATACAGACTAAACATCTTTGGGTATGGCGATGGCATGTGATAAAAGAGTAACTTTGAGGTCATAACTATCATCAAGATTTACAATAGTCGAACAGATTTCAAAATTAAATCAGATGAGAGTTGCCGACATTTCAAGCTTCAGTAAGGATTCAGGACGAAGTCGTGAAGACTCAAAACCACAAGAGTTAGAGTGAGGGCATGTAGTAAGAAGGTATGATGAGGTCATGGACAATATAATTGGAGTTACGGAATAACAGGATCGAGAAAAGCAGATTTACAGTTATGAAGTCTTGAAATATTATCAAGAGCTACGATAAGGCTACATAACTGGGAATTGCAAGGATCTCATGAAATAGACGAGCGATCACAACTCTGAGGTCATGAAATATCATTGAGGTCAATGGCAGGTTCACAGAGTAACATGTTGTGTTAATATAAGCTATAGAAGATTGATGAATGAAAATTGTGAAGATAAATTTTCACAAGCTTATGGAATAGATATAGATAAGCGATTACAGCCATAATGTCATGAAATATTATTGAGGTCTACGATGAGGCTACAGAGTAACATGTTTCATTATTATAAGCCATTGAGGATGAATGAATAAAAAATGCGAACATAAATCTCCACAAGATTACAAAATAAATAAGCGATTACACTGTGAGGTCATGAAACATCAGCCGCTATGATAAGGCTACAGAACATCATGTGGCATCATCAGGGCTTAAGGGTGATTACAATAAGATACTGCATACAGAGAAGTAATAGGTAAAAAAACTGCAACTAGAAATTTCAAGAGACTCATTGAATACAATGTATAAAGAGTCTTTAATGAGGTCATGGAATATTATTGAGGTCTATTATACGGTTACAGAGTAACACGTTATGTTCATATGAGTCACAGAGCAGTGATGAATGAAAAATTAAACCATACATTTTCACAAGTTCATGGAATAGATGGGCGATTACACTGTGAGGTCATGAAATATTATTACCGGCAATAATGAGGCTGGTTAACACAATAGGATACTGCATACAGAAAAGTAATAGATGAAAGAATTGCAACTAGAAATTTCAAAAACTCATTGAATACATGAGCCTTTACGACCATGAGGTCATGGAATATTAAAAGCTTACAGACTTGAATGCAACACAACCGAAAAGTCACAATACAGTCAGGCATACAAAGAAACCATGCATGAAAAATTTGTCTGGGAATTTCAAGAAACTCATAGAGCTAATAAGCGAATAAAATATGAGGTCATGAAATATTATTGTGGTCTACGATAGAGCTACAGAGTAACATTTTATGTTATTAAAAGCTATACAAAATTGATGCATAAAAATTATATCTATAATTTTTCACAAGTTTATGGAATAGACTCGAGAATAGATGAGCGATTAGTCGATTACACTATGAGGTCATGAAGTATTACTAGCGGCTATTATAAGGCTACAGCAACATGTGATTAGGCTAAGTAGCGATAATGAGGTCCTGCACACAGAAGAACGATTATTGATAAAAAAATGTCACCACAAATTTTGACGAGCTCATGGAACATGAAAGCGAATACCATCATGAGGTCATGAAATATCATCAACAGCCATGATAGGGCTATTAAGTAGTAACAAGTAACGGGGTTCAAAGGTTGCCATAAGTTCTTGTACACAATAAATTATCAGGTACATTGGGAAAAATAACTGGGTATTTAGAAACTTTGAGAACCTTGCGAAAGATTCAGATAAGTAATTGCATCTATGAGGTCATGAACCATTATTAGTAAATACGATAAGGATACAGAGTTAGCACGTTACTATGCCAAATAGTAAGGATGATGTCATGACACTGAGAATTTAAAAATGAAAAAATGTGAGTAGACATTTTGAAAAACCTATGAAGTAGACGAGCGATTACATCTGTAAGGTCATTGGTTATTAGTGAAGCTACTATAAGATTTGAATGTAGCACAGCCTAGGTTCAATATAGAGGTCATGCACACCACAGATATATAATGACAGATGATAGATAAATGAACGATTACAAAGACGAGGTCATCAAATATAATTGAGGTCTACGATGAGAATACAGAGTAACTTGTAGCAGAACCAGATGATTACGGCGAGGTTATGCTAACAGAATTATTAATTACTGAAAAATATACATATATAGGTGAGTGGAAGTTTTGAGAAAATAACGAAATAGGCAAAACTTGAGAAACGGTCACGAAATATTGATGAGGGCTCAGATGGAGCTACAGATTAACATGTAACACAGTCAAAGAGTTACAATGAAGTCATGCATACAAGAAATTGATGAATACAAAATTTGACTGCGACTTTTTAAATACTCAAGACAACAGACACCAGCGATTATAGCTATGAGGTCATCAGATATCAACAGTTGGATGAGGTTATGAAGTAACATGTATTAGAGTTGAAGGGTTACACTTAGGCTCTGGATATGAAGAATCTATGGATCAAATAATTATAACTACGAACTCGTTAAATATGGAGATGAGCGATTAGACCTTTGAGGTCATGGACTATTATTGAGAGATACAATAAGGCTATAGAGTAACATGTTATCAGAACAAGTGGTAATGAAGAGGTCATGCACACAAATAATTAAAGAATGAGGGGAGCTTTGTTAATAATTCGTAAAACTCGAGGTAACACTTATGCATTGATTGGCGAAAACAGCTATGAAGTCATGAAATATCACCAAGGGCTACATAGAAGCATTCTGGACAGATAATGATTATTGATGAATGAGAACGCTTCAGCTGGAAATTTCTGAGAACCTATTAGAGGTTTATCCAGTTTTGAGGTCATAAGTTATTATTGAAGCCACTATGAGGCTGCAGATCAAAATTTAGCACAGTCCAACTTCAATATTGAGGTCATGCACATAGCGGTTCGTTATATGAAAAAGTAATTGAGATTTTTCCTGAATTACATGGAATATAAATTGAGTGATCACAACTATGAGGTCATGAAGTATTATTGAGGGCTATAATGAGAATACAGAGTAACATGTAGCACGGTTAAAAGATTACAGCGAAGTCATGCAAACTAAATTGTTGACGACCAAAAGATATGTGAGTGCAAGGGAAATATTTGGATTAGCGATTACAGCTTTGAGGTCATGAACCATTATTTAAGTATACGATAAGGCTACAGAGTTACATGTTACTAGAGCAAATAGTTACAATGCACAAAGAGAATTGATGAATGAACATCGTGAGTGGATATTATGAGAAACTTATGCATAGATTAACGATTACAGCTATGAGGTCATGAATTATCACCAGGGGCTATGATGATGGTAGGAGCAACAAGTTACAAGGTCAAGAAGTCACGTAGAAGCCGTGCGCACAGTGAATTATCGATGAATGAAAACGCTTCAACAGAAAATTTTGTAAACCCTATAAAGTGGATGAATGATTATAGCTGTGAGGTCGTCAAATATCACTAAAGCTACTATGAGGCTGGAAATGGTTATGAAGAACAGCTTAAGCTTAATATCGAAGTCTTGAACTTGAAGGTTCAATAAATAAAAAAGTAAACTCGATTTTTTGAGGACCACATAAAAAAAAATTAGCGATTACTATCATGAGGTCATCTAATATCAGTGAAGGCTACAATAAGAATACAGAGTAACATTATAGCAGAGCCAGATGATTCCAGCGGGGTTATGCGAGCAGAATTATTGATGACTAAAAAATATGTTATGGAAGTTTTTTGAGGAAATAATGAAAGAAACGAGCCATTACAATAATACGGCCAGGAAATATTACTAAAGGCTGTGCTTATGTCATTCTGTATAAGAATGCAGAATGACATCAATCACAGCTGAAGGGTTACAATGGAGTCATGCATACAATTAGTTTATGATTGAAAAGTTCAACTGCGAATTTTGATAGACTCAATAGAACAAATAGGCGATCACAGCTTTAAGGTCATAAAATATCATTAACGGCTATGGTGAGGCTAAGTAACAAGAAGCAGGATCGAAAAGTTACAATAAGGCCTTGTGCACAAAGAATTGATGGATCAAAAAGTTATAACCAGAAATTGTGAGAAATTCGTGAAATATTTATTCAATAAGCGACTACAGCTATGAGATCATGAACCATTACTGAGAATGCGAGAGGGCTACGCAGTAACATGTTACTAGGTCAAATGGTTACAATGAGGTCATGCATGCAGAGAATCACTAAATGAATGATATATGACCAGACGTTCTGTAAAACTCATGGATAGATAATCTTTTAAGGCTATGAGGTCATATAACATCATAAAAAGCTACAAGAGTGCTGAATGTAACATACAACAAGGTTATTGGGTTACCCAGAAGCCGTGCGTACAGAGAATTATGGAATAATGAAAACGCTTCGAATAAAAATTTTGAAACACCTATGAAGTAAATGAACGATCACAGCTCTGAGGTCATTGAATATTAAAAATTACTTGAAGGCTACAGATTGAAGTTTAACACAGCCAAAGTTCAATCATGGTCATACACACGAAGGTTTGATAGTATAAAAAAGTGAACCACATTTTTTGAGAATCACATCAATACAAAATGACCGATTACAACAATGAGGTCAGCAAATATTATTAGCGGCTATAACAAGGCTATAAAGTAACATGTAGCGGAACCAAACGGTTACAATTAAGCCATGCACACAACAAATGCATGAATCTAAAAATTAAAACGGTAAATTGTGAGGAAATTTGTGAAATATTCAGATGAGCGACTACAGTGATGAGGTTATGGACAATCATTGAAGGATACGATAAGGCTATAAAGTACGTATTACTAGGCCTAATGAAGTCATGCACAAGGAAAATTGATGGTTGAGAAAATGTATGTCGGCATTTTGTAAAACTAGTAGATAGATTTACCTATTACAGCTTTGAGGTCATAAAATATCATTAGCAGCTATAACAAGGCTATAAAGTAACAAAAAATTATAACTTGAATACTTGAAATTGCAAGAAATATTACTGGGATTAATGGTTATAATGAGGTCATGCACGAAGAGAATTGATGATTGAAAAAACGTGTGCACGCATATTTTGAGAAGCTAATGGATAGATCAGCGATCACAGTTATGAGGTCATGAAATATTACCAATGGCTACGAAAGCGCTAGGATTAACATGTAACAAGGTCAAACGGTTACAATGACTCTGTGCGCAGAAAGTATCACTGATGAATGGAAAGTTTTCAACTAGAAATTGTGACAAACCTATGATGTACATGAACGATTATAACTATGAGGTCATCAGATATTATTGGAGGCTACGATAATGAGACAGAGTAACATGTAGCAGAGCCAGGTGATGACAGTGAGGTTGCGCAAAAAGAATTGTTGATATCTGAGGAATTATTTTGTAAGAGGAAGTTTTGAGAATAACTGGAATAGAGGAACTATTTATTACAACAAAGAGGTCACGTTATATTACTCAAGGCTACGATAAGGCTACAGACATGTTTCATTGCCAAATTTGAGGACGTGCATACATATTATCAGCAATATAAAGAAATTGCTCTGGAAATGTGGATGAAATCATGGAACAGATTGAAGATTACAATTCTGAGGTCATGAAAAATCATTAAGGGCTACGATAAGCCTACGATAAGACTACGATAAGGCTACAGAGCGAAGACTACAATACTCAGGTACATAACAGAAAGGGTTACATTGATGCGTACAGAGTTTTGAGACCAAACAACTGGCATTAGATCATACAAAACAAATGAGGGTATACCGGTTTGAGGTCATGCGCATTAAAGAGGCTCCAATGAGGTTACAAAATTCTAATATCACAGTTTTGCGTCTGCTATACAGACAAAAAATTTGAAGATTTCACTGGGAATGTAAAATTATATACAAGTAACATGATACAAGTAAGTAAGAATGATACAAGTAACATGAGGGCTTACATAACTGAGGTCATATACTAGTGCAAAAAAATTAGGTACCGGCGAAGGGTAGCTGATGGCCGCCGGGAAGTGGATGGCACTGTTGGAGTTGACGTACGCCTGCGGGTGCCTCCGACAGGGATAGAACATGGACCTGTCGTAGTGCCTCGGGTACGACAGAGGCGGAGCCTGGTGGTTCTGGTTGCTGGCGTTCGCTCTCGTTTTTCCCCTCGTTCCGTCGGGCTTTTCGCTGCGCAGCAGGCCCTGCACGTGCTTCCGCTGCCATTCGTACTGCGTCTTGAGTATGAACAGGAATATGGAGCTGATGCCGGCCAGATTGGTGGTTATCAGCCCGCTGACGTACAGCAGGAACGAGTAGCCGTACCAGTAGTCGAAGGCCGGGGGCTGAAGCTGCGACCTGGGACGCAGCTTCGATCCGATTTCCGCCTTGAAGATCGAGATGTACATTATCAGCCCGAAGAGCATTATCAGACCTGCAAAATCAACTGTATTAGCTTCGAGTCTTGTTGAAATCAAAAAGTTGATACTCTCCCCAACGCGCCGAGTTCACAACGAAAAACGGTAATTGTGTCGACTAGTGTAGGTGTAAAAAGCGCGGATCAAAAATTATGTATTGCTACAAGCGGCGATTCTGGATAACACGCGATCTTTCTAGACTCTTTCCGTTAGATTGCAGTGTACAAGTGCGGAGCGTTCTGGTGTGTTCCAGAGCTCGCGTGTAGGCTTTTTCCTGTACAACTGTATGGAGACTTCAGCAGTGGGTCAGGCTACATCTGTCCATTCTGGCGGCAGTGCCACATACCAGAACACACGGGAAGCACGTGAAAGATGTGTGATTATTAGGGAGTCGTCTAGAAACCCTATACCGGGTCACTATGGAAATTGAAAATACGTAGTTAGAGTTAGTTTCTAGGGATTTCTGAAGAATTAAGAGGATTTTTCCGGAAATTTCCACGAGTTCTGTCGATTTCTGAAAATTTCTGGAGATATCTCGGGATTACTACGACATTTTAAGGGGTTTCCGAAGTTTGGTTCGAAATTTATAGGGATTTCTACAGGAATTCTAGAGCTTTCTGAAGACTTCAACTTCAACTTCAAGTTTATTTCTTTCTTTCGACTAAGTATATACAGCACATGAGGTACAGATCACCAATAATTTCTGGAGATTTATTGATATTTCTACGGTTCATAGGAAGCTCTAAATAACTCAAAATTTCGAAGGGATTCCTAGAAATCAATGAGAATTTGTGTGGGATCTCCAAGGATTTCTGAATATTTTATAAGATTTTTGATGGATCTCGAGGGATTTCTGAAGTTTGATTCGGGATTTATAGGAATTTCCACGGGAATTCTAGAGCTCTCTAAAGACTTCTCTAGAGATCACCAATAATTTCTGAAGACTACCAGTAATTTTTGGAAACTTATTTATATTTCTACGGTTTATAGGAATCTTCAAAAAGCTCAAAATTTCCTAAAGAATTCTAGAAATTGATTAAAATTCGTGTAAGATTTCCAAGGATTTCTGAATATTTTGTAAGATTTAATTGGATTTCGAGGGATTTATGAAGTTTATAGGAATCTCTGAGTAGCTCAAAATTTCTAGGGGATTTCTAGAAATTAATAAGAATTTGTGTGAGATTTCCAAGGATCCATGAATATTTTGAAAGATTTTTCAATGGATTTCGATGAATTTCTAAAGTTTTGTTTGGGATTTATATCTACGGTTTATGAAAATCTCTAAATAGCTCAAAATTTCTGAGGCATTTCTGGAAATTGATAAGAATTTGTTTGGGATTTCCAAGGATTTCTGAATATTTCATAAGATTTTTGATGGATTTTGAGGGATTCTTGAAGTTTGGTTCGGGATTCATAGGAATTTCTACGGGAATATTAAAGCTTTCTAAAGACTTCTCTGAAGATGACCAATGATTTCTGAAGATTCATTGATATTTCTACGGTTTATAGGAATCTCTGAATGGCTTACAATTTCAGAGGGATTTCTAGAATATAATAAGAATTTGTGTGGGATTTCCAAGAATTTATGGAGATTTTTTATATTTCTACGGTTTATAGGAATTTTCAAATAGATCGAAATTTCCAATGGATTCCAAGAAATTAATAAGACTTTGTGTGAGATTTCCAAGGATATCTAAATAATTTATGAGATCTATGATGGATTTCGAGGGATTTCTGGAGCTTGGTTCGGGATTTATAGGAATTTCTACGGAAATTCCAAAGCTTTCCAAAGACTTCTTTGAAGATAACCAATAATTTCTGAAGATTTATTGATATTTCTACGGTTTATAGAAATCTCTAAATAGCTCAAAATTTCTGAGGGATTTCTGGAAATCAATAGGAGTTTGTGTGGGATTTCCAAAGATTTCTGAATATTCCATAAGATTTTTGATGGATTTCGAGAGATTTCTGGAGTTTGGTTCAGGATTTATTGGATTTTCTACGGGAGTTCTGAAGCATCCTAAAGACTTCTCTAAAGATTACCAATGATTTCTGAAAATTTATTGATATTTCTACGGTTTATAGGAATCTCTGGATGTCTCAAAATTTCTGAGGGATTTCTAGAAATTATTGAGAATTCGTGAGAGATTTCCAAGGATTTCTGAATATTTAATAAGATTTTCAATGGATTTCAAAGGATTTCTAAGGTTGGGTTCGGTAAGAGTTTCTAAGGGAATTCTAGAGCTTTCTAAAGACTTCTCTGAAGATTATCAATGTTTCTTGAAGATTTATTGATATTTCTACGGTTTATAGGAATTTCTGAAGAGCTCAAAATTTCTAAGGGATTTCTAGAAATTAATAAGAATTTGTGTGAGATTTCCAAGAATTTCTGAATATTTTATAAGATTTTTATTGGATTTTGAGGGATTTCTGAAGTTTGGTTCAAAATCAATTGGAATTCCTACGGGAATTTTGATGCTTTCTAAAGACTTCTCTGAAGATAACCAATAATTTCTGAAGATTTTTAGATATTTCTACAGTTTATAGAAATCTCTAAATGGCTCATAATTTTTGAGGGATTTCAAGAAATTAATAAGACTTTGTGTGAGATTTCCAAGGATTTCTGGATATTTTATAAGATTTTTCATGGATTTCGAAGAATTTCTGAAGTTTGGCTCGGGTATTATAGGAATTTCTACGAAAATTCTAGAGCTTCCTGAAGACTTTTCTGGAGATCACCAATAATTTCTAGAGATTTGTTGATATTTCTACGGTTGATAGGAATGTCTAAATAGCTCAAGATTTCTCAAGAATTTTTAGGAATTACCAAGAATTTATGTGAGATTTCCAAGGATTTCTGAATATTTTATGAGATTTTTGATTAATTTCGAGAATATTTCTGAGGTTTGGTCCGGGATTTATAGGAATTTCTACGGGAATTTTAACTTTTGGAAGACCTCTCTGAAGATTACCGATAATTTCTGAATATTTATTGATATCTCTAAGATTTATAGGAATCTCTAAATAGCTCAAAATTTCTAAGGGATTTCTAGAAATTGATAAGATTTTGTGTGAGATTTCCAAGGATTTCTGAATATTTTATAAGATTTTTGATAAATTCCGAGAGATTTCTGAAGTTTGGTTCGGGATTTATAGGAATTCCTACGGGAATTCTAAAACTTTCTAAAGACTTCTCTGAAGTTTACCAATAATTCCTGAAGATTTATTGATATTTCTACGGTTTATAGGAATCTCTGAATAGCTCAAAATTTCCAAGGCATTCCTAGAATTGATAAGACTTTGTGTGAGATTTCCAAGAATTTCTGAGTATTCTATAAGACTTTTGATGGATTTCGAGGGATTTCTGAATTCTGGTTCGAGATTTATAGAAATTTCTACGGGAACTTTGGAGCTTTCTGAAGACTTCTCTGAAGATTACTAAGAGTTTCTGGAGATTCATTGATATTTCTACGGTTTATGAGAATCTCTAGATAGCTCAAAATTTCTAAGAGATTTCTAGAAATTGATAAGACTTTGTGTGAGATTTCCAAAGATTTCTGAATATTTTTTTAAATTTTTGATGGATTTCGAGGGATTTCTGAAGTTTGTTTTTCGGGATTTATAGAAATTTCTACTGGAATTTTGGAGCTTTTCAAAGACTTCTCTAGATTATCAAAAATTTCTGAAGATTTATCAATATTTTTACGGTTCATAGGAATCTCTAGATAGCTCAGAATTCCTAATGGATTTCTAGAAATTGATAAGACTTTGAGTAAGACTCCCAAGGATTTCTGAATATTTTATAAGATTTTTGATAAATTTCGAGGGATTTCTGAAGTTTGGTTCGGGATTTATAGGAATTTCTACGGCAATTCTGAAACTTTTTAGAGACTTTTATGAAGATTATCAATAATTTCTGGAGATTTATTAATATTTCTACGGTTTATAGGAATCTCTAAATAGCTCCAAATTTGTGAAGGATTTCTAGAGATTAATAAGAATTTGTGTGGGATTTCCAAGGATTTCTGAATATTTTGTAAGATTTTTGATGGATTTCGAGATATCTCTGAAGTTTGGTTCGGGATTTATAGGAATTTCCACGGGAATTCTGAAGCTTTCTGGAGACTTCTCTGAGAATCACCAATAATTTATGAAGATTTGTTGATATTTCTATGGTTTATAGGAATCTTCAAATAGCTCAGAATTTCTAAGGGATTTCTAGAAATTAGTGAGAATTTGTGTGAGATTTTCAAGGATTTCTGAATATTTAATAAGATTTTCATTGGATTTCGAGGAATTTCTGAAGTTTGGTACGAGATTATTAGGAATTCCTACCGGAATTCTGAAGCTTTCTAAAGACTTCTCTGAAGATTACCAATGATTTCTGAGGATTTATTGATATTTCTACGGTTCATAGGAATCTCTAAATAGCTCAAAATTTTCAAGGGATCTCTTGAAATAATAAGAATTTGTGTAACAATTCCAAGGTTTTCTGAATATTTTATAAGATTTTTGATGGATTTCGCGGGATTTCTGGAGTTTGGATCGGGATTTATAGGAATTTCTACGGGAGTTCCAATGCTTTCTAGATACTTCTCCGAGATTAGCAATAATTTCCGAAGATTCATTATTATTTCTACGGTTTATAGGAATCTCTTGATAGCTCAAAAATTTTGAGGGATTTCTAGAGATTGATAAGACTTTGTGTGAGTTTCCCAAGGAATTCTGAATATTTCATAAGATTTTTGATGGATTTCGAAGGATTTCTGAAGTTTGGTTCGGGATTGATAGGAATTTATACGGGAATTCTAAAGCTCTCTGAAGACTTCTTTGAAGATGACCAATAAATTCTGGAGATTCATTGCTATTTCTACGGTTCATAGGAATCTCAAAATGGTCAAAATTTCTAAGATATTTCTAGAAATTATTAAGATTTCGTGTGAGATTTCCAAAGATTTCTGAATATTTCATAAAATTTTCAATGGATTTCGAGAGATTTCTAAAGTTTGGTTCAGGATTTGAAGGAATTCCTACGATAATTCTCAAGCTTTCTAAAGACTTCTCTGAAGATTAACGATAATTTCTGGAGATTTATTGATTCTTCTACGATTCATAGGAATCTTGAAATAACTCAAAATTTTCAAGGGATTTCTAGAGAATATTAGGAATTTGTGTGAGATTTCCTAGAATTCAGAATATTTGAAAAGATTTTTGATGGATTTCGAGAGATTTCTGAAGTTTGGTTCGGGATTTATAGGAATTGCTACGGGAATTCTGAAGCTTCCTAAAGACTCCTCTGAAGATGACCTATAATTTCTGAAGATTTATTGATATCTCTACGGTTTATAGGAATCTCTGAATAGCTCAAAATTTTTAAGGGATTTTTAGAAATTAATAAAAATTTGTGTGGAATTCACAAGGATTACTGAATATTTTATAAGATTTATAATGGATTTCGAGGGATTTCTGAAGTTTGGTTCGGAATTTATAGGAATTTCTACAAGGATTCTAAAGCTTTCTAGAGACTTCTCTGGATTACCAATAATTTTTGACGATTTATTGAAACTTCTACAGTTCATAGGAATCTCTGAATAGCTTGATATTTCTAAGGGATTTCTAGGAATCAATAAGAATTTGTGGGAGATTCCCAAGGATTTCTGAATATTTTTTAAGATTTTTTATGGATTTTGAGGGATTTCTGAAGTTTGGTTCGGGACTTATAGGAATTCCTACGGGAATTCTAAAACTTTTCAAAGTCTTCTCTGAAGTTTACCAGTAATTCCTGGAGATATATTGATATTCCTACGGTTCATAGGAATCTCTGAATAGCTCAAAATTTCTAAGGGATTTCTAAAAATTGATAAGACTCTGTGTGAGATTTCCAAGGGTTTCTTATTATTTTATAAGATTTTTGATGGATTTCGGAAGATTTCTGAAGTTTGATTCGGTATTTATAAGAATTTTTACGGGAATTCTGAAGCTTTCTGAAGACTTCTCTCTGAAGATTACTGATAATTTCTGAAGATTTATTGATATTGCTACGGTTTATAGGAATTTCTGAATAGCTCAAAATTTCTAAGGGATTCCTAGAAATTATTTAGAATTTGTGTGAGATTCCAAAAGATTTCTCAAAATTTTATAAGATTTTTGATGGATTTCGAAGGATTTCTGAAGTTTGGTTCTGCATTTATAGAATTTCTACGGAAATTTCAAAGCTTTTCAAAGACTTCTTCAAAGATAACCAATAATTTCTGAAGATTTTTTGATATTTCTACGGTTTATAGGAATCTCTGGATAGCTCAAAATTTCTGAGGGATTTCTAATAATCAATAAGAATTTGTGTGATTTTTCCAAGGATTTCTAAATATTTTATAAGATTTTTGATGGATTTTGAGGGATTTCTGAAGTTTGGTTCGGGATTTATAGGAATTTATACTGGAATTCTGAAGCTTTCTGAAGACTTCTCCAAAGATGACCAATAATTTCTGGAGATTTATTGATATTTCTACGGTTTATAGGAATCTCTTGATAGCTCAAAATTTCTAAGGGATTTCTAGAAATCAATAAGAATTTGTGTGGGATGTCCAAGGATTCCTGGATATTTCATAAGATTTTTAATGGATTCAGAGGGATTTCTGAAGTTTGGTTCGGAATTTATAGGAATTTCTACAAGGATTCTAAAGCTTTCTAGAGACTTCTCTGGATTACCAATAATTTTTGACGATTTATTGAAACTTCTACAGTTCATAGGAATCTCTGAATAGCTTGATATTTCTAAGGGATTTCTAGGAATCAATAAGAATTTGTGGGAGATTCCCAAGGATTTCTGAATATTTTTTAAGATTTTTTATGGATTTTGAGGGATTTCTGAAGTTTGGTTCGGGACTTATAGGAATTCCTACGGGAATTCTAAAACTTTTCAAAGTCTTCTCTGAAGTTTACCAGTAATTCCTGGAGATATATTGATATTCCTACGGTTCATAGGAATCTCTGAATAGCTCAAAATTTCTAAGGGATTTCTAAAAATTGATAAGACTCTGTGTGAGATTTCCAAGGGTTTCTTATTATTTTATAAGATTTTTGATGGATTTCGGAAGATTTCTGAAGTTTGATTCGGTATTTATAAGAATTTTTACGGGAATTCTGAAGCTTTCTGAAGACTTCTCTCTGAAGATTACTGATAATTTCTGAAGATTTATTGATATTGCTACGGTTTATAGGAATTTCTGAATAGCTCAAAATTTCTAAGGGATTCCTAGAAATTATTTAGAATTTGTGTGAGATTCCAAAAGATTTCTCAAAATTTTATAAGATTTTTGATGGATTTCGAAGGATTTCTGAAGTTTGGTTCTGCATTTATAGAATTTCTACGGAAATTTCAAAGCTTTTCAAAGACTTCTTCAAAGATAACCAATAATTTCTGAAGATTTTTTGATATTTCTACGGTTTATAGGAATATCTGGATAGCTCAAAATTTCTGAGGGATTTCTAATAATCAATAAGAATTTGTGTGATTTTTCCAAGGATTTCTAAATATTTTATAAGATTTTTGATGGATTTTGAGGGATTTCTGAAGTTTGGTTCGGGATTTATAGGAATTTATACTGGAATTCTGAAGCTTTCTGAAGACTTCTCCAAAGATGACCAATAATTTCTGGAGATTTATTGATATTTCTACGGTTTATAGGAATCTCTTGATAGCTCAAAATTTCTAAGGGATTTCTAGAAATCAATAAGAATTTGTGTGGGATGTCCAAGGATTCCTGGATATTTCATAAGATTTTTAATGGATTCAGAGGGATTTCTGAAGTTTGGTTCGGGATTTATAGGAATTTCTACGGGAATTCTAAAGCTTTCCAAGGACTTCTCTGAAGATTACCAATAATTTCTGAAGATTTATTGATATTTCTACGATTTATAGGAATCTCTGGATAGCTCAAAATTTCTGAGGGATTTCTAGAAATTAATTAGAATTTGTGTAGGATTTTCAAGGATTTCTGAATACTTCATAAGATTTTTGATGGATTTCGGGGGATTTCTGAAGTTTGGTCCAGGATTTATAGGAATTTCTACGGAAATTCTGAAGCTTTCTAAGGACTCCTCTGAAGATCACCAATAATATCTGATATAAAGATTTATTGATATTTCTACGGTTTATAGGAATCTCTAAATATCTCAAAATTTCTGAGGAATTTCTAGAATAATCAATGAGGATTTGTGTGAGATTTCTAGGAATCTCTGGATATTCCATAAGATTTTTGATAGATCTCGAGGGATTTCTGAAGTTTTCTACGGGTTCTCTGGAGATACTAACAAAATTTCTGATGATATCTGTGAGAATTTCTGGAGATCTCCTAGGATTTCCACGGGATCATGAGGGATTGCCAAGGACTAGTTTTGAGATTTGTAGGTATTTCTAGATATTTATACGGGATTTCCAGGGATTTCTAACGATTTTTGAGAATTTCTATCTAGGGAGCTCTGGGATTGAACATGTGAATGTGCTTAATAGGTTTCTCAAGATTTTTACGAGCTGAAATTTAGGATTAGTATGGAGTTCCTACATTTTCCAAGATTTCCACGGGATTTTCAAAAAATTATAGGGATTTCTAGAGATTTCTACGAGATTTTAGGTATTTCTGAGAATTCCTAGAGAGTTCTGCAAATTAATAGGTACAGGATTTCTTAAGGTTACTAAAGATTTGTATGGTTTTTCTTAGCATTCCTGAAGGGTTTCATAGGAGCCTGAAGGATTTCTTGAAAATCCCTACAAGATTGGTAGAAATTTCAGATAATTTCTGAAGATTTCTGAAAACTTTCAGGAAGTTCTGAAGATTCATGAAAACTTCCAGGAAGTTCTGAAGATTTATGAAAACTTCCAGGGAGTTCTGAAGATCTTTACAGCATTTATGAAGATTTCGATGGAATTTCTAAGGACTTTGACTATTTATACAGAGATTTGTACGGAACTTCTGAGAATTTCCAAAAGTTTCTAGGGTTTTGGAAGATTTGTACGGTAATTCAGGGGATTTTTAGAGATTTCTCTAAAATAATATCTGAAAATTTCTTATGATCCTGGGAGTTTCTGTAGATTTTCCGAGATTTCTATGGAATTCCTAAGGATTCGCAAGAAACTTCACGAGATTTTGTAGGGATATCTGAATATTTTGAGGAGATTACCAAAAATTCCTATGGATTTCTTCTATTATTTCAACGGCATTTTAAGGAATTATAAAAACCTGTATGAATTTTTTAGGGATTGCTCGAAATTTTCAAGAGCTTTTCAAAGATGTTTGAGGGACTTCACAAAGATTCTACGTAATTTCTGAACATATTTACGAGATTTCTGAGGAGTTTTGTGTGAATTCCGTGATTTCTACGGAATTTCCAGAGAATTCTGGAAATTTGTTTGACACTCCAAGAGAGTTCTGAATATATTTACGAAATTTCTGGGGATTTTCGTAGGAACTCCCAGAAATTTCGACAGGATTGTTCCAGATTTCCAAAGATTTCCACGAGGTTTCTGAGGATTCATAAGGCTCCCGAAAGACTTCTGCAAGATATCTAGCGATTTCTGGACATTTTTACATTATCATTTCGACGAGATTTCTGCGGATTTTCAAGGATATCTGGAAGTTTCTAAGGATCACCACGGGATTTCCAGGGATTTCCAAAGATCTGTATAGGATTTCAAGGGAGTTTCACGACAATCCTGGGATTTTCCAAAATGTACTGAAGTTTACCAATAATTTCCAAGGATTCTTTCACATTTCTACGGTTTCTAGAGATTTGTGGAAGGCTTAAGACTTACAAGGGATTTCTAGGAATTAACAGATTTGTACGAGATTTCTAGCGATCTGTGAAGATTTTCACTAGATTGAAAAGATGTCTACGGGGTTTCTAATCTTATAATGATGAGATTTCTGAATGTTTCTTAGAACATTTTGGAATTTTCCAAGATTTCAACGGGATCGCTAGGGATTCTTAAAGTTTTTTTTTGATCAAGGAATCGAGTTCCGGCATCCTTATTATTGTCTCACACATTTCATAGTGTTCAAGATTTTTTGGTACATAGGGTGATACATAGGGTGAATGATCCATGTACCTAGGGCTTGTCGGTGATATTTTCGATTATTGTCATTGCTTTTATATACCTTTTTATATTCACAAGTTGCCTGACAATCAGCGTCGGACTGGCAAATTTTGGCCCACCGGGCAAAGAATGGAAGTGACCTCAAAACCAAAGGGGGGTCAGATGGGGGAAAAAATACTAATAATAATAATGATAATAAAAAAAAGGAAATCCGCCGACTAAATTGTCGATAGATTACTTCTAACTCACAAGTTTTTGCTTGAAATACTACGATAAAGAAAACCACTCAAGAAAGAAAGAAATATTTATCATTCTAATAAACTTCAAAATTCAAAGAAACTTTTATACTCTCAACTTTTAACAAAAGTGGACCAGACTTTGACAAAATTTGAATGTTTTTTTTTGTAAAAACATCAAAATGCAATTTTTTTCCAAGTGTGTACAATTTGGCCTCTTAACTGAGGATTGGCTTACCGGGCATTTGCCCGGTTGCCCGGTGGGCCAGTCCGACACTGCTGACAATGTTGATAGACTTATAATACTTATAAGGGAATCAAGTGAAAAGATGAGGATTGATTTCTGAATATTTCTAGGGAATTTATGAAATTTTTCAAAGATTCCTACAAGATATCTGGAAAATCTTGAAGATTTTCACAGGGTTTCCAGGGACTTGAGGGGTTTTGAAAAAAATTCCAGGGAGTTCTGACATTGAGGATGTATACATTTGTAATTTCAATTCTTTCCAAGATCTCTACGGGCTGAGATTGGAGACTAGTGTGGGATTGCTAGGAATTTTTAGAGCTTTCTAGAGGATTTCTGGATGTTTTTAAGCAGTTTTGAAAAGTTTCTACAGGATTTCTGGAAAGTATAAGATTTCTAGAAATTTTCGAAGGTTTTTATGGAGATTTTTAGGGCTTTGAACAAGGCTTTGAAGATTTCTAAAATTTTTCAAAATATTCTCAAAGATTACCACGGGATTTCTTTAGGGATTGCTACAGAGTTTCTAGGTATTTATGTGAGAATTTTTGGGTGTTTTTCAAGACTATCTAGGGATCTCCACGAGATCTCTAGGGATTCTCAAATATTAGTATAAGATGTCCAAAATATTCAAAGAATTCGTGATAATTTCTATGAATTTTGGAGACTTCTACGGGATCTCCAGGAATTTCCAAAACATTTTACGAGATTTGTGGTAATTCCTCAACTTTTTCACAAGATTACTAGGGACTTCTTGATATTCCCACAAGATTGCTAAGTATTTCTGAAAATTTCTAGGAAGTTCCGGAAAGTTTCAATTATTTTTAGGGATTTCCAGAGATTTCTATGAGATTTGTGATTTGCTGGGATCTCTACAATAATTCTAGGAAAGAAGTTTCTGGAAATCTCTATATCAATATAATACAAAAATATCTTGAGACTTCAAACGATTTTTACGCTAATTCGAACGATTTCCAAGAATCTCTGCGGAACTCCTCAAGATTTCTGAGGGATTTCTAAGGATTCCTGAAGATTTATATGAGATTTCTAGGAATTTTCGAAAGTTTTCATGGGAATTTTCAGGATTTCCGAAGACTTCTACAAGATTAGTCGAGAGTCTGAGGATTTCTAAGGATTTCTGAGAGCTTCTAGGTAGTTCCAAAAAAATTTCTATAGGTCTTCTGAAAATTTGCGTGGGATTTCCAGGGACTTCGAAATATTTCACTACAAGATGTTCAGGGACTTCTAGAGATTTGTACGACATTTCTTGTTGCAAATAATTCAATAAAGTGTTCTCATTGAAACCTTTGCATTTTACGGGTTTTTCCAATGAAATGGCTGAAATTAATAGGTATGAATTTTGTATTTTGAAATAAATAGTTTGTATTTCGAAATTTCCTGGTTCTCTGAAATACGTTTTTCGTATTTTGTATTTCAAAGACACTTCAACAAGTAGTATGTATTTTGTATTTCGACTATTTAGGATTAAGCATTCTGTATTTTGTATTTCAATACATTTTCCAAGTATTTTGCCCAGCCCTGATCAGCTTCAGGTCCTGTTGAAATCCAAGTTCAAAACGAAAAACGGTAATTGTGTCGACCAGTGTAGGCGTACAAAGCGCGAATTCAAAAATCATGTATTATTCAACCCTTCTTCTACGACGCGCGGCAAAAAAGAGGAAACGGTGTGAGTGTCATAAATCAAAAAGTTGTACGTTCCGGGGTTAATGGGGCAAGTTTAGCGTAAATTCGATGTCATGTTCTCAACCCCTCCGGGCTCTTCCACCCATTAGTAATTGCGATGTATGTAAATCTTGCCCGGCGGTGGCAGGCTCTATGAATAAATTCCCTGCTGCTTTTTAATTTTTTTTTTCAACCTTGAGCGAAAAATCTGATGACGAAAAATTCTAATCTTATGCTGGGAAAAAGGGGTTGAAGAACGTAATCTGTCTAGCTGTATTCCATATCCCATCATCAAAGATATGTACTTAACGCGGCAATCCCACCGGGAAAACGTGGGCGGGATTTATGCATTTTTAATGGAAAACTCGGATAGAGCAGAGCAAACACACGAGTTTGCGGCATTAAAAATGCAAGCGTGGACAATTTCACGGCGGGGATTGTCCGGGAATTGCATGGCAGAAATTGTTTTGGAATTGCATCCGTAATCCTAGCCGATCTTCAATTTATTTCGAATCGGCTCGGTGGCATTCCGAATCAAATGTACAGCTATGAATGGGCCATCAGAATACTTATCCAGACCAATTAAAAGCTCTATTGGTATCTGCGGTATACCAGTGGGATATATCCGGTCAAGATTGGGATATATGGGCTCTACTGGTCACTGCAATGTGCTACATTTTGAAAAATTTGATATCAACTCAGACTGGTAGTAAGATCTATTGGTGTCTATGGTGGGAGATTATATTGGTATCTATAATATTGTTGTGGGTTGTATCGGGATGTATAGGACTTGAAAACAAAAGTTTCGAGTCTCAATTGGTCATTACAAAATGTTTGAGTTGGGCCAATACATACCCATTCAAATCGATAAGAAGCTCTATTGGTGTCTATAGTGGAAGATTATATTGGTATCTATGATATTGTTGTGGGTCGTATCGGGCTGTATCAATCAGACTTACAAAGAACTGTTTTGAGTCTTAATTGGTCACTAAGAGATGTTCGAGTTTTGGCCAATAGATACCTATTCAAATCGGGAGAAAACTCTATTGGTGTCTATGGTGGAAAATATCATTGGCATCCACCATATTGTTGTGGGGTGTATCGGGATGTATTGAGCTTGAATTGTTTTTTTATCTTGATTGGTCACTACAAGATGCTCGAGTTCTGGCCAATAGATACCTATTTACATCGATAGAAAGCTCTATTGGTGTCTATGGGAGGAAATTCTATTGGCATCTGTATCATTTTTGCGGGTCGTATCGGGAAGTATTAGACTTGAAAAGAGCTTTTTTGAATCTCAATTGATCTTTACAGATGTTGGAGTCCTGGCCGATAGATACCTGTTTAAAGCGATAGAAAGCTCTAATGGTATCTATGATGGAAAAACTATTGGCATTTTTCTAATTGTTGTGGGTTGTATTGGCATGTTTCAGACCGAAAAAGACTTATTCTGAGTTTCAATTGCAAACTACATGGGTTTGGTTTTGGACCAGTATTCAGGCCAGTAAAAAGCTTAATTGGTATCTACGGTGTGGAAGTGGTTTGTATTTGGATGTATGGGATTCAGAACTTGGAACAAGGCTATCTTGATTTTCCTGGTCACCACAAAATGTTCAAGTTTTGACCAATAGATACCTATTCAGATCGATAGAAAGTTCTATTGGTGTCTATGGTGAAAGATTCTATCGACAGATCTTATTGTTATCCTCCCATACAAGTCTCGCTAGTTCTATTGATTTCTACATGTGTATCTCAGGGCTTTCTATCGTTACACCACGGTTAGTTGAGCAGTTTACATGGTTTTTGTCGAGCAGTTGTTATTAAGCACATTAAACTGGCATGATAATGTGCGGAGAGGATGAAAAGAATTAAATCCAAAGTAACTCACCCGTTACGATGAAAATCACACCCGAAACGAACGTGTAGAGGGTGCGGCGTCTGCGGCACTGGCCCACCATGCAGCAACAATAACCGCTGCACAGGAGCAAACTGGCGGACAGGAAGAACGTCACTGACCTCGTTACAGTATCTGTAAAAGACGTACACAATTCGTCACAATGAATCCAAACACGGCTTCAGAGCAGTGGGAACGTATCTTCTATATAGTGTGAACGTAGCTTTCGCGAAGTTGAATTTGCGTCACTAGTGCTTGCGGCTATAAAGCTCTAAAAAGAGCTCCGCTGGAGCTCATAAAACTTAAATTCAGCTTACAAGATGCCTTAGTTAACAGAGAAGAAATCCCAGCAGTTTTAAAGTTATATTTTCTAGTGTAAACGTCGCTTTAGTTGAACTTCCGGATGTTTGGTATTGTTTACAATTTTATAAAATAGTAGTTATGTAGCCAAAGTACAAACGCCGCTTTAGTAGAACCGCATTTCAGGTTCCATTGCTTCATGACTAGGTAAGGGCTTGACTAGAGCTCTCGAGACTGAAGCTTAGTTCACACGTTTTCTAAGTCGAACGACTGAAAATGAAACAGCTCAAAAAGCAGCTTTACAAGTGTAAACGGTGCTTCATTAGCTGAATACTACGGGGTCATACTAGCAGTGAACGGCGCTTTGGACAAACTGGCAAGTATCTGGATTTGTTCAGAGTTCACTACGGTCGTAATATCGTCAAAGTTCAGAAGTGTGAGCGTCGCTTTAGTGTGAATGCACTTCGATTGCAACTGAATCACGACAACACAAGAGCTTCACTAGAGTTTACGAGACTAAAGCTCGACTCACAAGTTGGTCCAGTCGAATAACAGAAAATGCTAGTAGATTTTAGGTGAGCTTTTCAAGTGTGAACGATGTTCAAGTTCAACTCGCGGGTGTCTGGAATTGTTAACAGTTCACTACGGTAGTAATATCGTCAAAGTTTGGAAGTGTGAACGACGCTTTAGTGCATTTAGATTACGAATGATTCGCGACAACACAAATGAGCTTGACTAGAGTCGACGAGACTAAAGATTAGCTCACACGTTGGTTCAGTCGCGAAACAGGGAATTCTAGCAGATTTGGAGTGAGCTTTTCAAGTGTGAACGAAACTTCAGTTGAACTCGCGCTTTGCTCACAGTAACACAGCTTTGCTCACGTTCACTACGGTCGTAACATCGTCAAAGTATGAAAGTTGAACGTAGCTTTAGTGAGAATGCATTTCGACTGCAAGTGATTCATGGCAACACAAGAGCTTGACTAGAGTTTACGAGACTGAAGCTCGACTTACAGGTTGGTTTTGTCAAATAACAGAAAGTGCTAGCATATTTTTTGGAGTGAGCTTTTCAAGTGAAAACGAGGCTTGAGTTCAACTCGCGGGTATCTGGGATTGTTTACAGTTCACAACGGTAGTAATACCGTCAAAGTTTGGAAGTGTGAGCGACGCTTTAGTGCATTTCGATTGCGAATGGTTCACGACAACACAAATGAGCTTGACTAGAGTTGACGAGACTGAAGCTTAGTTCGCACGTTGGTTTAGTCGAAAAACAGGGAATTGTAGCAGATTTGAAGTGAGCTTCACAAGTGTGTATGGAGCTTTAGTTGAACTCGCGGGTATCTGGAATTGTTCACAGTTCACTACGGTCGTAACATCGTTAAAGTATGAAAGTGTGAACGTCGCTTTAGTGAGAATCCATTTTGATTGCAAGTGATTCACAACAACACAAGAGTTTGATCAGAGTTTCAAGACTAAAGCTCAGCTTGCACGTTGATTTAGTGAAATAACAGAGAACACTAGCAGATTTGAAGTGAGCTTTTCAAGTGTGAACGACGCTTTAGTTAAACTCGCGGATATCTGGAATTGTTTGCAGTACACTCCGGTCGTGAAACTCGTGATATCGTCAAAGTTTAAAAGTGTGAACGTCGCTTCAGTGAGAATGCATTTCGATTGAAATTGATTCATGGCAACACAAGAGCTTGACTAGAGCTCACGAGACTGAAGCTTAGCTTACACGTTAGTTAGTAGCAAGTTAAATAACAAGGAATGCCAGCAGACTTGAAAAGTGAGCTTTTCAAGTGTGAACTTCGCTTTAGTGAGAATACATTTTGATTTTATCATGACCTGGACTCGCCAAAGTCATTGAGCACCAAATTTTACGAAACTAAAGCCTCGTTTGCAATGCATACTGACTTTTGGGTTTCTGTTCGAACCCGTCAAAAGCCAGACATTACGGTACTTGAAGCGTCGTTTGCACTATAAATAAAGCATAGTTTACATCATGAACTGACGTAACTGATACTCGTCAAAAGCAATTGAGAACTCAAGGTCACGAAACTAAAGCGTGGTTTGCGATGCGGAGAAGAAATTTGTCTTTGATCGAACTTATCAAAGGCTAGACATTATGATGAATAAAGCGCCGTCTGCACTAAAAACGAAGCATAGTTCATATTATGAGCAGGCCGAGGAGCAGGCGTAACAGGTACTTGTCAACAGCCATTGAGAAATTGAGGTTACAGAACTAAAGCGTGGTTTGCAATGCAATAATGAATTTTGGGTTCTGATCGAACTTATCATAACAAGACATTGTGATGATTAAAGCGTCGTTTGCACTACAAATAAAGCGTAGTTCATATCATGACATGGTGTAACTGATAGCCATTGTGAACTATAGGTTACGGAACTAAAGCGTGGTTTGCAACGAAATTATGAATTAAGTTTCCTAATCAAACTTACCAAGAACCGGACAATACGATAACTGAAGCGTCGTTTACACTATAAATAAAGCCCGAGAATAAAGCTCCAACAAAAGCATTGTTGGAGCTCGTAAGACTGAAGCCTAGCTCACAAGTTGCTTTAGTCAATAAACGAGAATGCTAGCAGCTTCAAAGTAAACTTAGGAAGTGTGAACGGTGCTTCAATCAAACTTGTGAATATCTAGTATTGTAGAAAAGGCTTTAGAGTGTGAACGTCGCTAAATGAGACTGCATTTCGGTTGCCAGTGCTTTACGACTACTCAACGGCTTGACTAGAGTTTACAATACTAAAGCTTAGCTGACACGTTGGTTACGTTCAAAACTCAGTCAAAAAACAAAAAATGCAAAAAGAATATGAGTGGGCTTCTCAACTGTGAACGGCGCTTCAGTAAGAATGCATCCGGTTTCCAGTGCTTCACGACTATACAAAAGCTTCACTACAGTTTGCGAGACTGAAGCTTAGCTTACACGTTGGTTACGTTGAATGTTAGGTCAAATTACAGGACATTTTAGCAGAATAGAATGAGTTTTCAAAGTGTAAACAGCGCTTAAGTGAAAATGCATTCCGGTGACGAGTGATTTGCGACTATATAAGAGATTGACTTTACCAGACCAAAGCTCATCTTACACGTTGGTTTAGTTGAATAATCGGTGAAAGAAAAAATGCTAGGAAAATAGGAGTGAAGCTTATAAAGACAAGTGTAAACGGCGCTTTAGTGAGATGCAATTCGGTTTGCTAGGGCTTTACGACTACCTACACAAAAGCTTGACTAGAGTTTACGACTCTAAAGCAAAGCTTACACGTTGGTTTAGTTGAATAATCGGTCGAAGGGGAAAGAAAATGCTAGGAAAATAGAAGTGACCTTATAAACTTGTGAAGGTGAACGTCGCTTCGGTAAAATGCAATTCGTTTGACAGGACTTCACGACTACACAAAAGCTTGATCAGAGTTCACGAGACTAAGGAAATGCCAGCAGAATAGAAGTGAGCTTATGAAGTATAAACGACGCTAGGGTGGAAATGCATTTCGGTTGCCAGTGCTTCACGACTGAATAAGAGCTTGGCTGGAATTTACGAGACTGAAGATCAGCCTACACGTTGGTTTAGTCGAATATTGTCAAAAAAAGCTAGCGGACTAGAAGTAAGTTTAAAAGTGTGAACGGCGCTTAAAGTGAAAATGCATTTCGGTTGCAAATGCATCACGACTACACAAAACCTTGACTAGAGTTTACGAGACTAAAGCTCAGCTTACACGTTAGTTACGTTGAGTAAGCGGTTGTGTAACAGGAAATGCTAGCAGAATAGAAGTGAGCTTTTAAAGTGTGAAAGATGCTTTAGTGGAAATCCATTTGGGTTTCCAGTGCTTTTTGGGACTACAAAAGAGCTCGACCAAAGTTTACAAGACTTAAGCTTGGCTTACGCGTTTGTGACGTTGATTAATTGTTTAAATAACAGAGAATGCTAGCAGAATAGAGAAAAAGATCTTTTAAGTGTAAACGACGCTTCAGTGAGAATGCACTTTGTTTGCCAATGCTTCACGACCTAACAAGAACTTAGCAAAAATTCACGGGACTGAAGATTAGCCTACACGTTGGTTTAGTCGGAAATTCAGTCCAAAAAAAAAGGAATGCAAGTGGACTGGAGGTGAGCTCAAGGGAGTAAACGGCACTTCAGTGGAAATGCGTTGTGGTTGCAGTGCTCAACGACTACACAAAATCTTGACTACAGTTCACGAGACTAAA
Source organism: Anaspis maculata (assembly GCA_949128115.1). Taxonomy (NCBI): domain Eukaryota; kingdom Metazoa; phylum Arthropoda; class Insecta; order Coleoptera; family Scraptiidae; genus Anaspis; species Anaspis maculata. The sequence goes on from OX421966.1 coordinate 73,440,426, forward strand.
GGTCGGCTTACACGTTGGTAACGTTGAATAATCGGTCAAATAACAGGAAATGCCAGCAGAATAGAAGTAGGTAAGCTTATGATGTGTAAACGGCGCTTCAGTGGAAATGCATTTCGGTTGCCAATGCTTTACGACTGAATAAGGGCTTGGTTAGGATTCACGAGACTGACCGTGGGTTCCACCAAAATATTTAACCAGCTGATAGCTAACTCGAGATTTATTTTGATGGATTCTGGCCAAATGATCAATGTAAATTCAGGTTTCACGCTGAGTAATTACCTAAAGGATGGTATACTTGCGATTCAACGTATTTTCCGAAATAAATCTACCAACATTGACTAGACAAAAATCCGTTTGATCTCGGTTTAGCTTAAACCGCTCTTAAATTTTTTGGTGGAACCCGTGGTGAGGCTCAGCTTACACATTGGTTCAGTTGAATAACTGGTCAAAGAGCAGAAACTGACAGCAGAATAGAAGTGAGCTTGATAGTGTAAACAATGCTTTAGTGTAAATGCATTTCGAAGTTGCAAGTGCTTTAAGACTACACAAAATCTTGACTAGAATCAACGAGACCAAAATTCAGTTTACACGTTAGTTACGTTGGATGATTGGTCAAATAACAGGAAATGGAAGCAGAATAGAAGTAGGTAAGCTTATGAAGTGTAAACGGCGCTTTAGTAAAAATACATTTTGGTTGGGAATGCTTTACGACTACACAAAATCTTGACTAGATTTAACAAGACTAAAGTTCAGTTGACACGTAAGTAATGTTAAATAACTGGTTAATTAACAGGAAATGACAGCAGAATAGAAGTAAGCTCGAAAGTGTGAACGGAGCTTTAGTGGAAATGCATTTCGGTTGCAAGTGATTCACGACTACATGGGATCTTGACTAGAGTTAACGCGACTGAAGCTCAGTTTACACGTAAGTTACGTTGGATAATTGGTCAACTGACAGGAAATGAAAGCAGAATAAAAATGAGCTTGGAAGTGTGAGAGGCGCTTTAGTGGAAATGCTTTTCAGTTGCAAGTGCTTCACGACTACACAAAATCTTGACTAGAGTTTACAATCTGAAGCTCAGCTCACACGTTGGTAACGTTGAATAATCGGTCAAATAACAGAAAATGCCAGCAGGATAGAAGTAGGTGAGCTTATGAAGTGACAACGGCGCTTCAGTGGAAATGCATTTCGGTAACTAAACAAGGGCTTGGCTAGGATTCACGAGACTAGGGCCCAGCTTACACGTTGGTTTAGTTGAATAACTGGTCAAATAACAGGAAATGACAGCAGAATAGAAGTAAGCTTGATAGTGTAACAAGCGCTTTAGTGAGAATGCATTTTGGTTGCAAGTGCTTCACGACTACACAAAATCTTGACTAGAGTTAATGAGACTAAAGCTCAGTTTACACGTTGGTTACGTTGGATAATTGGTCAAATAACAGGAAATGACAGCAGAATAGTAGTAAGCTTAATAGTGTAAACAACGTTTCAGTGCAAATGCATTTCGGTTGCAAGTGCTTCACGACTACACAAATTATTGACTAGAGTTGACGAGACTAAAGCTTAGCTTACACGATGGTGTAGTTGAATAATCGATCAATTAACAGAAAATGTCAGCAGAAAAGAAGTGAGCTTGAAAGCGTGAACGGCGCTTTAATGGAAATGCATTTCAGTTGCTTCACGTGCTCGAGAGTTCAACGACTACACAGAATCTTATCTGGAGTTTACGAGACTAAGGATTAACTTACACGTTGATTACGTCGAATAATCGCTCGAATAACAGGAAATGCTTGCAAAATAGGAGTAAGCTTTTTGTGAACGTTTGAACGGCGCTTCAGTGAAAATTCATTCGCCAGAAGCCACAGTGGGCTAGAAATTACGGAGCTAAAGCTTCATTTGCACTGATATAATGAATCTGAGTCTTTAATTGCATTTTTGTAGTAGCCAGACATTATAATAAGGGAAGTGACGTTTTGATTATAAATAAAGAGTAGCTTGCACTATGAACTAGCATATCTGGTACTTGTCAGAATCTGCACAGAATTGAACGTCACAGAACTAAAGAGTCGTTTGTACTGCAATAATCTGGGCCTCATACTGCACTTATCCAAAACTTTCCTTTTCAATTCAAACGTCGCTCACACTATGAAAAGACTGGGAAGATTGGGAAGCTAAAGCGTAGTTTGCACTATGAAATAGTGCAACATGTACTTGTCAAAAACTCCACAAGATTGAAAATCTGAGAACTAAAGCGCCGTTTGCACTGCGGTAGTGGATTGGGGCGTTCGATCGCACTTATTATCAGCAAGACATTATGATAATTGAAGCGTCGCTCACGCTATAAATAAAGCGTAGTTTATACTAGAAGCTGGCGTAAATGGACGTTTGCATTATAAATAAACCGCAGTTGGCACGACACAAATGACGAACGCAATTCTCTTGTGTGAGTCGAGCTTTAGTGTTGATGATTCCGAATGGCATGATTGGATTGGACTCCCTCGAATGCCTTCTTCTAAGAGGAGACTTTGCCTACTGAAGCGCCACAATGACACAAATAACAGGAACACAATTTTCATATGTAATTTGAGCTTCAATTTTGATGATCCCAAACGAACGCAATTCTTCTTTGTAAATCGAGCTTTAGTTTTGATACTCCCAAATTGCGTATTCAGACTTTGACAAATATATTCTTCTGAACGGTGCCTCAGACTAATAAAGCGCCATGATGACACAAATGACGAACGCAATTTACTTTTGTAAGTCGAGCTTTAGTTTTGATAATATTAAATGGCGTATTTCGACTTTGACGAATATCTTCTAAACGGTGCCTCAGTCTACTGAAGCGCCATAATGACACAAACGACAAACGCATTTTTTTCAAGTGAGTCAAGCTTTAGTTTTGATGATTCCAAATAGCATGACTGGACTCAGATGAAAAAATTCTTCTCAACGAAGATTTAGTGCAATTAAGCGCCATTAAGACACAAATGACGAACGAAGTTCTGTTTTGTAAGTTGAGCTTTAGTTTTAAATAATTTCAAATGGCGTGTTTGGACTTTGACCAATATATTCTTCTAAACAGTGCCTTAGTCTACTGAAGCGCCATGATGACACAAATGACGAACGCAATTTTCTTTTGTAAATCGAGCTTTAGTCTTGATAATCTCCAACGGCGTATTTAGATTTTGACGAATATACTTTTCTAAACGGTGCCTCAGTCTACTCAAGCGCCATGATGACACAAATGACGAACACAGTTCTCTTTTGTAAATCGAGCTTTAGTTTTGATATTCCCAAATTGCGTATTTGGACTTTGACAAATATATTCTTGGCGCCTCAGTCTACTTGAGCGCCATAATGACACAAATGACGAACGCAATTTTCTTTTGTAAGTCAAGCCTTAGTTTTGATAATCTCAAATAACGTATTTAGACTTTGACGGATATATTCTTCTTAACGGTGCCTTAGTCTACTGGAGCGCCTTATGACACAAATGACGAACGCAATTTTTCTTTGTAAGTCGAGCTTTAGTTTAGATAATCTCAAATGGCGTATTCAGACTTTAACGAATATATTCTTCTGAATTGTGCCTTAGTCTACTAAAGCGCCATAATGACACAAATGACTTCTCCAGCAAGAAACTATGAAGCTAATAAAGCTCAATTTACGTTTGTGAAATCTAGGTACCGGACATATCATGTTCAACTGGTGAAACGCTACTTATTTGAGCCCAGTTTACACGTGTGATATACACGCCACAACATAACTTGCCACAAAATCACTAGCGAGTACCTAGCTTACAATAAAGCTTGATCTACACGTTTAAAAATAACTGTACTCACAAGGAATAGCCATGGTGGAATCGCTCGGGTCTGGACTGTACCCCTCCTGGTTGAAGTAGTCGATCTTGTCGCAGTCGTACGAAGTTCCCCCGGCTGCAATCAAAAAGAAAAAGTTTATTTTCAACTCCAATCGCCTCTCTCCCCCTACCCACACTTCCAGCATTTTATAATAGCCCTACCTATTTTCATGACGCTCTCTTGTTTTTTCTGGCGCATAATTAAAGTCGCAGACAATTATTAGCAAAGTTTCGCCTCGTCCTGCCGGCTCTCGGAAAAATCCTCATCGCGCTCAATTAAAAACAGAGGAGGCATCGTCGAACGAAAATAAAACGAGACAGCAACAACAACAACAACAACAAGAACAAAGCATATCACAAGTGAGCCGGGCAGAGGAGCAAGAAAAGGATGGAGGGAGAGATGGGCGAGCGTGGTGAAACGAGAGAAGGAGAAATGAAATTTAAAAAGTTCTTTAATTAAGTGCCGCGAAAGGATAATGGACGAAACAATCCGCCGACGACGCCGCGCGTCTGATGTAATCATATTCTCCATTTCTCCGGGGGGCGCGTGCAAATTGGAAAAGGGAAGACGTGGAAATGTATTTCACGCTTTGTTTTAATTCCGATCGGTTGCGTCAAACCGGCGACGCGTAAAGGTGGCGCCATCTACTGCACTAATACAAGTTTTTATCTTCAGAAATTTATCCGCCATGGCTCACAGCGGGTATGGAATGTGGAAATATATAAATAAAAGGCGGTCTTCCCACAAAACGTTTATGAAATATTCCTGACTGCAGTTTCGGGAGCCTCTAGTTTCCCGTCGTCAGAGGTGAAATACTAAAATACAATAATTGAATCAACATAAGATAGGTGAGTATAACATACGTAAAAAGCTTGTAAAATATTCTGGTGAAGAGAATTGGAGTAAATATGTGACGTAAATTGTCAAAGTTTGAGGTAATAAGGTAATTCAAGGTGTAGTCGTGAAGCACTTGCGACCGGAATGCATTTCAACTGAAGCGCCGTTCACACTTTCAAGCTTACTTCTATTCTGCTGTCATTTCCTGTTAATCAACCAGTTACTTAACATAACTAACATGTCAACTGAACTTTAGTCTTGTCAACTCCAGTCAAGATTTTGTGTAGTCGTGAAGCATTTCCAACCAAAATTCATTTTCACTAAAGCGTTGTTTACACTATCAAGCTTACTTCTATGCTGCTGTTATTTTTTGTTATTTGACCAGTTATTCAACTAAACCATCGTATAAGCTGAGCATTAGACTCGTGAATCCTAGCCTAGCACTTATTCAGTCGTGAAGCATTGACAACCGAAATGTATTTCCACTAAAGCGCCGTTTACACTTCATAAGCTCACCTACTTCTGTTCTGCTTTCATTTCCTGTTATTTGACCAATTATCCAATGTAACTAACGTGTAAACTGAGCTTCAGTCTCGTTAACTCTAGTCAAGATTTTGTGTATTCGTGAAGCACTTGCAACCGAAATGCATTTCCACTAAAGCACCGTGCACACTTTCAAGCTTACTTCTATTATGCTTCCATTTCCGGTTATTTGACCAATTATCCAACGTTACTAACGTGTAAACTGAGCTTTAGTCTCGTTGATTCTAGTCAAGATTTTGTGTAGTCGTAAAGCACTTGCAACTTCGAAATGCATTTACACTAAAGCACTGTTTACACTATCAAGCTCACTTCTATTCTGCTGTCAGTTTCTGCTATTTGACCAGTTATTCAACTGAACCAATGTGTAAGCTGAGCCCAGTCTCGTGAATCCTAGCCAAGCCCTTATTCAGTCGTAAAGCATTGGCAACCGAAATGCATTTCCACTGAAGCGCTGTTTACACTTTATAAGCTTACCTACTTCTATTCTGCTGGCATTTCCTGTTATTTGACCGATTATTCAACGTTACCAACGTGTAAGCTGACCTTTAGTCTCGTAAACTCTAATCAAGATTTTGTTTAGTCGTTAAGCACTGCAACCAAAACGCATTTCCACTGAAGTGCCGTTCACTCTTTTGAGCTCACTCCTAATCCGCTTGCATTCCTTTTTTTTTTGGACTGGATTTTCGACTAAAACAACCTCGAAAACAACGTGTAAGCTAATCTTTAGTCCCGTGAATTTTTGGCCAAGTCCTTGTTTGGTCGTGAAGCATTGGCAAACTAAGTGCATTTTTACTGAAGCGTCGTTTACACTTCAAAGATCTTTTTCTCTATTCTGCCAGCATTCTCTGTTATCTAAACAATTATTCAACGTTACCAACGTGTAAGCCAAGCTTGAGTCTTGTAAACTTTGGTCGAGCTCTTTTGTAGTCCCAAAAAGCTTTGGGAACCCAAATGGATTTTCACTAAAGCATCTTTCACACTTTAAAAGCTCACTTCTATTCTGCTAGAATTTTCTGTTACACAACCGCTTTCTCAACGTGACTAACGTGTAAGCTGAGCTTTAGTCTCGTAAACTCTAGTCGGCTTTGTGTAGGCGCGAAGCATTTGCAACCGAAATGCATTTTCACTTTAAGCGCCGTTCACACTTTTAAACTTACTCCTAGTCCGCTAGCTTTTTTCGACAATATTCGACTAAACCAACGTGTAAGCTGATCTTCAGTCTCGTAAATTCCAGCCAAGTCCTTATTTAGTCGTAAAGCACCGGCAACCGAAATGCATTCTCACTAAAGCGTCGTCATAAGCTTACCTCTATTCTGCTGGCATTTCCTGTTATTTGACCGATTATCCAACTGAACCAACATGTAAGCTGAGCTTTAGTCTCGTAAACTCTGATCAAGCTTTTGTGTAGTCGTAAAGTCTTGTCAAACGAATTGCATTTTACTGAAGCGACATTTACCTTCATGAGTTCATAAGCTTACTTCTATTTTGCTAGCATTTCCTTCCCCCTTCAACCGATTATTCAACTAAACCAACGTGTAAGCTACGCTTTAGAGTCGTAAACTCCAGTCAAACTCTTATGTAGGTAGTCGTGAAGCCCTGGCAACCGAATTGCATCTCACTAAAGCGCCGTTTACACTTGTCTTTATAAGCTTCACTCCTATTTTGCTAGCATTTTCTTTTCTTTGACCGATTATTCAACTAAACCAACGTGTAAGATGAGCTTTGGTCTGGTAAACTCTAGTCAACCACTTATATAGTCGCAAATCACTCGTAACCGGAATGCATTCTCACTGAAGCGCCGTTCACACTTGAGAAGCCCACTCATATTCTTCTTGCATTTCTTGTTTTTTGACTGAGTCTTTAACGTAACCAACGTGTAAGCTAAGCTTTAGTATTGTAAACTCTAGTCAAGCCGTTGAGTAGTCGTAAAGCACTGGTAACCGAAATGCAGTCTCATTTAGCGACGTTCACACTCTAAAGCCTTTTCTACAATACGAGATATTCACAAGTTTGATTAAAGCACCGTTTACACTTCTCAAGCTTACTCTGAAGCTGCTAGCATTCTCGTCTATTGACTGAAGCAACTTGTGAGCTACGCTTTAGTCTTACGAGCTCCAACAATGCTTTTGTTGGAGCTTTATTTTCGCGCTTTATTTATAGTGCAAACGACGCTTCACTTATTGTATTCTCCGGTTCTTGGTGAGTTCGATTAGGAAACTTAATTCATCATTTCGTTGCAAACCACGCTTCAGTTCCGTAACTATAGTTCACAATGGCTATCAGTTACACCATGTCATGATATAAACTACGCTTTATTTGTAGTGCAAACGACGCTTTAATCATCACATTGTCTTGTTTTGATAAGTTCGATCAGAACCCAAAATTCATTAATGCATTGCGAACCACGCTTTAGCTCTGTAACCTCAATTTCTCAATGGTTGTTGAAGAGTACCCGTTACGCCTGCTCATAATATGAACTACGCTCTATTTATAGTGCAAACGGCGCTTTATTCATCATAATGTCCAGCCTCTGATAAGTTCCATCAGAAACAAAAATTCTTCATTGCATTGCAAACCACGCTTTAGTTCTGTAACCATAAGTTCTCAATGGCTTTTGACGAGGATCAGTTACGCTAGTTAATGATATGAACTACAGTTGATTTATAGTGCAAACGACGCTTCAATTACTGTAATGTCTGGCGTTTGACGAGTTCGATCTGAAACCCAAATTCCAGTATGCATTGCAAACGAGGCTTTAGTTCCATAAAATTCACTGGATGCTCAATGACTTTGACGAGTACCAGGTCATGATAAAATCAAAATGTATCCTTACTAAAGCGAAGTTCACACTTGCAAAGCTCACTTCAAGTCTGCCGGCATTTCTTGTTATTTGATTTGTTACTAACTAACATGTAAGCTGAGCCTTAGTCTTGTGAGCTCTAGTCAAGCTCTTGTGTTGTCATGAATCACTTGCAATCGAAATGCATTCTCACTAAAGCGACGTTCACACTTTCACACTTTGACGATATCACGAGTATTACGACCGGAGTGAACTGCAAACAATTCCAGATATCCGCGAGCTCAACTAAAGCGTCGTTCACACTTGAAAAGCTTAAGTATGTACTTAAAATCTGCTAGTGATTCCTGTTATCTCACTAAATCAACGTGTAAGCTGAGATTTACTCTTGAGACTCTAGTCAAGCTCGTGTGTTGTTGTGAATCACTTGCAATAAAAATGGATTCTCACTAAAGCGACGTTCACACTTTCATACTGTGACGAATGACGATATCACGACCGTAGTAAACTCTGAACAATTCCAGATACATGCAAGCTTGACTGAAGCCCCAATTTACACTTAAAAAGATTACTTAAAATCTGCTAGAATTCCTGTTATTCCACTAAATCAACGTGTAAGCTGAGCTTTAGTCTCGTGAACTCCAGTCAAGTTTTTGTGTTGTGAATCACTTGCAGTCGAAATGCATTCTCACTAAAGCTACGTTCACACTTTTATACTTTGACGATGTTACGACCGTAGTGAACTGTGAACAGTTCCAGATACCCGCGAGTTCAACTAAAGCTCCGTTCACACTTGCAAAGCTTACTTCAAATCTGCTAGAATCCCCTGTTATTTCACTAAATCAACGTGTAAGCTGAGCTTCAGTCTCGTTAACTCTAGTCAAGATTTTGTGTATTCGTGAAGCACTTGCAACCGAAATGCATTTCCACTAAATCACCGTGCACACTTTCAAGCTTACTTCTATTATGCTTTCATTTCCGGTTATTTGACCAATTATCCAACGTTACTAACGTGTAAACTGAGCTTTAGTCTCGTTGATTCTAGTCAAGATTTTGTGTAGTCGTAAAGCACTTGCAACTTCGAAATGCATTTGCACTAAAGCACTGTTTACACTATCAAGCTCACTTCTATTCTGCTGTCAGTTTCTGCTATTTGACCAGTTATTCAACTGAACCAATGTGTAAGCTGAGCCCAGTCTCGTGAATCCTAGCCAAGCCCTTATTCAGTCGTAAAGCATTGGCAACCGAAATGCATTTCCACTGAAGCGCCGTATACACTTTATAAGCTTACCCACTTCTATTCAGCTGGCATTTCCTGTTATTTGACCGATTATTCAACGTTACCAACGTGTAAGCTGACCTTTGCTAAACTAGGTAAGCTCTAGTCAAGATTTTGCTTAGTCGTTAAGCACTGCAACCAAAACGCATTTTCACTGAAGTGCCGTTTACTCTTTTGAGCTCACTCCTAGTCCGCTTGCATTCCTTTTTTTTTTTGGACTGGATTTTCGACTAAACCAACGTGTAAGCTAATCTTTAGTCCCGTGAATTTTTGGCCAAGTCCTTGTTTGGTCGTGAAGCATTGGCAAACTAAGTGCATTTTCACTGAAGCGTCGTTTACACTTCAAAGATCTTTTTTTCTATTCTGCTAGCATTCTCTGTTATCTAAACAAATATTCAACGTTACTAACGTGTAAGCCAAGCTTAAGTCTTGTAAACTTTGGTCGAACTCTTTTGTAGTCCCAAAAAGCACTGGAAACCCAAATGGATTCTCACTAAAGCATCTTTCACACTTTAAAAGCTCACTTCTATTCTGCTAGAATTTTCTGTTACACAACCGCTTTCTCAACGTGACTAACGTGTAAGCTGAGCTTTAGTCTCGTAAACTCTAGTCGGCTTTGTGTAGGCGCGAAGCATTTGCAACCGAAATGCATTTTCACTTTAAGCGCCGTTCACACTTTTAAACTTACTCCTAGTCCGCTAGCTTTTTTGGACAATATTCGACTAAACCAACGTGTAAGCTGATCTTCAGTCTCGTAAATTCCAGCCAAGCCCTTATTTAGTCGTGAAGCACCGGCAACCGAAATGCATTCTCACTAAAGCATCGTCATAAGCTTACTTCTATTCTGCTGGCATTTCCTGTTATTTGACCGATTATCCAACTGAACCAACATGTAAGCTGAGCTTTAGTCTCGTGAACTCTGATCAAGCTTTTGTGTAGTCGTAAAGTCTTGTCAAACGAATTGCATTTTACTGAAGCGACATTTACCTTCATGAGTTCATAAGCTTACTTCTATTTTGCTAGCATTTCCTTTCCCCTTCAACCGATTATTCAACTAAACCAACGTGTAAGCTACGCTTTAGAGTCGTAAACTCCAGTCAAGCTCTTATGTAGGTAGTCGTGAAGCCCTGGCAACCGAATTGCATCTCACTAAAGCGCCGTTTACACTTGTCTTTATAAGCTTCACTCCTATTTTGCTAGCATTTTCTTTTCTTTGACCGATTATTCAACTAAACCAACGTGTAAGATGAGCTTTGGTCTGGTAAACTCTAGTCAACCACTTATATAGTCGCAAATCACTCGTAACCGGAATGCATTCTCACTGAAGCGCCGTTCACACTTGAGAAGCCCACTCATATTCTTCTTGCATTTCTTGTTTTTTGACTGAGTTTTTAACGTAACCAACGTGTAAGCTAAGCTTTAGTATTGTAAACTCTAGTCAAGCCGTTGAGTAGTCGTAAAGCACTGGCAACCGAAATGCAGTCTCATTTAGCGACGTTCACACTCTAAAGCCTTTTCTACAATACGAGATATTCACAAGTTTGATTAAAGCACCGTTTACACTTCTTAAGCTTACTCTGAAGCTGCTAGCATTCTCGTCTATTGACTGAAGCAACTTGTAAGCTAGGCTTTAGTCTTACGAGCTCCAACAATGCTTTTGTTGGAGCTTTATTCTCGCGCTTTATTTATAGTGCAAACGACGCTTCACTTATTGTATTGTCCGGTTCTTGGTGAGTTCGATTAGGAAACTTAATTCATCATTTCGTTGCAAACCACGCTTCAGTTCCGTAACTATAGTTCACAATGGCTATCAGTTACACCATGTCATGATATAAACTACGCTTTATTTGTAGTGCAAACGACGCTTTAATCATCACATTGTCTTGTTTTGATAAGTTCGATCAGAACCCAAAATTCATTAATGCATTGCGAACCACGCTTTAGCTCTGTAACCTCAATTTCTCAATGGTTGTTGAAGAGTACCCGTTACGCCTGCTCATAATATGAACTGCGCTCTATTTATAGTGCAAACGGCGCTTTATTCATCATAATGTCCAGCCTCTGATAAGTTCCATCAGAAACAAAAATTCTTCATTGCATTGCAAACCACGCTTTAGTTCTGTAACCATAAGTTCTCAATGGCTTTTGACGAGGATCAGTTACGCTAGTTAATGATATGAACTACAGTTGATTTATAGTGCAAACGACGCTTCAATTACTGTAATGTCTGGCGTTTGACGAGTTCGATCTGAAACCCAAATTTCAGTATGCATTGCAAACGAGGCTTTAGTTCCATAAAATTCACTGGATGCTCAATGACTTTGACGAGTACCAGGTCATGATAAAATCAAAATGTATCCTTACTAAAGCGAAGTTCACACTTGCAAAGCTCACTTCAAGTCTGCCGGCATTTCTTGTTATTTGATTTGTTACTAACTAACATGTAAGCTGAGCCTTAGTCTTGTGAGCTCTAGTCAAGCTCTTGTGTTGTCATGAATCACTTGCAATCGAAATGCATTCTCACTAAAGCGACGTTCACACTTTCACACTTTGACGATATCACGAGTATTACGACCGGAGTGAACTGCAAACAATTCCAGATATCCGCGAGCTCAACTAAAGCGTCGTTCACACTTGAAAAGCTTAAGTATGTACTTAAAATCTGCTAGTGATTCCTGTTATCTCACTAAATCAACGTGTAAGCTGAGATTTACTCTTGAAACTCTAGTCAAGCTCGTGTGTTGTTGTGAATCACTTGCAATAAAAATGGATTCTCACTGAAGCGACGTTCACACTTTCATACTGTGACGAATGACGATATCACGACTGTAGTAAATTCTTAACAATTCCAGATACATGCAAGCTTGACTGAAGCCCCAATTCACACTTAAAAAGATTACTTAAAATCTGCTAGAATTCCTGTTATTCCACTAAATCAACGTGTAAGCTGAGCTTTAGTCTCGTAAACTCCAGTCCGTAAACCAAAGTTTTTGTGTTGTGAATCACTTGCAGTCGACCGACACCTCTTTGACATTCGCAAATCACATTATTTCTGAACATCATAATTTCAAAATTGACAGTAATGTTGAAATTCTCCATAAATGTGATAAAGGTAAACTTTCGAACAATTTAGAAATTTTAGAAATTTGTAAAGCCACAAACGATCACTCCATCACTTTATTGAATGATTGTGTCGATTTTCCTTTCAAGAATTTTCATAATGGTTCAGATTTTGATCGTTTGTTTGCTAAATTATAGTCATATTACAGCCATCTTCAAGAACATTTTGTGTTCAATTCAAGATACCTTGAAAATTTGACAATTTACGTCACATATTTACTCCAATTCTCTTCACCAGAATATTTCACAAGCTTTTTACGTATGTTATACTTACCTATCTTATGATAATTTGATGATTGTATTTTAGTATTTTACGTCTGACCATGGGAGACTAGAGGCTCCCGAAACTGCAGTCAGGAGTATTTTATGAATGTTTTGTGGGAAGACCGCCTTTTATTTATATACTTATACAAGTTGTTAGGTAATTGGCGCAGATGGCGCTGCGGTTACATCTTGTAAGTTGCTCGTGACGCTTCGAGTATAAAAAACTCCCGAAAAAAAGCTAATAAAGCCTTCATACATTTAAATTTATGTACTGGTGTGAAGTTGTAGTGGTGCGGTAAAAAATGCGTTTCAATTTTGGGCGGAAGAAGCCGGCGACGCTTTCCGATTTTCCATATTGACGCCGCCTAATTCGAATCCATTCTCGTACAGATTTCCTCGACGGCGGGGCGACCGCATTGATAAGAAAATTGATAAATCGTCCGATTCTGCTCTCGCGAAGCATGCGGCATACAAAAGAAAAGTGGCCGAGGAGAGAGGGTGCGCTGCACACAATGAAAAAGCCATGAGGGAAATTCCGGGAAATTCGTCCTGGCTATAGCGGCGACAGCAAAAAACGATTGCAGTTTGCTATTTATGGGCTCGCGCTGGCATATGCTAGAAGAAAACCGGCTTGTATTCTGTACTTTAGTTTCATAATTTGCGATTATCAGATTTTTTTTTCAACAGCACGGGATAAAGATTTGAATAAAGCAAGCTTCATTACTAACCTCAACCCACTTTCGGAGTTGTCCCTTCCTTTTACGTATCCGCGGCCGTAAACAAGTCGGGTTCAATCCAATCCGGGAGAAATATTCACAAGACGTATGGCGTCATTAGGCTCGGAGCAGCAACTTTTTGCTGCAGCTCCCTTTCTTTATTACAGAAGCCACGAACAACCACCCCAGCCCCACTGGAGAAACTTTTCCTGTTTGGGAAACAATCATATTTCCACGAGTGGAGAAAGTCTGTGTATTAAGCGAGAAGGGGAGGGGGGCGGGGGGGAACCGCAAAAGAAATTCTGCCGGAGTCATCAAAAAGCTTTCAGTGGCTGACATGGTTTTTCACTTTTTTTTCTTTTTCTTAGATATTTATCAAGCATGAATAATGAAGAGCGAAATTGTAATAGGTGATAGTTATTCATACGACAAATGAGTTGTAAGTGCAGGGTTTTGGAACAGACGCTCTTAGCAGGTACTCAGTTCATTACTATAAACTTTTAACGTCTTCAAACGCCACCACGTTCACGCTTCCGAACAAAATTTCAACACAGGGACTACAAAATAGAGCTGGAATCAAGCTGTTCTTGAAATTTTGTGAGAAACTCTGAAAAAGCCAGGAAAAAGGTCTTTCTACAAAGTACACAAACCACACAGAAGAAGAGAGTTCTGCAGCAGCCTTCAAACTAGGACATGGTTATGAGGTCACTGGCTGTACGGTTTTCCTCTAAAACCTCGTTCTAGAGTTCTTCGAACGCCGTTTTCCGCTCCTCGGACAAGAGATTGGGTCCTTCATCCTCCTTCTCTGATCCTAGCTTGTGCTCATTTCCAGACATAAAAATTTCCTGGCCAAAGTTGATAAAGTGTGAAGTAAAGCCCGTCGCCTTCGAAACTTGCGTCCTCAGAGCACAAGAGATCTTGGCAAGGTTTACGTCCCATGTCTTGTGGTTGTCGCCCACGTAGATGGATCGTTGATGGATAAGTTGACGAGAAATGCAAAGATAGCCATAATTATATCAACCGTAGAAACATGAAACGACCTTCGCGATGCTTTATCGCGGAATTTCAGCGACCAACGCGATGAAATATGTTTGATAAGGGATTTGGTTCTCAGTAAACAGTCCAGCGAAACCAGCCATTTTCATGATGGAGTGGTGGGATTGTTGAACTTGCTTTGCTCGTATGTTACGATGCATGAACCAACTGCGGAAGGTCAAGTTATTGAGAAAGAATTGTATAATAAGTTGGCGCTGAAGACGTTCCTCGCCGGTCTGAGAGAATCCCTTGGAAGCGAAATTCGAGCCATGAGGCCTTCAGATTTGCAAACCGCCCTTCAATACATTAATGAAGAAAACAATGTGAAATATCACCAGAAACTTTCAAATTCAGGTGGTCAGACCCCACAAAGTTCAAGCTAAAATACATCAAGGCAAAACTTCCTGTCTCAGCCAATCAATGTACAGCCGCGGCAAATACAGAGACTCAAATTCTTCACAAATAATGCACAATTTTTCAGAAACCCTAAACCGCAAAATTTCAGACCAAATAATTTCCATAATTTCAAACACAAACAATACAATCAACCCAAAATTCGAACTGAACACATGAATGCTGAGGAAAAAATTGCCATTGAAAACCTTGTAACAAAATTCTCTCATATTTTTAACGATGAAGATAACCCTTTGACTCCCACAAATGCGATCAAACATCAAATCAGAACATCAGACTAAATGCCGGTATATTCAGAAACATACAGATACCCTTTCGTCCATAAAAACGAAGTGAAAACACAGATTTAAAAGATGTTAGACTAAAAAATCATAAGACCCAGCAGTTTGCCATGGAGTTCACCGACCTGGATAGTGGAAAAGAAACCTGACGCCAGTGGTAGACAAAAATGGCGTATTGTTGTCGATTACAGGAAGCTTAATGAAAAAACCATCGACGACAGGTATTCATTGCCAAACATTTCAGACATTCTTGACAAACTGGGACGTTGTCAGTACTTTACCCTATTAGACCTGGCTTCCGGTTTCCACCAAATTGAAATGACCTCGGAAGACGATCAAAAGACCGCATTTACGATCAAAAATGGGCATTACGAGTACCTCGCATGCCCTTTGGGTTGAAGAACGCGCTCTGGCAACCTCCCAGCGCGTTGTACAGAATATATCACGTGGGTTACAGAATGAGCCTTGTCTGGTCTATTTAGACGATATAATCAATTTCAGTGTGTCATTTCAGGACCATTTGGTCACCCAAAACAAGTTTTCCAACGATTAGAGCAAGCGAATTTCGAAATTCAACTGGACAAGTCCGAATTCTCAAGAAAGAAAGTGAATTATTTGGGCCATGTTGTTACACCCAATGGCATTAAGCCCAATCTGGAAAAGGTTAGGGCTATCCAAAATTTCCCCATTCTAAAAACGCCGAAGCAGCTGAAAGGATTCCTAGGGCTCTTGAGCTACTATAGAAAGTTCATCAAAGATTTCTCGAAACTCACCAAGCCATTGACTAAATGTTTGAAGAAAGATGCCACAATCACCCATAATGATGCAGTTTTGTCTTGTTTCGACACATGTATAAAGGTATTGATGAATGAGCCCATCCTCTAGTATCCTGACCTCTCTAAAGTGTTTAACCTGATCACCGATGGGAGCAACGTAGCCATTGGAGCCATTTTGTCTCAAGGGCCCATTGGTAACGACCTGCCCTTGGCCTTTGCATCACGAACTCTTAATGATACGGAACAAAACTACTCCATGATCAAGAAGGAACTTCTGGCAATCGTGTACGCCATGAAGTACTTCAAGCCCTAAGTCTTTGGCCGCAAGTTTAATATTATCACTGATCACAAACCCTTGATATGGTTATTTTACCTCAAGGAGCCTAACCCCAAACTGGTCAGGTGGCGCCTCAAGCTCGAGGAATATGATTATGGAAATCATTGTTGAAAAAGGTAAATTAAATGCCAATGCAGACGCTCTATCTCGCATAGAAATCAATATCAATGAAACCAATATACCTACCTCAGAATATTAATGATTATATCAGAGAATTTAATGACGAATCGGGAGAAGCTTCTCTAATCGCCAATAAAGATGAACAATCAGAGATCGATATGCCTTCGACGTCACAAGAAAAAAATTCAAATCGAATCAAAATGTCGAATGGAAACTTTTTTGACGCCCCCGAACATTTCTCCCTTGCTCACTGTGCTTCTCAAGACCTTATGATGAACAAAGGAATCACAGTTCAGTTTGGAACAAGATTTAATCATAATAATATCGACTCTAACAAATCAACGTGAAGAAGTTGGAGAGGTCGCCTGCTTGAAACTCCCTTCTAGATACGTTTATCATATGATCACGAAGTCTAGTTACCATGACAAGCCTACCTACGGAAATCTGCAAGAATCACTCACCTATTTGAAAGATCTCTGTTTACGACGTAATGTTAAAGATCTTGCTATGCCAAAAATTTCTTGTGGGCTTGATGACCTAAAATGGAAAAGAATATCCCAAATGATCGAAACCACCTTCGGAACACTCCCGTCAATAAACGCATTCACATTAATTACGAAACTGAGCCCGAAATCGTACCAACAATAGCTATCGACCACAAAAACGACATCCAGCAGGTACCTGAACCTGATGACCCATTACCAGAGTCTGAAAATGATGACGGTACTCAACATTCTAATGACCAAGAAGAACCTATTGTTGAAATTCCGATATCTGATGACATATTAGATAAAGGTCAAAATCAAATCGAAATCGAACTGGTCAATTTCTCTCCAACTCAAACCAAAATTATAAATCCGTTCCCAAACAGACAGAGATTAGGTACCTACTTGTCCAAATCGATAAAAATAATTTCGACACCGAGATCATTGACTTTATGAAGGGATACATTGTACCCGAAATAACTCATCACATGATCTTCGATCCCCCAGAAAAATACTATCCATTTTGCGAGACAGTGAGGAAAACATCCAAGTGGCCCCACTATAAATTCATTTGTACGAAACTAAAATTTATAGATGTAAAGGAAAACCAAATACCTGGAGTACTACGAAGATATCACGAGAGCAAGACCAGCCATCGCGGTATAAATGAAACAGAGGCTAAAATCACAAGTTTTTATTATTGGCCTAACATGAAAAATTCAATTCGGGCATACATAAGTACCTGCGATATCTGCCAATGTACAAAATACAAACGCAACCCCTTGAAACTGAGAATCAACCTAACACCCACAGCAACTAAACCTTTCGAGACGATACATATCGATACGATAACGATTGATAAGGGAATATTCCTCACGATCATAGATGCATTCTCGAAATACGCTCAAATCTATAAGATACAAAGCCACAACTCAATCGACATAATTCAGAGCCTTCTGAAATTCTTCTCACACCTTGGAGTTCCAAAGATGATCATATGTGATAACGGCACACAATTCAAAAACACAAATTTGAAAGAACTACTTGAATTACATAAAATAAAAATTCATTTCATCACTCCTGAAAATCCACAATCCAACGGCATGGTAGAAAGGTCACACAGTACACTGTTGGAACACATTCGACTGCTCAACAAACAATTTCCAGCTGAAGATTTAAAGACTAAAACTCTTTTCGCAGTTCTTGCCTATAACCATTCTATACACACCTCAACTGGCAAAAAACCTATCGAAATTGTATCTGGCCACCTAGAATTAGACGACCCTTTTGACATAAACTGCCAAAAATTACTGACTAGTAATTATGTTCAGAATCACAAAGAAAAGACCAAACTGTTATACCGTGAACTCAATGACAGGCTACAAGAAAATAAAACGGAAACCTTATCAAGACTTAACAAAGACAAAGAACAAATCGAACTTGACGCTGAACAAGCTATTTACCCTAAGGAAACTAGACGGGTGACCAAAACCCAAAATAAATTCAGGCCACCCATAAAACCCGTTGCAGTTGATAGGAACAAACATGTTATTGCCACAAAACAACGCAAATATCACATGAGAAACATTAAGCGACCATTAAAGATCAATAAATTGTTGCAGGTTCGCCCTACTGCTCATGGTATTGATAACGACCACGAGTCCGATAGAGATACGAAACCTTAAAAATAATCCAGGACTCCTCCCAGTACACTTAGGTACTGCAAAAATCCAGCAATATTCCCATAAATCAATTACTCTACTACTATAACATATCCATTTTGGTCAACCGTTTTGAAAAACTTAACAAAAACCTCAATTCTCTCACACGAATAATAACACAAGATTCAACCTCGACCCGACAGACACAACAACTCAACAACTTGACGTACTCAATGGAAATAGAAAATTATTTGAAAGTTATAGACAATACAAAAAGTCCTTCTTGGTGATAAGCACAATGGGACTCGACCAAGGACTCTCTGAAGGTCTGACCACACCCAACTTCCATCTCATTCTGAATTACCGCAGCCATTCAGCTTTGAGCCAGATGACACCAGCCAGATGACACAAGAACAAAAAAAAAAAAAAATATACTAAATATAACGAAAGAGGGAAGAGAATTAGCACTACGATATCAACAACGCAAGCAGTAGCACTTAACACTACGTTACTGACAAAAGAACTGTGTTTTTACAGCTGATCTTGATGTAACTTTTGCAAAAATGTGCACTACGTCCCACGTTGGGCGCAAGTTGTCACGGAATAATATATTCCTAAAAGTGGTAGAGGAGGGGGTTTTATGCGATAGCAGGGTAGAATCTCCATTGAATAAGAATGACGTGACCATCAAAATGTCCCAGAGTTGGTTTCAACATTCCAAATGAATATTTGACAATTTACCAACAAAGTCGTCTTCTCCATCGTCAAGTGACGATAGCTGGGGAATGAGCATAGAATTTATTTTTTTTTTTATAAAACCAGCCTCACCAGCATCTACTTTCTTGGCAGTAACCCATTAGAATGCATAATTCATCTGCCACAAAGTTGTAATTATCCAAAACTGCGTTTCTAGTTGAATCCAACTTGGTTCTGGCTCGTGTTGAAGTTCAGTTTCAAAGCGTAAACGAAACTTTACGTTGTTACGCAAGGATTTCCGCAGCCCGCTGTTTACCTAGCTAAAACAAGAAAAAGCGAACATCCGATGCTGTCGGTTGGCACCACTGACGGCGTTTTGCATGTGCTTTCTGAAACCCGGTGAGATCCTAATTTAAAGTGGCAACAACTTTGGAACCACCGCCGCCAACCACTACTCAATTATTCAAATTGTGATAAATCGCCCGCTTTGATACATTATTCTCCGAAAATTATCACTGGGTACGCGCGAGTGAGAGAGCGAGTGCTTAATTAAAAAGTTTGTGTCGACATAGCCCGGCGGTTGGCACATAGAGGGCGCCATCCACCCTGTGTGTGTGTAAGTATGGCAAAGGGGGCTGGGGACGGCAAGAGGGGGCTGTTGGCAGGGACGGCTAGATTGAGAGAGACTTGTTGGATGAAAGGAAAGAGCGGATGAGGAGGCTCTGTGAAGGAGAGCGAGCGAAAAGTAAGAGAAGAGCACTCTGGAACTTCATTAGTCGGCTAACTTCGTTATATTATATTATGATATCAAATAATTTGCTTTGGCAAAGAACTGCCTCTATTTTCAGTTTATTCAGTGATTGATGTTGGCACTGCTGTTGTGTATTGAGTTATATATGCCCACTTGTACAGGGTGTCCAGAAATTATCACTGAATTTGTTGTCACTTTATTGAATACTGATCAAGATGCCACTGGAAACTAACAGATACCAATAGAGGATTGTACCTACTGGTCTGTGTGTGTAACACATATTAGAAAGTTACCGAACGACCTAATACAACCCATGAAAATGTCTTGAATACTGATCGAGATGCTATTTGAAACCGATAGATACTAATAGATGATTTTACTGGTCTGTATGCGTAACACCTCTTGACAAGTTCCTGGATGTCCCGATAGAACTCGTTAAAATGGCTTGAGTACTGATCAAGAAGGCACTAGCAACAGACAGATACCGATGAAGAATTCTACTAGTCTGTTTGCGTAACACTCTTCAGCAATTTCCTGGACGTCCCAATACAACACATCAAAATGTCCTGAGTACTCATTGAAATACCACTAGAAACCAACAGATTCCAATAAAGGATCCCAATGGTCTGTATTCGTTATACTTATCAGCAAGAGTAGAGAGAGAAGAGGGCGACTGAATCAAGTCTCATTACCTGTAATTACAGAGGAGGTAATTACGACGTCGGTAATTAGACCGGTCCTACCGCTCTACAGTACACTCTTTAGGGTACGACGCCGGGTGCTATAGAGACGTGATATGGGTCAGGATCCTGAAACCGAGCTCATTAATTATTGAGGTAATTACTAGAGAGGTAATAACACCCTGAGAGTATGTGCACACCAGTTTTACCGTTGCGAGCTTGAACCCGCGGTTTACCTGGACCGTCGCTTTAGTCCTCCTCCTCCTCTTCATGCCTACCGCTGCAGGTGCAAAGCAGAACAGTGGCAGGTGCATGTGCCATCGTGTCTTCTCAGTCGAACCTCCTCCGACACCGTTTGCGCTATATTGGTAAGAGCGAGATGAAGCGCTGCCATCCTCTTAACACAGCTCGACCAAGCGCATAGCGGTAGGTCTTCTACTCTCGCGCTCGGTATTACCTGCTCCGCATGACCCAAAACCGCCGGATCGTGTTTTATGGCTGCTTCCAATCGAACATGCGAAGGAGTCGGAAAGGTAGGTCCTTCGCAAGGTCCTGATGGTCGGAGGTCCTTGCACATATTGGGGGGCATGAGCGCTGCATCTGAGAGAGAGAGAGAGAGAGAGAGAGAGAGAGAGAGAGAGAGAGAGCTATTTCGCTCCCCATCTCTGTCTATCATCCTATGCGCTGGCGGTCCAGCCAAACGCAGGTGTTTATGCATCGGTGAAATCGGTGTACGGTTTCATTTATCGACGCTCACAACATGGGAACGAAGGGATGCACGGCGCTTTAAAAAAATCAATGAGAGGAGATACCTAATTTTTCTATATGACCGCTACGTCGCAATGTTTTAATCATAGCAAGGAGGGAGAATATGAAATAGATAGCTCTTACTTACCTACAGAGAGGCGCACAACGTTTTAAAAAAATTAGATGAGGTACCTAATTTTTCTGAGATGAGGTACCTAATTTTTCTATATGACCGCTACGTCGCAATGTTTTAATCATAGCAAGGAGGGAGAATATGAAATAGATAGCTCTTACTTACCTACAGAGAGGCGCACAACGTTTTAAAAAAATTAGATGAGGTACCTAATTTTTCTGAGATGAGGTACCTAATTTTTCTATTTGCTCGCTACGTCGGAATACATTATCCATAACAAATCGAGATGCTCTGGACAGATGAGCCGATACAAAACTAGCTGTTGTACTAAACATCATGATGTTTTTGATGGTAGGGGGTAATAGATACCTCGGTACATCATCTAGATATGTTTTAACCCAGTGATTTCGAGATAGCTAAATTAGTTTCGCATGACTAGGTACGGCCATTTCTACCTTCTTCACAATTCAAAAATTCAAATATTCAAATCCAGTATCGGCATGATATCCCCTGCCAGAGGGTGGAGGGTAGGGAGCGGCGGGTGGTAAACCGGGATTGTTCGATGAGGTGAGCGAAACTGATGGTTAGATTTTACTCGTTTATGGTTTTGTAAATCGCCTAATTAAAGACCTTTTCTCGCAAGAGGACCGTGGGACATGGCCACTACCCACCTGCCTCCGAGCTATGCAGAGCGGCCGCATATACATGCCCGAATTATTAAGGGTCTTATAAAACGCAGTCTATCGCTGCAAGTGTTTTCATCGAGTTTTTAGGGTATCTGTGATGCAAGACCAGCCCTCCCTAACATCGTTTCCATGCTCCAGCATTCCTGCATATGAATCTCCGAATTAGGAAATTTTTATTGCTAGAGGACCGTGGGACTTAATTAAAACCTACCTGACCGTTCGATGTGCCAGAGGCGGTCAGGACGACGGAGAAAAAAAAACCATTCTCCGACGTTAGCTGCCAGGCCACGAAGGAAATAATTTTTATCTTCGCGGGGGGCTGAAGGGTTGGACTCAGTAACACGGCGACCAATCGGGTTTAATCATACCCCTTTCTCTCGATATGCATATGGGAAAAACATCGTCCAGCAGACGTTCGTGATCTAGCAGGCGATCGGACCCCAACCAATCAGGTAATTTTTCCCAAGTTTCATGCATAGAAGGGATGGAGCGACTCGTCTGAAGGGTTAATCCGGAAATTTCATATAGCTAGTTTTCTACCGTACTCGCGTCAGTAAAGTTCGGCTCTGAAATCCTCCCGGCTAAATTTTTTGCTAGTGAGTATCTT
This sequence comes from Anaspis maculata, assembly GCA_949128115.1. Lineage (NCBI taxonomy): Eukaryota > Metazoa > Arthropoda > Insecta > Coleoptera > Scraptiidae > Anaspis > Anaspis maculata. The sequence continues at coordinate 73,463,252 of OX421966.1, forward strand.
ACATTTTAAAAAATAATGGAATTAGTGAACCAGCTGAATAATATTGCGCGGGGTGCTGCTTATAAGCCTCTCATTAAGGCTAAAGAGCTAACAGTCGGAGAGTCCAATAAAATAATTGATATAAAAAGTGTGACGACACGGTACGGTGAAAGGCGTGTGTGTCATCTTGAAAACGTCCAATTCTTCTTGCCCACGCGGTTTAACGCGTTTTTCACACCGCAAAAAATTGCGGAAACGATCGAGCTGGATATGTCGATCATATTCAGAGGCATGAAAGGCTCTGGAGCCATGGAGACGCCGGTCTTCGAATTTGCCTCAGCGCAAGGTGAGATAGCGATTTCGCGAAAGTATGACACCTAGATCATGTAATAACATTTTTTTTTATTCCAGTATAGAGAAGGTTGATCATCATTACCATCACCAGTATCATCATCACCATCATCAATCATCATCGTTATCAACCCCCCGATCATAGATGTTAACGTTCGCAATCGTCGTCTCATCTCCTTCCATCAACGTGATCATCGTCAAACATCATCACCATCAACCCGATCATAGATGCTGATGTTCGCATTCATCATCTCAACTCTTTCATCATCGAACTAGGATCCCGAGAACTAGAAGAGTTCGCACCCTCCATACCTAAAGCAATCGCTCTTTACTAAAGCAGATGTAAAAACATCACCCGCGAGCGAGCACAATCATCGTCAGGTCGATCCCTACGAGTCAAGTACTGTGGAGCTTCAATACCATCTATGCAAACGTAAGCTATTTTCTCCTCAAAATAATTTCAAATCATCCGCTAACTTGGCTTCTCTCTCTCATTAGCATGTGGCAACTTCGACATGATCCCCCAACAGACGTTAAAGAGAGTGTGAAGAGCATGCAACGGTACCTAGACGAAGAAGAGCTGGAGGCCGACAGGGCGCTGAACCGTGTATATTGTCCGGACAAGTTGGCAGGATACGAAAACCTTTCGAACACGGCTCGCGCGGGTGGAGAAATCTGTGAACGTTTCATACAATCACAGATTTCTCTGGATCATTTTTGCGAACTAATTCAAGATATAGGGCTGGGGCCCCGATTAAAGCGGCTTAGGCCGTTTATCAGCGAAGAGCTGCTGCAGAAATATTGCAACTAGTGTCCCCGGCGCAGGATATTTCTACAGCATTATTGTACCCGAACCTGTTAAATTAGATAAGTTTATAATGTAATATCATATTTTTCAATAGTCAAATTCATCCATATTTAGGTTAGCCTGATTAGAGCATAGCAGTGCTGATGATTTTAATTTTAATGATAATGTAATGATGGTAATGATGAAATAAAAATGAGAAAAAAATTCTTGCATTTTCAATAAAAAAGAAAAAACTTTTCATCATATGAATCGTAAAAGCATGGATATGAGATTTTAGAAACAGTCTCAAAATAAGATATAAAAAAAAAACCCCCCGCTGGATGTGGGAATATAGGAAAAAATATTTAACCAATGGCAGGAGAGCCATCCCCCCGGTCCGGCACATCTGTGCAGGTATACGACCAATGGATGCGTCTTGCAAATTTAGAGATTTTAATTTCAGGAGGGGGTGGTTTTGCCACATAGCATCGAGCGGAATTTCTTCGATCCAGTTCACCGTCAAACCTTGCAAAGTTTCGTTCAGTGTTTTCTCGACTTTTAAGCAGAAAAAAAAAAAAAAGATGTGTTCGAGCGGTCCTTCCCAGGAAAACCGGCACATTGGGTGCGAAATTAACGGTATGTTTTCACTTAATTTAAAATCTATCCGGGCTCATATCATATCCGGAGACTCGATATGAGCTTCTAGATCGCTCTATTTATTGTTATCTCCATTAAAACAGCTGAGGAATCGTGGGATGCTGAGGACTCCCCCACATATGTATCAAAACAAAGGCCAGGCGTCGTGAGATTGCTCCCCCCCACGTCTCGTAGAAGCTCTGAAGAAATCGTGGCGAGACAGTGAACGCACCCGTCAGCATGAATGCCCAGCAGGATCGGGAGAGTATCCCGACAGCCGGCCGGCGCATGAGCTCGAAGGCTCACCTATCGAGGAAGTTGGGAGCAGTGGTATGTAAATAATCATAGCATTATTAATTCTCCTCGCTACCCTAATTTTTTCTCATCACTAAAAACAGGAAACAAAGATCCCGAGTCCTGGGATGCTGAGGACTCCCCCACATATGTATCAAAACAAAGGCCAGGCGTCGTGAGATTGCTCCCCCCACGTCTCGTAGAAGCTCTGAAGAAATCGTGGCGAGACAGTGAACGCACCCGTCAGCATGAATGTCCAGCAGGATCGGGAGAGTATCCCGACAGCCGGCCGGCGCATGAGCTCGAAGGCTCACCTATCGAGGAAGTTGGGAGCAGTGGTATGTAAATAATCATAGCATTATTAATTCTCCTCGCTACCCTAATTTTTTCTCATCACTAAAAACAGGAAACAAAGATCCCGAGTCCTGGGATGCTGAGGACTCCCCGTCATACATCCCTAAACCGCGGCATGGGATTATCCGACAACCTCCGCCGCGGATGACGAAAGCTCAGAAAAAAAAATGGCGTGCCCAGGAACGTATCTGGCAACAGCAACCAGCATCCAGCGTACGTCATGAGCATGAATAAATATAGGTTAGCAGAGCATTTATTTTAATTAGATTTGTATTTTTTTTGAGGTTAATAAAATCGTATTAAGAACCTATCGCAGCACTGCTTTCATCCAGGGCTTCCTAGCTAATCATAGTAATCTCTCTCTGCGACGAATTTTTGCGATCCATGATCGTATGATATAGAAAACTCTATATCTTAGAGAAAATCTTTATCCGGAAAAATAGAGTTCCGGGTTATGTGGTGATCGGCCGTCTACGATGCAGCTCTGCTAAGAGAAATATTCATATTGGTATCTGGTATAAACAAAACAAACACAAGGTTGGTTCCATAATATTTTTATTACTAAAAAGTTCTGAAAATTGTCGGAATAGTGAATATATATTCACTATTATATTATTTCTAGCTCTTATTCTAAAACACTGGACTCGAATATAATGCACTCTATTAAATTTTAGCTGAATTACATGGTTTGGTTTATGCGGTGATAGTATTTATAAAGCATATGCGCGTATTACACTTCCTGGCTATAAACAATTCAAAAACATGAACTCGATTAGCGACACACAGTGTTTTGGCATGATAATTACGTACTATGATTTGCATTTTAAACAATGTGAACGTGTAAGATATCTTCAGGGTGATTTTATTAACGGGAAAGCTGGGAAGATGCTGTAGGTAGTTAACGAGTGGATTCTAACATGAGTTCCTCATCATCGTAACACTCGATTAAATGACCGTCATATTCGATTTCGGGGCGACTGTCTGACGAGAGCACGCAATTCCCCAGACTCACTGTTTCATAGCTATTTCTCACAAGACATCGTTTATCATCAAAATGCGAAAGTGCGATTTTTCTCTGTAAATTCGTATAAACTGTATGTAATTCCGAACGGAATGACTGCATATTACGATGGATTAATCGCCCTTTTATAGCTGCTGCTTCATCATAATCATCTTTTGAGAGTTCTTTCTCAATCACACACTTCTTCACCCCTTTCGCTCGCTTCATTAAATTGTCTCCGGTATCGACTAGGTATGCTTTAGCACCTGTTCCCACGTAGCTATGGATATTCCCCGCTGGGATTTCGTTTTTAAAAAGGCCTATGGTAGGTTTTCCCGGTACGATATTATGTATATTTCCTGGTAAATAATTTGACGTATCGTATTTTCCTGGCTCAAGTCGCATGTCTTCATAAAAGTTCGGAGTTTCAATTTTGAGAATAAACGAGTCGGTATCCATATATAGCAGACGTGCTTTTGGACCATATTTTTTCTTGATATGATTATAGAAAAAATCATACATGATATACTTCGAGATCTCCAAAATCACAAACCCTGCATATATGGGTTTATCGTAAATAATTTTACCCTTATGCATCTCAATCGCCGCAAAGTTTTCGCTGAAAATTGCAACGTTTTTGAAATTCGGCTTGGCAATTAAAGCACCCGCGCCGAGTTTGCGCCCCAAATTTTCCCAATGGGTTGCAAGTCGTATGTCCGACTTGTTTTCGACATTTTCCAAAGATTTCCCATAATTCGCGTTTATTTGCAGCTTATAATAATCCTTCTCCGTTTTGGAGGTTGCGGAGCTTCTTTTCTCGCTGTTTAGATCGATATATGATTTCATCCATGGCTTCTGCCTGAATTTCAAAACTCTATGAATTTTCCCCAGCGTCAACCCGTTTTTCAACGCCTGCTGCAGGTTCATATAGTAAATGACATATTTTTTTTTATCAAATAGATTCGTGATCAGCTTTTGGTGGTTAGATTTCGAATTGGCGGGGGTGATTTTCTCAACGCAGAACGGTAGTTCATCGTGCTCTGGATGTAAATAATGAGGTACAATGAGATCTAGTTCAAAGATATATCCGATCTCTTGCTCGAATTTGAAGCCCATAATTGTTTCAACAGTTATTTCGGAGATATCATCCATAAAGCAGAACCCTGCGTAAGGCAAGGAATATGACATCGTTGCTCCGTACAGGCTAGTTACATCTAAATAAATTATGTAGGACGTTGGCAATTCCGGATTGTAATTATCCATAAATTTATTGTTGGCCTCCGCTCTGCGAACATTACACTGACATATTCCGCCCCGTATTCCTTTTTTGATGAACGCTAGGATGTCGACATCCGTTATCAGCTCTAGCTCCACACCTGTGTATTTCATCATTGCATCCCATGAAAAAGACGGTGCTGTGAGATAGTGACACGGGTCCAGCTCATAGGTTTCTAGCGAAATTTTGCGGAGCTCTTCAAAAACATCTGTTAAAATGAGGCAGTCGCTTTTTAAATATAATGTACTGTAGTCTGCGAGAGTCTTACATTTAAAGTGTATCCAAAATTCTTGAGCTCTTGAATAATCGGCGTCGGAAATATCTTCCATGATCAGCTCATTATAAAACTCTGATTTGCTCGGCAGCGATGTCTGAGATAATTTCTCGAATGATGTAATGTAATTATAAGGGAATACACCCTTCTGCCTAATAAGTTTGAACGCGGGTTCGCTTGGGAAATATTTCCGAACATCCACACATTGCTCATCATTCAAATTTTGCGCGAGTTTATCTAGTGATGCCGAGAGGAATCGAAATGAGTCTATAAATCTCAACTCCATTTTAATAGCTCTTCCCTCGATCGTATCGACTTTTATGAATTTTGAAAAACTTATATAGGTCTCTTTTGTCGAACCTATGGCTTTGATTTCGCTCCCAAACCCTGCGAGCTCACGCATGAAGAGATGAGCGTCATATTTACTCAAATTATGGCATATAACCGGAATGAATTTCGGGATTTGAAAATTCAAGTTGCATCGTTGGTGGGCCGGTGCTATATAATTCCCTGTTAAATGGCAGTGGTCCCGAACTCTTATATCATCAACTCGGAACGGTTTCCTGCAAATATGACAATCTTCTGCGCGATTGAATGCTAAATCCTGCTCTGGTGTTAAAGGTTTCATCGGAACTATATTTTTATAGTGCTCGTTATATATTCTGACGACGTCCGCCTCCAACGATTCTACAAAAACCGCGGAACAATCTCTCCCGAGATATGTTCTGTAGTCGCTCAAGCTCTCGTCAAATGAACATTTGATATTATAGCCGAAACTATATGGGATATGTATTGACTTTCGCACCGTGAATGAGTCAGTTTCCTCGGGCAGACAAGTATCGAAAGGTAGTAAAATACTTTCAAAATCCATATAAATCACAAAAGGCGTTTTGTATTTTTTCCAGGGTTTTTCGAATTTCAATATATTTCTCGGCACCATATCCCCATATAGATCCTTCTTTTCACCAATAGGAAGCTCGGTTATGATTTTAAAACAACCGTTTTCTACATGAGCGTCGAGTTTCGATTGAGTATAAAAATGTGAAATGCAAGAGTCGCAAACGAATTTGCGTTCCTTTCTTTTCGATACCTGCATACCCATAAGCTTAGAGAGGTTCTTAATGAGACAATAGTGCGAAACACCGTTTTTTTCAAACAAGAGGAGGTTTATATGACACGCACGTCTACAGCCCGTGTGGTGCAGCGGCCCAATCAATTCGTGTCTGCCGTTCCTATCCTCTAAACCGAAAACGTTTATCGAAATCGTAGGATTCTGTCGTTCAAACTGTCTTATCTGCTTAAGTTTCACGGGGAATTCAATGCCTTTACAGTTGAGTTCGCTTTTAAATTGTTTATAATGCCTCACCCTATTCGGAGACTTGGTCGTACTGTGTGTGAAAGCCAGCACGCTCCACAAAAAACAGAGATTATCATTAGACCTGACGTTCACACACGCATGTTTTGCCTCGATCTCTCTAGGTAGCTTGATGTATGACGATCCTCGGATTGGTACGTATCGAGAAATGTCCAGCTCCATATGCGAGCAGGTAATCAGAGCCCAGCCTGAAATTAAGAAGGAGCAGGATAAGCACAACATTCAACATTCGGTGCATGGTGTAAAAATAGGCAGAATATATATGTTTTTTATATTTACCACTATCTTTTACTTCGAAATTCCACATTTCCACGACGATATCGTCGAGAAGAGATTTGATTAGCGCATCTAGGTCTGTGCTGGAGTAGACATTTTTTGATTTCAGGTTATGACATTTGAGATCCACATTATTCGAAGTCTGATTGATATACTTTGCAAGGAGCGAGAGATTTATTTTTATACTCCCGTGAACGTTTAGCTCACGTTCCAAAAGCTCGCGAAGTTTGACGGTGCTTTTCTCAAAAAATGTTTTGTAAATATCCCCGCTTTCATTATCTATGCGGTATGAAATAATCCTGTTTTTGAAGCATGTATTGATCACATGACAACCATCTTTCAGAGGGGTGAGAGATCCTTCTTTGTGCATGGTTGTACGAATATGACTTGCAAATGATTTCAGAGGTACTGTGATATTACACGTGCCACAATGTCTAAATAGCACGGCTCTTTCCACGTTTCCATCGGCTATCGAATCATTGGAACGTTTCCCGCTCGGCGGGGTCATACTTCGAAGATCTGGTTGAGTTTTCCCATCACTTCCGGGCAGCCTCTGTGGTGCAGGTGTTTTGCGGCACGCTGTCGACATCGTCTGCGTCAAAGCAGGTATTGTCGGATGGGTTCCTTGTTCCGTGTGTTGTACCCGAAGCGGTGATTGATACGCCATCGATGATAAAGGCAATGGTATCGACGATTGCGAAGGCTGGTGTGCTGTTTCAAGTATCGCGGCCGCCGACTTCGTCGAGGACAATTGAAATGGTACAGCCGTGGTTCTCGTTTGGCGATCCCTCTCGTGGTATTTCGATATAGCACCTGCGGCGAGAAGCTCACTCCTTTGTGCCCCACATAACGGCAGCTGTATGATCTTGACTGGTGTACGATCGGTTTCATTCGCATCCTGCTTCTTGGAACACGTTTTCATATGTCGTTTTAAATTATCACCCCTCGTGAAAGTTTTCCGACAGCGCTCGCATCGTATCATTTTTCTGATTCTGTGGAAAAAAATAGATCCTGATATTATAAAGTCTAAGTTGATGGTGAAATTAGCACAAGGCATATCCTGATTATGCCATAATTGAAATATGTACTTACGTTTGAAAATTATCACACCTTCCGATCAACGGGAAAACTCTATACGAAATTTCCGGTTCAGTCCTTCAAACCAACCCGCGACCCACCCCTCCCACCTCTTTCTGACGATGGAATTTAAAATAAACTGTGCGACTGTATAGATCTCGAGCGACTACACCGCGTACGCCTGCTGGACGATGTTTTTCCCATATGCATATCGAGAGAAAGGGGTATGATTAAACCCGATTGGTCGCCGTGTTACTGAGTCCAACCCTTCAGGCCCCCGCGAAGATAAAAATTATTTCCTTCGTGGCCTGGGAGCTAACGTCGGAGAGTGGATTTTTTTTTTTCCTCCGTCGTCCTGACCGCCTCTGGCACATCGAACGGTCAGGTAGGTTTTAATTAAGTCCCACGGTCCTCTAGCAATAAAAATTTCCTAATTCGGAGATTCATATGCAGGAATGCTAGCGAGAAAAAGCCCTTAATTCGCCGGTTTACAATCCATAGACGAGCTATATCTAACATGCAGTTTCGCTCACCTCATCGAACAATCCCGGTTTACCACCCGCCGCTCCCTACCCTCCACCCTCTGGCAGGGGATATCATACCAATACCGGATTTGAATATTTGAATTTTTGAATTGTGACGAGGGTAAAAATGGCCGTTAAAACACCGCTAGATGATGTACCGAGGTATCTATTACCCCCTACCATCAAAAACATCATGATGATTAGTACAACAGTTAGCTATGTATCGGTTCATCTGTCCAGAGCATCTCGATTTGTTATGGATAATGTATTCCGACGTAGCGAGCAAATAGAAAAATTAGGTACCTCATCTCAGAAAAATTAGGTACCTCATCTAATTTTTTTAAAACGTTGTGCGCCTCTCTGTAGGTAAGTAAGAGCTATCTATTTCATATTCTCCCTCCTTGCTATGATTAAAACATTGCGACGTAGCGGTCATATAGAAAAATTAGGTATCTCCTCTCATTGATTTTTTTAAAGCGCCGTGCATCCCTTCGTTCCCATGTTGTGAGCGTCGATAAATGAAACCGTACACCGATTTCACCGATGCATAAACACCTGCGTTTGGCTGGACCGCCAGCGCATAGGATGATAGACAGAGATGGGGAGCGAAATAGCTCTCTCTCTCTCTCTCTCTCTCTCTCTCTCTCTCTCTCTCTCTCTCTCTCTCTCTCTCAGATGCAGCGCTCATGCCCCCCAATATGTGCAAGGACCTCCGACCATCAGGACCTTGCGAAGGACCTACCTTTCCGACTCCTTCGCATGTTCGATTGGAAGCAGCCATAAAACACGATCCGGCGGTTTTGGGTCATGCGGAGCAGGTAATACCGAGCGCGAGAGTAGAAGACCTACCGCTATGCGCTTGGTCGAGCTGTGTTAAGAGGATGGCAGCGCTTCATCTCGCTCTTACCAATATAGCGCAAACGGTGTCGGAGGAGGTTCGACTGAGAAGACACGATGGCACATGCACCTGCCACTGTTCTGCTTTGCACCTGCAGCGGTAGGCATGAAGAGGAGGAGGAGGACTAAAGCGACGGTCCAGGTAAACCGCGGGTTCAAGCTCGCAACGGTAAAACTGGTGTGCACATACTCTCAGGGTGTTATTACCTCTCTAGTAATTACCTCAATAATTAATGAGCTCGGTTTCAGGATCCTGACCCATATCACGTCTCTATAGCACCCGGCGTCGTACCCTAAAGAGTGTACTGTAGAGCGGTAGGACCGGTCTAATTACCGACGTCGTAATTACCTCCTCTGTAATTACAGGTAATGAGACTTGATTCAGTCGCCCTCTTCTCTCTCTACTAGCAAGTTCCCGGACGTTCCGATACAACCTTTCAAAATGTCTTGGATACTGATGGGACTAGAAACCAACAGATACCAATTAAGAATTTTACCAGTCCACATGCGTGAAACTTCTAGCAAGTTCCTGGACGTGCCGATACAACCTATTAAAATGTCTTGAATACTAATCAAGATGCCATTAGAAACCAACAGATACCAATAGAGGATTCCAATGGTCTGTATGCGTAACATTTCTCAGCAAGTTCCCAAACGTCCCGATACAACTTATCAAAATATCTCAAATACTGATCGTGGTAGCACTAGAAACCAACAGATACCAACAGAGGACTTCACTGATCTGTATTGGTAACACTTTTTAGCAAGTTGCCATACTCTCTTAACCACTGATCAAGAACGCAATAGAAACCAACAGATACCTTAAAGGATCCTATGGGTCTGTATGCGTAACACTCCTTGGCAAGTGCCTGTACGTTCCCAAACAACCCCTCAAAATGTATCGAATACTTATCGAGATGTCGCTAGAAACCAACAGATACCAATAAAGGATTGTACAGGTCTGTATTCGTAACACTCATCAGCAAGTTCCCGGACGTCCTGATAGAACCCATCAAAATGTTTTGAATACTGATCCAGATGTCACTGGAAACCAACAGATACCAATAGAGAATTATTGTAAAGATCTGTATTTCAACACTTCTTAGCAAAATTCATATAAGAGACTTGCCTTCGGTGAGTGCTTTTTGAGGCGAGTCAAGAGTGAAGTAACCTTCAGCAACTCATTCACAGCTTACCACTCCTGTGGAACAACCTAAATGAGGAATTGCCTTCGGCGAATGCTATCTAAAGCGGGGCAAGAGTAAAGTAACCTCCAGAGACTCATCTCCAGCTTACCAATCGTGTGAAACAACCTTGATAGGGACTCACCTTCGGCGAGTGCTATCTAAAGCGAATCAGTGGTAAAGTAACTTTCGACAAATGATCTACAGCTTGGCAATCGTGTGGAACAACCTTATCAGGGACGTGTGAAGCAAGCATTATAAAAGACTCGCCTTCGACGAGTGCTATCTAAAGCGAGTCAAGAGAAAAGTAACTTTCAGAGACTGATCTACAGCTTACCAATCGTGTGAAACAACCTTGATAGGGACTCAGCTTCGGCGAGTGCTATCTAAAGCAAGTCAAGGGTGAGGTAATTTTCGACGACTAATTTACAGCGAGTCCAAGTGTCAGGCAGCCTCCAAGTCAGTTTTGGCTGATAATTCTATTGCGTAATATTCATGTAAAACAGCCTTGCGTACCCAAAGCGAGTCAAGTGTAGAAGGCCCTATAAAATAGCTTTGAAAAACTAAAAGAGCTAAAGCTCACTTAGTCTCAAGGTTAGTCTCAGCACTGTCTTTTGCTGTGTGAATTTTAGTATTGTCAACCTCGTTGACAACGCAACTTTTGTCTTGACAAAAGACGAATTCTATTTGACTACGAGTTTAACCTGACTATGAGTTAATTTAGAGAACAAATCGATCTGGAGCTCAGTTTGCACTGAAAAATCAGGTTACGGTTAAGCTGCAATACCTACTATGTAAATCTTGATAGTGTGAACGCAGCTTTAGGCTTCGTAAGATATACATTTGATTCAACTACAAGTTGACTCAGAAAACTAAGTTGAGCTTAAGCTCAGTTTGCAGGAATTATCAAGCTAGTCAAAAGCACTGTGACACTCTCAGCTAGTGGCAATACCGCTTGAATCTTACTGGTGTATCCGCAGCTTTAGGCTCTGCAAGAAAGAAATTTGATTTGAATACAAATTGATTAGGAAAAACTGCGTAGAGCTAAAGCTCAGTTTGCATGAATAATTCAGCTTGTTGGAAGTCTGTTTCACTTGCTTCGAGTGACTATATCGTTTGGATCTCACTGGTGTAAACGCAGCCTAGGCTCAGCAAGACATAATTTTTTTTTTGACTAAGCTGATTTGGAAAACTGAGTAGGGCTGAGGCTCGGTTTGCACAAATCAATCAGCTTCTTGAAAGTCTGTATGAGTGACACTGCTCAGCAATTTCCTGGACGTCTCGAAATGCCACTAGAAACCGACAGATACCATCAAAGGATTTTACTGGTCTGTGGGCATTGCACTTCTTGTCAAGTTCTCGGACGTCCTGATACAACTCATCAAATTGTCTTGAATACTAATCTAGATGTCACTAGAAACCAACAGATACCAACAGAGGATTCCAATGGTCTGTATGCGAAACACTTCTTAGCAAGTTCCTGGACGTCCCGATAGAGCTCAGCGAAATGTCCTGATTACTGATCGAAATGCCACTGGAAACCAACAGATACCATCAAAGGATTCTACTGGTCTGTATGCATAGCACTACTTGTCAAGTTCTCAAACGTCCTGATACAAATTATCAAATTGTCTTGAATACTGATCGAGATGTCACTAGAAACCAACAGATACCAATAGAGGATTTCAATGGTCTGTATGCGTAACACTTCTTAGCAAGTTCCTGGACGTCCCGATAGAGCTCAGCAAAATATCCTGACTACTGATCGAAATTCCATTAGAAACCAACAGATACCATCGAAGGATTCTACTGGTCTGTATGCATAGCACTTCTTGTCAAGTTCTCGGACGTCCTGATACAAATCATCAAGTTGTCTTGAATACTGATCGGGATGTCACTAGAAACCAACAGATACCAATAGAGGATTCTAATGGACTGTATGCGAAACACTTTTTAGCAAGTTCCTGGACGTCCCGATAGAGCTCAGCAAAATATCCTGACTACTGATCGAAATTCCATTAGAAACCAACAGATACCATCGAAGGATTCTACTGGTCTGTATGCATAGCACTTCTTGTCAAGTTCTCGGACGTCCTGATACAAATCATCAAATTGTCTTGAATAATGATCGAGATGTAACTTGAAACCAACAGATACCAGTAGAGGATTCTAATGGACTGTATGCGAAACACTTTTTAGCAAGTTTCTGGACGTCCCAATAGAGCTCAGCAAAATTACCTGATTACTGATCAAAATGCCACTGAAAACCAACAGATACAATCTGAGGATTTTACTGGTCTGTATTCATAGCACATCTTGTCAAGTTCTCGGACGTCCTGATACAACTCATCAAATTGTCTCGGATACTGATCGAGATGTCACTAGAAACCAACAGATACCAATAGAGGATTCTAATGGACTGTATGCGGAACACTTCTTAGCAAGTTTCTGGACATCCCGATAGAGCTCAGCAAAATTACCTGATTACTGATCGAATTGCCATTAAAAAACCAACAGATACCATCTAAGGACTTTACTGGTCTGTATGCATAGCACTTCTTGTCAAGTTCTCGGACGTCCTGATACAACTCATCAAATTGTCTCGAATACTGATCAAGATGTCACCAGAAACCAACAGATACCAATAGAGGATTCTAATGGACTGTATGCGAAACACATCTCAGCAAGTTTCTGGACATCCCGATAGAGCTCAGCGAAATTACCTGATTACTGATCCAAATGCCACTAAAAACCAACAGATACCATCGAAGGATTTTACTGGTCTGTATGCATAGCACTTCTTGTCAAGTTCTCGAACGTCCTGATACAACTCATCAAATTGTCTCGAATACTGATCAAGATGTCACCAGAAACCAACAGATACCAATAAAGGATTCTAATGGACTGTATGCGAAACACTTCTTAGCAAGTTTCTGGACATCCCGATAGAGCTCAGCAAAATGGCCTGATTACTGATCGAAATGCCACTAGAAACCAACAGATACCATCAAAGGATTCTACTGGTCTGTGTGCATAGCACTTCTTGTCAAGTGCTCGGACGTCCTGATACAACTCATCAAATTGTCTTGAATAATGATCGAGATGTAACTTGAAACCAACAGATACCAGTAGAGGATTCTAATGGACTGTATGCGAAACACTTTTTAGCAAGTTTCTGGACGTCCCAATAGAGCTCAGCAAAATTACCTGATTACTGATCAAAATGCCACTGAAAACCAACAGATACAATCTAAGGATTTTACTGGTCTGTATTCGTAGCACATCTTGTCAAGTTCTCGGACGTCCTGATACAAATCATCAAGTTGTCTTGAATACTGATCGGGATGTCACTAGAAACCAACAGATACCAATAGAGGATTCTAATGGACTGTATGCGAAACACTTCTTAGCAAGTTTCTGGACGTCCCGATAGAGCTCAGCAAAATGTCCTGATTACTGATCAAAATGCCATTAGAAACCAACAGATACCATCGAAGGATTCCACTGGTCTGTATGCATAGCACTTCTTGTCAAGTTCTCGAACGTCCTGATACAACTCATAAAATTGTCTTGAATACTGATCGAGATGTCACTAGAAACCAACAGATACCAATAGAGGATTCCAATGGTCTGTATGCGTAACACTTCTTAGCAAGTTCCTGGACGTCCCGATACAGTTCAGCAAAATGTCCTGATTACTGATCGAAATGCCACTAGAAACCAACAGATACCTTCAAAGGATTTCACTGGTCTGTATGCATAGCACTTCTTGTCAAAATCTCGGACGTCCTGATACAAATCATCAAGTTGTCTTGAATACTGATCGAGATGTCACTAGAAACCAACAGATACCAATAGTGGATTCTAATGGACTGTATGCGAAACACTTCTCAGCAAGTTCCTGAAGGTCCCGATAGAGCTCAGCAAAATGTCCTGATTACTGATCGAAATGCCACTAGAAACCAACAGATATCATCAAAGGATTATATTGGTCTGTATGCATAGCACTTCTTGTCAAGTTCTCGGACGTCCTGATACAACTCATCAAATTGTCTCGAATACTGATCAAGATGTCACTAGAAACCAACAGATACCAATAGAGGATTCCAATGGTCTGTATGCGTAACACTTCTTAGCAAGTTCCTGGACGTCCCGATACAGTTCAGCAAAATGTCCTGATTACTGATCGAAATGCCACTAGAAACCAACAGATACCATCGAATGATTTCACTGGTCTGTATTCATAGCACTTCTTGTCAAGTTCTCGGACGTCCTGATACAACCCATCAAATTGTCTCGAATACTGATCGAGATGTCACTAGGAACCAACAGATACCAATAGAGGATTCTAATGGACTGTATGCGAAACACTTCTTAGCAAGTTTCTGGACATCCCGATAGAGCTCAGCAAAATGTCCTGTTCACTGATCGAAATGCCACTAAGAACCAACAGATACCATCAAAGAATTCTACTGGTCTGTTTGCATAGCACTTTTTGTCAAGTTCTCGGACGTCCCGATACAAATCAGCAAATTGTCTTGAATACTGATCGAGATGTCACTAGAAACCAACAGATACCAATAGAGGATTCCAATGGTCTGTATGCGTAACACTTTTTAGCAAGTTTCTGGACGTCCCAATAGAGCTCAGCAACATTACCTGATTACTGATCGAAATGCCACTAAAAACCAACAGATACCATCGAAGGATTCTACTGGTCTGTATGCATAGCACTTCTTGTCAAGTTCTCGGACGTCCTGATACAAATCATCAAGTTGTCTTGAATACTGATCGAGATGTCACTAGAAACCAACAGATACCAATAGAGGATTCCAATGGACTGTATGCGAAACACTTCTTAGCAAGTTTCTGGACGTCCCGATAGAGCTCAGCAAAATGTCCTGATTTCTGATCGAAATGCCATAAGAAACCAACAGATACCATCGAAGGATTCTACTGGTCTGTATGCATAGCACTTCTTGTCAAGTTCTTGGACGTCCTGATACAACTCATCAAATTGTCTTGAATACTGATCGAGATGTCACTAGAAACCAACAGATACCAGTAGAGGATTCTAATGGACTGTATGCGAAACACTTCTTAGCAAGTTTCTGGACGTCCCGATAGAGCTCAGCAAAATGTCCTGATTACTGATCGAAATGCCATTAGAAACCAACAGATACTATCGAAGGATTCTACTGGTCTGTATGCATAGCACTTTTTATCAAGTTCTCGGACGTCCCGATACAAATCAGCAAATTGTCTTGAATACTGATCAAGATGTCACAAGAAACCAACAGATACCAATAGAGGATTCCAATGGTCTGTATGCGTAACACTTTTTAGCAAGTTTTTGGACGTCCCAATAGAGCTCAGCAACATTACCTGATTACTGATCGAAATGCCACTAAAAACCAACAGATACCATATAAGGATCTTACTGGTCTGTATGCATAGCACTTCTTGTCAAGTTCTCGGACGTCCTGATACAAATCATCAAGTTGTCTTGAATACTGATCGAGATGTCACTAGAAACCAACAGATACCAATAGAGGATTCCAATGGACTGTATGCGAAACACTTCTTAGCAAGTTTCTGGACGTCCCGATAGAGCTCAGCAAAATGTCCTGATTTCTGATCGAAATGCCATAAGAAACCAACAGATACCATCGAAGGATTCTACTGGTCTGTATGCATAGCACTTCTTGTCAAGTTCTTGGACGTCCTGATACAACTCATCAAATTGTCTTGAATACTGATCGATATGTCACTAGAGACCAACAGATACCAATGGAGGATTCTATGGACTGTATGCGTAACACTTCTTAGCAAGTTCCTGGACGTCCCGATACAGTTCAGCAAAATGTCCTGATTACTGATCGAAATGCCACTAGAAACCAACAGATACCATTAAAAGATTTTACTGGTCTGTATGCATAGCACTTCTTGTCAAGTTCTCGGACGTCCTGATACAAATCATCAAATTGTCTTGGATACTGATAAAGATGTCACCAGAGACCAACAGATACCAATAGAGGATTCTAATGGACTGTATGCGAAACACTTCTTAGCAAGTTTCTGGACATCCCGATAGAGCTCAGCAAAATGTCCTGATTACTGATCGAAATGCCACTAGAAACCAACAGATACCATCGAAGGATTCTACTGGTCTGTATGCATAGCACTTCTTGTCAAGTTCTCGAACGTCCTGATACAACTCATAAAATTGTCTTGAATTCTGATCGAGATGTCACTAGAAACCAACAGATACCAATAGAGGATTCTAATGGACTGTATGCGAAACACTTCTTAGCAAGTTCCTGGACGTCCCGATACAACTCAGCAAAATGTCCTGATTACTGATTGAAATTCCACTAGAAACCAACAGATACCATCAAAGGATTCTACTGGTCTGTATGCGTAGCACTTTTTGCCGAGTACATTCCCACACGAGAACTTTTGATGGTATATTTTGTAGCATTCAGCTGCAGAAAAGCCATGGGAAATCAACTGATGGGTTATGTGTACATTCGCAAGGCAGTAAAAGTAAAGTTACATGTACAGATAACCTATAATATAGGTAGGAGGCTGGTGTTAGATACGTGCACTGCAGATTGCCGAAGACAAACTACATAAATGGCAATCACCGAAGATTTTCCTCGTCAACTTTCCGCTGGCGCTCTCTCGTAAAAAGTGCCGGTAAAGAGCTTTCCACACAAGCGAAAATTGACCAGTTATTAAATTCCCGAACGACCGAAAGAGATTGCGGTTCTCTTTTCCTCATATATACCACGTCGCACCTATACACATATCCCGCCCAGGCCATAATATAGTTGGAGAGCCAGAGAAATCCAGTTTCGTCCCGGCTCCTGCCGCTTGGCCGTGTCCTGTCAAGCCTCATTGTGTGACCGCCGTGACGTCACGTCCTCTGGTCGGAGCCCCGGAGCTCCGTAAGTGAATTAACGGCCCGGTGCGGATGGAATTGTTTGGCCGCTAACGTGATTACACACGCCGGATCCGATACAAGCGACGCCACCGACGATGACAACAACACAAGAGATAACACACACACACAGGCACAAAAGAGACTCCGTACAGAATGGACTTTTCCAGAATGGACTTCAGCGATGCCAGCATCAAGGTGTTTATATATTATCAACTTTCCGCTTCAACAAAAGGAAAACCGAATGGAAAACATGCAGCAAAAGAGCTGCAAATTGCAACGGTTGTAATGCCTTTTGAATGTTTGAAAAAAAACTCGTAAAAAGGCAACGATTAATTTGCTAGCGAAGCTTTGGCGTGCGAGAGCGCGGAAAAGGGTCTAGCAAGGGAAGTAGTTTAGTGGTGGCTATGGGGCAAAGCGACGTGGCAATTTGTCGGCGTGATGCGTAGAGTTTTGCTGTGCGCCGGGAAGTAAATGAGCGGCCAAAGGAAACAGGCTTTTAATGACTTGGCTCGTTATCGCTTGATTTTTATTGCTCTACTCCGGAATATTTGAATAGTTGCAAGATGGCTCGTTGTGAAAGTGTCACTGACAACCCATACAGACCAGCAGAATTCTCTATCGGTATCTATCAATATTTGATCTTATCTGTATTGGTATCAGTGGCGTTTCTATGGGTTCAATAGGGTTGCATACGAAGTAAGAGCTATGCAGCCGTTTGTTACAGAGTACTCTTTTATACATATGCATTTCCCATAGAATAAAATGTTTTGTAGCGGCAAGTCCCTATAGACAGCTGACGGCAATAATTTGCAGGCAAACAGTAAAATGACAGACAAATTTTAGAGTGGTGATTTTGAATTGAGCACCTCTTAGTAAAAGTGCCGTTGAGAAGCCATACGGACCTGTAGGGGACCCTATTGGTACTCACTGGTATGTCTTGTCATCTATCATTATCTTGTTATCTCTTTTGATATCTTCATTAGAATTTACTGGCATCTAATGGTATCTACTAAGATTAAATTGCTCGTAATGGCATCTCTATTGGTACCCATTTTTATCCCTGATAGAATCCATATTGGTACCCACTGGTCCCTAATGGTAACTTCAATTTTATTGGGGTGTATTATGAGTGAGAGAATCTAAAAGCGTACGCCTGAGGTTTGCGTCCACTTGTCATCACCTCTTGTAAAAATTCCGTTCCAAACTTATACAGACCCACAGAATGCTAATGTGGTATCTGATAGTCTCTGGTGGTGTCTCCATCGGTATTCAAGGTATTTCCATGGGCTGTATCGGAATGTAGGAGTACTTACGAAGTGTTGTATCAGGTCTTGGAATACTTGGCGTCCTATTTGAACCCTTACATACGAGCTTACATACCAATACAATCCGATTTGTTCAGCAATGGTATGCTCCTATAGAACGCTCGTTTGAAGTATGGTAATTATAAAATTGGAAACGTCAGTGCTCTCAATGCGAGATGGCATGTGACTTTTCACCTGCTCACGAAAAGTTTCATCATCGCAACCAGAAGCATTCAAATAATTGACCACAAAACTAACCTCTTTGACCTCTGTTTCCTCACTAGTAACCTCTTGTTTTCAGATCAATTAGCCCTTGTTAGCTCGTAAAACAAATCTTCACGACAGCTTTATTCTTCAGCTGCACAAAAACATCCACGATGAACCTTAAAACTGACCTCAATAGCCTCAATTCGAATTTGAACTTTAATTTCTCATATCATTCTATGCTCAGGAATAAGAGAACAGGAGCGTTCCAGGATCACTTCTTTCGTACCAGTTCAAACCATCGCAACCAAAAACATTCCAAATCAATGACTCTAGAACTGACATTTTGAACTTCCACTTTCTCAATTGTTGTTTCGGAATTCACTTGACTGGTTTTCTTGAGCTTTTTCAACAATTGCTGATTAATTCCTGCACACTGAGCTTCAGGTTGACTCACTTTTCTAAATCAACTCGTAGTTGAATTGAATGTATATCTTACAAAGCCTAAAGCTGCGTTTAAACGATCAAGATTTACATAAAATGGCAGCTTGCTCAAAGTGACACAGTGCTCAACCGGAGGCTCAACCCAATTTTACAGTGAAAACTGAGCTTTAGCTTGATTACTTTTCTGAATTGATTTATACTCAGGTGAAATTAATTCTTTACAAAGCCTAAAGCCGCGTTTACTCTATCAAAATTCACCCAGTATTGTCGCTTGCTGCCAGTGACAAAGTGCTTAGTCCATTTCTTGTTCGTGCAAACTGAGCTTTAGCTCTCTTAGTTTTCTCAATCAACTCATAGTCGAATGAAATTTGTCTTATGTCAAGACTGAAGCTGCGTCCACACTAGTAATATTGACAGAGTATTGCCGCTCGCTGCAAGTGACACAGTGCTTAGACTTATTTTTTCGTGCAAACTGAGCTTCCTAGTTTTCTAAAGCAATTTTAAAGGCTTTTCACACTTGGCTCGCTAAGGTGCGCAAGGTTGTTTTACACGATCAATGCGCGATAGAATTCATCAGCCGGAACCGACTTAAAGGTTGCTTTACACTTGGACTCGCCTCAAGTAGGCCGCCGAAGGCGACTCTCCATTCAGGATGACCCACACAATAGGTGAACTATAGAATAAATATTGCCGTAAGCGATATAAAGGCTGCCTTACACCTCATTTATATCATTTATGAGAACTTGCCAAAAGCGAGCCACCATTGAGCCTTGATTACACGACTAGGACGCGACAGTATACATATCTAAAAGCGACCTGAAGGTCACTTCACTCTTGACCCACCTTGAGAATTATCACGTTATGTTGAATTTATCATGTTATTATGTTAGAATTGTTTCACACGATCGGTGAACTGTAAATTAGTCGTCGAAGGTTAAGGTTACTTCACTCCAGACTCGCCTAAGATAGCACTCGCCAAAGGTAAGTCCCTGTTAAGGCTGTTCCACAGAAGTGGTGAGCTGTAAATGAGTTGCTGAAGGTTATTTAGCTATTGACTTGCCCTAAATTGAACTCGCCTCGACGAGCTCCCAATAAGGTTGTTCCACACGATTTGTAGGCTGCAAATGAGTCGCTAAAGGTTATATCACTCTTGACTCGCCTTAGATAGCACTCGCCGTAAGCGAGTCTTTATTAGACTTGTTCCACACAATTGGTCAGCTGTACATTAGACGCAGAAGGTTACTTTACTCTTGACTCGCCTTAAATAGCAATCGCCGAAGGCAAGTCTTTATGGCAGTGGAGTGGAATAAGCTTGTTCCACACGACTGGTAAGCTGCAGATCAATACCCAGCAGAAGGTTACTCCACTTTTGACTCGCCTTAGATAGCGCCCACCCAAGGCGAATGAGGCTTGTTTTACACGATTGGTAAGCTGTAGATAAGTCGCTTAAGGTTACTCCACTATTGACTCGCCTTGAATATAACTAGCCAAAGGTAAGTTCCGGATGAGGTTGTTTCACAGATTTGTAGGCTATAGATGAGTCGCTGAAGGTTACTACACTCTTGACTCGCCTTAAATAGAACTCGCCGAAAACAACTTTCTGACAAGGTTGTTCCACACGATTTGTGGGCTGTAGATGAGTTTGCTGAAGGTAACTTCACTCTTGAGTCGCCTTAGATAGCACTTGCCGAAGGCGAAATAAGGTTGTTCCACACGATTGGTAAGCTGTGGATAAATCGCTGTAGGTTATTTCACTATTGATTCGCCTTAAAAAGAACTCGCCGGAAGCAACTTCCTGATAAGGTTGCTCCACACGATTGGTAGGCTGTAATTGAGTCGCTGAAGGATAATTCATTCTTGACTCGCTTAAGATAGCACTCGCCGAAGGCGAGTCTCCATTAAGCTTGTTTCACACGATTGGTAAGCTGCAGATCAGTCGCAGAAGGTTACTTCACTTCTGACTAGCCTTAGATAGCACCCATCCAAGGCGAATTGAGGTTGTTTCACACGATTGGTGAGCTGTAGATAAGTCTCTGAAGGTAACTTCACTATTGATTCGCCCTTAATAGAACTCGCCGAAGGCATTTTGCCAATAAGGTTGTTCCACACGATTTCTAAGCTGTAGATGAGTTGCTGAAGGTTACTCCACTTTTGACTCGCTCCAGATAGCACTCGCCGAAGGCGAGTCTTCATAAAGCTTGTGTCACACGATTGGTAAGCTGTAGATTAGTCGCAAAGTGTTACTCCACTCTTGACTCGCCTTAGATAGCACTCACCCCAGGCAAATTTAGGTTGTTTCACACAATTGGTGAGCTGTAGATAAGTCGCTGAAGGTTACTTCACTATTGACTCGCCTTAAATAGCACTCGCCGATAACAACTTCCTGATAAAGTGGTTCCACACGATTTGTGGGCTGTGGATGAGTTGCTGAAGGTAACTTCACTATTGTCTCACCTTAAATAGAACTCGCCAAAGGCAACTTCCTAATAAGGTTGTTCCACACGATTTGTAGGCTATAGATGAGTTGCTGAGAGTTCTTCACTCTTGACTCGCCTTAGATAGCACCGAGGATAGCACTCGCCAAAGGCGAGTTTTTATTAAGCTTGTTTTACACGATTGGTGAGCTGTAGATTAGTCGCTGGAGGTTACTTCACTATTGACTCGCCTTAAATAGCACTCGCCGGAAACAACTTCCTGATAAGGTGGTTCCACACGATTTGTGGGCTGTAGATAAATTGCTGAAGGTTACTTCACTCTTGACTCGCCCTAGATAGCAGTCACCGAAGGCGAATCAAGGTTTTTTTACACGATTGATAAGCTGTAGATGAGTCGTTGAAGGTTACTTCACTATTGTCCCACCTTAAATAAAACTCGCCAAAGGCAACTTCCTGATAAGGTTGTTCCACACGATTTGTAGGCTATAGATGAGTTGCTGAAAGTTCTTCACTCTTGACTCGCCTTAGATAGCACCGAGGATAGCACTCGCCATAGGCGAGTTTTTTTAAAGCTTGTTTCACACGATTGGTGAGCCGTAGATTAGTCGCTGAAGGTTACATCACTATTGACTCACCTTAAAAAGAACTTGCCAAAGGCAACTTCCTAATAAGGTTGTTCCACACGATTTGTAGGCTATAGATGAGTTGCTGAGAGTTCTTCACTCTTGACTCGCCTTAGTTAGCACCGAGGATAGCACTCGCCATAGGCGAGTTTTTATTAAGCTTGTTTCACACGATTGGTGAGCCGTAGATTAGTCGCTGAATGCTACTTCACTATTGACTCGCCTCAAATAGCACTCGCCGAAAACAACTTCCTGATAAGGTGGTTCCACACGATTTGTGGGCTGTAGATAAGTTGCTGAAGGTTACTTCACTCTTGACTCGCCCTAGATAGCAGTCACCGAAGGCGAATCAAGGTTTTTTCACACGATTGGTAAGCTGTAGATGAGTCGCTGAAGGTTACTTCACTATTGACTCACCTTGAATAGAACTCACCAAAGGCAACTTCCTAATAAGGTTGTTTCACACGATTTGTAGGCTATAGATGAGTTGCTGAGAGTTCTTCACTCTTGACTCGCCTTAGATAGCACCGAGGATAGCACTCGCCATAGGCGAGTTTTTATTAAGCTTGTTTCACACGATTGGTGAGCCGTAGATCAGTCGCTGAATGTTACTTCACTATTGACTCGCCCCTAATAGCACTCGCCGAAAACAACTTCCTGATAAGGTGGTTCCACACGATTTGTGGGCTGTAGATAAATTGCTGAAGGTTACTTCACTCTTGACTCGCCCTAGATAGCAGTCACCGAAGGCGAATCAAGGTTTTTTCACACGATTGGTGAGCTGTAGATGAGTCGCTGAAGGTTACTTCACCATTAACTCACCCTAAATAGAACTCGCCAAAGGCAACTTCCTAATAAGGTTGTTCCACACGACTTGTAGGCTATAGATGAGTTGCTGAAAGTTCTCCACTCTTGACTCGCCTTAGATAGCACCGAGGATAGCACTCGCCGAAGGCGAGTTTTTAATTAAGCTTGTTTCACACGATTGGTGAGCTGTAGATAAGTCGCTTAAGGTTACTTCACTATTGACTCGCCTTAAATAGCACTCGCCGATAACAACTTCCTGATAAGGTGGTTCCACGCGATTTGAGGGCTGTAGATGAGTTGCTGAAGGTAACTTCACTCTTGAGTCGCCCTAGATAGCAGTCACCGAAAGCAAATCAAGGTTTTTTCACAGGATTGGTAAGCTGTAGATGAGTCGCTGAAGGTTACTTCACTATTGTCTCACCTCAAATAGAACTCGCCAAAGGCAACTTCCTAATAAGGTTGTTCCACACGATTTGTAGGCTATAGATGAGTTGCTGAAAGTTCTTCACTCTTGACTCGCCTTAGATAGCACCGAGGATAGCACTCGCCAAAGGCGAGTTTTTATTAAGCTTGTTTTACACGATTGGTGAGCTGTAGATTAGTCGCTGGAGGTTACTTTACTATTGACTCGCCTTAAAGAGCACTCGCCGAAAACAACTTCCTGATAAGGTGGTTCCACACGATTTGTGGGCTGTAGATAAGTTGCTGAAGGTTACTTTACTCTTGAGTCGCCCTGGACAGCAGTCACCGAAGGCGAATCAAGGTTTTTTCACTTGCCAAAGGCAAGTTCTTATTAAGCTTGTTTCACACGATTGGTGAGCTGTAGATTAGTCGCTGAAGGTTACTTCACTATTGACTCACCTTGAATAGAACTCACCAAAGGCAACTTCCTAATAAGGTTGTTCCACACAATTTGTAGGCTATAGATGAGTTGCTGAAAGTTCTCCACTCTTGACTCGCCTTAGATAGCACCGAGGATAGCACTCGCCAAAGGCGAGTTTTTATTAAGCTTGTTTCACACGATTGGTGAGCTGTAGATTAGTCGCTGAAGGTTACTTCACTATTGACTCACCTTAAATAGAACTTGCCAAAGGCAACTTCCTAATAAGGTTGTTCCACACGATTTGTAGGCTATAGATAAGTTGCTGAAAGTTCTTCACTCTTGACTCGCCTTAGATAGCACCGAGGATAGCACTCGCCAAAGGCGAGTTTTCATTAAGCTTGTTTCACACGATTGGTGAGCTGTAGATGAGTCGCTGAAGGTTACTTCACCATTAACTCACCCTAAATAGAACTCGCCAAAGGCAACTTCCTAATAAGGTTGTTCCACACGACTTGTAGGCTATAGATGAGTTGCTGAAAGTTCTCCACTCTTGACTCGCCTTAGATAGCAGCGAGGATAGCACTCGCCAAAGGCGAGTTTTCATTAGGCTTGTTTCACACGATTGGTGAGCTGTAGATAAGTCGCTGAAGGTTACTTCACTATTGACTCGTCTTAAATAGCACTCGCCGATAACAACTTCCTGATAAGGTGGTTCCACACGATTTGAGGGCTGTAGATGAGTTGCTGAAGGTAACTTCACTCTTGAGTCGCCCTAGATAGCAGTCACCGAAGGCAAATCAAGGTTTTTTCACAAGATTGGTAAGCTGAAGATGAGCCGCTGAAGGTTACTTCACTATTGTCTCACCTCAAATAGAACTCGCCAAAGGCAACTTCCTAATAAGGTTGTTCCACACGATTTGTAGGCTATAGATGAGTTGCTGGAAGTTCTCCACTCTTGACTCGCCTTGAATAGAACTCGCCAAAGACAACTTCCTACTAAGGTTGTTCCACACGATTTGTAGGCTATAGATGAGTTGCTGAAAGTTCTTCACTCTTGACTCGCCTTAGATAGCACCAAGGATAGCACTCGCCAAAGGCGAGTTTTTATTAAGCTTGTTTTACACGATTGGTGAGCTGTAGATTAGTCGCTGGAGGTTACTTTACTATTGACTCGCCTTAAAGAGCACTCGCCGAAAACAACTTCCTGATAAGGTGGTTCCACACGATTTGTGGGCTGTAGATAAGTTGCTGAAGGTTACTTCATTCTTGAGTCGCCCTGGACAGCAGTCACCGAAGGCGAATCAAGGTTTTTTCACTTGCCAAAGGCAAGTTCTTATTAAGCTTGTTTCACACGATTGGTGAGCTGTAGATTAGTCGCTGAAGGTTACTTCACTATTGACTCACCTTGAATAGAACTCACCAAAGGCAACTTCCTAATAAGGTTGTTCCACACAATTTGTAGGCTATAGATGAGTTGCTGAAAGCTCTCCACTCTTGACTCGCCTCAGATAGCACCGAGGATAGCACTCGCCAAAGGCGAGTTTTTATTAAGCTTGTTTCACACGATTGGTGAGCTGTAGATTAGTCGCTGAAGGTTACTTCACTATTGACTCACCTTAAATAGAACTTGCCAAAGGCAACTTCCTAATAAGGTTGTTCCACACGATTTGTAGGCTATAGATAAGTTGCTAAAAGTTCTTCACTCTTGACTCGCCTTAGATAGCACCGAGGATAGCACTCGCCATAGGCGAGTTTTTATTAAGCTTGTTTTACACGATTGGTGAGCCGTAGATTAGTCGCTGAAGGTTACTTCACTATTGACTCACCTTAAATAGAACTTGCCAAAGGCAACTTCCTAATAAGGTTGTTTCACACGATTTGTAGGCTATAGATGAGTTGCTGAGAGTTCTTCACTCTTGACTCGCCTTAGATAGCACCGAGGATAGCACTTGCCAAAGGCGAGTTTTTATTAAGCTTGTTTCACACGATTGGTGAGCTGTAAATGAGTCGCTGAAGGTTACTTCACCATTGAATCTCCCTAAATAGAACTCGCCAAAGGCAACTTCCTAATAAGATTGTTCCACACGACTTGTAGGCTATAGATGAGTTGCTGAAAGTTCTTCACTCTTGACTCGCCTTAGATAGCACCGAGGATAGCACTTGCTAAAGGCAAGTTCTTATTAAGCTTGTTTCACACGATTGGTGAGCTGTAGATTAGTCGCTGAAGGTTACTTCACTATTGACTCGCCTTAAATAGCACTCGCCGAGAACAACTTCCTGATAAGGTGGTTCCACACGATTTGTGGGCAGTAGATAAGTTGCTGAAGGTTGCTTCACTCTTGACTCGCCCTAGATAGCAGTCACCGAAGGCGAATCAAGGTTTTTCCACACGATTGGTAAGCTGTAGATGAGTCGCTGAAGGTTACTTCACTATTGACTCACCTTGAATAGAACTCACCAAAGGCAACTTCCTAATAAGGTTGTTCCACACAATTTGTAGGCTATAGATGAGTTGCTGAAAGTTCTTTACTCTTGACTCGCCTTAGATAGCACCGAGGATAGCACTCGCCATGGGCGAGTTTTTATTAAGCTTGTTTTACACGATTGGTGAGCTGAAGATTAGTCGCTGAAGGTTACTTCACTATTGACTCGCCTTAAATAGAACTTGCCAAAGGCAACTTCCTAATAAGGTTGTTCCACACAATTTGTAGGCTATAGATGAGTTGCTGAAAGTTCTTCACTCTTGACTCGCCTCAGATAGCACCGAGGATAGCACTCGCCATAGGCGAGTCTTTATTAAGCTTGTTTTACACGATTGGTGAGCTGTAGATTAGTCGCTGAAGGTTACTTCACTATTGACTCGCCTTAACCCGGCAACGGTCAGGTGGGGTCTGAGAGACCCTAGTCAAGTTTACCGCCCTGTCATTTTTGAACGTGCCTGCTCAAATGTGACGCGTCTCAGTAGCCTCTTTTTAGACATTTCTCAAGCTGTAGACACTTCTGTTCACACTTGAGTCGCCCTAGATAGCAGTCACCGAAGGCGAATCAAGGTTTTTTCACACGATTGGTAAGCTGTAGATGAGTCGCTGAAGGCTACTTGACTATCGACTCGCCTTAGATAGCACTCGCCGAAGGCGAGTCTTCAATAAGCTTGTTTCACACGATTGGCAGCGCTTGGACCTCAATCTTCCAAGCGCTGAGAGACGTCGATAACAAAAGTTTCAATTTCATATTTTAATACCAGTAAACCTGAATTCCGAAATTTCCACTTCAGAACCAACCCTCACTAACCTCATTTCCTCAGAAATTTGCCCCAATAATTTTCTACAATGTTGTCTGGCTCTTTTCATCCTCAAAATTATAAGTTCTGGAGGGTGTCGCTACTTTTATCAAATTCCACAAATAACGACTCCACTAACCTGAATATTGCACTCGCAGAGGTTTCTTTGAAAACGTTCCCCTCGATTTTTTTTGCGCCAGTATTCTCCAGTTTTATTCCATTAACTTGATAGTCAGCCTTATCAACCTCTAATTTCAATTCTTACAATTGTTTTCTGGCTTTTTCAACTTCAGAAACCATTATTTACTATAACAAATTTTACAAGAAAAAACTTTGAGAACAATCCAGAAAACAATCTCAGTGACCTCAATTTTCCGAGCCCGAGCGCTAAGAGACTCCGGTGAAAAAGAGTTTGAATTTCAAATTTTCTCAGCAGTGAACCTCGACCCCAAAATATTGACTCCAAAACCAACCTCACACCTTATTTTCTCAGACAGTTGCCCCCATGATTTCCTACAATTTCCTATCTGGCTCTTTCCAACCTCAAAATTATTGGTTCTGGAGGGCTGCGCTACTTTCACCAAGTCCCACGAATAACGACCTCACAAATTTGAATCTTGCACGTTCAGAGGTTTCTTCGGAAACGTTTCTCTCGATTTTTTTGCATCGGTGTACTTGAGCTTCGTTTCACTGACCTCAAAGTCAGCCTCACCAACCTCTACTTTCTTGACAGTTGACTCGATAAATTTCAAGCATTTTTTCGGCTTTTTCACTTTTCACAATTCCTAGCAACAACCTCTATAGGTACCTACTTCAAACAATGTTTCACAAGAAACCTCAAAAACAACCTCAATAACCTTATTGTTCCAAGCGCAAAAAACTTCGAAAGCAATGATTGTTCTGTAAGAATTCCAAATCAGTGAACATCATACCCATTTCACTGACGTCAGAACTAACCTCACTCACATTAACGTCTTCGACACTAGCCAGTAGGCCTTCGGCGATTCGAATTCAGATCGGCGAACAGGAACATACTGCCTTGGTTGACACCGGATCAAACGTCAATCTCATGACGAAATCGAAGGCAGAGCAGTTGCACATCTGCCACTTAGAACCGGACGATGAGGTGAAAGCTATCAAGCTGGTAGGCTTGGGCGAAGTTTCATGTCAAAATGTTGGTCTGGCAAAGGTTCCAATTAGAATTCATGGGAATTTGATCAAAACTCAATTTCATATCGTCCCCAATGATTCAGTGCCCATTGCGATCATCCTTGGGAGCGAGTTGATTTTACAACCATCTGTCGTTCTCACTGTTGAGAGAGGAATCACGAAGATTCACCTCGACGAAGAATCTAGCGTTGAGAAGAAGCGGAAGTCACTGGAATTCCCGGAAGTTTTCGGGAAATCACCGGGATTCCGAGAAGTCTTTCGGAAATCAACGGACTTCTAGAAAATCTTCCGGACATCACCGGAATTCCCGAAAATCTTGCGGAAATCACTGGAACTCCCGGAAGTTTTTGAGAAATCACTGAGATTCCGAGAAGTCTTTCGGAAATCAACGGACTTCTAGGAAATCTTCCGGAAATCACCGGAATTCCCAGAATTCTTTCGGAAATCACATCACCGGAATTCCCAAAACAAAAATTGGAATTCCCGGAAATCCCTCGGAAGTCACCGAAATTCTTTTGGAAATCACCGGAATTTCTAAAGTTCTTTCGGAAAGCACCGGAAATTCTCGGAATTCCGGAAGTCAGAATTCTTGTGTACACTTTTTTCTCGGGAGATCAACCCCTTATTCCCCCGGAATTCAGTGTACATTCCATTTCGGAAATCACAGCACCGGAACTCCCGGAAGTCTTTCGGAAATCACTGGAATTCCCGTAAATCTTTCGAAGGTTATCGGAATTTCCGGAATTCTTTCGCAAATTCCCGAAAATCTTGCGTAAATCACCGGAATTCCGAGAAGTCTTTCGGAAATCACATAACCGGAAGTCTCAAAAAAAAATCGGAATTCACCGGAACTCCCGGAAGTTTTTCGGAAGTCACCGGAATTTTCGGAAGTTTTTCGGAAATCACCGGAATCCCCGGAAATCCCTCCGGAAATCACCGGAATTCCTGGAATTCTTTCGGAAATCACCGGAATTCGCGGAAGTGCAAGCAGCACCACTCTGTTTTCAATAAAGTTGTTCCTCTCTTCTATTATTTTCACAATAATAATAATACAAAATATCAAAAAAATGTATTGTATTATTGTTATTTTCATTAAAACAATGATATTTCCATGAAATTTCTTGTTCTTTTTCATTATGTGAGTTATTGAAAAGGCAAATAAAAAAAATTCATGGACATCCGTCTTCTTCCCGAGAATGCAAAAAGCCTCGAGTCACTACATTCCATTCTGATTAATTTTTTTGTTTTATTCTCAAGCCAGTTCATAGGTTCCGGTTCACGTAATATCAAATGAAAAACTATGACGTCTATTATGACAAAAACCAGCATCAAAGCCATTCACTATAATAAAGAAATTCGATCCAAATGGTACCTGAAAAGTGTTTTTGGGTCCCCCTGTAAAGAGGAGAGTTATATGCTTTTTGAGTTGACCAACAGTCCAGCAACATTCCAGAGTTATATAAACAAGGTGTTCGGACCACTGTTGGGAGAAGGAAAAATTCTCATATACATGGACGATATTTTGATACCTTTAAAAACAATCAAAGAAGGAATTCAAAAGCTGTCAGAAGTTCTCAGAGTTGTTACAGAATACGGCCTGTCGCTGAGGATCGACAAGTGTAGCTTTTCGCAAACCAAAATCCATTATCTAGGGTTCAAAATCAGAGAAGACGAAGTACGACCTTCAACTTTAAAAACAGAAGCCGTCTCTAAATTTCCAGTCCCTAAGAACGTCAAACAAGTTCAGAGATTCCTCGGATTAGCTGAGAACTTCGGACGCTTCATACCACAGTTCGACAATCAGCCGCCCGCTGAATGAACTCTTGAAAAATTATGCCAAGTTCACCTTTGAAGACGAACAAATCGCGGTCTTCGAAAAAACTGAAGAACTTCTATTGCGATCAAAAACATCCCAAATCAATGACTCCAGAACTGGTTTTCTTGAGCTCTTCAAACAATTCTTCACAACAGATTTCTCTTCTGGTTTAACGAAGACGTTCTGGAAAGGTCATAAAATTGACCTCACCAGCCACAAAATCGACTTCACTAGCCTTGAAGAAAGATCCACTAGTCACGAAATTGAATTCAGTAATCGACCTCACTAACCTCAATCTTGAATTTCTTGTAGCGCTACGTGCACAGGAAAAGGGAAACAGGAGCATTTCTGCATAGATTTCTTTTCGTATCAGTTTAGGGTTTGGGTATTCATTGCAATCAAAAGCGACAGCAGATGACCTCAAAACTAACCTCCTCAACGTCTTCTTCTGTACCAGCAATCTCAACAATTTCTTCGGAATCCTCTCATTTCTTCAAAGTTTTCAAATCTTTTTTTTTTGTGACTGGGAGAAACCTTTTCTATTTCAATGAAGCTGTTCCTGGAAAACCTCAAAATAGACCAAATTGACCTCCATTCTCCCTCCAATTTCTAGTATTCATCTAAACCTGCTGAATGAGGTTTGATTGTTTTCTTTTTCCGTGTTCTTTCACTCTAATTACATCATCGATAAATCCTGTTTATTTCAACCTCAAAACTCGTTTCGACTAGCTACATACTGCTTGTTATTTGACTGCAGGTGATATAAACCTGACCTCATTTTTCAAACGATATTGTTCATTCGTCAAAAGCTCTTACGGCCTAGTTACTGACCTCGACTTTGAGGCTAATTAGTACAAAACAAAATACCGTTAATAAAGATAAGCTAGTCATCCTGGAATTTGTGAGGTCAGTCTTTTAACATCCGCAAAAGCAAGGTTCAAGAACGAAGTTAGTGAGGTTAGTTTTGGATACATATAAGTCAATGTTGATAACAATCAAAATTGGAATTGTTGTTGAAATGTTAATTACTTGGAGCGCCTCAATGCTCTTGTTGAGGTAAATTCAGTGCAAGTGAGGTTAGTTTTGAGGTCAATTGGTGAACCTCTCGACAACATAGATAAAAATCGCCAATATGAAGATGGACATCCTCTTTTTCTGCAATTATCTACCATGTTCCTTCCATGCATACCTACTTGAGATAGGTGGAGCCATTTTTGAACTCTGTGGAAGTAGAGATATGGGATTTATTGAGGTACGTGAGGTGAGCCTAGGGTTCAGAATGAGAATGAGAATGAGTTCAGAATAACCTTATTCTTAATATTTCACAACGCATCAACTACGAGGTTATTAGCGTCGACGGTATATTCAGTGGGTTCTTGGTACACGTCTGATCATACTTGAATTGCCTACTGTTAACTATGTGACGCCTCAGTACTCTGATAGCACTCAACTCTGTAGTCAGAAATCCATTTTTCTGTAGCCGGCATATTAAGGTCGGAACAATTTTTGGAACAATCGGACAACACAAAATATTCATGGACCAGGCGGGATTTGAACCCGTGCAGTATAGCACGACTGACTTGGCGCGCCAGCACCCAAACCACTCGGCCACCGCCGCTCCTTTAGAATTACCTGATTAATAGAAATGGTTTGGTATATCGTGAAAGAAGCAAAAATATTTATGAGATGGGAACTTGGGGTTATTCAAAATCATTCTGAGGTTATTACAGCAATTAGGTCAGGAGCCACTTCCTAGGACATCGTGTCGCCAATTGAGAAATTGATCATAAAGAAAGTTGAGAGAAAATTGAGGCATAGTATGCTTTCGCCTCAAATTTGAGGTTAGTGAAGACGCATTGAGGTCTTCAGAACCACTCAGTCAACACCAAAAGTTTCAATCCCAAATGAATTTTTTTCAAGAAAAAACTAAGAATAATATTGAGTGATTATTCATCAATGCTTTCTTCAGGATTCAAGGTCAGAATGGCTGATTATTAGGTTCAATAAAAACTCAATCCGTCACATTTTGGAGTGATTGTCGTCGTATACTCGCTTAAAGATCTAGAATACAGTTCAGATCAACCCCTAAGAACAAGTGACGCTGGATATTTATTGAGGTTTCTTTCCGTCAAATTTGAGATCAGGAAGAATGTTCTTGTGTTTACAGAAGGCATTGACTCCAAGACCATTTTGGTATAACCCAGGTAGGTTGTCATGGACAAAACTTGCTCAGAATATTTTGAGTTAGGTCCCTTTGGTATTTGTCCAAGAATTTGACGTCAGTACCTTCGCTCATTCTGACGCTATATAAAAACTGAGTTTTCGGTGGTTTCAAGCAGATATCCTGAAACGTCTCTTTTGGAGAACTAAAGCATGATCCGCATTGATACCAGCATAAGAAGAGCTGTTTATTGAGGTAGCTTGCCCTCGAATCGAGGTCAGTGAGGATTATTCGAGTTCGGTATCATGAGAGCACCAGTGACCTCAACTCTTGAAGCACAAAGGCTTTGATCAAGAAAAAACTGTCTTCCTAATATCTCCATATCAGTGTACTTACCTGAATATCATTTCATTGACCGCAAAGCTAACCTTGCTAACTTTCACTTTCTTGACAGCAACTCTAATGAATTCAAACAATGTTTCTCTTGATTTCCAATCTTTGAAAAACAATTCTTCACAGCAGCTTCTCCATACTTGGAGAAGACCTCACAAGAAACACCTAAGAGACGACCTCAGTGACCTTAATCTTCCAAAAGCAGAGAGTCTGGAATAAAAAATGTTTTCTTGTATTTTTTTGGTACCAAAGTGTCTCTATTTCAATGTCCTGAGAACAAACCTCACTCACTTCTATTTTTCGACATAAGCCACAATAATTTTCATCCAATTCTATATCAGACTTGATTCACCCTTGGATATTATTGTTTCTGAGGCGTTTTGCTACTGAGTCCCGAAAGAAAAACCTCAAAACTGACCTCACTTGCATATCCTTGTTGAGTCTTGCAAGAGCAAAAAGGTAAAAAAAGACTAAACACTAGTAGAAAATCTGTCTGATTTCGTTTATATTTTATTTCTGTCAAATCTAAGTCCAAATTTTTTAACAATGTAAATAATAATAACAAAGTCTAATCGTCGATTGTCCGTAACACCCACCGATACAGCACAAGAAAAACAGCTTTATTGGGGTAGCTTGTCTTGAAATTAGAGGTCAGTGCAGTAGAGCTTATTTGAAGCTAGTAGCATCGTAACGGCCTCAGTGACCTCAATCTCTCAAGCACAGAGGATTCTAGAGAAAAAATTTTTTTCGAATGTCTCCGTACCTACCAGTAGACCTGAATCTTATTTCATTGATCACAAAACTAGCCTCACTTACCTCCATTTCCTCCAAAACAACCTCAATAAATGCATAACAATGTTACTATGTTCTTCTTGATTCTCTACCTTGGGAACAATCCTTCACAGCGGCTTCTCCATACATATTTCAACAAAGTATCACAAGAATCACCTCAAAAATGGCCTCGGTGTCCTAAATCCCTCACGCAAGTGGTTTGATTGATGCAGGATCTTTTGTTCAATTTTTTTTTTTCTATCAAAGCATCTAATCGTATCCCATCGACCTCAAAACTAGCCCCACTCCTCGATTTCTTAGACAGTTGCCTCAATGATTCCCCTGAATCTTTCATCTGATCCTTTTTCACCTCAAAAGTAATGTTTCTGGAGCACTTCTATATTTTTACAGTCTCTTAAGAAAAATGCCGAGGACAGCCTTACTAACTTGAATCTTGTGAGCGTGGAAAAGCTCAATTGAAAATTGATCACAATTTTTTTCTACCAGGGTAACTCACATCGAGCCTGACATCATTTCTCTGACCCCAAAGTCAGCCTCACCATCCTCTACTTTCTTGGGAGTCATATGGATGAGTTTCCGCTGATTTCTCTAGCTTTTCCAACTTTAAAACCCACTTTTCACAGAAGCTTCTGCACTTTACAGTTTCACAAAAAAAAAACTTCACGAACAACCTCAGTGATCCTTGCAAACAATTAAGACATTTCAAAATCATACAAGTGAACCTCAACACAATTATATTGCCCTTTAAACCAACCTCACTAACCTCTGTTTCACTGACGGTTGCCCCAACACTTTCCTGCAAGTTTTATCCGGCTCTTATTTTTAGCCTCAAAATAGTTTTTTTTGGAGTGCTTCGCTACTTTGACAAAGAACCACAAGAAAAACTTTGGAAACGACCTCATCAATAACCTAAATCTAGCAAGCGCAAAGAAGCCTCTTGACTGTATCGTCGATAAACTTTTATGATTTCTGCCTTTTCTAACTTCAAAAACAAGTCTCTATAAACAGCTTCTGTACTTGGACACAGTTTTACAAGAAAAACCCCAAGAATAACCGCAGTGACCTCAATTTCAAGCGCAATGAGACTCTAATGAAAAAGAATTCTTTCATATTTTCGTACCAGTGAACCTTCACTTCATTGAACTGATCTCAAAACTAACCTCATTATAACGTATCTTCTCTTTTCTTTGCAGTGATCTGAGATGATTTTCTTGATTTTCATCTAGCTCTTTTCAACCTACCAAACAATTTGGCATAAGAGCTTCGCTACTTTGGCACATTATTCCGATCACTTTATGGATAACCCCATCAATTTTGACTTCATTTGGGGCAGATTCAATACATTTTTGAAACTATATCTGGCAAGTTTCTATCATGGAATTTAGCCTAGTGGCATGAAACTGGAACAACAGGAACTAATTTGAATAGAATCAAATTGAACACATTCACCAGAATCAGCCAAAGTCAGTTTAGATCAAACTTAGAAGAACAAATCAAATTGAACACATTTAATGGATGTTTTTGTGGTTAAGGCTGAATCAACGTCGTGTATTGCCCTTGGAAATTATTATTTGTCCGCAAAAAGCTTTGGTTAAAATTCAAACGGAAAGCATTGAAACTAAAGCTGATAACGGGTATTTTCATGTAACTTAAGCTTGGTTTCCAGCGATTGTCTGGGAAAATCTGTCAAGTTTTATTCAAATTCAGGCTAGTGACACAAAACCAGAGCTACATTCACAATACAAAAAGAAACTCAGTTGTGTCACAGCCACTGATTTAGTGGGTGAACAACAATTAAAAAATGTTTCATGTAAATGCCGAATACTGTAGATAACTTGATTTCTATAGAATCAAAAGAGAAAACTGGAAGAGTCCCAGAGGAATTGGGAATAGTCGACATCGCAATTCACCAGAGAAAACTGTCGTTTCACACCCAACTGTCCTGTCACTGTTCACGTCCCCTAGCACGACCTTTTCCAATTATCTCCAAAGTTATTTTGGAAGTTATATCGCAGTCTTGCATTACGCAGTGTACAGCCGAAACCAACAACCCACGAGGGAGAAAGATCAAAACGTTTTTACATGCCAAAAAGAGCTGGATACAAAAACTTTTGACACTTGACGTTTCATTTGACGGCTACTATGTCGCCCCCTAAGTTAGAGATGTGCTGTGCGTTCAGCTATATAACTTCACGACAGGCCGATGAAACATTAAAACTCGATGAAAATTTCATATTTAAATATGTTTAAAGTCAATATTTTCGACCATTAAGCTGAAGTACCTGCTCATTTTGATTCAAGTACTGAAAAATTGGAAATTTGCAGACAATTTTGATTGGTTATACCTGGATCAAATGGGCGAGTGAAAGTCGAAAAGCACGAGAATCGATGGAAGTGTCATAATCGTAATAGACTCTCCGTATAGCTATACACCCACTACCCCACCCCCACCTCTTTCATTGAGAAATCCAATGGAGAAACTCCGTCTTTCTCTTTGCTGCTGCTGGTGGTGCGGTGTTCAGACCTCCGGGACATAACAACTCACTTGAAAAGATAAATAACTTAACGCGCCCTGAGGGGCCCAAGGGCCGAGTTTTATGTTCTGTGCAAGAGAGCAAGGGGCCGTTGCTGGCTGCTCGGCGACGGCGGTGGCGGAATAAAACAATTTGGCCGGGGAAATCCTCTCGTCCTCATCTCGACAAACCCCCCGAGGGGTTCCGCAGGATTTGTTTTTTACGACGGCAAGGACAAAACCCCGCCGCCGTTCCTCAGAAACAACTAACCACTGTGCGCCGCACACATACACCGCCACCCTCAAAACCCAAGTCCCGAGGGACTCGACGAGGAGGGGGGGGGGGGTGACCGAGAAGCGAGAGAGACAGAGCAAGCACCTCGGGCGGCCATCGGACCCTTCGAGATCAAACTTTACACCAACTAATTCGACTAGATTGTAATTCCCAGGCTCGCCGGGCTTTTCTCGGCGATGCCTCCGAGGACAAGGATGATGGACATGGCGGCAGACGAGGGATGACGTTTTCGTGTCAAATAACTTTTTTTTCTCTCTGGTGTGGTAAGCTGTGTGTAGCGGCGGCAGCTATATGGAGTGTCGGCGGCAGCGCTGGGAGTGGTGTGGAATGGGAGCGGGCTCTGATGGACTCTGATGGAGTTTCGGGTGGGAATTGCTTACGGTCGCGCTTTGGCGGAAGTTTCAAAGTGTCTTTGTTGCTTCGGAAACTATTCGGAGAGAGACGGGAATTTTGCGAGCAAGTATAATTACTGGTTTTCAATTTGGGAAATGTTCAGAAAAACCCGAGGGAAGACGATTTGATAGCTATCGCGATGGACGAGGACGACGTAAGCTAGGTGAAATTGTTCATTCAACATGATGGCCGTCAAGTGAGCCGTGCAGTAGCAGTACTAAACTTGTGGCAAGCTGTTTTTTTAAGACGCAAATGAAGCTTTATTCAGATAGGAATACGCTCAAACCAGGCTTTAGTCCTGGTTAGGCTCAGGCTTCGGCTCCGTATACCTAAGCACACGTGCTACTCGTTTGAATTTTTCTTGATTTCTATCATCCTTCTTTGGGCTATTAGCCCAGGCGCCAGGGAGCAAAAATCAGCTCAATAAGGAAATAATTGTTTCCTGGCTGGAAACTAGCTTGAAACGATCGTGTGGCTTAGGTTTTGACATACTAATTTCCCCCCTTTCGGAAATGTTGGCGTCATGTCGCCATCATCAACAAGAAGTGCACCAGCGTGGTTTTTGCCGAATATCTTGATTTTGGGCCATCTGACAGCAAAAGATGTGGGCAGTCATTTTGAAACCAATGAAATTCCCTACAGAATAGTTTTTAAATGACTTTTCTGCGACCTATGGTTTTTGAGATAGAGCTTCTGGAAGCGAGAAGCATTGTCGTAAAAGCTCCATGGCCACTTGACTCGAAAAACTAAAATGTCGATGTGACAAAAAAATTTCAAAATGATATTTCTCGGGAATCCTTCATGCTATAGTTGCGGTGATGGTCTCAAACTCTTTCTCTTGAACCGTTGAATACGAATATAGAAAAGTCAAGAACGTCACATTGTACATATACAGGGTGTACTGAGGGAATCAAATCAGATCAGAGAAATTTTACATATTTCTTCGATTTAGCCTATATGCGACACTCTAAGCACCAAACACAAGTCCAATATCAATATGGATTTGCTCTATTTCACTCAATACACTAAAGAAGTGGTCAGCTCACAGCTTTACTGTAAAATGTTTTGAAGGCTCTCTGAAATCATCAAAATATTGAGAATTCACAGCACCAAGGAATGTATATAACAGTATATTAATACCAGGGGACCAAAATGAAATTTCAATTTGGGGATGTGGACTCAAAGGGCCCTCGAGCAACAAACTTCACCCAAGGGATCAAAAATTCACTTTGCTTCCTTGGTATATAATATACTGTTACATACATTTCTTGCTACTGTAAATTTTGATGATTTCAGAGGGCCTTCAAAACATTTTACAGGGAGGCTGTGAGCTGACCACTTTGTAAGTGTATCAAGTGAAGCTTACAGAGCAATGCATATTGATATTGGACTCGTGATAAGTGCTTAGAGTTTCGCATAGGCCAAATCGAAATATGAAGAAGAAATATGTCAAAATTCTCTGTTCTGATTTGACTCCCGTGGTACACCCTGTATATGTACAATGTGACGTTCTTGACTTTTCAGTATTCGTAATCTACGGTTCAAGAGGGAGAGTATAAGACCATCACCGCAACTATAGCCTGAAGAATTCTTGTGTAATCTCATTTTGAATTTTTTTTTGTCACATCGACATTTTAGTTTTTCGAGTCAAGTGGCCATGGAACTTTTTACGACAATGACTCTCGCTTCCAGAAGCTCTATCTCAAAAACCATAGGTCGCAGTAAATTTATTGAAAAACCCAACTGTAGGGAATTTCATAGGCTTCAAAATGACTCCCCACATCTTTTGCTGTCAGATGACCCAAAATTAGGATATCCGGCAAAAAACACGCTGGTGCACTTCTTGTTGGTAATGACGACATGACGCCGACATTTCCAAAAGGAGGGAAACTAGTATGTCAAAACCTAAGCTACACAGATCGTTTCAAGATAGTTTCCAGCCAGAAAACAATTATTTCCTTATTATTTTCCCTGGCGCCTGGGCTAACCATTTATGTAACAGCCAACTCGTATTGTAAACTACTAATTTGATGGAGTAATGGACACCGTTTTCATCAGTAATGGACACCATGGAGAAGTAACTGTTTTTACTGGATTTTTTTTTATTTCAGACACAGAATAGTTACATCCCACTGTTATTTTTGAGCTGAGGGTGTCCAATTGTAGAGACAATATCTTCTTTCAGATTATAAATAACGTCTCTTCCGGGGGCCACTTCCAATGAAATCCAGACTTCTTTATCGACTTGACATCGAGCCTGACATAAGCCCCTTAACCGTCAATTTTCAGTATATCAGTCCTATAAATAACAGTTGGGATTAGCCATGATCGTGAATAACAGACAAAATTATTGAAAAATGGGATATGGACTTTGAATCTATTCTATTCGTGGAAGCTACCTGCTGGTCTTTATTTGAAAAGATAAACATTTGAATCATTAGGATCAACATCAACTTACCAGGGGGAAAAACGTTGTCTACATTTTTCAATGACAGGCTTTCCAACTTCAAGAAAATCATCAGTTTCTTGTTCACTTATGTCTTATGTCTCATATTATCTTCGTTATCATATGGTTCATCTTCTGAATCTAAAGAATTCATGACATAATCAGTGACTAATTTTTCGATATCCTTCTTTGATTTTAGTGTTGCTCTTTTAAATTTTTGTTGTTCATGAAATTCCTTCTACTTTGCGCTTGATACAACCGCTGGAAAAAGTGCAACTCTTCGTTTTGCGGTTGTCTCTTCCGGAGTTTTCAAGAGCGTCCAGGTAGTCCATCACTGGTTACGTAACGTGGTTCTCTGCCAGTGTCTTAGAGCATTTTTTGCACAGTTACAGCAAGTTTTCCTTTTAGCCCAGGCGCCAGGGAAAACAATAAGGAAATAATTGTTTCCAGACTGGAAACTAGCTTAAAACGATCTGTGTAGCTTAGGTTTTGACATACTAGTTTCCCCCCTTTCGGAAATGTCGGCATCATGTCGCCATCATCAACAAGAAATGCACCAGCGAGGTTTTTGCCGAATATCTTGATTTTGGGTCATCTGACAGCAAAAGATGTGAGAGGTCATTTTGAAGCCTATGAAATTCCCTACAGTTTGGTTTCTCATTTTCTGCGACCTATGGTCTTTGAGATAGAGCTTCTGGAAGCGAGAGTCATTGTCGTGAAAGTTCCATGGCCACTTGACTCGAAAAACTAAAATGTCGATGTGACAAAAAAAAAATTCAAAATGAGATTACTCAAGAGATCTTCATGTTATAGTTGCGGTGATAGTCTTAAACTCTTCCTCTTGAACCGTAGACTACGAATATTGGAAAGTCAAAAACGTCACATTGTACATATACAGGGTGTACTACGGGAATCAAATCAGAACAGAGAAATTTGACATAAATTGCTCACAAATTGAAGTGGATATTTTAAAAAAAAGG
Source organism: Anaspis maculata (assembly GCA_949128115.1). Classification (NCBI taxonomy): domain Eukaryota; kingdom Metazoa; phylum Arthropoda; class Insecta; order Coleoptera; family Scraptiidae; genus Anaspis; species Anaspis maculata. The sequence goes on from OX421966.1 coordinate 73,503,360, forward strand.
TTTTTCTAAAATCGCCAGAAAATTCTTGAAAATCATTCGATTGCGAAACCGTTTGCAGTGTTTTAAAGAAAAATATCAATATTTTCAAGAACTACTGAAGTCCTCCACAAAAATTACATGGATATGTCTAATACAGGGTGATGAAAAAAGTCGTTCAGTTTTGTTCTTTTTTAATTTCATGCAGGAGATTGTTTATCCACCCTGTACACCTATACTTGTTTGGATCTTATAGTCTGTAGCTTATGTAACTCGTTAGTTTTTATTTTTCCGCTTTCTGTTGCGTACTTACCGAAATATAGCCTTTTTACTTTCCAAAGTCATTTTGTTAATGAATAAATCCGGGGGCTACTGGATTTTTTGGTACTTACAAAACAATGCCACTTGGTACTTTTAAAACGATTTTTTGAGCAGATTTCAAATGGAAGACTACACAAAAATATACAGGGTGTCGCATGAACGAAGAAATTTGTTTCTGACACCTTATTACAGGTTGTAGAAAATTTCACTTTTCAATTTTACAATTCTATGTCTAACAAGAAGAGATCGTCCATTACTGGAATTATTCTCGGGCGACCTTCTCCATGTGTGATTCGGGCACTGCCAGTGGCCAGGAGTCGTCTCTTTGCCCACCGATGACACTTTGTGATACGTTCACCAAATTGACAATTTCTCTTTGCCTTGTACCATTCCGCAAGATATTTGCCACGATATCTAACTTACCTGGAGTTGATCTTTGCAACGGCATTTTGCTACTGATTATTTCGAAATAAAATAAATCTTATAAATTATTTTTTTTTGCGACACCCTGTATACATCAGATGGTTGAGACGCCATACCTTCGTTAATTTTGAAATCTGCGCAAAAAATCGTTCTAAAAGTACAAGTGGCATTGCTTAGTACAAAAAAAATCCAGTAGCGCCCGGATTTAGTAGATTCATCGATAAAACGACTTTGGAAAGTGAAAAGGCTATATTTCGGTAAGTACGCAACGGAAAGCGAAAAACTAAAAACTGACGAGTTACATAAGCTGCAGACTATAAGATCAAAGTGAATATAGGTGTACAGGGTGGATGAACAATCTCCTGCACAAGAGCAAAAAAGAACAAAACTGAACGACTTTTTTCATCATTCTGTATTAGACATATCCATGTGATTTTTGTGGAGGACTTCAGTAGTTCTTGAAAACATTGACATTTTTCTTCAAAACAGTGTAAGCGGTTTCACAATCGAGTGATTTTCAAGAATTTTATGGCGATTTTAAAAAAACCTGTTTTTAAAAATATCCACTTCAATTTGTGAGCAGTTTATTTCTTCGATTTAGCCTATATGAAACTCTAAGCACTTATCACGAGTTCAATATCAATATGCATTGCTCTGTAAGCTTTACTTGATACACTTAAGAAGTGGTCAGCTCACAGCTTTACTGTAAAATGTTTTGAAGGCCCTCTGAAATTATCAAAATTTACAGTAGCAAGAAATGTATGTAACAGTATATTATATACCAAGGAACCAAAGTGAATTTTTGATCCCTTGGGTGAAGTTTGTTGCTCGAGGGCCCTTTGGGTCCAAATTCCCAAATTAAAAATTCACTTCAGTCTTTTGGTATATAATATACTGTTATATACATTCCTTGGTACTGTAAATTTTTAATATTTTGATGATTTCAGAGGGCCTTCAAAACATTTTACAGTAAAGCTGTGAACTGATCACTTCTCTAGTATATAAAGTGAAGCTTATAGAGCAAATCCATATTGATATTGGACTTGTGTCAGGTGCTTACAGTGTCGCATATAGGCTAAATCGAAGAAATATGTAAAATTTCTCTGATCTGATTTGATTTCCACAGTACACCCTGTATATGTACAATGTGACGTTTTTGACTTTTCTATATTCGTAATCAACGGTTTAAGAGAAAGAGTTAAGGACCATCACCGCAACTATAGCATGAAGGATTCTCGAGAAATCTCATTTTGAAATTTTTTTGTCACATCGACATTTCAGTTTTTCGAGTCAAGTGGCCATGGAGCATTTACGACAATGCCTTTTGCTTCCAGGAGCTCTATCTCAGGAACCATAGGTCGCAGAAAGGTCATTTATAAACTGTTCCGTAGGGAATTTCATTGGTTTTAAAATGACTCCCCACATCTTTTGCTGTCAGATGACCCAGAATCAAGATATTTGGCAAAAACCACGCTGGTGCACTTCTTGTTGATGATGGCGACATGACGCCGACATTTCCGAAAGGGGGGAAATTAGTATGTCAAAACCTAAGCCACACAGATCGTTTCAAGCTAGTTTCCAGCCTGGAAACAATTATTTCCGCATTGAGCTGATTTTTGCTCCCTGGCGCCTGGGCTATTTGTGTAGGTAACGGAAAACCTTTTTGAGCCATAGCAACAATCCAGTTGGCCAACATCACTTTTTCAATTTTGGATAATACTCTGTTCTCGGGACCATTTTTCTTCGAAGGGAGGAACTTGATCAGAAATATTTCGCATCAGAATGAACCGTGGAAGTCCAAATTGGCGAACTGCTTTTTTCGATATATGTCGTTTTCCTTTACGGCTTCAATTAAGTTTTGCCGATTCCTATCGTGGTAAGAAACAAAAGTTCTTATTCTCGATTTGGTAGCTTTTTTTAGATTGATTGTTCAGGGTCGCATCAAGTACATACATGCTTATCAGTGCCCTTTTTTTGGTGACTTCCTCCGTTTCACCCTTTTTCCCTTGACCTGACCGTTCGGTTAGTACATACCAAGGTACTGAAGAGCGCATAGAGACAAGTCGCCAGCCCGGCGGGATTTGAACTCTGGACCTCTGGGTTTGAAGCCAGAGACGGAGCTCAACGAGCTACTGCCGAAATTGGAGCTTTTTTGTTTTTTGCATGATCCGGAAGAATGAATTGAAATTTCTTGGACCAGAGAAGTTCAGCTTAGCTGAGTGTCCATCACAGAATATGTCTTGTTCAGAGATGGACACCCCCTGTGTCCATTACCAATGCATTTGTCAATTTTTTGTTTCAGTAATGGTCGCCCCCACAAAAAATCAAGCCAGGTTGAAACTGAAATATCTTTTGAGCATATAAAAGATATAACATTCGTTGATTTACTCACTTTATCACCGGCTATCCAGAAAACCTAACTTTCAACAACGTAAATAGATAAATATTGGAATTTTTTGTAGTTGACTGGCCCAATCCCATCTGGCACTTGATCAGCTGTTGAACGATGTCACCATTTGCATAATTCTCTACAATTGACATTGGAGTGGAATCACCTCCAGTATATAATACCGTAGAACTTAACGCCCTAAAAATAGATTTTAGGCAATTTTTTTGGAAGTTATACATTTTTCTGCAACAAAGGCGTCCATTACTGGCTCAGTGTCCATTACTGGCACCATCACCCTACACGAAAACAAAATTGGCCCCGAGGCCCCCTTCCTGTTATTTTTTCTTCAATAAAGGGCAGTGATATTATAGCGCAATAGATAGATGTAGTTCAGCAGTAAGAATTCACAGTTTGTGACAATGAATATGGTTACAGTAGGTATAATTAATTCCACGGCTTTCTGCACGGAAGCAAGCTATAGAAAAATCATTAGTACCAACACAACCCATTTTTTCCATAGCTTGCTCCAATGCAGAAAGCCGTAAAATTGATTTGGTAGAGCCGCTACGCGACAAAGCAGGACAACTTGACTCCGCCGACTTGACGCCGGCCAACTTGACGCGGGACAACTTGCCGCGGAACAACTTGACGCCAGGACAACTTGACGCGGGACAACTTGACGCCAGAACAACTTGACGCTAGGAGTTATTATAATTTTGGGATTCTCGTTGGCCAGTTTGTGTCTTTTCGTCCCCCAACTGGTCCCCTTGTGTTTTCCTGTGGTTTTTTGGAACTAGCAAGCCCCTTATGCCTACTTCTTGTGTCTTATGTTTTTGAGTCCCAAGGACCTCAGTTTGTATAATTCAAAGTCACAGCCCCCATGCGACTTTATGTGTCATTTTAAGCCCCGATGAGCCCCCTACTTGTGTCATCGTGTTGTTTTCGGAACTTCACTGGAGCCACTTTGTTTTTCCATAGTATTTTTAAGAACCCTGATAAGCTTCTCGATGACCTTCTTGTGTTTCCATATGAAGCTCCAAATTCAATCGAGCCCCCTTGTATCTTCTTGTGCTTTGGAACCCTGACGGCCCCCATTCTTTCTTGCTGGGTCAATCCGGGCCATGTGTCTATGGTGACGCTTCCAGCCCCGCAATAAGCTCCATTTTGTCTTCTCATGTCGTGAAATCCTAGCGGTTCTTTTTGTGTCTTGCTACGTTTGTCAGAAACGCAACGGACCCTTTTGTCTGTATTTGTCGTTTTGAAACCTAATAATCCCCCTCGTGCCTTAATGTGGTATTGTGTAAGGCCCTGATGAACCCCCTTGTATCTTATTATGTTTCTAGTCCTATATGGCGCCCTCCCGGGCGCCCCCATTATGCATTGCTTTGTCAATCGGAGCTTCAATAAGCCTTTTTGTGTCTTTATGTGTCATTTTGACGATGAGCCCTCTCATGTTTTCTGTGGTTTTCGGAAAACGCGAGCCCCCTCATGCTCACTTTTCTCATGTTTTGGAGTTTTAGCGACCCATTATGTCTTGCTGTGTCAATCGGAGCCCCCTTTCTGTCTTTAGGTACCTACCGTATTGTGCCCCGATGACCCCTTTGTATTTTCTTGGCAGTTTCGGAACACTATCGAGCCCCTTTGTATCTTTCTTACTTTGGAGCCTTACTGGCCCCCATTGTGTCCTTTTGTGTAGTTTCGAGCCCCAATGAATCCTTTGATTTTTCTTAAGGTTTTCGGAAATCTACGCGAGCCCGCTCATGTCTTCTTGTGTTTTGGAGATCTAGAGGCCCTCATTTGTGTTCTGCTGAGTAATTTGGAGCCCCAGTGAACCTCCTTGTGTCTTTATGTGTCGTTTCGACTACCGATGAGTCCCGTTTTGTCATTTTCTTCGAATGTTTCCTTACTCTGTTCTTACAAAATTCCTGGCGCAAATCGTCCGGCGTCAAGTTGTCTCGGCGTCAAGTTGGTCGGAGCAAGACAGCTTGACGCCGGTCATCCTGACGCGGGACAACTAGACGCCAGGACAACCTGACGCGTGGACAATTTGATGTGTCGCTTCAAGCTTTGACTAGCTCCCTTATTGTGTCTTCATGTTGCTTTTGGAACTCTATCGAGCCACAATCTTATCTTCTCAAATTTTGTAGTTCTTGAGTTTTTCTTTGTCAATCGGAGCCTCGATTAACCTTCTTGTGTTTACTTGAGGGGTTCGGAGTTCTGAGGAGCCCCCTTATGTCTGACTATGATATAGTCTTTTTTGAAAGAAAACGTATTCTACTCGATTGAAGAGTTTGAGACGAGCATGAAGTCGTGCACTAAGCTGTGATATTTTATACGATTTTAATTGTGATTGTTCTCATGTCATTGTCTATTGTATTGAGTAATTGATTTTATTGTAATAGATCTCTCAGTGTCTAGATGTAAAATACCTGTGTAAGGTCTCAGTGGCACTTTAAATAAATTATTCTATTCTATTCTATGTTTTGGAGCTCAAGCAGCTCCCATTTTGTCTTGCTGTGTTAACTCGAAATTCCAGTGGATCGTTTTGTGTATTTATATGTCGTTTTGAGCCCCGATAAGCCCTGTTGAGTGTTCATATTGCTTTCAGAATCGTAGTATCTACCCTTTATGTCTCCATATGGCGTTGTAAGCACACTTATTCAGAGCCCAATTGGACACTCTTGTTTCAAGCCCCTCATGATTTCTCGTCCCTCCAGAATTTCAGTAAGCCTCCTTGTGCCTTCTTTGATTCTTGAAGCCCTACTGGCCCCCTTGTTTCTTCAATGTCGATTGAAGCCCTGCTGAGTCCCCTCACATTTTTCCGTCGCTTTCGAAGCTTAAGTAAACACCTTTGTGTCTTCGTGTAACATTTGGTGCCTTCGTGTGTCATCTACCTCACGTACCGCTTGGAGCCCTGGTGAGTCTCCCTATGTTTTTTTACGTGTTTGGAATTCCCGTGAGCCCCTTTTGCCTCCTAGTGTAATCCAAAGCACTATTAAGCCCCCTTGTGCCTTCAATGTCTTTTCAAGTCCTGATAAGCCCCCTTGCAATTTTCCGTGTCTTAGGAAGCTTCCAAGCAATCGAAAGCACAATTGTGTTTCCGTCTGGTATTCAAAGCCCTACTTGGTCTGCTTGTGTCCTCATATGCCGAAAAAGCTCCCTTTTGCTTTCATGTGTTGTTCATAGCCCCACTGGACCCCATTGTGTCTTCAATAATGAATGGTGTTTGAACCCCTGCTGAGCTCTCTTGCATTTTCTTCATTCACATTTAGTAAGTACTCTTGTGCCTTTGTTTGGTATTGGAAGGTCTATCGGGCCCCATTGCGTTTCCCCCTTGCTTTCGTAACTTTAGTGATAAACACCTTTGAGCCTTCATGTAATGCTCAGGGTCCTATAGGTCCTACTGGTATTAAGTTGTTCCGACGCTAAGTCGGCTATCGGCTACTCTAAAATTTCTGGCGTCAAGTTGTCATGTACGCCTACGCGACAAAACAAAGTGATATACTGCACTTCATGTCAGAGCTATAAAATTTGGTAGACTTATTCAGGGAGCTGATTGCAACAATTCTGTCCGAGGTGCCCACGAAAATTATCGCTGCATATAAAATGGCGGCCGTTTTCCAAAATAGCGACTTGAATATGTGAAAATGTCATATTGGCCCCATTGCTTACCGCATGATGTCGATTTCCACAATAGCTATTCCAATACTGTCGGTAACCACAGTAATTGTGATAGATGCTCAATTTTCTTCATACAGGGTGTTCGCGCGTGGTGAAACCCTCCCCTCCACCAAACACTTCTTCTTGGATATTTTAAAAAAAAAAAAACAAAAACTAATCATCCATATTTTTCCCGTAGTTATCGAATAAGTTCATTATAAATTTCTATATCTCATTATATACAAAGTGTTCAAATATTTTTTCAAATTTTGGCGACACCCTGTAATTTTATATTGTAGTTTATGTAGCTTTCTATGCTGATTACAAAAATCAGTGACACATACGGGTTTCTTCCCAAATAATTTCTCAAACATGAATAAATCTGAATTGCGAAGACCGTATTTTAGTCAGCCAGGAGATACACTACACTTCATGTTAGAAGTATAAGACATGTTTCACTCTTTTTGAGGAATTATTTGAAATAATTCTGCCTGAAGTGCCAATCACAATGATGGCTGGGTCCAAAATGGCGGTCTTTTCCCAATATGGCGGCCTACACATGTAAGAATTTCGTATTTGTTCGATTAAATCCCGCAGGATGTTGATTCCCATAGATTTAGCTATTCTGAAACTGACTGTGACCAGAACAACAATCGTGACAGATGCTTATTCTTCCATGTACAGGTTGTTCACGCGAAATGCCACAGAAAAGTAACGCCGTCTCAAGGGCTTGATAGTTAGGTCCTTCTTTTCATTTGAAATGACTGTACATGGGAAATTAGGCATCTGTCAAGATTGTTGTGTTGATCCTTAGTCTCAGAATAGTTGAAAATATAAGAATCGACATCCTGCGAGTTATTCGGGATTTAAATTAATTTTTCCCGTCACAAAATGGCCGCGAAAGGCGGAATTCAACTGACAGCTCGAGGTGACATGAGATGTCATACTCACAACTCACAACCCCACTTTTATTGTATCAATCACTCACCTCTGTCAGTCTGTCACCCACCACTCAGTGTTTTCTGTTTACTCCAGTTTACTCCTTGCTTGGCTTCCTAGTGTGGTCCCAGTTAGAGATAGTGCGTCTGTTTGCTCTATTCGAGTTTTGCGAGTAAATTTAAAGTGATTGTTGTGTTTAGTAGTATTACTGTATCCCATCGTTAGTCACAGAACGTGAACGAGGAAACTTTGGTGGACAAGAGAAATGGAAAGAAGACTGGGCTCAACAAACTGTACCTACCCGAATGAAACCAGCTCCTAAATGTCCATGAAGCACCTTCTGGATTTGAACTCCCCGGAACTTGAAGAGTGTTCGCACAGGTCCCGGACGATGTGCTGATTTGTTTCACACAACACAACAATCACTTTGAATTTACTCGCAAAACTGGAATACAGCAAACAGACGCACTATCTCTAACTGGGACCACACTAGGAAGCCAAGCAAGGAGTAAACTGGAGTAAACAGAAGACACTGAGTGGTGGGTGATTGATACAAAAAAAGTGGGGTTGTGAGTTGTGCGTGTGACATCTCATGTCACCTCGAGCTGTCAGTTGAATTCCGCCTTTCGCGGCCATTTTGTGGCGGGAAAAATTAATTTAAATCGCGAATAATAGCACGAATACGAGATTCCCATATACGTGAGCTGCCATATTGGGAAACGACCGTCATTTTGGACGCAGGCGTAATTTTGATGGACACATCGGACAGAACTGTTTCAAATGGTTCTCCAAAAGGAGTGTAGCAAGTTTCATGCCTCTAACATGGAGTATAGTCGAGTGTAGTGTATCTCCTGGCTGCCTAGAATACAATCTTCGCAAGTGAGATTAATTGTTTTTTCTTAGAGGTTATTTGAAGAGAAACCCATAAACGTCATACAATTCTGTAATCAGCATACAAAGCTTCAAAAATTACAATCATTAGTTACAGGGCGTCACAAAAATTGAAATTTATATTTTGAACACCCTGTATATTATGAGTTGAATAAATAGTCGATGAGCAAATTCGAGAGCTACGGAATAAATTATAAAGGACTAGTTTTTGTTTTTTCAAAATACCTCAATAGGGAACCGTTTGGTGGAGGGAAGTGTTTTACCTCGCGCATACACTCTGTATACAGAAAATTGAACATCTGTCACGATTATTATGGTTACCGTCAACTTAAGACATTGTACCTAGTGTGAAAATCGACATCCTGCGGTTTACAATGGGGCGAATATGACATTTCTACGTATTCAAGTCGCCATTTTGGAAAACCGCCGCCATTTTGGATGCAGGGATAATTTTCGTGGGCACCTCGGACGGAATTGCTCCTAATAGTTCCCTGAAGAGGTGTACCAAATTTTATAGCTCTAACATGAAGTGCAGGGCTTTTCACGTAGCGGCCCTACTAATTATACCTAGTTGCGCTTTTAAGCTGCTGAGTTCCTAGAAGATGTATGAATGTTTTTTTATCAGGCCACCAGGTAGGTAGGTTTTACCAGGTAGTTACAAATACTTTTACCAAGAGTAATAATTTCAACTTGAAATTTAAAAAAAAAAGTTTCAGCCTGTGACCCCCCTCCACGTCACAGGGGGGCCCCCAAATCACACCAGCGGCCCAACTTTCAGAACCCCAGTCCGCCCCTGGCTACAAGCCCAAATTTCTAACTTACGCTCTTTCCAACTAGTGGGCTCCTTCATCACACTGAAATTTATTTGAGGTACCTATTGTTTTAGTTGAAGGTAAGCAAGGTTTAGTAGAATTTCAAGTTGGTTGATACTTGATAGAACAACTGCTTCAGCAAAGTTTATTGATTTTTTCGGAATTTCTGAATGCTTCTATTCCTGGAATGCAACCTACAACTTCACCGCTTTGATTTACCAGCAATAACGTAATTAATATGACTCCAATTACTCCAGGTGAGTACTCTTCGTTAGGCTCCGGCAAGCAATTATTAGTTTCCAGGTCGGCATACACCCAGCAGGTATAACTGGACAAATTTAATTTCAACCCTTCAGCAACAATACCTCCACGTACGTACACACCTCCACTTCTAATTAACCTTGTTATTGTTGTTACGCAAAACTTAATGACCATCGTTCCCAGTACAATAATCACATTTATAATAGCCACCAGCTCTGCAGATATGATTTTGCATATGATAACTTATAGCAGGCAACTGCCGATAGGTAGGCTGAACGTGTGAAATGAGCTAAAGTTTCATTACCATTCGCATAAATCTGCTACGAACAGCATACAGGGTGGTGAAAATTTCGATGCTCACCATTGGTATCTTGGAAACGGTAAGAGATACGAGGTCGGTTGAATTAGAAAAAAGCTGCGCATTTTTGTGTCGATTGAGAATTCGAAAAGAAACTTTGAATATTCTGATTGGTTCACGATTTATCACGAAAAAACTGAAAATTTTGATTTCAGAAATTATTTTTTATCTTTCCAACCATTCAAGCTATTCCAATCAAACTTTGTAGTTTTATGTTTTTGATCACTTCAAGTCGATCAACCTTGACAGAAATTTTCTCGGCCTCCTAGATGTCAAATTATGATAGTCAACTTTTGTTTTTCTTATGGCCGCCATATTAGATTTTTGCACTTATAGATAGAGAAAAAAATTAACTTTCCGAATTAGAAACCAACATGTTCTTTTGATGACATTTTTAGCGTCAAATTTTGAAATTTTCGTAAATTATTGACAAAATCGGGAATGCTTTGAAAAACAATCGAAATATTATCAATAGCAACAACAAAAAAAGACAGATTGTGTTCAATTGACGTATCTAAGGGCTCGATACCAAGTTGCAGGCGCAAAGTTTGGGACGGCGTAACTCGCCAAATACAGCGCGGTCTGATTGGTTGGTATCCGCCGTTGCTATGGAAACGGCACTTACGGCGGTCTCAGCCCCAACTTGGTATCGAGCCGTAACTTCTCAATCGTATTTTGTGCTTGTTTGTACCGAGAGTTCATGAATTAAATGAGTCAAGGGTGCCTGTGAATTCAAAAACGTCTGTCGAAACTAGGGTAATCCCTACTTCTTTTCTAATGATTTGTCCAACTTTAACAAGAACGATGCTAGTTCCGACAGACGTTTTTGAACTCATAGACACCCTTGACCCATTCAATTCATGAACTACTGGTACAAACAAGCACAAAACACGATTAAGAAGTTGGATACGTCAATTGCACACCATCTGTCACTTTTTTGTTTTTGCTATTGATAATATTTCAATTGTTTTTCAAAGCATTCCCGATTTTGTCAATAATTTACGAAAATTTCAAAATTTAACGCTAAAAATGTCATGAAAAGAACATTTCGGTTACCAATTCGGAAAGCTGATTATTTTCTCTATCTATTAGTGCAAAAATCCAATATGGCGGCCATAAGAAAAACATAAGTTTACTACCATAATTCAACATCTGGAAGGCCTGGAAAGTTTCTGTCAACGTTGATCGACTCGGAGTGATCAAAAACATGAAACTATGAAGTTTGATTGAAATAGCTTGAATGGTTGTGAAGATAAAAAATCGTTTCTGAAATCAAAATTTTCAGTTTTTTTGTGATAAATCATAAACCAATCAAAATATTCAAAGTTTGTTTTCAGATTCTCAATCGCCACAAAAATGCGCAACTTTTTTCCAATTCAACCGACCTCGTATCTCTTACCGTTTCCAAGATACCAATGGTGAGCATCGAAATTTTCACCACCCTGTATAAACCCAACTATTTACAAGACTGATTGCACATCAAGCTTTAGTTTGACCTTCCTACACACGCTAAATTGATTAGAAATCTAGAGAATCTTGAGCACTCAATGGTAATCGCCAAAGGCGACAGAGTAAAGGATACACGAATGCATGGTAATGGTAAACCAGGCTTTAGTAGACTCGGTTCAGCTCATACTCGAACGGCATTCAACTTCAGCAAACAAAAACAAAAAAAAAATGAATAGGGGAGCCGGGTGGAAAAAATAAAGAAAACGTAGAGCACCACTTTTCCGCGATAATGATGACGATGATGATGATGGATGGTGCTCTGCAGGCAACGGGAGGAGGAGGGTGGCAGAAGGACTCAAAGGAGAGGAAAGTGCAGGGGGGGTGGAGAGGGGCGCGTGCGGGAGGTCGGTGGCGAGTCCTGCTGGGCGCAAAGTCAATAATCAGCTAAGTGCTGCTCGTCCTGCTGCAGGAACCAATCCATTTCGAATGGGCGAAAAACGACAAGATGGAAAACGATTGCGGAGAAAAGCGAAAAAGGTGGGTCCGGTATAGTCGGTAGTCGTGTAGGACGGACGTAAAACAAGCGTCGGAATAAAGTCCGGCGTGCGTGTGTTTCAATTCCGAGTGCCTTGCTTCGACAGCCGTGCGATTTACCTTTTCACACTTCCGCTAAATTCAAGTAGTCTATGGTAGGGTGGATATACCTATATACTCGGGCCAAGTATTTCTGAATTACCGTTGATTTACTGGGATTCTACAGGGTTTCTGCATTTTTCTAAATTATTTTGTAACTTTCGAATGTAAGTAGACATCGAACCCAGCTTGTTCCTACATTTTTCAGGGCAGGTAGGTGAACAACTGTTACGTATTTCGCGTACGGGTTCGGATATGATTGAGACGATCGTTTTGAAACACACACTGTTTATTACCACGTACTACAATACACGCGAACAATTATCTACTTAGGAATATCGCTGTGATTACGACTCGCTTTTAATCTGCTCGCTACCACACCGCATTCCAATTCATAACTGTCCGTGAGCTGACGGTTGATGCCTTGTATGGGCCTCCGAATAGTATTCCCGAACTTTCCATCATCTTCCAGCAAACTCGACAGTGACCGGCATACGATTCTTCAGGCGACTCCCGAATAATCTCACACATTTCGCGTATAATTCTGCCATGCTCTAGAGCCGGCGCCGCCGCCAAATGGACAGATGTGTCTTGATCAGGCGTTTGAGTCTCCATGTATTCCAATGCCATATTCATTGTACGTGACAGAACCGTCAAATGGAAGGTCAATGAACTGCACGCAGTCTTCCTTCAAAATATTATTCATTTCTTTCTGACCGGTTTCGAAGGTCTTTCGCCCTTCTTCGTCAGAGTGTAAAGCTCTAAAATAAAATACATAAAGCAAGTACATAAAAGGAAAACGATAACATACCAATAATGTATAAAAGGATGGTATACATCAAGTTTGTGTAAATTGTTTTCAAATTCTTCAGATGTCAATAAAACAGTTATGATGTTGTCATGGAAGAAAAAACAAAAGAACTTGATGGAAATGTATGAAATAATAGAGCTAATAATAATGGTACAAGGTGGGTGATAAATGAATGAAAGGAGGATTGATTAGAGAGAAAAAAGGTTGATCAAATCGAAGGCGTTGTAAAAATGTTTAAAAGGGAAATCTATACAATCATTTAGACAATTTTGAAAAAAATTACTAGCTGCTTTACAAATTTCAAGAATCTCTAAACTATCTAAAAGTCGTCCCTCCCTTCTTACAAACATGTAAAATTCCAAAATTAGTTTCAAGAATGAAGTCATGATTTTCTGAAATGATATGGTTGGCGAAAGATGGAGGTGTGTTGATTGAAAGGGTAATTCGACCTTGCCTGATATATCTCATGTTTTCTTTGAGACGCTCAATAAATTTTCTACCCGATTGTCCGATAAAGAAAGAGTTACAATTGTTACAGTTGAGTTTGTGAACACCGGATTTGTCGTGAGGAGAAAGAATCTCTTTTGTATTGACTAGATGGGAATTTGAATTGGAATTTGTTCTGGAAGAAATATTGATTCCAAAAGTTTCAAAAATGTTTCCAACGATTTTAGAAGGGATGCCAAAATAAGATAGGCTATGGTAACTTTTTCTGAAAATATCAATATTTGTAACATAAAAGGATAGCGCTTTTGAACGAAATCTGTTAAAAATACCAAAAATTGCTTTGTATTTATATCCGTTAACTTTACCCAAATATTTGATGTCAAATTCTTTTTTGAAATGATCGTTTGACAATGGTATTTTGAAGAGTCTATGGAAGAGTGAATTGAACGTTGAGTGTTAATGGCTTATTGGATGACATGAATGAATAGAGATGATGGTGTCAGTATGGGTAGGTTTACGATAGATGGCAAATCCAAAAAGACTTTCTTTTCTGGTAATCAAAAGATCAAGAAAAGGTATGGAAGAATTATTGTCAGATTCAATTTCAAAAGTGAACTTCATATTATCATGCAATGAGTTGAGATATTGTAAAAATGCGTGTGAAATGCTATCATCTCCATTGAACAATACCAGGCAATCATCAACGTTAGTGTTGCCGTCTAGAGTACACTGAGAGAAAAGTTTCATTCATAGGTAATAAATATTTGTTTCGTACCAATTTAATAACAAAGACTATAACAAAGTATATGTCACCGTATGTCGTTTACATCAAATAATTATTTTAAAATCACTTATTCATTATAACCAAGGGGCTTATTATGCCAGTTGTTCATAAGAGTTCATAAGATTCAATAAATATATTATTCCGTATCAAATATTAGTCAAACTTTCCCACAAAATGATTTCTTACATCCAAATTGCACATTTTGTTTGTGATTGAGCCGGTTTGATCACTATAATCAAATACATATTGGCGGACAATCACCTGTTCTTAACCAACAATATACCTGTGTTCACTTCACTCTGGCACAATTTATTCCCCAATAATAACTGTGCATTATTCATAAACAATCGCTAAGTCACCCTCAATGAATTTAATCACTAGAGTATCTTCAGATATTATTATTTATTATTGCCAATGTAATGCGTTGGTGGGGTGAGAGATTTCCACCCGGCGCCATTATTCGTTCATGGTGTCATTTGTATCGTATCATCCCATGTCATTCATTGTCCAGTATCTCGTTGAAGAAAAGCAAATTAATTTATACAGGTGACTCAAAAATGTCGGACCATCTTGAAAGTGCGTAATGTAGAGGTGTAGTAGAGTGCTGAAAAGTTGTTGAAAAGATTCTAATGTCTTCCAGTTTTAAAGTTGTGGAGGAACAAAAGTTGGTTCTTCTATCGCTTCTATTTTCGTTGTTTCAAAAGACTTTGGTGAACTGTTTATGGAAAAACAATGAGCGCCAGAAATCAACCTCTAAATCTGTGATGAATATCTCTTTTGTATAACTCTTTGAGGTACACCGGGACAAAATTTGAACCAGCAATACTTTGCATCTATTGGTACATTGGGACAAGAAATGTACCACTTTGAAATGATTTTTTGCTTTCGTGCGCATCGGTTTAAATTGTGTCCCGCTACTCTGAGCACATACATTGGGACCAATTATACACGAATTCGCGGTTTTCCAATTTCTCGGAAGTTGCTGACAAGTTTTTGCATGGTCTTGAAAACGGCTGCAAGAGCTAGTGCTTTCAAGGTAAGTTTTTCTTTGATAAATCTCGATAAAATAGCGTTCAATGCCAAAAATTGATACGTTAGAATTTGGTGAATAGCGTAATGTACATATTACGTGTTTTTGACTCGATGGACTATCGAAAAATGACGCAAAGCTCGCGGGTCATCAATTGTCCCACCATACATTTAGGCGTTTTTACTTGTTTCTTAGATATTATGGCAAGCAGACGATCCAGAGTTGAGCGGGATGCTCTACCGTTCAACTTGGTTGGCATGACGGTTGACGACCTTTATGACGAAATAGATGCCATAGACAACACCCATTGTGCCGAAATTCCATCAGGAAGCGAATCTGACAACGATAGCGAAGACGAAAGTGACAATGAAGCTATCGCCAGCGACGTTGACTCTGCAGAACATGTATTATTAGTCTCCGTTGCAGCAGACATTATTTTGTCGGAATCGTCTGAGTCCGATGAATCTTCGGATTGGGATACAGAAGACGATATTCATGTTTCTAAATTTACCATCAAAAATGAGTTGTAGAAAAAGCAAGTGCCTACTTTTGTTTTCATATTTTCGAAATAAAATCTAATTTTTTTGCTGATTTGACACCTATATGCTTTTCTAAAATTAATAAACGTTCGATAATTTATACTTCTTTTAGTTTTCCTTCTGGTATGGTGGGCTGAAATATGACCCACACAGTTTTTTCAAAAAATGAATGAAATAAAAAATAAATAAATAAATTTCCATCTCAACCCAAAGATTTCCTAAGCAGTACCCAAATATTCCAATGAAAACTGAGTTTTTATTTTTACTGTACCACTAGGGTTATTTTTCGAGGTAGTTTTCTGTACCGCAAAGAGATAAAGGGTGAGTCATGAATCTTGGAAATTATTTTTTTCCAAAAGTGCCTGCAAACAGTCCCATATCCTATGTAGAGCACAATAAAACACAACTCAATTTTATAAAATTCTTTGCTTCTGGTTTCTTAGGAAAACTGAATTTTTGTAGTTTATGACTCAACCTGTATAGAAAACAGAATAGTTTATGACTCAACCTGTATAGAAAACAAAAATTCAATACAGATTCAGAGGTTGATTTTTCGAATCCATTATTTCACTGTATGTAATGGAGTCTTTGCTAAAATCTTTTGAAACAATGAAAATAGAAGAAATCAAAAAATCAAATTTTGTACCTCCATAACTTCAAAATTAAAAAGCCTAGAATCTTCAAAACAACTTCCCAGTACTGTACTATACCTGCATATCATGCACCTTCAAGGTGGTCCGACACTTTGAATCACCCTGTACTTATTAAACGAATTATTAACTATTGATAATGGATTTAATCTGTTTTATGATGATTTGGCAGAATCATCTATAGCCAGCAATAATGCATAAAATTACCTATAGAAACTAATTCAGATCATATTATTCATAGCTAATATTCTATCGTTACCACTCAATAATCGAATTGCTTATTATTATTCACGTTTCTTACTGATAAAACATCATCAAACTGATGTTTTGTAATTACAACCAAATATTAAATAACAGGAAACAAAGTATTTCAACGCTATCAAAACAATCCGCTTGGTAGATGCAAATAAATATTTATTAAGCCGTATTTAAATAAGGCATTTGTTAACAATAAACGAGTCTGTGTTTTCCATAATAAATATTCGAAATCTTTTCTCTCAGTGTAGTTAGACTTTCTAGACTCTTGTCTTGAAAAGGCGTCAAGACTTAGACAAGACTTCTAGATACTCTTGTCTTGAAATTTCTAGACAAGACAAGAGTAAGGCTGTCAAGATCAAGAGTCTTGATCAGACTCTTGAAAAGAAAAATGAAAGAAGACTCAGATATATTCCTCTCTGTTGGCGGTTTTTATTGTCTACTGAATGTCTGATTTGCTTGGAGGTTTCTTGCAGAGTTTATTGACAACCTCAAATAACATAATCAAGGGTGAAAGGTTTGACAAAATACTTCTCAAAACTATATTCACTTGAAATGGAAATGATTGCAATGGTTCCTTATACCGTGTGATCCAAACCATCATTCCGAATTGAGGTAGGCTGTGCCCTGGCGAAAAGCAGCTTTACATCCCGGAATTGGATCGTGTCACAGCCTACCCTAATTCGGAATGGTTTGGATCACACGGTAGTATTTTCCTTTCATTTGTTGAAACCAAAGAACCGAGATCAATATAGGTAGACGTTGTAAAATATCTCGTCTCAAAAGCCCCTCCTTCTTTCAGAAAAAAATCCGGGGATTTGGGAGTTTGGACTGGAGGAATAACGAAGTGATAAATCTGTCCTGCGCTTGCGCAGTAGGCAGGCCACCATGTCATCATGCATCGACCGTTGTTGTCAGGCTGTGTCTGAAAGGCAGCCTACAGTCCATGAATATCTACTAGTAACGATTAAAAATCAAGAAAAACAAAACAACAAAATGCAGCATCTTTCCTGTTAGTTTGTGGTGGCAGTTCACTATAAATCAATCAATTTTGCATCAGAGAATAGGAAAGCGTTGTCAGAGAGATGGCATGTCGAATTCTGTTCATGTCTTGTGATTATATATTCACATGCTATCTTCTTCAGACTCTGTATGTCTCTACTGTTTTTTTCCGGTTGTCATACAGAAGTTTTATCCAAGTGATTTTTTTTCAAGGCCTGCTCCAACATCTTCATTTCTACTTTAAAAAAAATAGCGGCGCCTTCTCAGGTCGCAACTTCTAAAAAATTAGATTGCTCGATAAGGCTTTTGGCCAATAGCTGCGGAACAAAATATTTTTTGCCAATAATAGAAAAATGAGTAAGACAACATGCAGCTGCAGCTAGATATCATTTCAATGTACCAATGCATGATACCGATTGAGCTGATGCTCTTTCTACAACTTCAGCAGAGCAAGTCTTCTTGCCCGCGTCAGGTTGACACAAGCGGGAACTTGACAAAGGTCTGCAAACAATCGGTGAATTTTTTTCAACAAAAATATCGGACCACGTCCGTTTGACATCCGGGGTGTCTGATTCCCACTCAAACCCGATTATTTACATTTACCGTGCAGCAACAATGTTTCGAACACCAAATAGCAAATATTGAAGTTGATTGATTGACTTTATTTTTGACCGTGACTCTTTCTCGTTGACTGTGTCTCGACGTTCATGTGGCAGCCTGGTACTGCTCTTGACTTGCTTATTCAGTCGATTTGAGCCGATGGACTGCGGTAAGCCAAGTTTCTATTTCCTTCCACTGTGCTAGATTTTTTGAAAACTTTTTCAACCGAACAGTAGTTGACTATATTTACTCAGACATCAACCTACGGCAATGAAATCGTATCTTGTCATTTTATATAAGACCCCTTTTGCAGAAAAACGTCCACAAACAGGTAAGGGGTGGCGGTGGCAACTTTACCAGTCGAAGGATGGAAATTATAATCAATTACAATAATTGATAATCGATTTACTAATCGAAGGAAATCAATCAACTACTCATTAGGTGGAACAATGTAAACTGCAAGTTTTTCAGTTAAATCAGAAGTGTTCCTGAAGAGCAAGGGTTATTCAAGTGACAATTACCTCTTAAGATGAAATTCAACCAAGAAGATGATTTGTATGTTGAAGAGTTTGTGAAAGAAACTACAGGTCTGATGGGGAAATCAGGTTTAATTTCAATTTAACTGAAAAACTTGCAGATTACATTGTTCTACAAAATGGTACATAATTTCCTTCGATGTTGTTGATCTATTTCCTAGTGTTCCTACTAACGAATGCATTTCCCTGGTCAGAAATACTCTCTTCGAATCTGACTTGTTGACACATGATATTCTTGATATCTGCTTACTCCTTGGACTTGCCTTAGAACAAAATTTCTTCAAATTTAACAATCATTTTTACAAATGAAAGACTGGTTTAGCGATGGGTTCAAATTTGTCTCCTTTTCTAGCGGAAATTTTCATGTCAAATTTAGAGAACCAACACAGTCATAACCAACAACAATCCTTTCAAAGATAATGTTTTTTTTTGGTTCAGATACGTTGATGATTGCCTGGTATTGTTCAATGGAGATGATAGCATTTCACACACATTTTTACAATATCTCAACTCACAGCATGATAATATCAAGTTCACTTTGGAAATTGAATCTGACAACTCTTCTTTACCTTTCCTTAATCTTTTGATTTCCAGAAAAGAAAGTCTTTTTGAATATGCCATATATCGTAAACCTACCCATACACCATCATCCCTATTCATTCATGTCATCCAATAAGCCATAAACACTCAACGTTTGACTCACTCCTCCATAGACTTTTCAAAATACGATAATTTCAAAAAAAAATCGACATTATCGAATATTTGGGTGAAGTTAACGGATATAAATATGAAACAATTTTTGGTATTCTCAACAAATTTTGTTCAAAAGCGCTATCCTTCAATGTTACAAATATCGATGTTCTCAGAAAAAGTTACCATAGCCTGTCTTATTTTGGCATCCCTTTGTAAATCGTTGGAAACATTTTTGAAACTTTTGGAATCAATATTTCTTTTAGAACAATTTCAAATTTGAATTCCTATCTAGTCAATACAAAAGACATTCTTTCTCCTCACGACAAATCCGGTGTTTACAAACTTAACTGTAACAATTGTGACTCGTTCTATATCGGACAATCAGGTAGAAAGTCTATTGAGCGTCTTAAGGAACACATGAGATATATCAGGCAAGGTCGAATTACCCTTTCAATTGACACACCTTCATCTTTCGCCAACCACATCAGAAAGGACGGCTTTTGGATAGTTTAGAGGTTTTTGAAATTTGTAAAGCAACTAGTAATTCTACTCAAAATGATTGTATGGATTTCCTTTTCAAATATTTCTACAACGCCTTTGATTTGAATAACCTTTTTTCTCTCTAATCATCCATTCTTTCATTTTTCATTCATTTATCGTCCACCTTGTACTATTATTATAAGCTACATTATTTCATACAGTTTTATCAAGTTCTTTTGTCCTTTCTTCCATGACAACATCATAGCTAGCTGCTTTACTGACACATGAAGAATTTGAAAACAATTTACACAAACTATATCTATACCATCTTCCTATACATCACTGGTATATTATTGTTCTCCTTTTATGTATTTGCTTCATGTATTTTATTTTAGAGCTTTACACTCTGACGAAGAAGGGCCAGAGACCTCCGAAACCGGTCAGAAAGGAATAAATAATATTTTGAAAAAAGACTGTGTTTGAGCACGCCCCGTATACGCGCTAGTTCGTTGTTGTTCAGCAGTTTGTGGAGGAAGACCGCAGTGAGAAGAAACAAAACGCAGAGAATTGACTATACAGGGTGTTCGCCAAACAGCCGATGCGGAGAGGCGTCGAAATAATCTTTGCCCTAACACAAAATAATCGCCGTCTTGAAATCTTAGACCAAGAGCTGGATGGGCTTCTGTTTCATTCCATTTTGCCCTAGATCCATCACACTGTGCCCCGAGTCTGCTTCGGAATTCTGCCCAGCCAAAAATCCCACGCCGATTTTGTCCTTATAGCACAGATGACGACAGGCCGCCTCATAGGTTATGCGTGGGCTTTCAATAAACATTAATGCGTGCCTGAATGGGCGCTTGTCCTCCTGGGACCTGCTCCACTCCACCTGGATATATCGGACGCGATTATTAAGAGGATTATGTGTGCCCGGAAATCCCGAATCGATTCCCATCAGGCAGCCCAATTCCGTTTTCACAGGGCCGTATTCCATATTATTCGCTAACATTCCCCAGTCCGAGACTCCGAGCCCCCTTTTCCTTTAAATTAAGACGGCCGCGGGCTGAGTTGCAAAAAACTACTGCAGATTAAGGGCGAACACGGCCCTGGCGTCGGTCGCCGGAAGGCGGTGCACGTTTCGGTTTAATTGTATCACGCACAGCTAGAGGGCGGGATTGTCTTGAATATTAATTACGCGATTGTCTAAGAGATGCTTGTTATGACGCGTGTCTCGGAGCGTGCAGGGCCGGATTTGCTGGAATTTTTCGATTGGCGAAGTGGCCCAGTTCTGGGTGTCTGCCTCTGCACGATTCATTGGGATAATAATAAATTTCGAATGCCTTGCTCGTCGTCTTTGCCTTCCTCCCCTTGGCCTCGTATACGTATAGTTGCGATTACAGCAATAAATATGAAATGTCAGCTGGTTTTGCTGCTCTCTGCTGGCGTGCCGCCGGCCGACGGCGTGCTGGGGTCGTAAGAAATGGTTCGCCTGCGCTTGCCTTTCGCTAAGATTGAATGTTTTTTGTGGCTATGTATGCGTTGCTTAGAGCTTGGGGAGCTGAAACAATCTTCAGATGATATTCAGTATAGTACGTTCACCTTGAGTGTGATTTTAGTTATGCTACACTTTTTTTTCAATTTTCAAATGTGACATATTTATAGAAAGTTTTCAGAAAGAACTTTTTTGTACCTGCTTTGCTGCTATTATGGGGAGTTCAGAAATAAATGACAGAACCTTGTTGGATTTTGTTGAGTACCCCGTAACATTTTCACACGTTCCCGAAAAAAGTCGTATAACCTTGAACACCAGCCTATCTCTCCCGTCCAACGTAATAGCCCAGGCGCCAGGGAAAACAATAAGGAAATAATTGTTTCCTGACTGGAAACTAGCTGAAAACGATCTGTGTAGCTTAGGATTTGACATACTAACTTCCTCCCTTTCGGGAATGTCGGCGTCATGTCGCCATCATCACCCTAAACTAACCCGTGTGAGAACTTAACGACGCCTGACAGGAATTTGTGAAAACCAGACGTCTGATTTTGACGGGGTATTTTTAAAAAAAATTTCGCAAACGAACCGCAATACAAGTTGACGATGGGAAATTTCCAAAATTTCTGCCAAATTTGAGGGGATTTTTCGAAAATTCATAATTCATTCCATTTTTTTCCAGGGAATCGCCATTTCAAATAATTCGTCCGAGATTTCTTGACACATTTTGGCGGCGAAAACTCGGATTTTCGGGCAGAATTTCGAGAAATTTGGTGTGAATTGCCGTTCGGGGGGGTTTCGAGGACTCACTATCATCTGGTGGGGGCCATTCGGCGTGGCTTTTCTTGAAATTTTGTCGAAAAATGTTGAGAACGGTACACGGCCCGGCCAAAACTGACAGAAACGTCATTATTGACGCTGTCGGTTTTGGGAAAAACTCGACAACACCTCGGGGCATTTGAACAGTGTTTTTGGAAAAAACGTACCGTGCAGCGTGCGACATTGAACCGTGGTTAGGTCTAGAAGGGGCTTTTCAGCGTCTATCGGACACCAAAAACCAAAGAATTCTCCAAATTCGACGGCACTTTGATAAAATTTCCCAGACCGGGACAGACGTTGACGGCGTAATATTTCACAAAAACAGGCGATTGATGGGGCAAAACACGTCTGGTACGTACTCACAGTATATTTGCACTAGAGCCCGATTTTTGCCGGCTTCACATTTCGAGAAAAGACCAGACACATCTCGTGGCGGCGTCAATGTCTTGTTGTCACGTCTTGTTCTCTACGAAATCTCAGATAATTCCATCGGACCTTCTAGTCAGATCTTTAGAAAGGGTCCATGCTTCGATCCATATGCGTTCTATTACGTCATTGTAGTCCATTTTATCGAAATATGTGTGCAACTTTTCGGATCGATACGGTCGACCTAGCGTCGGACTGCCACTGTCACTTTTGCCAACAGCACCGCGCGCCTCCGTTCACTGGATGTTAACGCGAATCTGTCAAACTCGCGCCACCATTCGCCGAATTCTCAAGTCACATTCATCGTCATGTTTGCGGTGGTTTTTTTGCGTGATCTGAACCAAAAACATAGATGACCGTCAACCAGATCCAATTTGTTCTTTTTTATTCGAAATTTCATGGTATTTCCCCTTTTGTGAGCGTTCGCTATTTAATTGTTTCAATAGGTTTGTTCCATCAGCAGTCCCTGACTGTCCGTGGACGTCAGCAGCCTGCGCATTACGATTTATGAAGTAACAGGCTGCTGACGTCCACGAACAGTCAGGGACTGCTGATGAAACAAACCTAATTTCAAACACAACGAATCTGCCTTTGTCAGATTTCGATTTTTGACGTCTCCAGAGGCCGCCATATTGAACTTTTCCATTTCTCAACCGATCGGATTGGATTTTTCAACCTGTACTTGCATTGGGTGGGCATTCGAGATGCCTCTGTCACATTATGATTTTTGACATTTCAAGAGGCCGCCATATTGAACTTTTGCATTTTCCAACCTATCCGATTGAGATTTTGAATCTATGACAACTTGAAATGGGCAATCTGGATACATTCGTCAAATTTGTCATTTTGACAGTTCTAATTCCGCCGCCATATTGGACTCTCGCATTTTTCAACCTATCCGATTGGGATTTGAAACCTCTACTTGCTTTGGTTAGGCAGTCCGGCGGTGGAGATGCATCTGTCAAATTCCGATTTTTTGACTTTTCTAGAGGTCGCCATATTGAACTTTAGCATTTTTCAACCGATCTGATTGGAATTTTGTACCTATACCTACTTGAGATTGGCGATCAAAATGCATCTGTGAATATTTGATTTTTAACGTTTTAAGAGGCCACCATCTTGAACTTTTGCATTTTTCAAGCAATCGGATTGAGATTTTAAACCTATACCCACTTGAGGATGACAATCGAAATGCATTTGTCAAATTCGCCATTTTGACATTTCCAAGGCTGCCATTTTGACATTTCCAAGGCTGCCATTTTGACATTTCCAAGGCTGCCATTTTGAACTTTTGTTCATTTTAACAGATTAGATTGAGATTTTGAACATATACTTAGTCAAGATGGACAATTAATTGAATTCCATTCTCGAACTCGACATTTTGGCAGTTCAAAGCGCCTTATTGAATACTTGCTTTTTTCAACCGATTACATCGGGTTCTCCAACCTATACTTGGTTCAGATGATTAACTGGAATGTAACTGTCAAATTTTGAATTTTGCACATTTTTGACTTTCATTTTATTTCAATTCCTTCTATACGTACATATTTAAAAAGACTCCTAAATAATACAAATACACGGTTCTTTTTTGCTTTCCACTACACAGAGTCCTCCACGGCATAACCTTTTTTACGGTTCAGGCTTCTATAACACACATCGTCGCGTCGCTTTCATTCTCAAAATTGTGTACTCCATCATATGTTTCCAGTATTTTTGGTAGAAAAGGTACCTTTTACAAAAGTAGAAATACATATTGATTAACATGATAATGGTGATCGATTTTCCCCGACAACTCTTCACTGACCAGACACTACCCACTGACATTCGTTCCGTTCACAATAAAACCCTACAAGTCGAGGCAGAAATTTCAAAGCACGCGAAAAACAAACATTTTTTTTTTATTTCATGTTACTAATACACAGTCAGTTGCTTACGCCTATTGGAAAACATCATCTGACCAAAATACTATCGACGGACATGCAAAAAAATACTAAACTCGTTAAGGGAACACCTGACATCTGCCCAAAGCAACCGAAAATCAACATCATGTATACAATCCCCTTTCCACTTGTCCGGTGTCAGTCGAATTAATTCCCTGGCTACTTTTCAACCATAGCTGTCACCCTAGGGGAAGGGGAAAGGGAGAGAGGAGAGGGGAGAGGGGAAATTGTCGAGATCGACAGCTGTCGAGTGCTCGTGGTTCCACCACTGGATAGCAAATATCATCACAGTTCACTGTTTTCCGAACCGGCAAGTAGTGACCATCACTGACTCAAGTAGGTAAAAAGTGTATAGACAGGTCAGCGACAAATGCAAACAATTTTTGGCTCCATTCAGTGCTGCACCAAAGCTGTAATTATTACATACCTCGAGGGGCAAACCGCTGGGGAAGTCTGGTGTACATGCCGGAGGAAGTACGGGGGAAGTCCGGGGGAAGTCCGGAGGAAGGCCGAGGGTAGTCCGGAGGAAATCCTTACGAGGGGGAAGTCAGGTGTACAGAATTTGTCCAGCGGTTTGCCCCTCGGTTGCCACTTATAACGTACGCCCAGAGACATTCGATCTGTAATATGCGCCGCCGACATGAAAAAATTGCTAAAAACCGCCCCCAATCACTTTAAAATGGAAAAAGTAAACCCGCGAAGACGTAGCGATCCAAGGGGCAAACCGCTGGTCAAATCCTGTACACCAGACTTCCCCCTCGTAAGGATTTCCCCCGGACCTCCTTCGGACTTCCTCGGACTTCCCCCGGATTTCCCCCGGACTTCCCCCGGACTTCCCCCGGACTTCCCTTGAACTTCCTCCGGCATGTACACAAGACTTCCTCAGCGGTTTGCCCCTCGGTGAAAAATCATGTAAAATCGGTAAAATATCATGTTATTTTAAGTCGATCGGGGACGGTTTTCTCTATGTTGGCGGCGCAATATAGACATTCAATATAGCCCAGCCCAGCTTTGGGAGTGGCAGCTATGTAACAGCGAAAAAATTTGAAAGCTAGGGCGTCGTTTAGTTTGCGAGGAGTTCGAGGAACGGACGAACGGACGGACGGACAAAGCGGTTTCAATAGCGATTTACATCAAAATGGGAAATGCGTTAAAAATCTTGACAAAATTGAGAACGACTAACCCGAGGGCTAACCTTTTAAAAGTTCTGCACCGTTTTATTTGGAACCCTGTAGGTAAAAACTCTCTCTGGCTTTTTCCATATCCCGTACAATATCAGGTAGCCCAGGCATTTTAGTCGAAACATCGTGGTAACCCGTAACAAATTCCCTCAAAGCTGAATTTTGGTATATATGTTCTATTGGACCTACGGAACAACATATCAAAATACTCGGACTTACGCCCTCGTGCATCCTTTGATTTCTATCCTCAAAGGTCAAGTTCTAAGAATCAGAGAGATACCTATCTCCAAGCTGTTCCTGCAAGTGAACGGAGTATCCAATCGATATAAGATATGTTTCAAATGAACGAAAGAGATTTGTTGTTAGTGCTTAAGTGTGTGAGGGAGCCTTTGTATTTCTTCCGATTGGTTAGTTCTGCGGGAAATGTGGTTGAGTGTTAATTTGTCGCCCGGATATTTCAGGAAAAACCATGTGAGAATTTAAAGCCTCAAGCAATGTCGCACAAAGTTGAATATTGATATATAACTGGTATGATCCCTGAGGAAGAACATATCAAAATATTTGGACTTACACCTCTGTGCCTCCTACGATTTTGGGCTTGGAATATCTAGTCAAAAAATTCACCCAGACACTTTTCTCTAAAACTGTTCCTGTGGACGAACAAATCATTTTAACAATATAAGGTGGGTCTCAAAGGAAACACGGTATATTGTTGCCCATGAAGTGGACTTCGGTAGCCATGGAACATTTCTGTTTGATAGTGGCGTGAATAGTACGCGCAAGGTGGAATTTCTCTCTTGGCTCTTTGAATGAGAAACATGTAAGAATATTATGTGATGACCAATAAAGCTGAGTATTGTTAATAGGTTCTTCTTCCCATCTTCGAAACAGACCCAAGTGATGAGACTGATGAGTGAATAGTTGATATTCACAGTGCTCATCCCGAAAATAATAAATTCTCTTCAAAAAAATTGTGGTTTCTTCATTTAGGAGCATCATTGTCTGAAGCTGTCAAAAATGAAAATTACCGACAAATCCTATATTAATGTTTATCTTGGACAAAAACAGCATCAATTGCTCACGCCTATTCATGTTACAAAGTCAGAGCATCAATTTTTTTATTAAACAAGTTTCACACCTACTTTTTTTTCTGAAAATGGAATAACGGCTACAGAAAAGATGATTTTATGTTTTTATTGCCCGATAGATACAATAGCTTTTGGGTATTTTCTGATAGAGAAAGAACTTCACTTAGTATTGCACACAAAAACAGTGGAACCGCTCCATCATTCAGCAGTAAGAAAAAAGAACTGCAAAAATTGTATGCATTTTCGTGAGAAAATTGGGCATATAATCACTTTCACAACAGATCAATTTTCTGAACTTGTAATGAATACAGGCACATTGTTTTTATCGTTTTCAGGTATAAAATGGTTAAGAACAATGAATTCTGTTGGAAATACTCAATTGAGATGATTTTAATCATACGGAAACCAAAATTAGAAAACAACAATTTCAGATGGCAAAAATCGTCGCTTTTTCAGTAGAACTTGTTTAATCGTGTCCCAATTCAATTTTAAACACCATATTTGATATCACAGGCTAAGATTTAGTTAGAAACGATACCACACTTGCCGATATCTATTCGAGGTTTTTGAGAGATAAACAAAATAAATTTTGCCGATCTTCTTTTTTTTCCAGGCAACCCAAACTACTTATCAACAATTCAAACGTCAAGCAGATATTGTGAAGCCTTGAGGCATCTAAATATAGTTTTGTTCATTTATATAAGCTACAGGGCGTCATTTACGCATTTAAAATGACAATATTTAGCCCCCTCCCCCACAATCTATGACGCACAAGGGTGTGCCACCGAGTATTTTGATATGTTATTCCTTAGGTCTTACAAGGCCCGTATACCAAGTTTCAGCTTTGTGGGAATTTGTTGCGGGTTAAAACCTAATATGCCTGGGCTAAGGGTCCGACAGCTACAGAACAAGACTATATCAACTAGTTCAGACAGATCCAAAACCGGCCAAGAGATCCGAAGCTGTCTGGTTTTGAAAACCGATGGAAATTTCGGCCATGTCGCTGTATTTTGTTGGCCACTTCATTGGTTGCACAGGTTGCAGTTTGTACTCGTAGCTCATGTTTTATTCAGGTACTTCAACAAGAACTTCCACGTCACTTTGACATAGATTTCCTCTTGTTAATTCCGACGTCCATTCACTTATTTTGTTGGAATAACCGACAAGTCTTCACAGGCTGCTCCCACCAGAAAAAAAGCATAAAACATAGCAGACTTCAAGGGCAGTAATACGCTCTCGGCTTTGGACCAACGAACAGGGGCCGGTTTATTCGCAGGACACGGGGTTGTTGTCTGGCCAAAAACGACCGTTTCGCTTAATTGGAACCGTTTAAATTCCCGATCGTAAAAATAACTGCGTGCACCATCGGGGCCGCCACCGGGTTATCCCCGCAGGCCCCGCCATCAAACAGAACTTTCGGCGGTCTGTTTTGCGGTTTCTGGTCCAGCGCGTCGTAAAATCCACTCTTCCCACCGGCACCTACCTACCCCCTTTTCTGTCCCTATTAGTTGTAGGTTGTAGTGCCCCATAAAAACGTCGGGGCTCATTCCCGCGCTTTTATAAAACCATCATCAATTATTCGGTTCTGCATCAAAGCTGACAGTCCTTCAATCGATCTGCAGATAGGTACCTATTTGTGTGGGCATAGGCGAAATCACACAAGTGAAACAACACGGAATCTCGTATCAAACTATCAAACATGATCGATTTGAATATCAAATTTTACGGTAACAACAACAACAACAACAACACTGATGTCCGGAAAGTGAATCAACATCAATCCCATTTCCTTCGACGTTCCGAAACTCGTGTTCCATGAATATTGAAGGATCGTGATGATGTTGTAATTTGTTAACAAACTACGTTAGTGGGTACACTCTACGCTCCGCACGCCAAACAACCTTATTTATAGTTCAAAACCTGCGACGGGCCTCTAATTTGAATTAAAATCTAACTCCGAACTCGTCGAGTGTTTACCCTAGATATTAGGACAAGCCAGGTTTGGAATATTGCTGCAAAACACCGGTGGAACAATCATTATACGGTTCTCAGACAGCTATATAGCCAGAGCTGGGCAAAATACTTCGAAAAGTTTGTTGGAATACAAAATGCTCGATCCAAAATAAGTAGTCGAAATACAAAATACAAACTACTTGTTAAAGTGTCTTTGGAACACCAAAATATGAGATACGTATTTTGCAAAACCAAGAAATTTCAAAATACAACTATTTATTCCAAAATGCAAAATACATAGGTAGGTACCTGATTATTTCAGCCATTCAATTGGAAAAACACGCAAAATGCAAAGGTTCCAATTGAAACAGTTTTTTGGATGAATCGCAATAAAAATGTCGTTAGAATCTCTAGAACTCCCTGAAAATCTTGCAGAGAAATATTTCAAAATCCCTAGAAATCCCATACAAAGTTTCAGAAATCCTGTAGAAATTTTTTGAACTCCCTTAAAGCTCTCAGAAATCCTTAGAAATCTTTTGAACTCTCGACTGATCTTGTGGGATCGTGAGAATCTTTGAGAATCCTGGAAATTCCCATGAAAACCTTCCTAGAAATCCCATACAAATCTTCAGAAATCCTTGGAAATTCCGTAGAAATCTTGAAGAGTTCCATAGAGATTTTCAGAAATCATTCCAATTCTCGTGAAAATCATTAGAGGTCTCAAGATATCTCTGCATTCGTTGGTATAGAGATTTTCAAAAATCTAATCTCGACGGCCCCGTGGCGCAGGCGGCTCTGTGACTGCCTGCGGTTCGGAAGTCCCGGGTTCGATTCCCGGTGAAAAGTCTGGGTGTTGTGCTGTCCAAAATCGCACTTTTCGATGTGAACAATTTTGGAATGAACCAACGGGCAAAGCTCCTATGGCAAAAAGCCGATAAGGAAGAAAACGCGTGAACGCCCAGAAACATTCGATCTTTAATATGCGCCGCCGACATGAAAAAATTGCTAAAAACCGCCCCCAAACACTTTAAAATGAAAAACATGAACCCGAAGACATAGCGATCCAATTCTTCTGGTATATGAATAGCTGACTAAAAATTGGGAAGGATGGGCTACTTTTGGTGAGACGCCGTTCCCAGATTTCGCCCTCAAACGACAAAAAATACAACTTTCACAATTGTTACTGGTTGAGATGTTTCCTCAAACATTTCGAAACTGTCAACTCAAACTGTACAACATTTGCTTAGTCGAACGCTGTCGCCCCCCCACGCCGCCCCCAAAGAGATAAATGAAAAACACAAATCCGGAGATATAGCGGTCTAAGTGTTTCGCTATATGGATAGCTGACTAAAAATGGGAAAAGATAAGCTTCTTTTGATGTGGCGCTGCCTCCAGCTTCCGCCCCCAAACAAAAAAATGCAACTTTCACAATTTTCACTCATTGTCATATTTCCTTAAACATTTACGTCCCAACTCAAACTGTGCAACAGTTACTTTGCCAACTGCTGCCGCCCCCACGCTGCACTCAAAATAAGAGATGAATGAAAAACATAAACCCGAAGACATAACGATCTGATTCTTTCGCTAAATGAATAGTCGACTAAAAATGAGTAAGAATAGGCTACTGTTAATTAGTCGCCGCCTCCAGCTTCCGCCCCCAAGCCGAAAATATTGATGATTGGAAGAATTTCCATTCAAATCTATTTCATGGGCAAGTACTACATTCTGATAACAGAATATCACAATGAGTTTCGATTAAAGAGAGTGGGCAACGAATGGTGTTTCTCCTTCAACCAAATTTCTTTACATTCACAATATGCCTCATCGAAAAAATGCGCTACTGAGACACACGCACGTGAAGGCATACTCACTTGTTATTTTTTTTTTTCGAATCACAGGTAGCATCTCAAGCTTTGTTCACACTTCAAAACCAACTACTCTGTGGTTGAACCCAATAAGTAGGTATACCTTGCTGTTCTCAGTAACATGCAGCAATTCCCCTCGAGTCCTCAAAATTTTCTTTTCATACTCAGTCGCCTTCGACAATTGCCTTTAAGACCTCAAAGTGCCTCTCTCCAGCTATTCTCATTTTGAATTTGAGACCTTAAAACTACCTCCTTGTACCAAGTTGCCTCATGCGACCACTTCTCAGTTCTCAAAACTGCCTCCCTGTACTCAGTCGCCCCTAACCTTAAACCTTTCAGAATTGTATTTCCCTGTACCTGCTTAGTCACCTTTGTGTTCTCACAACTGCCATCCTGTATCAAGTCGCCTTGGATGTTTGCCTGTGTCTCCAATCTGTCTTCTTGTGGGTGCCTAGTCATCTTCGGCCATGAGCTTTGGGTCAGGTCAAGTCAGGTCAGGTTGGGTCAGGTCGAATACCAGGTCCAACACCAGTTTGTCCAAGCTTCTTTTCTTGGTGTTCAGTCGCTTTCGTGAATTGCCTCTCAATCCTCAAAATCGTCTTTCTAACTTTTGTAGTCGGTCGCTTTACGTGATAGCCTTTTTCTCCTCAAAGCTCTTTTCCTGTAGGTACTTGGTCACCTTTGATGGTTACTTCAAAATGTTCCAAAATACCTTCTTTTCAGTCTTCAGTCGCCCTCGTCGATTGCCGTTGAGTCTTCAAAACTGCCTTCTTGTACACAGTGGCTTCCGGAGATTTCTTTGAAATCGTATTAACTGCCTGTCCTAGAGGCTCAAAGACTAGGAATACATGAGGACTGAGAGGCAATCTCAGGAAAACTTGAGCACAGAAAGGCAGTTTTGAGAACTCAAACGCAACTATCGGAGACGACTGAGTATTAGAAGGCAGTTTCGGGGGAAGTCGGACAACTCGTCGACACCCAACTCATCGACAGGATAACTTGCCGACAGGACAACTTATCGACAAGACAACTCTTCGACAGGACAACTCGCCGATAGGACAACTTGCCGACCAGCAAACTCACCGACAAGACGTCACCGACAGGACAACTCGACGACCAGAAAACTCACCGACGAAACAACTCTACGACTGTACAATTAATTAAAGGTGCTGGGACAATTCTTCTCGCAGACAATTCTTCACACCGGGGAGCCACATAGGGCTCTGAGAAGCCTAATCAGGCACAAAGGAGCTTTTCAAGATTCCAGAAACTTTGAGAAATTAGAAGGGGGTCACCTGGTCTGCAAACGATGATTGAAGACACAGGAAGGCTCAATAGGGCCCCAAAAGGTACTCAAAGATACAAGGGGGCTCAGTAGGGCTTGAAACGCTTCAATGTAGACACAAGAGAGAAGAGGCTCCTTGAAATCGAGCGAAGGCCTGGTGGGGTTCACTGGAGCTCCAGATGACACTTGGGGACACGAGGGAACCCCGTAAAACTTTGATCAACACATAAAGGCCAACAGGAGCTAACTAGAGCTTGGAAAACTAACAATTTGAAAAAAGAGGCTCAGCAGGGCTACAAATGAAACTGAAAGACACAGGGGGGGGGCCACATAGGGCTCTGAAAAAGCTGATAAGACACAATAGACCTTTCTAAGATTCTAGAAACATCGAGAAGTCAGAAGGGGGTAACCTGGTCTGCAAACGATAATTGTAGACACAAGGAGGCTCAATAGGGCTCCAAGCGATACACGGAGATACAAGGAAGCTCAGTGGGGTTTGTAACGCTTCAATGTAGACACAAGAGAAAAGAGGCCTCTAAAAATCGGACAAAAGCCTAGCGGGCCCACTGGGGCTCCAAATGACACTTAGGAACATAAGAAGGCCCCGTAGAGCTTTGACCACATAATGACTAACAGGAGCTAACTAGAGCTTGTAAAACTAACACATTGCAGAAAGGGGGTCAGCAGGGCTACAAATGCCACATGAAGGCACCGGGTGGCCACATAGAGCTCTTAGAAGCTTGAGGAGGTACAAAGGAGGTTGCTGAGTTCCCAGAAATATCACAAAATCAGGAGGGGGGTACTTGGCCCGAAAACGATAATTAAAGACAGAAGGGGCTCAATAATAGGGCTCGAAACGATACTTGGAGATGAAAGGAGGCTCAGCAGGGCTTGAAATGCGTTGATGTAGACACAAGTGAGGATAGGGCTCTGAAAATTGCAAGAAGACCTGACGGGGCTCACTAGGGCTCCAAATGATACTTGAAGACAAAAAGAGAGCCCTGTAGGACTTCTATTATTCTTCTCCCTCTAGGACTTCTTTTATTTTCCGACATGTTGGCGCCAAACTCTTTCCATATATCAAGAGCTTTATCTAAGTAGCAAATCTTGGAAATGTCACTTTTCAGGGGTAATATGGTTGTGACTGAATCCGCGACACTAAAAGATGATGATAAGAACGCTAGGAGGCCAACATCGGATAAATGCCGAATTCGAAGCCCACCAAAAGAAATGGGCAATGAAGCCTGTGACCATTGTACGTCATCAAATTTAATATTCAAAATAGATTCCAAAACATTTTTTATAGCATTGTCAATTTTTAGAATTTGATTTTGAAACATCCAAGTGGGAGTCGTTCTTGAAAGATCGGTCAATTTTGGCATACCAAAGCAAAATTTCAAAAGAACAAAAGATACGTGGGAAGTCAATTTTGGTCATAATCTGAACATCCTCTCCATATCTCGTAGCTTGTTTTCCAAAAATATCGGTGTCTCTTCTGAAGTGAGGGGTGCTCCAAGTAAAGACATGTCACACTTCTCAACTACTTTGATCCCTGGAAGAACGTCTTTGTTGAACGTCTTGAACTTTTTGTAAAATATCTTTGTTCGTTAGTTTCAAAAAATGGAGTTCACATTTTGAGGCGTTAAATTGTAGACCTATTAGACTCGGCTCTTGAATCAACATTTTTAAACCTTCTAATACTTTTTCCGAAAAATCACCCAAAGTGCCATCGTCAAGGTACCATTATCCTCACTGCACGGATAATAAAAAGTTCGAAGGAGAGATAGGCCTTGACATCCATATGTCTAGAATGCACCCAGATTGTCGCCCTACCATTACTTCCAATAATTTCAAAACAGACGTCACTTCGCTTCTAGACAAACTTTCGAACTGCAAATCTTCTATTAGAGTAGCGAGAAGAGTCTCAAACGGAGTCCGGATGATAGCAGCTGAAAAACTAGCGTCAACCATAGGAGACTGTATCTCAAAAAATGATTTCGATAGCTGGGAGAAGCTCTTTGTGTACGCATACGTTGCATTCAAAATTCCTTCTGTAACAGGCAATGCGAAACAAAATTCTACCCTCACTGAGCTGATAAAGTCGAATATTGAAAATTCCGATATTTCCTTATCCTCCTTTACATTCGATAATAAATGCTTGGACTTGCTGAAACGAGTGAAAGCAAAAGTTGCCGTTGGCGATCTTAGAGGAGCTGTTAGGCTACTATCATCTAATGATGATTTGGTTTGCCAGAATGTCGAAACTCTAGAAGAATCAAAACTGAAGCACCCAGCACCTTCGGGATTGTTGTGCGTTCCTCCGACTCCAGGACCATCTGTGGAGTACCTAACAGCGACAGAGAAAATGGTTTCAGAAGCTGTTTTAAGTTTTCCGAACGGTTCAGCATCTGGAGTTGATGGTTTGAGGCCCCAACATCTCAAGGACTTACTATCTCATCGAGCTGCAGATGCTGGTCATCGTCTTGTAATCTAACCTGAGTCTGTAATGCGTACAAATTTTCGCTAAGGCATTTTTCTCTGTGTTCACGTGCCTGGTTTTCATGTTCAAGTGATAAACTCCTACCCAGGGCCCTCATGTCACTACCATGACAATATACAGGGTGCGTCTGCGTGTCAAAACGCGCTCCTACGGAGCCCAGGGCTGTACGGGTACGTACTCACGGTTGCTTGCTTAATTGCTTCCGAAACAGCGTTTTGACTGCACGCCATTTGGCTCAATACCCTTCCAGTCCAACGGCAAACACCCTCACTCACTCCAAACAACTACTAATTTCCAAACAAAACCTTCACATTTATCGATTGAAAAACCTCTCCCCCCCCCGCTTTGTTGCTTGCTAATACTTCTTCTGGTACTTCTTCTTGCGGCATTCATACACAGACACAGCTCAAAGTACGAAACGGCCCCGCAATTACCCTCCACCGTCCACTGCCATTTGTTTTCCCTCGCGTAATTTAGGGGAGAGCGCGCTGCTTTGGCTGTTTAAAATTCACGCGGCGACGGCAGCGCCCCCGCCCCCGTCCCCGAACTAGACGAGGGACCGGAGGGCGGGCGGGCGACCGGCGGCACGCACTTTCAAACATCCAGAACATTTAAATGCAAAACCTGTTTGCAAAACGGCGTTTAGCTTCAACTTTCTTAATTCGCACAAAACGGGTGAAACATTACCGGGGCAAGAGAGCGAGCGCGCGTCACGGCTATGCGGGAGAGGGCCCCGGCGTCGTCATAATGTTTGGGAAAAAAACCGTTTAGGGGCCACTTATTCGGAGATAACCCTCCCAACGCGCGCGAGCAAGAGCAAGTTTAACCTTTGTCGCGGCCGAGAGTTCGGTCCGCAGATAAGCGCAGGCGGGAGAGGTTCTCGGCTTCGTGATTTGAATCCCGGAATGAAGGCGGCGATTCGGAAACGCCACCGGAGTGTGGTCTAATCCTTGACGCAATCCCAAGCGAATGTTTGGATAGTCGCAAGACCAATTGCCAATGTACTGAGTCGCCTCAAGCGATTACTCGAAGTCTTGATTTCGCGTTTTAAATCGCCTTCTTGCCGCCAACTCTCCAACTTTATCCACTGTGCTGAGTTGCCTTCTTGTTTCGAATCAGTCCGGGTCGCTATTCTTGAATCGTGTGAGAAAAGTCCCTGGGAGTTTTATGCAATCCGAGATACATCGCTGTAGCGAGAGTTGCCTGAAACCATGTGAGAATGGTTCTCACCTACCTCAGAGTAGACGAAAAAACTCACATAGGTTGCACCATTATACGGCGTAAACCCGTACGGAAAAATACTACTGAAAACTACAGAAAAAAACTACTTGGAAACTACTGAAATTGCCAGTAGTTTCCAAGTAGTATTTTGGACCTACTACTGCAGCAGTAGTAACCACTGCAGCCAGTAGTAACTACTCCCAGTAGTAACCACTCCCAGTAGTATTTTGGACCTACTACTGCAGTAGTACGACTACAGCCAGTAGTAACTACTCCCAGTAGTATTTTGGACCTACTACTGCAGTAGTACGACTACAGCCAGTAGTAACTACTCCCAGTAGTATTTTGGACCTACTACTGCAGTAGTACGACTACAGCCAGTAGTAACCACTGTAAGTAGTACGTACGACTAGTAGTACCTATAATAACTACTGTCAGTAGTCCTCTGTAGTAGCCCCCTGCCAGTGGTGCGTAGGTAGGTAGGTAGGTACCTGTAACAATAACCGTAAATGTAATGTAACAATAACCATGTGTTGAAACACAGATGCCATTGCATCTCAATCTACTTAGTCTAGGCAAAATAAATTTCTCTAAAGCCTGTTTTTCAGAATTTTAATAAACGGATACCTTTCAAAAATTGACTGTGTGGCATTATCCTTGAGCCTGACGAACTCCCATATTATAATACTTCAAGGTACCTACCTAGGTATTATCTACTCACCACTCACAACCAGCACATTTTCTCGTAGGCAAAAATCTTTCATTTTTCCCATTTTTAATTGGCCTAGTATTACATTTTCACTTTCTGGCAATTCTGTTATGATTTTTTGTCTCACTTCAGATCCTTTAAAGGGTGGATTTTTGATCCAAGACTGAAACCGAGCTTGAACGGGTTCCCCATCTTCATAAATAAGTTGTGCAATAAAACACTTCTCATGATCGATTTCTAATTACCGGGAGCACACACAACACACGTACGTAGGTATAAATAAAATGTAGAACATTGTACTTCATCAAATAATAACTCATTAGACCAGGAAACGGCTAACTTTGATTTCAAACGAGTTTGGCTTGAACTAACGCAGGAGCAGAAGGAAACAGTTGACAGTTGAAGTTTTCCTGTCAGTGCTGCCAACGTGGCAACTCATCCCCAGATTTGTGAATGAGACAATAATGAGATGAAACCATGGTGAAGAATCATGGCAAATATAATAAATTGCTAGAGAAGAGAGGTTCTAAACACCCAATAAAAATTTCGATTACATTTATTACACTAGAGGTCGTGAATGTTTTACTTTGAATGGTGACACTTTCAAATTCCGTGGTTGTTGTATTGGTGTTGGCGCTCTGTCTTCTGTCTGTCAAGTCAATGACAGCATCAAAAACTGTCAATTTGGGCCTCGGGGCCTCCTCGCACCTCAAACTCCTCAAAGTGCAACTGCAAATCGTCAAACAGATGATTAATCCATGAAAAACAAAACAAGAGGTTGAAATATAATGAATAAGCGAAGAGGGCCTTATAAGTATAAACGCGGTATAATTACACTGATAAATTGTAGGTATTTACCTACTTGTGAATTCTGTAAAAAATGGTAACCTACTTAATATTTGTTGGAAAATATCTGTGTTTTATTCACTAATATTGTATATACAATATGTACAATATACGTGTAGGTACCTATTCGCAAAAGTAATTTCCATCATCAGTAGTTAAATAATGAAACTACTCAGTAAAGAATAAGTAGTCCTCAGTAGTAAAAACACCAGTGATTTTAGTAGTTTTAGTAGTCACTCCGAGCTGACTACTGAACTCTACAAAATCTCTCAGTAGTTGACTACTGAAAACTACTCAACAGATATTGATCAAGTAGTAGTTTTAAGTAGTTACTACAGAAAACTACTAACGATAAAATGATGGAGTAGTAGTAACTACTGAAAACTACTGATCAATCAGTGTTCAAGTAGTCAACTACTACAGAAAACTATTAGCGATGTAGTAGTTTTGAGTAGTTCACTATTGTAAACTACTGGTCAACTACTGGTTTTTAGTAGTTTTTTTCCGTACGGGAAGTGCCATGGCGGGCGGCGGCTTCGGGTGAGGGTTCGGAACACGTTACGGGAAACGGACAGCTGCGAGAGAGACCGAATCGGCTATTCCTTCCACACTTCAAGAATACATGTTTCGAACTGGCATGTGATTTTGTCACACGAGTGGGTTGCATCTGGCCCGTGTGAGTTTCTCATGCGATTCAAAAATAGCAGCCCTGGTACAGTTCACACCCTAAGCAGTTGGCAAAAGAAGTGGCCTCTGGCATGAAAACGTTGAGGTTGGTGAGTTTTCTGTGAAATTCAAGTTGGACACAGGTGCTGGAATGAACATTGTACCGCATGGAATTTCAAATAAAATTGACATGAACGTCAAAATTGTGAAAACAGGGATGATTCTTGGAACGTTTGGAGGCACGGAACTCCAACCAGTTGGAACTGTCAAATTAAAATGTAAAAGAGCAGGTTCTGACTGATTTGTGAAATTGCTAAGGGAGATAGGACGCTGATGATGGGCCCAAATTCTTGAATTGAGCTAGGTTAAATCAGTCGAGTGAGTAGCGGAAATTGGAAAAATTTAAAACAAAAATGTAAAGAGAGACTCTTTTCCCAAGTAGTGATGTTTCACATCTTCATGTTTGTATTACTGATAGTTTAGTTCATAGCATTATCTTTTGTATTTTCATTTTGTGTAATTATTGAATTTCAAGGGAGAGATGTTGTGGATGTTATTATATGCAGCCAGTAATACACTTGCTAATGCTAGTGTATTAGATTGCTAATAATACACTACTGATGTATAGAGGACAACAAACAAGCAAATATTTGCACTTCATCACTTTCTCACTTCCTCCGGAGACGCCGTGCCAAAGCTGAGTGTTCACATAGCTCAAGTGTGTTCAGCGTGTTGCTGTCGACCTAACCTTCTTCGTCATTTTCGTAATCTGATTAAACTGCTTGACAATTGAACTGCAACACCTGAAAATTAGGTGCGTTTTCAAATTGAGATAGCTCGAAAAATATCTGACGGATTCCAGAAAGTCAGGCATGTTAGGGAAGATTATTTCTTTGACAATCGAGTGCTGGTATTGATGATGAGTTTGATCGCACAATTTGTCATAATACAGGGTGCTAATGGAGAGCGTGCAGATATGGGCAATATTTCACTTTGTACAACTTCCGAAAAAAAAGTCTGAGATTTTTTCCATCACCTGCTTTTGAAAGGTTGTATCATTATGCCGGAACAGTTTTGGAATTTTGACCTTAACTTTTTTTTCCCCAAAAATTGTGCTCATTCCCTGAATAATGCACTTTCTGATTAGGGAAAAAAAAGACACATTGTTTGTCTTCAAACGGCGTCCATATCGAATTTGCTCACGGAGATTTTCATTTGAGCCTCCACATCCCCTAGAAACTACCCCTTTTGGGACACCGTCTCACAACAAGATATGCAATGCTTCATTTGAAAGGCCTAAGGAAAGTACTCATCAATAATTGGATCAGAAGAAAGATACTACGTTGACCCCACACGTACAGCTCCCTAAAAACCACCCCTTGACTACAAGGGACAGGGGCAGGGTTGGTATGATAAGACATGCAATACATGAAAATTCCAAAAAACGTCTTTTTCAACTATTCCACTGAGAAAGTTATGCTACACGATGACTCTTTGCGCAGGTCATCTCAACAGCTACCCTCCCGAAAAATGAGCTACTCTTTAAAAAAACCATCACTTCCGAACACCTCATTTGTTGGGATTTTCCCAAAATCTGTCGCAATAGTTTGCCGCTACGATGATTCCATTCACATATCAACCCAAAACTACCCCTTTAACTACCCCTTCAATATCGCGTAGTCTTCACCTTGATGCGTTATTTACAAGTGGAGAGAACTTTTGCCTACTAACCGTTTTATTGAAATGATGGTGTTTTCTACAATGATAGTAGTCCAGGAATTATAGAAAAAATAGCGAACAAAAATGATAACTAGCCAAATTTTCGTATATAAGCTCAGTTAAGCATGTGGTTCAACATAGTAAAAGTCCTCAAGAATCCGGTGTGAGCTTCGGCCGTTGTGGCTTCGAGAAGAACTTGAGGATCAGTCTTTCGTGTTTATCTCGTGAACGATGGCACTTGGAGGAAAAACACTTGAAGCAAAATTGTTGGAAATGGTGTTGTCTACAAGAAAGGTCCTCACATATTCCATCATCAGTCCACTCCTTCTTCGTCAAAACACAAGAAAAGCTAAATAGTCCAGATGCTCGATGCCGAAGACTGTACGGACCTTGAGTTTTATGATGGCAAGATGCCACTTGGTAGAGGTGTTGTTCGATCCATTCTGTTATGATTGAAACTTATTGCCATCAATACCAACTATGCCGGCGGCATATACAGGGTGACATAAAAATAAGATGTTGAACAAATAATGTACCTCAAGAACCAAAATAAGTGAAGACATGTAATCGCCAAAAAAATTCCTAATTTCATGACTATGAAGTCGTCGTGAACTTGAATCAAATATGTTGAGCCGTTTCTGAAATATCTTCAGAAGACTGAAGTCGTAACGAAAAAAAAATAGTTTTCCGTATATCAGTAATTCTTCAGATCTTGAATCGAAACTTGGTGTTTTGAATCGAAACAATG
The DNA here is from genome assembly GCA_949128115.1 of Anaspis maculata. NCBI lineage: Eukaryota > Metazoa > Arthropoda > Insecta > Coleoptera > Scraptiidae > Anaspis > Anaspis maculata. The sequence goes on from OX421966.1 coordinate 73,543,751, forward strand.
GTAAATCACATTTAAAATGAGATTACAGTGAAAAGCCCTCTCCAGGCTAACTGATTTTAGAAAAAACACAGACAACTTTTTTTCTGATAAGTAGACGAAAATATATATTTTTTTGGTAACAACTTCAGTCTTTTGAAGATATTTCAAGAACGGCTCAAGATAGTCAATTCAAGCTCACGACGACTTCATGACCATGAAATCAGAATTAATTATGGCGATTTACATATCTTCACCTATTTTGGTTCTCGAGGTACAAATGCTCAACTTTTTATTTTTATTCCACCCTGTATATGCCGCCGGCATAGTTTGTCTTGATTGCTTCAAGTTTCAACCAAAAGAGAGTGATTCAGACAACACCTCTACAAAGTGGCACTCCGCCATCATAAAACTCAAGGTTCATACCAGTCCTTAGCATCGAGCATCTGGACTATTTTCATTTTCTTGTGTTTTGACGAAGAAGGAGATGACTGACAATGAAATGTTTGAGGACCTTTCTTGTAGACAATAGAATTTCCAACAATTTCTTCCTGAGAACTTTTTTTTCAAGTGCTATTGTTCATGAGATATACGCGAAAAACTGACCCTCAAGTTCTTCTCGAGGCCACAACGGCCGAAGCTCACACCGGATTCTTGAGGACTTTCACTTTGTTGAACTACATCCTGAACTGAGCTTATATAACAAAATCCGGCTAGTTATCATTTTTGTTCGCTATTTGCGATTCAAACAGCTAAAATTCCTGGACTATAGTACAAAACCTTTCCTGGAACTACCCCTAGTAATAACCCCTTCAGTGGAAGGTATGCAATACCTCATTTGAAAGCTCAGAGAAGGTGCGATTGAATGAGTTCCAAATGATTTCACGATGACCTTACACGTAGAACTCTTAAAAGAAGAAAGGAGTAGAAATCAGCCACAATCTCTTGTAAACATTTTCAGGTGGCTCTAGAAGGAACCGATTTTCAATAATTGCAGAAGCTCACACTTAGCCGTCGTCACGATGGCGATGCCAGTGGGCGTTATCTATAACGGGTTGGACTCCATCTTGCACGGAGAACAGCCAAACATCTTCTTCGCATGCTTTCAATTAAATCATTAATGAACTGTTGCGGTATTAATTGCCACTGTTCTTGGAGGACTTCTACCAAGTCGTCGATATTGTCAGGTGAATTTTCAAGTTATGAAAGCTGATTTTCCAACCTAGCCCACACGTGCTCGATTGGGTTCAGATCTGGAGAGCAAGCAGGCCAAGGTAGCCTTTGAATGTTGTGTTCTTCCAGAGTCTCTGTCACCAATCGAGCTCTATGTGGGCGGGCATTATCGTCTACGTAGATGAAGTCCTCTTCCAAGTTGTGAACAAATGGTACCACAACAGGCCGAACGCGGCCATCAGGCCTGAATAAGTTGAAGCGTGACTCGTCTGCGAACATGCAGTTCCTCCATTCGAGGTTCCATCTTGAATGTTTGTTACCCCATGCCCGTCTGGTTCTGCGGTGTTGGGGATTTAGCATGAGACAGCTTGCTCGACTTCTGAACCCCCTTGAGTATCTTCAAATTTTATGATTATTTTCCCTTATGCCTTGGACGGCTTCTCAGAGCCCTATTAGCCCCCTCTGTCTTCATGTTTCATTTGTAGCCCTGCTGAGCTTTATTTTCATTGTTTTAGTTTTCAAAGCTCTAGTGAGCTCCTGTGAGTCTTTATGTGTTGGCTGAAGTCCTACAGGGCCCCCTTTGTGACTCTTAGTATCATTTGGAGGCCTAGTGAGCTCCACCAGGCATTCTTCCGATTTTCAGAGCCCTATCCTCACTTGTGTTCTACATCAAAGCTATCAAGCCCTGCTGAGCCCCCTTGTGTCTTCAATACCGTTTGGAGCCGTATTGCGCCCCCTAGCGTCTTCAATTATAGTTTGCAGCCCAGGTGACCCTCTCCTGATTTTTCGAAGATTCTGGAACCTTAGAAAGCTCTCTTTCTCTTTCTTTTCAGGTTTCTCGGAGCCCTAGGTGGCCCCCTTGTGTTTTAATGTTCAATTTGTAGCCCTGCTGAGCACCTTTTTTATCGCTTTAGTCTTTAAAGCTCTAGTTAGCTCCTGTAAGTCTTAATGTGTTGGTTGAAGTCCTACAGGGCCCCCTTTGTGTCTCTGAGTGTCATTTGGAGCCTAGTGAGCCCCGCCAGGCCTTTTCGCGATTTTAGAAGCCCCATCCTCCCGTGTGTTCTACAAAAATGTAACTGAAGCCCTGCTGACTTGTATCTTTAAGTATCGTTTGGAGCTTTATTGAGCCCCCTTGTGTCTTCAACTATCGTATGCAGCTCAGGTGCCCACTTCTGATTTCTCGAAGATTCTGAAGTCTTGAAAGGCTTCTTTGTACCTTCTTAGGTTTCTCAAAGCCCTATGTTGCCTCCTCTTGGGCCTCCTGGTGTCTTCATGTTTCATTGATCGCCCTACTGAGCCCCTTTCTACAATTTGTTGGTTTCTCAAGCTCTAGTTAGTTCCTGTTAGTCTTTCAATCTTGGCCTGCATGGCCCCGTCGTGTCCACAAGTGTCATTTGGAACCCCAATGAGCCTCGCCAAGGCTTCGTCCAATTTTTAGAGGCCTTTTCTCTTGTGTCTACATTGAAGCATTTCAAGCCCTGTTAAGCCCTCTTGTATCTTCAAATATCGTATTGGAATCCTAATGAGCCCCCTTGTGCCGTCAATTATTGTTGGCATCCCTGGTGACCCAAAGACAAGAATAATTTCAACAAGGCCAAAAAACGCTGGTGAGATAGGAGCCGTCGCCTCCGAAAGGTAGACTTGGGCGGCGACTCTTGTCGCTCGTAGAGTGAGAGGCCGAATAGATAACAAAACCCATACTACAAAAACCACAGGGAGTAGGAAAGTAAACAGAATTTCAAAAAAAAACGATTTTATACATAAAATGGATGAAATTAAACTACTTGTGATTAGCGTAAGAGACGAAATTAGAGAAATAAAAAATGAAATCAAGGATTACAGGGATGGAATGAGAATTTTGATGGAAGAAAACAAAGAAATGAGAAAAGAAATCACGGAGCTGAAAGCAAGAATGGAAAAGTTTGAAAATATAGAAGAAAAAGCGGAGCAAATGGAAAGAGTGAGTAGGAAAAATAATATTCTGATAAGCGGATTAAAAATCGGAAGTGATAGAAATGAACAGAATTCCAAGAGAGAAGTGGAGACATTCATCAGGAAAAATTCACAAATTGATGCAAAAATTACGAAAGTAAGAAAAATCAATGAGAAAATGTGTATCACTGAAGTTGAAAATATCGAAAAGAAAATTGAAATAATGAGAAACAAACACAAATTGAGAAAAGTAAAAGGAAATGCGATCTATATTAACAATGATTTGACACAAAGTGAACGGACAATACAAAAAATTATCCAGGAAAGAGCGAACGAAGAAATGAAAATTAATAGAACCGTGAAAGTTGGCTACCAGAAAATTATAATAAATGGAAAGAAATACATCTGGAACAGTAAAAATAAGAACATCGAACTGTGCAAAGACAAAAACGAAAGCACCTCAAAAAACTGGGAAAGCCATGGGAGAAAGAAAAGACAATAGTGAGCGAAGATGGAGAAAATACGACAACAAGGCAAAGAAAAGGACCAAGAGACGGAAGGAGGATATGGAAATTGGGAACCTGGAACATCAGAAGTATTTATGGAAAAGAAGATGAACTTACTGAGGAGTTTGAAGAGTCAAACTTAGATATTTTGGGGATAACAGAGACAAAGAAGAAGGGAAAAGGAATTACGGAAGTGAAGAATGGACATGTAATAATTCATAGTGGAGTGGAAAATGACAAACGAGCGGCAGCAGGTGTAGGCTGCCTTATACATAGGAAGTTGGTTGACAAGATACATAGATGGGAAGCGTAGTCAGAAAGAATTCTATTGGTAGAAATGAAAGAGCCAGACAAAAGAGCATGGACAATAGTAGTTATATATGGGCCCAATGAAGATGAAAAAGTAGAGAAGAAAGAAAATTTTTGGGAAGAATTAACAAGAGCAATTGAAGAGAGCAAAGGAAAAATTTATATTGTAGGCGATTTCAATGGAAGAGTGGGAAGAAAAGATAACGCGTACAATACCATGATAGGCAAATACGGAGAAGACGTCAGAAATAACAATGGAAGACGAATGCTGGATTTTTGTCAAATGCACAATCTCATTGTAACAAATACATATTATGAACACAAAAATATTCACAGATATACTAGAGAGGCACCAAGTAGAGGAGAAAGGTCCATAATAGATTACATACTTGTGAAAAAAGAGCATAGACAAACCATTTGCGATGTAAGAGTAAGAAGAGGTCCAGAAATTAACAGCGATCACTATCTAGTTGTGGCAAGCATAAAACAGGAAGAAAAAACAAGGAATGAGAACAACGACTTGAAAATGGACAAGAAAATAGAGTTTGAAAGTATAAGATCCTACAAATTGACAGACAGCAGCGTGAAAGCGAAATACGAAGAAATGATAAACAAAGAAATAGAAGAACTAACAACCAGCGCAGAAAAACCAGATATAGAACAACTATGGAAAGTCTCCAAAGAGATAATCATCAAAGCGGCAAAGAAAGTATGTGGAGTATGCAGAACAACCAATCACAGGAAACAAACAGCATGGTGGAATGAGAAAATAAAGCAACAAGTAAAAACAAAGAAAAGGACGTGGAAAGCGTACTTAACAAACAAAACAACGGAAAATTATAAAAAGTATAAGGAACAAAGGATAATGGTGAAAAAGATGGTATTGACGGCAAAAGAAAACTCATGGAAAGACTCCGGAGAAAAATTAGAAATAGATAGCAAGGGTAACCAGAAACTGTTTTACAAAGTTATTAAAAATTTGAGAAGGGGTAGAAGAGAATATACGACAACAATTAAAAACGCAGAAGGAGACACACTGACAGACGAAGGGAACAGTCTTGACAGTCCAAGGGAAATACAAACAGAAAAGTACAACACCACTAACACTCACATGGGGGAGCCGGACGAATCAGAAGAGAACGGAACAATAACAATGGAAGAGCTACAGCAAGCATTGAGAAGGTTGAAGAATGGAAAATCACCAGGACATGACAGAATAACAACGGAAATGATCAAGAACATGGGAGAAAAAGCAACCGATGTACTATTGGGTATACTGAACAAAGTATGGAAAGACGAAACAATACTGAAAGATTGGAAGATAGGCATGATAGTGCCAATATACAAGAAAGGAGATAAGAAAGAGTGTAACAATTATAGAGGGATAATGTTACTTAGCGCCGCTATGAAACTGTACGAGCAGATATCAAACGAAAAACTGAGAAAGGAACTAGAACCAACGCTATCAGAATCTCAAAGTGGCTTTCGGAAAGAGAGAAGCGTACAAGACCATATATTTACTCTTAAAGAAATAATAGATAAAAGTCGTTTACAGAGAAAGAAAGCCTATTTCGCATTTATAGACTTAGAGAAAGCTTTTGATAGAGTACCTCGAGGGAAAATATGGAATATCTTACAAGAAAGGAAAATTAACAATATGCTAATCAGGACAATACAAAGTATGTACAAAAACACAATCAACTATGTCATCACACAGAACAGAAAGTCAGGAACGTTTGCAACAAAAGAAGGGCTAAGACAAGGCGGAGGAATGAGTCCATTATTATTTATAACATTCATGGATGACATAATCAAAACATGCAACCGACGAACAAAAAATTTACAAGTGGGACACAAAAATTTACAACAAGTCACAATATCGGACTGTGCATTCGCGGACGACGTGGTCATCATGGCTGGAAGTGAGAAGGACCTACAAACAAATTTGAACGTATGGAACGAAGTACTGCAGGAAAACGGGATGAGAATAAACAAGATCAAGACAAAGGTGATGATGGTTGCAGAAGAACAAAAAGAATTGAACATACAAATAGAAGATGAGAGGATAGAGCAAGTACAACAATTCGAATATCTTGGAGTAACAATTGAAGAGACAGGACGACAAGAAGTGGAAATGAACAAAATAATAGAAAAAGCAGTCAATGTATACTACGCAATGAACAAATGTTTAATAAACAAAAAAGAAATAACAAAAAAGACCAAAGTGAACGTATACAAAGCAATATACAGACCGATTCTAACATACGGATGTGAAACATGGAACTTGACACGACAACAGAAAAGTAAAATACAAGCCACCGAAATGAAATACCTTAGAAGAGTACGCGGAGTCACAAGAAGAGACAAGGTCAGAAATGAACAAGTACGAGGCGATCTAGAAGTGGAAAGTCTTTTGGAGTTCATAGAAAAGAGAAATCTGAGTTGGTGGGGACATCTGCTAAGAATGAGCGAAGAGAGACCGGTCAAGAAGATATGGGAGGCCAGGATAGTAACAAAAAGGAAAAGAGGAAGACCAAGACAGACATGGGAAGATACCGTGGAGAAGATTTTGGAAAGCAAAGGAAAGACGTGCAGCGAAGCAAAGACGATGGCAACGAACAAGAAGATGTGGTGCAAATTTGTACATGATTTGTAAATATTTATGTGTATCCCAACACCTTTTCGAGGGTAGAAGGGAAATTTGATTATATATTATATATATATATATATCTTTTATATTTTGAAACACACTAGACAATTTGGACGTTTGACGTCCTTTGTACGAAGTTTTGGACCCTAGGGCTGTTCGAGATCAGCCAATTTGAATATTGTGTGGTCACGGAGAGCAAGTGCCTACGTTTTCTTGAATTGATTTGTGTACTTTATATTTTTTCACTAGTTGATTCAGTTTGGGACTTGGGCCTTGGGCCTAACCCAGTCCCGGTTCCATTCAACTCCAACTTTCAACCTTTTGTGATTTTCTAGAACGTGTTGGTAGTTTCGTGTCATATTTCCCCAGTGTAACTTGACCAAACTTTCTTATAAATGACCACTGTATTTTGAAATCTTGGCAATTTTTTTTCTTCTGTGTCGTTGAAAGTTTAAAGTACAGCGTCGGCATTGGCGGTGATACAGCTCACGAAACCGTGGCGCCCGTTCACCATCCAATCGGACCCAGCCTTCTCCACTGGCAGCGGGCGGGTCGTGCTCTGAATAAATCGGACCGACACAGGTGAGACGCACGGAAAGGTACACGTAGCCTTTTTGTCTTGTAACAACCAGTTGAATTTCAGCACAAGTTGGGACTACAAACTAGAACTAAATACCAAATGGACTTAGCTGAAAACACAGCTACAGACAAGTACACATTTGTGCTACATTATGCAATAGTTCAAAGAATTGTCTTTGTTGAACAAGTTACAACGGAAAGCCTCGTTCACGCTCTGACACTTGACTTTAACTTAACACGGACAAGGACTATCAACTAGAGCTGGAACCAAGTCGACTGGATTGACTATTACATCACTTGTTAGAGGTATGTTTCTTTATCACTACAAGGTTATCACTTCCATCCATTGAAGGAGTCATTCTATGCTCAGCATGTCTTTGCGACGTTTATTTGACGCTCAAAAAATGTCCATTTGTCACGTCAGTTGAACTGATCAGATAATCACTTGATTTTTGACTAGTTCCTGTAAACGTTGATGTGACATAAAAGTGACGTAGAATTATTGATGCAAAAATGATATTCGATACCAATGAACGTCATTGTGATGTCAAAAGAACTGAGGTTACTTGATTCGGTACATCTTTGTTACGTCTTTATGACGTCTGAGATTATGACAGTTGAAATCGACCGGCTCCTCAGCCTATGGAGGATTTAATTTGAAAAACATCGTGAAATTTGGAAATAGACCTGAGAAGGGATAGGCGTCGTCAAGAAAAGTGGAGTAAAAAAAGTGTAGAAAATGACGGCAGATGTCCAAGAGAAGAACACAAGCAAAACTGGGTATTTCCTGCTACAGATCATAGAAAAGAGAAGATTCAAGTCTCTTCCGATGTTGGAGACTTCCCGAGTATAGCTGCCGTGCCTTCAGAACGCTCGAAGATAAGTTTATTTAGTGGCTTTCATTCCTGTCAGTTAGACATCAGTAATTATAACAATTAACGGGAGATTCATAAGGGGAACAAGGGAATACACGTTGATGTTATTTTGTTATCTGATGAAATAATATACGTCTTCAACTGTTAAGACCTGGTTTTTGATATTGTTGATTCACATCGTGCCGTGTTGTGGTATTTATTATGATAAATAATTGTTGATGATTTCATCGACCACGTTTATTGAGTTTATTCTTGATATTTTATTGTCATGTTTCATTATGGTACCATTAAAAGACATCCGCATATGCAACACTGTTCTCTTTTCTTCTTTCGGCAGCAGGGGCCTGTTCAAGAGAACCTGTGCTCAGCCAAACTCGTCTCTATTCCCTCCACAGATCCCTCGTCAATATAGGTCCCCGCAGAACTTACTTATAAACTTTTGTCTCCCTCTTCTTTCACTTCGCGCCAAGTGATGTACCGGCGATACTCACACTTTGGTTATGCCGTTCTGTCTCCGCTATACAGGTTCCTCAACAATCTAGGTTACTGGAACTGATATGATCTGTTCTAGCGAGAGCGATACTCTCTCTCGTCTTTCTCTTGTTCTCTCTGCATCAGTGGCTTACACATTGCATTTCAAATAGTGGGAGGGTGGGGTAATTGAATTCATATTGCATTGTTGAATCTGAGTCCGTATATTTGTGTTTGGAATAAAATTGTTCTTTGTTGATTTGAAGTCTCTGTGTTCCATTTCCAAGCCTTCACTTATTTGTACTACCTTGGGTAACTACAACACAACACAACAAGTCCTAACAAACACCACTAGACGAACACGACCACTGGCCAAACTAAGTCTTCAACTCAGAGGGGACTCTCATTCTCCCTTTGGGGAATATTTATTTCCATAAGAGGGATGGTTTGGAAGATAACACAGTGTCATCATGAATTCGATTGATTGATGAAATCATTCTATGCTCGGTATGTCTTCACAACGTTCATTATGACGTTTGAAATGATGTCTACTTGTCACGTCAGTTGAACTGATCATCAAATCATCCAATTTTCGACCAGTAATATTGATTATTATCAAAAATCATTGTGACGTCAAAACAACTGATAAGATCAACTGCTTCTTGGTACGTCTTTCTAACGTCTGTATAACGTCTGAGATTGAGATTATGACAATGTCATGATGACCTCGATCGATTGATGAAATCATTCTATGCTTCGCATGTTGTCATGGCATGGCGTGTCTTCGTGACGTTTATATGACGTTCGAAAACATGTCCACTTGTCACGTCAGTTGAACTGAAGAAGGAAGATTTCTATGCATTAATTTATGAGCCGCGCATGAGTAGCGAAATGAGATTTTTTGGGGTGTTAGACCCGGTCTTGGATGAGGATATCACTTTTGAAGAGTTGAGTAGAGTATTAAACCAGTGTAAATCCAATAAGGCACCAGGAATTGACGATATTTCATTCAAGTTTATCGTTGGGCTCCCTCAGAATTGGATTCTTTATTTGCGCTCCCTTTTCAACAAAATCATAGATAAGGAAATATACCCCGATGGATGGTCCGATATTGAACTTGTCATGCTCCATAAAAAGGAACCTACCGAGAATCCAGCTCACTATAAGAGGGATAGCGTTGAAGAAGGTCATAACAAAAACTTTCTTCTCGGTTCTACTGAACAGACTTCTGGTATGGGCTGAAACTCACAGTAAACTTCCAGAATGTCAGTGTGGATTTAGAAAGGGGAGGGGTTGTGCAGACAATGTTTTCACTCTTAGCTCAATAATACAAATACATCTGAGGCTTCCAAGGAGAAAGGTTCTTGCGACATTCATAGATTTCAAAAGAGCTTTTGACTCGGTGTCTCATGCGATTTTATGGCAGAAGTTATATACTATGGGGGTGAGTGCAAAGTGGGTGAGGCTTCTGGAAAAACACTATGATCGTGCTAACGTTCGGATCAGGGGTGCAGACGGCTACACTAGAAAGTTCGAGGTTAGCTCAGGGGTGCTTCAGGGAGACCCAGTCAGCCCTTTGCTGTTTTCATTGTTTATGGCAGACATTGAGGAATATTTTAGGCATCGTGGGGCGAAAGGGTTGGCTATTGATAGTAGAAACGATGTTTGTTTGCTCTTGTATGCGGACGACCTCGTCATTCTGGGTGATTCTCTGGTGGACGTGAACAGGAAATTTGCAATTTTAAATGATTATTGTAAAATGAACAAGCTGACTGTGAACTTGAATGAGTCAAAGATTGTGTGTTTTGTTCCGGATTTTAATTTTGTTTACGATGGTTCGAGGCTTGAGGTCGTCAAGAGGTACGTTTATTTGGGAGTGACGTTCACGTCCTCCGGGGTATACTTGGGGATGGCGAAGTCAACGGCTGATAGGGGGAAGATAGCTATTGCGTCGGTGCTTTCTATTCTGGCTCGTCCAAAGGTCACTAACTGGGACACCAGGCTTTAGTTATATAATGCCATGGTAGTGAGTGTGTTGTCATATTGTGCCTCAATTTGGTCCTTGAGATATGCTGGAATAATGGAAAGGGTACAGCTATTTTTTTTCAAAAAGCTTTCATGCCTCTCAAAGAATACTCCAGACTATATGGTCAGGTTGGAGGTAGGTGTTGTAAAACTGGCGTGGCACCAACTCAAGCTCACTCTTTCTTGGCTAAACACACTGATGCGTATGACGCCGGCAAGATATCCCAGACTATGTTTTGAGCGACTTTAACGTCTTGACATGATCCAACCCAATATAAGATACAATTGAGCAACACAGGTGAGACTTTTGGTAGAAGAGGGTGGTCAGGGAAACACTGTTCCGGAAGGATGTAGAAAGTGTGAGAAACTCCTCTTTCCAGGTACTATACCTACAAGTTTTTTGAGATATCCACGACTCCCAGCTTATATTTGGTGTTGGAAACACCAATCAATATGATAAAAGCTATTGCCCAGATTCGACTCTCAAACAAAAATACTTTGCGTCTCTATCATGGAGGGACCAGCTATGTCATAAACATGACTGATGTTTGTACTGTGTGTAACATGGGAATGCCTGAGACTCTACAACACATGTTTTTTGAATGCCCTTTATATTCTTCAATTAGATCAACCGGGTCATCTTTGATTCAAGACATGAATGATATTTTGCCATACTGGGCAGCAATGATTTGTGTAAAGTCAAAATTTTGGTCAAGCGTTTGTATGGTGTTTTGCGGTTGAGATCTTTTGTATTCAATGAATAATCATTTCTCTTTTCATTAGGTACGGTCTAGTTTGTTGTGAATATCTGTTGGGTAATGCTGTATTGCTGTCATATTATTTGATGTTAATCTGTTTTTGTATGATGATCGGATCAGAATGTGATTTACGTTAGTCTAGCAAATATTTTGTTTCGATATCTAATTTTGGGAATATGCACCAGTGTTATTCTATTTATTAATTTTTTTTTCTTCTTATGCCAAACTCTTGTAGTGGTTTTGTACAGAACCTACATACAATAAAGTTATGTTATGTTATGTTATGTTATGTTATGTTATGAACTTACGATGGCTGACTGTCGCAAGAAGACAAGTTGAATGTCTTATTTTTGGCAATAAAAAGCCTGAAGACTGGCTAGGGATCATTCCCAATTTCTGACATCACTGAATGCAGAAAAAAACAAGTTTCACTCCATTCCTCTGAAAATTCACTAATTTTTTGGAAAAATTGAATTCTCGGTTTTAATATCTGTTTTGGAGATATTTCAAGAACGCATCAAGATATTTCAAAATTGTTTGATGGAGCTTCATCACCATCAATGGCAGACTATATCGCTGTGCTAGAATGATAGTAAGATAACTTCAAATTTCTGATTTTCGGATTATTTCAAAATCTATAGCTCCAAGCTATTCTCTACCTGGTAAAAAAATCGAATTACTCAGAATCATCATGGAAGTACATAAAAAATGGATATCTCACTGTTATAATTATCTGTTTTTTAAACAGTTCTGGTCTAATACTCGGACATCTCAAAATGTTCTATTTCTTCTACTGAGCAATAGATCGAATTTGATCTTGCCTTCTGGTATAGTACGAAGACATTTCAACATGTCCCAATTTTACAACAAATCTGATTTGGAAATTTCAAGTTGTCCTTGTTTTTCATGTTATCTCAGTATTTTACTGTGAAAGATGTCTCACTCTTATACCAAAAAATCAACTGATTCAATGAAAGTCTTCAGATATTTCATTTTAACTCACTATTGCACAAACATACCCTCATGCGTTTGTAAAATATCTTACTTTTCCCTAAGTTGTCTCACTATTTGACCAGAAATGTTCCGTGAATTGTTTGAAATGACTTAATAATTTTAACTTATCTTCAATGTACATTGCCATGATTTCGTTATCCACAGGTCAGTTTGTATTGGGTGAAACTGAACCAAAACGATGGATAGATGCGGAGGCAGACTATATTGGTTGTAGCTATGGCCAAGACTGCCAAAAGTAAAATAGATCGTGAAAATCGGTTCACAGGATGAAATGTTTGATGAAAAATCTTGAATAATTGAATGACAAAGTTATGAACTTTGACATTTTCCAATATTTGACACACGACAGATAGCGAAACACTATCTACTGTTCTGAATACAGTTTTTCAAGGACTTTCGAATGAATTTCCAATTTCTGATAGTGACACTTTTATTTGTCAGATGACAGTCAAAAACTAATGGGCTTATTCCATGTCATACAATACTCAAGGATAACTATGAAAAATATGTTGAACCAGGCTATGCTTACTGCGCAATACTCGGACAACTTGAAAAAAAAGAGGGATAAATTCAAAATCACTCTACGAATTCCTGACGAATAGTAGGATAGCTTACATAAAAAAACGGACAACTTCCAACACAACCATTATTTCTAGCGATATACAAAGATATGTTCACTTTTTGATTTTTTTCTCAAAAAGTAAACGTGATTTCATAATGAATTCCTCACAGGTCTATCAGGGGCGATATAATACAACTGGAAAATTAAAAAATCTCCGAAATTTCGAGAAGAAGGGTGTTTTTCGGTCTTCTGAAATGTTCAAGTGGCGATTACTCGAAACTATGTATTTCAAGTTGTCTTATTATCATTCTAGTACAGCGATATGTGCCAATTTACACGGCTCTATCTCTTTTGGTTCATGATTTACTTCTTCTGTTGTTTCTTTTTCTACTTCAACCAGTATACAGAGTCTGCACGGTTGACGCCAATTGCTACACTTCTGAATCAAAAGAGTACGGCTCAATCAACAACTTTGTGGAGTGGCAAGTTCTAACTATAAAATGCAGGGTACTTTCTGGTGTTGTCCAGATGTAGCTATGATACCCACACTCATATTTGAGCTGCAACATCTTCCTCCTTCTTTCTAGGACGTTTGGACAAGCCTCACCTATTCCGTGTAGCACTATAGCTAACACCGAATCTCTTTGAATCACGTGCATGTCAATTCGTGCCTCTTGCGGCGATAGATCTTCCTCAAGGAGCATTTGATGTTGGCAAAAAACTTTTCATTTTTGCATTTTTCCCCAAAAAATGGCGCATATTGAGTTTGATCAACTGGCAGGGTGAAACCTCATCACTCAGGACGATGCATTTTGGTAACTGACTTGACAAGATGTAAGGCAATGTAATGCAAAATGAAAATAATCTTATCATGAGCCCTGAAAGTTTGTAAAACTAAAAATAGCTCGAATGGGAATGCTTTCTTGACCAAGAAGCAACACCTGATGTTAGGACTGCTTTTTTGCAGTAGAATTATTGCACTTCTCTTCCTCTATGATTACTATTCAATTTCTTCACTATTCTTTTCAATGGTGGAAGAAAGATGGCTTCTGGAAGAAAAAAAAATTGATGTCTTTTCTGGAAATAGTAGGCCTAGGCGCTGGCTACCGATCAATTTCAATTCCGTATACCACTGAATGCCTAGGTATAGACAATACAAATAGAAAAGACATAATGTTGTCACGGATTTTTACGGTTGCGTAGGAACCAGGCGACTCCATCATTCAAAAAAAGGTTGGCTGATTTTTGATGCCCCAATATCCGTGACGACGGTGGTGATAAACATATGGTCTTCTCTATTTGTATTGTCTATACCATGTCTCACTCCGATATTTTGATTATTTACGAATTTATTCGAGAACTAAGTTTTTACGACAAAAAACAGTTTGCTCAAGATATTCCCGAAACTCTTCGTGACATTAAAAAGTGGTTTGATTGAACTCCATCAGCATAAACGGAAGACCGTGTGTGCCGATTCACACGCCTTTGTCTTTTATGGTTCATGAGTTACAACTTTTGGTCTTTCTTTTTTCCTATTCACCCTGTAGAGAGAGACTGCACAGCTGCCGCCGATATCTACACTTCCGAATCGGAAGAATATGGTTCATACAATAGTTATGCCAAGTGGCATGCCTTAACCCCAAAATGCAGGGTTCATCTATATTTTAGCGCCTAACGGCCGGACTATTATGAGAACGTTGCGAGTAACGTTGTTGATGACGTCATCAAATTGATATATCGCATAATTCTTGGCACGTCTCTGCAACATTTCCAAATGTGAGGTTCAACACTGCTCGTCTAGTTGACAAGTATCTATAGCAAATCTGACCGATTTTCCACCAGAAGCAAAACTTGTAGTTATATGAGTAACAAAGCCAAATAACGTCCGATTGACGTAGTTTTTAGGTTTAAAAATCAACAACAACTTCACGTCCGACTTAGTGCTCACCCAGTCCGTACCTGGATTCAATTACGACCGCAGGTCCCTGGCACGAAGAATCAAAATAAGAATATCATGTTCTCCGAACTGAAGTTATGTCGGATCTTAGAAGCCTCGCAACGCACAGGGCAGTAAAATACGTTTCAACTGTCATAAAGTTGCATTAGTCAAGTGGGGCGGCAGCGCGAGCGGCCCTCGAGAGCTCATTACTCACGTTCACCTGCACGATGGTAAATCGCCGCCGCCGACGCTGTGCCGACGCTATGCCGACGCCAACTGCCCGAGAAATATTATGTTGCCGTCGACTTTGTCGTCATCCATCAGAAACCGCACACGGCACAGCAATTCCCGGACTCTGGCAGTGCTCGCGGCCTTAATCCCCATCTAATTCCCGCACGCCACTGCCTGGACATTTTTCACACACGCACCCTATCTCTATATGGCACCCGACGACAAGGCCGTGTGATTTGTGTCGGCGACACTGGAATCATCGCCCGAGCAAACTGCGGATGCCTTTTTACGTGTTTGTTTTTGAAAAAGCCTTTTAAAAAAATATTAACTTTATTAAACTGTGAAATAATTTAATCCGTACAAGTTTTAGAACGTAATAACGGATCGACAATTTATGCGTGCGACGTGCACTCGGTCATGATACAGATAATTGTGTTGTTGTTAACTGCATGAAGTCGTATATATAAACAGCAGGGTGCTAAGTAAGCAAAACTAATCTTATTCATGACGGGGTCGTAACACCTCCCCCTTTTAGATAGAATTTTATAAAATTAACTGAAAATAAAAGAAGAGGTAAATTTTTTAAAATTCTAAAAATATAAAATTATTGACATAAAAGGTAAGTAAGCTAAAAACTGAAATAACAAAATCGTTAAGTACTAAAGACTTAAAATTAAAAGATTACAAATTAAAAGAAAGTGTCTTTTAGGGTCACGAGCACTTTTCACTTCGTATAAGCTCTGCTTTTAAACACTTCGCGCACTGCAAAGTTTGTTCACAAGGCTTTTCTTTGCTGCCTCGTTTTTCTTGAGACGGCTGCTGCTTCCAGAGGCGTCTCTTCAGTTTGTGGTTCGAAAGTCGGTTGCAACTCGATGTTCCACTGGTGAATAGATGTTCTACGGTGTGGTTTTGGATTGATATTGCAAAAGTTATAGATTTTTGCACAGCAACCCCTGTCGTCAGGTCTGGGGTTGTTAGAAGGTGAACTTTCAATGTAGTCAATGAAGTGGCGGCAACAGCCACATTTACAGCAGATGACTGTTACAATTATTATAACAAGGATGGTCAGGGTCCAGATGGTGGATGCGCTGAGGTACTTTGTTGCGAAGGGCTCTTGATTCAACGTTTTGAGTTCTTCTTCAAGCTCGCCAAGTTTGTGAGCGGCGACATTCAAGTCGTCCAAGTTGAACTGGTTGATTTTAAGTGGTTTTAAATGGAACTCTTCTTTTGATGTTTGTTCCTCGCAGCATTCGAATGGAATTTGAGGGATGAAGTTCTCTTCTGTATAGTTGCAAGTTTGTTCTTCTTTAGCATATGGTTGATAAATGCCAGTATATGCATTACACCGTTTTTGTAACGTGATGAGTTTGTTGCCCTCCAGAAGTTTGGTGGTTGTACCTTGATTAGGGCAGGTGTAGGTAATTGCCAACTTTGATGGTTAGACTAGTAACCATTGGTTCTTGCCGATGTACTGAATGTTATGGTTGATTACATTCATAATTAGTGGCTTGCATTTGTCGGAGTTTTGGAGTGTCGTGATGAGGATGACCTCACATGGTCCTTGGGTCGAGTCAAGAGGAATTAAATCTTGACACATGGCGGCTCTGTCGTCCATTTCTTGGCAAGTGTCAAGGTCATGGATCTTGATGTAAGTTCTCTTATCTTTTGATAATGCTTCCATCTTTGATTCGGGGATGATAGTATGGAAAAGGTTTGTAGAAGGATCTTTGGTTGGTACAGAGTAGAGATGGTGAAGGTCGAAGGTATCCTGATTTAATAAAGGTATTATTATTACAAATATTAACCTGTTTTTTGTCTGAAATGCTTGAAGTTTAAAAAGATTTAATAACTGGGGAAGATTTTCCAAAGTGGGTTTGAATGGTAAGTTATTTCGCGTTAGATGTCTATTGATGTCTATCAATTCGCTGAGTAAATTTCTAGGTTTAATTATCGATGGGTGGATTACTTTTAATTTCGCAAAGGTTAAACTATTGACTGTATCAGTAAGTTCTTCTGAAATTAATGTGAATGATTCTAGAAGTTGTTCACAATTATTCATCAATTTTAATTTATGCTCAAAATATTTTTGACCCCCAAAAAGGGTTTTAATTTCGTTTCCTATTACTTTCATATCTTCGTTGAATGTTTGTTCGTCAATTTGTAATTTTCTAATCGTTTCGTTAAAATTTCGAATGGTACTTGTTGTGACTTTAATTTGGCCTTTAATTAAGTTTTGAATTTCTGAATCGTCTCTTTCTAATTTGTCTATACATTTGCTAAAATATTCTCCGTCGGAGGCATCTAGATTTCCTGTTATAAATTTCCATACGGTTCCAACACCGTTTGCAAGTCCTCGTCTTACTCGGATTGTTTCGAATTAAATTTCTGTTAGCATATTATCGATTTTATTTGAAATCGCTTTTAGAATATCAAGATGGGGTTTTATCGTAAGGGAAAAAGTTCGAAATCTTACATTTTCATCGTGTTCATCTTTCAAAAGTACAGTTGTGAGGGTATTTAAAATTTGCAAATTATGCTCGTACGTTTCTTGTAAGTGATTAATGTCTTTATACACTACTAGTTTCCAAATATCTGGAGTAATTTTTATTTCTCTCTCTTTTTCGTAAAATAGTCCTATGGTATTGTTAAGGTCTTTGATTTGGATATTGGAATAAGAAAAATTAATAAGGAATAGGAAAATAAAGATTTTAGATGGAGTCTTGTCCATGATTGATCTGTAACAATTATTTGTTCACAGATGACTAGATAAAACAATAAAGTTCTTAATTATGGAATTAGCTGATACGATAAACCAACCTAGGAATTATCGCTAACACTACTAAATTCGTACTATAATTGAATTTTCGGTAAAGCCTAAGGATTTTACAGTCTGAATCTTAAGATGTTATTCAGATGACAGGGACAATTTGGTGACTTCCAAAATTGTATATCAGGGCAAATCTGAATTTGACCGCAATAAAAAAAAATTAAAATGTTTTCCGTGAGGCGGGGGTTTGGCGGTTAATAAACCCAGCAGTTTTACAGGGAATAGAATTATGTGTATATAATCATAATTATGGGGAAAAAAGTGTTCTTTGAACATAATGGTTGACGTCCATCAAACGTCGTCAGAGTTTTTCGAAAATTCTTGTATTAAGTCCTATTTAGTCGCCTTTTACGACACGCATTTGGATTTACATCTGCTTTATTCTTAAAGGTCCCAAAACAGCAGGGATTATTTTGTTGAATACCTAGTCTGAGGTATTTGGGTCTTGGTCTTCGTCTGATTCTATATTTGACGGTTTTATCCGGTCAAAGTTGACAGTCATATATTTATTATTGGAAGTTAGTAGCTCTACGCAATTCGGAGGTAAGAGTCTGGTTATTTTGTAGGGACCAAGATATGTGGGGGACAATTTGGATTGTCTTGATGGTTTTCTTAAAAACACTGATTGACCAAGTTTGTACTGAGGTCTATTTTCTTTTACATGTTTGTCAAAACGTTCCTTTGATTTTTGTTTGGAACTATCGATATTGGAAATGACTTTTTTGTTAACATATTGTGCGTAATTTCTCATGAGTCTCTGGTAATCATCTTGAAGTTCTGCTTCATTGGTAACAATATTATCTCTAGATGGATCAATATGTCCAAAAACAATTTCCTGAGGGGTGAATTTGGTTGAAGCTGACTTGCTAAGGTTATATGTTTTTATAGCGAAAGGTAGTGCGTCAACTACAGGTTTATGAGGATAATCGATGTGGAAACTTCTAATAGAATCCATCAATGTGGCGTGAAAACGTTCCACTTGCCCATTAGATTGGGGATGATCAGTGGGACTGACAGTTAGTCTAATGTCGTACAATTCGATTAGATTTTTGAATGATTGGTTCATAAATTCGCTTCCGGCATCTACATGAATTCGTTGTGGTACAGGGTAGTGTTGGAAGTACAATAATAATTTATCAGTAACGCTTCTTGCTTGTTTGTTAGGAATTGGATAAGCCTGTGCATATTTTGAAAAGTTATCAACAATTGTCAGAAGATGTAACTGGGGATGTACGTCTAGTGTGTCCATGTTTATGTGTTGAAATGGTCGTTCTGGTGTTTTTGTAATTACGAGGGAAAAATCTGTGTTTTGCCTATTAATCTTCGATTGATTACAAGTCTGACACCATTTTACAAATTCTTCTATATCTGTTTCCATATTGGGCCATAAATGTTGTTCACGTATTCTTCGAAATGTTTCATTGATACCTTTATGTAAATTATTCTTTGAGGAATGCCATTTCGACATTATTTCGTTCTTTTCTTCAGGCGTTAGGTCTTTTTGCAATTTGATTATATCATGGCAAATATGGAATTTGAAAGTATCAGCGTTGAATAAATGACTCAAAATTCTTTTCAATGGTAGGTGATTGACCTTGTTCAAATTATATTCTTTAGGTTCTAAATTTCTTTGATCTCGTAGAGAAGTCTGGATAAATCTTTTTGAGAAAGTCTTGATAAATTGTCTACGGGCAATTTGATGAAATAGTATTTTCGATTAGTGACCTTCAAGCTGTTTTTGATAGTCAATGTTTCAGTTAGATTCAAATTTCTTTCTGTAGTACATGTATCTGCGACATAGGTTGCAATATGGGGTGTATCCTCATTTTCATTATTGGGAATGAATGCTATTATATTTTTGTGGTAAGCAAGTGTCACATAGTCGTTTGTCTCTTTTATTAAATCAAAATTTATCGAAGGTTGTTTGTTAATAAATCTGTCATATTCGATTTCGAATTCGTAGTCTGGATTTGCATTGAAATCAATTAAGTCTGGTGTCTCGTTACGATTGATTATTGACTCGTCTTCTTCATCTGAAGATGAAGGTGGATTTGCTGTGATTGGATTCATTCTGATACGCGAAAGTGCATCAGCATTTTTATTTAATTTCCCAGCTTTGTGAATGATCTCATATGTATACTCTTCTAATTTCAGGCGCCATCTTGAAAGGCGTGAACCTGGGTCTTTGATGGAAAAGAGCCACAAAAGGGGCTTATGGTCAGTGACAATTTTGAAACTACGACCGAAAAGATAAGGTCTGAAGTGTCTACAACTCCAAACGATTGACAATAATTCTTTTTCAATTGTCGAATATCTGGTTTCAGCTGGATTCAATGTTCTAGATGCGTATGCGATTGGAAGATCTTTTCCTATTTCGCCTTGCGAGAGCACTGAGCCGATTGCGAAATCACTAGCGTCCGTGGTGAGGATGAACTCCTTTTCAAAATTTGGATATTGTAAAATAGGAGTTGAAGTTAGTAAATGTTTTAATTGACTGAATGCCGACTGGCATGTTTCATTGAACTCGAATGACTCGTTCTTTCTCAAGAGTTTGGTTGAAGGTTTAGTGACCTTTGAATAGTCCTTTATAAAACGTCTGTAGTACCCCGTAAGGCCTAAAAATGACTGGATGTCTTTTACACTTCTTGGTTGTGGAAAATTTAGGACAGCTTTGATTTTCTCGGGATTTGGTTTGAGACCTTCGTCTGTCACAATGTGTCCTAAGTACGCAACTTCTCGTCTCAAGAATTCACATTTGTCGGGCTGTATCTTGAAGTTGTACTTCCGCAAACGTTCAAATACTTTTGAAACGTTTTGTATATGAGTTTCTAATGTTTCAGAGTGGATTATTATATCATCCATATATACCATGCAAAGCTCACCTTGCAGTCCGACCATTATATTGTCCATCACACGCTGGAACGTACTTGGGGCGTTTCGAAGCCCGAAAGGCATGCGCAAGAACTCAAAATGACCGTTTTCAACTGAAAAGGCGGTTTTGGGGATGTCTGCTTTGTTAACTTCAATTTGGTGGAACCCTGAAGCAAGGTCGAGGGTTGTGAAATACTTGGATTTACCGAGTTGATCTAGAACGTTCTCTATGTTTGGCAAAGGATATTTGTCACCAACAGTGACATCATTGAGTTTCCGAAAATCTATCACGACCCTCCACTTCTGTTTTCCAGAAGCATCTAATTTTTTCGGAACAACCCAGACCGGGCTACTCCAAGGGCTCACCGAAGGTTGAATAATATTTTGCTGAAGCATCTGATTTAGTTGACTTTTGACTTCCTCTTTATGTATTTGAGGGTACCGATATGTTTTGGTAAACGATGGCTTAGCCCCGTTTGTATTGATTTCATGTTTGATCTGATTAGTAGAGGATAGTTTATCACCTTCTAGGTGAAAAATGTCTTTGAAATTTGAACACAAGTCTTCGATGCTCTCTTTTTCTTCTAAATTAAGATGATCGAGCCTTAATTGGTTTGAAATATTTTGTTCTCGATCGATATTATTTGAGTGATTAGTAGTGACGTTGTAGTTATTCACGTTAAAGGTTTCGAAAGGTTCAAGAATTATTTCAGGAAGTTCAACTTCCTTGGTTTCATTGCTTGAGTTCAACATTGTAGTAATAATTTGGTTATCATTTATCTTTACGATGGAATTAGGAATCTTCACTCCATTGATCTCTAGTTCAGGACATATAAAGGTTGAATCAGCATTATTGTTTGAGAATGAATTTATTTTTACTGGTAGTTGAACTACCTCGATCGTTCTAGGCGATATATGAAAAATTTTCTTCAAAGTAGTATTTGGTTCTTCGAACTCATAGATATAAATTTTAATCCGACTATTATTAAAAATTCCTTTTATCATAGAAAGAACGTGCTTCCAGTTTAAGTTATCAAAACCGCATCCGAGCTTTGGCAGTGCTAATTCAGCGATTTGATTTTCTTCGCATATAACCCGCAAGTTCATTAATGCTGTGTTGATAGAATCGTACGTGGGTTTATCTTGAAAGCGTTCCTTCGTGATAAGGTGAAAAATTTCTCGCGTTTCATTTACGCTCGAGAAAAAGGAATAAGCAACTTGTCCTACTATCTTTTGCTGAGCTAGCAACTCGTCGGTATTGTGTGGATATTTTATTGCAATTTTTCTTGCTAAACCTTGGCTCATTTTAAAATCTTGAGACACTGCGTGCCCAATTGAAATGCTATTGGGTGCATCTAAAATGTCACCTCTTATGAATTCGATTGAAAATTGATTAGAAAATCCATTTATTGGATTATTATTAGAGAGACTCACGGCGGAGCTCGAAGAATTCCCGAAGGAAGTATTCGAATGATTCTTATCTGAATCGACCCTAAGGCTATTATTTGCCTCGGAAATATTCATTCTTTGATTCTCTACTTTGAGAGAAGTATTTTTATTAGAAGATCCATTTATAGGATTATTATTAGAGAGACTCACGGCGGAGCTCGAATGGTTCCCGAAGGAAGTATTTGATTTTTTAAATGAATTAGTATCGACTTGGATTGAACACTTTGGTTCTATTGCTTTTTTAGCAATTCTAAGATCCACAGAGGGAGTATGAAATTGTCGATTTTCTTCGTTGATTATACGCGGTTCATGTACCGGGTTTCTTGTATTATTTTTATTAATGGATTCACAATGATTTAAAGTAGTGAGAGAAGTATCACCGTTCCTTGCATAGGAAAATAATTGAATTTCAGGATAGTCTTGAATTGAACAAAATAGTTTTCTTTTAGGAAAATCGATAACACAATTGAAATTTAAAATAAAATCCATACCCAAAATTCCGTCGAATAATCCAAAGTCGATAAGTGCAACATGTATTGTGTGCGAATTGAATTTACCGACTTGGTATTCGTAAACATGATTGGAAAGTACGGGAATATTTTCAATTCCGGTTATATGAATATCTTTGCTTTGGATTTTACTTTCGGGTGAAATAATATTTGGGTGAATCAAACTGATAGAGGCACCACTGTCTAAAAGAAGTTTAAAATTATTTTTTGTGTCTAGAATATAAAACATTTTGTGTCGGCTATCATTGGACTTTGCATTTAAAATTACATTTCGGACTCGCTTGCGTGCGTCTGGGTTACAGGAGACTGGACGTCCAAGGAATTCAGCTCCGCATCTTCGTTTTTTAAATAATTCACGCGAGGAGCGGGATTGTTTGAGAAATTATTGTTTGGTCGATTTTGAAAATTACTTTGACCTGAAAAATTTCTATTTTGAGGATTTGCATTATTGTGACTCGAATTATTCATTCTTCTGAAGCAATTTACTATTAAATGACCAGGTTTTTTGCAGTAATTGCAGAATTTCGCGTCTGGTCGTGGATTTGGATTACGAGCATAATTGCTCGGTCCTGCTTGAGGTGAAACATGTTGGTTATGGTAATTCTGCCGTGGAAAGCTTTTCAATGTTTTCGTATTGTTTTGACTGCTGCACGTTGATCTGAGGTATGCAATATTTTCTTCCTCAAGTATGAGTTGGGCGGCTTCGCTAATGGATAATGGTTTTTGCGCTCTTATTAATTGACCTAAGGGGTCATTTAATCCGGCTAATAAAGTTTTCAGTCCGATCTTTTCGTGTGACTAGATTAAAGTGTTTTTATGTAATGGGTCAATTTCGTCGTCGAGTCGAACACTCGACCTTAATTTTGTTAATAAATTTTCTATTTTTGTTACGAAGCTTCGCGCTGTTTCAGTCGTTTTTTGGAAAGAATTTGTGAGGTCTCTGACGAGAGCTTCGGTATCCCTACAATCGCCAAAGTGGCCTATTAAAAGGGGCCTTATTGCTTCCCAGGTTGTTAGATTCCTCGAGGATATGGAAGTTTTAGCTTTTCCAGTTAGTTTGGATTTAATTAGGAAAACAAGGACATTTTCTTGTCCTTCTTCGATGTTTTCCGTTGCAAAATTACATGCTTCTATAAAATCATTCAGTAAGGCTTGTTCGCCATCGAATGAGGAAATTAAATCTTTGAGATCTCTCAAAGAGAGTTGAATTACGTTATCACCTCCAGCCATTTCGAATTATCACAGGTAAATAATATAATATCAATACACTAAACAAGATAAAAAGGATATAAAATGGAAAGGGGAATACCCCGAAACAAACAATGATGATTATAAAAATAAGTAGACTTACTACTTGATGGAAATCGTTGCCGTCGGAGAACTTCAGGACAGGTTCCGCTGGAGCTTCCTTGTTTTGATCACAGATGTAGGCTGCTAGGCTAAAGTGCTGGAGCACACCACTCAACACTTTTTTACGTATAAGATTTTCAAAAATTATTTGTGCCAAATGGGCCTAACATCCTACCGACTGCGCCATTTTTACGTGTTTGTTTTTGAAAAAGCCTTTTTAAAAATATTAACTTCATTAAACTGTGGAATAATTTAATTCGTACAAGTTTTTGAACGTAATAACGGATCGACAATTTATGCGTGCGACGTGCACTTGGTCATGATACAGAAAATTGTGTTGTTCGCTAACTGCATGAAGTCGTATATATAAACAGCAGGGTGCTAAGTAAGCAAAACTAATCTTATTCATGACGGGGTCGTAACAACCCTATCTCTATATGGCACCCGACGACAAGGCTGTGTGATCTGTGTCGGCGACACTGGAATCATCGCCCGAGCAAACTGCGGATGCCTGCAACGACGATGTTCGGTTCGATCTGATATCGACTCTGGCTTGGTTTGGTTCCAGTTCTAGTTTATACCGTATGTTCGTTGAAATCCTGAATTGAGGCAGGCTATGGAAGTGAAAACGTATGTCGTGAATTTATCAATAATTACTCAAATTTGATGTCAACATGATGAGCCGTCGTCATGGAATACATTTTGGACATACGTTTCGAAGTTCACAGCCTGCCCTAATTCATGATTTCAACAAACATACGATAGTTCTAGCTCTATTGAAGTCGAAGTTCAGTTCCAAAGAGTAAACGAAGCAACAGAATGCACTGCTTTTGAGCTCTAGTTTGTAGTTCTAGCTCGTGTTGATGTTTAGTTTTGAATTGTAAGCAAAATTTAGTTAACAGAGCACGATGTCCTCGACAATGACTTTCGACAAGTGCATAATCGAACACAAGCGTGCGGTTATCGATAGCTTCGTCAGCTCCAGCTTTGTTCCAGTCCTGGCTTGTAGCCTCAGCTCGTATTGAAGTTTACTTTTGAGGCGTAAATTGAGCTGGATTTTGAATGTTTTGATCTATTCACCTCACGATTTCGCTTCAAGATGAGCTCGAAATCCATAAAATCGGCTGAAGCATGGAAAAAAATGATGGCTGCAGAATCAAACAAATTTTTTTCAAGAGGGCCCTGTTACCACCTCCTGGGATTCGCAACTGGAATTTATGCCTCGGTCGTGCGCCGCTGGTGTAAGCTGGTGACAGCAGTGGTACCAATCGCGCGACAGGTCTGCCCCGATGGTGTTGCTGAACTTTTACTTTCTCATCGAACCTCTATAAAACCGGCCGGCGTGTGATCTTTCTTTCTTCTCTTCTTACCGCAATCGTGGATATATGCAGATGAGCAACTAAAAATTGTGCGAAAAAACGACGTCAAATTCAATTCTATAGACGTGGTGCGTGATATAGCATTACTTTTCAACGCCAAATCACGTCCACTGACGGATATGAACCACAAAGTCACGTCAGGCTTGCACGAGGCGTTCTGTTCGCCGTTTTCACGCATTCTAGACTGTTTGTTTCAGATCGCAGTGTTACGAGTTACGGAATCCAGTTCCATTTGAATCGAGTGGATTCCAATGACTGAGTGAGAAACATCGGCCCCATTGGCGGAGGCGCCGTTCCACAACACACTGGTGAATACACGCCTGTTCAGTACTAAAGCTGATAGATAATAGGGAAAAAAGGATGAAGAGATAATTTTTTGTATATGAATACTTGAATTCAATTCCAATTGTCGCCGCGAACGGATGTTTGTTTTTTTTTCTTCACTCAGGATTAGGCGCATCAATATCAAGATTATTAGCGCCGGATCGGTTTAAGAGAAATAGATGTGGATCCTAAATTTGATGATAAATTCCAATTGTTTTCAAAAAAGTAATTGCTATGTCGGCATTAGAACAGCTCAGGACAGAAGGGAGATTTCCAGGTAGGCCAGCTGTGACTCGCTCTTCCTGAAATTGTGGGCAGTCTATTAGGATATGCCGGATTGAGTTGACAGTGTTACACCGATTACACTGTTCAGCTGGTAGTTTTTTGAAGATATGGGAGTGTGTTAGGAAACAGTGCCCTATCCTAAGTCTCGAAAGGATTATGTTCTCTCTTCTTGATTTTCTGAGCGGCCAAGGACCAATAGATGCAGAGATCTCACGCAGTTTGTCGCCAGTGGTTTGTACCCAAAGATCTTTAAATCGAGGTAGAAAGAGACTTTGTATATTGGATTTGATATCTGACAGGATTGTAAGTTCGTAGAGTGTGTCGTTTATTTGTGCCCTCTTTGCTTCCTCATCAGCTTTCTCGTTCCCAGTTATGCCTATGTGAGACGGCACCCAAATGAAAACAACTGTTTTGCCGGCTAGCTCAAGATTATTAACCTTCTCCTGGATTTCTCGTGACAGCGGGTTCAATGAGTTATACTGGGATAAACTCCCAAGCGAACTCAAGGAATCCGTGAGAATCAGAAATTTTGTTTTGGTCTGGTTTTCAAGATATTTTACCGCTTGAAGTATCGCAAAAAGTTCAGCTGTGTGGATGAAGCAGGTGTTTGAGATCTTATATGTCCGAGTGGTATTGTCATGTACAAAAGCTGCGCCGATTTTGTCTTCAGATTTCGCAGCGTCTGTGTAAATTTGGTCATGTTCGGGTGAATTGTGGATTATTTCACGAAGAATTCCTTTGTATATATCTCTAGGGGTGTTTTCTTTATTATATTTAGTTGATGCTAAGTTAATCTCAGGGGGTGTTAAAGACCATGGGGGAGTTTTTGAATGAAGGTTACAAGTTGGTTTGGCAATTGAAGTGAGATTAATTTCATTCAAAGCTGCTTTCAGTCGTTGGTCTATAATAGGAGGGGCGTATCTCAATCGAGGGGCTGTTGGTAATGGTGGAAAAATGTAATCGTGTGTTGAGTGGTCGACGCTATTAACCAAATTCGTACAATACTCAACCATTAGTTTTTTCCGTCTTAGGCTCAGGGGGGGTTCGCCAACATAACATAAAAGGCTGATGGAGAGGCTGGATCTAAAGGCTCCTGAAGCAAGGCGGATGACGGTATTTTGGATGGGGTCAAGCATTTGTAAGAGGTTTGGTTTTGCTGAAGAGTAAGCGAAACTACCATAATCCAGTTTTAATCGAATGAGTGCTTTGTACAGTTTCAACATGGTTTCTTGATCGGCTCCCCAATCAAAATTACATAAAGTTTTTGAGATTTTCATTTTGTTGTGGCAATCATCCTTCAATTTTTTGAGGTGAAGCAACCAAGTAAGTTTGCTATCAAATGTTAGACCCAAAAATCTGATTTCCTCAACAGTTTCGATATTGGAGTCATAGAGTTTGAAGATTGGGGGTTGTGAGTTCTTCTTATGGAGTCGACTAAAAAAGATACACTTCGTTTTTTTTCGGTGAGAAAGTGAAACCTGTGTTTCATGACCATTCCTCTAGTTTTGTTATCGAGTTTTGTAGTAATCTTTTTGCAATCGTTCTATTTTTTCCTCGATAGTAGATGGCGAGATCATCCACATACAACGACGTTTTGATATGGGGGGAAATAGCCTCGGTGATTTTATTTATTGCAATCATAAAAAGAGTGACACTCAAAACTTCACCTTGGGGGACACCATTCATTTGCTCTACTTCAAGGGAAATGAAGTTGTTATGTTTTACCCTGAAAGTTCTATCTTTTAGGAAGTTTGCTATGAAACACAGCATGTTCCGATCGATCTCAAACTCTTTTAGAGATTTTAGTATAATCAACTTCCAGGCAGTATCATTATGCTCTTTGAAGGTCAAAGAATATAGCTGTCACTTGTTCTTTTGCATTAAATGCAAGAGAGATTTCAGATTCAAGGGCAACTAATTGATCGGTGGTGGATCTCCCTTTTCGAAAGCCGCATTGGTTGTTATTAATCAATTTTTTTTCTTCAAGGTACCACATCAAACGTCTATTAACCATTGCCTCCATAACTTCACATAGACAATTTGTCAATGAGATTGGGCGATAGCTAGAGGGATCGGTACGATTTTTGTTGGGTTTCAAGATTAGTATAACGTAAGCCTCTCGCCATTTTGTTGGAAAAACATTTTCTTGCCAAATGTGGTTATACAGGGGAAAAATATAGTTTAATGTTTCTTGGGGGAGGTTTCGTATCATTTCATATGAGATACCGTCAGGCCCTGGTGTTTTTTTATTCTTAAGATTGTTGAGGGTTTCGTTGAACTCCCATTTTGTGAAAAGGTCATTGATGGGATGTTGGGAATTTTTATTCATTACGATGTGATTTTTCTCTGTTCTTGATTTCTGCTCAATGAAATGTTGGGGGTATTGCTGGTCACTGGAGCTTTTTTGAAATTCTTTAGCCATTTGATCTACTATTTGTTGGGGGTCTGTTATGAGGCTGTCGTTGTCGATTTTTAGTGCGGTGATGCTTTGGTGGTAGTTTTTCCCCAGAATTTTCTTCACCTTTTTCCAGACTACTGATGGTGATGTGTTATTATTAAACTCTGAAACGTATTTTTCCCAAGATTTTTGTTTACTTAGTTTGATTGTTCTTTGGGCAATTGCCCTGCATTTCTTAAGGTGAATCAAGTTTCCTAAGGTGTTGTGTTTTTGAAACGGTTATAAGCTTTTTTGTTATTTTTTGTAGCCAAGTCACACTCATGGTTCCACCAAGGGACAGATTTGGATATTTTATTTGATGAAAGTGAGGAACTTTTTTCTATACCATTCATTATCAGATTGTTCAAATTTGTAACTAATTGGTCAACGCTTCCTTCATGGAGATTTTTTAGAGTATCTGGTGAAGTCAGAGCTTGATACTTCTCCCAGTCTACTCTCGCCAGGTTTATGCGAGGTATAAATCCCTGTGGTGATATTGAGGAGGAGTTGTTTTGATCAAGAGATTTGATCAGTATTGGTAGATGGTCCGATGTATATGGGTTCTGTAAAACCTCCCATTCCAAAGATAAAGATATTACCGTTCTAGGGTCACAAAATGATAGATCAATACTAGAAAAGGTACCAGTTGAGTAGCTGACGTGAGTTGGGTCGTGTGAATTTAGTAAACAAATGTTATCCATATCAACAACTTTTCCAATAATTCGACCTCTGACGTCTGTATGTTGGGATCCCCAAACAGTGTTATGGGAGTTGAAGTCACCTGTAAAAATGAAGGGTGGATCAAGTTGGTTTACCAAGTCTTCAATTTCTTCATATGTGAAGGGTCTGTTTGGAGGAATATACACATTGCAGATGGTGAGGGATTTTTTGTTCAAAATTTTGATGGCAAGCGCTTCGAGGTTTGTAGTTAGAGGTACTTCCTCAACAATATTCTCACACATTGAGAAAATAGCAACACCATCGCTGGCTCTATTATTATTATCTCGGTCGTTTCGAAAGGATGTGTAGTTTTTCAATTTAATTTGGTTGGTGCGTTTTAGGTGAGTCTCCTGTAGGCAAATGATGTTAGGTTGGTGTTCTTGAGTTAGTTTTTCGATTTGTGGGCGTCTAGTATATAGACCATTGCAATTCCATTGTAATATTAGCGTGTTCATTTTAACAAATAGTGAGTGGTAGGTGTGATATTTTGAGTTTTTCTTAAAAGCTAGTAGGAGTGTCAGGAATAGCGTCACTCTCCGATTCACTATCGACAGGTTCTAATTGTTTCAGTTGGAATATGATTTTGTTTTGTATTCTTGTGCATTTGGCTTTCATGGTTTTGTGAGTGAAGTAGGGGTAGATTTTATAAAGCATGTCAAGGAGCGAGTCTGTATCTTCAGTATATTTCTTCGAGATACCCAGTGGGTCCGGAGATTTGTGTACTTCTTCAAAGAAACTGTAGGTTTGATCAAAATTCAAGATAAAAGTCTTTGGTGATGCAGTTATAATAGTTTTTATTGGAGCCATTTTTTCTTCCAAGGTATCAGGGAAATCGCTTTCAGATTCAGATTTTTGACTTGGGGTTTTTGACTTTTTTCGTCTTTTTGCAGATTTTCGAGGTGTTTTGAAAGGATCGTCAATATTAATTGGTGCTGCTACATCTAACGTCAAAGGTGATTCGGGAATGTTGGTGTCTAGACTGATTCTAGTTGAGGTCTCTGTAGTCTCTGAAAGTGGTCTTTTATTTGCTTTAGATTTTCCAACCTCATCTGGAGTTAATTGCGAACTTTTTACCATTTCTTCATTTGGACATGTACCTGCAATGTGTCCAGTCTGTCTGCATTTAAAACAGAGCATATTGTCGCTATTTGAGAGAAAGATCCTGTATTGAGTATCCACATGATTCAATACAATTGATTCTGGAATAGCTACTTCATCATCCGTTTGTGAGAAATAGACCTGCCTCCGGAAACTAAAAATATGGTTGTACTCACTGTCAGAAATACCTACTTTTAGGAAAGTGATTGGTGAAACAAGCTTCAAGCCTAATTGGAGCAGTTCGCTTTCAATAATTGAGTGGGGTATAGTGGGATAAACATTTGATAAAACCAAACGTTGAGTGGGGGTTATCAGTTTTCTGACATTGATTTTGTTTTCACCAATCTGGATAAAGCGATTATTTTGCACAAAATCTTCCACTGTGGTTTTATTTGCCAGATAAAGACAAACACGATTTTTTGATATTCTGGATGCGAACAATATTTTCTTGGCACCAATAATTTTCCAATGGTTTTGATGTATTCTTCCACTTTAATACCTTCCAATGCATCAACAATAATGCCTTGTTCTTTGGTAGAAAAAGTAAAGGTCGGTTGTTGAGAGAGGGCTGTAGCATAAGAGTTTGTTGGAGATTTTCTACCTGCTGTGTTTACATTGACACGTGACAAAGACGTGCCAAATCAAGTTACCTTATTTTCAATTCTATTGACATCCCAATGTCGTTTATTGATATCAAATATCACTGTAACATCAATTTTACTTCACTTTCATGTTACATGAACATTTACAGAAACTGGTCAAAAATTAAGTGATTGTCTGATCAGTTGTAACTGGACGATAACGTGACAAATAAACGTCGCAAGAACATGCTGAGTATAGGATGATTTCATCAATGGATGGAAGTCATGATAACACTGTAGTAATAAAGAGACATACCTACATGTATGATAATCAATTTTATAGTCAATCCAGTAGACGAGATTATGACGTTACTTATAAACCGTCAAATCACGTCCACTGACGGATATGAACCAAACAGTTACATCAAGCTCACACGATACGGTTCTGTTTGCCATGACTTTTTTTCGATTTTATTGACTTGATTTATA
This sequence comes from Anaspis maculata, assembly GCA_949128115.1. Classification (NCBI taxonomy): domain Eukaryota; kingdom Metazoa; phylum Arthropoda; class Insecta; order Coleoptera; family Scraptiidae; genus Anaspis; species Anaspis maculata. The sequence continues at coordinate 73,575,070 of OX421966.1, forward strand.
ACTTTTTTATAACGTCACATGAACGTCACAAAGTTGCAGCGAAAATCTAATGGTTTCATGATCAGTTCGATTGACATAACAATAAAGTTGCAGGATGTCAAACATGGATGATGTTGTCAAAATGTAAAATATAAAATTGACTGACATTACAATAACGTTCTCATATGGTAAGAACGTCACATTACGTCACAGATGCGTGTCCAGGATTGACTCGTTCCAGAGTCAAGATCAACATGACAAAAACGTTGTTGTAACGTAATATTAGACTGCACTGACAAACATGAACCTCAAAATCATAAACCAATGATTATTGTCTTGATATATAACGTCAGAGAAACGTCGTCGTAAAGTCAGGTGAAGTACAACAAATCCTTATTCAAGCAGATTGTCTTCAAGGTCTTTCCATACCGACTGACGCCTCATAACATATGTCACATGCATGTCACAGGAATGTGCCAAGTTTTACGCTATTCTTATGTCAATCTGACGTTGACATAAAGCCAGATAAATTACGAATATTTTCTTGCTTTACTCATTTTGACCTTTTTAATTTTCAATTAGTTGTTGGACATTCAATTGGACTGACGTGATAATGACGCCGTTATAACGTCAATAACCAAATGAGCGTTACAAAGACATGCAAAAAGGTGCATTAAGCCCACATTAACGTTCCAAGCACGTACCAAAATCTTGTGATTTCAAGGTGTATTTGATCCACGTGATAATAAACTACTTATGTAGCGTCAAACGTGAAATAAACGTCCGAGAGACGTGATACTAACCGAGTTATTATCAATTCAATTTGACTGCCGCGATATTGATGCTTTGATGATGTTAGAGGCAACATGAACGTTCCAAGGGCTTGTCAAAAATTGAGTGATTCTTTCGTTCACAAGTGGAAACAAATTTTACAGCATCAAACGTAACATAAACGTCAATAGGACGTGATAAAAAGACTGTTGTGATGTCGAAAAACTCATGAACGTCCCAGAAACGTCCTGAGCACTGAAAAATTTCAAAGTGTGTTTGATCGACGTGATGATGTTACTTATATACCCTCAAACGCGAAATAAACGTTTGAAAGACGTGAGAGCAACCAATTTATCTTATATAAGATAAGATAAGATAAGATAAGATAATATTTATTGTTCATTAACACAGAATGTGTTACAACAATTATATATATATATAGGTATATAAATTACAATAAATAAATAAACACGTAAATACAAAGGTTTAAATAAATGTAACATTGAATTTTTGACAAGCAACAAGTTTACAGTTTTACAAATTTACAATCTACAGTACGTATACCTGAAGTGTAGCAACATAATCACGACATACTACATTTAACAGAAAAACGTCCCCCGGCGGAAACCCCAAGTGAGTTCATGCCTCGTTTTTAAATGAATTCGTCTATGATGAGAGAACGAGTACGAAAAGCCGAGGTGCAAAAAAAGTACAGATGGTCGATTTTCTCCCGAGTGAGCCGAGTCAGGAGGGTCGGAAAGAAATTTTGAGCATCAGGTTTCGGGATGTATTGACTCAACCATTTTTGGCGATATACCCGGTATAATGGACAAACGCAGAATACGTGGTAGAGATCTTCGGATTCCCGTGTGTTACATAGCGTGCATGCGATGGTTGTGTCTAGGGAGGTTTTAAGGCCTTTTATATAAAATTTGGGGTACTTATGGTTCGCAAGTCTCAGTTGGCTGATAAGTCTAAGTTTGTGTATGTTTATGTTAAGTTTGAGGTAGAAAGTGTTACTGGTGGAATGGTAGATCTTTTTAAACATGGGGTTATAAGAGGATATATTCAGTCGGTCTATATCAGTTGATATTGTTTGTTTTTTGTAGGTTTCTATTATCTCCCCTAGTCTTGCTTCTGTTCTCAGGAAACTCTGTTCTTCCCATACCTCACTTAGGTTACTTTCACTCAGCATTTCCCTAAACTGTGACACCCAATTATATTTTTGCTTAATGTTGTTCGAGTTAGCATCTAGTGATTTTAACCTATCGTAGCATAACTTGGGCAAGCGATACGAAGGCATTTTAAGGACTTTGATCCACCACTTCAGGCTTTTTTCAAGGATGTTTACTTTTATTTTTAAGAGGCCCGTTTCTAGACGTATAAAGAAATTTGGAGTATTGTTTGGTAAGTGTAGTAGGGATTTTATGTACCTCATCTGTACTCGTTCCAGGATATCTTCATATCTCAGGGCCCAAACCTCTGCTGAGTACAGTAGTGTTGCCAGGACTATAGTGCGGTACAGGTGGATTTTGGTTTCCCAGCAGTTAGATTTGCAGTTGCGTAAGGTTTGAGTTGTTGTTCCTATTGCTATATTTGCCCTACTGGAAAAATGTTCGGCTGTTTTCTGAAATAGGCCCGATGAAGTGAAAGGGATTCCTAAGTATACATATCTATTTACCACTTTCACCTGTGTTTCTGCGTATTTGAATTTATATGAGCAGTGTATTGGTCCCTTACTGAATATCAAAATTTGAGTCTTTTCTGTGTTCACTATTAGTTCATTCTTGATACAATAGCTATGCAGCACATCGAGCTTTCTCTGAAGTTGAACTGGGGAATCAGAAAGAAGCACTAAGTCGTCCGCGTACATCAAAACTGAAACTTCGCTATTTCTATCTATGCTGACTCCTCTGCAATTATTTTCCTTGAAGATTTTTTCGAGGTCACTTATGAAAAGAGAGAACAATAGTGGGCTAGTGATATCCCCCTGAAGTACCCCTTTGGTTACCTCAACTGGGTCGCCATATTCTGTATTGCCTTTAATTCGAACTGTAGCGCCACTGTATAGGTTCTTGATAATTCGTACTATTTTGCCACTAATCCCCATATTATAAAGTTTGTCATATAATAATTGATGTGTTACCGAATCAAAAGCAGCCCTGAAATCTACAAAACAAGCGAATATCCTACCCCTGGGTGCACGCAAGTGTATTTGTACTATTAGTCCGTGTGCTGGCCAATTTTTTGGTAATTTTTGGGGGGACTAAATGCCGCTTTCAGGGTACTTTCTTGGGATGTTTGACAACACGAAAATGCCGGTAGGCCATCGGGCGGTTGGAGCTTTTACAAATGGCGGCCATTCCAAGATGGCGGATCACTCATGCCATGAAACCTTGAGTAACTTTTTTGTTTATGGGTGGATTTCAGATTTCTTTTCTTAGATGTATAGCTGAAATAATGGGTTTTCATAAATAGTTAGCAACTATGACATTCTTTGTTAAACAATCAAAATGTGCTTTAAAAATTAGTTGCATCATTCGAAATTCAATGTTCCTCTCCGATTTGTTCAGGAATGGGTCATTTAATGTCGAAAATCATAAGCATAAAATGTATCAAGCATTTCAACAGCTTTATTTTGAAGTATGAACCATTTAGCTACGATTTGAATCAACGGAGATATCTATGATTTTCTAGTGCTACGCGCGGTCTCGCTGCAATAACGACACGTAAAGTAGGCCGGAACGGACCAATACAAAGTATGTTTTTAGGGACTACAACGGTCCGTTATTGAATCTCGAATTGCTTATTGTCTCAAAAAAAAAGATCAACCTCTTTTGTTACGAAAATAATATATTTTTCCTGTATTTACAACATGAAACATTTATCGGCGCACATTTCTTATTCACAGTCAGAATCCGAATCTGACTGCTGCGAATCCTCTGATGAAGAACAATCTTCAAAGTTCTCGCAAGTCGTGGATTTGCAAGCTGCTGTGCATTTCATGTTGTTGGTTAAACTAGTGCATTTTGGCAGTTTACACTTTGTAGGGCATGAGCAACTGATCAATTCCAGAATGGTTTCAGGTGCTGGTTTCCCTGTCATCCATAGCACCACTATGTCTCCAGAATCATTCATTTTCCATCCGTGCCCATCTGTTGGATTGGAAATAATGGGCTGTTGCTCCAAGCTTCTACGCCAAATGGCAATCTGAAAATTTGACCTGGAAATGTGTTGCCGGAGGCAATCTGCACAAGGCGGCAAAGAAGCTGAGTCGGCTTTTCCTTGTTCAACTCTGAACAATTTATATCGGAGCTCATTTACATCAGTGACAGCATGAGCACCCAGGAGTGCACTGCAAAACTTTGCTCCTAAAACTTTTGATAGTTTTGAGACATCTACAAGCCTCAGTCGATTTTTTTGCCCCCTTCTGACCAGGATTTGGCGGTTAATCTTGGAGGCAAACGCTATGCATAAAACCAATACATCAGTATCATCTGCTGCACAAATGACAGTCAAATAATCTTTTGATGCATGTTTGGCATGAAGAATAATTCTTGTGTCAGCCTCTTCCTGAGAACATTCAAGTTCCTGCACAGAACAAGATTCGTTTGACGTTATTCTAATGCACTGGTCTCCGTAGGTCGCATAAACCATTTTGTTTTTGATCAATTTCCTTCTTTTTTCATGTTGCCAACTTTCAACCAAAAACTTCGTAAATTTGTCCTTGCTGCGTGAGTTTTTCAGAAGTCGTCTCCAATTCATAACACAATGCCCGCCTTTTATTTCTGAAAAATTGATGCCGTCCTCAGCTCCACGGAGACTTCTTTCTGCATTTTTGATAGATTGCTCTCTGTAGACGTCGAACACAATGTCAACTCTTTGGCTCGTTCCACCTTGGTTCAACATTTGAACTAGAATGAAATCGGACAGTTCATCAAAGGTCTGATTGTCACCATGTAGTTTTTGAATAACGGCCATGGCATCGATCACACAGGCTGTGGAACGTTCCGCGGGACACTCAGTGGACTCGATCAAGTTCTCCAAATACTTTCCGAGAGTAGCTTTGCTGGTTTTTTTCATTGAACCGTCGCCATTTGCCAGTGACCAAGGAAATGGACCAAGCGGGTGCCTGAACACTTCGGTCATGTTCAAACTTCTATTTTCGGCAATCAGAATCATATGACCAAACAGTTTGCTGTCCGCTTGGAGGACTAATTCTCTGTTTGATTTTGTTGTTTTAACAGTCTTCAAAGTCGAAAATGTTTTCAGCTTGAGTTTCCTTATAGGACTGTAAAAGTCTTCGCCTTGGGCTAATCGATTTTTTAAGAAATCGTTGTACGCCTTTTCTCCTTTTTCTTCTGCTTTCATCAAGTCCTCTTCTATCTGTAAACATTGACCACTGATAATGAAAGGAGCCATATGAACACCGCGATTATACCTCTTTAGATGCTGAGATGCCTGTAGAAATTTTTACAAGATGTTGAGTGTCAAAATCAAACGGGTCAGTCCAATCTCTTTCCAATGATTCAACCAACGATGTTCTGTTCATCCCTGGTTATTCGAGATAGGTGGAGATCGGGATGATCAAATTTCTCATTCGTAGAAGTATGCAGAAGCCGAGGCAGAAGCTGTCGCATATGTTTTAGAGCTGTTGCCCTATATTCAGCTGTTAAGTAATATCTAGCGACAGTGGAAGATTTCAGACTGAAACCCTTGGTGCCTCCAGTCGTCTGTGTATCTTTATTGACCGTTTCTTCAATGACTTGGTCCACGGGAAGTTTCGAGAACGGGTTCTTACTGCCCAGTTGCACTGAAAACCCACCATTTGTGAAATGAGTGAACACTTGAGCGTCAACTTCTTGAAGACATGTCATTTCCGCATAGTGAATAGACAATTAACGTGAGTAGTTGATTTTGTCAAGAGCAAAACACCATGGGATCATCTTTCGGATACACGCTAGGTTCAAAGTCCAGTTTCCTTCTCTATTCGACCGTAGTAGTCCCAGAAGCACTTCAACCATATCTATATATGTAAACCAAAAAGCAGACAGTGGACCGTTCGAATGTCTCAGAAATAAGCAAAATTTGTCGAAACTGCTTTTGAAAAGAAATATTGTGTCGTCATCCAGCACTTTTTGGTATTCTTCAGGGCAAGTATTCTCCGAGAAATTTACAAGTAGTTTCTCAACTTGATCCCATTTGTGAAAAAGATCAGGTGAATTTGTTTCCAACCAGGTGATATATTTATTCCATATTATTCTCATCAAAGCTTCATAAAGCAGCTTCCACGTTACAGTTACGTTACGTTACGTTACGTTACAGTAATTACTTGAGTATCTCTCACTACACGTCTCGATTTATTGATATTCGACTCTTGCACTGGCTAGTGCGGCCGGTGGCCCTCTCCTATTTTCACTGAAAAAGCATCAAACTACCCTAATAAACTTTTTAAAACATGTCACACAACACGTCTTCCTTCCCGCCCGCATCCGCACGGTAAACAGACCATTCACATCTGGTGTCAATACCTTGCTATCATAAAACACACCAACTCACCTACCTGCCTAAGTGCCTGCCTAACATAATAAATATTCGATCAAAAACAAATTAAATGCTGCATAAGATTGAAAAAACGACGACGGTCAAAACTGTTAAGTCCTACTGTACCGCGACCTTATTATGCCCATGTGAGCCTGCTACCGCGCGCGGTGGTGGGTAATTGCTGATATCTCTGTTAATAATCGTCGTACGTGAATGTTTCACCCATCACATCAAAGCTCTTTGTATGCTGCATATCTTTTGTCTTTGTATTTGTTTACATTTATTGAGCCGTTTCTCAAAAAAACGAACATAAATAAAAGTAACAAAATCTATGTGTTAATTTTTTTGAGATAACTTTTGTATTTATCATGGAATTATATAATAATTTACATTTTCAAGTACTTCGTTTCATCGGCAATCTACCTGAAAAAAGAAACTGAAAATCGATTGATAGTTAAGAAAGTTACGTTGACTTTTATGTTTAAGTGATCCGCCATCTTGAAATGCCGCCATATTGTAAAAGCTCTAACCTCCCGGTGGCCTACCGGCATTTTCTTGTTGTCCAACAACATAGAAATGGATCCTGAAAGCCGCGTTTAGTCCCCCCAAAAATTACCAAAATCATCATTTTTGCCGGCTGGCACACGGACTATATACTCATCAACACAAAGATATTGTCGGCACATCCCCTTCCCCCGCGAAATCCCGCTTGCGATTCCGGGATCATCTTTTTGCTTTCCGCCCAGGTGGTAAGTCTGTTATTCAATATACGGGTGAATAATTTAAATATATGGTTACACAGTGCTATGCGTCTGTAATTTTCTGGTTTGTCCTTGTCACCCTTTTTATAGATCATTATTAAATTAGCCCCACCCCACCCTGCTGGGGGTTTTTCATCTGTTATTATTTTATTGAACAATTCTAGTAAAACATACTTATACTCGACTGTGAGGTTCTTGTAGAATTCATTTGTCAGACTGTCTGGCCCTGGTGCTTTTCCTGTTTTGAGAGTTTGTATGTTTCTGTCTAACTCCGTCACTATTATGGGATCGTCTAGGAAGGGGTGGGATGCGTCAAAGTAGGTTGTGTTATTTATCAGTTGTTGTCCATAGTATGACTTAAGGTACATATCCCATTGTAGTGGATCAATTATTGTGTTGTGAGTGATTTTCTTTTTAGGCTTGAATTTTTTCAACACATCCCAGAATTCCCCTGCATTATTCACATCCGACAGCGATTTCTGACACAAATCATAGAAGGCTTTTTTTGTTTTCGATAGTAATCTTTTGTATGCGTTTTTCGATTCGTGATATTCTGTGACGTATTTTTGTTTGAAATTATGTGTTTTACATTTGCGCAATTTAATTTTGACTTCTCTCTTTGCTGTTTTGCAGGGATAATTAAACCATGGTTTTGAATCTGTCCTGAGATAATATGAATTATTTGTTTCTCTACACTTGTTTACTTGTAGCATTCCCGATTTGGCAGCTGATTCTTTAAGGCTATTATTTACGAGTTCATAGATGTCTGTCGTCGTGTATACTGTATCGTGTTTGTTAAGGTTTGAGAGGATTACATTCAGGTGGTATTGATAGGTGTTCTTTTTTTCGTCATTCCAGGCAAAATTTATTGTATATTTAGGGTTAGTAATTTGGTTGATCTGAGTTTCCGAATCCGTACAATCCCCCCTCTCCGATATCCTTGCGCAGATTGGGAAGTGGTCCGAATTCGAGAAATCGCAGCGCACTTCGAAATCCCCGCAAAGACCTAAGCCTTCCACGTTTGTCCACATCAGGTCTATTATACTTTTACCGTTTTTACTTGTGAAGGTTGGTTGTGCCATCAATTTATCTTATATTGATTCGATTGACGTGACAATGGTACTGTTATGATGTCAACGACCACATGCACGTTCCAAATACGTGCCAAATTCTTGTGATTTCAAGGTGTATTTGATATACGTGAAAAGAAATCACTTATATATCGACAAACGTGAAATAAGCGTCCGAAAGACGTGATACCAACCAAGTTATTATTGATTCAATTCGACTGACCGACTTGAATTGCAAAAACGCCACATTACGTCGCATATACGTATCGAGAATTGGCTCGTTCCGCAGTCAAGATAACCGTTATAATAACGTTGTTGTAATCTAAGAAATAATCCATTGACGAAGATGAACCCAAAAATAACGTATAATGTATAGCCGTGATTGGAAGCCGTCATAAAATCGGGTGGAGTACAAACCATTTTCATCCAGGCAGATCTATTGGGAATTTTTTTGCAACCAACTGACGCCTTATAGAAGACGTCACACGCACGTCAGAAAGACGTTGATTAAGACGTGATTATAACGTTACAATAAAGCCACAACTTGGTATAAGCCTCAAAACTACATACGGGGAAAGTTATTGGACTTTTTTGTGTTATTTGACTTTATATGTAATATCTTTCTGGCTCTGATAACGGAACAATAATAATGGTGTTCAAAGCTTGAGAAACGATTGCATCCACCCCCCTTTACTCACATCTTTGCTGCCGGATGCACATCACGTACCCGCGTAATAGCCACACCGACTCCAAATGGAATTCCTAGACAAGATATTTATTACCATACACAAACCGCTATTTATTATGTAAGTTATCATGGGCGTGGTTAAATCTAGGGGGCGAACGGGAGGGCAACGTGACGGAGCAGAACGGGGGGACGAACGAGGCCGTGTGGGGAAGGATGGAAGGATGAATGCGGCTCTGAGGGTAGGCTTCGCAGCAGCATCGAACCGCCAGAGCTAGCAGGAGCAGAGGAAGAAGGGTTATTTCCGCAATAACGACCCGCTAAATTTATCCTGCCTCGCATTATCCTTGCTCGCAGATTTAGTACAATCTTGATCGCACATAATATGGGATATGCCATGGGTGTATGCTTAGATCCGAGATAAGCGGTAATTTTCATCAATCACGCCGTATACCTATTCAAATCGGGCTAATTGTGTGTGTGCTGTATACATACTCACAGTTTGTTGCGTAGTTGGTAGCAGTGGAAAAAGTACTCACCTAGAACAAAAGGATGATATTAGAACAGAAGACGTGAATGTGTAACGAGGGGGGAGTAGAACGTCTTCGTTGTAAATCTGAGCAATATAAGCAATATATTGGGTCCTATAGGACTTGATATGTGTTTGAATTGGTAGGTTCTTTCTCCCAATATGAACCAATAGCATCAAACACGCGAAAACAACTGTGCAATTTCTATCAGGCTCTATACGGTTGCTTTGTTGCTATTCTGATGAAAGCTCCAATGAAGCCCTATACAATTCCGATTGGTTTCTATGGTGGAATTCATGGGCAATTCCAGTACGGAAACTTATTGGATTTCGATGTGTTTGATGGGGAAACGCGTGAAGGCTTGAACGATTTTCATAAGGCTTTATAGCTGTAACTCAATCACTATTTCATGTTAACCGTCATAAGGCCCTATAGAATTTCAACTGGTCTGTATAGTGAAATGTATCAATCAATGACAACCCCAAGTGACAAAGTCAGTTTTCTTGATTACGTCCTCTATATAAAAAAATATAAGATCTATCATGAGATTCTATTGGTATGTATTGGCTGTCTTGTTATCATCGTTTGGGAGCATACCACTACAGAAACTTATTGGATTTCATTGTTTTAAGGGTGAAACAGGTGGAGGCTTAAATAGTTTTTATGGGGCTTTGTATAGCAGTGACTCAATCACTACTTCATGCTCATCCCCATAGAGCCCTAAATATTTAGATGGGGTTGTATGGTAAAATGTATCGATCCATAAAAAGCCCAGGTGACAAAACAATAAAGGCTCCTGGATTACGTCCTCTACTCCTCTACGTCAAAAATATATGAGAAGATTTATCATGAGATTCTATTGGTTGTTATTGGCTGTCTTGTCATCATCGTTCGGGAGAATACCAGAACAGGAACTTATTGGATTTTATAGTGTTCTATGTGTGAAGCTCAGAGCTGTGACTCAATCACTATTTTATGCTAGACCCCATGAATTCCCTTTACAATTCCAAAGGTCAAGTACCTCAATAGCATTTGAAGAATGAAACCCTTGTATAAACGGCGCTTTGATCAACAAGAACTGCTATAAAAACACTAGGTTGGAGTCACGGTACGAAACGTCTGAACTTAGGCGCAGCATCTCACCTTTCTGTTTTTTTTTTTCAAAAGAAAAAGTACCTTTATACCGTATCGAAATGGAAATCTTTGTATAAACGGAGCTTAAATCTACAAAAGCTGTGATAAAAAGCACTGGAGCGACGTTACAGCGTGACGGGGCCAACTGATGCGTTGTTTTCGCTGGTATCTCACTATTTTGCTCTTCGAAGCTTGAGTACCTTCCCAGTATTCCACGGTCAAGCTCCTTGTAAAAACAGGATTCTAATTTACAAAAGCTGCTATGAAAGCACTGGGATTCCGTGATGAAGAGTGACGTCCGAAATAAAGCGTCGTTTCTGCTGGCATCCCAGCTTCTACTTTTTCAAAGAAAAAGTACTTACAGTACTTACACTAACAGTCTTCAGAAAAAAACCCTTGTGTAAACGGCGCTTCACTCTACAAAACCTGATATGGAAAAAACTAGGATGACGTAACAGCCGAACAAGACTTGAGTAAAGCGTTGTTTCTGTTCACATCTCACCTTCCTTTTCTTTGAAGCTGAAGTGATTTTTAGTCTTCCAGGATTAAGTTCATTGTATAAACAGCGCTTCAAATCACAAAAGCTGTTTTGAAAAGCTCCAGGATGACGTAATAGCGGAAGACGAGGCGCAAGATGTCTTTATTGAAGTGTCTTTTCGGTAAGCATCTCACCTTTCTCTCTTCAAAAAAAAAAGTACAATTATAGTCTTTGGAAATGGGAACTCTTGTATGAACGCCGGTGCTCTATCTATAGAAGCTGCTACAGAAACCACCAGGGTGACGTGACAATGTAACACGTTCGAACTTGAGCATCGTTCTCGTCTGTATCTCACTTTTCCGTACTTCAAAAGTGAAGTACCTTTCTAAGATTCTGAAAGCTTCCTTTGTGAACGTAGCATTATTTCACAAAGAATTGCTACAAAAAGCTCCAGGGTCACATAACAGCAAGACACGTTCAAACTGAAGCCTAGTTCCAACTTCCAACTGACATTTCACTCTTCTGTTTTTAGAAAGGAAAGTAACGCTGAAATCTCACTTTTCTAGAATTTGCAGGTGAAGTTCAATGCAAAAACATGCTCAGATCTACAAGAGCTGTTTCAAAAAACCCTTGAGCAGCGTAACAGCAAGACACGCCGAACTGAAGCGTCGTTTCCACTGGCATCTCACGTTTCTGTTCTTTCAAGATCAAGTACTTTTCTATATAGATCACATTTTTCTAGTCTTTCAGGGTGAGGTTCAACGTGTTCACGACATTCGATTCTAGAGGGACGGCTTCAAACAGCACTAGGGCGACGCAAGAAATGTTCATTATAAAGTATTGTTCACGCTGGAGTCTCACTTTTCTAGAATTTGCAGGTGAAGTTCAATGCAAAAACAATGCATACTTCTACAGAGCTGCATCAAAAAGCGATAGGGCAGCGTAACAGCCAGATACGCCAAACTAAAGCGTCCTTTCCACTGGCATCTCACGTTTCTGTTCTTCCAAGATCAAGTATTTTCCCATATGAATCCCATCTTTCTTGTCTTTTAGGGTGAGGTTCAACGTGTAAACGACATTCGATTCTAGAGGGACGGCTTCAAACAGCACTAGGGCGACGCAAGAAATGTTCATAATAAAGTGTCGTTTACGCTGGATTCTCACTTTTCTGAAATTTGCAGGTGAAGCTCAATGCAAAAACGAGGTCTACGTCAACAAGATTTGCTTCAAAAAGTCCTCAAGCAGCGTAAAAACAAAGCGTGTATCCACTATAGCGTCGTTTTTGGCTGACATCTCACTATTCTATTTTTTCAAGATCAAGTGCCTCTCCATATGAGTCACATCTTTTTGATCTTTGAAGATGAGGCTCAACGTGGGAATGACATTTTATTCTACAGGGACTGCTTCCAACAGGACTAGAGCGACACAATAAAGCAAAAAACGTTAAAATTGAAGTGTCGTTACGCTGGAATCTCACTTTTCGGGAATTTACAAGGTGAAGTTCAATGCGAAAGCGATGCCCTTATCTACAGGATCTGCTCTAAAAAGCCCTTAAGCAGCGTCACAGCGAGGCACGTACCAACTAGAGCGTCGTTTTTGCTGTCGTCACGCCTTTTTAATTTATTCATTCCCTTAAGCTTCTAGGGCTCTAAAAACTACCACATAAATAGTCTTTGAGAGTCTCCATCGCGTCCAGTGATCAGGTTTGTTTTTCGTCGGCTTCTTTTTTTTTCAGTCATGTTCTAGCACGTCTAACAATCAAAATAGTCTTCAGTTCCATGTTTCAGAACTTTTGGGAACAACATCTCTTCTAGCTGTTTCTCAAGCTGTCTCATTTGTAAAAAAACACCTGAGAGTTTCTAAAAGTCTCTCTCCTCTCCAGTTATCCAGCGGGTCTCACAGCACCTCATCCACTACTTCTAGTGTAACTTCTCAATACCTGCAGATAGTCTTACATTTCATGCCTTATCATTGCAGGCATAACTTATTTCAGTTGTATCTCCAGGTTCTAGACTTTGAAAACCACCAACAGCTTCTTTTCATTCCTGAACATCACTTTTCATCGCGAGTTTCATTACCTCCAAATATTTAGAAAGTCTATTTCATACTGCCTCAATCTCTAGAGACATTTCTTCTTCTAGCTATACTTGCAGCTTCTAGGTCTCTGAAAACCATTTTGAAGTTATTCTGAAGTCTGTCCGCACCAGTTGTCCATCAGGACGTTGTTCAGCAGCTTCTATTCTTCCATTCTATATTATTCATTTGATAGGTACCTCCAAATATTCTCCAAATTTATCCTTCAGGAGGTACCACTCCTTTTAGCTGCGTATCCAGCTTCCAGGCTCTGAGAACTACCAAAGACTTCCCAAAAGTCTTTATCCCTTCCAGTTATCAAGAGCGTCTTCCAACAGCTTGTTTTATTTCTATATCACGTTTTATCAGGTATTTTTCTTCAAAAAAAAAACTCCAACAGTCTCCAATTTCTTGCAATTTGGATGCCTGGGAACATTACTTTTTCTGGCTACGTCTCCAACTTCTATTCCTCTGAAACAGACTCGTCACTTTTCAATACCTCCAAAGAGGAGTCTCAAATTTTATGCCTTTGATGTCTCTGGAGACATCATGATTGTGTCTCCACTCCTCCAGCACGACTTTTCGGCCTCTAGAAACTAACAAAGAGTCTTCCAAAATTTCTATTATTCCCAAAGAATAAAATGATAATAAGCAGGTGGGTACATAATATAGTGTTGGGTTGGTGCTTTCCTATATATGCTTTCTTATTTCTCTCTTACTCTCTCACTCTCTTGCTCCCCTGAAGAGCCCTTCATTCGCCTGATATTTTTTTTTATTAGGCCGGGGACGTAAAAAACTTGAAATTCCAGTCAAGCAAAGCAGCAGAGCAAAGCACAGGGCTTCCGGCTCATTACTTCCCGACTCTATCCCGTGTAGTGGCAGTCGTCGTCATCGGGAAAGTTTCGCCCGACGCGACGGTTCGAGTTCGGGGCGAGCGGGGAACTCGATCGCCTGTTTGTTTGGTTGGCTGCTGCTGCTGGCGACTCCGGTTGGCAACCCTGAAATGATCTCAATCCCATTAAACTGGAAGGCAATTAAAACTGGAGAGGAAGCACGACAAGAAGGAATCATTCCTGAATACGTACCGCGCGCACACCCGCCAGCAGAAAACTTCCTCGTCGCCTCCCACTTTATTAACTCCCGGCGGCTGTTTTGGGGGGTACGAGAGGGACGAAAAGTTAGCTTGCTTGCTTTTATGCAGTTCCTGTTCGGCAACAAACCGAGAGAATCCTTGTTTTTGATTGAAAAGACGATGCAAATGATTCACTCGAGTTTGCAACTATGCAACTTGATAAATACGGGTGTATAATTGGTTGCCTATCTAGAGTTGCGTTCAAAATTTGAATTCGTTTGGATTCCACGTTTGGTGGTGTAATCAAGCTTATTGCTTGGCCAACTGGATATAATAAAGCTATGTTTTGATTTCGTTCGAGCTAATTGACCAGTGGAAATAGCTTGAGGGCTAAATCAATAAAAAATGTAGGTATACCCAGTCTTAGGCCTCGAAACAAGCCCTCGTCTTTGTCGCTGGAACCGGGCATTAATTAATGCGTCTCAAAGCTATGATTACGGGAAATTTCATCAATGGAGGAGGCGGTTGTATAACAAGATGGATTGTACAAAATAAGGATGAATTCAATACGAGTAAAATAGCTGCAAGTGAATACCAAAGCAAAAAAGAATAAAAGAAAATGTCATATCTTTCCGGCTGAAACATTTAGGGGATTTGAGAAGAGGCGTTACGACCGCTAGTCTTTTCAAGTGCACAGCTGAAAGACGGCTCTGGTTTGAAAGGAAGGATTAAAACTGACGCTAGTTACCCACTCGATCTTTACAGGATGTTCTATATATACTTACTCCACCACAAAATATATGTAGGTACCTGCCTAGATCCAACCAGGACTTTACTGTTACTGTTTCTCAGTTTCTGTACTGAAACTAATATCAGAATTATTAAGTTATTCCTATACTGGCATTTCCATTAAGAATTTTGACAAAACAGCCAATAGGTACAGACCCATGGAATCTCACGACGAATCTTCGACCCTTCTTCATCTAGACGTCTTAATCAAGAAAGCTGGCGTATAATATTGCTTTACCATAAGTCCTTATGGTTTGATTGCTTGTTTATGCATTTCACCATACAGACCCATAAAAGTTGTATGGGGCTTTATCGGAGTGAGCATAGATTGTATCGGGATGAGTATAAAACCTCATCAAAATTGTACAAGCTTCCACGCGTACCACTCATAAGACACAATAAAATTCAATAGCTTCAGTCTGTTCTGATATTGGGACTATTTAATTAGTTTTTATACTGGTAATGTTTATCAAAGATTCTGACAAAATGACCAATACAGACCCATGGAACAATACTTTGATTAAAAGAATAAAAAGGTGAGATGCCAGCCAAAATGACGTTTTAGATTGAATGTGTCTCGGTGCTAGGTCACTCAGGTGCCTTTACTGGCGATTTTTGTAGACTTGAGCTGTAGTTACGAGACAAACTCAAACTTTCAAATATCAGAAGAGTAAATTGTCTTTGAAGAATAGAAAAGTGAGATGCAAACGGAAACGAAGCTTTACTTGGGACGTTTCTTGCTGTTACGTCACCATAGTGCTGTTTGTGGCATATTTTGTGAATTGAAGCGGCGTTTGTACGAGGAACTTGATTCTCGAAGACTAGAAAAATACTTATGTTTGAAAGAATACAAAGGTGAGATGTCAGCAAAAATGACGTTTCAGATTGAACGAATCTCAGTGTTACGTCACTCTAGTACCTGTTCTGGCGATTTTCGTGGACTAAAGCTGCAGTTCCGAAAGAAACTTCAACCTTCAAATATTGGAAAAGTAGTTTGCTTTTGAAGAAAGAAAGGTGAGATAGAAATGGGAACGACGCTTCAGTTGGGACATTTCTTGCTGTTACGTTTCCATAGTACTTCTTATGGCATGATTTGTGAATTGAAGCGGCGTTTATACAAGGAACTTGATCGTCCAAGAATAGAAAAATACCATGAAAAATACTTTTGTTTAAAAGAATAGAAAGGTGAGATGTCAGCAAAAATGATGTATGAGATTCAACGTGTCCCACAGTTTCGTCACTCTAATGCCTCTTCTGGCGATTTTTATGGACTAGAGCTGCAGTTACAAAAGAAAATTCAACTTTCAAATATTGGGAAAATAGTTTGTCTTTGAAGAATAGATAAGTGAGATGCAAACAGAAACGGAGCTTTAGTTGGAACGCTGCTTGCTGTTACGTCATCATAGTGCTATTTGTGGCCTATTTTGTGAATTGAAGCGGCGTTTGTACAAGGAACTCTATTCTCAAAAGCTAGAAAAATCTTTTGTTTGAAAGAATAGAAAGGTGAGATGTAAGCAAGAATGACGTTTCAGATTGAACGTATCTCACTGTTACGTCACTCTAGTACCTGTTCTGGCGATTTTCGTGGACTAAAGCTGGAGTTTCGAAAGAAACTCCAACCTTCAAATATTGGAAAAGTAGTTTGCTTTTGAAGAAAGAAAGGTGAGATGGAAATGGAAACGACGCTTCAGTTGGGACATTTCTTGCTGTTACGATTCCATAGTACTTTTTGTGGCATTATTTGTGAATTAAAGCGGCGTTTATACAAGGAACTTGATCGTCAAAGACTAGAAAGATACCGAGAAAAATACTTTTGTTTGAAAAGAATAGAAAGGTGAGATGTCAGCAAAAATGATTTTTGAGATTCAACGTGTCCCACAGTTACGTTACTCGAATGCCTCTTCTGGCGATTCTTATGGACTAGAGCTGCAGTCACAAAAGTTAATTCAACTTCCAAATATTGGAGAAACAGTTTGTTTTTGAAGGAAGAAAGGTGAGATAGAAATGGGAACGACGCTTCAGTT
Source organism: Anaspis maculata (assembly GCA_949128115.1). Classification (NCBI taxonomy): domain Eukaryota; kingdom Metazoa; phylum Arthropoda; class Insecta; order Coleoptera; family Scraptiidae; genus Anaspis; species Anaspis maculata. The sequence continues at coordinate 73,591,980 of OX421966.1, forward strand.
GAGACATTTCTTGCTGTTACGTTTCCATAGTTCTCCTTGTGGCATGATTTGTGAATTGAAGCGGCGTTTATACAAGGAACTTGATCGTCAAAGACTGGAAAAATACCGAGAAAAATACTTAAGTTTGAAAGAATAGAAAGGTGAGATGTCAGCAAAAATGATGTATGAGATCCAACGTGTCCCACAGTTACGTCACTCTAATGCCTCTTTTGGCGATTTTCATGGACTAGAGCTGCAGTTACAAAAGAAAATTCAACTTTCAAATATTGGAAGAATAGTTTGTCTTTAAAGAATAGAAAGGTGAGATGCAAACAGAAACGGAGCTTTAGTTGAAACGTTGCTTGCTGTTACGTCACCATAGTGCTATTTGTGGCATGTTTTGTGGATTTAAGCGGCGTTTGTACTAGGAACTTGATTCTCAAAAACTAGAAAAATCTTTTGTTTGAAAGAATAGAAAGGTGAGATGTAAGCAAGAATGACGTTTCAGATTGAACGTATCTCACTGTTACGTCACTCTGGTAGATGTGCTGGCGATTTCCGTGGACTAAAGCTGCAATTTCGAAAGAAACTCCAACTTTCAAATATTGGAAAAGTAGTTTGTTTTTGAAGGAAGAAAGGTGAGATGGAAATGGAAACGACGCTTCAGTTGGGACATTCCTTGCTGTTACGTTACCGTAGTGCTTTTTGTGGCATATCTTGTGAATTGAAGCGGCGTTTATACAAGGAAGTTGATCGTCAAAGACTAGAAAAATACCGAGAAAAATACTTTTGTTTGAAAGGATAGAAAAGTGAGATGTCAGCAAAAATGATGTATGAGATCCAACGTGTCCGACAGTGACGTCACTCTAATGCCTCTTCTGGCGATTTTTATGGACTAGAGCTGCAGTTACAAAAGAAAATTCAACTTTCAAATATTGGAAAAATAGTTTGTCTTTGAAGAATAGAAAGGTGAGATGCAAAAAGGAACGGAGCTTTAGTTGAAATGTTGCTTGCTGTTACGTCACCTTAGTGCTCTTTGTGGCATATTTTGTGAATTGAAGCGCTGTTCGTACAAGGAGCTGGATCCTCAAAGACTAGAAAATTACTTTGGTTTGAAAGAATAGAAAGGTGAGATGTCAGCGAAAATGACGTTTCAGATTGAACGTATTTCACTGTGACGTCACTCTAGTACCTGTTCTGGTGATTTTCGTGGACTAAAGCTGCAGTTTCGAGAGAAACTCCAACTTTCAAATATTGGAAAAGTAGTTTGTTTTTGAAGAATAGAAAGGTGAGATGAAAATGGGAACGATGCTCCAGTTGGGACGTTTATTGCTGTTACGTCACCATGCTATTTTTTGTGGCATTTTTCGTGAACCAAGATGATGTTTATACAAGGAACTTGATCCTCGATGACTGAAAAAATACTTCGTTCAAATGGATAGAAAGGTGAGATGCCAGCAAAAATGACGTTTCGGATTCAATGTGTCCTCTTGTTACGTCACTCTTGTGCCTCTTCTGGCGATTTTCGAAGACTAGAGCTGCAGTTACAAAAGAAAATTCAACTTTCAACAAGAAAGGTGATATGCAAATAGAAACGACGCTTTAGATGGGACATTTCGTGCTACTACGTCATCATAGTGCTCTCTGTGGCATATTTTGTGAATTGAAGCGGCGTTCACACAAGGAACTTAATCCTCAAAGACTAAAATAATACTTTTGTTCAAAAGAATAGGAAGGTGAGATGGCAGCGCAAATGACGTTTTAGATTAAACGTATCTCACTGTTACGTAACGTCACTCTAATACCTATTCTGGCGATTTTTGTGGACTAAAGCTGCACTTGCGGATGGAGCTCCAACTTTCAAATATTAGAAAAAGTAGTTTGGTTTTGAAAAATAGAAAGGTGAGATGAAAATGGAAACGTCGTTTCAGTTGGGACGTTTCTTGCTGTTACGTCACCATACTATCCTTTGTGGAATCTTCGTGAACTGAGGCGACGTTTGTACAAGGAACTTGATTTTCGAAGACTGAATAAATACTTTGTTTAAAAGGATAGAAAGGTGAGATGCCAGCAAAAATGACGTTCTAGATTCAATGTGTCCACATGTTCCAACACTCTGGTGCGTCTTCTGGTGATTTTTGAAGGCTAGAGCTGCAGTTACAAAAGAAAATTCAACTTTCAACAAGAAAGGTGGAACGCAAATAGGAACGACGCTTTAGTTGGGACATTTCGTGCTGCTACATCACCATAGTGCTCTTTGTGGCAAATTTTGTAAATTGAAGCGGCGTTTATACAAAGAACTTGATCCTCGAAGACTGAAAAAATACTTTTGTTCAAAAGAATAGAAAGGTGAGATGCCAGCGGAAATGACGTTTTAGATCAAACGTATCTCACTGCTACATTACGTCACTCTAATACCTATTCTGGCGATTTTTGTGGACTAAAGCTGCACTTGCGAAAGGAACTCCAACTTTCAAATATTGGAAAACGTAGTTTGTTTTTGAAGAATAGAAAGGTGAGATGAAAATGGGAACGACGCTCTAGTTGGGACGTTTCTTGCTATTACGTCATCATACTATCTTTTGTAGCATCTTTTGTGAACTAAGGCGGCGTTTATACAAGGAGCTTGATCCTCAAAGACTGAAAAAATACTTTGTTTAAAAAAATATAAAGGTGAGATGCCAGCAAAAATGACGTTCTAGATTCCATGTGTCCACATGTTTTTACACTCTAGTGCCTCTTCTTGCGATTTTTGAAGGCTAGAGCTGCAGTTACAAAAGAAAGTTCAACTTTCAACAAGAAAGGTAGAACGCAAAATAGAAACGACGCTTTAGTTGGGACATTGTGTGCTGCTACGTCATCATAGTGCTCTTTGTGGCATATTTTGTGAATTTAAGCGGCGTTTGTACAAGGAACTTGATCCTCAGAGACTGATATAATACTTTTGTTCAAAAGAATAGGAAGGTGAGATGGCAGCGAAAATGACGTTTTAGACAAAACGTATCTCACTGTTACGTTACGTCACTCTTATACCTATTCTGGCGATTTTTGTGGACTAAAGCTGCACTTGCGAAAGGAACTCCAACTTTCAAATATTAGAAAACGTAGTTTGTTTTTGAAGAAAAGAAAGGTGAGATGAAAATGGGAACGACGCTTCAGTTGGGAAGTTTCTTGCTGTAACTTCATCATGTCATTCTTTGTGACAACTTTTGTAAGCTAAGGCGACGTTCATACAAGGATCTTGATCCTCAAAGACTGAGGAAATACTTTGTTTAAAAGAATATAAAGGTAAGATGCCAGCAAACATGACATTCTAGATTCAACGTGTCCTCATGTTTTAACACTCTAGTGCCTCTTCTGGCGATATTTGAAGGCTAGAGCTGCAGTTACAGAAGAAAATTCAACTTTCAACAAGAAAGGTGAAATGCAAATAGAAACGACGCTTTAGTTGGGACGTTTCGTGCTACTACGTCATCATAGTGCTCTTTGTGGCATATTTTGTAAATTGAAGCGGCGCTCATACAAAGAACTTGATCCTCGAAGACTGGAAAAATACTTTTGTCCAAAAGAATAGGAAGGTGAGATGCCAGCGAAAATGACGTTTCAGATCGAACGTATCTTACTGTTACGTTACGTCACTTTTATCCCTAATCTGGCGATTTTGGACTGAAGCTGCAATTTTGAAAGGTAGTTTGTTTTTTCAAGAATAGAAAGGTGAGATGAAAATGAAAACGACGCTTCAGTTGAGACATTTCTTGCTGTTACGTTACCATGCTATTCTTTGTGACATCTCCTGTAAACTAAGGCGGCGCTTATACAGGGATCTTGTTCCTCAAAGACTGAAAAAATCGAGGAAAAAATACTTTGTTTAGAAGAATAGAAAGGTGAGATGCCAGCAAAAATGACGTACCTACTAGATTCAACGTGTCTCTCTGTTACGTCACTCTTATGCCTCTTCTGGCGATTTTCATAGTTTGTCTTTGAAGAATAGAAAGGTGAGATGTAAACAGAAACGGAGCTCTAGTTGGAACGTTGCTTGCTGTTACGTCACCATAGTGCTCTTCGTGGCATCTTTTGTGAATTGAAGCGGCGTTTGTATAAGGAACGTTGCCTTTGAAGTACAGAAAAGTAAGATTCAGATGAAAACGATGCTTTAGTTCGGACATGCTACAGTGTCACGTCACCCTGATGTTTTTTTTTTAGTAGCTTTTCAAGAATAAAGCACCGACGACGCTTCACTTGAACTTGTTTCGCTGTTACGTCATCCTAGTGTTCTCATACCAGGTATTGTAGATTCAAGCACCGTTCATACGAAGATTCCCATTTCCAAATAGTGCAAGGTGATAGGTATTTTTCTTTTGACAAAAACAAAAAGGTGAGATGCCAGCGGAAACGACGCTTAAATTCAGACGTCTCGTACTGTGGCGTCTCTCCGGTGCTTCAATAGCAGTTCTTGTAGATCCAAGCGCCGTTTATACGAAGGTTTAATTCTTCAAAGACTTGAAGGTACTTTGCCTTCAGAGAGCAGAAAAGTGAGACGCCGGCTGAAACGAGGCTTGAGCTAAAATGTGTATCCATGCTACGTGATCCTAGTGTTTTACCACGATTCTATGTACCTAGAATGGAGCTGCGCTTACAAAAACACTTCCACTTTCGAATATGTACTGGGGAGATAATTTGCCCTTGGAGAACAAAAAAAAGGTGAGATGCCAGCTGAAACGGCGCCTTAGTTCGGACATGTCGCGCTGTCACGCCACCATAGTGCTTCTTGTAGCAATTTTTGTACATTCAATTGGCATTCTCAACAGAAACCTAACATATTTTGTGAACAAAGTGGCGTTTACAATAGAAACTTGAACTTTCAAATACCAGAAATGTAGTTCTCTTTTTGGATAACAGGAAGGTGAGATGCAGACGGGAAAGATGCTTTAGTTGGAACGTCTCTCACTATTACGTCACCCTAGTGCTTTCTGTAGCAGCTTTTTCAAATTGAAGCGCCGTTTACACAAGGAACTCAATCCATGATGACTAGGAAGCTATTTTGTCCTTAAAGAAAATAATGATGAGATGACAACTGGAACGACGCTTTAAAAGCACCCTGTGATTTTTGTAGCAATTTTTGTACAATTAGGTGGCGTTTACATTAGAAACTTTGGATAAAAAACAGGTTCCAGAAATGGAGCTTTCTCTTTGAAGAACAGAAAAGTGAGATGCAGAGGAAACAGATGCTCAAGCCCGGACGTATCTCTTCAGACTAGTGCTTTTTGTAGCAAATTTTGTAAATTGAAGTCTTTTTCACACAAAGAACCCAATCTAGGAAGACTAGTGAGCACATCGACTGCTTCGCGGTTCAAGAACAAAAAGGTGAGATGCCAACAGAAACGATGCTTTAACATGTCACGCTGTTACGCTACACTCGACGCCACCTCAGGCTTTTTATAGCGTTTTTTGTACATTAAATTGGCGTTCTTGATAGAACCCTCAACTTTCCAAAGAGAAATGCAGTTTTCTTTTTAAGGAACAGAAAGGTGAGATACAGAGGGAAAAAGATGTTTTAGCTAGAACTTCTTATGCTGTCATGCGACACTGGTGGTTTTTACAGCAGATTTTGTAAACTGAAGCGTCGTTTACACAAGAAACCTAATCCTTGAAGACTGGAGAGGTATTCTCTCGGGTATTCTGACTACTTTGCTGGTAAAAAACAAAGAGGTGAGATGCCAAATGAGACGAAGCTTTAGTTCGTACATCTTTTTGCTGTAACGTCACTCCAGTGCTTTTTGTGGCAATTTTATACAATGAAGTGGCGTTTATAGTAGAAACTTGAGCTTTCAGATACCTAACAGAAATGTCGTTTCCTATCTGGAGAACAGAACGGTGAAATGCAGACGGAAACGTGGCTTTAGCCGTGACGTCTCTTGCTCTAACGTCACCCTCCTGCTTTTTGTAGCAGCCTTTGTGAATTAAAGCATCATTCATACAAGGGACTTATTCTTCAACGACTAGAAATGTACTTTGCCTTTGAAGAACAAAAATGTGAGGGTCTAGATGGAACGACGCTTAAGTCTGGACGTATCGCAGTGTTACGTCATTCTAGTGCTTTTTACAGCAGTTTTTGTAAGTTCAAGTAGCGTTTTCAACAGAAACTATGGCTTTCAAATATACTAATCGTTTTCCGAAGTGTGGTTCTCCCAAAAAACTGCTTCACTTTGATAGCTTCCAGCTTTTAAATTGAAAAAAACTTGTCTTGTCACTTAACTTTTCTCAGTAAAGATGTTTCTTGGCCAGCAAGTATGCAGAATTGAATTTATTTGTCATAATTGACATTGGTTTTACAGAGTGATCTGTGAAGCTATGATTTTTTCATCAAATTTGTTGATGTATGTGTAATGGTCACCCTCTATTATCTCATTCTAAGGTCTCCATACACTTTAATGTACACCCTGTATATTTTACCACGAGGTCTTCATACAGCCTTATGTCTCTGCTCTATCCATATCCCTGAATTGTGGCCTTACTGCATTAACCTTAGGTACATCATGTGTGTCAATAAGTATGATTTTTTCAATCAAAATTAGTAAGTACCTCGCAAAAAAAAAGAAAACGGAGAAAAGAATATTGTTATGTTTCAACGCAATATTGATATCTTCAAGGCATACTCCTGGTGACATTTTTGATGCGGTTACCCGAAATAGCCTCCCATTCTTGTTGAATGGCATTCCCGAGCTCTCCAATCCTACGTCGTTTAATTACGCGATAATATCTTTCTTTGGGGCGCACCCCAGATGTTCTCTATAGGATTGAGATCCGGCGAAAGCGACGGTCATTCCATTCTGGTGATGTTTTATTGTCGTGAAAAATCATTTACCACGTTGGCTCGATGTGGTCTTGCGGTATAAGTCCATGTACGCAAACTGTTTGTCCATTTAGTGAGAAAAAGGAAAGATTTATTGGTTCCGAAATTTTTTCCGGGTATCGCAAAAAATAATCAATACCCTATAAGCTAGTATGCAAACAAGATCAAGCCGTAGTAATCGTCGCACGAGAAATTACGTCCGAAGTCAAAATTAACAAGGCATTAACATTCAGCATGACGATTATGGCACGGGGCCTCGATCCCCAATAAAGCTCTTCCTTGCCCTGCCCCGGCTCCTCCGTCATAGTGCTTTACGACTCCGGTTACGGTCAGTTAACATAACTTTAATCGGCTGGATGGGCAGTTTAACATATGCATGTCGTACCCGGGCCAGCTTCAGGGACAGAAGGGCAAATAATAACAATTTAGCGAGAGAGGCCCTCTCCGTCCGCGGCCGTAAACTCCAAAGGAACCAAGGGCCCCCCAATATACCATCAGGAGGTGTATAAATGGGTAGGTAAATGCGCGAATCCCCCAGTGGGTTTTTAGTATTATTATGCCCTCGGTCTGCGTGTTGTGGATTTAGGTCCGCTCTGCTGGAGGAATTATTAAGGATGTAAGTGTTAGTTACGGTTCGTGGATTGTAAAGCGTCAGGCGAAATCGCCGGAATTTTCGGATGCGTTTACGTTTCCAACAAGACGTCCATCATCAGGGTCACGAATTGTGACTGGGATTGTGACTTACGTGGAAAGCCGCGGGAGGTGCGCATTGAAAGACTTCGAAGCTGATTTATTGGTTACATGAAGGCATTGTGTTGAAATTGTTTTGTCTCTTCCAGATTAGGTGCAAATAACGTGAGATTTGTATCTACCTACCTTTGAAAAATGTGTGGTTCTTTTGATATTTGGCTTGAAATCGTTGTCTGCGGATTGCAAGTTATTTGCAGTGTAACCGCCAAGGTGACGCCAAGGGTGAAGCTCAGACGAAGTCAGCAATCACTTACCTACGCGATATCAGTCTTGATGACACTTTTAACAATTCAATAATGCAACAACAAAAAAAAAAGAATTTGGTCAAGCACGCCCCTGAGCTATCATAATTCTTTTTGAGCTGATTGAGGCTAAAGCTCTGTTTATGCTTTTGAATCAGAAACGTTATTGTTAATGATAAGTACCTACAAGATCATCGTGAATCAAACTTTACTAAATGCAAGAACACTTGGCATTGTCTAACTGAACGATCTAAGCTAAAGCTGTGTTTATACTTTGCATAGCTATCCTAGTCATTAGCACTATAGCCGTAGCACTAGCATGGCCTCGAGCATGGCATTATGATCATGAGCACTTCAGTAACGGAAATGAAGCTTTACCCAATGCAGCTGTTTCCAGAAAAAAGTTTCATTAGAGCTAACTCCAGCTAAAGCCGTGTTCATACTTTTGTATTAAAAACGTTACGCTAATTGTCAAGTACCGAGTTGTACCTACAAGAACATCGTAAATCAAATTTTACTCAATGCAATTTCGTGAAAACAGTTGCAATTAGACGATACAAACTAAAGCTGTGTTCATACTTCACATGGCGATACTTACTAGTCATTAGCACTATAGCCAAGGGACTATAATATTGATCATGAGCACTTAATTGGTATAAATGGAGCTCCACCCAATGCAAAATTTTCAGAAAAAAGGTATTATTCAAGCAAATTTAAACAAAAACTGTGTTCATGCTTTTGTATAATATGGAAAACATTACGGTTAATGGTAGGTACCTGCAAAAACATCGTGAATCAAACTTAAGTAATAGCAGTTTAGTGAAAACAGTTGCATTATTTACCTAAACTAAAGCTATGTTTGTCCTTTAGATAGGTAACGGAATAAGTCACTGGCACTATAGCCGAGGCACAAGTATAATGATCATGAGCATTTTAATAGCGTAGGTGAATGAAGCTTCACTCAATGCAGTTTTTCTCAAGAAAAGGTATCGTTCGAGCCTTATCTAGCTGAAGCTGTGTTTTTGCTTTTGTATCAAAAAAATTATGGTTAATGTTAAGTACCCACAAGAACATCTCAAATCAAATTTTACGTGATCCAGTTCAGAGGGAACAGTTGCATTATCCACTTGAATGATGCAAACTAAAGGTGTGTTCATACTTTGAACATCAATATCAGTCATTGGCACTATAGCCGAGGCATTAGCATTATGATCATTAGTACTTCAATGGCGTTAATGAAGATTCATCCAATGCAATTATTATCATGGAAAGTATTGTTCGAGCTGATTAAAGATCAAGCTGTGTTTATGCTTCTGTATCAAAAACGTTAGGTACCTACCTAGGTGAGTTTAATGGTGAGTTATTACAAGAACATCGTAAATCAAACTTCACTTAAGGCCATTTAGGTTGACACAGTTTCATTATCTTCCTTAACTATCCAAACTTAAGCTGTGTTTATACCTTACACAGCGATACCACTGATACCAGTCATTGGAACTATAGCCGACTAGCCGAGGCACTAGTATATCGATCATCAGCACTTCAATAGCGTAAACGAAGCTTTACCCAATGCAGCTTTTCTCAGAAGAAGGTATTATTTGAGCTAATTTCAGCTTGAGCTGTGGCTAAGCTTTTGTTCAAAAAACGTTACGGTCAATGGTAGGTACCTACAACTATTTAAGCTGATTCAAGATTAGGCTGTGTTTATATTTTTGTACAAAAAACGTTACGTTGGATGGGTACATCGTAAATCAAACTTTACTCAATGCAATTTGGTGGGAACAATCGCATCATCAACCTAAACGATCCAAAGTAAAGCTGTGTTTATACTTTACATAGCGATGCTTGTCATTGGCACCACAGCCCAGGCACTAGCGTAATGGTTATTAGTACTTAAATATCGTGAATAAAAACTTCACCAAATGCGTTTTTTTTTTTTAGAAAAAAGTATTATTTGAGCTATTCCAGCTGGAGCAGTGTTTATGCTTTTGTATCGAAAACGCTACGGTTAATGAAAGCGTTGATTGAAGGTACGTGGTACCTACGAGAATTAATTGGAGCTAATTTGAGCTAAAGCTACGTTTAAGCTTTTGTATCGGAAACATTACAGTTGATGATAGGTACCCACAAGAACACTGTTAACTAAAATTTAATCAATGTGACCCAATTCAATTTGAAAATATGGATTATTCGAGGTAATTTAAGGTAAAGCTGTGTTTATGTTAAAACGATGCAACTACATGGATATTGTAAATCAAGCTTTATTCAATGCAGTTCATTGAAAACTGTTCTTCCACTTACACAAACTAGAATCTGGAACTAGAAGCTGGAACTAGAAGCTGGAACTTGAGACTGGAAGTAGAATCAGAAAGAAGACCAGAAACTAGAGCTATAAACTAGAACTAGAACTGGAACTTACAACAAAGACTCTTGGTTAGGAATTTGAAAGTAAAACAAGTAGCTCGAGCAAAAAGCTGCAACCATAATCTGGAATTAGGAACTGGATCTGAAGAACAAAACTAAAAATCAAAACTTGGAGCCATAACTGGAAACTGAATCAAAAAGACTTTGAACTGAAACTAGAAACTGGAACTTGAAAATCGAATTGAAAACAAGAACTTGAATTAGGAGTTAGAACTGTAAACTATAACACAAGAATCTTATGCTGGAAATTAGAATTAGAAAAAATCAAAGTAAACGTTGAAACTAGAAACTGCAACTATAAGACTGTAACTAGAGATTGGAACTAGAGCTGGAAGGCAGAGCTAGGAACTAGAAATTGGAACTATCAGCTGGAACTAAGAGCTGAAACCAGGCACTGGAGCCCTAGCTTGGAACCAAAAAGTAGAGATGTAAACATTGAAACTAGAAACTGGAACTATAAAATTGCAACTAGAAATTAAAACTAGAACTAGAAGGCAGAACTAGGAACTAGTATCTGGGACCAGAAGCTGGAACTAAGAGCTGAAACCAGACATTGAAGCCCTAGCCAGGAACCAGACAGTAGAGAGAGAGATTGAAAGTTGAAACTATAACTATGAATAATGAAATTAGAACTAAAAACTAGAACAGGGAGCTGAAACCAGAAACAGTAGTTTGAATGAAGAACTTTATCTGGCAACTACAGCTGGAAACTAAAACCAGAAACTGAAATTGGAACTAGAAGCTGGAACCTGAAGCTGGAACCAAAAGCTGAAACCGTCAACCCCGTAGCACAGGTGGTCGTGCATCAGCCTGTGGTACGGTTGGTCCTAGGTTCGATCCCTAGTCATGTCTGGGTGTTTTGTGCTGTCCACATTTTGCGGTTATTGAGGTTTTTCCAGATGTATACTAATTTGAATAAACGCAGATAACTCCTATGGCGTTGAAGAAGCCGATAAAGAGGAAAACAAACTTCAACTTTAAAGAAAGCTGAAACCAGAACCTGAAACCGGACATTGAAACCGGAACCTGAAGCCAGAAGGTAAAAATAGAGACTGAAACTGGGAATTGGATTTGAAAACTATAAAGCTAAAGACTCGAAAATGGAATTGTAAACTGAAACTAGGAACTTGAACTAGTCACCAGAACCAGGAGCTAGGAATGAAACTGAAATTAAGAAACGGAACTCTAAACTGGAAACATAGAACTGAAACAAGAAACCGGAGCTAGAACTGGAACTGAAGAATATAATTAGAAACTGGAACTAGAACAAGAAGCTGGAACTAGAAGGCGAACTGGAAATTCAGGCAATTAGAGCAAGAATTTGGAAATAGGGACTAAAACCACTTATTAGAACAAGAAATTGGAACTAGAAAGTCGAACTAGAAAGTAGAGCTAGGACCTAAAGCTTCAGGACAAAAAATCTGGGAACTTGAACTTGGAACTGAAACTAGAGGTAGGAAGATGAAAACGATCTTGGAACAAAAAATAGGAGCTAGAAATAGAGACTAGGACAAGAAACTAGAAGCAGGGACTGGGATTGGGAACTGGAACTATCGGGTGATCGATTGAGTTGCCAATTTAGGCAGGCTGTGGCCTGGTCGAAATCAGGGATGCGAAGCTGCATTTGGCTAGGGCACAGCCTGCCCAAATTCGAGCCCAAATTAGGAATTTAGCTTATCACACGATAGGAACTACAGCGCTGGGAACTAGAATTGGGAACTGGAACTAGGAGCTGGAACTACGAACTAAAATTGAGAACTAGAACTAGAAACTGGAACCAGGGACTGAAACCTGAAACTGAAACTAGTCCCGCAGTTAGCAGCTAGTGTTCAATGGAATTTGACCAAAGTTAATGAGCTGTAATCGTCGACTTGAATGTGATTTTGTGTATATGCTCACGCCTCGATAAAGCTGTGTTTACGCTTGATTCCAACCCCGTGTCACCTTCAGTTTCTCCAGCTAACGTTGCTTCCAACATAAAATCTTCTTTGAGTAATTGTCGCTTATCATATAATTTCTTTGTACCATGGATAAAGCTGAGTTTATGCTCACTTCTAGTACCATTCCGTCTCAAGTTACTTTAGCCTAACGTAATTTTCCAACAAAAAGTTTTTTTCAGCTCTAATCGTCGATTTTATTGTGATTTTGTGTGGGAGTCAACCGAGGAGTCAACGCATTGATAGAGCTGTGTTTACGCTTGTTCTCAGTCCAGTGTCACCTCGAGTTTCTTCAGCTAACGTTGCTTTGAATATAAAATCTTTCTAGGCTAATTGTCGTTCATCATTTGATTCTTTCGTGCCATGGATAAAGCTGCGTTTATGCTTACTTCTACTTGTTCCATTTCTTTTCAAGATATTTAAGCCTGACTTAATTTTTCAACATAAAATCATATCCAGCTGTAATCGTCGATTTCAATGTGATTTCATGTATAGGCTCAGGTCTCATAATAAAGCTGTGTTTACGCTTGATTTCAACCTCGTGTCACTTCAGTTTCTTCAGCTAACGTTGCTTCCAACATAAAATCTTCTTCAGCTGATTGTCGCTCATCATTTGATTTCTTCGTACTATGTATAAAGCTGCGTTTACTTCTAGTACCATTTCATCCCAAGTTACTTAAGCTGACCGTAGTTTTTCAACAAAAACTCTTCTTTAGCTTTAACCGTCGATTTCATTGTGATTTTGTGAATAAGTCCACGCACTGATAAAGCTGTGTTTACGCTTGTTTTCAGTCCCGTGTCACCTTGAGTTTCTTAAGCTAACGTTATTTTAAACATAACATCTTTCTTAAGCTGCGTTCATGCTCGCTTCTGGTACCATTTCTTGTCAAGTTACTTCAGCTTAACGTAATTTTTCAACATAAAATCTTATTTAGCTATTATCGTCGATTTCAGTGTGATTTTGTGTGTAAGCTCACGTCCTAATAAAGCTGTGTTTACGCTTGATTTCAACCTCGTGTCACTTCAGTTTCTTCAGCTAACGTTGCTACCAACATAAAATCTTCTTCAGCTGATTGTCACTCATCATTTGTTTTTTTCGTACTATGTATAAAGCTGCGTTTACTTCTAGTACCATTTCATCCCAAGTTACTTGAGCCGACCGTAATTTTTCAACAAAAACTCTTCTTTAGCTTTAACCGTCGATTTCATTGTGATTTTGTGTATAAGTCCACGCATTGATAAAGCTGTGTTTACGTTTGTTTTCAGTCCCGTGTCACCTTGAGTTTCTTCAGCTAACGTTATTTTAAACATAACATCTTTCTTAAGCTGCGTTCATGCTCGCTTCTAGTACCATTTCTTGTCAAGTTACTTCAGCTTAACGTAATTTTTCAACATAAAATCTTATTTAGCTATTATCGTCGATTTCAGTGTGATTTTGTGTGTAAGCTCACGTCCTAATAAAGCTGTGTTTACGCTTGATTTCAACCTCGTGTCACTTCAGTTTCTTCAGCTAACGTTGCTTCCAACATAAAATCTTCTTCAGCTGATTGTCACTCATCATTTGTTTTTTTCGTACTATGTATGAAGCTGCGTTTACTTCTAGTACCATTTCATCCCAAGTTACTTAAGCCGACCGTAATTTTTCAACAAAAACTCTTCTTTAGCTTGACCCGTCGATTTCATTGTGATTTTGTGTATAAGTCCACGCATTGATAAAGCTGTGTTTACGCTTGTTTTCAGTCCCGTGTCACCTTGAGTTTCTTCAGCTAACGTTATTTTAAACATAACATCTTTCTTAAGCTGCGTTCATGCTCGCTTCTAGTACCATTTCTTGTCAAGCTACTTCAGCTTAACGTAATTTTTCAACATAAAATCTTATTTAGCTATTATCGTCGATTTCAGTGTGATTTTGTGTGTAAGCTCACGTCCTAATAAAGCTGTGTTTACGCTTGATTTCAACCTCGTGTCACTTCAGTTTCTTCAGCTAACGTTGCTTCTAACATAAAATCTTCTTCAGCTGATTGTCACTCATCATTTGTTTTTTTCGTACTATGTATAAAGCTGCGTTTACTTCTAGTACCATTTCATCCCAAGTTACTTAAGCCGACCGTAATTTTTCAACAAAAACTCTTCTTTAGCTTTAACCGTCGATTTCATTGTGATTTTGTGTATAAGTCCACGCATTGATAAAGCTGTGTTTACGCTTGTTTTCAGTCCCGTGTCACCTTGAGTTTCTTCAGCTAACGTTATTTTAAACATAACATCTTTCTTAAGCTGCGTTCATGCTCGCTTCTAGTACCATTTCTTGTCAAGTTACTTCAGCTTAACGTAATTTTTCAACATAAAATCTTATTTAGCTATTATCGTCGATTTCAGTGTGATTTTGTGTGTAAGCTCACGTCCTAATAAAGCTGTGTTTACGCTTGATTTCAACCTCGTGTCACTTCAGTTTCTTCAGCTAACGTTGCTTCTAACATAAAATCTTCTTCAGCTGATTGTCACTCATCATTTGTTTTTTTCGTACTATGTATAAAGCTGCGTTTACTTCTAGTACCATTTCATCCCAAGTTACTTAAGCCGACCGTAATTTTTCAACAAAAACTCTTCTTTAGCTTTAACCGTCGATTTCATTGTGATTTTGTGTATAAGTCCACGCATTGATAAAGCTGTGTTTACGCTTGTTTTCAGTCCCGTGTCACCTTGAGTTTCTTCAGCTAACGTTATTTTAAACATAACATCTTTCTTAAGCTGCGTTCATGCTCGCTTCTGGTACCATTTCTTGTCAAGTTACTTCAGCTTAACGTAATTTTTAAACATAAAATCTTATTTAGCTATTATCGTCGATTTCAGTGTGATTTTGTGTGTAAGCTCACGTCCTAATAAAGCTGTGTTTACGCTTGATTTCAACCTCGTGTCACTTCAGTTTCTTCAGCTAACGTTGCTTCTAACATAAAATCTTCTTCAGCTGATTGTCACTCATCATTTGTTTTTTTCGTACTATGTATAAAGCTGCGTTTACTTCTAGTACCATTTCATCCCAAGTTACTTAAGCCGACCGTAATTTTTCAACAAAAACTCTTCTTTAGCTTTAACCGTCGATTTCATTGTGATTTTGTGTATGAGTCCACGCATTGATAAAGCTGTGTTTACGCTTGTTTTCAGTCCCGTGTCACCTTGAGTTTCTTCAGCTAACGTTATTTTAAACATAACATCTTTCTTAAGCTGCGTTCATGCTCGCTTCTAGTACCATTTCTTGTCAAGTTACTTCAGCTTAACGTAATTTTTCAACATAAAATCTTATTTAGCTATTATCGTCGATTTCAGTGTGATTTTGTGTGTAAGCTCACGTCCTAATAAAGCTGTGTTTACGCTTGATTTCAACCTCGTGTCACTTCAGTTTCTTCAGCTAACGTTGCTTCTAACATAAAATCTTCTTCAGCTGATTGTCACTCATCATTTGTTTTTTTCGTACTATGTATAAAGCTGCGTTTACTTCTAGTACCATTTCATCCCAAGTTACTTAAGCCGACCGTAATTTTTCAACAAAAACTCTTCTTTAGCTTTAACCGTCGATTTCATTGTGATTTTGTGTATAAGTCCACGCATTGATAAAGCTGTGTTTACGCTTGTTTTCAGTCCCGTGTCACCTTGAGTTTCTTCAGCTAACGTTATTTTAAACATAACATCTTTCTTAAGCTGCGTTCATGCTCGCTTCTGGTACCATTTCTTGTCAAGTTACTTCAGCTTAACGTAATTTTTAAACATAAAATCTTATTTAGCTATTATCGTCGATTTCAGTGTGATTCTGTGTGTAAGCTCACGTCCTAATAAAGCTGTGTTTACGCTTGATTTCAACCTCGTGTCACTTCAGTTTCTTCAGCTAACGTTGCTTCTAACATAAAATCTTCTTCAGCTGATTGTCACTCATCATTTGTTTTTTTCGTACTATGTATAAAGCTGCGTTTACTTCTAGTACCATTTCATCCCAAGTTACTTAAGCCGACCGTAATTTTTCAACAAAAACTCTTCTTTAGCTTTAACCGTCGATTTCATTGTGATTTTGTGTATGAGTCCACGCATTGATAAAGCTGTGTTTACGCTTGTTTTCAGTCCCGTGTCACCTTGAGTTTCTTCAGCTAACGTTATTTTAAACATAACATCTTTCTTAAGCTGCGTTCATGCTCGCTTCTAGTACCATTTCTTGTCAAGTTACTTCAGCTTAACGTAATTTTTCAACATAAAATCTTATTTAGCTATTATCGTCGATTTCAGTGTGATTTTGTGTGTAAGCTCACGTCCTAATAAAGCTGTGTTTACGCTTGATTTCAACCTCGTGTCACTTCAGTTTCTTCAGCTAACGTTGCTTCCAACATAAAATCTTCTTCAGCTGATTGTCACTCATCATTTGTTTTTTTCGTACTATGTATAAAGCTGCGTTTACTTCTAGGACCATTTCATCCCAAGTTACTTAAGCCGACCGTAATTTTTCAACAAAAACTCTTCTTTAGCTTTAACCGTCGATTTCATTGTGATTTTGAGTATAAGTCCACGCATTGATAAAGCTGTGTTTACGCTTGTTTTCAGTCCCGTGTCACCTTGAGTTTCTTCAGCTAACGTTATTTTAAACATAACATCTTTCTTAAGCTGCGTTCATGCTCGCTTCTAGTACCATTTCTTGTCAAGCTACTTCAGCTTAACGTAATTTTTCAACATAAAATCTTATTTAGCTATTATCGTCGATTTCAGTGTGATTTTGTGTGTAAGCTCACGTCCTAATGAAGCTGTGTTTACGCTTGATTTCAACCTCGTGTCACTTCAGTTTCTTCAGCTAACGTTGCTTCCAACATAAAATCTTCTTCAGCTGATTGTCACTCATCATTTGTTTCTTTCGTACTATGTATAAAGCTGCGTTTACTTCTAGTACCATTTCATCCCAAGTTACTTAAGCCGACCGTAATTTTTCAACAAAAACTCTTCTTTAGCTTTAACCGTCGATTTCATTGTGATTTTGTGTATAAGTCCACGCATTGATAAAGCTGTGTTTACGTTTGTTTTCAGTCCCGTGTCACCTTGAGTTTCTTCAGCTAACGTTATTTTAAACATAACATCTTTCTTAAGCTGCGTTCATGCTCGCTTCTAGTACCATTTCTTGTCAAGCTACTTCAGCTTAACGTAATTTTTCAACATAAAATCTTATTTAGCTATTATCGTCGATTTCAGTGTGATTTTGTGTGTAAGCTCACGTCCTAATAAAGCTGTGTTTACGCTTGATTTCAACCTCGTGTCACTTCAGTTTCTTCAGCTAACGTTGCTTCCAACATAAAATCTTCTTCAGCTGATTGTCACTCATCATTTGTTTTTTTCGTACTATGTATAAAGCTGCGTTTACTTCTAGTACCATTTCATCCCAAGTTACTTAAGCCGACCGTAATTTTTCAACAAAAACTCTTCTTTAGCTTTAACCGTCGATTTCATTGTGATTTTGTGTATAAGTCCACGCATTGATAAAGCTGTGTTTACGCTTGTTTTCAGTCCCGTGTCACCTTGAGTTTCTTCAGCTAACGTTATTTTAAACATAACATCTTTCTTAAGCTGCGTTCATGCTCGCTTCTAGTACCATTTCTTGTCAAGTTACTTCAGCTTAACGTAATTTTTCAACATAAAATCTTATTTAGCTATTATCGTCGATTTCAGTGTGATTTTGTGTGTAAGCTCACGTCCTAATAAAGCTGTGTTTACGCTTGATTTCAACCTCGTGTCACTTCAGTTTCTTCAGCTAACGTTGCTTCTAACATAAAATCTTCTTCAGCTGATTGTCACTCATCATTTGTTTTTTTCGTACTATGTATAAAGCTGCGTTTACTTCTAGTACCATTTCATCCCAAGTTACTTAAGCCGACCGTAATTTTTCAACAAAAACTCTTCTTTAGCTTTAACCGTCGATTTCATTGTGATTTTGTGTATAAGTCCACGCATTGATAAAGCTGTGTTTACGCTTGTTTTCAGTCCCGTGTCACCTTGAGTTTCTTCAGCTAACGTTATTTTAAACATAACATCTTTCTTAAGCTGCGTTCATGCTCGCTTCTGGTACCATTTCTTGTCAAGTTACTTCAGCTTAACGTAATTTTTAAACATAAAATCTTATTTAGCTATTATCGTCGATTTCAGTGTGATTTTGTGTGTAAGCTCACGTCCTAATAAAGCTGTGTTTACGCTTGATTTCAACCTCGTGTCACTTCAGTTTCTTCAGCTAACGTTGCTTCTAACATAAAATCTTCTTCAGCTGATTGTCACTCATCATTTGTTTTTTTCGTACTATGTATAAAGCTGCGTTTACTTCTAGTACCATTTCATCCCAAGTTACTTAAGCCGACCGTAATTTTTCAACAAAAACTCTTCTTTAGCTTTAACCGTCGATTTCATTGTGATTTTGTGTATAAGTCCACGCATTGATAAAGCTGTGTTTACGCTTGTTTTCAGTCCCGTGTCACCTTGAGTTTCTTCAGCTAACGTTATTTTAAACATAACATCTTTCTTAAGCTGCGTTCATGCTCGCTTCTAGTACCATTTCTTGTCAAGTTACTTCAGCTTAACGTAATTTTTCAACATAAAATCTTATTTAGCTATTATCGTCGATTTCAGTGTGATTTTGTGTGTAAGCTCACGTCCTAATAAAGCTGTGTTTACGCTTGATTTCAACCTCGTGTCACTTCAGTTTCTTCAGCTAACGTTGCTTCCAACATAAAATCTTCTTCAGCTGATTGTCACTCATCATTTGTTCATGCTCGCTTCTAGTACCATTTCTTGTCAAGCTACTTCAGCTTAACGTAATTTTTCAACATAAAATCTTATTTAGCTATTATCGTCGATTTCAGTGTGATTTTGTGTGTAAGCTCACGTCCTAATAAAGCTGTGTTTACGCTTGATTTCAACCTCGTGTCACTTCAGTTTCTTCAGCTAACGTTGCTTCAAACATAAAATCTTCTTCAGCTGATTGTCACTCATCATTTGTTTCTTTCGTACTATGTATAAAGCTGCGTTTACTTCTAGTACCATTTCATCCCAAGTTACTTAAGCCGACCGTAATTTTTCAACAAAAACTCTTCTTTAGCTTTAACCGTCGATTTCATTGTGATTTTGTGTATAAGTCCACGCATTGATAAAGCTGTGTTTACGTTTGTTTTCAGTCCCGTGTCACCTTGAGTTTCTTCAGCTAACGTTATTTTAAACATAACATCTTTCTTAAGCTGCGTTCATGCTCGCTTCTAGTACCATTTCTTGTCAAGTTACTTCAGCTTAACGTAATTTTTCAACATAAAATCTTATTTAGCTATTATCGTCGATTTCAGTGTGATTTTGTGTGTAAGCTCACGTCCTAATGAAGCTGTGTTTACGCTTGATTTCAACCTCGTGTCACTTCAGTTTCTTCAGCTAACGTTGCTTCCAACATAAAATCATCTTCAGCTGATTGTCACTCATCATTTGTTTTTTTCGTACTATGTATAAAGCTGCGTTTACTTCTAGTACCATTTCATCCCAAGTTACTTAAGCCGACCGTAATTTTTCAACAAAAACTCTTCTTTAGCTTTAACCGTCGATTTCATTGTGATTTTGTGTATAAGTCCACGCATTGATGAAGCTGTGTTTACGCTTGTTTTCAGTCCCGTGTCACCTTGAGTTTCTTCAGCTAACGTTATTTTAAACATAACATCTTTCTTAAGCTGCGTTCATGCTCGCTTCTAGTACCATTTCTTGTCAAGTTACTTCAGCTTAACGTAATTTTTCAACATAAAATCTTATTTAGCTATTATCGTCGATTTCAGTGTGATTTTGTGTGTAAGCTCACGTCCTAATAAAGCTGTGTTTACGCTTGATTTCAATCTCGTGTCACTTCAGTTTCTTCAGCTAACGTTGCTTCCAACATAAAATCTTCTTCAGCTGATTGTCACTCATCATTTTGTTTTTTTCGTACTATGTATAAAGCTGCGTTTACTTCTAGTACCATTTCATCCCAAGTTACTTAAGCCGACCGTAATTTTTCAACAAAAACTCTTCTTTAGCTTTAACCGTCGATTTCATTGTGATTTTGTGTATAAGTCCACGCATTGATAAAGCTGTGTTTACGTTTGTTTTCAGTCCCGTGTCACCTTGAGTTTCTTCAGCTAACGTTATTTTAAACATAACATCTTTCTTAAGCTGCGTTCATGCTCGCTTCTAGTACCATTTCTTGTCAAGTTACTTCAGCTTAACGTAATTTTTCAACATAAAATCTTATTTAGCTATTATCGTCGATTTCAGTGTGATTTTGTGTGTAAGCTCACGTCCTAATAAAGCTGTGTTTACGCTTGATTTCAACCTCGTGTCACTTCAGTTTCTTCAGCTAACGTTGCTTCCAACATAAAATCTTCTTCAGCTGATTGTAACTCATCATTTGTTCTTTTCGTACTATGTATAAAGCTGCGTTTACTTCTAGTACCATTTCATCCCAAGTTACTTAAGCCGACCGTAATTTTTCAACAAAAACTCTTCTTTAGCTTGACCCGTCGATTTCATTGTGATTTTGTGTATAAGTCCACGCATTGATAAAGCTGTGTTTACGCTTGTTTTCAGTCCCGTGTCACCTTGAGTTTCTTCAGCTAACGTTATTTCAAACATAACATCTTTCTTAAGCTGCGTTCATGCTCGCTTCTAGTACCATTTCTTGTCAAGCTACTTCAGCTTAACGTAATTTTTCAACATAAAATCTTATTTAGCTATTATCGTCGATTTCAGTGTGATTTTGTGTGTAAGCTCACGTCCTAATAAAGCTGTGTTTACGCTTGATTTCAACCTCGTGTCACTTCAGTTTTTTCAGCTAACGTTGCTTCCAACATAAAATCTTCTTCAGCTGATTGTCACTCATCATTTGTTTTTTTCGTACTATGTATAAAGCTGCGTTTACTTCTAGTACCATTTCATCCCAAGTTACTTAAGCCGACCGTAATTTTTCAACAAAAACTCTTCTTTAGCTTTAACCGTCGATTTCATTGTGATTTTGTGTATAAGTCCACGCATTGATGAAGCTGTGTTTACGCTTGTTTTCAGTCCCGTGTCACCTTGAGTTTCTTCAGCTAACGTTATTTTAAACATAACATCTTTCTTAAGCTGCGTTCATGCTCGCTTCTAGTGCCATTTCTTGTCAAGTTACTTCAGCTTAACGTAATTTTTCAACATAAAATCTTATTTAGCTATTATCGCCGATTTCAGTGTGATTTTGTGTGTAAGCTCACGTCCTAATAAAGCTGTGTTTACGCTTGATTTCAACCTCGTGTCACTTCAGTTTCTTCAGCTAACGTTGCTTCCAACATAAAATCTTCTTCAGCTGATTGTCACTCATCATTTGTTTTTTTCGTACTATGTATAAAGCTGCGTTTACTTCTAGTACCATTTCATCCCAAGTTACTTAAGCCGACCGTAATTTTTCAACAAAAACTCTTCTTTAGCTTTAACCGTCGATTTCATTGTGATTTTGTGTATAAGTCCACGCATTGATGAAGCTGTGTTTACGCTTGTTTTCAGTCCCGTGTCACCTTGAGTTTCTTCAGCTAACGTTATTTTAAACATAACATCTTTCTTAAGCTGCGTTCATGCTCGCTTCTAGTACCATTTCTTGTCAAGTTACTTCAGCTTAACGTAATTTTTCAACATAAAATCTTATTTAGCTATTATCGTCGATTTCAGTGTGATTCTGTGTGTAAGCTCACGTCCTAATAAAGCTGTGTTTACGCTTGATTTCAACCTCGTGTCACTTCAGTTTCTTCAGCTAACGTTGCTTCCAACATAAAATCTTCTTCAGCTGATTGTCACTCATCATTTGTTTTTTTCGTACTATGTATAAAGCTGCGTTTACTTCTAGTACCATTTCATCCCAAGTTACTTAAGCCGACCGTAATTTTTCAACAAAAACTCTTCTTTAGCTTTAACCGTCGATTTCATTGTGATTTCGAGTATAAGTCCACGCATTGATAAAGCTGTGTTTACGCTTGTTTTCAGTCCCGTGTCACCTTGAGTTTCTTCAGCTAACGTTATTTTAAACATAACATCTTTCTTAAGCTGCGTTCATGCTCGCTTCTAGTACCATTTCTTGTCAAGCTACTTCAGCTTAACGTAATTTTTCAACATAAAATCTTATTTAGCTATTATCGTCGATTTCAGTGTGATTTTGTGTGTAAGCTCACGTCCTAATAAAGCTGTGTTTACGCTTGATTTCAACCTCGTGTCACTTCAGTTTCTTCAGCTAACGTTGCTTCCAACATAAAATCTTCTTCAGCTGATTGTCACTCATCATTTGTTTTTTTCGTACTATGTATAAAGCTGCGTTTACTTCTAGTACCATTTCATCCCAAGTTACTTAAGCCGACCGTAATTTTTCAACAAAAACTCTTCTTTAGCTTTAACCGTCGATTTCATTGTGATTTTGAGTATAAGTCCACGCATTGATAAAGCTGTGTTTACGCTTGTTTTCAGTCCCGTGTCACCTTGAGTTTCTTCAGCTAACGTTATTTTAAACATAACATCTTTCTTAAGCTGCGTTCATGCTCGCTTCTAGTACCATTTCTTGTCAAGTTACTTCAGCTTAACGTAATTTTTCAACATAAAATCTTATTTAGCTATTATCGTCGATTTCAGTGTGATTTTGTGTGTAAGCTCACGTCCTAATAAAGCTGTGTTTACGCTTGATTTCAACCTCGTGTCACTTCAGTTTCTTCAGCTAACGTTGCTTCCAACATAAAATCTTCTTCAGCTGATTGTCACTCATCATTTGTTTTTTTCGTACTATGTATAAAGCTGCGTTTACTTCTAGTACCATTTCATCCCAAGTTACTTAAGCCGACCGTAATTTTTCAACAAAAACTCTTCTTTAGCTTTAACCGTCGATTTCATTGTGATTTTGAGTATAAGTCCACGCATTGATAAAGCTGTGTTTACGCTTGTTTTCAGTCCCGTGTCACCTTGAGTTTCTTCAGCTAACGTTATTTCAAACATAACATCTTTCTTAAGCTGCGTTCATGCTCGCTTCTAGTACCATTTCTTGTCAAGTTACTTCAGCTTAACGTAATTTCTCAACATAAAATCTTATTTAGCTATTATCGTCGATTTCAGTGTGATTTTGTGTGTAAGCTCACGTCCTAATAAAGCTGTGTTTACGCTTGATTTCAACCTCGTGTCACCTTCAGTTTCTTCAGCTAACGTTGCTTTCAACATAAAATGTTCCTTAGCTGATTGTCGCTTACCATTCCATTCCTTTGTACCATAGATAAAGCTGCGTTTATGCTCACTTCTAGTACTATTTCGTCTCAAGTTACTTTAGCTCAACGTATTTTTCCAACATAGAATCTTCTTTAGCTGTAACTGTCGATTTCAATGTGATTTTGTGTATAAGCTCACGCCTTACTAAAGCTATGTTTACGCTTGATTTCAATTCCGTGTCACCATTAGTTTCTTCTCCAGTGCTACAAATCACACAGCCCTTGCTATTATTTCTATGATGCATTAGCATTAGCTATGCATGGGCATTATGCAGACCAATAAATAACAATTCCGTTGGTCGTTATTGGTTCCAATCCGTCTGCTGAGGTGGTAACCAGGTATTCTGGTCGTTATGGTCTTATGATGCACTTCTCTCAGAAATAGCGCTCACTAAGATTTGATCACCATCAATCATCAATTATCAAAATGAGCATTTAAATTGGTCGTCACTAGATTTTCCATTGGTTCTAATATGTTTGTCTATGGTTTCCCTATGGTTTCAATGTGGCTTCCATCGTGAAACTTCTTGCAGCAATTTCTTGTGTTGCACTAGCCAGAAGGAAGCAGCAATCGTGTCGGCATAAATCACGTTTAATTCTGCAAGATGACGGCCCCGCGGGTCGGCTCCAATTCCTGCCTTCTGATTGGTTCCTAATTGACAGGTGACGAATGAGTGTTGCCAACTTGCTCGGCCACCGGCGCATTTGCTCATGTCCGCTTAGTTGTTCAAGAAAAAAGGTGCCAAAACAAAAGCACAGCGCGGATACCGCCGCCACAGGAATAATAGAGAGGGCTGTGTGGATTTGTAGAAGTGGAAACAAACAGCACCTCCAGGATTGCTCCTGGCGCAGTTTGAATAAGCACCAGGGCCGGACTCGGGGGAGAAACATGGTTTATTGGCGTAGGTACACTTCGACTGCAATAATTAAAACTTTCGGAATTATACTGTGTGTACAGGATGCGTCTTCGAGCTTGCGCAATCCAGAGCATCTGGTAACTGGTCCAGCATGAAATATTGTAAAGTGTGCTGCTTTAATTTGACTCGTCTGGAAGGAGAAGGAAACAATGAACGATACCTTGATTATTGAGGTACTGGATAATAACAACAACATACAAGATGGCGAGCAAGATGGCAAGCAAGATGGCAAGTAATGTAGATACAGGAAGTTATATTGAGAAAAAAGAAGTGAACTGATTCAATTTTTTTTTCATATTCAAACGAATGAAGCTATAAAGCATCAAGAAACGAGATTCTTTTTATAACTTGGGTATAGAGAGGTACCTATATACGGGAAAAAACCGGGGAGCTCAGGGTTTTATATTCTTCATGCTCGTACAATGGGCCCGTCGCAGCTTTGTTCTTTGGCCACCTGGCTGTGCCACCGGTTGCTCAAGATGGTCCGCTTTTGAGGACCCCCCCTCTTGCCCTTCCGCATGGCCCTTTTGTACGTATGCCTGCTACAGGATGTCGCCGGATTCCAGCTCAAATATTTGCAGTGGTCGTCGTTCTTGTTCTTCTCTCTACCCGGACCCGCCGTCATTCTTGCTACCGTTCAAATTCGTAAGACAACACTTTCAACTCCAGCTGGATCTCCAGGTGAAATGCAGGTGAAATCCTTCTTGTGAGTTCTGCCGAAAAATATCTGTAAAAAATTGGTAGGTATGATACCTACAACAAAAATAGTTGGAATGGAAACGAATCGGTTTTGTGACGCCCTGTATACGGACGCGATGCGCAATTATTTCCGCCGTTCGTTTCGTGGCCATGCCGGAACGCAGTTGGCCCTGGCTCGCCAAATTCGCGCCCTTATTCATTCTTTAACCTTGAACTCGGGTTCTTTGTACGAAGGGGACGTCATTCAATTTGAATTTTTTTGCAATTCGCTACTCCGTAGCTATGCGTATGCGGTAAAGCTGCGTTTATACTCGAAGAGAGTGCATTGAGACAATGCATAAATAAAGTATTCACTATTGTATGCACATCAATTGAACGTCATTTCAAGATTTAATCTCGGATTTAATGTCAAAAGCCACGCTAAGCTGTAGAAACTGTGGGTGACACGTGGCTGAAATTGAGCGTAAACACAGCTTTATCAAGGCGTGCGCTCGTACAAAAAATTACAGTAATATTGACGATCTAAGTTTCAGAAACTTGTTCAGAAAATTTCATGTTGAAGAATTAATGCTCGAATTAATGTTAAACTAAATTTACTAAAGGTGACGCGGTATTAGAAGTGAGCATAAACGCAGCTTTAGGTACCTATCCATCACATCGGTTCACTGGAAATTATATGGTAAGCGACGATTAGCTAGAGAAAAGTTCATGGTTAAAGCGCCGTGTAGCTTAAGAAACTTAAAGAGACATGGGGCTGAATTTAAGCGTAAACACAGCCTTATCAACGCGTGAGCTTATACAAAAAACCACATCAGAATTGACGTTTATAGCCAAAGAAGATCCCATGTTGGAAAATTAACGTCAAGCAAATTAACTGATGGTGACATGGTATTAGAAGTGAGCATAAACATAAACGTAGCTTTATCGATTGCACGAGCTCACAAGAAATTTTTTTTACAAGAAATTTTCGTTTTGTTGTTAGTTGTTATGTCAAAAGTTTTTTTTATCAAAATTCATAAACACAGCTTTAGCCTCAAATAACTCAAGCATCAACTTTTATTTTTAAAAAACATTGCAGTGAGTAGAGCTCAATTTTTTACGCTAATTGAGTGCTGATGAGCATTATGCTGATGCCTCGGCTGTAGTGCCAATAACTAAATAGTATCGCTAAGTGAAGTATGAACACTTCTTCAGTTTTTGGATCGTTTAGGTGGATAATGCAACTATTTCCACCTATTTTACTAAATTGATTCAGTAAAGTTTGATTTACGATGGTCTTAGAGATACTTGCCATCAACCGTAACGGATTTTATACAAAAGCATAAACACAGCTTCAGCTTGTATGAGCTCAAGTAATACCATTTTTCCATGTTCGGTAAAGCTTTATTCACGCTACTAAATTGCTCATGATGATTATGCTTGTACCTCGGCTAAAGTCCGAATGACTTGTATAGCTATGTAAAGTATAAACACAGCTTTAGCTGAGATCGTTCAGGAAAATAATGTCAATGTTTTCACTGAATTGCATCGAATAAAGATTGATTTACGATGTTCTTGCAGGTACCTAGCATTAACCGTAACGGTTTTGATACAAAAGCATGAATACAGCTCCAGCTTTCTGAAAAAAATTGGATTGGGTGAAGCTTCATTTGCGCTGTGGAAACGCTAACGGTCATTATGCTGATGCCTCGATTATAGTGCCAATGACTTGTATCGCTGTTCAAAGTATAAACACAGCTTCAGTTTGGATCGTTCAAGTAGATAGTGCAACTGTTACCACTAAATTGATTGAATTAAGTTTGATTCACGATGTTCTTGTAGGTACCAACCGTTGGCCATCTTCTCTCTCATACAAAAGCATAAACACAGCTTTGGCCTGAATAAGCCCGAATGATACGTTATTCTGAGAAAATCTGCATACGGTGAAGATTCATTTACGTTACTAAAGCACTAATGATCATAATGTTAATGCTTCAGCTACAGTGCCAGTGATTAGTACCGCTATGTGAAGTATGAACACAGCTTCAGTTCAGATCGTTTGGATCGTATCTAAACAACCTTGAAGACAAAATCGGAATCGGTCAAGACAGTCCAAAGTTATACCATTTTGAAAGAGGACAAGATTTTCGATACTGACATTTCAAATGTTGAGCAGATTAGCTCTAGTTCTTGTTTCTGATTTCTAGTTCTAGTATCTAAATAGTTCTAGTTTTTGGTCCATGGTTAAGTTCTATCTTCAAGTTTTAGTTTACAGTTCAGATTTCTACCTCTAGTGTCTTGTTCCAGCTCCAAGTTCTAGTTTGAGCTCCATTTGTACTTCCAAGCTCCATATTCCAGCTTTTCAGCTCCATTCCTAGGCTCTAGCTCTCGGCTCCAGTTCTACTTTTGAGTTTGACTCCCTACTTCCAGTCGCCAGTTCCTGTTGATCAGTTTGAGCCTCCACTGCTAGTTTTTAGTTCTGATTTGTAGTCAAAGCTTGTAGTTTCATCTTCTTATTCCAGTTTTCCCTTCAATTTTCCAGTTTCAGTTCCTACTCCCACTTTTTTTTCTGGTTTGTACTTGCGGTTTCTATTTTCAGTTTCTAGATGAGGCTTCTATTCACAAATTCCAGCTGCAGTTCTTGGTTACAGTTCCCAGTTTGAGTTTTATTCTCAGCTCCTGGTACCAGATTCTGGTTTCAGTGTTTGGTTTCTGCTCTTGCTTCCAGCTTCTGGTTTTAGCTCTAGCTCCAGCTTTTTATTTCAGTACCAGTCTCTAGTTTCAGTGTTCAGCTCTGGCTTCCAGCTTCAGTATCGTGTTCGAATTACTAGTTCCTAGATCTAGTTTTCAGTTCTAATTTTTGGTTCGTAGCTCAGTTATACCTCCAGGTTACTCTTCTTTATAGTTCTGCTTTCAATCTCTAGTGCCTTGTTCTAGTTCCCAGCTCTGGTTTTAGCTCTTGTTGCAATTTTGAACTCAATATTTCAGGTTTTCTGTTTTATCCCAGGTTATATATAGCTCCAGACTTGACTCCTATTCTCTTGTTTGACTCCCTAGCTTTAGTCTCTATCTCTGTTAATCAGTTTGACTAATTATTCAAGTTTCTAGTTTCAAGTTTTAGTCCAAGCTTCTAATTCCAGCTTCTAGTTGAAGCCTCTAGTTCCAACTCCTAGTTCTGGTTCCAGTTTCTAATTTGATTCTTCAGTTCTTGTATTTAGTGATGGTTTTTAATCTATTCTGTTTTATAATTTTGGTTTCTTTCTTCAGTTTCGTGTTCAAGCTTTTAGCTGCAACTCTCAGTTTCTAGTTTAGGTTTTGAACTTTTCAATTTCTTATTTTTGATTCCAATTTCTTCCCTCAGTCTCCTTCCATACTTCCTAGCTCCAAATTCGGGTTTTGATGTCTAGTTTCTGCTTCTGATGCCAGTTTTTGGTTTCAGCTCTAGCTCCAGATTCCTATCTTAGTACCAGTTCCTAGTTTCAATTACAAGTTTCTGGATCTTGGTCCCAGTCCTAGCTTTTGGCTCTGGCTTCAGTTTCTAGTTTTAGTTTCTATAGTTCAAGTGTTCAGTTTCTAGCTCTGGTTTTCAATTCTAGCTTCTAGTTCTAGCTTCCAGCTTTGGTTCTCAGCTCTAGCTTTGGCTTCTAGCTCTACTTCACAGTTCTGCGTCCCATTGCTGGTGCTTTGTTCTACTTCCTAGTCTTAGTTTTCGCTTCAGTTGTAGTTCCATGTTCAAATATTCTAGCTTTTCAGTCATATATTCTTAGTTTCTAGCGCTAGGCTGTTTTCACAATTGGTTCCAAAATGACGTTTTGGTATAATCGGCACAAAATCAGAATGGATTGGAAACGCAGCATTATTATGCCAAATTCACATCACTATTTGCATTGATGAAAACAGCCATTAGCTGGTGAAGCTGAAGGTGAGAAAGGGTAATCGCAGCTTCATCGAGTATAATAGGTAATGAATATTGAAAACCCATAGAAACCATGAGCGGCTCAGCTCAGACACCTGGTTACATTTTGAAAACCAATAGCGACCAGTGTAAGCGCCTATTGGTCTGTTCACGTCAAATATTTTTCCACGATCTTTGGTCATATCTCGATTGAGTACTAACTATATGAGAAAAGTAATTTCACCTCAAAACCATATAAAAACCATAAGTGGCCCAATTTACGGAACCAATAACAACCGATGGGAGTGTTTCGTGATTTTCTTACATCAGTGAGAATATTTTACAATCTTGATTCATATGGTCACGAGCGGCGATTCCCGTGCATTATGGTAAACACGCGATCTTTCCAGAGTCTTCCATTGAGTTGCAGTGTACAAGTGCGGAGCGTCCTTGTGCATTCCAGAGCGTGCTTGTACGTGAAACTGAATGGGGAGACTCATTCACACACTCAGGACACACTGGCTAAGGAAAGTAGAGTTTCACAATAATCACGATAAAACACATAGAAACCGTATCAATCCATATACTGACATATAGGAACTGATAACGAGCAATGGAAATGCATTTTGTTCCCCATGAATATCAATCAAGATTAACATTGCTTTCTTGAAAAGATTCATCCAGGCTACTACAAGATGTACACTTTTCAAGACGTATACGTGAGCTTAATTGACAGTTCCACGGCAAAACACCCCTGCACCCCTCCCCCCCACACCCATCAACCGGATATGACCCGAACGGTGGCGCCCGTGTGGGAGGTTGGGCTAAGTTGATTAAAATTCACTGGCTGCCACAATCAGAATTAATCACATTTGAATATGATTATTTCGCCGGCGGTATGCAAAATGATTCCGCCGCCGCCGCCGCCACCGCCACCACAGCCACCGCCTCCGATAAATCCGGGCCGCGTCGCCAGAGGGCGTTCATCGGGACTCCCGTCCGTACATTGCCGGCAAGTTGGCCGCCCTGCGGGGTATGGAACTGCCGTTTCGTCGGGAGGCCGCCGCCGCCGCCGCCGCCACGATGGCCTCGGCGATGAGAAATGCGTAAACACTGTTTCGTACTTTCGCCTTGCCGCCCCCTCCCCCTCCCCCCTGCCCGTTCCATACGCCGTCATCCCCTTTGACAATTTAGTTTCCGGGAATCATTTGCATGCAATTTTCGCTTCCAGGAAGTCCCGGAATAATTACGCTGTATGTACCAGGTCCTGCTATTTATGTGCCGTATTTAAATTTTGAAGTTTTAATGCGTCGATTTGCTCTGCATACAGCCGGGCATGTAGAGGGCGCTTGCAGTTATCAGCTGTCAACTGTGTAGAAGTCAAAGCTGATATCGCTGTCATTTCAGATAAGTCGTGTTGATTTCCGGCAAATTGACGTAAATTGAAGCTCCGTTGTCACACATCATGTTTGCAACGGCACAGCCTTCTTTTTTTATATAAACGTGCGTCAGCCAAGTGATATTTCACCACTTGTTGCCAGCTTCAGATAATGTCATTTGGTCTTCAAGCTATTTGCTGTATGCTGTTTAAATATCTAAAGATGCATCCGCATTATTATACGACATATTTGCTTGGCATTTTGAAGTAATTCACAACGCGGTCATAGAACGAAGCTATAAATTCGAATCAGCACCGCTACCATCAAGATGGCGAACAATACGGCACGACCTACTTGATGTCACAAGGCATATTCTACAAATCATCATATTCATACGCCACCTATACACACACGAGATGTTGTACAAAGCAGAGAGAGGAGAATTGAGTTTGGAGAGGAGCGAAATTCCTCAAAGACATGCCTCCAATATTCATCGCGCGGGCGTCTGACGTTGCCGCCACCGCCGCCTACTTTAACCATTAGATAGATGGCAGCACGAGCTAACTATAAGGCATCAGACCTAATTAGGTTGGTTAATTTTCGGGCGTTGCTCTTATCTATTCCGAATGAGATTATGTTTCCCTGCTGGGACGCGTTATTCGTCGGCAAATCGCCGAGGATGAAAGCGTGTGCCGGCACGGTGGCGCCCTCTCTCTCTCTGCCGGGGTGACAGCGGAGACAGTTTCGCTTTGACGTGCACACACACATGAGCGCAATGCAGCATCGGCGGAGAAGACGCGCTAATTAATTGGCTGGAATTACACAGATTGAGGTGGCATTGTTGGCGTGTAAAGAAAGTCGTGTGCGGGTAAGCCTGGGGGGATTTCATCGGGGTTAGGTTGGCAACACTGCGAGCAGCTTGTAGAGCAACAGGGCAATGGCATGAGGAATTTACATTGAGTTCTTTTCACCTAGACGGTACAAATACCACCAGACGGAACATGTTCCACGATTTGGTACACCCAGATGGAAAGCACCGGCATCGTTGACCGACGCGACATCTCTGGTCTGGAGGCGACAGATGACATATGTAATTCAGAAATCGAAAAAAAATAGCAGCGTGAATCGTTATCGATCGTACGTAATCCCTGCAGAGAAATGAAATAAAACATGGCTGCATGGATGAAACGACACAGAGAGGGACATTTGACAACAGAGC
This sequence comes from Anaspis maculata, assembly GCA_949128115.1. NCBI lineage: Eukaryota > Metazoa > Arthropoda > Insecta > Coleoptera > Scraptiidae > Anaspis > Anaspis maculata. The sequence continues at coordinate 73,623,541 of OX421966.1, forward strand.
GCTGGATGACAGCTGACGGTACGTCATTTTTCGCATCCGTTTTCTATGTGCCTTTCGATGACACAAAATTTTGGGTGATCCACGGGACGGCACAAAACCAGGTAAGAACACGTAGATGGAAAGCACCGTTTGGAACCCGCACATGCGCAAATGGCAGGTGTACCAGACTTGGAGCTAGGTGGAAAGCGCCCACTGGTACCTGATCTCCGACAGGTAGCGTTAGCGAATCGACGCCACACTCGGTTTTGGACGACGTCCAGTGTTGTCGTCAAATTATTTCTCTTGGCCAGTATTTGATACCTACTTTAGAAGATTGGTTACACCCCTAGGCCACCAGTTATGCATTGCAAACGGACTTTTTCCTTTCCGGAAATCTGGAATTCTAGAACTAGAAACTACAACTAGAAACTAGATCTAGAAATTGGTACTAGAAGCTAGAACTAGAAGCAAGAACTGTAAACCAGTGGAACTAGAAACTGAAACTACCAATGCCAATGAGATCTGTTCATCTGTTTGTCTATCTCTTCCCGAAAAAATATTTATGAATTTTCAAACCCCACCCCCCTTTTTCCTGAAATTCTCTGAGTGTCCAATTTGATACTCTTGACCTCTCAATTCTTTTCAATGCGTCAACGTCATCCTGCATGGCATCGAAATAGATAATTTTCTGTGGGAAAATGCCACCCAAATTTCACCCTTTCGCTCCCCCCCCTCATCTTGAGAATTTAAAATGGCAATACCTACTTTGTGATACATCAAACTGAGAGAAATCGAATTCCCTCCATGGATAAAAATTTTTCAAATCTTTCAAAACCCTCTATTTTCCTCACAAAATGCTCCAAATATCTAATATGATTGGAAAAGGGTTGAAAACTCCAGAAAATTTGTTTTCGGAAAAAGAATTCAATTTCCTTTAATTTGATGTATCACAAAGTAGGTGGTGTATTGCAAAATTTTTGACCCCACCTTCCTTCACCCTAAAAACTTTCTGACTGGCCTATTTTTAATTCTGGACCCCTGAATTCTTCTCAATTCAGTCAGTGTCATCAAAACATTGAGGAAAACATCGAAGAAACGAATTTTCGGTGGGAAAAATGCTACCCAAATAGACCCCTTCGCTCTCTACCACCTCAACCTCAAAATTTAACAATACGTTGACCGCGGGGGTAGCTTTTTTAGGGGTGAGTGAGGAAAATGTTGAAAAGGGATAGTTCCAATTTCAACTTCAAGTTTGATAGCAATTATGCAATAAGTGGTACATTGAAGAAAAAATGGCACAACTTTGTGCAAAATCACAAAATCAAGATAAGGGTACAAATCAAAAACCGTTTTGAGGGAAGACATCAACGTTCATATCCTAGGTGCTGGTGTCGACCAAAAATTTTTTTTGCCAAAATGGGGCATGAACAAATCTTCAATAGTTTTGCACGGTTTCACTTGACACCCTGTATAAACTTCATTCGACTTTTCTTCCATTCTACAGTACTTGTATCCGATAGCTGAAGAATGGTGCTATTGATCAGTTCAAATAGATCTGGAATCGATCAAAGAAATTCAAAGCTGTCTGGTTTTGAAAACCGAAGAAAATATCGACTATGACACTTATTTTGTTGACCACTTTAGTTCGTAGCTGTAGTTGCTAGCTCTGGTTCTAGTTCCTGATTCTACTAAACTTACTAGTTTTAGTTGTTGTTCCAAGCTCAAGGTTCCAGCTTTTCAGCTCAATTACCAAGTTTTATCTTCAGGCTGCAGTCTACTTTCTAGTTTGACTTCCCGGTTCCAGTCTTTAGTCCTAATAAGCAGTTGCCTCCACTTTTAGTTTTCAGTTATAGTTACTAGCTCTGGTTTCTAGTTCTAGTTCTAGTTTCCAGTTCTAGTTCCTAGTTCCAGGTCTGGCTCCAGTTTCTAGTTCCAGATTCTGGTTTGAGTTCCTTGTTCCAGTTTCTAGTTCTAGTTCCAATCTCTAGTTCTAGTCCCTAGTTCTAGTCTCTAGTTCTAGTCTCCAGTTCTAGTCTCTAGTTTTTGTCTCTGGTTCTGGTATTCAGCTCTAGTCTCTAGTTCTAGCTTCTTGTTCTAGCGTCTAGTTCTGGTTTCTAGTACTAGTTTCTAGTTTCTAGTCCCAGTTTCTAGTTCTAGTTTTAGTTTCTAGTTCTAGTTCCTGGTTCTAGTTTTTGGTTCTTGTTTCTGATTCTAGTTTCTGGATCTAGGTTGAGGTTCTTGTTTCTAGTTCTGGTTCCTGGTTTTAGTTTCTAGTTCTAGTTTCTAGTTCCAGTTTCTAGTTCTAGTTTCCAGCTCTTGTTACTAGTTTTAGTTCCAAGTTCTAGTCTCTAGTTCTAGTCTCTCGTTCTAGCTTCTTGTTTCAGCTTCTAGTTCTAGTTTCTAGTTCTAGTTTATAGTTTCTAGTTCTAGTTTCTAGTTCTAGTTTCTGGTTCTAGTTTCCAGTTCTTGTTTTTAGTTCTAGTTTCTAATTCTAGTTTCTAGTTTTAGTTCTAGTTTCTAATTCTAGTTTCTAATTCTAGTTTCTAGTTCCCAGTTCTAGTTTGTAGCTCTAGTTTCTAGTTCCTAGTTTCTAGTTCCTAGTTTCTAGTTTCTAGTTTCTAGTTTCTAGTTTCTAGTTCCCAGTTTATAGTTCCTAGTTCCAAGTTCTAGTTTTTAGTTCTATTTTTTGGTTCTCGTTCTAGTTCCTAGTTTCTTGTTCCTAGTTCCTAGTTCCTAGTTCCCAGCTCCAGTTCCTAGTTCTAGTTCCTAGTTATAGATTCTAGTTCTGGTTCCTAGTTCTAGTTCCTAGTTCGAGTTCCCAGTTCTAGTTCTAGTTTCTAGTCCCAGTACTAGTTTCTAGTTCTAGTTTCTGATTTTAGTTTCTGGTTCTTGTTCCTGATTGTAGTTTCTGGTTCCAGTTTCTGGTTCTAGTTTCAAGTTTTTGTTTTTAGTTCTAGTTTCTACTTCTTGTTTCTAGTTCTAGTTTCTAGTGTTAAAAGTTTCTGATTCCAGCTTCTAGTTGAAACATCCACATAATTTCAACTTCTAATGTTAGTTCCAGTTCCTAATTTGATTCCTCAGCTCCTGTTTCTGATACTGAATCTCTATTCTGACTTGTATTGCGGTTTCTAGTTCCAGTTTTAATTTTTCCAATTTCTTGTTCAGAGCTCCACCTCTCACCCTAAGTCTCTTTCTACTTCCTAGTTCTAGGCCCGGACGTATCTGGTTTCTAGTTTGGTTCCAGTTTTTGATTTCAGCTCCAGATCTAGCTCCAGCTTCCAATCTTAGTTTCAGTTCCTGATTCTGATCACTAGTTCCTAGATCTAGGTTCCAGTCCTATCTTTTGGTTCTAGTTTTAGTTTCTATTTTCAGTTTTCAGTTCTGGTTTTCAGTTCAAGTACCAATTTCTAGTCCCCTACATCATTTCATCACCATTTCTAGTCTAGTACAAGGAGTAGAATTTAGAACTAAAAACAAGAATTTGAAACAAGAACCAGAAACTAGAATCAGTAACAAGAACCAGAAACTAGAATCAGAAGCTAGAACCAGAAACTATAACTGGTGACTAGAACTAGAAACTAGAACTAGAAACTAGAACCAGAAACTAGAACCAGAAACTAGAACTAGAAACTGGAACTAGAAACTAGAACTAGAAACTAGAACTAGAAACTAGAACTAGAAACTAGAACTAGAAACTAGAACTAGAACTAGGAACTAGAACTAGGAACTAGAACTAGGAACTAGAACTAAGAACTAGAACTAGAAACTGGAATTAGGAACTAGAAACTCGGAACTAGAAACTAGAACTAGAAACTAGAACTGGGAACTAGAAACTAGAACTGGGAACTAGAAACTAGAACTGGGAACTAGAAACTAGAATTAGAAACTAGAACTAGAACTAGGAACTAGAACTCGGAACTAGAACTCGGAACTAGAACTAAAAACTAGAACTAGAAACTAGAAACGAGAACTAGAAACTAGAAACCAAAACTAGAAACCAGAACTAAAAACTAGAACTAGAAACTAGAACTAGGAACTAGGAACCAGGAATCAGAACTAGAAACCAGAACTGGGAACTAGGAACTAGGATTAGAAACTAGAACTAGAACTAGAACTAGAACTAGAGACTAGAACTTGGAACTAGAAAATGGAACTGGAAACTGGAACTAGACACTGGAACTACGAACTTTAACTAGTAACTAGAACTAGAAACTAGAGCTGAAAACTGAAACTAGTAACAAGAGCTAGAAACTAGAACTAGAAACTGGAACTGGGAACTAGAACTAGGAACTAAAACCAGGAACTAGAACTGAATACAAGAACCTCAACCTAGATCCAGAAACTAGAATCAGAAACAAGAACCAAAAACTAGAACCAGGAACTAGGACCAGGAACTAAAACTAGAACTAAAAACTGGGACTAGAAACTAGAAACCAGTACTAGAAACCAGGACTAGACGCTAGAACAAGAAGCTAGAACTAGAGACTAGAGCTGAATACCAGAGCTAGAGACAAAAACTAGAGACTAGAACTAAAGACTAGAACTAGAGACTAGAACTAGAGACTAGAACTAGAGACTAGAACTAGAGACTAGAGCTAGAGACTAGAACTAGAGACTAGAACTAGAGATTATAACTAGAGACTAGAACTAGAGACTAGAACTAGAGACTAGAACTTGGAACTAGAAACTGGAACAAGGAACTCAAACTAGAATCTGGAACTAGAAACTGGAACTAGACCTGGAACTGGAAACTAGAACCAGAAACTAGAGCTAGAAACTATAACTAAAAACAAAAAGTAGAGGCAACTGCTTATTAGGACTGAAGATTGGAACTGGGAAGTCAAACTAGAAAGTAGACTGCAGCCTGAAGATAAAACCTGGAAATTAAGCTGAAAAGCTGGAACCTTGAGCTTGGAACAACAACCAAAACTAGTAAGTTTAGTAGAATCAGGAACTGGAACCAGAGCTTGCAACTACAGCTACGAACTAAATAGAACTAGAGCTTGGAACTAGAAACTTCAACATTGGTTTAAAATGGTAATTTCCCGGCAGAAAAACTGATCCAATCCGACATATATACCGAGTGATCATTTGTAAACTATCCACCTGCAATAACTCCCGATTCCTGGTGGAAAAGTCTTCGAGCAAAAACAGATCGATTTTTATATCGAGGGGGACATCTGAAACATACATTGCCGAGTTTCTATCTTGAGCCCCATCGCCCCAACCCACCCCAACTTTGGAATTTCAAATAACACAATTAATTTTCAATTAAATTTTGAAGTTGAGGTGGGGGAGAGTAATGGGGTGAATTTTGGTGGAACTTTTTCTACCGAAAATTATCTTATTTGATGCACTTCAGGATGATGTTGACTGAACTAAAGAGAATTGAGGGGTCCAGAATAATGAATGGGACAATCAGGGAATCTCTAGGGAGGAGGGGAGTGAGGTTTAAAATTTGATGAATATTTTTTGCAGAGAGAGAATTCAATTCTCTTCAATTTGATGTATCGCAAAGTAGGTGGGTGTTATTTGAAATTTCAAAAATGAGGTGAGTGGGGGAAAGGGGGCTGAAGATAAAAATTTGCCAATGTATGTTTTAGATGTCCCCTTTGAATAAAAATCAACCTGTTTTTGCTTGAAGACATATTCACTAGGAATCGGGAGTTATGGTGGATAGTTTTCAAATGATCGCCCGGTACAGTATTCACAATAAAAAATCACATTTTGGCTGTTTCGACTGGAATCCCGAAAATTCAAAAACCGTTCCGAGGGAACACATCGTTCTTTATGAATCTGGTGTTGATGGTACTGAAAAAAATTGTTCACGAAAACGGGGGTATGTTGAGCTTCCGTCATTTTTGCACTGCTCTGTTCATCACTCTGTAGAAAATTGATGGAAGGCTCGATGCATTCCATATCGACAAAAAAGATGGCCAAAAAATTGGGCAATTCAGTACTTGATACACAATCAGATTCGTTTGTGCCAATCAAAAGTTGCAGCAGTTCAAAATTAGGTGAGTTTTTGATTTGTAACACTTTCATTGTTGAGCAGTTTAGTTTTGGTCGTATAAAATGAGTTCCTGAGTTTCGGTCATATTTTTGCATATTTTTTATGCCCATGTCATTTTACCCGCAAGTAAGCCCAAAATAACACAGGGAGGCTATTTTATAAAATTGTTTTTTTTATGATTGAAAAAGTATTCGACGGAGTTTTTGTCCTGTGGTAGTTATGAATTGATCTTTTATCTGAGAGTTGTGACTAAAAACTTGGCTGTATTTGGATTTTCGATTATTTTGTGAACGAAAATGCTTAGGGTATGTCATTTTAGGCAGATCTCCCCTACGTGTCCAAGATGACCCATCGAAACAAAAATCGACCTGTTTTTGCTGGTAGGTCTATTTCTCAAGAATCGGGAGTTAATAGGGAAAAAACGTTCCTTTCGTTAACAAAGAGAGTATTTATATATCGAAAACAGGTTCTTGATGAAATGGGGGATGGCTTAACTTTCAAGAGTCTTAAACGGTTTCGTTTGACACCTTGTAGAAACTTCATTTGGCTCTTCCTATGTCCCACAGAACTGGGGTTAAATAGCTAAAGAACGAGACTATCGACCAGTCCAAGCAGATCCAAAATGGACCAAAGGAATCCAAAGCTGTCAAAACATCTAGAAACTGAAAATAGAAAGCGCAAGTACAAACCAGAAAAAAAAAGTGGAGGTAGAAACTGAAACTGGAGAATCAAAGTGAAAACTGATAAAACTACAAGCTTTGACGACACATCAGAACTAGAAGATATCAGTTAAGACTCAAACTGATTTTCAGAACTGGAGACTGGAAGTAGGGAGTCAAACTCGAAAGTAGAACTGAAGCCGAGAGCTAGAGTCTAGGAATGAAGCTGAAAAGCTGGAACATTGAGCTTAGAAGTACAATCACAAGTACAGCTGGAAGAAGACACTAGAGCTAGAAAGCTGAACTATAAACTAGAACTTGAAGATAGAACTGAGCTATGGACCAAAAACTAGAACTAGAAACAAGAACAGAAAACTGGATCTAGGAACTAGTAATTAGAACTAGGACCCAAAACTGAGCGCTAGAGTTGAAAACCAGAGCTAGAGACTGAAACTGGAATAAGAGGCTGGAGCTGACGCTGAAACCAGAAGCCGAAATCGAAAGCAGATACCAGGCACTGAAGCCCAAATCTGAATTCAGGAACTGGAAATGGAAACTTGAACTTGGAACTGGAACTGGAACTTGAAAATCAAATCAGAAACTGGAACTACAACTTGCAGTTGGATCTGGAACCTTCAACTAGAAGCTGGAGTTGGAAGCTCAAGCTAGAAGCTAGAAGTAGGGAGCTGGAACTTTGGACTTGGAATTTGAGCTTGGAAATCGAATCAGAAACTGGAGCTACAACTGGAAGTTGGAGCTAGAACCTTCAACTAGAAGCTGGAGTTGGAAGCTTGAGCTAAAAGCTATAAATAGAGAGCTGAAACTTTGGACTTGGAATTTGAACTTGAAAATCAAATCAGAAACTGGAGCTACAACTGGAAGTTGAAACTAGATCCTCCAACCAGAAGCTGGAGTTGAAAGCTTGAGCTAAAAGCTAAAAATAGAGAGCTGGAACTTTAGAGTTGGAAATTGAGCCTGAAAATCAAATCAAAAACTGGAACTTTAACTTGAAGTTAGATTTAGAACCTTCAACTAGAAGCTGGAGTTGAAAGCTCCAGATAGAAGCTAGAAGTAGGGAGCTGGAACTTAGGACTTGGAATCTGAACTTGGAAATCAAGTCAGAAACTGGAACCACAACTAGAAGTTGTAACTAGAACCTTCAACTAGAAGCCGGAGTTGAAAGCTTGAGCTAGAAGCTAGACGAAGAGAGCTGGAACTTTCGACTTGGAGTTTGAACGGAAAATCGAATCAGAAACTGGAATCACAACTAGAAGACTAGAACCTTCACCTAGAAGCTGGGGTTGAAAGCTTGAGCTAGAAGCTAGAATTTGGGAGCTGGAGCTTTGAACCTGAAATCTGAACTTGAAAATCAAATTAGAAACTGGAACTACAACTTTAAGTTGGAACTAGACAGTGATGGTAGTTCACGCGTAATCTATATTGTCTACTTGACATACGTCAACAACGAGTAGACAACGTAGACTATGTGAACTATGTCGACAATGGTAGACAACGTAGACTATTCAGTTACTTTTCATTTCCCCCCAATTTTATGTCAACCGCCAAGTCAGAATTCTGATTGTTATAACCTCTGAATATCCAGAACAATGCAGGGTTGCTGGTTTTTGTAATTGTTTCGGGAGGTTTGGGTTTATAACCAGAATTTTTTTTCTTGTATAGTAATCCTAAACCCTTAAGGCCTATCTCAAGTTCAATTGATATGTAGAAATGTCTATTTCATGTGTATTTACAATAATCTATTGACAATAACTGGCTGACTAACAAGTCAATTCCTATTTGTTTCTCTTGTCCACGTCGATCTGACGTACGTAATTGACATTTGACAGTTAATTTTGAGGTTATTTTGTGTAGTTCACGTAGTTGACATAGTCTACATTAAAAATGGTGATTTGATCTACGTATAGTTTAAGCGTAAACAACGACGTAGTCTACGTCAGGTAGATTACGTCCCCATCACTGACTAGAACCTTCAACTAGAAGGTGGAGTTGAAAGCTTGGGCTAGAAGCTAGACGAAGAGAGCTGGAACTCTGGACTTGAAATTTAAACTTGAAAACAAAATCAGAAACTGGAACTACAACTAGAAGTTGGAACTAGAACCTTCAACTGGAAGCTGGAGTTGGAAGCTGGAGTTGGAAGCTTGAGCTAGAAGCTAGACGAAGCGAGCTGGAACTTTGGACTTGGAATTTGAACTTGAAAATCAAATCAAAAACTGGAACTACAACTAGAAGTTGGAACTAGAACCTCCAACTAGAAGCTGGAATTTAAAGCTTGAGCTAGAAGCTAGACGAAGAGAGCTGGAACTTTGGACTTGGAATCGGAACTTGAAAATCAAATCAGAAACTGGAATTACAACTTGCAGTTGGATCTGGAACCTTCAACTAGAAGCTGGAGTTGAAAGCTCAAGCTAGAAGCTAGAAGTAGGGAGCTGGAACTTTGGACTTGGAATTTGAGCTTGGAAATCGAATCAGAAACTGGAGCTACAACTGGAAGTTGGAACTAGAACCTTCAACTAGAAGCTGGAGTTGGAAGTTTGAGCTAAAAGCTATAAATAGAGAGCTGAAACTTTGGACTTGGAATTTGAACTTGAAAATCAAATCAGAAACTGGAGCTACAACTGGAAGTTGAAACTAGATCCTTCAACCAGAAGCTGGAGTTGAAAGCTTGAGCTAAAAGCTAAAAATAGAGAGCTGGAACTTTAGACTTGGAAAATGAACCTGAAAATCAAATCAAAAACTGGAACTTTAACTTGAAGTTAGATTTAGAACCTTTAACTAGAAGCTGGAGTTGAAAGCTCAAGATAGAAGCTAGAAGTAGGGAGCTGGAACTTAGGACTTGGAATCTGAACTTGGAAATCAAATCAGAAACTGGAACCACAACTAGAAGTTGTAACTAGAACCTTCAACTAGAACCTGGAGTTGAAAGCTTGAGCTAGAAGCTCGACGAAGAGAGCTGGAACTTTCGACTTGGAGTTTGAACTGAAAATCGAATTAGAAACTGGAATCACAACTAGAAGACTAGAACCTTCAACTTGAAGCTGGAGTTGAAAGCTTGAGCTAGAAGCTAGAATTTGGGAGCTGGAGCTTTGAACTTGAAATCTGAACTTGAAAATCAAATTAGAAACTGGAACTACAACTTTAAGTTGGAACTAGACAGTGATGATAGTTTACGCGTAATCTATATTGTCTACTTGACATACGTCAACAACGAGTAGACAACGTAGACTATGTGAACTATGTCGACAATGGTAGACAACGTAGACTATTCAGTTACTTTTCATTTCCCCCCGATTTTATGTCAACCGCCAAGTCAGAATTCTGATTGTTATAACCTCTGAATATCCAGAACAATGCAGGGTTGCTGGTTTTTGTAATTGTTTCGGGAGGTTTGGGTTTATAACCAGAATTTTTTTTCTTGTATAGTAATCCTAAACCCTTAAGGCCTATCTCAAGTTCAATTGATATGTAGAAATGTCTATTTCATGTGTACCTACAATAATCTATTGACAATAACTGGCTGACTAACAAGTCAATTCCTATTTGTTTTTCTCGTCCACGTCGATCTGACGTACGTAATTGACATTTGACAGTTAATTTTGAGGTTATTTTGTGTAGTTCACGTAGTTGACATAGTCTACATTAAAAATGGTCATTTGATCTACGTATAGTTCAAGCGTAATCAACGACGTAGTCTACGTCAGGTAGATTACGTCCCCATCACTGACTAGAACCTTCAACTAGAAAGTGGAGTTGAAAGCTTGGGCTAGAAGCTAGACGAAGAGAGCTGGAACTCTTGACTTGAAATTTAAACTTGAAAACAAAATCAGAAACTGGAACTACAACTAGAAGTTGGAACTAGAACCTTCAACTGGAAGCTGGAGTTGGAAGCTGGAGTTGGAAGCTTGAGCTAGAGGCTAGACGAAGCGAGCTGGAACTTTGGACTTGGAATTTGAACTTGAAAATCAAATCAAAAACTGGAACTACAACTAGAAGTTGGAACTAGAACCTCCAACTAGAAGCTGGAATTTAAAGCTTGAGCTAGAAGCTAGACGAAGAGAGCTGGAACTTTGGACTTGGAATTGGAACTTGAAAATCAAATCAGAAACTGAAATTACAACTTGCAGTTGGATCTGGAACCTTCAACTAGAAGCTGGAGTTGAAAGCTCAAGCAAGAAGCTAGAAGTAGGGAGCTGGAACTTTGGACTTGGAATTTGAGCTTGGAAATCGAATCAGAAACTGGAGCTACAACTGGAAGTTGGAACTAGAACCTTCAACTAGAAGCTGGAGTTGGAAGCTTGAGCTAAAAGCTATAAATAGAGAGCTGAAACTTTGGACTCGGAATTTGAACTCGAAAATCAAATCAGAAACTGGAGCTACAACTGGAAGTTGAAACTAGATCCTTCAACCAGAAGCTGGAGTTGAAAGCTTGAGCTAAAAGCTAAAAATAGAGAGCTGGAACTTTAGACTTGGAAATTGAACCTGAAAATCAAATCAAAAACTGGAACTTTAACTTGAAGTTAGATTTAGAACCTTCAACTAGAAGCTGGAGTTGAAAGCTCAAGATAGAAGCTAGAAGTAGAGAGCTGGAACTTAGGACTTGGAATCTGAACTTGGAAATCAAATCAGAAACTGGAACCACAACTAGAAGTTGTAACTAGAACCTTCAACTAGAAGCTGGAGTTGAAAGCTTGAGCTAGAAGCTAGACGAAGAGAGCTGGAATTTTCGACTTGGAGTTTGAACTGAAAATCGAATCAGAAACTGGAATCACAACTAGAAGACTAGAACCTTCAACTAGAAGCTGGAGTTGAAAGCTTGAGCTAGAAGCTAGAATTTGGGAGCTGGAGCTTTGAACTTGAAATCTGAACTTGAAAATCAAATTAGAAACTGGAACTACAACTTTAAGTTGGAACTAGACAGTGATGGTAGTTCACGCGTAATCTATATTGTCTACTTGACATACGTCAACAACGAGTAGACAACGTAGACTATGTGAACTATGTCGACAATGGTAGACAACGTAGACCATTCAGTTACTTTTCATTTCTCCCCAATTTTATGTCAACCGCCAAGTCAGAATTCTGATTGTTATAACCTCTGAATATCCAGAACAATGCAGGGTTGCTGGTTTTTGTAATTGTTTCGGGAGGTTTGGGTTTATAACCAGAATTTTTTTTCTTGTATAGTAATCCTAAACCCTTAAGGCCTATCTCAAGTTCAATCGATATGTAGAAATGTCTATTTCATGTGTACCTACAATAATCTATTGACAATAACTGGCTGACTAACAAGTCAATTCCTATTTGTTTTTCTTGTCCACGTCGATCTGACGTATGTAATTGACATTTGACAGTTAATTTTGAGGTTATTTTGTGTAGTTCACGTAGTTGACATTGTCTACATTGAAAATGGTGATTTGATCTACGTATAGTTCAAGCGTAAACAACGACGTAGTCTACGTCAGGTAGATTACGTCCCCATCACTGACTAGAACCTTCAACTAGAAGGTGGAGTTGAAAGCTTGGGCTAGAAGCTAGACGAAGAGAGCTGGAACTCTTGACTTGAAATTTAAACTTGAAAACAAAATCAGAAACTGGAACTACAACTAGAAGTTGGAACTAGAACCTTCAACTGGAAGCTGGAGTTGGAAGCTAGAGTTGGAAGCTTGAGCTAGAAGCTAGACGAAGCGAGCTGGAACTTTGGACTTGGAATTTGAACTTGAAAATCAAATCAAAAACTGGAACTACAACTAGAAGTTGGAACTAGAACCTCCAACTAGAAGCTGGAATTTAAAGCTTGAGCTAGAAGCTAGACGAAGAGAGCTGGAACTTTGGACTTGGAATCGGAACTTGAAAATCAAATCAGAAACTGGAATTACAACTTGCAGTTGGATCTGGAACCTTCAACTAGAAGCTGGAGTTGAAAGCTCAAGCTAGAAGCTAGAAGTAGGGAGCTGGAACTTTGGACTTGGAATTTGAGCTTGGAAATCGAATCAGAAACTGGAGCTACAACTGGAAGTTGGAACTAGAACCTTCAACTAGAAGCTGGAGTTGGAAGTTTGAGCTAAAAGCTATAAATAGAGAGCTGAAACTTTGGACTTGGAATTTGAACTTGAAAATCAAATCAGAAACTGGAGCTACAATTGGAAGTTGAAACTAGATCCTTCAACCAGAAGCTGGAGTTGAAAGCTTGAGCTAAAAGCTAAAAATAGAGAGCTGGAACTTTAGACTTGGAAAATGAACCTGAAAATCAAATCAAAAACTGGAACTTTAACTTGAAGTTAGATTTAGAACCTTTAACTAGAAGCTGGAGTTGAAAGCTCAAGATAGAAGCTAGAAGTAGGGAGCTGGAACTTAGGACTTGGAATCTGAACTTGGAAATCAAATCAGAAACTGGAACCACAACTAGAAGTTGTAACTAGAACCTTCAACTAGAACCTGGAGTTGAAAGCTTGAGCTAGAAGCTCGACGAAGAGAGCTGGAACTTTCGACTTGGAGTTTGAACTGAAAATCGAATTAGAAACTGGAATCACAACTAGAAGACTAGAACCTTCAACTTGAAGCTGGAGTTGAAAGCTTGAGCTAGAAGCTAGAATTTGGGAGCTGGAGCTTTGAACTTGAAATCTGAACTTGAAAATCAAATTAGAAACTGGAACTACAACTTTAAGTTGGAACTAGACAGTGATGATAGTTTACGCGTAATCTATATTGTCTACTTGACATACGTCAACAACGAGTAGACAACGTAGACTATGTGAACTATGTCGACAATGGTAGACAACGTAGACTATTCAGTTACTTTTCATTTCCCCCCGATTTTATGTCAACCGCCAAGTCAGAATTCTGATTGTTATAACCTCTGAATATCCAGAACAATGCAGGGTTGCTGGTTTTTGTAATTGTTTCGGGAGGTTTGGGTTTATAACCAAAATTTTTTTTTTGTATAGTAATCCTAAACCCTAAAGGCCTATCTCAAGTTCAATTGATATGTAGAAATGTCTATTTCATGTGTACCTACAATAATCTATTGACAATAACTGGCTGACTAACAAGTCAATTCCTATTTGTTTTTCTCGTCCACGTCGATCTGACGTACGTAATTGACATTTGACAGTTAATTTTGAGGTTATTTTGTGTAGTTCACGTAGTTGACATAGTCTACATTAAAAATGGTGATTTGATCTACGTATAGTTTAAGCGTAAACAACGACGTAGTCTACGTCAGGTAGATTACGTCCCCATCACTGACTAGAACCTTCAACTAGAAGGTGGAGTTGAAAGCTTGGGCTAGAAGCTAGACGAAGAGAGCTGGAACTCTGGACTTGAAATTTAAACTTGAAAACAAAATCAGAAACTGGAACTACAACTAGAAGTTGGAACTAGAACCTTCAACTGGAAGCTGGAATTTAAAGCTTGAGCTAGAAGCTAGACGAAGAGAGCTGGAACTTTGGACTTGGAATCGGAACTTGAAAATCAAATCAGAAACTGGAACTACAACTGGAAGTTGGAATTAGAGCTTCCGACTAGAAGCTGGAGTTGAAAGCTCAAGCTGGAAGCTGAACGAAGGGAGCTGGAACTTTGGACTTGGGATTTTAACTTGAAAATCAAATCAGAGACTGGAACTACAACTACAAGTTGGAACTAAAACCTTCAACCTGAAGCTGGAGTTGAAATCTTGAGCTAGAGAGCTCTGGACTTGGAACAACAACTAGAATCAGGAAGTGGAACAAGGCACTGAAACTAGGAAGTACAACTAGAAACTTGGAACCACAACTAGCACTAGAAACTAGGGCCAGCAACTATAGCTACGAACTAGAACAAGAACTTGGGACTGGAGTTGAAAACTGAAACTAGGAGCTACAACTGTGAACTAGAACCAGAAACTGTAGTAATAAATAAATATTTTTCATTGGTTCCCATATAAGTCATTTACAAGAGGGACTGATTATTATACAGGGTGTTTATTTTAAAAGTTGTCGGCCCAGATTCCTTGCCGTTGAAATTTTTCAAAGGAAAAGGAGGTCAAAGGTTTCAAGGGGGTCATCTAAGACACGCATGGCCAAATTTTCATCTCCAACTCCTTCGCCCCCACTCTACCCTACTCTAAAATTTTGAATAGCATTACCTATCTTGTGATACATCCAATAAGAAGCGATAAAATGTTCTTTTCGTCAAACATATCTCTAATTTTTTTGAACTACCCCTTTGAAGTAGGGTGGGGTGGAGGCGAATGGATGAAAAATTTTCTCTGAAGATGAAAATTTGGCAGTTGGTACCTACCGGTGTTTTAGATCACCTCATTGAGAAAAAATCGACCTGTCTTTGCTGGAAAGTCTATTGTTTAAGAAACAGGGGTTTATAGAGAAAAAATTCCCCTTTCATCAACAAAGAGAGGATTTTTATACCGAAAACAAGTTCTTTATGAAACGGAGGATGGCTCAACCTTCAAGAGTCTTGAACGGTTCAATTTGACACCTCGTAGAAACTTCATTCGGCTTTTTCTATGTTCCGCAGCACGGGGTTAAATAGCTAAGGAATGAGACTATCGACCAGTCCAAACAGATCCAAAATGGACCAAAGGAATCCAGAGCTGTCGGGTTTTGAAAACCGATAAGAATATCGACTGTGACACTTATTTTTTGATAGCTTCAGTTGCAACTTGACGGGTAGGTATTTCAAGATATTCAACCCTCACTCGTCCCGATTTTCCCACAGGTTTATACCGGATTTTATTTCCGCACAAAGCACCGCAAAACTCGATTATCGAACAAAAGCCCTTTCTCTCTTCCGTCATCCTCTCGGATACGAATAAGGTCGTTGCCCTACATTATGCACAGAGAATGGCTCCGCACCATCAGCATTATCAGGAAGATATTTCGGGATTGATGCCAAAACACCATGGTGCTCATGTTCATATACTTATTAATACCCGAACACATACACACCCCGTTTAACAATGGGGCCAGAACTCAAGTTATGCACACGTCACGAAGTTGTCGACGCTGAGCCGCGGTGCGGATAGGGCGAGAACTAGAACGGCGGCAGAACAACAGGTTAAATCGCAAAAGGGACGCCGAGAGTCGCGAAAAGGGGCAAAGGGGTGCCAAAACTCTCGACAACGGAAAATGATGATGCGAAGTTGGACAAAGTTTTCTCCCGTTCTCTCGACATGTAAGCTCGCTCTCGCATCAGGCACACACACACGTGGTGTGTACATTCAACAGGATGTACGGACGTGGAGTGCGGTTGTGTACGAGATGAAAGACGGAAAGAGAAGGAGAGGAGAAACGGGCAGAAAGTCGGATAACAAAGATTAATCGTGATTTCAAAGGGATGGGAATGGATTAAAAATAACTGCGGGGATCGATAACGCGTGTGGTATCGGCAGCTCTGGGAAGTATTGTTTTGTTGTGCGAGTGGACGCGTCAAGCGCCGGTGACGATGCTTCGAAGGTCGATGTGGTAGCCTTAAGCTGCTACGCGGCCTTAATTTCTTAATCTTAGCAATCTCTGTTGTGAATAACCCATGCGAACCAATAAAAAATATGTATTGGTAATTATGGAATGAGATCTATGAGACAAGCGTTTTCTGACGGGAATTACCACTTGAAACCAATTTAGATTTTGATTGGGAACTACCGAGGGAACTACCAATGTGAAACTGAGTAGGTTTATGTTGATTTGAACCAGGTTTCTGCCGGAAAAATACCACTCAGAACCATATGAATTCTGATCAAAAACAACAATGTGAAATTGAGTAGGTTTATGTTGGTTCAGACCAGTCATTCCTGCTGAGAAACCACCACTCCAAACCAATACAGGTATTGATCGGTAAGTCCCAACATAAAAATGAGTGGCTATATATATACCGGGTGATCATTTGAAAACTATCCACCTGCAATATCTCCCGATTCCTAGTGGTAATGTCTTTGAGCAAAAACAGGTCGATTTTTATATCCAGGACACATCTAAAACATACATTGAAGAATTTTTATCATGTGCCCCCTCGCCCCCACTCACCCCAACTTTGAAATTTCAAATGACACCACCTACCTTGCAATACATCAAATTGAAGAGAATTCAATTCTCTCTCTGCAATTTTTTTTTATCAAATTTCAAACCTTACTCTCCTCCTCCCTAGAAATTCCCTGAGTGTCCCATTCATTATTCTGGACCCATCAATTCCCTTCAGTTCAGTCAGCATCATTCTAAATTGCATCAAAGAAGATAATTTTCGGTGGAAAAAGTTCCACCAAAATTCACCCCATTACTCTCTCCCACCTCAACTTCAAAATTTCACAAAACACTACCTACTTTGTGATACATCGAACTGAAGGAGATCAAATTCTCTTCCTGAAAACAATTTTTTGGGAATTTTCAACCCCTTCCTCATTGAAACGGACTTTTGGAGTATTTCAGGAGGGAAACGGGAGTTTGGAAAATTTCGAAAAAATTGTACTCTGGGAGAGAATCCAGTTTCCTTCAATTTGATGTGTCACAAAGTGGGTATTGTCATTCTAGATTTTTCAAGTGAGGTGGGGGGAGTGAAGAGGGGAATTTGGCTGGCACTTTTGTTATAGAAGATATTATCTTTTGATGCTGTGCAGGATGACGTTGACTGGATTGGAGAGAATCGAGAGGTCAACGATATTAAATTGGACACTTAGAGAATTTTAGGGAGAAGAGGGGATGGAATTAAAATTTTTAAAGATATTTTTTCAGAAAGAGGATCTGATTCTTCAGGGTTTGACGTTTTGCGAAATAGGTGGTGTTATTTGAAATTCCAATGTTGGGGTGGGTGGGGGCGAGGGGGCTGAAGATAGGAATCCGGCAATATTATGTTTTAGATGTCCCCCTCGATATAAAAATCGACCTGTTTTTGCTCGAAGACTGTTCCACCAGGAATCGGGAGCTATTGCGAGAGTGGATAGTTTTCAAATGATCACCCGGTATATAAATATGTCGGATTGGACCAGTTTTTCTGCCGGGAAATTACCATTTTGAACCAATGTTGAAGTTTCTAGTTCCAAGCTCTAGTTCTATTCAGTTCGTAGCTGTAGTTGCTAGCTCTGGTTCTAGTTCCTAATTCTATTCACTAGTTTTAGTTGTTGTCCCAAGCTCAAGGTTCCAGCTTTTCAGCTCAATTACTAGGTTTTATCTTCAGGCTGCAGTCTACTTTCTAGTTTGACTTCCCAGTTCCAGTCTTCAATCCTAATAAGCAGTTGCTTCTACTTTTAGTTTTAAGTTATATTTTCTAGCTCTAGTTTCTAGTTCAAGTTCCCAGTTATGATTCCTAGTTCCAGGTCTAGTTCCAGTTTCTAGTTCCAGATTCTAGTTTAAGTTCCTTGTTCCAGTTTCTAGTTCCAAGTTCTAGTCTCTAGTTCTAGTCTCTAGTTCTAATCTCTAGTTTTTGTCTCTAGTTCCGGTATTTAGCTCTAGTCTCTAGCTCTAGCATCTTGTTCTAGCGTCTAGTTCTGGTTTCTAGTACTAGTTTCTAGTTTCAAGTCCCAGTTTCTAGTTGTAGTTCTAGTTTCTGGTCCTAGTTCCTGGTTCTAGTTTTTGGTTCTTGTTTCTGATTCAAGTTTCTGAATCTTGATTGAGGTTCTAGTTTTCTAGTTCTAGTTCCTGGTTTTAGTTTTTAGTTCTAGTTCCTGATTCCAGTTTCTAGTTCTAGTTTCTAGTTCTAGTTTATAGTTCTAGTTTCTAGTTCTAGTTTCTAGTTCTAGTTTCTAGTTCTAGTTCCTGGTTCTTGTTGCTAGTGTTACTAGTTCAAGTTTCCAGTTCTAGTTTCTAGTTCTAGTTACTGGTTCAAGTTCGTAGTTCCAGTGCCTAGTTCCAGTATCTAGTTCCAGGTTCTAGTTTCAGTTTTTAATTCCAGTTTCTTGTTTCTAGCTCTGGTTTCTAGTTCTAGTTCTAGTTTCTAGTTCTAGTTTCTAGTTCCCAGTTCTGATTTATAGTTCCCAGTTCTAGTTTCTAGTTCCCAGTTCTAGTTTCTAGTTCTAGTTTCTAGTTCTAGTTTCTAGTTCTAGTTTCTAGTTCTAGTTTCTAGTTCTAGTTTCTAGTTCTAGTTTCTAGTTCTAGTTTCTAGTTCTAGTTCTAGTTCTAGGTTCTAGTTCTAGGTTCTAGTTCTAGGTTCTAGTTCTAGTTACTAGTTCAAGTTTGTAGTTCCAGTGCCTAGTTCCAGTGCCTAGTTCCATTTTCTAGTTCCAAGTTCTAGTCTCTAGTTCTAGTCTCTCGTGCTAGCTTTTTGTTTTAGATTCTAGTTCTGGTTTCTAGTTCTAGTTTCTAGTTTCCAGTTCCAGTTTCTAGTTCCCAGTTTTAGTTTCCTGTTCTAGTTCCTAGTTCTAGTTTTTGATTCTAATTTCTGATTCAAGTTTCTGGTTCTTGTTCCTGATTGTAGTTTCTGGTTCCAGTTTCAAGTTCTAGTTCCAAGTTCTAATTTCTAGTTCTTGTTACTAGTTTTAGTTTACAGTTCTAGTTACTAGTTCAAGTTCGTAGTTCCAGTGCCTAGTTCCAGTGTCTAGTTCCAGTTTCCAGTTCCATTTCCTAGTTCCAAGTTCTAGTCTCTGGTTCTAGTCTCTCGTTCTAGTGTTTAGTTCTTGTTTCTAGTTCTAGTTTCCAGTTCTAGTTCTAGTTTCTAGTTCCCAGTTCTAGTTTCTAGTCCCAGTACTAGTTTCTAGTTCTAGTCACTAGTTATAGTTTTTTGGTTCCAGTTTCTGATTCTAGTTTCTGGTTCTTGTTTCTGATTCTAGTTTCTGGTTCTAGTTTCAAGTTCTTGTTCTCAGTTCTAGTTTCTACTTCTTGTTTCTAGTTCTAGTTTCTAGTGTAAAAGCTCCTGATTCCAGCTTCTAGTTGGAACATCTAGTCTTATTCTCATTCCAGTTCCTAATTTGCCTCAGTTCCTGTTTCTGGTACTGAATCTCTATTCTGGCTTGTATCCGGTTCCTAGTTTCAGTTCAATTTTTCCAATTTCTTGTTTAGAGTTCCACCTCTCACCCTGAGTCTCTTCCTACTTCCCAGTTCCAGGTTCGGACTATCTGGTTCCTGCTTTTTTGGTTCCAGTTTTTGATTTCAGCTCCAGATCTAGCTCCAGCTTCCAACCCTAGTTTCAGTTCCTGATTCTAATCAGTAGTTCCTAGATCTAGGTCTCAGTCCCATCTTTTGGTTCTAGTTTTAGTTTCTATTTTCAGTTTTTAGTTCTGGTTTTGAGTTCCAGTACCAATTTCTAGTCCCTGGCTTTCCTGAGTCCTTAGTTCTCAGTTCTAGCTCTAGCTCCTAGATCTGCTTCACAGTTTTGTTTCTCAGTGCTATTCTTTGTTCTTTATCCAAGTTCCACTTTCCACTCCAGTTGTAGTTCCATGCTCAAGATTCCAGCATTGTAGTTCTTTTCCTAGTTTCTAGCTCTAGACTGGAGCTCTGGTTTCTAGTTTGATTTCCTATTTCTAGTCTCTTGAACCTAGTGATAATCAGTTGAAGTCTTTACGTCGAGTTTCTAGCTCTGGTAACTGATCCAGGCTATTTAGTCCAGCTTCTATTTAGTTGAAACTACAGCTTCCAGTTTATTTCTCAGTTCAAGTTTCCAGCTCCGGTTTCTTCCACTGGTTTGTAGCTCCGGTTTCTAGTTACAGTTCTGTGGTACAGCTTTCAGCCCCAAATTTCAGCTTCAGTTTCGAGTCCCACTTTCTATCGAAATAGTTCGTAGTTTTTACATTTCAAGTTTCTTGTTTCTAGTTCCAATTTCCAGTCCCAGTCTTTATTCCTACTCCCTGGTTTCAGGTTCAAGTTTTGGTGTCTGGTTCCTGCTCTTGATTCCAGCTTTTGGTTTCAGCTTTAGCTTCAGTTTCTAATCCCAGCTTCAATCTCTAGTTCCAGTTTTTATTTCCAGCTCCCTGTTCCCAGTTCCTACTCAAAATTATCGGTCTCTGGATTCAGTTTTTATTTCTAGTTTTCATCTCTAGTGTCTTGTTCTAGTTCCTATCTCTGCTTCCCAGTTCTACTCCCTAGTTCTGCTTTCATGTTCTAGTGCCTTGTTCTATTCTTATTTCTAGTATAAGCTTCATAACTATAGCTCCAAATTCAAGCTTGTTTCATGTTTTAGTCTTCATTTCCTAGTTCTGGTTTTGAGTTCGAGTTTCTAGTTCTAGTTCCCAGCTTCAGTTCTCAGTTCTTGTTCTATATCCTAGTTCTACTCCACAACTCCATTACCTTGTTCCAGTTCCGAGTTTCAGTTTTATCAGCAGCTGTAGTTCCAAGATCAAGGTTCCAGCTTTATTCCTTGGGTCTAGCTCTGAGCTGTATTTCCACTTTCTAGTTTGACTTCTTGATTCTAGTCTTCAGCTCTGATGATTGATTTGAGTCTGCTTCAGATTTCGAGTCCTTGTTTCTAATTGAACCTTCTAGTTGAAGCCCCCGGTTCCAACTTCCAGCTCTAGTTTCTAACCGGTATCAGTTTCTGGTTCCGGTTTTATATTCAATTTCTAGTAATCCAGTTTCAGGTTCGTGTTATAGATTTTGGTTCCATATTCTAGTTCTATTTTCTGCCCGATTTCCTGGTTCCAGTTTCCGGTTTCTGATTTATCATTCCTAGTTCCACTATCCAAGCCAAGCCTCTATTCCTACCCCCCGGTTTTGAATTCAAATTTGAGAGAACGGTGGGAGATGTGTAAAAACTGTCAGGATCAGAATTGTAGAGAATTCAATAATCTACAAAAAAATCCCCGCACATCTTACTCCTTCAGTGTAGCCATTAATCGCGGTCAAAGTTGCGCGCCGGTACAGTGGAGTGAAGGAACTGTCCGCTTGCCACTCCTCCTTGAATGCTGCGAGAACGACAAGAGATATCCAGAAATTGTAACCGACGAAGCTGTTGAGAATTGAATGTTCCACTAGAAAATCTTCAAGGCCAAGCATCAGCTTTTTTGAGTTTAGCCGTGAACTAGGCTCGAAGTTCCGCGAAGATCCTGTTAATGAAGTGGTTCTTTTTGAAAACTTACAAAAATCTTGGACTCGATGGGAAAAACATGACAATGTGGAGGATGGAAAACTGGATCTGGAAGACCAAAGTTTTATTCCACACCGTTCCGAGAAATCTGAGAAAAAAAAAATTAAAACATGAAAAATTGCAAATTGCACTCCCAGCTTCCAAACCGAATATACTGGAATAACCTCAATAATAACATTAATAATAATAGATAGATCCCAAACCTGGGCGTTCTATGAGGTGTAACGATGCTCAAAAGCATAATAAGGCAATTAGGCATTTTCACATTACGTCACGAGCTCGTCAGTGTGGCCAACCTACTTGAATTTATAACCTCAAAAAAGTGTTCGGGAACAACCCGCGTTGTAATGATTGGAAAAAAGGTACTTTTTCGAGATTTTGGATACAGTACCAAGCAAGTTTGTGCGTGATAATTATTCACGAAACTCTGACGCTTTGATCAATACTGATAGTTGGAGATGTGCTGCCTCAAATAGCTCAATAAACAAGAAAGTTTGGTGGAGTGCTTGAATCATTTTCGTCGGAAACAATACGAGGGTGAGATTTGTCATAAAAGATGTCCTCCTCAATGATGAAATTGACCTGTTTTTGCATTTTTTGGGATAAAAATTCTGCTGGCCACAATCCCGTCTGTTCCGTTTTCAATGGGCCACCCTGTATAAATATCAGCCGAAAGCAGCAACCGATTTCAAGACGGTTTACGATGTTCGATAGAGTGATCCTTTGTTCACGATGTGTGGTGTCAGCATTTTCTATTGCCGGCAATGTACATGATATACAGGGTGAGAACGAAAAGTGTACCGAAATGGTCAATTTTGTATCATGTGTGTGACTATTGTAAAAATTACATCAGACTTTTTTTGACTTCATATTTGGAAAGCTCGAATCAATGTCTCGGAACGGTTTTTCAAATTCCCATCTATCTCTTCCAATTACAGGGTGATTCTGAAAATATTTTTTTGGTTTTGCACTGATAATGGGTTTCCTTGTTCTCCGATTTTCGAAATATGAACAGCGAATTCAAGCTTATTCTTCGGGAAATGGAATCTGGAAGTCAGAATCGACTCAAAACAATATTCGAAACAATGGAGTCCACCAAAGTTAACCCAAATATGAAATACGCTCGGGATCTGTTTTGGATGGAATTTTTTGACAAAAACAACCGCTTTTCAAGCAACACGTTCACTTGAACATTCGACGTACTTCTCGCTTGTATCCTCTCCGTAATTATGCGGTTGTAAATTCGGTTCCACCACCGACCATTCTTGACTGATACAAGCGAAAACTACGTCAAAATGTTTGGAGTGAACCGTTCGTTTGAAAAGCGGTTGATTTCACCATACATTTTTTATCCAAACCAGATCCCGAGTGTACCTACTTCATATTTGAGTTAACTTTGGTGAAATCCATTGTTTCGAATGTTTTTTTGAGTCGACTATGATTTTCAGGCTCCATCTTCCAAAGAATAAGCTTAAATTCGCCGTCCATATTTTGAAAATTGGATAACAAGGAATCCCATTATCAGTGCAAAACCAAATTTTTTTTAGACCACCCTGTAATCGAGAGAGATAGACGGGGATTCAAAAAACCGTTTCGAGACAATGAGTCGAGCTTTCTAAATATGAAGTCACGGAAAGTCTGGTATCATTTTTACAATAGTTACACATGATTTAAACTTGACCATTTCCGTACAGTTTCGGTTTTCACCCTGTATATCATGTATATCGCCGACAACAGAAAAAGCAAACATCAAACATCGTAGAGAAAGGATCACTCTATTAGACGTAGTAAACCGTTTTTAAATTGGTTGCGTCTTTCCGCTAATATTTATATTTGGAAGGGAACAAAAATTTTGGGTGGCCCACTTCAATTGCTGACCTGTTTATATGAATTGGTCTGTTGGTCTGTATAATCTAAGCTCTTACCCATAGATCCTCATAGAAAATAGAATGTTCACAGTACAGAAAAAACAATTGAGAAAACACCGGTATGAATATGATCTGTGATCTCTATGTGGGCCCGTTAGAACTGGGATGTATTGGTAAATAAGATGATTCCAAACAAGTTCCTTATGAACACCGATACAATTTTCTATTCCACACTGTGTCCATTCATAGGAACCTTAGGAACCAATAAAGAAATGAGTTGACTTTTACAACAGCGCATAAACCGGCTTTTGTATCAGGATGTATTGGTCCACTAAGAAACTTTGAATAAATTATACAGAGCCTATTGCGATCATATTTTTCCAAATCCCGAAACAACCCACTGACAACGGAAGAGAAACCTACCTCGAAAGACTTTCATTGATTTATCTGAAACGGGCCGATAAATACGCAATTTCAAGCATTGAATGTTTCTGTTGCCTTGAAACGAAAATACACACCGGCTCTGTTTTTAGAGAAGACGAAAAATGGAGAAGAAAGAAGCGAACAGAGGAAAAAGAGGCGAAAAGTAAAAGCGCAACGTGGCGCGGTGACGGTGGTGGCGTTCTGGTGAATAATATATTCCGAGGGGTGGGCGGCAGCCTCTCACGAACCCAATAAACGTCCTCTCTTTCAGAGCTTTCCTTCCCGGAATTTACACCCCGTGTGCCAGAAAAAGCTATATACGGATTACACAACTTTCGAAACCCGCGCAACTTGCAGTTTTAATTTAATAAACTTTCTAAAGCTTGCGTCAGATTTTTTGCACTTCATAGCCCCGGCATTTTCTTGTTTCACTACGTTTTATTGTGGTTGCCTTTATAACTCCCAATCTACTCCGGATGCGGTGTCTATATTCAGGCATCTTTATAGGGTAGGTATCTATACTCACCAAAAATTTCTGGTAGAAGTAATTATTTTGTAACAAAAAACTTTGAAATTTTACCTGACGGGAATGGTTCCATTGTATACGGAAAGCTTGGCACGAAATAAGCGACTTCCTATATAATCCCGGATGGGAATAATGAAAGCTTCGAGTTACCAAAAGCAAGAGGTTTCTGAGATTTGAAGCTGTGCCCTCGGCTGTTCCATACAAAAAAAAAAAATGGTGGCTCAGGTATGCGTCAAATAACACTCACTTCTTCTAGATAAGTATAGATTATGTATAGGTATAGAGATAGGTAGAGTTAAACATAGGTGAAGAAAGCTCAAAGTGTCGTGTAGGCGTATGAAAAAATTGCAAGTTTTTGCGCTTTTCTTGTACGGAATACCGCTATGTGGATATACCTATAACAGGATAACAGGATACGGATTCTATTGTTGCACATCCTCTGATGGTGTAGGTATACAGTTCAAGAGATGGTATAATGTATGATGATGATGAGGAGTGGAGGGCCTTTTGATGATTGTAATTAATTAACGGCCGTTAATGTAAACACGCGCGGCGCTGATGGATGCCCACAATAATGTGGCATTGTTGTTCGATCACTCACTCTTGGCGAGTTTTGGATTACCCATCACTCACGGCTGAGTTGGATTCCCCACTAGATTCTATGCTAATTTAATTTCTTCGGTGCATATTGTTCGCATGGTATCCACACGTAGGTATACAATGTCCGTTTCGATCGATATTCTGAGAACGCTTTTCTCCACGGCCGGTGATTGTTCTTGATGTTACAGTGGAGCCCCGCGGACCGAACGAGAAACCAATAAGAAACCATACGGGTTCCAATTTGATTAAGTAGTTCAATTTGGTTGTACATAATAGTGGTTTTTGCCAAGGGTCCATTCTACTAACGCGAATGTGGGATACCGAATCGAAACTACTATTGAAGAGTTTAATCAAGACAGACTGAATCTTTGTAAGCGACATTCAAAGTTTGCACATGATTTGTGTCGGGTATCCACAACAGGCGGCTCGCGAGCTGGGGTGGTCAGCAAAATATGATTTCGTTTGTCATAGTCGATATTTTCTTCGGTTTTCAAAACCAGACTTGAAACTTGAAGGCCGGCTTGCACTAGGATGACTTGAAATGGATCGATATAGTGATTTTCGCCGGAAGTGAAACAGGAATCCAGTGCTGCGTGTGGATTCTGCTCGAATTCCTGAGGCTAACAGAAAATTATAGTTCGCCGAGCCGAGGGCGAGGCTAGATTCTAAAATGTGCGAAATGAAGACCGACTTCCACTGGAATGATTTGGAATAGATTGATATGGTGATATGATATGCCGGAGGCGAAACAAGAATTAGGAGCTCAGTGTGAGGCTTGTTTTAGTTCTTGAGGCTAACTGGGAAAAATAGTTTGCCGAGTCGAAAACGGGGCTAGATTCCAAAATGTACGGAATAAAGAACGGTTTCCACTACGATGATTTGGAATGGATTGATATACTGACACGATTTACAAGACAAGACAAGCGTTGGGAAATCAATCTCAGTGGCTTTATTCCTTGACCTATTCTCACCATTTAGGTTTCTTTCGAAAGCCACAAGGATGTACTTGGGTTTGAGCTCATTGGCGTTCCCAAAATCCAAAAATAATTTTTTCAAATGTCAAAATTTTTCAAAAAAAATTCTAGATTTCGGAAATGCCAATGGGCTCAAACCAAAGTACATCCTTGTGGCTTTCGAAAGAGACCGAAATGGTAAGAATCCGTCAAGGAATAAACCCACAGGGATTGATTTCGCAACGCTTATTTTACTAATATGACTCCGTCCTTAACCCAGCTTTAATTTTTGAAGCTATCTGAAAATGAGAGTTCGCCAAGCCGCGAGGCTAGTTTCTAAAATGTATGACTCCAGGACCGGTTTGCACTGAGATGATTTGGAATGGATTGATTATATAATTTGACTTTCCAAGAGCAAAACAATACCTCAAGGCTTGATGTGAACCAGCTCTAATTCGTGAGGCTGGATGTAAATAATACTACACCGAGCCAAAGGCGAGGCTAGATTTCAAAAATATTACTTGAAGACCGGTTTGCATCTGGATAATTTGGAATATATTGATACGACTTGCCGAAAGCCAAACAAGACTCCAGGGCTCGGTGTGAGCCTTGCTTTAGTTTTTGCGAGGCTAACTTAGAATGATAGTTCGCCGAGCTGGAGGCAAGGCTAGATTTAAAAACTATAACTCTAAGACCGGTTTGCATCTGGATAATTTGGAATATATTGATACGATTTGCCGAAAGGCAAACAAGACTCCATGGCTCGGTGTGAACCTTGCTCTAGTTATTGCGAGGCTAGATCTTGAAATGTATGACTTGAAGACCGGTTTGCACTTGGATGATTTTGAATGGATTGATATATCAAAACGACTTGCCGAAGGTCAAAAAAAGCTCCAGGGCTCAGTGCGGATCTTGCCTTGGTTCCTGTGGTCGACTGAGAATAATGGTTTGCCAAGCCGAAGGCGAGGCTAGATTCTAGAATGTACGAAATGAAGAACGGTTTCCACTGAGATGATTTGGAATCGGTTGATATATGGATACTACTTGCTGAAGGTGGAACAAAACTCCAGGACGCAGTGTGGACGCCAAAGACAAGGCTAGATTTCAAAATGTACGACTTGAAGACCGGTTTGCA
Source organism: Anaspis maculata (assembly GCA_949128115.1). Lineage (NCBI taxonomy): Eukaryota > Metazoa > Arthropoda > Insecta > Coleoptera > Scraptiidae > Anaspis > Anaspis maculata. The sequence goes on from OX421966.1 coordinate 73,650,712, forward strand.
CTGGGTTGATTTGGAATGATTTGATATATGTATATTGATACGACTTGCCAAAGGCGGAATGAGACTCCACAGCTCAGTGTGGACCCTGCTTAAGTTCCTGAGCCTACCTGGGAACGACAGTTCGGCAAAACTAGATCTTAAAATGTATAGCTTGAAGCCTGTTTCGCATTGTGTAGATTTGAAATGGATTGATATCTTGGTGTAAACTTTGCTTCAGTTTTGAGGGCTAACTGATAAGTATGGTTTACCGAGCTGACTGCGAGGCAAAATCCTGAAATGTATGACTTCAAGACCGGTTTGCATTGTGATGATTTGGAATGAACTGATATAATGATACGACTTGCCGAATGCGAAACAAGACTTCAGAGCTTAGTGTGAGGCTTGCTCCAGTTCTTGAGGCTCACTGGGAAAAATAGTTCGCCGAGTCGAAGGCGAGGCTAGATTTTCGAATGTACGGAATGAAGAACGGTTCCCATTGCGATGTTTTGGAATGGATTGATATATTGATACGATTTACCAAAGACCAAACAAGACTCAAGGGCTCAGTGTAAGCCCTGCTCTAATTCTTAAAGCTATTTGATAATGACAGTTTGCCAAGCCAAAGGCGAGGCTAGATTCTAAAATGTATGACATCAAGACTGGTTTGCACTGGGATGATTTGGAATTAATCTATTACATAATATGACTTGTCGAAGGCAAAACCATACTTCAGGGCTCTGTGTGAACCAGCTTCAGTTTATGAGGCTAAATGAGAATAATAGCACGCCGAGCTGAAGGCGAGGCTAGATTTTAAAATTATTACTCCAAGACTGGTTTGAATTTGGATAATTTTATGACTTGCTGGAGACAAAACAAAACTCCAGGGCTTGGTTTGAACCTTGCTTTGATTCTTGAAATTGAGTAAAATAATAGTTCGCCAAGCCGGAGGCGGGGCTGGATCCTGAAATGCATGATTCAAACACCGGTTTGCGTAGAAGAGATTTGGGATGGAGTGATATTATGATACGACTTGCCGAAGGGGGAACAAGACTCCGGAGCTCATTGTGAGGCTTGCTTCAGTTCTTAGAGCTAACTGGGAAAAATCAATGGTTTGCCGAGTCGAAAACGAGGCTAGATTCTAGAATGTATGGAATAAAGAACGGTTCCCATTGCGATGACTTGGGATGGAGTGATATATTGATACGATTTACCGAAGACCAAACAAGACTCCAGGGCTCAGTGTAAACCCTGTTTCAATTCTTGAAGCTACCTGAAAATGACAGTTCGCCGAGCCGAAAGCGAGGCTAGATTCTAAAATGTATGACTTGAAGATTGGTTTGCACTGAGATGATTTGGAATGTCATATATATATATAATATGACTTGCCGGAAGTGGAACAATCTTCCAGGGCTCGGTGTGATCCAGCTCCAGTTCATGAGCCCAAATGAAAATGTACGCCGAGCCAGAGGCGAGGCTAGATTTTAAAATTATTACCTTAAGACCGGTCTGCAGTCTGCATTTGGATAATTTTATGACTTGCCGAAGGCAAAACAAGACTCCAGGGCTTGGTTTGAACCTTGCTTTGATTCTTGAGGTCAACTGAAAATAATAGTTTGCCGAGCCGGAGGCGAGGCTAAATCCTGAAACGTATGACTCCAAGACCGGTTTGCATTGGGGAGATTTGGAATGAAGTGATGTAATGATACGACTTGCCGAAGGCGAAACAAGACTCCAGAGCTGAGTGTGAGGCTGGCTCCAGTACCAGGCAAACTGGGGAAAAATAGTTCGCCGAGTCGAAGGCGAGGCTAATGTCTAAAATGTACAGAATAAATAACGGTATCCATTGCGATGATCTGGAATGGATATATTGGTACAATTTACCGAAGACGAAACAAGACTCCAGGGCTCAGTGTGAACCCTGCTTCAATTCTTGAAGCCTCTTGGAAATGACAGTTCGCCAAGCCGAAGGCAAGGCTAGATTCTGAAATGTATGACATCAAGACTGGTTTGCATTGGGATGATTTGGAATGGATTCATTATTTAATATGACTTGCCAAAGGAGAGTCAAGACTCGGGAGCTCATTGTGAGGCTTGCTTTAGTTATTGAGACTAACTGGGGAAGATAAATGGTTTGCTGAGTCAAAAACGAGGCTAGATTCTGAAATGTATGGAATGAAGAACGGTTCCCATTGCGATGATTTGGAATGGATTGATATATTGATACGATTTACCGAAGACCAAACAAGACTCCAGGGCTCAGTGTGAACCCTGCTTCAATTCTTGAAGCTACCTGGAAATGACAGTTCGCCGAGCCGAAGGCGAGGCTAGATTCTAAAATGTATGACTTGGAGACTGGTTTGCACTGGGATGATTTGGAATGTCAATGATATATAATATGACTTGCCAAAAGCAAAACAATACTCCAGGGCTCGGTGTGAACCAGCTTTAGTTCATGAGCCCAAAAGAAAATAGTAGCACGCCGGGCCGGAGGCGAGGCTAGATTTTAAATGTATTACTTTGAGACCGGTCTGCATTTGGATAATTTTATCACTTGCCGAAGGCAAAATAAGACCAGGGTTCCAAGGCTCCAGGACTACAGGGTTGAACCTTGCTTTGATTTTTGAGGCCATCTGAAAATAATAGTCCGCCGAGCCGGAGGCGAGGCTATATCCTGAAATGTATGACTCCAAGACCAGTTTGCATTGGGAAGATTTGGAATGAAGTGATATGATGATACGACTTGCCGAAGGCGATACAAGACTCAGAGATCAGTGTGAGGCTTGCTCTAGTTCTTGAGGCTAACTGAAAAAATTAGCTCGCCGAGCCGAAGGCGAGGCTAGGTTCTGAAATGTACGGAATGCAGAACGGTCTCCACTGGGATGATTCGGAATGGACTGATATATTGATACGACTTCCTGAAGGCGCAACAAAACTCAAAGACGCAGTGTGAACCTTGCTTAAGTTCCTGAGGTCAACTGAAAATAATAGTTCACCGAGCCGAAGGCGAGGCTAAAGTCTAAAATGCATGGCTTGAAGAGCGGGTCGCATTGAAATGATTTGGAATGGATTGAAACATTGATACGACTTGCCGAAGGCGAATCAAGACTCCAAGGCTCGGTCTGAACCTTGCTTTGATTCTTGAGGCTAACTGGAAACATTAGTTCGCCGAGCCGAAGGCGAAGCTAGACCCTGAAATGTATGACTTGAAGACCGGTTTGCACTTGGCTGATTTGGAATGGATCGATATATTGACACGACTTGCCGAAGGCCGAACAAGGCTTGAGGGCTTCAGGCTTCAACTGAAAACAATAGCTCGCCGAGCCGAAGGCGAGGCTAGATTTTAAAATGTACGGAATAAAGAACGGTTTCCACTGGCATGATTCGGAATTGATTGATATATTGATACGACTTGCTGAAGGCGGAACAAAACTCCAGGACGCAGTGTGAACCTTGCTTGAGTTTCTAAGGCTAACTGGAAACAATAGTTCGCCGAGCCGAAGGCGAGGCTACATTTTGAAATTATTACTTCAAGACCGGTTTTCATTTGAATAATTTGGAATGGAATGATATTGTTACGACTTGCCGAAAGCGAAACAAGACTTCATGGCTCGGTGTGAACGTTGCTTCAGTTTTCGAGGCTAACTGGAAATGACAGTTCGCCAAGTCAGGAGCGAGGCCAGATCCTGTAATGTATGACTTGCAGACCGGTTTGGGCTGAAACTCGGGCTGAAATGATTTGGGATGGATTCATATATTAATAGGTACGACTTGCCGAAAGCGAAACAAGACTCCAGGGCTCTGTGTGAGCCTTGTTTCAGTTGTTGAGGCCAACTGGAAATAATGGGTCGCTGAGCCGAAGGCGAGGTTAGATCCTAAAACCTATGACGTATGCTAGGAGTGAACTAGCTTTAGTTCATGAGGCTGAATAAGAATAATAGTACGCCGAGCCGAGGGCGAGGCTAGATTCTAAAATTATTACTTCAAAACCGGTTTGCATTTGGATATTTTGGAATGGAATGATATATTGAAACGACTTGCCGGAAGCAAAACAAAACTCCAGAGCTCGGTGTGAACCTTGCTCCAGTTTTTGAGGCTCACTAAAAATAATAGTTCATCGAGCCGAGGGCGAGGCTAGATCCTGAAATGTATGACTTGGTGACCAGTTTGCACTGGAATGATGTAGGATGGATTGATATATTATTAGTGATACGACCTGCCGAAGACGAAACAAGACTTCAGGGCTTAGCGTGAGCCTTGCTCCAGTTGCTAACACCAACTGGAAATAATGGGTCGCCGAGCCGAAGGCAAGGCTAGATCTTAAAACGTATGACTTGAAAACTGGTTTGCACTGGGTTGATTTGGGATGGTTTGATATATTGATACGACTTGCCGAAGGCCAAACAAGGCTCCAGGGCCAAGTATGAATCTCGCTCCAGTTCCTAAGGTCAACTAAAAACAATCGCTGGCCGAGCCGAAGGCGAGGCTAGATTTTAAAATGTACGGAATGTAGAACGGTTTCCACTGGCATGATTCGGAATTGATTGATATATTGATACGACTTGCTGAAGGCGGAACGAAACTCCAGGACGCGGTGTGAACCTTGCTCCAGTTTTTGAGGCTAACTGAGAACACTAGTTCGCCGAGCCGAAGGCCACGCTAGATCCTTAATTGTATAACTCAAGACCCGTTTGCACTGAGATGACTTGGAATGGATTGTTATACTGTTACAATGTTCCGAAAGTGAATCAAGACTCCAAAGCTCGGTGTGAGCCTTACTTTAGTTCCTAAGGCCAACTGAAAATCATAGTTCACCGAGCCTAAGGCAAAGCTGAAGTCTAAAATGCATGGCTTGAAGACCGGATCGCATTGGAATGATTTGGAATGGATTGATAGATTGATACTGATATTTTATAGATTGATGGATAGATAGATTTGGAGCGGTGGTAGCCGAGTGGTACAGGTGATGGCAAGCCAAACCATTCGCGCTGCCCTGTGTGGGTTCGAATCCTACTTCATCCATGGATATTTTGTGCTGTCCCCGAGGTTGCATGGTAGAGCAGCTTATAGCTGAATGCCGCCTCGTAAAATAAGACAATTAAATAAATAAATAAATAAAAAAATACGACTTGCTGAAGGCGGAACAAAACTCCAGAACGCAGTGTGAACCTTGCTCTAGTTTCTGAGGCTAACTGAAAAAATAGTTCGTCGAGCCGAAGGTGAGGCTAGATCCCAAAATGTATAACTTGAAGCCCAGTTTGCACTGTGATAATGACTGGATCCGAACATTGATTCTTGTTAAAGGTATGATGGTTGTGAAGCTGTATGCAAACCTTGCTTGAGTGAGCGATGCTATTTGATTTTGAAAATTTTCAAAAAAAAAAAAAATGTTTGTTTTTTCCATGACGAAATCCACTAGCATCTACATACATTTCGAGGAAGTGGTATGCCAGATTTAAATTTGAAATTTTTAAAATAAAAGTAACAAAAGTGACTTTTACTACTAATAAGCACAAAGTTACCCTAGTCACATTTATTAGAAGAAGGAACTAGGTAGTGTTTGGTAGAAAACTGTTCACTATCACTCACTTTGAAGATGCATTACCTACCTAGTTGCGTACTTAGGTATTCATTTCCGTGTACCTACCTATCCACCTAATCTCTTGAGCAAACATTGATATAGAAAATTGTATCATTGTACCTAGCAATCTTCCAAAAACCACTTATACATTTTATAAGGAATGGGTTCGGAATATTGTAGATATAGGAGAAGAAGTATGTAATAAGAGGGTCCACGACATGTGTGTGCGTTCCGGGCCACCTGGAGGAGCAGCTGGCGATGTCAAACAGCCGGCACGCGGGCCCCAAACAAAAGAAAATCGCCCAGGCCACCTTGTCTCATGCGTGGATTCGTATTGGCGTAAGTATATTCTTTGTCGTTTCGAATATACCTTTACCTTCTACATACATTTATGCATGTGTAGTCTCTCTTGCTCTCTATACAGGCAGTATAGGTGCCGATACGAAAAAGGACGGGGCCCTGAGGTGGAGATGCAGCTGCTATAGAAGGAATAGCCGGCAACCGCACAGAGGATAGACCCTTTGCTTCGGTCCTCGCCACTTCGTTCCTTCCTCCTTGCGCACACCACCGTCTCAGTAATAAGTCCGAAGAAAAGCGCGGGATATGTGTAGGTATTCAACAAGTTGCCTCGGCAGAGTGAACGTCATACCAGATTTAATGATGCGGAAAGCGGGAGGCACCCATTGAAAATTATCTTGGGGATGGGAGCCGTGAAAAAAAAAATTCAGCACGTGCAAATGGCTTTTTCTATTGGAACCGTTCTTGATGGGTAGGGTACCTGAGCCAAAAAAAAAAGCGGCGAAGAATGATCGATTGGTTCACACCGTAGTTTCTACGCGTTTCTACGGTTTCCAAAACTTCTACGGGATTTTTGAAGTTTTAAAAGGATTTCTTGAGACTTCTTCCTACAAGATTCCAAGGATTTCTGAGAATTTCTAGAAAGTTCTCAAGAATAATAAGTACAGGATTTCTAAGAATTGCTAGAGATTTGTATGGCATTTCTGAAGGATTTCATGGGAACTAGAAAGATCCTTGAAAATTTCTACAAAATTGGTGAGGATTTCCAACAATTTCTGAAGATTTCTGATAACTTCTAGGGAGTTCTGAAGATCTTTACAACACATATGAAAGTTTTGATGAAATTTCTGAAGACTTTGACTATTTCTACAAGATTTTTAGTGACTTCGATCTGGAAATTTGTACAAGAGTTCTAAGAACTTTCGAAAGTTTCAAGGGCTTTTTGAAAATTTGTACGGGAATTCAAGGGATCTCTGAGATTTCTAGGAAAATCTGAAAATTCCTAATGATTCCTGAGGGTTTCTATAGATTTTCCGAGATTCCTACGGGATTCCCAGAGATTTGCAAAAACTCTCATTGGATTTTGTAGGGATTTCTGAAGATTTTCGGAGATTCTCAAAAATTGCTGTAGATTACTCCTCGGAATACTCATTATTTCAACGGCATTTCAAGGAATCAATGGAAACTTGTATGTATGAGATTTCTTGAGATTGCTTGAGATTTCTACGAGCTTTTTAAAGAAGTTTTAGGGATTTCTGAAGACTGCGTGATTTCTGAAAATATTTACGAAATTTCTGAGAAGTGTTGTGAGAATTCTGTGAATTTTTTGGAGATTTCTACGGAATCTCCAGAGAATACTGGAGAGTCGTTTGATATTTCAAGAAAATTCAGAATATAATCACGGAATTTTTAAGCATTTTTGGATATTTCTACGGATTTTTCAGTTATTTCTAGAGAGTTCAACAATATTGTTTCAGATTTCTGAAGATTTCCACGGAGCTTCTGAAAATTTATAAGGCTGCCGAAAGACTTCTACAAGATCCCTAGGTATTTTTGGATATTTTTAACAATATCATTTTGACGGGATTTCTGCGGATTTCCAAGGATTTCTAGAAGTTTCTGAGGATCATCACAAGATTTCTAGGGATTCCTAAAGATCTGTATAGGATTTCTAAGGACTTCCACGACAATTCTAGGACTTTCCAAAAACTCCTGAAGTTTACTAATAATTTCTAAGGATTTTTTTATATTTCTACGGTTTCTAGCGATTGTTTTGTGAAGATTTTCACTAGATTGTGAGGATGTCTACGGGGCTTCTGATCTTATATTTTAGATTTCTGAATGTTTCTGTAAAAATTTTGCAATTCTCAAAGATTTCTACGGGATCGCTAGGGATTCCTGAAGATTTGTATGAGATTTCTATACATTGTCAAATGAAGTTTGTCTTTTGTTGAGACTAAAGCTGCGTTGACAATAGTAAAATTCACACAGTAGTGCCGCTCGCTGCAAGAGACACAGTGCCGAGACTAACTGAGCTTCAGCTCTTTTAGTTTTCTAAAGCTACCTATTCAAGGCCTTCTACACTTAACTCGCTTTGGGTACGCAGGGCTGTTTTACATGATTAATAAGGTTACTTCTTTGTTGATTTGCCTCATAGGTATAGCACTTGCCAAAGCCCAGTCTCTTCAAAGATTGTTTCACATAATCGAAAAGCTGCAGATTAGTCGCCAAAGGTTACTTTACCCTTGGCCCGCTTTAGACCATTGGTAAGCTGTAGATAACTGGAAGATATTTCGATCTTGACTTGCCCCAAACAGCACTCGTCGAAGGCGAGTCCCTGATAAGGTTGATTCACACGATTGCCAAGCTGTAGATTAGTAGTCGAAAGTTACTTTATCCTTGACTTGCTTCAGACCATTGATAAGCTGTAGATAACTGGCTGAAGGATATTTCAATCATGACTCGCCTCAAACAGCACTCGCCGAAGGCGAGTCTCTGATAAGGTTGTTCCACACGGTTGCCAAGCTGTAGATTAATCGTCAAAAGTTACTTAACCCTTGACTCGCTTTAGACCATTGGTAAGCTGTAGATAACTCGCTGAAGGATATTTTAATCTTGACTCGCCTCAAACAGCACTCGCCGAAGGCGAGTCCCTGATAAGGTTGTTCCACACGATTCCAAGCTGTAGATTAGTTGTCGGAAGTTACTTCACCCTTGACTCGCTTTAGCTAGCACTCGCCGAGGGCGAGTCTCTATAAGGCTTGTTCCACACGATTGATAAGCTGTCGATAAGTTGCTGAAGGTTACTTTTCTGTTGATTCGCCTTATATAGCACTTGCCAAAGGCCAGTCCTTTTAAAGGTTGTTCCACATGATCGAAAAGCTGCTGATTAGTAGCCGAGGGTTACTCCTCCCTTGACTCGCTTTAGACCGTTGGTAAGCTGTAGATATCTGGAGGATATTTCAATCTTGACTAGCTTCAAACAGCAATCGCCGAAGGCGAGTCCCTGATAAGGTTGTTCCACACGATTCCAAGCTGTGGATTAGTTGTCGGAAGTAACTTCACCCTTGACTCGCCTTAGCTAGCACTCGCCGAAGGCGAGTCTCTATAAGGCTTGTTTCACACGATTGATAAGCTGTCGATAAGTTGCTGAAGGTTACTTTTCTATTGATTCGCCTTATATAGCACTTGCCAAAGGCCAGTCCCTTTAAAGGTTGTTTCACATGATCGAAAAGCTGCTGATTAGTCGCCGAGGGTTACTCCACCCTTGACTCGCTTTAGACCATTGGTAAGCTGTAGATAACTGGAGGATATTCCAATCTTGACTCGCTTCAAACAGCACTCGCCGAAGGCGAGTCCCTGATAAGGTTGTTTCACACGATTGCCAAACTGTAGATTATCGTCGAAAGTTACTTCACCCTTGACTCGCTTCAGACCATTGGTAAGCTGTAGATAACTGGCTGAAGAATATTTCAATCATGACTCGCCTCAAAGAGCACTCGCCGAAGGCTTGTCCCTGATAAGGTTGTTTTACACGATTGCAAAGCTGCAGATTAGTCGTCGGAAGTTACTTCACCCTAGACTCGCTGTAGCTAGTACTCGTCGAAGGCGAGTCTTTCATAAGGCTTGTTTCACACGATTGATAAGCTGTCGATAAGTTGCTGAAGGTTACTTTTTTGTTGATTCGCCTTATATAGCACTTGCCGAAGGCCAGTCCCATTGAAGGTTGTTTCACATGATCGAAAAGCTGCTGATTAGTCGCCGAGGGTTACTCCACCTTTGACTCGCTTTAGACCATTGGTAAGCTGTAGATAACTGGAGGATATTCCAATCTTGACTCGCTTCAAGCAGCACTCGCCGAAGGCGAGTCCTTGATAAGGTTGTTCCACACGATTGCCAAGCTGTAGATTAGTAGTCGAAAGTTACTTTATCCTTGACTTGCTTCAGACCATTGATAAGCTGTAGATAACTGGAAGATATTTCGATCTTGACTCGCCCCAAACAGCACTCGTCGAAGGCGAGTCCCTGATAAGGTTGATTCACACGATTGCCAAGCTGTAGATTAGTAGTCGAAAGTTACTTTATCCTTGACTTGCTTCAGACCATTGATAAGCTGTAGATAACTGGAAGATATTTCGATCTTGACTCGCCCCAAACAGCACTCGTCGAAGGCGAGTCCCTGATAAGGTTGATTCACACGATTGCCAAGCTGTAGATTAGTGGTCGAAAGTTACTTTATCCTTGACTTGCTTCAGACCATTAATAAGCTGTAGATAACTGGCTGAAGGATATTTCAATCATGACTCGCCTCAAACAGCACTCGCCGAAGGCGAGTCTCTGATAAGGTTGTTCCACACGGTTGCCAAGCTGTAGATTAATCGTCAAAAGTTACTTAACCCTTGACTCGCTTTAGACCATTGGTAAGCTGTAGATAACTCGCTGAAGGATATTTTAATCTTGACTCGCCTCAAACAGCACTCGCCGAAGGCGAGTCCCTGATAAGGTTGTTCCACACGATTCCAAGCTGTAGATTAGTTGTCGGAAGTTACTTCACCCTTGACTCGCTTTAGCTAGCACTCGCCGAGGGCGAGTCTCTATAAGGCTTGTTCCACACGATTGATAAGCTGTCGATAAGTTGCTGAAGGTTACTTTTCTGTTGATTCGCCTTATATAGCACTTGCCAAAGGCCAGTCCTTTTAAAGGTTGTTCCACATGATCGAAAAGCTGCTGATTAGTCGCCGAGGGTTACTCCACCCTTGACTCGCTTTAGACCGTTGGTAAGCTGTAGATATCTGGAGGATATTTCAATCTTGACTAGCTTCAAACAGCAATCGCCGAAGGCGAGTCCCTGATAAGGTTGTTCCACACGATTCCAAGCTGTGGATTAGTTGTCGGAAGTAACTTCACCCTTGACTCGCCTTAGCTAGCACTCGCCGAAGGCGAGTCTCTATAAGGCTTGTTTCACACGATTGATAAGCTGTCGATAAGTTGCTGAAGGTTACTTTTCTATTGATTCGCCTTATATAGCACTTGCCAAAGGCCAGTCCCTTTAAAGGTTGTTTCACATGATCGAAAAGCTGCTGATTAGTCGCCGAGGGTTACTCCACCCTTGACTCGCTTTAGACCATTGGTAAGCTGTAGATAACTGGAGGATATTCCAATCTTGACTCGCTTCAAACAGCACTCGCCGAAGGCGAGTCCCTGATGAGGTTGTTCCACACGATTCCAAGCTGTGGATTAGTTGTCGGAAGTAACTTCACCCTTGACTCGCTTTAGCTAGCACTCGCCGAGGGCGAGTCTCTATAAGGCTTGTTCCACACGATTGATAAGCTGTCGATAAGTTGCTGAAGGTAACCTTTCTATTGATTCGCCTTATATAGCACTTGCCAAAGGCCAGTCCCTTTAAAGGTTGTTTCACATGATCGGAAAGCTGCAGATTAGTTGCCGAAGGTTACTTCACCCTTGACTCGCTTCAGACCATTGGTGAGCTGTGGATAACTGGCTGAAGGATATTTCAATCTTGACTCGTCTCACACAGCACTTGCCGAAGGCTAGATTGATAAATAGATAGATAGATAATATTTTATTTGTTCAGTACAAGAAAAAAATAATGTACATGTTTTGCCTGTGAGGCGTAGAACGCGTCATGACTAGTTACTAAAAAATAAATATAATGAAATATAAAATATCTACAGAATATACAGAAATATATAGAAAATAAATTGTACAAAAACATAAAAACATTACATGAAATTTTCAACAAAATATATACAAAAAGATCACACAGATCCCAAATTCTATATATTCTTGTCAGAAAAAAATTCATCGAGGTCATTGTAGGCCTTCCGAACTAATATGGCATGGACAGAAACCCGAAGCCGTCTTATAGGGAGACTGCGCAGCTCTAAAGAAAACTTATTAAAGATTTTTGTTGTCATAAATTCCACGTTTTTCTGGAGAAAGCTGAAGTTGTATTTGTCGCAAGATAAATCTTGCCTATTTCGCGTATCGTGACCATGACCAACATTACCTCAAAGGTCCATATTTCGTTTGACAAACAACACACACTCGTATATATAGATACTTGGGAGGGTAAGTATACTCTTTTGGGTGGAGTGCATTCTGCAGCTTTCGTGGTAAGGGAGTTGCAACACGTTCCTAACACATCTCTTTTGCAGTCTAAAAACTCTGATGCATTCCTCAGAATGACCCCAAAAAATGACACCATCACTCAATCTCGACTGAACATGTGCATAATATGTCATCATAGACGCCCGGATGTCCCTAATCTCCGCCTAGTCCCTAATAAGGTTGTTCTACACGATTGCTCAGCTGTAAATCAGTCGTCGAAAGTTACTTCACCCTTGACTCGCTTTAGATAGCACTCGCCGAAGGTGAGTCCCTATCAAGGTTGTTTCACACGACTGGTAAGCTGTAGATGAGTCTCTGAAGGTTACTTCACTCATGACTCGCTTTATAGAATAGAATTGGGATTCCTGAAGATTTGTATGGGATTTCTAGGAATTTTCGAAGGTTTTTATTGGAATTCTCAGGATTTTCAAAGATTTCTACACGATTAGTCGAGAGTTCTAGAGATTTCTAAGGATTTTGAAATATTTCTCTACAAGATTTTTTGGGACTTCTAGAGACTTTTACGACATTTCTTGTTGCGATTCATTCAATAAAGTGTTTTCATTGAAACCTTTGCATTTTACGGGTTTTCTTGATAAAATGGCTGGATTGATCAGGTATGTACTCTGTATTTAGAAATAAATAGTTTGTATTCTGGAATTTATTGGTTTTCCAAAATACGTATCTCGTATTTGGTATTTCAAAGACACTTCAACAAGCATTTTGTATTTTAATACATTTTTCAGAGTATTTTACCCAGCCCTGCTGAGTACGAGAGGAAGTATGAGCATGAAGATGAAGGCAAGAGATAACGAGTAAGTCGTAGATATACCTACCTAGTGAATCCAGATTGGATGTACTAATGATGAAGATGGCAGCAAAAAATAACGTAATTGAAGCAAGAACATGGTTTTGATTGTGGGCACCCTGTACAAAGATCATCACCCTTCTCTTGGCGCGTTATACCGATATGTATGGTGGTGATTATGATGATGATGATGATGATGGCCCGATGGTGCAGTCCAGCTGTCTTGTCGCCCGTTTCCGGTGTACTACACACACCAAACGCCTCAGCAGGTGCTTTTTCAATTTTTTTCTTCATTTTTACAATCTCGCGCCCATCAATTTCATTTCGTCTTTCTTATGCGTACGCACGGTGCCTGGGTGCCTACCTGATGCCGAATGGAGGTCCTCGAGACTTCGAGAGTCGTGTGGCACCCTGCGCCAGTCGTAATTCATGTGATTATTATTTTTTCGTCGGCCCGGCGATCGGAGGTCTGGCATGTCGCTCGCTTGCTCGCTGGCGGTCAGCTGGCCATATGCCTTTCGGTCCACGACAGCTGCTGTCGGGGCGCTAACCCAAGTCCCAAGTCTAATTTTCAAGATTTTCAGAGATAAACGATGGCCGTAGAAGTGGGTTTACAATGCACGCATCAGCACCAGCACGGCACGTAGGTACCTGAAGGTGGCCACGGGCGAGTGCAACGACTCGTCACTGCGCTAACTAGTTCAAGAGCTCCACTGGGCCCCCTTATTTTGTCTTCAACGTAATTTGAAGCACCGCTGAGCCACGTTGCATTTTCCGTGAATTCCGGATTTCCGGAGCAGCAAGCAGCATTGTGCTGTCGTGGCATGTTCGGAGCCCTATCGGGCCCCATTGTGCCTTCAGACTTCAGATGTAGTTGGAGCCCCGTTGAGCCCCCTCATGTTTTTCATGGCTGTCGGAGTAGGCACCATTGAGCCTCATTTCGCGTTATTCTGTTATACGGAGCTCCCTTGGGCCCCCTTGTGTCTTCAATACTGATTGAAGTCCTGTTGAGTCCCCTTACACTTTTCCTAGGCTTTCGGAGCACTAGTGAGTCCCTTGTGTCTCTATTTTATAACCGGCCCCAAATCCCTTGTGTCTTCAAGTATAATTTGGAGCCCTAATGAGCCTCCTTATGAGCTTAACGGTTCCCAGAATAATTTCAGTCCTTTTTACCTTTCTTACCATCTTGTGTTATCCATGCTCCATTGGGCCTCCATTATGTCTTTAATGTGATTCAGAGCCCTACTGAGCCCCCTTGCATTTTCTGTCACTTTCAGAGCATAGTAATCGGCCACGTGTCGTCATGTCCTTTCTTCCGAACCCCCTCAAGTTTTGGGTCGTCAAATGTCAGTTGGAGCCCTGATGAGCTCCCATATGTTTTTTCATGGCTTTCCTCGTGGCTTTCAGAATTCTAGTGAGCCCCATTTTGCCTTCCTATATAATACAAAGCTTCATTGGGCCCCTTGTCGTTTTTCAATGGCTTACGGAGTTCTATATTGGGCCCCTTGTACTCTCGTGTGTGGCTTGGAGCCCTAATCAGTCCACTAATGTTTATATTGGCTTTCAAAATACCAGTGCCTTTCGCTCTCTTTTGTCAAAAAATAGAGCCCCCTGGACCCCCTTGTGTCACCTATAAATTTTGAAGCCCTGCGGAGCTCCCTTGCATTTTTCTGTAACTTTCGGATTTTTATTGGGCCCCCTTGTGCCCTATGTGTCATGTGGAACCCTAATGAGCCCCCTTATGTGTTTTCGTGGCTTTCAGAATTCTAGTGAGACATCTTGTGTACTCTTGCGTTGCTGGGAGCCCAAGCTGGAGTATAATTTCCTTGGGCCTTCATATGATATACGGAACTCTATCGGACCCCCTTGTGTCCGCAAGTGTAGTTGGACGCCCCAGTGAGCCCTATTGTGTTTTTTCCTGGCTATCAGAAATCCAGTGAGCCCCTTGTTGCCTTTTTGTGTAATCTCGAGCTCCATTGAGCCATCTTGTTTCTTCAACGTCTTTTGAAGCCCTGCTGAGCCACCTGACATCTGTCCGTGGCTTTTGGAGCAATTGTAAGCACCTTGTGCCTTGATGTAATATTCGGAGCCCTATCAGACCCTCTTGTGCCCGCAAGTGTAGCTTGGAGCCCTAGTGAGCCCTTTTGGGTACAGAAGTGTAGCTTAGAATCCTAGTGAGCCCCCTCAGGTTTTCCATGACTTTCAGAGTTCCAGTGAGTCCTCTTTTGCCTTTTTTGATCATACAGAGGTTCATTGGGCCCCCTTGCTCTTTTTCCATGGCTAATTATAGTAAGCTCCTTGTTGCCCTTTTGTGTTATCTGGAGCTCCATTGAGCCCTCTTGCTTCTTCAACGTCTTTTGAAGCCCTGCTGCGTCACCTTACATTTTCTTGTGGCTTTTGGAGCGGTTGTAAGCATCTTGTGCCTTTATGTAATATTCGGAGCCCTATCGGGCCTCCTTGTGTCGTTGAGTGCAGTATGGAGCTCTAATGAGCCCCTTTGTGGTTTTTCGTAGCCTTCGGAACTCCAGTGAGCTCCCTTTCGCATTCTGTCGCTATATAAAGCTCCTTGGCCTCCCTTGTGCCTTCATGTGATATACGGAGCCCTATCGGACCCCTTTGTGCTTGCAAGTGTATTCTGGAGCCCTAGTGGAGTACAGAAGTGTGGCTTGGAATCCTAGTGAGCTCCCTTAGTTCTTGTGACTTCCAGAAATCCAGTGAGTCCCCTTTTGCCTTCTTTGATATACAGAGGTTCATTGGGCCCCCTTGTTCTTTTTCGATGACTTTCGGAGCTCTATCGGGCCCCCTTGTACCCTTATGTGTCGTTTGAAGCCCTAATCAATCCACTTTTGTTTTCATTAGCTTTCAGAGTACCATACAATGAGGCCCCTTTTGCCTTTTCTCGTTATAAAGAGCGGCTTGGGCCCCCTTGTGTCACCAATATCATTTGAAGTTCCACCGAGCCCCCTCGCATTTTCCCGTGATTCCCGGATTTTTATTGGACCCCTTGTGGGTAATTGTCCAATAAGCGCTGAAACGTTAAAAATTGATATTTTTGCTGGGAAAAAAGCATTACTTGATTGATTACACCCTATAACATACGATTCTGATGTCGGAGCCAAGTTTTTTTCTACTAGAAGTATTTTTTCCCTAACCTCAAAAGTTCCACCACATACCATACAATTGGGTACCACGGAGTAACAGTACATTATCCGGTGAAACGTCAAAGATTCATTATTTATCATGAACAAGGACACTAATCAATAGATTTAACTTTGAAGAACACAATTTCAATGTCGGAGCTAGCCATTTCTCACTAGTTTTTGTACAATCAAATTATTAAATCCAAATTACACAAGTTTTCTGGAACGTCACTGTTCAACGTCAAAAATTCACGAATGACAGTACATGAATGAGGCTCAATTAAAACCACCGATTGAGGATAATTGCTTTGACTCCAGTTTCCTTATTAAATCACCATTCCTACAAATAGTTGGAAGATTTGTTCCAAGCGAGGCTTCAACTCTGAACAATTCTTCGCTGGAAAATTCTTCGCTGGACAACTATTTCCGCGGACAATTCTTTGCCGGACATGCTACAGTGTAGATATGACAAAGGTGGATTCGGCTTCGGATAACACAAGGAGGCATGACGGAGCTTGGGGCTCTAAATGACACCTGAAGACACAATGGGGCTCAGCAGGGCTTAAAACGCTACAATGTAGATTGTAGACACCAGGGGGATAGGGTTCTGTATATCACAAGAAGGCCTGGATGGGGCTCAATGGGTCTCGAAACGACCCTCTGAGGCAAAGGGGGCTTACCAGGGCTCCAAACGACACTTGAAGACACAAAAAGGTTCAGCAGAGCTTGAAATGCTACAGTATAGACAGAAGGGAGAATCAAGCTCTGGATAATACAAGAAGGCCTGAAAGGGCCCACTAGGGCTCTGAACATTTTTTGAGGCCCGAGTTGAAGCCACGGGAGGACTTATCAGGGCTCAAAGTCACTTGAAGAGACAAAAGGGCTCAGCAGGTCTTTGAACCCTACAGTGTAGACACTTCGAATAACATAAGAGGACATGACAGGGCTTAATGGGACTCAATAAGGCTCCAGACGACATTTGAAGACACAGTAGAGCTCAGCAGGGCTTAAAAGACTACAGTGTAGGCACAAGAAGCGATGAGGCTTCGAATAACACAAGAGAACAAGACAGGTCTTGATGGAGTTATAAGGGGGGTCCAAACGACACTTGAAGACACAAGAGGGCTCACCAGGGCTTGAACCGCTACAATGTGGACACATGTGAGCATAGGGCTCTGGATTTTCAAAAATACTTAATGGGGCTCGTTATGGTTCCAAACAATACTTGAAAAAGACAAGGAGGTTCAGTTGGTCTGCAAAAGATGCTTGAAGACACAGGTGGGCTTGATGGGGCGCTGAGAAACCGACTAGAGGTCACTTTTCGGCCCCCGCCTTACCCAAAACCGGTAATAACATGGTGTGCAATAAGTCAATAACACTGTGTATCTCCCAGAAAAATAGAGATATTGAAGTGAAATATACGCAGTTTAGTTGAGGAAAGCTGGAGCTTCAATTTGTCACCCAGCATAGCTCACTGTTTACGCTGGTGGTCTTTACAGGGTGTTACAAATTTTCGAAAAAAAAAACACCCCTTCGTTGTAACACCCAGCATACCTACAGGCAAAACGGTATAATTTTTGAAAACGAGCAAGTCACGAACCAACTTACAACCAGCAAAGAAGAACCATTGAAATCCGAGATCCCGGTACCCCACCCTACCGAACAAAAAGGTGATGAAGACATGGTGTGCAATAAAATGGTTCATCTCTCCCAAAAGTTGAGATATTGAAACAAAACAAACGCAGATTTGTTGAGAAAGGTTAGGACTTGAATTTGGTTTTCAGTTGCTGTTGCTGCTAGTAATTCCCACAGGGTGTCCTGAATTTGCCGTACAGAAAACACCTTCATTGTAACACCCAGTATACTGTCAATACTGGATGTTAACCAAAGATGAGCTACACAGTGACATTTCCAAAGAATGGACCTGAAACCTGATGGGAAAATGATCGAAATCTGATGGGTAGTTCGGGAACAATTTGACTTCAAACTCGGGTCAAAGTTTTGGTGTTGCGTTAGTTTTGCTCGTCAGTGTATAGACAATACACATAGAAAAGACCATATGTTGTCACGGATTTTTACGGTTGCGTAGGAATCAGGCGAGTACATCATTCAAAAAAGGTTGGCTGATTTTTGATGCCCCAATATTTGTGACGACGGTGGTGATAAACATATGGTCTTCTCTATTTGTATTGTCTTCACATACATACTACGTAATTATTACGTCATCATCCTTACTTTAAAGTCGTGCTTGAATTCAGTCTCCCCTCTAGTTTCTAGTTCTAGTTTCTAGCATCAGTTCCGAGTTACTAGTTTTGATTTCTAGTTCCAGTTTCCAAGTCCAGTTACTTTTTCTACTCCCTGGTTTCGATTTCGGTGTGTGGTTTCAGCTGTTGGTTCCAGCTTCTGGTTTCAAGCTTCTAGTTTCAGCTTCTAGTTCCAGTTTCTAGATTCTAGTTTTCAGTTTGTCTTCAGTTTCAGTCTCTATTTCGTGTCTGCTTTTTTTCCTATAGTTTTACAGGGTGTTTCTCTACTTCCTGCTTTAAGGTCCGGGTCTCAGTGTCTGATTTCAGCTCTTAATTCCAGCTTCAGGTTACAGTCTCCAGTTGAAGATTCTAGTCTCGGTTTCTAGTTAGTTTAAAAGCTCCTCATTACCAGCTATAGCTCTGGGTTTCAATTCTCATTTCCAATTGATATATCCCAATTCAAAGTTCTAGTTTTGGTCTTAGCGAGGATCTTAGGTTCCAGCTATAAATCCTAGACATAGATTTTGATTCGAGTTTTGGTTCTTGTTCTGGGCTCTAGTTCCAATTTCTGGTTTTAGTTTCCAGTTCTTATTTGAGGCTCTAGTTCCTAGCACTAGTTTCTAGTTCTATTTTAAACTTCTAGTCAAGTGTTTAGCTCTATCTCAAATTCTAAATAGTTTCTAGCTCTATTTCACGGTTTTAGTTCCCAGATTTCTTTTTCAGTTTGAGTTTCTAGTTCAAGTGAAGTTTTATCTCTCTTTTTATCTCCTTTACTCTTTTCACTCCCCAGCTATTTTATCCTCATGAAAATGTTTCTCCACTCTTTTGCTATTCCACTGACCAGAATAAAGTTCTATTAACTAGACACTTCGAAGAAAAGCCCAACGAACTTCAGATTTCATACATCAACTAACCCAATACTGCCTCACATTTCCAATTCGAATAATTTTACCTTCACTGTTTTCGCCTCTCTGCTTTTTCATCATTATCAAAACATTCATCCGCCCTTTCTCCACTCTTTTGCTACTTTATCAACCAGAATAAGGTCTTCTAGTTTTTCCCAGTGCCATATTCATGTCGTATTTGGGCGTCGTCTGTGGTGATTACTTGAGCGAAAATTGCAAAACTCACTAGAAATCAGAACCAGAAACTAGAACTGGAAACTGGAACTAGGAACTGCCACAAGCGACGAAATTAAAACTGGAACTAGAAAGTGGCACTGAAAAAAGAACTAGAACTAGAGACCCGAACTAGAAAGCAGAGCTAGAAACCAGGACGAGAGATCAAAATCAAAAAATAAGAACTAGTGATTGGAACTGAAAACTAAAACTTAAAGCTAAAGCTCTGAACTAGAGCTAGAGACTAAAAGTTGGACTAGAATAGAAACTTGAAATAGGAATAGAAATTAAATTCAAAATCAGAACTAAAATCAGTAACAAAGGAATGGAACCAGAGACTAGAACCAGAACCTATAGATAGCAAATATTTATAAACTAGAGAATATCTAATAACTAAACTGGGCTCTAACATCAGAACTAGAATTCCGAATTGGAAACTGGTAATTAAATTTGGAAACTGAAATTGAGACTAGAGGCTGAAACTAGACACTGAGAGTTACTAGACAGAGAGTGCTAGTAAATGGAATCAAAACTTGAACTAAATAGAAGCAAAGAGTAAAAGCTGGAGCTGAACTGGAACTGAATGAAAACCGTTGAAAAGTCTTTGTATTTCCCATAAATTCATGACGTTGTTCGCACTTTCATACTTCAAGAACCATGCTAAAGCCAAAAGTTCTCAACACCTCCCTAGCCTAATATTGTCACGGTATTCGGGTTCACCTATTTCGAAACTAAACGCGCTGATTCACTTGTAAACAAACTGCACACTATTCACTACCACCGATACAACTCTTGCTCTCTCGATGCCAAGTCGAGCTCCTCTCTTATAGTGCCATCGAAGGTTCTGGATAAAATACCTGTGCTATTTGTCAAATTTGAAGGAAGTTGAATTCTCTCCCTGAACAAAATTTTTAAAACCCTCCCCCATTCCTAAAACACTCCAAATGTCTAATTTAATATGGAAGGGGTTGAAAATTTTGAAAAAACTGTTTTCAAAAAGAGGATTTGATTGCTTTCAATTCATTGTATCACAAAGTAGGTGGTGTTTTGATGAATTTTGAAGTCGAGGTGGGGGAGAGCAAAGGGGTGAACTCGGGTAGCACTTTTTCCACTGAAAATTCTTCTCTTCGATGCTTCCTAGGATGACGCTGACTGAATTGAAAAAAATTGGGGGGTCCAGAATATAAAATGGGACACTCGGAGAATTTTCAGGGAGAGAAGGTGTGAGATCAAAAAATTTCAAAATATTTTTTCAGGAAGGAAATTCAATTCTCTTGAATTTGATGTATCGCAAGGTGAGTGGTGTATTTATGAAATTTCAAAGTCGGGGTGTGGGGGCGAGGGGGCTGAAGATGGAAATTTGCCAATATATGTTTTAGATGTCCCCCTCGACATGGAAATTGACCTGTTTTTCCCCAAAGAAATATTCACCAGGAATTGGGAGTTATTGCAAGTGAATAATTTTCAAATGATTACCCGCTATATGTCAAGGCCACAGGCTCTGAACATTTCCTCCAGTTCAATATCTTGGTTATAATTGGAGCTTTTGTGGCAATTTTCTCAGCAGTTTCTCAACATTTTCAAAATTGTCGTGCAAACCCTTATTCTGTCGTGAATTAACCCTCTTTTGCCGTGTTTAGTATGTCGTGAAAAATATTATTCAGCCGTTACTTTCACCTTTTTTGTCGTTTTAGTTCTGGCGTGACGTGTCTATATTTTGTCGTGCAGTAAACATTTCCCCTATTTATCCGCTCTTCCGGTTCCATTTTAATCTCCAGTTCCACTGCATTTCATAGAATGTCCTCTTCAATTTTTTTCCTCCCAGAATTTTTCGCTTTTCTCTCGCTTTTCAATTGTACTCTCAGTTTCTTCACAATATGTTTTTTGTACAATCTCAGGTATCGTATGATCAAAAACTTTTCTACTTGCGGTAGGCTGCGGCCTGGTCATTGGCAGGCGAACGAAGCTGATTTTTGCCAGATCGCAGCCTACCGCAAGTAGAAAAGTTTTTGATCATACGGTACATAGATACGTAGGAGTCTTCATAGTTTCCTTTCTCAATTTGTTCGTTCGACTTTTTCTGTTGCCCTCTTATTTCTCGTTATAGTTATTTCCAAGTAATATATCACTGTTTATTGTCATTGCATTTGGGCAGATTGATCTTCAAGGTCACCTACATGTAGCAGATATCTTCTTGATTGCACTTCGATATAACTCATTCAGCATTATAGATTCTTCTAGAATTACCACACAGATTTTACTAGAACCGCTCAGAAGATTTTTTCAGGTCCCTTGATCCTTCGATTACCGGTGCTTTTATCCGATTCCACGAATTAAATTCGACCGTGTTTAACTAGCAATTATTTTCGAGGTGTTATACATGACCCCGAAGAGAAGAAAGGGAGCGGAAGGAAGACTGTTCGAAGAATGGCACATCCATTTCAATGTGAATATAATAAGTCTCGTATATCAAAACTACAAGAGGCGATATACCATAGATACGTCTTTCCAAATGCTAAGTTTTGTTCGCGTATTCTTCTTTTTATTCTTTCATCATTTTATTTATGCCTTGCCGTTCAGGTATTACGGCCGCGGCAGCCCAGAGGGACTTGTAAAATTGCAGCTGCGTAACTATAACACACACCAATACATCTTTTCACGTCATACTTGTTGTTTCTTCTTTCGGCATGCGTAGCATAGTAGGGCGGCTGAAAAGTTACTTGCTTTCTTTCGGAAAAGTCTTTTCATGCAAACAATAATATGTTTGGGAAGAGAATGCTTTTTTGACGGCGAAGCAAAAACGAACACAGCCTCAAAATTGCACTGGCGGCGCTTCTTTATTATAATAAATATCATTATCACGGGCATAAAGTATTTTCTTCTCGTCTATTTTTAAGGGCGTTGTTGGAGCTGGAGCTGGATACGCGAGACGAACACAGTAGGTACGTATATAAGGTATACCTAGTCTACGCCAAAAACCGTTAATAAAGCGCCTGATGGCCGTAATGTGGCCCTTTCTGTTCCATGCCAGCACTTTAATGATGTCTTAAAAAGCTGCCGTGTGCCATATTTCAGATAATGTACGTGGAGTGGATGAGATGATGTGCCAAAGCTCCATAAGGGTAATATCCTTTGAGCTGCTCTTTTCTTTTCTCTTTTTACTCTCTGTATAATATATGTTGTCGCCTCCTGGCAGTTTGAAAGCTAAGGTGTTGGATGGCCCGAAGCGTCTACTACGGCTATTGCCGACTACTTTGTCATTTTTATTATTTTAATTAGCGCGTCCCGTTGGGCGGCGCTTGATTTCTTGTGGAGGGAAGCTTGCATGGAATCGGGGACCAGAATCGCTTTGTTTGTAGTCAGCTGAGAACTAGAACTTCAAATTTTCCAAAAAAAAAAAAATAAAAAAAAAAAAATATATGTAAGGGAGAGCGAGGCACATTGCTGCAAGGGGCACTTGAACCTAGTGCTGGCAGAAACCAGCAAAAATGAATACCGGTATGCCGGTTTTGTCGAATACCGGTTTCGGTAAAACCGGTATTGAAAGCCTAATCCAAAAGCCGGTATTCAAAACCGGTTTCATTGCCAACACTAATAAAATGGTGGAATTTCGACCTTATACATGAAACTCCGACTTCAAACAGGAGCTAATTCGACCTTAATCGTGACATTCTGACTCCAAGCAAGATATTTCTACCCCATACGCAAAAACCCTGGACTTTCTATGGCTAAATTTTGATTTCTATTATGTAAAACTTTCGACTTGAGACAAGAAAACTTCGACTTTTGACTCGAATATTCGATTCCAAAACTGACAAACTTTGGCTTTTATTGCAAAATTTTGACTTTGAACACGAGAAGACGAAACACTTTTGACATGAAAATTGGATCTGTCAACGCGGGAAATCTAACTTCTAGAAGTTTTTTGCGAAATTTCAACTTCAAACGCGGAAAACTTGATTCGGAACTCTCGAAATAGTGACTTCAAAAACTTTGAGTTTTATCTTATAGTTCAAACTTAAAAACCGACAAACTTTTACTTTCAATGCAAAGCTTGGATTTTAAACACTTACAACTTCAATTGAATCCCGAATTTTTGACTTCAAACACGAAACTTCGAATTCCAACATGAAAACGACTTCGAATACAAAAGATCTAACACGAAAAGTTTCAACTTTTATCTTGGCATTTCAACTTGAAAACCGACAAACTTCAACTTCTATTGCGAAATTTTGATTTCAACACAAGAAACTTCAATTGTCAATTCTCAAATTTCCGACCTCAATCACGAAATTTCGCCGTGATTGAATACAAAAAACTACGACTCCCAACACGGAAACTTCGACTTCAAAAACGATTTTTGACTTTTACCGCAAAAAACTTGAATTTTTATTTCGCAATAGTGACTTTGGACCCAACAATCTTTAGTTTGATTATCGACATCTTTATTTCAAGCACGTTTCGACTTCAAACACGAATGACTGCGATTTTGATCTTGACATTCCGACTTCAACCACGGAATTTCGACTCTACACCAAAAACCTTGTACTCTACATCTTGGAATTTCAATTTTGATCACGTACAACTTCCGACTCCAAACAAAAATTTCGACTTGGAGCACGAAGAGCTTGACTCTCGAAAATTTGGCTTAGACAAGAAATTTTGACTTCGAACATGAAACTTTGACTTTATCTCGAAAATTCGACTTCAAATGCAAAAACCTTCACTCTTATCGTGAATACTTCACTTCGAATACAAAAAAACTCGCTAAAAACCTTGACTTCAACATGACAGTTTTCACTTCAAACATGAAAATTCCGATTTTAATATCGAAATATTGGCTTTGAACACAAAATTTCGACTTCAAACACGGAAATTTCGATTTTTGAGTTGAAATTTCGACTTGAAATACAGAACACTTCGACTTTGAACACAAAAAATCCAACACGGAAAACTTCGACTTCTCTACTCGGAATTTTGACCACTGATGCAAAAATCTTTCAGGTGCATCATGAAATTTCGACTCCAATATCTAATGGTGGAGTACGGATACAAACTTTCGACTCCAAACACGGAAGATTTTGGCTTGGATCTCGACTTCGAAAACAAAAAGCTCCTGATTCAATCTGGAAACTTCGACTTCAAACACAAAAAGTTTCGACTTGGAACACAAAAATCTCTACTTTGAACCCTGAAAACTTGAACTCAAGAAACTTGACCTTGATCTCGACATTATCACTTCAAACACAAAGCTTTGAGTTTGAAGATGAAAAACTCCGACTTCAATCTGTAAACTTTGACTTAATACACGAAATTTTGATTCGAACATGGACATTTCCCCTTCAAACAATAGAAGTTGACTTGTCTGACCCGCGACTAAACTTTGACTCTCGAGTCCGTGAACCTCCACCGAAACCACGAAATTTCGTCTCAAAACACAACAGGTATTCAACTTCCAACACAAAAAGCTTGGTCTTTCACTTCAAATTTTTCACATGAAAACTTCTATTGTGATTCCAAAATGTCGACTTTGAACAGGAAATTTCGATTTCAAACACGGAAAATTTCAACCTTGATTTCGAAATTGCGACTTGAAATAAGAAAACATGGACTTGAGACATTATTTCAACTGCAACTTGAAATTTCAACTTGGAAAAAATAAAACAACTTCGACTTCCATCACGAAAAGTTGACCATAAATACGGAATTCATCGACTTCAGATGTGAGAATTCTACTTAAAAACAAAGCACTATGACTTCAGACGCAGAAACCTTCAATTTTATCTTGAAATTCTAACTTTGAACACAGAAAACTCTCGACTCTGGATTCAGTGGTAATTTCGACTTGAAGGAAAGACATACAACTTTGTCTTTTGTTGCAAAAATTTGACTCTTGAAACGGATGACTTTGCCTCCAAACATTAAAATTCTCCTTGGACAAAAGAAAACTTCAGTTTCGTTCGCAATTTTGACTTCAGGCTTGAAAGCCTTCGACTTTGATTTCGAAACTCTGACTCAAAAAACTTGACCTTGATATGGAAATTTTGACTTCAAACACAAAAACTGCGACTAAAGATATTTTGTGAATTTTTTTGGACATTTTTCGGGACCATATCAACATTTCATCAAATCATTTTGACGTCTGAATCCTCAATATATGAATAATTTGACGTTTCCGAATATTTTGACATGTTTGAAGTCATTCTGATAGTTTTGGCGTTATTTCATCATTTTTACTACTATGTGGTTTGGATTTTTTCCGCACTTCTCCAGCTCAGAATTATTTTAACATTTTTTGGAACTAATCTGACGTTTTGTGGAACAATTTTGACACTTTTCATCATTTTTCGAATTATTGTGACATTTTTTTGAATAATTTCGGCATTTTTTGAGACTATTGTGACAATTTTTGGAATCATTGTTGAATTTTTAGAGTCTTTTAGACAGTTTCTTTCAAATTTTTTCAACATTTTTTCAATTATCTTAGAATTATCTTGACCTATTCCAATCATTGTAAAACTGGAACTCGAGAGCAATAATCAGTTATTTGACAATTATTTTGACATATCGGGTGATCATTTGAAAACTATTCACCTGCAATAACTCCCGATTCCTAGTCAATATTTCTTCGAGCAAAAACAGGTCGATTTTTATATCGAGGGGGACATCTAAAACATACATTGGCAAATTTCTATCTCCAGCCCCCTTGCCCCCACCCATTCAAAAAATTAAATTTCAAATGACACTACCTACCATGCCATACATCAAACTGGAGAAAATTGAATCCTCTTTTTGGAAAAAATATTTTCAAAAATTTCAACTCTACCCCCTTCTCCCTAAAAATTCTCTGAGTGTCCCTTTTAATATTCTGGACCCCTCAATTCTCTCCAGTGTAGTCAGCATCATCCCGAATAGCTTCAAAGAAGAGAATTTTTGGTGGAAAAAGTGCCACCCAAATTGACTCCATTGCTCTCCCGCACCTCAACTTTTAAATTCAACAGGACACCACCCACTTTGTGATACACCAAATTGAAGGAAATTAACTTCTCTTTTTAAAAAATTTTTTTTGAAATTCTCAACCTCTCCCTCATTCAACTGGACATTTGGAGTACTTCAGTAGGAAAACGGGGGGTTTGAAAATCTCGAAAAAATTGTGTTCATGGAGAGAATTC
The DNA here is from genome assembly GCA_949128115.1 of Anaspis maculata. Lineage (NCBI taxonomy): Eukaryota > Metazoa > Arthropoda > Insecta > Coleoptera > Scraptiidae > Anaspis > Anaspis maculata. The sequence goes on from OX421966.1 coordinate 73,677,179, forward strand.
AATTCCCTTCAATTTGATGTATCACTAAGTTATTCCATGGGAAATTTTCTCTTTCGATGCTGGGCAGGATGACGTTCACTGCATTGAAAAGAATTGAGAAATCAAGAATATTTAATTGGACACTCAGAGATATTAGGGGAGAAGAGGGGTGGGGTTGAAAATTCAAGAAATATTTTTTCAGAAAAAGAATTCAATTCGGATTGATTTGATGTATCGCAAAAAAGGTAGTGTCATTTGAAATTTCAAAGTAAGGTGAGTGGGGGCGAGGGGGCTCAAGATAGAAAATCGCTAATGTATGTCATAGATGTCCCCCTCCATATAAAAATCGACCAGTTTTTGCTCAAAAACATATTCACCAGGAATCGGGAGTAATTGCAGGAGATAGTTTTCAAATGATCACCCGGTATAATTGAGGTTGATAATGCTACCAGCACATCACATTTTTTCATATTTTGCTCAAATGAAAAAAACTGTGAAATTGGTTATGGGTACTGTCCAGTTGCTCGAGCGAAAGATTTTGTTGTTTTTTGTTGTGTTTCGAGGTATACAGCCAGGATAGGGTGATTAACGAGTTATGCAAAGCATAACATTGTAAATGACTACAATCGAGGTGCGAAGCACCGAGGTATACAATGTTATGAGGCATTTTTTGGAGATATCCTGACATTATAAGATCATCCTAACTTTTTAATATTTTGTCATATTTCGATCATTGACATTTTTTTAATGATTTCGACATATTTTTAGAATCATCTTGACATTCGTTCCAGATCATTCCGATATTCGAATTGTAAAAGATTGAAGAATAGGTTGCTTTTCTTCACATTTTTGGAATTATTTTGACACGTTTATAATCATTCTAATTTTTCAACTACTTTGACATTGAACACGAAAAACCTCGACCTAATCTCAAACTTCAAATCCACAAAGCTACACTTTGATCTTGATTTTCTGAAAATATCGACTAGAGATGTTGACTTTGAGGACGAAATTTCGAGTTCAAACATGAATTCTACTTCGAGCAAAAGAACTTCGACTTTTACCTCGAAATTTCGACTCCATCAACACGAAAAACTGCGACTTCAAACAAGTGAAACTCCGACTTTCAGCTGGAAGACTGAATTTAAACCACGAAATTACGACTTACACGCTTGAAACTACGACTTTCAACAAAAAAATCCGACTTCAAGCATAAAAAATCCCGACCTTTACCACAAAGAGTTTTTTCACTCCATCAAAATAGTGACTTCACACCTGACAGTCTTCAATTCAATTAGTGATGGCAAAAACCGGGAAAAATAAAAATCGATATTCTGTTTGTTAAAACTGATATTGAAAGCTGCCTCCGAAAACCGGTGATGAAAATTGCTGCGAAGACCAGTATTGAAAGCCGGCTTCGAAGACCGACACTGGAGAACGCTTCGAAATTTTGGAAGTCGGCTCCAAATACCGACTCCGAAAGCCGGCTGTGTGAGCCGGTTTTCAGCTATCATCGAAATTCGGTTTTCGGAGCCGGTTTCTAAAGCCGGCTGTCAGAACCGATTCGGTTGCCAGCACTACTTGAACCTGATGCAGTTCAAAAACTACCAAAAGTTGAATATGATAAAGGTCAGCATATTCTGAAGGGATGCGCTGAGGTACTTTTGCTGACAACATGCTAACCTCTGCCATTCAATTTGATGCAAAAAATTTGAACTGTGTCAAAGTGCCTTTCTCCTACCTAATCAATCGCTCAGATTTTCATTTCAACCCCACTTACATACTTAGCTATAGATACTGTTACGTATTTCGCGTACGGGTTCAAATATAATTGATACGATCGTTTTAAAACACACACTGTTCTTTACTGTGTACTACAATAAATACACGCCAACAATTATTTACGTTTGGAAATATCCCTGAGGCTATCGCTTCTTAACCGCTCGCTGTCTCTTTCACTTCAAAACTGCTCGTGTGACGACGATTGATGCCTCGTATAGGTCAGACTAGTTCATCTCGAATGTTCCATGCATTCTCCAATTGTTTCCACAGTGACCCGACATGCAGTTTCCATACGACTCCCGAAAAATCTTGCACATTACCCGTATAATTATGCCTCGCTCTAGAACCGGCGCCTCCGCCAAAATGAGCGGATGTGTCTTGATCGAGCGTTGAAGGTTCCCAATGCCAAGCCATCGCGTATACTTCTGGAAACGTCCAGAGCTCCGCACTTGTATCTACACCGCGACATAATGGATAGAAGAATCGGGAGAGATCGCGTGCTTACCAGAATGCACGGGATCGCCGCTCGTAACAATACGTACATATTCACGACTGAAACCATTTTCAGACATGAAACCAAAATAAGTTTCATTCATGTTTATGTTAACTTGACATTGACTAGTCGAAAGTGAAAATAAGGAAAAGTACACAATATCGTCAGAAATTGAAGTAATACAGAGTTCAGAAACTCGATGAACTAGGTTTATCAAGTGTTTGGCGTAAATTTCAAGCCAAAAATCGTATAGGTCTGGCTCGATTCAGTGAAAAACGATACATAGTTCGACTTTTTGGAAATGTTCGAATTGTTCGAATCGTCCAAATTTTGTGAATAATGCCAACATTTCGAATGCCTACGAATAGTATCTAGCATTCATATTTTCATCAGTTGAACACTTCAACTCATCAACTCCTCAGTTTTTATAAGTTTTTTGCACAGTCAACACGTTTTTTTCGAATAATCGCCACAGACGCACTAAAGATGACTACAATTTCTAACGAGGGAAATTCTCACAGACTTTTTCCTCGAATTCGTTTTCTCCAGTATGAAACTGCAATCTTGCTACACGGTCCCTCAGTTTGAACAGTTTTTGCTCATTTCCACGGTTTCTGCTTTAACAATTGCCATAGTCATCCAAAATGTGGCGAAAATATCAAACCAGAGGAATGTTGGAAACCGCTGGCCTTGGAATAGGGTTTGAAGTATAAAAATGAGAAATAACCGTTGAACTAGGGAATGTGCAAAGTCTGAAATTTGTCAAAGCTTGACAATGTTTTGAAGTATGAGAATACAATGTGCCTTATTTTTTCTCCAATTTGGATCAATTTCTGCACAATTCTGCAGTTTCTGCGCAGAAAAATGCCATATAACCACATTTTTGACTAATTTAGATCAGTTGTTGCACATTTGCGGATTTCTGCTGAAGCGTTTGCCACATGAGCTCCAAATGCGACAAAAAAAAAAGGCTAGGGTTATGTTCGGAGCTTCTAAGGCTTTAGCATGGTTCTTGAAGTACGAAAGTTCAAATGACCTTACGAATTCATGGAAAATTTAATACAAAGATTTTTCACTAGTTTTCAATTAGTTCCAGTTTAGTTCTACCTTTTACTTTTTGCTCCTAGTTCAAGTTTCTAGTTCCATTTTCTAGCACTAATCCCGAACTACTACTTTCTGGTTTTAGGTTTTGCTTTCGGTTTCTAGTTTTAGTTTCAGCTCTTAGTTCTAGCTTCTGGTTTTCAGCTTCTAGTTCCAGCTCGAGTTCTAACTTCTGATTTCTGATCTTCAGTTAGTTTTCAGTTCCAGTCTTCATTTCTTATTTACAGTTTTATAGCTTCTTTTCAGTTTTCTACTTTTGGTTTCAGTTCCGGGTCTCAGTGTCTGGTTTCAGCTCTTGGTTCCAGCTTTTGGTTTCAGCCTCTAGTCTAAATTTCAGTTTCCAGTTTCAATTTGAAGTTCTAGTTACAAGTCACAGCCCCAAGTTTCAGTCCCTGTTTTCCATAACTAGTTCCCAATTCTGAATTCTAGTTCTTGCGTTAGAGTCCAGTTATAGTTTATATATATTTTCCATCTATAGGTTCCAGTTCTAGTCTTTTAGTCTGGGGGCATAGGGTTAAAAAAAGCTTGGCCGTGTGCAACTTCGTGAAGATATATAGAGATATGTCCAAATCGACTCCTGGGCAATCAAGGACCATGAAAAATTATGGTGGAATATTGACATCTGCTGCAGGCAAATATGGTGGAGGCGCCGAAATGGACTTCATCTGGTAATAAGAAACTGGCTGTAGTTCGTTTGTTTTCCAACGGATTCCAACATCTGGAACGTCATTTTGTAGACAAAAAAAAATTCTTCTTATTTCATACCTAAATTTCCAAACGTCATTTCGGGAAACTGTCAACATTATTTTTATAAGATAGGTATGTTAAACTCCGGTCTTTTTTGAAGGTTATCTGATATTTTTGAAACTTGGCAGTATTGTAGATCTTGAGGTGCCCTTTCCGAATTCATACTTTTCCTCTTCGTATATTTGCCGTCTTGGCCGCCATATTGGAAAGATGGCGCCCAAAAAACAGTTTTTTGTCAATATCTTCATTTCAGTCAATGTGAGGTAGAAGCGTTTGTATGCGAATGGAAGCTTATTCAATTATCCACAATTTGACACCTTATTCGTGTACGTGCTACTTCCGGTTCTTGGGTTATGGCTTCTAGAACTCCCTGAAGCATCAACTTTTATCATCCAATCAGCATATCAAGTTGATCTTAGGTCCACGTGGCAGTCAAATTGACCATAGATAATGATAATTTGTCAACCACAGACCAATTATATTCAGAAAATCAATCATGGTAGCGGTTGTTATGCAACTACAGAGTGAACTCTAAGGAAAAATTGACTTTGAAAGGGTATAGCTTGAGAACCGTAAGTCGCACATGAGTGATTCAGATGTCAAATTTTAGAGAATTTGACATCACGGTCTCCCGTCACGGTTTCTTACCATTTGATCCACTCATTTTTTGTTCGAACACATAAGAATTCTCAACAAAAGACCTTTTGTCTTTGACAACTGATCAACGGGCAGCACGTTCTACAGAAAGGTTTTTTTGTTGAAGGTGAATACAGAGATATTTTATGTTACAGAATTTTAACAGGCTGCGAAAAACATAAAGAAGAATCAGATTAGAACTGGAATCCATGTCTAGGAACTATAGCTGGAACCTAAGACCCTCGCTTAGACCAGAACTAGAACTTTGAATTGGGAGATATCAATTAGAAATGAGAACAGCTGGAACCGAGGGCTGAAATCAGACACTGAGACCCGAACCTTAAAGCAGGAAGTAGAGAACTGGAAACACCTAGTAGAATTATAGGAAAAAAAAGATACAAAATAGAGACTGGAACCGAAGACTGAAACTGAAAACTAGAATCTAGAAGCTGAAACTAGAAGCTGAAACTAGAAGCTGGAACTGGAAGCTTGAAACCAGGAGCTTGAACTAACAGCTGAAACCACACACCGAAATCGAAACCAGAGAGTAGAAAAAATCACTGTACTTGGAAACTGAAACTAGAAAGCGCAGGATTTTCCAGCAGTTTATGCGGTGGGTGATAGACCTTGGAACTAGAAAAAAAAACTAGAATCTGGCTAGAGCCTGGAAATGGAAACACACAGATGGACTTCGAGCTTGGAGCCAAAATTGGAACATGAACTAGAAACTAGAACAAGGTTTATTGCACCTTCATACTTCAAAAACCATGCTAAGGCCAGAGATTTTGGACATCACCCTTGTTCAATACTCTGGTCACAGTTGGAGCGTCTATTATAGCAATTGTCTTAGCAAGAGGCACGCAAATAGCATCTATTATAGTCATTGTCTCGGCCATTGTCTTAGCAAGAAGCACGCAAATATGCAGGAACTGGTCCAAATAAAAAGATAAGGTAATTCTGCACTTTCGACCCATAAACTAGGTATGCCAAAGCCAGAGGTTCTAAAAAACTCCCCATGTTCGATTTTCTTGTTATATTTTGAGCATCCGTCATGATTATCCTAGATATAAGAAATCACTTTTCTTTTAGAAAAAAGTACATTTTTGAATATCTCAGCTAAGGTTTTCTTAATCATTATGAGGTGGAGAACCACAGTTTTCCATCATAGAATGAAATAATATCAAAAAATAAAAGCGCCAAACAATTTTGGCGCCAAATAATTTCCACGAAAAAATATTTTTTTCATATTTTAAAAGGTAAAGGCACATCAGTTACATGACTGTATCGTGTGAAATACACCAGACTAACGAACTACGCAAGAATTTTGAGAAAAAATGCCGATTTGCGATAAATAACCCAGTTCAAGGTGTTAAAAAAATATTGTCAAAAAAAAGTCTTATCATCTAAAACTTGTTCAAACTTGCTCCTATTGCAATTTTGACACCATAATTGAACTGAGAATATGAAACTTGATGGGAAAAGATACCAAACATGTATATATTTGCTCAAAATCAAGAGAAAAGAAGAGTCATCTACACAGTCAACATTCCCCCTCCCCAGTCGCCCCCCTATGAAAATTTTGATAGTTATCATGTCAAGATGATAGTATAAGGCCTCAGTTCATCAAGATACGATGTAATTTACTCCACATCAATGACAATAAGTCCCAGTCCCGGTATCAAAAATGGTGGAAAATGGTGATTTTTGGTCTTCCCTCCCCTTTACCACCCGACCCCCCTCCGGGATTCCGGTGCAAAAATTTGGCTTGGCAACAATGGTTTTCGTATTTAGCGATGTCCCTTGAAACATGTGTTGCCAAGGTTTAACATGACTTGCCTCTAGAACCCCTTTCCAGGCCACTTTTTCAAAAATGATCCTAGTCTATAGGTACAAAATGTACTTTGCTTGTACTTTTATGCTAATTTTTTCTTTCAATATATGGAAAAATCTGCGTTCTCCATTGTCAAACTAGAGTAGGGTTCCATCAAGTCAAGTGGCTTGGCATTTTTGCCAACTAGACTTGATTTCCAAAAAGCTTGATTCTCAACTAAATAGTTACTTGACGTGACTTGATTTTTGAAAATTACTACTTGATTTGACTTGGCTTGATATCAAGCTAATGAAAATTATTCGACTACTTCATTGTACAGAGTGATTAAAAATTGTCAGACCACCTAGGTGTGTTGGATAAAAGTGTAGGAGAATGTTGGAAAACTGTTAAAAACAACTCCATGTCTTCGTCTTCTGATTTTCAAGTTAAGGAGGGACAAAGGTAGGTATTTTAAGCGGTTCTATTTTTCTCATTCCAAAAGATTTAGGTGAAATGCTTGCGTGGCAAAATAATAAGATACTACAAGACACCAACCACATAATGTGTATCGAATTTTTGTTGTTGACGAGAAATTCGATATACAGGCCACAGCTGAGATCTGATGGCAAAATAAATGCCGGAATCGTATAGCCTTGGCTTGATTCAGTAGGAAATGATATGCCACACGCTGTTTTTGAGAAAATCAAATTTCAATTTTCCAAAAAAATCTTGAAATTTTTTACTTTATGTCAAAATTTTGACACTTCAAAAAAATCGAGTGGGGTATCATTTCTTACTGGATCGGGTACGAGCAATGCGATTCTGGACATGAAGTCCACGTTATTGCTTTGGTAACTCGGCTCATAGAACTCACTAGTGTTTTCTTTTGAATTTCCTTGAATTTTCATTCGTAAATCAATTTTTGCCACTAAACTTCGATTTCAAGTCGAGTGTTTTGTAAGTAAACAGTACAATGTTGAATTTATCTTGTGATATAACTGAAACTTGACTATGGAAACGCAAAACTACTTGTCACAGCAGGCAAATGTGAAAACTTGCAATGAAACCAAAATTTTTTTCAGAATTTCGATGTACATCCTACAGTTAAAATCTGATATCAAAATGAATGACAGAATCGTGTAGCCCGAGCTTGATTCAGTAGGAAACAATATACCACTTGCCATTTGAAAAAAAAAAATTTCAATCTTGAAAAAAAAAGTTCGAAATTCCCACATTTTGACAAAATTTTGACATTTCGAGGAAGTCAAGTGGGGTATCATTTCTCACTAAATCGTGTACGAGCAATGCGATTCTGGCAATGGAATCTACGTCATGGCCTCATAAACTTGGTTTATCGAATTCATCAACATTCTCTTCAAAGATTTTTCTAGAATGTTCATGATTCATTTGATTTTTGCCACTAATCTTACAACAATTGAGGTCGACTTTTCTGTAGGTAAACGGTAAAATGTTCAATTTATTTTGCGATATGCATAAAATTTCGCTATGAGAACGCAAAACTTCTTCTCACCGCAAGCAAATATGGAAACCAAAAATTTTCCAAGAAATTTGATGTACACCCTACAATTGTAATCTGATATGAAAATTTATGCCAGAATCGTGTTGCCCGAGCTTTATTTGATAGGAAACAAGATGCCACTCACAATTTCAAAAAAATCTGAATTTCGATTTTCTAAAAAAAATCAAAGATTATGTTTTGTGTCAAAATTTTGATACTTTGAAGAAATCGAGTGGGGTGTCGTTTCCTACTAAATCGGGTGCGAGCAATGCAATTCTGGCAATGAAATTCACGTCATGACCTTGGTAACGTGGCTCATAGAACTTATTAGTATTTTCTTCCGAATTTTTTTTTAACCGAGTTTTTCAACTGAACCTTGCACGGATTACACAGCTGTTGCCTTCAATTTGACTACACGGTGTCGCATATCTACTTTTGACGATATCTTGGAGCATTTTATCCGTTTTTAAGAACAAAAATTTCATTTACAGCCTGGAAAACAGCTTTTCACTGGAATCAAATTGAAAAATCTTGCAGCCAAACTGAAAAAATAACCAAGAAGTTCGATATACAGGCCACAGCTGGGATCTGATAGCAAAATAAATGCCAGAATCGTATAGCCCGAGCTTGATTAAGTAGGAAATGATATGCCACACGCTATTTTGAAGAAAATCAAATTTCAATTTTCCAAAAAAAACTTGAAAATTTTCACTCCATGTCAAAATTTTGACACTTCAAAAATCGAGTCAGGTATCATTTGTTACTGAATCGGGGACAAGCAATGCGATTCTGGACATGAAGTCCACGTTATTGCTTTGGTAACTCGGCTCATACAACTCACTAGTGTTTTGTTTTGAATTTTTTCGAATTTTCATTCGTCATTCAATTTTTGCCACTGAACTTCGATTTCAAGTCGAGTGTTCTGTAAGTAAACAGTACAATGTTGAATGTATCTTGTGATATAACTGAAACTTGACTATGGAAACGCAAAACTACTTCTCACAGCAGGCAAATGTGAAAACTTGCAATGAAACCAAAATATACTTCAGAATTTCGATGTACATCCTACAGTTAAAATCTGATATCAAAATGAATGACAGAATCGTGTAGCCCGAGCTTGATTCAGTAGGAAACAATATGCCACTTGCCATTTGAAAAAAAAAATATCAATCTTGAAAAAAAAAGTTCGAAATTCCCACATTTTGACAAAATTTTGACATTTCGAGGAAGTCAAGTGGGGTATCATTTCTCACTGAATCGTGTACGAGCAATGCGATTCTGGCAATGGAATCTACGTCATGGCCTCATAAACTTGGTTTATCGAATTCATCAACATTCTCTTCAAAGATTTTTCTAGAATGTTCATGATTCATTTGATTTTTGCCACTAATCTTACAACAATTGAGGTCGACTTTTCTGTAGGTAAACGGTAAAATGTTCAATTTATTTTGCGATATGCATAAAATTTCGCTATGAGAACGCAAAACTTCTTCTTACCGCAAGCAAATATGGAAACCAACAATTTTCCTAGAAATTTGATGTACACCCTACAATTGTAATCTGATATGAAAATTTATGCCAGAATCGTGTTGCCCGAGCTTTATTTGATAGGAAACAAGATGCCACTCACAATTTCAAAAAAATCTGAATTTCGATTTTCTAAAAAAAATCAAAGATTATGTTTTGTGTCAAAATTTTGATACTTTGAAGAAATCGAGTGGGGTGTCGTTTCCTACTAAATCGGGTGCGAGCAATGCAATTCTGGCAATGAAATTCACGTCATGACCTTGGTAACGTGGCTCATAGAACTTATTAGTATTTTCTTCCGAATTTTTTTTTAACCGAGTTTTTCAACTGAACCTTGCACGGATTACACAGCTGTTGCCTTCAATTTGACTACACGGTGTCGCATATCTACTTTTGACGATATCTTGGAGCATTTTATCCGTTTTTAAGAACAAAAATTTCATTTACAGCCTGGAAAACAGCTTTTCACTGGAATCAAATTGAAAAATCTTGCAGCCAAACTGAAAAAATAACCAAGAAGTTCGATATACAGGCCACAGCTGGGATCTGATAGCAAAATAAATGCCAGAATCGTATAGCCCGAGCTTGATTAAGTAGGAAATGATATGCCACACGCTATTTTGAAGAAAATCAAATTTCAATTTTCCAAAAAAAACTTGAAAATTTTCACTCCATGTCAAAATTTTGACACTTCAAAAATCGAGTCAGGTATCATTTGTTACTGAATCGGGGACAAGCAATGCGATTCTGGACATGAAGTCCACGTTATTGCTTTGGTAACTCGGCTCATACAACTCACTAGTGTTTTGTTTTGAATTTTTTCGAATTTTCATTCGTCATTCAATTTTTGCCACTGAACTTCGATTTCAAGTCGAGTGTTCTGTAAGTAAACAGTACAATGTTGAATGTATCTTGTGATATAACTGAAACTTGACTATGGAAACGCAAAACTACTTCTCACAGCAGGCAAATGTGAAAACTTGCAATGAAACCAAAATATACTTCAGAATTTCGATGTACATCCTACAGTTAAAATCTGATATCAAAATGAATGACAGAATCGTGTAGCCCGAGCTTGATTCAGTAGGAAACAATATGCCACTTGCCATTTGAAAAAAAAAAATTTCAATCTTGAAAAAAAAAGTTCGAAATTCCCACAATTTGACAAAATTTTGACATTTCGAGGAAGTCAAGTGGGGTATCATTTCTCACTGAATCGTGTACGAGCAATGCGATTCTGGCAATGGAATCTACGTCATGGTCTTATAAACTTGGTTTATCGAATTCATCAACATTCTCTTCAAAGAGTTTTCTAGAATGTTCATGATTCATTTGATATCTGCCACTAAACTTACAACAATTGAGGTCAACTTTTCTGTAGGTGAACGGTACAATGCTCAATTTATTTTGCGATATGCATGAAATTTCGCTATGAGAACGCAAAACTTCTTCTCACCGCAAGCAAATATGGAAACCAAAAATTTTCCAAGAAATTTGATGTACACCCTACAATTGTAATCTGATATGAAAATTTATGCCAGAATCGTGTTGCCCGAGCTTTATTTGATAGGAAACAAGATGCCACTCACAATTTCAAAAAAATCTGAATTTCGATTTTCTAAAAAAAATCAAAGATTATGTTTTGTGTCAAAATTTTGATACTTTGAAGAAATCGAGTGGGGTGTCGTTTCCTACTAAATCGGGTGCGAGCAATGCAATTCTGGCAATGAAATTCACGTCATGACCTTGGTAACGTGGCTCATAGAACTTATTAGTATTTTCTTCCGAATTTTTTTTTAACCGAGTTTTTCAACTGAACCTTGCACGGATTACACAGCTGTTGCCTTCAATTTGACTACACGGTGTCGCATATCTACTTTTGACGATATCTTGGAGCATTTTATCCGTTTTTAAGAACAAAAATTTCATTTACAGCCTGGAAAACAGCTTTTCACTGGAATCAAATTGAAAAATCTTGCAGCCAAACTGAAAAAATAACCAAGAAGTTCGATATACAGGCCACAGCTGGGATCTGATAGCAAAATAAATGCCAGAATCGTATAGCCCGAGCTTGATTAAGTAGGAAATGATATGCCACACGCTATTTTGAAGAAAATCAAATTTCAATTTTCCAAAAAAAACTTGAAAATTTTCACTCCATGTCAAAATTTTGACACTTCAAAAATCGAGTCAGGTATCATTTGTTACTGAATCGGGGACAAGCAATGCGATTCTGGACATGAAGTCCACGTTATTGCTTTGGTAACTCGGCTCATACAACTCACTAGTGTTTTGTTTTGAATTTTTTCGAATTTTCATTCGTCATTCAATTTTTGCCACTGAACTTCGATTTCAAGTCGAGTGTTCTGTAAGTAAACAGTACAATGTTGAATGTATCTTGTGATATAACTGAAACTTGACTATGGAAACGCAAAACTACTTCTCACAGCAGGCAAATGTGAAAACTTGCAATGAAACCAAAATATACTTCAGAATTTCGATGTACATCCTACAGTTAAAATCTGATATCAAAATGAATGACAGAATCGTGTAGCCCGAGCTTGATTCAGTAGGAAACAATATGCCACTTGCCATTTGAAAAAAAAAATATCAATCTTGAAAAAAAAAGTTCGAAATTCCCACATTTTGACAAAATTTTGACATTTCGAGGAAGTCAAGTGGGGTATCATTTCTCACTGAATCGTGTACGAGCAATGCGATTCTGGCAATGGAATCTACGTCATGGCCTCATAAACTTGGTTTATCGAATTCATCAACATTCTCTTCAAAGATTTTTCTAGAATGTTCATGATTCATTTGATTTTTGCCACTAATCTTACAACAATTGAGGTCGACTTTTCTGTAGGTAAACGGTAAAATGTTCAATTTATTTTGCGATATGCATAAAATTTCGCTATGAGAACGCAAAACTTCTTCTTACCGCAAGCAAATATGGAAACCAACAATTTTCCTAGAAATTTGATGTACACCCTACAATTGTAATCTGATATGAAAATTTATGCCAGAATCGTGTTGCCCGAGCTTTATTTGATAGGAAACAAGATGCCACTCACAATTTCAAAAAAATCTGAATTTCGATTTTCTAAAAAAAATCAAAGATTATGTTTTGTGTCAAAATTTTGATACTTTGAAGAAATCGAGTGGGGTGTCGTTTCCTACTAAATCGGGTGCGAGCAATGCAATTCTGGCAATGAAATTCACGTCATGACCTTGGTAACGTGGCTCATAGAACTTATTAGTATTTTCTTCCGAATTTTTTTTTAACCGAGTTTTTCAACTGAACCTTGCACGGATTACACAGCTGTTGCCTTCAATTTGACTACACGGTGTCGCATATCTACTTTTGACGATATCTTGGAGCATTTTATCCGTTTTTAAGAACAAAAATTTCATTTACAGCCTGGAAAACAGCTTTTCACTGGAATCAAATTGAAAAATCTTGCAGCCAAACTGAAAAAATAACCAAGAAGTTCGATATACAGGCCACAGCTGGGATCTGATAGCAAAATAAATGCCAGAATCGTATAGCCCGAGCTTGATTAAGTAGGAAATGATATGCCACACGCTATTTTGAAGAAAATCAAATTTCAATTTTCCAAAAAAAACTTGAAAATTTTCACTCCATGTCAAAATTTTGACACTTCAAAAATCGAGTCAGGTATCATTTGTTACTGAATCGGGGACAAGCAATGCGATTCTGGACATGAAGTCCACGTTATTGCTTTGGTAACTCGGCTCATACAACTCACTAGTGTTTTGTTTTGAATTTTTTCGAATTTTCATTCGTCATTCAATTTTTGCCACTGAACTTCGATTTCAAGTCGAGTGTTCTGTAAGTAAACAGTACAATGTTGAATGTATCTTGTGATATAACTGAAACTTGACTATGGAAACGCAAAACTACTTCTCACAGCAGGCAAATGTGAAAACTTGCAATGAAACCAAAATATACTTCAGAATTTCGATGTACATCCTACAGTTAAAATCTGATATCAAAATGAATGACAGAATCGTGTAGCCCGAGCTTGATTCAGTAGGAAACAATATGCCACTTGCCATTTGAAAAAAAAAAATTTCAATCTTGAAAAAAAAAGTTCGAAATTCCCACAATTTGACAAAATTTTGACATTTCGAGGAAGTCAAGTGGGGTATCATTTCTCACTGAATCGTGTACGAGCAATGCGATTCTGGCAATGGAATCTACGTCATGGTCTTATAAACTTGGTTTATCGAATTCATCAACATTCTCTTCAAAGAGTTTTCTAGAATGTTCATGATTCATTTGATATCTGCCACTAAACTTACAACAATTGAGGTCAACTTTTCTGTAGGTGAACGGTACAATGCTCAATTTATTTTGCGATATGCATGAAATTTCGCTATGAGAACGCAAAACTTCTTCTCACCGCAAGCAAATATGGAAACCAAAAATTTTCCAAGAAATTTGATGTACACCCTACAATTGTAATCTGATATGAAAATTTATGCCAGAATCGTGTTGCCCGAGCTTGATTTAATAGGAAACGCTATGTCACTCACAATTTCAAAAAAATCTGAATTTCGATTTTCTAAAAAAAATCAAAAATTATGTTTTGTGACAAAATTTTGATACTTTGAAGAAATCGAGTGGGGTATCGTTTCCTACTAAATCGGGTGCGAGCAATGCAATTCTAGCAGTGGAATTCACGTCATGACCTTGGTAACGTGGCTCATAGAACTTATTAGTATTTTCTTCCGAATTTTTTTTTAACCAAGTTTTTCAACTGAACCTTGCACGAATTACACAGCTGTTGCCTTCAATTTAACTACACGGTGTCGCATATCTTTTTTTGACGATATCTTGGAGCATTTCATCCGTTTTTAAGAACAAAAATTTCATTTACAGCCTGGAAAACAGCTTTTCACTGGAATCAAATTGGAAAATCTTGCAGCCGAACTGAAAAAATAACCAAGAAATTCGATATACAGGCCACAGCTGGGATCTGATAGCAAAATAAATGCCAGAATCGTATAGCCCGAGCTTGATTAAGTAGGAAATGATATGCCACACGCTATTTTGAAGAAAATCAAATTTCAATTTTCCAAAAAAAAACTTGAAAATTTTTACTCCAAGTCAAAATTTTAACACTTCAAAAATCGAGTGAGGTATCATTTGTTACTGAATCGAAGACAAGCAATGCGATTTTGGATATGAAGTCCACGTTATTGCTTTGGTAACTCGGCTCATACAACTCACTAGTGTTTTTTTTTGAATTTTTTCGAATTTTCATTCATCATTCAATTTTTGCCACTGAACTTCGATTTCAAGTCGAGTGTTCTGTAAGTAAACAGTACAATGTTGAATGTATCTTGTGATACAACTGAAACTTGACTATGGTAACGCAAAACTACTTCTCACAGCAGGCAAATGTGAAAACTTGCAATGAAACCAAAATTTTCTTCAGAATTTCGATGTACATCCTACAGTCAAAATCTGATATCAAAATGAATGACAGAATCGTGTAGCCCGAGCTTGATTCAGTAGGAAACAATATGCCACTTGCCATTTGAAAAAAAAATAAAAATTCAATCTTCAAAAAAAAAGTTCGAAATTTTCACATTTTGACAAAATTTTTACATTTCGAGGAAGTCAAGTGGGGTATCATTTCTCACTGAATCGTGTACGAGCAATGCGATTCTGGCAATGGAATCTACGTCATGGTCTTATAAACTTGGTTTATCGAATTCATCAACATTCTCTTCAAAGAGTTTTCTAGAATGTTCATGATTCATTTGATATTTGCCACTAAACTTACAACAATTGAGGTCAACTTTTCTGTAGGTGAACGGTACAATGCTCAATTTATTTTGCGATATGCATAAAATTTCGCTATGAGAACGCAAAACTTCTTCTCACCGCAAGCAAATATGGAAACCAAAAATTTTCCAAGAAATTCGATGTACACCCTACAATTGTAATCTGATATGAAAATTTATGCCAGAATCGTGTTGCCCGAGCTTGATTTAATAGGAAACGCTATGTCACTCACAATTTCAAAAAAATCTGGATTTCGATTTTAAAAAAAAATCAAAAATCTTGATTCGTGGCAAAATTTTGATACTTCGAATAAATCGAGTGGGGTATCGTTTCCTACTAAATCGGGTGCGAGTAATGCAATTCTGGCTATGGAATCCACGTTATGGCCATGGTAGCGTGGCTCATACAGCTTCTTAGTATTTTCTTTCGAATTTTCCAGAAATTTTCATGCTTTGCTCAATTTTTTCCCGCTGAACTTTCATTCCCAGTCACTTTTTACGTAGGTATACAATGTTCAGTTTGATTTTGTGATAGGATACTGTTTTATTGTTGAAACAGGCAGCGATAAGCTCATAATGTGGCGAGAAAGTGGAAGTTTTTAGTTTCAGTTTTCAGTAATTTCAACATTTTCACAGAGCTGAGCTGGGTATTGGGTTATTTGATCATCTGGAAGCAATAGTTTGTTAGTTTCCAGAAACTTTTGTGAGCGTGATTGGAAAAAAATCAAGCCAATCAAAAATTAGGCAAAAATTAGGCATGATTCCGACAAAAATATTATTGTGCATTCTGAATGCCATAGGGCTGTTCGAGCTAGATTTGAAAGACAACGGGGTGCTGCTTTTGCAAACAAAATCCAAATTTGACGTGTCCCATAATCAATCGAAATTTTGACTACCTATATTTTTGAGAAATTCCGACTATTTATCCGGAAAATTCTGAAATTTTGAACAAGTCGAGTGGGATATCGTTTTTCTTACTAAATCGAATGTGAGCAATGCGATTCTGGCTTCTGAATCAACGTTGATGCTCCACAAAACCCACTATATCAAATGATGTCAATTGTCCTCCTTGCATTTTTGTCTGGATTTTAATTCTATTCCTATTTACATGTTTCCTCAGTCCCTAATTTTATGCTCACTTGTTCTGTTTTATTCCCAATTTGTATACTTTTTTGTTATTCTGCTGTGTGATCTCTATAGTTGAATTTACTCTCAGAAGGATCTGGAAAAAAAACTGTTCCACTAGTTAGTGAAAAATTGCGATAAAAAGTGAGATATTGGAATAGTTCCAATGTGCAGTTTCTGGACCTAGCTTGACTCAGCTCTAGACTGTATGGCAACTCCTCAGTTATATTGCAAAATTGTGAATATATTAGATGAAAAAACCCAATGAAGACAAGTCAATCAAATAAAAAAAAAACAATGAAGACAAGTCAATTACAGGCAGCAAAATTAGAAATGATATGGGTTCCAGCTTGTACTTAGTGCAGGATTTTTGAACCGGAATATTTCTCAAGCCGTATCTATCAAAATAATTTTTTAAGCATACCTAGAAATGTTTGAAACACCTGAAGCTTTCGATGAAAATGGAACTTCGCAGATTTAGCTTCTACCCAGTGCTCTGTATCCGGACCTATCCTATTTATTTTTCCTTATAAGCAAGCTTTTGATACAACTGCAACTGCTAATTCGTCTTCAATTTTTTGTAATTTTTTCGTTGAAATTGTATTGAAGTAGAAGACTCTTTGTTCAGCCAAAAAAAAAAGATTCATTCAAATTTATTCTAAGCTAAGTAGTACTACACACCTATTGTTAAAAACGTCATTTTTATCGGGCTTTTTTTCCTAGCATACGTTTACCTCTAGCATTGCTTTTTATCCGGAAAGATTCTATACCTGACAAAACGCCCTAGACTTCTATACAAAACGCCCTTTGCGACAAAAACTCGAAGTACAAATGTCTGAGCACGGTCCTGTAATTTTATCATGAATGAAGGTGACGTTGCAAAGGGCCTTGGCGAGAAAGCATACCTGCAAAATTCCAAATAATTCTGTCGGTCTGTCGGCGAGATAATGACCACGGAGTTTTTGATTGACCATACATAAATTTTATATCGGAAAAGGAAGACCTCAAGAAAACTTCGAGTTCAGATTTGAGCAGCTTTCCTTAAGCTACGTCGGCTACATCATGAGACACCCCGTATAAAATGCGGTAGAAGCGGAGAACAAGATTGTACAAAAAAGCGATTGAATACCGCAAGGAGAATATCCAAGATAATGTAAAAGAAGAAGACAAGAGAAAAATTCTATCGAAACAAGTTCTACTGTGAAGAGAATAACCAAAATGTGAAAAGAAAAAGAAAAAGTTCCAGGAATGGATTGGATTCTATCAATTGCAGTAGAAGCCTAGAGCAAGATGGTACCAAAAAGTTATCCACTGTGAGGAAATTGACGAAGACGTAGAACAAGAAGAAAGTAGAAAATATACAGGATGTTCCACGATCACCGCAGAAACTTTTCCATCTGCCTACTATACCCACCGGCTCCAATAAATCTTTATACCTGGGCATAACCGACGAAGGAAGAGCCTTCCTGTCCGTCCTCTTTCATAGCGCTCTCTTCACCCGCCCGTTTTTCTCAATATGCACACACATACGGATTTATTACCTGATGGTGGAAATGAATGCGAGCAGGCTGACACGCAGGATGGTCGGTGGTGGTTCGGTTCGTTCGGGTGTTTGTGTTAAATCCCCCTTGGGCTTTGGGCATCGGAAGAGCCATGTGTGTGCTGAGGAAAAAGACCGAGAAAAGGACCGACCCATGGAAGTACGATGGAATGGTAGGTATAAACGTAGGTACACGCATAACAAAAGGGACCCCACTACCACGACCCATGCCGGCAGATGCCTTCCTCGTATATAGAGTACCAACGGGCGGATCGCCGGCCCAGTCGGCTTCTTCGGTTCGAAGCAATGGGACGTTTAGCCGAAGACCTAGAGCTAACGGAAGTCGTCGAGTTTGCGCGCGTTTTTCTTCGGTTCTTCGGTGGTGACCGTCCAGGAGTTTTAGTGCCTTGAATTTTTTTGGATTTATACTTTCCATCCTGCGAGATGCGGTAAGAAATCACAAGATGTATTTTTTGTGATCTTCGTTTTTGTCAACTTCTTGCAAGTAGAAGAATGCGGCTTCTTAGGGTCTTATAATAATAGGTACACAAAACCTTCTTACCTAAAACCGAAGGGTCGGGTCTGCTTTTGGGATGTTCGGAATTTTAACACAAACAAATCTTTTACAGCTACACTAATCCACCAGCTTTGCCAAAAGACTTTAAAGCTTTCATTGTCTTTTGTTAAGAAGAGCTTTGTGTTGGTTCCAAGAACTGAGAATCATTCCTTTGAAGCTTTCAATACATGTTTTCTTTAACTATAAGCCAGAAGGTTTTGAGTTACACTTGAAATTCTTGACGAAATTCTCCGTTTTTGGATACCAAATTCAACTCGATTTGTCTTTGAAACATGTGAGTACAAAGTTGTAGCTGAAGCTGACTTTGAACCAAAGTTCAAAATGGTTTTGCACCTGAACGAAAACTTGCTTCATTCACCAGCTTTTATGCAGAATTTCTTTTGTTGGGTTCGGTGGGAAAGTCTTCGTTTTCAACTCGACTCATTTAGGTTGAGAATTGATGGAGTTGGAGCTCAGAAGTGGCTTTGAAATCCGACTATACGAATCTTTAATGCGTTTGAGCCATTTTTTGCGGTTTTTTTTTCTCCAAATTTCAAGGTTTTTCTTGCAATGTTTCTGCACATTTTCTATAAAATCGTGCTTGGGAATTATTTCTTGAAGTCCCCAACTGGTCTGCTGTTTTTAAATGGCAATTATGTCGCTGCTGATAACTTTATCTGGGTTCCAAAAAAAGCGCGATAAAAATGACGTTTTCAACAATAGGTGTGTAGTACTACTTACCTTCCGAATAAATTTGAATGAATTTTTCTTTGTTGAACAAAGAGCCTTCTACTTCAATAATATTTCAATTGAGAAAATCACAAAAAATTGGAGACGAATGCGTTGCAGTCATAAAAGCTTGCTTGTAATGAAAAATAAATAGGATAGGTCCGGATACAGAGCACTGGGTAGAAGCTGAATCTGCGAAATCCCATTTTTATCGAAAGCGTCGGGTATTTTAAACATTTCTAGGTATGTTTAAAAATTAAGATGATAGATAAGGCTTGAGAAATATTCAGGTTCAAAAATCCTGCACTAAGTACCTACAAGCTCGAACTCATACCATTTCTAATTTTGCTGCCTGTAATTGATCTACATTGTTTTTTTTTTATTCAATTGACTTGTCTTCATTGGGTTTTTTCATCTAATATATTCACAATTTTGCAATATAACTGAGAAGTTGCCATACAGTCTGAAGCCTGAGTCAAGCTAGGTCCAGAAACTGCACATTGGAACTATTCCAATAACCCACTTTTTATCGCAATTTTTCACTAACTAGTGGAATAATTTTTTTCCTAGATCCTTCTGGGAGTGAATTTAACCATAGAAATTACACAGCAAAATAACAAAAAAGTGTACAAATTGGAAATAAAACAGAACAAGTGAGCATAAAATCAGGGACTGAGGAAACATATAAATAGGAACAGAATCAAAATCCAGACAAAAATGCAAGAAGAACAATTGACATTTTTGATATATTGGGTTTTGTGGAGCA
Organism: Anaspis maculata; assembly: GCA_949128115.1. Classification (NCBI taxonomy): domain Eukaryota; kingdom Metazoa; phylum Arthropoda; class Insecta; order Coleoptera; family Scraptiidae; genus Anaspis; species Anaspis maculata. The sequence goes on from OX421966.1 coordinate 73,697,306, forward strand.
TTTTACGTTGATTTTGAAGCCAGAATCGCATTGCTCACATTCGATTCAGTAAGAAACGATATCCCACTTGACTTATTCAAAATATCATAATTTTCCGGATAAATAGTCGGACTTTCTCGAAAATATAGGCAGTCAAAATTTCGATTGTTCATGGAACACGTCTAATTTTGTTTTTTTAGCAAAAGCAGCAAACCGTTGTCTTCTAAATTCAGCTCGAACAGCCCCACGGCATTCAGAATGCACAATAATATTTTTGTCGGAATTATGCCTAATTTTTGCCTAATTTTTGATTGGCTTGATTTTTTTCAAATTACGCTCACAAAAGTTTCTGGAAACTAACAAACTATTGCTTCCAGATGATCAAATAATCCAATACCCAGCTCAGCTCTGTCAAAATGTTGAAATTACTGCAAATTAAAACTAAAAACTTCCACTTTTTCACCACATTATGAGCTTATCGCTGCCTGTTTCAACAATAAAACAGTATCCCATCACAAAATTGAACTGAACATTGTTTACCTACGTAAAAAGTGACTGGGAATGAAAGTTCAGCGGGGAAAATTGAGCGAAGCATGAAAATTTCTGAAAAATTCGAAAGAAAATACTAAGAAGCTCTATGAGCCACGCTACCAAGGCCATAACGTGGATTCCATAGCCAGAATTGCATTGCTTGCACCCGATTTAGTAGGAAACGATACCCCACTCGATTTATTCGAAGTGTCAAAATTTTGCCACAAATCAAGGCATTTGATTTTTTTTGAAAATCGAAATTCAGATTTTTTCAAAATTGTGAGTGGCATATCGTTTCCTATCAAATCAAGCTCGGGCTACACGATTCTGGCATTAATTTTCATACCAGATTCCAATTGTAGGGTGTACATCAAATTTCTTGGAAAATTTTTGATTCCCACATTAGCTTGCGGTAAGAAGGAGTTTCGCGTTCTCATAGCGGAATTTTATGCATATCGCAAAATAAATTGAACATTGTACGGTTTACCTACGGAAAAGTTGACCTCAATTATTGTAAGTTTGGTCGCAAAAATCCGATGAATCATGAAAATTCTAGAAAACTCTTCGAAGAGAATCTCGATGAATTCGATAAACCAAGTTTATGAGGCCATGACGTAGATTCCATTGCCAGAATCGCATTGCTCGTACCCGATTTAGTGAAAAATGATACCCCACTTGATTTTCTCAAAATGTCAAAATTTTGTCAAAATGTGGAAATTTCGAACTTTTTCTTGAAGATTGAAATTCAATTTTTTTTTTCAAAATGGCAAGTGGCATATTGTTTCCTACTAAATCAAGCTCGGGCTACACGATTCTGTCATTTATTTCAATATCAGATTCCAACTGTTGGATGTACATCGAAATTCCGAAAAAAAATTTGGTTTCATTGCAAATTTTCACATTTGTCTGCTGTGAGAAGTAGTTTTGCGTTTCCATAGTCAAGTTTCAGTCATATCACAAAATAAACTCAACATTGTACAGTTTGCTTACAGAACACCCGACTTGAAATCGAAGTTCAGTGGCAAAAATTGAATGACGGATGAAAATTCAAAAAAATTCAAAAGTAAACACTAGTGAGTTATATGAGCCGAGTTACCAAAGCAATAACGTGGACTTCATGTCCAGAATCGCATTGCTCGTACCCGATTCAGTAAGAAATGATACCCCACTCGATTTTTCCAAGTGTCAAAATTTTGACATTGAGTGACAATTTTGGAGTTTTTTTTTGGAAATTGAAATTTGATTTTCTCCAAAATAGCGTGCGGCATATCATTTTCTACTAAATCAAGCTAAGGCTATACGATTCCGGCATTTATTTTGCCATCAGATCCCAGCTGTGGCTTGTATATCGAATTTTTCGTTGAATTTTTCAGTTTGGCTGCAAGTTATTTCAATTTGATTGCAGTGAAAAGCTGTTTCCCAGGCTGTAAATGAAGTTTTTGTTTTTATAAACAGATAAAATGCTTCAAGATATCGTCAGAAGTAGATATGCAACACCGTGTGGTTAAATTGGGAGCAACAGCTGTGTAATTCGTGCAAGGTTCAGTTGAAAAACTCGGTTTCAAAAAAATTCGGAAAAAAATACTAATAAGTTCTATGAGCCACGTTACCAAGGTCATGACGTGGATTCCATTGCCAGAATTGCATTGCTCACACCCGATTTAGTAGGAAACGATACCCCACTCGATTTTTTCGAAGTATAAAAATTTTGACACAAAACATAAGTTTTGATTTTGTTGAAAAAATTGAAATTGAGATTTTTTCAAATTGTGAGTGGCATATCGTTTCCTATCAATTCAAGCTCGGGCAACACGATTCCGGCATTAATTTTCATAACAGATTCCAAATGTAGGGTGTACATCAAATTTCTTGGAAAATTTTTGGTTTCCACATTTGCTTGCGGTAAGAACAAACTTTTGCGTTCTCATAGCGAAATTTTATGCATATCGCAAAATAAATTGAACATTGTACCGTTTACCTACGGAAAAGTTGACCTCAATTGTTGTGAGTTTAGTGGCAAAATCAAATGAATCGTGAACATTCTAGAAAACTCTTCAAAGAAAATGTTGATGAATTCGATAAACCAAGTTTATGAGGCCATGACGTAGATTCCATTGCCAGAATCGCATTGCTCGTACCCGATTCAGTGAAAAATGATACCCCACTTGATTTTCTCAAAATGTCAAAATTTCTCCAAAATGTGAAAATTTCGAACTTTTTCTTGAAGATTGAAATTAATTTTTTTTTTCAAAATGGCAAGTGGCATATTGTTTCCTACTAAATCAAGCTCGGGCTAAACGATTCGGTAATTTATTTTCATATCAGATTCCAACTGTGAGATGTACATCGAAATTCTGAAGAAAATTTTGGTTTCATTGCAAATTTTCACATTTGCCTGCTGTGAGAAGTAGTGTCTCGTTTCCATAGTCAAGTTTCAGTCACATCACAAAATAAATTAAACACTGTACAGTTCACTTACAAAACACTCGACTTGAAATCGAAGTTCAGTGGCAAAACTTGAATGACGGATGAAAATTCGAAAAAATTCAAAAGAAAACACTAGTGAGTTCTATGAGCCGAGTTACCAAAGCAATGACGTGGATTTCATGTCCAGAATCGCATTGCTCGTACCCGCTTCAGTAAGAAATGATACCCCACTCGATTTTTTGAAGTGTCAAAATTTTGACATGAAGTGAGAATTTTCGAGTTTTTTTTGGAAAACTGAAATTTAAGTTTTTTCAAAATAGCGTGTGGCATATCATTTTCTACTAAATCAAGCTCTGTCTATACGATCCCGGCATTTATTCTGCTATCAGATCCCAGCTGTGGCCTGTATATCGAATTTCTTGTTAAATTTTTTCAGTTTGGCTGCAAGTTTTTTTAATTTGATTGCAGTATTAAGCTGTTTTCCAGGCTGTAAATAGAGTTTTTGTTGATAAAAACGGATAAAATGCTTTAAGATATTGTCAAAAGTAGATATGCGACACCGTGTAGTTAAATTGAAGGCAACAGCTGTGTAATTTGTGCAAGGTTCAGTTGAAAAACTCGGTTTCAAAAAAATTCGGAAGAAAATACTAATAAGTTCTATGCGCCACGTTACCAAGGTCATGACGTGAATTCCATTGCCAGAATTGCATTGCTCGCACCCGATTTAGTAAGAAACAATACCCCACTTAATTTCTAGTGACAAGTCAAAATTTCAGAAAAAATCGAAATGCTACAATTGCAAAAAAAAATTTCACCAAATGTCGATTTGTCATTTTTTTGAAATGGCAAGCAGCATACCGTTTTCGAGTAAATCTAAGACAGAGAGCGCGATGCTGGTGCTCACTTCTACGTTGGACGATAATTTCGAAGTATAAATGAGAATCCAGCTCTATTTTTCTGAACTATCGTGTAAACCAGGAAAGCGATCCAGCTGACGTAGAAATGAAGGCCATAGTCGCAATGCCCGTGTACGACTCAGTGAGAAACGACACCCCACTCAATTTTCAAGAACAAGTCGAAATTTTTAAAAAATTGAAATGCTACAATTGCAAAAAAATGTGTCACTAGATGTAAAATTGTCATTTTTTGAAAATGTCAAGCAGCATATCGTTTTTAAGTGAATCGAAGACAGGGAACACGATGCTGGTGTTTATTTCTACGTTATACAGTAATTTCGAAGTATAAATGAGAATCAAGCTGTATTTTTCTGAACTATCTTGTAAAATAGGGAAGCGATTCAGCTGACGTGAAAATGAAAGCCAGAACCGCAATGCTTGTGTACGACTGAGTAAGAAACGACACCCCACTCAATTTTTAGGATTAAGTCAAAATTTCAAAATGAGTCGAAATGCTACAATTGCAAAAAATATTGTCACTAAATGTCGAATTGTCATTTTCTGAGAATGGCAAGCGGCATATCGTTTTTTAGTAAATCGAAGACAGAGAACACGATGCTGGTGTTTATTTCTACGTTAGACGATAATTTCGAACTATAAATGCGAATCCAGCTGTATTTTTCTGAACTATCGTGTAAAATAGGAGAGCGATTCAGCTGACTTGGAAATGAAGACCAGAATCGCAATGCTCGTGTACGACTTAATTAGAAACGACACCCCACTCAATTTTTTAGGAACAAGTCAAAATTTTGAAATGAATCAAAATGCAACAATTGCAGAAAAATTGTCACTTAATGTCAAATTGTCATTTTTTTGAAATGACAAGCGGCATATCGTTTTTGAGTAAATCGGAGACAGAGAACACGATGTTGGTGTTTATTCCCACGTTATACGATAATTTCGAAGTATAAATGAGAATACAGCCGTATTTTTCTTAACTATCGCGTAAAACAGGGAAGTGCTCCAGCTGACGTGAAAACGAAGGCCAGAATCGCAATGCTTGTGTACAACTTAGTAAGAAACGACACCCCACTCAATTTTCAGGAACAAAACAAAATTTCAAAATTAGTCAAAATGCTACAATTGCAAAAAAAATTGTCACTAAATGTCAAATTGTCATTTTTCAAAACGGAAAGCGGCATATCGTTTTTGAGTGAATCGAAGACGGAGAACACGATGCCGGTGTTTACTTTTACGTCAGCCGGCCGCTGCATAAGCCACCACCTTTTTTTTTTTAAATTTCCCATAATTATCACGATTTTGATTACGTTTGATGCTTGTGTTCGAAAGTCAAGTTGTACTTAAGACTTGAATACCAAATATGACCAAACATCACGTGTACACGGCCAGGACTGAGTAGCTCAAGATCCAAAGCCATCCGCGATCGGAATGCATTCCCAAGGATGCAATCCGGCCAGCTCGTCGGGGCGATTATTCTCGCGGCCGGCGTCGCAAAGTAAACTAACGGGAAGAATCGGGAAAATAGAGCAGGAGGGAAAAAAAGGCGCCGTGTGCACACAAAGCGCCGTTCCACACGGTGTGCAAGAGCGAGGGAAAATAAGGCGCCAGGCCGTGTTTGTTCAGGTTTGACGGTGGAACTATGGAACCGTTCCGATTGTTTACCCGGCAAAACGTCCTGTTTGTCCAACTATTAGCATCGCCATTACGTCCCTCTTGCTAGCTCGCATACACACACACTTTGGCAAACAGCAGACAGACACACTCATCACGAATTCATAACTTCATAGTCTCTATATCTGCCGGTAAAATATACTGAAAGCTCACTTCATTACGTTCGTATGAAACGTCGCCAACTTCACACACGTGAGTTTGACATTTTCTCTACAAGCTGAATTTGCAATTCAAAGAACGTAAGTCTGTGAAAAGAAATTTTTGCTTTGAAAAAGCAAAGCTAGAGATTCAATTCCCTAGCCTTAGACTAATGTTGTTTTTTTTTATATAATATTTTCATATAACATAAAGATAGGATGAAAGCAAATATATCCTCGAGATTAGATGAAAAACGTGTGTGAAGTTGGCAACAGTGCTTTGAATTGTCATTCAAACTGTCTTTCGAAACATTGCAACTGTCATTACAAACACAACTTTCAGATGCTCACGCTACCACTCGAGCAAACGTAACTTATTTGAACTCAAACTGTCACTACCGCCAAGTGTCACTTTTGGAAGTTGGCGACAGTGTCAGCTGACGCAAGCACGTGGCGGAAGCGCGGAAAGTGAGGTTACGTACCCGTCAAAACAAAAACAAGCAGCAATGGTATAATGACCAGAAGCCGGATAGCACACAATCGTATACCGTCGAGGAAATAATTAAAGCTCCGCTCTTCGCTGGCATAAACGCGAGGAGATAATCTCGGCGTCCCGAATGCAAAACGATCAAAACGAAAAGAGCACCGTGTACACGTGATGCACTCTGCGAGAGCCCCGATGATGGCTCGCCCGGCAGTCAGTGACCAGCTGGCGAGCTGGTTGACCCCCCAGGACACCCGTTCTGGTGGGACGATGACTGTGCCCCACCTGCGTGCGAGCAAGACGAAGATGACAACTTTCGCGAATGCCACAGAGCGAGAGAAAGCCACAAGATGAGAATGAGCGAGGAAACTCGTGGAAAGAGAGAGGGAGAGAGTGCAAAAGTTGTGAATCACTCTTTGGTGTTATTGTTGTTGTCGCCGGGGCATATAGTAGAGTGTAGTAAGACACTCCTTCGCGATGGGTCACGGCCCTGCTATTGACAGTATAACTGGGCGGCGGAGAGAAAGAGAGACCCGTTAATTTTCTTGTGCGAGCGGAGTGGAAAACCACGTGTGCTTTGTGTACGAACGTGCGTGAGGATCGGTGTGTTTCTGGAAAAGTGTCACACGCGGAAATGGTGTGGTTGTTTGAATTTTGAGAGAAAAAAATCACGTCGTTGTGGTGTCAAGTTGAAGCTTTGCCGCAATCACAGTTTCCGATCAAAAATTATTTTTGAAGCAAGTGACTGGTTTTGGAACGCTTCCGTTTGGATAAATTGCAGGCACATCAACAGAAAACGTCTTTATAACGTTATTTTGCCTGCAGCAAAGAAGCAAGGTTCATCAACGTGAATATTTCAATAATTAGTTCTTTGTGTGATCCATAATTTTTGAAACAAGATTATTGCGTTTGGGTATAGCTTGAGCATAGACTGAGGTATCATAAGGAAACGTCTTTGTAACGTTGTGAGATCCGCAACATCGAAAACATACTGTGAGCTGTGAATATCACAATTTTCTCCTTATAACTAGTTTTTTGAACAACTTGATACTTCCAAACGTTTTTCTTTCGGTATAATCAGAGCATGTCAGTAGAAAACGTCTTTGTAACGTAGTTATGTGATGTCTGCAACGTTGAAAACATGGTTCACAGCTGTGGAAATCACAACTTGCTTTCAATAATGGATTCTCTGCACAATCAATAATTCTGGAATTTTTCTGTTCGAGCATAATCCAAGCATATGCCGAGGTGTCGTAAGAAAACGTTTTTGTGACGTTGTGATATTTGCATCATCGAAACCATATCGTAAGCTGTTAATATCACAATTTTCTCCTCATAACTGATTTTTTGGCTGACTTGATACTTTAAAATGTTTTCCTGTGAGTATAATCGGAGCATATCGTCAGGAAACGTCTTTGTAACGTAGTTGTGATGTCTGCAACGTTGAAGACATGGTTTACAGATGTGGATGTTTCATTCTTTTTTCAGTTATCAATTTTTGAAGCAATGCGATATTTCCCGCTTCCACTCAAGTATAACCATAATATGTTATCAAGAAACGTCTTTTGAACGTTGTTTTGATATCTGCAACGTTGAAAACAATTTTGGAAATGTGAATGTTACAATATTCTTTTGATATTGAATTTTCGAACAATTCAAGATTTTTTCAACATATCCGTTCAAGTACCATCAAAGCATATCAACATGAGACGTCTTTGTAACATCGTTGAGACGTCTCTTACCTTGAAAAGATGGGTGACAGACGTAAATATCACATTCTTCTTCCAAAAGTCAGTTTTTAGAACAATGTGATATTTTTCATGACAAAACGTCTTTAGAGCGTTGCTTCAATAACGTTGAAACAAACTTGAAAATGTCAATATTACCATATTCTTTTGATAGTGAATTTTCTCTGAACGATTTCATATTCTTCGAACGCTTTCGTTCAAATAATAATCAAGGCATGTCAACATGAAACGTCTTTGTGACGTCGTTGGGACGTCTGCAATGTTGACAACTTGGTTCACAGATTTACAGATGTGAATATTCTATAATTTTTCCAGTAGTTAATTTTCAAAGAAATGCGATATTTTCCGCTTCCGCTTGAGTATAATCATGATAATATGTTATCAGGAAACGTCTTTTGAACGTTGTTTTGATGTATAGAACGTTGAAACAAGTTAAAAAATGTGAATATCATCATATTCTTTCGACAAGGATTTTTTTTTGGAACAATTGACGCTTTTGTTCAAATATAGTCAAGGCATGTCAACATGAAACGTTTTTGTAACGTCGTTGAGACGTCTGGAAAGTTAAAGACTTGGTTCAGAGATCTGAGTCCCACATAATTTTCCCAGTGACCAATTCTTGAAGTAATTTGATATTTTTGGCTTTCGCTTGAGGATGATCATATCATGTTATCAGAAAACGTCTTTTTAACGTTGTTTTGATGTCTCCAAGTTTGGTAAGGTGAATATCACCACAGTCTTTTGAAAGCGATTCAATTGACAATCTAATATTTTTCGAAAGCTTCCGTTCCACCATAATCGAAGAATATCAACATTGAACGTATTTGTAACGTAGTTGGGACGTCTGCAACGTTTGAAAACATGGTTTACAGATGCAAATATCATATAAAAATGTGATATATTTCTCATCAGCTTGATTTTGATCGGAGCATATCACCAAAAAACGTCTTTTTAGCGTTGATTTGACGTCTCCAATGTGCAGAACAAGCTGATAAACGTCAATATCACCACATTTTCTTGTAAGCGATTTTTTTCACACAATTTGATATTTTTCGAAAGCATCCGTTCAAGTATAATCATAGAATATTAACATGAGACGTGTTTGTAACGTCGTTGGGACGTCTGCAACGTCGAAAACATGGTCTACCGATACAAATATTACATTTACAATTCAGTGATGGATTCTCAGTGTGATGCGATACTTCTCACTTCCGCTTAAGTATGATCACCACAGGTTGTCAAAAAACGTCTTTTCAACGTTCTTTTGATGTCTCGAACGTTAAAGCAAGTTTGGGAATGTAAATATTATCATATTCTTCCGACAAAGATTTTTTTGAAAAACAATTTACGCTTCAGTTCAAATATATTCAAGGCATTTCAACATGGAACGTCTTTGTAACGTCGGTAAGACGTCTGGAATGTTGGAAACTTGATACACAGATCTAGGTTTCACATGATTTCTCCAGTGACCAATTCTTGGAATGATTTAATATTTTCGGCTTTCGCTTGGGTATGATCATATCATGTTATCAGAAAACGTCTTTTTAACGTTGTTTTGATGTCCCCAAGTTTGGAAATGTGGATATGACCACATTTTTCCAAAAGCGATTCAATTGACAATCCAATATTTTTCGAAAGCTTCCGTTTCACCATAATCAAAAAATAACAACATTGAACGTATCTGTAACGTAGTTGGGACGTCTGCAACGTTGAAAAACATGGTTTGCAGATGCAAATATTACATTTTTTCCCAGTTATCAACTTTCAGAGCAATGTGATATATTTCTCTTCGGCTTGATTATGATCAGAGAATATCACCAGAAAACGTTATTTTAGCGTTGATTTGGAGTCTACACTGTTCAAAACAAGTTTAGAAACGTCAGTATTATCACATTCTCTTGAAAGATTTTTTACAAACAATTTGATATTTCTCGAAAGCATCCGTTCAAGAATAATCAAAAATATTAACATGTTTGTAACGTCTTTGGGACGTCTGCAACGTTAAGAACATTGTTCACCGATACAAATATCACATTTACAATTCACTGATGGATTTTTAGTGTTATGTGACATTTCTCACTCCCGCTTGGGTATGATCATGGTGTCGAAAAAGGTCTTTTCAACGTTGTTTTGATGTTTTCAATGTTGAAAACCAGTTTGAAAATGTGATGATCTGATGATTATCATATCCTTTCAATTATGATTTTTTTCAACAATTCAACATTTTTCGAACGCTTCTCTTCAAGTATAATCTAAGCATGTTAACATGAAACGTCTCTGTATCGTTGTTGAGACGTCTGCAACGTTGAAAACATGACTTTGTTTTTGATGTTAATTTCTTTCAATTGTTCTAGTTATCAATTTTTAGAGCAATGTGATATTTTTTGCTTCCGTTTAAGCATGAGCATATGTTAATGAAAAACGTCTTTTCAACGTTGTTCTGACGTTTGCAATTTTGAAAACAAGTTTGGAGATGCAAATACCGCTATATTCTTCCAATAGTGGATTTTTGGAATCATTCAATATTTTTGGAAGACGTTCGTTAAAGCATGAATGAAGCAAATTGTCACAAAACGTCTTTGTAACGTTGTTATGATACCTGCAACGATCAGAATAGAGAATTTTTCCTCAATACTTGATTTTTGATTCAATTTGATATTTTTGGGTGCCTCTGTTCGAGTATAAGTAAAAACCATATCATGATATTACCAGGAAACGTTTTTGTAACGTTGTTGCAACGTCTTCGCAACGTGCATCAAGGCAACTTCAAAGTGACTTCACAACAATTATATCGTTTTCGATTTGATATGTTTAAATTGAGTTATTTATAACTCAAAGCTGCAAAAATTCTAGGCTTCGGGCCGAGTTAACGTTTTTGCAACGGGCTCATAATACTGTTGGACACATGTTCACAGCATGAATCTAAGGATTCTTTCTGTAACAAATTTACTAACTAAATCAATATTTCCACGGAACATTTTGGTTTTATCGAGCATAAACCCATCATTCTTCAAGAAAAGTTTTTATACGTGTTTGTAACGTCTCTGCAACGTGTCTGTGATTGTTAAAACGCCGTTAAGTACCACCTCAAAAATTTTATTGTACTTGCTGGACAACTGAGGAGTTCTAAAACGTTTCTTCTTATTTTTTCAGTGATGGAATAAGAAAAAACTGTCCTGCCTCATTGCAACGTTTATTCAACGTTTATGTTCGTGATTATTCCATTTGATGAACATCCAACTTCAGTTTGCGTCTGAGCTGGGCACCAAGCGTTCACAAGCTCAAAAATTCAATAAAAATTCCTCTTCACGACTTGAGTCAAGTTGCAACGTATTTTCAACCATTAAGCAACGTTTCAAATCAAAATTCAAACTGCAACTGAATTGTGGAACATGAATTTCTTCTCAGTTATTGATCTTGAAAGCAATTGAGTATTTCTGGTTTGGGTGAATTACGTCACAGTTCAGGAAACGTCTTCGTAACGTATTCGTAACACTGTAGCAACGTCTTTGTAATCACGGCAGTTTCGAATTGACTCTGAAGCAATCAAATCGTTTTGGATTCGAGATATTTGTATCGAGTGAAAAATTCGAAGTTGTGAACGGAATTCTGAGCAGTCGGCTGAAGGCTGAGTCACTTTTCAACGTTTTTGCAACGTTGCAGTTGTAGGAAACTTGCTTAAAACAAGAATATTGGTTATTTTTTGGTGATATATTCACTGTATAAATCGTTATTTTCACTAAACGTGTCAGTTCAAGCAAAATCTCATCATTCATCGGGATACGTTTTTGCTCGTGCTCGTAACGTTTTTGTAACGTGTTAGTAACCACTGGAAAAACTTTGAGTACCGCCAAATTTTTTAACTGAACTCGTTCAAGTAACTGAGAAGTTCTGAAACGTTCTTCTTATCTGCCACGTGATTTGTTGCAAAATTCTGCAATAGCTTCTAAACTGTTGACCTTGACCTCTTTTTATCATTGTTTTTATACACCCACAAGAATATTCAATAAGCGGTTCAGTGAACGTTTTTTCAACGTTTCTGCAATGTTGCCGCACAACTAAACGTAGCAAGAGATACGCATAGTTGTACTTGACGATGATTAAGAAACGAGTTATAAATAAATTAATGAATAAAATACCAATCGGTTTAAAGCTCGAGCATGAATGAAAAGAATTCGAAAAAAACAATTTATCAGAATTAAAGTACCGTTTCCCGTGCTCTTCAAGTCTTTATGGTCGGCCACAGCTCATGCTTACCTGTTGTTGTAATTTTTTCTATCAATTTCCGTTCCGTCAACAAGAAAGCGAAAGGCCATTATTATCACCGATGACTTTTTGCGCCTGCCAGCTACAATAAGCGTGGTCTCTTCTTCAGTATGCACTCTTTTATATTATCCTCCCATGGAGGTATTATAAACACCTGCTCACAGAAAAACCCGTGCCGTGGATGGTAATTAGTGGTCTTTGTACCGTTCGCGGCCGGAGCCATCATCAGTCGTTGACACTTGTGGAACGTCCTTTTTTTTTTCAACGTGTGCCCACTTCAGGACGGTGAAAACACATCAAAATCGGACAGAGGTGAGTAAAAATTGAAATCCAAAACTTTCTAAACAATGCGCGTTTTTTTTCTGGTGAAAATCCGTTTTTTCGAGGTTATTAGGAGGCATTATAGATACGATTGTGTTATGGAGGGAATTAAAAACCCGGTCTCGGGTGTCGGAGGTTAATTGGTTAAGTGCTTTAATCGAGAGCCAGCTAGCGGGCGCCTTGTCTAATTCTTCCGTGATGATGCTGGGGCTTTTGTGCTCATAGCCAGGTTCAACCAGACGTATAATAGCTATTTTATCCGTCTAAATTCCGCATTTCCACTTCATGGAAGAGCATTTTTATAAAACTTTATCGACAATAGAATTCCTGATGAAATTCTGCGTTTCCAGATACCAAACTCGACTAGTACACGGTTGAAATCAACAAAGTTGCATCCTAACTCTCTTTTCAACCGGAGCCACCTACGATCAAAAATTGTTTTTTTGAATATATAGCGTAACTTACCGATTTCAACCCTGATTTTTGATAGCCGGCTCAATTATACTACACTCAACTTGAACCAGCACACTCAGAAAAATATTGAACTTCCCATTAACTAAATGTAGCAGTTCTTATCAACTGATTATCAATACTTTAAAAAACGGTTCGTACAACGGCTCTAAGACTAAGTGACAACTTTACAAATTGTGAGAGATACTACTTCAAAATAGTTGAACTGTGCAGTGGCAGCCACCACTACATATATTGTTAATAACATCTTCGTGGAAGTATCCACCGTCAAATATCTCCATAGTTATATGTCCTACGTTCAAATGGTAGAAATTACCACTACAGAAATGTTACCATCACTGCTACTGAAGTTACGCTCTGTTACACGGCTACGATCGGTAATAATCGAGTCGGTCAGCCAATGAGATTTCCGAATTGTGATCATGTGATTTGATTCGGGTTTTCGATGGGAAGCATCTCACCCCACGCGCCCAAGCCATATTTTTCTTGTAGGTGCTTGTTCTCCATTTTTCTTGCGGTTCCGGTGTGTGGTGTTTCTGTTTCTGCGAGGGCAATGGAAAAGTAGCTAGACGCCTGGTATTCCACAAGAACTGAAATCAGTCTTCGAAGGTAGGTACTAAATTTTATATTGTGGTGGAGTAGCTACCTAGTTGCACTGTAGTGTAGTTGTGGTCGTAGATACGTAGGTAGTTTAGCTGCACGCATTTGCCATTCAGCTTCGGCATGGTTTCTGTTGCCCTCAATGGTTTGCATTTATCAGCTTTAGCGCTTTAGCTAGGTATTTGTTGTAAGTTGCTAGAGTATCCATGACTTAGGAGTTTCCGGTTTTATTTTGAAATAAAAAGGTTAGGTTGTTAGCATAAATTAATCTGAAACGGTTTATTTTACAGCAAATTTTCTGGATGACGGAGCTTTCCTTTTGGCGGAAGAAGATTTGATGCAACTAGTGCCTCAAGAGGGCTAAGGGCTAAGCTAAGGGCTGATCTAAAGCTGAAGTGGAGAGAATTTGTATCTAACGTGAGTGAGGATTATCTTAGTTCGCAAAATTAAAACTATGAAGTCTCGGATGATACCAGACTACCAGAGTCCCTAAATACGGACCTTTATACATAATTTCCTCCAAGGCTTCAAGTTATCATGTTATTTGTACTGATTAATTACTAAGTTACATAACTATAGTTTATTTTATGAAATTCGCAATCTAAAATTGAATGTAACCCCTTCTCATTTTTAATTTTCTCTGTAATCTGTATTTTTTAACGTTTTCCCATTTTTGTTTTGTTTTATGAAAATTTATCTGTTCCTTTGATGTCTTGTAATCTACGTACGTATGTTAATTATTCAAATTTCATTGAATTTTAATTGTATGGTTCTTTTTTTTTTAAATTACATATTATTGTATTAAATTTCGATTCTTTTTATTTATTCCCAATATTACAAGTATATTTATAAATAATGAAACGTAACGGTTAATGTTACCGACCAGATATGTGATAGCAATCTTTCCGTAAGGTAGGTAAAACCATCCAATATGGTATCTCTTATTACTATAATGCAGTATTCCTTACAACTACGAAAACATTCTGTTGACGACAGGGAATGTTGAAATTTACTTTGCTGTAGTGGTGAAATCCTCTATACTGTAGTGGTGAAATCTACTACTCCATTCACTGCGAATATATACGAGAAGTAGTGTATTACGGAACTATATCACATTTACTATTTTGTAGTAGTATTATTACCACCATGTATAAGTTGGCGCCTATTTAACTGCTACAGCAAGTAGGACCAACGCTTTATCGCGTATTACTTCCGCTTCTTTTTTCTCGGTGCACTTAACTAATACTTAACCAGCAACATTTCAGTTTTAATTGCAAGAAAAAATATTAGCAATTTTCATAACCTCAAAACAACCTGCTATTTTGGTGAAAAATATCAAGCGTTGGATTTCCGATCAAAAACTACGTTTTTAGACCCCAAACTCGGCTAGTTTACAATTAAAACCAAAAAAGTTACTTCCTAACTGTCTTTTCAACCAGAGCCACCTACGAATTAAAATTGTTTTTGGAATATCTAGCGCAATTTACCGATTTGAACCCTGAATTTTGATAGCTGGCTTCAGTATAGTATACTTTTCTTGAACCAGCACGAAACTACTCTTAAACTGCAACATTTCAGTTTTAATTGCAAAAAAAAAAATAGTAGCAGTTCTCATAACCTCAAAACAAACTGCTTTTCTAGTGAAAAACATCAGGCGTTGAATTCTTGATCAAAAATTACGTTTTCAGACCTCAAACTTGGCTAGTTTACAATTTAAACCAGGAAAGTTACATCCTAACTGTCTTTTTAACCAGAGCCACCTACGATTAAAAATAGTTTTTCGAATATCTAGCGCAATTTACCGATTTGAACCCTGATTTTTGGTAGCTAGCTTCAGTATACTATGCTCTTCTTGAACCAGCACAAAACCTCTTTCTCAACTAGGAATAATTCAGTTTAAATCGCAAAAAAAAACTATTTCAGTTTTCATAACCTCAAAACAAGCTACGATTTTGATAGAAAAACATGAAGCATCACATTGCTGATGAAAAACCACGCTTCGAGACCCCAAACTCGGCTAGTTCACGATCAAACCCAACAAAGTTACGTCCCAACTGTCTTCTAAACCAAAGCCACCTATGATTAAAACGCCTTTTTAATAATAGCTCGCTTAATTAACCGATTTGAACGCTGCTTTTTTGTACACGGCCCAAGCAAAACCTCGAATATCGTTTATGATTTCAATTTCTAGCAGAAGAACATCACGGAAATTTTTTCGTGAACTCTCTGCTGGTGATGTTTTTGTCGAAGATTAGTTTTTAGAAACGTGCCCGGGCCGCCATGTAACGTCCATATGTACCGTTTTCGTCTTCCGCCGCGTGATAATTGACGAAATATACGAGGCGCATAAAATTTAACTGTTCCACAACACATATAACATGTACAGGTGTGGTTTGGTGTTTTGCCGCGCTTCTTCTTTCGACACAAAGATATCTCGGCAACGGTAAAATGAAGATATTGGACCGTAATATACTGGCGGCATCAAAGAGGAGGCTGTGTGGTGTGGCCGAGCGCCATCGAGGAGAAAATACGAAGAAATCGTGTGCGGGCCCGGATCAAGAAGAAAATGCGGAAAAGTCGGAGCTGGAGGAGGAAAAACGAAGAAAAGTTTTGGGACTTCTTCATTAGTCCGTGATGCGTGACAATATTCTTATTTTTGAAACAGAAATATTGCACTAGTCCCGGCCTATTGAGGAGTTTGCTGGCATCATCCCATAACGTCCTCGTCTTCAATCTTCATCATCAATCGTCAGCTGCGAAAACTGACAAAAATCACTATGGGTACAAATAATCTACATTTTGAGGACTTCTGGTTGAAGCTATAGTTGCCCCGAGTACTCAATGTTCCAATAATTCAATTGGAGAATTGAAACGCCAAAAATTATTCCGCAGAAGTTCATGTTTGAGCCAGAAGTCGCAAAAATGTACAGAACAAACAAGAATGGTGGAAATTTTGAGGTTATATCGAACTTAGCAACTTGAAAAAAATACCAAAGCCAAAGGCTCTGCGTATTCTTCCAATTTGAATTCCTTGTTACATTTTAAGCGCCCGTAACGATTATCTGAACAGAAATCGGAAAAAACAAGCGAAAACAGATCCAAATTGAGGCAAAAGTGAGGTTATATTGCACTTTCGAACTTTGAAACCAGAGCCAAAGCCAGAGGTTCTAACTGCTTTCCTATTTCGATATTTTTGTTACATTTCGAGCGTATGTGGTGATTATCTCAGCAAAAATACAACATTTTGTGAGAAGTGATCCAATTTGAGGACATAGTGGGGTTATGTTCCACTTTTTCAATTTCTAGGCAATGGCAAAGGCAGACGTTCTAAACATTTCCCTAATTTAAGATTTTGGCTCAATTTTGAGAGTCCCAGTGGGGTTATGTTCCACTTTTTCAATTTCTAGGCAATGGCAAAGGCAGACGTTCTAAACTTTTCCCTAATTTGAGATTTTGGCTCAATTTTGAGAGTCCCACGGCAGAAAATTGAAAAATATGCAGGAACTGATCAAAATTGAGGAAATAGTGAGGTTATTTCGCAGGTTTTTCGTTCAGAAGCAATGCCAAAGCCAACGAATCCGGACTTTGTGCCTTATTTGATATGTTTGTTGCATTTCGAGCGTCCGTGGGTAGTGATTAACCAAAAGCACAAAAAGTGCAAGAACTGGTTGGAACTGAGGAACAAGTGAGGTTATATTGTACTTTTTTACTCAAAAAGTGATATCAAAGTCGGAAGCTCTCAACATTTTAGCAGTATGAGATTTTTGTTTTATTTCGAGCGTTTATGACGATTATCTAAGCTAAAAGTGCGACATTATGTGAGAAAAAATGATCGAAATTGAGGAAAATAGTGAGGTTATGTTACAGTTTGATACCACAGAAACAATGCGAAAACCAGAGGCTTTTGAAATTTCCGTTATGTTTATTATTTTCGTTATATTTTGAGGGTCTGTTGCGATTATCTTAGCAGAACGCGGAAAAATATGTAAGAACTGATCCAGATTGAGGCTGAAGTAAGGTTATATTGCACTTTTGAACTTCAAAAGAAATGCCGGAGGTCCTGAACATTTTCCTCATCTTCATAATCAAGTTACATTTTGAGAATCGGTGACGATTATCTGACAAAAAAGCACAAACACGTGGAACAGCTGATACAAATAATTGAGAAAATAGTGAGGTTATATTGAGTTTTTCTCCTTTAAAAGTAGTACCAAATCCAGATGTTCTGGACATTTTTCTAGCTCAATATTTTTGTAAAATTTTGGGCGTCTGTAACGATTATCTAAGCAGAAAGTGTGAAAATATGTGAGAACTAACAAAATTAAGGAAAATAGTGAGGTTATGTTGCAATCTGATACCACGAAAACAATGCCAAAGCCAGGGTTCTTGAGAAGTTCCGTTTGTTTATTATTTTTGTTTTATTTTTGAGGTTCTGTTGCGACTACCCTAGCGGAAAGGCAAAATTATGTAAGAGCTGATTCAGACTCAGAAGAAAATGAGGTTATATTCCATTTTTCAACATAAAAACAATGTCGAAGTCAAAAGTTCTGAACTTTTTCCTGATTTCTATATCTCATTCACATTTTGAGATCCGGTGACGATTATTTGACAAGAAAAAATGAAAATTTCAGAGCAGTGACCTGAAATGAGGAAATAGTGAGGTTAGATTTCACTTTTCCACCCCAAAAACAATATAAAAACCACTTGCACATTTTTCCAGTTTGATATTTTTGTTACATTTTGAGGGTCCATCACGATTATCTGAGCAAAAATTTGCAAAAACTCATAAAAAATTAACAAAAAAGTGAGGTTATGTTACAATTCGATATCATAAAAAACAATGTCAAAGTCAAGAGTTCTCAACATTTCTGTTCGTTCGATATTTTTGATATACTTTGAGGGTCTGTTGCGACTATTTTAGCGGAAGACACCAAAATATGTGACATCTGATCTAGATTGAAATTGAGGCAAAAGTGAGGTTACATTGCACTTTTTCACTTCAGAAGCAATGCATTAGCCAAGAGTCCTGGACCTTCCCCTAACCTGATACTTTTGTTACATTTCGAGCGTTTGTAGTGATTATCCAAGCAGACAACGTGAAAATGTGCAAAAAATAACTTAAATTGAGGACACATTGAGGTTGAAGTATACTTTTCTACTTCAAAAATGACGCCCGAAACAGACGTTCCAAACATTTTCCTAGTTCGACATTTTGTTAATTTTGAGCGCCTGTGAGGATGATTTGACAAGAAAGCGCAAAAATAAGCATGAACTGATATAACTTGAGGCAAAAGTGAGGTTAAATTGCACTTTTCCACTTCAGAGCAATGCAGAAGCCAGAAGTACTGGACCTTCTCCTAACTTGACATTTTTGTCACATTACGAGCGTCTCTGGTGATTATTTAAGCAGAAACCGTAAAAATGTGCAGGAAATGATCTAACATGATCAAAATTCAGGACACATTGAGGTTAAGGTACACTGTTATATTCCAGAAACAATGCCCGAGTCAAAGATTCTGAACATTCAGTTAGTTTGATATTTCCCTTGAAGTTTAAAAGCATGTGACGCTTATTCAGAAAGGAAGCTTCAAAATTGACATGAACTGATATGAATTGAGGCAAAAGTGAGGTTATATCGCACTTTTCTACTCCAGAAGGGATGCGAGAGCAAGGAGTTCTAGATCTTGCCCTAATTTGATATCCCTGTCGCATTTCAAGCGTCTAGAGTGATTATCCAACCAGAAAACGTAGAAATGAGCAGAAAAAAGATCAAAATTGAGGACACATTGAGGTTCAAGTACACTTTTATACTTCAAAAACAATGCCCAAGTCAGAGATTCTGAACATTTTCTGAGCTTATAATTTTTCTTACATTTTGAGCGTCTGTGGGGATAATTTGAGAGAAAAGCGCAAAAATAAGCAAGAACTGATTCAAATTGAGAAAAAACTGAGGTAACATCACACTTTTATGCTTCAAAAAAAACAAGCCCAAATCAGAGGTTCTGAACATTTCCCTAATTTCATATTTTTGTCACAATTTGAGCGTTAATAGTGATTATCTAAGCAGAAAACGTGAAAATATGCAAAAATGATCAAAATTGAGGACACGTTGAGGTTACATTACACTTTTTTACTCCAAAACAAAGACCGAGTCGAAGGTTCTAAACATTTCCTCAATTTAATATTTTTGTTACGTTTCGAACGTCTATAGTGATTATCTAAGCAGAAAACGTGAAAATATGAAAAATTATCAAAATTGAGGACACATTGAGGTTACATCCCACTTTCATACTGAAAAAAACCCGAGTCAGAGGTTCTGAACATTTTTCTCATTTTATAGTATTGTTAAATTTCGAGCGTCTATAATGATTATCCAAGCAGAAAACGTGTAAATATGCAAAAATGATCAAAATCTAGGACACATTGAGGTTACATAACACTTTTCTACTCCAAAAAAAGACCGAGTCAGAGGTTCTGAACATTTTCCTAATTTTCCATTTTTGTTACATTTCAAGCGTCTATAGTAATGATCCAAGCAGAAAACGTGAAATATGCAAAAATGATCAAAATCTAGGACACATTGAGGTTACATAACACTTTTTTACTTCAAAAAAAAGACCGAGTCAGAGGTTCTGAACATTTTCCTAATTTTATATTTTTGTTACATTATGAGCGTCTATAGTGATGATCCAAGCAGAAAACGTGAAATATGCAAAAATGATCGAAAATGAGGACACATTGAGGTTAAATTACACTTTTATGCTTCAAAAAAAAAAGCCCGAGTCAGAGGTTTTGAACATTACCCCAATTTTATATTTTTGTTAAATTTCGAGCGTTTATAGTGATTATCTAAGCAGAGAACGTGAAAATATGCAAAAATGGTCAAAATTGAGGACACATTGAAGCTAAATTACACTTTTTCACTTAAAAAAAAATGCCCGAGTCAGTGGCTCTGAACATTCTCCTAATTTTATATTATTGTTACATTTCGAGCGTCTATAGTGATTATCTAAGCAGAAAACGTGAAAATATGCAAAAATGATCAAAATTGAGGACACATTGAGGTTACATTACACTTTTTTACTCCAAAAAAAGACCGAGTCAGAGGTTCTAAACATTTTCCTAATTTCATATTTTTGTTACATTTCGAGCGTCAATAGTGATTATCCAAGCAGAAAACGTGAAATATGCAAAAATTATCAAAATTGAAGACACATTGAGGTTAAATTACACTTTTATGCATAAAAAAAAAAGCCCGAGTCAGAGGTTCTGAACATTACCTCAATTCTATATTTTTGTTACATTTCGAGCGTCTATAGTGATTATCTAAGCAGAAAACGTGAAAATATGCTGAAATGATTAGAATTGAGGACACATTGAGGTTACGTTACACTTTTATACTTGAAAAAAAAGCCCGAGTCGGAGGTTCTGAACATTTTCCAAGTTTGATATTTGTGTTACATTTTGAGCGCCTGTGGCTATTATTTGATAAGAAAGCGCTAAAATGAGCCAGAACTAACTTAAATTGTGGGAAAAGTGAGGTTATATTGCACTTTTTCACTCAAGGAGCAATGCAAAAGCCCTAAGCTCTAGACTCCCTCCTAATTCAATATATTTGTCACATTTAGAGCGTCTGTAGTGAGTATCTAAGCAGAAAACGTGACAATGTGCATAGTTGATCAAATTTGAGGAAATAGTGAGGTTATATTGCACTTTTTATACTCAGAAAATCATTTCAAAACTAGAGATTCTAAACCTTTCCCGAAATGTAACATGATATTTATGTTATTTTTCAAGGATCTGTAACGATAAGCAGTAAACGCAAAAATGGACAAGAACTGATCCAAATTGGGGAAGGAGTGAGGTTATGTTGCAGCTCAATGTTTCAAAAAACCAGTTGTTGAAGACCGTTCTCGAATCCAGCCCTGAGAGTAAATTTTGTCCAGGCTAGGCGATAATCAAAGCAGAAGTCGCAAAATGTTCCTATACCTTAAAATTTTCCTAGTGTTTTTCATGAGACTCTGAGGTCTTGTGACTTTTTTTTTGTTGTGCTTTTTATTTCGTCAACTGCATATCGAGTGATTGTGAACCACCATTCACCATAGTTACCCAGTATCAGTTGCTATAGTGACACGGCACTTATCCTGCGAGAACACGCTAAACGTCAGTTGCCAGAGTAACACACCAGTTACTTAAGGCGACAGGGGACAATGAGATTTGAGACGCTAGATGGCGCGGAAACTATTAACCTTCTCAAAATTCACTTAATCTACCGATTTCAAAAATTCAAACGCCGTTATTTCCAAAATTTATTATTATTTGATGCTATTGTCACACATTTTAGTTTTTGTGCTTTTTTCAAACATTTTTTCATATTTTTAGAAAAAAAATTCAAAATTTATGGACGATATCGACTGAAAAACAATTTCGGCTATTTTCATTTGTAGTCAACCGCGTGCCGCTACGTGCAAGCGCAAGTTATCTCCCTCCGGCATCACCTTACGGTGTTTATAGTCCGAAATGCAACACGCAAGTTGGCATGGTTACTACACCAGTTGCACTGGTTACTAGACCAGTTGCCATGGTTACTACAACAGTTGTCATGGTTACTACACGTTGTAACGGTTACTGCACCAGTCGCCGTGGCAACGAAACGGGAGTTTGACCAGTGGCGTGCCCCGTTCGAAATTTCCGCTTGATTTGCCCGTCAAAACGGCACGTTATGAAAAATTCCGTGCATTCTGAATTGTAATTAAACAAGGAGATTTCACGGCAGGCCTGCCACCGTCGCTTTTACAAATTACATCACCGTGACGCCCTCATGTGTGTACAACACACGCCGGTGCCTCCTGCGTCTATGTCTGTGTGAAATTATCAAGATAAGCTTAAACGGTGTTAATGGTCTGTTATTATGTTTCTCCCATTGTCTTTTTTTTCCAAAGCTCCATAGACTTAGCGCCTTCTCGCTCTCAAGCCTTGTTCTCGGCTCAACACCGGTAGCAGCGGCTCTATTACCATGATAATGGTGATTCGCACACACCGTGTCTTCTGGGAATGCTGCACGCAGAAATTACATGAATGATTCACTTTCTTATGAATTCATAAAATGGGTATTGAATTCTGTGAATCAGAAAGATCGGATCTACTGCTGCGATGAAATCGTGATTATTTATATTTATCTGTAGCATCGAGCAAGAAAGTTGAAGAATAATTTATCGACGGAGCAAATAACGTGTGTTTTCTATTGGAATTAGTTATCATTGCTTATACCTATACAAAAGTCAATGGTTTTTGCCGATAGGTCTACTGATACTTGGCAAGTTATCGATTCTGGAAGGGTAAGTTATGGTTTCCTTTGGTACGATGCGTAGCTCTTCTTTGTATCCGCCAAAAAGGCCTTCCTGATGGACGCAAGAACAAAAACTATTGTACCGGTACAGCACCGCAACCGGTAGCCTATCACTATGCACAAGGATAATAATAATTAAATTAATTCCGGCCGATGGTGCTCGTTAAAATTCCATCCACATAATCAAAAGCTCGTTTATAATATTCTGTCCTGTCTTGTATTGTGTGCAACGGAGCCCGGTGTCCAGAAAAAGAGGAGTCGATAGTTCTGCTAACGGGATAGTAGTCTATGCGTAGGTACCTATTTCTTCACGTCGAATGGAAGGAAACAAAGGACAATTACCAAGGAGCCATAGGAGCAGCGGGAGAAGAACATCAAGAGGGAAGTGTCGAATAGGTCGTGACCTGTGCAACTTGTTGGTTCTGAAGCTCAAATTGCACTTGTCCCGGCCTGCTGGGCACAACCGTACATCAGTTGGCACCCGAAAAGAAGACAGGCAGTCGAATTTACCTGATTGCAGGAGCACATCGGCAAAACCGCTTGCAGGAGGAGCAGCAAAAGACTTACCTGGAAAGAAACAGAAAAATTAGCGTAATGTACAGTTTAGACAACACTTTCCTAATTTTAAGACTCCAATAACTGTATTGTATCGGCTTTCTTTGTTTCGAAGTTGTTTTTGACTTGAAAGGTACTTACAAAATCTTGTATCTAGGTACACTCGCAAAACATGATATTTTTTGAAGGCACGGCAACGTTATTGAAACGTTTGAAACGGGTAGAAAACCGAACTTCAGAAGTGTTTGAGAAATAGCGTTCAATAAACAGCCGGTTGTCGCATGTGTTTCCAACGTTTGATCCAACGTTTTTGCCAGAGAAATTTTTTAACGTTTTTGAAACGATGCAACGAATCGTTTGAGACAAGTGAACTGCAACGTTTTAGAAACGTATTTGAAGCACCAAGTCGATTGTGTTCAAAACGCTCCTAAAACGTTCACGAGACGTTACCTTTAGCGTTTCTGAGAAACTTTTGCAAAGCCCAATATCAAGCGCCTTAGAGACGTCTTGGAAACGTTTCAACCATAACGTGAAATGATTTCTCAAGCTCCGTTTATTTGAGATCTTGATTTCAACAATCGTAGTAGCTTCACTTAGAAAACGTTCTTGTAACGTTCCCGTCAACATCAAAATGAAAAGCTCGTTCAACGACCAGTGATTGTTTTGGAATTCCTGCTTTGTTGTTTGTTTGTTTCATGAATTGAATTTTTGAATCACTTGTAACGCTGATTGAACGTTTCTGTGACTATCCCATGGAAAAATCGTTTTTTGACTAGAAATGTTTTTTTGAATGATTTCTAACGCTTACTGAACGTTCCTCAAGTTCCTTCTACTCAACGATCTTTTTTTTTATCATAGTGCTCCTCTGTGAACGTTTCTGTAACGTTTTCATCAAGATCAAAATGAATCTTCAGTTTTTTTCTTCGATAAAAGATGTGTTTTAAGTCATTGGTAACGCTGATCAAACGTTTCTCAAGTGATGCTTATTCACCGATCATTTTCCAACGATAATATACTTGACGCTTTACTTTGCACGTCTTGGAAACGTTTCAATCAGAACGTTCGTTTTCGAACCAGAAATGTTACTTGAATTTTCGGTAACGCTGCTTGAACCTCCTACAACTTTTGTATATTCAACAATAATTTCCTGACAATAATATAACCCCCAACTTTGAACGTTTCTGTGACGTTATCAGCAAGATCAAAATGAAATGTTCCTTCGGATGTTTTTTGAATCATTGGTAACGCTAATTGAACGTTCCTCAAGTTTCAATCATGAACCGATTGTTTTTTGACAATAATGTACTTCACAGTTTACTTTGTACGTCTTGGGAACGTTTTAATCAAAACCAAATCAGAACGTTCGTTTTCGAACCAAAGATGTCATGCAAACCCTTGGTAGCGCTGCTCAAACGTCTCTCAAGTTCTGTCCATTGACCAACCACTTTTTGCCAATAATATAACTCCCAGCTTCGAACGTTTCTGTAACGTTTCCATTGAGATCAAAATAAAACGTTGGTTCTTTCACTATAGATGTTTTTTGAATTATCGATTACGCTGATTAAACGTTCCTCAAGTTCTGTCTATTCAACCATAATTATTTGACAATAATATAACACCCAACTTTGAACGTTTCTGTAACGTTATCATCAAGATCAAAATGAAATTCTCCTTCCTAAGGATGTTTTTTGAATCACTGGTAACGCTAATTAAACGTTCTCCAAGTTTTTTTTATCAACGGATCTTTCTTTGACAATGATGTACTTTACGGTTCATTTTGTACGTCTTGGAAACGTTTCAATCAAAGCCAAATCAGAACGTTCGTTTTCGAACCAAAGATGTCATGCAAACCTTTGGTAACGCTGCTCAAACGTTCCTGGAGTTCTGTTCATTGACCAACCATTTTTTGTTAATAATATAGCTCTCAACTTCGAACGTTTCTGCAACGTTCCTATTAAGATCAAAATAAAACGTTGGTTCTTCAACTACAGATGTTTTTTGAATCATCGATTACGCTGATTGAACGTTTCTCAAGTTCTGTTTATTCAACAATAGTTTTTTGACAATCATATAACACTCAACTTTGAACGTTTCTGTGACGTTATCATCAAGATCAAAATGGAATGTTTCTTCTTAGGGATGATTTTTGAATCATTGGTAACGCTAGTTGAATATTCCTCAAGTTTGGTTTATTGACCAATCATTCGTTGACAATAATGTACTTTACGGTTCACTTTGTACGTCTTGGAAACGTTTCAATCAAAACCAAATCAAAACGTTAGTTTTCGAACCAAAGATGTCATGCAAAGCTTTGGTAACGCTGCTTAAACGTCTCTCAAGTTCTGTTCATTGACCAACCATTTTTTGCCGATAGAATAGCTTTCAACTTCAAACGTTTCTGTAACGTTTCTATTAAGATCAAAATAAAACGTTAGTTCTTCAACTATAGATGTTTTTTGAATCATTGATTACGCTGATTGGATATTCCTCGAGTTCTGTTTATTAAACAATAATTTGTTGACAATAATATAACACCCAACCCACCCAACTTTGAACGTTTCTGTAACGTTATCATCAAAATCAAAATGGAATGTTTCTTTCTAAGGATGTTTTTTGAATCATTGATAACGCAAATTAAACGTTTCTCAAGTTTTGTTCATGAACCGATTGTTTTTTGACAATAATGTACTTCACGGTATACTTTGTACGTCATGGAAACGTTTCAATCAAAACCAAATCGGAACGTTCGCTTTCGAACCAAAGATGTCATGCAAACCTTTGGTAACGCTGCTCAAACGTCTTTCAAGTTCTGTTCATTGACCAATCATTTTTTGCCAATAATATAGCTCCCAACCTCAAACGTTTCTGTAACGTTTCTATTGAGATCAAAATAAAACGTTGGTTCTCCAACTATAGATGTTTTTTGAATCATTCATTACGCTGATTGGATATTCCCCTAGTTCTGTTTATTCAACAATAATTTTTTGACAATAATATAACACCCAACTTTGAACGTTTCCGTAACGTTATCATCAAGATCAAAATAAAATGTTTCTTTCTAAGAATGTTTTTTGGATTATTGATAACGTTTATTAAACGTTCCTCAAGTTTTGTTCATGAACCGATTGTTTTTAGACAATAATGTACTTCACGGTATACTTTGTACGTCTTGGAAACGTTTCAATTAAAACCAAATCAGAACGTTCGTTTTCGAACCAAAGATGTCATGCGAACCTTTGGTAACGCTGCTCAAACGTTTCTTGAGTTCTGTTCATTGACCAACCATTTTTTCCCAATAATATAGCTCCCAACTCCGAACGTTTCTGTAACGTTTCTATCAAGATCAAAATAAAACGTTAGTTCTACAACTATAGATGTTTTTTGAATCATCGATTACGCTGATTGAACCTTCCTCAAGTTCTGTTCATTCAACAATAATTTTTTGACAATAATATAACACTCAACTTTGAACGTTCCTGTAACGTTTCCATCAAGATCAAAATTAAACGTTCGTTCCCCAACCAGAGATGTGTTTTGAACCATTGGTAATGCCGTATAAACGTCTTCAAGTTCTAGGAATTAACCGAATCGTTTTTGACAATAACTGATCGTTCCGATTTGTACGTCTTCAAAACGTTTTCATCAAAATCTGAATGGAACGGACATTCTATAGCTAGAGATGTTTTGTGGATCATAAAAAAACGGCAAATAAACGTCATTTATGTTTCGTTTATTCACCGATAGTTTTTTGACAATAATAGAACGCTTTACTGTGTACGTCTTAAGAAATGTTTCCATCAAAATCCAATTCGAACGTTCTTTTCCAATCAGAGATTTTTTAATGACTGTCAACGCTAGTTGAACGTTTCTCAACCTCCTTCACTTAACGATCTTTTTTGACAATAGCTTGATGCTTTGCTTCGAACGTTTCTGTAACGTTTCCATCAACATCAA
This sequence comes from Anaspis maculata, assembly GCA_949128115.1. Taxonomy (NCBI): domain Eukaryota; kingdom Metazoa; phylum Arthropoda; class Insecta; order Coleoptera; family Scraptiidae; genus Anaspis; species Anaspis maculata. The sequence continues at coordinate 73,724,716 of OX421966.1, forward strand.
AAGGAAACGTCCGTTCTCTAACTAAAGATGTTTTTGTATCATTGATGTCGCTAATTCAAAGTTTCTCAATTCCGATTATTCACAGCGTTTCTTGAAAATAATTCAACGCTTCAAATCATACGTTTTCCCAACGTCTCTATGAAAATCAAAATAAAACGGTAATGACATAGCCAGAGATGTTTTTTAAATTAAAAACGGTAATCAAACGATCCTCAAACTACGTTTATTTACCAAACTTTTTTTTGACGATAATGCGGTTTTACTTTGTACGTCTTGGAAACGTTTCCGTTAAAATCGAGATTGATTATTTTTTTTCCAGTTGGAAACAAATTCGAATTATCACTAACGCTAATTAAACGTTTTTGAACACTGTTCCATCATTAGTTGCCACTTCGACCTGGGAAAAACGTTTTGGAATTCAAACGTCAAACGTTCAACAAAGAATAACACAATTTTCGAACGTTATTCCAAAGTACCCTTACGGTCTACAGGAAAATGGTTTGCAGTTGCATTATAACATGGTGTGTGCGCTAAGCTTTATGCAGCTTGAATGCTTCTAGAAGGAACTTGGCGACAACAAATGTATGGCTATTGGAACTGAAGCCTCGCTTGCACCTGACTCATACTCAAAGCACTGGCACTCCCCGAAAACCCTCAATGTTTTTTCGTAGTTATTGTATCATACTCACCATGTGAGCTGAGCTTTATTCATGTAAAATTCCATAGAGAACTTCAGCACAGGCATTACTCGAAAACTTTCAAGTTTTTTTACAGTTATTTTATCATATCTACCATGTGAACTGGGCTTCATTCATGTGAAATTCCATAGAGAACTTTGAGGATACTCGGTGACGACGACTACTTGACGATATTTTCCGAGCTGAAGCCGCGCTTGCACTGGAGCTTCACGATTACTCTAGCCACCTGCCTACGCTGAAAATGTATGAAAAATGTCACAGCTTGACTCGTGCAAACCGAGCTTCATCAGTTTGAAATTTTATCAAGAATTCTATCTAGAAGGTTTCCCAACCAAAGATGTGTTCTGAATCGTTCGTAACGTTGAATAAACGTTTTCCAAATTCTAAACATTTACCAAATCGTTTCTTACAATAACTGACAATTTTGATTTGTACGTCATTGGTACGTTTCCATCAAGATCAAAATGGAACGGTTATTTTATAGCAAGAGAGATATTTTTCAGTTCTCTTAATACAAACATTGAATGACCGTTACCCATGTTCCGTTCACTTACCGATCTTTTTGGACAATAATATATAGCTCAACTGTGTACGTCTTAGAAACGTTTTCATTGAAATCAAAATGGAACTTTCTTTTCCGAACCAGGCATTTCTTTGAATGACTTGTACCTAACGCTAATTCAACGTTTCTCAAGTGCCTTAACTCAACGATCTTTCTTTGACAATAGCTTGATGCTTTGCTTCGAACGTTTCTGTAACGTTTCCATCAACATCAAAATAGAACGTTTGTTTCCTAACCAAATATGTGTTCTGAATCGTTCGTAACGTTGAATAAACGTTTTCCAAATTCTCAACATTTACCAATCGTTCCTGACAATAACTGACAGTTTTGATTTGTACGTCATTGGGACGTTCCCATCAAGATCAGAATGAAACGGTCATTTTATAGCAAGTGAGATGTTTTTCAGTTCTCCTATTACAAACGGTAAATGACCGTTACCCAAATTTCGTTCACTTACCGATCTTTTCTGACAAATAATATAATGCTTTACTGTGTACGTCTTGAAAACGATTCCATTGAAATCACAATGGAACGTTCTTTCCCAAACCAGGGATTTTTTGAATGACTTTCTACTAACGCTAATTCAACGTTTCTCAAGTGCCTTAACTCAACGATCCTTCCCTGACAATAGCTTGATGCTTTGCTTTGAACGTTCCTGTAACGTTTCCATCAACATCAAAATAAAACGTTCGTTCTTTAACTAGGGATGCTTGTTAATCATTGATGACGCTAATTTGAGGTTTATCAAATTCTGATTATCCACAGTGGTTTTTGAAAATAATTTAACTCTCCAATTTATGAGTTTTCCCAACGTTTCTATTGAAATAAAAAAAAAACGTTATTTTATGGCCAAAGATATTTTTCGATCATCATAAAAGGTAATCAAACGTTCTTATAATTACGTTTATTCACCGGACATTTTTAATTAAACGTTTCTTGAACACTTCCATTATTAGTTGCCACTTCGACCTAGGAAGAACGTTTTGAAATACAAACGTCAATCGTTCAACAAAGAATAACACGATTTTTGAAAGTTATTTTTACGTAACCTTACGGGGTGTACAACAAAATGACTCGCAGTTGCATTATATGGTGTGTGCGCCGAGCTTTATGCAGCTTGAATGCTTCTGAAAGGAACTTGGCGGCAACAAATGTATTGTTATTGGAGCTAAAGCCTCGCTTGCACCTGACTCATTCAAAGCACTGGGACTCCCCGAAAACCTTCAATGTTTTTTTGTAGTTATTGAATCATACCTACCATGTAAACTGAGCTTTATTCACGTAAAATTCCATAGAGAACTTTCAGGATACTCGGTGACGACGACTACTTGACGATATTTTCCAAGCTGAAGCCGCGCTTGCACTGGAATGCCGCCTACGCTGGAAATGTATGAAAAATTCTACAGCTTGACTCGTGTGAACCGAGATTCATCAGTTTGAAATGTCATCAAGAAATTTATCTAGAACGTAGATACTCGGCGATGACTCAACAATGTTTTTCAATCTAAAGCCACGCTTGCACTGAAATTTTACGGTTACTTGAACCTCTAGCATTTTTATTTTTGCCGATGCCAAAATTGTATTGAAACTTTCATGTAAGGCTTAGTTCGTGTGAAGTGAGCTTCATCCATTTGAAATAGAACGTACTCGGCGACGATGACTAAACGAATTATATCGAGCTAATTTCACGCTTGCATCGAAATTTCACTGTTACTCCAGCCACTGCCACATTTACCTAGGCCAAAAACTATATGAAAACTCTCACAGCTTCATTCGTGTGAACTGAGCTTTATCTATTTGGAATGTTATCTTGAACGTACTCGGCGACTAGACGACCAGACGATATCTTGTGAGTCAAAGCATCGCTTGCCCTGGAATTTATCTGTTCCTTGAAATAACATAACGCCAATTACAAAAATGTATAAAAATATTCACGCTTATTTCGTGTGAACTGTGCTTCATTCATTTTTCAAAATTTCATCTAGAACTTACTCGACGACGACTTGATGAATGTTTTTGGGCTGAAGCCGTGCTTGCATTTGAATTTCATTGTTACTCGAAGCCACTGCCATATTTACCTAGGACAAAAAAAATATATAGAAGCTTCCACAGCTTCATGAGTGTGAAGTGAGCTTTATCCTTTATCCATTTCGAATGTTATGTAGAACCGAGTGTAGAACGTACTCGGCAACGACGACTGAACAATATTTTTTGAGCTAAAGTCACGCTTGCACTAAAATTTCAAGGTTACTTGAACCTTTGCTTGAACCTCTAGCATTCTTAGTTTCACCGATGCCAAAACTGTATTAAAACTTGCACAGCTTAGTTTGTGTGAAGAAAGCTTTATTGATTTGAAATTTCATCTTGAACGTACTCGGCGACGACGACTTGACGAATTATATCATATCCAGCTAAAGTTGCGCTTGTAGTGAATTTCACTTTTACTCCAGCCACTGATTTATCCACCAAGGGCAAATGATGTATAAAGTATTTCACAGCTTCATCTGTGTAAACTGAGCTTTATCCATTTTGAATGTTGTCTAGAACGTACTCAGCGACGACGATTACCTATACGATATTTTGACGATTTTGGCAGCAACAAATGTATCATTATTGGAGCTAAAGCCTCGCTTGCACCTGACTTACACTCCTACTCAAAGCACTGGCATTTCCCGAGAACTCCGAATGTTTCTTTACAGTTTTATTATACCTTCCATGTGAACTGAGCCTTATTCATGTGAAATTCCATACAGAACCTTGAGTATACCCGGTAACGACGACTTCTTGACGGAATTTTTTAAGTTGAAGCCGCGCTCGCACTGATGGAATTCCACGACTGATTTAGCCACCTGCCTAGGCTGAAAATGTATACAAAAAATTTACAGCTTGATTCGTGAAAACTGAGCTTCATCAGTTTAAAATTTCATCAAATTTTTTCTCTAGAACGTACTCGGCGATGACGACTCTGCAATATTGCCTAGCCTCAACCTAAAGCCACGCTTGCGGTCAAATCAACCGGTCACTTGAACCTCCAGCATTTTCATTTTCACCGATGCCAAAATTGTATTGAAACTTGCCTAGATCTTCGGCTGTATTCCTTTCAAATTTTATCTAGAACCGAGCCTAGAACGTACTCGGGGACGACGACTAGACAAATTATATCGAGCTAAAGCCACGCTTGCATTGGAATTTTACTCTTACTCAAGCCATATTTAACTAGATATAAAAATATATAAAAACTTCCACAGCTTCATCCGTGTAAACTGAGCTCCATCCATTTGGAATGGCGGCAAGGACAACATATCGGCAACATATCGGCGGCAAGGACAGGAAGATATTTTTAAGGATGAAGCCTCGCTTGCACTGGAATTTCAACGTTACTTGACCTGACATATAATGCCTATGCCAAAAGTGTATGAAAACTTTCACGCTCATTCCGTGTGAACTATGCTTTATCCATTTGAAATTGTATCTGGAACGTATTCAGCGGTAATGACTGAATATTTTTTCGGGCTGAAGCGTCGCTTGCTCCAGATATGATGGTTACCCATCACTGGCATGAAATGTATGAATAATTTTACAGCTCAACTCGTGTGAACAGAGCTTAACGTCTTCAAAATTTCATCTAGAAAGTATACTTGGTGATGAATACTTGTTGACATTGCCGAACTAAAGCCTCGCTTACCGTAAATTTTTGTATCATTAGCATATACCTAGGCCAAAAATGTATGAAAACTTTCACAGTGTCGTTCGTGTGAACTGACCTTTATCTATTCAAAATTTCACCGAGAAAGTATTCGGCGTCGACGGCTCGACGTATTTTTGGAGTTAAAGCTTCGCTTGCAATAAAATTTCACGGTTACTCAAACTAATGGATAAAAACTTTACCAGCTCAATTCAAAGTCTTTCGTAGCTAGTGAAGTGTGCTTTATCCGTTCAAAATTCCATCTAGAATGAAGCGTAGGTACCCGGCGAAAACGACTGGACGATATTTTTTTTAGCTGAAGCCCCGCTTGCACTGCAAGTTCATGGCTGCTGAACCAAATTACCTGGATCTTTATTTTCTATCTAGAACATTGAAATCTATATTGACAATGGAAACCGGGCGATGTTTTTTGAGCTTAAGTCTGGCTTGCATTGAAATGTCACCGTTACTTGAACGTTATTCAACTGAATTAGTACCTATTGAAGCTGAACCAGTGCCAGCACTACAATTCCACACTTGCTAAAACTATTGGCATAAACATGTTGAAAACGACCAACTACTACAACAGGCCCTCGAACAGGTCTATTGTATCGTGTGAACGTAGCTTTATTTATTTGGAACGTTCCTAGGACAGACCTAGACAAAATAAGCAAAAATGACTTCAAATGACTGAATTATAATCACAGATGAAGTCTCGCTTGCAATTTTATGTCACACTTGCTGAAGTTTATAACCACATCGGTTGTATTGCATCGTGTGAACGTAGCTTCATTGAACTGTTTGGTATTTAAAACGTGATTAGTCACAGGGCGAGAATGACCAGATCAGTTTTCATGCTTAAGCCTTGCTTGCACTACAATTTCACCACTGCTGAAGATATTGACTTCTTCGAGGCAACACAGATTGTATTGTTTGGTGTGAACGGAGCCTAATCTGATTGGAATGTTTTTCAAACGTGACCGGTTACTTGGCGGGGACGACTCGATTAGTTGTCGAGCTAAAGGCTCGCTTTCGCTTCAATTCCACACTGGCTGAAGCCTCGGCTGAAGCTATAGACTTCTTCAAGACCAGAGAACGTAGTATTGTTTCGTGTGAACGGAGTTTTGGTTATCAAAGATGTTCCTCAAACGCAGCTAGTTAATTAGCAAAATTGACTGAATTTGTCTTCAAGGTAAAGCCTTGCTTACAGTTTCATTCCAGACTTGCTGGAGCTATCGACTTCTTCAAGCCTACACCTAGTAACAAATTTTGATCGCAGATATTCAATCCAGTTTTTCTTTCCAGCCACTGACTTTGATATCACCTCATTAGAAGACTTCGTTGTTCAATTAATTATATGGTCCCAATCTTTAAATGGGCTGAAGCTCAGAGCAAAATCATGGGAAAAAAATTTTTCGGCAATGAGAAGACTAAAAATGGCATTCGAAGCATTCGGTAATTGATTTTTGACAAGACTTTCAATCTATCTCTTGCCCAAGAAAACCACTGCCAAAACTTTCTTCCCATGAGAAAGACTCTTTCGTTCGTCTCAATATATCGAGAAGACCACGCAATAAATTGGTGTTTGCTTTGAGGAAAATCTGAGGAGAATGTTTGTTCCATCTCGCGTTAGATAATTGAGAAGACTACATCTTTTCTTTTTTCTGAAGAGAACTCTTTTTCTTTTTATCTGAAGCCTTTTTTATAATTTGAACTGATATGAGAAGACTGTGCCTATCCGGTCTTTGATTACCCAGAAAGACTAACTGAAACTCAAAGTAATGTGTTACTAGAAGTTGTCTTTTCATATGGGGAGACCCAGACGACCAAGTTGCATTTTGTCTTTGGTTACAGAGACCAAGAAGACTGAAGCTTGTTACGACATCAACGGAAAGCATGGTTGCATGGAAAGACCAATGAAAATCGACTCGTTGACTCCTGAAAAGACAAAATACCGTTGAAACAGAACAGTTCCTCCCCTAGCTTCTGTGACAAAAAGCAATTCCTTACAGATTTCCTTTAATCAGCAGCTTTTCTGTTTTTGTTCATTTCCACGAGAAGACTACGCTACAACACCCCATTCGGTTCACTATTTCTGATGAGACTCAACTCAAAATATGATTTCAAACTAACTTTTCTTGGAGGAAGACCAGAAAACTGGTAATTTTCAAAGATTTTGCTATAGCTGAGGAGACTAAAATATGGAAATGTGTCAGCAAAGATCATCATCTCGACAAAAAAAAAGCTAACAAGAAAATTTGGATTATTATTTTGTCGAGACAAAACAGTTCCTTTCCTCCTTTTTGAATGAGAAAGGAACTTTTCCAGCTTTTCTTCTCTTGAAAGCTTCCCTGAATTACCTTACTCCGATGAGAATTCAACGCTTGCTACTCTGTTCAGCTTTGTATCCCTGTTCTGTTATTTCCTACTCCTGAAGAGACTAAAGCTCGGAGCATTTTCATCTTTCCTTCTTGATAACTCAGCTAGGAAGGCAGTTCTTCCCATTTGTCTCCAACTTGATGACTTTTTCATTTCATTCGTTTCACTGTGATACTAAGGAGACTGCGTATCACTCTGTTTTATGTTTCCGACTTCTGGAGAGACTAACGCTTCAAGCGGTGATGTTATCGGTATTCCTTGATCTGCTATCTACGTAAGGACTTTCTCCTATGCTTCAATTAGAAGGCTTCTCCACTTCTCTCACTTCAATAAAAAGACAATGAATGTCACTCTGTTATTTTCTACTCCTGAAGAGACTAAAGCTCGGAGCATTTTTATTCTTCCTTCTCGATAACTCAGCTAGGAAGACAGTTCTTCCCATTTGTCTCCGACCAAATGACTTTTTTATCTCACTCATTCCACTGTGATCCTGAGAAGACTGCGTATCACCCTGTTCTTGTCTCCAACTTCTGGAGAGACTCAAACTTCAAGCGGTGATGTTATTGGTATTCCTCGATCTGCTATCCACGAAAGGACTTTTCTCCTGTGCTTCGATTAGAAGGCCCTTCCACTTCTCTCACTCCAATAAAAAGACTATGAATGTCACTCTGTTCTTTCCTACTCCTGAAGAGACTAAATCTCGGAGCATTTTTATTGTTTCTTTTTGATAACTCAGCTAGGAGGACAGTTTTTTCCATTTGTCTCCGACTAGATGACTTTTTCACCTCACTGGTTTCACTGTGATCCTGAGAAGACTGCGTACCACCCTGTTTTTGTTACCAACTTCTGGAAAGACTCAATTTCCAAGCGGTGATGTTATCGGTATTTCTTGATCTGCTATCTACGAAAGGACTTTTTCCCTGTGCTTCGATTAGAAGGCTCCTTCACTTCTCTCACTCCAATAAAAAGACTATGAATTCCACTCCGTTCTTTCCTACTCCTGAATAGACTAAAGCTCGGAGCATTTTTATTGTTCCTTCTTAATAACTCAGCTTGGAAGACAGTCCTTTCCATTTGTCTCCGACTAGATGACTGCACCCCACTGGTTTCATTGTGATCCTAAGAAGACTGCGTATCACTCTGTTTTATGTTATTGACTTCTGGAGAGACTAACGCTTCAAGTGGTGATGTTATTTATCGGTATTCCTTGATCTGCTGTCTACGAAAGGACTTCTTTCCTGTGCTTCGATTAGGAGACTCCTTCACTTCTCTCACTTCAATAAAAAGATTATGATGTCACTCTAGTTTTTCTTCTGAAAAGACTAAAGTTAGAAGGGTTACTATTATCCTTTCCCGATTTCCTGGACAATCTTTTTTTTGCTTCAATAAGAGAATTGTGTGAGTATTTTCTACTTGAAAGACTCCTTTGTTTCCGTCAGTTTAGTGAGGAGACTGCTCGGGAGACTGTGTATACCACTTTGTACCATTACCTATTTTTGAGGAGACTAAAGCTTCCAGAGGTATTGTTATTGTTGCTCGTTTCAGATCTGCTATCTACGTAGGCATTTCAGGTGGCAGGTATTTTGAACCTTGAAAGCATGAGAAGGCTATAGACGAAAGCCGTTAGAGTATTAAAACCTCCGCAAGGTGAAAAAAGTCACTGCCTAATAGAATCCATGATGATGAGAACCGTAGAAGTATAAAAAACTATTGTCAAGGCCAATCCTGAGTATAAATAGCTTTCAAAGCGTGAGGAGGGCAAATGTTGAGGAATGTACCACAGGATTCAGGAGCAAAGAAAGGCTATTGCCGAATGGGTAAGGCGTGCAATCGGTAGTCGAGTAGTTCAGGTGTCCAGGTGAAATATGCTGATGAATCGTGAAAACCCTCGAAATGTGCTGAGCTCCAGTGAATCAATCCACAAAGCTCTCAGAGCCGATCCCATATACCCAGAGCCTGACTGACTGAACCTTCGCCTTCGTACGCTCAAGAGGCTCTTTACGTAGGTGATTGCGGTATATCACACTCACACACATGCATAATAGTTGCGTAGTACATAACTATATCCGCATCTGCACACGGGGGACATGCACAGCACACTTCGACTTATTGGCCGTCGATTAATTTTTGTAACTGTACGGTGCCGTTGAACTTCCTCCTCTTCCACCACCTCCGCTTCTTCTTCTCCGTCGTCGTCGTCGCCGTCTACTTCTCGTACTTATCTACTTACGTTCACATTCACTTGCAGATGAGAGCACTCTCTACCTACCTACCCGAGGATACGATCCGTTCCATTCATTTCTTTGACTAGGGCTGGCTCCCTTGCGTCATTTTGCATCACGGCAATGCGTCATCCCAACCCGATGAATACTCACCCTTAAACGATAGAGAAATGTGCTGTAGCCAAGCACTGTGTTACCATTTCACATGCACGTTGTTTAATCTTCAGGATTTGCTTTTGTATGAAGAAAGTGAGACTGGGACTGTGGCAGTTTGCTTGCTAACGCTTGTTAGTTCTTCGAATAGACAGCAAATATGCTTAAAGATTGACTACAGAATTTCCATATAAAGCTGACGTGCCGGCTTCAATTCGGAAACGAACGGAATCGCGTAGATATCCACACAGTCCTGTTAAAGTGCGGAGTTAATTCCCTTGTCAATCACCGAAGAACGCGATCAAACTTATTTCGAAATCACACATCACCGATAACGGATGTTTCGCTTTAGCATGCCAATGAGAGCTTTGTTGAGCGAGCGACTGCGACAGCGTACATTATAATGGGTCTGCCGAAGCTCCTTTTCCGAAGAAAAGAAAAATTGCAAACTTTAATGGGCAATTATTTGCGTTATGCGGGAGATTTAGAAATGGGGAAGAGATGGATGGACGACTTTACACCGTTAACGCGACCGCGGACAATAAAAATTATACCCGCAGGCAATCATATCGCCGGAGACTCGCACTTGATGGAAGAAGAAGAAGGACAGGCGAAGAGGCACAGACGAAGATGATGGGCGGGTCCGGTCTTGCGGAACCATAAGTTCCAATCAATTTGCCATTTTCTCATTACTGGATATTATACAGTTCGTGAACGTATGCGAAAAAGTTTCTTATTTGTTGAGTTTAATACTTGAGAGAGACAAAAAATTACTTAATTGGAGATGCGAGCAGTTAAATAAGAATAAAATCAAGCTAAATGATCAGGAACTCAAACTTGAAGCTTCAGAAGAGTTGCATAACAGGCATCAACCACAACGGAACCAATCGCGCTGTAGCAGCCACAATAAAGATGCAGCGAATTGCAATACGAGCCTTCAACACGGTTTTGTTGAAACGCTAATTTGTCTTTATGGTAAATTTGTTGTGTTATTATTTATCAGGAAGCTCCATGTTCCATTCTTCATCTTCATCGTTATTCTGATTCGCCCATCGGCGTACGATATCCGACATTCCATAACACAGAAACTGCATTTGCATGACACGACAGAGAGGCAACGAAAGGTATGTGTTGAGGCTGAAGCTTCATTGGAACCGCCGAAAAAATGCACGAAACATTAATTATATAGGTACGCACATGCCTTTCTATGTAGCAGGTAGGCATGTTGGTGTAGATAACAAGAATTTCCGTGTGTATGTGGGTATCTGTGCGTGTTTTTAAGATGTACCGCACGTGCATCACAAAAATATTGCAGGTGAGGTATTTAGTGGTACACAATCTGAGCCACAACCTCAATTTGTCGGCATCAATACTCGAAAGATTCCCAAATCATTGCTTATGTGAAAAAATAAGAAGAGGAGTAGTTGAGGGTATAAGGCGCTCTGTACATTTTGAATCTCCCGCCTGTTTCAGGACGCTAATGTCAAGTTTATGAGTTGTTGAAATCGACATTTGCAGGTGGTATGACTAGTCAAATGGTATTGTTGTTGGAGCTGACAAAACACGAGAGCAACCTGTGGGCGGGGCTGAACAGAAAAATCAAAATCGTTTCGAACTTGGTGTCGAACGAGTCCATGTGTTGAAACAGGGGAAGCAACACCGTCAGCTGGAAAGCTGGACCATCACCATATCACAGACGAACCCAAAATCCCACTGCTGATCTAGGTGTGTCACTGGACGAGTTAGTTCGTGCAGTAAGGGTCCGCTCACAGGTCCCTGTAGTATTCAGAGTACTCTATGGGAAGTGGGAACTGATAACTTTGTGAGGAAAATCGTAACTTCTGACGCTGAAGCAAAGTCGCAGAGTGCCTATAGTCTTCTCACATGGAAAAAAGATTTTTTTTCAGCATAGAATAATGTGCTTCAGTCTTCTCAAAAAAATTACAAAACACTTTGAGCAGCTGGAACAGAGTGATGAATAAGTCTTCTTATTCACCTAACGTGTGGTACCTGATGGAATTATGAAACCTTCTAATCGAAAACAAATGGAAACAATTGCCTTCGTGAATAGGTGATCAAGAAATAATACAAATAGCAATACCTAACGCTCTGAACTCTGAACTGAAAAAATAGCAGTTGCACTCTTAGCTTCAGTCTTTTCAGAAGTAGGGAACAACAGAGTGATATTGACAGTCTTTTCGTTAAAGTAAGAGAAATAGAGAAGGCTCCTAATCGAATCATAAGAGAACTTGCCTTCGTAGATAGCAAATCTAAAAGGAATAACAAGAACAATACCGCTTGAAGCTTTGGTCTCTTCAGAAGCTGGAAATAGTTACACATAGTCTTCTCAATGGAGTGATCGGAATAAGGAAGTCTTCTAATCGAAGACAAATGAAAAGAACTGTCTCCGTACAAAGTGATCAAAGAGAATAACAAAAATGTTTTTGAGCTTGAGTCTCTTCAAAAGTAGCGATACAACAAAGTGATGAACGTGGTCTCCTTATCAAAGTAGCAAAAGCTATGTATCTTCTAATCGGAGTGATATGTGACAAATTGCCTCTCTAGGCTTCTAAGAGTCTTCTTGTCAAAAACAAAATTCCAAAATCGAGTTCAGTCTTTTACGAGACCAAGAGAAAATAGCAGTTGCACTCTTAGCTCCAGTCTTTCCAGAAGTAGGGAACAACAAAGTGATATTTATAGTCTTTTCGTTAAAGTAAGAGGAATAGAGAAGCCTCCCAATCGAAGCATAAAAAAAACCAACGCTGGAACAACTTTTGTCTAAAGTTTTTCTTAAACGTTATTTCAACGCGTCTGTGCTCTTTGAGTGGTGTGGCCCTGACTTACTGTGAAAAAATGGGACATTCTGGGCCACGCCAACGCGTTCATTCAACGATCATTCTATCGCAATAATAAAATTATGTTTAGCTTTGTACGTCTTCATAACGTCGCCATCAAAACTTCAATCAAACGTTGATCTTTCAACCAGATATATTTTGAATCATCACTGACGCTAATTGGAAGTTTCTTGGCTTTTGTTCATTCAACGATAATTTTTTGATGATGATACAGCGTTTCCTTATGTACGTTATGAGAACGTTTCCATCAAAACTGAAATAACACTTCTACTTTCTAGTAGTGCTGGCAAAAACGGGGAAAATTAAAACCGGTGTGCTGGTTTCGTCGAATACCGGTTTTAGGTAAAACCGGTATTGAAAGCCGACTCCGAAAACCGGTATTGAAAGCCGGCTCCCAAAGTCGGCATTGAAAACCGGCTCCAAAAACCGGTATTGGAAGCCGGCTTCAGCTCCGACTCCGAAATTAGGCTCGAAAAACCGGTCTCGAAAGCCGGTTTTCAGCTATCATCAGAACTGCGGTTTTCGGAGCCGGCTTCCAAAACCGATCCGTTTGCCAGCACTAGCAGTTAGCTGGCAAAACTAGCTGTTAGTTATTCCTCCTAATTTTTTGATTTATTTCAACACGTTCAAAATCGAGTTCAAAATAAATCAGTTGATTTTGGAGTTGTTCTGAAATTTCCTCAACTATTTTAGCAGTGAGCACGAAAGATGTAACACAGAAGAACACAAAATATTCCAACTTTAATGTCAAAATTTCGACTTTTGAGCTGAAACTTCGACTTCAAATACATAATACTTCAATTCGACTTTGAACAAAAACGATCCAAGACGGAAAACTTCGACTTCTGTCTCGGAATTACGACCTCAGATGCAAAAACCTTTTACGTACATCATGAAATTTTCACTTAAATGTCGAATTGTAGAGCACGAGTACAAAATTTCGACTTCAAACACGAAAGATCTTGACTTGGAGGATCTTGACTTTGAAAACGAAAAGCTCCTCATTCAATCTGGAAACTTCAAACACAAAAAATTTCGACTTGAAACACGAAAAATCTCTACTTCAAACCCGAAAAACTTTGACTACCATCTGGAAATTTCGAATTTGATTATAAATACAAGGAACTTCGACTTTGAACAGGGAACTTCTACTCCAAACAAGAAACTTTGATTTTTATTCCCAAATTTTGGCTTTAAATGCAAAAACAAAAACCTTCAACTTTTATTTAAAAAATTCTGACTTTGAATACAAAAAAACTTGACCTTGATCTCGATATTTTGTCTTCAAACACAAAATGTCGACTTTAAACATGAATAACTTCGACTTTGAACTAGAAACTTCAACTACAATCACAAAAAATTATTGACTCAAACACGAGAGACCTTCATCTGGAAATTTCGACTTGAACACAAAAAAAAACTTCGACTTTTGACTTGAATTTCCGACTTGGAAAACGACAAGCAACTTCGGACTCGACATTGCGAAAATGTGATTTTGAACATCAACAATTCAGACACCATACATGGAAATATTTTCTTCAAACACACAAAAACTCTCTTTATAACTTATTAAACTTATTTCTCAAAATTTTGCCTTCAAACGGAAATAACCGTGACTTCTATCTCAAAATTCTGACAATGATCACGAGAAAACTTGATCTCAATCTTGAAGCTTCGACTTAATACACGAAGTTTCGACTTCGAGCATGAAAATTCCGACTTCAAACAAGAAAAGTTGACTTGTCCCCTTGTCCGACCCAGCCACTGAACTTGGACTCTCAAGTTTCGAAATTTCCACCTAAACCACGGAAGTTCGCTTCAAAACACATGAACTATTCAACTTTTAACACGAAAAGCTCTTTCAACTTCAAAATTTTCACATGAAATGAAAACATTAAAACTTCAAATAATTCCAAAATGTCAATTTTATGTACGAAATTTCGAATTAAAACACAAAAAAATTCAACTTTGATCTCGAAATTCCAACTTGAAATAAGAAAAACTCTGACTTGAATCATGATTTCAACTTGAAATTTCAACTTGAGAAAAGTCAAAGAACTTCGACTTTTATTGCGAAAAGTTGACCATTGATGCAGAGAACCTTGACTCCAGATAGAAAAATTGCGCTTCAAACAAAAAACTTCGACTTCAGACGCAAAAACCTTCAACTTTATCATGAAATTCTGACTTTGAACATCAAAAAACTCCGACTTGCATCCGGAAACTTTGACTTCAAACACGAAATCTGTACTTTGAATACGAAAAACTCCGACTTTCAACTTGAAATTTCGACTTCAAGTAAAGACAAACAACTCCGTATTTAATTCTGAAAATTTCATTCCTGAAACGAAAAACTTCGACTTCAAACATGAAAACTCTACTGAAACAAAAAACTCAATTTTCATTTGAAATTTCGACTTCAGTCGCAAAAGCCTTCGACTTTGATATCGAACTTCTGACTCGAAAAACTTGACCTTAATATCAATATTTTGAATTTGAACGTGAAATTTGGATTGTGAACAAGAAAAGTTGAGTCTTAGGCCCTCTTGACTCAACTTTGACTCTTCAAGTATTGAAAATTCGACCGAAACCCACGAAATCTCGAATCTGAACACCAAGAAGTTTGACTTGGGACACGGAAGATCCAACACAAAAACTTCGACTGAAGACATTTTTTTTTTGAGATTTTTCGGAATCATTCCAACATTTTTGTTCAAACCATCGTGACATCAAAATCCTTGAAATATAAATAATTTGACGTTTTTGGGTTTTTTGATATAAATACTCGAAATCATTTTTATATTTTTGGAGCTATTCCAATATTTTTGAAACCATGTAACTTTTTGGCATTTTTCTGACTTTCCAAAATCATTTCAACAATTTTCGGAACTAATTTGACACTTTGTGAAACAAGTTTGACAGTTTGGAACTAGTAAGGCATTTTTTTGAATCAAGACATTTAGTGGAATAATTTCAGCGTTTTTGGGGAATATTTTGATATTTTTTTTAATTCATTCAGACAATGTTTCAAATCATTCAGACATTTTTGAGATAATTTTGAAATGGTTTGATCATTTAGGAATTCAAATCCGAAAAAATCAATTATACAACACCATGTTGACAATTCTTGAATAATTTCGACATTTTCAAAATCATTCGATTAGTTTTCGAATTATTTTGCTTTTTTCCACCTATTTCGACCTTTTTTGAGCTAATTAACATTTTGGGGAACTATTCAGACAGTTCTTGGAATTGGTTTGACATTTTCTTGAATTATTTCAACATGTTTCATTGTTCCATTTTTTCAATAGTTTTAACATTTTTTGAAATCACTTCAACATTTTTCGGATCATTGTTGCATTTTTGTTTCAATAATTTTGACATTTTTTGAGAGTTTTTGTATTCTGATATTATTTCAACCTTTTTTTGAATCATTATGACAGTTTCTAGAATAATTTCGACATTTCTCTAGTCATTGTGACATTTTTCATTTATTTTGTTATTTGGGAATATCTTGACATATTTTAATCATTGTGACCTTGAAATTTGAGAGTAATAATCAGTTATTTGACAATTATTTTGACATTTTGTTTAGTTGGCGTCGTGTCATTGATACCAACACATCATATTTTTTTCATATTTTGCTCTGATAAAAAAAAAGCTGTGAAATTGGTTATAGGTACTGCACAGTTGTCAGTTGCTCGAACGGAAGATTTTGTTGTTTTTCGTGGCGCGAAGCCGAGGTGCCAAGCACCGAGGTATGCAATATTATGAGGCATTTTTGGAAATATCCTGACTTTATGAGATGATTCCAACTTTTCTAATATTTGGACATAATATTTCGGTATTGACATTTTTCTTATAATTTTGACATTTTTAGAATCATCTTGACATTTCTTTCAAATCATTCCGATATTCGAATTCGAGAAGACTAAATAATTTGACAGTTATTTTTTTTCACATATTTGGAATAATTTTGATACGTTTAAAATCACTTTGCTAGTTTCAAAGTTATTTCAAAATTTATATAACTATTTTGACATTAAACCAAAAAACTTTGACGTAATCTCGAACTGCAAGTCCAAAACGCTTAATTTTCAGGTAAAACCGGTATTGAGAGCCGACTCCGAAAACCGGCGTTGAGAACCGCTGAGAAAACCAGTATTGAAGCCGCAGCCGGCCTCAAAAAACCGACACTGGAAACCTCCTCGAAATTTTGGAAGTGGGCTCCGACTACCAACTCCGAAAAAGGTTTTCAGCTATTATCAAAACCGCGGTTTTCGGAGCCGGTTTTTGGAGCCGGCTTTCAAAACCGATTCGGTTGCCAGCACTACTTTCTAGCCACAGATATTCTCAAATCATCACTTACGGTCATATAATGTTGCTCAAGCTCCGTTTACTCGACGATAATTGTTTGATAATTATATAACGCTTCACTTTGTACGTCTTTAGAACGTTATCATCAAAACTTGAATCAAACGTCTTCTCACCAGATACGTGTTCTAATATAAAGTCCAGATTAACGCTAAAATATTTTGATTAACTTCGTCTTGTGTTACTGCAAGGGCTAGCGCAAATCAAAGCTCCTCTAATGCGAGCGGGCCTGTGCCTATTGTTATTTTATTTAGATTGCTGTTCTCATTGTTCGATAAAAATAATAAATATTTCAATCTTTTCGATTTGCATAGCGTCCTGTTGACAAGAAGGATTATGAATGTATAGCGTTTCATAAAGGGAGAGAGATAGGAAAACAAACCGGGCGGGAAGAGAACGAGTACGAGAAGAAGAAGAAAAGGGTAGGTACGCAATGGAACCGGATATAAAAGAGGAAGGAACGCTCTGCTCCCGCTCAAGTTCTTTGAGAGTATAACCTATAAAACTGAACAAAAGCTCGGACCGGTTGAATGGGGATCAAATTTCTGTGTTGTATGAGGAGCAAGGACAAGTTTCGGGCTTTTATTACGCCGGCGACGGTCTCTTTTCTCTTTATTATTTGTATGGGAGTGCGTATAAAAATGTCTCGTGACCTTAGGATTACAGGGTGAGAGAACGCCCAGAAAAAAAAGACCATTCACGATAATTTTTTATCATATAAACCTTCTGTTATAAACTGGATTGATATTGGTGCTGTAAAAATTCCAGGATGGAATGAAAAAAGTGGTAAGATTCCTAAAAGCAAACGTCGTAGGTGGATAGGTTCGTGGTTTTATTTGGAAAAAATTTGAAAAGATGTTGAAGTATCTAAATGAAACGTAACGTAAGGTAGGTAAACATACGTATAAATAATAATATGCTAATTATATTTCGAATCTAGAAAAAAGTGGGTTTAGTCAGGTCAGGCCCATCGCAAACACGTTTACGTTTAGGCAAAAACGTTTAATTAGTGTCAGTCTTGGTTCAAAACATGTCTCTAAAAGACAAACGTTTCACTCGAGTTTTGATGGCAATAACGTTCTAAAGACGTAGGTACAAAGTAAAGCGTTTGATTATTGTCAAACAAATATCGTTGAGTAAACCTTTAGATCTATAGATCTTGAGGAACATTTAATTACCTTTAGTGATGATTTGAGGGGAGTATTCGGTAAGAAATGGAAGTTTTATTCAATTTTCATGGAAACGTTCCTTAAACCTACACAGCGAAACGCTGTAACATCATCAAAAAAATTGTTGTCGAAAAACAAAACTTATGAAACGTTTTATTGGCGTCAATAATTATTCGAAACACGTATACCTTGTTCGAAGATTAACGTAATATTTCAGTTGTGATGGCAACTTTCTGATGACGTTAGGTATATTAAGGTGGAGATGAACCTTATGGGAGATGACGTCACGGTTGATTGAAGTTCAAGCGGTTTTGGAATATTCAACACTGAGTTCACAAGGACGTTCAAACGCGCGACATCCAGGCGTTGAATCAGCGTTATTTCGTTGAATTCCGTATCCACTCCAACGTCTTCCGAACGTTTGATTTCACGTTTTGAAGACGGTGGTTTGATTTCGCAGGAAGTAACAACAAGATCAATGACTGTCACCTTGACTATCACAAACACATCTGAATCGACGTTTTGTAGACGTTTTAAGAACGTCGAAGTTCAAGCGTTTTTGGAACATTCAACACTAAGTTCACAGGAATGTTGGAACGCGCGACATCCAGGCGTTTATTCAGCGTTTTTCCTCAAACGTTTTCGACGGTTGGCTTACTGTTTCAAACGTGCAGTTCCGTATTCACTTTTACATCTCATAAACGTTTGATTTCACGTTTTAAAGACGGTGGTTTGATTTCACAGGAAGTAACGTATTGTTCAATGAATGTCACATCGACTATTACAAACACATCTGAATCGACGTTTTGAGAACGTATCGGAAACGTTGAAGTTCAAGCGTTTTTGATACATTCAACACATTCAAATGGACGTTTCTTAGACGTTCTGAGAACGTTGAAGTTCAAGAGTTTTCGAAACATTCAACATTGAGTTCACAAAAATGTTGAAACGCGCGACATCCAGGCGTTTATTCAGCGTTATTTCTCGAACGTTTTCGACGTTTGGCTTACCTACAACGTGTTTCAAACGTTGGATACACAATTCACTCCAACGACCCCCGAACGTTTGATTTCACGTTTGAAGACGGTGCGATGGTTTGATTACGCAGGTAGTAACTTCGAGTTCAATTACTGTCACCTCGACTATCACAAACACATCTGGATCGACGTTTTGGAGACGTTTTGAGAACGTTGAAGTTCAAGCGTTTTTAAAACGTTGAATTCACAAGAATGATTGAACGCGCGACATCCAGGCGTTTATTTGCGTTATTTCTCAAACGATTTCAACGTTTGACTCACCTACTACCTATTTCAAACGTTGAATTCCGTATTTACTCCAACGTCCTCCGAACGTTCGATTCCACGTTTCGAAGACAGTGGTTTGATTCCGCAGGAAGTAACGTCACGTTCAACAAGTGTCTCAAACACATTTAAACGACGTTTTTAAGACGTTTTCAAGACGTGGAAGTTGAAGTGTTTTTTGAACAATCAACAATAATTCACAAAAATGTTCAAACGCGCGACATCCAGGCGTTTACTCAGCGTTATTTCTCAAACGTTTCCGACGTTTGGCTCACCTACTGCCTGTTTCAAACGTTGAATACCTAATTCACTCCAACGAACATACACATTCGAATAGACGTTTCGAAGACGATTCGAGAACGTTCAGCTTCAGCGTTTTTGGAACATCCAACACTAAGTTCACAAAAACGTTCGAACGCGCAACATTCGGACGTTTGTTAGCGTTATTTCTTGAATGTTTTCGACGTTTGGCTCGTTTGGCTACCTGTTGCTAACGTTGAACTTCGTATCGACTCCAACGTCCCCCGAACGTTTGATTTCACGTTTTGAAGACGGTGGTTTTATTCCGCAGAAAGTGATGTCACGTTTAATTAGTGTCACAAACACATTTGAATCGACGATTTGAAGACGTTCTGAGAACGTTGAAGTTCAATCGTTTTTGAAGCATTCAACAAGTTCACTAACACGTTCGTTTATTCAGCGTTGTTTCTCAAACGTTGAACACTTTTTGCTTATTACCTGTTTCGAACGCGCGATTCCGTATTTACTCTAACGTCTCATAAACGTTTGATTTCACAGGAAGTAACGTCAGGTTCAATGACTGTCACCAAGACTATCACAAACACATCTGAATCGACGTTTTGAAGACGTATCGAAAACGTTGGAGTTCAAGCGTTTTTGGAACATTCAACACATTCAAATGGACGTTTCTTAGACGTTTTGAGAACGTTGAAGTTCAAGAGTTTTCGAAACATTCAACACTGATTCACAAAAATGTTGAAACGCGCGACATCCAAGCGTTTATTTAGCGTTATATCTCGAACGTTTTCGACGTTTGGCTTACCTACAACGTGTTTCAAACGTTGAATACACAATTCACTCCAACGACCTCCGAACGTTTGATTCCACGTTTTGAAGACGCTGGTTTGATTCCGCAGGAAGTAACGTCACGTTCAATGACTGTCACTTCGACTATCACAAACACATCTGGATCGACGTTTTGAAGACGTTCTGAGAACGTTGAAGTTCAAGCGTTCTTAAAACGTTGAATTCACAAGAATGATTGAACGCACGATATCCAGGCGTTTATTTGCGTTATTTCTCGAACGATTCCAACGTTTGACTCACCTACTACCTGTTTTAAACGTTGAATTCTGTATTTACTTCCACATCCTCCGAACGTTTGATTTCACGTTTTGAAGACGGTGGTTTGATTCCGCAGGAAGTGACGTCACGTTTCATGGTTTTCACAAAATACATTCGAATAGACGTTTTGAAGACGTTTTGAGAACGTTCAACTTCAGCGTTTTTGGAACATCCAACACTAAGTTCACAAAAACGTTCGAACGCGCAACATTCGGGCGTTTATTAGCGTTATTTCTCGAATGTTTTCGACGTTTGGCTCATCTGCTACCTGTTGCAAACGTTGAACTTCGTTTCGACTCCAACGTCCCCCGAACGTTTGATTTCACGTTTTGAAGACGGTGGTTTTATTCCGCAGAAAGTGATGTCACGTTCAATGAGTGTCACAAACACATTTAAATCGACGATTTGAAGACGTTCTGAGAACGTTTAAGTTCAATCGTTTTTGGAGCATTCAACAAGTTCACTAACACGTTCGTTTATTCAGCGTTGTTTCTCAAACGTTGAACACGTTTTGCTTATTACCTGTATCGAACGCGCGATTCCGTATTTACTCTAACGTCACATAAACGTTCGATTTCACGTTTTAGAGACGGTAGTTTGATTCCGCAGGTAGTAACGTCACGTTCAATGACTGTCACCTCGACTATCACAAACACTCAAACACATCTGAATCGACATTTTGAAGACGTTTTGAAAACGTTGAAGTTCACAAAAATGTTCGAACGCGCGACATTCAGGCGTTGAATCAGCGTTATTTCTTGTAGGTTTTGACCTACAACTTTTTTCAAACGTTGAATTCCGTATCCACTCCAACGTCTCCCGAACGTTTGATTTCACGTTTTGAAGACATTGGTTTGATTTCGCATGAGGTAACAACAAGATCAATGACTGTCACCTCGACTATCACAAACACATCTGAATCGACGTTTTGAAAACGTTTCAAGAACGTTAGAGTTCAAGCGTTTTTGAAACATTCAGCACTAAGTTCACAGGAATGTTGGAACGCGCGACATCCAGGCGTTCATTAAGCGTTTTTCCTCAAACGTTTTCGACGGTTGGCTCACTGTTCCAAACGTGCAATTCCGTATCAACTCTTACATCTCATAAACGTTTGATTTCACGTTTTGAAGACGGTGGTTTGATTTCACAGGAGGTAACGTCACGTTCAATGACTGTCACCTCGACTATCACAAACACATCTGAATCGACGTTTTGAGAACGTATCGAAAACGTTGAAGTTCAAGCGTTTTTGAAACATTCAACACATTCAAATGGACGTTTCTAAGACGTTCTGAGAACGTTGAAGTTCAAGAGTTTCCAAAACATTCAACACTGAGTTCACAAAAATGATGGAACGCGCGACATCCAGGCGTTAATTTAGCGTTATTTCTCGAACGTTTTCGACGTTTGGCTTACCTACAACGTGTTTCAAACGTTGAATACACAATTTACTCCAACGACCCCCGAACGTTTGATTTCACGTTTGAAGACGATGACTTGATTCCGCAGGAAGTAATTTCACGTTCAATGACTGTCACCTCGACTATCACAAACACATCTGGATCGACGTTTTTGAGACGTTTTGAAAACGTTGAAGTTCAAGCGTTTTTAAAACGTTGAATTCACAAGAATGATTGAACGCGCGACATCCAGGCGTTTATTTGCGTTATTTCTCGAACGATTCCAACGTTTGACTCATCTACTATCTGTTTTAAACGTTGAATTCCGTATTAACTTCAACGTCCTCCGAACGTTTGATTTCACGTTTTGAAGACGGTGGTTTGATTCCGCAGGAAGGGACGTCACGTTCAACGAGTGTCTCAAACACATTTGAATCGACGTTTTGAAGACGTTTTCAAGACAATTTTGCGGCGTTTTTGAAACAATCAACAATAATTCACAAAAATGTTGAAACGCGCGACATCCAGGCGTTTACTCAGCGTTATCGACGATTCACTCCAATGTCCCCCGAACGTTTGATTTCACGTTTTCAGGACGGTGGTTTGATTCCGCAGAAAGTGACGTCACGTTTCATAAATGTCACAAATACATTCGAATAGACGTTTCAAAGACGTTTTGAGAACGTTTAACTTCAGCGTTTTTGGAAAATTCAACACTAAGTTCACAAAAACGTTCGAACGCGCAACATTCAGGCGTTCATCAGCGTTATTTAATACGAACGTTTTCGACGTTTGGCTCATCTGCTACCTGTTTCAAACGTTGAATTTTGTATCGACTCCAACGTTCCCCGAACGTTTGAATTCACGTTTTGAAGACGGTGCTTTCATTCCGCAGAAAGTGACGTCACGTTCAATGAGTGTCACAAACACATTTGAATCGACCTTTTGAGAACGTTGAAGTTCAATCGTTTTTGAAACATCCAACACTAAGTTCACAAACACGGTCGTTTATTCAGCGTTGTTTCCCAAACGTTAACGACGTTTTGCTCATCACCTGTTTCGAACGTGCGATTCCGTATTCACTCTAACGTCTCATAAATGTTTGATTTCACGTTTCAGAGACGGTAGTTTTATTCCGCAGGTAGTAACGTCACGTTCAATGACTGTCACCTCGACTATCACAAACACATCTGAATCGACATTGTGGAGACGTTTTGAAAACGCTGAAGTACAAGCGTTTTTGAAACATTCAACATCAAATTCACAAAAATGTTTAAACGCGCGTGGCGCATCCAGGCGTTTCTTCAGTGTTATTTCTCGAACGTTTTCGACGTTTGGCTCATCTCTCATCTTCTACCTGTTCCAAACGTTGAATTTCGTATTCACTCCAAAGTCCCTCGATCGTTTGATTTGACGTTTCCAAGACGGTGGTTCGATTCCGCAGAAAGTAACGTTAAATTCAACGAATGCTACAATTACAAACGATTGACCGTCTTAAGAACGTTTCGAAAAGGTTGACACTCAAGCGTTTTTGAAACGTCCAAATTTGAGTTCACAAAAACGTTCGAACGCGCGACATCCCGCCGTTTATTGGGCGTTATTCTTGGATTATTTTCGACATCTTTTTACTACCAGTTTCAAACGTTAAAATTTGTATCCACTCCATCGTCCACCTAGACGTTTGATTTCACGTTTTGAACACGTTGATTTGATTCCTCTGAAACGCTGGAGGTAACGTCTCGTGAACGTTTTGGACACAATTGATTTGACATTTCAAAGACGTTTTCAAAACGTTGAAGCTGAAGCGTTTCATAAACGTTCAATATTTGGTGGACAAAACCCTCGACAAAACCATTCAAACGCAGAATATCTAGTCACTGATCAAGCGTTATTATTCAAACGTTTCAGACGTTTCAGTAACTTCTTTGTGCTCACTGGGCTTGTAGTACTGTCGAAGCGTTTGAGGAAAAACTTCAACAATAGTGCTTGAAGCCTGCCGGCGCACTTCACAGGTATGAAAATGAACCCAGCTTTTATTAAGGCGGGTTTACACCGTCAAGGGTTCAGGGTAGAGTAGGTCTACGCAAATAATAAAAATTGGATTATTCCAACTGCATCACGCGATTATGTCGCTGATTCTGTTACCAGGCACTAGCGTCATGCCGGACTCCAACTGAAAATTTGAAGCTCCACATCCAAGAGAAAAAAGCGCCGCCTGCTTTATACGCACCCACCCACACAACTCTACCGCACTAACTCTCCGGAAAACGCAGCACAATTTTTTTCACAAAGTTTAGAGCTCGGCTTTAATTAAAATCCTTTTAAGCCACCAAACGCCGTTTCACTTCCCATGATGTTAAACAGGGTTAGTGGGGTGGTGGGCCCGGAGGAGGGTAGCTGGGGGGGTGGATTGAAGAGCAAGGGAAATGGATGTGATTGCGGGCTAAACTGCCCTCTCTCTGCCGCACCCCGCGCCGCTGATGAGGTTATAATACGAAGGCCGGGGGAGGAGGCGGGAGGAGAGCAGAGGGAGGCAGGCATCAGGACTTTTTTTCCAGGATTGCCGGCGATTTTTCACTCTGTAATCTCTTTGCGGGCTTGCTGATGAAGGGTTCTTGCCAACAGACGCCTGGATAATGAGCTGGAATGGTCAGGAGGGCTCAGGAATGAAACATGTAAAAAAATGGAATTCGCGATATTTATATTTTTTTTGTCGAGTTTTTTTGTTCTTTTTTCTTTGCTGGAAGCAATATTTGGCAACAAGTAAGTTTTTTGTATGATTGGTACAGCTACCTACCCTTATTGCAAGGGATTTAGTTTGTATAACAAAAGTTAGTAGCACCCGAGGTAGTACCTAGCTGAATTTATGTCACCCTGTAGATAACACAGTTTGAACTGAGAATAATAGACGTGATGCAATACAGAAGGTCAACGGAAATGGGTGAAGTAGGTACTTATTTATACCTACTCGTATTTTTATAACATAAAGGGCTTGGTTATTCAAATATGTATAGGTACTATAGCATCAAAGACGAGCAATTAAAGTTCCAATTCAAGTACCCACTTTTGATTAAAAGTGTATCTACCTAACTATAAGAATGAGGCAAGTAGAAAAAGTAAAGTAAAAGGTAAAATTGCCAGGATGTGAAGCCATATGGCATGCGTTGGGAGAAGAGGATGTTCAGGTATCGGGTGTACAAGGTCCCGAGATTTTTGCGGTCAAGATTTTATTCGTACCTCAGTAATCAAATCGCAAATCGAGAACCAAAAGCCAATGAACCCACCCTCGTACCAACGACAGAAAACACGTATCGTATCTAGAGAAATAATAATAATAATAAATTAATTTGGAACAAAGATTGAGGTGAACTGGAATAATTTCCACTTTTAGCATTGCTATTCTTGTGTTATTTACCTCACCACTACCTTATACTTCCGTTAAAACCAAGTAGGACTGTTGTAATCTGCTCAAACTCTAACCGTATCTCGCAAGTACCCCATAAGAATATCAATCGTGCTGATAAGTCAATGATAAAGTTTGCACCTGGCGTCTACGTACACCTACAATTATTATTATACAGGATGTTGTAGAAATTCAGTCTGCATTTTGATTTAGTTTGAGTTTAGTGACGGTATTGACAGCAATGTTGCCAAATTCGAATAGATAAGCATTTTCTTTATTGGTAATCCCAAGCTGCACACTGTACAGCATCGTTGATGAAACATTTGAAACAGGTAGGGAACCAAATGTTAGGTATGTAATGTTAGTGATTCTTAATATAGCTCCGAAAGCCATAAAAAAAACTATCAAGGAGGTCCAATGGAGCTATATAACAAAATAAGGCAAAGGGGGGTTACTGGAATACAAGAGGGCCCAAATTTTGGCCGAATATCATATAAAGGCACCAGGGGCTTACTAGTGCTCGGAATGCTTCGGAAAAGTGCGAAAGGGCTTGACAGAGCTTCGAACGGTATTAAAGACACAAGGAGGCCCAATGGAGCTCTGTCTGTAACAAAATAACATAAAATTGTATTTACTGGTACTCATTCCGAGAGCCATGAAAAAAAACGGGACACAACAGGGTTCCAAAACTACACTTGAAGACACAATGGGAGCCCGACAGGGCTCCCATCATGACATGATGGCACACCGCTGCTTGCTGCTTCGAAAGTCATGAAAAATGCAAAGGGACTCAAATTAAATTGGAGACAGAATAGGGGGGCCCAGTAGAGCTCTTGATATCACAAGACTGCAAAAAGGGCCTTACTGAAAGTCTGAACGCTATGAAAAACATAAAGGGACTGATAAGTTTGAAACTTCAAAAACACTGAGTACTCGTAACTCTTTATTTTTACGTAATTATTTCATTCTGAATCGGTAATTTGGTAACACGACAGAAACAAACTGTATCAGATTTTCAAAATGCATTCCCTTATCATCCAAACACATTCGACAGCTATTTTTCTGTCAAGAATTCCAGTCTCTCACCTTCAACTTTGACGGGCTAGATCTCCATTGATACTTTTACGAGCGGCGATTCTGGAGAACACGCGATCGTCCTACATTCTTCCCATTAGGTCGCAGTGTACAACTGCGGAGCTCTGGACATTTCCACAATATACGCGATGGCTTGGCGATTGAAATACGTGGAGACTTGAACAGTGGGTCTAGACACATCTGTCCATTTTGGCGGAGGTGCTGGGTTCACCGCACATTGGAATCAAGCGAAATACGTAACAATATGCATTTCTGACATATATGGTCTTTGGGTTTGTTCTTATTGAATTATCATACTTTATCGATCTCAGAAATTTTTCCAGATTGATTCTGAACCACCCTGTAGAATAAGTGAAGAATAAGTTAGCAATCGAATGAATCATAAAGCAAGTGTAAGAACCAACAAGCTGATGAAATGACGAACCTAACGGAACTTGGGAATAGGAAGTAACAAACAAGCTAGCAAATCCAAGAACGAGCTTTCAAAGTAACGATCTTCAGAACTAACACAGTAACTAGCTGACGAACTGAATAATATCTTCCAGGCTGGCAGGGAAACAAATTCGCAAAATAATGACGTGAGTAGTGGGTTCTCACCATGAAGTTGACTGAGTAAACGAGCTGATGAGCTTGTGAGCCAACGATCTATCGGCAGCTAACGATAACTCGTTAGCTGCCGAACAAGCTAACGAGCTGATGAGCTAAGTTACGTCTCTGTGAATGATTCAGTAAACCAACGAACGGAGTAGCTGATGACTCAATGAGCCGAATGCTAACAAGCTTATAAGATTACGACCCAAATAGCTAACGGGCGAGTGAACTGAATAACCCACCAAATCAAGAGAAAACGATATTACCAAGATCCCAAAGAATTGACAAATTAACTTATGGACTGATGAACAAACAAGCTAAGCATCCAGTCACCTAACGAGCTAACTGATTAGTGAGCTTAGCAGCTCAACTTACTTCTAATCTGAATCACTCCATTTTACCTTTTTCATTTTACTTGATTTATGTCCACCGCGAACTAGCAAACGAGCTAACATTCATCGAACTACAAACGATTCAACTAACTGACGAAATAATGAACTGACAAACTGGATTAAATTTGGGGAGCAAGTCATGAACGAGCTAACGAACTGATCAACTGAGTAACGATCTTGTTGATGACCCACTGAGCCAACGACCGAAGTAGCTGCTGATGAGCTGAATGTGATATGCTGATGAGCTACTATGTGAATGAGATTACGAACTAAGTAGCTGACTAACGACCTACTGAACTGAATTATTTTCCAGTTGAGAAGAAACGATAGGTATTGCTGCATAGGCTGAAGAGCTAATGCAAAGTGCTAACAGATCGACGAGCTAACGCAACAAAAAACAGATATAATAACAAATTGACCAAATGACGAGCTAATAATCTAAGAAGCTATTGATCTAGTGACCTGACAAGCTAACTAGCGAGCTTGAGAGCTCACGAGCCGAATTTCTACGAACTGGTTAGTTAACTAAGAAGCGTATTTGGTTAGCTAGCGAACGCGCTAATGGATCATTGAACTACGAAGCAAGCAATCAACGAATTAACTATTAACCAACGGCTGATGAACTGATCAATATGACAAAACTTGAAAATTAACGAACAAATTATGAATTGACCTAGCGATGAGCTTGTAGAAGAATGAGCTAACCAGCTCTTCGGCTAACGAACTCACTGGAATCTCATGTGATAATGAGCTAAATGGCGAATTAGCAAAGTAGGTGGCTGCCGAAATTACAAACTAATCGACGATCTCAACGACCTTATTGATGAAATAACGAACTAATTAATAACACAAGGAGCTGAATAGCGCAGCGACGAACTGACGAACTGAAATGTGTTGCTGTCTCCATGAGTCAGAGTCACACCCAGAGAGGGCGCTCTAACTTCCAACTCACCGTTTGCGTCAAAGCCAGTCGGAGTAAATACAAAAATTTGACCTGATCTCATCATACGAGAAGCAGTCGAAGCTAGATGACTGAGAAGTGCTCCAGCTTCCAGCCATGATGTTGTGCCCTTACAATGACCAATGACTGGATCGTTCCTGTTCGTTTAACGTTTTGGAACCGATAAGATGACGTTCAAAAGACGTCCAACAAGAAGAAATAACAAGTTGAAATAAGCTTCGTAAGACCGTTCATTCACGATGGTTTGAACGTTAGCTTCTGTTTCGTATTTGATCCGGTGTTCCAACCTTTCACTCCACGTTTTGCAGAAATCAATTCGATGTTTCAGAAAAACTCCAAAGAAGTTCTAGAAACGTCGGAGTTCCAGCGATAAATAAACGTGAAAGTGTCAACAAAGCTCTAAGCTTGCGGTACAAAGCTAATTTCAACCAGCAACCAAGTTTACAGTGAAATGGCAAGCTTTTCGAAATACAATTTCAGCGAGAATTGATTAGAAGCTCGATTAGAAGCGGATTGAGCTGATTAGTTGACCAATCACTACGTGGAAATTTCTCTCGTGAGCTCTCGAGTTCGCTGTATAGCTCGTCAGGTCACTGGATCTCCAGCTCGTTAGCTCGTTAGTGGATTAGTTCGTGAGTTCGTCAATTCTTCAGGATATTGGTTTGTTGATGCCTTAGTTCGTCAATTCATCAGCACCTCGGACTAGCTCTCCAGCTGCTGCTGCTGCAGCATTCAGTCAATACCTATCGTTTTGAACTGGTGGGTTATTCAGTTTACTGACCCGTTAGTTAGCTCTTTAGCTCGGATTTCATCAGTCTGTCAGCATTCAAGTCATTAGGTCATCAGCTACTCCGCTCGTTAGTTCAGTAGATCATTTACAAAGACGTTACTCAGTACATCAGTTCGTTAGATGGCTCGAAAATCAGATCCCAAGTTCCCTTCGACTAGTCAGTTCATTAGCTCGCTAGTTTATTGAATCGTTTGTAGTTCAATGGATCGTTGGCTTCTTTGCTTGTTTGCGCAGAGTGTAAATGAAGTAAAATTAGGTAGGTGAAGTGATTGAAATTGCATGAATCAAAAAGTACCTCAAGTTCAATTCGTCAGCTATTTTAGTTCACTATAGCTCGTAAGCTCATACGATCATTAGTTCGTAAACTTGTACAACTTGACGGCAGAGGTCCACTAGTCACGTCATCATTTGGTAAGCTTGTTTTCCTGCCAGCTTGGAAGATATTCAGTTCGTCAGCTAGTTAGTTTGTTAGTTCGGTAGATCGTTACTTCAAAAGCTTGTTCTTGGATTTGCTAGCTCGTTTGTTACTTTCCAAGTCCCGTTAGGTTCCACATTTTATTAGTCTGTTAGTTGGCAGGAACATTTGCTTCATGATTCAATCGATCGCTAACTTCTTCTTCAGTTATTCTATTGAATTGGTAGGTTGGTCGAGCGTTAGCTGATTCAGTTCGTTACTTATAAGTTCATAGATTATTCAGTTTTTCACATCATTCAGTTCTATAGCTCATTGGTTCCTCGGTTGACTATTTCCGCCGATACTAATCAAGCTTGTTATTCGGCTCGGTAGTTCGTTAGCTGTTTATAGTTGATCAGCTCGATAGTTCTTCAGCTTGTTGGTTCTACAGTAGTTTTCTGTAATCACTTCATCAGCCTCTTCGGTATTTCGTCAGCTCATTTTCTGGTAACATACTTATTTGTTTTGTCACAGTCAGCTAATTATTTTATTCGCTGGTTCCGTAGCGAGTTCCAAAGTTTAATATTCTACACAAGCTGGTAACTTGGCTCATCAGTTCGTCAGCTCGTAAGCTTTTCATACCTCGTCATCTTTTGGCGGGAAAGATCAAGCTGAGTCGCGAATACTAAGTTTCCTACCACAGACAATCTGGATTGGCGTCCAATTGGAAAACATCTTCAGTACCTATACATGATAAAAACACATTGTATGCTCCACAATCTGCGATTATATTCCAAGTTTGCACTGGGTGGCGTACAATTGATAATGAACCTGCTTGTGGCATTGACGATATGCACACAGCACTCGCCTACTGTACCTATATACAGACTTTGGCTTGCGCCTAGGTCTGCAAACAAATGTTTGATATATAATAAACATTTCGAGCAGTCGTCGCATGTCTCCGATATTAGCATAAACTAACGGCATGGCACCGGCGCTCGCTATCTCTGATAGGTACATTCTGTATAATACTGTTCGTGGGTATGATGCGCCGCCGGAAGTCGGTATAATAGGGTACCTACCTATCTACATTGGCAAAGTGAAGAGATGTAGCGCGTTATGTAAACCAGGCAAAATTAGACTTGGGTTTCACTTGCTTTGTTTCTAACCTCTAGCATGGTGTATATGCAATGTACATACCTAGAACATTTAAAGAACACTCTGTAGGTGTTGGTGGATTTAAGGATGGACGCAATCACAATAAACGATCACAGAAACGAGAGCAAAGCACATGCATGTCGAACGATGCTGCACCTCTTCTCACGGGCTTGCACACTGTTGCCACCCTGCGCGGATCTGTCATTCAATCTTCCAGGCCATCTATGCTTGCTTTTAAATAGAAAAAAAAAGTCTCAGAATCAGCAGTTTTGCAGCTTTACACATAAAATTTCTTAGTTTCAGGCTCAATTCTTCAGATAGACAAAAAAAAAACATTAGTTGTGTCACTCCAAAACTTCCCCGAGGACGACGAGTAGCAAGGAATGGATAGAAATTTCATTATGAGACGTCCATTCGGATGCGAAGTTGAAATTTGCGAAAGTTTTGTCTATTGAACAACCATTTTTTGACAACAATATGACCCGTGAGTCCCCTAACTTCGAACGTTCTTGTAACGTCTCCATCAAGATCAAAATAAAACGTTAGTTCTCCAACTAGGGATGGGTTTTGGACGAGGGGCAAACCGCGGGGAAAGTCTGGTTGCAGGACATGCCGGAGGAAGTCCAGGGGAAGTCCGGGGGAAGTCCGAGGAAGTCTGGAGGAAGTCCGAAGGAAGTCCGGGGAAAATCCTTACGAGCGGGAAGTCTGGTGTACAGAACTTGACCAGCGGTTTGCCCCTCGGTTTTGAATGATTGACAACGCTCAATAAACGTCTCTCAAGTTCTGGAAAATCACCGAATCGTTTTTGACAATAACCGATCGTTTGGATTTGTACGTCTTTGGAGCGTTTTCATCAAGATCAAACGTCATTTTGACATCGTTTTCATGTCAAAACGAAACGTACATTCTACAGCTAAAGATGTTTTTCAGATAATTACGAACGGTAAATACACGTCACCGAAGCTTCATTTATTCACCGATATTTTTTTTTGACAATAATACCTATAACGCTTTACAGTGTACGTCTTGGGAACGTTCTCATCAGAGTCAAAATGAAACGTTTTACCCTGAGCCACGGACTTTTCGGATGACTGGTAACGCTAAATAAACGGTTCTTGAGTTTCTATACTCGACGATCTTTTTTTGTCAATTGTCTGTAGCTATGCTTCGAACGTTTCTGTAACGTTTCCATCAACATCAAAATAGAACGTTTGTTTCCAAACCAAAGATGTGTTCTGAATCGTTCGTAACGTCGAATAAACGTTTTCCAAATTCTTACCATTTACCAAATCGCTTCTGACAATAACTGACCGTTTCGATTTGTACGTCATTGGGACGTTTCCATCAAGATCAAAATGGAACGGTTATTTTATAGCAAGAGAGATATTTTTCTGTTCTCTTAATACGAATATTAAATGACCGTTACTCAAGTTCCGTTCACTCACCGATCTTTTTTGACAATAATATAAGGTTAACTGTGTACGTCTTGGGAACGTTTTCATTGGGATCAAAATTGAACGTTCTTTTCCTAACCAGGGATTTCTTTGAATGACTTGTACCTCACGCTAATTCAACGTTTCTCAAGTGCCTTAACTCAACGATATTTCTTTGACAATAGCTTGATGCTTCGCTTCGAACGTTCCAGTAACGTTTCCATCAACATCAAAATAGAACGTTCGTTTCCCAACCCAAATATGTTCTGAATCGTTTGTAACGTTTAATAAAGGTTTTCCAAATTCTAAACATCCACCGGATCGTTTCTGACAATAACTGACCGTTTTGATTTGTACGTCATTGGAACGTTTCCATCAAGATCAAAATGGAACGGTTATTTTATTGCAAGAGAGATATTTTTCAGTTCTCCTTATACAAACATTGAATGACCGTTACCCAAATTCTGTTCACTTACCGATCTTTTTTGACAATAATATGAGGCTTAACTGTGTACGTCTTGGAAACGTTTTCATTGAGATCAAAATGGAACGTTCTTTTCCTAACCAGTCATT
The DNA here is from genome assembly GCA_949128115.1 of Anaspis maculata. Lineage (NCBI taxonomy): Eukaryota > Metazoa > Arthropoda > Insecta > Coleoptera > Scraptiidae > Anaspis > Anaspis maculata. The sequence continues at coordinate 73,757,669 of OX421966.1, forward strand.
CCTTTGAATGACTTGTACCTAACGCTAATTCAACGTTTCTCAAGTGCCTTTACTCAACGATATTTCTTTAACAAAAGCTTGATGCTTTGCTTCGAACGTTTCAGTAACGTTTCCATCAACATCAAAATAGAACGTTCGTTTCCCAACCCAAATGTGTTCTGAATCGTTCGTAACGTTGGATGAACGTTTTCCAAATTCCAGACATTCACCGGATCGTTTCTGAAAATGACTGACCGTTTTGATTTGTACGTCATTGGGACGTTTTCATCAAGATCAAAATGGAACGGTTATTTCATAGCAAGAGAGATGATTTTCTGTTCTCTTGATACAAATAATGGATTACCGTTACCCAAGTCCCGTTCACTCATCAATCTTTTCTGACAATAATATAAGGCTAACTGTGTACGTCTTGGAAACGTTTCCATTGGAATCAAAATGAAACGTTCTTCTCCGAACCAGGGATTTCTTTGAATGACTTGTACCTAACGCTGATTCAACGTTTTTCAAGTGCCTTAACTCAACAATCTCTCTTTGACAATAGCTTAATGCTTTCCTCCTAACGTTTCTGTAACGTTTCCATCAACATCAAAATAGATCGTTCGTTTCCTAACAAAGATGTGTTCTGAATCGTTCGTAACGTTGAATAAACGTTTTCCAAATTCTAAACATTTACCGGATCGTTTCTGACAGTAACTGACCGTTTTGATTTGTACGTCATTGGGACGTTTCCATCAAGATCAGAATGAAACGGTTATTTTATTGCAAGAGAGATATTTTTCAGTTCTCTTATTACAAACATTGAATGACCGTTACCCGAATTCCGTTCACCTACCGATCTTTTTTGACAATAATATAAGGCTCAACTGTGTACGGCTTGAAAACGTTTCCATTGAGATCAAAATGGAATGTTCTTTTCCGAACCGGGGATTTCTTTGAATGACTTGTACCTTACGCTAATTCAACGTTTCTCAAGTGCCTTAACTCAACGAGCTTTCTTTGACAATAGCTTGATGCTTTGCTTCGAACGTTTCTGTAACGTTTCCATCAACATCAACATAGAACGTTCGTTTCCTAACCAAAGATGTGTTCTGAATCGTTCGTAGCGTTGAATAAACGTTTTCCAAATTCTAAACATTCACCCGATCGTTTCTGACAATTACTGACTGTTTCGTTTGTACGTCATTGGGACGTTTCCACCAAGATCAAAATGGAACGGTTATTTCATTGCGAGAGAGATATTTTTCGGTTCTCTTATTACAAACATTGAATGACCGTTACCCAAATTTCGTTCACTCATCGATCTTTTTTGACAATAATATAAGGCTAACTGTGTTCGTCTTGAAAACGTTCCCATTGAAATCAAAATAAAACGTTCTTTTTCGAAACAGGGATTTCTTTGAATAACTTGTACCTAACGCTAATTCAACGTTTCTCAAGTGCCTCAACTCAACGATATTTCTTTGACAATAGCTTGATGCTTTGCTTCGAACGTTTCTGTTACGTTTCCATCAACATCAAAATAGAACGTCCGTTTGCCAACCAAAGATGTGTTCTGAATCGTTCGTAACGTTGTATAAACGTTTTCCAAATTATAAACATTTACCAATCGTTTCTGACAATAACTGACAGTTTCGATTTGTACGTTATTGGGACGTTTCCGAGGACGTTTCCATCAAGATCAAAATGGAACGATTATTTTATAGCAAGAGAGATATTCTTTAGTTCTCTTAATACAAACATTGAATGACCGTTACCCATGTTCGGTCACTTACCGATTTTTTTTTTACAATAATATAAGGCTCAACTGTGTACGTCTTGGAAACGTTTTCATTGGGATCAAAATGGAACGTTCTTTTCCAAACCAGGGATTTCTTTGAATGACTTGTACCCAACGCTAATTCAACGTTTCTTAAGTGCCTTAACTCAACGATCTTTCTTTGACAATAGCTTGATGCTTTGCTTCGAACGTTTCTGTAACGTTTTCATCAACAGCAAATTAAAACGTTCGTTCCTCAACTATGGATGATCCTTAATCATTGATGACGCTAATTTGAGGTTTCTCGAATTCCGATTATTCACAGTGGTTTTTAAAAATAATTAAACTCTTCTATTTATACGTTTTCCCAACGTTTCTATTGAAATCAAACTAGAGCGTTTATTTCACAGTCAGAGATAATTTTCAGATCATCATGAAACGGTAATCAAACGTTACTCGAATAACGTTTATTCACCGAACATTTTTTTGACAATAAGATACGGTTTTACTTTGTACGTCTTGGAAACGTTTCCGTTAAAATTAAAATGAAATAGTCATTTCTTAGTTGAAAACAAATTCGGATAATTACTCACGCTAATCAAACGTTTCTTGAACACTGTTTCATTATTAGTTGCCACTTCGACTTAGGAAAACGTTTTGAAATACAAACGTCAAACGTTCAACAAACAATAACACGATTTTTAAACGTTATTTGAAGGTACTCTCACGGTGTACCGCAAAATGACTTGCAGTTGCATTATATGGTGTGTGCGCTGAGCTTCATGCAGCTTGGATGCTTCTGAAAGGAACTTGGCGGCAACAAATGTATTGTTATTGGAGCTAAAGACTCGCTTGCACTTGACTTACACTCTTACTCAAAGCACTGGCATTCCCCGGAAACCTTCAATTTTTTTTTGTAGTTATTGTATCATTTCTACCATGTGAACTGAGTTTCATTCATGTAAAATCATATAGAGAACTTCAGCACAGGCATTTCCTAAAAACTTCCAAGTTTTTACAGTTGTTTTATTATATCTACCATGTGAACTGAGCTTTATTCATGTGAAATTCATAGAGAACTTTAAGGATACTCGGTGATGACGACTTCTTCTAGACGATATTTTCCGAGCTAAAGCCGCACTTGCACTGGAGTTACACGATTAATTCAGCCACCTGCCTACGCTGAAAATGTATGAAAAATATTTCACAGCTTGACTCGTGTGAAGCGAGCTTCATCAGTTTGAAATGTTATCAAGAACTTTATCTAGAACGTAGATACTCGGCGATGACTCAACAATATTTGTCGAGCTGAAGCCACGCTTGCACTGAAATTTCACGGTTGCTTGAACCTCTAGCATTTTTATTTTTACCGATGCCAAAATTGTATCAAAACTCTCATGTGAAGCTTAGTTCGTGTGGAGTGAGCTTTATCCATTTGAAATAGAACGCACTCGGCGACGATGACTGGACGAATTGTATCGAGCTAAATTCACGCTCGCATTGAAATTTCACTGTTACTCAAGCCACATTCACCTTACCTAAGCCAAAAAATATATAAAAACTCTCACAGTTTCATCCGTGTGAACTGAGCTTCATCTATTTGGAATGTTATCTAGAACGTACTTGGCGACTAGACGACCAGACGATATCGTGAGTTGAAGCATGGCTTGCCCTTGAATTTCTCTGTTGCTTGAACTGACAAAATGCCTATTCCAAAAATGTATAAAAATATTCACGCTTATTTCGTGTGAACTGTGCCTCATCTATTTATCGAAATTTCATCAAGAACGAACTCGACGACGACTTGATGACTTTTTTCGGGCTAAAGCCGTGCTTGCATTTAAATTTCATTGTTACTGAAGCCATTGCCATATTAACATAGGGCAAAAATATATATATACAGAAGCATCCACAGCTTCATGATTGTGAAGTGAGCTTTATCCTCTATCCATTTCGAATGTTATGTCTAACGTACTCGGCAACGACGACTCAACAATAGTTCTCGAGCTTAAGTCACGCTTGCACTGAAATTTCACGGTTACTTGAACCTCTAGCATTCTTAGTTTTACCGATGCCAAATCTGTATCAAAACTTCCACAGCCTAGTTTGTGTAAAGTGAGCTTCATTCATTTGAAATTGCATCTAGAACGTACTCGGCGACGACGACGAATTGTATCACATTGAGCTAGAGTTGCTCTTGCATTGAATTTCACTTAAACTCCAGCCACTGATTCATTTTACAAAGGCAAATGATGTATAAAGTATTTCACAGCTTCATTAGTGTAAACTAAGCTTTATTCATTTGGAATGTAACCTAGAACGTACTCAGCGACGACGACTGGACGATATTTTGTAAGTTAAAGCACCGCTTGCCCTGGAATTACTCTGTTCCTTGAACTGATATACGCCTATGCCAAAAATGTATAGAAGATTCACAGCTCAGTTCGTGTAAACTGAGCTCTATCCATTTGAAATTGTATCTAGAACGTACTCGGCGGTAATGACAAAATATGTTCTCGGGCTAAAGCGTCGCTTGCTCCAGATATGACGACTACTCCCACTGGCATGAAATGTATACATAACTTTTCAGCCCGATTCGTGTGAACAGAACTTAAATTTCATCAAGAGAGTATAATACTCGGTGATAGATACTTGATGACATTGCCAAGCTAAAGCCTCGCTAACCGTAAATTGTTGAAGATACCTACTTGTATCGTCAGATAGACCTATAAGCTGAAAATGTGTGGGAACTTTCAGTTTCATTCGTGTGAACTGACATCCAACTTTTAACTATGAATAAATTGTATCGAGGTAGCAGGTATTCGATGACGACGCCTCTACGATATTTTTGGAATTAAAGCTTGGTTTGCACTGAAATCTCAAGGTTGCTCCTCGGGGTTGCTCAAACTAATGATTACAAATGGCACCAGCTCAGTTTAAAATCTTTCGTAGCTTGATTTGTGTGAACTGAGCTCTATCCAAATTAAATTTCATCTAAAACGTGAGTAGGTTCTTGACGACGACTGGACGGAATCGAGGCTCATAGGGGATCTCAAAACGGATATATCTGTCGAAATCGCGGGAAAAAAAAGTCAGCGGTTCACAATACTCCCCTCCTTGTTGGGTGGTGAGTCGGGGAAGTAAAAGAATCACAATCATAAAATTGAACCGATCGATGAATGAACAGTACCTATACAAAACAAATAAAATACGAATCGTCTCAAATCAGTTACAGAACCACCTGAAAAAGATCAAATTGAATAACAGCGTGTTTACGAACCCCCACTCATCTACATGCACACGGACCTGAACGCCTGTCCAATAACCCACCATTCCAGCCGTCCAGCTTTTGTACGCACGTCGCCGATGTTGATATTGATAACGCTCTGGGGTACGATTCGAATAACCCGATTTTCGATAAAACGTCAATTCCTTTCCGTAACATGGCTTTTAATTATTTATTCACCAATCAGTGCCTTGTCACCGATAAACCTGCGGGACGTATAAATAATCACCTGATGCTGATCCCGATGCCTGCGAGAGAGCAGATAAAAATTTCATGAAAAACAAACACATTTTCGCCGGCAAAAAACCCCTTCCTCTCTATCACCATTCGCAGGTGTAATTGTTAATAATTAAAGTAACGGTGGTAACGGTTATGATTGGCGCACAAAATTCTTGCAGGTGCAACCTCTCAGCGCGACGGTTCATTACTTTTACTTGTGTATACGTGAAGGTACCCATATCATAACTAGAGGTAATGCTCGGGAATGATTGGATTCGAATATACTAATTATTAGTATTATCGTTGCAGGCTTTTGCATCGAAAGGTGCAATTTTTATTAGTAAAACAATATTTTTTTTCGTGTAGACGGGTTCAAGTAAAAGACGTACGATTTGGAAAAGGTCACGGCATAATTTATACGGGATTACACCGTCGGGTTCGGATTTAAAAAGTCAAACCATAAATCCAAACTGATCGCATTACAATAAGTCGTCTATCTTGCATCGGGCAATCAGTCAAAATCCCGCGTCGAGGTGTCAATGACCGAGAAAGACGTCAAAAAAATATAAACAATAGGGGAACAGTTATAGGCCGTTTACTCACAACCACCATGGTAATTTATTCGTTACATACCATGTAAGAGGGCGGAAAGTGGCTCGTTACGTGCTCCGCAGGAAAATGAAGAAGTAGTAGGTTTAGAAGAGAACAAAAATCGAATGTGTCCCTCAAAACTTTCCCAACTAGTATCCAGGAACCTATGAAAATGTTTGTTCAAAACGTTTTTTCGGGTGGGAAGTTGGAATTGTAAAGGAAAATTGGGAATAATCTGCAGGAAATGGAAAATTTTCTCATGAAAATTAAAATTTTCCGGGGAAACCTCAAATTGTGGAAATCGTCAGTTAAGACTTCACTTCGAGCTTGATCAGTTAAGTCCGGTCTCGATAACCCAGGCCGGTTTCAATTGGTATTGATATATATTTAATATCCAGGTACTTACTTTTGAAACACCCTGTATCACGCCCTGTATATATGATCAAAATATGCTTCCAGCTGTTGTCTTGAAAGAGTCGATGGTTCCAGCAAGCGTGAAATAAAATTGCAAGCAAGGTTTCAACTTCAAGACTGATTTAGTCATTTCCTCCAAATAACAAGTCAGATTCAAGAATATTTAGATAACTAGAGCTCCGTTTACACCACTATATCGTGGTTCACACGAAACAATACTACGTTCTCTAGTCTTGAAGAAGTCTATAGCCCCAGCCCAGCTTACCTCATCATTTTGAAACATCAACTACCGTCTTCGAGATTTTCGAAAAAAACTGAGATCTGTCAAAAAAAACATTATCTTCATTATACCGCTTATTTTTGAAGATATCGGGATGAAATTTGGTATTTGCTTTATAAAACACGTCATAAATGAATGATAAGCTGCAGTTATTTTCTAAGGGGGAGCCGCCATCTTGTTTTGTGAATATCAAGCTGATGACCGAAAAAATGACTGATAGTCATTAGGCTAGTATCATGTTATCACTCTATCATGTGAAAGATCACTTTGGATGGACCATCATACCATTTTTGCTGAAAGAAAGATGATGCACGGATTTTATCGGACTCCTCAGAACTAGAGGATCTACTGCTAGCCATCGAGCCATTGCAAGTAATTGAACACCGCGATTATGACCCTTGATCATTCTTCAGGTTGTCTACCAAGATTCAGCATATGAGCCCATAGAGCTCTGATTCTGACCAATATGTTCGCCGATATCAATACGTACGACTACTGGATTTTATAAGAGTACTATTGGTTTCTATCACCACCCAACGAGAAGGGGGAGTATTGTGAACCGCTAAAAATTTTTTTAGAGATTTCGACAGATATATCCGTTTTGAAATCCCATATGAGCCCCATAGAGCTCTGATTCTGACCGATACGTTCGCCGATATCAATACGTACGACTACTGGTTTTCATAAGAGTACTGTTGGTTTCTATGAGAGTACTGATGGTTGTCATGTGAGTACTGTGGTTCATATACGAGTACTATCGGTTTTTGTTCGGGTGTCAATGGTTTCTATACAAAAATTGTTGATTGGTCTTCATATTGTTACGTATTTCGCGTACGAAAGCAACGACCCGGTATACGATTTTCTAGGCGACTCCCGAGTGATCTCATACATTTCGCGTATAATTCTGCCGTGCTGTAGAGGCGGCGCCGCCGCCAAATGGACAGATGTGCCTTGATCAGACGTTGGAGTCTCCATGTATTTCAATGCCATCGAGTTTACTTCAAAAATGTCCAGAGCTCGGCGCATTTGTACAGTGCGACTGCGGAAGAGTCTGGAAATATCGCGTGTTTCGAGATTGCACGGGCATCGCCGCTCGTAGCAATATTGCCACTATTGTTTGTCTCTATACAGGCATTATTGGTTCCTCAACAGGCATCCATGGGAATCATTGAAATTTATGGCCATTTACGAGTTTGAAATTTTATCAGGACTATTCATCTCGGTATTCTGCCGGGAATCCTCATTAGAGCTCCTATCCGGACCAGCAGGTCTTTTTCTATCATTCTCTTGAACGGTATTTGGGAGTAGCACCTGTACAATAACTTGTTGGGAATGCCTCATAGAGTTTCCTATTCGGACCGATACGTTTTTTATTGGTTCTTTAAGAAATATTATTGCTTTCTGTAAGAGTATCAATGGTTTCATTGCAAGCACTTTTGATCGTATATATACGTTCGTCATGGGCAGCTTTGGTATCTATGGCTGCGACTTTGGAATTGTATCAGGCTTTTTCATTCGTATACACTCTTGAGAATGCCTGTTAGAGCTTCCTATTCAGACCAATTTTTCCCTGATTGGTTTTACTGCAGGAATTATTGGTCCTCGTATTGGTCTATTTTTGGTTTCTACATATACGGGAGTCTACGGGAAGTACCAATTGGGATCTATAGATGCGAGTACAAGATAACAGTCTTTCTGTCCATGTACACTAGTGGAAATGGGAAATGCTTCACAGAGCTTCTTGTTCGAATCAACACGTTCTTGATTGGTCTTTGAATGGTTACTGTTTACTTTTAGTTTCTATGCGGACACTGATGCGAAATATTTAGATCTATGGGCGCGACTTGGAGATTCTGATAGGCTTCCCCGTCTATATACATTCTTGGGAATGCCCACTTGCTCCCTATTTGGACCAATACTTCCCAGATTGGTTTTTATGCACGTATCATTGGTCTATTTTGGTTTCAATGTGGACAGCTACTAGATGTAACGGAATCTATGGGTGCAAGTTGAGGATTGTATCAGATTTCCGTCTTGATGGGTTTCCATACGGATGATATTGGTTTAAATGCAAGTGGTTTTGGTTTCTATAGAAAGCATCTGGATCTATGAGCGCGATTCCTAGATTGCAGGCTTTCTCGCCCGTTTAACATTTTTGGGAATGCCCTAGAGCTCTATACTTGAACCAATATCTCCCTGACTGATTTTTATGCGAGTATTTTTGGTCTGTTTTGAGTTTCTATATGGACACTCGGACAGCTGTTAGAAGTAGCGGGATCCATGGGTGCAAGTCTAGGAATGTGTCAGATTCCCTTATCCTATATAGTTTTGTGAGTGCCTTGATGCAAGTTCAATACTTTAACAGGCTTTCCCGTCCATGTATACTGTTGGAAATCCCTTACAGAGCTCCCACTTCCAACCAATACGTTCTTGATTGGTTTTTTATTTGGTTACTGTCAGTTTATTTTTGGTTTCTGAACGGACATCAATTTGAAGTATCTGGATCTTGAGGTGCGATTTCCAGATTGTAACAGGCTTTCTCTTCCGTATCAACTCTTGGGAATAGCCCATACCTCCATATTTGAACTGATACGTCCTTGGTCAGTTTTATTGAGAATTTTATTGGTTTCCAAACAAGCGTTTCTGGTCTCTATTAAGGCATATATTGGTAGTTCGGGATCTACAGGTATGAGTTTGGCATTTCTTCAGGCTTTATTGTCCTTATACACCGTTGGGAGTATCTCGTAGAGCTCTCTATTTGGACTAAAACGTTCTTTATTGGTTTTTATGCGAGAGTTAGTGTTTCCTATACGACCAATATGGGCTTCTCTACAGGGATTTTCGGTCTCTACGGGCATTTTTTGTTCCTATGTGCATTGTGCAAGTTTACGATTGTATCGGGCTTTCTTTTTGATATGAAGTTGAAGATCCTCCATAGATATTCCTGTTCGGAATGATATATTGTTCACTGATTCATCCAAAAGTAATTTCGTTTTCTATCAGGCTATCGATAGTTTCTTCACAAAGCATTATCATTTTATATAAGTTTTGTCATGAGTAGCTTCAAGATCCATAGGAGCGATTTCAAGATTGTAACAAGCTCTCATGTCTGTTTACATCTTGGGAACGCCCTATGGCTCCCTATTTGGACCAATACTCCCATGACTGGCTTAGGCAAGTGGTATTTGTCTATTTTTGGTTTCTATATGGACAGCTATTGGAAGTATCAGGATCTGTGGGTGAAAGTGGGTGAAACTTACGCATTATAGCTTTCTATCAGGACATGTCCGTTCCTGATGAGTTTTCATACAGATATCACTTGTTTCTATGCAAGTGGTTTTGGTTTCTACACGGGAAATCTATGAGAAGTATCGGGATCTCTAGATGCGAATTCAAGATTGTGACAGCTTTCTCAATATTGTACACTGTTAAAAATCCCCCACAGAGCTTCCTACTTATCCAATACGTTTTTGATTGGTCTTTGAGTGGTTACCATCAGTTCATTTTTCGTTTATATACGGAGATCAATGCAAAGTATCTGGATCTATTGACGCGACTTTGGATTGTAACATGCTTTCTCGTCAATAGACATTCTTGGAATTGACCTATAGCACCCTATTTGGACTAATACTGTTCCTGACTGGTTTTTATGCAGGTATTTATCAGTCTATCTCAAAATTGCAGGCTTTCTTATCAATATACATTCTTAGAAATGACTTATAGCTTGCTCCTCATCCAAACCCATACGTCAAAATGGTTTCCATAAGGATTTCATTGATTCCTGAACAAAAGCTTTTGGTTTCTATTTGTGTATATGTGGGTAGTATCGGTATCTACTGCAGCGAATTCGGTATTGCGTCAGGGTTTGTCATCCGTATAATACCGTTGGGAATATGTCATAGAGCTTCCTATTCGGACCAAAACGTTTTTGTTGGTTTTTATGCAAAAGTTATTGTTTCGTATATGACTATTACTGGTTTCTATAAGGAAACTTTTCAATCCTATGGGAACACCTTTGTTTTCCTATGATATGGAGCATCTGTGGAGATTGCCAGGATGTATGAAAAATATAAGGATATATTAGTGCAAGTTAACGATTGTATTGGGCTTTTTGATTGAGATACTACTGGAAATGCCCCATAGAACTTCCAATTTCGAACTTCACAATGTCAATTGGTTCCCAAAAAATATTATTGTTTTCTATACGGGTATTATCGGTTACTCTACGAATAGTTTGGTTTGTATACGTTCATCTACCGGGTGGGCCATAAAAAAACGTGCTCGGAATTTTTCCTTCTTAAATTTTTATTTCGCCACCGATTTCATCAAAGTTTTCAGCATTGGGTAGCCAATTTATTAGACTATCATTTCCGTATTTCAAAATTGCCGACATATTGAAATTCAAGATGGCAGAAACAATTGAAAATTGGCCTTCATTTGTTCACGTTGCTTTTTATTGAAAATCACCAGAAAGTCAAAACCAATAATGTATTATGAAGGAATGAACCTTTCTTGTCAATTCAAGACCACAACCAGTGGAATCGGGTCATCGGCTGAGGAGCTATTGCAAGTTGAAGCGAAGCCTACTTCCCGTTTTGTTTTCATTCTCGCATAAATTGATACAAAATTAGGTATCCTGATCGCCAATCCGTCATTTGCTCATTTCTCAACCGATTCTCTCGAATTTTGTATCACTGGCTAGCCAATTCGACAGGCTATCTTTTTTATATGAGAGAATGACGGACATGTCAAAATCCAAGATGGCGGAGGCAATAGTAAATAGAATTTCTTTTGTCCTTATTGCTTTTCAATAAAAATTTACAGAAAGTCAAAACCAATAATTATTATGAGGAAATATACATTTCTTGACAATCCAAGACCACAACCAATCAAATCGGGTCATCTGCTGAGGAGCTACGGCAAGTTTAAGCGAAGCCTACCTACCGGTTCTTTTATTCCCGCATAAATGACGCAAATTTAGGAATCCTGCCCGCCATATCCTTATTTTCCGACCGATTTTTTCAAATTTGGCATCAATGGCTAGCCAATTGGACAGGCTGTAGTTTTCATAAAAAAAAATGGCCAACATGTCAGAATCCAAGATGACGGAAACTATTGAAAATGAGCCTTATTCGTCCTTGTTGGAATAGAAAAACGGGAAGTAGGCGTCGCTTCAACTGGCCGTAGCTCCTCATCAGATGAACCGATTTGATTGGTTGCTGTCTTGAATTGTCAAAGAAGGTCTACTTTTTCATAACATATATTGGTTTTGATTTTCCGCTGATTTTTGTTAAAAAGCAATGAGGACGAAAGAAATTCTATTTCAATTGCTTCCGTCATCTTGGATTTTGACAGGTCTGTCATTTTGTCACATTTTTAAAGTAGCCTGTCTAATTGGCTAGCCATTGATACCAAATTTGAGAAAATCGGTTGAGAAATGAGCATATGGCAGATTGGCGGCCAGGATATCTAAATTTGGGTCAATTATGCGGAAATGGAAAAAAAAGTAGCCTCGCTTCAATACGTTTTTATTGGTTTTTATGCAACAGTTATTGTTTCGTATATGACTATTACTGGTTTCTATAAGGAAATTCTTCAATCCTATGGGGGCACCTTTGTTTTCCTATGATATGGAGCATCTATGGAAATTGCCAGGATGTATGAAAAATAAAAGGATATATTAGTGCAAGTTTACGATTGTATTGCGCCTTTTGATTGAGATACTGCTGGAAATGCCCCATAGAACTTCCTATTTCGAACTTTACAATGTTCATTGGTTCCTAAAAAATATTATTGTTTTCTATACGGGTATTATCGGTTTCGCGACGAATAGTTTGGTTTGTATACGTTCATCTAGATGTCGAGAAGGAGTGAAAGAATTCATTTTTATCTATGATCATTATACGTTCATCAGTATTACACTTTTAATAAGTAACGTTTTACACGTGAACTGATAGTATCTATATGATAAATAAGCGATTTGGCCAATGACTGTAGTATGCTTCGTCGTATACGGAAGTATCACCCTGTGTATAAGCTCTAGTATTAAGAAAATAGGTAAACCTGAGTTATCTAGCTGAATCTCAGAGTTTATGTGACAATCAATTAGTGTGCGGAATACATAGAATAAAGGCGCGTGCAATAAGGTCTTGTCTTGAGTTAAAGACTCGAATTACGAGGGAATCGTGCAGAATCCATAAATAGATCGGTGTGAGACGTTATACAGGGTGCGTCTTCCGCAAGGCATATACCGGAGGGATTCGTATAATATTGCAGTGATTTCTATGCTAGTAGGTTCCCAAGGGCCAGGCCTTGTAGGGAAGGAAAAAATCCTCGAAAACTATTTCAAGCAGCAAGTAATAGGTATAGGCATGGAAGTGAAGTATTTATGAAATCCAAGAACAGAAGCGATAGAAGCGAAAGGAGGAAATGGAAGATTTTCCCATCGCGGTGTTTGGAAAAATAAAGGAGCTGATTGTTTTATAGCTCGAGGAAAAGCGACCTCTGCAAGTCAGGCTTTCGAAATTACAGCAGTAGAACAGTCCAATTCATCATTATTATTTCTCCACGGCTTCGGATATAATATGGCCTTGGGTGAATTTCATTATGTATCTTTGCGATGCGGTAGGTTTATACAGCGTTCACGATCTATTCACCAGAGCTTCCCTAGTCTCAGTCTTTTTTGCTAGGATATTTTTTCTACATTTTTTCCAGCTTGATTTTTCAATTGCCCACATACTCTTGTCTTGTCTCTTGTCTTTTGCTTTGTTCGCATTATACAAGTAATACAGTGTTGGCTAGATTATTAGGCAGTGAAAAAAAAAATAAGTTCAATGTGAGAAATACAAGTAACGCCCTCTATCGAAAAACGTTCCTACTCAAGTCGATGAACAAGAGATGGCGTAGGCATACAGCCTTACTATCATTATACTGATTTGATTGATACTAAACCTGGTACTAAGTCCCAGCAACAAATCATATTTGTTTGTTCAACTGATTGAGTTATTGGAAACGATTCTGATGGGGGATGATACAAAAATAATCCAACAATGCAATGGTAAATATCGCTACAAGACACAAAAGGAAACGTCTTCGTAACTCGAGGAGCAATTGGCTTTACCAACACACACAATATAAAAGAGACTTTCGCTGTTTGTGCAAAGCTCGGAAATGACCAGAGCCGTTAACTGCGGGCACGCCTCCAGCACACAACCAGTCGCATATACCAGCTTAATGATGCAAAATTGCATCTTATGCACTCGAGAGTGCAATATGTCGTCCAAGAATGAAAGTCATTCGAGTTTACAAATGCATGGGAAAGACGCCGCTCAGGAATACCAACAGCTTATTTATTTCTTATAACAAATCATCGGCTCCCGCCGACTTCCTACAGGTAGGCATCTGCAATTTTCTCTCTTCATTTGCGGTTCTTCAGAGTTTGGTATAAAGCACCCTGTATATCTCGCGCCGCGTGGGGATAAATGACCTTTTATGCTCCTTGCGCGGTAATTTTCGCCGGAATTGAAGAATTAATCGAACAGATGTTTGTACGAAAATTTAATGGCAGCACACAAGAGGTCGGCGGGTCCCTCATCCATCCCTCCATCAAACAGCTGCTTTGCTTCCCTTGCCAATAAGAATAACAACAACACCAGTGGCAGAGCGTGCTGTGCATTTAACCGAATTCCGTGTATCAGCGGAGGCGATGATCGATCAATCACTTTCCGAAATCCCACAATAACACAAATAATGTATCACCCAGCAAAAAAAAAACTCGCGCAGAAAAAAATATAAATCCGGATAGTTTGCAGGGGAGCTTATGAGCAGGCTGCGTACACAGCTCCCGTTTCAAATACCTCATAAAGAAACCAAAGAAACAACCGCAGTATTAATCAAGTAGACCAATTCCTATTGGGAAGAACCATTAAAAAATCTATTGGTTTATATTTGTCTTCTGCAGGTTTCGTTTCATTGCTCGTTATGATGGAATACAAACCAATAACAATCTCGATTATAGTAATTGGTCTGTATTGGTTTTGATCTCAAGATAATGGAAACCAATTGAAACATTATCGGGAAAAGCCGATAGCATACCATATTGATGCTAAGTAGCAACTAAGTTGAATTTGGTTTTTCTTGAAATGGTGCAGCCACGCCACTGGAGTTCCGTTACCTGCCACCGCCCGCTGGCTGATGATCGCCAGGTGAACCGGCAGCTCAAGATAAGAGCAAAAGAGCTGACCCGCAAGGTGTTTACTGGCCACGGCGCTGCTGCTACTGCCGCGGTGCATTTCCTCCGTCTTTGTTCGCTCTTTTATCCTCACTCCTTCGTCTTGACCCGTACTTACGGCTCCCAAGTCTTTGTTTCGTTTTCGAGCCGCACCAGACACGTGAATCAAGCTTTATCCTCGGTTTTATCCTGTTCAAAAGTATTTGGAAAACAATCAACTCGCTGAGAATTTGTCTTTCAATTCAGAGACGTGAATCCAGCCTTAATTTAGTGTGGTAGATTTGCCCTTTCCCGAGCTCACTCAACGCAAGTCTTTTTCACGAGCCGTTCAAAACCGAACCTTGGTATGTATTGAATTTTCCAGCATAAACAGAGCTCTATTTTCAGTTTCATCAATAGAGTTGATAGTACAGGAAAAATGGTAAAAAAATCGGCGAAACCTCGGAATAAATATGGACGTCATGAAAATTTGACATTCTGTTCAGAATTGAGTGCTCTACAACATATCCAAAATCGCCAAAAATCGCACCCGGGGGTTTTGAGTTATTGGAGGAGGGGTGAAAAATTGCAGGTAAAAATGGAGGGGATGGAACCCGTCAATCCATTGGATGCGAATACATTATAGTTCGACGTATCATATCCCCTTGATACCATTTTGGCACAAAAAGTGTCCATCATTGTTGAAGAGGAGTGGTGGGGGGGCAAAGCTCTGCTAGGTGGTCCATTTTGTTATTCCGGACATGTAGAACCGATCACGACAAGTTTGGTATCTTCTCCGACTAAATTCAATCTCCTGAACTCGTATCCTATGTGTAAATTCGAATGAAAACAAGTTTGAACAAGTTAACTTCAGAAAACTTGTTTTTTCTTTGACAATTTTGACGAATTTTTGTTTCACTGTTGGAGGTGTTCATTTTCAGAAAATTTTCAGGGACCATTGAATTGAAGTGTATTCTTCACAAAAATCATCCACCATCCACTCGATGTATAATTTTGTTTCTCGAGTTTAAAAAATCGATTTGAACATGAGCCGGCACGGCGTGTCGTCTACTACTGACCAGAACACTACAGCATGCACCTTTGAATGAAAACACCTCAAACTATTGAAGAAATAACAACTCATCTTTGAAAATTGGAGGATTTGTGCAGAACTGAATTCCCTATAACATGAACAAAATCGCCATGAATCGCAATGCAGGATTTCGAGTTATTCGAGGATGAGGATAGCACTTTGACAGGATTCATACTCCATGAACTGTTACCTCTCCACCTCAATAACTCAAAACCCTGCAGTGCGATTCATGGCGATTTTGTTCATGTTATAGGAAATTCAATTCTTCACAGATCCTCCAATTTTCTAAGATGAGTTGTTATTTCTTCAATAGTTTGAGGTGTTTTCATTCAAAGGTGCATGCTGTAGTGTTCTGGTCAGTAGTAGACGACGCGCCGCGCCGGTTCAAGTTCAAATCAATTTTTTAAACTCGAGAAACAAAATTAAACATCGAGTGCATGATTTTTGTGGAGAATACACTTCAATTGATTGGCCCCTGGAAATTTTCTAGAAATGAACGCCTCCAACAGTAAAACAAAAATTCGTCAAAATTGTCAAAGAAAAAACAAGTTTTCTTGAGTTTTTACCACAAAGAAGACGAGGCAGGCCTTGAAGTACAGAGTGGTGTTCGAATTCTTCGCTTATCTCCTTTATTTACAGGGTGAACACAAACAAATCATCTTTTTGATTTTGCATGGATAACTTTCCTCATTCTTGATCGATTTAAAAAATTTGTGGCTTTTATTGAAGCTAGAGCTTAAGGTGAAAAGATCTGATGATCAGAATTGACTCAAAACAAACAATCAGAATCAAGTGTTCAATAGAAGTTGGCCCAAATCTTGAACGCCGTCAACAGCTCGTTTGGGAGAAGGATAAGCTAAAGCCCTCGTTTATTATAAATCGCACAATATTCTTGTTATATTATTAGCTATAAGAGGTCAACTGCTATGAAAATCGGAAGTTCCAGATTTTTATCAATCAAGTTCAATTTCAACTTCCTGTGAACAACCCCAATATTGAAATTAGATTTTTTCCTCAATTTTTTCCTTATTTTGAAGGTCAATTCTTGTGAAAATTGAATGTTTCAGATTTTTATTCAGTAAGTTAAATTTGCACCCCCTGAAAACAACCCCAATTTTCAGATGAGAATTTTTTCATCATTTTTCCTGGAATTACAAGCTCATTCTGGACTGGTTCTGTAAGTTTAAGAGTTTCCGCCACAAAATGTCCACTCTCAACCCACTGTGCGCCGTGTTGAACTTCCAAGAAAGCAAAAAGTGATCCGATTTTATTGAAACTTGGAACACACTCATGTCTGGCTCAAATAATTGGAATTTGAAGGTCAAATGTCACTTTTGATGACTTTCGAGCCGCTATATTGAACTTTTTACATAAATGATTCGATTTGAATGAAACTTTGAAACACACTCTAGAAACGAATCATTTACATAAAACTCCAATGTGGCGGCTTGAAAGTGACCAAAAAAAAAATATTTGACCTTGAAATTCCAATAACTTTAATCAGACATAAGTGTTATCCGAGTTTTGATGAAATCGGATCACTTTCTTGGAAGTTCAACATGGCGGCACAAAAGGATAAATATCTTTGGTAATTTACCTTCGATTTCCAAAGTCCAAAAACGTTACTGAAGCTGAAACACCAGTCTTTATAACTATGTTATTGGAATGCATAAAATTTTTTTTTTTGGGAAATCGCGCTCGTACTGAACTTTTTGCAATTTTACATTGTTCCATTGATCACCCTGTAGAATCTTTATGAAACATTGTTCGTATTTGACGTGATCAAAGCATGAGAAGAGGAGCTTGTGGTGTGGTTAGTTAGCGCGTTCGACTACCACTCCAGAGGTCGCGGGTTCGATCTCCGCCGGGGACGGATTTTCGGCCTCGAAAAACAAGCTTCTTGGTTTAGTTGGAATGCTTGCTAAATGCAAGACGCGCCGTGTGTCGCATAACACGTAAAATACGAACGATGGTGCCGACCCCATGCGATGTTGGTGGTCGTTAAAAATCCCTACCCTGTGTTGGAACACACAGGGGTTCGGCAAAATTTCCGGTATAGTGGAGGAAAGCATTCACCGGCGTCGGTGTTAGGCCTCGTTGCGGAAATAGGCCGACGTTAAATAAACGAATAAAAAAAAAAAGCATGAGAACAAAGGATTGGGCGAGGGATTGGGCTATCGAACACCGAAAACCGATATCAAATCGCTGATGTCAATCAAAAGTTATGATGATTTTAGAAATCGTCTGAATTTGCTTGTCCCCTAGATTCTTTTGATGAGTGTAGTTGGAAGCAACACACACATTATGCATTGAGTATCTAGTGTAAACAGGGCTTCATTTTCCTTTTCTTACTGGTGAAATGGCCAAAAACAAAAAAAGTCACGAGCTTACTCAACTGAAGCGTCCTTCACACGTGGCTTGAAAAGTTGAACATCTTCAGCTCTAGTTGAAAGCATCACATGGCGCTCTGCAATGAGTATCTTGTGGAAACAGAGCCGTAAACAGAGATCAATTCCTGGTTTTTACTATTGAAATTGAGACTATAACGGGTGTTTTTTGAAATCTGGCGTCAAGCATGCTGTGCTCCGGCCGAATGAGGTTCATTTCGGCTGCCAGGACGAAAAGACGCCAGATTGAAAAAAAAACACCCGTTATAGCCAAAAGTGGAAAAGTTAAAAGTTAACACAACTAAGCGGCCTTTACACGTAGCTTGAAACATTGACCATTATATTTCAACATTCATTAACTCTTCCCTGCTTCTCCCCGTTGTTTTCATCCTCTTACTATCCTATTCACTTTTCACAATCATTTTGCTCAAACTTACTGCTTCTTTCTGAAGCTTTTATTTTTCCTGCCTGCTTCTTGTTTCTGTCTCGTCACCTTTCCTCGCTTACATTTTTTGGTAACCGTCTTCCTTTTTCTTGTTTTTTCCCTCTAGTTTGTCCCTAGTTTCTCTTTTGCCACCTTTTTTCTCATTTATTTTCTTACAAATTTTGCAGCTGTTATTTGTTTCTCTCCATTGTTTTCATCCTTTTACTGTTTCCTCCAATTATTTTCTTCCTGATTATTATTTTGCTTATAATAACGTTAACTGGGAAGGGGAACAACCGGTGCAAAGGAAGAATCATCGCCAAGAATAAGCGGCTGTGGGCAACCTTCGTGCACGGCGAATAAGAAAAAAAAAATATTTATATTTTTTATAAAAATGAGATAAGGTACCTATTTTTATTTGCACATTGTACATATATTTACCCTTCACCCCAAACGAGGTGAATGGGATGCTCGATTAAAATATAAAATTATATAACTTCAACTGTTGCCCGGTTCTCTTCTCTTTCCCTTGTCTCTCCTCCCTGTCTCTTGTTCCTGTATCGTTACTTTTTGTTTGGTTGTCTGTGTAACTGTTTTCTTTCTGTTTCTCTCTTTTCCCATTTCTCTTCTTATTCTTTGCTTCTGTTTTGTCACTTTTGTTCCCGATTCTCTTGCTTGAGTTTTCTTGCAACTGTTTTCATTTCCCTTGCTTTAATTTACCTGTTTTTTTTTTCTCTCTCGATGCTCGATTATTTTGCTCACATCCACTTCAACTGTTCGCTAAATGTTTCTCGTTGCAGTTTCGTAATTTTTCTTCACTAACATTTCTTGCTATTGTCTCTTGCATCTTTCTGGAGTTCATATCTCTCCTGCCTGTTTCTTATGTGTTATCACTTTGCTTACATTTCTTATGTTGTTCCCTGTTTCTTATTCTTTCATCTCTTCTGACTATTCCTTGTTTCTATCTCTACTACATGTTTCTTATTTTTATTTTGTTACTTCTGTTCCTGATTCATTCGCTTACATCTTTTGTAACTGTGCCCTGTTACTTCTTCTTGTTTTCATCTCTCACGCCTTGTTCTTGTTTCTGTCTCGCCACTTTTATTCGCTCACAGTTCTTGTAACTGTTTTCTCTTGTTTTCATTTTTCTCTAGTTTGTCCCTTGTTTTCCCTTTGTCACTGTTCTTCCCAATCCATTTTCTCACATATTTTGCAGCTGTTACCTATTTCCCTTCATCATTTTCATCCTCTCACCGCTCTCTCCACTCTTCTTCTCGATCATTTTGCTTACAATAAATTCCACGGTGCCTGTTCTCTTTTCTTGCTTCTTTCTCTCCTGCTTGTTTTTTTCTTTCTGTCTCGTCAATTTCTCAGTTACATTCCCTGTAACAGTTTTCTGTTTCTTCCTCTTTTTCATTTTTCATTATGTTTCATGTTTAATGTTTCTGTTTCATTACTTTTGTTCCAAAATTATTTTGCTCATATTTCCTTGTAACTGTTTTATTCCGTTGTTCTCATTCCTTCTGTTTGTTTCTCGTTTCGCTTTCGTCACTTGGCTTCTTGATTTCTTTTACATTTTCCACTGTTTCCTGTTTCTCTCTATTGCTTTGATCCTCTCACTGTTTTCTTTCTCTCCATTGTTCCAATTTGCTTCCGTTGAATGAGTGAAATAAATTGTTTATCTATTTATTTCCATCCTTTCAAGGTTGCTCCACTTTTCTTCCCGATTATTTTGCTAGTATTCACTCGAATTTCCCAGTTCCCTATTTCTTTTTCTTGTTTCTATCTCTACTGCTTGTCTCATTTCAGTTTTGTCATTTTTCTTCTCTTCAATTTCTTGTGATTGCTTCCTGCTTCTTTCTGGAGTTCCTAGTTTCCCTATTTGTTTCTTGTTGTCACTTTTCTTCGCTTACAATTCTTGTAAAAGTTTCCCAACCTTCCCCTACTTTTTCATTTCTCCAGCTTGTTTGCTTCTTCTGTTGCGTTATTTTCTTCTTGAATGATTCATTTACATCCACTTTTTTAACTTTTTCCGGTTACTTCCTTCTGTTTCTATCTCTACTGCCCATTTCTTGGTAATGTCTTGTACTGTCCCTTGCTCCTTTCTCTTTTCTTTATCTCTCCCACCTTGTTCTTGTTTCCATAATTCCTGTTAGTTTCTTGTTTCTGTTCCGTTACCTTTGTTCCCGATTTTCTTGCTTATATTTTCTTGAAACTGTTCTCCTTCCCCTTGGTTTTATTTCTCATGTTTGTTTTTTACTTCTGCTTCATCACTCTTCTCCCCAATTTATTTTCTCACATTTTTTGCAACTGCTCCATCTGTTTATCTCCATTGTTTCCATGCTTCTACTGTTTTCTTCCCTCTTTCTCGATTACTTCTACTTTCCCAGCCATTACCAACATGAAAGAGGAATATATTGTAATCTTGCAAAAAAAAGTTTCGAGGTTTCGTCGAATATATCAATTTTGAGGTCACCAAGACCATTTCCAAAAATATGTCTGTGCGACCGTGTGCCTGGGATCTTCCACGCTAACTGCCGAACCGTCAACCCGATTGACTTGAAATTTGGCATGCGAGGCTGGTCCCACTGTGGAATGAGCCCATCAGTTTTTGACTGTCATCTGTCAGAAGAAGTGACATTATCAACAAATGTCAGAAGCTATATCTCACAGAGTTTGACTCGAAGTGTGTCATTCGAAGCCCTTGAAAAAATGTATTTAGAACAGTCGGAAGTATTGCCCTATCTATCACCTGCCAAATAATAAAGACTGCCAAAGTCCAAAACTTTACTTTACTTTAATTATCTAAAGTCTATCCGATAGATTGAAACCAATTCTGGCAGAAAACAACACAACAAAATAGTCGGAATTAGTCTGCACTTGCAGTCCTCCAGCGTTTTCCAGTCGGGCGTAATGAATTTTCTGAATTTCTTCAAGCCATTGCCGCCCGAGAAGGCCTCTCGCCCGTGTTTTCACCAGGACGACTCGCTTTTGATGAAAGACTCCATTCAAGAATCCATTGCTGCTCAGGAATCGACTTTTTTTCGAAAAATTGCAGCTCAAATCGAGTAGACTAATTTTTAAAATCGACACGGTTCCGGTTCTCCAACAATAGTTTTTTCAAAATGAAATTTGCACAGTCTGTGAATTTGAAAAAAACGGCAGTAAAAACCTCCGACATGCGGTAAGCTTCACAAAATATTCATTTTGGGTGGAAATCGCTTGGAAAGAGAGTTGGCATTGGAGCAAAGACCGAGTTAATTTTTGGAAGGAAAATTTTTGGAAGGAAAATCTATGGAATCGGACCCACAGTTTTTGTCTTTTTCTCTAGCCGGAAAAACTGCAAATTTCCCAGCTTTTCATGTCGTGAACCAATTTTCACTTTTTTTATATAAGAGATTACAGTTGAATTTTTTGATATCATCGCTGAAACATCATGTGAAGAGTATTTTGCATTCGCAGCGACACCCAGCTATTACTGACGAGGTCCGCCAGGTAATATCATGAACTGGGAGCTGGTGCCTCAAAACTTACGTCATAAGGTACATGATTCTAACCCTGTAGGTCTAATGTGCGTTAATAAGGTTGTTAAAAATTGCTTTGTCTTACATGTCGGACCGGAGGCTTTGGGCTGGTATGAGCCTGTCAATTTTCGAAAAAATAGCCAAAAATTTACGTCATAAGGAACATGAATGAAATCAACTGGAATTTGTGTGGGACCATCCCCTTGATCGAAAATCCGGTTGTTACACGAAATTTTTGGGGGCTTTCGGTCCATAAGACAAGTTTGAAGATTTCAAAAAAGGACCAAAATTTATCAATTTTTTCACAGGCGTTCTGTTGACTAACCCACCAAGTGTGATATATATTTGTAATCAAGATGAAAAACAGGATCGCTTTCCATGTTAAAATACAGGGTGAACGATTTGAGAAAATTTTCTCAATATTGCACCCTGTAAGCGATGTATCAATGAAAATTTTTGTGGACAGATTTGAAACCTGCGTGAAAAATCATGTGGGAATCGTTTTTCATTCCTGAAATTATGCCAAAGGAGAAGTCTCCAAGAGGAGGTAAATTTTGGCCTTTTTTGAAAATTTCAAACTTGTCTTATGGACCGAGAGCCATCAAAAATTTTGTCTCATGACCCGTTTTTGATTAAGGGGATGTTCCCACACAAAAGCCCGTTGGTTTCATTCATGTACCTCATGACATAAATTTTTGACATTTTCTCGAAAATTGACAAGTCCATACCAGCCTAAAGCCCCCGGTCTGACATGTAAGACAAAGAGATTTTCAACAACCTTATCAACGCACATCAGACCTACAGGGTTAAAATCATGTACCTTATGACGTAAGTTTTGAGGCACCAGCTCCCTGTCCGTCAGTACCAGTCAGGATGGCCGAGTGGTCTAAGGCGCTGCGTTCAGGTCGCAGTCCACTTCTGTGGGCGTGGGTTCGAATCCCACTTCTGACACGGTCTTTTTTTTTGTTAACATGGAAATTGTTCTATTTATTTCTTCGATCACTTTTGCTATGACATTTTTCGTGTCCATTGTGCTGTTGTACACCTAGGTGTTTTGCACCCCGGCTGCTGGCCATGAATCATGATAATAAAATCTTGTTATACGCTTGTTACCGCTTTTTTTAAAGCTTCAAGCTATGGTTTTACAATCAAATGCAACCCTATCGTTACAGAAGTCATAACAGTGATCGTGTCATGCAGCTTTGTGCGTCAGTGCGTCTTCCAATGACTAATTACAGGAAGAAAAAAAATGACTGTAAATTACCGAACGCCTCACCAAAGCCTCCCTAAATAATCGCGTGATGTTTTGTTGACCCTGATGGCACACAAAATAAAATCCGACGAAAACACAAAAGGTGCGAGAAGAATCATCACGGATCCCGAAGTCCCCAGGTAGGTACAAGCAGTTTGTCGACCTTCTCACAAGGGCAATTATGCAGGTAAAGCGAGAGGTGAAGCCATAATAATTTACCAAAAAAATTGAATAGGACAAATCCACAAAAATACGTTGCAAAAGTAGGTGGATACCTACCCTGAACAAGACTGCAAGTCGAGAGACAATAAAAGGGTTGATAGAGATACAAAAATCAGATGCTCAGGCACCCTTCAAAGGATTATTTTTTCCGCATCCATGCTCGTGCTTTTCACATACAGTATACAGTTACAGTTATTATTATGGATGCTGACTGACTGATGCGATTCCGAGAATCGAGAAACGCAACGTTTTCGGGCAGATAATATAGGTACAATGCCCATGGTATAGGCAGAGGTAGTAGGTATACGATGCAATAATGCCATACGGCTGACCTGAAAGGCTGTGAAAGATGCCGAGAGAGCTCCAGTTGTGATACAAAACAACCCGAAATTGAATGCGAATGGGATGAAAAGAAGGGCCGGACTGCCAGCTGTTCCGCGCCATTTATATACCCGTACAGGGTGGACCGGAATTGATTTCGAAATGACCTTCTTTAGTGCCGCTTTGTTCGGGCCCGTTGCGGCAATTTCGAGGAGTTTGGCCAAGCAACCGGCAACAAACAGCCAATAGAAATCATGTTGGTACTCAACTAAGAAGAAATAACTTGAAGACGACATATTGTGTGCCCCGAGGTGTGCCCCCTTACTGATGCTCGCGAAAATCTATAAAGCTGGCGGCGGAATTATTCCAAGGCCTGATACAGGGTGAGTCATTGATATAGGCGAGCTTAATTACACCTACGCCATTAATGATATCGAAATGAACCAGACGGCAATGCAAACGGGAGGTCAAGTGCAGTTTGAAAAACTGTTTTGCTCTATACAGAGTGCCCCATTTTTGCAAAGCAGTTTTTGAACGAGCTTTTTTAAATGGCACCCCCTGTATATTTCTGCATACTTGGATTTACAAACTGCACTTTGACCTCCCGTTTGCATTGCCGTTTGGTTCATTTCGATATCATCAATGGCGCAGGTGTAATCGAGCTCGCCCATATCAATGACTCACCCTGTATAAAGCTGCTGAGCAAAGTTTAGCGGTCATTAGAGCCGATTTTTAGGCAACTGATATTCTTATATCCGAGAACTGGCAGGTAATGAATACTTTACAGGCGTTTTCTAAAACAGAAAAGTAAGAATTTCCCTGTCAAGGACGGTATGTAGGTAGGTAATTCACTTGGCAACTGTTAACAGTTCAGTTTGATCAAGAGATCCGTGTACTTACACAAATGATGTACTTTCTTCAGCAGGTATCTAGATCTAGTAGAAACCAAGGTAGAAACTCACCTGGAACAAAACAAAATTTTGTTAAAATAATGGAATATTAGAAATAGAAATACAGGGTGGTTCACCAGCAAATAGACATAGGCTAAGGGTAGGTCCAGTTTTTCCAGGCAAACCAGGATCTGGCTTTGAAAATTTTCTAACGCTGTTCGTTTTGAAGTTACAGGGTGATTTATGTATTTTGTCGATTTTTTTAATAAGCCATATCTTCAGAACGATTCAATGGATTCGATTGAAATTTTGTAAGCTAGCTCTTCTATTGATAATTGACAAATCGCTTGATCAAGCAGTTCAAAATTTCCAGGGCCGGCCTTGATGAAAAAACTTCAAACTTTCTTTCAAAATAGACGTTTTGTATGTATATTTTCCCAAATTTATTCCCACATTCAGAAACAACATGAAACCTGCTATGAGTATCGCAAAAAAATGCTTGGCACCATTGAGCTGTCAATAAAATTTTGATAATCCTGAAAATTTTCAAAGTGAGGATTTTCTGTGAATTGATAATTTTGAATATTTGCAGATGATTTATCTTGCCCTCAGATTTTAGCCGTTTCGTCAAGATAATAAAAATTTTTTTTCAACGTTTACCAGTACCTAACTGACTAGGCGAAACAAAAAAATCCATCAAAATTTTCGAAAAATTCACGTCACGTCCCTCAATTCCAGCTCAATGTGGAATAGAAGTGGAGTTGAGGGACGTAACCTCATTTTCTTCAATTCTGATAAAGAATTTTCTTCTACCTCTTTTTTGACGAAACGGCTGAGATTTAAGGCCATAATAAATCATTTGCAAATATTTTGAAATATCAATTCACAAAAAATCCTAACCTCAAAATTTTTCAGAATCATCAAAATTTCATTGACAGCTCAATGGTGCCAAGCAATTTTTGTGCGATATTATCAGCATGTTTTATGTGGTTCCTGAATTAGAAAATGAATTTTGGAAAATATGCAAACATAATGTCTAAAGTAAAGTAAAGTAAAGTATTTATTTATGCCTTATGAAAATATACAGATTTGAGAATCTACACATAAAATCGGCAATAAAATCACAAAAAATCTTGTTTTGAAATAAGCTTTGAGGCTTTTTTTTCAAAGCCGGCCCTAGAAATTTTGAACTGTTTGATAGGGGACGGCCCCGTGGCGCAGGTGGTTGAGTGGCTGCCTGCAGCCATGGAGGCTCTGGGTTCGATTCCCGGTGATGTCTGGTTGTTTGTGTTGTCCATTTTGCAATTTTTTTGGATGGAACTGTGTCAATAATACAGGGCGAAACTCCTATGCCCAGTGCAGGCCGAGAAGAAGAAAGACATTATTGAAAAAAAGCAAAAAAAAACAAACTGTTTGATAGGGCGATGTGTCGGCTATCAATATGTGGGAGAATTAACTCACAAAATTTCAATCGAATCCATCGAGCCGTTTTGAAGATACAGCTTGTCAAAAAATTCTACAAAATACATGAATCACCCTGTAGCTTCGAAACAAACAGCTTGGCACCTAACTAATTAGGCGAAACAAGAAATTTCATCAAAATTTTCAAAAAGTTCTTGCCATGTCCCTCAATTTCGGCTCGATGTGGGATAGAAGTGGAGTTGAGGGACGTAACCTTTCTTTCTTCAATTCTGATGAAATTTTTTCTTCTGCCTTTTTTTGACGGAACGGCTGAAATTTGAGGCCATAATAGATCATTTGCAAATATTTTGAACTATCAATTCACAAAAAATCCTAACCTCGAAAATTTCCAGAATCATCGAAATTTTATTGACAGCTCAATGGTGCCAAGCAATTTTTTTGCGATATTATCAGCATGTTTTATGTGGTTTCTGAATAAGGAAATGAATTTTGGAAAATATGCACACAGAATGTCTTGTTTTGAAAAAAGCTTTGAAGTTTTTTTTTCAAAGCCGGCCCTGGAAATTTTGAACTGTTTGATAGGGCGATGTGTCAGATATAATTATGTGGGAGAAAAAAGTCACAAAATTTCAATCGAATCCATCAAGCCGTTCTGAAGATACAGCTTGTCAACAAATTTTACGAAATACATGAATCACCCTGTAGCTTCAAAACAAACAGCTTGTCACCTAACTGATTAGGCAAAACAAAAAATTTTATCAAAATTTCCAAAAAATTCATGTCATGTCCCTCAATTTCAGCTCAATGTGGGATAGAAGTGGAGTTGTGGGACGTAACCTTTTTTTCTTCAATTCTGATTAAATTTTTTCTTCTACCTTTTTTTTTGATGAAACGGCTGAAATTTGAGGTCATAATAGATCATTTGCAAATGACTTGAACTATCAATACACAAAAAAACTTTACCTCAAAAATTTTCAGAACCATCAAAATTTTATTGAAAGCTCAATGGTGCCAAGCAATTTTTTTGCGATATCATCAGCATGTTCTATGTGGTTCCTTAATTAGAAAATGAACTTTGGAAAATATGCATACAGAATGTCTCGTTTTGAAAGAAGCTTTGAAGTTTTTTTGTTTCTAAGCCGGCCCTGGAAATTTTGAACTGTTTGATAGGGCAATGTGTCAGCTATCAATATGTGGGAAAATTAACTCACACAATTTCAATCGAATCCATCAAGCCGTTCTGAAGATACAGCTTGTCAAAAAATTCTACGAAATTCATGAATCACCCTGTAGCTTCGAAACAAACAGCTTGACACCTAACTAATTAGGCGAAACAAAAAATGTCATCAAAATTTTCGAAAATATCTTGTCATGTCCCTCAATTTCAGCTCAATGTGGGATAGAAGTGAAGTTGAGGGACGTTACCTTTTTTTCTTCAATTCTGAAGGAATTTTTTCTTATATCTTTTTTTTTAAAGAAACGGCTGAAATTTGAGGCCATAATAGATCATTTGCAAATATTTTGAACTATCAATTCACAGAAAATCCTCACCTCAAAAATTTTCAGAATCATCAAAATTTTATTGACAGCTCAATGGTGCCAAGCAATTTTTTTTGCGATATTATCAGCATGTTTTATGTGGTTCCTGAATTAGAAAATGAGTTTTGGAAAATATGCATACAGAATGTCTTGTTTTGAAAAAAGCTTTGAAGTTTTTTCTCGAAGCCGGCCCTGGAAATTTTAAACTGTTTGATAGGGCGATGTGTCAGCTATCAATATGTGTGAGAATTAACTTACACAATTTCAATCGAATCCATCCAGCCGTTCTGAAGATACAGCTTGTCAAAAAATTATACGAAATACATGAATCACCCTGTAGCTTCGAAACAAACAGCTTGGCACCTAACTACTTGGGCTGAACAAAAAATTTCATCAAAATTTTCGAAAAATTCATGTCATGTCCCTCAATTTCAGCTCGATGTGGGATAGAAGTGCAGTTGAGGGACGTAACCTTTTCTTTTCAATTCCGATGAAATTTTTTCTTCTACATTTTTTCATTGACAAACGGCTGAAATTTGAGTCCCCTATAGATCATTTGCAAATATTTTGAACTATCAATTCACAAAAAATCCTAACCTCAAAAATTTTCAGAAACATCAAAATTTTATTGACAGCTCAATGGTGCCAAGCAATTTTTTTGCGATATTATAAGCATGGTTCATGTGGTTCTTGAATTAGAAAATGAATTTTGGAAAATATGCATAGAGAATGTCTTGTTTTGAAAAGAGCTTTGAAGTTTTTATTTTTCTGAGCCGGCCCTAGAAATTTTGAACTGTTTGATAGGGCGATTGGTCAGCTATCAATATGTGGGAGAAATAACTCACAAAATTTCAATCGAATCCATCGAGCCGTTCTGAAGATACAGCTTGTCAAAAAATTCTACGAAATACATGAATCACCCTGTAGCTTCGAAACAAACAGCTTGGCACCTCACTAATTTGGCGAAACAAGGAATTTCATCTAAATTTTCGAAAAATTCATGTCATGTCCCTCAATTTCAGCTCAATGTGGGATAGAAGTGGAGTTGAGGGACGTTACCTTTTCTTTTCAATTCTGATGAAATTTTTTCTTTTACTCTTTTTTTTCCGACAAAACGGCTGAAATTTGAGGCCATAATAGATCATTTGCAAATATTCTGAACCATCAATTGACAAAAAATCCTTACCTCAAAAATTTTCAGAATCATCAAAATTTTATTGACAGCTCAATGGTGCCTAGCAATTTTTTTGCGATATTATCAGTATGTTTCATGTGGTTCCTGAATGAAAATGAATTTTGGAAAATATGCATACAGAATGTCTTGTTTTGAAAAAAGCTTTGAAGTTTTTTTTTTCCAAGCCGGCCCTGGAAATTTTGAACTGTTTGATAGTGCAATGTGTCAGCTATCAATATGTGGGAGAATCAATTCACAAAATTTCAATTGAATCCATCAAGCTGTTCTGAAGATACAGCTTGTCAAAAAATTCTACGAAATACATGAATCACCCTGTAGCTTCGAAACAAACAGCTTGGCATCTAACTAATAAGGCGAAACAAGAAATTTCATTGAAATTTTTGAAAAATTCATGTCATGTCCCTCAATTTCAGCTCAATGTGGGATAGAAGTGGAGGTGAGGGACGTAACCTTTTTTTCTTCAATTCTGATGAAATTTTTTCTTCTACCTATTTTTTTGACAAAACGGCTGAAATTTGAGGCCATATTAGATCATTTGCAAATATTTTGAACTATCAATTCACAAAAAATCCTAACCTCAAAAATTTTCAGAATCATCAAAGTTTTATTGCCAGCTCAATGGTGCTAAGCAATTTTTTTGCGATATCATCAGCATGTTCTATGTGGTTCCTTAATTAGAAAATTAACTTTGGAAAATGTGCATACAGAATGTCTTGTTTTGAAAAAAGCTTTGAAGTTTTTCTTCCAAAGCCGGCCTTGGAAATTTTAAACTAATTGATAGGGCAATGTGTCAGCTATCAATATGTGGGAGAAATAACTCACACAATTTTAATCGAATCCATCAAGCCGTTCTGAAGATACAGCTTGTCAAAAAATTCTACGAAATACATGGATCACCCTGTAGCTTCGAAACAAACAGCTTGGCACCTAACCAATTAGGCGACACAAGAAATTTCATCAAAATTTACGAAAAATTCATGTCATGTCCCTCAATTTTAGCTCAATGTGGATAGAAGTGGAGTTGAGGGACGTAACCTTTTCTTTTCAATTCTGATGAAATTTTTTCTTCTACCTTTTTTTTTTTCTTTTTTTTTTTTTTTTTTTTTTTCCGACAAAACGGCTGTAATTTGAGGCCATAATAGATCATTTGCAAATATTTTGAACTATCAATTCACAAAAAATCCTAACCTCAAAAATTTTCAGAATCATCAAAATTTTATGGCCTCCCTTCCAAAAGGTCTATTTTTGTTACTCTTCTTTAATCATTATTGTACATTTTGGATATCGCGAAAATAGAATATTTTGCACATTTGTACTCGAACGGGTGCCCTTTAGCAACACCCTAGCGATAGCCCGACAGTTTGGAATCACTTGTATTTTAAATTGATAAAGATATTTGATAATTGATTGACAAGGACAAGTGGAAATGCTCGTCCAGCATTATTATTGAAAATACCTAAATACAATTTCGCAATGGACCGGTAACTACATGTTATGAGTTAAAAAATATGACGAAAAAGCCATGATGACATCACAGCTTATTGTTTATTATGTGTCCAGAACTCGTATTATTAGATTTATTTTCTCGAGAAAAAAGTCGAAAATGCTTCAGAATAAGCACTCTCATCCCTTGGATAACTTTTAGGAGAAGGAAAAAATCACTTTCACGGAAAAAATTGTGTCTTGAACGAGATCCGAACCAGCGATCCATCAATCGGAAAGCAAAGCCTTTGCCACTGAGCTATTCCGGGTGACAGACGCGCGTCCCAATATCTGTGTGTTATACTTATAACGTAACTGTCATATTTCAGAAAAAACGCCCCAAAAAGGGGGACGCCGACACGGGAACTTAGGGGACTTTTGGTATGTCATAGCAGACACTCTTTACTGTCGTTTTATGAAAAATTCGGCCGACCATGAATTAGTTCACGCTTTGACTTGAATAGCATTTAAAATACCTGGGCTATAGATACTTATGGAGACAGTAAAGATATAAAGAGTAAAGTAGAAGAGTCTGTTTGCATAATTTATATTTTTTATCTATCCAGAAAAACTTGTAATGATGATAGAGCTGCCGGAAAATCGAGTCTGCGGCGCACCCGCAGTTTCGAATTTCCGGTAGCGGAGGGCCATGCCAGCACACGGTGCGGTCGTCTATTGTTATGCCCGGCCGGTAAACTGAGCCGTCCAGCCGGTAAATCACCCACATAATCATCGGCACACCCGCCGATAATAATTGCACTTATGAATGACTCATGTTTCGGATAGGTACTCGTAGTAGGTACTAACTTACAGCTTCACAAAATATTTCTAAACATGTGTCTGCCCTTTGTCTTCCCGAATTGGCCCTATGAGAATTGAAACTTTTCTGATTCTAGTAGCTCTAGCCGCGAGATTAGTATGGTATGGGGTTTCCACGGCTTCCAAGATTTCTACGGGATTTTTGAAGATTCATAGAGATTCTAGAAAGTTCTTGAGATCAATAGGTATAACCCATATACTTTCTATTTTCAGTAGAATGACTTTTTGGAGCAAAAATAAAGTGACAAGCTGGGGGGCTACAGCTACGGCTGATGGCACCTGAAAAGTTTTGGAGCGAAACTATCAGCGGCCATCGGCCGTATTCTCCCAGCATCCCAGCTTGTCACTTTATTTTGGCTCCAAAAAGTCATTCTACTGGAAATAGAAAGTGTATGGGATATACAGGATTTCTAGGAATTCCTAAAGATTTGTATGGTATTCCTGGGCATTTCTGGAGGATTTCATGGGAACTTGAAGGATTCTTGGAAATTTCTACAAGATTGGTAAGAGTTTTCCAATAATTTCTGAAAATTTCTGAGAACTTTGAAGGAGTTCTGAAGATCTTCACAGCATTGATGAAAATATTGATGGAATTTCTAAGGACTTTGACTATCTCAACAAGATTTTTAGGCACTTCTAGAGATTTGTGAGAGATTTCTGATAATTTTCGAAAGTTTCTAGGGCTTTTTAAAGATTTGTACGGGAGTTCA
The DNA here is from genome assembly GCA_949128115.1 of Anaspis maculata. Taxonomy (NCBI): domain Eukaryota; kingdom Metazoa; phylum Arthropoda; class Insecta; order Coleoptera; family Scraptiidae; genus Anaspis; species Anaspis maculata. Next base: position 73,789,704 of record OX421966.1, read on the forward strand.
AGGAACTTCTAAAGATGTCTATGGAATATCTGGAAATTTCTGATGATTCCTGACAGTTTCTATAGATTTTACGAGATTTCTACTGGATTAACAGAGATTTGCAAGAGCTCTCACGACATTTTGTAGAGATTTCTAGAGATTTTTGGAGATTCCCAAACATTTCTATGTGTTTCTCATTATTTCAATGGCATTTCAAAAAATTATTGGGAACATTGAGATTTCTACGAGCTTTTCAAAGAAGTTTTAGTGACTTTAATATTGTACGTGATTTCGGAAAACATTTACGTTATTTCTGAGGAAATTTGTTAGAATTCCGTGAGATTTTTGAAGATTTCTACGGAGTCTCCAGGGAATTCTGGAAAATCGTTCAACATTCCAAGAGATTTTTGATTATATTCAAGGGATTTCTGAAGACTTTTGGATGTTTCTACGGATTTTGTAGGAATTTCCAGATATTTCGACAAGATTGTTTCAGATTTCTAGAGATTTCCACAAGGTTTCTGAGAAGTTATAAGGCTCCCGAAAGACTTCTACAAGATCCTCAAGGATTTCTGGACATTTTTACAGTATCATTTCGACGAGATATCTGCGAATTTGCAAGGATTTCTAGAAGTTTCTGAGGATCACTACGGGATTTCTAGGAATTTTCAAAGATCTGTTGGAGAATTTCTAGAAATTTCTACGCAATCCTAAAATTTTCCAAAAACTCCTGAGGTTCATCAATGATTTACAAGGATTTCCTGATATTTCTACGGTTTCTAGGGAATTGTAAAAGGCTCAAGATTTCTGAGGGATTTCTTGGAATTTACAGATTTGTATGGAATTTCTAGGGATTTGTGAACATTTTTCACTAGATTGTGAAGATGTCTACGGGGTTTCTAATTTTATGATAATGAGATTTCTGAATGTTTCTGTGGAAATTTCGGAATTTTCAAAGATTCCTACGAGATCTTTAGGGATTCTTGAATATCAGTGTAGGATGTCCAAAAACTCCGAAGAATTCGTGAGAACCTCTATGGAATTTGGGAGACTTCTACTGGAACTTGAGAGATTCTTAAATTTTTTTACAAGATTGGTAGAAATTTCCATAATATTCTGAAGATTTCTGAGAACTACTTGGGGGCTCTGAAGATTTTCACTGCATTTATGAAAATTTCGTTGAATGAACTTTGATCATTCCTGCAAGATTTTCAAGGACTTCTAGGAATTTGTTTGGCATTCATGAGAATTTCGATAAAATTTCTAAAGACTCTGACCATTCCTGCAAGATTATTGAGGACTTCTTGAAATTTGTTTGATATTTCTGAGACTTCTTGACATTTTCTAGGCTTTTTCAAAGATTTGTACGGGATGCAAAGGATTTTCAAAGATTTCTAGAATAGAATAGAATAGAATAGAATAATCTTCATTCACTATCACTGCGCCATACAATATTGGCTTTGTCAATATAAGACGAGTAAAAAATGTGGTAACAACAACAAAATATACAATAAAACAACAAGGAGTTGACGCCATAGAACAGTAGGTATCACTCAAGAAACTCCCGTACCGAATATAACGCTCTCTCAGTTGAAAGCACCTTGACGGCTTTCTTAAACTGATTTATATTAAGGGTTTTGATGCAGCTTGGTAATCTGTTTAAAAGTCTGATAAAAGTCTTTCTCTACGGAAACTCTAGAGAATTCGGAGGATTTGTTTGTCATTTCAAGGGAGTTCTGGATATATTCATGGAATATTCAAGGATTTTTGCATATTTCTAGAGATTTTGTATCAGTTTCCAGAGATTTCGACAAGATTGTTTCAGATTCTGAAAAATTTCCACAAGATTTCTGGAGATTTCCAAGGCTCCCAAAAGACTTCCACAAGATCCCCAGGGATTTCTGAACATTCTTACAATAGGTATCGTTCCGATGGGATTCATGCGGGTTTCTAAGGATTTCTAGAGGTTTCTGAGGATCACTACGGGAGTTTCAGGAATTTCTACGACAATTCTAGGATTTTCTGAAAACTCCTGTAGTTTACCAATAATCTCGAGGATTTTTCTTATATTTCTACTGTGTCTAGGAATTTGTGAAAGGCTCAAGATTTCTAAGGGATTTCTAGGAATTTACACATTTGTATGAGATTTCTAGGGATTTGTGAAGATTTGTACTATATTGTGAAGATGTCTAATCTCATATTGATGAAATTTCTGAATGTTTCTGTAAAAATTTCTGAAATTTTCAAGATTTCTACGAAATTGCTAAAGATTCCTGAAGCTTTGGAGGGGTTCGGGAAAATCAAGGACAGACAATTTACAACTTTATTCCAACGAATTCGTGAGAATTTGTATGGAATTTTGACGGGAACTTCTACGAGAATTCTAGGTAATTTAAAAAATGTTTACAAAATTTGTGGGAATCTTTCAAGTTTTTTACAGGATCACTGGGGATTTCTTAAGATTCCAACGAGATTGCTAAGTATTTATGAAAATTTCTAGGGAGTTCTGGAAATTTTTAAGAATCTTTGGGGATTTCAAGAGATTTGTATGAGATTTGTGATTTGTAGGATCTCTACAATAATTGTAAGGAATTTTTTTTGAAAATCTCAATACCAATGAATACAAAAATATACTTTAAATGATTTTTACGAGAATTCGAAGCATTTCAAAAAATCTCTACGGGACTCCTCAAGATTTTTACGGGTGTTAGCGCGGTACACATAAAGACGGCAGCCTTCCGATGAAGGCTGCATTAAAACAATAACTCTTGGATTAGGAAAGCAGCAAGCGACAGTCAGAAATAAAACTCACAACAACAATCAAAAACTTTAATGCAAAACAAAGAAAAAAACACAAACAGACAGAATTACAAAACAATAAAAAAAAACAATGTGAATTAAATGAAATGAAAAATCCGAGTGGTTCTGATCGGGGACAGATTCGCTGGCGCCGAGTGGCGTCCTGAAAACGAGACGAACTGCACTGAAGGTATACACCCCGGCAAACGGGAATAAACGGTAAATGGTAAAAACAATGGAAAATATGGAACTTACGGGATCTTATTCGGTGGCGGCGTCGTCCTGGCGGAGTCCGAAGGCGGCGTCGTGGTGGATGGCCGTTCTGGTGGTGGATTTCCTGGTGAAATGCACGAGTGCCCGTGTTCGTCACCAAAATGGCGGACGAACGACTCGATCCCGTCCGAAACTGGAGCTTTGTGTGCGGCTGGCTGATCCAAGCCGCTCCCCGGTGAAAGCGGTGAAAACTGCCGCTTTCTGGACTTGGAGATGCTGCAGAGCTCCTCCAGGAGTCACTATCGGACGCGATGGGCCTTGGATGGGCTTCTGGTCGAGTACGAATGTACGCCGATGGCACGACAAGATGGCCGCGAGAACGATGACCAAAAAAAGACGGCGTGGCTTCCCGCTCGACGTACGGAGATCAACGCCGCTTCGAACGAAGCGGCAAAGGCACGAGCGGAAAGAAAGCCGAAGAATGCCGAAGACGGCCGAAGAAAGTGCTGGAGCTCGTTTACGCTTGCGCCTGACAGCCAAGTGCCAGGCACACCGAACAGGGGGTGAGGGGTGAGGACTTGGACGACACAGGGATATTTTGGGTTGCATACCCTCAGTGCACACGAATGCAGGGTTCAATGAACGGGGCCGAGACAACGGGATTTCTGAGGATTCCTGGAGATTTGTATGGGATTTCTAGAAATTTTCGAAGATTCTCATGGGAATTTCCAGGATTTTCATAGGGTTCTGAAAGATAAGTCTAGAGTTCCGAAGATTTCTAAGGATTTTTGAGAGCTTCTAGGGAGTTCCAAGAGTTTCCACAGGATTTCTGAAAATTTGTGTGGGATTTCTAGGGATTTAAAAATATTTCTCCACAAGATTTCCATGACTTCTGGAGATTTTCACGATATTCCTTATTGCGATTAATTCAAAAAAATTTTTCCATTGAAACCTCTGCATTTTACGGATTTTTCCAGTAAAATGGCTGAAATGATTGGGCAGGTATTTTGTATTTTGTAATTTCTTGGTTTTCCAAAATACATAATTATCTCGTATTTTGTATTTCAAAGACACTTGAACAAGTAGTTTGTATTTTGTATCTCGACTATTTTGGATCAAGCATTTTGTATTTCAATACACTTTTTGAAGTATTTTGCCTAGCCCTGGCTGATATAAGGATACAAAGTTTTACTTGCAGTAATCTCTGAAAAAGTAATTACGAAGTTCAGGCCTACCAACAACAGAATAATAAATAAAATAAATCCTTCATTCCATGAGCGTCGAACCAAATGTCAATGAAAGTTGAAAAAGCTCGGAAAAAAGTGATTCAGTGGGTTGCCATAGCGCTCATTCTTCACAGTCTCTTCAAGAGCTTCCCGACGCTCCAGACACTATCCAGGTGGACTGTTTTCTTCCTTAGTCGTCTCGTTATAAAATTCTGTATACCTACTTAAATCAGTATCCAGATTCGACTCCAGATCTTTTGGCATGGCTCAACCCCAAATAATTATGATCAAATATGGGAAAATATGATTTCATTGGCAGGAATGATCAAATAAAAACTTCAAGACATATCAAGGTCCAGCTTCAAATCAAAATATACCTCCAGATGAAGTCAAATCCTACTTAATTTGCCTGCATTTTTTTGTCAATTTTCGAAAATTTCCCGTGAGTGAAAACCAAAGGTGGATGGAACCGTAGGTATATTTCCAGATCTGTTTTTATTCATTTCGATTTTCCAAATAATCGAAATTGGAGCTAAACATTGATCTGAAGCCTGATCAATCTATTTCACGTCCAGTAGTGGAGCCGTATTCTTCCATCACTGATCTTATTTATTAGACACTCTTGATCAGTATTATGAAAAAAAATTTAAATAAAACAGTTTATTTCAATATTTTATCGTTGCTATTCGTATTGAAGCCAAATGGACATGAATCAGCTTGATCTAGAGCTGAATGCTTCTGAGCTAGAGCTTCTAATCGTAAGCCGAAACAAAATTCGAAGCTTGATTGAACTTGATTTGGAGCCAAATTTTGTTTGGAGCCAAATCTTGATCTATATCCGAATCATGATCTGGAGGCAGACCTCGATTTTATGCTAAATCTTCGCCGATTTACGCTGAACTTTCAGCTGATAGAACATAGAACTAGGCCACAGCCTGCCTTGATTAAGAATTCATTCGATCACAAGATTAATTTCCAATTATCGGTATTGTCATTGTCCGAGGTATTATTCAATTTGTTTTTCACGGTTCGGAGGGCCAGCTGCCGTCCTGTAACACCCCCACACACACGAGCACGAGGGTGGTCCTCTCTCTCTCTCTGCAAAACGACCCTTTTGTATGGCCACGTGCCGATGACAGTTGTAAATTGTGAGAAAGCTCTAAAGTTCCAAACTCCCCCTCTTATAAACACCCATGTCTGCCTGCCGTGTTTATGTCTTTTTTTATCGCCCAATTATGAGGTGTAGTCGGTATCGAATGGGTTTTTGTTTGAGACCATTGGCAGTGGGACAGAGTCAATTGGAATACATCAATTTCTTCAAAAATAATAGGTTTAGGTGAAGGCATACTTACCTACCTCGTCACCAGAGGCGTATTATAGCAGAAGCCTAAAAAGCCTGGGCTTGCGGCGCAAAAAATTTCAAGGGGCGCAAAATTCTGGGACAGGAAGTATTTTCTTCAAGGAAATATTAAAATCATGTATCGGTCGAGATAAAAAATACTAGTTACTATAATTCACAATGAGCCAGTTGGGGAAACAGTACACATTTAAGAGACAGTTTTGCAATCAATGTATAGGTACCTATTTTGTTTTTGTCTTGTCATTATCAAAATTAATATAAAAAAAAAACAATGAAGAAATTGCTAAGTATATCAAACACTAAAAAGAGTTTCGCAAAAAAAAATCAATGAGGGGGGAGAGGGCGGAATTTTTTGGGGCTTTGGGCGCCAAATTGTCTTAATACGCCACTGCTCGTTACCTACCTACGTTACCTACGTACTTCAATACCTTTTGTGTGTATTATTCTAATCTAATCTCAATAGATTACCTACAGGCGTAAGTACTCAACTTATCCTGCAATAATAAATGCAATAATAACTTATTTCTTGAATCAAAAGGAGAAAAAGGAAAAAACACCCACTGAATAATCCAGCTTCTAGAATTCAGGCCTGAATGAGCCGCTTTTCCACGGTTGCAAGACAGGGACCCATCTGGATTTTGTTGACGTTAAAAACGCCGAAATTAATTGAATTTACTAGGCGACAACAAAACTCATTTTTGGAAACAATAAAGGTGGAGAAGGTAAGATGAAATGTCCATTCGCGTTGACTATTTCACCGAAAAAAAACGTTAATTCCCCCATAACTGGCATACAAACGTTTGTTTTGAGCTTGTTAGCTCTCGTCAGTGACAGATATATGTTGGAATTGAGCCCTAAATGACCAAGAAAATCAAATTCGAAAGGGAAATGTCAACAAAATTCTTTAGTTCGTTACCGGAACCCCGGTAGGGATAATTATTTGAATCAAAAGGAGAAAAAGGGAGAAAAGGAAAAAACACTCACTGAATGATCCAGGTTTCAGAATCCAGGCCTGAATAAGCCGCTTTTTTACGGCTGCAAGGCAAGGACTCGTCTGGATTTCGTTGACGGTCAAAACGCCGAAATTAACTGAATTTACTAAGTGACAACAAATCCCATTTTTTGGAGAAAATGAAGGTAGAAAAATTATGATGAAATGACTATTTCTCCAAAAAAAAACGTCAATTTCCCCGTGACTGGCATACAAACGACTGTTTTGAGCTTGTTAGCAGCTCTCGTCAGTGACAGATATATGTTGGAATTAAGCCCTAAATGATCAAAAAAAAATTAAACTCGCAAGGGAAAATAAAAAAAAATCTCTAGTTCGTTACCGAACTTTTGTTTTGTTTTTGTCATTTAGGGCCTAATTCCAACATAATTATATGTCACTGACGAGAGCTAACAAGCTTGAAAAAACGTCTGTATGTTAGTTATAGGGGAATTACCGGTTTTTTTTTCGATGGAATAGTCAATGCGAATTGACATTTCATCTTACCTTTTCTACCTTTATTCTTTCCAAAAATAAGTCTTGTTGTCACTAGTAAATAACTTATTTCTATTCAACTTTTGCTTTCATAAGAACAAGGCAAACAACTTTGCTTCAAGTAACAATAATGAGAGAATTTTGAAAAGTGCTGGAGGTGACTTAAAAAAAATACGTTTGACAGAAAGAAAATTCTATTACCTGCAGTTTGATGTGGGGTAGAGTAGGGTATATCGTACCGTCTGGTTAATCGTACCAGCTATTTTCAAATTCAGAGACTACAGGGTAATGCCATTTTTCACATCCACTTCGAAACTCTCCTGCTACCATGTTGTCATTAAATATGAGAACTGCTCTAGTTTATGTAGCGTAACAGCTTCAAAATTAATATAAATGATGATTTTCTGATCAGTGGTACGATTAACCAGGTGGTACGATATACCCTACTCTACCCTATCACAACATAGGTGATCCTGTTTGAAATTCCAAAGTACCTGAAGAAGGGTGGGGGCGAAGGGGTTGAAGATAAAAATTCAACAATATGTGTCGTAGATGTCCCCCAAAGATAAAAATCGACCTGTTTTGGCATTTTCCTGGAAAACATTTTGACGGCGACAGATTTGAGGTGGGTCTTTTTCAAAAAATCACCCGGAAAATCTCTATTAAGGGTGGCCCAACGAGAACAGAACAGTTAGCCTATTATTGATCTCGGTATGGTAGATAGCGACCGTCGTTACGTATCGATAACTTATGAATTTCCCTCGTATGCAAATGTCACCGTCAACATGAAAGCTGTCGTCGGTAGAGAGTAACGATGTCCGATGTCAATTCATTGCATGTATTTCAAGTGAGCGCGAGTGAAAACCCATGTGACTGGGCTCCTACTGTGTTGCAAGAAGCCTTTCTTCCCTAAATTTCTACCGTGGAAGGTGGGAGGCATATCGAACCAAGGACCCTCCTGCAAACATGTGAACGTGAACCTGATCCGGCATGTGTTGAGAGAAACCTTTGAACAGACATCCAACTTCTACCAAACAAGCTGATTGACCTCTACGTGGCCGAATCACTGTCACCAACAAGTGAACCTCTAGGTGCATCGTGAGGTGCCATTGGAGGGAACACTTACCACTTACCGTTGCTCTGATCTTTGATATTACAGAGGGTTCGAAACGACAGTTATGAACGCGGCACACGGTGCATTTCTGCATGCAGGTTTTCCAGCCAGGATTTCTCGCATGTTTTATTGCATGTTTTCGTACAGGTTTTGGCATCACACGAGGCAGGAAGCAGTTCTGAATTTTTGACGGACGCTGTCAAACCGATATCTATTAGACGTCTTCTTATAGTCTGTTTGGGTCTGAAAGGAGCATTTCACATCATTCTCCCGAAAAAGCTCAGACAGGTCGATTTTTATATCGAAGGGGACATCTGAACCATACATTGTCAAATTTCTATTTTCAGCCCCCTTATCCCCACCTCAACTTGAGAATTTCAAATGGCATCATACACTTTGCGATACATCAAATCAAAGAGAATCGAATTCTTTTTCTGGAAAAAATATTTTTAAAATTTTCAAACCCACTCCCTATCTTCCTAAATGTCTCTGACTGTCCCATTTCATATCATTGACCCCTCAATTCTCTTCAATTCAATTAGCGTCATCCTAAATAGCATCTGAGGAGAAAATTTTCGGTGGAGAGAAGTGTTACCCAAATTCACCCCTCTCCTCTCCCTCACCCCAATTGCAAAACTCAACAGACACCACCTATTTTGTGATACATCGAATAAAAGGAAATTGATTTCTCTTTCTGAAAACAATTTTTCTGAAATTTTCAACCCCTCTCCTGATAAATTAAACATTCGGAGTATTTTAAGGGAGAAGGGGTGTTTTTGAAAATTCTGAAACTATTTTATTCAGGAAGCGTATTCAATTTCCTTCGATTTGACGTATCACAAAGTAGGTGGTGTCATTTTAAATTTTGAAGTTGAGGTGGGGGAGTGAAAGGGTGAATTTGGGTGGCACTTTTTACACAGAAAATTTTCTCCCTCGATGCTGTGCAGGATGACGTTGACTGTACTGAAGAGAATGGAGAGATCAAAAATATCACATTGGAAACTCTGACAATTTCAAGAAGAAGGAGGGTGGAGTTGAAAATTAAAGAAATATTTTTTCAGAAAGAGAATTTAATTCTCTTCAATTTGATGTATCGCAAAGTGGGTTGTGTCATTTGAAACTTCAAAGTTGGGGCGGTTGGGGGTGAGGGGGCTAAAGATAGAAATCCGTCAATGTATGTTTCAGATGTCCCCCTCGATATAAAAATCAACCTGTTCAAGCTTTTTTCAAAAAAATGAGGTGAAATGCCCGAAGACCCCTCTGTTCTGTTTTCGTTGAGCCACCCTGTATAGGGCATCATGTGAAAACTCTGTGAAGTTTACTAAGTATGTATTCTTATTGGTGTTTGTTAGAATTATTTTCAGCATTTCAAGGAGAGTGTACCTACACTTCAATGATAGGTACCTACCCATGTGGTACCTATGTAGATATGCCCCATTCAGCTCAGCTAAGTAAGAATCCATTATTGTAAATAATCGGTCTGAACTGAATTACAAAGTTTCAATGAGCTTCTATGAATTTCCATGCAGGAACCTCTAAAATAGGAAATCAACCATTTATTATTGAACAAATTAGCAGGTAGGTATCATCTTTTATCTATTGCTTTAAACCTCGGCTGTTACGGACTCGAAAGCAGACTTGATCAGTAGTCAACCAGCAATACATCACCGTTCAAAGTGTGGCATATAGCGAAGTCCACTTCACTGTGTAGTATTCAGTTTCAATTTTAGTATATTTGAATTAGAATTTTTGCTTGAAGAAAGTAGTTCTCAAACGGTTTTTTTGCTATATGGTTAGCTCATCCCCACCTGTTCAACATGTTGGAATCATACATCAATGTGACGCGTAATACCTAGTATACAGGGGTGAAAATTGAAAAATAAATCTTCAAACTTTTTTATTCCGGTGATTTTATTCTCGAAAACAGCCTTCCATTATTCAGCAACCTTATGGTCTCCTACTGAACGTGTGAAAAACTCACCGCTCGATAGCTGCTGGTATTCACGTACAGGGTGGAATCAATTTTTTTTCAATAAATTTTATCGTGATCAAATCAATCCGGACAAAGACCAATTCCAGCTCTGTTAGAAGTCTATAATCTCTCATTCAACATATAAAAATGTCACATTCCTCAAACTGCTAACACATGACATACAGGGTGAAACACCCTCTTTTTCTATCATTTTTTCCTGGATCACATTAATTCGGACGATAATCTTACCCACTTTAAAGGAGAGCCCAGAGTATTTGACAAAACATATCAAAAATTTACATTACTGCAATCACTGTGACAACTGGCTACTGTAGCATCAAGCATTTTTGCGATTTTAGTTGTGCGAGGAGTTGCTAAGGGCAATTTCCTTAGCAACTCCTCCCACAACAAAAGTTGAAGCAACATATAATTCATCCTGAATATCAAGTCAGAGTAATATGAGAAATGCAAATTCTTTATATGGCTTGCAGAAAACTCTGAGCTTTCCAATAAACCAGATAAGATTATTATCCTTATTAATTTTATCCAGAAAAAAAATAAAACAAATAAAGTATGTTTTACCCTGTAGGTTGTGTTTAGGGAGTTTGAGGAATGTGACATTTTTATATCTTGAATGAGAGACTATAGGCTTGTAACCGAGCTGAAATTGACTTTTGTCTGGATTGATTTGAAGATGAAAAACATTGAAAAAAAAAGATTTCACCCTGTACGTAGGATACCAGCGACTATGGAGGGATACATTTTTCAAATGTTCAATAGGAGACTATAAGGTCGCTTAATAATGAAATATTGTTTCTCTCGAGGATTGTTTCAGCGAAATAAAAAATTTCAAAGATTCATTCTCCAATTTTCACCCTGTATACTAAGTATTACGCGTCACAGAGATGTACCTATGCTTTTAACATGTTGAACAGGTGGGGATGAGCTAACCATATAGCAAAAAACCTTTTGAGAACTACTTTCTTCAAGCAAGTGATATTTTTTTAATATTTCAAGTACACTATTTTCCTATGAGTTCCCCTTGTCCAACTACAGGTGGATTGGTTTCAGCGAAAAGTATACACGCCTATTTATAATAAAACTTGAACTTTTAATTACCTCAATAAACAAACCGGTATTCTGGAGAAGCTGACCAAACTGCTCAACGAGTGCTCAACAATGAAAGTGTTACAAAGCAAAAATTCACTTAATTTTGAACCGCTATAACTTTTGATTGGCACATTTGACTCTGATTTTGTTTCAAGCACTTGGATAGCCCAATCTTTTGGCCATCTTTCTTGTCAATATGAAATGCATAGTGCTTTCCATAAATTTTCTACAGGGTGATGAACAGAACATTGCAAAATTGATGAAAGTTCAACATACCCTCGTTTTTGCAAGATTTTTTTTTTGAGTATCAACACCAAATTTCTGAAGAATGATGTGTTCCCTCGAAACGGTTTTTGAATTTTCGGGACTTCAGTCGAAAGAGCCAAAATGTGATTTTTTATTGTGAATACTGCACCGGGTGATCATTTGAAAACTATCCACCTGCAATAACTTCCGATTCCTAGTAATAGTCCGGATGCTAGTTGCATAAAATGGAATAAACCTTGCATTTTTTGATGAGAAGATGCTACTTATTGGAAATGTTCTTTGCATCATATTCTTCCGATCCAGAAAGGTAGCCATCAGCGCCATCTATGCCGGCAGCGTATACAGGGTGAAACAGAAAAAAAAAGTTGGAAAATTATATTCAAATAACCGGAGCATGTGGAGACGTGTAATTTACCACATACATCAAATGTTTTATGTTTGTGAAGTCACAGCAAACCGTTCTTGATTACCTTGAACCGTCTTTGAAATGTAGGAGAAAAACAGAAAAAAAAAACAAAAACACTCTTTTTCCCATAAATAAGTGATTCTTAGAGATATTGACACACTACTTGGTATTTCTACAAAAAGTAATGTTAGAAATGATATGAGCTGAGGAGGTCACTAAATTATGATGAGGAGGTTGTTTTTGCGATACAATGATTTCATGTTACTATTTTTATAATAACCAATCACTTCTCCAACGATGCCTCACAGGGCAGATTCAAGATGGTGCTCAAAATGAAAAAAAAGTTGACAATCGTATTTCTGGAAATAGTTGGTTTAGGAATTGGCTACCCAGCTCATATAATTTCTGACATTACTTTTTGTAGAAATACCAAGTATTGTGTCAATATCTCTAAGAATCACTTATTTATGGAAAAATAATGGTTTTTGTTTTTTTTTCTGTTTTTCCCCTACATTTCAAAGACGGTTCAAGGTAATCAAGAACGGTTTGCTGTGACTTCATGAGCATGAAACAGTTAATGTATGTGGTAAATTATACGTTTCCACATGCTTCGGTTATTTAAATATAATTTTCCAACTTTTTTTTTCTGTATCACCCTGTATCCGCCCCCGGGATGGATGGCGCAGATGGCTACCTTTCTGGATCGGAAGAGTACGATGCAAAGAGCATTTCCACCGAGTGGCATCTTCTCATCAAAAAATGCAAGGTACTTTCAACTAGCATCCGGACTATAAATATTTCTTCAAGCAAAAACAGGTTGATTTCGAGGTTGATTTTCATATTAAAGGGGACATCTAAAACATGAATTGGCAAATTTCTATCTAATGCCCCCTCGCCCTCACTCACCTCAACTTTGAAATTTCAAATGACATGACCTACCTTGCGATACTAGTCCAGTCAAATTAGGTTTTCATCTCGCATAAAATCATAGGGTTCCAGTTTTTTCAGGAATGCGTAGAGGGTGGTCTCCTAAACAACACCTAATAAAGTCCCTTTGATTTTAGGCGCCGCCGGGCGGGGGAGGGGGTGACAAATGTCACTTTGGTCAGTTTTCACCGTTTATCCAAAGAACGGTGCGTCGTACAGAAATTTTACACGGATCTAAATTGAAGCTGATAAAATTTTCTTCAAAATGGTGTGTACACGTTTCATCTAAGTATGACCGATTTTGATATAAAAATGGAATTATGAATAAGGACACTGTCTGGTGCCAAAGGGGCCTTGGTCTTGATTGGAATAAGGTAAAATTGATTCGGAGTTATCTCGAAAGTTATCGAGTAGTGAGTTAGAAGAAGAAGCTTGACAAAATACTTGAACGCCGGCTCTACCACTTTTTTGGAAAATTTTCATATTCAACGGTTCATATCCCGAAATCGATAACACTCAGGTGAAACGTGGATACACCATTTGGAAGGGAATTTCACCAGCTTTAATTTCAAATTGTATGAAATTTCCGCGCGACGCACCGTTTTTGAGATACACTGCAAAACCTGACAAAACTGACATTTGTCCCTCCCTCCCACTCCCCGCGGCGTCTAAAATCGAAGGGACTTTATTAGGCGTTGTTCAGAGAACCACCCTCTACACATTCCTGAAGAAAATGGAACCCTATGATTCAATGCACGATTGACCGCCATTTTGGGCTAATTTCACTGGACTATACATCAAATTAGTTGAAGAAGATTTGGAAAACTATAGCAGATGGATTACTGGAAATAAGTTGAAAATAAACGAAAACAAAACAGTTAACATGATGTTTATGCAGAAAAATAAGTATTATTGTGCCGAGGAATTTAATCTTAGAATCAGAACAAATGTATTAAAAGGAGTTACAACTCACAGATACCTGGGGATGCAAATAGACAATAAGCTGATGTGGGATAAGCATTATGACATGTTGTGTGAAAAAGTAATGAAAATGTTGGGAGCTGTATATAGAACAGAAGGGGCGTTTGACACTAAAGCAAGAAAATGTATATATCACGCTTACTATGGGAGCATAATTATTTAGGTACCTAATAAATGTCTGAGGAACTTGTTCCCTCACTTTGTTCAGAAAATTTGAAATTTTACAAAACAAAACTATAAAATGTCTCTTTGTCATACACAAATTAACAAACACAGAAGAAGTTTATGGGTTGACTGGCCTTTGTAGATTAGCTGACTTACTGAGAATTGAACAATGTGAATATGTATATAAAATCTTATGTTCCCAACAAAAAACCAATGTAGTTCTAAAAGTAAACTCTGATGCACACAACCACCTCACTAGACCGCGGAAGGATCCATCTGCCCAATGTTAGGACAAATGCAGGACTCAATAGCCCTATCGCAAAAGCTCTTCAATGTTACAATCAATTGCCACATCGATTGCGGAACATATGTGAAATAAATGAATTTAAAACCCAAATTACTTCGTACGTGCATACTGGCCGTTAGTCTCGGGCAAATTTTGTCTAGTCCATTGTACCTTACTGATGTATTTTATTAGTCGAGTGTTTACCTATATTTTACGCTAATTTCTGCCTTATCTTCTGTTTATTGTATATAATTTTATCGGCATTGTTTTTATTATTGTGATGTTCGAACTTCAAAATGTTTTTATATATACACAAATGCTGTACATAATACCTAAGTACCTACACCAAGTAAAAATAATATTAAATATTTATTTAGTTTCGTCCCAAAGGACATAAATAGAGCGGCTCTGATACCGATTTATTATTGTTTAAGAGTCGCGATTTACATAAAATGTATTGTTGTTTACATTGAATTAAAAAAAAAAAATTGAAGATTTTCTTTCTGAAAAAAATATTTTCCAAAATTTCAACTCCACCTTCCTTTGCCCTAAAAATTCTCTGACTCTCCTTTTTTTAATTCTGGACCTCTTAACTGTTTTTGATTCAGTCAGTGTCATCATAGAAAAGATCGAAGAAAAGAATTTTCGGTGGAAAAAGTGCTACCCAAATTGACCCTTCCGCTCTCTCCCACCTCAACTTCAAAATTTAGCGAAACCATCACCTACTTTGTGATACATCAAATTGGAGGGAATTGAATTCTCTTTCCAAAAACATTTTTTTTCAAATTTTCAACTCTCCAAATAAATTAGACATTTTTGTGAAGAGAATGGGGGTTTAAAAAAATTTGGAGGAATTTTGTTCACGAAAAGAATTCAATTTACTTCAATTTGATGTATCACAAAGTAGGTATTGCCATTTTGGATTTTTGAGATGAGGTGGGGGGAGCGAGGCGGCGAAATTTAGGTGGCATTTTTTCCACAGAAGATTATCTCTCCGATGCTATGCAGGATGATGTTGACTGCATTAAAAAGAATTGAGAGGTCAAGAATATCAAATTGGACACTCAGAGAATTTCAGGAAGAAGGGGGGTGGGGTTAAAAACTCTATGAATATTTTTTCGGAAAGAGATAGACAGATGAACAAACAGATAGACAGATCTTATTGACAGAATCTCATTTAGGGGGCCAACATTCTGAAGCCACCCGCATTTGGCGGGCCGAAAATATTCCGGAGGAAAATAATTCAAAGCCGTGAAATCGAGGTATGAGAATGTGAATATTCAGAGTCAAGGCATCATTAAAAGATGTCGCTAGCTATTTAATTCATTCGTGTAAATCCCGCAAAGCTCTATAACATAATTTACTGGCCCATTATCGACATTCAGTAACCGTCCCTGCCTGACGTCCGATGAAATGGTGAATTGGTGCATATGAAGTAAAGCACCCGCACATCAACCAGTTAGTTGCTGCCGTACTCCTGCCGTGTTGACGTTCCGCCCGCCGCCCGCCCGCTACCATCCGATCCACACGTGTTGGCACCGCCGGCCGCATTCTCCAGCGGCTTCTCAGATTACCTGAGCTGTCTATACACCGTTCGCGATCGTTTTGGATGCAATAAAATATTCCGAATTGCTGGGAATGGAGGATATCGCCGGAGATTGACCGTGGTACCTGGACCAATCCTCCTGGGCTGCCGTCCGCTCCCGACTTGTCACGTCCGCTGCCGAGTGCTTCTGCGGGCCTGTTAGCGAAGAGTTTTAGTCCCCTTCGAGGAAGCTGAGTTAGAACCCGTTCATGTTGCGTCGCGACCCTCCTGGAGGCCGAAGCGTCGAAGCCCCAATGATGAGTCCCAGCCCACTTGGAAAATGACGAGTCGATTTCCCCCGGCTGATGTGCCTTCAGCCCCCTTGAGAAAGTCGAGTTGGAACCCTTCGGAGACGCGTTTTGGTCCCCTTGGGGGCACGCTGAGTCGAGAACCCTCCAGGTTGAGTTTTGACCCTCCGAGAGACTGATGAGTTGCTTCCCCCGTTGAGTTGCAACCCGTCTCTAGGATGTCGAGTCAGAGCCCTTGGACGTTGAGTCTTGATCCGCCTCCAGGTGTCGAGTCAGAGCCCTCCGACGACGAGTTCCAGCCCTTCTCCAGGTCGATGTGCCAAGACCCTTCCGGTGTTGAGTTTCGACCCTTCTCCAAGTCGTAGAGTTGGGACCCGTTGACGAAGAGTTTCGAACCCCCTCCAGGATGCTGAGTCGCGTTCCCTCCACGATGAGTTCTAGCCCACCTCGAGGATGTCGAGTTGAAACCCCTAAATGAACCAGGCCCGATAGAAATGAGGTCTCTCGTTTCGGTATCTCGTGTGGCGGAGTGATGACCTCGACGAGCGGGAGGTTAGTCTTGGTGAGTTGGGATAGTTGCTTACGGTTAGGCTTTGTCGGGAAAATGTATGATGGGGCTCACGCGTGCGTTCTGAATCTGCCTGCACGTGCTGGTATCTGCGCTACTGTCTGCCGTCAGGTACAGCCACTTTCAAGCCTCGTCCTTTGTTGGATACCTTCATAGAAAGGTATTCGCGCTCTTGGGCCCTCTGGACTTGGCTTTGTGACTGCGGTACTCAGAGCACCGGACCTAGTGGGTTAGATCTGGAGACTCGCGGGTGAGCTTCCTCTGCGTTTCTGAAGCTCCTAGTTATTCGGAAAATGTAAATTTTGAGAACTAGGTGAAAAATCAAGTAATTGAAATAAAATAGCATCGCGTTGAGATCGGGGTTCGGACCCTGCCGTAGAGTCGCAATTGTTGATCGGATTGATGGACACCCCCCCCCCCCTCCTTGAAACTAATGATTTTGTTTTAGTGCCACGACAGTTCCGGTTATTTCCATATAGAGCTTGTTACGGGAATGAAGACGTTCTTATTCGAAACTGATGAATTTAATCCGGTACCCAACGACGCCATCGTTCAAATAGGGACTTTGTAAAAATGAATTGTTATTAGGGCTCGATCAGGAATAGTGTAGACGGCGATTATTTCGCGTTAGGGTAAAGATTATTTCGACGCCTCTCCGCATCGGCTTTTCGACGAACACCCTGTATAGTCAATCCTTTGCGTTTTGTTTCTCCTGGCTGCGGCCTTCTCTCACCAACTGCTAAACAACAACAAACTAGCGCGTATACGGGGCGTGCTCAAAACGTTCTCCAAATTAAATTTGTATCTTGACTAGAGTAATTGTTTCGCGCTCACCATCGGTTCGAAAGTTTTTGGAAGGGTGAAATTCGGTTCAACATTTCCGGTTATAGACACGCGCGACCGCGGGAATCTTTCTAAGCGTTGGGGGCGACTCACGGTGAAAAAAGGGAATAGGCCCCCACAAAGGTAGCCATATCCAATCCTTTCCAAACGGGCAAAAGAGACCATGGCCCAAAAAGAAGCAACAGCCTTTGAAAAGAATGCCACAACTAGGTGGGCTACCATACACACACCGGCCCACAAATCTTGGATAGCACTCGTGGCCGAAGTCACTCTTCTCTTTTCAGTGTCTAGAAGCCGGGCCTAACCCTAACATAACCTCTAACACTAACATAAATGTTGGATCTGATTTGACCCCAAAAAGAACTTTGAACCGCGAAAACCAGTCAGAATTAAATGTCGGTCAAGGTGTAGAGTCAG
This sequence comes from Anaspis maculata, assembly GCA_949128115.1. NCBI lineage: Eukaryota > Metazoa > Arthropoda > Insecta > Coleoptera > Scraptiidae > Anaspis > Anaspis maculata. Next base: position 73,807,653 of record OX421966.1, read on the forward strand.
GTGTTCGTCGGAGGGTTGGGGTGTTGGGACGTCTGGAATAATTAGGGGAAAGTTATCTCTTCGGGAATAGGTTAGATCTTTCAGATAATTTAGCCTGCGATGTGAAGGTAGGACTAGGTATAGGAGCGAGCCATTATTTAAACATTTTGAATTGTACATAGAAGTCAATAGATTGATGTTATGTTAAAACTTTAACTGAGTCTTATTGCGTTCAAACTCGTAGTCAGACCTGTCTCAACAATCTCAAGAACTCTATAATCGAACAACAAGAAGAGAGGCACAACGGGAGGTCGTCCTGATACTAGATGATCATCGGCCAAGCGGTTCCAAAAGCGGGAGAAGTGATTTAATTCAAATAAGTTGAATTAAATGTCAGTATAATGGGTTGTCTACCCATTCAGGGGTACAAGACGATAGCTGGGGTCGTTTCAATTCCAAGAAATGATGCCAAACATGCCTATGTTTTGAAATTTAAGGTGAAGGCAAAAAACTCAAAAATAGCGGAAATGTGGCTGATCCAATTCCAATGAATGACGTTGTCCCATGTTGACTGAAGAGAATGAAAATGAACCTTTTTCCAATGATAAAAACCCGAATTTCACGAGCAGTACCAAAAAGTACGCTCCCCATTGGGCTTTTCTTCACCCCTACACCAGACAATAGGAACGTGTTGCAAGTCAAATTGCTCAGAATTGTTTAACACGTTAGCTGCCGCCTGACAGCCGGCTGTCATTTGTGCCGTTTCCTGTTGCGCCGCCGTAGTAAAACTGATAATTACCAAATCTGTCATCATGAAATTTGAAGTTCCCAATGTCAGAAAAAATTGAAAAAAACACAGTATGTACTATTTCTAAAGCCCAATCGAACCATGGCATTATTTTGGAATGGTCGCCGGCTGTCAGGCGGCGTATCAGTGATACACGTATTACCAGAATGCCAAATGACCGCCGGCGGTACACTGGGTATCTATCTATCCTATTGTTTTAATGTGTAATAAATGCTTGAGAAAAAATTTTCTGGCTTAAATTTGAAACAATATAGCGTTCCCCCACGAAAATACGCTAAAAAAAAATACTACTTGAAACTTGAAAAAAAAATTTCTAAAGTGAACATGCTTGGAATGCCGAACCATTTCAATTGGGGTTTCCTTGTATGCCGAAGAAACTAGCCTTATGCGGAGAATCATGAGATTTGAGTCGCCGGCTCCCAGACGACGTTTCTAGTAATGCGCGTTTTTGACAGCGGGCGGTCAAGCGGCGTACCAGTGATCACACGTAATGACCGCCGGCTGTCAGGTGGCATTGCGGTAATGTGGCAAAATTCGGTTCGGCAGCTAACGTGTTTGAACAAGCCTACCAGTGGCATCATCTTGATATAAAAAGTTCTAATGTTTTTGCGTTGCTACAGGAATAATATACAATATTCACAATAAAAAATCACATTTTGGCTGTTTCGACTGGAATCCCGTAAATTCAAAAACCGTTCCGAGGGAACATATCATTTTTCATAAATCTGGTGTTGATACTCCCGAAAAAAAAATTCAACGAGACCGGGGGTATGTTGAACTATCACCAATTTTGCACTGCTCTGTTCATCACCCTGCGGAAGTTTCATGAGGGGCTCTATGGATTCCATATTGACAAGAAAGATGGCCAAAAGAATGGGCTTTTCAGTACTCAAAACAGAATCAGAATCGTTTGTGCCAATCAAAAGTTAAAGCGGTTCAAAATTAAATGAATTTGTTATTTGTAACACTTTCATTGTTGAGCAGTTTATAATTAGTGAAACTGTCCAATGTTATAATAAAGAAAACTTTCTCCAATTAAAAAAAGCTGTTTTCAGTGGGAAGGAAGCAGCTGGACCTTGTAGAAAAAATCCAGAGCCACCTTCACTGACTAGTCTTACGCCTGAAGCCCTATAAAACCCAAAGTACACTCATGTGCGAAAAGAGTGGAAGAAAGAGGTAACGATGCGGCGTTAATGGCCTCGCGTGTCGTTGGCTGTTGCGTTGGTATGCGTGCGTGCGTGTATGTTTGGGGATATTTATTTTTATGCATCATTTAGCCTGGCACCATTGCACATAGTCGCTCAATCCTCCGAGGTTTTTTCCTCCGAGCTGCTGCCTGTTATGCTCAACCTACTTTTCGCCCCGTTCTCTCTCCCTTTTTCCCGTCATACCTACTTATCGCCATGTGCCCCCCGTTCCTGGATACCTTCGCTCTCTGCGGAGCGGGCTCCCGCCAGCTCCGGTTACCATCATCGTGCAGGACTCTCTCTGGAATATACGCATATAAACTTTATGATGGTTTTTATGGCCGTAGCGCATCTCTCGGATTTATCCACCTGGAGAAGGAAAAGGGAAAGGGGGCGAAATGGGGCGAGCCGGCCGGGGCGAGAAGGGCGGAAAGAAGGGAAGGGGTGGGAAAAAGTATACGGGATCATGGGAGCCGCGGGGCGGTGTTGGAAATACTCGCAGGGATTTTCGTGTGATTCCCCGGCGCGAAATCCGCGCTTTTTATTTAAATGCTAATTTCTTACCGGATAGTTTTTATTCAAATGCCTTGATGAGGTTGAAGGTGCTGCATTTGCCGAGGTATGGTTTCTCATTATTAATTTCAATTTCTGTGGATATCCGCATTTTTTATATTGTAATTTGAAATTTTGAAAATTTATTCCGAGAGAGCAAAGCAATGACTGGCACTGTCACTGAAGAGCTGGCGATACTCCAATGGGAAGCTCAATAAATGATGGTTTGATCAGTTTAATTCAAATAATGAATAAACAGTCACCTTACACGTTCAACGTTCAACCCCTTTCAATAATTCCGCTAAGGAGCAAGCTCCAATGAAGAGCTAGGAATAGGTAGGTACTTCATTGGAGGAAAAAGAGGATGAAAGTTCAAATGGTTCAATAGATATGAAGATCTTGTGATTACTTTCAACATCCAACCACTGAAAACAACCCCTGTAAGGAGCAAGCTCCACCAAAGAGCTAGCCAAACCTTAAAATGGGAAACTGAATGATAGTCTATCCGCTAGCTACTATTCTGTATTTTTTAAGAAGTCGAAAAGGTTTTTTGTGAATTCCCATCAGTCAAGGTCCACAGAATCAGATTTTTTTGGCAACAACGGCCAAAAGTGGTGCGGTTACCCCGTGCACCCCCATGGGGGCCAGCGCCCAGTTGATCGAATTCCAGTTCTGTTACTTGGATGATTGGTACAAAATTACAAAAAGTTCAGGATGTCATGTGAAAATTACTTCAAAAGTCATCCACAATGGAGATACAGCCCTTCAAATTTCAAAAAAAGTGATTCTCTTGGAGGTACAGTTTCCACAATTTTCGACCGATTTCGCTGAAAGTGGCCCCTCTGTAACAAGCATCTAGAGTGGGGAATTTCGTTCTTTGGATAAGTTGTCCAGTGCCGGAGCAACTGAAAATTTTGACATAATCCCGTCCCTCCTCATTTCTCAAGTCCCTGGTCAACTTTGGACTCTGAAACTTTCAATATTATATCGAATACATTGTTCAGATGTTCAAAAAAAAAAATTTTTCTCCACCTTTCTCCTGCGACAAAGTTGTGTTCAACATTGTCTGCAAGCCAAAATCTATGTCATCACGTACTTTGACGGTAAGGTTTTTTTGTGATTCCCTATCGACTAACATCTACAGAATCAATCTTTTTTGGTGGCAACGTCCATAAGTGGTGTGGTTACCCCCTGCACCCCCTTGGGGGCCTAGCCCCTCATTGCATTAATTCAAGTTTCGTTAATCGGAGAATTGATATTATAGAATTACAAACGGATCTCAATGTGATAGTTTTTGTTTTTTTTGTGAATAACAACAAAGACACAGCCCTTCAAAGGAAGCATTGAGAAGAAGCCTTGCAGGTGCTCTTCTGCTTTCCTTGAATAGATCCATGAGATTTTTTTGTCAATCCCACATGGCTGAGATTCACAAAATCAGATTTTTCTGATGGCGGCGTCTATAACTGGTGCCGTTACCCCTTGCGTCCCCGTGGGGGGCCAAAGTCCATTGTATTGGTTTCCAGCTTCGTACTTTGGGGGATCGATAGGGAAGTGCGAAAGCATCAGAAAACGTGAGAAAATTCTTTCTGAAGCGATTTACAAAGAAGATATAGCCTTCCAAAGTTCAAAAAATATATTCTCGTGGGGGCATAAATTCTGAAATTATTATCAATTAGTTTTAGTGAAATATGACCGGGGTTGGTATGCCTAATCGTGTTTCAAAGGCTCAACTTGTCTAGTGTCGATGCTTACTGTCGGAAAGGACAACCCATATTTTTGTAACCCTAGAATAGAACATAGAAAAGCTGTTTTGCCGCGCAGCCGGAATTTTTTTGCTGCTCTTTTTGTTATTGTTCTGTTGATGAGGGCCAATGTAAAAACTTTGAAAGAAGTTGTAGTTGAAAAAAAAAAAGCACAATTAATTTCAGTTGGGCCTCACTTACTAAATCTTGCAGTTTTAGAAACCAGTGGCGCATCAAACAGGTGTTACAAAATTATAGTGCGTCATTTCCGGCAGCTAGCTCCGACACTTGACAACTTAGCCAGAAATTGGGACTCCCTATTTTGGATGGTCGGTACTGGGGACCCTTATCCAAATTTGCACTGAAATTGGTTGGAAATTTTAGAATTTATGCCCTCACGAAATTTTTTTTTTCAATTTTGAAAATCCTTTTCAGCTCTCTATTGATCCACCCTAAACTAACCCGTGAGAAAACTTAACGACATCTGACAGGAGTTTGTGAAAACCAGACGTCGGATTTTGACGTGGTATTTTTTAAAAAATGTTTGCAAACGAACCGCAATACAAGTTGACGATGGAAAATTTCCAAAATTTCTGCCAAATTTGAGGGGACTTTTTGAAAATTAATAATTCATTCCAATTTTTTCCAGGGAATCGTCATTTCGATTAATTCGTCCGAGATTTCTTGACACATTTTGGCGGCGAAAACTCGGATTTTCGGGCAGAATTTCGAGAAATTTGGTGTGAAATGCCGACCGGGGGGTTTCGAGAACTCACTATCGTCTGGTGCGAGCCATTCGGCGTGGCTTTTTTTGGAATTTTGCCGAAAAATGCTGGAAACGGTACACGGTCCGGCCAAATCTGACAGAAACGTCATTATTGACGCTGTCGGTTTTGGGAAAAATTCGACAACACCTCGGGGCATTTGAACAGTGTTTTTGGAAAAAACGTACCGTGTCAGTGTGCGACATTGAACCGTGGTCTAGAGGGGGCTTTTCAGCGTCTATCGGACACCAAAAACCAAAGAATTCTTCAAATTCGACGGCACTTTGATGAAATTTCCCCGACCGGGACAGACGTTGACGGCGTAATATTTCACAAAAACAGGCGATTGATGAGGCAAAACACGTTTGGTAGGTACTCACAGTATATTTGCACTAGAGCCCGATTTTTACCGGCTCCACATTTCGAGAAAAGCCCCTTTTTTCCATTTCCAGACACATCTCGTGGCGGCGTCAATATCTTGTTGTCACGTCTTGTTCTCTACGAAATACCAGATAATTCCATCGGACCTTCTGGTCAGATCTTAAGAAAGGGTCCATGCTTCGATCCATATGCGTTCTATCACGTCTTTGTCGTCTATTTTATTGAAATCTGTGTGCAACTTTTCGCATCGTTACGGTCGACCTAGCGTCGGACTGCCACTGTTACTTTTGCCAACAGCACCGCGCGCCTCCGTTCACTAGATGTTAACGCGAATCTGTCAAACTCGGGCCACCGTTCGCCAAATTCTCAAGTCACATTCATCGTCATGTTTGCGGTGTTTTTTTTTGCGGGATCTGAACCAAAAACATAGACGACCATAGGTATTGGCGAATGCGAAAAAAAAACTTTTATTCACAACCACCATAGTAATAGACTTATTACTGACTTTTAAAAAGTTGGAAAAAGACGCTTTGTTGATGATTTTTTTTCCGCCCCCGAAATCACTTTCCTCCCTGGTAAGAGGGAGGAAAGTGCATGGTCTCCTTGATTGATTGACAATTGACAGATGGTTGACGGAATGACAGGTGTGGAGGGGCTCGAATCGAAGAGTCAAACGCAGTAAAGTGAGGTTAGGGCTGCCAGTTATTATTATGGCATGGTGTTTATGATATAATTGATGATTCAAATAGCCTAATTCACTATTTTAACTCTGAATCTTCATACTAACCAGCTGAAGTGGTATAAAAGTGACATAAACAAGTATACCGGACCGGCCGCTGTGTTTAAATTTAGCTGAGACTGGTCCTGGGCTCCAGGGCCCCAGGAAAATAAGGGTGAACATTCGTTTTCAAAGTCGCTGGAGCTGCAGCTAGTCTGTGTGATTTGGTAGGTACTTCGCTAGGATTCTATTTACCTACTACAATGAACATGACATTTGATTGTTATTGCAGATGCCTCTGTCGAGCCTGCCAGAGTTAGTTCACTTATTACATAGATCCTTGAGACCTTGGGCAGACCAACATAGAAACTCAACAAGAGGTACCTACCTACCTACCTACCAAGATAATCGACGGGCTGCAGAGTTGAAGTTGTGGTGTCCCTAGATTTTGGAAATTCTTGGAATTCCCAATACTTATCAGTAATCATAGGTAAGCTTTACAACTTCAATCATTGGATGCTTTCTACCTAGAGCTTTCCACCACCATTTCATGGAACACGTGGGTGACTGATGAAAAGTTTCGACATCATCGAATATTGATTTTGCCCATCTGCAAGGATTTAGCCTCCAAACGCACTTCGATTTGGACACGTTGTTCGCAACGAGCGGCCAAGAGCGACCTCCTCGGGGCATCTGGCAGGCCCAAATCTTTTTGAAAACAAAATTATCATGTATAACGGATGGTAATGATGTCGACATTTTGTTGTCAGTCAACCTTATGCGTTCCATGAATGGCATAAAGTGCCCGTAGCTGGAAAGTACTCATCATGATTGGTTAATTGGTATTTAAGTTGTAATTCTTTGTTTCAGAAAGCATGTAGGAACCAGCACGCAAAAACCCATAAGCTTGAAACTAAAACCCAGACTAGAATATTCTTCCAACCCGATTACTTGAGGGATGAGATCATCCAATAATAAGAAAATTGAAAAATAATGTTTCAAGTCCAATAAAATTTGAATTGCGATCACTTGTTCAAATTAATTGAGGCATCTGTTCTAACACAAGAAAAATGTATTCAAATTTTTAATCACTAAAGACAACTTGGAATACAGGCTTGTTTGATTGGTTGTCTACTTACTCTACTTTCAGTACAATAAAACGAAAACGAAAGCTCCTAACCTAAAATTGCATTCCAAACAAAAATTATTGAGAAGTGAAGAAACGTACCTCATCCATTCCACCAGCGAATTTAATCATTGTTAACATTTTCTATGATGGATTCTAGATCAGTGTTGGTTGAATGACGACGAAAAATGCATAGAAGCTGTTGTGGTCTGAACATTTTCTCATAATATTCCGTGAAACTTGTGTTTTCAGTGGTCAATAAGCCAATATTCACCAGAGAAAATATCTCAATTAGTTAACAATGATTAAATTCGCTGGTGGAACTGGCTGGGGGGGAGTACTAGAACGTGAAATAATTTCTAGGATGATTTGTCATTGCCTTTCGGGTCACAATAATTATTAAAATTAATTGTAACATGCGACTGCTGATGGGCATTGATCGTGAGTAGAACACCATGTTGAGTTTCTTCAGTTGAAAAATTGAACTGTGTTGATGTTGAAGGAATGGATGATGTGAAGGCTGCAGGGGATGTTTCAAATATTGAAGCAGATGAAGTGGAAGTGGCTGTGGATGTTGCAGCCAAGGAAGTTGGGACTTGGTGGAAAGCGGTGGAAAGGCAATGAGGACGAGGTTGATGGAACGGCAGCAGTTTGTTGCGCAAGTGGTCTGTTTGACAGCAACCCTGCAATTTTTCTTTGGCCTCCAAGGAGGTCTCAATGTATCCCTCGGCAACTGAGCTGGATTTCCAGCCCCCCAGCTTCTTCAGTTGGAGCATGTCCCCACCTGTATTTGCTAACAGGGTAGCAGCTGATCGGCGGAAGCAATGCCCAGTGTAAGTTCCAACATCAGGTAACTTGAGGTACTGAGCAATTTTTTTCGGAATTGTCGAGATGGAATTGTGCCCCAGTGGTTGCCTCGTGAACTTTCCAAGCCGATACTGCAGGAGCAATCGGTCACCTTCAACAGTAAGCTGATTGCGGAGATCAAGGTATTCCTTGAGAATTTCAATCCATCGTGGGTCTATGATCATAAACGAGCGTGGCCGATGCGTTTTCGTGTTCGGGATTACAACGTTTATGGATTGCTCTGCAATATGAAGATCTGTTGTTTTCATTTTGAAAAGTTCGTCGCTGCGTAAGGCACCGGAAATTCCCAGAACCATTGCAATCTTGAAAAATGTTTCAAATTTAAACTATACCAGAAGATATATAGTATTGATGTATTGATTTTACCTTCTGGGGAAAAAATTCCGTTGGTGCATTATTTAAAAAATCATCGATGTTAGTTTTAGTAAAAATGTTTGATTTTTTTGGCTTATAATCGACGTTCTTCTTCTTTAAGTAAGCCTGGAGCTTCTTAAATTTTGTGATATCCACATTTTCTTTAATATTCAAAGTAAGCCTTAGCATCGAATAAATGGACCACAAGGTCGATGCTTTTTTGGTTTGCGCCTGCATGCCGAAATAAGCAAGGAGGACGCTTTCAGAGCAGTTGACGGCCCCCTTGCTTTGCGCCCAGTCTTTGTACATTTTATATGCCTTCTCATATCGAACCTTGCTTGTTTGGAGAAGGAGGTTTCCAGTCATTTCTTCAGCTGCCACCCTCAGCTCTGGTGGCGTACACCCCATTTCAGCATCACTATCGCTGCTGGACATTTTTACGATGTGAAATAGTATTTCGTGAGCAATATTACTTCAATAATTTCGATTGTCACTTGTTCAATAAATAAATTCTAAATTGTCATAGTAGTTTGTTAGCAAAGCCTACTTAGTGATGTGTTTTAAAACGCAAAAAAATACATCAAAGCCAAACAAATTTCTATTTATTTGCTAGTTGAAGTGTTGGAAATGGTTGTGAATAAAATAGTATACATACTCTCGGCGGTAATTGCTTCGTTCCTGCTTCGAGCATAGCTGCGAGCTGAAGCTCGCAGCTATCTTGCTCTAAGCAGTAATGAAGCACTTCCCGCCTCGGTATGTAATATACTATTTTTGTGTAGGTTTTATGTTTCCACATTGACCCTGTACATTGCTAAAAGCTCAAACGTGAAAAACAGATTGTTGTCTGTATCTTTTTCCCGGAAAATTCGAGTCAAATGGAAGTGGTCTGATAAAATGCAAAAATTTATCATCAAATCTAGTCCCCAACCAATCCGGATTCGGACGTACGGTTACCGTGTCAAAAATGAACTTCTCAACTGGCGGGTCTAAAAGAAGAAGATTGCTTGAGTCAAAAATAGACTTGATCTATGCAGTGAGTTCAAAAAGAAGAATGATACTTGAGTCAAAAATCAGTTCTTGATCTGGTAGGTCTGGGAAGAAGGGTGATACTTGATTCAAAAATAGATCCCTCATACGAGTAGTCGGTCTGAAAAAAAGGATGATACTTGGTAGCCCAGGAATTTTAGGTGAAATTTTGGTCAAACCCTGAAATAAATATGTCCATTTTGAAAATTTGCACAAATGACTCTCAAGCAATGCTGGACAACATACTGAAAGCTCCCTTCTAGCAAGTGTGCGGAACATAGAAGCTTTGAGCAAGAAAGGAGTGAGTGCCGCCAAATCTCGTAGCGCCTGATTGAGAGATGATGGAACACCCTAACTGCGGACTTAATTTAACTCTTTTATTGTGTTTCTGTCTGCTGAGTTTGGTTCCAATCCGTTCAATACATTTTGCATAATTGAATCGCAAAGTTTTAAATTTGGATAATTTTCAATATTATTTGACATATGACAGATGAAGGAGTACTTTTAACTGCTCTGCGGATGTTCTGGAAAACATCGCAAAAGAAACTTTCGTGGGCAGACTAAGAGATCCAGATCTGCGTCAGATGGTCATCATTAGCAATCCAGCCAACATCAGCGACGCACTTATCCAAGCTACTCTAATCGAGGCAGCCAAAGATGCTTCGCGCCCTCATCGTCTTATGGAGGTGAACTTTGACGAATCCGGAGCATCACGTGCTTCCGAGAAATCAGTGAAGGAGATGTTTGGGAAACTCCTTAGCGCCATGTCACGGAACAGACCCCAAGGCGAGCCACGAGCTGGAGGAAGACCGGCTGTAAGAGACCGGGACATCTGCTTAGGTACTGCAGGCAAAGGTCGCGTTCAAGTGACCGTTCCACACCGGGACGAAGAACTCCCAGCCCTGATAGACGCTATCAGGAAAACTAATTCCAGCTAGCGCTAAGGGTCAATGCCGCAAGAGTTACTTCGCCTCACTGCTGCGTAAGTCACCCAATAGCCTTCTCCTTAGTGGAAAGCTTGACGAGGACGATTGCGTGTTCGTAATCGATACGGGAGCCACGAAGTCAATCGTTCGACGAAGGATTCTTCAAAAGCAACGCATTGTGCCAGTGAGGGACGGCGCTTGTTTGACTACAGCTACCGGAGAGTCTGCTACATTGTACGGAGAAGCTAAAAAAAGCATTCGCTTCGGACGATTTCTTCTGCGAGAAAGGTTCCTGGTCGCTGACATTGTTGACGACTCCATACTTGGCCTGGACTTGATGGATAAATACGGATTCATCCTGGATGTTGGACAGCGGACGTTGAAAATCGGAAACGAAGAATTGGCGCTTAGAACATCCATGAAGGCCGCTGAAGAAATCTGCCTACTTTCGGCTGAAACCGTTCGTGTAGCCGCCAACTCCGAGAAAATCGTGTGGGCAACACTGAACGGACAACCTGGAGACATGTCGCCGGCATTGCTGAACCCGACAGAGCTGCCAGCTGCATCATGGCTAAGACATTGATCAACATGGACAAGACAAAAATCCCGATCAGAGTCATTAGCCCGAACAAGACGAGCAAAACAATCAAGGAAAGAGAGACCCTGGGCAAGTGTGAACCCGTAGAGTGGATCTCACGCTGTGAAGACATATCGACAAAGGTTGCGACTCCCAAGCTCTTGGAGAAAGAGCTAGTGGAGATGTTCTTGCCTGACTGGAAACATTTGAGTGGCAAGGAGAAGGAGCTTGCGACGCAATTCATACAGGAAGAAGCTGCAGCCTTTGCAATGGAAGGTAACCCCACCGGAAGGACCAGCGTGATCCAACATCGAATCAACACTGAGAACGCCGCACCGATTCGACAGGGTCCCCGGCGCCTACCATTGGCAAAGCAAGAAGAGGTGTCGAAGCTCTTTAAAAACATGTTGGATGAAGGCGTGATTGAAGAATCAACGAGCCCATGGTCTTCACTGATTGTTTCGGTCACGAAGAAAGACGGTAGTACATGATTTTGCGTGAACTATCGCAAACTCAATGATGTAACGAAGAAAGACAGCTATCCACTTCCTCGGATTGACGACACTTTGAGCACGCTGTCTGGATCAAGATGGTTTTCGACGCTTGACCTGAAGAGTGGTTACTGGCAAGTGGGACTCCACAACGACGACAAAGAGAAGACGGCGTTTTCCGCTGGGAGCGGCCTTTATCAGTTAACTGTGATGCCGTTTGGACTTTGCAACGCACCTGCCACGTTTGAACGTCTAATGGAGTGCGTCTTGCGAGGTCTTACGTGGGAAACTTGCCTAGTCTACCTCGACGACGTGATGGTCATCGGTCGAACCTTCGAGGAGCACCTGAAGAACCTCCGGGAGGTATTTCGACGTCTTCGCGGTGCACATCTCAAGCTCAACCAGTTCAATTGAGATACGATCCTATGATAACCTCATACGTCCCAACCCAGCCACACGAAAGCAACCCATAAAGGGAAAGCGTTGCTCCATTTGAAAACTGAGAGCTGAAAGAATGGCATGATGATTGCTAGATAACTAGAGACTAGATCTCCGCGTATAGTTTCCAGCCCCATACGTTCCGACTCCCTCTGTATAGAGACCAATACATGAAAGGGGAGGACATGATGGAGGCATAAAGGCGCTCAATCGATGCCCGTTTGCACGTCGGTATACCTCCACCTATCTACACAGCAATACCGCTTGCTTTGTGTTTGTGTATAGCGCCGCGTCTAAATATACACCTGCAGACCTGCAAATGGCCAGATTAAAGTCACCTGCAGTCTGCCTGGCACTCCGGCAATTCAGCTATAATGCCGAACAGAAACGGAAGCTCTGCTCATATAATCTACACGAGCTTTTACACGGGCCCCTTGAAAATTGCTGAGCATCCGTGCTCGCAGCGTAGATGTGTGGCTTCAGATTGCCTGGAATTTCTTTACGTAGCTCTGTGTTGGTTCGCCGACTTGAACACGTTCCGGGAGGGCTGCTAAATTGCTAAATTGACCGTCACACGGGATCGCGCACACGCCTAAACAAATTTCCATCATCCCAAGTCCAACTATCAACTAAAACACACACTTACCGGCTCCAATCCTGGCTCCAATCTCTCCGGCTCCGTTATTCCGAAGCTCACAAAGTTTCAAAATCCTTTTACGACGTCCACGCCAAGAATATCTGCTTGCGCTGGACTGGGACTAACTTTTGAACTTTAGACAAACTCCTGTTGGTGTTGTTGTTGATGTTGCTGCTGATGCTTGTTGGCCTCAAAATTGTACGTAAAGTGGCTGCAAGATAACCATCAGCTCGACTATCAACGTCACCAGGTAGCTGCTTGTCAGTTTCATGATGCTGTCCGCAAAGTTTGGCTGGAGTATTTGGGAAAACTGAAAATCCCTGAGTAGGAAGCCTCTGGATAAAGATAACAGAGTTGGTAGTTTACATCCCACAAGTTGTTGCTATAAACTAGCATCATCAGGTTGGAGAAGATAGGTCGCTTAATATTCAACTGAATTTGACGTTACTGACTAAGCTGTCAAATGTCGACGTATCAAAAAAGCTGGAGAAGTGAACTGTCAAAACAAAGCACCAGTTTATAAATGGAAGGAATAGCTTATGGAGGTCAAGTTTTAAAGTACCTACCTAGCTGGAAGCGGCCAATAGTGCGGGCGCTAAGAGCCAAAATCGGAAAGAACATCGGGATGAACCTTGCAAATGGTGATGAAAGCATGAAATTCGGGACACATCTCTGTACACATACTCATTCTGAGCCCCTCTTCCAGATAAAAAGTGGAGCCACGCCGAATTTTCACCGGAAGGGGGCTTGGCGCTCTGAATCAAAAATACTGAATTCCTACCAGTTCTTAGAGATCCTCAGGAATCTTGAGAACCCTTGACTGATCTTGTTAAATCTTTGAAAATCCTGGAAATCACCATGAAAACCTTTGAAAATTTATAGAAATGCCATAGAAATCTTCAGGAACCCTTAGAAATCCCGTAGAAATCTTGAGGAGTCCCGTAGAGATTTTTGAAAATCGTTCGAATTCTTGTGAGAATCATTTAAAGTCTATTTGATATATTAAAGATGTTAGAGATATATTTGTATTCATTGGTATAAAGATTTCCAGGAATATTCTTCCTAGATTTATTGTAAAGATCCCTACAAATCACGAATGTCATACAAATCTCTGGAAATCTCTAAAAATTCTTGGAAATTTCCAGAACTTCCTGGAATTCCTCAGAAATACTTAGCAATCTCGTAGGAATCTTTAGAAATCTTTAGTAATCCTGTGAAAAACTTTAGGAACTCTCACAAATCTTGTTAACACTTTTCAAAATACTTGGGGTTCTCGTAGAAGTTCCCATCAAAATTCCATAGAAATTCTCACGAATTTGTTGTAATGAAGTTGTAGATTGTCTGTCCTTGATTTTCCCAAACTCCTTCAAATCTTCAGGAATCCCTAGCAGTTTCGTAGAAATCATGCAAAATTCAGAAAATTGCACAGAAACATCCAGAAATTTCAATTATATGAGATTAGACATCTTCACAATCCACTGTAAATCTTAGAAATCCCTAGAAATCTCATATAATTTGTAGATTCCTGAAAATCCCTTGGAAATCTTGAGCCTTTCACAAATCCTTAGAAACCGTAGAAATATAAGAAAAATCCCTAAAAGTATCGGTGAACTAAGGAGGCTTTCGGAAAATCCTAGAATTGTTGTAAAAATCCCCAGAAAATCCTATAAGATCTTTGGAAATCCTTAGAAATCCCGTGGTGATCCCCAGAAACTTCTAGAAATCCTTGGAAACTCGCCTAAATCTCGTCGGAACGATACCTGCTGTAGAAATGTCTAGAAATTCCTGATCCCTGGGGATCTTGTAGGATCCCTATTGGGAGCTTCAAAAATTTTCAGAAACCTTGTGGAAATTTTTAGGAATTTGAAACAATCTTGTTGGAATCTGTAGAAATTGATACAAAATTCCTAGAAATATTCAAAATTCTTCAAAATTACATGGATATGAAGACAATTTATTTGAATATAAATAAATTAACACCTTTCTATAATGTAATAGATTGCCATCCGACAAAAGATATCATCACAATATAAAAAAATTTAAATGTCAATTTTTGCTTTGTTTCTCTAATTTAAACTGTTTCAAACTGGATATAAGTGCATTTTGAGGATTTTGATAGAACCTCGCAAGGCTAACAAAGAAATTTCTTCACCTTCTGCAGTCGAAATATTGGACAAGGTACAAAAATTGGCTATGAAAAATTTTGTTATTGTTCCCCGAGCCCCTATGAAATACCCTATAACTTTGACATTTTCAATTTTGTATTTAGATTTGAAGAATAGAATGACGGGATCAAAGAGCGCCCTTGGAATATCAAACAAATCTTCAGAATTCCCTAGAGATATCGTGAGAATCTTCAAAAATCACATCAAGTTGAATCTTTGAAAGTCTCTATAACACCTTTCAAAAGCTGGTAGAAATCCTAAGCTATCATCTGAAATCTCATACCTACATGTTTTTACTCGTGTTTTTATTAATTTTTTGAAATGCCGTTGAAATTATGAGAAATCCATAGAAATTTTAAAGAATTTCCAGAAATCTTTAGGAATCCCTAAAAAAATCGCGGGGAAGGTCCTGCAAATCTCTGAGAATCCGGTAGAAATTCAGAAAATCTATAGAAACTCTCAGGAATCAATAAAAATTCTGGATATTCCATAAAAATCTTGAGAATTCCCTTGAACTTCCGTACAAATCTTTGGAAAGCCCTAGAAAATGTCTTAAGTTCTCAGAAATATCGAACAAATCTCTAGAAGCCCTTGAAAATTTTGCAAGAATAGTCAAATTCCTTGGAAATTTTATCGGAATTTTCAAAAATGCTGTAAAGATCTTCAGATCTCCTTAGTTTTTAGAAATCTCCAGAATGTATTGGACATCCCCACTAATCTTGTAGGAATTTTCAAGAATCTCTCAAGTTCCCGTGATGTCTTCCAGAAATGCCTATAAATACCATACTAATCTCTAGAAATTCTCAGATATCCTGTTCCTAATAATCTCAAGAACTTTCAGGAAACTCTCAGAAATCCTTGAAATCTCGTGAAAATTCCTACAAATCTCTATGAATCTGTGAATTCCTAGAAATTCCTCAAAAATATAGAGCCTTCCACAAATCCCTAGAAACCGTAGGAATATCAAAAAATCCTTGAAAACTATTGGTGAACTTCAGGAGTTTTAGGAAAATTTCAAGAATGAACGTTAAAATCCCTAGAAATCCTATACAGATCTTTGGAAATCCTCGAAAATCTCGCAGAGATCCTCAGAAACTTCCCTGAATCCTTGGAAATCCGCAGAGATCTCGTCGAAATGATACTGTAAAATGTCCAGAAATACCTAGGGATCTTGTAGAAGTCTTTCGGGAGCATTTTAAATTCTCAAAAACCTCGTGGAAATCTTCAAAAATCTGAAACAATCTTGTCGAAATCTCTGGCAGTTTCTACAAATTCCGTAGAAATATCCAAAAATTCTTAGAAATTCTAGTTTGTTCAAAATTTCAGAAATCTCTTGAAAGGTCGAACGAATCCAGAATTCCCTGAAGATTCCGTAGAAGTCTTCAAAAATCTCACGGAATCCTCACAACATTTCTCAGAAATCTCGCGAATATTTTCAGAAATCACGCAGAATCTTTAGAAGTCTCGAAAACTTCTTTGAAAAGCTCTTGGAAATCCTGAGCGATTCCATGAATTCTCATACAGGTTTCCATAAATTCCTTGAAATGCCGTTCAACTAATGAAAAATCCATAGAAATTTTAGGGAATGTCCAGAAATCTTTAGGAATCCCTATAAAATCTCGTGGAAGTTCTTGCAAATGTCTGGAAATTCCGTAGAAATCTCGAGAATCC
Organism: Anaspis maculata; assembly: GCA_949128115.1. Taxonomy (NCBI): domain Eukaryota; kingdom Metazoa; phylum Arthropoda; class Insecta; order Coleoptera; family Scraptiidae; genus Anaspis; species Anaspis maculata. The sequence continues at coordinate 73,824,062 of OX421966.1, forward strand.
CAAGAAGCTCTCAGGAATCATTGAAAATTTTCAGATTTTTCACGAAAATCTTCAGAAATCTCTTGAATCCCCGCACAAATCTTCAAAAAGGCCTAAAAACTCTCGAATGTTGTCAGAAATCTCGTACAAATCTCTAGAAATCTCTCTAAAAATCTTGTAGAAATAGTGAAAGTCCTCAGAAATTCCACCGAAATTTCCATAAACGCTGTAAAAATTTCCAGAACCCCTCAGAAGTTTTTCTGAAATCTTTGGAAATTATTGGAAATTCCTACCAAACTTGTAGAAATTTTCAAAAATCCTTCAAGTTTCCATGAAGTCTTCCAGAAATGCCTAGAAACACCATACAGATCTCTAGGAATCCTCAGGAATCCTGTACCTATCAATCTCAAGAAATTTCTAGAAAGTCTTTGAAATCCTCAAAATCTCGTAGAAATCCCTACAAATCTCTATAAATCTGTAAATTCCTGGGAGTTCCTCAGAAATCTTGAGCCTTTTACAAATCCCTAGAAACCGTAGGAATATCAAAAAATCCTTGGGAAGTATTGGTGAACTTGAGAAGTTTTCGGAAAATTCCAAGAACTGTCGTGGAAGTCCCTAGAAATCCTATGACAGATCCTAGAAGATCCTTAGAAATCCCGCAGTGATCCTGGGATCCTTGGGAATCCGCAGAAATCTCGTCGAAAGTATACTGTAAAAAATGTCCAGAAATCTCTAGAAATCTTGTAGAAGTCTTTCGGAAGCCTTCTAAATTCCCACAAACTTCGTGGAAATCTTTGAAAATCTGGAACAATCTTGTCGAAATCTTTAGAAGTCCCTACAAATTTCGTAGAAATATCCAAAAATCCGTAGAAATTCTAGTTTGTCCAAAATTTCAAAAATCTCTGAGAATGTCAAACGAATTCAGAATTCCCCGAAGATTCCGTAGAAATCTACACAAATCTCACGGCATTCTCACAACACTCCTCAGAAATCTTGTAAAATCTTCAGAAGTCTCTGAAATTCCTTCATCTACTCTGCGTTACTCATGGATTCATTATTATATCGAAAACCGTGCTCTGGTGGAGCATATTAATTAACAGTTTTTCAACCAATGGGAACAATTTATTGTCAATAGAAGGTAGGCGAACGTCAGTTCTGAAGTGTCACCTGTTAAATTTTAGCCGCCAGAATTTCTTATTTCTGGACGATTACCAAGACAATATAGATAAAATAGTATACTATACCCATTTAATAAGACGTATCGTCACACTCCTTCCTTTGGAGCACTCCTCGCAAGCTCGTCGTGCCCTAAAACCAGTAGTGTGACAATACCATGTATTATGAAACTCGTATGATAATATACTCTTATGAAGCTCTTAGAAATCCCAAGCAATTCCATGAAATCTCACACAAGATTCCATAAATACCTTGAAATGCCGTTAAACTAATGAGAAATCCATAGAAATTTTGGGGAATCTTCAGAGATCTTTGGGAATCCCTACAAAATCTTGCAAAAGTTCTTGCAAATCTCTGGAAATTCCGTAGGAATCCCGGAAAATCTCAAGAATCTCTCAGGAATCGATGAAAATTTTCAGATTCTCCAGAAAAATCTGCAGAAATCTTTTGAATACCCGTGCAAATCTATAAAGAGGCCTGGAAACCCTCGAACGTTTTCAGAAATCTTGTACAAATCTCTAGAAGTCACTCAAAAAATCTTGTAGAAATAGTGAAAGTCCTTTCACTATTAGAAATTCAATCGAAACTTCCATAAATGCTGTAAAGATCGTCAGAGCCCCTCAGAAGTTTTTTTAGAAATCTTCGGAAATTATTGGAGATTCCTACCAAACTTGTGGAAATTAAAAAAAATTCTTCATGTTCCCATGAAGTCTTTCAGATATTCCTAGAAATACCATACAAATCTCCAAGAATCCCCAGAAATCCTAAACTTGTTGATCTCAAGAACTTTCTAGAGATTCTCAGAGATCCTTAAAATCTCGTAGAAATCGCTAGAAATCCCTATAAATATCCAAAAACCCCGTGGAAATCTTGGAAGCCGTGGAAACCCCATACTCCAATCTCAGCCCGTAGACATCTTGGAAACCATATGAATCACATACACATATTGTTCAATCAAAGAACTTCCTAGAAAATCTCAGAAATCCTTAGAAATCCTTGGAAACTTCATATAAATATTTAAAACACTTAGAAATCTCAAACTGATCCTTGGGAATCCCTATAATAATCCCGTAGATATCTTGAGAGTTCTCCAGATATTTTCAGAGATCATCAGAAATCTTCCCAGTAGGTATCTCTAGAGAACTCGTGGAAATCTTCAGAAATGCCTTGAAATTTATTGAAGATCTTGAAAAATCTCCAATAATCCCTAGAAATCTTACACGAATACTTATAAATCCCTAGAGATCCCTTAGAAATCTCGAGCTTTCCTAGAAATTTCTGTGAACCGTAAAAAAATCAATGAATCTCCAGACGTTATTGGTAATTCTCAGAAAAGTCTCTGGAAAGCTTTACCGGAGAATGTAATCCATATATGGAATACAAACTACTCTACTTGAACTATTTGAAAATACAGAATAAAAATACTTGTCAATCAAAAATGTCTTCAAAATCATACGTATTTCATAATACATGTATTTGAATTACCGCTTAGGTCTGCCAACAAGTTAGTAGATTTGATCGTACAGATTTGGCTTGGTTATACAAAGTTCTCCAAAGGACACTACAGACTGTTTACCTAAGCATTTAACAAGCCGTGTATGTAACTCTACCTTTCCACCTAAAACAACGACGTCTCGTGTATATCAAATTTACTATGCAACATGCAAACTGAGCTGTGCTGTTGGCATTATATACCTCATACCAGTCTCGACAAACACTACACCTAAATGCACTCAAAATAATTACAGGGACCTGTAAACTGTACCCAGTACCCGCCGAATGGCTTGACGGCAGTAACGAGTATTTGCGCGACCTAAAGACAAATACTGAAGACACGGCGGTTGATTTTGTCCCTCCTTCCCCTGGTGTACTTTCACTCCCTCCATCCACCACCCTCCTCCCACATCACTCCAATTCCCTAAGCATACCTTCTCCCCCCCCTCCCCCCCCCCCCAGAGTATAGCGTAGCTTTGACCGTTTAATTAACGCCTGGTGCGCCTTTAATCAAATTTTAAACTGATGCCGGATGTTTTCCTCTTGGCGCAACTTTGAGTGAGGGCCGGGGGGCACGAGGGGAGGAGGCGGAAGGAGCTTCTAAATTAGCGGAGCTTTTTCTACAATGCGCAACTTAAATTGGAAGAGAAAATTCGTCAGTTGTTTTTGCACACTCCGCTTGTTGAAAATATGAAGCCCGTAGTGCGCCATGAAAGGTGAGAGCTTATATTTCACTCAATAAACTAAAGCTGGATGTACAATGGATGAGTGCTTGTATTGAATACTTTCGGCTGTGTTGTATTGGTTAATATAGGGGCGTATGAAGTTTTATTGGTGTGACAAGTCTTGTAAATCTCTATAAGGAATTCCCAACAGATTGGTGTCTGCTTGTGGTTTACAGCTTGATGTATTGAAACCAATAGAAGCCCATCGGAGCTTTCTTGCTGGACTCATTGGGCTATTACCAATGAAATTCTGGTTCGATCTGGCTAGAAGCGACAACTATATGTTCACAGTCTCCCTGACCAGGCTTTGGAAACCAATCGAAATCTACTGTAAATTCACAAAAGCATCTGGAAAGTATTCATTGGAAGGCTCCAAGGTTTTCAATAAATTAGTATGATTTCCATTGGGACTTACTGGTGAACCAACGGCTTCCATAGCAGATATGCGTGACAAATGCTGAACGGAATGATGCCTTATTCTGTCTTAAAAGCGACAGCACACAAACCAATAGAAGACTGGAGAGGCTTTTCAATTGGTTTTAACAGGTTATCATCACTAAGATTCTTGACTGCTGTAGCTAGAATAGGTGGAGCACAATATTTCAAGACGCTCCAGCTGAAAAAAGCTGAAAACTACACATCCAGTCCTGCGTACATCAATCAAATCAACAAAATCTATTATGAAATTCAGGAGGCTTTCAGTACGTACCCGTGGATGTTTTATGGGGTTTGTATTGGTTCCCATGGAACCCATTGAAATATTCCCTTATGAGCAACAAATTTTGAGATGCCTTATCTGAGCAATGCTGATGAATACACATTTAATCCTGCTGTACCCTATCGAAACCAACGAAATCTATTGTGAAACCTAAAAGGCTTCCAGACGTTCGTATGGAAATTCTATGGGATTTGTATTGGTACGTATATTTATAATTAGGTGCGTATTGGCTTGACAAATTATTTTTATGCATATCTGTTCCAGAGATGCCAAAAACAATATGTTTTTATTCAAATAGCTGTTGTATGAAAACCCATAGGATCCCATTGAAATTTTTCCTGTTATCTCAATAACTCATAAGCAACAAAGTTTAAGACGCTCTAGCCGGAAAAAGCTGATAAATACACATAAAATCTTGATCCACCACCTGAAATTCACAAAAATCTAGGGTGAAAGTCAAAAGTCTTTAGAAGTACGTATGAAAGTTTCATGTTTTTTTGTTGAGTTTTTTGAGTACTTATTGTTCGAAAAGTTATGGGTACGTATTGATTGAACAGATGTTTTGCTCACAAATCTGCTTTTACCAAAAGCAATCTGATTTTGTTTGAAATGTTCTTGAATAGAAACCAATAGGATCCCATCAAAACTTTCTTTATGAGCTCAGAAAGTATACACAACAGATTTCTAGACGTTCTAGGTAGAAGGGACTCGTGATTACACTTATATTCTTGCGCCATCATATTGAAACCAATAAAATCTATTTTGAAATCTGAAGTGCTTTGAGACGCAAGTATAAAGTTTCATAGACTTTGTATTGGTTCGAATTCTATCGATGTATACGTATTTTTTCGTATATTTATAGGAACGTATTGGTTTGAGAAAATTCTTCATTGCGGATCAGTTTTAGAGATGCCAATAATCAATCTGAATTTGTTTGTAACTTTTTCAAATAGAAACCAATAGGATCCCATCGAAACTTTCTTTGTGAACTCAGAAGGTATACACAACAGATTTCCAGACGTTCTAGGTAGAAGGGACTCGTAATTACAATTATATTCTTGCTCCACCATATTGGAACCAATAAAATCTATTTTGAAATCTGAAATGCTTTGAGACGCGAGTATAAAGTTTCATAGATTTTGTATTGGTTCGAGTTCTATCAATGGATACGTATTTGCTCGTATATTCATAGGAACGTATTGGTTTGAAAAAATTCTCCATTGCGGATCAGTTTTAGAGATGCCAATAATCAATCTGAATTTGTTTGTAATTTTTTCAAATGGAAACCAATAGGATCTCATCAAAACTTTCCTTGTGAACTCAGAAGGTATACACAACAGATTTCCAGACGTTCTAGGTAGAAGGGACTCGCAATTACACTTATATTCTTGCTCCACCATATTGAAACCAATAAAATCTATTTTGAAATCTAAAGTGCTTTAAGACGCGAGTATGAAGTTCCATAGACTTTGTATTGGTTAGAATTCTATCAATGGATACGTATTGGTTCGTATATTTATAGGAACGTATTGTTTTGAAAAAATTCTTCATTGCGGATCAGTTTCAGAGATGTAAATAATCAATATGAATTTGTTTGGATTTTTTTTCAATAGAAACCAATAGGATCTAATCAAAACTTTCCTTGTGAACTTAGAAGGTATACACAACAGATTTCCAGACGTTCTAGGTAGAAGGGACTCGTAATTACAATTATATTCTTGCTCCACCATATTGAAACCAATAAAATCTATTTTGGAATCTGAAGTGCTTTGAAACGCGAGTATGAGGTTTTATAGACTTTGTATTGGTTCGAATTCTATCAATGGATACGTATTGGTTCGTATATTTATAGGAACGTATTGGTTTGAAAAAATTGTTCATCGCGGATCAGTTTTAGAGATGCCAATAATCAATCTGAATTTGTTTGGAACTTTTTCAAATAGAAACCAATAGGATCTCATCAAAACTTTCCTTGTGAACTCAGAAGGTATACACAACAGATTTCCAGACGTTCTAGGTAGAAGGGACTCGTAATTACACTTATATCCTTGCTCCACCATATTGAAACCAACAAAATCTATTTTGAAATCTGAAGTGCTTTGAGACGCAAGTATCAAGTTTCATTGACTTTGTATTGGTTCCTATCCTATCAATGGATACGTATTGGTTCGTATATTTATAGGAACGAATTGTTTCAAAAAAATTCTTCATTGCGGATCAGTTTTAGAGATGCCAATAAACAATCTGAATTTGTTTGAGATTTTTTTGAATAGAAACCAATAGGATCTTATCAAAACTTTCCTTGTGAACTCTGAAGGTGAACACAACAGATTTCCAGACGTTCTAGGTAGAAGACTCTCGCAATTACACTTATATTCTTGCTCCACCATATTGAAACCAATAAAATCTATTGTGAAATCTGAAGTGCTTTGAGACGCAATTATAAAGTTTCATAGACTTCGTATTGGTTCGAATTCTATAAATAGATACGTATTGGTTCGTATATTCATAGAAACGTATTGGTTTGGAAAAATTTTTCATTGCGGATCAGTTTTAGAGATGCCAATAATCAATCTGAGTTTGTTTGTAACTTTTTCAAATAGAAACCAGTAGGATCTCATCAGAACTTTCCTTGTGAACTCAGAATGTATACACAACAGATTTCCAGACGTTCTAGGTAGAAGGAACTCGCAATTACACTTATATTCTTGCTCCACCATATTGAAACCAATAAAATCTATTTTGAAATCTGAAGTGCTTTTAGACGCGAGTATGAAGTTCCATAGACTTTGAATTGGTTCATATTCTATCAATGGATACGTATTGGTTCGTATATTTATAGGAACGTATTGTTTTGGAAAAATTCTTCATTGCGGATAAGTTTCAGAGATGTAAATAATCAATCTGAATTTGTTTGGATTTTTTCTCAATAGAAACCAATAGGATCTTATCAAAACTTTTCTTGTGAACTCAGAAGGTATACACAACAGATTATTAGACGTTCTAGGTAGAAGGGACTCGTAATTACACTTATATTCTTGCTCCACCATATTGAAACCAATAAAATCTATTGTGAAATCTGAAGTTCTTTGAGACGAGAGTATAAAGTTTCATAGACTCTGTGTTGGCTCGTGCTCTATCAATGAATACGTATTGGTTCGTATATTCATAGGAACGTATTGGTTTGAAAAGATTTTTCATTGCGGATCAGTTTTAGAGATGCCAATAATCAATCTGAATTTGTTTGGAATGCTCTTGCGTAAAAAGAAACCAATAGGATCCTATCGAAACCTTCCTTGTGATCTGAAAAGTTACACGCAATATATTTTTGACGCTCCAGCTAGAAGGGGCTGATGACTACACATATACATATATTCGCTTCACCGCATCAAAACCAATAGCTTCCAATAAGTTCTATGGGGTTTGTATTGGTTCGTATATCTCCCAATCGGAATTCCCATCCAACCCTTCCAACACTTCAACGGCATTATTCACGAAGCCTAATCCTATAATGCTCAACAAGAGTATTTTGTATCCTGGTTTCACATGTTTCATAATAGAAGCCCGTAGAAGCCAATCGAAACTTTCTGATTTCAAGAGGCTATTTCCAGGACAAATTCTAGTCCATTCTAGCTTCAACAGCCAAACTGCTCTGAGTACAGTCTTCAAAGTCTTGATTGCCCACCTAATTGAAACCAATAAACTCGTTGAAACATAGCTACCGCCTTTGCATGTTGCATGTTGAGGAAAAATCGTACTGGTGTCAGCAATTTTTGACTTCATAGCGCAAAATGTATTGGAATGATGTCTAAGAGACACTTGTGATCCGGTACCTTCAGCAACTTGACGGTTTTGGAAAAAATGTGAGAAAGTTTGACAGAATCTTGGCAAAAAGAGGCCGATGGATTGTTTGAGTGTGTATTTTGAGGTAAAACGATCTCTTACTCACACTTATACCGGTGAGGCTGAACGGTCCACAAAATGTGTACAACCAATTTGACAGTTATACACAAAAAATTGGTTTTCATCTGTTTTCATGCCATATATCAACTGTGGGCATGATATTGGATGACCTTGGAGAACAAGATTTATTTTGAACTCGAAACATTGCACAATCTGACCAAAAAGGAGCAGTCAACCTACCGAGAGGCCAAAGGGCGATAAATTTGAACTTGGGAATGTTGTTTCCTTATTCATTCCGCAAGAGTGATTGAAATTATGTCTAGAAGCCTCCTCGGGCTCTTCCACTTCCAGCAACTCGGAAATTTCCTTGGAAATTTCCCAAAAATCTCAATAATGACTTGTTTTGAAAATGAGGACGATGAATTGTTTGGGTGTGCATTATGAGCCCGAAAGATTGTTCACACTCTCACCGGTGAGGCCGAATGGATTGCTGCATGTGTAGTGTACCAACAACAAAACTGGCAATTTTCCACAAAAAAATCATGTTCTATATCGTTGCAGCCATGGGTCAACTGTGGTGCCGAGTCTGATTGCATGTTGAGAAAAAAATCGATTTTGAGCAAATAAATCTGCTATTTCTGATCAAAAAAATGCAGTGAGCCAATCGACGGACTAAAGGGTCATTTATTTGAACCAGGAAATGTTTTTTTTCAATTCACATAGCAAGAGTGATTGAGTTAGACCCAGAAGCTTCCTCGTGCTTTTCCACTTCCAGCAACTTGAAAATTTCCAAGAAATTTTCACAAATACGACAATTTGTTAAGAGGCGCTGCAATCGCCAATGAGGCCAATGAAGGTCTTAGACGTATCGTTGTAATCCAACTTTCCAGCCTCATGGGGCCAAAAGGTTGAAAATGAGGTCACAGTGTAAGTTGGATGTGTACAAATGAGGCCAAAGGAAAGCTCACACATCTATATAAGCACACAAACTTCTACATTGAGCTAGCTATACCAAAAGAGCACAGATCGGTTCCAGGAGCAAGAACAAATTCGATGGCTGCGATAACTGAAAATGAATATTCGAAAACGAAGATTCAGTGTTACGACCCGACAACGGATAACAATTCGCGTGGGATTATACAATAAACCACCTGAGCTCCAGGACTAATTAAAGCAATTTAAAATAACATTTAATTACATGCGCGCGCCCTGCCCCCGGCGCTCTCCGCAAGCCTCGGCTCTTATTCTCTTTATTTACCATTTCTACGGCTCAGGCAACGGCAGCCAGCGGAGGCCCAGGTATGTTTGTGCCCGATGCCCACGCCGGGTCTCCAGCGCGCCACACGTATATAAATAAAAGCCCGGCGCGCCGTGAGCTCCTCCCGCGGATGCCGGAGAAAACATTACCGGGACGCGCGCTCTCCCGCTCGAATATTTATATTAATTCCGAGGCCATTAACGACGGTTCTATTTGTTTTCCCCCGTCTCGTCGGCACTTGGCCGAACGGCTCTTTTCCATCCGCCCTCTTGCGCGCGTGCACTGCCCTCGGTGTGTTTGTCTTCATAAATGAAAGTGATTGTATAACGAGTCACACTTTTCATCGATGTAGGCTTCAAGCCCGAGCGGGAACGCCCCATAGAGCTCTGATTCCGACCGATACGTTCGCCGATATCGATACGTACGACTATTGGTTTCTATAAGAGTACCATAGATTTTTATATAAGAACTATCGATTCATATACGAGTACCATTGGTTTCTATCGGGAACTATTGGTTTCTCCACAAAAACTATTGGTTGGTCAAGCTAAAGCGAGAACGCCCTATGGGGCTCTTATTCCAACCGATACGTTTGCCTATATCAATACGTACGACTGTTGGTTTCTATAAGAGTACCATTGATTTTTATATGAGAACTATCGATTCCTATACGAGTACCATTGGATTCCATCGGGTACTATTGGTTTCTCCACATGAATTATTGATTGGTCAAGCTCAAGCGGAAACGCCCCATAAGACTCTGATTCCGACCGATACGTTCGCCAATATCAATACGTATGACTGGTGGTTTCTATAAGAGTACCATTGATTTTTATGTAAGAATTATCGATTCATATACAAGTACTATTGGTTTCTATCGAACACCATCGGTTCCTCCACATGAATTATTGATTGGTTGAGCCCAAGCGGATATCCCCTTAGGGCTCTGATTGCGACCGATACGTTCGCTGATATCAATACGTACGACTGTTGGTTTCTATAAGAGTATCATTGATTTTTATATAAGAACTATAGATTCATATACAAGGACCATAGGTTTTTATCAGGTATCATTGGTTTTTCCACAAAAATTATTGGTCGATCAAGCCCAAGCGGGAACGCCTTATAGGGCTCTAATTCCGACCGATACGTTTGCCGATATCAATACGTATGGCTGTTGGGTCCTATAAGAGTACCGTCGATTTTCATATGAGAACTATTGATTCAAATATGATTACCATTGGTTTCTATCGGGGATTATTGGTCTTCCCACGAAAATCATTGGTTCGTCAAGCCCAAGCAAGTACGCCCCATGGGGCTCTAATTCCGACCGATACGTTTGCCGATATCAATACGTACGGCTGTTGGGTCCTATAAGAGTACCATCGATTTTTATATGAGAACTATTGATTCTTATACGAGTACCAATGGTTTCTATCGGGTACTATTGGTTTCTCCACATAAATGATTGGTTGGTCAAGCTCAAGCGGAAACGCCCCATAAGGCTCTGATTCTGACCGATACGTTCGCCAATATCAATACGTATGACTGGTGGTTTCTATAAGAGCACCATTGATTTCCATATACGTATGACTGGTGGTTTCTATAAGAGTACCATTGATTTTCATATAAGAAATATTGATTCTTAGACGAGTATGTACCATTGGTTTCTATCGGGTACTATTGGTATCTTCAGAAAAATTATCGGTTGGTCAAGCTCAAGCGGGAACACCCCATAGAGCTCCGATTACGACCGATACGTTCGCCAATATCAATACGTACTACTGTTGGTTTCTATTAGAGTACTATTGATTTTTATATAAGAACTATCGATTTATATACGAGTACCATTGGTTTCTATCGGGAACTATTGGTTTCTCCACAAAAACTATTGGTTAGTCAAGCTAAAGTGAGAACGCCCTATAGGGCTCTTATTCCAACCGATACGTTTGCCGATATCAATACGTACGACTGTTGGTTTCTATAAAAGTACCATTGATTTTTATATGAGAACTATCGATTCCTATACGAGTACCATTGGATTCTATCGGGTACTATTGGTTTCTCCACATGAATTATTGATTGGTCAAGCTCAAGCGGAAACGCACCATAAGACTCTGATTACGTTTGCCGATATCGATACGTACGACTATTGGTTTTTATAAGAGTACCATTGATTTCTATATGAGAACTATTTGTTCATATACGAGTACCATTGGTTACTATTGGTTTCTCCACGAAAATCATTGGTTCCAAGATATTGATGGGTTGTATGTGGATCTCCATGCACGAGATTGTTCCAGCTTTTTTCCGTACTTCAATACCTTACAGAGCTTCTTATTCGGAACAATAAAGTTTTTGATTGGTTTTGAACTGGTATCATGGGTTTCAATAGGGTCTCTGTGAGTTGTATCGGGGATTGTATCATTTGCCTTTTTCATCCGTATGTCTTGTTGGAGATACCTCATAAAACTCTTCTTGCGACCAATAGGTTTTTCTATCAATAATATCCAAGCCACTGTTGCTACGATTATATGCTCGCAAGAGCTAATGTTCAGAGGTCTTGATACGAGAACTATTGTTCTCTTCTATGTTCATATCACTGGTTTATGAGTAATATCGGGATTTATGGGTGCGCATACGGAATTGTATCGACTTCCCTTATCCGTTTGTTCTGTAGAGCTCCCACCGACTTTTTTTTGTTAGATCCAGAGCATTACCTGTGGGTACAATCGGAATTCGTGGGTGATAATATGGAAATGCCTATATAAGCGGGAATTATTGATTTTTATCCAAGCATTTTTGCTTCCCATATGAACATCTATGGAAAGTATTGGGTTCTATGGGTGCTAGTGTCGGATTGCTTCAGGCTTTCTCATCCGTACAATATACTGTTGGAAATGTCTTACAGAGTTGCCATTCGAACCAGTTCGTACTTGATTGGTCTTCATACAGGTACTATCGGTTTATCATTGGTTACTATATGACAGATATGAAGTAAGATAATGCCAAATCTATGGAAAAGCTATGGGTACTATCGGGATCTATAGGCGCAATTTTAAGACTGTATCAGGCTTTCTCATATTTCCTGGATATCATTGGTTTCTATGATTCTATACAAGCGTTTTTGATTCTTATAGAGTTTATCGGAGCATAGGCGATGTTCACTCTACGACAGCCAGCAAAGCAATCCTTAATTTCACGTCTTTTTACTACTGTAAGCAATCATTGTGTACCATATATTGGTGAAGACAATAAATGATGATGATGATGATTCTTATGGAGTTATCCGCGGGATGTACCAGGATCTGTGGAGATGAGTTTGAAAATGTATTGGGCTTCTTGAGTATACAGTTGGGAATGCCCGATATGACTTTCCATTTGGTCAGACGTGTTCTTGATTGGTTCTCAAAAAGGTAATTTTGCTTGCCGTGCATATCAGGTTTGGGCTCATTAATCAATATTTTGAGGAAAATGCCCTGCAAGGCTACCTATTTGGACCAATACGTTCCTATTTGGTTCTAAAATGAGTACTTCTGGTATTCTTGTGGTTTTCGTAAAAACATCAATGAGAAATATTTGGATTCATGAGTGCAGTTTCCGTGTACGTTGTTGGAAATGCCTTCAAGTTCCCTATTCAAACCGATTCGTTGTTTATTGTTTCTACAGAAATCATATTGGCTTCTGTATAAGCCCTTTAGGTTTCGTGCTTCAGGGTTATTTTTCCGTAGACACTGTTGAGAATGCCTCGCAGAGCATTCTATTCGGACCAATCCGTACCAAATTGGTTTTTAACAGGTACTATTGATTTATTTCTGGTTTCTATATGGACAGCTATGGAATGAGATGAGACCTAATCTATAGAGGAACTATGGAAAGTATCGGGATCTATTGGTGCGATTTTGAGATTGTTATAGGCTTCCTAAGTCCTATTTTTTTGTTTGGATATCATTGGTTTCTATGATTTTATACAAGCAATATTGGTCCCTATAGGGGCATTCATGGGAAGTGTCAAGATCTATGAAGTGGATTCAGAATTGATCGGGCTTCATTGGCATGTTGAAGAAGCCCCAATATGGCTTTTCATTCGGCTTGGTACGCCCCTAACTGTTTTTCTGAATGGTATTGTTGTTTCCCGTAGATATCAGGATCAGGCTGATTGATCCGTATACACTGGAGGAATTGCCCTATACAGCTGCCTATCTAGACCACTTCGTTCCTAATTGGTTCTACCGTATGATCAGAAACTTTTCTCTTCTAGGCAGACTGTGGCCTGGCCAAAATCAGCCTCGTTTGCCTGCCAATGACCAGACCACAGCCTGCTTAGAGGAGGAAAGTTTTCGATCATACGGTAGAATGGGTATTATTGGTATTCTTGTGGTTTTCATATGGATAATAACGAAAAGTATTTAGATCTATGGCTGCGGGCTCTGTGAACTGTGTAGAATGAATTCAAGTTTCATATTTGCACCTATTTGTTATTGATTGGTTTTCTCTTGAATCATATTGGATTCTATACAAGCGCTTTTGGTTTCTATACGGGCATCTAGAAAAAGTGTCTGGGGTTGCAAGGTGTGCCGTAGACACTGTTAGGAATGCCTGACAGAGCTTTTCATTAGAATCAATACGTTTTTTTGTCCGATTTATTCTTTGCAATTATTCCAAGGATTATCATTTGTGAATTATATTAGAAATGCCTCAAAGCTTCCTATCCAGACCGATACGTTCTTGATTGGTTTCTATACGGACATCACTGAGCAGTATTTGATTTCATTGGTGCAGAATCGACATTGTGACAGGCTTTCTCGTCCGTATACACTGCTGGAAATGCCTGGTAGCTACCTATCCAGACCGATACGTTGTTGATTGCTTCTCATAAGAATTATATTGGTTTCTATACAAGTGTTCATGATTTCTATCTGGGCGATTATGGGAGTATCTGGATCTACGCGAGCGAGTTTTCACCAGACTTTTCCATTCGCAGCTTCCTATTCAAACTGATACGTTCTTAATGGGTTTTTATGAGGGTATGATTGGTTTTTATACTAACGTGTGTGGTTCCTACACGAGCATCTAGGGGGAGTGTTGGGATCTAAAAATGCAAGTTCAACATTGCTTCAGGCTTATTTCTTTGTATACGAAGTTGGTCTTACAGAGCTCTTCTTAGTCGGGCCAATACGTTCGTGATTGGTTCCCAAATCAGCAATATTGGTTAATTTTTGGTTACTATATGGACATGAATGGGAAACATCTGCATCTATGGGTTCAAGTTTGAGATTGTGTGAGACTTTCTCGTTCATACCACTGTTGAAAATGCCTCATAGTTTTCTATTGGAAGTAATACGTTCTTGATTGGAGTCATTGTGGGTATTATTGTTTTTTTTTTTGGTTCCTATATGGATATGGAGGATCTGGATATATGGGTGCCGAGTACCATATACGCTTTCGGGAAGGAATTGAAGCTACTCATTCAGAACGAAACGTTCTTGATTGCTTTTGTATAGGAATCATATTGGTTTCTATACTAGTGTTCATGATTTCTATCTGGGCATCTATGGGGAGTATCGAGATCTAGGGCTGCAAGTTTGACATTTCTTCGGACATATGCTCCTGTGTACACTGTGGGAAAAATCTCGTGGAGCTCTCACCGACTTTTCTATTGGATTCTGAGCATCACCTGTGGGTACAATCAAAATTTTTGGAGAATATTGCATTGTATGGGCTTCATCATTTGTATGATTCTGCCAAAAATGCCCAATTAAGCGAGAATCATTGATTTTTATACAAGCATTTTTGCTTCCCATCTGGACATCTATGGGAAGTATAAGGTTCTATGGGTGCTAGTGTAGGATTGTTTTAGGCGTTCGAATCCGTCTAATATACTGTGGGAAATGTCTTACAGAATTCCTATTCGAACCAGTTCAAACCCAATTGGTTTTCACACAGGTACTATTGGTCCATTGTTGGTTTCTATATTGACAATAATAGAGTGAAAAATTGCCAAATCTATTGGGAAGCTATGGAAACTATTGGGATTTATTGGTGCGGTTTTTGGATTGTATCAGGCTTTCTAATTTTTCATGGATGTTATTGGTTCCCATGATTCTATAGAAGCGTTTTTGATTCTTATAGAGCATCCGTGGGATGTATCAGGATCTGTGGAATTGGGTTTTGAAAATGTATCGGGCTTCTTGGGTATACAGCTGGAAATGCCTCATATGGCTTCCGAATTGGTTCAATGTGTTCTCAATTGGTTCTCAAACGGGTAATTTTGCTTGCCGTGCATATCAGGGTTGGGCTGATCAATCAATATATTTTGTAGAAAATGCCCTGCGAAGCTGCCTATTCAGACCGATACGTCCTTATTGGTTCTTTGATGGGTACTTTTGGTATTTTTGTGGTTTTAGTGAGGAGATCAATGGGAAATATGTGGATTCATGGGTGCGGTTTTCGTGTACGTTGTGGGGAATACCTTAAAATTTCCTATTCTGACCGATTCGTTTTTTATTATTTCCACAGAAATCATATCGGCTTCTGTGTGAGCCCTTTTGGTTTCATGCTTCAGGGTTATTCATCCGTAGATACTGTTGAGAATGCCTTACCGAGCATTCTATTCGGATCAATTGGTACCAAGTTGGTTTTTATACAGGTACTATTGGTTTATATCTGATTTCTATGTGGACAGCTTTGAAACAAGATGATGCTCAATCTATAGATAAGCTATGGAACTTATCGGAATCCATTGGTGCGATTTTGAGATTGTTACAGGCTCCCTCAGTCCCATTTTTTTGTATGGATATTATTGGTTTCTATGATTTTATACAAGCAATATTGGTTTCTATAGGGGCATCCATGAAAAGTGTCATGATCTATGAAGTGGATTCAGGAATGATCGGGCTTCACTGACATGTTAGAAAAGCCCCAATATGGCTCTCTATTTGGTTTGGTACGTTCCCAATTGTTTTTTAAATTGTATTGTTGTTTCCCGCAGATATCAGGGTTAAGCTAATTGATCCGTATACGCTGTAAAAAATGCCCTTTACAGCTGCCTATTCAGACCACTACGTTCTCAATTGGTTTTCAAATGAGTTATATTGGTATTTTTGTGGTTTTCATATGGATAATAACAAAAAATATTCAGATTTATGGCTGCGGGCTCTGTATACACTATTGAGAGTGCCTGGTAGCTTCCCATTGGGACTAATACGTTCTGAATTGATCGTTGGAGAATTGAATTGGTTTCTATACAAGCGCTTTTGGTTCCTATACGGGTATCTGGGAAAAGTGTCTAGGGCTGCAAGTTTGACTGCTTTCCATGGTTTATCTCCGTGGACACTGTTGAGAATGCCTAACAGAGCTTTCTATTCATTTGGATCATTACTTTTTTTTTTGATACCAAACAAGCATTTAATTGTATCAGGGATTATCATTAGTATACCTTGTTGGAAATGCCTTATAGCTTTATATTTGGACCAATACGTTCTTGACTGGTTTTTATACGGATATCACTGGGCAGTGCAATACGGACTCATGTGTGCAAGATCAAATTTGTGCCCAGGCTTTCTCGTCCGTATACACTGTTGAGAACGCCTTGTAGCTTCCTGTTAGGACTGATACGTTCTTGATTGGTTCTTATGATAATCACACTGTTTTCTATACAAGCGTTACTGGTTGCTATTTGGGCATTTATGGAAGTATCTGGATCTACGCGTGCGAGTTTGAGATTGTGTCAGACTTTTCCATTCCCAGCTTCCTATGTAAATCGATACGTTCTTGATGGGTTTTCATAGAGATATTATTGGTTTCTATACCAGCGCGTGTGGTTGCTGTACAGGCACCTATGGAAAATGTCGGAATCGAAGAGTGCTGCTTTGACATTGCTTCAAAATTATTCTTCTGTATACGAAGTTGGGAATGTCTTACAGAACTCTTCCCATTCGAACCAATATGTTTTCGATTGGTTCTCAAATAAGAAGTATTGAAACATTTTTGATTTCTATATGGACACAAATGGAAAATTTCTGCATCTATGAGTTCAAGTTTGGGATTGTATCAGACTTTTTAGGTCATATACACTGTTAGAAATGCCTCATAGCTCCCTATTTGGAACCGTTACGTTCTTCATTGGTCTTTATATGGGAATAACTGGCTATCCAGATGTAGGGGTGCAAGTGTGACATTGATTCAGGCTTATTCTTCCGTGTACACCGTTAGGAATGTCTAACAGTCTCCCGTTTGGACCGATAAGTTCTTGATTAATAGAAATCATACTGGTTACTATACAAGAGCTTTTGGTTTCTATACGAGCATAATTATACAGAGTGTTCGGGTCTGGTTATCACAAACTTTGAAGGATGATTCCCCATTAAAAATAAAGTCGAAAGAACAAACCTTGGTCCTAAAATGCTTCCTTAAAATGATACAGGGTGTTGAAGTTGATTTTTTTGAATGGTTTTTTCACCGTAACTTTTGAACCGTTGAATCGATTTCGATCAAAATTGAACCAAAGTTCAGTCGAATGAGTTTCCATCGAATGAGAATACAACAATCCATCAAAAATTTCTGGGGGTGTAGATAATTGGAAGCTGTCCCCTATTTCTGCCCCTATTTCCATCTTCCCTTATTATTTTTTGAAATTGTTGATATTTTTGGATTCTACGTTCAATTTAAAAGAAAAAGTTTTAGGAAAGATTTGGAACGAAAGCTCCGTTTTTGAGATATTTGGGATTGAAATATTGGAGAATATCTCGAAATCGCTACTTTTCTGGGCTTAAAGATTAAAATTCAAGAAAACCTATGATTCATCAACTGGAATGTGTTTTCTGGGTGTTTTGGGTTGGAAATCTACAATTTTTGCTGAGAAACATGAAGTTTTTCAGAAAAAAACAACTTGGGCCCTGTAAAGTGACGATTTTGTGTTGTTTTCCAATTTTTCAAACCCAAATATCTTGAAAATAAAGCTTCTAATCAAAATTTTGCACAGGTAGCTTTTTCTTCACAATTGAACGTAAAATTCAAAAAATTAACAATTTTCTGAAAATAATGGAAGGAGATGAAAATAGGGGCGAAAATAGAGGACAGTCTCTTAATATCTACGCCCCTAAGGGATTTTGATGAATTGTGGTATTATTATTTGATGGAGACTTAGTTCAGTATACTTTGGTCCAAATTTAATTAGAATCAGTCGAACGGTTCAAAAGTAACATTGAAAAAACGATTTTCAAAAAGTCAACTTCAACACCCTGTATATTTTTTAAGAGGCATTTTGAGACCATAGGTTTTTTGTTCTTTCAGCTTCATTTTCGATTGGGAATCATCCCTTGAAGTTTGTGATAACCAGACCCAAAGACCCTGTATGGGAAGTATCGAGATCTAGGGGTGCAAAGGCACTGCTTCAGGCTTATTCTCTTGTATAACAGTTGGAAATGCCTTGTAGAGCTTCTTATTCGGACCGTTATGTTTTTGATTGGTTCCAAAACATATATTATTATTGGTTGATTCTTGGTTTCCATATGGAAATCGAGAGGAAATATCTGGATTTATGGGTGCGAGTTCCGTATATGCTTTTGCGAATGTCTTGTAGTCTCCCATTTGGACTGACACGTTCTTGACTGGTTTCCATGGGAATCATATTGGTTCCTATACGGACATCTATAGGGAGTATCAAGATCTAGGGGTGCTAGTTTGACATTGCACATATACACTGCAGGGGATGCGGTACAGGTATCTTCCGATGAAGTTCTCCATAATGTATGTGAAGTCTTTGTAAATTATTGTAGAAAGTTGAAAATGTCTCTTCACTTGTATAATATTTTATTTTGCTCTACGCGTTCCGAGACTCTTATTCATAGTCTCATTTTCAAGAGCAAGTGAATGGTGAATAGATATAAAATGTAAAAAGTCATGAGTATATGTCAGAATTTGGAATATCTGATACATTTTTAACTTTCTACAATAATGCGGTACAGAGCTGAACCAATACGTTCTTGACTGATATTCAGCTAGGTTTTGTTGGTTTGTTCCTGGTCTTTATACATATATCAATAGGGAGTATCCAAATCTATGGATCCAAGCTCGAGTAACAGGCTTCCATGTCCGTATACACTTTCGGCAATGCCGTATTGCTTCCTGTTTAGACCAACCCGTTCTTTGTTTCATTGGAATCTTACTGGTATGTATAAAAGCTTTCTTGATTCTTTCCTGGGCATTTATGGGTGGTATCGGGATCAAGTGTGCAAGTCTAGCATTGCTCTAGACTTTCTAGTCCGTATACAATGACTCATGGAACTCTCTCTATCCGGTTTTTACAAGTTCATATCGGTATCCTCCATTATAATGCACATAAACATATTCAAGCCATTAGGAACAGAGCTACAGTGCTTTTCACGGTTAACTAGACTGTGCCTTCTGCCTTATTCGTTTCCTTTTCGCTCCCCCTTTGTGCACCTATTCTCTGCTCTGTTGGAGATGAAAACAATTTCTCGATACCTGAGCCCTGTCGTTTATCGCATTAAGGACACAACGCGGAGACGTCGTCGTCGTCGTCGTCGCAAACTTCGTTTCATCGACTACGACGACAAGAAAGTAAATCTAATTTCTGTGATGCAATACATTTCTGAACGACAGGCGGAGCATTGTGGAGCTGGCTAGCTGGCTGTGTGCCTCTCTCCCGGTGTCCCCATTTTTGCGCAGCAAGAAAGGAAACGGGAGCTTTCGAGAGGATATAGGGAGGACTGTAAGATATTGCGAAAGACACAGACGATTCCGAGCCAGTGGCATGATGGCGCATCAAAAGACAATCGCGGGCGAAAATTCGCTCCGTTTGATTGAACCGTGGCAAAAGATATCATAATGTCATCAGACTGACGACTTCAAAGCGCACCCCGCGGGGATAAATGGAGTGTGTAGGGGAGAGGAAGGCCGAAAGGGGGTGGAGGGCTTGTGAGTGGAAGGCGAGTGATTTGATTTACAAAAGGCACCGTCTACCGCTGCGAGCTAGTGCCAATTATATCAATTGGGACCGAACAAACGTTTTTAAAAAATATTGTAATTACCAAAGAACGTACATTTAAGCTTCTACGCGGATATAATAAGAATGAATGCTACTACAATGCGTTTCTATTATAATAAATCTGGAAGTGCTGATTCTGCAGTGCTGACGTTGCACTAGTGCGGCAGTGGCATTGATGTAACTCCCCCCCTCGAAGATTCAGGTTCGGAGGCACGAGGAAGCTGAACAACTCGTGGTGGCGGCGTTGGTGATGGTAAGGGTTGCCGGGGTTCTTCTTTGATGGTTCTGTAGGACTTCAAGAATCGGAGAATTGGGTTCTTGAAGAAAATGATTACGACTATCACGACAATCATGGCATAGATGATGTGGGTGTGATGACCAGAATTGGATGAACGTTTAAGCATCGCTTGGGCCTGGAACCATTTAGCTTCATTTTTCAACTCGGAGATGTTTTCCAAGTTAACAGGGTTGATATGCGTCTTCTTTTGTGATGGGTGTTGGAATTCATGAATTTCCATGTCCTCGAAGTCAACGAACAGGGCGATGGCCCCTAATAAGACTAGCGTAACTCGTGGGACACGGTTAGAACTGGCGTATCTCTGCGTTTACTAAATGAACTAGCGTATCTCTACGTTCACCAAATGAACTAGCGTATAGCCTGTGTAAATCAAATGGGAGGGACGCTAGTTCATTTGGTGAACGCAGAGTTACGCTAGTTCATTTGGTAAGCGCAGAGATACGCTGGTTCTAACCGTGTCTCACGAGTTACGCTAGTCTTATTAGGGGCCATCGAGGGGTCGACCTAGTTCTTCTTCCACTGATGGGCTTAGTTTTTGGTCGTTGATAAAAATGATACACTGTGGTTGCATGTGTATCAAGTAGGTACCCTGGAGACGTTGCATTTCTCGTCTTGAAGGGCAGGTAATTTTGAGGTCGGCGTAGTTTGGTGCAATAAGAAGCCAATACTTGGTGTCCTCTATTTCTTGAATTTGGAGGTCTTGAATTTCGATGGAGTGTCGGTTGCGATTCGATAATTTTTGGTTTCGGATGATGTTGAATTCGCAGTTGTTCTTGGAGAACTCGATCAGTGCAGTTTTGCAGAAAAAGACTTCGTTGATCTTTTGGCAGTCCTCGGTTTCGTGGGCGAAACGACTCCCCGATAGTAGTAAATATCTGGTATCGGGTAAAACTAATCGAAAGGACTGAGATTCACGCCAAATGGGAATCGGGTAGAGTTTATATAAGTCGAACGGTTCATTATGGTACAGGGGAATTTTCAGAATAAATACAAGTTTGTCGTTGTAAATGTATGAATCTACTTCAATTAATTTGGAAATATAGATTAGATTTTTCGGCTTTATTTCAAACGGCAATTGTGGCATTTCCACGGTTGACTTCAATTTTGGAAGTGCATTGAAAAGATCGTTGGTGGATATGATGCTGGGATGTAAGACTTTTAATTTTGTAAATGATATAGCCAGCAATAATTGATCTAGAATTTTTGAGATAGTCTGATACATTAACTGGATTTGATTTAACGTATCAGCAAGATTATGGAGGTGTAATTGTTGAACTACTTCGTCTCTTAGGATCACTTCAGCTTCCGTTATTCGTGTTTCTAAAATAACCTCATTCTGATAGAGATCCATTATAGATTTGTTGAATTTTTCAATAATTTCTGTGGAAAGAGGGTACTGTTTTTTAATATTTTCTTGGAGTGAATTTTGATTTTCGGCTAGTTCCTGAATCATACTCTCGAAGTGAATTCCGTCTTCATCATCCAAATTTTCTGCAATACTTTTAAAAACTGAACCAAAAGCATTTATCAATCCGCGTTTTTTCCTGTTCAAATTTGGAATTTCTCCAACTGTTGTCTTGTTGGGTAGAATTTCAAAGATACTTTCCTGAATGGCGTTTTTTGTATTGTCTATAACTTTCAAATAATTTCCTATTTCCATTAAGTACGTCAAGTTGTTGAGTTGTTGTGTCTGTCGGGTCGAGGTTG
Organism: Anaspis maculata; assembly: GCA_949128115.1. Taxonomy (NCBI): domain Eukaryota; kingdom Metazoa; phylum Arthropoda; class Insecta; order Coleoptera; family Scraptiidae; genus Anaspis; species Anaspis maculata. Next base: position 73,846,331 of record OX421966.1, read on the forward strand.
AATCTTGTGTAATTATTCGTGTGAGAGAATTGAGGTTTCTGTTGAGTTTTTCAAAGCGGTTGACCAAAATGGATATGTCATAATAGTAGAGTAATTTATGGGAATATTGCTGGATTTTTGCAGTACCTAAGTGTACTGGGAGGAGTCCTGGATTATTTTTAAGGTTCCGTATCTCTATCGGACTCGTGGTCGTTATCAATACCATGAGCAGTAGGGCGAGCCTGCAACAATTTATTGATCTTTAATGGTCGCTTAATGTTTCTCATGTGATATTTGCGTTGTTTTGTGGCAATAACATGTTTGTTCCTATCAACTGCAACGGGTTTTATGAGTGGCCTGAATTTATTTTGGGTTTTGGTCACCCGTCTAGTTTCCTTAGGGTAAATAGCTTGTTCAGCGTCAAGTTCGATTTGTTCTTTGTCTTTGTTAAGTCTTGATAAGGTTTTCATTTTATTTTCTTGTAGCCTGTCATTGAGTTCACGGTATAACAGTTTGGTCTTTTCTTTGTGATTCTGAACATAACTACTAGTCAGTAATTTTTGGCAGTTTATGTCAAAAGGGTCGTCTAATTCTAGGTGGCCAGATACAATTTCGATAGGTTTTTTGCCAGTTGAGGTGTGTAAAGAATGGTTATAGGCAAGAACTGCGAAAAGAGTTTTAGTCTTCAAATCTTCAGCTGGGAATTGTTCGTTGAGCAGCCGAATGTGTTCTAACAGTGTACTGTGTAACCTTTCTACCATGCCGTTGAATTGTGGATTCTCAGGAGTGATGAAATGAATTTTTATTTTATGTAATTCAAGTAGTTCTTTCAAATTTGTGTTTTTGAATTCTGTACCGTTATCACAAATTATCATCTTTGGAATTCCAAGGTGTGAAAAGAATTTCAGAAGGCTCTGAATTATGTCGATTGAGTTGTGACTTTGTATCTTATAGATTTGAGCGTATTTCGAGAATGCATCTATGATCGTGAGAAATATTCCCTTATCAATCGTTATCGTATCGATATGTATCGTCTCGAAAGGTTTAGTTGCTGTGGGTGTTAGGTTGATTTCCAGTTTCAAGGGGTTGCGTTCGTATTTTGTACGTTGGCAGATATCGCAGGTATTTATGTATGTCTGAATTGAACTTTTCATGTTAGGCCAATAATAAAGACTTTTAATTTTTGCCTCTGTTTCATTTATACCGCGATGGTTGGTCTTGCTCTCGTGATATCTCCGTAGTACTTCAGGTATTTGGTTTTCCTCTAATCTATCAATTTTCGTTTTGTACAAATGAATTTATAGTGGGGCCACTTGATTGTTTTCCTCACTGTCTCGCAAAATGAATAGTATGCTTCTGGGGGATCAGAGATCATGTGATAAGTTATTTCGGGTACGATGTATTCCCTTATAAAGTCAATGATTTCGGTGTCGAAATTATTTTTATCGATTTGGACAAGTAATCTTTGTCTGTTTGGGAACGGCTTTATAATTTTGGTTCGAGCTGGAGAGTGATTGACCAGTTCGATTTCAATTTGATTTTGACCTTTATTCAATATATCATCAGATATCGGAATTTCAACAATAGGGTTTTCTTGGTCATTAGAATGTTGAGTACCGTCATCATTTTCAGGCTCTGGTAATGGGTCGTCAGGTTCTGGATTTGGGTCATCAGGTTCTGGTAATGTGTCATCAGGTTCAGGTACCTGCTGGATGTCGTTTTCGTGGTCGCGATCTATAACAACTGGTTCGGGGGTTTGATCATCGGTTTCGTCTATAGCTATTGTTGGTACGATTTCGGGCTCGGTTTTGTTAAGAATGTAAATACGTATATTGACGGGAGTGTCCCGAAAGGTGGTTTCGATCATTTGGGATATTCTTTCCCATTTCAGGCCATCAAGCCCACAAGAAATTTTTGGCATAGCAAGATCTTTAACATTATGTCGTGAACAGAGATCTTTTGAATAGGTGAGTGATTCTTGCAGATTTTCGTAGGTAGGCTTGTCATGGTAACTAGACTTCGTGATCATATAATAAACGTATCTAGAAGGGAGTTTCACGCAGGCGACCTCACCAACTTCTTTACGTTGTTTTGTTAGAGTCGATATATGATTAAATCTTGTTCGAAACTGAACTGCAATCCCTTTGTTCATTATGAGGTCTTGAGAAATACAGTGAGCAAGGAAGAAATGTTCGGGGGCGTCAAAAAGGTTTCCATTCAAAATTTTGATTTGGTTTGATTTTTCTTTTTGTGACGTCGAAGGCATACCGATCTCTGATTGTTCGTCTTTGTTGGCGATTAGAGAGGCTTTTTCTAATTCGTCATTGAATTCTCTGATATAATCATGAATATTCTGAGGTATATTGGTTTCATTGATATTGATTTCTATGCGAGATAGAGCGTCCGCATTGGAATTCAATTTTCCTTTTTTAAAGATGATTTCATATTCATATTCCTCGAGCTTGAGGCGCCACCTGACCAGTTTGGAGTTGGGCTCCTTGAGGGAGAATAACCATATCAAGGGTTTGTGATCAGTGATAATATTAAACTTACGCCCAAAGAGATAGGGCCTAAAGTACTTCACGGCGTACACAATTGCCAGAAGTTCCTTTTCGATCGTGGAGTAGTTTTGTTCCGTATCATTGAGAGTTCGTGATGCAAAGGCCAAGGGCAGGTTATTACCAATGGGCCCTTGAGACAAAACGGCTCCAATGGCAACGTTGCTCGCATCGGTGGTCAGGTTAAACGTTTTAGAAAAATCAGGATACTGAAGGATGGGCTCGTTCATCAATACCTTTTTGCATGTGTCGAAACAAGACAAGAATTCTTCATTATGGGTAATTGTGGCATCTTTTTTCAAACATTTAGTCAATGGCTTGGTGAGTTTCGAGAAGTCTTTGATGAACTTCCTATAGTAGCCCAAGAGCCCTAGAAATCCTTTTAGCTGCTTTGGCGTTTTTGGGATGGGAGAATTTTGAATAGCCCTAACCTTTTCTGGATTGGGCTTAATGCCACTGGGTGTGACAACATGACCCAAGTAATTTACTTCTTTTCTTAGGAACTCGGACTTGTCCAGTTGAATTTTGAAATTCGCTTGTTCTAATCGTTGAAAAACTTGTTTTAGGTTAACCAAATAGTCCTGAAGTGACACACTGAAGATGATTATGTCGTCTAGATAGACTAGACAAAGCTCATTCTGTAACCCGCGTAATATATTCTCTACAACGCGCTGGAAGGTCGCCGGAGCGTTCTTTAACCCAAAGGGCATGCGTAGGTACTCATAGTGCCCGTTTTCGACCGTAAATGCGGTCTTTTGAATGTCTTCCGGGATATTTCAATTTGGTGGAAACCGGAAGCCAGGTCTAACAGGGTGAAGTACTGACAACGTCCCAGTTTGTCAAGAATATCTGAGATGTTTGGCAATGGATACCTGTCGTCGATAGTTTTTTCATTTAACTTCCTGTAGTCGACAACAATACGCCATTTTTGTCTACCACTGGCGTCAGGTTTCTTTGCCACTATCCAGATCGGTGAACTCCATGGCGAACTGCTGGGTCTTATGATTTTTTGGTCTAACATCTTTTGAATTTGTGTTTTTACTTCATTTTTATGGACAAAAGGGTATCTGTAAGTTTTTGAATATACTGGCATTTCGTCTGATGTTTTAATTTGATGTTCGATCGCATTTGTAAAAGTTGAAGGGGTATGTTCATCATAAAAAATATGAGAAAATTCTTTTACAAGGTTTTCAATGGCAATTTTTTTCTCAGCATTCATGTGTTCAGTTCGAGTTTTGGGTTGATTGCATTGTTTGTGTTCAAAGTTATGGAAATTAGAGTATTCCATTGAGTTTTTCTGAAAATCTTCAGGAGCAATCGGCTCGGATTTGAGAGGTTCTGAATAAAGCGGTTCAGAAAAGTCGAGGTTGACGGGTTGTTCCGTTCTATTCATAACCGTTACGAAGGTTTCATGGTTTTTTGCAGTAGTCAAGCACTCTGGGATCTCACAGCCATGTGATGATACATGGGAAATGATGATGTCACCATTGGCGATGGTGGTTCTTACCTTGACAATTTGTTCGCAACGAGGGATTATTGAACAGGTATTAATTTGTTTTTGGGGAATATTTTGAAAATGAATTTTCAGGTTTCCAAACGGAGTCACCAGTGTTTGACTATTGAAATCCAGAGTAGCATTCAAAAACTGCAAGTTGTCCAAGCCAATTAGTCCTTTGAAGATATTATGGAATTTGAATAATCGAAATTTCATAAATTCACCTGGGCGATTAAATATGTAGGGAACTTCCATCCATCCGCTATATTTATGCGCCGAGGTTGAAAACATGTTTGATACAATAAATAGATCGAATTGAATGGTGTCTGGGAAAATCTGCTCTGCAATATCCGGATCAACAAAGGATTGACTAGCACCTGTGTCTATCAGAAACTTCAAGTCTTTAAAATTTGGGAAGATAACATACGGTAATTGATTTGTATGTTCTTCACTATGATTAAGGGTTACTTGTTCAATTCCGTCGCTGAGGCCGGCATTAAAAAATTTCCGTCCTTCTCTACATATTGATGATTAGGTCCGTTAGCTGGTCCGTTAGTTTCTGGGATATCTTGAGTTTCGTTATGGTGGAACTGAGAGTTGTAATTATTATTAGGTCTGTAATTTTGGGTAAAATTCGGTGGTCTCTGTTGGGTTTGCCTGGTACTTATGCTCATGGGTACCGGCGGCGTAGATGGTCTGTAATTCGGGTTCGGTTTGAAAACATTCTGGTCCCTGTTTTGATAATTATTTTGGAAATTATTCGGTCTAGAATTTTGCGGTTTAGGGTTTCTGAAAGATTGTGCATTATTTGTGAAGAATTTGGGTCTCTGTATTTGCCGCGGCTGTACATTGATTGGCTGAGACGGGAAGTTTTGCTTAAATGTATTTGAGTTTGAACTTTGTGGGGTTTGACCACCTGAATTTGAAGATTTCTGGTAATATTTCACATTGTTTTCTTCATTGATGTATTGAAGGGCGGTTTGCAAATCTGGAGGCCTCATGGCCCGAATTCCGCTTCCGAGGGGTTCTCTCAGACCGGCGAGGAACGTCTTCAGCGCTAACTTATTATACAATTCCTTTTTAATAACTTGACCTTCCGCAGTTGGTTCATGCATCGTGACATATGAGCAAAGCAAGTTCAACAATCCCACCACTTTATCATAAAAATGCAGGCTGGTTTCGCTGGATTGTTTACTGAGAACTAAATCCCTTATTAAGCATATTTCGTCCCGTAGGTCGCTGAAGTTCCGCGATAAAGTATCGCGAAGGTCGTCCCATGTTTCCACGGATGATATATTTATGGCTATCTTTGCATTTCCCGTCAACTTATTCATCAACGATTTTAAAATGAATAAATTTTGAAAACATTGCGGGTTGTTTTGGTCAATAAAGGTATCTATTATGGATGCCGCTGCAGTCAAGAAATTATTCAATTCGTTGGGGTTGCCGTCATAAAGGGGTACGCAGTTCAGGTATTCAGGTTTAAACTGCATCGCAACCCCAACTACTTGCTGCGGAGGCTGTTGCCCGACTCCTTGAGGAGGATTTTGCGCTGGATTCATTATTACTAAAGTATTGTTACTATTTTAAGTTGGAATCAAGTGATTATTGATTAAACTTGTATTTATATTGAAAATCTCGGGATCAGGGGGGTCGATATTTAGTTGTTGGATTCCTTCGATTAATCCTTCGATTTCAGACATAAACTGTATATCAGAAAAATCGCTCACCCTAAAAATCCGGAGAACTGGAGTTGCATCTGTGTGTAGTCAGTAGCTCTGGGATGTCTCAAAAGGGCCGGTGGTTATTCGATGTTTGGAATGCCACTAGAGTCCTTTTCTAACTGCGATTCGCGATGAATCGAGAGAGCACAGGTTTACTGGATCAATTGTTGAAACAAACAATTTTCGCGATGAAAAATGTCCAGTAATCCTACCGACTGCGCCAATTATATCAATTAGGACCGAACAAACGTTTTTCAAAATATTTTAATTACTAAAGAACGTACATTTAAGCTTCTACGCGGATAAAATAAGAATGAATGCTACTACAATGCGTTTCTATTATAATAAATCTGGAAGTGCTGATTCTGCAGTGCTGACGTTGCACTAGTGCGGCAGTGGCATTGATGTAACTTGCCCGTGCCTCCTAGTGAATAGGATTGATGCAGCTTTCAGGCTTCCCATTCGAAGGTATTTAGCTTAATTTATAGCTATTCGCGTGCTGGTATCCCACCGCTGCCACCAAAAACTACAACTGCCAAGACCGTCGTGATTTTCGCTTTGTACAACTCATCATTCGATTAAAAATCCTAGTTTCTAATTCTTGCATATCACCTACTTGCATTCAGAGATAGTATCAACAGCTATTAACGTATCCCACCGCTGACACCAAGGTATTTATGCCACTACCAAAAAGCGGACGGTACTTGAATCACTATTTCAACTCACTGTATGTTTGGGATATTAATTGGGATGGCGTGGATTGTTGCATCTAGCACTTTACAGCCCCTTTTATCTTCCGCCGCTGATAGATGGCGCATTAGTTCAGCCGGCTGCATCCAGCGCCTGCTTATCCGCGGAAACGACGCGCGAAATTAAGCATTTGTTTCGCGCGTTGTCTCCGTGTGTGTCATTCGTGTGGTGTGTCGTCCGTCGTGGATTATTCCGGGCAATTTGCCGCCGTAAGACGTATACACTGTGTGCGGGCGAGAGAAAGAAAAAAGGCAACAAAAGAAAACAACAACAGCAGCAGCAGCAACGACAATAAAAACAAGACCGGGGATTCGTCCGGAACGTCGCGACGCTTAGTGCATCCATCATCCCTGATTCTAAATCGAAAAATCTCCGTCTTTGTTCTTGTCCCTGTAGTGGTTCAAGCTCACTTTGCGATTTTATTCCGGCGTCGTGTGAACGTGAACGGTGAATTTAAAAAGTTGTGTACGAGAAGCATAAAAGTTGCAATCTCCGAATAAAAGCCACACGTGGCCTGAATATTTCTTTGCAGCCTGTTATGACAAGTCTTTGGAAACTAGACGGATGGGAAGAAACAGGACAAATGGATAGAGAGACATTTGATGATTACAATGAGGGGGTAATTGTTTTCTATACACCACACTAGCTTCCGCCGGGGCCGCTTAAGCCTAGTCCCAGTTTGTTTCTCGTAGGGTGATATTCTCAAAGGTGACTTGCATTCGCAGTGTTTTGTTATGAGATTGTGTCGCAATTCGTTCATTTCATTGTTCTTCAGTTTCTTTGCTTCTCACGGTGCTCATTCTGATTCGTTGAGAACGTGAACGTGCTTCGCGCTCTTCGACTTTCGAATTTTTTTGCTGTTCTTCCACTTCTCCTTGTTTTCGACGTTTTGCTACAGAACTGGCAAGATCTCCGGCTCCGGGCATGTTTGGGCATTAAATCACATCAGCTTTCCATAAACAACTTGTAAGGAACATGCGTTCGAAACCACGACGGATCTTGCTTTATAGACCCCTACCAGTATGTTTCCTTATCTTATTTTGGAAATATTTCTACATCAATATCTCGCATCCTGAAACCACTTGGTTTCAATATCAGGTCCAAAAGTCCTTTCACTTTGAGTTCATATTTTGTTAAAACAAAAGATCTTATCAGTCCACTTGACAATAGTGGAGTGTACAGATTAACATGCTCCTGTTAACAAGATCTTTCAAAACTAGATTTAATGAACACAAACGTGAGCTCTGGTCAAAAGATATAAAGTCAAATTTCACCAGACATGTAGTCGATGAAACCCATGACTTTTTACCAAATTGTATAGAACCTATCCTGAAGCTTTAGAATAAATCAATAATCGAATTTCAGAACTCTTAGAAATCAAAAAACAACATTTTCAAAATTCAGATGGTCTTTTGAAAGATCAAGTTCAGTTTGACAACATCCATATAATACCATCTTTACTCCCAATTCTGTGACTCTCCTCCGTCTTGAATGTCACAAATGCGAAACAAATTATTAGTAGATCAATCAAATACGTTATTCTAATTATTACCATTGTTTCCACCTGTTGATTTCAATTGCACATAACGTTTCAATCTTATGTGTCAAATTTTGTACTCTTATTTTTGAAAATGGCTTTTACATCATATTTATAAAGCTGAAACTGCAGTAAACAAGTTGAAAAAATAAGTGGAGAAGACCACCTCATTTACACGTTATAATATACATCTCCTCTACAAAAAAAATGGATCCCTTCATTGAACTTTATTCCTGAATATTCCAGAATATACCGGAAAATCCTGGAATGGTGCGGAATCATATCGAATACTCTCAAATATTTTGAACTGTACCTCTACCAATAGGCGGCCTCACACCAAAAAGGATTCGAATAGTCCACAATGTTCCTGAACCTTCTACAACTTTCAAGAGTGTTCTGGGATGTTCCACAATGATCTGGAATGTTCCGGGATATTTTTCATCGTTTCAGACTATCCTCAAACATTCCAGAACATACTGGAATGTGGTAGAACGATTTCGAATAATCGCGAGTTGTCCGAACATTTCAGTGTATATCGGAACATTCTGGAATGATCTCGAATGTTCTAAAATGATCTGGAATGTTTCCGATTGTTTTAGACTATTTCCGAACATTCCAGAACATACCGGAATATTCTGAAATGTTGTAGAGTGATCGCGTATCCTCTTGATTTTCTCGAACATTTCAGAGCATACTGGAATATTTTGGAATGTGACAGAATGATCTCGAAGGTCCTATAATGATCTGGAATGTTCTGGGATCTTCCAAACGTTACGGAACATACCGGAACATTCTAGAATGTTGTGGAATGATCTCGAATGTTTCACAATGAATTGGGATGTTCTGGAATGTTTTTGAACGTTTAAAATCCTCGAACATACCGGAACATTCTGGAATGTTGTGGAATGATAACGAATGTTCCGCAATGATCTAGAATGTTCCGGGAATGTTTCTGAACGTTCCAGATCATTCACGACAATTCCAGAACATACCGGAAAAATTTGCATGGTTGTGAAATGATCTAGAATGTTACACACTGGCTTGGAATGTTACAAAATGTTGCCGAACCTTGTAGACTATTCCCGACAATACCGGAATATTCTGGAGAGTTGCGGAATGATTACGAATGTTCCACAGTGATCTGGGATATTCTGGGATGTTTTTGAACACTCCAGACTATTCTCGAACATAGCCTGACATTCTGGAATGATCTCGGATGTTCTACAACGATATGGAATGTTCCAGAACATTCTAAAACATACTTGAACATTCTGAAATGTTGTGGAGCGATCTAGAATGATCCACATTGAACTGGAATGGGAAGGAATACTTGAGAACGTTTCAGACTATTCCCGAACACACCGGAACATTTTGAAATGTTGTGGAATGACAACGAATCCTCTATGATGATCTGGAATGTTCTGGAATGTTCCTGAACGTTCCAGATCATTCCCGACCATTCAGGAACATAACGGTACATTTTGGAGTGTTGTGGAATGATCGCAAATGTTCCACAATGGGTTGGAATGTTCCGGAATATTTCCGAACCTTCCAGAGTATTCCCGACAATACCGTCACATTTTAGAATGTTGTAGAACGATCACGGATGCTTTACATTAATCTGAAATATTCTGGGATATTTCCGAACGTTCCAAACTATTCCCGACCATTCCTGAACATACCGGAACATTCTGGAATGGTTTATAATGATCTTGTATGATCCACAATGATCTGGGATGTTACGGGATTTTCAAAACCTTCAGGAACATACCGGAGCATTCTGCAAAGTTGTGGAACGATCTCGAACGTTCCACAATGGATTGGAATGTTCTGGAATGTTTCCGAACGCTTCATATCATACCCGAACATACCCGAACATCCTGTTATGTTGTGGATTGATCACGAATGCTCCACAATCATCTGGGATGTTCCGGGATGTTTCTGACCGTTTCAGATTATCCCGACCATTCCAGAACACAGCGGAAAATTTTGGGATATTATGGAATGATCTTGAATGTTGCACAATGATATGGAATGTTCCGCGATGTTTTCGAACGTTCCAGGCTATTTCCGAACATTCTAAAACACACCAGAACATTCTGGAATTTTGTGGAGTTATCTAGAGTATTTTTGGATGTTCTCGACTGTTCTAGACATTCTAGAGGGCGAAAGTTCCAGCACTTATATCTTTCAAAAACACGCCCTTCAGCTGAACTTTGGTACCTTCTTCGTGAATAGGGGGTATAGGGCTACCACACCATATCACTGATAATAACTCCTGGCAGGGTACCAAATGTGTACAGGGTGTCTCGAAATTATTGCAACAAAATTTACAGGCAGGTGAAAAACTGAAAAATAAGAGTATTTCTTCTATAAAAATACCCTCGCAAACGTTATAGCGGAGATACAGACCTTCAAAGTTCGTTTTTTGAATCAGTTTTTTTTTGCATAACTTTTGAACCGTCAAACCGATTTTATTCAAATTTGAATCAACGTTTACTGAAATGGTTCTCTATTGAAGAATAATAACGCATTCCATTGAACATTTTCAGGAGCGAAGATAATAGGGGGTACCTTCCCCTTTCCCCCCAATTTTTCACCTTTCTGAATAATTTTTAAAATGGTTGCAATTTTTGAATTTAACGTTCAATTTAAAAAAAATTCACTGTTGCAAAATTTTGACTAGACGCTTCATTTTCGAGATATTTGTGTTTGAAACTTTGGAGAACATCTCAAAATCGCCACTTTTCAGGGCCCGATTTTTTTTTGAAAAGCTTCATTTTTCTAGCAAAAATGGTAGTTTATCAAATTAAAGCACCTTGGAAACTTATTTTAGTAAAGGAATCTTGAGTTTTTTTGAATTTTAGCTTTTAAAGCCTTGAAAGTGGTGTTTTCGAGATGTTCTCCGAAAATTCAAACCCAAATATCTTGAAAACGAAGCCTTCAATAAAAATTTGGCACAAGTAACTTTTCTCTCCAAATTGAACGCAAAACTCAAAAATTGCAACCATTTTCGAAAATATTTAGGGGAGGTGAGAAAGAGGGGAAAAAGGATAAAGGTACCCCCCAATATCTTCGCCCCTGGAAATGTTTGATAGAATGCGTTATCATTGTTCAATAGAAATTTATTTGAGTAAACTTTGGTTAAAATTAGAATAAAATCGGTTCAACGGTTCTCAAGTTGTGCAAAAAAAACTGTTTTGAAAAACCAGTTTTGAAGGCCTGTATCTCCGTTATTACGTTTGCGAGAGTATTTTTATCAAGGAACTCTCCTTCTTTTTCGATTTTCTACCTCCCTGTGAATTTTGTTGCATTAATTTCGGGACACCTGTATACAGGGTGTTCCAAAAATAAGTTCAATCCTTTTCACCTCTGATTCAGATTTTCAAAATATGAAGATTGTGCTATTCTTTATTTTTTAAAAGTGCCCCTGAAAAAAAATTGAGGCCTCCAAAGTTCAATTTTTCAATTCGTTCTTCATTCATAACTTTCGTACGGCTAGGCTGATTTTCGCCAAATTTCAACCAGAATGTGCTGAAATACGTCTCTATTGAACAATGATGGCATATTTGAACAATAATTCCCAGTGGCGTAGATAGTAGGGGATTGCTCCCTTTTTTCTCCCTCACTTTCCACGCTCCTGAAGATTTTCCTAAACTGATAGTAACTCTAGATTCCTTGTTTAATTTGCAAAAAAAAAGTTACTCTTGCAAAATTTCAATCAGGGGCCTCATTTTCGAGATATTTGGGTTTGGAACTTTAAAAACATCTTGGAATCGCCACTTTTCAGGGCCCAGATTTTTTTTAGAAAATTAAAAGTGGGGATTCCGAGATGTTTTCCAATGTTTCAAACTTTTCATAGGAGCTCGCGGAACCATCTCAAAATTTTTCATTGACTTTATAAAAAAATTCTCTATTCAAAAAAATTTAATCAGACAAATTGTTTTAGAAACCTTGAAATATTCCGTTTTAATTTTAAAAAACCATTTATACACCAATTATATAAGATAAAACTTTTAAGGTCTACACCCTACTAAATATACCCCGAGTATTTAAATATTTACCTACGTTACTTAATACTTTTTAAGTCTTCAATATTATTATTGTTAATTATTCCTTGTTATACAGATCACAATTGGTGGTAGGACGTTGAATTTCTTCAATAAATATATATATTCCAATATGGCGAAACATTTGTCGTATGCGTTTTTGAATCGGATTTCACCGAAGGTGCATAGCTCTTGCAGCTAGTCTGCTGTGAATGACCAATAAAACACATTGATAATTCTCCAGTGGTTTCAATATGGCTGTGCATTCAAAGATTCTCTATCGTTCTCTATTGGGGGGTTGCAAAAGGAAATCAAGGAAAAGTTAGTAGAAAACTCACCTGGTCCGCTGTTACTAACCGTTGAAAAAACTGAATGAACCTATTGGTTCCAATATGGTAAAACATTTGTCGTATGAGTGTTTGGATCGGATTCTACCGGAGGTGCATAGCTCTTGCAGCTAGTCTGCTGTGAATGACCGATAAAACACATTGATAAATCTCTATTGGTTCCAATATGGCTATAAGACATTCAATTGGTTTCTACTGGGGCCTGCAAGTATCAAACAGTAAGAAGTAGGTGGAAAGCTTACTCAGTCTTCTGTGAATAACAAATGACATGACAAAACCTTTATAAACGTTAACGACCCAAAAAAAAAAGTTGCGACGGAAACTAAAGAGCTCAAGCTGCGGCCGGTATCATCAGGAGTATCGTCACGAATGTTATGCATTTATGCAATTTATAGTGAAACTCCGCCGCCGCCACCGCCGCCAGCAGCAGCACTGTCTAGGTGGGACCGTTAAGAGTGCGATTCCCGAGGGAGACGTGCCCGTTTTAATATGCAACCGGCAGGAAAGTCCCAAAGCCCCGGCCCGGGGGCAAAGTCTCAACTGTTATGGTGCATAACAAACTATCGGAGATATAAATCGCGACGATAGTTGTGCCGGGCTTTGGCGGTGTTTGCGGTGGCGCTTCCACGGCATGCACGAATCGACAAAACAGCAGCTCGGCGGTGAATCGAGTAATCCTCTCCCCATACCACCCATTATTTCACGTTGTTAAAACGGCCGTGTTCAGAGAAGTATAAGTATGCGCTTTCCCGAAGACCACCCACCTAATGATGAATATGCAGAGCTCAATACAGCAGCGCCTTGTTTTGCATCACCTATAGAGCTCGTATTAGAACCAGTGAATTTCTCTTATAAGTTTTTATGGCTTCCACCAGGGTTTCTGCGGTAACTGATAGGGTTCCTATGGATACTTGTAGAGTTGCTATGGTTCCAGCGGGGTTCCTATGTGTGGTGTTTAACCTTATTTCGCCTTCAGGTTCAATTGGGATTTTCCTCTAGCAGCTTGGAATTAAATCGTCCGTTTTCAACTTGCTTCTACGTTTCTTTTTCGAACTCCGTAAACATATTGAAAATACACATATATATCAGTATCAGCTAATATAAGGAACATTTGTCTTCTTATGTGGCCCTAATAGTCAACATGGACTCGCTCAAATGGTTCTTTTGTCGAAGGCCATGGAGTATCGGTAGTTTTCGCCAGGTCTTGTCTGCTCTGGAGGCATGGCAGACGTGATTTGCAAACGTTTTCGATGTCCTCATCCAGACCAGGCCACCACATCCATGATCGTGCTTGTGACTTCATTCTGACGATGCCAAAATGTGCAGAGTGCAATTCTTGTAGTAGTCTTTCCCGTAAACTCCGAGGAACAGCGATGCGAAACCCCCATGGTAGGATTCCTTGGTCATGGCTGAGTTCTTCTTTCCTATCTTGATATGGTTTCAAATCTTTGCTCACCGCTGACCAGTCGTTTTCCTGTAGACACTTGATTACTTTGTTCAAAGTTGCATCCTTTTTTGTTGCCTTCCGTATCGTTTCAGCATTCATTGGCCATTCTTCCGATGTCGTCGCGAAATTGATGTACTTTCCGTTGTGGTTGTATTCTGGAGAAATAGTCGTTACTTTTCTAGCTACTCTGGATGAGCAATCAGCTACGGGGTTGCTCTTTCCTCTGATATACTGGATCTGGTAGTTGAAGCTTGATAAATACGCCGTCCATCTCTGCAGTCTGCTGGCGTACACAGGAGGAATGCCTTTATGTTCCCCCAACAGAGCTAATAGAGGCTTGTGGTCAGTCTTCAAGGTCCATTTGTGTCCGTCTAAGTACTGGTGAAACTTTGTTACACCATAGTATATGACAAGTGCTTCTTTATATACCACGGGGTGGTTTTTTCTCTGATGGAATCAACGTTCTTGATACACAGCCCACCATTTTCTCCTCCCCGTTGACAACATTGCTCAATACAGCTGATATTCCGTCAGCTGATGCGTCAGTGGTCGGGACAATTGGCAAATTTTGATTCAAATGCACTAAACACGGGAGCCAATACATTCTTGATTTCTTCGAACGATCTCTGACATTCTCGGCTCCATTTGAATTCTTCTGTCTTCGATAACAAATTGTGGATGGGTTTTAAGATCTGCGCCAAATTTGGTACGAATCTGGAATGATAATTCACCATTCCGCAAAACGATCTAACTTGCGTTATCGTCGTCGGTTCTGGGGCGTGAATAACTGCCAGCACCTTATCGTCCGTCTTCCTCAAACCTTTCTTCGAGATAATATGACCAATATATTCCACTTCTTCTCAAGAGAATTTGCATTTTTCTTGTTTTACCGTAAGTCCCGCCTGGTCCAATTGCCTCGATACTGCTTCTAGGGTTTTCAGGTGTTTATCTTGGTTCGCGCCAGTGATTAGTATATCGTCAAGAAAATTAACGACATTATCCATTCTGATGAATAGTTTTTGCTCCAGGTTTTTTTGAAATCTAGCGCTAGCTTGAGAAATTCCAAACGGCATCCAGTTTATGGTGAACAATCCTCGATGTGTACTCCAGATAAGTAGTTTTTTCGCTTCGTCATCCAATTCAAATCGAGTGTATGCTTGACTTAGGTCAATTTTTGAAAAATGTCCACCTTCAAGAAGCTCAGAAAATATTTCTCCGACTCTTGGTAATGAATACATCACGTCTACTGAGTATTCATTCACTATGCTCTTGTAGTCACCACGTAATCTCAGCGTACCATCAGTTTTCAAAATTGGAACCAGTGAGGTTCCAAGAAGGAATTATTCGTTCTTGACTTTTTCTGACTGCATATGGCTCCTAGATGTCCCTCAATTTTGCATACGTTACAAGTATAATTTGCATACTTGCATTCACCCCTGTGGTTCTTTCCACAATGCTTGCATTTGAGCTTATTGTTGTTCTGATAACTCTGCTTGAAATCTTGTCTTGGACGATAACTATTTCGTGGTTGAAGCTTGTTGGTACCAGTAATCTTGGTCACCTCTTGTACATGTTGCAAGGTTGCTTCTTTATTCTGGGCTACGGATACTAGTTTCTAAAGTTCCATTGTAACATCTTCCTCGCACAGTCGGTCAAATAGTGGACCTTTTTGCAGACCTGTCACGAATTTATCATTTAAAATCTTGGATGGCTGGTCTTCAAGACTGCAGTTTACTGATGCATTAAGTATTCGTGCGTACCAGTCCGATATCGTTGCAGCTGACTGTTGTGTAAGCTCACACAATTTGGCTCGTTCTCTTCATTCGAGTATATGTGGACTATACTGTTCCTTCAATAACTCGCATACCTCCTTATATATATTTTTTTTCCTTGGGCTTTATAGGGTAATATAAATCTCGCAAAATCCTGTAAGTTGGAGTACCAATTAATGAAATCAAGATTGCTACCTGTATATCATCTTCTTTGATTTTATTAGCTGTAAAATACTGCCCCGGTCTTTCCTGATAAATAGTCCAATCGTCAATATCAGGACGGAACTCGCAAGGGTTCCCAATTAATCCATTCATTTACGTCAAGCTTTTAGTTTTCTTCTTAATGACGTTATTGCTTCTCGCCGCTAGAATCGCTTTTTTCCTTTTCAATTCTTCCTGTGTGCGCGCTCCAATTTTTCACCTCGTCGCCACTGTGGTGTCTAGCCTTATTTCGCCTTTAGGTTCAATTGAAATTTTCATCTCGCAGCTTGGGATTAAATCGTTCGTTTCCAACTTGCTTGTAGGTTTCTTTTTCGAACTCCGTAAAAATATTGAAAATACACATATACAACACTATGGTTACTAGTAGGATTGCTATGATTACTACTTACTAGTAGGGTTGCTATGATTTTAGTAGGGTGACTATGGTTACTAGTAGGGTTGCTATGGTTGATGATAGGGTTCCTATGGCTACTAGTAGGGTTGCTTTGGTCACTGGTGAGCTTCTAATGGTCACCAATAGGGATGGGAAGTAGTACAAAACTGATCTAGATTTCTGTAAAGTTTCCCAAGTCGTTATGTGTAAGCACCCGACGCCGACGCTCATTTCCACAGGACTGTTGATCGCAAACACAAACAATCCAAAGCCGTCCTTGTGGGACACGCACCGTTGTGCCAAAGCCCTCTCTCGATTTTTCACAAAACATCCACGACTCATTAATCCCAATGTGTTTCATCATCGGAGCCGGCGATGTAATGCGACGTGAAATTAAAATTAATCGTGTTAAAGTGCTACGGCCAAACGGGGAAGCGAAACCGTCGGGGTTAAGAGAACCGGGGGTCATCGGGGAGGGGGAGGAGCACCGGGACGGGGAGGGGGGGCGCGGCGGTGAATTTTAAAACTCAGACTTTCCCCGGCAGAATCATTTGTTATCGTCGAGAGCTGAAAGCCAGAGCAGAGCTGCCGCTCGGCCCCGAATGAAGTTTCCGCTTTATGAGGGTGCAATGCACTATTGTGTTATCATCCGTCAAACTGTATGTGGATTGAAGTGGGCTGAAGAGGGGTGGGGGGGATGTAGACGATGCATTCACAGCACGCGGTGCAAAGGGGAGTGACATTGTCGGATCTTCTGCTTTGTTTGCCGGCACGTCTCGGTTAGCACTCCACAAGTTTTGCTTTGCTTTATTTTACTCCGTAATATACAGGGTGCCGCACCGATTCCCCAAATCCTAAACGAATCCAGTTTGAAACTTTGCCAACTCGGAACCGTCTGCATTTCTACCATTCCTGCGATACAAACACGCAACATATGATTCGCTCGTGCATACCTTACTATAAACTCGGAAACAATGAGGTGAACTTCTCGCAGCCCGATACCCTATATCTTTTGTACCCCGCGCGTTCCTCTTATCCCCCTGTAATTCTTCTCAATTCGCTCTCGCGCCCATCGTCGTTCCGATTCAATCGAACTCTCCGCTGATATCCACAATATAGCTTTCGGAACACAGGCGCTCCTCCACTTCCATTGTTGTTATTGACGTTATTGACACCCTCTCCTCTTGTTTCGCTTGTCTCTTGATCTCTTGGAAATGATTCCGGGCGCTTTCGACGACCGAATTCTTTGCGCGGCGGAGCTCAATCAAGCAGAGCTAATTCGTAATGTCAAAACATGATTTTGAACCCTTCCTTTACGTCGACGTAGAAAATAATGGCGGTGAATAAATATAGAAAACACGTTGAAACCAATAGATATCCATGCAGAATCATATTGAAACCCATAGATCATTGTGGTTACTATTGGTCATTCACATCATATAAGGTATGAATTCTTCTTGCTACATTCTCTTGTTCCTTGGCAAACCTCAGCAGAAACCGATAGAAACTCATGCCACAAACGATCAACCACTTAAGAACCAATACAGAATCATATTGATTTCTATGAAAGTTTATTGACAGCAGACTAAGATCCCACCTATGCTTTGAGCAAACAACTCTTTCCAATTTCACCTCTGGTAAATACCGATAGGTCAAACGCACAGTAACATATTAAAAGCCATAAAGCTCCATATTGAATCCTATTGGTCATTTGTTGTGAATCAGAGTGAAATTCCTCTTGCTACATTTCGTTGTTTCCTTGCAACCCCAGTAGAAACCAGAATAAACTCATGAGATAAACGCACAACCACATGAAAACCTATCCAGTTCCATACTGATTCCTATAGACTATCATCAACAGCACACTGAATACGCACCTAAGCATTGGACTTAAAACCGAGCCTAAAACCTTTTACCTTTTCCCTACAATCTTCCGAAAAACCTATAGGCACAAACGCACAACCATATTGGAATTCACAGAGCTCCTTATTGGTTTCTACTGGTCATTTGCAGCAAACAAGGTATCGATTTTTCTTACCAGATTCTCTTGTTTCCTTGCAAACCCCAATGGCAACCGATAAAAACTCATGCAACAAACGCACAACTACATAAAAACCAATACAGATCCATATTGGTCTTTATAGATGAATATCCACAGCAGACTAAACATGTACATGAGGGCTTTCAACGCTCAATTTAACCAGGCTATGCTCTTTACTTCTTATTTCATATTCTTTCAGCAATTCCGCGGAATTCATATTGGGCTTGATTCTATGAACAAATTCCGATTGATATCTATGATGGACCAGTTATCCTGATGAAGCTTTTCGAAGAAATATATATTCATTCCAACACTACAGGTACTTGCTAGTAGTGCTGGCAACCGAATCGGTTTTGAAAGCCGGCTCCAAAAACCGGCTCCGAAAACCGCGGTTTTGATAATAGCTGAAAACCTTTTTCGGAGTTGGTAGTCGGAGCCCACTTCCAAAATTTCGAGGAGGTTTGCAGTGTCGGTTTTTTGAGGCCGGCTGCGGCTTCAATACTGGTTTTCTCAGCGGTTCTCAACGCCGGTTTTCGGAGTCGGCTTTCAATACCGGTTTTACCTGAAAATTAAGCGTTTTGGATTTGCAGTTCGAGATTACGTCAAAGTTTTTTGGTTTAATGTCAAAATAGTTATAAAAATTTTGAAATAACTTTGAAACAAGCAAAGCGATTTTAAACGTATCAAAATTATTCTGAATATGTGAAAAAAAATAACTGTCAAATTATTTAGTCTTCTCGAATTCGAATATCGGAATGATTTGAAAGAAATGTCAAGATGATTCTAAAAATGTCAAAATTATAAAAAAAATGTCAATACCGGAATATTATGTCCAAATATTAGAAAAGTTGGAATCATCTCATAAAGTCAGGATATTTCCAAAAATGCCTCATAATATTGCATACCTCGGTGCTTCGCACCTCGGCTTCGCGCCACGAAAAACAACAAAATCTTTCGTTCGAGCAACTGACAACTGTGCAGTACCTATAACCAATTTCACAGCTTTTTTTTTATCAGAGCAAAATATGAAAAAAATATGATGTGTTGGTATCAATGACACGACGGCAACTAAACAAAATGTCAAAATAATTGTCAAATAACTGATTATTGCTCTCAAATTTCAAGGTCACAATGATTAAAATATGTCAAGATATTCCCAAATAACAAAATAAATGAAAAATGTCACAATGACTAGAGAAATGTCGAAATTATTCTAGAAACTGTCATAATGATTCAAAAAAATGTTGAAATAATATCAGAATACAAAAACTCTCAAAAAATGTCAAAATTATTGAAACAAAAATGCAACAATGATCCTAAAAATGTTGAAGTGATCTCAAAAAATGTTAAAACTATTGAAAAAATGGAACAATGAAACATGTTGAAATAATTCAAAAAAATGTCAAACCAATTCCAAGAACTGTCTGAATAGTTCCCCAAAATGTTAATTAGCTCAAAAAAAGTCAAAATAGGTGGAAAAAAGCGAAATAATTCGAAAACTAATCAAATGATTTCGAAAATGTCGAAATTATTCAAGAATTGTCAACATGGTGTTGTATAATTGATTTTTTCGGATTTGAATTCCTAAATGATCAAATCATTTCAAAATTATCTCAAAAATGTCTGAATGATTTGAAAAATTGTCTGAATGAATTAAAAAAATATCAAAATATTCCCCAAAAACGCTGAAATTATTTCACAAAATGTCTTGATTCAAAAAAATGCCTTACTAGTTCCAAACTGTCGAACTTGTTTCACAAAGTGTCCAACTAGTTCCAAAAATTGTTGAAATGATTTTGGAAAGTCAGAAAAATGCCAAAAAGTTACATGGTTTTAAAAATATTGGAATAGCTCCAAAAATATAAAAATGATTTCAAGTATTTATATCAAAAAACTCAAAAACGTCAAATTATTTATATTTCAAGGATTTTGATGTCACGATGGTTTGAACAAAAATGTTGGAATGATTCCGAAAAATCTCAAAAAAAAATGTCTTCAGTCGAAGTTTTTGTGTTGGATCTTCCGTGTCCCAAGTCAAACTTCTTGGTGTTCAGATTCGAGATTTCGTGGGTTTCGGTCGAATTTTCAATACTTGAAGAGTCAAAGTTGAGTCAAGAGGGCCTAAGACTCAACTTTTCTTGTTCACAATCGAAATTTCACGTTCAAATTCAAAATATTGATATTAAGGTCAAGTTTTTCGAGTCAGAAGTTCGAGATCAAAGTCGAAGGCTTTTGCGACTGAAGTCGAAATTTCAAATGAAAATTGAGTTTTTTGTTTCAGTAGAATTTTCATGTTTGAAGTCGAAGTTTTTCGTTCCAGGAATGAAATTTTCAGAATTAAATACGGAGTTGTTTGTCTTTACTTGGAGTCAAAATTTCAAGTTGAAAGTCGGAGTTTTTCGTATTCAAAGTACAGATTTCGTGTTTGAAGTCAAAGTTTCCGGATGCAAGTCGGAGTTTTTTGATGTTCAAAGTCAGAATTTCAAGATAAAGTTGATGGTTATTGCGTCTGAAGTCAAAGTTTCTTGTTTGAAGCGCAATTTTTCTATCTGGAGTCAAGGTTCTCTGCATCAATGGTCAACTTTTCGCAATAAAAGTCGAAGTTCTTTGACTTTTCTCAAGTTGAAATTTCAAGTTGAAATCATGACTCAAGTCAGAGTTTTTCTTATTTCAAGTTGGAATTTCGAGATCAAAGTTGAATTTTTTCGTGTTTTAATTCGAAATTTCGTACATTAAATTGACATTTTGGAATTATTTGAAGTTTTAATGTTTTCATTTCATGTGAAAATTTTGAAGTTGAAAGAGCTTTTCGCGTTAAAAGTTGAATAGTTCATGTGTTTTGAAGCGAACTTCCGTGGTTAAGGTGGAAATTTCGAAACTTGAGAGTCAAAGTTCAGTGGCTGGGTCGGACAAGTCAACTTTTCTTGTTTGAAGTCGGAATTTTCATGCTCGAAGTCGAAACTTCGTGTATCAAGTCGAAGCTTCAAGATTGAGGTCAAGTTTTCTCGTGATCATTGTCAGAATTTTGAGATAGAAGTCACGGTTATTTCCGTTTGAAGGCAAAATTTTGAGAAATAAGTTTGATAAGTTATAAAGAGAGTTTTTGTGTGTTTGAAGAAAATATTTCCATGTATGGTGTCTGAATTTTTGATGTTCAAAATCACATTTTCGCAATGTCGAGTCGAAGTTGCTTGTCGTTTTCCAAGTCGGAAATTCAAGTCAAAAGTCGAAGTTTTTTTTTGTGTTCAAGTCGAAATTTCCAGATGAAGGTCTCTCGTGTTTGAGTCAATAATTTTTTGTGATTGTAGTTGAAGTTTCTAGTTCAAAGTCGAAGTCATTCATGTTCAAAGTCGACATTTTGTGTTTGAAGACAAAATATCGAGATCAAGGTCAAGTTTTTTGTATTCAAAGTCAGAATTTTTGAAATAAAAGTTGAAGGTTTTTGCATTTAAAGCCAAAATTTGGGAATAAAAATCAAAGTTTCTTTTTTGGAGTAGAAGTTCCCTGTTCAAAGTCGAAGTTCCTTGTATTTATAATCAAATTCGGAATTTCCAGATGGTAGTCAAAGTTTTTCGGGTTTGAAGTAGAGATTTTTCGTGTTTCAAGTCGAAATTTTTTGTGTTTGAAGTTTCCAGATTGAATGAGGAGCTTTTCGTTTTCAAAGTCGAGATCCTCCAAGTCAAGATCTTTCGTGTTTGAAGTCGTACTCGTACTAATTTTGTACTCGTGCTCTACAATTCGACATTTAAGTAAAAATTTCATGATGCACGTAAAAGGTTTTTGCATCTGAGGTCGTAATTCCGAGACAAAAGTCGAAGTTTTCCATCTTGGATCGTTTTTGTTCAAAGTCGAATTGAAGTATTATGTATTTGAAGTCGAAGTTTCAGCTCAAAAGTCGAAATTTTGACATTAAAGTTGGAATATTTTGTGTTCTTCTGTGTTACATCTTTCGTGCTCACTGCTAAAATAGTTAAGGAAATTTCAGAACAACTCCAAAATCAACTGATTGATTTTGAACTCGACTTTGAACGTGTTGGAATAAATCAAAAAATTAGGAGCAATAACTAACAGCTAGTTTTGCCAGCTAACTGCTAGTGCTGGCAAACGGATCGGTTTTGGAAGCCGGCTCCGAAAACCGCAGTTCTGATGATAGCTGAAAACCGGCTTTCGACACCGGTTTTTCGAGCCTAATTTCGGAGTCGGAGCTGAAGCCGGCTTCCAATACCGGTTTTCGGAGCCGGCTTTCAATACCGGTTTTACCTAAAACCGGTATTCGACGAAACCGGCACACCGGTTTTAATTTTCCCCGTTTTTGCCAGCACTACTTGCCAGTCCCAACGAGACATACCATCAAGAATGGTCGATGATACAGTCCCATACTCGGAACGCCAGAGAATCTTACGACAAACGCACAGCCATATTAGAACCAATAGAGATTCGTCAGTGTGTTTTATCGGTCATTTATCAATTTATCATGCAAGACCCTTGCAATCGCCGATAAAATCCGATACAAAAGCTCATACTGGAACCATCAGATTAAATACTCAATCTCTTCAGCGGTCAATACCAGCAGACCAAATGAGATTTCCATCTATTTCTCCTTGATTTCCTCTTGCAACCTCCCGATAGGAAACGAAAGAGAACCTCACCAGAAACGCAAAGTCTTATTGAAACCCACAGAGGTTCAGGCGCCGGTCCAGACATTTGTCTTTTGTCGTCACCTTTCCTCCCGCAAACTTTTATGAAAACCAATAGAAACTCATACGACGAATACAAAAGCATACCGAGACCCATTGGAATTCATATAAATTCCGTACAAATCACAGCAGACTAGGTACCTACGTTATCCATCTACTGTTCTCTCATTTCATCATGCAACGCCTTGTTGGAAACCAATGAAAACCCATACGTTCAACGCACAGTCAAGTTGAAACTTGCGTTGTGTGGTATTCCCCCTCTGTTTCGTTTGTACGTTGGTACCTGAAGTAGGTGCGGTCGTTGACGTTCGTAGCGTTTGCCGCGGGGAGAGGGAGATGGCGCTGCGCTAGGCGGAGCCGGCGGAGCAGCAGCTGCGGGCAGACAGAGGAGAAGGGAAGAGAATCAGCTGTGGTGAAGAACACGTGATTTTCAGTGCATCAAGAGTGCGTGGTTTTTACAACTCCAAGGTCGGTCTTACTTCAATTATTGTATCGTAATTTTGGCTTCCACCCACTCACCAAATCATGCATTTCGATACCTATTTTGTCCGCGAAATTATTGTACATAACCCAAAACTCTTTGTTCTCTGTGTTCTTCACGGGATTACATAACCCGCAGTTTTTCCCCTTTGAAATCAAGGTGCTTCGCACAGCTTTTAATTTTGTGTAATTCATCTACTCCCAAATGATCTCAATGTTGACGGCAACAGCCGTAAATCCAGTGGGTGTGCTTTTTGTGCACTCATGACGTGACCTCAAGGCCGCGCTATCGCGCGTACTTCGAGGTTTCATTAATTGTTTCTTTCCACAAGTTACGTCACAAACAGTAAAACGACAAAAAGAAACTCCACTACGCCAAAATCGGCCGCTAAGTAGAGAACATCTATTTTGATGATTCATTCTCATTTAATTGTTCATTGCCGGGTGATACCTGAAAGTAAACGAAGGAAAGAAGACTTGCACGCTTCTCCGTGTCCTGGGGGGGGGGTTCCACCTGCTCGTATGAATCTGCCTTGTTGAGTCTACTAACCTTTCCTTATTTGGGGGGAAATTATGTAAAACGACGAAGAGAGGGCCACAGGTTGGCTCGAGTCGATTTTCTTGTATTTACTGTTATTTCCTTGTATGTGATTACTGTTTACTAACCATTGTTCTGTTTTGAATGTGAGTATGTATCTGGGGGGTTTTTGATGGGTAACTTCTGGGGAACTTCGGGCGAATGCGTTATAGATACTTCTTTCTTCCATTTGCTCACAAAAGAGTATGACCAATTTCAACTTCTCTACTTATTCATTTTTCACCTGTCTCTTGTTTCCATTCATCTACCTGTTTATCTATCATTTGTTCTTGCTGATTTATTAACTTGTTCACTGATCATTTGTCTCTGGCTGCTTTATTAACTTGTTCATCGATCGTTTCTTTATTGTTTATTCATCTATGAATTTGACTTCTTTTGTTTGTAAAATGTGAAATTATTTGCTGAGCGTAAAGTTTCCTTTTGCTGTTACGTAAATAACTTGTGAACGAAACAAACTTTTAAAGAGGTTCAAGCATCAATTCAAGCTGACTTGATCACTGCAACTGGAGTGACTTCTCTGTCACTTTTCATCATGACCCATTCAAACTTAACTTTTGTCCAGATCATTTTGGAGGGGATTCTTTCAGCAATCAACCAGGCTATACGCATGGGTTCCTTTGACGTGTTCTTCCCATGTGTGCCTGTCAGCGAATACGTCACTTCTCCTTTGCGATCGAATTGACAGTTTGACATGTTTCATGATTTCCTGCTTTGTTTTGTTAATCTGATTTTGTATTCATTCCATTGTTGTAAACTCCTGCATTGTCTAAATGATTTGTAATGATTTTTCTTGTTACATTTGTTCGTGTTTTGTTGTTTTTCATTCATGTTGTGTCATTTTCATTACTGTCCATTTCTTGTTGTTGGGTGTTTTGAGAAAAGAAACAAATTCATTTACAAACTTTACTCATGATTTTCAATAAACATCAATTTTGCTTGCATTTGCTTCGCGTTTCATTCAAGAGTCAAACCTCATCCCCCACGACACATTCTCATCTCGAGTAAGAACTTAACACAACGTAGGTAAAATGTAAACAACGTGGGGAAGGGAAGAAACAACGACGATCGCTGCCAACATCGAAAACGGGGTTACACTACAGAAGTGGTGCCATCGTGACCTTGATACACTACAGAATGGTGCCGTGACCAGGATACACTACAGCAATAACATCGAAAAAGGGGGATACATTACAGTTGGTCAACAGGGCTGCTTAAAGAACTTCGAACTGCAATGCATGTTCTCAAGTATTTTTCTGTATAAATACATCAACAAATATTAACCTCCTATGAAAACCAATAGAGACTCATGACAAATGCAGGACCATATTAAAACCCATAGATTGATATAGATTTTGTACAGATCATAGCAGACTAGGTACAATATCCATCTACTATTTTCCGATCTGCTCTTGCAACGCCTTGGTGGAAACCAATGAAAACTCATAGGTCGAACGCACAGCCAAATTGAAACTGATGGTTTTTGATTGGTTTCTGTTGACCAACATGGCTGCTTAGAAAATTTTGAACTGCAATACATGTTTTCAATTATTTTTTTGTACAGATACATCAACAAAAGTTTTTTTATTTTTCTTCGAATCACACCGCAATTCAATTTGTGGTGTAATTCTAAGAAAAATAAAATGCCTTCACTGTCACAAGAATTTTTCCGAGATACATCAACAAGTATTCACTTACCACCCTTGCAAGTTGAAACAAGTGGAACTGGTACTCACCTGGAACAAAATGGAATTTCATTATTATTTTATCATTTATGTGGATTAAATACTATATAAACAAACGAATAAGCTTTCTGGGATGCATATTATGAATGATAAAGGCGAATACAGACAATATGCAAAATATAATAAAGCAGAATAATCCCCGCGAATCTCATTGCCTCGGATGATAAACTGATGCCCCGAAGATTGGATTGGATATATTCCGTATACAGTACACACTTTGACGATGCTCTTTTATTTTTACTGTTATTATTTTGCAACATGGCCGGCTACGAGAACCCCGTACCTATACAACGGCATGTTGTGTGTGTGTTTGGCAATATCAAAATTTCAGGTCACGTATTCGACCTCTTTCAGAGCAGACTCTTTATTAACGGCAAAGGCAATATTTCCGATATTTCCGAAAAGTGCAGAGCCAACGGCATCACCGCCGAGAATTCCAGATGGCGCACGCTCCGCGGCCCGACATCCGGGGTGCCAAGACTTTATATCTTATTGAATAAAAAAATAGGGGTGACGGAGATGAGTTCGCGATAATAGATTATATCGTAGATGACGATAACAGACTGGCTGTCCTGAAAAAAAAAATAGATTCCCGAACAAACACAAAATAATCCAGGCTTCGTACGTTATCCTATTGGTTTCTATGAGTTCTTGAGCCCTGTTGCCAGCTTTACAATAAAATGAATTAATAGAATAAACCAAGTTTGAACATCAAATGCGTCGCAAAATGAAGCTGGCAGCAGTGCAATTAGAAAGTGCAATACAGAAATTTATACAGAACGATTCAATACCCTACTGGTTTCTATGGGTAAAAAAAGCACTGTTGCCATATTCACTGGAAAAAAATCTGGTCTGAAGATCAAATGAGGCTATATATCCAGTTGGCACCGGTGCAAGTAGCAAGATATCACATAGTGTGGCAGAGGTGCAGGTAGAGAGAATGATATAAATTTCCATAAGAGAAGCTTATTTAGACTGATTAAATACTCTACTGGTTTCTATGGGTAACTGAAGCACTGTTGTCAACTTTTTTGAATAAACTAAGTGTGAAAACCTTCTGTGAGCAATCATCAAGATGGCCGCAGTGCAGGCAGTTGAAAAGTTACCCACATGAGTTTCCAATTCATGGACGTCTTTACAGGAATTAATACATAGTTCTATAGGTTTCTATGGGTACTTGAAGCACTGCTGTCATTTTTACTAAGATTAAATTTGGCCTGGAGATTGCATGCGAGCATGCATACCTACAGTTGGCGTAAAAGTACAGGTGGTGAGAGAGTCACATAAACGTCCCATAGAGAAGCCTATTCAGACTTATACGTCATTCTATTGGATTTTATTGGACCTCAAGGCACTGTTGCCAACTTAACATTATAAACCAGTGTTCAGCTCAAATGCGAGAGTGGATAAAGTTGGCAGCAGGACAAGCAGGGAAAATAACATAAATTTCCTGATAGAAATCATGTAAGACCAATACATTTCTTTATTGGTTTCTATGGTTACTACTGTCGACGCCACAAATTTCAACTTAGTTAGAAAATCAAATTGGAGCATTGAAGAAGTTGGCGACAGTGCAAGTGGGACAAGTTCCGTGAATTTTCTGATCTACGATAAGCCAGAGGTGGGGCTAAAAATATCAAAATTACAGTAAAGCCTTGTTCACACTCTCGTAAAACTAAATTGACGATCGATTACTGATTGAAGGTGACAGGGATACTGTAAGCTCCGCTTTAGTTTTTGATGTTAGCAAAGATCAGGAGTACGCCGAGCCGGAGGTGAGGCTAGATTATTGAAAATGTAGTAAAGTCTGGTTCACACTCTCGTGAGACTCACTTGATAGATGATTGCTGATTTGGGGTAACACACAACTCTAGACTTACTGTAAGCTCTGCTTCAGTTATTAAGGCTAGTCACGAAATAGAGTACGCCGGACCGGAGGCGAGGCTAGATTATTGAAAATGTAGTAGAGCCTTGTTCACACTCTGGTGCGACTGAATTGACGAATGATTACCTACTGATTCAAGGTGACACACAGCTCCATAGTTAATGTAAGCTCTGCTTCAGTTATTAGAGCCAGTCGTAAAATAGAGTATGCTAAGCTGGAAATGGGGCTGGATTATTGAAACTGTAGTAAAGCCTTGTTCACACTTTCGTGAGACTGAATTGATGAACTATTACTGATTCAAAGTGACAAACAGCTCCAGGGTTACTGTGAGCTCTGCTTTAGTTATTCAGGATTATCATGAAATGGACTACGCCTAGCTGGAAATGAAACTGGATTATTGAAATTGCAGTAAAGCTCTGTTTACACTCTCGTAACACTGAATTGATAAAGAATTACTGATTTTAGGTGACACACAGCTCCAGAGTTACTGTAAGCTTTGCTTCAGTTATTGCGGCTAGTCACGGAATGGAATAATGAATGGAAATTCAAAAGCCTCAACACACCGAGCCGAAGGCGAGGCTAGATTTTCTGAATGAATGCAGAGCCGAAGGCGAGGCTAGATGATTTCCATCATCCTATAGCCTCGTTTGCGTTACCAAAAACGACACAATATTAATAAGATACGTATAAACTTTGCTTTAGGTGAAGGCTAGACAGAAACTGGAACACGCCGAGCCGAAGGCGAGGCTAGATTACTTCAATCGAAATGAAGCCTTGTTTGCACTACCAAAAACGACACAAGATCAAGGGTTTTTCAGGGTCACGTGTAAACTTTGCTTTAGATGAAGGCTAGATAGAGACTGGAGCACGGCGAGTCGAAGGCAAGGCTAAATGATTCCCATCATTCTATAGCCTTGTTTGCATCACCACAAGCGACACAATACTTGAAAGTTACGTATAAACTTTGCTTTAGGCGAAGGCTAGACAGAAACTGGAACACGCCGAGCCGAAGGCGAGGCTAGATTACTCCAATCAACATAAAGCCTTGTTTGCACTATCAAAAACGACACAAGATTAAGGGTTTTCCAGGGTCACGTGTAAACTTTGCTTTAGGTGAAGGCTAGATAGAGACTGGAGCACGCCGAGCCAAAGGCGAGGCTAGATGATTGTCATCATCCTATAGCCTCGTCTGCATTACCAAAAGCGACACAATATTTGGAAGTTACAAATAAACTTTGCTTTAGGTGAAGGCTAGACAGAAACTGGAACATGCCGAGCCGAAGGCGAGGCTAGATTACTCCAATCAACATAAAGCTTTGTTTGCACTACCAAAAACGACAAAAGATGAAGGGTTTTCCAGGGTTACGTGTAAAATTTGCTTTAGGTGAAGGCTAGACAGAAACCAGAGCACGCCGAGCCGGAGGCGAGGCTGGATGATCTCAATCATCCTATAGTCTCGTTCGCACTACCAAGAGCGAGACAATATTTGAAAGTTACGTATAAACTTTGCTTCAGGTGGAGGCTCGACAGAAACTGGAACACGCCGAGCCGAAGGCGAGGCTAGATTACTCCAATCAGCATAAAGCCTTGCTTGCACTACCAAAAACGACACAAGATCAAGGGTTTCCCAGGGTCACGTGTGAACTTTGCTTTAGGTGAAGGCTGGATAGAGAGTGGAGCACGCCGAGCCAAAGGCGAGGCTAAATGATTCTGATCATCCTATAGCCTCGTTTGCACTACCAAAAGCAACACATTTTTTGAAAGTTACGTGTGAACTTTGCTTTAGGAGAAGGCTTGACAGAAACTGGGTCACGCCGAGCCGATGGCGAGGCTAGAATACTCTATTCAACATGAAGCTTTGTTTGCACTACCAAAAACGACACAGGATCAAGGGTTTTCCAGGGTATGTGTAAACTTTGCTTCAGGTGAAGGCTAGATAGAGAACTGAGCACGCCGAGCCGGAGGCGAGGCTGGATGATCTCAATCATCCTATAGTCTCGTTCGCACTACCAAGAGCGAGACAATATTCGAAGGTTACGTATAAACTTTGCTATAGGTGGAGGCTAGACAGAAACTGGAACACGCCGAGCAGAAGGCGAGGCCAGATTACTCCATTCAGCATAAAGCCTTGTTTGCACTACCAAAAACGACACAATTTTGAGGGTTTCTCAGGTTTTTGTGTAAACTTTTCTTAAGTTGAAGGCTAGACAGAAACCAGAGCACGCCGAGCCAGAGGCGAGGCTAGATTACTCCAATCAACATAAAGCTTCGTTTGCACAACCAAAAACGACACAAGATAAAAGGTTTTCCAGGGTTACTTGTAGACTTTGCTTTAGGTGGAGTCTAGATTGAGATTGGAGCACGCCGAGCCGAAGGCGAGGCTGAATGATTCTAATCATTCTATAGCCTTATTTGCACTACCAAAAGCCACACAATATTTGAAGGTTACGTGTGAACTTTGCTTTAGGTGAAGGCTAGACAGAGACTGGAACACGCCGAGCCAAAGGCAAGGCTAGATTACTCCATTCAACATAAAACCTCGTTTGCACTACCAAAAAAAACACAAGATTGGGGGTTTTCCAGGGTTACGTCCAAACTTTGCTTCAAGTGAAGGCTTCACAGAACCTAGAGCACGCCGAGCCGGAGGCGAGCCAAATTACGAAGCCGATTTACATAAAGCTTCGCTTGCATCACCAAAAACAACACCAGATAAAAGGTTTTCCAGGAGAACGTGTAGACTATGCTTCAGGTGAAGGCTAGATAGAGACTGGAGCACGCCGAGGCTGGATTGCTAAGTATTGATGTAAAGCTCTGCTTGCACTTCCATAAAGTAGGAGCGAAACATTGACACGTGACTTTATTGCCAACTTCACGCAATTCGTTACGTCATCGAATAGATTCAAAATTGGAAATTAAAAATGGAGCAAAAAAAAAATAGCTTTCGGCGACCGCAAACCGGAATGTACGTGAAGTTGGCGACAGTGACAGGTGCTGTCGTTCATAAGAAACAAAGAACCGAGAACTGTCACCCGTGGTTACCCGGCCAAAGCCCTTGCGGCATCCGCTTTTTCATTTAATCACATCCTTTTTTTTTGTTCCCTCCACGTCATCCTGCCGGCACGCAGCGGGCGCGGAATTTAATTCAAATTCTTTATTTGTTTTGCGAAATGAACTGCGTTTGTTTATTTTAATTTCAAATTGTCGCCAAAAGAATCGGAATACCTGCGGTGCAAATTTTATACTGTACACGCACGGTTACAACGGGTTAAACAAGGTCAGCCGTTACTCCTTTGTAGTGCTTTCGTTGCCAACTTCACGTTGGTACTTTTCAAGTGAAGTTATTCGATTCTTATGATAGTGGCGTTATACAAAAAAAGTTGGTCTTAGACCAGAAACTTAGTTGCTCTTTCAGTCTAGTTCTAGCAGATTTACGTTTTACAAGTGAACAGCTAGTAGGAGCACAGCCTCGGAGTTGAGCGACAAATTTACGTGTGAAGTTGGCAACAGTGTGCCAGCACAACAACTAACTAGCAGGCGTGTTGATTCGCAGTTTCACCAACAGGTGCCGGCATTATCAAACAACCTCAGGCCATGGCTTGCTGAATATAGCCGCGCAATCTTTACACTTCATCACCTTTCCGCTTCGCACGTCAGTGTTGCTGCTCAACTTTCGTCATTTTTCCATTAGGCGCCCGCTTTTTGCCCCCCAAACTCCTCCCCTCCCCTCTTCCCGCTTCTTCTGCTCTGATTTTTCCAGTTTCCTCCTTCACCGCGCGCATACTGCCGCCAACCGAGATTTTATTCAATTATCGCTCCCGAGGCATACAATTAGCAGAGGCGGCTCTTCGACGCTAAATTAAAATTTACCGAGGTTTAAGGTGAGAGAAAGATGGGGTGCGGGCGGGCGGGGGGTGGAGGAAAATGCACCGCACCTTGCGGCTAAAATAAATCTCACGGCTAACTGAGACGAATGGCGGAACAAGACCGTTCAACTCCAATTTCTCAGGTGATTCCGCTCCTGACGTCGGGGCCGCCGTGGTGGTGTGTGCTTCGGCTTACATTCTTGCTATATTTAGACACAAAATGCAGGTGGCTGTATACAGGGTGTACAGCAAGGCGTCTTGCAAACTACACAATTATTATGCGAGCATTTGCGGAATTGCGAATGGGGTCTTATACGAAAATCACAAAATGCGATTTTCTCATGTAAATCGATGCTCAAGTACCTAAAACTGAATACTGTGAAGATGAAACAAAAAAGAAACCGGCCCAGGGGAAAGAACTTGAAATTTGGCTCTTCACACTCCCTCTGTTTAAATCGACTGAATTCGCGGCTAAACTCATCCGCCAATGAAATGGAAGCAAGACCGCAGTTGACATAAAGCAGCGTTGCCACGTTGTCATTATTTACATGTCTGTCATATCTAACCTCACACTCTTGATTCTTCTTGTTGTAAGAGTTTGCGGTCATATTTGCTGAACGTATTGAGTTGTTCTTTGTGCTAAATTGGGAAAAAAATGGAAGCTGGTTTCGAAGAAGCCAACGACAGAAATCTCCCAGAAGTCGATGCGGACATGTTAGACAATTTTTATGGAAGAAACGCAGATTTTTTCGCACATGGCGTAAGAGATGTTGAAACTAGCAGGTAAGGCTTTGTGACTCATAAGCTAGCGGCAAGCGAGCCTCTAGCACCTACTCAATCCCAATCAATTAATCACTCCTTTTTTGCAGGAGTAGCAAACAAATATATGGAGACGAAGCAATAGAGTTTGTACAGGTGAAACGTGATAAAACGTTATGTAGTGTCAAAGCCAAAGTAACACCGGAGCACAAAGTCCGAAGTACTCCATATGCTGTTGCAGTCATCATTGAAGAAGAAACAGAGGAGGTTGTCTCATGTACCTGTGGAGATTGTGCGGCTAGTTCAGGTAGGGTGCGGTATTATTTTGTTAGCAAACTTCTTACGATTCAAGTTTGACGAAGTGAAGGATATCATTGTTTTGTAGCTTGGTATCAATGAATTTGAATTTAACTGAAATTTATTGTGCAACTTTGTTAGTGAGGCTGTAAGCATGGCGTCGTCCTCCTATATTGGCTACTGAACAAAAGCCAAAATCCACCAGTGACCTCCAAAGAGTGCCATTGGAGAAAATCTGCTTTAGCCAAAGTGGGAACTACCCTTGAAGGAGAAACACTCCAGGAAATTTTCAAATTGAAAAGTAGTACCACCTAATCAACAATCTCAGATTTCAAAGATAAAGTAGTTGGAAGTGGATTAAAATCAAATTCAGATGGAATTTTAATCACTTTTTATAGTGATAAGGAAACCGATGCACAGAAGGTTTCCCTTCATCATTTGTTTATCAAGGACACTAGTACACTGTAAAACAATACAGAAATTACGACATAAAACCTTTTTAAAATACTGCAGTGATCTTTTATTGGAAGTGACGTGTGAAAAAGTGACCAGTTTGACAAAATAGTATAGGTAAGTACATGAGAGCCAAAAATTATCTTTAGCTTGGAAAAGAGTAGTTCTCAAACAGTTTTTTGCTCCATGCGTAATGGATCTAGTGGAGTATTTAGTACATATTCAGGATTTGTTATTAATTAGTATTTGTACACTGTAATGCATATTATAAATAATTAAATACTGAAAACTGAATAGTATATGAAGAACAGGTTCATTTGTTTTAATTATTATATAGTTGACAACTGAATGTTATAATAAAGTTGAAAAAAAAGTGAAAATAGAGCATGTTGGATGTGACTCATTTGCAGGTAGAGTACCAAATCTTCGTTTTGGAAGCAAAGCGGTAAGTTGTTCTACTTAGTTGGAAGAACCATTAAGTTCTACGGCCTGTCGATTTGCTATGTTGCTGATGGTGACGATAGCTGCTGTAGATTCTTGCTAACACCTATCTAGATGGTGGCATATAATTTCACTTCCCGCCACATCAATTTCGAAGTGTTGCTTGGAATCATTTTCTTCGCATACCTCCACGATCTGCTGCCAGTGAGGTAGTGAGCTATTTCTTTTTCTTTGTAAAAGGAGTTGGCTGATGCTTCTCTTTCAGGCCAATTTCTGAAAGGGGGTACTACATATTTTCCTTGAATGGTTTTTAAGCTCACAACCGAGCCCACAACCTTATACATACTACTACTTCTAGTTTGGGGCATCGGATTACAGCTGTAAAAAAACAAACTGTTGCAGGTGAGGGGTCACAAAGTTAAACGATTCTACCTACGTTGAAAAAATCTTCACAGCAAAAATATCCGCCGCCCCATGGGGCTGGGCTTTTGTCGCCGGTAGCTGTATGGCACTTGTATCTCAGGGGTTGAGACTTGGGTACACTGATGACAATTTTCTGTAGGGCACTTGAAGAGGTGTTGGGATATCTCTTGAAAATGCATGTTTTCGATGACATTATTGTTTATTTGCAGAATTTACCGAACAAATAATTTCGATTCAACCACCATTCTGTCAAAAAAGACAATTAACAAGGTGGCAACAGCGTCGTTCAAATAACGTTTCCTTGTTGCAAAGCTGCCAGATTTATGATGGACTCTCATTGCAAACACCAAAATTGATTGTTCATGCCTCAAAAATGTATCCCATTGTATCCCAAAAAAATACCACCTTACGTGTTGTTATGTCGGAGTGATTTTTTTCTAAGGAATATCAAAATATTCATGCAAATCTTGACTGCCTGTCACGCAATTTGGCAACAAGGCTCCAGCTACGACAATCCCATTGCGCAAACTCAACTCGTCCGCCTACGTCATCAGACGTTGAAATTTAACCGGGGTTATTCTTTCTTGAAAAGTGCAATATTGAATCTATATTTTAGCTCCGTGCCGCATTGAATGAGTACTATCGTACCGAAATATTGTTCTGCTACAACTTGCGAGTAGTTATTTCTAGCAGTAAAAAAAGGACGCCGTAATAACGTCTCGATGCTTATAGCTATAGCCAAGTTGTCGATGTAGGAGATGAGGTGAAGGCGATTTGTCCGGTCCCCGACGGACCCTTGCTCAATTCCAGGCCGTCGTCCCCAAAGTCCTTTCGCTGCACACTCTCCGGGGCAGCGTCCTCGGCCGCGTACCGGCAGAGAGTCGTATAAGAAAGCCCGATTTCAATTTGAGATTTTGTTTCTTCGGGTCTTTGTGTTCGCTTTATCGGCGGCCGGTGTGTTTTTCCCTTTTTTTTTTTCTCGGCGCAGTTTTTTCCCTTTTCCCACACGACCGGCGTTATTCCCTTCGTTTCCCGGAGTTTCGCAGCATATAGCCATCCCCTGACGAGCCGAGGGCATAAGGGACAGGGAACTTGGCAAAGTGCACACGTCACACGGGTTTTAATTTTTTTTCTTCTCACGTCCTGTTGCAATCATTTGTCGGCCATTGTGTTTGGGGGCGAACTCTTTTATCGTGTGCGAGTCTTTAGAGATATGCCTAACCTGAGGTAGGGGAGAGTCGGGTGGAACGGCGTGCGTGGCTTGCTGACAAACGTCGCGCTTGCTGATTTCTTTGATGCCGATTCGGAACTTACACAGAAATAAACGCAGGATCAATAAAGTTTAGCGTGACCACACGCACGTAGTTTTTCAGAGTTTGTTGGTAAGAAAAACATGCAATCAACAAAAAGCATAACCGTTTTCCCTTATCGTCTAGACGAAAACTCATTGAACATTCCGCATTGAATTCCACTGTGTCAAGGCCTCTATTCGCTTTAACTATGTCAAGTATTCCCTATTTTGTTCAGTGGGAAGTGTGGCGGTAGCATACAACCTAACTAACTAATGGGGCCTAAAAGGTTGTTTCATGAGCCCAAACTCAAGTCTTTCTCTTTCTTCAAGATTGGAAGACTCGAAACTGTCATTCATAAACCCATGCGTGGTGAATATCGCGAAACCTCGAAGAAATATCGACCAATGCAGCCTGAATCGAAGAATCGAAGAATTTATAAAGTCATTCTTTCAGTGAGATGACCAGCTAACCAGGTAGGATATCGAATCCCCATATTGATTTGGAAGAGTAATTTGTAAATCGTACTATCCAGACGCCGAATGGTCAATTGATGTCCACGCGATGCTGGACTCACAACGCGGGCAAAATATAACAGAAGTTGAATCGGCTTAAATATGTTACGTTAATAAATACTTGACGCTTCCGCTAAGCGCCTTAACCATTTCTGTTATATTTCAGTAGTTTTAAATCATGAAATTATTGAGGATAAAAGTAGATCTTTCTGATGCAATCACAGAAATTGCTTTCCAGTGCACGAAATAACCACATTTGCTGGATTACTCCAACGACGGGTTGACGTCACATGATTCACAGTGACGTAACCTTCATCTTTGGTGACCACGGGTAATTCTCTATAATTATTCACTTCACGCCCATTCTCCATTTTTGATTGATAATTGGAGCAAACACATCCGTAGCTTGGCAAGCTGTTTATTATTTGTGCTTTGTGAAAACCCAGTTTTTTTCATGAATTTCCAGTTTTTGGTTCATCTCACCCAATGCTAATTATTCGAAATGGACTAATACTGCATAACAAGAAAGTTCACACCATGTGCTATACAGGTTGTTCAAACGCAGACCCGTTTTTCATACGCCTCCACTAAAAAAAAAGCCAAAGATCACGTCTACCAAAAATCGTGTGCCCATCGATTGTCCAACCGTTCCTCCCGGTCCCTGAAACGGGAGCATAATACGATATTTTGCGGTGGTGGCAGCGTAACGCTATCAAATTAGTTTTGAGGCCTCCTGGAACAATCGAGAGAAGCAATCGTCCTCTATAATATAGTAGCAGAACCGCCACTTTGTCAATCTTGCCACGTTCTAGTCTCAATAGAATGCCTCACTTCCGGCTTGGCGAGCTATTTTCTCAGGATATCAACAGCTTAAGCAGTCGTCACACGTGGGTGATCCTAAAATTCCGTGTATTCTCCCAGCTAGTGTCAGTGTTACATTCTAGTCTCAAATACATGCAAACAGGGCTTTATTTTTTCACTTGGGTGAACTAGCCTCGTTTTCGGCTCTGCAAACTTTTCTATTCAGCTTTTGCTCTCTTTTTCTAGGTTTATCTACTGAAGCAGTCTTCACACGTAACCCTACAATCCTGTGCCGCCTCTCGACCAGTGCGGGTTCCACGTTTCAGTCTTTAGAGAATGCAAACATGGCTTTAGTTTGTTATTTGAGTTATCTAGCCTCGCTTTCGGCTCGGAAAACTTTTTTATTTTGCTTTTGTTCTCTATTTCTGGGTTTATCAGCTGAAGCAGTCTTCACACGTAACCCTACAATCATGTGCCACCTCCGGACCAGTGCGAGTATCACGTCTCAGTCTTTGGAGAATGCAAACATGGCTCTAGTTTGTTATTCGAGTCATCTAGCCTCGCCTTCGGCTCGGCAAACTTCTCTATTTAGCTTTTGATCAGTTCCTGGGTTTTTCTACTAAAGCAGTCTTCACACGTAACCCTACAATCCTGTGCCGCCTCTTGACCAGTGCGAGTATTACGTTTCGGTGTTTAAAGAATGCAAACATGGCTTTTGTTTGTTATTTGAGTCATCTAGCCTCATCTTTGGCCCGGCATTTTTTTCCGTTCAGCTTTTGTTCTCTATTTCTGGGTTTATCTACTGAAGCATCTTCACACGTAACCCTACAATCCTGTGCCGCCCACCGACTAGCGCGAGTATCACGTTTCAGACTTGAGAGGATGTAAACATGGCTTTAGTTTGTTCTTTGAGTATCTAGCCTCGCCTTCGACTCGGCAAACTTTTCTGTTCAGCTTTTGTTCTCTATTTCTAGATTAATCTTCTGAAGCAGTCTTCACACGTAACCCTACAATCCTGTGCCGCCTACCGACCAGTGCGAGTATCACGTTTCAGTCTTTGGAGAATGCAAACATGGCTTTAGTTTGTTGTTTGAGTCATCTAGCCTCGCCTCCGGCTCAGCAAACTTTTCTATTTAGCTTTCGATCTGTGTCTGGGTTTATCTACTGAAGCAGTCTTCACACGTAACCCTACAATCCTGTGCCGCCTCCCGACCAATGCAAGTATCACGTTTCGGTCTTTAGAGAACAATATGGCTTCAGTGCAAACATGGCTTTAGTTTCTCATTTGAGTCATCTAGCCTCGCCATCAGCTCGGCAAACTTTTCTATTTAGCTTTTGTTCTCCATTTCTGGGTTTATCTACTGAAGCAGTCTTCACACGTAACCTTACAATTTTGTACCGCCTCCCGACTAGTGCGAGTATCACGTTCCAGTCTTGAGAGAATGCAAACATGGCTTTAGTTTGTTATTTGAGTCATCTAGCCTCGCCTTCGGCTCGGCAAACTTTTATATCTAGCTTTTGATCTGTTTCTGGGTTTATCTACTGAAGCAATCTTCACACGTAACCTTACAATTTTGTACCGCCTCCCGACTAGTGCGAGTATTACGTTCCAGTCTTAAGAGAATGCAAACATGGCTTTAGTTTGTTATTTGAGTCATCTAGTCTCGCCTTTGACTCGGCAAACTTTTCTATTCAGCTTTTGATCTGTTTCTGGGTTCATCTACTGAAGCAGTCTTCACACGTAACCCTACAGCCTGTGCCGCCTCCCGACTAGTGCGAGTATCACGTTTCAATCTTTAGAAAATGCAAACCTGGCTTTAGTTTGTTATTGAAGTCATCTAGCTTCGCCTTTGGCTCGGCAAGCTATTTTCTCTGCAGTGTAATCTCGTTCCAGTGTAAGGTGAATGCAAACAATGCTTTATTTCTTTTTGTGAACAATTTGACTCGAACTTCTTCTCCAAACCAATGTCACGACTAAAGCAGTGTTCACGCATGGTCTCAAAACCTGTATTGCTCCAGCGAGTGTGAACGTCTCGTTCCAGTTCGAAGATAATGCAAACGGGGCTTCACATCACTTTGAAGACAGTCCAGCGTCGCCTTCGATTCAACGAGCTCCTTTTTCGAACCAATGTCACGACTAAAGCGGCGTTCACGCGTGATATTGAAACCTGTATTGTTCCAGCAAGTGGTACCGTCTCGTTCCAGATTGAAAATATTAAAAACAGGGCTTCACATTATTATGTAGACAATCTTGCTCAGCTTAGAGTTCGGCAGACTTCTTGTTTCAACTGGAGCCACGACTAAAGCAGTGTTTAGGCTCAATATCAAAACCTGTACTTCTCCAGCAAGTGTGAACGCCTTGTTTCAGATTGAAAATAATGCAAACGGGGTTGTTATCATTCTGTAGAGAGTTCAGCCTCGTCTTTACCTCGAAAAACTTCTTTCTCAAACCAATGTCACGACTGAAGCGGCGTTCACGCCTAATATTGAAACCTGTATCACTTCAGCGTGTGTATGAACTTTTTGTTTCAGTCCGAAAAAAATGCAAACTGGGCTTCGCATTATTCCGTAGACAGTTTAGCGTCGCCTTTGGCTCGGCGAACTTCTCAACCCAACCAGCGTCACGATAAAGCGGTGTTTACGCATAATGTTGGAGCTTGTACTGCTTTAGCAAGTGTGAACGTCTCGTTCCAGTTCGTAATGCAAACAGGGTAAAATAATTATTCTGCCTGCATGTTGAACCGTACAAGAGCAGAAGCTTCAGTTACTCTAGTCGAAGCTTTGCCTACAAAGAAATATTTCTTGTAACTCGTTTAAATAAAGCCACATTCACATTTCAAATTCGACACGTTGTTATGAACAAGTGCTGAAAAGCTAGTTTTGGCTACTTGTAACAAATAATAGATAGGCGAAGCCTCAATTATCCTAGTTAGAGCTTCGCTTGCAGCGATTGTTTTTTTTTTCTGACTCGCCTGAATAAATCTGCGTTTACACTTCTAGTCCTGGGATGTTTAGTCCTGAGTGAGTGTCAATTGAATTGAATAGTTTTAGCTGCTTATAACAAAGTGCAAGCGGAGCTCTAGTTGTTACTCAAGTTGCGGATTCGATCACAACCTTTTCTTTGCTATCTTGCCTTAAATAAAGCTGCATTCACGTTTCCATCAATTGACGATGTATTTACTGACCTTATTTCAAATGTAAATTGTGGATTGACCCGTGAACCCAAATGACTTTATCAAATAGACGCTTCATTAGTACGAGAAGACATAAACTCCGTTCTTTCAGGTCAATAATATGGGGACACGCTGTGTAGCAAGCTACGCTATACGCGACATGGTGGGAGTACCGACTTTTTCCTGCCTATTAGTAGGCGAATGAGCGGCATCACAACTTTCTGTGTTGCACTCAACGGCACAAACCAATAGAAATCCATTTCTAAGTAAGGAGGAAAACACCTAGAAGTCGCTTAGTACTATTTACCTACCTAGTACACCATGCTACAAGTATTATACAAGAACATCACATACTGATATTATTGAGAAAGTTTCTTGCAGAAAACTCGGCGAAAACCGAAAGCTCATTGCCCTATTTGCATACCGGGGGCCGGCAATAATTCCAGCAAACCTCAAACCAACACCATGCCGACGCCATAGCGCCATCATTTATTATTAACCAATTCATCTACACTCTGCGGCAGCTTTAATTAAATTCGGTGGAACTGAGTGACCACTCGGAATTAATATTTCGCATAGGTAACCACAAATTGTATTTACACCCGTCCGTATAAATAAAACCTCGCCGCAAATTATCCAGAGTTCCAGACCGAGATCCAGACCCGTGTCCAAACACACAGACGAGTGCTGCGTACATGTCCCGGCAGATACCATCGATAGCACACATCCAAGACAAAAACTCCGTTTAATCAGCGCCGCGAGGTGGCGCGGGAGATTTCAGTGGGGGTGTTATTTGCATTCTGCAATTTCGCGAATGTTAATGGTGAATTAAACGAGATTCGTTTTCTCTCTTCTCTTGGTGCTCTTCTGCTCACCCGGGCTCGCTGATGGTCTACTCGCGGGAGTCGAAGCGGGAAGAAGGAGGGGCGCTACTGGGTCTTTTACAGCCGAGTTCGAATTTTAATTAAATTGTGACCTGTAATTGTAATTGGTGCTATTGTTTAATGGACGAGCCGGAGGAGGCCATATTGCCTCGTAAAATGCCACGCCAATGTGCAGCCCAGCAGTGCCGCCAACACTTTAAATAATGTGTATGGGAGAGAGTGTGGTGCGGTGGCGGGAGGCTATACTGGCGGATTGCGGGGATATTCAACGGGCGGTTTTAGTGCTAAAAGTGGCTTTTGCGGTTGGCTGCATTGGTTTGTATTTGCAGCGAAATGCGGTTTTTTACGGTTGGTAATTCAAGTTGGTTCAACTAGTATTCTGTAACTAGCAGCATGGCCAACTAGTTGCACAGCAGTCAAAGCTTTGACTGGGAAAAGCAGGCGGTGATGAAGACCTGTCATTTTAAGAGGCCGACTGCATTCAGCCTGATAACCACACAACGCCGGTAGAGGACGCGCGTGTTTCACATTCGCTATTATACCGAAATCCATCACAGTTTACGTCACTCATTGTCCGGCGGCCACTCTGCCGACCAATCATTTATCATGCATCAACTCATCAATAATTAGAATTGACTTTGGGAAATGACCTCTCACTCCGGTCCATTATTCTCCACCCACTACAATGAGAATTAATACCGTTTACATGTTGCGCGTCTTTCTATAGGTACCTTTGTACTCATATATCCAGCAATGTTGCGCATTTTCTTTCTGTAAACTCATTTCATTGAGCAAACCTTCTGGGGTTTGAGGTCGGGTCGTATTGTGTTTTCCCCCACGCCGCCGGCGACAAACACCCAAAACAAATTTTCTGCTTCTGCTCCCGGGCAATAGCCAGCCAGCCAGCTCTTATTTGACCGTCGCTGCCGCAGCGAGTGAATTTTTCAAAAGTCCCGACAGGAGGCGCGCGTCCCGCAGGGATTCGCGGGGGGGAGCGTGGGGGCGGAAAACAAAAGACTGCGAAACGACCCAATTAACCCGGGCACAATGACCAGAAATTAATTGAGATATTGCGGCTGTGTAAACTCGCGGCGCGGTTAGGTCGGCGTGCCCATCAAAAAGCCAATCAAGAACAATAAAAACCTTGCCGAGAAATTAACCTTGGAACAAACGTTGTAAATTGGTACAGCCACCGATAGGAAAAAATTCGAATGCGTCTTTACGCATTGCGCATATGCCCAACGTCACTTGCAATGGACTTTCCTGTAGGTACACGGTGTTCACGAAAAAATTCACCCCCCTCTAGTAGATTCCCCTTCAAGATATTTCGAAGAACTAAAAACTTTTTCTTCAAGATTTTTTCGTTCACTTTATTGTTATTTGGCCAGCCCCCGGTAACATTTAAGAAAGAATCTTCAATTCTCCATCTTTTCCAGTTTCAATTTTCATTTTTTCGAAATATTCATCTGTAATATTTGGACCTGAACTAATTACGCATATTTGTTCGTTTTCATCTATTGACATATTTTCTTCGTCATTTGAGTCCGTTTCAGGCAAATGAGCTCGCGACAATGCGTCTGCAATTATCAGTTCGCTGCCTCTTTTGTAGTTCAAAGTGAATTGACATTGTTGTAATTGTAGCAGCAGACGTTGTAGTCTGGGCGGACATTCATCGATTGGTTCTCCAATCATGGCCAAAAGGGTTGATGGTCACTCTCCACTATGACTTGTCTTCCGAAAACATAATCGTGAAATTTTTGCAACCCGTATAAAACTGCAAACATTCCTTTTACTATCTGGGAATATAGTTATTTCTTCAAAAGTTGATGATCCGCCATGTTCTCTCTCAATTGATTTGTTCAGATGAAACGGATCAAGGCAGATTCTCGATGAATTGTCGGGCTTTTTGACAAGTACCAATGAATTTATCCAATCACTCGGTCCTTCAGCTTTTTTTATCACTTTACTTTTTTCTAAATTATTTAGCGCCTTTTCGAGAGGGTCAAGTGAAGCAAATGGTACTTTTCTTACTGGAGTGATCACCGGTTGTGCGTTTGGAATTGAATTGATGTGATAGGGTGGATTTATTCCTCCTATTCCCGAAAACAGATCTCCATATTTTTCCATGACAGTAACTTTTGTATGTCGAATTTTATGCACCTGAACTCCATTCTCATTGATACACGACGTATCTGTATTGAGGATGAGTTTCAGCTTCATGCATTTCGGTAAACCCAAAAGAGGTTTTGAATTGCTTCCAACTACATAGAATTGAAATTATTTTTTTTCATGTCCAATTGAACGGATTATTTGACATGTTCCAATCATAGTGATTTGATCTCCTGTGTATGAAGTCAGTTTTAATTTAGGAGTTTGCAATGCATTCATTGACAATTTCAACGTCTTTGTACATATTTATAGGCATTAGATTCACTGATGCTCCGCTATCTATTTTGAATTTGATATGTTTGTTTTAAATTTCTAACTTTGTTATCCAGGAACAACCACCCGCATCAACATTATAAATTTGAGTATACTCAATTTTTTGACTACTTATACTACCTACATAGAATTCTGTCAAATCATTTAAATTATTTTTAGATACCACACTGAGATGTATGCAACTTGCTGATTTAAATGAAGCATTACAGTTCATAATTGAAGAAGAAAATAGTCCAAATAGAAAAAAACCAATGAATAAACACTTCCAAAACCAATTTCAAAAATCCTCAAGACCCCAAAATTACGGATCTTATCAAGGGTACCAAAATCAAAGATATCAAAACCAGGGATTCCAAAATAATAGGTTCCCCTCGCAACCAATTCATATTCAGCAAAGAACAAATATGCCACCACAGACAATTTTTAGCAATACTTGAGCAATTTTTAACCAACAATTCAGCAAGTTTCAACAATATTCATCAAAACTAATCAAATTCTGGCAACAATCAATCAGTTTCTGCTCATGAGTTAGCAGAGTTTCAGCAAAATTTGAACAATTTTCAGCACCACTCGAGCAATGCGACAAAAGCAACTAACAAAAAAGTTATCGGTGTTCATCACAAATGTCAAAAATTCAGCAAGAATCCAGCAAGAATCCAGCAAGTTAACATCAATGTAGCAATTCTCAATATAAAGCATGTGTAAGCGATGATTCAGCAAGTTTCAGCAACAATTCAGCAATTTTGAATAAACATTCGGGAAGTTTCAGCAACAATTCAGCAAATTTCTAAGGAAATTCTAGCAATTCTACACAAAAATTCAGATATTATAACTGGAATTTAGCAAGATCTATACCTGGCAGCAATTAAGCAAATTTTCAACTAACTCTAGGAAGTCTGAACAGAAACTTAGATATTTCAACTGGAATTTTGCAAAAGTTATGTCAGTTTTTAGCAATTCTGAATGAAAACTAAGTTAGTTACATAAAAAAAGTTGAGATCTTGAGAGTTCTCTTCTGTCATATAAAGAGAATAGGCATCGAAGTATGAGGAAATGGTCCGTTTTAGTT
This sequence comes from Anaspis maculata, assembly GCA_949128115.1. Lineage (NCBI taxonomy): Eukaryota > Metazoa > Arthropoda > Insecta > Coleoptera > Scraptiidae > Anaspis > Anaspis maculata. Next base: position 73,890,436 of record OX421966.1, read on the forward strand.
TTCTGTTTGCGAAATCATTTCAGACTGAATGAACTGATTGTCTCTCTTTCAAGAGAAAACCGCAAGAAGAAATGCGATTTGTTAGTTTTGTGGTGTGTTTTGATTTAAGGTGAACTTGTTTGCTATCTTTCTTTTTTATATACTTCTATGCACATTTTTCCAACTTCGTAATCACAATTTTTTGTTTTTCTCTCCCCTTCTTTGCACATTTTCCAAAATTCGTGATCAAATTCTCTGCCTTTCTCGCTTTCTCTTTGCACATTTGTCTAATGTCGTAATCAAAATTCTCTGCTCGCTTTCTTACCAATCTTTCACTTTTTGTGTTTCACTCACAAGATGTTCTTATCGAATAGTTCCCTTTCGTGGCCAACGAGCTAGAACTTTGGGCCAAACGAAGAAAAACAAAATCAAAATTCAGCAAGCTTCATCATCAATCCAGCAAGTTCAAGTGAACATTTAGAGACTTCATACAAAACTGTAGCAATTTTCAGCGATGCTCCCGCAAGTTATAGCCAAATTGAGCAATCTTCAGCTAATATTCAATCATTTTTAATTGAAGTTCAGTGGAACTGAGCAAGTCTCAGCAATTTTACAGCAGAATTGTAGCAATTTTCAGTTTTGCAAGTTCCAGTAAACAACAATTTCCAGCACATTTGAACAATGCACCTGAAGCAACAAAGAAAAATTATTTGACAACTTTTATCACAGATGTAGGGGATTTTAGCAAAACAGTAGCAAGTTGTAGCCAAAGTTCGGTAAGTTTCAGCATCAATTTAGCAATTTTCTATATAAATTGAGAATGTTCTAGCAAAGATTCAGCAAGTTTCAGCAAAACATGAACATATACAGCATATAAACAAATGACAAACATTTAGGAAGCTTTATCAACAATTAAGCAACTTTCTAGAGCAACGTGATACCGAACGAATATTCAGCAAGCTTCGGCGAATTTGAACAATTTCCAGCAAAACTCAGAAATTTCAAACTAAAACTTGGTCGGTATCACCACATCCACAATCCAGCCATTGGGAACAAAGTAGCAATGTAAATCCAAAATTAGCAAGCTTTTTTAGCAATTTAGCAATTTTAAGTGAATATTTAGCAATATCTTACAAAATGTAGCAAGTTTTAGCAATATTCCAGCAAGTTTCAGCGAAACTTGGCAATTTTCAGCAACAATTCCACATTTTCAATGGCAATTTAGCGAATCTGGGCAAATCTCAGGTTATTTCAGAATAAAATCAGCAATTTTTTAGCACAAATGCAGCAAGTTTTGGTGTAACGAGTCGCAGCAAACAATCAACAATTTCTAGCATACTTGAGCAGTGCAACAAAAGCAACAAACAGAACGCTGTCGATTTTCATCAAAAATGCAGAGAATTTCGGCGAAAATGTAGCAAGTTTTAGCAAAACTTCCGCTAGTTTGCATCAAAGTAGCAATTCCCAACATAGAGTTAGCGCGTGATTCAGCAAAGATTCAGCAAGTTGCAAAACATTGGCAATTTTGTGCAACCATTTAGCAATCTTGACTGAAGATTCAAGAACTTTCATCAACAATTCAGCAATTTTTCCAGAAAACAGAATTTTCAACCACAATATATCATTTGCAACCAGAATTCAGCAAGCTTCAGCATATGTCAACAGATTATCAGATTTATCCAGCAATTTTCGACAAGTTTCAGCAAAATTCAGCAATTTTAAAACAAACATTGGCCAATTTTGAGCACAATCCAGCTTTTGGCAACAAAGTTAATGCAAAATTACAAAATTAAGCAATGTGAATCAAAATGAAGCAATGGTTATCAAAATAAAGCAATCTTCATCATCAATTCAGCAAGTTTAAGTAAATATTCAGCGACTTCTTACAAACTGTAACAATTTTTAGCAATACTTCCAGAAGTTTCAGCAAAATTGAGCAATTTTCAGTTTTGCAAGTTCCAGTTAACAACAACCAGTTTCCGGTACACTGGAACAATGCACCTGAAGCAACAAACAAAACTTTGACAACTTTCAACACAAATGTAGAAAATTGTAGCAAAAATGTAGCAAGTTTCAGAGAAAGTTTGGCAAGTTTTCAGCAAAACTCAGCAATTTCGAACTAACAACACTTGGCCGGTATCACCACATCCACAATCCAGCTATTGGCAACAAAGTAGCAATGTTAATCAAAATTTAGCAAGCATTTTCATCAATTTAGCAATTTTAGGTAAATGTTTAGCAACTTCTTACAAAAATGTAGCAAGCTTCAGCAGAACTCAGCAATTTTTAGCAACAATTCCAAATTGTCAATGGAAGTTTGGCGAATCTGGGCAAATTTCAGCTAATTTCAGAAAAAAATCAGCAATTTTTTAGCACAAATGTAGCAAGTTTGAGTTTCACGAGTCCCAGCAAATGAATAACGATTTCCATTGTACTTGAGCAGTGCAACAAGAGTAACAAACAAAAATTTGTAAATTTTCATGAAAAGCGTAGAGAATTCCGGCAAAAATGTAGCAAGTTTCAGCAAAATCTTCGCAAGTCTGCATCAAAGTAGCAGTTTTCAACATGGATTTAGCGCGTGTTTCAGCCAAGATTCAGCAAGTTGCAAAACATCAGCAATTTTGTGCAACCATTTAGCAATCTTGAACATCCCAGAAGTTTCATCAACAATTCGGAAATTTTTCAAGAAAACGCTATCAGAATTCAGCAAGCTTTAGCAAATTCAAGGATTTCCAGATGGATTCAGCAATTTTCGAAAAGTTTCCGCAAGATTCAACAATTTTCAGCAAAATTCAGCAATTTTAAGCCAAACACTGGCCAAGTTTCAGCACAATTTGTAAGGTAGCCGGCACCAAGTGACAATGCGCCATGCAGAGATACGGTTTTCGTATTGTAGCCGGTTGCAAATTATTAGGCACGTTCTCGGCACCAAGAAGTGATATCTCCCGAGACCCGAACTCTTCAACCTTAGGTTCAGTACACTCGACAGCAAAAATAGCGCCCACTTGATTTGTGACGGGGACAACTGAATATTTGCTTGGCTTACCATTGTTGAACTTTTGAATGGTTCATTGAAGGGCAATATACGTGAATATGAGGACAGCATTGTTTATTCTTCTCGAGTACTGCTGCTACCTACTACGGTAAAGTGGGCCGAGCAAACAGTCATCTTCTTCATAGGTGATGCTGCCATGCTGCGTTTTTTCCGCCAAGTGTAGGTACGTCACGTTGTAGGAGCCAGCTGGCTGTATTTCCACATGCTATATTTTGTTGTAAATTGCTGATTTTTTAGATTTTTGATCAAAACTGACCAGATTCTTGCTACACTTGCTAATTTTCCGTTAAAAATTCTGGATTTTTGTTTAGAATTGGTAGATTGTTGCTAAAACTTGCTGAATCTCAGCTGGAGAGTTCCCGAATTTCAGCTAAAACTCAATGAGTAACATCCAAAAATGCAAAATTGTATCAAAAATATTGCTAATGCCTTGCTAAAACTTGCTAAATTGTAGTTGAATATTGCTAAATATTTGTTCAAAATTGCTAAATTTTACGATATGCCGAAACTCGCTGGATTATCGCTAAAACGTGATAAATTCCTGCTTACAACATCATTGCTAAATTTTCATTGATCGTTGCTGAAACTTGCAGACATTTTTGTTGAAAATTGCCCAATTCTTGTTGCTTAAAGTCACTCGATTACTATTACTCAAAATCGCTACATTCCAGTTAAAAACTGCCACTTGGTGAACACGTGAAGCATTTCCGGAAATTGTTGATTATCGTTGCTTAAGGCTTCTTAATTTTATCAAAACTTGATGAGTTTTTGCTGCAAGATGCTTCATTTTAGTTGAAAATTGCTGGATTTTTCTGAGAATTACTAAGATTTGCACAAAATCGCTGACTTTTGATTGGAAATTATTGAATTGCCTCTGAAAATCACTCAATTTGCCAAAATTTGCCCAAGTTTCGCTGAAATTTGCTGGAGCTTCCCTAAAACTTGCCACATTTGTGTTAGAAATTGCTCAACATCTGCTCAAAATTGCTAAATTGATGATGAAGTTTGCTAAACTGCGATTAACATAGCTACTTTGTTGCCGATAGCTGGATTGTGCTGAAACTTGGCCAGAGTTTGGCTTAAAATTGTTGAATTTTGCTGAAAATTGTTGAATCTTGCGGAAACTTTTCGAAAATTGCTGAATCCATCTGAAAATCTGTTGAAATTTGCTGAAGCTTGCTGAATTCTGATCAAGTTTTCTTGAAAAATTGCCGAATTGTTGATGAAACTTCTTGAATGTTCAAGATTGCCAAATAGTTGCACAAAATTGCTAATGTTTTGCAACTTGCTGAATCTTGGCTGAAACACGCGCTAAATCTATGTTGAAAATTGCTACTTTGATGCAAACTTGCAAAGATTTTGCTGATACTTGCTACATTTCTGCCAAAATTCTCTACGTTTGTCATAATGTCATAAAAATTGACAAATTTTTGTTCGTTGCTTTTGTTGCACTGCTCAAGTCCGCTGGAAATTGTTGATTCTTTGCTGAGACTCGTAAAACCAAAACTTGCCACATTTGTGCTGGAAAATTGCCAAATTTTTTCTGAAATTAGCTGAGATTTGCCCAGATTCGCTGAATTTTCATTGACAATTTGGAATTGTTGCTAAAAATTGCTGAGTAAGAAGTTGCTAAATATTTGCCGAAAATTGCTAAATTGATGAAAATGCTTGCCAAATTTTGATCAACATTGCTACTTTGTTCCCAATAGCTGAATTGTGGATGTGGTGATACCGGCCGAGTGTTGTTAGTTCGAAATTGCTGAGTTTTGCTGGAAACTTGCCAAACTTTCGCTGAAACTTGCTACATTTTAGCTACAATATTCTACATTTGTGTTGAAAGTTGTCAAAGTTTTGTTCGTTGCTTCAGGTGCATTGTTTAAGTATACTGGAAACTGTTAATTGTTGACTGGAACTTGCAAAACTAAAAATTGCAAAAATTTTCCGAAAATTGCTGAGATTAGCTCAGCTCTACTGAACTTTGATTGAAAACAATTCAATATCTGCTAAAAATTGCTCAATTTTGCTGAAACTTATAGGAGTATTGCTAAAAATTGCTACAGTTCGTGAGAAGTCGCTGAATATTTACTTAAACTTACTGAATTGATGATGAAGATTGCTTAATTCTGATTCAGATTGCTAACATTTGTAATTTTGCATCAACTTTGTTGCCAAAAGCTGAATTGTGCTCAAAATTGGCCATTGTTTGGTTTAAAATTGCTGAATTTTGCTGAAAATTGTTAAATCTTGCTGAAACTTGTCGAAAATTGCTGAATTTATCTGATAATCAGTTGAAATATGCTGAAGCTTGCTGAATTCTGGTTGCAAATGATATATTGTTGTTAAAAATTCTGTTTACTGGAAAAATTGCTTAATTGTTGATGAAAGTTCTTGAATTTTCAGTCAAGATTGCTAAATGCTTGCACAAAATTGCCAATGTTTTGCAACTGGCTGAATCTTTGCTGAATCACGCGCTAAATCTATGTTGAAAATTGCTACTTTGATGCAAACTAGCGGAAATTTTGCTGAAACTTGCTACATTTTCACCAAAATTCTCTGCATTTTTTATGAAAATTGACAAAATTTTGTTTGTTGCTCTTGTTTGCACTGCTCAAGTATGCTGGAAATTGTTAATTGTTTGCTGCGACTCGTTACAACTTGCTGCATTTGTGCTGAAAAATTGCTGATTTTATTCTGAAATAACCTGAGATTTGCCCAGATTCGCCGAATTTCCATTGAAAATGTGGAATTGTTGCTGAAAGTTGCCCAGTTTCGCTAAAACTTGCTGGAATATTGCTAAAACTTGGTACATTTTTGTTAGAAATTGCTAAATATTCACTCAAAATTGCTAAATTGATGGAAAAGCTTGCTAATTTTGGATTTACATTGCTACTTTGTTCCCAATAGCTGGATTGTGGATGTGGTGATACCGGCCAAGTGTTGTTAGCTTGAAATTGCTGAGTTTTGCTGGAAATTGTTCAAATTCGCCGAAGCCTACTAAATTTTTGTTCGGTATTACGTTGCTCTAGAAAGTTGCTGAATTGTTGATGGAGCTTTCTTAATGTTTATCATTTGTTTATATGCTGTATATGTTTATGTTTTGCTGAAACTTGCTGAATCTTTGCTAGAACATTCTTTCATATAGAAAATTGCTAAATTGATGCTGAAACTTACCGAACTTTGGCTACAACTTGCTACTTTTTTGCTAAAATCCCCTACATTTGTGATGAAAGTTGTCAAATAATTTTTATCTGTTGCTTCAGGTGCATTGTTCAAATGTGCTGGAAATTGTTGTTGACTGGAACTTGCAAAACTGAAAATTCTGCAGAAAAATTGCTGGGACTTGCTCAGTTTCACTGAACTTCAATTAAAAATGGTTGAATATTTGCTGAAGATTGCTCAATTTTGCTATAACTTGCGGGAGCATCGCTGAAAACTGCTACAGTATGGTAAGAAGTCTCTGAATATACACTTGAACTTGCTGGATTGATGATGAAGCTTGCTAAATTTTGATTTTGTTTTTCTTCGTTTGGCCCAGAGTTCTAGCTCGTTGGCCACGAAAGGGAACTATTTGATGAGAACATCTTGTGAGTGAAACACAAAAAGTAAAAGATTGGTCTCCATTCAAAAGAAGTCCTCATTCACTCAAAGAATTATAGATACCCATTTGTACATAAAGAAGAAGTTCAGAAACAAGTCACCAAAATGTTGAACCAAAATATGATACAACCAAGTAACTCACCCTGGTCCAGCCCAATCTGGGTGGTACCGAAGAAGATGGATGCTAGTAATGTTCAAAAATGGCGAGTAGTTGTTGACTATCGCCAGCTGAACCAAAAACAATTGATGATCGTTACACATTGCCTGATATAACTGATCTACTTGACAAATTAGGCAAATGTCAATACTTTCCGACACTTGACCTTGCTTCCGGTTTCCACCAGATCAAAATGTCCCCAGACGATATAGAGAAAACGGCATTCAATACCGAAAACGGGCATTATGAATTTTTACGAATGCCCTTTGGCCTGAAATGAGCCCCTGCTACTTTCCAGCGAATAATGGATAATATCCTTCGAGGAATCTGAAATGAGAAGTGTCTAGTATATCTCGATGACATCATCGTTTTTTCAACATCGCTCCAAGAACACTCAGAAAAATTGAGATCAGTCTTTGCAAGACTTCGAAAATCAAACTTTGAAATTCAGATCGATAAATCGGAATTTTTACGAAAAGAAGTAGCTCACCTTGGACATATTGTCACCCCTGACGGTGTCAAACCAAATCCTGACAAAATAGAAGCTATCAAAAATTATCCTATTCCATCAACTACGGAACAAATTAGAGGATTCCTAGGACTCCTAGGTTATTACGAACGATTCATTGACAACTTTGCCAACTTGACAAAACCACTCACAAACTGCCTCAAGAAAGGAGCAAAAATCAGTCACAATGACGAATTTGAAAATTGTTTTGAAACTTGCAAAAATCTTCTGATAAACGGACCAATCCTACAATACCCTGATTTTTCCAAACCTTTCAATCTAACCACAGACGCAAGTAATCTATCTGTAGGAGCAGTCCTGTCACAAGGGCCAGTAGAGAAAGACTTGCCAGTAGGCTATGCCTCACGAACTCTCAACGAGAGCGAACAAAAATATAGCAGTCTAGAGGACGAACTTCTTGCGATAGTGTGGGCCACTAGATATTTTAGGCCCTATTTGTATTGAAAAAAGTTTCTCATCATCACAGATCACAAACCCCTTGAATGGTTGTTTAATCTGAAAGAACCCAATACAAAACTTCTCCGATGGCATCTGAAATTGGAGGAGTTTCACTATGACATTATTTATAAAAAAGGTAAAGCAAATACCAATGCGGACGCATTGTCCAGAATCGGAATTGACGCGAAAAATAAAAGGATCACAGATAACATTGAGATGGATCACGAGAATATCTTCAATGCCCCAGAAAACTATTTTTTTGCACATTGTACCGGGTAAGCCATAAAAAACCGTACTGTTTTATTTTCCTCGCCGATTTTTTGTTTTCTGGCAGATTTTGACAAGCTTGGTATCATTGTGTAGCTAATTGAAGAGGCTACTAGATCCATATACAAATGATTTCTAAATGTCAAATATCAAAATGGCAGAAACAACTGAAAATCGGCCTCGATAAATTTAAAAAAAAAACAAATCTACGGTTCGCAGTGAGCTATTTGGTTCGTCAACCTTTCTTGCGCGAATAGTTTGATTTCTTTTTGTCCGCTTTCACCTGTTTCCAAATTTATAACCTGTTTGTCAGGTTTTGGCAATACTCTTGACAAAAAGTATCATTTGTAACCGGTTTTGAAAATTTAGTAGGTATGACATTTCTTCTTCGGGTTCCATCTGCTAAATGTCGCAGCTTTTCCAAAATCAAAATTGAAGCCTCATGGTCATATCTAGGATCTGACACTTGATGTTCCATATATGTATTCTGAAGTTCTCATCTCGCAGAGGAGGATTCTCCTATTGCTCATTTATTCCTCTGATTCTCTGACTACATTAATTTCTCTGGTCAGTGCCTGTGGGTACTCGAGCGGCAAAGGGTCGGTGATCTTCACCATGTCGCATATAGCGTAACTTACTACGTGGCTAGCTGAGCTATGTCGTGGCTAGAAAGGCCGACAGCAAGCAAGCTACAACTTCCGACAAAAAACTATCCAAAAAAGTCGCCAGAACTAATTATTTATATCACCAATAAGATTTCTCTTGAAAGAAAAAAAATCCTATTCAATTTTTTGTATGTGTTCGAATTTGTTTCGATTGTATTGTACCGAACTATTTTTTTTTTTATTGAATTCCATTGAAAAGAGCCGGAATCAGTTTTTTCAATTGAAAATCCGTTTAGTACACATCTTTGTTACAATTTTCAAGTTCGTCATACACGTAACGTGATTATTTTGTAGTTGGTGAATATGTCTTGCGTCAGTAGGTACCTATATACATGCTCCGGTACATGCTTTGTACCTACATACTAACACGACGTTGAGGGATGTGTGTCAAGGAATAAGGCGGCGATGCCGCCATGGCGTCATGAATAATACAGGCATTAATCCCGGTGACTATTAAATCTAGAGCAAAAGGGGGCCTTAAGCGAGGGATTGGCCATACGTAACTCTAGCCACATCATAAAGCTGCCTGCGGTATCTAGATGTACGACGCTTCTCCGTTCCTTGTACACATTTCGCTAAGATGTAAGGGGCCGTGTTGTATACAGCGTGCTCCCCCATTATTGAACTGAAAGAACGGGATTTATGTCTCCTCGTACTGGAGAGCGCCAGCTTGATGAAGTCATTCGGATTTACGGGTCAATTTACGATTTACATTTGAATTATGTCAGTGAATACAATGTCAATTGATGGAGACGTGAACGCAGCTTTATTCAAGGCGAGATGGCAAAAAAAGATTGTGATCGAAGCTGCAACTCAAGTAGCAGCTGGAGCTCCGCTTGCAATTTGTTATAAGCAGCTTGAACTATTCAACTGACACTCACTTGGGACTACACATTTACACATGCTAGGACTAAAAGTGTAGACGCAGCTTTATCCAGGCGAGTTAGCAAGAAACGTTCGCTGCGAGCGAAGCTTTAACTAGAGTAATGGAAGCTTCGCTTACCTAATTGTTACAAGTAGCCAAAACTAGCTTTCCAGCACTTGTTGATAACAACGTGTAGAATTAAAAATGTGAATGCGGCTTTATCTGAACGAGTTACAAAGAATATTTCTTCTGGCCGGAGCTTCGACTAGAATAACTGAAGCTTCTGCTCTTGTGCGTTTTAACAAGTAGGCAGAATAATTATTTTGCCCTGTTTGCAGTACGAACCGAAACGAGACGTTCACACTTTCTGGAGCAATACAAGTTCCAACATTATGCGTAAACGCCGCTTTATCGTGACGCTACTTAGATTGAGAAGTTCGCCGAGCCAAAGGCGACGCTAGTCTGTCTACAAAATAGCGTATCTAAAGCCCAGTTTGCATTTGCTTCGAACTAGAACAAAACGTTCATACACACGCTGAAGCTATACAGATATTGATGTTAAAAGTAAACACGGCTTTAGTCGGTTGCAGCTGATAGGAACAATAATCTCGCCGAAACGAAGGCTATGGGAGACTGTCTACATAATAATATGAAGCCCCGTTAGCAGTATTTTCAATTTAGAACAAGACCGTACCACTTGCTGAAGCAATACAGGTTTCAGTATTATGCGTGAGCACCGCTTTAGTCGTGACACTGGTTTCAAAAAGAAGTTCGCCGAGTGAAAGGCGAGGGTAGACGGTCTACAAAATAATAAAAGCCCTGGTCCAAAAAATAAAAATAATGATAGTTTACACTCGCTTTAAACTGGAACGAGACGTTCACACTCGCTGAAGCAATATAGGTTTTGAGATCATGCGTGAACACGGCTTTAGTCGTGGTTTAAGTTGAAACAAGAGGTTTGCCGAGCCGAGGGCGAGGCTAGACTCTCTGCGTAAAATATAAAGCTGTTTGCAATATTTCTGATCTGGAACGAATCGGTACCATTTTCTGAACGCCGCTTTAGTCGTGACATTGGTTTGATAAAGAAGTTTGCCGAGTCGAAGACGAGGCTAGACTGTCCACAACATAATGCAAGTATTTTTGAATTTTATTCGAACTGGAACGAGACGTTTACAGTCGCTGAAGCAATACAGATTTTGAGATTACCTGTGAACACCGCTTTAGTCGTGACGGTGGACGGAGAAAGAGTTCATCGAGCCGAAGGCAAGGCTAAATAAAAAAAATGTGAAGCCTTGTTTGCATTCTCTTGATACTGAAACTTGGCACCGACAGTAGCTAGAAGATGACACGAAATTTTCAGGGTGAACTACGTGTGAAGACTGCTTCAGCTGACAAAATCGGTGAAAGAAAATGGCTTGCCGAGCCGACGGCAAGGCTGGATGACTTAATCAACAAATCAAAGCCATGTTTGCATTCTCTTGAGACTGGAACGTGACACCAGCACTAGTTGGGAGGCGGCACAGGAATGAAGGTTCACGTGTAAAGACTGCTTCTATTGATTAACCTAGGAATAGAAAGACGAGAGGAGCTGAGTAGGAAAGCTTGCCGAGCCGAAGACGGGGCTAGACTATCTAAGTGGAAAGGGAAAGCTTTGTTCACAATCATGCAAGACTGGAACGTAGCACTGACACTAGCTGAAAGATGACACGGGATTTCAGGGTTACCTACGTGTAAAGGCAGCTTCAGCTGAGGACATTTATTAGTTCAAGAAATCAGCTCGCCGAGCCGAATGCTAGGCTACACTACAATCAAGTAACGAAGTAAAGCATTGTTTGTATTCTCTTCAGATTGGAACGTGGCAATGACACTACCTGAGAGACGATACAAGATTCTAGTGTAGAGTGTAAAAACTGCTCCAGCTGACAAAATCAGTTGAAGAAAATGGCTTGATTACTCAAATAATAATGTAGAGCCATGTTTGCTTTCTCTCATAACTGGAACGTGGCATTGACTTCAGTTGAGATACGATACAGGATTCCAGAGCCACGTGCAAACACTGCTTTAGTTGATAAATCAAGTCGAACGAAAGAGCTCACCGAGCCAAAGGCGCGGCTAAATTACTGAAGTGACGAATTAAAGCCTTGTTCGCATTCGCTCAAGACTGGAGCGTGGCACTGACCCTAGCTGGAAGATGAAACTGGACTTCAGGATTATCTACATATGTGTGTGTTATCTGATTATTACATACAACGCCCTGGATTATTAGACCTACAAGGATGATATTCACTTGCCTTAATTCCACTGTCAATGGCAACGGAATGAAATGGATGTAAACAACGGAATCTGACAGATCTTACTTTGGACTTCTTTTTTGTAATAATCATCAAAATATCACTCGTGCTTTGAATTCTCCCGGATAACTTTTGCCAAGCGTTTCCCTCGGGCTGGTTGTCTCTAGATAAATGCCCTCCTCCTACGGAGTCGGGCATCCATCCCTACAACCAGCACTCGCGATCGCCTGGCCAAAATTTTCGTGAAAATTAAAGCACTTGTGATATTACTGTTGATAGAATCAGTCGGAAAAGTAAATGGCCGAGCCAAAGTATATTATACTGTGGTATTCCCCCTTTGTTTTGTTTGTACGTTGGTACCTGAAGTATGTACGGTCGTTGACGTTCGTAGCGTTTGCCGATGCGAGAGGGAGATGGCGCTGCGCTAGGAGCCGGGCGAGCGACAGCCGGAGACGGAGAAGAGAATCAGCTGTGGTGGAGAACACGTGATTTCCAGTGCATCGAAAGTGCATCGTTTTTACAATTTGAGGTCGGTCTTTCTTTGATTATCAAACCGTAATTTTGACTTCCACCTACTCACCAAATCACGCATTTTGATACCTATTTTGTCCGCGAAATTATTGTAAATAACACATTCTTTGTTCTCTTTGTTTTCAACGGGCTTGCATAACCCGCAGTTTTTTCCCCTTTGAAATCAAGGTGCTTTGCACTGCCTTGAATTTTGTGTAATTCATCTTCTCCCAAATGATCTGATTGTTGACGGCGAAAGCCGTAATAAATCTAGTGGGTGTGCTTTTTGACTTCTTTTGTTTGTAAAGTGTAAAATAAATTGCCTAGCGTAAAGTTTTCCTTTGTTGTTACGTGAATAACTTGTGAACGAAACAAAATTTCGAAGAGGTTCAAGCACCGCTTCACGCTGACTTGATCAATGCATCACTAGAGTGACTTTTCTGTCATTTCATCCTGACTCATTCACACTCGACTTTTGTTCAGATCATTTGGGAAGGGATTTTTCAGCAATCAACCAGGCTATACGCATGGGTTTCTTTGACGTGTTCTTCCCATGTGTGCCTGTCAGCGAATACGTCACTTTTCCTTTGCGATCAAATTGACAGTTTGACATGTTTCATGATTCCCTGTTTTGTTTTGTTAATCTGATTTTGTGTTCATTTTATTGTTGTAAATTCCGGCAACGTCTGAATAATTTGTATTGATTTTTCTCGTTTCATTTGTCTTTGTATTTTGTTGTTCTTTATTCATGTTGTGTCATTTCATCACTGTCAATTTCTTGTTGTTAGGTGTTTTGAGAAAAGAAACAAATTCATTCAAAACCTTTGCTCATGATTTTCAATAAACATTCATTTTGCTTGCATTCCATTCGCGTTTCATTCAAGAATCAAACCTCATCCCCAACTACACATTCTCATCTCGAGTAAGAACTCAACAACACAACGTAGGTAAAATGTGAACAACGTCAAGAAGGGAAGAAACAACGACGATCACAGCCAAACATCGTGACCAGGGTTACACTACAGAAATGGTGTCGAAAACGGGGATACACTACAGAGTGGTGCCGCGACCTGGATACACTACAGAATGGTACCGTGACCATGGGCACATTACAGAATGGTGCCGTGACCAGGATAAACTACGTTACACTACAATACTGCCGTGCTAAGCACATAGGGGGTATCTACATTTTGATAAATTTGATACACTGCATTTTATGCTCATATTTCAAGAACTATGATGATCATGATCATGTGGTTATGATGATACATGGACGGCGCAATAATTAGGCTTATCAAATAACTGCTTGATTCATATTATACTATAACATAACGTTACAAAAATTTGGCATGAAAATGCAGTGTATCAGATTTATCAAAATGTAGATACCCCCTCTGCGCTTAGCACGGCAGAATACATAACGGGTGTTTTTTGAAATGTGGCGTTCAAGTATGCTGTGCTCCAGCCGAAAAGAGCCACATTCGTCTGATTTAAAAAGATTTAAAAGAAACACCCGTTATAATAACAAATATTCAAGTTACAAAGTGAAGTCAAGTGGAGTGAGGTATGAAAAGAGGCTTTCTTACAAGTTCCTTAATTTTGTTTATTGTTGATCATTGTGCTGGATGTTGTTGGCGGCAGTGATCACCCCCGCGAGTCAAGGCAAGTACAACATTGATTTGATCCAAATAATCAAAGTGTCAGGACTGTCAGGTGTTGAAATTTGATCGACACCAGTTGGCTGCCGTACAAAAGTTACACTTCAATCAAACTGAGTTATCATTGTGACCGCGTTTAACAGACGTGGGTTTCTTGATTTTGCTTGATTTTGCTCACCAATAATTCCGAAAATATCATTGAGTTTACGTCACTAGTCACAACACATTTGAGGGTCCTTTTCTTCGAGCGATAGTCGGGGGTTTCTTTGCCGGGCTCTTCCACTGAGTGCCTCTTTCTCCGAGTCCGTCACTCTCCTTTCTCCTCGATCTGACAGTTTGACATATTCTGTTGTGTTGTTTCCATTTGTTTTTATTGTTGACGTTCAGTTCGCCCATATTGTTCAGTTTGTAAATTTTGCCAGTCACATGTAAGTTGTTTTGGAAAAAGTACCATAAAAGAATGATTTGGCACTCATTTTGTATCTACTGATGAAGTTCTCCATAATATAACTATGTGAAGTCTTTGTAAATTATTGTAGAAAGTTAAAAATGTCTCTTCACTTGTATAATATTTTTTATTTTGCTCGACGCGTTTCAAGACTCTTATTTATAGTCTCATTTTCAAGAGCAAGTAAATGGTGAATAGATATAAGAAGTAAAAAGTCATGAGTAAATGTCAGAATTTGAAATATCTGACAAAATTATGATAACAATTTAATAACGATAGAGACATGGCTGGTACTTTGTATAGGTATTTATTGTGGATAATTTCGATTACTTGACGGAAACAAAAAAGGGAGTAAAATCGATGAATTGAAATGTAGTTGTTCATTTAAACATAAATTTGGATTGCTTTTACTTAATTTTCTAATTTCTAACTCCTCAAGATAATTACACAACATTTTGTCTGATGTGGTATGTAGAATAGATTTAAAATTTTGATTACTGAATGAATTGCAGAAAGAAATATGAGAAGCAAATGCAGACTGATCAAAATTTTGTGTATTGAGCTCGCATGTGTTTTTTGATTCTTACGTTAAAATTTCTGTATGTTCTGCCGATATAAGATTTACCACAGTCACATGTTAGTTTATAAACGCCATTTTGTTAGAAAATAGAAATAATAGATTTGTTTTTCACCAAGGCAGATTTTAAGGGATGGGGTACTGAAAAAGATATCGTCAAATTTTGAGATTTGAAAATTTTTGATATTTTTTCTGATATTATAGGAAAATATGGTAACGATATGTAAGTTTTCTGAGAGTTATTATTTTGATTTGAATTTAGTGTAGTAACTTGTGAAATATGGAATTTTGAAAGTTTTTTATGGTATAATGAATTTATTAATTTTATAGGAAATTGATTATTTACTGCTATTTGTTTTATTAGATTTAATTCATGGTTGAAGTCGGAACTATTTAAAGGGGTGATGAATGAACGATGAAAACTTGATTGAAAAAATGCAAGTTTGTGAGAAAATGGGTGTGCTGAATGGTATGGAATTATAGAATCGGTGAAAGTTGGTTTGTGATATATAGAAAAAAAAAATTCATTATTTATTAAACTAATGTAATTGTCTGAATGAGAAATTTTGTTATGTTCGCTAAATTCTACTGTGAATTTTATATTTGGATGTATATTGTTCAAAAAATTGAGGAAATCGACGACATCTTCTTTTGAACCATTAAATAAAACTAGAATATCATCCACGTAACGGTACCAGTTTTGAATATGTTTTGTAAAAAGAAGGTTTTTTGAAATTATTTCGAGTTCAAGATTGTTGAGAAAAACTTCTGCAAGGAAAGGAGAAAGTGGTGAACCCATTCCAAGTCCTGTTTTCTGTTTGTAAATTTTGTCATTGAATGTGAAAAAGTTTTGACTGACTGAGCATTTAAGAAGAGAAAAAATACTTTGTGTAAAATTGTCTGGTAGGGAAGATTGAAATAGAAGATCTCTTATCATATCAAGGCATTCTGAAATAGGAACTGAAGGAAATAAATTGGTTACATCGAATGAGATCAAAATTGAATTTGGTGTTGGAGTAATATTTTTCATTTTGTTTATAAGCTCTGTAGAATTTTTAATGCTGAAAACTGGTTTGAAATCTAATACTTCAGGTAGAAGTTTACTTAAAAAGGATGTTAATCTATATACAGGGGAATTTATGAATGAAACTACAGGTCTGATGGGAGTGTTAGGTTTGTGAATTTTTGGTAGGGAATAAAGTCGAGGTATTTTTGGGTTTGATAAAATGAGGGATGATGGTGATTTGTTGAAGTGTTTTAATAGTTCTGAATTTTCTTTGATGGTATTTTTGAAAGATGTGATGAATTTATTTATTGGATTTTTATTCATAATTTCAAAATCAGGTAAATTCAAAAAGGTTTCAGTTTTTGTAATGTAGTCAATTTTATTTAAAATAACAGTACAGTTCTCTTTATCGGCCTTGGTGATAACAATATTATCATCAACGAGTGATCGTTGTAGTGGTTTTATTTGTGAAATAACTCTCTTTACTTGTTGAGGGATTGAAGGTGAAGAATATGATGACAAAAAATGATTAACTGACTGTAAAACTGGGAGAGGATTGGGATTATCAGATTTCAAAATTTTAAAACATTTTTCTGTTGAAGCTATCAAAATATCTTTATCTTTAGAGGTTAAAGGATTAGGTGGATTGTATTTTTGGCCGAAATTAAGTAAGTTCAATTCAGGTTTTGTAAAAGTTTTTGATGACAAATTCAACACTCTTTTATGAAATTTGAAATCTGAAAATGAATGGTTATTATTCTTAAATTTCACTTCGGATTTTGAAATCAAGTAATCTAGTTTTTTGTTTAATCTGTTGAAATTATTTTTACCAAAATATGTTACCATGTCTTGTATCTTACAATCAAATAGATCCCAAATAGCAGGATGTAGTGAAGAGGCCAGGTCTTGATGTAAAATCCATAGATACGTTCGGTGTTGATCTCGTTCATGATACCAGTGTTTGATTTCGTTGTTCATCCAAGATCTTTCAGCTATTTTTTGGGCTTTTAATGCTGAATAGGTATTTGAATTAATTCTGATGTTGATAAAATTGGGTGTAACCTCGTGTTCCACGCAGGATTTCAGGAACCAGATCTTGTGGTTGAGTTTCTTGACTTGTAGGTGGAATTGCTTGTACATCTCCATCTTTAAGCTTCGACTAGCATTTTTATATCTTCTGATGAAGTTCTCCATAATATAACTATGTGAAGTCTTTGTAAATTATTGTAGAAAGTTGAAAATGTCTCTTCACTTGTATAATATTTTTTATTTTGCTCGACGCGTTTCGAGACTCTTATTTATAGTCTCATTTTCAAGAGCAAGTAAATGGTGAATAGATATAAAATGTAAAAAGTCATGAGTAAATGTCAGAATTTGAAATATCTGACAAAATTATGATAACAATTAAATAACGATAGAGACATGGCTGGTACTTTGTATAGGTATTTATTGTGGATAATTTCGATTACTTGACGGAAACAAAAAAGGGAGTAAAATCGATGAATTGAAATGTATTTGTTCATTTAAACATAAATTTGGATTGCTTTTACTTAATTTTCTAATTTTTCAATCTATTCTACATACCACATCAGACAAAATGTTGTGTAATTATCTTGAGGAGTTAGAAATTAGAAAATTAAGTAAAAGCAATCCAAATTTATGTTTAAATGAACAAATACATTTCAATTCATCGATTTTACTCCCTTTTTTGTTTCCGTCAAGTAATCGAAATTATCCACAATAAATACCTATACAAAGTACCAGCCATGTCTCTA
Organism: Anaspis maculata; assembly: GCA_949128115.1. Taxonomy (NCBI): domain Eukaryota; kingdom Metazoa; phylum Arthropoda; class Insecta; order Coleoptera; family Scraptiidae; genus Anaspis; species Anaspis maculata. The sequence continues at coordinate 73,908,253 of OX421966.1, forward strand.
TTGTTATTTAATTGTTATCATAATTTTGTCAGATATTTCAAATTCTGACATTTACTCATGACTTTTCACATTTTATATCTATTCACCATTTACTTGCTCTTGAAAATGAGACTATAAATAAGAGTCTCGAAACGCGTCGAGCAAAATAAAAAATATTATACAAGTTAAGAGACATTTTTAACTTTCTACAATCACTCATTTTGTTCCAAGTAAATGTAACTTTCTGTGCAATGAGCGAGTTTCATTGAACTCTACCTTCTTCCCCCTCGGCTCATTTTCCTTATGATCAAAAGCGGGCACAACGAAGGGCTGAGACGATCACAGACAGGCCAAACAAATGAAATGTCAGGGGAAGAGGAAGCGTACCATCACAGTATTCTTATCAATTCCAGCCGCAACGTTGAATCAACTGAACTATGAACAAGTATGGTTGACAAGTCGACCCAGACAAAGTGAGTACGATGCTTGGCTTCCCAACTCAGAAGTCGGTTAGCGATGTCAAAAGCCCAGTGGACATTTTCTTCAAAGCTCGGGGCGGCCACTCGACTCCTGCTGCAAGCTTAATCCTCAACTCTGATCTTCTAGTTCCCTCTGCTCCAATTCTCTCTTCGCACAATGCGGTAAGCAAAGAATTTTTGAAGCGACGACACCTCCCGTAATTGAATTAAATAGTCCTCTCGCAGCAGCAGCAGCAGAACAAAACGTCGGCCCCGGCTCAAATCCTAATTAACGTCTCTTTATACCTGCGAATTCATTCAGCACCCAATTAAGCTTCGACTATACGTCTGTTTTGTCCCGGGCGCCGTATCACGTCGCCACTACTATATACTATATACAGGATGATGCTCTGTACGTAGGTATATACTTGGTTGTTTTTGTGTTGTTCCGGATGCTGCAAGTCCCGGCGTGTTTAATTAATTAGCTGGCACTGGCTGCCGCCGGATTTGCACTGGCTTCGCACTATTTACTATTATTTTCGGTATAGTTCGGCATTCAGCACCCGTTGATGCCCCCCCCGGCCCTCCGATCCCTTTGCGCGCTCTCCCGACGATCGTCGTCCCGTCCCTTATTTCCGCCCGGGCGATAGTTCCGGACGAATGCAAATGAGGGCGCTTCAGTAGTTTACCGCGCGCTGTGTGCTCTCTTTATCTCGTTGTTGTCAGATTGTCGGCTTAATTAAAGGTGAACGACGTACACGTGCCGTCACTGCCAAACACGCCCCCTTTGTTCCTCGAGCCGAAGGTACGAAAGATCTGATTAGGCAACCCGTCTAGTTCGTGCCGTCTGAAGGAGACTCAATAATGACCTCGTCAATAACAATAGGAAACCTACAGCTTTTTTATTCAGCTTGCCGTATCTCGCTTATATGCATGTAAATAAAACCACCTGATTCATATACGAGCGCTTCTCTTTGATTCGTATTTATCGCGTTATCGACAAGGCACACTAGATGTCGATACCAACAGTGGTGAAATTGAATGAGATAGGAGATCGTTCTTTAGTTGGCAAGAAGTAAAAGTATCTTGCTTTGGTCAATAGCGTTCTTCTACTGCACCAAAGAGCGGCTATTTTTGACGGGAGTTGTAAGTTCCCATAGCCATGTTGAGTACGAAACGATGTTAATTCGATACTGATTTATTTGTTACAAATTATGAGTTTATATACAGATGTTAAAATGGTTAATATGACGTTGATGATCACATGAGGTGTGTGCAGAACTGCCACGTCTGCTTTATTATTACTATAAGTTTACTATGCGCGTCCTTACTTAGTTGCAATCGTTCAACCTTGCCGCGTTATTTATATCATAACAAAACAATAAAGTATTTACATGTGTGAATTTGGAAATTACGAAAACCCTGTTCACTGAAGATTGAACATATTGCCGCCTCAAAAAGTAAAGATGTTTATACGTTGACTGCTGTGCAGATTGGCTGCAGTTCTATCCCGTTTGCATCATCTCTCTCTGGTAAAGCGGTGGTTCTGGCTCGAGGCCTTGGGTTGTTGTCCTCTTGGGTTCTCCTCTTCCAGCATTGTTGTACGATAGACGATGTTGACTACGGCTGCAGCTATCCCAAACATAACGGCGCTGGTGATGGCGGTGTGATGGGATTTTTCTACCCAATTCTGGTCGCTTAGTTGTTGCTCTAGTTGGTCTTCCTGGCGCTTTATTGATGTGATCTGGTCGAAAGTATCTAAAACAGGTTCTTCATCTTGTAGTACGGCTGGTTGGGCTCGAGTGGTGATGTTCATCGTGTCAAGTAAGGTTGGAACATGCTTGGTGAACCCTGCTAGTACTTGGATTTTCTGAAATCTTCGCGGTGTCAGTATATTGTTCCTCGTCTTGATGATGCATTCTTGGCTGATTTGGATCATCCCACTGTCGCGAAGTTCAACGTCTTCTCGAATCCCTTGGCATATGACGGCTATCTTGATTTGCTTGTTGGTTACGAATAACCATGTGTTGGTAGTGTCACAGAATAATAATACAGAAGCGACACTGACCACAAAAATCGGTTTCATCTAGTTGCCTACACCGAATTTAGTATTTCCGTCAACTTCAAAATAATGGTAATCTTGACGTTTTCTGTCAGTGCCCAATTCGACTAGGTTTTGAACAACAAAAAATGAGTGCGGTACGGGACTTTTCTTGTGCGGTACGTGAATGTGTGGATAATTCGTCCCTCAAAAAGACACCTTTTTCAAATTCCCAAAGGAAGCGGAAAGGTGTGATATATACCTAATTTCCAAGAAAGTGGAGGAAGAAAGTGAATAAAGGTAGCTGTTTTGTTCAGCAAAATTGTCTTATCTACCCACTTCTACATAATATATCTTATTCTTCAGAGCGACAATATGGCTAGAAGCTTGGCTAGAAGCTTGCAGCCGCGAAGACTTGACGAATAAGATTGGAGCGTCTCTTCGGGAAAATCAAAATACGTGCGGCTCATTTTTGTGATATGTACTTACTGTTTTCAAATGATTAAAAGAACAGGCTTTGTTTCAATTATGTCCCTACAATATTCCCGCATGCGCCAAAAAGGAATTACCAGGATTCCAAAGGAAAGGATGGTGAATCTGCCATCTGACTATAGATTCCACTGACGGAAGACTTTCTCACCAAATATCAAGTAGGTAGTTGGTGTATTTTTCTCTGGAACATTTCAAATCTCTTGACAGGAATACTAGTCCCGAAACACCTGGCAGTTCCAAGGTCATAGAATCTGGTCATAGCAACAACAATGCTACAACAATAGAGTGTCGCTTCTGGTTTGATATTCTGTGGTAGTGTCGAGTCTTTTCCATGTGATTGTAGTAACTCGCGCCTTCTGTATTTTGCATGTGTTGACTTTGGTCCGTTGGAATATTTCGTCGATGATACAGTTGGGGCTGTTTTCTATAGTTTGAACTGTTGAGGGTGTGCATAGATACGTGTTGTCGTCCAGAACTATGCTGTCCTTGAGTTCTTCACTTGAAAGGTGGAAATATAGCTGCGTATTGTAGTCGACGGCTATAATTCCATCTGGCACCTCCAACATCAGGCACGAGTCGTTTTCTATCTTCAATGGGATCGGTGTGGGTTTGTAAATGGCGAAGTCAGATTTTTCCGCCATCGGGAAATGTCCATATACATGGATGAGTTTTTCACTGATTTTTACTTTTGTGTTGATCAATGGTCGTGTTCCAATCTCGATGTTGAAAGGAAGCTTTGTGTTCGCCTTCATAATTTCGTTGTTTACGTTGACTGGTGTCATTAGTTCATAAAACTCTCTTTGGCTTAATTGCACGTTCAGCAACCTGTTATAGTGGTGTACTATGTCTTGAATATAATTGTTTGCTAGTTCATATGACGTCAGAATGTTGATGTTTAATTTGTTTTCGTCAGCTTTACCCCACCAATTTGCCATTTCATTGATGAGTTTTATGCCTTCGTTCAGTTTGTCCTGGAATCTTTTTAATTTTTTGTTGATCCTGACTTCTGTCATGTTGAAGGTTGACAGGGCCGATATCATAAATTTTGTTTGGTGACTTGATGCTTTGATCAGCTCTTGTTGTTTTTTCTCCAGGTTGTTTATATCTTGATATACTTCATCATTGACCCCGAAGAGTGACGTCATCAGCTTTCCGACGAGTCCTCTCTTTCTTCGATGGGATCTTGAGGCGATGCTTGATTTTATCCACTTCATTTGATTTTCTGATTCTTGGAGATGTTCTAGTAGCTGCATGCATGGCGTGTCTTGGGATATTTTCCCGACTTTGTCACAAAGTTGCTTCATTTTTTTCGTTGTGTTTGTAACGGATTGTACATCTTCTTCAAGTTTTGTTTGGCTGAACTGTAGTTCGATTCGGAATGTCCCTCTTTCAATTCTTGCTTGCCCCAAATATAAAGCCCCGGTGATGGATGCAGTACTTTGTATCTGGGGTTGATTTCTTGTGCATGACCTTGTTGCGTTATTGCAGCCACTACTGCAAGCAACATGATGAGTAATCCATGGCTTTTTCGAGCTGTTTTTCGATCTGGACTTGCTTTCATCGTTACTCTTGCAGCATTGGCGAGTACTGTCTGCGTAGTTATCTTGGAGTCATCTGTTAGTCTGCCTCTTCCTTTAGTTGCACGTATTGGGATGGGTCCTGCGTAATCCACTCCTGTGTGACTAAATGGAGATGCCGGTGTGACCCTTGAAGCTGGTAATTCTCCCATTCTCTGTTGTGCTGCTAGCGCGTTATATCTTATGCATATAGTGCACTTTTTAATTATCGCATTGACGGCTTTCTTCCCGTTTACTCGTATAATCCAAAACTGAAGACGAATGTAGGCCAATGTCGTTCGACCACCTCCGTGTAGTGTGACAGTGTGTGCGTTTTCTATTATTAGCCTTGTAATGTGGCAACCTCTTTTCAGGATTATCGGATGCTTCTCATTATATGAGAGGGCTGAATTTTTCAATCTTCTCCTTACTCTCATAATCCCTTCATTGTCCATGAACGGGTTGAGGCAGGAAATTTTGTTGGTTTTGTCGATACCTTTTTTCTTAACGCTCTTGTTTCTTTCTCGAAGCTGTGTGATTGCGTTATCTTGGTTATCTGTTTCAATTAGTTGCCTAACTCTTTTACTGTTAGACAGCCATGTTGTTTTTGTTTTTTTCTTGTTGCAGTTGTTGATTAAACGATTGCAGTATGCTATTGTTCTTAGCATTTTTGTGTATCCAGAGAATCGATTCAACAGGTTCTCTCCTGTTTCTTCAACCTTTGCTTGAAATGATTGTATTTGCCGTTTCCTCTCTTCCTCTGGTTCTTCTATTGCTTCATTTTCGGACTGTTTGGTGGCTTGTGATAACCAAGCTGGACCTTTCCATCATAGTTCGTGGTTTTTCATTTTCATTGGCTCGATGCCTCTTGATATGTCAGCTGGATTTTCTTCTGTCGCCACGTAGTGCCACTGCTGCGGTGGTATACATTTGGTTGCTTCGGATACTCGGTTTGCAACAAATGTTTTCCATCTGCTCGGATCTCCTTTTATCCATCCCAGTGCCATCATTGAATCTGAGTATGCAAATGGTTTTGGCTCTTAGATTTCTCTGGCTTCTTCCAGCGAATCGGCCCCCGTCATTAGGTCATCCATATAAAAATCTTGTAGGGCAATTTTCGATGCTTTTGGAAAGGTTTTGGCTTCATCTCTTGCTAGCTGTTGCAGTGTACGAACGGCTAGGTACGGTGCTGCTGCTGTTCCATATGTAACTGTTGTCAGTTCGTATTCTTGGATTGGTGTCCCTTCGTCGACTTTCCATAAGATTTGTTGGTATTTTGGATCGTCCTCATGTATTTTAATTTGACGATACATTTTTTCGATGTCTGCGATGAAGGCGATCTCGTACATTCTCCATCGTAGTAGGATGTTGAATAGTTCTTGTTGTAGCCTTGGGCCGGTGTAGGTACATTATATCGTTTAGGCTTATTCCCTTGGACGTCTTACAGGATGCATTAAAAACGACTCTCAGCTTCGTCGTTGTACTGGCTTCTCGGATGACTGCTTGATGAGGGATGTAATATGCTCCTCCTTGATAATCTTTTGTTGGCTCCATGTGCTTGAGATGTAGATATTCTTCCATAAATTTGTGGTATTGAATTTTCAGATCCATATCTTTTGCTAAGCTTTTTTCTGATTGCAATAGTCTTGAAACTGCCCTGGATCTTGAATTTCCCATGTCGTCTTGTTTTGTTTTGAATAAGATTCTGACGGTATATGAACCATCCCCATTTCTTTCGGTTGTTTGGTCGTAGAATTCGTCACACTGCTCCTCCTCGTGGTTGTTGGCTCGTGTGGCGTCGACTTCTTCGATTTCACAGAACTTGGTTTGTTGTGCGTCTTCTTCGACTTGGGCTATCATGTTGATGATTTGGAATTTTTCTATCCCGTTATCTTTCACGTTTCCGGACAGGATCCAACCTAGCTCCGTATTTTGGCCGAATAATCCACTTTTAGATTTACGCAGCCCGTTTTTTGCATTCTCTGCAAAATCTCTGGCTCCTAGGATCGCATCCACTGGTCCCGGTATATTGAAGGTTGGGTCTGCTAGCATGGTGGTTGTCCCACTCGCTGGTTTCGCACCTGACCTCGTTCGATGGCAGTGTTTGCGTCAGCTTCGGCAGGACTATCATTTCGACGTTAATGTAGTATTTGCTTGGAAATCTTGGCGTTAATTGGACTTCCACTTTTGACTTCGCAATTTTCGGTGTTGTGTCACCCATTTCACAAATTTCTGTGTGGATTTTTGTCTTTGTAAGCTCCAGACGTTGAACTGCTTCTTCCGTCATGAAGGCTGCCTGGGATCCTTGATCGATCAATACTCGTATTAGTTCGTTGGTCCCTGACCTCGCCTTATTTACGTTTAATAATGCTGTTGCCAGCAAAACATTGTTTTGCTTATTCACATGGCTTGTGGTCACGGGTCTCGGCTTATTGTTGTTGCTGTTGTGCATTTCGCTTGTTTGGCGAGATGGACGATTTGATGTCCTTTCGGGACTCGGGTTAGATTTACTCCATCTGTAGTCTCTTGTTTCTACCACATGCAGTGTTGTGTGATGTGGCTAGTTGCAGGTTTCACATCTTCTTGTACTAAGGCATCTAGATTTTTCATCGTGGTTTAGACATATCATGCACAATTGTTTTTCTTGGATTAGTTTTTTTTTTTCGTTCGGACTGAGCTTTTGCAGCGTGTAGCATTGGTGTGTGCTATGGCCGTAGAGGGCTCTGGTAGCAAATCTGGATGTTTCATTTCTTCTTGATCGGCTTTCGATGCTCTCTCGTACCGCAGCCTTTGTTGTCATTTCGAATGATTGGAATCTTGCTCTCAAAAATTCCAATAATTCACTGAATTTTTGTACTTCGTTTGGATTCTTTAGAGACTGCTCGTAGATTCGATTGGTCTCTGGGTCCCATTTTCTGGTTACTATCTTCGTGACGATTGGACCCCATTCCGTTGTTTTTATGCCTAAGTTTTCAATGGCACTTAGGCATTCTGATGCTGTATCATGGAGTTTCCTCAACTGGGCTGATGACTCCTGGTATATTACTGGCATATCGAACAGCTTGTCTAGCAGTTTTGACAGTAGCAATCTTGTGTTGTTGTATCGGTCATTCAATATTCTTCAAGCGTCTTCGTAGTTTGCTCCAGTGATTAGTAGATGCTGGATCAATCTGCAAGGCTCTCCTTTGATGTTGGTTTTTAAAAACTGCATTTTTTCGGTACGGCTTAATGCTGTGTTTTCATGGATCATCTTTTTGAATAGATCATGAAAGGTGGTCCATTGTTCGTACCCGCCTTCGAAGGTGGGAGTCTTTGCTTTTGGTAGCTGGACTCTTGGCCTTTGTTTCGCCTCCATTGAGTCACAGATTAACTCTTCCAGCTTGTCGGTGAGTTCCCTGTATTCATCTTTTACTCTGTAGTACTGTTGTACATTTGTGCCATCGGCTCGAATCTCTGTGTGGGCGTCATCGATTTTTCTCCACTCTTTGTTGATTTCCTCGATGAATGATTGATACTTGTGGCTCGCTTCTTGTTTATCGAGTTTCGCATGAATTTCTGTCATGAAGTCAACCATTTTATCTATCATGACATTTAGTATGTTGATTTTTCTTTTCAATTCTTTGCCGACTTCTTCATCTTGAAGTGGGTGTGTCACTGTTGTTAGGAAAGCCATCTCCTTCTTTTCTTCTGCTATGAAGATGCAGGCCTCTGTATATTTTTTCTTTATGGCTTCATATTGGCTTTTATTGCGGTTTTCGTCGATTTCTGCGACGTTTTGTTGGATTTCTTCGATTTTCATCCAGCATTCTTCCAGCTTACTCGTTCTGGATTCCCAATAATCGATGGATTTCTTTGATGGTTCATCTTTCTTACAGTTTCTTACGTAATTTGTAATCTTGTCACCAAGTTCTTCTTGGCGATCAATGAGTTCTTGTAGGTTCTCCATTTTATCAATTTCTTTCTGGGATGAACTCTGCTGGTTTTCTTCTTGAAGTGGATTTGAGATCATGGGTGGTTTCTCCTTTTTGTTGGGAGAGTGTTCCAGTGGCATGTCTCTTGCAATCTCCTGTTCTTCTTTTTCTTGGACTATTGACAGCTCAGGGCTCACGTAAGATGTCCTGGGATTTTTCTTATTTCACCTCCGGAGGACTCTCGTTCGATGTCCTGGGATTTTTCTTCTTTCTCCTTCGGAGGACTCTCGTTCCTTGACTGAATGTCCTGGGAGTTTTTTTTCTTCGGAGGACTCTCGCTTCCTGAGTGGATGTCCTGGGAGTTTTTTCTTCTTCGCAGGCTCACGTTCCTTCTTGTTGGGTTGGGTGGCCTGGGATTTCTCTTCGTTGCTCAGCGGCTTCTGTTTGCTTGAAGGACCATGATATGCTTTGGTCAATAGCGTTCTTCTACTGCACCAGAGGGCGGCTATTTTTGACAGGAGTTGTAAGTTCCCATAGCCATGTTGAGTACGAAACGATGTAAATTCGTTACTGATATATTTGTTACAAATTATGAGTTTATATACAGATGTTAAAATGGTTAATATGACGTAGATGATTACATGAGGTGTGTGCAGAACTGCCACGTCTGCTTTATTTTTACTATGCGCGTCCTTGCTTAGTTGCAATCGTTCAACCTTGCCGCGTTATTTATATCATAACAAAACAATAAAGTATTTACATGTGTGAATTTGGAAACTACGAAAACCCTGTTCACTGAAGATTGAACAAAAAGTGAGTGAGTGAATCTATTGTAAATATACCTATTGTAAATATAATCTTTTGTTGTTATAGAGAAACGCAATTACGTCTTTGTTTCATCATACCCAGAATCAAAGAATATGAAACACATTTCATATGCATGCTATCCTGGTCTCTATCGCCCTGACACCCTCGGATCCACGTTACGAAATACAAAACAGGCCAAGTGAGCAAGTTGAAAATGTACAAAAAGCTACGCCACTGGCAACGCGAAACGAGAACGGGGCTCTCCCAAATGGGACTGAGAAAAAGGGCCGTCATTTCCGCGTGACGTCGCTTTATTCCAACGGCTGGTGTGCGTTGATGGAAATGTGCATTTCGGGGCGAAGGTCTTCCGGAGGAGCAGGCCCGGGGTGTGGGAAATGCCAAAGAAGGAAGGGGAATAGAGGCCGGTGCGGGCCGCAAACGTGTGGAAAGTAATGACAGTTAACGTTTAACGATAATGGTTTTGGCTTAACGCGCCCGTAACCGTTACGCCTAACGGCGCTCTAATTTTAATCCGAGCAGTCGGACGAATGACGGTTCCGCTCTCACACCCCGCCGCCGCCATCACCATCTTTCGCATATTCGCGGGAAGCGTTCCCAGCCGCTTATACTTTATTCGCCCATTTTCCCCTACGTGGTGGGGCAACTCTCATCGAGCGCTGCCGGTATGAATTAGCTCGGAGAAATTCCACCGAAAATTGAACAGAAAGGTTTGCTCGCTCGCACTATACCCACAATAATATCGTCTACATTTTTTTGAGAATCCCAACACGTCATAATACCATGAAAGTGACATCGTTTACATTTCGTCAGTATATGGTGCAGATAGTGGCCCGACTCAACATTGGTGACTGGTTTTATATCTACGGAGATGACGGCAGGAGTGGTGAACTGAACTCTGGGTGCCCCCTCTTGTTGCGAATATCAACTGTGAGGCCTACGTCCATTTCGACCGTGGTTCGGCATTCACGTCCAAGGAATTGAAAGATTTTCTACGCTATCGACGCATCACCACAAGCCGCTAGACCCCATACAATCCCCAATGCAACGGACAAGCCGAACCCTGTTCGCACTCGCGGATTCAGAATCAATCAGCGGGATGACGTATTATGAAACGCACTTCATCCCATTCGTTCTGTTCTCTGCACAGCTGCTACATGGGTAAATGTTGACTTATCCACGTAGGAGTTTTGATGGCATCTAAATGCCAAGCTGGCTGACTCCTGACCATCAGGTGCTCATGAAACGCGAACTCGGAGAAGCCGAACCTCAATACCCGTGTGTGAGACTACCTGATGGCCGAAAGACCAACAGACACCTTGATCGCGCCTAGGGGGTCAGATGTTGACCAAGGTTGAAGCTTGGACTTGGACTTGAATCTTGAAAATGCGATTCTTCCTCTGCCTAGTGCCTAGTGGATCAGTACCGAATACACTGCTGCCAGAAAAGCGAAAGCGTCGGCCAAAAAAACATGGTTCGAAAATGAAATGAGGCACTGGTACCAACAACGAGATCAACAACGCATTTATTTTATTGATCATCCACGGAGATATATCTTGCTCTTTACACCCTGCTATTTTTTATTCTTTTGATTGTAAGGTAAGAGACAAGGTTGAATATTTTGGTGACTCAAATTTCAAAAGACTCAATAACAAACTCAACAATTTGACTCCAAAAAGTTTATCGAACAAACATTCCACACCAAATTATTTTTCCGATTTCAAATTTGACCGAAGAGTTTTCAATTTATCATCTAAAAATTTCACACATTCTCAGTTGAAGCTTTCAGATTTTGGTTTGAAATATGATCCTCCTGTTCCACTAAGTCCTCAAGATAAAGATGTTTTGATAGCTTCAACAGAAAAATCTTTTGAAATTGTGAAAAATGTTCAAAATCCTTCACGTCTTCTACAATCAGTCAAGTCACTTTCTCTCATCTTATTCACCACCATCAATTCCAAATAATGTTGAGAAAATTATTTCAGAAATCAGCCAGTACAAAACTTTATTTTAAACGATGATAACATAATACTTAGTGAAGTAGACAGAGGAAATTGTGTTTTTATTTCAGATAAAAATACTTACATCGAAGAAACAGAAACTTTTTTTAATTCTCCGGATTTTGAAATTTTGAAAAAGAGTCCAATCAATCAATTCATTACTTCAATCAGAAACAATATCAAATTCAATTCAGAAGTTTTGAACATTTCAATTATTCTTTATATTCATTGATGTTAACTAATCCTCGAATTCCTCAATTATATGCCTTTCCAAAAATTCACAAACCAAACATTCCGATAATTCTTCTATAAATTCTCCTGCCGATGAATTATCAAAATTCCTTAGTGAAATTTAACCAGATATTTTGAATTTTGAACCAAAGTTTAGTGTCAAAAACACAACCGAGTTGATCAACAAAATTAAAAACATTGTTCCACCACCAAATTTATTTTTGATTTCTTTTGATGTCACAAATTTATTCCCATCCGTTCCAATTGCAGAATGTCTACTATAATAAGAAATATGCTATTCAATTCCTCTCTTTTAAACAATTATTCAAATAGCTTGTTTTCTCTTTTAGAAACTGGTGTTGAACAAAATTTCTTCAATTTTAACAATAAGATTTATAGACAAAAAACTGGACTGGGTATGGGATCCCCACTTTCCCCATTTTCAGCTGAAGTTTTTTTGAATTCTCTTGAAGAGGAAAAGATCCCGGGTAAAAATGACGTTATCTGTTCTAATCCGATCAGATCAAACTCGTCAGATCTGACCAGATTCGAGTTTTGGTTTAATATGATCATATATGATTGAGTCAAACCATATATGACCATATTAGGCCGGATATGACCAAATATGTTGGCTACGAATCGAACATAATCATATCCGGCTGAATATGGTCATATAATAGTTTGATTCAACCATATATGATAATATTTAACCAAAATTCGAATATGTCTATATCGAACGAATTTGATCTGATCAAATTAGGACAGATCTAATTAGGTTTGACCTTAAGAGTTTTCTGAAATTACTATGAGTCTTCCACTCCTGACATTTCGAGTGACCTCACAAGACAAAACAAGACTATGCTACTGAATACAAATTTTTATTGTGATTATTTTTGTGTATTATTTTCAACTGTTACCTACATGGATAATAGACTTGCCCTATTGTGCAATGTTCAGAAAAAGGGTTAATAAATCAATATGAATATGAATATATATAATCAAATTGTTACAAAATGGAACTTTGAACATTTCACTGCAGACTCAAAATCCTTCAAGTATTTCGGTGATTTTTTTTGTTTTCACGCAAGTTTCAACACTTTTGACACTCGTTTCGTCGCGGTACTGAATAACGCTGCCAAAAATTCTCCTGGATTCTAGAATGTCAGGCAACAAGTCATCTGATTTTAAATGAATTTTTGCCAAAAAGTCCTGGATTATACTCCTGTTAATCAAACTCCGCAAAATTTACTCCTTTCTCTCTGGGAATGACAAATTTGGTTGCAAACACAATCTACATTTATTGTGAAAGTAAGTATGTAACGATTCGCTTCTCTCCTGGATTCTATTATGCATTTCGGATCACTATGATCTGTCGTGCTTGTCTCAACTCCAAATGTTCCCACAAATGCTCTCTGAAAATCGTCCCATGTTCGAATCAAATGCACTTTACTTTCCCTCCAGCTCTTCGTTGCTCCAGGCTGAATGCATTGGTGCAGTTTGCATCACCGCTGCCTCAGGCCATCAGTGCAAATTTGCAGTTTGTGTCAACTCCTGTTCGAGCCAATAATAATTCCATCTTTTCGACCGCCAAAATCTCCTACTGATTTCGATGAATGTGGCATCATTTGGAACTTTTGCAGGTCACGACTTTGGTGGGCTTCTATCAACCCTAAGATATGCCTTTCGGATGATCTTCGGTTAGCTTCCACGGACTGTGATAGAGAAAACATCCATCGATTCCCACCAGGGTTCGGAAATGTCTAGTTTCATTTAATTAACTACATAGATTACGTTAAATACATGTAGTTGATGTAGTTTATGTAGTAAATGAGTTTCATCTGTCATCAGTGTCGAATGTAGATGGTGGAGGGAGGGCTGTCAAAATGACGTTTCCTTTACTTCGCGTGCTTTTTGCCGTTGGCCGTTTGCGATTTTGAGTTTCAAATTGTAGGTATATGAGTTTTGTGTGTTGTGTGACCACAAGAAGTTATACCCATAAAAATCATCAAAAATAGGTGTACCTACTCTATTTGAGCATGTCAATTTCAAATTATTCAAAAACAACACATTTTTGAATTTCGCGCCATTGAGCATGCGCACATCATTATTTACGTTGTCGTTCATCCATGTAGTTTCTGTACTTTTTACCCTCATGTAAATAATACAAAAACTACATGTAGTAAATGAGGTAGTTTACGTCCGAAATAACTACTTCCGAACCCTGATTCGCACTATCGCACTCTGTCTTGGATCTGTCCCCATAACCTCACTTTTTCAAAAACACTTGAAACCAAATACATAAAAATCTTCACTGTTCTTCACATGGTACGTCTGAATTGATAGAGGTGGTTTCATTGATAGCTAGACATTTAAAATTGGAACCGTTTTATTGTTAAGAAAGACGATTTTCCTCTCGTTACAACTATAACCATTTGCGTCACGCCACCTCTCATGAAAAAAACAGGTGGGAACAACAGCTGTCGGTGAATGGCGCCAAATTTGAAGTAGCTCTCAAAACGAAATTAAATAATTTTCGTTTCCATTCTCCTTCATACCAACTTCTTAAAAGCAGTCAGTGCAATTTTGTGAGAAATCTCAATAAGAAATATGTTATACCTACCTGTCAAACGGAATAAAGTAGAACGGAATTGATTGATGAATAACTCGATGAATAATACCCATAATAATGAAAAAGTAGTCATATTTAGATATATCCATATTTGGCTTTTTTCGCAATTAATTAAGCAAATCTGATCAAATGTCATCAGATATGTCCGTATCGGGTTTTTCTCGCTGAGTAAACAGGTAGATCTCAACAAATATCGTCATATGTGGCTGCAGACATGCTCAGATCTGCCTTTTTTCGCTGATTAATTGAGCAGATTTGACCAAATTTCATCAGATCTGAATCATATATGCATATATCTGGCTCTTTTCTCCAACTACTTGAGCAGATCTGATCAAATTTCATCAGATTTGTAATCCAATACACATATCTGGCTTTTTTCGCTAAATAATCCAGTGTATCTGATCAAATCTGATCAAATCTGATCTTATCTTGCTTCAAATTTGCCCATATCTAATCCAGATTAAATTTTATCAGAACAAATAAAGTTAGATAAAACCATTTCTACCCGGGATCTCAACAAATATCTTATTTTCACGTCATATCAACTGGTTCCACTATGTTGATGACATCTTAGTTTTATTCAATTGAACTAAAGATGAAGTTGGAATGTTCCTAGATTTCTTGAATAATGTTCATCCAAATTCAAAATTTACAGTTAAACTCAACAAAGACAACAAAATTTTTTTATCTTCATCTATCTATTTCCATTATAAACAGAAAAATTTCTTTCGAAATTCATCATAAATCAACTTCTACAGATTCTATTATTCCAGTATTTTAATTTCATTCCATGTCGCTCAAACTAGCATTTTTCCATTCAAGTTTTCATCGTCTATTCTTTGTTCCAATGGATGATATAAATTTCAATAAAGAATTGAATAGGATCGAACAAATCGCCGAGAACAATTACTATCCCCTAAAGTTGATGATTCCTTTACATCTAAAAATACTCCACAAATTCCAAATCAATCAAGTCACTTCATTGAATTCTTCTCAAGAAAATTCGACAATTACATATATCTCTTCACCATATTTTTCAAATATATCCGAAAAAATTTCGAAACTGATAATTTTTCTTCGATACCTCATCCTTTGAAATCATCAATTATAAAAAAACAAAACATTTATTCCGACTTTTGAAAAAAGTGGCGTTCACAAATTGACGTGTAGCTGTGGAAAATTCTATGTTGGCCGAACTCATCGAAGTTTTATTTTACGAAATCAAGAACACCTGCGACCTCTTAATACTTTGAATTTTGACAATAGTTCAGCATTCACTTCTCATTTAACACTCTCATCCCATCACATGGATCACACCATTTTCAAAAAAGTATCACATACAACAGACGATAACATTTTATGTAACTATCTCGAGGAGTTAGAATAAGAAAGTTATATTCAAAATTCCCCAATCTTTGCTTAAACGACCAAATCCATTCTAATCCATCAATTTTACTCCCTTTTCTTTATCTTCCTACAAAAATTCAAAATTCTTAACAATAAACCAAAATAGTACATCCTTGTCTCTAACCAACTTCGTCTTAATTGTTATTATTATTTAATTGTTCACTTTGACTTTGAGACTGTACACATTTTACACCTTTACTGCTTTGAAGATGGCCCTTTACCCCGAATTGTAAGGTCGAAACGCGTCAGCAAAATATATTAATACAATTCAAGTGGAGAGACAGATTATTTATACAACTTTATTTCTACAAGATGCCGCCATCAAGAGAATCCCTCAACTTTTACGATATCAAGTGTTTCTTGGTTCATCTTGAGGATTTCAACTTTATCTCTGAATCTGAGACTTCAACTCACTTCAAGAATCGATAAAACTGCGTCTAGTGACCACTTGCCTTCGGTTTTGACAATAGCTTTGATGATAATATTACCCATTCGTAAAATTATAGCCAAATGCCAAAGTAAGAGAGAATGTTCAGGTATGACTTCATTCCAATCAAACTTGAAATTGAGTTGCTGAGATTATAATCGGATCACGTATCTATTTTTCAAGCTGTGACAATCAGAATCCATCTATGTTCAGTCAATTCCTACGTATCGATAAACTGCATCCTCACGTTCCACCAATTACGAAGGAACAGAGCGGACATGGAAGATATTCATTTGTAATTGCGACTTTTTTCCGTCAATTGCCACTTTATTTTGGCAATAGCGACTTTTTTCTGTCAGTTGACTGTTTTTTCGGTCAACTGCCACTTTATTTTAGCAATTGCGACTTTTTTGTGTCTGTCTGTCCGTCCGTGTAGAAATTAGGAAGTTGTACTTCTCATCGGGGAAATGGAGCTTGAGCCTTGGAACATTTTCCGATGGAAAGCTTATGTCCTCGGAGGTGGCCAATGGACACACTGGACTTCATGGTGGCGCTGCCATCTTGATAATCATATTCAAATTTCTTATTACACTGAGAAAAGTTTCATTTATAGGTAATAAATACTTGTTTCGTACCAATTCAATAACAAATACTATAACAAAGTATATGTCACCATATGTCGTTTACATCAAAAAATTATTTTAAAATCACTTATTCATTATAACCAAAGGGCTTATTATGCCAGCTGTTCATAAGAGTTCATAAGATTCAATGAATATATTATTCCGTATCAAATATTAGTCAAACTTTCCCACAAAATGATTTATTACATCCAAATTGCACATTTTGTTTGTGATTGATCCGGTTTATTAACTATAAACAAATACATATTGGCGGACAATCACCTGTTCTTAACCAACAATATACCTGTGTTCACTTCACTTTGGCACCATTCATTCCCCAATAATAACTGTGCATTATTCATAAACAATCGCTAAGTCACCCTCAATGAATTTAATCACTAGAGTATCTTCGGATATTATTATTTATTATTGCCAATGTAATGCGTTGGTGGGGTGAGAGATTTCCACCCGGCGCCATTATTCGTGCATGGTGTCATTTGTGTCGTATCATCCCATGTCTAGTATCTCGTTGGAGAAAAACAAATTTATTTACACAGGGTGACTCAAAAATGTCGGACCATCTTGAAGGTGCGTATTGTAGAGGTGTTGTGGAGTGCTGGGAAGTTGTTGAAAAGATTCTAATGTCTTCCAGTTTTAAAGTTGTGGAGGAACAAAAGTTGGTTCTTCGATCGCTTATATTTTCGTTGTTTCAAAAGATTTTGGTAAACTGTTTATGGGAAAACAATGAGTGCCAGAAATCAACCTCTAAATCTGTGATAAATTTCTCTTTTGTATAAAGGGTGAGTCATGAATCTTGGAAATTATTTTTTTCCAAAAGTGCCTGCAAACAGTCCCATATCCTATGTAGAGCACAATGAAACACAATTCAATTTTATAGAATTCTTTGCTCCTGGTTTCTTAGGAAAACTGAATTTTTGTAGTTTATGACTCAACCTGTATAGAAAACAGAATAGTTTATGACTTAACCTGTATAGAAAACAGAAATTCGATACAGATTCAGATGTTGATTTTTCGAATCCATTATTTCATTATATGTAATGGAGTCTTTGCTAAAATCTTTTGAAACAACGAAAATAGAAGAAATCGAAAAATCTAATTTTGTACCTCCATAACTTCAAAATTAAAAAGCCGAGAATCTTTAGAACAACTTCCCAGTACTGTACTATACCTGCATATCATGCACCCTCAAGGTGGTCCGACACTTTGAATCGCCCTATATTTATTAAACAAATTATTAGCTATTGATAATGAATTTATTATGTTTTATGATGATTTGGCAGAATCATCTGTAGCCAGCAATAATGCATAAAATTACCTATAAAAACTAAATTAGATCATATTATTCATAGCTAATATTCTATCGTTACCACTCAATAATCGAATTGCTTATTATTATTATTCACGTTTCTTATTGATGAAACATTATCAAACTGATGTTTTGTAATTATAACCAAATATTAAATAACAGGAAACAAGGTATTTCAACGCTATCAAAACAATCCGCTTGGTGGATGCAAATAAATATTTATTAAGCCGTATTCAAATAAGGCATTTGTTAACAATAAACGAGTCTGTGTTTTCCATAATAAATATTCGAAATCTTTTCTCTCAGTGCAGACAGACAGACGGACGGACAGAAAGATAACGTACGGACAGACAGACGGACAAACCAGCCCTATTAACATCATTTTCTATCGAAATGTGCTAACGAGTGTGCTAAACAGTCGCAATTGAGAGAAAAAAAGTGGCAATTGACAGAAAAAAGTTGCAATTGCCAGAATAAAGTGTCAATTGACAGAAAAAAAGTCGCAATTGCCAGAATAAAGTGGCAATTGACAGAAAAAAGTCGCAATTACTGATGAATATCTTCCTTGTTCGCTCTGCGCTTCAGTAACCATACCACTATAACGTTGTCTTATATTTTGAGTAGCAGGTCGTTACTCGCTACCTACTTGAAGTACGACTACCCAGCTTGAGTGGGGGCGATGAAGGAAACGAGGATGAGGAAAGAAGTTCAGCTCTGGATAAATCCCAGCAGTATTATGCGAGGGAACACACCACGTCTGGCGTGTGGGCAAAAACTCGACGGTGGCGCTTTGGAGATGAGTGGATTTTGACGGCAAACACTCTAGAATAAATCCGCTTGCTTGGGCTCTATGTCTGCAGTATCCGACAGGCATCGGAGTCAACTGAACAAGATAGCCCTCATATTTGAAATGCACCGTCAAGGATTTTTGTAGATACATATCACTTTACATTTTATTTCAGCTACTAATAGCTGCTGCTTAGCTATCAAGCTCCTGCTTAGCTATCAAGCTCCTACTCGGCTACTGGGCTACTATTAAGCTGCTGGCGTTGGCTTTCTTGAGCTACCAGACAAGTGAAAAAACAGGTGGCATTTCCAATCGTTCATTCGATAGTCCCGAGGATAGTCCTTTCACGTTGGTATGCAGGTAGTCGGGCGTGAATATATTGACTCGAAGTAAACAAGATGGTGTGCTGGCTATGAGAAAGTATGAATGCTCGCTTTACCAATATCCAGAGGCGAAGCTCGCCTGCATCTTCCATCATCAGCGACCCAGAATTTTCGTCTGCTTTTTCACACATGCCAGCCTCATGCATCGTTGCATGCTGCGAGCACTACTGGGATGCTGCAGCATTCCCCGAGAAAATGCATCAACTTTGGCATTTATCGATCGCCGCTGCGACTCTCCTTCCCAGCTTTCCAGAGCCGAAACTCTTCCGCGACTAGTGCCCTGGAACATTTCATTAACTAAAATTCCGCCGTTTGCTACGGCTTCTCCGCAGCCGCCCTCCCGTTCAGCCCCGAGCTTCCCTTCGGTGTACACTTTATTTTTGTCGATTTATTGCGCCAACAACGTTTCGACTTTTCGCGGCACTTCCAAGTTTTCCCAGACGCTTCATTAGTCAACCGGCGACGATAACGCTTCCCTTTGCCCTCCGCACCGCCGCCGTCTTCCATCTGGGCTCTTCTATCGCCCCTGCCGGCAAAACTTCCCAGAACATAAATTAACATCGATACTTTAAAGGGCTGCCCCCGCAGCCGCCCACCGCACGCGAGCTGTAATTAATTATTATATCCCTTTCTGGCGCGATTGCCCTTGCCCTTGCCCTTACCCTCACCCGATTTCTCCGAGTAATTCGAGCGGGACGAGAACCTGACACCGCGATTCAAAAGTTGGAAATTACGGCTTTCATCCGATGATACAATAACGGCGACGACAATCAAAGCGTAAGAGAGCGAAAATTTCTGGAGGAAAATTTGCTTCTGTTGTTGTACCCACCTTCTCCCGGTTTCGGCTTCCCTCGAGGCGATCCAGATTCGGGTCGTTTGTCACCCCGCTGGCGGTGGCCAAGTTTCTCTCGCAAACTTCCCCGCTCCTCCATTTGTTTCCCTCCGCTTTCCCGCTCCTCGACCCCGGAAATTTAATACCTCCTCTGCATACAGCCCGGGTGACGACGACGGTGGAAACTTGTTGAGCCCGTTTATGGATCCGAGGACAGAGCTCAAGAATTGATGATTTGGGCCGCGGTTCGGTGCAACGATGACTGGCGTCATGATCGATGGTTGTTTTCGACTTGATCGCGCGGAATTCTTCGGGGTTCATTAGGAACGGTAAACAAACGAGGCCCGGCCGCGAGACAAGGCTTTGTTTTGCTGCACTGCAATACTGCCAAACGCTTTCCTATCAGTCGCAGGCTTTCGTTAAAATATCGCAGGTTACTACTTCGCTTTCTATCCCACTCGATCGCTTCCAATTCATAACTGACCGACGATTGATGTCTTATATACAGGTGTCCCAGCTAAAACAATCCAGCGCGATTTCCTTGGAAAATATCAGGGCAACAAAAAAAATACATTTGGGAGGAAGCCTGATCTCTTAGCTTTCTTTTGAGGGGGCGCCAATGCTTGTAGGTGCTCTAGTTTCCAAGAAAATGCAATTTGAATTGGACGAGTCACAAGAATTTGGAAATTCATTACCGACAAAACAAAATACTTCAGATGGAAAAAAAAATCCTCTTTCTCTGGGATTTCCACTGATTTGTCGCCGATGTCTGTACCTGGCCCAATAAGCCAGAAATTCTGCCTCCAAGTCCAGCAAACACAATATTCGGAATCCGTGACGTCACCAATCACACACTTGTTGATTTTAACACCAGCCGTCACTAGGAGTTCTTCACTCAACACACCTGGATTCTCCATAGCAATGAATACTGGCTGATGTGAAAATCAACAAGTGTGTGAACGGTGACGTCGTCATGAATTCCGATTATTGTGTTTGCTGGATTTTGAGGCAGAATTTCTGGCTAATTGGACCAGGTACAGACATCGGCGACACATCAGTGGAAAGCCCAAAGAAAGATGATTTTTTTTCATCTGGAGTAAACTGCTCTTCAAAAATTGAGCATGGAGCAAAATTTTCTTCAACCTCAAGCAAGGATGTCTTGGGGGAAAGAATTCCGATTTGAAAAAAGCTTACGGTGCCTGGTAGACCTTTCCTTCAGCTACAAGACGTTATGTCGACTTACGGCACCATTGACTTTGTGCATGATACACAAGATGCCAAAAGAAGGAGTGTCAAAAGTGTTAATTTTTGAAGTCGTTGAACTTTTTTAGAAAATAATTCAGATTTTTTTCTCTTCAGTTTTTGAAAGCGGATATCAATATCTCGGAACGATTTTTGACTTTTGATCGTATTTTGCTTATTCAAAGAATTTTTGCTATTTTGTGAAATTTGGATTTTTTGATACAGAATTTGCTAGAGCTGTTGCTTTTTCTTGAAAATTCACAGAAGCGTACACAATTGCTGGATGAATTATACCATGAGAAAATTTGACCTCATGGGCCCCCAAAAGAGGTTATACTCCGGACCTCTTCAGGGGAGATACCCAATAGAGCATGCTGCGACATCACATTGACACTTATTGGCTCCAGCATGAATAAAAATGCAAGACTTGTAACCATACGTTGCATCAAAATCACCATGGTTACCAATTAGTCCCACCATGGGTGATTCTGTTACTGCCCAAGTCACTGGAAATTTCCAGAAGTGATATCTCCTGGACGCTGGACGAGTAGAGATAAAGCCGTAATTCCTTTTCTGATTCCAATCGTACACATTATTGGTCATTCGAGAATGATATGCAAATTTTTCACTATCTACTTTTTCAGTGGTGGGGGGTAATTTTGACGTTTGTCATGTCAGAACTTTTTTTTGAACCTGTCGTCATTGAAATGTCAACATGAATGTAATAGGTTCCTCAACCCATATAGCCCGACCGTCCTTTATAAAGGACGGTAAAAGTTTTTTTCACAATAATCAACTGCTATTATTAGTAGAAACAGATGAAGTCACTACATACCAAACTTCAAGTATTGAGAGCCCATTCATATCACTAGCTCGTTATAATTACTGAATTTGCTTGTATGGTGCCCTTTTGTTTGTTGTTGGCTTTTACAATGAATAACCAGAGGTAGGTATATTTTGTTATTAATAACAGTTCATGATTGTTTTTTTTTATATTTGGGTACTTCGAAGATCAAGTAACTTGCCTCCTAATTTATGTTTCATGTTTCATGATAATTTCATGTTTTTTGAAGTGCAGGGGAACATTTTTCATTTGATGTTATCAAAAAATTTATATTTCATAGTAGTACATAGCCCTACCGTCCTTTTAAAAGGACAGCACTTTTCAACAAAATACAACACTCAAAGGACTTTTTTCTTATTTTTGTGTAATTCCACTCTGCTTAAAAGACCAGAATTTCAAGAAAAATTTTTGCTTACGAAAAAAAAATTGATTCCGGACTATATGGGTTAAGTGCAACCCCTTTTATAATCTGACCGAGTTTTATGATTTTTTCAAGCAGCCCAGTGCAGGTGTGATCTTGTAATTGTATTCATTGTTTTCTGTATTATTATATTTTGTATTTTGCCTAATTAGATACTAATCACCTTTATTGACAACTCTATACACAGGGCCGAGCCCTGTCCTATACACCTGTAAAAAGTTGAAGCAATGAACTGTTAACTGTTAACTGTTGATATATCACTTCCACATCAGTAGTGAGAACAAAAGACCAACGAAGAATTTCTCAGGAAACCTGGACTTTGAGGGGTTTCCGATGCGACTGGAAAAGTTGTTGTCAGGAATAAGTTTTATTCCACTTTTTTCGTCAAGTAGAAACTCTTCAAAAAAAATTCACGGACATTGCTATCAAATTTCGAAAATTTCCAAAAATTTTTGAAAATTTTTCAATTTTAATTTTTAGAAATTTGAAAACCAGATAGCATTGACAATGCATTTTTCTTCAAGAAAATCGCATGCTCAATTTGAACTGTTTATTTGGAAAAAAAGGTTTCAAAAATGATTTCTACCAATTCACTTTTTCATGTCAACGACAAATCATTTCTGGTACCTTTTTTTGGAAATAAAAAAATGAAATTTGCAATACGACTCCCTTGAAGAGAGATGCATTGTCGATAGAAATCTGGTTCTTGAATTTTCAAGAACCAAAATCAAAAATTTCAATTTTTTTCTGGAAATTCCCAAAATTTGATAGCAATGCTGTGGTATTCCTCCTTTGTTTTGTTTGTACGTTGGTACCTGAAGTAGGTACGGTCACTGACGTTCGTAGCGTTCGCCGATGAGAGAGGCAGATGGCGCTGAGCGCGCGGGCGATAGCCGCGGGCGGAGAGAAGAGAATCAGCTGTGGTGAGGAACACGTGATTTTAAGTGCTCTGGTGTGTGTCGTTCTCACGTAGAAGGTTAGTTTTTCTTCGATTATTGTATCGAAATTTTGGCTTCCACCCATTCACCAAATCATGCATTCCGATACCTATTTTGTCCGCAAAATTATTGTACCTAACACGAAATTATTTGTTCTCTTTGTTCTCAACGGGCTTTCATAACCCGCAGTTTTTCCTTCTTTAAAATCAAGGTGCTTTGCACTGCTCTAAATTTTGTGTAATTAATCTACTCCCAAATGATTTCAATGTCGATGGCAAAGGCTGTGATCTAGTGGGTGCCTTTGCGCACTCATGATGCTGCCTCAGAATTGCGTTGTCGTGCGTATTTCGAAGTTTCATCATTTGTTTCTTTTCCACAAGTCCATCACAAACAGTGAGACGACAGAAAGAATCTTTGCTACGCCAAAATCAGCCGAACCCGGCCGGTAGCGCGGCGGACTCCGTCTTTGGAAGCAATTCCAGGGATCGTGGGTTCGAATCCGGCCTGGGCCAGGTGGAAATTTTCATGAGCTCTTTAGGACCTTGGCGTGTACCACCGTGCAGTCACGTCAAGGGAAAAAATGTAAAACGGGGAGGACACCGAAAAAAGGGTGCTAATAACCTCGCTGTTGATGCGTCCATAAAATGGTGGGTGGTGTGGGAATCACCCGTTGTCGCTCTTAGCTTACTAGGACGGCGCTAAGGAGGTACTGCCAGTGACTACACGAATACCCACTCACCGAAAAAAAAAGGAAAAAAATCAGCCGCTAAGTAGAGAACAGTACTTTTTATGATTCATTCACATTTTATTGTTCATTGTCGGATTAAACATGAAAGTGGAGGGAGGAAAGAGAGACTTGCACGCTTCTCCGTGTCCTGGGGGGGGGTTCCACTTGCTCGTATGAATCTGTCTTGTTGAGTCTACTCAACCTTCCTTATTTGGGGGAAAATTATGTAAAACGACGAAGAAAGGCCACAGGTTGGCTCGAGTCGATTTTCTTGTATTTACTGTTATTGACTGTATGTGATTACTGTTCACCAACCATTGTTCTGTTTTGTATGTATGTATGCATCTGTGGGGTTTGTAATGGGTACCTTTCGGGGAATTTCGGGCGAATGCGTTATAGATACTTCTTCCTTCCGTTTGCTTACAAAAAGTATGACAACTCCAACTTCTCTACTTGTTTATCTTTCACCTGTTCCTTGTTTATTCATCTACCTATTTATCTCTTATTTGTTTCTTGTTTATTTACTTGCATCATTACCTATCATTTGTTTCTTGCTGATTTATTCACTTGTTCAACGATCATTTCTTCATTCGCTCATTTATCTATAAATTTGACTCTTTTTTTTTGTTTGTGAAGTGTTAAAATGATGTGCTCAGCGTTCAAAGCGTGAGCAAGAAAGTTTCCTTTTGTTGTTAAGTGGATAACTTGTGAACGAAACAAACTTTCAAAGAGGTTCAAGCACCGATTCACGCTGACTTGATCAATGCATAACTGGAGTGACTTCTCTGTCATTTAGTCATGACTCATTCACACTAGACTTTTGTTCAGATCATTTGGGAAGGGATTTTTCAGCAATCAACCAGGCAATACGCAGGGGTTTCTTTGGCGTGTTCTTCCCATGTGTGCCTGTCAGCGAATTCGTCACTTTTTATTTGCGATTAAATTGACAGTTTGACATGTTTCATGATTTCTTGTTTTGTTCTGCTGATCTGATTCAAGAATCTGATAGAAAAAGAGTTATCTCTTATGATGTCAATCAAGACGTGCGCTGGGTACATTGAGTACGCTAGAAGAGCCAGCCTTTGGACATCAGCTGAAAATTCCAGTAGGCTTTCTCCGCTCCTCTGCGTTCTTGCCGGAAAATTACCTTGGTGATTGTGCCGTCCGCGATGTTCCCCTGTGGAGTCTGGAGTGCGAAGATGGACTCGGACTTCTTGAATTGATCTTGGAGCATCTGGATGCATTTCTTTGCACGAGTTTCATAGAAGCAAAAATTTCGAGGTGAAGTTTGAATTTCCGAAATTATGTTTTTGAAGTTCCGATATCAAATTCTGGGATATTATGCCACGATTACAAATAACGATTATGTCGTCTAAATACACGAAGACATTTCCTTGCATTTCCGGGCCAATAATATTATCGATGAGACGCTGGAATGTTGTGGGAGCGTTAGTGAGACCAAACGGCATCACTTTGAATTGGTAGTGTCCACCAGCAACAACAAAAGCTGTTAGTTCTTTGGATTACTCTTTCATTGGTATTTGCCAATAAGCGCTTTTTATGTCTAAGGAGCTTAAAAATTTAGCGTCTCTCAGCTGATCCAAAATATTCGAAATGAGTGGTAATGGATTAGCATCTCTCTTTGTCACAGCATTCAGACGACGGTAATCTACGCAAAATCTAATGGTCTGATCTGTTTTAGGTATCAAGAGAGCAGGTGCGGACCAAGCACTTCGAGAAGGTTTGATCACATCTTCTGCTAACATCTTCTGAATTTTTTCGTCGATGATCTCTTGACGCGATGGTGACACAGGATAAAATCTTTGCTTGATAGTGGTAGAATCTACAACTATCCCATGTTCAGCTGCCGTGATCCTTCCCAAACCGTTTTTTATGCGCAGAAATTCGTCATCCAAAAGCGTCGGTTTCGGTCGTACGGACACTCGCATTGGCGTTTCCCGAATTTCTTCTGGACTTATTACAGTCGACACAATCAGGTTTTCGAACATTTGGTTTCCTACACCCAAAACAAATAATCCTCCTCGAAAAAGCTTGGTTTAGTGGACAAGATGATTGCCTGTGTCCTTTCTGAGAACATCTCTAACAAATTATGTCCCCAATGTTAGCATTTCCTGAACGAACGGACGTAGACGGCTTGAAAAAAGGAAATACCGAACCGGATCTCGGTTTAGTCTCGACAAAAGCAAAGCTGGGTTCAACCATAGTGTTCGTCTTCGCAGGAGCCTGGTGATTTTCGGACCTATACTTCTTGATTTCCAATTCCAAGCATTCTTCCTCCAATTGTTCAAAGGTGGTAGCCGTACCTAGATGCATCGTATAGAAAGGAGCAAAATTGGGAATGATGATGTTCAACTGAGCTGTTTCCGAGAGGGTCCCATATCTTTTGAACAGCGACTGCATGCAGGCCAAATACTCGATTATTCCTTCCGTGGTATCTTGAGTACGATTGACAATATCCTCCAACAAACGCGATGGGTAATCAGGGGGGCTGATAATGTTTTCTCTAAAACCTCGATAATTCTAGCCAATTAGAAACGCGATATATATCAGATCTCAATCAGGTCAATGCTTTCCCCGTGAAAAGATCAGTGACAGTATCAAACAATTCTTCCGAAGAAACTCTTCTCAAAATCTTTGTTTCATCCACCAAGTCTAGAAACTGATTGACAGACATTTCTGTTGGTTCTCCGCTGAACTTGAGATTCCATTTGTGAACAGGTTCTGACATGTATGATCGAGACATAGAAATACCCTGAAGAGGAGACGTGACAACCGCCGGTCTCGTAACTGTCAATTAATTCACCGAGTCTGTATCTGACGTTGAATCTTCCTCTGAATCACAATCTTTCGCTTCAGTAGCATTGAAATTGAACAAAGCACTCAAGATCATTTTTATCTTGTGTCCTCCTGTTCGAAGAACATCCAAAAGTACCAGTACTTTGCGCAAAAGCTTAGCACGTGTTGCTACCTGTTCTGCTGAGAGCTTGGACGTATCAATCCTATTGATGCGCTAGAATGAATGATTGATTCTCAAATGCAGTCTCTTGGATTCTTTTCTCGGAATATCTGTATCAACATATTTGGAGAGGGTTTCAGAATGATCCGTTACCTTTTCTCCCAACCGTGCGAGTTCTTTCGCATAATCAAAAGTAAACTCCATGGGAGTCACTCGTGTACCAGATTATTCTAAACGTAACAACGCCCGTAGCGACGAGCGCATATCGTCAACTAAAGTACTTCCTTCATCAACTCGAACGTTTCGGATTAATCATTCGTAAACGAGCTCATTGTTTCTCAGGTGATTAATCTCCATTTTTCACAAACTTTAAACAGAATAATAAACCAGGTATATTATTACCAATGCCCAAAATAGCTTTTCGCTGAACCTCTCCATCGCTTGCACCTTGTCCGTATCCAAATATCTTAGAGCGACTCAACTAAATGTTGAAAACACGAATATCAACCAATGGTCTCAAAAGAATAAAGCCCCACGTTGGGCGCCAATTATGCCACGATCTTTTTGTTGGCACAAACCGGCATCAGACTGCTTACAGCTAGACTCAAGGGTAGAGTGGTCGCGGGATAGACGAAGCAAGAATGACTGGTAAATAATTGTCCATACGAGTCGGTCTCCTGGGTCAGCTGCAAACCAAGTAGAGGCGGAAAAAACCGCCAAATACCTTTTCCTCAACTCCAACTATATATTCGTCCCGCTTGGCTTTGAAACGATTGGCAGCTGGGGTGATTCTGCGAAAGCCATCATCAGAAAAATTGGGAAAAGACTAACCGACGTGACAGACGAACCTAGATCGACAGAATTTTTGTTTCAAAAATTAGGTATCGAAATCCAACGTGGTAATGCTAGTTCGGTATTGGGCACGGTTAATTTTAGTAGATATTTAGATGAAATTTTTTGGCTTGTTTAGTTGAGTTTATTGTAAAAATGTAAAATCATTTGTTAATATTGTAAAATTGTACATAATAAACGTTGTTATATTTCAAATAATTTATGCACAAAATATTCACAATTATATACAATAACACAGGGGCCCACTGGAGCAGAGCAACAACACAAGGTGATCGTTCAGTCGGGAGGGAATCTGACCTCAGGTAACTTGACGACAAACAGCGCCGGCACCGTCCCGATATTCACCACCAGGGCCACGGGCTTCTAAGCGGCGTTATCCTCTGATATGCGTCCTCACACCATCAAGGCTTCCAGATTCCACTCGTCTCTCGCCGAATGTAGCAGACAAACTGGTTACGGGTAGATACAAGATGAGTCTGCCGCTCCAGGCCGGGTTGAATATGGATGCACCTGACGCTCGGAAGAACAAAGGTACCAGCAAAAGACAGCAAGAAGGAGGAACGACGATCGGAAGAAAGGTAAGATAGAGAGGAAGAAAGAACCCTGTAAAGAAGAAGCCGTTAGTGGAGGCGGAACAGGTAGGATGTAGATTGTAGAGGGTTCACCCTTTGGTCGAGGTTTTTTTGGGCAGAAGTTTGATTCAATCAAAAAAGACGGAAGAGAGTTCACGCGGGGCCTTTTTTTCCAATGAAGATCCGAGTCCGAGCGCAATTGATCAGCTATGAACCAGCGCTTCGGTCTCTGCCCTTTTTGTGGAAAAATGTCACTTCTACGGTTTTTCCTTGGACGTCGAAACACGATGTTTATTTTTGTCTTCTTCCGTTCCTACGGGAACCGGCCGTCTTGATGATAATGCGATTTCGGAACGTTACAAAAGTCAAAGATTTCGGAATAAAGTCAAAAGTCTCACGAGAAAACCTCGGAATATCCATGTTTTGTTCCAAATTCCTTGAGATGATGTCAGGAACTTTGAGATAAAGTCAGAATTTCCCAGACAAACTATGGAACTCCGAGCCAAATTATGAATTGCTGTGGTGGAGTCAGAGTTTATGTAATTATCTTGAGATTTCTAGTTCAAGTCTGGATAAATTTCCAAGATAAAGTTGGGGAGCGATGAACATATTCTTCGACTCCAAGCTTGAATCCTCGCTTGAATCGCTGGAGTGAAGTCAGAACTCTCGAGACGGTCGTTGAAGCGGCAAGTCTCGAGGCGATATTCAGTCGTTGGAGCAAGTCTTGCGCACTAACCGGCAGTTTGCACCTACACGAAAACCACTGAATGAACAGCCAAAAGCCAGAGAAACGCGCATCGGAGCCGCAACACCGCAATATGGTCCAGAAAACGCCCGCCGCACACACACGATGCTGCGGCATCACGAATCGTAAATCAGTGTTTGTTCCAGCAGCAGCGCCATCGGTCCTGATGAATTTATAGCATGTGCTTGTCAAACTTTAAATGAGTTATGGCGGGGCGCTCCTAATTTACAAACGCACCCGCTGCCAGCAGGCCAATGCCGCCACCGACCGCCGCCGCCAAAGCCACAGCAAAGTCGCGGTTATTTAAAACGTTTTACGTCGTCGTGGCGCGGCAACAGAGAGGAAAACATCATCGGCTCTTTGCATTTTCCGACAAGCTGCCCGCATTTTAATTGTAAATTGGGAGTCGGCAAGCCAAAAATTCCATTGCATCCATTACCGCGTTAACCCTTCCGGAAGCCGGAGAATGCAGGGAACGGCGTGGCCTTGAGCGGGGTGCGTGGGCGAAGTGGGTCAAGAAGACAAACCGCAAGTTTATGGTTATTCAAGAAGTTGGGCTTCGCCAGCGCGCTGGCAACATTGAGAATTGCTGATGAGCCTTTCGTTTACGGAGCGATTCAGGTTTTGTTGGCACCCTGTCGACGCCACTGGGTGACAACCGACAGGGGTTAATGAAGAAATGTCAATTGAGAAATGTTTTTTGTCCCCAACCGACCTTATTAATGAAGTCAGTGCCATATATTGAAGCCGCTCGCATAAGCGGCCAAAAACAAACGAGGAAAATTAATCAAGCCGAGAAATTATGCGAATATCTCGGCGAATATTCAGAGTCAAGTGATCATTAAAAGATGTCGCTAGCTATGTAATTCATACGTGAGAACTCAGCAAGTCTCTATAAAACGATTCAACAGCACCACCTCCGTACTTCGCTCCACATACCAGTAAACCAGTGTGGCAAACCGGGCTAGTTCAGCCTTGTGCCTTATATTTCACTTTTTAGTTTTACGCTGACCTACCGCCTAAGGGTGAGTGTCGATGTGACTGATGAATTATATTTCAAAATAAGGGAAGATAGAGAGAATGAATTTTGATTTGAAAACTTGCCTGGTTTGAAATATTCATAGAGGCCGGGAAATCATGAATCAACCCGGGCTGCGAAATTCATTTTCAAGGCCACGCCGTTCCCTGCATTCTCCGGCTTCCGGAAGGGTTAACGCGGTAATGGATGCAATGGAATTTTTGGCTTGCCGACTCCCAAACGCCTCGTTTGCCCTGCAAACGAACTTTGAAGGGCTGTATCTCTCTTAGGAAGCGTTTTAGAAAAAATTGAATTATCATGTCAACCTACTTTTTGATGGACTATCGAATGATGAGTTATTGCTACTATAACCTAGACCACCCTGTATATTCAAATAAGCAATACATACAATACGGCATAGATTTACTATCAAAAGCTAGTATCGAAAATATTCACAATCATAGCCATCTCGTGGCAGAGCAATATCAATAATAATAATTGAGGTAGACAAATACAAAACTCAGCTGTCGCTGTGACGTTTGATGACGTAAGAGAGTAGTGAAACAACTGTCACGACGCCATTTTGGCGTTCATACGTCATGGCTCGTGCACATTACGTAAGTGGGAATATCAGAGAGAGAGAGAGAGAGAGATTCAGAGTGAGAAAGGGAGTGGAAGCGTTACTCGAGACGATCTAACGAATGACTCATTTATCATCCGCGATCGCTTTGCATGCATGATATATCAATTAGATAGGTTCTACCTTATACGGTGACATCACAGTATGAAGGACTTGATATTTTTACGTTCCACCCTGGGTGCCAACGGAGTGACATTCGCGAGAAACACAGAGGTAATATTTTCAGGACGATTGGTTTCTACATTGACGAGGAACATTGCGTTTTGCGCGTCTTCGTGAATCTAATTTTTGAGGAACATTGACACGCGCGACGGTCGAGATTTAGAAATGAATCACTATGCTCTTCGAGCGCGTCCGGTTTCCTTGTACTATACGGACGGAATTTAATTGATTACTCGCATGCGTTTTCTTACAACGAAATTGTGTAACCATAACCACAATTCCGTGAGGCGCCAATTTTGGGCAATTGAAGTGAGATTAATTTCATTCAAAGCTGCTTTCAGTCTTTGGTCTATAATAGGAGGGGCGTATCTTAATCGAGGGGCTGTTGGTAATGGTGGAAAAATGTAATCGTGTGTTGGGTGGTCGACGCTATTAACCAAATTCGTACAATACTTAACCATTAGTTTTTTCCGTCTTAGGCTCAGGGGGGGTTCGCCAACATAACATAAAAGGCTGATGGAGGGGCTGGATCTGAAGGCTCCTGAAGCAAGGCGGATGGCGGTATTTTGGATGGGGTCAAGCATTTGTAAGAGGTTTGGTTTTGCTGAAGAGTAAGCGACGCTACCATAATCCAGTTTTGATCGAATGAGTGCTTTGTACAGTTTCAACATGGTTTCTTGATCGGCTCCCCAATCAAAATTACATAAGATTTGTAAGATTTTCATTTTGTTGCAGCAATCATCCTTCAATTTTTTGAGGTGAGGCAACCAAGTAAGTTTGCTATCAAATGTTAGACCCAAAAATCTGATTTCCTCAACAGTTTCGATATTGGAGTCATAGAGTTTGAAGATTGGGGGTTGTGAGTTCTTCTTATGGAGTCGACTGAAAAAGATACACTTCGTTTTTTGCGGTGAGAAAGTGAAACCTGTGTTTGATGACCATTCCTCTAGTTTTGTTATCGAGTTTTGTAGTAATCTTTTTGCAATCGTTCTATTTTTTCCTCGATAGTAGATGGCGAGATCATCCACATACAACGACGTTTTGATATGGGGAGAAATAGCCTCGGTGATTTTATTTATTGCAATCATAAAAAGAGTGACACTCAAAACTTCACCTTGGGGGACACCATTCATTTGCTCTACTTCAAGGGAAATGTAGTGGTTATGTTTTACCCTAGAAGTTCTATCTTTTAGGAAGTTTGCTATGAAACACAGCATGTTCCCATCGATCTCAAACTCTTCTAGAGATTTTAGTATATTAAACTTCCAGGCAGTATCATATGCTTTTTGAAGGTCAAAGAATATGGCTGTCACTTGTTCTTTTGCATTAAATGCAAGAGAGATTTCAGATTCAAGGGCAATTAATTGATCGGTGGTGGATCTCCCTTTTCGAAAGCCGCATTGGTTGTTATTAATCAATTTTTTTTCTTCAAGGTACCACATCAAACGTCTATCAACCATTGCCTCCATAACTTTACATAGACAATTTGTCAACGAGATTGGGCGATAGCTAGAGGGATCGATACGATTTTTGTTGGGTTTCAAGATTGGTATAACGTAAGCCTCTCTTCATTTTGTTGGAAAAACATTTTCTTGCCAAATGTGGTTATA
Organism: Anaspis maculata; assembly: GCA_949128115.1. Classification (NCBI taxonomy): domain Eukaryota; kingdom Metazoa; phylum Arthropoda; class Insecta; order Coleoptera; family Scraptiidae; genus Anaspis; species Anaspis maculata. The sequence goes on from OX421966.1 coordinate 73,940,909, forward strand.
CAGGGAAAAAATATAGTTTATTGTTTCTTGGGGGAGGTTTCGTATCATTTCATATGAGATACCGTCAGGCCCTGGTGTTTTTTTATTTTTAAGATTGTTGAGGGTTTCGTAAAACTCCCATTTTGTGAAAAGGTCATTGATGAGATGTTGGGAATTTTTATTCATTACGATGTGATTTTTCTCTGTTCTTGATTTCTGCTCAATGAAATGTTGGGGGTATTGCTGGTCACTGGAGCTTTTTTGAAATTCTTTAGCCATTCGATCTACTATTTGTTGGGGGTCTGTTATGAGGCTGTCGTTGTCGATTTTTAGGGCGGTAATGCTTTGGTGGTAGTTTTTTCCCAGAATTTTCTCCACCTTTTTCCAGACTACTGATGGTGATGTGTTATTATTAAATTCTGAAACGTATTTTTCCCAAGATTTTTGTTTACTTAGTTTGATTGTTCTTTGGGCAATTGCCCTGCATTTCTTAAGGTGAATCAAGTTCTCTGAGGTGTTATGTTTTTTGAAACGGTTATAAGCTTTTTTGTTATTTTTTGTAGCCACGTGACACTCATGGTTCCACCAAGGGACAGATTTGGATATTTTATTTGATGAAAGTGAGGAACTTTTTTCTATACCATTCATTATCAGATTGTTCAAATTTGTAACTAATTGGTCAACGCTTTCTCCATGGAGATTTTTTAGAGTATCTGGTGAAGTCAGAGCTTGATACTTCTCCCAGTCTACTCTCGCCAGGTTTATGCGAGGTATAAATCCCTGTGGTGATATTGAGGAGGAGTTATTTTGATCAAGAGATTTGATCAGTATTGGTAGATGGTCCGATGTATATGGGTTCTGTAAAACCTCCCATTCCAAAGATAAAGATATTACCGTTCTAGGGTCACAAAATGATAGATCAATACTAGAAAAGGTACCAGTTGAGTAGCTGACGTGAGTTGGGTCGTGTGAATTTAGTAAACAAATGTTATCCATATCAACAACTTTTCCAATAATTCGACCTCTGACGTCTGTATGTTGGGATCCCCAAACAGTGTTATGGGAGTTGAAGTCACCTGTAAAAATGAAGGGTGGATCAAGTTGGTTTACCAAGTCTTCAATTTCTTCATATGTGAAGGGTCTGTTTGGAGGAATATACACATTGCAGATGGTGAGGGATTTTTTGTTCAAAATTTTGATGGCAAGCGCTTCGAGGTTTGTAGTTAGAGGTACTCCCTCAACAATATTCTCACACATTGAGAAAATAGCAACACCACCGCTGGCTCTATTATTATTATCTCGGTCGTTTCGAAAGGATGTGTAGTTTTTCAATTTAATTTGGTTGGTGCGTTTTAGGTGAGTCTCCTGTAGGCAAATGATGTTAGGTTGGTGTTCTTGAATTAGTTTTTCGATTTGTGGGCGTCTAGTATATAGACCATTGCAATTCCATTGTAATATTAGCGTGTTCATTTTAACAAATAGTGAGTGGTAGGTGTGATGTTTTGAGTTTTATTTAAAAGCTAGTAGGAGTGTCAGGAATAGCGCCACTCTCCGATTCACTATCGACAGGTTCTAATTGTTTCAGTTGGGATATGATTTTGTTTTGAATTCTTGTGCATTTGGCTTTCATGGTTTTGTGGGTGAAGTAGGGGTAGATTTTATAAAGCATGTCAAGGAGCGAGTCTGTATCTTCAGTATATTTTTTTTAAATACCCAGTGGGTCCGGAGATTTGTGTACTTTTTCAAAGAAACTGTAGATTTGATCAAAATTCAAGATAAAAGTCTTTGGTGATGCAGTTATAATAGTTTTTATTGGAGCCATTTTTTCTTTCAAGGTATCAGGGAAATCGCTTTCAGATTCAGATTTTTGACTTAGGGTTTTTGACTTTTTTCGTCTTTTTGCAGATTTCCGAGGTGTTTTGAAAGGATCGTCAATAATAATTGGTGCTGCTACATCTAACGTCAAAGGTGATTCGGGAATATTGTCTATACTGATTCTAGTTGAGGTCTCTGTAGTCTCTGAAAGTGGTCTTTTATTTGCTTTAGATTTTTCAACCTCATCTGGAGTTAATTGCGAACTTCTTACCATTTCTTCATTTGGACATGTACCTGCAATGTGTCCAGTCTGTCTACATTCAAAACAGAGCATATTGTCGCTATTTGAGAGAAAGATCCTTTATTGAGTATCCACATGATTCAATACAATTGATTCTGGAATAGCTACTTCATCATCCGTTTGTGAGAAATAGACCTGCCTCCGGAAACTAAAAATATGGTTGTACTCACTGTCAGAAATACCTACTTTTAGGAAAGTGATTGGTGAAACAAGCTTCAAGCCTGATTGGAGCAGTTCGCTTTCAATAATTGAGTGGGGTATAGTGGGATGAACATTTGATAAAACCAAACGTTGAGTGGGGGTTATCAGTTTTCTGACATTGATTTTGTTTTCACCAATCTGGATAAAGCGATTATTTTGCACAGAATCTTCCACTGTGGTTTTATTTGCCAGATAAAGACAAACACGATTTTTGGATATTCTGGATGCGAACAATATTTTCTTGGCACCAATAATTTTACCAATGGTTTTGATGTATTCTTCCACTTTAATACCTTCCAATGCATCAACAATAATGCCTTGTTCTTTGGTAGGAAAAGTAAAGGTCGGTTGTTGAGAGAGGGCTGTAGCATAAGAGTTTGTTGGAGATTTTCTACCTGCTGTGTTTACATTTTGGTGGTCTTCAGTTGTATTTGTTTGTTGAGGACTCCTGTACACAGAAGTCCTCTGTTCTATATCGGACATAACCAGATTTAAGGACGCGCTATGGTAGAATTTTGTATACAATATTTATAATATTATGTGTATTGAATACACGAAAGGTTTTGAAAGCGAACGATTGTCGCTCCTTCAGTAGTAGCACAAAAACCGTAGTGTTTTTGTCCCAGCAGATAACGAATAAAATTAGAAATTTCCTACCTTGGACGTAAAATTAGCTATTCCAACAATCATTACCGCTCCAACGAAAAAATTCTTGCGTCTGCAGACAGCTCAATCCAGGGGGAACTTTGCTTGGACGGTTCTGGGATTAAAACAGCACTAGATTCACTCCACTAACGGGAAATATCAACTAGCGAAGTCGTTAACGTCTTACTCGCACACATACGTTCGGTAGACTCCAATAAGAAAATTTGTTTATTCATATTCTTCGTGAAAATGAGATACTTATTTTTATATGCACATTGCACATAATATTCACCCTATACCTCAAACGAGAAAAATGGGATTTTTAATCAATAATGTACAAAATCTGGGACCTATTGCAGTCCGTTGTGATCCTAGATAACCGCCAAATGCCAACGTTTTTTTTTATTCTCACATAGATAACAATTGATGCTGGATTCTGGATTGATTGAGAAGAAGGAAGTGATTCAGAAATATCAAAAGATTCTATTGGTTTCGATTGGCTAACAATGGCATTGCGGATCACAACCACTCGAGGTCACTGACCGAAAGTAAACAGCTGTTCAAAAACGCCCCGAATGGATTATACGCACCACGTATTTATAGAATTCCACCCAGCGAAAGGAATTTATTATGCGAATTTCCAATTAATGCTTAGATCGAGAAAGGCAGCGGCGAGGAACGAGGGTCGGAATGGAAGAAAAGAGCCGGCGCGGAGCTGAAAAGTATGCGTCCCGCCGCTATATCGGAGCAAGTCAATCGAATTAAGGACGTGCTTAAAAACGCTTTAGGTGAGCGCAATGCATTTAATTTTTCGTTCCATTAATTCATTAGCACTCGACGGAAGATAATCAATTTATACGGCCATTCCGATTTCTATGGGACGACATTTCCGATGGCCGCGTGCTCCGTGAAAAGCGAATAAGTAGCGGGGTGGGCGGGAGAGATGAAAAGGAGAGGTCTGGATGGAATTCGAGCTCATTTCGTTCTAATCCACGCAGAAAATTGCATTGCGCGCGATTTGTGAGAAAGTGCATTTTTTTTCCGGCTAATGTTATCCGGGTCCTTGACTCGCGAGAAGCCTTTTGCGAACCTCAATTTAATAATAAACCTAATTGGTACGTGGCGGTACGCTTTCATCCTCAATCGAAGCTGTACGCTTCCAGTCTTGAACCTCAATTTTGTTTCAAATTAATTCTAGTGAGCTTCATAGAAAATATTGATCCAGCTGATGTAATCACAAAGCAAAAGTTGTAAAAGAACGTAGGTTACCAACAGTAGTGAATCTGAGCTAGAATCGAAGCTTCTACAGCTTTTTCTACACAAGCTGTGAATATAAAACAACAACAGAGCCGCAAGCAACAAAAGCAAGTGCCGTATCGCTGTAACGAATGCATTAATGCGTACCGGAACTGGAACCGCCGGTGCGTTCTTCAAGCCGAAGGGCATTCCCGGTTACGCCTGAGGCCAGCTTTTTGTAAGCTTGCCAGTCGCTTTGGGATGAACGATGAACTCCAACGTCCAGAAAATGCCTGACAACTTTCAACTAGAAATGCCAGCAACGTTTCAGCACTGTTCTAGTAGGTCATCATCAGGTATTCATTTCTCACTTCCCGGATTACGACGGGAATACGTCGCGTTGTTGAAAATTTTGAATTCTCGACGCAAACTGCTAGTGTGAGTGTAAGCATGTGTATGCGGGAGTGGGAAGGCGGCGCTGGCGGAACGGGCGGCAAGAGCTAAGGGAATCGGATTATGCGGATAAGGAGATGGGAGTAGAGAGAAGACACGGAGATATACAACCCTCCGGTGGGTGGCTGTGAGCCGGTGCATGGAGCTTACGCTTATTATTGGAAATGTACGTCTGGTCCCGGAGTGAATGTAAACTACGCGACTTTTTGAGCTCCGTCTTCATCTGGAGACGTCTTGATACCGCATGCACGTCCCGTCGGTTTAGGGCAAACCGGGGCTAGTCGGCGCACCTGTTCAGTTCAATTGGAATAATTGCAGTCGTTTGACTTCTGCAGTGACCTTGCAACAATTTGAATATCTTACTATTGAATTACTATTAAAGCCTTGTGTGCATTCACTTAACACTGGAACGTGGCACCGAGAGTAGTTGGAAGATTACACGGCAGAAAAAATAGCTTGCCAAGCCAAAGGCTAAGCTAGATGACTCACATAACAAACTGAAATGACAACATGTCTGCATTCTCTAAAGACTGGAACGTGATACTTACACTAGTCGGGGGGCAGCACAAGATTATAGGGTAACGTGTGAAGACTGCTTCAGTTGATAAACCTAAGAATAGAAAAAGCTGAATAGAAGAATTTGCCAAGCCGAAAACAAGGCTAGTTCACCCAAGTGAAAAAGTGAAGCCTGAAGTGAACGTCGCTTAAGTCATGAGTCATGAAACTCGTCATAAAAAAAGTTCGCCGAACCGGAGGCGACGCTAAACTGTCTGCAAAATTATGTATAGCCTCGTTTGCATCATCTTCTAACTGGAACGAGGCGTTCACACTCGCTGATGCAATACAGGTCCCAGTACTTTGCGTGAACGCCGCTGTAGTCGTGACATTGGTTTGGGAAAGAAGTTCAAACTAATTGTTCAATAAAAGAACTGAAGCCTTGTTTGCATTCCCTCAACACTGAAACGTGGCACCAAAAGAAGCTGAGAGGATACACGGCAGAGAGAATAGCTTGCCGAGCCGAAGGCGAGGCTAGATGACTCAAATAACAAACTGAAGCCCTGTTTACATTCTCTAATGACTGGAACGTGATACTCGCACTAGTCGGGGGGCAGCACAAGATTATAGGGTTACGTGTAGAGACTCCTTCAGTTGATAAACCTAGGAATAGAAAACATAAGCTGAATAGAAAAGTTTGCCAAGCCAAAAACAAAGCTAGACTACCCAACTAAAAAAGTGAAACCTGAAGTGAACGTCGCTTTAGTCATGAGTCATGAAACTCGTCATAAAAAAAGTTCACCGAGTCGGGGGCGACGCTAAACTGTCTACAAAACAATGTGAAGCCCCGTTTGCATCATCTTCGAACTGAAATGAGACGTCCACACTCGCTGAAGCAATACCGGTTTCAGTACTACGCGTGAACGCCGCTGTAGTCGTGGCATTGGTTTGGAGAAGAAGTTCAAACTAATTGTTCAATAAAAGAACTGAAGCCTTGTTTGCATTCCCTCAACACTGAAACGTGGCACCAAAAGAAGCTGAAAGGATACACGGCAGAGAGAATAGCTTGCCGAGCCGAAGGCGAGGCTAGATGACTCAAATAACAAACTAAAGCCATGTTTGCATTCTCTAAATCCTAGAACGTAATACTCGCACTAGTCGGGAGGCAGCACAGGATTGTAGGGTTACGTGTGAGGACTGCTTGAGGTCATAAACCTGGGAATTGAAAACAAAAGCTGAAAAGAGAGAATTGCCAGGCCAAAAACGAGGCTGGACTACCCAAGTGAAAAAGTAAAGCCTTTCTCGTAATAATTCAAAAGTAGAACGTAACACTGACACTATCTGAACGAATACACGGAATTTCAGGGTTAGCTATGTGTAGAGACTGTTTAAGCTGTTGACATTAGCTTAAGAAAATAGTTTGCCAAAATGTTAATTAGCTCAAAAAAAGTCAAAATAGGTGGAAAAAAGCAAAATAATTCGAAAACTAATCAAATGATTTCGAAAATGTCGAAATTATTCAAGAATTGTCAACATGGTGTTGTATAATTGATTTTTTCGGATTTGAATTCCTAAATGATCAAATCATTTCAAAATTATCTCAAAAATGTCTGAATGATTTGAAAAATTGTCTGAATGAATTAAAAAAATATCAAAATATTCCCCAAAAACGCTGAAATTATTTCACAAAATGTCTTGATTCAAAAAAATGCCTTACTAGTTCCAAACTGTCGAACTTGTTTCACAAAGTGTCCAACTAGTTCCAAAAATTGTTGAAATGATTTTGGAAAGTCAGAAAAATGCCAAAAAGTTACATGGTTTTAAAAATATTGGAATAGCTCCAAAAATATAAAAATGATTTCAAGTATTTATATCAAAAAACTCAAAAACGTCAAATTATTTATATTTCAAGGATTTTGATGTCACGATGGTTTGAACAAAAATGTTGGAATGATTCCGAAAAATCTCAAAAAAAAAATGTCTTCAGTCGAAGTTTTTGTGTTGGATCTTCCGTGTCCCAAGTCAAACTTCTTGGTGTTCAGATTCGAGATTTCGTGGGTTTCGGTCGAATTTTCAATACTTGAAGAGTCAAAGTTGAGTCAAGAGGGCCTAAGACTCAACTTTTCTTGTTCACAATCGAAATTTCACGTTCAAATTCAAAATATTGATATTAAGGTCAAGTTTTTCGAGTCAGAAGTTCGAGATCAAAGTCGAAGGCTTTTGCGACTGAAGTCGAAATTTCAAATGAAAATTGAGTTTTTTGTTTCAGTAGAATTTTCATGTTTGAAGTCGAAGTTTTTCGTTCCAGGAATGAAATTTTCAGAATTAAATACGGAGTTGTTTGTCTTTACTTGGAGTCAAAATTTCAAGTTGAAAGTCGGAGTTTTTCGTATTCAAAGTACAGATTTCGTGTTTGAAGTCAAAGTTTCCGGATGCAAGTCGGAGTTTTTTGATGTTCAAAGTCAGAATTTCAAGATAAAGTTGATGGTTATTGCGTCTGAAGTCAAAGTTTCTTGTTTGAAGCGCAATTTTTCTATCTGGAGTCAAGGTTCTCTGCATCAATGGTCAACTTTTCGCAATAAAAGTCGAAGTTCTTTGACTTTTCTCAAGTTGAAATTTCAAGTTGAAATCATGACTCAAGTCAGAGTTTTTCTTATTTCAAGTTGGAATTTCGAGATCAAAGTTGAATTTTTTCGTGTTTTAATTCGAAATTTCGTACATTAAATTGACATTTTGGAATTATTTGAAGTTTTAATGTTTTCATTTCATGTGAAAATTTTGAAGTTGAAAGAGCTTTTCGCGTTAAAAGTTGAATAGTTCATGTGTTTTGAAGCGAACTTCCGTGGTTAAGGTGGAAATTTCGAAACTTGAGAGTCAAAGTTCAGTGGCTGGGTCGGACAAGTCAACTTTTCTTGTTTGAAGTCGGAATTTTCATGCTCGAAGTCGAAACTTCGTGTATCAAGTCGAAGCTTCAAGATTGAGGTCAAGTTTTCTCGTGATCATTGTCAGAATTTTGAGATAGAAGTCACGGTTATTTCCGTTTGAAGGCAAAATTTTGAGAAATAAGTTTGATAAGTTATAAAGAGAGTTTTTGTGTGTTTGAAGAAAATATTTCCATGTATGGTGTCTGAATTTTTGATGTTCAAAATCACATTTTCGCAATGTCGAGTCGAAGTTGCTTGTCGTTTTCCAAGTCGGAAATTCAAGTCAAAAGTCGAAGTTTTTTTTTGTGTTCAAGTCGAAATTTCCAGATGAAGGTCTCTCGTGTTTGAGTCAATAATTTTTTGTGATTGTAGTTGAAGTTTCTAGTTCAAAGTCGAAGTCATTCATGTTCAAAGTCGACATTTTGTGTTTGAAGACAAAATATCGAGATCAAGGTCAAGTTTTTTGTATTCAAAGTCAGAATTTTTGAAATAAAAGTTGAAGGTTTTTGCATTTAAAGCCAAAATTTGGGAATAAAAATCAAAGTTTCTTTTTTGGAGTAGAAGTTCCCTGTTCAAAGTCGAAGTTCCTTGTATTTATAATCAAATTCGGAATTTCCAGATGGTAGTCAAAGTTTTTCGGGTTTGAAGTAGAGATTTTTCGTGTTTCAAGTCGAAATTTTTTGTGTTTGAAGTTTCCAGATTGAATGAGGAGCTTTTCGTTTTCAAAGTCGAGATCCTCCAAGTCAAGATCTTTCGTGTTTGAAGTCGAAATTTTGTACTCGTGCTCTACAATTCGACATTTAAGTAAAAATTTCATGATGCACGTAAAAGGTTTTTGCATCTGAGGTCGTAATTCCGAGACAAAAGTCGAAGTTTTCCATCTTGGATCGTTTTTGTTCAAAGTCGAATTGAAGTATTATGTATTTGAAGTCGAAGTTTCAGCTCAAAAGTCGAAATTTTGACATTAAAGTTGGAATATTTTGTGTTCTTCTGTGTTACATCTTTCGTGCTCACTGCTAAAATAGTTAAGGAAATTTCAGAACAACTCCAAAATCAACTGATTGATTTTGAACTCGACTTTGAACGTGTTGGAATAAATCAAAAAATTAGGAGCAATAACTAACAGCTAGTTTTGCCAGCTAACTGCTAGTGCTGGCAAACGGATCGGTTTTGGAAGCCGGCTCCGAAAACCGCAGTTCTGATGATAGCTGAAAACCGGCTTTCGACACCGGTTTTTCGAGCCTAATTTCGGAGTCGGAGCTGAAGCCGGCTTCCAATACCGGTTTTCGGAGCCGGCTTTCAATACCGGTTTTACCTAAAACCGGTATTCGACGAAACCGGCACACCGGTTTTAATTTTCCCCGTTTTTGCCAGCACTACTTGCCAGTCCCAACGAGACATACCATCAAGAATGGTCGATGATACAGTCCCATACTCGGAACGCCAGAGAATCTTACGACAAACGCACAGCCATATTAGAACCAATAGAGATTCGTCAGTGTGTTTTATCGGTCATTTATCAATTTATCATGCAAGACCCTTGCAATCGCCGATAAAATCCGATACAAAAGCTCATACTGGAACCATCAGATTAAATACTCAATCTCTTCAGCGGTCAATACCAGCAGACCAAATGAGATTTCCATCTATTTCTCCTTGATTTCCTCTTGCAACCTCCCGATAGGAAACGAAAGAGAACCTCACCAGAAACGCAAAGTCTTATTGAAACCCACAGAGGTTCAGGCGCCGGTCCAGACATTTGTCTTTTGTCGTCACCTTTCCTCCCGCAAACTTTTATGAAAACCAATAGAAACTCATACGACGAATACAAAACCATACCGAGACCCATTGGAATTCATATAAATTCCGTACAAATCACAGCAGACTAGGTACCTACGTTATCCATCTACTGTTCTCTCATTTCATCATGCAACGCCTTGTTGGAAACCAATGAAAACCCATACGTTCAACGCACAGTCAAGTTGAAACTTGCGTTGTGTGGTATTCCCCCTCTGTTTCGTTTGTACGTTGGTACCTGAAGTAGGTGCGGTCGTTGACGTTCGTAGCGTTTGCCGCGGGGAGAGGGAGATGGCGCTGCGCTAGGCGGAGCCGGCGGAGCAGCAGCTGCGGGCAGACAGAGGAGAAGGGAAGAGAATCAGCTGTGGTGAAGAACACGTGATTTTCAGTGCATCAAGAGTGCGTGGTTTTTACAACTCCAAGGTCGGTCTTACTTCAATTATTGTATCGTAATTTTGGCTTCCACCCACTCACCAAATCATGCATTTCGATACCTATTTTGTCCGCGAAATTATTGTACATAACCCAAAACTCTTTGTTCTCTGTGTTCTTCACGGGATTACATAACCCGCAGTTTTTCCCCTTTGAAATCAAGGTGCTTCGCACAGCTTTTAATTTTGTGTAATTCATCTACTCCCAAATGATCTCAATGTTGACGGCAACAGCCGTAAATCCAGTGGGTGTGCTTTTTGTGCACTCATGACGTGACCTCAAGGCCGCGCTATCGCGCGTACTTCGAGGTTTCATTAATTGTTTCTTTCCACAAGTTACGTCACAAACAGTAAAACGACAAAAAGAAACTCCACTACGCCAAAATCGGCCGCTAAGTAGAGAACATCTATTTTGATGATTCATTCTCATTTAATTGTTCATTGCCGGGTGATACCTGAAAGTAAACGAAGGAAAGAAGACTTGCACGCTTCTCCGTGTCCTGGGGGGGGGGTTCCACCTGCTCGTATGAATCTGCCTTGTTGAGTCTACTAACCTTTCCTTATTTGGGGGGAAATTATGTAAAACGACGAAGAGAGGGCCACAGGTTGGCTCGAGTCGATTTTCTTGTATTTACTGTTATTTCCTTGTATGTGATTACTGTTTACTAAGCATTGTTCTGTTTTGAATGTGAGTATGTATCTGGGGGGTTTTTGATGGGTAACTTCTAGGGAACTTCGGGCGAATGCGTTATAGATACTTCTTTCTTCCATTTGCTCACAAAAGAGTATGACCAATTTCAACTTCTCTACTTATTCATTTTTCACCTGTCTCTTGTTTCCATTCATCTACCTGTTTATCTATCATTTGTTCTTGCTGATTTATTAACTTGTTCACTGATCATTTGTCTCTGGCTGCTTTATTAACTTGTTCATCGATCGTTTCTTTAGTGTTTATTCATCTATGAATTTGACTTCTTTTGTTTGTAAAATGTGAAATTATTTGCTGAGCGTAAAGTTTCCTTTTGCTGTTACGTAAATAACTTGTGAACGAAACAAACTTTTAAAGAGGTTCAAGCATCAATTCAAGCTGACTTGATCACTGCAACTGGAGTGACTTCTCTGTCACTTTTCATCATGACCCATTCAAACTTAACTTTTGTCCAGATCATTTTGGAGGGGATTCTTTCAGCAATCAACCAGGCTATACGCATGGGTTCCTTTGACGTGTTCTTCCCATGTGTGCCTGTCAGCGAATACGTCACTTCTCCTTTGCGATCGAATTGACAGTTTGACATGTTTCATGATTTCCTGCTTTGTTTTGTTAATCTGATTTTGTATTCATTCCATTGTTGTAAACTCCTGCATTGTCTAAATGATTTGTAATGATTTTTCTTGTTTCATTTGTTCGTGTTTTGTTGTTTTTCATCCATGTTGTGTCATTTTCATTACTGTCCATTTCTTGTTGTTGGGTGTTTTGAGAAAAGAAACAAATTCATTTACAAACTTTACTCATGATTTTCAATAAACATCAATTTTGCTTGCATTTGCTTCGCGTTTCATTCAAGAGTCAAACCTCATCCCCCACGACACATTCTCATCTCGAGTAAGAACTTAACACAACGTAGGTAAAATGTAAACAACGTGGGGAAGGGAAGAAACAACGACGATCGCTGCCAACATCGAAAACGGGGTTACACTACAGAAGTGGTGCCATCGTGACCTTGATACACTACAGAATGGTGCCGTGACCAGGTGCCGTGATACACTACAGCAATAACATCGAAAAAGGGGGATACATTACAGTTGGTCAACAGGGCTGCTTAAAGAACTTCGAACTGCAATGCATGTTCTCAAGTATTTTTCTGTATAAATACATCAACAAATATTAACCTCCTATGAAAACCAATAGAGACTCATGACAAATGCAGGACCATATTAAAACCCATAGATTGATATAGATTTTGTACAGATCATAGCAGACTAGGTACAATATCCATCTACTATTTTCCGATCTGCTCTTGCAACGCCTTGGTGGAAACCAATGAAAACTCATAGGTCGAACGCACAGCCAAATTGAAACTGATGGTTTTTGATTGGTTTCTGTTGACCAACATGGCTGCTTAGAAAATTTTGAACTGCAATACATGTTTTCAATTATTTTTTTGTACAGATACATCAACAAAAGTTTTTTTATTTTTCTTCGAATCACACCGCAATTCAATTTGTGGTGTAATTCTAAGAAAAATAAAATGCCTTCACTGTCACAAGAATTTTTCCGAGATACATCAACAAGTATTCACTTACCACCCTTGCAAGTTGAAACAAGTGGAACTGGTACTCACCTGGAACAAAATGGAATTTCATTATTATTTTATCATTTATGTGGATTAAATACTATATAAACAAACGAATAAGCTTTCTGGGATGCATATTATGAATGATAAAGGCGAATACAGACAATATGCAAAATATAATAAAGCAGAATAATCCCCGCGAATCTCATTGCCTCGGATGATAAACTGATGCCCCGAAGATTGGATTGGATATATTCCGTATACAGTACACACTTTGACGATGCTCTTTTATTTTTACTGTTATTATTTTGCAACATGGCCGGCTACGAGAACCCCGTACCTATACAACGGCATGTTGTGTGTGTGTTTGGCAATATCAAAATTTCAGGTCACGTATTCGACCTCTTTCAGAGCAGACTCTTTATTAACGGCAAAGGCAATATTTCCGATATTTCCGAAAAGTGCAGAGCCAACGGCATCACCGCCGAGAATTCCAGATGGCGCACGCTCCGCGGCCCGACATCCGGGGTGCCAAGACTTTATATCTTATTGAATAAAAAAATAGGGGTGACGGAGATGAGTTCGCGATAATAGATTATATCGTAGATGACGATAACAGACTGGCTGTCCTGAAAAAAAAAATAGATTCCCGAACAAACACAAAATAATCCAGGCTTCGTACGTTATCCTATTGGTTTCTATGAGTTCTTGAGCCCTGTTGCCAGCTTTACAATAAAATGAATTAATAGAATAAACCAAGTTTGAACATCAAATGCGTCGCAAAATGAAGCTGGCAGCAGTGCAATTAGAAAGTGCAATACAGAAATTTATACAGAACGATTCAATACCCTACTGGTTTCTATGGGTAAAAAAAGCACTGTTGCCATATTCACTGGAAAAAAATCTGGTCTGAAGATCAAATGAGGCTATATATCCAGTTGGCACCGGTGCAAGTAGCAAGATATCACATAGTGTGGCAGAGGTGCAGGTAGAGAGAATGATATAAATTTCCATAAGAGAAGCTTATTTAGACTGATTAAATACTCTACTGGTTTCTATGGGTAACTGAAGCACTGTTGTCAACTTTTTTGAATAAACTAAGTGTGAAAACCTTCTGTGAGCAATCATCAAGATGGCCGCAGTGCAGGCAGTTGAAAAGTTACCCACATGAGTTTCCAATTCATGGACGTCTTTACAGGAATTAATACATAGTTCTATAGGTTTCTATGGGTACTTGAAGCACTGCTGTCATTTTTACTAAGATTAAATTTGGCCTGGAGATTGCATGCGAGCATGCATACCTACAGTTGGCGTAAAAGTACAGGTGGTGAGAGAGTCACATAAACGTCCCATAGAGAAGCCTATTCAGACTTATACGTCATTCTATTGGATTTTATTGGACCTCAAGGCACTGTTGCCAACTTAACATTATAAACCAGTGTTCAGCTCAAATGCGAGAGTGGATAAAGTTGGCAGCAGGACAAGCAGGGAAAATAACATAAATTTCCTGATAGAAATCATGTAAGACCAATACATTTCTTTATTGGTTTCTATGGTTACTACTGTCGACGCCACAAATTTCAACTTAGTTAGAAAATCAAATTGGAGCATTGAAGAAGTTGGCGACAGTGCAAGTGGGACAAGTTCCGTGAATTTTCTGATCTACGATAAGCCAGAGGTGGGGCTAAAAATATCAAAATTACAGTAAAGCCTTGTTCACACTCTCGTAAAACTAAATTGACGATCGATTACTGATTGAAGGTGACAGGGATACTGTAAGCTCCGCTTTAGTTTTTGATGTTAGCAAAGATCAGGAGTACGCCGAGCCGGAGGTGAGGCTAGATTATTGAAAATGTAGTAAAGTCTGGTTCACACTCTCGTGAGACTCACTTGATAGATGATTGCTGATTTGGGGTAACACACAACTCTAGACTTACTGTAAGCTCTGCTTCAGTTATTAAGGCTAGTCACGAAATAGAGTACGCCGGACCGGAGGCGAGGCTAGATTATTGAAAATGTAGTAGAGCCTTGTTCACACTCTGGTGCGACTGAATTGACGAATGATTACCTACTGATTCAAGGTGACACACAGCTCCATAGTTAATGTAAGCTCTGCTTCAGTTATTAGAGCCAGTCGTAAAATAGAGTATGCTAAGCTGGAAATGGGGCTGGATTATTGAAACTGTAGTAAAGCCTTGTTCACACTTTCGTGAGACTGAATTGATGAATTATTACTGATTCAAAGTGACAAACAGCTCCAGGGTTACTGTGAGCTCTGCTTTAGTTATTCAGGATTATCATGAAATGGACTACGCCTAGCTGGAAATGAAACTGGATTATTGAAATTGCAGTAAAGCTCTGTTTACACTCTCGTAACACTGAATTGATAAAGAATTACTGATTTTAGGTGACACACAGCTCCAGAGTTACTGTAAGCTTTGCTTCAGTTATTGCGGCTAGTCACGGAATGGAATAATGAATGGAAATTCAAAAGCCTCAACACACCGAGCCGAAGGCGAGGCTAGATTTTCTGAATGAATGCAGAGCCGAAGGCGAGGCTAGATGATTTCCATCATCCTATAGCCTCGTTTGAAAAAACGAAAAACCAAAAACGACACAATATTAATAAGATACGTATAAACTTTGCTTTAGGTGAAGGCTAGACAGAAACTGGAACACGCCGAGCCGAAGGCGAGGCTAGATTACTTCAATCGAAATGAAGCCTTGTTTGCACTACCAAAAACGACACAAGATCAAGGGTTTTTCAGGGTCACGTGTAAACTTTGCTTTAGATGAAGGCTAGATAGAGACTGGAGCACGGCGAGTCGAAGGCAAGGCTAAATGATTCCCATCATTCTATAGCCTTGTTTGCATCACCACAAGCGACACAATACTTGAAAGTTACGTATAAACTTTGCTTTAGGCGAAGGCTAGACAGAAACTGGAACACGCCGAGCCGAAGGCGAGGCTAGATTACTCCAATCAACATAAAGCCTTGTTTGCACTATCAAAAACGACACAAGATTAAGGGTTTTCCAGGGTCACGTGTAAACTTTGCTTTAGGTGAAGGCTAGATAGAGACTGGAGCACGCCGAGCCAAAGGCGAGGCTAGATGATTGTCATCATCCTATAGCCTCGTCTGCATTACCAAAAGCGACACAATATTTGGAAGTTACAAATAAACTTTGCTTTAGGTGAAGGCTAGACAGAAACTGGAACATGCCGAGCCGAAGGCGAGGCTAGATTACTCCAATCAACATAAAGCTTTGTTTGCACTACCAAAAACGACAAAAGATGAAGGGTTTTCCAGGGTTACGTGTAAAATTTGCTTTAGGTGAAGGCTAGACAGAAACCAGAGCACGCCGAGCCGGAGGCGAGGCTGGATGATCTCAATCATCCTATAGTCTCGTTCGCACTACCAAGAGCGAGACAATATTTGAAAGTTACGTATAAACTTTGCTTCAGGTGGAGGCTCGACAGAAACTGGAACACGCCGAGCCGAAGGCGAGGCTAGATTACTCCAATCAGCATAAAGCCTTGCTTGCACTACCAAAAACGACACAAGATCAAGGGTTTCCCAGGGTCACGTGTGAACTTTGCTTTAGGTGAAGGCTGGATAGAGAGTGGAGCACGCCGAGCCAAAGGCGAGGCTAAATGATTCTGATCATCCTATAGCCTCGTTTGCACTACCAAAAGCAACACATTTTTTGAAAGTTACGTGTGAACTTTGCTTTAGGAGAAGGCTTGACAGAAACTGGGTCACGCCGAGCCGATGGCGAGGCTAGAATACTCTATTCAACATGAAGCTTTGTTTGCACTACCAAAAACGACACAGGATCAAGGGTTTTCCAGGGTATGTGTAAACTTTGCTTCAGGTGAAGGCTAGATAGAGAACTGAGCACGCCGAGCCGGAGGCGAGGCTGGATGATCTCAATCATCCTATAGTCTCGTTCGCACTACCAAGAGCGAGACAATATTCGAAGGTTACGTATAAACTTTGCTATAGGTGGAGGCTAGACAGAAACTGGAACACGCCGAGCAGAAGGCGAGGCCAGATTACTCCATTCAGCATAAAGCCTTGTTTGCACTACCAAAAACGACACAATTTTGAGGGTTTCTCAGGTTTTTGTGTAAACTTTTCTTAAGTTGAAGGCTAGACAGAAACCAGAGCACGCCGAGCCAGAGGCGAGGCTAGATTACTCCAATCAACATAAAGCTTCGTTTGCACAACCAAAAACGACACAAGATAAAAGGTTTTCCAGGGTTACTTGTAGACTTTGCTTTAGGTGGAGTCTAGATTGAGATTGGAGCACGCCGAGCCGAAGGCGAGGCTGAATGATTCTAATCATTCTATAGCCTTATTTGCACTACCAAAAGCCACACAATATTTGAAGGTTACGTGTGAACTTTGCTTTAGGTGAAGGCTAGACAGAGACTGGAACACGCCGAGCCAAAGGCAAGGCTAGATTACTCCATTCAACATAAAACCTCGTTTGCACTACCAAAAAAAACACAAGATTGGGGGTTTTCCAGGGTTACGTCCAAACTTTGCTTCAAGTGAAGGCTTCACAGAACCTAGAGCACGCCGAGCCGGAGGCGAGCCAAATTACGAAGCCGATTTACATAAAGCTTCGCTTGCATCACCAAAAACAACACCAGATAAAAGGTTTTCCAGGAGAACGTGTAGACTATGCTTCAGGTGAAGGCTAGATAGAGACTGGAGCACGCCGAGGCTGGATTGCTAAGTATTGATGTAAAGCTCTGCTTGCACTTCCATAAAGTAGGAGCGAAACATTGACACGTGACTTTATTGCCAACTTCACGCAATTCGTTACGTCATCGAATAGATTCAAAATTGGAAATTAAAAATGGAGCAAAAAAAAAATAGCTTTCGGCGACCGCAAACCGGAATGTACGTGAAGTTGGCGACAGTGACAGGTGCTGTCGTTCATAAGAAACAAAGAACCGAGAACTGTCACCCGTGGTTACCCGGCCAAAGCCCTTGCGGCATCCGCTTTTTCATTTAATCACATCCTTTTTTTTTGTTCCCTCCACGTCATCCTGCCGGCACGCAGCGGGCGCGGAATTTAATTCAAATTCTTTATTTGTTTTGCGAAATGAACTGCGTTTGTTTATTTTAATTTCAAATTGTCGCCAAAAGAATCGGAATACCTGCGGTGCAAATTTTATACTGTACACGCACGGTTACAACGGGTTAAACAAGGTCAGCCGTTACTCCTTTGTAGTGCTTTCGTTGCCAACTTCACGTTGGTACTTTTCAAGTGAAGTTATTCGATTCTTATGATAGTGGCGTTATACAAAAAAAGTTGGTCTTAGACCAGAAACTTAGTTGCTCTTTCAGTCTAGTTCTAGCAGATTTACGTTTTACAAGTGAACAGCTAGTAGGAGCACAGCCTCGGAGTTGAGCGACAAATTTACGTGTGAAGTTGGCAACAGTGTGCCAGCACAACAACTAACTAGCAGGCGTGTTGATTCGCAGTTTCACCAACAGGTGCCGGCATTATCAAACAACCTCAGGCCATGGCTTGCTGAATATAGCCGCGCAATCTTTACACTTCATCACCTTTCCGCTTCGCACGTCAGTGTTGCTGCTCAACTTTCGTCATTTTTCCATTAGGCGCCCGCTTTTTGCCCCCCAAACTCCTCCCCTCCCCTCTTCCCGCTTCTTCTGCTCTGATTTTTCCAGTTTCCTCCTTCACCGCGCGCATACTGCCGCCAACCGAGATTTTATTCAATTATCGCTCCCGAGGCATACAATTAGCAGAGGCGGCTCTTCGACGCTAAATTAAAATTTACCGAGGTTTAAGGTGAGAGAAAGATGGGGTGCGGGCGGGCGGGGGGTGGAGGAAAATGCACCGCACCTTGCGGCTAAAATAAATCTCACGGCTAACTGAGACGAATGGCGGAACAAGACCGTTCAACTCCAATTTCTCAGGTGATTCCGCTCCTGACGTCGGGGCCGCCGTGGTGGTGTGTGCTTCGGCTTACATTCTTGCTATATTTAGACACAAAATGCAGGTGGCTGTATACAGGGTGTACAGCAAGGCGTCTTGCAAACTACACAATTATTATGCGAGCATTTGCGGAATTGCGAATGGGGTCTTATACGAAAATCACAAAATGCGATTTTCTCATGTAAATCGATGCTCAAGTACCTAAAACTGAATACTGTGAAGATGAAACAAAAAAGAAACCGGCCCAGGGGAAAGAACTTGAAATTTGGCTCTTCACACTCCCTCTGTTTAAATCGACTGAATTCGCGGCTAAACTCATCCGCCAATGAAATGGAAGCAAGACCGCAGTTGACATAAAGCAGCGTTGCCACGTTGTCATTATTTACATGTCTGTCATATCTAACCTCACACTCTTGATTCTTCTTGTTGTAAGAGTTTGCGGTCATATTTGCTGAACGTATTGAGTTGTTCTTTGTGCTAAATTGGGAAAAAAATGGAAGCTGGTTTCGAAGAAGCCAACGACAGAAATCTCCCAGAAGTCGATGCGGACATGTTAGACAATTTTTATGGAAGAAACGCAGATTTTTTCGCACATGGCGTAAGAGATGTTGAAACTAGCAGGTAAGGCTTTGTGACTCATAAGCTAGCGGCAAGCGAGCCTCTAGCACCTACTCAATCCCAATCAATTAATCACTCCTTTTTTGCAGGAGTAGCAAACAAATATATGGAGACGAAGCAATAGAGTTTGTACAGGTGAAACGTGATAAAACGTTATGTAGTGTCAAAGCCAAAGTAACACCGGAGCACAAAGTCCGAAGTACTCCATATGCTGTTGCAGTCATCATTGAAGAAGAAACAGAGGAGGTTGTCTCATGTACCTGTGGAGATTGTGCGGCTAGTTCAGGTAGGGTGCGGTATTATTTTGTTAGCAAACTTCTTACGATTCAAGTTTGACGAAGTGAAGGATATCATTGTTTTGTAGCTTGGTATCAATGAATTTGAATTTAACTGAAATTTATTGTGCAACTTTGTTAGTGAGGCTGTAAGCATGGCGTCGTCCTCCTATATTGGCTACTGAACAAAAGCCAAAATCCACCAGTGACCTCCAAAGAGTGCCATTGGAGAAAATCTGCTTTAGCCAAAGTGGGAACTACCCTTGAAGGAGAAACACTCCAGGAAATTTTCAAATTGAAAAGTAGTACCACCTAATCAACAATCTCAGATTTCAAAGATAAAGTAGTTGGAAGTGGATTAAAATCAAATTCAGATGGAATTTTAATCACTTTTTATAGTGATAAGGAAACCGATGCACAGAAGGTTTCCCTTCATCATTTGTTTATCAAGGACACTAGTACACTGTAAAACAATACAGAAATTACGACATAAAACCTTTTTAAAATACTGCAGTGATCTTTTATTGGAAGTGACGTGTGAAAAAGTGACCAGTTTGACAAAATAGTATAGGTAAGTACATGAGAGCCAAAAATTATCTTTAGCTTGGAAAAGAGTAGTTCTCAAACAGTTTTTTGCTCCATGCGTAATGGATCTAGTGGAGTATTTAGTACATATTCAGGATTTGTTATTAATTAGTATTTGTACACTGTAATGCATATTATAAATAATTAAATACTGAAAACTGAATAGTATATGAAGAACAGGTTCATTTGTTTTAATTATTATATAGTTGACAACTGAATGTTATAATAAAGTTGAAAAAAAAGTGAAAATAGAGCATGTTGGATGTGACTCATTTGCAGGTAGAGTACCAAATCTTCGTTTTGGAAGCAAAGCGGTAAGTTGTTCTACTTAGTTGGAAGAACCATTAAGTTCTACGGCCTGTCGATTTGCTATGTTGCTGATGGTGACGATAGCTGCTGTAGATTCTTGCTAACACCTATCTAGATGGTGGCATATAATTTCACTTCCCGCCACATCAATTTCGAAGTGTTGCTTGGAATCATTTTCTTCGCATACCTCCACGATCTGCTGCCAGTGAGGTAGTGAGCTATTTCTTTTTCTTTGTAAAAGGAGTTGGCTGATGCTTCTCTTTCAGGCCAATTTCTGAAAGGGGGTACTACATATTTTCCTTGAATGGTTTTTAAGCTCACAACCGAGCCCACAACCTTATACATACTACTACTTCTAGTTTGGGGCATCGGATTACAGCTGTAAAAAAACAAACTGTTGCAGGTGAGGGGTCACAAAGTTAAACGATTCTACCTACGTTGAAAAAATCTTCACAGCAAAAATATCCGCCGCCCCATGGGGCTGGGCTTTTGTCGCCGGTAGCTGTATGGCACTTGTATCTCAGGGGTTGAGACTTGGGTACACTGATGACAATTTTCTGTAGGGCACTTGAAGAGGTGTTGGGATATCTCTTGAAAATGCATGTTTTCGATGACATTATTGTTTATTTGCAGAATTTACCGAACAAATAATTTCGATTCAACCACCATTCTGTCAAAAAAGACAATTAACAAGGTGGCAACAGCGTCGTTCAAATAACGTTTCCTTGTTGCAAAGCTGCCAGATTTATGATGGACTCTCATTGCAAACACCAAAATTGATTGTTCATGCCTCAAAAATGTATCCCATTGTATCCCAAAAAAATACCACCTTACGTGTTGTTATGTCGGAGTGATTTTTTTCTAAGGAATATCAAAATATTCATGCAAATCTTGACTGCCTGTCACGCAATTTGGCAACAAGGCTCCAGCTACGACAATCCCATTGCGCAAACTCAACTCGTCCGCCTACGTCATCAGACGTTGAAATTTAACCGGGGTTATTCTTTCTTGAAAAGTGCAATATTGAATCTATATTTTAGCTCCGTGCCGCATTGAATGAGTACTATCGTACCGAAATATTGTTCTGCTACAACTTGCGAGTAGTTATTTCTAGCAGTAAAAAAAGGACGCCGTAATAACGTCTCGATGCTTATAGCTATAGCCAAGTTGTCGATGTAGGAGATGAGGTGAAGGCGATTTGTCCGGTCCCCGACGGACCCTTGCTCAATTCCAGGCCGTCGTCCCTAAAGTCCTTTCGCTGCACACTCTCCGGGGCAGCGTCCTCGGCCGCGTACCGGCAGAGAGTTGTATAAGAAAGCCCGATTTCAATTTGAGATTTTGTTTCTTCGGGTCTTTGTGTTCACTTTATCGGCGGCCGGTGTGTTTTTCCCTTTTTTTTTTTCTCGGCGCAGTTTTTTCCCTTTTCCCACACGACCGGCGTTATTCCCTTCGTTTCCCGGAGTTTCGCAGCATATAGCCATCCCCTGACGAGCCGAGGGCATAAGGGACAGGGAACTTGGCAAAGTGCACACGTCACACGGGTTTTAATTTTTTTTCTTCTCACGTCCTGTTGCAATCATTTGTCGGCCATTGTGTTTGGGGGCGAACTCTTTTATCGTGTGCGAGTCTTTAGAGATATGCCTAACCTGAGGTAGGGGAGAGTCGGGTGGAACGGCGTGCGTGGCTTGCTGACAAACGTCGCGCTTGCTGATTTCTTTGATGCCGATTCGGAACTTACACAGAAATAAACGCAGGATCAATAAAGTTTAGCGTGACCACACGCACGTAGTTTTTCAGAGTTTGTTGGTAAGAAAAACATGCAATCAACAAAAAGCATAACCGTTTTCCCTTATCGTCTAGACGAAAACTCATTGAACATTCCGCATTGAATTCCACTGTGTCAAGGCCTCTATTCGCTTTAACTATGTCAAGTATTCCCTATTTTGTTCAGTGGGAAGTGTGGCGGTAGCATACAACCTAACTAACTAATGGGGCCTAAAAGGTTGTTTCATGAGCCCAAACTCAAGTCTTTCTCTTTCTTCAAGATTGGAAGACTCGAAACTGTCATTCATAAACCCATGCGTGGTGAATATCGCGAAACCTCGAAGAAATATCGACCAATGCAGCCTGAATCGAAGAATCGAAGAATTTATAAAGTCATTCTTTCAGTGAGATGACCAGCTAACCAGGTAGGATATCGAATCCCCATATTGATTTGGAAGAGTAATTTGTAAATCGTACTATCCAGACGCCGAATGGTCAATTGATGTCCACGCGATGCTGGACTCACAACGCGGGCAAAATATAACAGAAGTTGAATCGGCTTAAATATGTTACGTTAATAAATACTTGACGCTTCCGCTAAGCGCCTTAACCATTTCTGTTATATTTCAGTAGTTTTAAATCATGAAATTATTGAGGATAAAAGTAGATCTTTCTGATGCAATCACAGAAATTGCTTTCCAGTGCACGAAATAACCACATTTGCTGGATTACTCCAACGACGGGTTGACGTCACATGATTCACAGTGACGTAACCTTCATCTTTGGTGACCACGGGTAATTCTCTATAATTATTCACTTCACGCCCATTCTCCATTTTTGATTGATAATTGGAGCAAACACATCCGTAGCTTGGCAAGCTGTTTATTATTTGTGCTTTGTGAAAACCCAGTTTTTTTCATGAATTTCCAGTTTTTGGTTCATCTCACCCAATGCTAATTATTCGAAATGGACTAATACTGCATAACAAGAAAGTTCACACCATGTGCTATACAGGTTGTTCAAACGCAGACCCGTTTTTCATACGCCTCCACTAAAAAAAAAGCCAAAGATCACGTCTACCAAAAATCGTGTGCCCATCGATTGTCCAACCGTTCCTCCCGGTCCCTGAAACGGGAGCATAATACGATATTTTGCGGTGGTGGCAGCGTAACGCTATCAAATTAGTTTTGAGGCCTCCTGGAACAATCGAGAGAAGCAATCGTCCTCTATAATATAGTAGCAGAACCGCCACTTTGTCAATCTTGCCACGTTCTAGTCTCAATAGAATGCCTCACTTCCGGCTTGGCGAGCTATTTTCTCAGGATATCAACAGCTTAAGCAGTCGTCACACGTGGGTGATCCTAAAATTCCGTGTATTCTCCCAGCTAGTGTCAGTGTTACATTCTAGTCTCAAATACATGCAAACAGGGCTTTATTTTTTCACTTGGGTGAACTAGCCTCGTTTTCGGCTCTGCAAACTTTTCTATTCAGCTTTTGCTCTCTTTTTCTAGGTTTATCTACTGAAGCAGTCTTCACACGTAACCCTACAATCCTGTGCCGCCTCTCGACCAGTGCGGGTTCCACGTTTCAGTCTTTAGAGAATGCAAACATGGCTTTAGTTTGTTATTTGAGTTATCTAGCCTCGCTTTCGGCTCGGAAAACTTTTTTATTTTGCTTTTGTTCTCTATTTCTGGGTTTATCAGCTGAAGCAGTCTTCACACGTAACCCTACAATCATGTGCCACCTCCGGACCAGTGCGAGTATCACGTCTCAGTCTTTGGAGAATGCAAACATGGCTCTAGTTTGTTATTCGAGTCATCTAGCCTCGCCTTCGGCTCGGCAAACTTCTCTATTTAGCTTTTGATCAGTTCCTGGGTTTTTCTACTAAAGCAGTCTTCACACGTAACCCTACAATCCTGTGCCGCCTCTTGACCAGTGCGAGTATTACGTTTCGGTGTTTAAAGAATGCAAACATGGCTTTTGTTTGTTATTTGAGTCATCTAGCCTCATCTTTGGCCCGGCATTTTTTTCCGTTCAGCTTTTGTTCTCTATTTCTGGGTTTATCTACTGAAGCATCTTCACACGTAACCCTACAATCCTGTGCCGCCCACCGACTAGCGCGAGTATCACGTTTCAGACTTGAGAGGATGTAAACATGGCTTTAGTTTGTTCTTTGAGTATCTAGCCTCGCCTTCGACTCGGCAAACTTTTCTGTTCAGCTTTTGTTCTCTATTTCTAGATTAATCTTCTGAAGCAGTCTTCACACGTAACCCTACAATCCTGTGCCGCCTACCGACCAGTGCGAGTATCACGTTTCAGTCTTTGGAGAATGCAAACATGGCTTTAGTTTGTTGTTTGAGTCATCTAGCCTCGCCTCCGGCTCAGCAAACTTTTCTATTTAGCTTTCGATCTGTGTCTGGGTTTATCTACTGAAGCAGTCTTCACACGTAACCCTACAATCCTGTGCCGCCTCCCGACCAATGCAAGTATCACGTTTCGGTCTTTAGAGAACAATATGGCTTCAGTGCAAACATGGCTTTAGTTTCTCATTTGAGTCATCTAGCCTCGCCATCAGCTCGGCAAACTTTTCTATTTAGCTTTTGTTCTCCATTTCTGGGTTTATCTACTGAAGCAGTCTTCACACGTAACCTTACAATTTTGTACCGCCTCCCGACTAGTGCGAGTATCACGTTCCAGTCTTGAGAGAATGCAAACATGGCTTTAGTTTGTTATTTGAGTCATCTAGCCTCGCCTTCGGCTCGGCAAACTTTTATATCTAGCTTTTGATCTGTTTCTGGGTTTATCTACTGAAGCAATCTTCACACGTAACCTTACAATTTTGTACCGCCTCCCGACTAGTGCGAGTATTACGTTCCAGTCTTAAGAGAATGCAAACATGGCTTTAGTTTGTTATTTGAGTCATCTAGTCTCGCCTTTGACTCGGCAAACTTTTCTATTCAGCTTTTGATCTGTTTCTGGGTTCATCTACTGAAGCAGTCTTCACACGTAACCCTACAGCCTGTGCCGCCTCCCGACTAGTGCGAGTATCACGTTTCAATCTTTAGAAAATGCAAACCTGGCTTTAGTTTGTTATTGAAGTCATCTAGCTTCGCCTTTGGCTCGGCAAGCTATTTTCTCTGCAGTGTAATCTCGTTCCAGTGTAAGGTGAATGCAAACAATGCTTTATTTCTTTTTGTGAACAATTTGACTCGAACTTCTTCTCCAAACCAATGTCACGACTAAAGCAGTGTTCACGCATGGTCTCAAAACCTGTATTGCTCCAGCGAGTGTGAACGTCTCGTTCCAGTTCGAAGATAATGCAAACGGGGCTTCACATCACTTTGAAGACAGTCCAGCGTCGCCTTCGATTCAACGAGCTCCTTTTTCGAACCAATGTCACGACTAAAGCGGCGTTCACGCGTGATATTGAAACCTGTATTGTTCCAGCAAGTGGTACCGTCTCGTTCCAGATTGAAAATATTAAAAACAGGGCTTCACATTATTATGTAGACAATCTTGCTCAGCTTAGAGTTCGGCAGACTTCTTGTTTCAACTGGAGCCACGACTAAAGCAGTGTTTAGGCTCAATATCAAAACCTGTACTTCTCCAGCAAGTGTGAACGCCTTGTTTCAGATTGAAAATAATGCAAACGGGGTTGTTATCATTCTGTAGAGAGTTCAGCCTCGTCTTTACCTCGAAAAACTTCTTTCTCAAACCAATGTCACGACTGAAGCGGCGTTCACGCCTAATATTGAAACCTGTATCACTTCAGCGTGTGTATGAACTTTTTGTTTCAGTCCGAAAAAAATGCAAACTGGGCTTCGCATTATTCCGTAGACAGTTTAGCGTCGCCTTTGGCTCGGCGAACTTCTCAACCCAACCAGCGTCACGATAAAGCGGTGTTTACGCATAATGTTGGAGCTTGTACTGCTTTAGCAAGTGTGAACGTCTCGTTCCAGTTCGTAATGCAAACAGGGTAAAATAATTATTCTGCCTGCATGTTGAACCGTACAAGAGCAGAAGCTTCAGTTACTCTAGTCGAAGCTTTGCCTACAAAGAAATATTTCTTGTAACTCGTTTAAATAAAGCCACATTCACATTTCAAATTCGACACGTTGTTATGAACAAGTGCTGAAAAGCTAGTTTTGGCTACTTGTAACAAATAATAGATAGGCGAAGCCTCAATTATCCTAGTTAGAGCTTCGCTTGCAGCGATTGTTTTTTTTTTCTGACTCGCCTGAATAAATCTGCGTTTACACTTCTAGTCCTGGGATGTTTAGTCCTGAGTGAGTGTCAATTGAATTGAATAGTTTTAGCTGCTTATAACAAAGTGCAAGCGGAGCTCTAGTTGTTACTCAAGTTGCGGATTCGATCACAACCTTTTCTTTGCTATCTTGCCTTAAATAAAGCTGCATTCACGTTTCCATCAATTGACGATGTATTTACTGACCTTATTTCAAATGTAAATTGTGGATTGACCCGTGAACCCAAATGACTTTATCAAATAGACGCTTCATTAGTACGAGAAGACATAAACTCCGTTCTTTCAGGTCAATAATATGGGGACACGCTGTGTAGCAAGCTACGCTATACGCGACATGGTGGGAGTACCGACTTTTTCCTGCCTATTAGTAGGCGAATGAGCGGCATCACAACTTTCTGTGTTGCACTCAACGGCACAAACCAATAGAAATCCATTTCTAAGTAAGGAGGAAAACACCTAGAAGTCGCTTAGTACTATTTACCTACCTAGTACACCATGCTACAAGTATTATACAAGAACATCACATACTGATATTATTGAGAAAGTTTCTTGCAGAAAACTCGGCGAAAACCGAAAGCTCATTGCCCTATTTGCATACCGGGGGCCGGCAATAATTCCAGCAAACCTCAAACCAACACCATGCCGACGCCATAGCGCCATCATTTATTATTAACCAATTCATCTACACTCTGCGGCAGCTTTAATTAAATTCGGTGGAACTGAGTGACCACTCGGAATTAATATTTCGCATAGGTAACCACAAATTGTATTTACACCCGTCCGTATAAATAAAACCTCGCCGCAAATTATCCAGAGTTCCAGACCGAGATCCAGACCCGTGTCCAAACACACAGACGAGTGCTGCGTACATGTCCCGGCAGATACCATCGATAGCACACATCCAAGACAAAAACTCCGTTTAATCAGCGCCGCGAGGTGGCGCGGGAGATTTCAGTGGGGGTGTTATTTGCATTCTGCAATTTCGCGAATGTTAATGGTGAATTAAACGAGATTCGTTTTCTCTCTTCTCTTGGTGCTCTTCTGCTCACCCGGGCTCGCTGATGGTCTACTCGCGGGAGTCGAAGCGGGAAGAAGGAGGGGCGCTACTGGGTCTTTTACAGCCGAGTTCGAATTTTAATTAAATTGTGACCTGTAATTGTAATTGGTGCTATTGTTTAATGGACGAGCCGGAGGAGGCCATATTGCCTCGTAAAATGCCACGCCAATGTGCAGCCCAGCAGTGCCGCCAACACTTTAAATAATGTGTATGGGAGAGAGTGTGGTGCGGTGGCGGGAGGCTATACTGGCGGATTGCGGGGATATTCAACGGGCGGTTTTAGTGCTAAAAGTGGCTTTTGCGGTTGGCTGCATTGGTTTGTATTTGCAGCGAAATGCGGTTTTTTACGGTTGGTAATTCAAGTTGGTTCAACTAGTATTCTGTAACTAGCAGCATGGCCAACTAGTTGCACAGCAGTCAAAGCTTTGACTGGGAAAAGCAGGCGGTGATGAAGACCTGTCATTTTAAGAGGCCGACTGCATTCAGCCTGATAACCACACAACGCCGGTAGAGGACGCGCGTGTTTCACATTCGCTATTATACCGAAATCCATCACAGTTTACGTCACTCATTGTCCGGCGGCCACTCTGCCGACCAATCATTTATCATGCATCAACTCATCAATAATTAGAATTGACTTTGGGAAATGACCTCTCACTCCGGTCCATTATTCTCCACCCACTACAATGAGAATTAATACCGTTTACATGTTGCGCGTCTTTCTATAGGTACCTTTGTACTCATATATCCAGCAATGTTGCGCATTTTCTTTCTGTAAACTCATTTCATTGAGCAAACCTTCTGGGGTTTGAGGTCGGGTCGTATTGTGTTTTCCCCCACGCCGCCGGCGACAAACACCCAAAACAAATTTTCTGCTTCTGCTCCCGGGCAATAGCCAGCCAGCCAGCTCTTATTTGACCGTCGCTGCCGCAGCGAGTGAATTTTTCAAAAGTCCCGACAGGAGGCGCGCGTCCCGCAGGGATTCGCGGGGGGGAGCGTGGGGGCGGAAAACAAAAGACTGCGAAACGACCCAATTAACCCGGGCACAATGACCAGAAATTAATTGAGATATTGCGGCTGTGTAAACTCGCGGCGCGGTTAGGTCGGCGTGCCCATCAAAAAGCCAATCAAGAACAATAAAAACCTTGCCGAGAAATTAACCTTGGAACAAACGTTGTAAATTGGTACAGCCACCGATAGGAAAAAATTCGAATGCGTCTTTACGCATTGCGCATATGCCCAACGTCACTTGCAATGGACTTTCCTGTAGGTACACGGTGTTCACGAAAAAATTCACCCCCCTCTAGTAGATTCCCCTTCAAGATATTTCGAAGAACTAAAAACTTTTTCTTCAAGATTTTTTCGTTCACTTTATTGTTATTTGGCCAGCCCCCGGTAACATTTAAGAAAGAATCTTCAATTCTCCATCTTTTCCAGTTTCAATTTTCATTTTTTCGAAATATTCATCTGTAATATTTGGACCTGAACTAATTACGCATATTTGTTCGTTTTCATCTATTGACATATTTTCTTCGTCATTTGAGTCCGTTTCAGGCAAATGAGCTCGCGACAATGCGTCTGCAATTATCAGTTCGCTGCCTCTTTTGTAGTTCAAAGTGAATTGACATTTTTGTAATTGTAGCAGCAGACGTTGTAGTCTGGGCGGACATTCATCGATTGGTTCTCCAATCATGGCCAAAAGGGTTGATGGTCACTCTCCACTATGACTTGTCTTCCGAAAACATAATCGTGAAATTTTTGCAACCCGTATAAAACTGCAAACATTCCTTTTACTATCTGGGAATATAGTTATTTCTTCAAAAGTTGATGATCCGCCATGTTCTCTCTCAATTGATTTGTTCAGATGAAACGGATCAAGGCAGATTCTCGATGAATTGTCGGGCTTTTTGACAAGTACCAATGAATTTATCCAATCACTCGGTCCTTCAGCTTTTTTTATCACTTTACTTTTTTCTAAATTATTTAGCGCCTTTTCGAGAGGGTCAAGTGAAGCAAATGGTACTTTTCTTACTGGAGTGATCACCGGTTGTGCGTTTGGAATTGAATTGATGTGATAGGGTGGATTTATTCCTCCTATTCCCGAAAACAGATCTCCATATTTTTCCATGACAGTAACTTTTGTATGTCGAATTTTATGCACCTGAACTCCATTCTCATTGATACACGACGTATCTGTATTGAGGATGAGTTTCAGCTTCATGCATTTCGGTAAACCCAAAAGAGGTTTTGAATTGCTTCCAACTACATAGAATTGAAATTATTTTTTTTCATGTCCAATTGAACGGATTATTTGACATGTTCCAATCATAGTGATTTGATCTCCTGTGTATGAAGTCAGTTTTAATTTAGGAGTTTGCAATGCATTCATTGACAATTTCAACGTCTTTGTACATATTTATAGGCATTAGATTCACTGATGCTCCGCTATCTATTTTGAATTTGATATGTTTGTTTTAAATTTCTAACTTTGTTATCCAGGAACAACCACCCGCATCAACATTATAAATTTGAGTATACTCAATTTTTTGACTACTTATACTACCTACATAGAATTCTGTCAAATCATTTAAATTATTTTTAGATACCACACTGAGATGTATGCAACTTGCTGATTTAAATGAAGCATTACAGTTCATAATTGAAGAAGAAAATAGTCCAAATAGAAAAAAACCAATGAATAAACACTTCCAAAACCAATTTCAAAAATCCTCAAGACCCCAAAATTACGGATCTTATCAAGGGTACCAAAATCAAAGATATCAAAACCAGGGATTCCAAAATAATAGGTTCCCCTCGCAACCAATTCATATTCAGCAAAGAACAAATATGCCACCACAGACAATTTTTAGCAATACTTGAGCAATTTTTAACCAACAATTCAGCAAGTTTCAACAATATTCATCAAAACTAATCAAATTCTGGCAACAATCAATCAGTTTCTGCTCATGAGTTAGCAGAGTTTCAGCAAAATTTGAACAATTTTCAGCACCACTCGAGCAATGCGACAAAAGCAACTAACAAAAAAGTTATCGGTGTTCATCACAAATGTCAAAAATTCAGCAAGAATCCAGCAAGAATCCAGCAAGTTAACATCAATGTAGCAATTCTCAATATAAAGCATGTGTAAGCGATGATTCAGCAAGTTTCAGCAACAATTCAGCAATTTTGAATAAACATTCGGGAAGTTTCAGCAACAATTCAGCAAATTTCTAAGGAAATTCTAGCAATTCTACACAAAAATTCAGATATTATAACTGGAATTTAGCAAGATCTATACCTGGCAGCAATTAAGCAAATTTTCAACTAACTCTAGGAAGTCTGAACAGAAACTTAGATATTTCAACTGGAATTTTGCAAAAGTTATGTCAGTTTTTAGCAATTCTGAATGAAAACTAAGTTAGTTACATAAAAAAAGTTGAGATCTTGAGAGTTCTCTTCTGTCATATAAAGAGAATAGGCATCGAAGTATGAGGAAATGGTCCGTTTTAGTTTTCTGTTTGCGAAATCATTTCAGACTGAATGAACTGATTGTCTCTCTTTCAAGAGAAAACCGCAAGAAGAAATGCGATTTGTTAGTTTTGTGGTGTGTTTTGATTTAAGGTGAACTTGTTTGCTATCTTTCTTTTTTATATACTTCTATGCACATTTTTCCAACTTCGTAATCACAATTTTTTGTTTTTCTCTCCCCTTCTTTGCACATTTTCCAAAATTCGTGATCAAATTCTCTGCCTTTCTCGCTTTCTCTTTGCACATTTGTCTAATGTCGTAATCAAAATTCTCTGCTCGCTTTCTTACCAATCTTTCACTTTTTGTGTTTCACTCACAAGATGTTCTTATCGAATAGTTCCCTTTCGTGGCCAACGAGCTAGAACTTTGGGCCAAACGAAGAAAAACAAAATCAAAATTCAGCAAGCTTCATCATCAATCCAGCAAGTTCAAGTGAACATTTAGAGACTTCATACAAAACTGTAGCAATTTTCAGCGATGCTCCCGCAAGTTATAGCCAAATTGAGCAATCTTCAGCTAATATTCAATCATTTTTAATTGAAGTTCAGTGGAACTGAGCAAGTCTCAGCAATTTTACAGCAGAATTGTAGCAATTTTCAGTTTTGCAAGTTCCAGTAAACAACAATTTCCAGCACATTTGAACAATGCACCTGAAGCAACAAAGAAAAATTATTTGACAACTTTTATCACAGATGTAGGGGATTTTAGCAAAACAGTAGCAAGTTGTAGCCAAAGTTCGGTAAGTTTCAGCATCAATTTAGCAATTTTCTATATAAATTGAGAATGTTCTAGCAAAGATTCAGCAAGTTTCAGCAAAACATGAACATATACAGCATATAAACAAATGACAAACATTTAGGAAGCTTTATCAACAATTAAGCAACTTTCTAGAGCAACGTGATACCGAACGAATATTCAGCAAGCTTCGGCGAATTTGAACAATTTCCAGCAAAACTCAGAAATTTCAAACTAAAACTTGGTCGGTATCACCACATCCACAATCCAGCCATTGGGAACAAAGTAGCAATGTAAATCCAAAATTAGCAAGCTTTTTTAGCAATTTAGCAATTTTAAGTGAATATTTAGCAATATCTTACAAAATGTAGCAAGTTTTAGCAATATTCCAGCAAGTTTCAGCGAAACTTGGCAATTTTCAGCAACAATTCCACATTTTCAATGGCAATTTAGCGAATCTGGGCAAATCTCAGGTTATTTCAGAATAAAATCAGCAATTTTTTAGCACAAATGCAGCAAGTTTTGGTGTAACGAGTCGCAGCAAACAATCAACAATTTCTAGCATACTTGAGCAGTGCAACAAAAGCAACAAACAGAACGCTGTCGATTTTCATCAAAAATGCAGAGAATTTCGGCGAAAATGTAGCAAGTTTTAGCAAAACTTCCGCTAGTTTGCATCAAAGTAGCAATTCCCAACATAGAGTTAGCGCGTGATTCAGCAAAGATTCAGCAAGTTGCAAAACATTGGCAATTTTGTGCAACCATTTAGCAATCTTGACTGAAGATTCAAGAACTTTCATCAACAATTCAGCAATTTTTCCAGAAAACAGAATTTTCAACCACAATATATCATTTGCAACCAGAATTCAGCAAGCTTCAGCATATGTCAACAGATTATCAGATTTATCCAGCAATTTTCGACAAGTTTCAGCAAAATTCAGCAATTTTAAAACAAACATTGGCCAATTTTGAGCACAATCCAGCTTTTGGCAACAAAGTTAATGCAAAATTACAAAATTAAGCAATGTGAATCAAAATGAAGCAATGGTTATCAAAATAAAGCAATCTTCATCATCAATTCAGCAAGTTTAAGTAAATATTCAGCGACTTCTTACAAACTGTAACAATTTTTAGCAATACTTCCAGAAGTTTCAGCAAAATTGAGCAATTTTCAGTTTTGCAAGTTCCAGTTAACAACAACCAGTTTCCGGTACACTGGAACAATGCACCTGAAGCAACAAACAAAACTTTGACAACTTTCAACACAAATGTAGAAAATTGTAGCAAAAATGTAGCAAGTTTCAGAGAAAGTTTGGCAAGTTTTCAGCAAAACTCAGCAATTTCGAACTAACAACACTTGGCCGGTATCACCACATCCACAATCCAGCTATTGGCAACAAAGTAGCAATGTTAATCAAAATTTAGCAAGCATTTTCATCAATTTAGCAATTTTAGGTAAATGTTTAGCAACTTCTTACAAAAATGTAGCAAGCTTCAGCAGAACTCAGCAATTTTTAGCAACAATTCCAAATTGTCAATGGAAGTTTGGCGAATCTGGGCAAATTTCAGCTAATTTCAGAAAAAAATCAGCAATTTTTTAGCACAAATGTAGCAAGTTTGAGTTTCACGAGTCCCAGCAAATGAATAACGATTTCCATTGTACTTGAGCAGTGCAACAAGAGTAACAAACAAAAATTTGTAAATTTTCATGAAAAGCGTAGAGAATTCCGGCAAAAATGTAGCAAGTTTCAGCAAAATCTTCGCAAGTCTGCATCAAAGTAGCAGTTTTCAACATGGATTTAGCGCGTGTTTCAGCCAAGATTCAGCAAGTTGCAAAACATCAGCAATTTTGTGCAACCATTTAGCAATCTTGAACATCCCAGAAGTTTCATCAACAATTCGGAAATTTTTCAAGAAAACGCTATCAGAATTCAGCAAGCTTTAGCAAATTCAAGGATTTCCAGATGGATTCAGCAATTTTCGAAAAGTTTCCGCAAGATTCAACAATTTTCAGCAAAATTCAGCAATTTTAAGCCAAACACTGGCCAAGTTTCAGCACAATTTGTAAGGTAGCCGGCACCAAGTGACAATGCGCCATGCAGAGATACGGTTTTCGTATTGTAGCCGGTTGCAAATTATTAGGCACGTTCTCGGCACCAAGAAGTGATATCTCCCGAGACCCGAACTCTTCAACCTTAGGTTCAGTACACTCGACAGCAAAAATAGCGCCCACTTGATTTGTGACGGGGACAACTGAATATTTGCTTGGCTTACCATTGTTGAACTTTTGAATGGTTCATTGAAGGGCAATATACGTGAATATGAGGACAGCATTGTTTATTCTTCTCGAGTACTGCTGCTACCTACTACGGTAAAGTGGGCCGAGCAAACAGTCATCTTCTTCATAGGTGATGCTGCCATGCTGCGTTTTTTCCGCCAAGTGTAGGTACGTCACGTTGTAGGAGCCAGCTGGCTGTATTTCCACATGCTATATTTTGTTGTAAATTGCTGATTTTTTAGATTTTTGATCAAAACTGACCAGATTCTTGCTACACTTGCTAATTTTCCGTTAAAAATTCTGGATTTTTGTTTAGAATTGGTAGATTGTTGCTAAAACTTGCTGAATCTCAGCTGGAGAGTTCCCGAATTTCAGCTAAAACTCAATGAGTAACATCCAAAAATGCAAAATTGTATCAAAAATATTGCTAATGCCTTGCTAAAACTTGCTAAATTGTAGTTGAATATTGCTAAATATTTGTTCAAAATTGCTAAATTTTACGATATGCCGAAACTCGCTGGATTATCGCTAAAACGTGATAAATTCCTGCTTACAACATCATTGCTAAATTTTCATTGATCGTTGCTGAAACTTGCAGACATTTTTGTTGAAAATTGCCCAATTCTTGTTGCTTAAAGTCACTCGATTACTATTACTCAAAATCGCTACATTCCAGTTAAAAACTGCCACTTGGTGAACACGTGAAGCATTTCCGGAAATTGTTGATTATCGTTGCTTAAGGCTTCTTAATTTTATCAAAACTTGATGAGTTTTTGCTGCAAGATGCTTCATTTTAGTTGAAAATTGCTGGATTTTTCTGAGAATTACTAAGATTTGCACAAAATCGCTGACTTTTGATTGGAAATTATTGAATTGCCTCTGAAAATCACTCAATTTGCCAAAATTTGCCCAAGTTTCGCTGAAATTTGCTGGAGCTTCCCTAAAACTTGCCACATTTGTGTTAGAAATTGCTCAACATCTGCTCAAAATTGCTAAATTGATGATGAAGTTTGCTAAACTGCGATTAACATAGCTACTTTGTTGCCGATAGCTGGATTGTGCTGAAACTTGGCCAGAGTTTGGCTTAAAATTGTTGAATTTTGCTGAAAATTGTTGAATCTTGCGGAAACTTTTCGAAAATTGCTGAATCCATCTGAAAATCTGTTGAAATTTGCTGAAGCTTGCTGAATTCTGATCAAGTTTTCTTGAAAAATTGCCGAATTGTTGATGAAACTTCTTGAATGTTCAAGATTGCCAAATAGTTGCACAAAATTGCTAATGTTTTGCAACTTGCTGAATCTTGGCTGAAACACGCGCTAAATCTATGTTGAAAATTGCTACTTTGATGCAAACTTGCAAAGATTTTGCTGATACTTGCTACATTTCTGCCAAAATTCTCTACGTTTGTCATAATGTCATAAAAATTGACAAATTTTTGTTCGTTGCTTTTGTTGCACTGCTCAAGTCCGCTGGAAATTGTTGATTCTTTGCTGAGACTCGTAAAACCAAAACTTGCCACATTTGTGCTGGAAAATTGCCAAATTTTTTCTGAAATTAGCTGAGATTTGCCCAGATTCGCTGAATTTTCATTGACAATTTGGAATTGTTGCTAAAAATTGCTGAGTAAGAAGTTGCTAAATATTTGCCGAAAATTGCTAAATTGATGAAAATGCTTGCCAAATTTTGATCAACATTGCTACTTTGTTCCCAATAGCTGAATTGTGGATGTGGTGATACCGGCCGAGTGTTGTTAGTTCGAAATTGCTGAGTTTTGCTGGAAACTTGCCAAACTTTCGCTGAAACTTGCTACATTTTAGCTACAATATTCTACATTTGTGTTGAAAGTTGTCAAAGTTTTGTTCGTTGCTTCAGGTGCATTGTTTAAGTATACTGGAAACTGTTAATTGTTGACTGGAACTTGCAAAACTAAAAATTGCAAAAATTTTCCGAAAATTGCTGAGATTAGCTCAGCTCTACTGAACTTTGATTGAAAACAATTCAATATCTGCTAAAAATTGCTCAATTTTGCTGAAACTTATAGGAGTATTGCTAAAAATT
This sequence comes from Anaspis maculata, assembly GCA_949128115.1. Taxonomy (NCBI): domain Eukaryota; kingdom Metazoa; phylum Arthropoda; class Insecta; order Coleoptera; family Scraptiidae; genus Anaspis; species Anaspis maculata. The sequence goes on from OX421966.1 coordinate 73,976,926, forward strand.
GCTACAGTTCGTGAGAAGTCGCTGAATATTTACTTAAACTTACTGAATTGATGATGAAGATTGCTTAATTCTGATTCAGATTGCTAACATTTGTAATTTTGCATCAACTTTGTTGCCAAAAGCTGAATTGTGCTCAAAATTGGCCATTGTTTGGTTTAAAATTGCTGAATTTTGCTGAAAATTGTTAAATCTTGCTGAAACTTGTCGAAAATTGCTGAATTTATCTGATAATCAGTTGAAATATGCTGAAGCTTGCTGAATTCTGGTTGCAAATGATATATTGTTGTTAAAAATTCTGTTTACTGGAAAAATTGCTTAATTGTTGATGAAAGTTCTTGAATTTTCAGTCAAGATTGCTAAATGCTTGCACAAAATTGCCAATGTTTTGCAACTGGCTGAATCTTTGCTGAATCACGCGCTAAATCTATGTTGAAAATTGCTACTTTGATGCAAACTAGCGGAAATTTTGCTGAAACTTGCTACATTTTCACCAAAATTCTCTGCATTTTTTATGAAAATTGACAAAATTTTGTTTGTTGCTCTTGTTTGCACTGCTCAAGTATGCTGGAAATTGTTAATTGTTTGCTGCGACTCGTTACAACTTGCTGCATTTGTGCTGAAAAATTGCTGATTTTATTCTGAAATAACCTGAGATTTGCCCAGATTCGCCGAATTTCCATTGAAAATGTGGAATTGTTGCTGAAAGTTGCCCAGTTTCGCTAAAACTTGCTGGAATATTGCTAAAACTTGGTACATTTTTGTTAGAAATTGCTAAATATTCACTCAAAATTGCTAAATTGATGGAAAAGCTTGCTAATTTTGGATTTACATTGCTACTTTGTTCCCAATAGCTGGATTGTGGATGTGGTGATACCGGCCAAGTGTTGTTAGCTTGAAATTGCTGAGTTTTGCTGGAAATTGTTCAAATTCGCCGAAGCCTACTAAATTTTTGTTCGGTATTACGTTGCTCTAGAAAGTTGCTGAATTGTTGATGGAGCTTTCTTAATGTTTATCATTTGTTTATATGCTGTATATGTTTATGTTTTGCTGAAACTTGCTGAATCTTTGCTAGAACATTCTTTCATATAGAAAATTGCTAAATTGATGCTGAAACTTACCGAACTTTGGCTACAACTTGCTACTTTTTTGCTAAAATCCCCTACATTTGTGATGAAAGTTGTCAAATAATTTTTATCTGTTGCTTCAGGTGCATTGTTCAAATGTGCTGGAAATTGTTGTTGACTGGAACTTGCAAAACTGAAAATTCTGCAGAAAAATTGCTGGGACTTGCTCAGTTTCACTGAACTTCAATTAAAAATGGTTGAATATTTGCTGAAGATTGCTCAATTTTGCTATAACTTGCGGGAGCATCGCTGAAAACTGCTACAGTATGGTAAGAAGTCTCTGAATATACACTTGAACTTGCTGGATTGATGATGAAGCTTGCTAAATTTTGATTTTGTTTTTCTTCGTTTGGCCCAGAGTTCTAGCTCGTTGGCCACGAAAGGGAACTATTTGATGAGAACATCTTGTGAGTGAAACACAAAAAGTAAAAGATTGGTCTCCATTCAAAAGAAGTCCTCATTCACTCAAAGAATTATAGATACCCATTTGTACATAAAGAAGAAGTTCAGAAACAAGTCACCAAAATGTTGAACCAAAATATGATACAACCAAGTAACTCACCCTGGTCCAGCCCAATCTGGGTGGTACCGAAGAAGATGGATGCTAGTAATGTTCAAAAATGGCGAGTAGTTGTTGACTATCGCCAGCTGAACCAAAAACAATTGATGATCGTTACACATTGCCTGATATAACTGATCTACTTGACAAATTAGGCAAATGTCAATACTTTCCGACACTTGACCTTGCTTCCGGTTTCCACCAGATCAAAATGTCCCCAGACGATATAGAGAAAACGGCATTCAATACCGAAAACGGGCATTATGAATTTTTACGAATGCCCTTTGGCCTGAAATGAGCCCCTGCTACTTTCCAGCGAATAATGGATAATATCCTTCGAGGAATCTGAAATGAGAAGTGTCTAGTATATCTCGATGACATCATCGTTTTTTCAACATCGCTCCAAGAACACTCAGAAAAATTGAGATCAGTCTTTGCAAGACTTCGAAAATCAAACTTTGAAATTCAGATCGATAAATCGGAATTTTTACGAAAAGAAGTAGCTCACCTTGGACATATTGTCACCCCTGACGGTGTCAAACCAAATCCTGACAAAATAGAAGCTATCAAAAATTATCCTATTCCATCAACTACGGAACAAATTAGAGGATTCCTAGGACTCCTAGGTTATTACGAACGATTCATTGACAACTTTGCCAACTTGACAAAACCACTCACAAACTGCCTCAAGAAAGGAGCAAAAATCAGTCACAATGACGAATTTGAAAATTGTTTTGAAACTTGCAAAAATCTTCTGATAAACGGACCAATCCTACAATACCCTGATTTTTCCAAACCTTTCAATCTAACCACAGACGCAAGTAATCTATCTGTAGGAGCAGTCCTGTCACAAGGGCCAGTAGAGAAAGACTTGCCAGTAGGCTATGCCTCACGAACTCTCAACGAGAGCGAACAAAAATATAGCAGTCTAGAGGACGAACTTCTTGCGATAGTGTGGGCCACTAGATATTTTAGGCCCTATTTGTATTGAAAAAAGTTTCTCATCATCACAGATCACAAACCCCTTGAATGGTTGTTTAATCTGAAAGAACCCAATACAAAACTTCTCCGATGGCATCTGAAATTGGAGGAGTTTCACTATGACATTATTTATAAAAAAGGTAAAGCAAATACCAATGCGGACGCATTGTCCAGAATCGGAATTGACGCGAAAAATAAAAGGATCACAGATAACATTGAGATGGATCACGAGAATATCTTCAATGCCCCAGAAAACTATTTTTTTGCACATTGTACCGGGTAAGCCATAAAAAACCGTACTGTTTTATTTTCCTCGCCGATTTTTTGTTTTCTGGCAGATTTTGACAAGCTTGGTATCATTGTGTAGCTAATTGAAGAGGCTACTAGATCCATATACAAATGATTTCTAAATGTCAAATATCAAAATGGCAGAAACAACTGAAAATCAGCCTCGATAAATTTAAAAAAAAAACAAATCTACGGTTCGCAGTGAGCTATTTGGTTCGTCAACCTTTCTTGCGCGAATAGTTTGATTTCTTTTTGTCCGCTTTCACCTGTTTCCAAATTTATAACCTGTTTGTCAGGTTTTGGCAATACTCTTGACAAAAAGTATCATTTGTAACCGGTTTTGAAAATTTAGTAGGTATGACATTTCTTCTTCGGGTTCCATCTGCTAAATGTCGCAGCTTTTCCAAAATCAAAATTGAAGCCTCATGGTCATATCTAGGATCTGACACTTGATGTTCCATATATGTATTCTGAAGTTCTCATCTCGCAGAGGAGGATTCTCCTATTGCTCATTTATTCCTCTGATTCTCTGACTACATTAATTTCTCTGGTCAGTGCCTGTGGGTACTCGAGCGGCAAAGGGTCGGTGATCTTCACCATGTCGCATATAGCGTAACTTACTACGTGGCTAGCTGAGCTATGTCGTGGCTAGAAAGGCCGACAGCAAGCAAGCTACAACTTCCGACAAAAAACTATCCAAAAAAGTCGCCAGAACTAATTATTTATATCACCAATAAGATTTCTCTTGAAAGAAAAAAAATCCTATTCAATTTTTTGTATGTGTTCGAATTTGTTTCGATTGTATTGTACCGAACTATTTTTTTTTTTATTGAATTCCATTGAAAAGAGCCGGAATCAGTTTTTTCAATTGAAAATCCGTTTAGTACACATCTTTGTTACAATTTTCAAGTTCGTCATACACGTAACGTGATTATTTTGTAGTTGGTGAATATGTCTTGCGTCAGTAGGTACCTATATACATGCTCCGGTACATGCTTTGTACCTACATACTAACACGACGTTGAGGGATGTGTGTCAAGGAATAAGGCGGCGATGCCGCCATGGCGTCATGAATAATACAGGCATTAATCCCGGTGACTATTAAATCTAGAGCAAAAGGGGGCCTTAAGCGAGGGATTGGCCATACGTAACTCTAGCCACATCATAAAGCTGCCTGCGGTATCTAGATGTACGACGCTTCTCCGTTCCTTGTACACATTTCGCTAAGATGTAAGGGGCCGTGTTGTATACAGCGTGCTCCCCCATTATTGAACTGAAAGAACGGGATTTATGTCTCCTCGTACTGGAGAGCGCCAGCTTGATGAAGTCATTCGGATTTACGGGTCAATTTACGATTTACATTTGAATTATGTCAGTGAATACAATGTCAATTGATGGAGACGTGAACGCAGCTTTATTCAAGGCGAGATGGCAAAAAAAGATTGTGATCGAAGCTGCAACTCAAGTAGCAGCTGGAGCTCCGCTTGCAATTTGTTATAAGCAGCTTGAACTATTCAACTGACACTCACTTGGGACTACACATTTACACATGCTAGGACTAAAAGTGTAGACGCAGCTTTATCCAGGCGAGTTAGCAAGAAACGTTCGCTGCGAGCGAAGCTTTAACTAGAGTAATGGAAGCTTCGCTTACCTAATTGTTACAAGTAGCCAAAACTAGCTTTCCAGCACTTGTTGATAACAACGTGTAGAATTAAAAATGTGAATGCGGCTTTATCTGAACGAGTTACAAAGAATATTTCTTCTGGCCGGAGCTTCGACTAGAATAACTGAAGCTTCTGCTCTTGTGCGTTTTAACAAGTAGGCAGAATAATTATTTTGCCCTGTTTGCAGTACGAACCGAAACGAGACGTTCACACTTTCTGGAGCAATACAAGTTCCAACATTATGCGTAAACGCCGCTTTATCGTGACGCTACTTAGATTGAGAAGTTCGCCGAGCCAAAGGCGACGCTAGTCTGTCTACAAAATAGCGTATCTAAAGCCCAGTTTGCATTTGCTTCGAACTAGAACAAAACGTTCATACACACGCTGAAGCTATACAGATATTGATGTTAAAAGTAAACACGGCTTTAGTCGGTTGCAGCTGATAGGAACAATAATCTCGCCGAAACGAAGGCTATGGGAGACTGTCTACATAATAATATGAAGCCCCGTTAGCAGTATTTTCAATTTAGAACAAGACCGTACCACTTGCTGAAGCAATACAGGTTTCAGTATTATGCGTGAGCACCGCTTTAGTCGTGACACTGGTTTCAAAAAGAAGTTCGCCGAGTGAAAGGCGAGGGTAGACGGTCTACAAAATAATAAAAGCCCTGGTCCAAAAAATAAAAATAATGATAGTTTACACTCGCTTTAAACTGGAACGAGACGTTCACACTCGCTGAAGCAATATAGGTTTTGAGATCATGCGTGAACACGGCTTTAGTCGTGGTTTAAGTTGAAACAAGAGGTTTGCCGAGCCGAGGGCGAGGCTAGACTCTCTGCGTAAAATATAAAGCTGTTTGCAATATTTCTGATCTGGAACGAATCGGTACCATTTTCTGAACGCCGCTTTAGTCGTGACATTGGTTTGATAAAGAAGTTTGCCGAGTCGAAGACGAGGCTAGACTGTCCACAACATAATGCAAGCATTTTTGAATTTTATTCGAACTGGAACGAGACGTTTACAGTCGCTGAAGCAATACAGATTTTGAGATTACCTGTGAACACCGCTTTAGTCGTGACGGTGGACGGAGAAAGAGTTCATCGAGCCGAAGGCAAGGCTAAATAAAAAAAATGTGAAGCCTTGTTTGCATTCTCTTGATACTGAAACTTGGCACCGACAGTAGCTAGAAGATGACACGAAATTTTCAGGGTGAACTACGTGTGAAGACTGCTTCAGCTGACAAAATCGGTGAAAGAAAATGGCTTGCCGAGCCGACGGCAAGGCTGGATGACTTAATCAACAAATCAAAGCCATGTTTGCATTCTCTTGAGACTGGAACGTGACACCAGCACTAGTTGGGAGGCGGCACAGGAATGAAGGTTCACGTGTAAAGACTGCTTCTATTGATTAACCTAGGAATAGAAAGACGAGAGGAGCTGAGTAGGAAAGCTTGCCGAGCCGAAGACGGGGCTAGACTATCTAAGTGGAAAGGGAAAGCTTTGTTCACAATCATGCAAGACTGGAACGTAGCACTGACACTAGCTGAAAGATGACACGGGATTTCAGGGTTACCTACGTGTAAAGGCAGCTTCAGCTGAGGACATTTATTAGTTCAAGAAATCAGCTCGCCGAGCCGAATGCTAGGCTACACTACAATCAAGTAACGAAGTAAAGCATTGTTTGTATTCTCTTCAGATTGGAACGTGGCAATGACACTACCTGAGAGACGATACAAGATTCTAGTGTAGAGTGTAAAAACTGCTCCAGCTGACAAAATCAGTTGAAGAAAATGGCTTGATTACTCAAATAATAATGTAGAGCCATGTTTGCTTTCTCTCATAACTGGAACGTGGCATTGACTTCAGTTGAGATACGATACAGGATTCCAGAGCCACGTGCAAACACTGCTTTAGTTGATAAATCAAGTCGAACGAAAGAGCTCACCGAGCCAAAGGCGCGGCTAAATTACTGAAGTGACGAATTAAAGCCTTGTTCGCATTCGCTCAAGACTGGAGCGTGGCACTGACCCTAGCTGGAAGATGAAACTGGACTTCAGGATTATCTACATATGTGTGTGTTATCTGATTATTACATACAACGCCCTGGATTATTAGACCTACAAGGATGATATTCACTTGCCTTAATTCCACTGTCAATGGCAACGGAATGAAATGGATGTAAACAACGGAATCTGACAGATCTTACTTTGGACTTCTTTTTTGTAATAATCATCAAAATATCACTCGTGCTTTGAATTCTCCCGGATAACTTTTGCCAAGCGTTTCCCTCGGGCTGGTTGTCTCTAGATAAATGCCCTCCTCCTACGGAGTCGGGCATCCATCCCTACAACCAGCACTCGCGATCGCCTGGCCAAAATTTTCGTGAAAATTAAAGCACTTGTGATATTACTGTTGATAGAATCAGTCGGAAAAGTAAATGGCCGAGCCAAAGTATATTATACTGTGGTATTCCCCCTTTGTTTTGTTTGTACGTTGGTACCTGAAGTATGTACGGTCGTTGACGTTCGTAGCGTTTGCCGATGCGAGAGGGAGATGGCGCTGCGCTAGGAGCCGGGCGAGCGACAGCCGGAGACGGAGAAGAGAATCAGCTGTGGTGGAGAACACGTGATTTCCAGTGCATCGAAAGTGCATCGTTTTTACAATTTGAGGTCGGTCTTTCTTTGATTATCAAACCGTAATTTTGACTTCCACCTACTCACCAAATCACGCATTTTGATACCTATTTTGTCCGCGAAATTATTGTAAATAACACATTCTTTGTTCTCTTTGTTTTCAACGGGCTTGCATAACCCGCAGTTTTTTCCCCTTTGAAATCAAGGTGCTTTGCACTGCCTTGAATTTTGTGTAATTCATCTTCTCCCAAATGATCTGATTGTTGACGGCGAAAGCCGTAATAAATCTAGTGGGTGTGCTTTTTGACTTCTTTTGTTTGTAAAGTGTAAAATAAATTGCTTAGCGTAAAGTTTTCCTTTGTTGTTACGTGAATAACTTGTGAACGAAACAAAATTTCGAAGAGGTTCAAGCACCGCTTCACGCTGACTTGATCAATGCATCACTAGAGTGACTTTTCTGTCATTTCATCCTGACTCATTCACACTCGACTTTTGTTCAGATCATTTGGGAAGGGATTTTTCAGCAATCAACCAGGCTATACGCATGGGTTTCTTTGACGTGTTCTTCCCATGTGTGCCTGTCAGCGAATACGTCACTTTTCCTTTGCGATCAAATTGACAGTTTGACATGTTTCATGATTCCCTGTTTTGTTTTGTTAATCTGATTTTGTGTTCATTTTATTGTTGTAAATTCCGGCAACGTCTGAATAATTTGTATTGATTTTTCTCGTTTCATTTGTCTTTGTATTTTGTTGTTCTTTATTCATGTTGTGTCATTTCATCACTGTCAATTTCTTGTTGTTAGGTGTTTTGAGAAAAGAAACAAATTCATTCAAAACCTTTGCTCATGATTTTCAATAAACATTCATTTTGCTTGCATTCCATTCGCGTTTCATTCAAGAATCAAACCTCATCCCCAACTACACATTCTCATCTCGAGTAAGAACTCAACAACACAACGTAGGTAAAATGTGAACAACGTCAAGAAGGGAAGAAACAACGACGATCACAGCCAAACATCGTGACCAGGGTTACACTACAGAAATGGTGTCGAAAACGGGGATACACTACAGAGTGGTGCCGCGACCTGGATACACTACAGAATGGTACCGTGACCATGGGCACATTACAGAATGGTGCCGTGACCAGGATAAACTACGTTACACTACAATACTGCCGTGCTAAGCACATAGGGGGTATCTACATTTTGATAAATTTGATACACTGCATTTTATGCTCATATTTCAAGAACTATGATGATCATGATCATGTGGTTATGATGATACATGGACGGCGCAATAATTAGGCTTATCAAATAACTGCTTGATTCATATTATACTATAACATAACGTTACAAAAATTTGGCATGAAAATGCAGTGTATCAGATTTATCAAAATGTAGATACCCCCTCTGCGCTTAGCACGGCAGAATACATAACGGGTGTTTTTTGAAATGTGGCGTTCAAGTATGCTGTGCTCCAGCCGAAAAGAGCCACATTCGTCTGATTTAAAAAGATTTAAAAGAAACACCCGTTATAATAACAAATATTCAAGTTACAAAGTGAAGTCAAGTGGAGTGAGGTATGAAAAGAGGCTTTCTTACAAGTTCCTTGATTTTGTTTATTGTTGATCATTGTGCTGGATGTTGTTGGCGGCAGTGATCACCCCCGCGAGTCAAGGCAAGTACAACATTGATTTGATCCAAATAATCAAAGTGTCAGGACTGTCAGGTGTTGAAATTTGATCGACACCAGTTGGCTGCCGTACAAAAGTTACACTTCAATCAAACTGAGTTATCATTGTGACCGCGTTTAACAGACGTGGGTTTCTTGATTTTGCTTGATTTTGCTCACCAATAATTCCGAAAATATCATTGAGTTTACGTCACTAGTCACAACACATTTGAGGGTCCTTTTCTTCGAGCGATAGTCGGGGGTTTCTTTGCCGGGCTCTTCCACTGAGTGCCTCTTTCTCCGAGTCCGTCACTCTCCTTTCTCCTCGATCTGACAGTTTGACATATCCTGTTGTGCTGTTTCCATTTGTTTTTATTGTTGACGTTCAGTTCGCCCATATTGTTCAGTTTGTAAATTTTGCCAGTCACATGTAAGTTGTTTTGGAAAAAGTACCATAAAAGAATGATTTGGCACTCATTTTGTATCTACTGATGAAGTTCTCCATAATATAACTATGTGAAGTCTTTGTAAATTATTGTAGAAAGTTAAAAATGTCTCTTCACTTGTATAATATTTTTTATTTTGCTCGACGCGTTTCAAGACTCTTATTTATAGTCTCATTTTCAAGAGCAAGTAAATGGTGAATAGATATAAGAAGTAAAAAGTCATGAGTAAATGTCAGAATTTGAAATATCTGACAAAATTATGATAACAATTTAATAACGATAGAGACATGGCTGGTACTTTGTATAGGTATTTATTGTGGATAATTTCGATTACTTGACGGAAACAAAAAAGGGAGTAAAATCGATGAATTGAAATGTAGTTGTTCATTTAAACATAAATTTGGATTGCTTTTACTTAATTTTCTAATTTCTAACTCCTCAAGATAATTACACAACATTTTGTCTGATGTGGTATGTAGAATAGATTTAAAATTTTGATTACTGAATGAATTGCAGAAAGAAATATGAGAAGCAAATGCAGACTGATCAAAATTTTGTGTATTGAGCTCGCATGTGTTTTTTGATTCTTACGTTAAAATTTCTGTATGTTCTGCCGATATAAGATTTACCACAGTCACATGTTAGTTTATAAACGCCATTTTGTTAGAAAATAGAAATAATAGATTTGTTTTTCACCAAGGCAGATTTTAAGGGATGGGGTACTGAAAAAGATATCGTCAAATTTTGAGATTTGAAAATTTTTGATATTTTTTCTGATATTATAGGAAAATATGGTAACGATATGTAAGTTTTCTGAGAGTTATTATTTTGATTTGAATTTAGTGTAGTAACTTGTGAAATATGGAATTTTGAAAGTTTTTTATGGTATAATGAATTTATTAATTTTATAGGAAATTGATTATTTACTGCTATTTGTTTTATTAGATTTAATTCATGGTTGAAGTCGGAACTATTTAAAGGGGTGATGAATGAACGATGAAAACTTGATTGAAAAAATGCAAGTTTGTGAGAAAATGGGTGTGCTGAATGGTATGGAATTATAGAATCGGTGAAAGTTGGTTTGTGATATATAGAAAAAAAAAATTCATTATTTATTAAACTAATGTAATTGTCTGAATGAGAAATTTTGTTATGTTCGCTAAATTCTACTGTGAATTTTATATTTGGATGTATATTGTTCAAAAAATTGAGGAAATCGACGACATCTTCTTTTGAACCATTAAATAAAACTAGAATATCATCCACGTAACGGTACCAGTTTTGAATATGTTTTGTAAAAAGAAGGTTTTTTGAAATTATTTCGAGTTCAAGATTGTTGAGAAAAACTTCTGCAAGGAAAGGAGAAAGTGGTGAACCCATTCCAAGTCCTGTTTTCTGTTTGTAAATTTTGTCATTGAATGTGAAAAAGTTTTGACTGACTGAGCATTTAAGAAGAGAAAAAATACTTTGTGTAAAATTGTCTGGTAGGGAAGATTGAAATAGAAGATCTCTTATCATATCAAGGCATTCTGAAATAGGAACTGAAGGAAATAAATTGGTTACATCGAATGAGATCAAAATTGAATTTGGTGTTGGAGTAATATTTTTCATTTTGTTTATAAGCTCTGTAGAATTTTTAATGCTGAAAACTGGTTTGAAATCTAATACTTCAGGTAGAAGTTTACTTAGAAAGGATGTTAATCTATATACAGGGGAATTTATGAATGAAACTACAGGTCTGATGGGAGTGTTAGGTTTGTGAATTTTTGGTAGGGAATAAAGTCGAGGTATTTTTGGGTTTGATAAAATGAGGGATGATGGTGATTTGTTGAAGTGTTTTAATAGTTCTGAGTTTTCTTTGATGGTATTTTTGAAAGATGTGATGAATTTATTTATTGGATTTTTATTCATAATTTCAAAATCAGGTAAATTCAAAAAGGTTTCAGTTTTTGTAATGTAGTCAATTTTATTTAAAATAACAGTACAGTTCTCTTTATCGGCCTTGGTGATAACAATATTATCATCAACGAGTGATCGTTGTAGTGGTTTTATTTGTGAAATAACTCTCTTTACTTGTTGAGGGATTGAAGGTGAAGAATATGATGACAAAAAATGATTAACTGACTGTAAAAGTGGGAGAGGATTGGGATTATCAGATTTCAAAATTTTAAAACATTTTTCTGTTGAAGCTATCAAAATATCTTTATCTTTAGAGGTTAAAGGATTAGGTGGATTGTATTTTAGGCCGAAATTAAGTAAGTTCAATTCAGGTTTTGTAAAAGTTTTTGATGACAAATTCAACACTCTTTTATGAAATTTGAAATCTGAAAATGAATGGTTATTATTCTTAAATTTCACTTCGGATTTTGAAATCAAGTAATCTAGTTTTTTGTTTAATCTGTTGAAATTATTTTTATCAAAATATGTTACCATGTCTCGTATCTTACAATCAAATAGATCCCAAATAGCAGGATGTAGTGAAGAAGCCAGGTCTTGATGTAAAATCCATAGATACGTTCGGTGTTGATCTCGTTCATGATACCAGTGTTTGATTTCGTTGTTCATCCAAGATCTTTCAGCTATTTTTTGGGCTTTTAATGCTGAATAGGTATTTGAATTAATTCTGATGTTGATAAAATTGGGTGTAACCTCGTGTTCCACGCAGGATTTCAGGAACCAGATCTTGTGGTTGAGTTTCTTGACTTGTAGGTGGAATTGCTTGTACATCTCCATCTTTAAGCTTCGACTAGCATTTTTATATCTTCTGATGAAGTTCTCCATAATATAACTATGTGAAGTCTTTGTAAATTATTGTAGAAAGTTGAAAATGTCTCTTCACTTGTATAATATTTTTTATTTTGCTCGACGCGTTTCGAGACTCTTATTTATAGTCTCATTTTCAAGAGCAAGTAAATGGTGAATAGATATAAAATGTAAAAAGTCATGAGTAAATGTCAGAATTTGAAATATCTGACAAAATTATGATAACAATTAAATAACGATAGAGACATGGCTGGTACTTTGTATAGGTATTTATTGTGGATAATTTCGATTACTTGACGGAAACAAAAAAGGGAGTAAAATCGATGAATTGAAATGTATTTGTTCATTTAAACATAAATTTGGATTGCTTTTACTTAATTTTCTAATTTTTCAATCTATTCTACATACCACATCAGACAAAATGTTGTGTAATTATCTTGAGGAGTTAGAAATTAGAAAATTAAGTAAAAGCAATCCAAATTTATGTTTAAATGAACAAATACATTTCAATTCATCGATTTTACTCCCTTTTTTGTTTCCGTCAAGTAATCGAAATTATCCACAATAAATACCTATACAAAGTACCAGCCATGTCTCTATTGTTATTTAATTGTTATCATAATTTTGTCAGATATTTCAAATTCTGACATTTACTCATGACTTTTCACATTTTATATCTATTCACCATTTACTTGCTCTTGAAAATGAGACTATAAATAAGAGTCTCGAAACGCGTCGAGCAAAATAAAAAATATTATACAAGTTAAGAGACATTTTTAACTTTCTACAATCACTCATTTTGTTCCAAGTAAATGTAACTTTCTGTGCAATGAGCGAGTTTCATTGAACTCTACCTTCTTCCCCCTCGGCTCATTTTCCTTATGATCAAAAGCGGGCACAACGAAGGGCTGAGACGATCACAGACAGGCCAAACAAATGAAATGTCAGGGGAAGAGGAAGCGTACCATCACAGTATTCTTATCAATTCCAGCCGCAACGTTGAATCAACTGAACTATGAACAAGTATGGTTGACAAGTCGACCCAGACAAAGTGAGTACGATGCTTGGCTTCCCAACTCAGAAGTCGGTTAGCGATGTCAAAAGCCCAGTGGACATTTTCTTCAAAGCTCGGGGCGGCCACTCGACTCCTGCTGCAAGCTTAATCCTCAACTCTGATCTTCTAGTTCCCTCTGCTCCAATTCTCTCTTCGCACAATGCGGTAAGCAAAGAATTTTTGAAGCGACGACACCTCCCGTAATTGAATTAAATAGTCCTCTCGCAGCAGCAGCAGCAGAACAAAACGTCGGCCCCGGCTCAAATCCTAATTAACGTCTCTTTATACCTGCGAATTCATTCAGCACCCAATTAAGCTTCGACTATACGTCTGTTTTGTCCCGGGCGCCGTATCACGTCGCCACTACTATATACTATATACAGGATGATGCTCTGTACGTAGGTATATACTTGGTTGTTTTTGTGTTGTTCCGGATGCTGCAAGTCCCGGCGTGTTTAATTAATTAGCTGGCACTGGCTGCCGCCGGATTTGCACTGGCTTCGCACTATTTACTATTATTTTCGGTATAGTTCGGCATTCAGCACCCGTTGATGCCCCCCCCGGCCCTCCGATCCCTTTGCGCGCTCTCCCGACGATCGTCGTCCCGTCCCTTATTTCCGCCCGGGCGATAGTTCCGGACGAATGCAAATGAGGGCGCTTCAGTAGTTTACCGCGCGCTGTGTGCTCTCTTTATCTCGTTGTTGTCAGATTGTCGGCTTAATTAAAGGTGAACGACGTACACGTGCCGTCACTGCCAAACACGCCCCCTTTGTTCCTCGAGCCGAAGGTACGAAAGATCTGATTAGGCAACCCGTCTAGTTCGTGCCGTCTGAAGGAGACTCAATAATGACCTCGTCAATAACAATAGGAAACCTACAGCTTTTTTATTCAGCTTGCCGTATCTCGCTTATATGCATGTAAATAAAACCACCTGATTCATATACGAGCGCTTCTCTTTGATTCGTATTTATCGCGTTATCGACAAGGCACACTAGATGTCGATACCAACAGTGGTGAAATTGAATGAGATAGGAGATCGTTCTTTAGTTGGCAAGAAGTAAAAGTATCTTGCTTTGGTCAATAGCGTTCTTCTACTGCACCAAAGAGCGGCTATTTTTGACGGGAGTTGTAAGTTCCCATAGCCATGTTGAGTACGAAACGATGTTAATTCGATACTGATTTATTTGTTACAAATTATGAGTTTATATACAGATGTTAAAATGGTTAATATGACGTTGATGATCACATGAGGTGTGTGCAGAACTGCCACGTCTGCTTTATTATTACTATAAGTTTACTATGCGCGTCCTTACTTAGTTGCAATCGTTCAACCTTGCCGCGTTATTTATATCATAACAAAACAATAAAGTATTTACATGTGTGAATTTGGAAATTACGAAAACCCTGTTCACTGAAGATTGAACATATTGCCGCCTCAAAAAGTAAAGATGTTTATACGTTGACTGCTGTGCAGATTGGCTGCAGTTCTATCCCGTTTGCATCATCTCTCTCTGGTAAAGCGGTGGTTCTGGCTCGAGGCCTTGGGTTGTTGTCCTCTTGGGTTCTCCTCTTCCAGCATTGTTGTACGATAGACGATGTTGACTACGGCTGCAGCTATCCCAAACATAACGGCGCTGGTGATGGCGGTGTGATGGGATTTTTCTACCCAATTCTGGTCGCTTAGTTGTTGCTCTAGTTGGTCTTCCTGGCGCTTTATTGATGTGATCTGGTCGAAAGTATCTAAAACAGGTTCTTCATCTTGTAGTACGGCTGGTTGGGCTCGAGTGGTGATGTTCATCGTGTCAAGTAAGGTTGGAACATGCTTGGTGAACCCTGCTAGTACTTGGATTTTCTGAAATCTTCGCGGTGTCAGTATATTGTTCCTCGTCTTGATGATGCATTCTTGGCTGATTTGGATCATCCCACTGTCGCGAAGTTCAACGTCTTCTCGAATCCCTTGGCATATGACGGCTATCTTGATTTGCTTGTTGGTTACGAATAACCATGTGTTGGTAGTGTCACAGAATAATAATACAGAAGCGACACTGACCACAAAAATCGGTTTCATCTAGTTGCCTACACCGAATTTAGTATTTCCGTCAACTTCAAAATAATGGTAATCTTGACGTTTTCTGTCAGTGCCCAATTCGACTAGGTTTTGAACAACAAAAAATGAGTGCGGTACGGGACTTTTCTTGTGCGGTACGTGAATGTGTGGATAATTCGTCCCTCAAAAAGACACCTTTTTCAAATTCCCAAAGGAAGCGGAAAGGTGTGATATATACCTAATTTCCAAGAAAGTGGAGGAAGAAAGTGAATAAAGGTAGCTGTTTTGTTCAGCAAAATTGTCTTATCTACCCACTTCTACATAATATATCTTATTCTTCAGAGCGACAATATGGCTAGAAGCTTGGCTAGAAGCTTGCAGCCGCGAAGACTTGACGAATAAGATTGGAGCGTCTCTTCGGGAAAATCAAAATACGTGCGGCTCATTTTTGTGATATGTACTTACTGTTTTCAAATGATTAAAAGAACAGGCTTTGTTTCAATTATGTCCCTACAATATTCCCGCATGCGCCAAAAAGGAATTACCAGGATTCCAAAGGAAAGGATGGTGAATCTGCCATCTGACTATAGATTCCACTGACGGAAGACTTTCTCACCAAATATCAAGTAGGTAGTTGGTGTATTTTTCTCTGGAACATTTCAAATCTCTTGACAGGAATACTAGTCCCGAAACACCTGGCAGTTCCAAGGTCATAGAATCTGGTCATAGCAACAACAATGCTACAACAATAGAGTGTCGCTTCTGGTTTGATATTCTGTGGTAGTGTCGAGTCTTTTCCATGTGATTGTAGTAACTCGCGCCTTCTGTATTTTGCATGTGTTGACTTTGGTCCGTTGGAATATTTCGTCGATGATACAGTTGGGGCTGTTTTCTATAGTTTGAACTGTTGAGGGTGTGCATAGATACGTGTTGTCGTCCAGAACTATGCTGTCCTTGAGTTCTTCACTTGAAAGGTGGAAATATAGCTGCGTATTGTAGTCGACGGCTATAATTCCATCTGGCACCTCCAACATCAGGCACGAGTCGTTTTCTATCTTCAATGGGATCGGTGTGGGTTTGTAAATGGCGAAGTCAGATTTTTCCGCCATCGGGAAATGTCCATATACATGGATGAGTTTTTCACTGATTTTTACTTTTGTGTTGATCAATGGTCGTGTTCCAATCTCGATGTTGAAAGGAAGCTTTGTGTTCGCCTTCATAATTTCGTTGTTTACGTTGACTGGTGTCATTAGTTCATAAAACTCTCTTTGGCTTAATTGCACGTTCAGCAACCTGTTATAGTGGTGTACTATGTCTTGAATATAATTGTTTGCTAGTTCATATGACGTCAGAATGTTGATGTTTAATTTGTTTTCGTCAGCTTTACCCCACCAATTTGCCATTTCATTGATGAGTTTTATGCCTTCGTTCAGTTTGTCCTGGAATCTTTTTAATTTTTTGTTGATCCTGACTTCTGTCATGTTGAAGGTTGACAGGGCCGATATCATAAATTTTGTTTGGTGACTTGATGCTTTGATCAGCTCTTGTTGTTTTTTCTCCAGGTTGTTTATATCTTGATATACTTCATCATTGACCCCGAAGAGTGACGTCATCAGCTTTCCGACGAGTCCTCTCTTTCTTCGATGGGATCTTGAGGCGATGCTTGATTTTATCCACTTCATTTGATTTTCTGATTCTTGGAGATGTTCTAGTAGCTGCATGCATGGCGTGTCTTGGGATATTTTCCCGACTTTGTCACAAAGTTGCTTCATTTTTTTCGTTGTGTTTGTAACGGATTGTACATCTTCTTCAAGTTTTGTTTGGCTGAACTGTAGTTCGATTCGGAATGTCCCTCTTTCAATTCTTGCTTGCCCCAAATATAAAGCCCCGGTGATGGATGCAGTACTTTGTATCTGGGGTTGATTTCTTGTGCATGACCTTGTTGCGTTATTGCAGCCACTACTGCAAGCAACATGATGAGTAATCCATGGCTTTTTCGAGCTGTTTTTCGATCTGGACTTGCTTTCATCGTTACTCTTGCAGCATTGGCGAGTACTGTCTGCGTAGTTATCTTGGAGTCATCTGTTAGTCTGCCTCTTCCTTTAGTTGCACGTATTGGGATGGGTCCTGCGTAATCCACTCCTGTGTGACTAAATGGAGATGCCGGTGTGACCCTTGAAGCTGGTAATTCTCCCATTCTCTGTTGTGCTGCTAGCGCGTTATATCTTATGCATATAGTGCACTTTTTAATTATCGCATTGACGGCTTTCTTCCCGTTTACTCGTATAATCCAAAACTGAAGACGAATGTAGGCCAATGTCGTTCGACCACCTCCGTGTAGTGTGACAGTGTGTGCGTTTTCTATTATTAGCCTTGTAATGTGGCAACCTCTTTTCAGGATTATCGGATGCTTCTCATTATATGAGAGGGCTGAATTTTTCAATCTTCTCCTTACTCTCATAATCCCTTCATTGTCCATGAACGGGTTGAGGCAGGAAATTTTGTTGGTTTTGTCGATACCTTTTTTCTTAACGCTCTTGTTTCTTTCTCGAAGCTGTGTGATTGCGTTATCTTGGTTATCTGTTTCAATTAGTTGCCTAACTCTTTTACTGTTAGACAGCCATGTTGTTTTTGTTTTTTTCTTGTTGCAGTTGTTGATTAAACGATTGCAGTATGCTATTGTTCTTAGCATTTTTGTGTATCCAGAGAATCGATTCAACAGGTTCTCTCCTGTTTCTTCAACCTTTGCTTGAAATGATTGTATTTGCCGTTTCCTCTCTTCCTCTGGTTCTTCTATTGCTTCATTTTCGGACTGTTTGGTGGCTTGTGATAACCAAGCTGGACCTTTCCATCATAGTTCGTGGTTTTTCATTTTCATTGGCTCGATGCCTCTTGATATGTCAGCTGGATTTTCTTCTGTCGCCACGTAGTGCCACTGCTGCGGTGGTATACATTTGGTTGCTTCGGATACTCGGTTTGCAACAAATGTTTTCCATCTGCTCGGATCTCCTTTTATCCATCCCAGTGCCATCATTGAATCTGAGTATGCAAATGGTTTTGGCTCTTAGATTTCTCTGGCTTCTTCCAGCGAATCGGCCCCCGTCATTAGGTCATCCATATAAAAATCTTGTAGGGCAATTTTCGATGCTTTTGGAAAGGTTTTGGCTTCATCTCTTGCTAGCTGTTGCAGTGTACGAACGGCTAGGTACGGTGCTGCTGCTGTTCCATATGTAACTGTTGTCAGTTCGTATTCTTGGATTGGTGTCCCTTCGTCGACTTTCCATAAGATTTGTTGGTATTTTGGATCGTCCTCATGTATTTTAATTTGACGATACATTTTTTCGATGTCTGCGATGAAGGCGATCTCGTACATTCTCCATCGTAGTAGGATGTTGAATAGTTCTTGTTGTAGCCTTGGGCCGGTGTAGGTACATTATATCGTTTAGGCTTATTCCCTTGGACGTCTTACAGGATGCATTAAAAACGACTCTCAGCTTCGTCGTTGTACTGGCTTCTCGGATGACTGCTTGATGAGGGATGTAATATGCTCCTCCTTGATAATCTTTTGTTGGCTCCATGTGCTTGAGATGTAGATATTCTTCCATAAATTTGTGGTATTGAATTTTCAGATCCATATCTTTTGCTAAGCTTTTTTCTGATTGCAATAGTCTTGAAACTGCCCTGGATCTTGAATTTCCCATGTCGTCTTGTTTTGTTTTGAATAAGATTCTGACGGTATATGAACCATCCCCATTTCTTTCGGTTGTTTGGTCGTAGAATTCGTCACACTGCTCCTCCTCGTGGTTGTTGGCTCGTGTGGCGTCGACTTCTTCGATTTCACAGAACTTGGTTTGTTGTGCGTCTTCTTCGACTTGGGCTATCATGTTGATGATTTGGAATTTTTCTATCCCGTTATCTTTCACGTTTCCGGACAGGATCCAACCTAGCTCCGTATTTTGGCCGAATAATCCACTTTTAGATTTACGCAGCCCGTTTTTTGCATTCTCTGCAAAATCTCTGGCTCCTAGGATCGCATCCACTGGTCCCGGTATATTGAAGGTTGGGTCTGCTAGCATGGTGGTTGTCCCACTCGCTGGTTTCGCACCTGACCTCGTTCGATGGCAGTGTTTGCGTCAGCTTCGGCAGGACTATCATTTCGACGTTAATGTAGTATTTGCTTGGAAATCTTGGCGTTAATTGGACTTCCACTTTTGACTTCGCAATTTTCGGTGTTGTGTCACCCATTTCACAAATTTCTGTGTGGATTTTTGTCTTTGTAAGCTCCAGACGTTGAACTGCTTCTTCCGTCATGAAGGCTGCCTGGGATCCTTGATCGATCAATACTCGTATTAGTTCGTTGGTCCCTGACCTCGCCTTATTTACGTTTAATAATGCTGTTGCCAGCAAAACATTGTTTTGCTTATTCACATGGCTTGTGGTCACGGGTCTCGGCTTATTGTTGTTGCTGTTGTGCATTTCGCTTGTTTGGCGAGATGGACGATTTGATGTCCTTTCGGGACTCGGGTTAGATTTACTCCATCTGTAGTCTCTTGTTTCTACCACATGCAGTGTTGTGTGATGTGGCTAGTTGCAGGTTTCACATCTTCTTGTACTAAGGCATCTAGATTTTTCATCGTGGTTTAGACATATCATGCACAATTGTTTTTCTTGGATTAGTTTTTTTTTTTCGTTCGGACTGAGCTTTTGCAGCGTGTAGCATTGGTGTGTGCTATGGCCGTAGAGGGCTCTGGTAGCAAATCTGGATGTTTCATTTCTTCTTGATCGGCTTTCGATGCTCTCTCGTACCGCAGCCTTTGTTGTCATTTCGAATGATTGGAATCTTGCTCTCAAAAATTCCAATAATTCACTGAATTTTTGTACTTCGTTTGGATTCTTTAGAGACTGCTCGTAGATTCGATTGGTCTCTGGGTCCCATTTTCTGGTTACTATCTTCGTGACGATTGGACCCCATTCCGTTGTTTTTATGCCTAAGTTTTCAATGGCACTTAGGCATTCTGATGCTGTATCATGGAGTTTCCTCAACTGGGCTGATGACTCCTGGTATATTACTGGCATATCGAACAGCTTGTCTAGCAGTTTTGACAGTAGCAATCTTGTGTTGTTGTATCGGTCATTCAATATTCTTCAAGCGTCTTCGTAGTTTGCTTCAGTGATTAGTAGATGCTGGATCAATCTGCAAGGCTCTCCTTTGATGTTGGTTTTTAAAAACTGCATTTTTTCGGTACGGCTTAATGCTGTGTTTTCATGGATCATCTTTTTGAATAGATCATGAAAGGTGGTCCATTGTTCGTACCCGCCTTCGAAGGTGGGAGTCTTTGCTTTTGGTAGCTGGACTCTTGGCCTTTGTTTCGCCTCCATTGAGTCACAGATTAACTCTTCCAGCTTGTCGGTGAGTTCCCTGTATTCATCTTTTACTCTGTAGTACTGTTGTACATTTGTGCCATCGGCTCGAATCTCTGTGTGGGCGTCATCGATTTTTCTCCACTCTTTGTTGATTTCCTCGATGAATGATTGATACTTGTGGCTCGCTTCTTGTTTATCGAGTTTCGCATGAATTTCTGTCATGAAGTCAACCATTTTATCTATCATGACATTTAGTATGTTGATTTTTCTTTTCAATTCTTTGCCGACTTCTTCATCTTGAAGTGGGTGTGTCACTGTTGTTAGGAAAGCCATCTCCTTCTTTTCTTCTGCTATGAAGATGCAGGCCTCTGTATATTTTTTCTTTATGGCTTCATATTGGCTTTTATTGCGGTTTTCGTCGATTTCTGCGACGTTTTGTTGGATTTCTTCGATTTTCATCCAGCATTCTTCCAGCTTACTCGTTCTGGATTCCCAATAATCGATGGATTTCTTTGATGGTTCATCTTTCTTACAGTTTCTTACGTAATTTGTAATCTTGTCACCAAGTTCTTCTTGGCGATCAATGAGTTCTTGTAGGTTCTCCATTTTATCAATTTCTTTCTGGGATGAACTCTGCTGGTTTTCTTCTTGAAGTGGATTTGAGATCATGGGTGGTTTCTCCTTTTTGTTGGGAGAGTGTTCCAGTGGCATGTCTCTTGCAATCTCCTGTTCTTCTTTTTCTTGGACTATTGACAGCTCAGGGCTCACGTAAGATGTCCTGGGATTTTTCTTATTTCACCTCCGGAGGACTCTCGTTCGATGTCCTGGGATTTTTCTTCTTTCTCCTTCGGAGGACTCTCGTTCCTTGACTGAATGTCCTGGGAGTTTTTTTTCTTCGGAGGACTCTCGCTTCCTGAGTGGATGTCCTGGGAGTTTTTTCTTCTTCGCAGGCTCACGTTCCTTCTTGTTGGGTTGGGTGGCCTGGGATTTCTCTTCGTTGCTCAGCGGCTTCTGTTTGCTTGAAGGACCATGATATGCTTTGGTCAATAGCGTTCTTCTACTGCACCAGAGGGCGGCTATTTTTGACAGGAGTTGTAAGTTCCCATAGCCATGTTGAGTACGAAACGATGTAAATTCGTTACTGATATATTTGTTACAAATTATGAGTTTATATACAGATGTTAAAATGGTTAATATGACGTAGATGATTACATGAGGTGTGTGCAGAACTGCCACGTCTGCTTTATTTTTACTATGCGCGTCCTTGCTTAGTTGCAATCGTTCAACCTTGCCGCGTTATTTATATCATAACAAAACAATAAAGTATTTACATGTGTGAATTTGGAAACTACGAAAACCCTGTTCACTGAAGATTGAACAAAAAGTGAGTGAGTGAATCTATTGTAAATATACCTATTGTAAATATAATCTTTTGTTGTTATAGAGAAACGCAATTACGTCTTTGTTTCATCATACCCAGAATCAAAGAATATGAAACACATTTCATATGCATGCTATCCTGGTCTCTATCGCCCTGACACCCTCGGATCCACGTTACGAAATACAAAACAGGCCAAGTGAGCAAGTTGAAAATGTACAAAAAGCTACGCCACTGGCAACGCGAAACGAGAACGGGGCTCTCCCAAATGGGACTGAGAAAAAGGGCCGTCATTTCCGCGTGACGTCGCTTTATTCCAACGGCTGGTGTGCGTTGATGGAAATGTGCATTTCGGGGCGAAGGTCTTCCGGAGGAGCAGGCCCGGGGTGTGGGAAATGCCAAAGAAGGAAGGGGAATAGAGGCCGGTGCGGGCCGCAAACGTGTGGAAAGTAATGACAGTTAACGTTTAACGATAATGGTTTTGGCTTAACGCGCCCGTAACCGTTACGCCTAACGGCGCTCTAATTTTAATCCGAGCAGTCGGACGAATGACGGTTCCGCTCTCACACCCCGCCGCCGCCATCACCATCTTTCGCATATTCGCGGGAAGCGTTCCCAGCCGCTTATACTTTATTCGCCCATTTTCCCCTACGTGGTGGGGCAACTCTCATCGAGCGCTGCCGGTATGAATTAGCTCGGAGAAATTCCACCGAAAATTGAACAGAAAGGTTTGCTCGCTCGCACTATACCCACAATAATATCGTCTACATTTTTTTGAGAATCCCAACACGTCATAATACCATGAAAGTGACATCGTTTACATTTCGTCAGTATATGGTGCAGATAGTGGCCCGACTCAACATTGGTGACTGGTTTTATATCTACGGAGATGACGGCAGGAGTGGTGAACTGAACTCTGGGTGCCCCCTCTTGTTGCGAATATCAACTGTGAGGCCTACGTCCATTTCGACCGTGGTTCGGCATTCACGTCCAAGGAATTGAAAGATTTTCTACGCTATCGACGCATCACCACAAGCCGCTAGACCCCATACAATCCCCAATGCAACGGACAAGCCGAACCCTGTTCGCACTCGCGGATTCAGAATCAATCAGCGGGATGACGTATTATGAAACGCACTTCATCCCATTCGTTCTGTTCTCTGCACAGCTGCTACATGGGTAAATGTTGACTTATCCACGTAGGAGTTTTGATGGCATCTTAATGCCAAGCTGGCTGACTCCTGACCATCAGGTGCTCATGAAACGCGAACTCGGAGAAGCCGAACCTCAATACCCGTGTGTGAGACTACCTGATGGCCGAAAGACCAACAGACACCTTGATCGCGCCTAGGGGGTCAGATGTTGACCAAGGTTGAAGCTTGGACTTGGACTTGAATCTTGAAAATGCGATTCTTCCTCTGCCTAGTGCCTAGTGGATCAGTACCGAATCCACTGCTGCCAGAAAAGCGAAAGCGTCGGCCAAAAAAACATGGTTCGAAAATGAAATGAGGCACTGGTACCAACAACGAGATCAACAACGCATTTATTTTATTGATCATCCACGGAGATATATCTTGCTCTTTACACCCTGCTATTTTTTATTCTTTTGATTGTAAGGTAAGAGACAAGGTTGAATATTTTGGTGACTCAAATTTCAAAAGACTCAATAACAAACTCAACAATTTGACTCCAAAAAGTTTATCGAACAAACATTCCACACCAAATTATTTTTCCGATTTCAAATTTGACCGAAGAGTTTTCAATTTATCATCTAAAAATTTCACACATTCTCAGTTAAAGCTTTCAGATTTTGGTTTGAAATATGATCCTCCTGTTCCACTAAGTCCTCAAGATAAAGATGTTTTGATAGCTTCAACAGAAAAATCTTTTGAAATTGTGAAAAATGTTCAAAATCCTTCACCTCTTCTACAATCAGTCAAGTCACTTACTCTCATCTTATTCACCACCATCAATTCCAAATAATGTTGAGAAAATTATTTCAGAAATCAGCCAGTACAAAACTTTATTTTAAACGATGATAACATAATACTTAGTGAAGTAGACAGAGGAAATTGTGTTTTTATTTCAGATAAAAATACTTACATCGAAGAAACAGAAACTTTTTTTAATTCTCCGGATTTTGAAATTTTGAAAAAGAGTCCAATCAATCAATTCATTACTTCAATCAGAAACAATATCAAATTCAATTCAGAAGTTTTGAACATTTCAATTATTCTTTATATTCATTGATGTTAACTAATCCTCGAATTCCTCAATTATATGCCTTTCCAAAAATTCACAAACCAAACATTCCGATAATTCTTCTATAAATTCTCCTGCCGATGAATTATCAAAATTCCTTAGTGAAATTTAACCAGATATTTTGAATTTTGAACCAAAGTTTAGTGTCAAAAACACAACCGAGTTGATCAACAAAATTAAAAACATTGTTCCACCACCAAATTTATTTTTGATTTCTTTTGATGTCACAAATTTATTCCCATCCGTTCCAATTGCAGAATGTCTACTATAATAAGAAATATGCTATTCAATTCCTCTCTTTTAAACAATTATTCAAATAGCTTGTTTTCTCTTTTAGAAACTGGTGTTGAACAAAATTTCTTCAATTTTAACAATAAGATTTATAGACAAAAAACTGGACTGGGTATGGGATCCCCACTTTCCCCATTTTCAGCTGAAGTTTTTTTGAATTCTCTTGAAGAGGAAAAGATCCCGGGTAAAAATGACGTTATCTGTTCTAATCCGATCAGATCAAACTCGTCAGATCTGACCAGATTCGAGTTTTGGTTTAATATGATCATATATGATTGAGTCAAACCATATATGACCATATTAGGCCGGATATGACCAAATATGTTGGCTACGAATCGAACATAATCATATCCGGCTGAATATGGTCATATAATAGTTTGATTCAACCATATATGATAATATTTAACCAAAATTCGAATATGTCTATATCGAACGAATTTGATCTGATCAAATTAGGACAGATCTAATTAGGTTTGACCTTAAGAGTTTTCTGAAATTACTATGAGTCTTCCACTCCTGACATTTCGAGTGACCTCACAAGACAAAACAAGACTATGCTACTGAATACAAATTTTTATTGTGATTATTTTTGTGTATTATTTTCAACTGTTACCTACATGGATAATAGACTTGCCCTATTGTGCAATGTTCAGAAAAAGGGTTAATAAATCAATATGAATATGAATATATATAATCAAATTGTTACAAAATGGAACTTTGAACATTTCACTGCAGACTCAAAATCCTTCAAGTATTTCGGTGATTTTTTTTGTTTTCACGCAAGTTTCAACACTTTTGACACTCGTTTCGTCGCGGTACTGAATAACGCTGCCAAAAATTCTCCTGGATTCTAGAATGTCAGGCAACAAGTCATCTGATTTTAAATGAATTTTTGCCAAAAAGTCCTGGATTATACTCCTGTTAATCAAACTCCGCAAAATTTACTCCTTTCTCTCTGGGAATGACAAATTTGGTTGCAAACACAATCTACATTTATTGTGAAAGTAAGTATGTAACGATTCGCTTCTCTCCTGGATTCTATTATGCATTTCGGATCACTATGATCTGTCGTGCTTGTCTCAACTCCAAATGTTCCCACAAATGCTCTCTGAAAATCGTCCCATGTTCGAATCAAATGCACTTTACTTTCCCTCCAGCTCTTCGTTGCTCCAGGCTGAATGCATTGGTGCAGTTTGCATCACCGCTGCCTCAGGCCATCAGTGCAAATTTGCAGTTTGTGTCAACTACTGTTCGAGCCAATAATAATTCCATCTTTTCGACCGCCAAAATCTCCTACTGATTTCGATGAATGTGGCATCATTTGGAACTTTTGCAGGTCACGACTTTGGTGGGCTTCTATCAACCCTAAGATATGCCTTTCGGATGATCTTCGGTTAGCTTCCACGGACTGTGATAGAGAAAACATCCATCGATTCCCACCAGGGTTCGGAAATGTCTAGTTTCATTTAATTAACTACATAGATTACGTTAAATACATGTAGTTGATGTAGTTTATGTAGTAAATGAGTTTCATCTGTCATCAGTGTCAAATGTAGATGGTGGAGGGAGGGCTGTCAAAATGACGTTTCCTTTACTTCGCGTGCTTTTTGCCGTTGGCCGTTTGCGATTTTGAGTTTCAAATTGTAGGTATATGAGTTTTGTGTGTTGTGTGACCACAAGAAGTTATACCCATAAAAATCATCAAAAATAGGTGTACCTACTCTATTTGAGCATGTCAATTTCAAATTATTCAAAAACAACACATTTTTGAATTTCGCGCCATTGAGCATGCGCACATCATTATTTACGTTGTCGTTCATCCATGTAGTTTCTGTACTTTTTACCCTCATGTAAATAATACAAAAACTACATGTAGTAAATGAGGTAGTTTACGTCCGAAATAACTACTTCCGAACCCTGATTCGCACTATCGCACTCTGTCTTGGATCTGTCCCCATAACCTCACTTTTTCAAAAACACTTGAAACCAAATACATAAAAATCTTCACTGTTCTTCACATGGTACGTCTGAATTGATAGAGGTGGTTTCATTGATAGCTAGACATTTAAAATTGGAACCGTTTTATTGTTAAGAAAGACGATTTTCCTCTCGTTACAACTATAACCATTTGCGTCACGCCACCTCTCATGAAAAAAACAGGTGGGAACAACAGCTGTCGGTGAATGGCGCCAAATTTGAAGTAGCTCTCAAAACGAAATTAAATAATTTTCGTTTCCATTCTCCTTCATACCAACTTCTTAAAAGCAGTCAGTGCAATTTTGTGAGAAATCTCGATAAGAAATATGTTATACCTACCTGTCAAATGGAATAAAGTAGAACGGAATTGATTGATGAATAACTCGATGAATAATATCCATAATAATGAAAAAGTAGTCATATTTAGATATATCCATATTTGGCTTTCTTCGCAATTAATTAAGCAAATCTGATCAAATGTCATCAGATATGTCCGTATCTGGTTTTTCTCGCTGAGTAAACAGGTGGATCTCAACAAATATCGTCATATGTGGCTGCAGACATGCTCAGATCTGCCTTTTTTCGCTGATTAATTGAGCAGATTTGACCAAATTTCATCAGATCTGAATCATATATGCATATATCTGGCTCTTTTCTCCAACTACTTGAGCAGATCTGATCAAATTTCATCAGATTTGTAATCCAAAACACATATCTGGCTTTTTTCGCTAAATAATCCAGTGTATCTGATCAAATCTGATCAAATCTGATCTTATCTTGCTTCAAATTTGCCCATATCTAATCCAGATTAAATTTTATCAGAACAAATAAAGTTAGATAAAACCATTTCTACCCGGGATCTCAACAAATATCTTATTTTCACGTCATATCAACTGGTTCCACTATGTTGATGACATCTTAGTTTTATTCAATTGAACTAAAGATGAAGTTGGAATGTTCCTAGATTTCTTGAATAATGTTCATCCAAATTCAAAATTTACAGTTAAACTCAACAAAGACAACAAAATTTTTCTATCTTCATCTATCTATTTCCATTATAAACAGAAAAATTTCTTTCGAAATTCATCATAAATCAACTTCTACAGATTCTATTATTCCAGTATTTTAATTTCATTCCATGTCGCTCAAACTAGCATTTTTCCATTCAAGTTTTCATCGTCTATTCTTTGTTCCAATGGATGATATAAATTTCAATAAAGAATTGAATAGGATCGAACAAATCGCCGAGAACAATTACTATCCCCTAAAGTTGATGATTCCTTTACATCTAAAAATACTCCACAAATTCCAAATCAATCAAGTCACTTCATTGAATTCTTCTCAAGAAAATTCGACAATTACATATATCTCTTCACCATATTTTTCAAATATATCCGAAAAAATTTCGAAACTGATAATTTTTCTTCGATACCTCATCCTTTGAAATCATCAATTATAAAAAAACAAAACATTTATTCCGACTTTTGAAAAAAGTGGCGTTCACAAATTGACGTGTAGCTGTGGAAAATTCTATGTTGGCCGAACTCATCGAAGTTTTATTTTACGAAATCAAGAACACCTGCGACCTCTTAATACTTTGAATTTTGACAATAGTTCAGCATTCACTTCTCATTTAACACTCTCATCCCATCACATGGATCACACCATTTTCAAAAAAGTATCACATACAACAGACGATAACATTTTATGTAACTATCTCGAGGAGTTAGAATAAGAAAGTTATATTCAAAATTCCCCAATCTTTGCTTAAACGACCAAATCCATTCTAATCCATCAATTTCACTCCCTTTTCTTTATCCTCCTACAAAAATTCTAAATTCTTGACAATAAACCAAAATAGTACATCCTTGTCTCTAACCAACTTCGTCTTAATTGTTATTATTATTTAATTGTTCACTTTGACTTTAAGACTGTACACATTTTACACCTTTACTGCTTTGAAGATGGCCCTTTACCCCGAATTGTAAGGTCGAAACGCGTCAGCAAAATATATTAATACAATTCAAGTGGAGAGACAGATTATTTATACAACTTTATTTCTACAAGATGCCGCCATCAAGAGAATCCCTCAACTTTTACGATATCAAGTGTTTCTTGGTTCATCTTGAGGATTTCAACTTTATCTCTGAATCTGAGACTTCAACTCACTTCAAGAATCGATAAAACTGCGTCTAGTGACCACTTGCCTTCGGTTTTGACAATAGCTTTGATGATAATATTACCCATTCGTAAAATTATAGCCAAATGCCAAAGTAAGAGAGAATGTTCAGGTATGACTTCATTCCAATCAAACTTGAAATTGAGTTGCTGAGATTATAATCGGATCACGTATCTATTTTTCAAGCTGTGACAATCAGAATCCATCTATGTTCAGTCAATTCCTACGTATCGATAAACTGCATCCTCACGCTCCACCAATTACGAAGGAACAGAGCGGACATGGAAGATATTCATTTGTAATTGCGACTTTTTTCCGTCAATTGCCACTTTATTTTGGCAATAGCGACTTTTTTCTGTCAGTTGACTGTTTTTTCGGTCAACTGCCACTTTATTTTAGCAATTGCGACTTTTTTGTGTCTGTCTGTCCGTCCGTGTAGAAATTAGGAAGTTGTACTTCTCATCGGGGAAATGGAGCTTGAGCCTTGGAACATTTTCCGATGGAAAGCTTATGTCCTCGGAGGTGGCCAATGGACACACTGGACTTCATGGTGGCGCTGCCATCTTGATAATCATATTCAAATTTCTTATTACACTGAGAAAAGTTTCATTTATAGGTAATAAATACTTGTTTCGTACCAATTCAATAACAAATACTATAACAAAGTATATGTCACCATATGTCGTTTACATCAAAAAAATATTTTAAAATCACTTATTCATTATAACCAAAGGGCTTATTATGCCAGCTGTTCATAAGAGTTCATAAGATTCAATGAATATATTATTCCGTATCAAATATTAGTCAAACTTTCCCACAAAATGATTTATTACATCCAAATTGCACATTTTGTTTGTGATTGATCCGGTTTATTAACTATAAACAAATACATATTGGCGGACAATCACCTGTTCTTAACCAACAATATACCTGTGTTCACTTCACTTTGGCACCATTCATTCCCCAATAATAACTGTGCACTATTCATAAACAATCGCTAAGTCACCCTCAATGAATTTAATCACTAGAGTATCTTCGGATATTATTATTTATTATTGCCAATGTAATGCGTTGGTGGGGTGAGAGATTTCCACCCGGCGCCATTATTCGTGCATGGTGTCATTTGTGTCGTATCATCCCATGTCTAGTATCTCGTTGGAGAAAAACAAATTTATTTACACAGGGTGACTCAAAAATGTCGGACCATCTTGAAGGTGCGTATTGTAGAGGTGTTGTGGAGTGCTGGGAAGTTGTTGAAAAGATTCTAATGTCTTCCAGTTTTAAAGTTGTGGAGGAACAAAAGTTGGTTCTTCGATCGCTTATATTTTCGTTGTTTCAAAAGATTTTGGTAAACTGTTTATGGGAAAACAATGAGTGCCAGAAATCAACCTCTAAATCTGTGATAAATTTCTCTTTTGTATAAAGGGTGAGTCATGAATCTTGGAAATTATTTTTTTCCAAAAGTGCCTGCAAACAGTCCCATATCCTATGTAGAGCACAATGAAACACAATTCAATTTTATAGAATTCTTTGCTCCTGGTTTCTTAGGAAAACTGAATTTTTGTAGTTTATGACTCAACCTGTATAGAAAACAGAATAGTTTATGACTTAACCTGTATAGAAAACAGAAATTCGATACAGATTCAGATGTTGATTTTTCGAATCCATTATTTCATTATATGTAATGGAGTCTTTGCTAAAATCTTTTGAAACAACGAAAATAGAAGAAATCGAAAAATCTAATTTTGTACCTCCATAACTTCAAAATTAAAAAGCCGAGAATCTTTAGAACAACTTCCCAGTACTGTACTATACCTGCATATCATGCACCCTCAAGGTGGTCCGACACTTTGAATCGCCCTATATTTATTAAACAAATTATTAGCTATTGATAATGAATTTATTATGTTTTATGATGATTTGGCAGAATCATCTGTAGCCAGCAATAATGCATAAAATTACCTATAAAAACTAAATTAGATCATATTATTCATAGCTAATATTCTATCGTTACCACTCAATAATCGAATTGCTTATTATTATTATTCACGTTTCTTATTGATGAAACATTATCAAACTGATGTTTTGTAATTATAACCAAATATTAAATAACAGGAAACAAGGTATTTCAACGCTATCAAAACAATCCGCTTGGTGGATGCAAATAAATATTTATTAAGCCGTATTCAAATAAGGCATTTGTTAACAATAAACGAGTCTGTTTTCCATAATAAATATTCGAAATCTTTTCTCTCAGTGCAGACAGACAGACGGACGGACAGAAAGATAACGTACGGACAGACAGACGGACAAACCAGCCCTATTAACATCATTTTCTATCGAAATGTGCTAACGAGTGTGCTAAACAGTCGCAATTGAGAGAAAAAAAGTGGCAATTGACAGAAAAAAGTTGCAATTGCCAGAATAAAGTGTCAATTGACAGAAAAAAAGTCGCAATTGCCAGAATAAAGTGGCAATTGACAGAAAAAAGTCGCAATTACTGATGAATATCTTCCTTGTTCGCTCTGCGCTTCAGTAACCATACCACTATAACGTTGTCTTATATTTTGAGTAGCAGGTCGTTACTCGCTACCTACTTGAAGTACGACTACCCAGCTTGAGTGGGGGCGATGAAGGAAACGAGGATGAGGAAAGAAGTTCAGCTCTGGATAAATCCCAGCAGTATTATGCGAGGGAACACACCACGTCTGGCGTGTGGGCAAAAACTCGACGGTGGCGCTTTGGAGATGAGTGGATTTTGACGGCAAACACTCTAGAATAAATCCGCTTGCTTGGGCTCTATGTCTGCAGTATCCGACAGGCATCGGAGTCAACTGAACAAGATAGCCCTCATATTTGAAATGCACCGTCAAGGATTTTTGTAGATACATATCACTTTACATTTTATTTCAGCTACTAATAGCTGCTGCTTAGCTATCAAGCTCCTGCTTAGCTATCAAGCTCCTACTCGGCTACTGGGCTACTATTAAGCTGCTGGCGTTGGCTTTCTTGAGCTACCAGACAAGTGAAAAAACAGGTGGCATTTCCAATCGTTCATTCGATAGTCCCGAGGATAGTCCTTTCACGTTGGTATGCAGGTAGTCGGGCGTGAATATATTGACTCGAAGTAAACAAGATGGTGTGCTGGCTATGAGAAAGTATGAATGCTCGCTTTACCAATATCCAGAGGCGAAGCTCGCCTGCATCTTCCATCATCAGCGACCCAGAATTTTCGTCTGCTTTTTCACACATGCCAGCCTCATGCATCGTTGCATGCTGCGAGCACTACTGGGATGCTGCAGCATTCCCCGAGAAAATGCATCAACTTTGGCATTTATCGATCGCCGCTGCGACTCTCCTTCCCAGCTTTCCAGAGCCGAAACTCTTCCGCGACTAGTGCCCTGGAACATTTCATTAACTAAAATTCCGCCGTTTGCTACGGCTTCTCCGCAGCCGCCCTCCCGTTCAGCCCCGAGCTTCCCTTCGGTGTACACTTTATTTTTGTCGATTTATTGCGCCAACAACGTTTCGACTTTTCGCGGCACTTCCAAGTTTTCCCAGACGCTTCATTAGTCAACCGGCGACGATAACGCTTCCCTTTGCCCTCCGCACCGCCGCCGTCTTCCATCTGGGCTCTTCTATCGCCCCTGCCGGCAAAACTTCCCAGAACATAAATTAACATCGATACTTTAAAGGGCTGCCCCCGCAGCCGCCCACCGCACGCGAGCTGTAATTAATTATTATATCCCTTTCTGGCGCGATTGCCCTTGCCCTTGCCCTTACCCTCACCCGATTTCTCCGAGTAATTCGAGCGGGACGAGAACCTGACACCGCGATTCAAAAGTTGGAAATTACGGCTTTCATCCGATGATACAATAACGGCGACGACAATCAAAGCGTAAGAGAGCGAAAATTTCTGGAGGAAAATTTGCTTCTGTTGTTGTACCCACCTTCTCCCGGTTTCGGCTTCCCTCGAGGCGATCCAGATTCGGGTCGTTTGTCAGTTTGTCACCCCGCTGGCGGTGGCCAAGTTTCTCTCGCAAACTTCCCCGCTCCTCCATTTGTTTCCCTCCGCTTTCCCGCTCCTCGACCCCGGAAATTTAATACCTCCTCTGCATACAGCCCGGGTGACGACGACGGTGGAAACTTGTTGAGCCCGTTTATGGATCCGAGGACAGAGCTCAAGAATTGATGATTTGGGCCGCGGTTCGGTGCAACGATGACTGGCGTCATGATCGATGGTTGTTTTCGACTTGATCGCGCGGAATTCTTCAGGGTTCATTAGGAACGGTAAACAAACGAGGCCCGGCCGCGAGACAAGGCTTTGTTTTGCTGCACTGCAATACTGCCAAACGCTTTCCTATCAGTCGCAGGCTTTCGTTAAAATATCGCAGGTTACTACTTCGCTTTCTATCCCACTCGATCGCTTCCAATTCATAACTGACCGACGATTGATGTCTTATATACAGGTGTCCCAGCTAAAACAATCCAGCGCGATTTCCTTGGAAAATATCAGGG
The DNA here is from genome assembly GCA_949128115.1 of Anaspis maculata. NCBI lineage: Eukaryota > Metazoa > Arthropoda > Insecta > Coleoptera > Scraptiidae > Anaspis > Anaspis maculata. The sequence continues at coordinate 74,010,127 of OX421966.1, forward strand.
CAACAAAAAAAATACATTTGGGAGGAAGCCTGATCTCTTAGCTTTCTTTTGAGGGGGCGCCAATGCTTGTAGGTGCTCTAGTTTCCAAGAAAATGCAATTTGAATTGGACGAGTCACAAGAATTTGGAAATTCATTACCGACAAAACAAAATACTTCAGATGGAAAAAAAAATCCTCTTTCTCTGGGATTTCCACTGATTTGTCGCCGATGTCTGTACCTGGCCCAATAAGCCAGAAATTCTGCCTCCAAGTCCAGCAAACACAATATTCGGAATCCGTGACGTCACCAATCACACACTTGTTGATTTTAACACCAGCCGTCACTAGGAGTTCTTCACTCAACACACCTGGATTCTCCATAGCAATGAATACTGGCTGATGTGAAAATCAACAAGTGTGTGAACGGTGACGTCGTCATGAATTCCGATTATTGTGTTTGCTGGATTTTGAGGCAGAATTTCTGGCTAATTGGACCAAGTACAGACATCGGCGACACATCAGTGGAAAGCCCAAAGAAAGATGATTTTTTTTCATCTGGAGTAAACTGCTCTTCAAAAATTGAGCATGGAGCAAAATTTTCTTCAACCTCAAGCAAGGATGTCTTGGGGGAAAGAATTCCGATTTGAAAAAAGCTTACGGTGCCTGGTAGACCTTTCCTTCAGCTACAAGACGTTATGTCGACTTACGGCACCATTGACTTTGTGCATGATACACAAGATGCCAAAAGAAGGAGTGTCAAAAGTGTTAATTTTTGAAGTCGTTGAACTTTTTTAGAAAATAATTCAGATTTTTTTCTCTTCAGTTTTTGAAAGCGGATATCAATATCTCGGAACGATTTTTGACTTTTGATCGTATTTTGCTTATTCAAAGAATTTTTGCTATTTTGTGAAATTTGGATTTTTTGATACAGAATTTGCTAGAGCTGTTGCTTTTTCTTGAAAATTCACAGAAGCGTACACAATTGCTGGATGAATTATACCATGAGAAAATTTGACCTCATGGGCCCCCAAAAGAGGTTATACTCCGGACCTCTTCAGGGGAGATACCCAATAGAGCATGCTGCGACATCACATTGACACTTATTGGCTCCAGCATGAATAAAAATGCAAGACTTGTAACCATACGTTGCATCAAAATCACCATGGTTACCAATTAGTCCCACCATGGGTGATTCTGTTACTGCCCAAGTCACTGGAAATTTCCAGAAGTGATATCTCCTGGACGCTGGACGAGTAGAGATAAAGCCGTAATTCCTTTTCTGATTCCAATCGTACACATTATTGGTCATTCGAGAATGATATGCAAATTTTTCACTATCTACTTTTTCAGTGGTGGGGGGTAATTTTGACGTTTGTCATGTCAGAACTTTTTTTTGAACCTGTCGTCATTGAAATGTCAACATGAATGTAATAGGTTCCTCAACCCATATAGCCCGACCGTCCTTTATAAAGGACGGTAAAAGTTTTTTTCACAATAATCAACTGCTATTATTAGTAGAAACAGATGAAGTCACTACATACCAAACTTCAAGTATTGAGAGCCCATTCATATCACTAGCTCGTTATAATTACTGAATTTGCTTGTATGGTGCCCTTTTGTTTGTTGTTGGCTTTTACAATGAATAACCAGAGGTAGGTATATTTTGTTATTAATAACAGTTCATGATTGTTTTTTTTTATATTTGGGTACTTCGAAGATCAAGTAACTTGCCTCCTAATTTATGTTTCATGTTTCATGATAATTTCATGTTTTTTGAAGTGCAGGGGAACATTTTTCATTTGATGTTATCAAAAAATTTATATTTCATAGTAGTACATAGCCCTACCGTCCTTTTAAAAGGACAGCACTTTTCAACAAAATACAACACTCAAAGGACTTTTTTCTTATTTTTGTGTAATTCCACTCTGCTTAAAAGACCAGAATTTCAAGAAAAATTTTTGCTTACGAAAAAAAAATTGATTCCGGACTATATGGGTTAAGTGCAACCCCTTTTATAATCTGACCGAGTTTTATGATTTTTTCAAGCAGCCCAGTGCAGGTGTGATCTTGTAATTGTATTCATTGTTTTCTGTATTATTATATTTTGTATTTTGCCTAATTAGATACTAATCACCTTTATTGACAACTCTATACACAGGGCCGAGCCCTGTCCTATACACCTGTAAAAAGTTGAAGCAATGAACTGTTAACTGTTAACTGTTGATATATCACTTCCACATCAGTAGTGAGAACAAAAGACCAACGAAGAATTTCTCAGGAAACCTGGACTTTGAGGGGTTTCCGATGCGACTGGAAAAGTTGTTGTCAGGAATAAGTTTTATTCCACTTTTTTCGTCAAGTAGAAACTCTTCAAAAAAAATTCACGGACATTGCTATCAAATTTCGAAAATTTCCAAAAATTTTTGAAAATTTTTCAATTTTAATTTTTAGAAATTTGAAAACCAGATAGCATTGACAATGCATTTTTCTTCAAGAAAATCGCATGCTCAATTTGAACTGTTTATTTGGAAAAAAAGGTTTCAAAAATGATTTCTACCAATTCACTTTTTCATGTCAACGACAAATCATTTCTGGTACCTTTTTTTGGAAATAAAAAAATGAAATTTGCAATACGACTCCCTTGAAGAGAGATGCATTGTCGATAGAAATCTGGTTCTTGAATTTTCAAGAACCAAAATCAAAAATTTCAATTTTTTTCTGGAAATTCCCAAAATTTGATAGCAATGCTGTGGTATTCCTCCTTTGTTTTGTTTGTACGTTGGTACCTGAAGTAGGTACGGTCACTGACGTTCGTAGCGTTCGCCGATGAGAGAGGCAGATGGCGCTGAGCGCGCGGGCGATAGCCGCGGGCGGAGAGAAGAGAATCAGCTGTGGTGAGGAACACGTGATTTTAAGTGCTCTGGTGTGTGTCGTTCTCACGTAGAAGGTTAGTTTTTCTTCGATTATTGTATCGAAATTTTGGCTTCCACCCATTCACCAAATCATGCATTCCGATACCTATTTTGTCCGCAAAATTATTGTACCTAACACGAAATTATTTGTTCTCTTTGTTCTCAACGGGCTTTCATAACCCGCAGTTTTTCCTTCTTTAAAATCAAGGTGCTTTGCACTGCTCTAAATTTTGTGTAATTAATCTACTCCCAAATGATTTCAATGTCGATGGCAAAGGCTGTGATCTAGTGGGTGCCTTTGCGCACTCATGATGCTGCCTCAGAATTGCGTTGTCGTGCGTATTTCGAAGTTTCATCATTTGTTTCTTTTCCACAAGTCCATCACAAACAGTGAGACGACAGAAAGAATCTTTGCTACGCCAAAATCAGCCGAACCCGGCCGGTAGCGCGGCGGACTCCGTCTTTGGAAGCAATTCCAGGGATCGTGGGTTCGAATCCGGCCTGGGCCAGGTGGAAATTTTCATGAGCTCTTTAGGACCTTGGCGTGTACCACCGTGCAGTCACGTCAAGGGAAAAAATGTAAAACGGGGAGGACACCGAAAAAAGGGTGCTAATAACCTCGCTGTTGATGCGTCCATAAAATGGTGGGTGGTGTGGGAATCACCCGTTGTCGCTCTTAGCTTACTAGGACGGCGCTAAGGAGGTACTGCCAGTGACTACACGAATACCCACTCACCGAAAAAAAAAGGAAAAAAATCAGCCGCTAAGTAGAGAACAGTACTTTTTATGATTCATTCACATTTTATTGTTCATTGTCGGATTAAACATGAAAGTGGAGGGAGGAAAGAGAGACTTGCACGCTTCTCCGTGTCCTGGGGGGGGGTTCCACTTGCTCGTATGAATCTGTCTTGTTGAGTCTACTCAACCTTCCTTATTTGGGGGAAAATTATGTAAAACGACGAAGAAAGGCCACAGGTTGGCTCGAGTCGATTTTCTTGTATTTACTGTTATTGACTGTATGTGATTACTGTTCACCAACCATTGTTCTGTTTTGTATGTATGTATGCATCTGTGGGGTTTGTAATGGGTACCTTTCGGGGAATTTCGGGCGAATGCGTTATAGATACTTCTTCCTTCCGTTTGCTTACAAAAAGTATGACAACTCCAACTTCTCTACTTGTTTATCTTTCACCTGTTCCTTGTTTATTCATCTACCTATTTATCTCTTATTTGTTTCTTGTTTATTTACTTACATCATTACCTATCATTTGTTTCTTGCTGATTTATTCACTTGTTCAACGATCATTTCTTCATTCGCTCATTTATCTATAAATTTGACTCTTTTTTTTTGTTTGTGAAGTGTTAAAATGATGTGCTCAGCGTTCAAAGCGTGAGCAAGAAAGTTTCCTTTTGTTGTTAAGTGGATAACTTGTGAACGAAACAAACTTTCAAAGAGGTTCAAGCACCGATTCACGCTGACTTGATCAATGCATAACTGGAGTGACTTCTCTGTCATTTAGTCATGACTCATTCACACTAGACTTTTGTTCAGATCATTTGGGAAGGGATTTTTCAGCAATCAACCAGGCAATACGCAGGGGTTTCTTTGGCGTGTTCTTCCCATGTGTGCCTGTCAGCGAATTCGTCACTTTTTATTTGCGATTAAATTGACAGTTTGACATGTTTCATGATTTCTTGTTTTGTTCTGCTGATCTGATTCAAGAATCTGATAGAAAAAGAGTTATCTCTTATGATGTCAATCAAGACGTGCGCTGGGTACATTGAGTACGCTAGAAGAGCCAGCCTTTGGACATCAGCTGAAAATTCCAGTAGGCTTTCTCCGCTCCTCTGCGTTCTTGCCGGAAAATTACCTTGGTGATTGTGCCGTCCGCGATGTTCCCCTGTGGAGTCTGGAGTGCGAAGATGGACTCGGACTTCTTGAATTGATCTTGGAGCATCTGGATGCATTTCTTTGCACGAGTTTCATAGAAGCAAAAATTTCGAGGTGAAGTTTGAATTTCCGAAATTATGTTTTTGAAGTTCCGATATCAAATTCTGGGATATTATGCCACGATTACAAATAACGATTATGTCGTCTAAATACACGAAGACATTTCCTTGCATTTCCGGGCCAATAATATTATCGATGAGACGCTGGAATGTTGTGGGAGCGTTAGTGAGACCAAACGGCATCACTTTGAATTGGTAGTGTCCACCAGCAACAACAAAAGCTGTTAGTTCTTTGGATTACTCTTTCATTGGTATTTGCCAATAAGCGCTTTTTATGTCTAAGGAGCTTAAAAATTTAGCGTCTCTCAGCTGATCCAAAATATTCGAAATGAGTGGTAATGGATTAGCATCTCTCTTTGTCACAGCATTCAGACGACGGTAATCTACGCAAAATCTAATGGTCTGATCTGTTTTAGGTATCAAGAGAGCAGGTGCGGACCAAGCACTTCGAGAAGGTTTGATCACATCTTCTGCTAACATCTTCTGAATTTTTTCGTCGATGATCTCTTGACGCGATGGTGACACAGGATAAAATCTTTGCTTGATAGTGGTAGAATCTACAACTATCCCATGTTCAGCTGCCGTGATCCTTCCCAAACCGTTTTTTATGCGCAGAAATTCGTCATCCAAAAGCGTCGGTTTCGGTCGTACGGACACTCGCATTGGCGTTTCCCGAATTTCTTCTGGACTTATTACAGTCGACACAATCAGGTTTTCGAACATTTGGTTTCCTACACCCAAAACAAATAATCCTCCTCGAAAAAGCTTGGTTTAGTGGACAAGATGATTGCCTGTGTCCTTTCTGAGAACATCTCTAACAAATTATGTCCCCAATGTTAGCATTTCCTGAACGAACGGACGTAGACGGCTTGAAAAAAGGAAATACCGAACCGGATCTCGGTTTAGTCTCGACAAAAGCAAAGCTGGGTTCAACCATAGTGTTCGTCTTCGCAGGAGCCTGGTGATTTTCGGACCTATACTTCTTGATTTCCAATTCCAAGCATTCTTCCTCCAATTGTTCAAAGGTGGTAGCCGTACCTAGATGCATCGTATAGAAAGGAGCAAAATTGGGAATGATGATGTTCAACTGAGCTGTTTCCGAGAGGGTCCCATATCTTTTGAACAGCGACTGCATGCAGGCCAAATACTCGATTATTCCTTCCGTGGTATCTTGAGTACGATTGACAATATCCTCCAACAAACGCGATGGGTAATCAGGGGGGCTGATAATGTTTTCTCTAAAACCTCGATAATTCTAGCCAATTAGAAACGCGATATATATCAGATCTCAATCAGGTCAATGCTTTCCCCGTGAAAAGATCAGTGACAGTATCAAACAATTCTTCCGAAGAAACTCTTCTCAAAATCTTTGTTTCATCCACCAAGTCTAGAAACTGATTGACAGACATTTCTGTTGGTTCTCCGCTGAACTTGAGATTCCATTTGTGAACAGGTTCTGACATGTATGATCGAGACATAGAAATACCCTGAAGAGGAGACGTGACAACCGCCGGTCTCGTAACTGTCAATTAATTCACCGAGTCTGTATCTGACGTTGAATCTTCCTCTGAATCACAATCTTTCGCTTCAGTAGCATTGAAATTGAACAAAGCACTCAAGATCATTTTTATCTTGTGTCCTCCTGTTCGAAGAACATCCAAAAGTACCAGTACTTTGCGCAAAAGCTTAGCACGTGTTGCTACCTGTTCTGCTGAGAGCTTGGACGTATCAATCCTATTGATGCGCTAGAATGAATGATTGATTCTCAAATGCAGTCTCTTGGATTCTTTTCTCGGAATATCTGTATCAACATATTTGGAGAGGGTTTCAGAATGATCCGTTACCTTTTCTCCCAACCGTGCGAGTTCTTTCGCATAATCAAAAGTAAACTCCATGGGAGTCACTCGTGTACCAGATTATTCTAAACGTAACAACGCCCGTAGCGACGAGCGCATATCGTCAACTAAAGTACTTCCTTCATCAACTCGAACGTTTCGGATTAATCATTCGTAAACGAGCTCATTGTTTCTCAGGTGATTAATCTCCATTTTTCACAAACTTTAAACAGAATAATAAACCAGGTATATTATTACCAATGCCCAAAATAGCTTTTCGCTGAACCTCTCCATCGCTTGCACCTTGTCCGTATCCAAATATCTTAGAGCGACTCAACTAAATGTTGAAAACACGAATATCAACCAATGGTCTCAAAAGAATAAAGCCCCACGTTGGGCGCCAATTATGCCACGATCTTTTTGTTGGCACAAACCGGCATCAGACTGCTTACAGCTAGACTCAAGGGTAGAGTGGTCGCGGGATAGACGAAGCAAGAATGACTGGTAAATAATTGTCCATACGAGTCGGTCTCCTGGGTCAGCTGCAAACCAAGTAGAGGCGGAAAAAACCGCCAAATACCTTTTCCTCAACTCCAACTATATATTCGTCCCGCTTGGCTTTGAAACGATTGGCAGCTGGGGTGATTCTGCGAAAGCCATCATCAGAAAAATTGGGAAAAGACTAACCGACGTGACAGACGAACCTAGATCGACAGAATTTTTGTTTCAAAAATTAGGTATCGAAATCCAACGTGGTAATGCTAGTTCGGTATTGGGCACGGTTAATTTTAGTAGATATTTAGATGAAATTTTTTGGCTTGTTTAGTTGAGTTTATTGTAAAAATGTAAAATCATTTGTTAATATTGTAAAATTGTACATAATAAACGTTGTTATATTTCAAATAATTTATGCACAAAATATTCACAATTATATACAATAACACAGGGGCCCACTGGAGCAGAGCAACAACACAAGGTGATCGTTCAGTCGGGAGGGAATCTGACCTCAGGTAACTTGACGACAAACAGCGCCGGCACCGTCCCGATATTCACCACCAGGGCCACGGGCTTCTAAGCGGCGTTATCCTCTGATATGCGTCCTCACACCATCAAGGCTTCCAGATTCCACTCGTCTCTCGCCGAATGTAGCAGACAAACTGGTTACGGGTAGATACAAGATGAGTCTGCCGCTCCAGGCCGGGTTGAATATGGATGCACCTGACGCTCGGAAGAACAAAGGTACCAGCAAAAGACAGCAAGAAGGAGGAACGACGATCGGAAGAAAGGTAAGATAGAGAGGAAGAAAGAACCCTGTAAAGAAGAAGCCGTTAGTGGAGGCGGAACAGGTAGGATGTAGATTGTAGAGGGTTCACCCTTTGGTCGAGGTTTTTTTGGGCAGAAGTTTGATTCAATCAAAAAAGACGGAAGAGAGTTCACGCGGGGCCTTTTTTTCCAATGAAGATCCGAGTCCGAGCGCAATTGATCAGCTATGAACCAGCGCTTCGGTCTCTGCCCTTTTTGTGGAAAAATGTCACTTCTACGGTTTTTCCTTGGACGTCGAAACACGATGTTTATTTTTGTCTTCTTCCGTTCCTACGGGAACCGGCCGTCTTGATGATAATGCGATTTCGGAACGTTACAAAAGTCAAAGATTTCGGAATAAAGTCAAAAGTCTCACGAGAAAACCTCGGAATATCCATGTTTTGTTCCAAATTCCTTGAGATGATGTCAGGAACTTTGAGATAAAGTCAGAATTTCCCAGACAAACTATGGAACTCCGAGCCAAATTATGAATTGCTGTGGTGGAGTCAGAGTTTATGTAATTATCTTGAGATTTCTAGTTCAAGTCTGGATAAATTTCCAAGATAAAGTTGGGGAGCGATGAACATATTCTTCGACTCCAAGCTTGAATCCTCGCTTGAATCGCTGGAGTGAAGTCAGAACTCTCGAGACGGTCGTTGAAGCGGCAAGTCTCGAGGCGATATTCAGTCGTTGGAGCAAGTCTTGCGCACTAACCGGCAGTTTGCACCTACACGAAAACCACTGAATGAACAGCCAAAAGCCAGAGAAACGCGCATCGGAGCCGCAACACCGCAATATGGTCCAGAAAACGCCCGCCGCACACACACGATGCTGCGGCATCACGAATCGTAAATCAGTGTTTGTTCCAGCAGCAGCGCCATCGGTCCTGATGAATTTATAGCATGTGCTTGTCAAACTTTAAATGAGTTATGGCGGGGCGCTCCTAATTTACAAACGCACCCGCTGCCAGCAGGCCAATGCCGCCACCGACCGCCGCCGCCAAAGCCACAGCAAAGTCGCGGTTATTTAAAACGTTTTACGTCGTCGTGGCGCGGCAACAGAGAGGAAAACATCATCGGCTCTTTGCATTTTCCGACAAGCTGCCCGCATTTTAATTGTAAATTGGGAGTCGGCAAGCCAAAAATTCCATTGCATCCATTACCGCGTTAACCCTTCCGGAAGCCGGAGAATGCAGGGAACGGCGTGGCCTTGAGCGGGGTGCGTGGGCGAAGTGGGTCAAGAAGACAAACCGCAAGTTTATGGTTATTCAAGAAGTTGGGCTTCGCCAGCGCGCTGGCAACATTGAGAATTGCTGATGAGCCTTTCGTTTACGGAGCGATTCAGGTTTTGTTGGCACCCTGTCGACGCCACTGGGTGACAACCGACAGGGGTTAATGAAGAAATGTCAATTGAGAAATGTTTTTTGTCCCCAACCGACCTTATTAATGAAGTCAGTGCCATATATTGAAGCCGCTCGCATAAGCGGCCAAAAACAAACGAGGAAAATTAATCAAGCCGAGAAATTATGCGAATATCTCGGCGAATATTCAGAGTCAAGTGATCATTAAAAGATGTCGCTAGCTATGTAATTCATACGTGAGAACTCAGCAAGTCTCTATAAAACGATTCAACAGCACCACCTCCGTACTTCGCTCCACATACCAGTAAACCAGTGTGGCAAACCGGGCTAGTTCAGCCTTGTGCCTTATATTTCACTTTTTAGTTTTACGCTGACCTACCGCCTAAGGGTGAGTGTCGATGTGACTGATGAATTATATTTCAAAATAAGGGAAGATAGAGAGAATGAATTTTGATTTGAAAACTTGCCTGGTTTGAAATATTCATAGAGGCCGGGAAATCATGAATCAACCCGGGCTGCGAAATTCATTTTCAAGGCCACGCCGTTCCCTGCATTCTCCGGCTTCCGGAAGGGTTAACGCGGTAATGGATGCAATGGAATTTTTGGCTTGCCGACTCCCAAACGCCTCGTTTGCCCTGCAAACGAACTTTGAAGGGCTGTATCTCTCTTAGGAAGCGTTTTAGAAAAAATTGAATTATCATGTCAACCTACTTTTTGATGGACTATCGAATGATGAGTTATTGCTACTATAACCTAGACCACCCTGTATATTCAAATAAGCAATACATACAATACGGCATAGATTTACTATCAAAAGCTAGTATCGAAAATATTCACAATCATAGCCATCTCGTGGCAGAGCAATATCAATAATAATAATTGAGGTAGACAAATACAAAACTCAGCTGTCGCTGTGACGTTTGATGACGTAAGAGAGTAGTGAAACAACTGTCACGACGCCATTTTGGCGTTCATACGTCATGGCTCGTGCACATTACGTAAGTGGGAATATCAGAGAGAGAGAGAGAGAGAGATTCAGAGTGAGAAAGGGAGTGGAAGCGTTACTCGAGACGATCTAACGAATGACTCATTTATCATCCGCGATCGCTTTGCATGCATGATATATCAATTAGATAGGTTCTACCTTATACGGTGACATCACAGTATGAAGGACTTGATATTTTTACGTTCCACCCTGGGTGCCAACGGAGTGACATTCGCGAGAAACACAGAGGTAATATTTTCAGGACGATTGGTTTCTACATTGACGAGGAACATTGCGTTTTGCGCGTCTTCGTGAATCTAATTTTTGAGGAACATTGACACGCGCGACGGTCGAGATTTAGAAATGAATCACTATGCTCTTCGAGCGCGTCCGGTTTCCTTGTACTATACGGACGGAATTTAATTGATTACTCGCATGCGTTTTCTTACAACGAAATTGTGTAACCATAACCACAATTCCGTGAGGCGCCAATTTTGGGCAATTGAAGTGAGATTAATTTCATTCAAAGCTGCTTTCAGTCTTTGGTCTATAATAGGAGGGGCGTATCTTAATCGAGGGGCTGTTGGTAATGGTGGAAAAATGTAATCGTGTGTTGGGTGGTCGACGCTATTAACCAAATTCGTACAATACTTAACCATTAGTTTTTTCCGTCTTAGGCTCAGGGGGGGTTCGCCAACATAACATAAAAGGCTGATGGAGGGGCTGGATCTGAAGGCTCCTGAAGCAAGGCGGATGGCGGTATTTTGGATGGGGTCAAGCATTTGTAAGAGGTTTGGTTTTGCTGAAGAGTAAGCGACGCTACCATAATCCAGTTTTGATCGAATGAGTGCTTTGTACAGTTTCAACATGGTTTCTTGATCGGCTCCCCAATCAAAATTACATAAGATTTGTAAGATTTTCATTTTGTTGCAGCAATCATCCTTCAATTTTTTGAGGTGAGGCAACCAAGTAAGTTTGCTATCAAATGTTAGACCCAAAAATCTGATTTCCTCAACAGTTTCGATATTGGAGTCATAGAGTTTGAAGATTGGGGGTTGTGAGTTCTTCTTATGGAGTCGACTGAAAAAGATACACTTCGTTTTTTGCGGTGAGAAAGTGAAACCTGTGTTTGATGACCATTCCTCTAGTTTTGTTATCGAGTTTTGTAGTAATCTTTTTGCAATCGTTCTATTTTTTCCTCGATAGTAGATGGCGAGATCATCCACATACAACGACGTTTTGATATGGGGAGAAATAGCCTCGGTGATTTTATTTATTGCAATCATAAAAAGAGTGACACTCAAAACTTCACCTTGGGGGACACCATTCATTTGCTCTACTTCAAGGGAAATGTAGTGGTTATGTTTTACCCTAGAAGTTCTATCTTTTAGGAAGTTTGCTATGAAACACAGCATGTTCCCATCGATCTCAAACTCTTCTAGAGATTTTAGTATATTAAACTTCCAGGCAGTATCATATGCTTTTTGAAGGTCAAAGAATATGGCTGTCACTTGTTCTTTTGCATTAAATGCAAGAGAGATTTCAGATTCAAGGGCAATTAATTGATCGGTGGTGGATCTCCCTTTTCGAAAGCCGCATTGGTTGTTATTAATCAATTTTTTTTCTTCAAGGTACCACATCAAACGTCTATCAACCATTGCCTCCATAACTTTACATAGACAATTTGTCAACGAGATTGGGCGATAGCTAGAGGGATCGATACGATTTTTGTTGGGTTTCAAGATTGGTATAACGTAAGCCTCTCTTCATTTTGTTGGAAAAACATTTTCTTGCCAAATGTGGTTATACAGGGAAAAAATATAGTTTATTGTTTCTTGGGGGAGGTTTCGTATCATTTCATATGAGATACCGTCAGGCCCTGGTGTTTTTTTATTTTTAAGATTGTTGAGGGTTTCGTAAAACTCCCATTTTGTGAAAAGGTCATTGATGAGATGTTGGGAATTTTTATTCATTACGATGTGATTTTTCTCTGTTCTTGATTTCTGCTCAATGAAATGTTGGGGGTATTGCTGGTCACTGGAGCTTTTTTGAAATTCTTTAGCCATTCGATCTACTATTTGTTGGGGGTCTGTTATGAGGCTGTCGTTGTCGATTTTTAGGGCGGTAATGCTTTGGTGGTAGTTTTTTCCCAGAATTTTCTCCACCTTTTTCCAGACTACTGATGGTGATGTGTTATTATTAAATTCTGAAACGTATTTTTCCCAAGATTTTTGTTTACTTAGTTTGATTGTTCTTTGGGCAATTGCCCTGCATTTCTTAAGGTGAATCAAGTTCTCTGAGGTGTTATGTTTTTTGAAACGGTTATAAGCTTTTTTGTTATTTTTTGTAGCCACGTGACACTCATGGTTCCACCAAGGGACAGATTTGGATATTTTATTTGATGAAAGTGAGGAACTTTTTTCTATACCATTCATTATCAGATTGTTCAAATTTGTAACTAATTGGTCAACGCTTTCTCCATGGAGATTTTTTAGAGTATCTGGTGAAGTCAGAGCTTGATACTTCTCCCAGTCTACTCTCGCCAGGTTTATGCGAGGTATAAATCCCTGTGGTGATATTGAGGAGGAGTTATTTTGATCAAGAGATTTGATCAGTATTGGTAGATGGTCCGATGTATATGGGTTCTGTAAAACCTCCCATTCCAAAGATAAAGATATTACCGTTCTAGGGTCACAAAATGATAGATCAATACTAGAAAAGGTACCAGTTGAGTAGCTGACGTGAGTTGGGTCGTGTGAATTTAGTAAACAAATGTTATCCATATCAACAACTTTTCCAATAATTCGACCTCTGACGTCTGTATGTTGGGATCCCCAAACAGTGTTATGGGAGTTGAAGTCACCTGTAAAAATGAAGGGTGGATCAAGTTGGTTTACCAAGTCTTCAATTTCTTCATATGTGAAGGGTCTGTTTGGAGGAATATACACATTGCAGATGGTGAGGGATTTTTTGTTCAAAATTTTGATGGCAAGCGCTTCGAGGTTTGTAGTTAGAGGTACTCCCTCAACAATATTCTCACACATTGAGAAAATAGCAACACCACCGCTGGCTCTATTATTATTATCTCGGTCGTTTCGAAAGGATGTGTAGTTTTTCAATTTAATTTGGTTGGTGCGTTTTAGGTGAGTCTCCTGTAGGCAAATGATGTTAGGTTGGTGTTCTTGAATTAGTTTTTCGATTTGTGGGCGTCTAGTATATAGACCATTGCAATTCCATTGTAATATTAGCGTGTTCATTTTAACAAATAGTGAGTGGTAGGTGTGATGTTTTGAGTTTTATTTAAAAGCTAGTAGGAGTGTCAGGAATAGCGCCACTCTCCGATTCACTATCGACAGGTTCTAATTGTTTCAGTTGGGATATGATTTTGTTTTGAATTCTTGTGCATTTGGCTTTCATGGTTTTGTGGGTGAAGTAGGGGTAGATTTTATAAAGCATGTCAAGGAGCGAGTCTGTATCTTCAGTATATTTTTTTTAAATACCCAGTGGGTCCGGAGATTTGTGTACTTTTTCAAAGAAACTGTAGATTTGATCAAAATTCAAGATAAAAGTCTTTGGTGATGCAGTTATAATAGTTTTTATTGGAGCCATTTTTTCTTTCAAGGTATCAGGGAAATCGCTTTCAGATTCAGATTTTTGACTTAGGGTTTTTGACTTTTTTCGTCTTTTTGCAGATTTCCGAGGTGTTTTGAAAGGATCGTCAATAATAATTGGTGCTGCTACATCTAACGTCAAAGGTGATTCGGGAATATTGTCTATACTGATTCTAGTTGAGGTCTCTGTAGTCTCTGAAAGTGGTCTTTTATTTGCTTTAGATTTTTCAACCTCATCTGGAGTTAATTGCGAACTTCTTACCATTTCTTCATTTGGACATGTACCTGCAATGTGTCCAGTCTGTCTACATTCAAAACAGAGCATATTGTCGCTATTTGAGAGAAAGATCCTTTATTGAGTATCCACATGATTCAATACAATTGATTCTGGAATAGCTACTTCATCATCCGTTTGTGAGAAATAGACCTGCCTCCGGAAACTAAAAATATGGTTGTACTCACTGTCAGAAATACCTACTTTTAGGAAAGTGATTGGTGAAACAAGCTTCAAGCCTGATTGGAGCAGTTCGCTTTCAATAATTGAGTGGGGTATAGTGGGATGAACATTTGATAAAACCAAACGTTGAGTGGGGGTTATCAGTTTTCTGACATTGATTTTGTTTTCACCAATCTGGATAAAGCGATTATTTTGCACAGAATCTTCCACTGTGGTTTTATTTGCCAGATAAAGACAAACACGATTTTTGGATATTCTGGATGCGAACAATATTTTCTTGGCACCAATAATTTTACCAATGGTTTTGATGTATTCTTCCACTTTAATACCTTCCAATGCATCAACAATAATGCCTTGTTCTTTGGTAGGAAAAGTAAAGGTCGGTTGTTGAGAGAGGGCTGTAGCATAAGAGTTTGTTGGAGATTTTCTACCTGCTGTGTTTACATTTTGGTGGTCTTCAGTTGTATTTGTTTGTTGAGGACTCCTGTACACAGAAGTCCTCTGTTCTATATCGGACATAACCAGATTTAAGGACGCGCTATGGTAGAATTTTGTATACAATATTTATAATATTATGTGTATTGAATACACGAAAGGTTTTGAAAGCGAACGATTGTCGCTCCTTCAGTAGTAGCACAAAAACCGTAGTGTTTTTGTCCCAGCAGATAACGAATAAAATTAGAAATTTCCTACCTTGGACGTAAAATTAGCTATTCCAACAATCATTACCGCTCCAACGAAAAAATTCTTGCGTCTGCAGACAGCTCAATCCAGGGGGAACTTTGCTTGGACGGTTCTGGGATTAAAACAGCACTAGATTCACTCCACTAACGGGAAATATCAACTAGCGAAGTCGTTAACGTCTTACTCGCACACATACGTTCGGTAGACTCCAATAAGAAAATTTGTTTATTCATATTCTTCGTGAAAATGAGATACTTATTTTTATATGCACATTGCACATAATATTCACCCTATACCTCAAACGAGAAAAATGGGATTTTTAATCAATAATGTACAAAATCTGGGACCTATTGCAGTCCGTTGTGATCCTAGATAACCGCCAAATGCCAACGTTTTTTTTTATTCTCACATAGATAACAATTGATGCTGGATTCTGGATTGATTGAGAAGAAGGAAGTGATTCAGAAATATCAAAAGATTCTATTGGTTTCGATTGGCTAACAATGGCATTGCGGATCACAACCACTCGAGGTCACTGACCGAAAGTAAACAGCTGTTCAAAAACGCCCCGAATGGATTATACGCACCACGTATTTATAGAATTCCACCCAGCGAAAGGAATTTATTATGCGAATTTCCAATTAATGCTTAGATCGAGAAAGGCAGCGGCGAGGAACGAGGGTCGGAATGGAAGAAAAGAGCCGGCGCGGAGCTGAAAAGTATGCGTCCCGCCGCTATATCGGAGCAAGTCAATCGAATTAAGGACGTGCTTAAAAACGCTTTAGGTGAGCGCAATGCATTTAATTTTTCGTTCCATTAATTCATTAGCACTCGACGGAAGATAATCAATTTATACGGCCATTCCGATTTCTATGGGACGACATTTCCGATGGCCGCGTGCTCCGTGAAAAGCGAATAAGTAGCGGGGTGGGCGGGAGAGATGAAAAGGAGAGGTCTGGATGGAATTCGAGCTCATTTCGTTCTAATCCACGCAGAAAATTGCATTGCGCGCGATTTGTGAGAAAGTGCATTTTTTTTCCGGCTAATGTTATCCGGGTCCTTGACTCGCGAGAAGCCTTTTGCGAACCTCAATTTAATAATAAACCTAATTGGTACGTGGCGGTACGCTTTCATCCTCAATCGAAGCTGTACGCTTCCAGTCTTGAACCTCAATTTTGTTTCAAATTAATTCTAGTGAGCTTCATAGAAAATATTGATCCAGCTGATGTAATCACAAAGCAAAAGTTGTAAAAGAACGTAGGTTACCAACAGTAGTGAATCTGAGCTAGAATCGAAGCTTCTACAGCTTTTTCTACACAAGCTGTGAATATAAAACAACAACAGAGCCGCAAGCAACAAAAGCAAGTGCCGTATCGCTGTAACGAATGCATTAATGCGTACCGGAACTGGAACCGCCGGTGCGTTCTTCAAGCCGAAGGGCATTCCCGGTTACGCCTGAGGCCAGCTTTTTGTAAGCTTGCCAGTCGCTTTGGGATGAACGATGAACTCCAACGTCCAGAAAATGCCTGACAACTTTCAACTAGAAATGCCAGCAACGTTTCAGCACTGTTCTAGTAGGTCATCATCAGGTATTCATTTCTCACTTCCCGGATTACGACGGGAATACGTCGCGTTGTTGAAAATTTTGAATTCTCGACGCAAACTGCTGGTGTGAGTGTAAGCATGTGTATGCGGGAGTGGGAAGGCGGCGCTGGCGGAACGGGCGGCAAGAGCTAAGGGAATCGGATTATGCGGATAAGGAGATGGGAGTAGAGAGAAGACACGGAGATATACAACCCTCCGGTGGGTGGCTGTGAGCCGGTGCATGGAGCTTACGCTTATTATTGGAAATGTACGTCTGGTCCCGGAGTGAATGTAAACTACGCGACTTTTTGAGCTCCGTCTTCATCTGGAGACGTCTTGATACCGCATGCACGTCCCGTCGGTTTAGGGCAAACCGGGGCTAGTCGGCGCACCTGTTCAGTTCAATTGGAATAATTGCAGTCGTTTGACTTCTGCAGTGACCTTGCAACAATTTGAATATCTTACTATTGAATTACTATTAAAGCCTTGTGTGCATTCACTTAACACTGGAACGTGGCACCGAGAGTAGTTGGAAGATTACACGGCAGAAAAAATAGCTTGCCAAGCCAAAGGCTAAGCTAGATGACTCACATAACAAACTGAAATGACAACATGTCTGCATTCTCTAAAGACTGGAACGTGATACTTACACTAGTCGGGGGGCAGCACAAGATTATAGGGTAACGTGTGAAGACTGCTTCAGTTGATAAACCTAAGAATAGAAAAAGCTGAATAGAAGAATTTGCCAAGCCGAAAACAAGGCTAGTTCACCCAAGTGAAAAAGTGAAGCCTGAAGTGAACGTCGCTTAAGTCATGAGTCATGAAACTCGTCATAAAAAAAGTTCGCCGAACCGGAGGCGACGCTAAACTGTCTGCAAAATTATGTATAGCCTCGTTTGCATCATCTTCTAACTGGAACGAGGCGTTCACACTCGCTGATGCAATACAGGTCCCAGTACTTTGCGTGAACGCCGCTGTAGTCGTGACATTGGTTTGGGAAAGAAGTTCAAACTAATTGTTCAATAAAAGAACTGAAGCCTTGTTTGCATTCCCTCAACACTGAAACGTGGCACCAAAAGAAGCTGAGAGGATACACGGCAGAGAGAATAGCTTGCCGAGCCGAAGGCGAGGCTAGATGACTCAAATAACAAACTGAAGCCCTGTTTACATTCTCTAATGACTGGAACGTGATACTCGCACTAGTCGGGGGGCAGCACAAGATTATAGGGTTACGTGTAGAGACTCCTTCAGTTGATAAACCTAGGAATAGAAAACATAAGCTGAATAGAAAAGTTTGCCAAGCCAAAAACAAAGCTAGACTACCCAACTAAAAAAGTGAAACCTGAAGTGAACGTCGCTTTAGTCATGAGTCATGAAACTCGTCATAAAAAAAGTTCACCGAGTCGGGGGCGACGCTAAACTGTCTACAAAACAATGTGAAGCCCCGTTTGCATCATCTTCGAACTGAAATGAGACGTCCACACTCGCTGAAGCAATACCGGTTTCAGTACTACGCGTGAACGCCGCTGTAGTCGTGGCATTGGTTTGGAGAAGAAGTTCAAACTAATTGTTCAATAAAAGAACTGAAGCCTTGTTTGCATTCCCTCAACACTGAAACGTGGCACCAAAAGAAGCTGAAAGGATACACGGCAGAGAGAATAGCTTGCCGAGCCGAAGGCGAGGCTAGATGACTCAAATAACAAACTAAAGCCATGTTTGCATTCTCTAAATCCTAGAACGTAATACTCGCACTAGTCGGGAGGCAGCACAGGATTGTAGGGTTACGTGTGAGGACTGCTTGAGGTCATAAACCTGGGAATTGAAAACAAAAGCTGAAAAGAGAGAATTGCCAGGCCAAAAACGAGGCTGGACTACCCAAGTGAAAAAGTAAAGCCTTTCTCGTAATAATTCAAAAGTAGAACGTAACACTGACACTATCTGAACGAATACACGGAATTTCAGGGTTAGCTATGTGTAGAGACTGTTTAAGCTGTTGACATTAGCTTAAGAAAATAGTTTGCCAAGCCGATAGTGAGGGTACACTACATTCAAGTGACGAAATACAGGTTTCTTTGCATTCTCCTTAGACAAGAACGTGACAAGATTGACAAAGGGGCGGTTCTGGTACTTCATCATAGAGGACGAGTGTGTCTCTTGATTAATCCAGAAGGCCTCAAAACTAATTCGATAGCGTTGCGCTGCCACCACCGCAAAATATTGTATCATACTCCCGATTCACGGGCCGGGAGGAACGGTTGGACAATCGATGAGCAGACGATTTTTGGTGGACGTGATCTTTGGACTTCTTCAATTGGAGACGTATGAAGAACGGGTCCGCCTCCAAGCAACCAGTAAAGCACATGGTGTGAACTCTCTTGTAATGTAGTATGAGTTCATTTCAAATAATCAGCACTGGGTGGAATAGACCAAAAACAAAAAATTCACAAGAAAATGGGTATTTACAAAGCACGAATAATAATAGACAGTTAGCCAAGCTGGGGTTGTGTTTGCTCCAATTATCTATTGAAAATGGAGAACGGGCGTGAAGTGAGCAATAATAAAGAATCAACACGTGATCACGAAAGTTATAGGTTACGTCACTGTAAATCGTGTGACGTCAACCCGTCGGTGGAGAAATTTGACGAATGCGGTTATTGCGTGTACTGAAATGTAATTTTTGTGATTGCACTAGAGAGATATACTTTCATCCCCAATACTTCCATAACTGAAAACTTGTAACGGACTACTTTTGTCCAGAAAAATTAAACCCCAGTCGGGGGACCTTGGCATGGTCGTGTTTGTTAAGATTCGAATCAAGCACCAAATTGGGTCACGTGGATAAGAGTATTGGCTGTTGCACGTTGGTTGGGAGTTTTTTGTGTGTCCTTTCGAATTTGAAAGAGGCCATTTTGCGAATTAATTTCATCTGTACTTTTTTTTCAACTTCAATTTTCAACTGTTTTCCAATGATTGGAATTGCAAGACGTTATCCTGCCAACAACACGATCAACTTTCCGTCATTTCAACTCCGTTTCCACTAACTACATCTGTGAACAAGTCTCTTGGGGAACGTCAGCTGTGCAGACTTCCTCCGATTCAGCACCCGTGCGTTTCCAAAAGGCCAGCGGAACAATACGAAAGGCTACCGGCAAGACAGTCGACTTTCACAAGGTAAGGACTTACTCAAGCTCCAGCTTTCATCGTACAGTACGGCAAGTCCTTTGGTAACTCGTAAGTGCCTGGGGCAAAACTAGTCGCGAAAGCTGTTGTTACCATCCGGCCCAAATTGATTTGTTGATAACCGGAAAGGGTAGCGAGGGAGGATCGCGGGTGGACGACGGGACGAAAAACAGCAACAGAGGGTCGTTAATTTGTTTGTTTAATCCGCGCGTATTGTTCCGTCATAAATGTCCGACCGAATTTTCATATGCCCTGAATTCGGCGATTTGTTCCGAACGCTGGCTGAACACGACAGCGGGCACGCAGTACGCCAAAATGCGGAAAAACATTTTTTTTCTATTTTAAACATCGCTCGCACAAATTGTGCGGCGAATTGAAACTGACTGCGCAATTCCATGAATTTCGCATGTTTTGTACCTTTTCCTGTGTCATGTTGCGTGCAGAATGGCCAATTTAACGTGTTTTTTATCATGTGCGTATCAATCGGAGACCTGTGGCGCAACCGAATGCATCTGAAACTGAATATGGTGGGGGTAGTGCTTCCACAATTCGATTGATTTGTTTCGATGGATATAGCGACGGGATGCATACTTTCCAGCTTCCGGTTCTTTTATTCCATTCTGACCCTTATTTCTCAACCATGACCTTCTTTTCTCGACCCTATCATAAATTGAAAAATCGTGAAAGGTTTTTGGCCAAGTTTTTTACCGCTCCAACATTTTTGTATACACCATAGCAAACCATATTTGATAGCAATACAGAGTACACCAAATGTTTCAAGAAAACCAGCGAATTCTCGAATTCTACAATAATTTGTTGTTCAACATTCATGCAAAAGAGCTGAGATATTTTGTTGTCTAGGAAAAGAGACCCTTTTCCTTATTTGATTAGAGCCATACAAGAAATACCCCTAGAAATGAACATCTGGGACTTGGGGTAAGCATGCTTCTTCCCTATTGATCAAAAACCGAAACTTTGCAACAGGTCTGAAGGTGCAACTTACTACTAAATTGCCAAGGATAAAAAGTCATCCAGATAGACCACTGACATCAGTCGCTGACGTCTCGAATGTTTCAAAACTGTTTTCAAGATTATCGTGAATAACCATGGTGCAACGGACAATTCAGAAAAACACTTCAATTCATACAGTTGGCTGATAAAAAGTTTTGAGTATTCCTCGAAAGCAGAGGCAATAGGGATCATATAGTATGCAGTCCTTGAATCCAAAGTGGCAACGAAATCTCCTGGGCGGAGCAATTGTTCTGTTGCTCCTGGCTTCGAATTCCGTCCCGAAATTTCGACTTTCAAAGACAAAAACCTCTAATTTTCGAAGAGAGAAAATTTTGACTTCGAAACACGAGAAACTTTGACTCTCAGACGAAAAACTCCGACTTTTATCTTGAAATTCCGACTACGAAACACGAGAAACTTCAACTTTGAAACAGGGAGTAGTACGACTTTTATATAGAATCACGAAGTGAGTACTCCGCCTATCACATCGAAATCTATTCTTCTGAACAAAGAAAACTTCGACTTCAAATAGGAAGTTCTTCGAATTTTATATACAGGGTGATTCAAAAGTGTCGGATGGGGGTGTAGTAGAAAAATTTTTAAACGTAACAGCTTACAATACATCTGATTGGCTTTTATTGGTAGAAGTTGAAACTGTTTATATTTATTTGGTTGTGCCTGAGTCCAGTCATGATAATAATAATGAGCATCCATTTTTCAACAGGCAAACGATATAAAAGTAGCAAAGTACCGGTGATTTGAGCCAATAGCTGCAGTGTTGATCCCCAATAGAATCCCATACACTATGCCCGATTTTTTTATCGGCTTTCTAGGGTATCAATTGGTTTTGTCTGAGTTTTAAGTATCAAAACTATAAAAACATTCCATTTTTTTGTACTACGATATAATCCGGTCATACAGATCTGATAAAACAAAAGATCTGCCCCCCCCCCCCTGGACAGCTTGGTGTCAGAAGTGCGAAATGTAATTCCCGAGTCGACCATCGACGCGCCGCGTCTCAGTGTATTTATCGCAAAACGGCACCTCACTCACACCATAGCTATACCAAATTGACAATGGCATTGTCACCGGTTGACGTGTGTGCAAATATGGATCCGACGCGTAGAGACGCATATATCTACGTCCGCATTATTCAAAAGCATGTGCACACGCCGTTTTATTTGTCCCTGTCTTCGACGTGTCACTTTAACTCAGATCTATGGCGCACCGTCGGCCGTGTTCACCTGACGGCAAATAACTTCATGATTACTATATGACTGTGCCATTTTTTTCCTGGGGCGCACACAAAGCCGTCAACACCCGTCGGGGCGCCAGACGACGCAGTATAGTGGCGACACCTCTTTGTCGCTGTCTGTTTTTCCACTTCATCACGCCTCACGCCATCCATATCTCTCACGCTCCTGGTCATGCACCTAGGGGAGGTGCTCGTCCATCACCACCGGAACCGGGCGTGTGGAATTTGCGCCACCATAATCTACTCTGGACGTTCCAGCAGTGTGTCGGCTGCTGCAATTTTTTTGTTGTTATATCATTCTGGGACTCATTTAGCATTGTTCCAACTTTGTTCCTGAAATGTTTCGACACCGACGCATTATCTTCCGTTCACTGATAGAGCATCGTCAAAGGTGCTCCACAATTACTCACCTGGTTTACTATAATTGAAACAAGTGGTTGCCATGCGGTGAGTTGCGAGCTGTGCGCCATCTCTTGGCAGAGTTTGGGAAAACGCTTAGTTATAAATCAGTTCAAATCCAAGCTAGATACAGGATCAAATTGAGGTGAGGTAAACGAAGCGAGGGATATCTGCAACATACTGAAAATTGTGTAGTGTCATCAAAGGACACTATCTGGTTTGGGAAAATTTTGAGCCCGGCGCAATATAGCCCAGGCGCCAGGAAAAACAATAAGGAAATAATTGTTTTCTGACTGGAAACTAGCTTAAAACGATCTGTGTAGCTTAGGTTTTGACATACTAGTTTCCCCCCTTTCGGAAATGTCGGCGTCATGTCGCCATCATCAACAAGAACCAGCGTGCACCAGCGTGGTTTTTGCCGAATATCGTAATTTTGGGTCATCTGACAGCAAAAGATGTTAAGAGTCATTTTGAAGCCAATGAAATTCCCCCCAGCTTGGTTTTTCAATCAATTTTCTGCGACTTATGGTCTTTGAGATAGAGCTTCTGGAAGCGAGAGTCATTGTCGTGAAAGCTCCATGGCCACTTGACTCGAAAAACTAAAATGTCGATGCGACAAAAAAAAATTCAAAATGAGATTACTCGAGAACTCTTCATGCTAGAGTTGCGGTGATAGTCTTGAACTCTTCCTATTGAACCGTAGGTTTTGAATATTGAAAAGTCAAAAACGTCACTTTGTACATATACAGGGTGTACTACGGGAATCAAATCAGGACAGAGAAATTTGACATATTTCTTTGATTTAGCCTATGCGAAACTCTGAGCACTTATCACGAGTCCAATATCAATATGCATTGCTTTGTAAGCTTCACTTGATACACTCAAGAAGTGGTCAGCTCACAGCCTTCCTGTAAAATGTTTTGAAGGCCCTCTGAAATCATCAAAATTTACAGTAGCAAGAAATGTATGTAACAGTATAATAATATACCAAGGATCCAAAGTGAATTTTTGATCCCTTTGGGTCACGTTTTTTGCTCGAGGGCCCTTTGGGTCTAAATCCTCAAACTTAAAATTTACTTTGGTTCCTTGGTATATAATATACTGTTATATACATTCCTTGGTACTGTGAATTTTTGATAATTTGATGATTTCAGAGGGCCTTCAAAACATTTCACAGTAAAGCTGTGAGCTGACCACTTCTTAAGTGTATTAAGTGAAGCTTATAGAGCAAATCCATATTAACCCATATGGTCCGGAATCAAATTTTTTTTCGTGAGCGAAAATTTTTTTTCAAGCTCTGGTTTTTTAAGCAGAGTGGAATTACACAAAAATAAGAAAAAAATTCTTTGTGTGTTGTATTTAGTTTAAAAGTGCTGTCCTTTTAAAAAGACGGTAGGGCTATGTACTACTTTGAAATATAAATTTTTTGATAACATCAAACGACTGAAAAATGTTCCCTTGCACTTTAAAAACATGAAATTATCAATATAAAACAAAAAACATCAGAGAACAAAAGAAAAAAATCATTGGAGGAAAACCTAAACAAACAAACACAAGACAACAATTTACAAACAAACATAAATTTTGAGTTGGTGAAAAATGAAACAATCCTTGAGATGCAAGCTGACATAACAATTTTTGCACATAAAATTGGCTTTTTTTTATGACATACATCGCTGGTGATTTTCTCAAGCTCATGAAAAAACTCATGCAAATTTCTGGGTGGTTTCCAAGGTCTATTTCTTTGTCATTTTATTGTTAGTTTCCAGCAGCTCTGTGCTCATAGATCTTTGGAACTTCAGTTGGTCAAGGTTTCCGCCATTATTTTTATTTAGTCGCCAAGATTTTTGTATAGTCATATCTAAGCAATGAGCAAATGGTGGAGAATACCATTTTTCCCTCTGACTAAAACTCTGTATTAGCCTTGGTTTTGATCATCACGATCTACACCGCCCATATTCTCGTAGTATGATATCAGTAGCGGTTGATCTACGTGCTACGATGTGCTTTTTCTTCTGATCACGAGAACCTCGTCCTTTCTCAAAATAGACAATAATGCCTAGCCGCAACGCCCCAATCCAAAACTTGTAGCCCAAATTCGGCTCTGAGTTGCGCTTCTGGCAAATTGTTTGGTTCAATAAAATTTTCTTCTGCTGAATCTTCATCCGTATCGCATTCATCGTTTGTATTTTTGGGAAAAGAACTGGTCTTTCTCCTGGAATATCTTCAATACATCCTTCTCCATTTCTTCCAGTAACTGTGCTATGGTGAGGGGTCTTTTCCATAAGTGAAATAAAAAACGACATTATTGTAGTTGATAGTAGTGGATAGACCTACCGTCCTTTATAAAGGACACCGTTTTTTTGCACGGGACAGTTTGAAAAAAAATCAAAGTTTTGGTAGCAGGCAAGTTACTTGATCTTTGAAGTACCCAAATATTTAAAAAAACAATCATAAACTGCTATTAACAACAAAATATACCTACCTCTGGTTATTCATTGTAAAAGCCAACAACAAACAAAAGGGCACCATACAAGCAAATTCAGTAATTATAACGAACTAGTGATATGAATTGGCTCTCAATACTTGAAGTTTGGTATGTAGTGACTTTATCTGTTTATACCAGTAATAGCAGTTGATTATTGTGCAAAAAACTTTTACCGTCCTTTATAAAGGACGGTCGGGCTATATGGGTTAATATAGGACTCGTGTTAGGTGCTTAGAGTGTCGCATATAGGCTAAATCGAAGAAATATGTAAAATTCCTCTGATCTAATTTGATTCCCTCGGTACACCCTGTATATGTACAATGTGACGTTTTTGACTTTTCTATATCCGTTATCAACGGTTCAAGAGGAAGAGTTGAAGACCATCACCGCAACTATAGCTTGAAGGATTCTCGAGAAATCTCATTTTGAAATTTTTTTGTCACATCGACATTTTAGTTTTTCGAGTCAAGTGGCCATGGAGCTTTTACGACAATGCCTCTCGCTTCCAGAAGTTCTATCTGAAAAACCATAGGTCGCAGAGAGGTTATTCAAGAACTATTCCGTAGGGAGTTTCATTGGTTCCAAAATGACTTAGCAAATCTTTTGCTGTCAGATGGCCCAAAATCAAGATATTCGGCAAAAGCCACGCTGGTGCACTTCTTGTTGATGATGGCGACATGACGCCGACATTTCCGAAAGGGGGGAAATTAGTATGTCAAAACCTGAGCCACACAGATTGTCTTGAGCTAGTTTTCAGCCAGGAAACAATTATTTCCTTATTGAGCTGATTTTTGCTCCCTGGCGTCCGGGCTAATAGGTTTTTCTCAAATTGTGGTCGATTAGCTGCCGTATTTGCTTGTATCAAATCGAAATGTTCCTAAGATAATGATTTTGGGCATTTATGCATGATTTTTTACTCCCCGGTTGTTTTCGAAGTGATTATTTTTGAGAAGAGGAAAAGCTCATAATTGGGCCTAGACTCACATCAGGTTGGTAGTAGGTAGGTTCTGAAATGTCGATTACATTTAACCTTCTCAAAATATTTGAATAATTCTTCTTCAATATTGAAGGAGAAACATGGGAAATTGGTTACGAAACGTGTGGAAAATCATATTCATTGGATGTTGCCTGCATGTCTCTACACAAAAACGTCTTTTTTCTGGCCGTTACTACCCGAGACGGCCGCTCACCCTGGTTTTGACTAGGAATACGTGCGTTAGGTGTAGATCTCTACTCAGATGCTTTTTTCTGCTCGTAGATCGCTTTCTTCAAAAAAAAACAACTGATCTCAAAAGAAGATTGCATTGGGCGTCGTGCAGGTCTATTTTGAAATTCTACACGGTTTCGGTTTTCCCACGGTGATTTTTTCAAAATGAAACTTGCACATTTCGTGAGTTAGAAAAAATGCAGTGCGAATTTTAACATGCGGTAAGCCACATGAAATATTTATTTCAGATGCAGACTTGCTGCAAGTTATAGTTAGGCAAAAGATTGAATTGAGATTTAAAGGGAGGGCTCTTGTGTCTTAAAGTATGATTTGGAGCCCTAATGAGCTCCCTTTGTGCTTCATGGCTTCCAGAATTCCAATAAGCCTTCATTTGCCATCTTGTGCTATCTAGGCTCAACTGGACCCTCCCCCCCCTTATTGCTCCTTTGATGTGATTTGAAGCCCTGCTGGACCCTCTTGCATTTTCCGTTACGTTTGGAGCACAATAACCACCTTTGTGCCGTCATGTCATTCGGAGACCTTTCGGGTCCCCTTGTGCCCTCATGTATAGTAAACCCCACAGTAATCAGTAATCAGTGAACCCCTCTTTTGTCTTTGTTTGTATATGAAGCCTTTTGGACCCCCTTGTATAACCAGGATTATTTGAAGGTTTTCGTTTGGAGCCCTTTTGTGTTTTCTCGTGGCTTCCAGAATTCCGGTGAACCATCTTGTGCCTTATTTCATTGTTGGAAGCACCTTATGACTCCATTTGATATTTGGAGTCCTATCCGATCCTATCCGTTTGTGATGAATGAAGGCGAGAGGGGTTCTCTGAAATTCTGATAGATATGAAAAACATAAAGAGACTAATTAGGACTCCAAACTACTTTTGCGGACATCTTTGCGGACAAAGATACACACTTGAGCTTTCAACAACGCAAGAAGGCACAGTCGGGCTTACTGGAACTCTTGAGGTCAAGAAAAAGCATAAGAAACGACACATGAGGACACAAGGGGGCTCAATAGAGATCCAAGTGACACGGAAAAATGCAATAGGACTCAGTAAGGCTTAGAACGATATCGAAGACACAAAGGTGCCCAATGGATCGAGCTTTCTATAACAAATGAAGGTGAAAGGGGGCTTATTGGTACCTACTCTTGAAGCCAACGAAAACATAAGTGGGCTAATTAGGGCTCCGAATATCATATGAAGTCATGAGGTGCTTACAAGAAGGCAGCAGGAGGCTAATTACTGAAACTCTGATATTGATAAAAAAACATGACGGGGCTAACTGCGGCTCCAAACTACACTTGCGGACACAAGGGGGTCCGAGAGTACTCCGTATATTACATGAAGGCACAGGCACAAGGGACACACACTGGAGCTTCCAGCAATGCAAAAAGGCACAAGGCAAATGGCTTACTGGAATTCTGAAAGCCACGAAAAACATAAAGGAGCTATAACGAAGGGCTTCAAACAATACTGGTGACACAAGAGGGTCCAAGAGGCTCTATGGGTATATGTAAATACTATGACTTAATATTTTTCTTTTGTGATATCGTGTGTGATATTTTATGATGATGACTTGTGGAAATACTTTATGTATACCTATGGGGAACACCAATAAATACTTACTTACTTACTTACCTACTTTATAGAACAAAAAAAAAATAAAATGAAAAAAAATATATATGGCAGGCAAGAGACTAATCAATAAAATAAGTGATTAACCAAATTTTTTCAAATCTTTGAACAGGATGAACCGATTTGGGTCGTTGTTGTTTTGGTATGTTGGAGAAAATCTGTTAGTGAAACTATAGTAGTTACCATCGCAAGAATCGCAAAAACGTTTATTGAAAAAGAACTAGCTCAAAAAATTGTATATTCTCACTGGCCCCCGCCATTTTGAATCTTGACGTTTCGTCCATTTTGTTATTCGACTTTCACAACCTATTCATTTGGCTATTCAGTAATACTAAGTTTGCCCCAATCTGAGAAATAACAAATATTTGGCAAGGAAAATAAAACAGTCAGGTTTTTGCTAGGCCCACCCAGTAGGTAAGTTCTCACTTTTATGATGAGTAACATTTGTAGGTATTCAAGGTACATCTGAGAAACAGTTTGAGATATCTCAAAATGGTTTGTTCCACATTAATAAGCATCAGATAAGAAGTATGTGTGATGATTTCCATGTTCCGATCTATTTTGGTTCATGAATAGAGTTTCTCGATTTTTGATCACCCTGTAGGCATCTGCAAAGGGGTTACCATCGGAAAGACACATTTCGGAATCAGGGTTTTGGTCCATACTCGGGTCCATATGACAATCTTGCCGGATGGCATCGCGATACCACGAGTAGCAACTTCTAGGCCATTCGATTCCAAGCGATAACATCTGTACGATTTATAGGATCATAATAACCTGGGATAGTGGGGCAAGAAATTTTTTTTTTATTGATGATCCCCACATGAATGTTCTTTGTTATTTCGCCTATTTGAAGATTGGCATTTTTCAAATATATATAAAAAAAATGGTGAAACAGTCATAAGGGCCTCGTGGGGCCCAAAACTTCGACAACTTCGATTGTATTCTTTGGCTCCTAGGCTTTAGAAATCTGTTAAGCTCCAAATTAGCCAACACCAAAACTAGTGTAATGTAAACTAAGCGGAAGTGAATAAGACCAGGAATAATCTGCAAGTGAGTTGTGCTTTTCAACGTAAACTTTTGACGTTATAAATGGGTTGAAAGTGAGTTGAACAAAGAGCCAAATAAGGGTGAGGTAAACTGAGCAAGGGATGTCTGCAATATACCGGGTGGGCCATAAAAAACCGAACTGTTTTATTTTCCTTGCCGATTTTTTGTTTCTTGACCGATTTTGACAAGCTTAGTATCATTGTGTAGCTAATTGAAAAGACTACCAGGACCATATACAAAAGATTACTAAATGTCAAAATTCAAAATGGCGGAAACGACTGAAAATAGACCTTCTTTCGCAGTTGTTTTTTTTATATAAAATTTGACAGAATAACCAAACTTAAGACGCTTTCTTAAAGAATGAACTATTTTCTACATTTTGAGACCATATTTAGCTTAACTGGTTCATTCGTTGCGGAGATGTGGCAATTTGAAAAAAAAGCTTATTTGCCATTGTTTCAATCCAAAATGAATAATGAAAAATATTGTTTTGCCTGTCAATTTTTTTCTTCTGGAGCGATTTTGACATATTTAGCATCATTGTGCAAATAATTGAATAGGCTTCAAGTGTCATCCACTAATATGATCGAAATGTCAAAATTCAAAATGGCGGACACAACTGAAAATTAGCCTTCTTTCGCAGTCGTTTTTTTGAATTGAAATTTGACAGAATGACAAAACTAGAAGCGTTTTTTGAAAGAACGAGCTGTTTCTCACATTTTGACATCACAACTAGCTTAATTGGTTCATCCGTTAAGGAGATATGGCAAATTGAAAAAAGCTTGTTTGCCATTGTTTCAATCCAAAATGAATAATAAAAAAATATTGTTTTGTCTGTGAAATTTTTGTTTCTGAAGCCATCATGATAAGTTTGATGTCATTGTGTAGCTAATTGAGTAGGCTACAAGTGTCATATACGAATATGATTGAAATGTCAAAATTCAAAATAGCGGACACAACTGAAAACAACCTTCCTTTTGCATTTTTTTTTTATTGAAATTTGACAGAATTACAGAATCGAAGGGGCTTTTTGAAAAAAATGATGTGCAAATGTTGTGGAAAAAACTATTAGATTTTTTTTCTACTATCAATAAAATTTAAACCTATCTCTCATGACATGTCTATTTTGAGGCTAGCAATGGATTCAGGTAACCAACAACAACTTTGACCAACACAAATACAAAAAATAGGATAGTCCTCGGATGTTTGCATCCAAAGAGTCTGCGTCCATAGAAAGGAACGTACCTAGTGAACACCCTGTGGAATAATTTTCAATTATATTTCGAAAAATGGTGATCATATCTCAGGACCCACCCCTTCAATATTTCACAGACAAAATAAGTTATATTCTTTATTATTGGTTTTGGATTGAAACAATGGTGGATGAGCTTTTTTTCAATTTGCCACATCTACCCAACGAATAAACCAATTGAGCTAGTTGTGGTGTCAAAATGTGAAAAAAGTTAGTTCTTTCAAAAAACGCTTCTAGCTCTGTCATTCTGTCAAATTTCAATTTGAAAAAACGACTGCGAGAGAAAGCTCATTTTCAGTTGTGTCCGCCATTTTAAATTTTGACATTTCGATCATATTCGTATGTGACACTTGAAGTCTATTCAATTTGTCACATAATGATACTAGACCTGTCAAAATCGCTCCAGAAACAAAAATTTTGCAGGGGAAACAATTTTTCTTATCATTCATTTTGGATTGGAACAATGGAAAATAAGCTTTTTTCAATTTGCCACATCTCCCTAACGAAATAACCAATTGAGCTAGTTAAGGTCTCAAAATGTAGAAAATAGTTCATTCTTTCAGAAAACGTCTTTAGTTCGGTTATTCTGTCAAATTTTAATTTAAAAAAACGACTGCAAAAGCAAGCCTATTTTCAGTTGTTTCCGCCATTTTGAATTTTGACACTTAGGAATCATTTGTTCATGGCTCTGGTAGCCTCTTCAATTAGCTACACAATGATACCAAGTTTGTCAAAATCGGTCAAGAAACAAAAAATCGGCGAGGAAAATAAAACAGTACGGTTTTTTATGGCCCACCCGGTAGTAAAAAATGTGTAGTGCCATCCAATTTGGATTTTAACCTTCACAGATCCGTTTAAATCTGGATTAGACAAGATTTAAACTAGTGATGCAATTGTTACGGTTTCAAAAATCTACTCGGCGATACAGAATAATGAAACCAGAGAAACAAAAAAAAAAAAGAGAGTTGGTTGTTATTTTCCAGGTTCCGGCTGATTCTGCAAAGAAAGATCCAATAACCATCGGCCGAGTAGCGATTCAGTGTTCCTCTGCTGTTCTTGTTGATGGCAAGCAGTACCACCAGTCAAGTGATGTGCCTCAGGAACCAAAATTGAATAAATCGGCGCTGAACGCCTCTCCTAGAACGCCACGTCGCCTTTGGTTGACAGCAACTGTCAGTAATCGCCAACTTCGTTGAAGTGACCATCTCGGACCTATTTCTCCCGTCTGTCCAAATGCCAGAGCGTATGGTGAGCTTCTGGAATGTTCAAAGGTACCAAATCAGTTCACTACCTTACTGTCCAATCGGCGTTTTCACCAACGTTGTCAGTTGGTCCAGATTATCAAGATCCTGCTAATCGTTGCGGCTGTCCCAAAGCTCATGCGTTCAAGACTCGTTGATGGGCAAACCAAGTGATGCCTCTTATCTTTTATTTTACTGTTTTAGAATAAGTTACCTATTCGACATTCAGCGTGTTGTTGTTATATGTATTATTATTGTCTCTGCGTAAAGTGAGAGACGTTGTTAGGGGGTAGCTATACCAGTTTACTACACCATTTCCCCTTGGGGTAGGACGGCAGTATGTTGTTTTTCGTGTAGGTACTCTGTTTCAAAGTCGTCGCTGGAGCTTCGTTGGGCCCTTCGAGTTCTCGCAGCGTCATCAAAAAGGTAGGTACCTACGTTATAGTTTGTAAGCCAACTCTCGCGGTATTGCTCTCACCCTTACTATTAGCGTCCTCTGCGCAACGCCCCTTTATTTTTGTTAACACGCTATGTCAAGTTGAACTGTAAATATTCTTGAACCTTCTCTTCCCGATCATGAACCTGATTTTTGTAGTTCATTCTGTATTTTTAATTCTCCCAATCCCAACTATCTCCACCTCGGAATCAATCACTTTCAATTACGATTTCAACCCGTAATACTGCTACTGATCAAGTTTGGTTTTGAGAAAGAAACAAATCAGGCTATGATATACAAATGCCATGAATGAAATGCAATAATGAATCAGAAAGCCAGTGTGTTGGATTGCCTGTATTCCGGACAATGGTGGTGACGGTACATAATTTTGGTCTCTGCCCACATATCGAATTCCAAGTATGACAACCACAACAAGACTCGATTTCAGACAGCTCCCGCTACCAATCGCGTCCATAAAGGCACGTATTATACATTCGTATACACATGCACAGAACATCATTTGCCGTATCATTGCGTTGCGCTCTCAATAGGCATGTACCTCCGTGGTACCGGCAATATCACATTAATGGATCCTGCGAGGGATGATTCGCTTTGTGCGCATAGAAATTATTAAATTACTCCAAAGGACCGAGCGAGTGAGACGGAGCAGTGGAGTAGCCGGCGGGTGGGAAGAGATGGGGAATTCAGAACTGCACAAAGAGCACTGTCGAGTCGAGTTCCCGAACGCTGAAGCTGAAGTTCGAGTATACAAATCGAAGCGATGTCAATAAAAACTCATCATTGTAGCCGATTCCGCGAAGCTGGTCTTGAGCTTGCTTTTTGAGCTTTTGCTCGTATCGTATAAGCAATCGGACGTGATTACATTTCATTGCAAGAAAGCGCTTTCCGATTTTATTAAACGTATCTGCTCAAGGTAATACCTGGCCTGATAAAAATTTGATATCGTTACGCGATTTTCACCGTTTCGGTAAAGTTTGCAGAGATGGGTATGGCACATAAAAGGATAGGATGAAAAGTTGAAGGTAAAAGTTCAGATAGTCGAGGTAAGAGCTTAGATATTCATCAAAAACTTAGCGCGGTGCCCGTGCTAGAGAGCCGCTCGCAAATTCCTTGACGGTGATTATTTTCGGTTATCTAGCCACCGCGTAGCGCCGACGAGAAGTTTGCGCAAACCGTCACTTCAATTTCCGTCGTTTCCTTATGCTTTCGGTATGAGTTGTGCAAAGTCAAACTTTTATTCCCGCCGAGAAAGTTCCGTTTTTTGTTTCTCGATAGCCGTAATCATCAGCTTAATTTGAACAGCTTTCAGATTGTTACCAACGGCTCTGACACGACTAGATAAACGGCTTTGAAATCATTCCAGTGGAGCTACGTCATCAATGCCAAATTTGACTCCTTTTTGCTATTTACACAACAGTTTTTGTTTTATCCAAATCGAGCTGTCGGTTCTCGAGCTATCGCGCTCGTTGTAAATTCCGACAAACAGCTGCCAAGTGTCCCGCCGCAACTGTAGCAGTTAAACTGCCCCACATTCGCACCCGTAACTTTTCAAATTAAAACGATGGAGACGCGATTCTTTTACTGAGATGAATTACGAATCGAAAAGTTTCATTCCCTTACAATAAATTGGCGGTAACGCTCCAGGATTTGGCTGGTTTCCAAAACAAAACAGTGTTTCAAATTGGTAGCAGAAAATGTGCCATGTAACCCACTTATTCACGCTTTTCGTCCTATTGATAACAGTTTTGCTTTCGCTCAAATCGGACGGCCGGTTCTTGAACTATCATTTCTTTTCAATTTTGACAAGCAGCCGCCAAGTGTCCTGTTACTTACAACTGTAGCAGTTAAACCGACTTACATTGAAACACCAGAACCTCTTCCGATTAAACCGATAAAGGCGTGATATTTCCACCGAGGTTGACAAATTGACAAGAAACCATCCCACTCTAACCAAATTGGTGAAAGCAGCTCTGAAATTTGGCTAGATTCCAAAAACAAAGCATTGTTGGAATTGATATGATATGTTTAAAAAAATTTACGCTTGTCATCCTCTGATAAAAGTTTTCATTGCATTTAAATCGCACGATCACTTCTTAAATAACAGTAGATTTCACTAAATTTCGACAGGCAGCCGCCAAGTGTCCCGTTGCCGCTATAGCAGTTGGATATTGTCACTGCATAGTCCCTTTGCCACAAACAGAGGTACCCCACAGCATTACCCGGCTGGAAGCCTTTGCAACTCCATCCAGCCGGGCGATCCCATTGACCGCCTGTGGTCAAAATATTTCAATAATATCAAGTGATGGAAAGTGTCAGGGAGAAAAGTCATAACAAAAAGCTCACTGTCAGTTGAACTCCTCCGTATAGAGCACTCTCGTCTGAGTCTAATATTCCGAAACAGGGCTACGTATTTACTCCTAATACCAATGTTTTCATCATGAGACCTGACCTACCTCCATAGTCGCAACTCGGAGGGGCCGTTTGCGGTAGCGAACAACCTTACACGACAATATGTTTTTGACAATATGATAACCGTTGACCATTCTTACTGGATTCTACCACCTTTCGTGTCTTATTTGAAATAGTTTTTGATTCATTCAAATCGCACGACCAGTTCTTGAGTTATCGCTTTGTTACAAGCAGCCGCTATGTGCCCCGGTGCGCTGCTATAACAGCTTTTCAACTGTCCCACCATGAAACAGCTGTAACTTTCTTATTAATCAAGATGAAAACGTAGTTTTTTTACTGAAATAAAGAGCAAGTTAGCGCTGTTTCCAATTATGGCGAGCGACAGCTTGATGTTTTTTTGCAGCTGTAGCAGTTCAACTGTTTCACGTTCAAACAGCAATAACTTCTCAATTTCACTGTGATTTTCACGTGATTTTCTCACTGAGTTGGAGTGTCTATCAGAAAGTTCGATCAACTCTTATCAAATCGGCTAGAAAATTTCCTGAGCTTCGACAGTTTCCAATAAAAACCTTTCAAAGAAATCGCAAGATATGTCACGTTGACTATTGTCTCACTTTTTGCGTCTCATTCACAACAGTTTTTGTTTCATCCAAATCGCACGACTGGTTCTCGAGTTATGGCTTTGTTACAAGCAGCCGCTATGTGCCCTGGTGCGCTGCCATAACAGCTTTTCAACTGTTCCACCATAAAACAGCCGTAACTTTCTTATTTATCAAGATAGAAATGTAATTTTTCCACTTAAATGAAGCACAAGTTAGCACTGTCTCTAAATATGGCAAACGACAGCTTGATGTTTCTTTGCAGCTGTAGCAGTTCAACTGTTTCACGTTCAAACAGCGATAACTTTCTAATTCCACTGTAATTTTCACTTGATTTTCTTACTCAATTGAAGAGTTTATCGAAAAGTTAATTAATTTCTCATCAAATCGGCCATAAAACTTTCTGAACGTCGACAATTTCCAATAAAAACCTTTTAAAGAGATCGCAAAATACGTCACGTTGATCATTCTTTTAATTTTCGCTTCTCATCCACAACAGTTCTTGTTTCATTGAAATCGCACGACTAGTTCTCAAGTTATCGCTTTGTAACAAGCAGCCGCTATGTGCCCTGGTGCGCTGCCATAACAGCTTTTCAACTGTTCCACTATAAAACAGCCGTAACTTTCTTATTTATCAAGATAGAAACGTAGTTTTTTCACTTGAATGAAGCACAAGTTAGCGCTGTTTCCAAAAATGGCAAGCGACAGCTTGATGTTCCTTTGCAGCTGTAGCAGTTCAACTGCTCCACGTTCAAACAGCGATAGCTTCCCAATTTCACTGTGATTTTCACGTGAATCTCTCACTTAGTTGAAGTGTTCATGGGAAGTGTGATCAGCTCTCATTAAATCGGCTACAAAATTCTTTGAGTTTTGCCAATTTTCAACAGAAGCTTTTCGAAGAGATCGCAAAATATGTCACGTTGACCATTCTTTTACCTTTTGCGTCTCATTCACAACAGTTTTTGTTCTATTCAAATCGCACGACTGGTTCTCGAGTTATCGAGTTGTTACAAGCAGCCGCTTTGTGTCCTGGTGCGCTGCTATAACAGCTTTTTTAATGTTTCACTATAAAACAGCCGTAACTTTCTTATTTATCAAGATAGAAACGTAGTTTTTTCACTTGAGTTAAGCACAAGTGTTCGCAGTTGCTAAATACGGCAAGCAGCAACCTGATGTTTTTTGCAGCTGTAGCAGTTCAACTGTTTCACGTTTAAACAGCGATAACTTTTTCATTTCACTCTTATTTTCACGTGATTTTCGCACTGAGTTGAAGTGTTTATCAAAACGTTTGATCAACTCTCATCAAATCGGCTACAAAATTTTCTAAACTTCAACAGTTTCCGATAAAAACCTTTTAAAGAAATCGCAACATATGTAACTTTGACCATTGTTCTGCGTTTTGCGTCTCATTCACAACAGTTTTTGTTTCATTCAAATCGCACGACTAGTTCTCGAGTTATCGCTTTGTTACAAGCAGCCGCTATGTGCCCCGGTGTGCTGCTATAACAGCTTTTCAACCGTCTCACAAACAAAACAGCCGTAACTTTCTCGTTTATCAAGATATAAACGTATTTCTTCACTCGAATGAAGCACAAGTGAGCGCTTTTTTTCAAACATGGCTAGCAGCAAGCTGATGTTTCTCTGCAGCGATAGCAGTTCAGATGTTTCATGTTCAAATAGGGATGAATTCCTCAATCCACTGTGATTTTCACGTGATTTCCCCACTGAGTTGAAGTGTTCATCGAAAATTTTGATCAAATTTAATCGGATCGGCTGCATGATTTTTTGAGCGTCGACAGTTTCCAATAGAAACCTTTTGAAGAGTCAGCAAAATCAAAATAGGTGTCACCTGACCATTTTGCCACTTTTTGCGTCTTATTTGGAACATTTTTTGTTTCATTCAAATCGCACGACTAGTTCTCGAGTTATGACCATGTTACACGCAGCCGCTTTGTGCCCCGGTGCGCTGCTATAACAGCTTTTTAACAGCCCCACAAACAAACAAACAAACAGCCGCGACTCTGTCATTTATCACGATAGACACGTGATATTTCCACTGAAATCAAGCACAATATACGGTTTTTCTTCAAAGTGTAACAAGCAGTGGGTAAGTGTTCTGTTGCAACTGAATCAGTTCCACTGCTCCACATTCAAACAGCTAGATCTTGTTCATTTCATAGTGATTTTCATGTAAGGTTTTTACAAAAAAAATCTCATCAAGCTATTGAATTTACTTTTATCAATCGGGTGCAAAACGTCAGAAGCCTCAACAACCTCCAGAATAATCAACCGATTCGAGCGACAGCAAGCGATGTATCACGCTGACAGCTTTTCCACCTTCTGCGTCTCATTGAAAACAGTTTTTGTTCCATCCAAATCGCACGACTACTTCTCGAGTTATCGCTTTATCACAAGCAGCCGCTATGTGTCCTGGTGTGTTGCAACAACAGCTTTTCAACTGTCCCACAAATTACCAGCCGTAACTTTTCATCTATCAAGATAGAAACGTAGTTTTTCACTGCGATTGAGCGGAAATGTGTTTCATCAAATTTTGACAAGTAGCAAGCAAGTGTTGCGTTGCAGCTGAATCATTCCAACTGCTTCAAATTGAGTCAGCTGCATCTGGTTAATTCCATTGCAAATTTCACTTTTTTCACAAAGGTGGAGCGCTAGAATCCCTAGAAACTCAGTGAAAATTTCCGGGAAACGTTAATAATTTTGCAAAAATTTCTAGACATCCTTTGGAAATCCGCGGAAATATTTGGAAGTCGGAACGAATGTTAAGAAAACCTTGGATTGATCGTAGGAATCTTTGGAAATCCCTAGAAGTTTCCAAAGGAATCCTCAAAAATTTTGTGAATACCTTTGGGAATTACGTAGAAATCTTTAGGAATGCCTCTCCAAGAATCTGGTAGAATTCTTCAGAAATCCCTAGAAATTTCATACAAATCACCATGAATTCCTAGAAATTTCGTAGAAATCTTGAGAAATCAATAGAAATTTTTTGATGACCTCAAAAATCTCAATAAATGTCTTTGAAATCTGTTAGAAGTATTTTGGAAATCCCTGGGGATACCATAGAATTCTGCAAGAATTGATAGAGATTATCAAAAATACTGAGCAATTGCCAGAAATTCTATACAAATCATTGAAATTCCCCAGAGATCCAGCAAATTTGTTTAAAAAATCCCTAGAAATATTGTAGACGTCTTCAAAGAATCTCGTGGAAGTCTTCATGAATTCCTGAATTCTTGAAAATGAACTTAGTCGATAGAGAAAAAATGTTGAAAGTTGGAAGAAAAAGCTCAGAATACTTGTTTGAATCTCTAGAGGCTCTCAAAAACTCTGTAGAGAATTCAGAAATATGGATTAAACCCTGAAAATTCCCGAAAATCCTGGGAAATCTTATGGAAATTCCTAGAACTATTCAGCATTTTCTGAAATCCTTGTAGATCTTGTAGAAATTTCTAGAAATCTTGAAAAATTCCATGGTAATCTTAAAAACCTCAGCAATTTCATACAAATCTCAATTTTGCCCGTAGGAATCTTGAAAACAATAGAATCTACATACACATCTCCGATCTCAGAACTCTGCACATTTTCAGAAATCCTCAGATTTCTAGTAACCCCGTACATTTTCCAAAAATCCCTGGAATCGGGTAGAAATGTTGAAAAATCAAAAAGTTTTGTGAAAAAATCTTCATGAATCTGGAGAAAATCTAAAGAAACCAAAACGAGTCTTCATAAGTCCCTAGAGATTTCGTAGAAATATACAGAGAACAGAGATTCCTAGGAATAATTCCCAGGGATCTCTGGGACCCCTGGAATCATTCCCACAGGAATTGGTCCTGCGGAAATTCTTGGAAATCTCTAGGAACCCTCAAAAAATCTCATGGGAATCTTCAGGAATCCTTGGGAATGTACTGAAATTTTTCATGGAATTGTGGAAATTCTGTAAAGTAACTGAAAAGTCCATGGACATTTTAAAATCTTTGGAAGTTCTTGAAAATCTTGTAGAAATATCTAGAAATTCCATAAAAATCTTTAGATACTCTGTAGAATCTTTCAAACTGCTCGGAAATTCTCCGGAACCCCTCGTATTCACCATAAAAGCCTTCTCGTGATCCCTAGAAACCGTAAAGATATCAGAGGATCCTTGGAAATTATGGGTAATCTTCAGAAATCTTCAGATTTGTTGTAGAAATCCATAAAAATCCTAGAAATGTCCAAAAAGACTCGGAAGAATTGATTATTGGGAGAAAAAAAGTGACACTCGAAAAGATTCAAGCCTTTGGAATAATAAATTGAGTGGAGTGACAGCAAAAGATGATTTACGTTGACAATTTTCTCACCTTCTGCATCTTATTCAAAACAGTTCTTATTCCATTCAAATCGCATAAGTGGTTCTTGAGTTATCGCTTTGTCACAAGCAGCCGCAATGTGTCCCGGTGAGTTGCTATAACAGCTTTGCAACTGTCCCGCGAACGAGCAGCCATAACTTTTTCATTTAGTAGGATAGAAACTTGATTCTTTCGTTAAAATGAAGCACACATCAAGAGGTTTTCTTCAAGTTGGTTGCCAAGAAGTTTGACGTGAGATCGAAGCAGTTCGAACAAGTTTAAATCCGGAAGCTGGCACACCGTGCGTTAGAGGTTCAAACACTCTTTGCTTGATGAACTTTCACCCCCTCAATCATCGCATGTTTAATGTACAGAGGAGGATAAAGTTGTCGCGTCAACAGAATTACCGCTGATATTAACATACAAGCGTACAATCCCAAAGGGACTGCAAACATTTCCAGAGCAAGCTCGGAAGCGGAGAGCTAAATATTTAATATTGACGCTTGTTCGCCGTACGATTAGCGCCTTTGTATGCGGTTCCATTACACATCAGTTTTCATACACACACACACACTCACACACACTGTTGTGCTCCTGGAAAAATGTCCGGGTACATTCAGGTAGATGGTACAGGCATAAGCAGACACTTTGAGTAGTTAGGGGGCCGGGCTGGGTGGTCGGGGAGCGTCGGGAGGGGATGGAAAGGGAAAGTGGAAACTCTGTACTTGGGAACTGGGACTTTCCATTATACAAGACATCTCCATTAGAACGATCCGCCGCTTTATTATTGAACTTTGGACCGCGCACCAGAACCTTCCCTCAGGGGCCATACCACTTAACATGCCTCGCACAATAACTTGCCTGAACTTGGTTACATCAATGTTAATAACTCGAAACTCGATATTTGCGGATTCGTGCGACATGTACAGGGTGGTGGCGTAGCAAATTCTGAACAGCTCAGCTCAGTCGAAAGCTTCAGAAAAAGTTTGATGGGTTGGGAGGTGGGAGCTACAATTGGGCAACGCAGCTTCGATGCACAAGTTGACCTTCAAAGTAGATTCCATGAGGCGGAAACAAAGGTTTGTAAGCTGGTTTTCGGACCACGTCATTGTGTCTGAAGAACCTTCAAAGGTGAAAGGCCTGGAAACCTGACTTTAAGGAGCTCAAGGCTGCAGAATTGGTCTTAGATAAAACTAAACAGGCTATGTCCCCGATTTATCAGCACAAAGATTGTATAAGTGAAGTCAGTAGCATTGCCAAATTTCAACAATTGTTGACGTAAGTTGATGGACGGTCGGTGGAAACAACAGCGGTGCCAATAGTACGACTGGAATAGTTCCTCGTTGGGTGCAATTCATGGTGTTGTGGGGTCGTGTAAAACACAAAGTTCAACGTGTGTAATTAGCCCGCACCAATTCGTCCCCGTGGGTGCCGGCCGGGCAGTCAGCGCCAACTACGTTCGGATTTATCGCATTCACGGCCCCGCTGATGCCGTTCGTCCCTTTCACCGGTCCGGGTCCCTCCGCGCCCCCCTAAACCCGGCCCTGATTGTGTTTGTTGGTGTGTGTGCGCGCCGCCGAGAGGTCCCTGGGGATGAAAATCGATTAGTCGGCGAAACGTCGGGCAAATCAAACAATTAGTTTATATCGAACCGACGCCGGGGAGCTCTGATTCGTCCCCCTCGAGCCGGATCTGTTCCCTTATTCAATTTTGTACGTACAGTGTTACCGAGCTGACACGTAAAGTACCTTTTTAAACTTCAGACGTTACTCATATGGATAGCAGCGGCTTGAAGGTCGGATAATGAGTTTACGTGTGAAGCTGGCAACACTTCTGCACTTCGGACACCACAAGTAGCAGGGTTCCACAAGGCCATCCCCAATAAAAATCTGCAAAGTCGACTTTTATAATTATTGACTAGCTGTCACCGGCGCCGGCAAGCCGTCGCCTGGGTGACAGCTATGGTTGAAAAGTAGCCAGGGAATTTGTTCCACTGACACCGGACAAGTGGAAAGGAGATTGTATACATGATGTTGATTTGCGGTTGTTTAAGGCAGATGTCAGGTGTTCCCTTAACGAGTTTAGTAATTTTTTGCATGTCCGTCGATAGTGTTTTGGTCAGACGAAGTTTTCTAAGAAGCGTAAGCAACTGACAGCACTTGGTCCCTGGACCCTGGTCAGCTGACTGCCTGTCCGTGGACGTCAGCAGTCTGTTACTTCATAAATCGTAATGCGCAGGCTGCTGACGTCCACAGACAGTCAGGGACTGCTGATGGAACAAACCTATTGAAACAATTAAATAGCGAACGCTCACAAAAGGGGAAATACCATGAAATTTTGAATAAAAAAGCAACAAATTGGATCTGGTCGACGGTCGTCTATGTTTTTGGTTCAGATGACGCAAAAAAAACCACCGCAAACACGACGATGAATGTGACTTGAGAATTCGGCGAACGGTTGCGCGAGTTTGACAGATTCGCGTTAACATCTAGTGAACGGAGGCGCGCGGTGCTGTTGGCAAAATTGACAGTGGCAGTCCGACGCTAGGTCGACCGTATCGATGCGAAAAGTTGCACACAGATTTCGATAAAATGGACTACATAGACGTAATAGAACGCATATGGATCGAAGCATGGACCCTTTCTTAAGATCTGACCGGAAGGTCCGATGAAATTATCTGGGATTTCGTAGAGAATAAGACGTGACAACAAGACATTGACGCCGCCACGAGATGTGTCTGGAAATGGAAAAAAGGGGCTTTTCTCGAAATGTGAAGCCGATAAAAATCGAGCTCTAGTGCAAATATACTGTGAGTACCTACCAGACGTGTTTTGCCCCATCAATCGCCCGTTTTTGTGAAATATTACGCCGTCAACGTCTGTCCCGGTCTGGGAAATTTTATCAAAGTGCCGTCGAATTTGAAGAATTCTTTGGTTTTTAGTGTCCGATAGACGCTGAAAAGCCCCCTCTAGACCACGGTTCAATGTCGCACGCTGACACGGTACGTTTTTTCCAAAAACACTGTTCAAATGCCCTGAGATGTTGTCGAGTTTTTCCCAAAACCGACAGCGTCAATAATGACGTTTCTGTCAGATTTGGCCGGGCCGTGTACCGTTTTCAACATTTTTCGGCAAAATTCCAAGAAAAACGCCGCCGAATGGCCCGAACCGAACAACAGTGAGTCCCCGAAAGCTCCCGGTCGGCATTTCACACCAAATTTCTCGAAATTCTGCCCGGAAATCCCAGTTTTTGCCGCCAAAATGTGTCAAGATATCTCGGACAAATTATTTGAAATGACGATTGCCTGTAAGAAATTGGAATGAATTATGAATTTTCGAAAAATCTCCTGAAATTTGGCAGAAATTTTGGAAATTTTCCATCGTCAACTTGTATTGCGGTTCGTTTACGAAATTTTTTTCAAAAATACCCCGTCAAAATCCGACGTCTGGTTTTCACAAACTCATGCCAGACGTCGTTAAGTTTTCTCACGGGTTAGCTTAGGGTGACTATTGATATAAATAGTGGAAATGATAGGGTATACGATGGCATGGCTTGTGAACGTTTGCGGAAGCGAAAATTCACGACAACTTGACGACGAAAAAATCACCAGCAAACGGTGCAATTGTCACTTTTATATCAGGAATTTCCGCGGCGCACTGACAGGAACAAATAAGCGGAACGAATTGCTCAGAAGAGCGTTAAAGCAAAACCACCACCCGCTCCCTCCTGCTCCTCCTCCTCCTCCCTCTCCTCCTCACCGAGCGGTGAGGTGGCAAAATGGGAATAAGAGAAAGCGGGAGTGAAACCGGGAACGGGGGAGGACCGTGAGGAGGAATAAGAAGCGCGATGTGGCGTGTTATATGGGCACGAGAAGGGGGAGCGGAAAGGTGTGTGTGCATGCTGCGACTATTTGTCTTTATTACGCGACAAAGTACTCTGTCGGATTCTCCACTAAACGATTTTCCGACCCCCCCAAAATCCAATCTGAGCTCTAAATATATACAGACTAACGGCAGACGTGAATTTTTAAAATTTCGCTTTTCTCCTTTCCCGCATGTTCTGCGCCCGTTATTCTCGCGAGACGGAGAGGCGATGCTCGAATGGGTGCGATGCGGTTGTTCCGAATGAAGATATAGATTCTGAAGAGAAAGTTGAACATCACCTTGAATAATACTAGGATAATCACATTCAGCTATGGCCTTTCAAATTATCTATAGCTTGATATGGACCTTCGGCGCTTGCAAGGCCACGCTTCCTGAAAGTAAGTCCTTGTAGTGCCTTTCAAAAATCCGAAAGTTCCCTATACCTTGAGTCGCCTTCGGCGATTGCCATCGTACGTTTTCCTAAGCTGGTTGTACCCTGAATAGCCTTCGACGATTGCCTTTAGTTCTGGATATATACGCTGGATCGGCTCCGGCGATTGCCTTCATACGTATCTGGAGTTCAAGGTACCGTAGGTGGCCTTCGGCGATTAAGCTAGATGTAGGCCTTCGGCGATTGCCTTCCTTCACTTTAGATTTTTGGAAATTAAACAAAGCTACTGAGAAAGACGCGTACCTGATTCCAAAAATCATTGCTATTTTGAACAAATAACGTGACGCGAGATTTCTAACTAATCTTGATATCAAATCAGCATACTGACAAGTTCCACTTGCCGAAGATTCCAAGCAATATACTGGATTCACCATCCGCAGGAACTGGACTGGATTTCCGCAGATTTCCAAAACAGGCTTTTTCGATTTTTTCATGAAAATGATCCACAATGTTGAGCAAAATATCCATTTTCCAATTTGTTCCATCCAAACTGTGGGAGTTA
The DNA here is from genome assembly GCA_949128115.1 of Anaspis maculata. Taxonomy (NCBI): domain Eukaryota; kingdom Metazoa; phylum Arthropoda; class Insecta; order Coleoptera; family Scraptiidae; genus Anaspis; species Anaspis maculata. The sequence continues at coordinate 74,054,195 of OX421966.1, forward strand.
ATTGATTTCAACACTAACAATAATTCATTTACCTTATTGAGGCTGTTGCGATTGCGTAAATTACAGCCTCTGGTTACCTGAGCAATGTGAACATATCTAACGTGTCAATGTCCACTTTTCAACGGCTCGATATCTAGTCTTGACACAGGGACAGGATTCATGATTCTAGGCAAAATGACTTCCAGTTTTTGTTTTAGTCATTCGCACGAAACTTTGAAATATGCGTCAAAAGATATAGCGTTCCACATCTCTTTGTTTCAAGTCTGATTTGCCTGAATGTAGTAAAACTAGGATTTTCTGTCTGAAAACTGCCATGCCTTTTCATCGGCCTACAATAGGTTTTTTCTATGTTACGGTTGAAATGATTTATAATATCGTGGAAAACATCGGTTGCTCAATTTTTTTCCTTAAAATATGCCACTTTTATTTATTTTAACACTGAATGGTAACTTATGTAACAAGTACGCTAAATGAATCCGCCCGTTTAGGAACGAGGCGGTAGCCGAGGAATCCTTAATGCGGATGAGCCGCTGAAGAATTTTGCATACTTGTTGCATACAATGTTTTTTAGCATGAGCTCGCCAAACACCAATTGTGTCCTCTATATCGGGCATAGTGACGTTGCCTATGCAATACCGTGACAAAATCTTTCAGAAACAGTTCGCAAAATTTGTGTTTTGCGGAATCAAAACATTCGGCAAAATAACTATTTCAGGGAGGCAATCCTAAAAAAATAATGATTTGTTGAAACAATACTGAAAAATTAATGATTTGTTTCATTACATATGAAAAATGTTTTCGGCCTATTTTGCCTATTTTAGGTTGTTACGGCCTAAAGCGTCCTAAAATAAGGGTTTTATTTGCCTAAACATGTGTCCTAATTTCAACTTTTTAACGGCCTAAAATCCGGTCTCTATATATTACAATGCGGGGTAATCACTTTGTACCAAGAACCGCGTATTACTTTGCTAGTAAATCTGAACCGCGTTACGATTTCCTTCGCAAAAATATTGCGAAATGAAAAAAATCCTCTGGAATTCTCCGCATTCTTATCTGCAAATTGTCGTTGGCGCATTACTCTAGAGAAAACGAAAGTCAGACTCACGGTTAGTGTAGCAGAGCTTCCACAATCCGGACGTGGTCAGCTTGGACAGGTAATCCTTGTCGCCGGTGCCGTTGTACAGCGGATTGTTCATCTTCTCCTCGGTGTGCAGCCACTGGTTGGTGGACATGGCCACGACGACCACCAGCACCGACACGGTGGCCGCCAGCGGCGACAGCACCCACATGCAGGCGAGAGCGCCCTCGCCGTCGCGTCGCAGGTCGTCGCCGTCCCCCGCGGCGGACACGTCGCCGGGCGACGACGGCGGAGGCGGAGGGTGCTCCTGCTGCTGCTGCTGCTGATGGTGCTGATGATGCAGGGCGTTCCGCTGCGGAGGCGGCGGCGGCTGCTGCTGCTGATGCTGCAGTTGCTGGTGGTGCAGCCGACGTTGCGGCTGCATCGCCGTCGGAGGCGGGGAGCGGCGTCGCGACGGCGGCTGCTCTCACCCGGATCGCGTCATGTCTGGTCGGACGTCGTCGTCGGCCGGCTTGTCATCGTCTTCCGCTCCTTCCTGCAACAATACATTTCCGATCTTAACTCACTCATTTCCAGAGGAGCTCTATATAGCTCTGCAAAATACTGTAGGATTCCAGCTGTGATCAGGGCTGGGCGAAATAAACAGGTCAACACATGAAGTGGTCCATCCCAAAATTTCGCCTCATTTTGAGGGGGCAAATCTCAAAAAATACGTTACCGATTATTAAAAGCCTGTGATATCTGAAAGAGGGTCCTTTTGGCTACAAGGTGTCACAGCGTGTCCGGTGTTCACTGACATTGTACTTGATATACAAGGTGACAACGGAAGGAGTGCCGAAGTGGTCCATTTTCAACACTGGGTAGCTTTTGCTAGAAAAATTCCAGACTTTTTCTGTGACCATTTTTTGAGAGCACCTATCAAAATCCCGAAACGGTTTTCGACTTGTCTCTGCATTTTGATTTTTGATAAAGATGTGTCGCTTTATGTGAAATTTGAATTTTCTGATGCTGCTTCCGTCATTGGTCATGCAGTTGGCTGTAATTTGGCAAAAATGCATAACTTGTCGTAAGAAACTACCCCATGAAAATTTTTTACCTCCCAGACACCTAATGGTGCTACCCCTGTGGTCACCTGGTACCTGTTCAGGGTCGGTCTCGAATGGGGTAGGTTGCGACGATACATTTCATGTTTATCAAACACAGTATGGTTCAAATATAGATTTAGTACCCATTCGTTGCATTACAAGTCCCATAGTTACCATATCAGCCCTATTTTGGTTATTTTTGTACAGGCTGATTTGTACGAAAAGTTACAAGGCTATATCTCGAGAACGGAAGAAGGTAGAATCTTTTTTTTTTTGTTTCAATCTGACACAGCGGTGCACACTTTAGCATAGTGTAGATTTTTTCAAAACAGCCCCTAACTAGGGGTGAAGGTAACTATGCCATTTTGGAAAAGTGTTTTCTTTCAATGGATATCTTGGTAATCTGAATGGCAATATGAGTGTTGAATGACATTTTCAAATTGATATGCTTAACGTTCAAGTTTCTACCCCACGTGGAAATAATTAAAAAAGTGTTTATTACAAAAAAAAAAAGGTTATTCTACCTGACGTCCTTTTGATGTGGATCGAATAGACATCAAATCATTGATGTTTGGGGGAAGGGGATTTGATCGAATGAACAAAACAAAACAGCACAATGAACAATGTGTATTGAATGTATAGAAATTAAATACATGATAATGTCTCACAAAAAATAATGTCTGTATAGAAAACTGAAATAATGTTATTTCACACAAGGCACGCGTTGTTTAATTATTGTGCTGTTTTATTTTGTCTATTTGGTCAAATCCCCCTCACGAACATCAATAATTTGATGTCTATTTGATCCACATCAAAAGGATGTCAGGCAGAATAATATTTTTTTATACGGTAGACAGTTTCGTAATAATTTTTTTTCATCAATTCCACTCAGGGTAGAAACTTAAGGGTTGGGCATATCAATTTGAAAATGTCATTCTGCACTCATATTGCCATTCAGATTTCCAAGATATCCATAAAAAAAACACTATTCCAAAATTGCACCTCACCTTCACCTTCTCACCGAATCACCTTCAACCCCTAGTTAGGGGCTGTTTTGAGAAAATCTACACTATGCTGGAATGTGCACCGTTGTGTCAGATTAAAAAGAATATTTTTGAGTCCACCTTATTCCCTTCTCGAGATATAGCCTTGTAACTTTTCGTATAGATCACCCTGCATAAAAGTAACCAAAATAGAGCTGATATGGTAACTATGGCACTTGTAATGCAACGAATGGTTACTAAATCTATATTTGAGCCACACTGTGTTTGATAAACATGAAATGTATCGTCGCAATCTCACCCATTTGAGACCGACCCTAAGCAGGTACCAGGTGACCACAGGGGTAGCACCATCGGGTGTCCGTGAAGTAAAAAAAATCTCATGGGGTACTTTTTTAAGACAAATTATGCATTTGTGCCAAATTACAGCCAACTGTATGACCAATGACGGAAACAGCATCAGAAAAGTCAAATTTCACATAAAGCGACACATCTTTTTTTAAAATCGAAATACAGAGACAAGTCAAAAACCGTTTCGAGATTTTGATAAGTGCTCTCAAAAAATGGCACCAGAAACATTCTGGAATTTTTTTAGCAAAAGTTACTCAGTATTGAAAATGGACCACTTTTTGGTCCATTTGCACAAACGGCACTCCTTCCGTTGTCATCCTGTATATCAAGTACAATGTCAGTGAGCCCCGGACACGCTGTAATACCTTGTAGTCAAGACGATGCTCTTTCAGGGATCAGGAGGCTTTTAATAATCGGTAACGTATTTCCGAAATATGCCCCCTCAAAATAAGGCAAAATTTTGGGGTGAACCACTTCATGTGTTGACCTGTTCAGGTCAAAGATTGAAGTGGTCCTCCCCAAAAACTCGTTCAGGTTCAAATGAGGATATCGTGACGATATTGAACCGATTTAAATGAACTGCTCAACAACTGGAATGACGGTATCTAAAATTTTGCCTTTTTTCAAAATAATGTAACTTTGGATTGACACAACCGGTTTTTGAATTTGTTCACACAGTTTTCCAGATCCATTTTCCAGCAATCCATTCCATCCACGAGATTTTTTTTCTCAATCTTGATTACTTTTTTACAGGGTGAAATATAAAACATTGCAAAATTGTGCTAAGTTCCACCGATCCTCGTTATTGTAAAACTTTTTTTTCGAATTCTAATGAGTTATTTATGAAGCCTGATGTCTAATCTCGAAGCGGTTTTCCACTTTCCCAGATCAGATGTCCAACAATGACGATATGATTTTTTTCTAATTTCCCGACCCATCAAAATCTGTTCACGGGATAAAAAGTTGGAAAATTTTTAGTTTTTCCAGAGAGGAAAACTCAAAAACCGTGAGTCCGATTTCAAAAATTCTTCCTCCAAAAATGAAGTCAATCTTTCCTCAAACTTTTATTCCCAGCATGTCTGCACCTAAAATCGTGGATATTTCGTGGGGCTCATCGTATGTCGAAGTTTGCACTGCAGTTGATTCAAATTCACGGAATGTGCAAATTCCATTTTGAAAAACTACCGTCGGAAAACCTAAATCGTGTTGATTTTGAAGATGGAATTACACGTTGGAAATGGTCTTGATCGTCATACGGGACCTCAAAACGGATATATCTGTCGAAATCTCTGGAACAATTTTTAGCGCGTTCACAATAATTCCCCTCCTCGTTGGGTGGTGGGTCGGAAAAGTAAAAAAAATCATATCGTCATTGTTGGACTTCTGATCTAGAAAAATCCAAATCAATTCCGAGATTAGACATCAGGCTTCATGAATAATTCATTAGAAATCGAAAAAAAATCCAGAGAAACGGGGATCGGTCAAACTAAGCACAATTTTGCAATGTTTCACATTCCACCCTGTAAAAAAAGTTATTTGGATTAGATCTCGTCAACGAGATGAACTGCCAAAAGATAGATCTAAAAAACTGTGAAAACACATTCAAAATCGGTTGTGTCAGTCCAAAGTTACGTTATTTTGAAAAAGGGCAAAATTTCCGATACCGTCATTCCAGTTGTTGAGCAGTTTAGATGGTGTTAATTATTCAAGCGTTCTTCTGACTGCAAGTTCAATATTTTGATACCTATCGTGTTTGCTAATATACTGTATGATATACAGGGTGATAAAAGTAGGAGTGAAAAGTGGTTCATTTTTAAGCGTGTGTAACTTTCTTAAAAACAGTGTTTAATTTTTCCAAGCCAATTTTTATCCCATTTGGTTCTGTGATCAAGTCTTCCGGGCAGAAGATCCTGCGGGTCAAGCTATAGGCCTTCGTAGAAGATTCACTTGAGCTTTCACCATGGCTGAGGTGACTTAGCTAATTGAAGTCGATTTTTTGGGACATTTTGGTCTGTTGCTCGAGATCAAGAAGCGTTGTTTTATTGGTCTCCTCACCTCTAAACGTTCGGCATGTTCCCTAATCGCCGGTCCAGTCTGCAGTGTCAGAGGACACTGTTAGGGCAGGCGCCTTCCCACGACATCACTATGTCAATTTCCTGTTGTAACCCGACCACGGAAAATAATTCCTAAAGCAGTTGAACACGCGACGACACATTATATCGTCACTGGAGGACCTTCCGTGTTCGAGAGAGCTAGACGTCTTTCTCCCGATAAACTTGAGGATGCGAAGGAAAAGTTCCGCTTCATGGTGGGAGCAGGGATTTGTCGCCCCTCCAAAAGTATGGTTCGGAAGAAAGGTGGTTCGTGGAGGTTTTGTGGCGATTTTCGTCGTCTGAACGCTGCGACGTCCCTGACCGTCATCCTTTCTCTAACCTTCAGGACTACACATGCGCTCCAGGGCAAAACTATCTCCACTACACTGGACTTGAACAGAGCCTATTATCCGGCTCCGGAGACCGGACTTGGATAATGGAGCCTTCTCTCTCTAATTCCAACTCCCCACCCGAAGGGACGTTCCGAACAAAAATTCCCATAGGTTCTTGGATACTAGTCGATAAAGTTTTGGGGTGACACAACCGACTTCCACTTCAATCTTTCAGAGAGGTGCAGGAAGTTGGCTACACATATGAAGCACAAATGAAGCCAACTGGTGGAATCCTTAGTGCTTCGTTAGTGTTTCATTGTGCTTCAAACTGGAGCCCAGCCACACCTACGGTTCAGGAGATATAGGGCTCCAAAGTGCAGGGCTGGAAGTTGGCTACAGCTTTTTTGTTACTGAAGCACAAATAAAACTAACTGGTGGAACCCTTAGTGCTTCGTTAGTGCTTCATTGTGCTTCAAACCAGAACTTGGCCACATCTACGGTTCAGAAGATATAGGGCTCTGAAGTGCAGGGGGGCGGGCTGGAAGTTGGCTACAGCTTTTTTGTTAGTGAAGCACAAATAAAGCTAGCTGGTGGAATCCTTAGTGCTTCGTTGGTGCTTCATTGTGCTTCAAACTGGAGCCCAGCCACACCTACGGTTTAAGAGATATAGGGCTCCAAAGTGCAAGGAGTAGGGCTGGAAGTTAGCTACAGCTTTTTTGTTAGTGGAGCACAAATAAAGCTAGCTGGTGGAATCCTTAGTGCTTCGTTAGTGCTTCATTGTGCTTCAAACTGGAGCCCAGCCACACCTACGGTTTAAGAGATATATTGCTCCAAAGTGCAAGGAGTAGGGCTGGAAGTTAGCTACAGCTTTTTTGTTATTGAAGCACAAATGAAGCTAATTGATGGAATCCTTAGTGCTTCGTTAGTGCTTCATTGTGCTTCAAACCAGAACTCAGTCACACCCACGGTTTAAGAGATATAGGGCTCCAAAGTGCAAGGAGTAGGGCTGGAAGTTGGCTACAGCTTTTTTGTTATTGAAGCACAAATGAAGCTAATCGGTGGACTCCTTAGTGCTTCGTTAGTGCTTCATTGTGCTTCAAACTGGAGCCCAGCCACACCTACGGTTCAAAAGATATAGGGCTCCAAAGTGCAAATTGCAGTGCTGGAAGTTGGCTACAGCTTTTTTGTTATTGAAGCACAATAGAAGCTAACTGGTGAAATTTCCAGTGCTCTGTTAGTGCTTCATTGTGCTTCAAACTGGAGCCCAGCCACACCTACGGTTCAAGAGATATAGGGCTCCAAAGTGCAAATTGCAGTGCTGGAAGTTGGCTACAGCTTTTTTGTTATCGAAGCACAAATGAAGCTTAATGGTGAAATCCTTAGTGCTTCATTGTGCTTCAAACTGGAGCCCAGCCACTTCCACGGTTCAGGAGATATAGGGCTCGAAAATGCAAATAGCAGTGATGGAAGCTGGCTACAGCTTTTTTGTTATTGAAGCACAAATGAAGCTAACCGGTGGACTTCTTAGTGCTTCGTTGGTGCTTCATTGTGCTCCAAACCAGAACTCAGCCACACCTACGGTTCAGGAGATACAAGGCCCCAAAGTGAAGGGCTGGACGGGGTGGTCACGCCCCTTTTTCAAAAATTACCGGGAAGTATAAAACATGGGCCAAACGTGGGCCTTCCAGCGCAACGCACCGCCTCATTTGCCAAACTTAAGTATGTATGCTATCATCTAGCGGAAACCTAAGCTCAGTTTTCCTCTTTGCTTGTACACTTGTATGTACAGCGTGCAGCCACCTTACGAGGTTGATGGGCTTCAACCAACATTTCATCTGTGCTGCTATTCATTTTATTATTATTATTATTATTTGAAGCACATTCAACAGGAGCAATGTCCTATTTATAGAATGTGTGAAATCCTGAAGTTAGAAAAAAAAAAGAAATTTTGCAGGCTGCTGGTAAAAGTTATTACTGTACTACCACATTATGTAGGTAATGATATTACAATCAGAAAACACTACAATACAAAAGTCAACGGTACAGAAAATTCCACAGTTCAATAGTGCCTAGCCGCAAAGCCCAATCCAAAACTTGTAGCCCAAATTCGGCTCTGAGTTGCGATTCTGGCAAGTTGTTTGGTTCAATAAAATTTTCTTCTGCTGAATCTTCATCCGTATCGCACTCGTCGTTTGTATTTTTGGGAAAAGAATTGCTATTTTTTCTGGAATATCTTCAATACATCCTTCTCGATTTCTTCCAGTAACTGTGCTATGGTGAGGGGTCTTTTCCAATAAGTGAAATAAAAACGACATCATTGTAGTTGATAGTAGTGGATAGACCTACCGTCCTTTATAAAGGACACCGTTTTTTTTTGCACGGGACGGTTTGAAAAAAAATTGAAGTTTTGGTAGCAGGCAAGTTACTTGATCTTTGAAGTGCCCAAATATAAAAAAAAAAACAATCATAAACTGTTATCAACAACAAAATATACTTACCTCTGGTTATTCATTGTAAAAGCCAACAACAAACAAAAGTGCACCATACAAGCAAATTCAGTAATTATAACGAACTAGTGATATGAATGGGCTCTCAATACTTGAAGTTTGGTATGTAGTGACTTTATCTGTTTATACTAGTAATAGCAGTTGATTATTGTGAAAAAAACTTTTACCGTCCTTTATAAAGAACGGTCGGGCTATATGGGTTAATAAACTCGTATGATAATGAATATTATTGTTTATTTTGAGAAATGATGAGGTTCTCGTGATCAGAAGAAAAAGCACATCGTAGCACGTAGATCAACCGCTACTGATATAATCATACTACGAGAATAGAGAATATGGGCGGTGTAGATCGTGATGATCAAAATCAAGGCTAATACAGAGCTTCAGTCAGAGGTAAAAATGGTATTCTCCACCATTTGCTCACTGCATAGATATGACTATGCAAAAATCTTGGCGACTAAATAAAAATAATGGCGGAAACCTCGACCAACTAAAGTTCCAAAGATCTATGAGTACAGAGCTGCTAGAAACTAACAATAAAATGACAAAGAAAAGGACCTTCGAAACCACCCAGAAATTTGCATGAGTTTTTTCATAAGCATGAGAAAATCACCGGCGATGCGCGATATGCCATAAAAAAGATCAATTTTATGTGCAAAAATTGTTATGTCGGCTTGCATCTCAAGGATTGTTTCATTTTTCACCACACTCAAAATTTATGTTTATTTGCAAATTTATGTCTTGTGTTTGTTTGTTTAGGTTTTCCTTCAATGATTTTTTCTTTCGGTCTTTGATGTTTTTTGTTTTATATTGATAATTCCATGTTTTTTGAAGTGCAAGGGAACATTTTTCCGTCGGTTGATGTTACCAAAAAATTTATATTACATAGTAGTACATAGCCCTACCGTCCTTTTAAAAGGACAGCACTTTTCAACTAAATACAACACTCAGAGAATTTTTTTCTAATTTTTGTGCAATTCCACTCTGCTTAAAAGACCAGAATTTCAAGAAAAATTTTCGCTTACGAGAAAAAATTTAATTCCGGACCATATGGGTTAAGACCTAAGTCTTTTTCGAGCGAGTTACCGTTCATGACCGGTTACACTTGGTTATAGAACTTGACGTTTGAGCGAGGATTGGTTATAAGCGGTAAAGGAAGTGCCGCCATTTTTATATCGGCGGATGATGGTGGTTTTATCCAGGAAGTACTTGTCATACCTCCTATTTATATAGTAGAAATATGAATAGTTGATTTTCAATTCAATCCAATATAACTATTTATTGTTTCTTCGGTATTACACCATGAACAAGAAAACAAACAGGATTTCATAGAAATTGTATGTGTGATGTGATCACGATACACGTTTGATCCACAAAATTCGTAATCAGGGCCCTGATCGGGGCCCACCTGGGTGACTTCGGAAACGAGATGTTCATCGATTCAAGTGACTGGATTGGCTGAATGACTGAATTTTTCACCTTCAAAGCTATCCTAGATTACGAATTGTTTAAGTACACGGTATGTAGCAAAGAGAAAGTACAAGTACGTAACTATTTGAAGCTACCAGTCCCTCTTTTCCCGCCAAATGCTGTTAACCAAAGTTATAACCGCAACGTTTTAGCGAGAAATGTCAGATGTCAAAAAGCTCCCAAAAAAAGACGAACAGCATACTACGGTGTGGCCTGTCCTGAAGTGCTGACGCTTCAAGCCGAAAAAAAGCTCAAAATTCCTCTATTGAAAAATTTGGGGCAAAACCGGGCACCGGTAATATTTGAAGGACAACACTATCTAATTGACAATAGCTGTCCTTGGGATAGTGTTATTCAGGCTCTGGCTGCGGGCTATTGTGACAGCATGGAAATGAAACGACTGATGGACGATCGATGATGAACGGGCAAGTGTCATTTTCAATCTAGTCAAATCCCTAATGAAGGAAGGATTGAGGCCAGTCACTCTGAAAATGAGAATCGTAATCATTGTCAAGTCTGGCAAATTTAATAATAAGAAGACTCAACTGCTTCCAACACAGAGCACGAACTTCCCCAAAACGATTTCCAAAATTGATTGCGCATGCCATATCACTTATATGTTGACTGCTTTTGCAACTGAGCTCAACAGTGGGGTTGAAATTCTGAACTGCCGTCAAGCTAATTGCACTCATTTATCAGACAGACGAAGGGTTATGGTTATACATAACCATCGATTGCGGCGAGAACGAAGACTTCTTCCAGTCAATTCAAAATGGCCTAGAAAAGAAATCATTTTTTTGCAAAACCTGCAATATAGCAAACAAAACTGAGTGCTCAACAAGGCCATTTTTATTTATTGAGTGCGACAGAGGATACGTTAGTAGGTAAGGGGTCAGTTGAGCCAGACGTTTCTAGGGACTTTTATCTGGTGACTTTTGGTTGGCAACACTGAATCTAGTGACTTTTTTGACAGGTCGTTAAGCATTGGATCTGCATTACCGGCATTTGACAGGTGGCGCGGGAAATTTGAAAAGTTTTTAGTTTATCTGGTGACTTTTGGTTATTATCACTGAATCTAGTGACTTTTTTGACTGGTCGTCAAGCATTTAATCTGTATTACCGGCATTTGACCTGTGGCGGATTTTAACGTGCGGGAAATTTGAAAAGTACGTGGAATTTGGATTTGACAGGTTAGGTCACAGATTGTGTTCGGCAGGAGACATTTGTTAGCTTGAAAGCGCGGGATGTTTGAATTCCCTCTACCTACTGAAGCACTCCTCATTGTATCTTATCCCTTGCAAACTCTCAAGTGGTTTGGTTTCAATAGTTATTTTTGGTATATAGACGCAAGCAAATAGAACCATTTTATTGACAGATCAATATACTGTGCTAGTTACATAGACAATAAATACATACAGTTCAGGGTAAGCCCTCAACATCATGATTTATTCGTAGTTTAATTCACATAACTGCTTACATAGACAATTATATTAAATTCAAAATAAAGCACAAACAGGTTCAAACAATCATAAACAAATTTACAGTGCTGATTATACATACAAACAATAATTACTAAAATAACTTGAAATCGAGGTACGTTCGATAAAATTTCTTAGTTGCTTACATAGACAATTACGTCAAATTAAAATAAGGCACAAACAGGTGATCGTGAACGATTTTTCATAGCTGAGTATACAGGCATCAACTACCTAAAATCGAAAAACATCTAATACATGTTCTTAGTTGCTTACATAGAAAATTACGTGAAACTTAAAATAAGGTACAAACAGGTGAGCATGAATGACTTTCCATAGCTAAGTATAGAGACATTATTTACTTGAAATCGAAGTACATTTGATACAATTTCCCAGCTGATTACCGCATACCATTACATGAAATTTGAAATAAGACACAAACAGGTGATAATAAACAAATTTACATAGTTGATTATACATAGAAGATATACACACGAACATAAAATCGAAATTTGACTATTTCTTAGTTGATTACATAAAATACAATTACATGGAATTCAAAATAGGGCTCGAAAAGGTGATCATAAACAAATTTACAGTGTTGAATAATACAAACTTGAATTACTCAAAATCGAAGTACATTCAATACAATTTCTTAGTTACTTACATAGGCAATTACGCGAAATTCAAGTAAGGCCAAAACAGGTGATTATAAGCGATTTTTATAGCTGATTACACAAACATTGAATACTTTAAAATAGGAGTAGGTAGGTACTTTTAATACAATTTCTTAGCTGATTACACCATATAAAATTATTTGAAATTTGAATTAAGGCACAAACAAATGATAATAAACGAATTTATAGGGTTGATCACACAGATATCAATGACCTGAAATCGAGGTACATTTTTAATACAATTTCTCAGTTACAAACATCATTCACCCAAAGTCGAAGTACACTTAACACGACAACTTGATGGTCGGCAGTTCTGATGTGCCGGTCGCGAGGCAGAATGTTGGAATCATTTCAGTTATTGTAGTTGTGATGAGAACATTATAGGTGAGTACTACAAAAAAAAATCGAAAATTGTATGAATGTCTAACAGGATATTATAATACAAGTTTCATAAGACATAGTATTGTTGGGGGGTACGGAAAATGAACGAGTGAATATGCCTTCACGACCGTGAGGCTTATTGTTTGTAGGTATATGCATTTCAACTACCTGAGAAGTCGCACCCAAAATAACGGCTCTTGCCAACAGGGAATTGGTTGAAGGCCTTTTTCTTATAATTTATAAGGTTATGACAGTATTACGGGAGCATAATTATTGAAAATAAAACATGCTAATTGTCGCAAGGCCCTTAAGGTCGTGAGTGGCGTGACAATATCCACCATGTAAACCGTGGTAATAAGTTTGAATTTGAACAATCTATACTGTTTATCCGCGTAACCAGTCTTTTTTCCATCAACTGTAGTCATTCCACAGAGTTTTAACACGAGATTGATTTTTTTTTCAATAAAGTTTGACCATCGAATCTGTGGGTGATTTTTTTTTTGCATAAGCATGAGACATTACATTGAAAAAGATCGATGGAATTGGCTTAGCTTTGCGTGGGGTAGGTATAATATACAGCGAGCCGCGGCTTTGCAGTCGTTTTCAAAAATCCGGAACTATCGACCAGGGGCCTGTATCGAAATAGAATTTTTTTTGTCAAAAGAAAGTTAATTTTTTTTCTAAATATAACCCGTACATATAGTAATGTGTTTCCATAAGAATATGTACTTAAATAAATGAATTGTCCGCATAAACATAGTGAAAATTAAACTTACACGAAAAACACAAACACGGCACAGCACCAACCCATGAGGCTGCTAGATAACGAATGCAAACGCACCACCACCACCTGCCGACTGGGTGGTTGTTCGTAACTTCTTACCTGAAAAGCCCTGAGCTATTTATTTTTTTTTACCTGAAAGATCGTGTCTGAACAGGAATTTTTAGTATCATGTGCACATACTCACGAAGCCACCAGATAATCAATAATTATTATATAAATAGAAACTTTATTTAAAAATTACTTTGTGCTTATCACATAATGCTCCGACTTGAAAAATATCAGCGCTGAATTTTGTCAGTCCAGTACGGCAATGTAAAAATAAAAAAATATAAAAGATTTCAGTATTCAGAAGTATTCAGGAGCTCAATGTGTTGAAAAGATGTTTCAATAAAAACTATTAACATATGGACAAATTCACATAAAAATACCTAATGTTTTTCAATGCTCAAAGGTATTAGCCTAAAATGTTAGCGATTATCGATTGCATTGAGTACACCTGCCTACTGAAATTTTTCGAGTACCTGAGGGTCTAATATAAACGACTCTAGCAAGCCAGCATTTTATAAGAATTTTCTACTTGACCGACCTTGAATTTTCAATAAATACCCTTTGATTACCAGGTTGAGAAAGAACGAATGAATACGAGAGGTAGCCAGTAGTGTAGGTAGCGCGACCGAAGAAATTAACAAGAGAGTTTTGCAGCATTGCCCACCCGCTGACGAGTGCTCTTCAAGCTACAAATATCTCCGGATCAAATATGTACCAAGCCATATGCGTAGTATCAGAATGGTGCATCTTAATACTTAACTCGGCCCTTTTAGGATGTACCTATGGGAGAAGTTTGTGCAAATAAAAATACGCACTAGTTATTGGTTACAGCTTTGTTCATTTCAGATTTTTAAACAGTTCCATACTCCTATCCTTACCTTAGATATGAAAGATTTTATTGTATCTATCTATGTACTAACAAGACTCTAAGAATTTTCATTCACATGTTCGAAAATATTTGCAGTCATTTCTCACAATAATTAAAGGCCGGTTACCTGCTCTTTAAAAAATTCATGCTCTCAAAGCTCGGGGTATATTATAGAAATATGTGCCATCATAGTTTCGAGGAATATGATGATATGATGGTGGTGTATGGAGAAATTTCTACGAGCACTTTGGAAAAACCATATAGCAACACATCGACACGGCTTCTATACCACTTTCTAAAGCATGTGGGAAGCAGTGCCACTTGAATGAAAACTACGAGTGCACTCGCTTTTTTTTTTATAAACCCAGCTGTGAATGAGCATAATGAGCACCGTTTACCTGGAATCGCATGGTTTAGCTGTAAAGATGTTGTGGGGTATGAGACAGTTCGGCATGCGTTAATTAGCAGTAGCCGTTGAAAAAAACTAGGCAATCTTTTTTTCAAGAGTTTTATTCAAAAATTAATACATGTCTTCAGTCGTTCATAATCCGATAATACATCGTCGTAGTGTAGTTCGAGGAACTCTAGCATGCATGAAACTTTTTCATTAGATTTGAAACCAGCCAAAATCTGTTTGAGAACTTTATACATAGAAACGTTCGAGTTCGATACATCGCTCGTCATTTTAAAGGAGCTTGATAATAAATCAGTATAAAATTTTTTAAAATTCATTGATTCTAGAGCCTCTAATCTATAGCTAATGATATCTCTCATTCGTGCAATTTGTTGTAGAAAATTTTCATGCAGATAGACGGTCTGGGCCCTGCTATGTAGATGTCCGATGCCTGCAGATGATCCCAATTTTAGAGTATAGTTCTCGAAAATTTTCATATCACCATTCGGAACGTTCGAAGTTGATGCAGTCGAAGAGGGCAAGAGCTCTATTAATTCACTCCATTCCCGCATGGTGAAAGATATTCGGCTCGAATTTGCATGCGATGTGATGATGATTGCTGGTGAGAGTCCTCTGGCGATGCTAAGCCCGCCTCGTATCCTTGCAGCTGATCCGTTCAGAGGTGTTTGATATAGTAATTTGGTCTCTTGAACGATGGCTTCGTCATAATACCGTAACATTTTTTCGATAGACTGCCAGGGGCTGAACAAGGTGGGCATCTCTCTTTGTTTGACGTTGGTGCTGGCGATGCTATGAAGATGTTTACGCTGCTTATAATGCTCGCTGCTTATCTCGATATGCCGGTGATGATACTTATGATGATGATGACGGCGATGACGAGGGTGTTATGACGTTGTTTATGATGCTATGACGATAGCGAGGGTGATGAATATGATAATATGACGTTGTTTTATGATGATATGACGATAGCGATGATGTTGCTTATGATGAAATGACGTTAGCGGTGATGATGCTTGTGATGATATGGCGATAGCGGTGATGATCCTTACGTTGATATGACGATAGAGGTGATGATGCTTGCGATGATATGACGATAGCGAGGGTGATGAATATGATAATATGACGTTGTTTTATGATGATATGACGATAGCGATGATGTTGCTTATGATGAAATGACGTTAGCGGTGATGATGCTTGTGATGATCCTTACGTTGATATGACGATAGAGGTGATGATGCTTGCGATGATATGACGATAGCGAGGGTGATGAATATGATAATATGACGTTGTTTTATGATGATATGACGATAGCGATGCTGTTGCTTATGATGAAATGACGTTAGCGGTGATGATGCTTGTGATGATATGGCGATAGCGGTGATGATCCTTACGTTGATATGACGATAGAGGTGATGATGCTTGCGATGATATGACGATGGCGAGGGTGATGAATATGATAATATGACGTTGTTTTATGATGATATGACGATAGCGATGATGTTGCTTATGATGAAATGACGTTAGCGGTAATGATGCTTGTGATGATATGGCGATAGCGGTGATGATCTTTACGTTGATATGACGATAGAGGTGATGATGCTTGCGATGATATGACGATAGCGGTGATCTTGCTTATGATGATATGGCGTTGCTGGTGATGATGGCTACGATGCTTATGGCGATAGCGCCGATGGAGTTTATGACGGCTGTGATCGGGACGTTTTTGCTCCAGACAACTTATTTCACCGGTTCTCTGGCGTTAAGTGTGATCGACGAGGTTGCTGGTTCAAACAACGTCTGCTCTCGCAATCCACCCTCGATCGGGCATACCCAAATATTCAACGTAAAGCCTCGAACCGGTTTTTTTCAAAACTTTTTTCCACTAGATAAATCTCGGGATGTTAAGTTTTCTGTAGTTCTCGTTCGTAAAAACATCCCATGATCGGCGAACCCTTTAGATCTTCAATAAGATATGTAGCCGAGTTGGTGTTCGGTTTCACTTGTCTGATGCGAAACAGCTCCGTCGTCCAGTTGGGGGTATAACCTTTTTCAAAAAGTACTTTGTATTTACTCAGACGCGCTAGCAGCCCATGCCGACTCGGCGCTTAAATGATTCTATTAATCTATCCATCTATAATATGCCTCATTAGATCAGCCGGCTGAACCATGCCTAATTCCACAAGGTCGGCGGTTAAAACATCACGAGCTGATTATGGCCTGACGAGCTGCTGGTTAAATCATGGCGCCACTGCAGGCAGCTCATGCCGACTTATGGCATGACGTGCTGATGGTTAAAGCATGACGCCACTGCTGACAACTCATGCCGACTTATGGCATGACGTGCTGATGGTTAAAGCATGACGCCACTGCTGACAACTCATGCCGACTTATGGCATGACGTGCTGATGGTTGAAGCATGACGCCACTGCTGACAACTCATGCCGACTTATGGCATGACGTGCTGATGGTTAAAGCATGACGCCACTGTTGGCAGCTCATGCCGACTTATGGCATGACGTGCTGATGGTTAAAGCATGACGCCACTGCTGACAACTCATGCCGACTTATGATATGACGTGCTGATGGTTAAAGCATGACGCCACTGCTGGCAACTCATGCCGACTTATGGTATGACGTGCTGATGGTTAAAGCATGACGACACTGCTGGCAACTCATGCCGACTTATGGTATGACGTGCTGATGGTTAAAGCATGACGACACTGCTGGCAACTCATGCCGACTTATGGTATGACGTGCTGATGGTTAAAGCATGACGACACTGCTGGCAACTCATGCCGACTTATGGTATGACGTGCTGATGGTTAAAGCATGACGACACTGCTGGCAACTCATGCCGACTTATGGTATGACGTGCTGATGGTTAGAGCATGACGCCACTGCTGACAACTCATGCCGACTTATGGCATGACGTGCTGATGGTTAAAGCATGACGCCACTGCTGACAACTCATGCCGACTTAAGGCATGACGTGCTGCTGGTTAAAGCATGACGCCACTGCTGACAACTCATGCCGACATCGAACTCGAACGTTTCTATGTATAAAGTTCTCAAACAGATTTTGGCTGGTTTCAAATCTAATGAAAAAGTTTCATGCATGCTAGAGTTCCTCGAACTACACTACGACGATGTATTATCGGATTATGAACGACTGAAGACATGTATTAATTTTTGAATAAAACTCTTGAAAAAAAGATTGCCTAGTTTTTTTCAACGGCTACTGCTAATTAACGCATGCCGAACTGTCTCATACCCCACAACATCTTTACAGCTAAACCATGCGATTCCAGGTAAACGGTGCTCATTATGCTCATTCACAGCTGGGTTTATAAAAAAAAAAGCGAGTGCACTCGTAGTTTTCATTCAAGTGGCACTGCTTCCCACATGCTTTAGAAAGTGGTATAGAAGCCGTGTCGATGTGTTGCTATATGGTTTTTCCAAAGTGCTCGTAGAAATTTCTCCATACACCACCATCATATCATCATATTCCTCGAAACTATGATGGCACATATTTCTATAATATACCCCGAGCTTTGAGAGCATGAATTTTTTAAAGAGCAGGTAACCGGCCTTTAATTATTGTGAGAAATGACTGCAAATATTTTCGAACATGTGAATGAAAATTCTTAGAGTCTTGTTAGTACATAGATAGATACAATAAAATCTTTCATATCTAAGGTAAGGATAGGAGTATGGAACTGTTTAAAAATCTAAAATGAACAAAGCTGTAACCAATAACTAGTGCGTATTTTTATTTGCACAAACTTCTCCCATAGGTACATCCTGAAAGGGCCGAGTTAAGTATTAAGATGCATCATTCTGATACTACGCATATGGCTTGGTACATATTTGATCCGGAGATATTTGTAGCTTGAAGAGCACTCGTCAGCGGGTGGGCAATGCTGCAAAACTCTCTTGTTAATTTCTTCGGTCGCGCTACCTACACTACTGGCTACCTCTCGTATTCATTCGTTCTTTCTCAACCTGGTAATCAAAGGGTATTTATTGAAAATTCAAGGTCGGTCAAGTAGAAAATTCTTATAAAATGCTGGCTTGCTAGAGTCGTTTATATTAGACCCTCAGGTACTCGAAAAATTTCAGTAGGCAGGTGTACTCAATGCAATCGATAATCGCTAACATTTTAGGCTAATACCTTTGAGCATTGAAAAACATTAGGTATTTTTATGTAAATTTGTCCATATGTTAATAGTTTTTATTAAAACATCTTTTCAACACATTGAGCTCCTGAATACTTCTGAATACTGAAATCTTTTATATTTTTTTATTTTTACATTGCCGTACTGGACTGACAAAATTCAGCGCTGATATTTTTCAAGTCGGAGCATTATGTGATAAGCACAAAGTAATTTTTAAATAAAGTTTCTACTTATATAATAATTATTGATTATCTGGTGGCTTCGTGAGTATGTGCACATGATACTAAAAATTCCTGTTCAGACACGATCTTTCAGGTAAAAAAAAATAAATAGCTCAGGGCTTTTCAGGTAAGAAGTTACGAACAACCACCCAGTCGGCAGGTGGTGGTGGTGCGTTTGCATTCGTTATCTAGCAGCCTCATGGGTTGGTGCTGTGCCGTGTTTGTGTTTTTCGTGTAAGTTTAATTTTCACTATGTTTATGCGGACAATTCATTTATTTAAGTACATATTCTTATGGAAACACATTACTATATGTACGGGTTATATTTAGAAAAAAAATTAACTTTCTTTTGACAAAAAAAATTCTATTTCGATACAGGCCCCTGGTCGATAGTTCCGGATTTTTGAAAACGACTGCAAAGCCGCGGCTCGCTGTATATTATACCTACCCCACGCAAAGCTAAGCCAATTCCATCGATCTTTTTCAATGTAATGTCTCATGCTTATGCAAAAAAAAAATCACCCACAGATTCGATGGTCAAACTTTATTGAAAAAAAAATCAATCTCGTGTTAAAACTCTGTGGAATGACTACAGTTGATGGAAAAAAGACTGGTTACGCGGATAAACAGTATAGATTGTTCAAATTCAAACTTATTACCACGGTTTACATGGTGGATATTGTCACGCCACTCACGACCTTAAGGGCCTTGCGACAATTAGCATGTTTTATTTTCAATAATTATGCTCCCGTAATACTGTCATAACCTTATAAATTATAAGAAAAAGGCCTTCAACCAATTCCCTGTTGGCAAGAGCCGTTATTTTGGGTGCGACTTCTCAGGTAGTTGAAATGCATATACCTACAAACAATAAGCCTCACGGTCGTGAAGGCATATTCACTCGTTCATTTTCCGTACCCCCCAACAATACTATGTCTTATGAAACTTGTATTATAATATCCTGTTAGACATTCATACAATTTTCGATTTTTTTTTGTAGTACTCACCTATAATGTTCTCATCACAACTACAATAACTGAAATGATTCCAACATTCTGCCTCGCGACCGGCACATCAGAACTGCCGACCATCAAGTTGTCGTGTTAAGTGTACTTCGACTTTGGGTGAATGATGTTTGTAACTGAGAAATTGTATTAAAAATGTACCTCGATTTCAGGTCATTGATATCTGTGTGATCAACCCTATAAATTCGTTTATTATCATTTGTTTGTGCCTTAATTCAAATTTCAAATAATTTTATATGGTGTAATCAGCTAAGAAATTGTATTAAAAGTACCTACCTACTCCTATTTTAAAGTATTCAATGTTTGTGTAATCAGCTATAAAAATCGCTTATAATCACCTGTTTTGGCCTTACTTGAATTTCGCGTAATTGCCTATGTAAGTAACTAAGAAATTGTATTGAATGTACTTCGATTTTGAGTAATTCAAGTTTGTATTATTCAACACTGTAAATTTGTTTATGATCACCTTTTCGAGCCCTATTTTGAATTCCATGTAATTGTATATTATGTAATCAACTAAGAAATAGTCAAATTTCGATTTTATGTTCGTGTGTATATCTTCTATGTATAATCAACTATGTAAATTTGTTTATTATCACCTGTTTGTGTCTTATTTCAAATTTCATGTAATGGTATGCGGTAATCAGCTGGGAAATTGTATCAAATGTACTTCGATTTCAAGTAAATAATGTCTCTATACTTAGCTATGAAAAGTCATTCAGGCTCACCTGTTTGTACCTTATTTTAAGTTTCACGTAATTTTCTATGTAAGCAACTAAGAACATGTATTAGATGTTTTTCGATTTCAGGTAGTTGATGCCTGTATACTCAGCTATGAAAAATCGTTCACGATCACCTGTTTGTGCCTTATTTTAATTTGACGTAATTGTCTATGTAAGCAACTAAGAACATGTATTAGATGTTTTTCGATTTTAGGTAGTTGATGCCTGTATACTCAGCTATGAAAAATCGTTCACGATCACCTGTTTGTGCCTTATTTTAATTTGACGTAATTGTCTATGTAAGCAACTAAGAAATTTTATCGAACGTACCTCGATTTCAAGTAATTTTAGTAATTATTGTTTGTATGTATAATCAGCACTGTAAATTTGTTTATGATTGTTTGAACCTGTTTGTGCTTTATTTTGAATTTAATATAATTGTCTATGTAAGCAGTTATGTGAATTAAACTACGAATAAATCATGATGTTGAGGGCTTACCCTGAACTGTATGTATTTATTGTCTATGTAACTAGCACAGTATATTGATCTGTCAATAAAATGGTTCTATTTGCTTGCGTTTATATACCAAAAATAACTATTGAAACCAAACCACTCGAGAGTTTGCAAGGGTTAAGATACAATGAGGAGTGCTTCAGTAGGTATAGGGAATTCAAACATCCCGCGCTTTCAAGCTAACAAATGTCTCCTGCCGAACACAATCTGTGACCTAACCTGTCAAATCCAAATTCCACGTACTTTTCAAATTTCCCGCACGTTAAAATCCGCCACAGGTCAAATGCCGGTAATACAGATTAAATGCTTGACGACCAGTCAAAAAAGTCACTAGATTCAGTGATAATAACCAAAAGTCACCAGATAAACTAAAAACTTTTCCAATTTCCCGCGCCACCTGTCAAATGCCGGTAATGCAGATCCAATGCTTAACGACCTGTCAAAAAAGTCACTAGATTCAGTGTTGCCAACCAAAAGTCACCAGATAAAAGTCCCTAGAAACGTCTGGCTCAACTGACCCCTTACCTACTTACGTTGGTCCGAGCGTTGGTCTCAATGAAATACCTTTACAGCTCAAATATTATGGGAGGAACTACATTCTAAGAGCTGTAATTGATTTCAGAGAGCCATCTGCCAAATCCGTCAGTGCAATTGGGCATTATGTCACCTTTGCAAGAAGGCTTGATGGGCTGTGGGAGCTCTTCGATGACTGCTTCAAAGAATTTGTCAATGTATCGTCCAATCGACGAGTGAACCCTCATTTAATTTTGTATACCTTATACTTATTTTTTCACTTCAAAAAATCATTGAAGAACATACTTCACTTTCCCACAAGGTAGTCCAGTTTTTAATACAATAATTTTGAGAGATTCTGGATTCTGGATTCCCTTTGGGAATGGAACATAGTTTCACCTAGCAGGAAGGCCTCATTATTGGGCTCATTGTACTCCTTATTTTGAGAGATGAATAGAGAATCAATAATAAATGGGACTTTCTCAAAAAAAACTTTAATTTCAGCTGTGCATAATAACAGAGATATAACCCTTCAAAGTTGGAAATGAAAAAAATCGATTTTTAGCATAACTTTTGACCCGTTAAACCGATTATGCTGAAAAAACCGATTTTCTATTTCAAACTTTGAAGGGCTCTTTCTACTCGTAGTTATCTCCGTTATAAGGCACTTCAAAAAAAAAATTTTGTCGAGAAAGTGCCCTTCGATTTTGATCGATTTTCATTGATCTATCATCTCCCAAAATTATTGCATCAAAAACTGGACCACCCTGTATCTATCACAGAGTTAATATCAAAAATGATACATTTTTCATTTCTTTTGTACATTGCATTAGACAAAAAATTCCTGTTGCAAGATTTGACGCCGGATCGTTAATTCGTTATTTTTTAAGCTACTCTGCTTCCGACCACACAAACACGAGGAACTGTGACTTAAGAATTTCTACTCCCATCACAATGCACCGAGAATCCGTCGAGACCATAAAGTGATTAAATACCTCAACAATATCCATTTGACTTTCTGCTATTTTCAAGTTCCACTACAACAATATAATCTACCACGTTTCACGTCTGGAGCACACTTTAATACCGCTTAATACTGATTTGATTTTCGAAGACGTGGGCACAAGCGGTGCACTATCCGCCATGTTTGTTTACATTAAGCAGTTTTGAGCAGTGCCAGCATCGGTAATGTTACTCGCCAATAGCAAACCATTTCCAGACATCTATTCGGCTCATAGTATTTTCCATTGAAATTTTGTTTTTTGTTTCGTATGACTTTCCCTTTACGTTTTCACGTTATATTTTGTGTTTATGTGACAATAACATATTTTGATAATATATATCATTTGAAACCTGAATTTTGCAATCTCATTCAATCTAAAATCCTGTCGCATATGAACGACAAAAGACATGTAGCATGAAAACGGCGTCGCATATTGATCGATGACATTGCTTCAACGGGGAGTGCAAAATAAGTCCAGCTGAAATAAAAGTCGGTCCGCAAAGGTTCAAATACAAAATACTCTAATGTATTTTAAATATTTGAAATACCGCTCAGCCCTGCACAGATGTAATGTTGGTTGCAGCCAACTTCCAGCACTGCAATTTGCACTTTGGAGACCTATATCTCTTGAACCGTAGGTGTGGCTGGGCTCCAGTTTGAAGCACAATGGAGCACTAATGGAGCACTAAGCATTTCACCATTTAGCTTCATTTGTGCTTCAATAACAAAAAAGCTGTAGCCAACTTCCAGCACTTCAATTTTCACTTTGGAGCCCTATATCTCTTGAACCGTAGGTGTGGCTGGGCTCCAGTTTGAAGCACAATGAAGCACCAACAAAGCACTTAAGATTCCACCAGTTAGCTTCATTTGTGCTTCAATAACAAAAAAGCTGTAGCCAACTTCCAGCACTTCAATTTGCACTTTGGAGCCCTATATCTCTTGAACCGTAGGTGTGGCTGGGCTCCAGTTTGAAGCACAATGAAGCACTAACGACGCACTGAGGATTTAACCAGTTAGCTTCATTTGTGCTTCAATAACAAAAAAGCTGTAGCCAACTTCCAGCACTGCAATTTGCACTTTGGAGCCCTATATCTTCTGAACCGTAGGTGTGGCTGGGCTCCAGTTTGAAGCACAATGATGCACCAACGAAGCACTAAGGAGTCCATTGGTTAGCTTCATTTGTGCTTCAATAACAAAAAAGCTGTAGCCAACTTCCAGCACTTCAATTTTCATTTTGGAGCCCTATATCTCTTGAACCGTAGGTGTGGCTGGGCTCCAGTTTGAAGCACAATGGAGCACTAATGGAGCACTAAGCATTTCACCATTTAGCTTCATTTGTGCTTCAATAACAAAAAAGCTGTAGCCAACTTCCAGCACTTCAATTTTCACTTTGGAGCCCTATATCTCTTGAACCGTAGGTGTGGCTGGGCTCCAGTTTGAAGCACAATGGAGCACTAATGAAGCACTAAGCATTTCACCATTTAGCTTCATTTGTGCTTCAATAACAAAAAAGCTGTAGCCAACTTCCAGCACTTCAATTTTCACTTTGGAGCCCTATATCTCTTGAACCGTAGGTGTGGCTGGGCTCCAGTTTGAAGCACAATGAAGCACCAACAAAGCACTAAGGATTCCACCAGTTAGCTTCATTTGTGCTTCAATAACAAAAAAGCTGTAGCCAACTTCCAGCACTTCAATTTGCACTTTGGAGCCCTATATCTCTTGAACCGTAGGTGTGGCTGGGCTCCAGTTTGAAGCACAATGAAGCACTAACGACGCACTGAGGATTTAACCAGTTAGCTTCATTTGTGCTTCAATAACAAAAAAGCTGTAGCCAACTTCCAGCACTGCAATTTGCACTTTGGAGCCCTATATCTTCTGAACCGTAGGTGTGGCTGGGCTCCAGTTTGAAGCACAATGATGCACTAACGAAGCACTAAGGAGTCCACCGGTTAGCTTCATTTGTGCTTCAATAACAAAAAAGCTGTAGCCAACTTCCAGCACTTCAATTTTCACTTTGGAGCCCTATATCTCTTGAACCGTAGGTGTGGCTGGGCTCCAGTTCGAAGCACAATGAAGCACCAACAAAGCACTAAAGATTCCACCAGTAAGCTTCATTTGTGCTTCAATAACAAAAAAGCTGTAGCCAACTTCCAGCACTTCAATTTGCACTTTGGAGCCCTATATCTCTTGAACCGTAGGTGTGGCTGGGCTCCAGTTTGAAGCACAATGAAGCACCAACGACGCACTGAGGATTTAACCAGTAAGCTTCATTTGTGCTTCAATAACAAAAAAGCTGCAGCCAACTTCCAGCACTGCAATTTGCACTTTGGAGACCTATATCTCTTGAACCGTAGGTGTGGCTGGGCTCCAGTTGGAAGCACAATGGAGCACTAATGGAGCACTAAGCATTTCACCATTTAGCTTCATTTGTGCTTCAATAACAAAAAAGCTGTAGCCAACTTCCAGCACTTCAATTTGCACTTTGGAGCCCTATATCTCTTGAACCGTAGGTGTGGCTGGGCTCCAGTTTGAAGCACAATGAAGCACTAACGACGCACTGAGGATTTAACCAGTAAGCTTCATTTGTGCTTCAATAACAAAAAAGCTGTAGCCAACTTCCAGCACTTCAATTTGCACTTTGGAGCCCTATATCTCTTGAACCGTAGGTGTGGCTGGGCTTCAGTTTGAAGCACAATGAAGCACTAACGACGCACTAAGGATTTAACCAGTGAGCTTCATTTGTGCTTCAATAACAAAAAAGCTGTAGCCAACTTCCAGCACTGCAATTTGCACTTTGGAGCCCTATATCTTTTGAACCCAAGGTGTGGCTGGGCTCCAGTTTGAAGCACGATGATGCACTAACGAAGCACTAAGGAGTCCACCGGTTAGCTTCATTTGTGCTTCAATAACAAAAAAGCTGTAGCCAACTTCCAGCACTTCAATTTTCACTTTGGAGCCCTATATCTCTTGAAACGCAGGTGTGGCTGGGCTCCAGTTTGAAGTACAATGAAGCTCCAACAAAGCACTAAAGATTCCACCAGTTAGCTTCATTTGTGCTTCAATAACAAAAAAGCTGTAGCCAACTTCCAGCACTTCAATTTGCACTTTGGAGCCCTATATCTCTCGAACCGTAGGTGTGGCTGGGCTCCAGTTTGAAGCACAATGAAGCACTAACGACGCACTGAGGATTTAACCAGTTAGCTTCATTTGTGCTTCAATAACAAAAAAGCTGTAGCCAACTTCCAGCACTGCAATTTGCACTTTGGAGCCCTATATCTTTTGAACCGTAGGTGTGGCTGGGCTCCAGGTTGAAGCACAATGATGCACTAACGAAGCACTAAGGAGTCCACCGGTTAGCTTCATTTGTGCTTCAATAACAAAAAAGCTGTAGCCAACTTCCAGCACTGCAATTTGCACTTTGGAGCCCTATATCTCTCAAACCGTACGTGTGGCTGAGTTCTGGTTTAGAGCACAATGAAGCACTAATGAAGCACTAAGGATTCCACCAATTAGCTTCATTTGTGCTTCAATAATAAAAAAACTGTAGCCAACTTCCAGCACTCAATTTGCACTTTGGAGCCCTATATCTCTTGAACCGTAGGTGTGGCTGGGATCCAGTTTGAAGCACAATGGAGCACAAACGAAGCACTAAGCATTCCACCGGTTAGCTTCATTTGTGCTTCAATAACAAAAAATCTGTAGCCAACTTCCAGCCCTACTCTTTGCACTTTGGAGCCCTATATCTCTTAAACCGTAGGTGTGGCTGAGTTCTGGTTTAAAGCACAATGAAGCACTAACGAAGCACTAAGGATTTCACCAATGAGCTTTATTCGTGCTTCAATAACAAAAAAGCTGTAGCCAACTTCCAGCCCTACTCCTTGCACTTTGGAGCCCTATATCTCTTAAACCGTAGGTGTGGCTGAGTTCTGGTTTAGAGCACAATGAAGCACTTACGAAGCACTAAAGATTTCACCAGTTAGCTTCATTTGTGCTTCAATAACAAAAAAGCTGTAGCCAACTTCCAGCCCTGCACTTTGGAGCCCTGTATCTCCTGAACCGTAGGTGTGGGCGGGCTCCAGTTTGAAGCACATTGAAGCACTAACTAAGCACTAAGCATCCCACCAGTTGGCTTCGTTTGTGCTTCATATGTGTAGCCAACTTCACGCAGCCCTTTCAGAGCACTAGGTTTTGCCTTTATCTCATCCTATAGGGACCGTGTATGATGCCATGTGGCGCAGCGTCGTGAGCGAAATTGACAATAATTACGCTCGTTTTCCAGCGACAGCGATTTGAATGAAGAACGCTGCATACCCAGATGCGACTTTTTTGATAAAATCTGTCAGTCTGAATTGTTGCCTGCCTAAATCCAACAAAACCGCCAACAATTCAAACTTGACAATGTCATCAAATTTCTCCGAGAACATTCGCATTTGAGAATCTTGCTCAAAAATGGATATCGTTTTAAAAACAGGGGAAGCAAGACATTGTGTTTAGTGAAGGGGTGATGGAAAAGGGCAGGAAAATTGCATTTTGCAACATTAAATTCGTTGTGGAACGTCAAAGAAGAAACAAAGGCAGCAACATTTCATGCCGAAGCATTTGGCGTTGACAGCATTTGGCATTTGACCTAACCTCAAGCAGCTAACAGCTGTCATGCTGCCAAACGAATGGCTGGTAAGAGGTTTCGTAGTCAGCCACTCTGATCGCTGCCAGTCACAAACTGCTTGTCCTCGCCTCCGTGCACGGTCCCTATAGGTCGTATCGACGTGACGTCACGCTCCTGAAAATCGGCCATTTTGTAGAAGCAAATCAAACTGACTTTTATCACATCAACTAGAGTGTCACAAAGTTTATGTTCTCAATGACCCAGAAGATGGTAGTTTGCTCTGTTCGCTGTGTATATGGCTGTTCGGCCACCTACTCCCGTATGGGAGCATCGGTTTTCACTGTTTTGAACTACCCTGGAGTGTTGATATCCCGTGGAGATCGAGCGCAGGAATGATCTGAACAACAAAATCCCGATGGCTTCATCGAGCAAGTCGAAGAAATTATCCCAACAAAAAGTTCACAAGAGACTTGAAAGCTTGCAGAGAACACTTCTTGCGTGCGGTAGGTCGTGTGCTTCTTCTGCTTTATGGGCTATGAGTTGCTTGACTGAGAACGTTTCTGTACCCAACGCAAGTTGCCTACAAGGGCCTCCCGGCCGAGATTTTGATTCACCAGCTCAAATGAGTCACACTGCAAACACAGCACCGCAAGTTTCTACTCGCGGCTGGGCAAATCATCGTCAGCAAGCGCCTTGCTGTAATTGCTTGACGACTTCGCCATGTCAGTCTTGATGTAGGTATGTGACAAATCTAAATCTCAGTCAGCTGTTTTTGATAAGCTTCTACAAAATGGCCACCTCGTCGATACAACCTATTGAATAATGCACGCATCATCACGCGCAAACATGCCTACATTTTTCAATAAGACTAGATAAAGCATAGTTTTCTACTCGCAGGTAATGGCTATTACTCATTCGGATGCTTTATGACACTTGCCAAGGCTTGTGTCGGCAAACTGCATCCTCATGAGTAAGAAGCAATCATTATCCGCTTGTTGAATAATATACTATTATCACCTTCTAAATCTGCAATACTTTAATCTTATTTAGCGGTTTCTCTGATCCGCTTTTAATGCTCCGAAATATCTTTATTCGCCCTCGGTTTTTATTATAGGCCGGCGCAAAGGTACACGCCTTACCGACCTACATCTGCACCCCAACGTCGAACCAAAATTAGAGCACTGGAACATCATAAGGCGGTCGCGGCGGCCGTGATTTCGCTTTGAAACATTCGCAACT
Organism: Anaspis maculata; assembly: GCA_949128115.1. NCBI lineage: Eukaryota > Metazoa > Arthropoda > Insecta > Coleoptera > Scraptiidae > Anaspis > Anaspis maculata. Next base: position 74,082,778 of record OX421966.1, read on the forward strand.
TCCCCCCTTCATTTCGACGGCTCGCATACTGTGCGCCCGGCGCTTCCCTTCCCGCATACACGTTTCCCTTTCGGCGTCTGGCGCGGTCTCCGGCTTTCCCTCAACCCGCGTGACGTCATCGATCCGCACAACCTGAAACCGCACTCGTCGTGAGAGAGAGAGAGAGAGAGGTGTACGTATGCCTGATGCCTACCTCATGCCGCCCCCCTTTGTCGGCGGCTCTGTTTAAATAGCCGTCACCGTTCGCGAGCTTTTTTCCGTGATTTCCATTGAAAGTTTGAAGCGGCAAAGTGAAATTTCCACGCGGGAAATATGAGAATTTCCATGACGAACAAAAGAAATTTCGTGGGGCTTTGAATTTAAAAAGCGCGCCGCGCGAACGGAGCTCAAAGCTGCCGCGCACTATTATGCGTAAAAAGAATAGTTTGCTGTGCGGCTTAAACGTGCCCGCCGGCGGGCTGGCTTGCGAAATGCAGCTTTTGTTCGCGGTTGTTTGGCAAGTGCTTTGGTAATCTGATAGCTGAAAATCGTTTGATTAGGTATTCTTTGCCCATTATGTCGGCACATTTCAGTTCAAAGTAAAATCGCAAGTCAGAAAAGCTTCCTTATTTGTACTGAGCTGTTCCACACCTTTTGATTTTTGGCTGTGATTTACCGTGAGGAAAAGCGGTCTGCAGTAATATTTCCACGGCAAGGTGTCGTGGGAGTAAGTGATAAGTGGAAATCGACTGAACAAGGCGCCCAGACACGTGTTTTAAGATTGCGGTCATCGGTAGTATGCCTGAATTCAGGGAATTGGATGATTTCAAGATCTACGAGGCAGTGCTCAACACGCGAAGGAAAAATCAATCAGTGGATTGGAAATCGAGCGTGCGATATTCAAATTCACTACATGGTTAGAAGATGTCGCTCGTGGTGCAATTCACACGTAGAAAGTTTGAGAGGTGGTACAAAACAATTTAGCGATATCTAGCAGTTAATTTCAGCCACCCGACCCATATGCGTTCGCCTCTCGTGTTCTGCGCTGCGAATATTCCACTTATTGCCGGGCTCCGGGCATCTAAATGCGGAACTTCGACGTCACACCACTCGCGCTGGATTGCTCATCCGATGTTCCTAAATACCGGAGTTGCACATTTTGCTCGCGTCTCGCGTGAAAATTATAATCACTGACGGTATAGGAAAAGCCCACTGCACCGAACTTATTATTTAGGAGCTTGAATCGCGCATCGTTCACACTTCATCAGCTGTGTGTTGGGAGACGTCTCCTACCAGGGGGCTTTCAAGCTAGCGCAAGAGCCTTTGGACCGTGTGGGTACCGCCGAGTAACCGAGGTAAACCTGAGTGCGTCATTTGCCTTCGAAGAGATTGTACAATTTCATATCCATTGGGTTGAAACCCTTCACACAGGACGCTGCCCGTTGGAAGAGGAACCTGCATCGAGCCCTCGTAATCCGTCGTCGAGGAAGCCCTATCGGCTGCGTAGGTGCCCCTTTAGACAAGTGGGCCTGACCACCTACTCAATTCAATTCAATTAAATTTTATTAGTTCTGAGGGAAGCATTTTGTATGTAGGTACAGTATTTGTATATATAAATAAAACAATACACTACATGCTATGGAACACGTCAAAAAACACCTATAACTAAAATTGACAAATATGTATATTACAAACACGATAGTAAATATCACAGTGGTTATTCCCTAAATACCGAGTCATCATGGAGGAACTCGCTGATCGAGTAATACGCTCTCGTTCTCAGTATCTTTTTGAGCTTCTTTCGCAATGTGACCTTCGGCATCAGCCTCCAGCACAGCGGCACCCTGTTGTGGACAGAAATCACAAAAGATCTTACGTTCCTTTGAAGGTGAGTGTATTTCAATTTTTCGTTCCTTAGATGATATCTGTTTCTTGTCATGTGTTCATGTTGAAATTTGTTTTCTAAAAACAATTCTGGATTTTTTATTGCAAAAATGATGCCCTCCAAAATTGCCAAGCTATACAGTGTCAAAATTCCGTTACGAATAAAGTGGTTCCTGCAACTTTCTCTATTTTTTAGACCCAGAATGCGCCTCAAAATTCGCTTTTGAGTCAGGAATATCCGGTTAGCCTCCGTGGAGCTAATCCACAAAATTACGCCGTATCTGATTCTCGACTCCACCAGCGAATGGTATGCAGCGAACGCAGCGTCAGTGCCCACCATGTTCCTTATTGTACCAAGAGCAAAACAATATCTGGATAAGTCACCGGACAAGGCAGCTATATGACTCCTCCAATCTAACCGCAAGTCCACCGTTATACCAAGAAACGGGGCAGCCTGTTGACACTTTACGTTAGGTAGCTGGAGTAGCTCATTATTCATGTAGTCAAACTTTATGACACTGGTTTTGTTTATATTGAGCTTCAGGTTATTGTACGTGAACCAACCGTCCAGAGCAATCAACGAGTCACAGATATCTGATTCTAAATCTGGCAAAGATGTTTTACCGAAGACAATAGAGGTGTCATCAGCATACTGTATCATTTTTTTGTTTGGGACTGAGGGTAAGTCGTTTGTATTTGTATTGTATTGTATTGTTGTTGTATTACTGTATTGTTGTATTGTACTCGACGTGTAGGTGCCCCTTGCACCAAGTGGGCCTGACCGCCAATAAGATGTGTAGGTGCCCCCTTTTCACCAGGTGGGCCTGACCATCAGTTGGATCGTGTAGGTGCCCCTTGGCCAAGTGGGCCTGACCATCAGTAGGATGCGTAGGTGCCCCTTCAGAAAAGTGGGCCTGACCGCCTTTAGTTCAGCTTGGCTCGAAAATTGGATGCTTGTGATTGACAAACGGTACCTCGCGGTGGAAAAGGAATCTTGTGGGGTGGGGTAGACGACCTACGATTGAGATTTGCAATGTCCTAGAGAGCCACGATCGACACGGGGTAGACTTCAACTTCTTATTAGGTGGTACCTGCAGTTCAGGGGTTGGAGTTGGAGCTTCGACGGAGCTTTTGGGGCGACTCTTCTGAATACGCGCTGCTGAGTTGGGAGAATCGCGAAACGCATAATAATTGGGAATAACTTGACTTGCGTTTGTTACAACCAGGGCTCGGATCCTTCCGTAGAGTCGCAATTGTTAATAATAATCGGTTTAGGACAACGACCCCCCCCCCCCTCCGTGAAACTAATATGACTTTGTTCTAGCGTGCAACTGTAATTCTTCAGATTTCCATGTTGGTTGAATGATTAAGAACAAGAGAATCATCGATGACAAATGTTATGGAGAAGAGTTTCACCTAGAGGGTACCTGGATATTGGACGACGCGACGCTTCAATAAATTTGTATCTATATTAAATTGATGCGGCTCAATAAATGGTTAGCGATCTGATATTCAACTTATAGGGGAAAAATAGTTGTTCCGAAGCCTTCTCGCATTAGTTCATCGGTGAGCACCTTTGTAGGTTTTCAGCAACAATGCGGGATGGGTTCACTTCACAACACAAAACAGAACGGGGTTCAATCAAAAGGGTCTTCACACGAGAGTTTGTACCTTGACTTGAGTAATTGTTCGCGTACACCATTGGTTCCGAAGTTTTTGGAAGGGTGAAACTGGGTTAACCATTTCCGGCTATAGACACTCGCGGTCGTGAAATCCTTCCAAGCTTCAAAAGTAATTCAAGGTGAAAATAGGTCCAGTTCTGCACAAAAGCACCGGCCACATCCACTTCCTTCAGAACGGGCAGGCCCAGCCTAAAAAGAGTCATGCAAAAAGAATAGTCCAGAAAATAAGAGACGCAGCCTTTGAAAAGAGATTCATAATAGGAGGAGCTCCGCACACTCCGGCCCACGAACTTGGATTGTAGGGAACAGGGAAAACAACAGAAAAGAGAGGGAGGAAGTTCTCATCGCTTGCAAAAGTCACTTACCCCTTTTTCGGTGTCTAGACGCTGGGACTAACCCCAACATAACCTATAACACTAACTTGAATGTTGAACCTGATGGATCCACTATAAGAATTTCGAACCACGCTCCCCAAATAAAGTTTAAATGTTGGTCAAGGTGTAGAATCAAGTGTTCATCGGAGTATTGATGTGTGACGGCTTTGAAATAATTATTAAGGAAGACTCATCTCTTAGGGAACACTTAGAAAACTCAGCGATCCTAGTTACCAGCGTTGAGGTAGGGTCAGGTATAGGAACAAGCCTTCATTTAAACACTTGACATGTAAATAGAAGTCAATATAATGATTTTATGTTGCAATCAATTTTTGTGTCTTACTGCGTTCGAACTAGAGGTTAGTTTGATCTCAACACGCCCAGGATCTCTATTCTCGAACCACAAGAAGGAAGCACAAGAGGATGGTGTCCTGATACTAGACGGTCACCGGCCAAAGCAGTCCCAAGAGCGGGAAAAGGAATTTAATTAGAATAATAAGTTGAATTTAATTGAAGTATGTTGGGTTGCCTATCCATTCAGGCGCAGAAGCTTCAGAGTTGGGGGTGTTTCAGTGTTAACTAGAAATTTTTTCGGTGTATTGTTGGTTCGAAAAGAGATTATGAGATTTTGGTTTGAATTTTCGAAAATTCTTGAAATTTTGTTCGATGGTTTGCCAAAATATAATAGAGATTTATGAAATACAAATGGTCTGTGATGAATTATATTTATAGAATCTTTGTTAATGAATTTAGAAAATAGTTTTTAAATTGAAGATCTTTTGTAACTGATGAGTTTATCAGTAAGTTTGGACTCGGTCACTACAAGTACTTGATCCACTCAATCCAGGTAACATGTAACAATGGTAACAGGTAACCATTATTCGAAGCTATTTGTAAAATTATAATTAATTCTAATTTGAAATCGTCTTTTCACATTGAAATTTTGAATAATCATCCAAAATAACAGTTGAAAGAAGCTAATTTAGTACTTGAAGGATGATTTGATGATGAAGAAATAACTGTATCAGTATGAGTGGTTTTTCTATACAGAGTATTTCAGGGATGATAGCAAAAGATTCAATCGTGGGAAGATCCCGTCAAAATATGACAAAAACCTATGTACCATTTTGCAGAGCTCGGCCTAATGACAAAGATACAGCCCTACAAAGCTTACTTTTTTCGGATTTCAAAAATTTGTAGCTCAGGAACGTCCTGACAAATTCAGCTTCAATCCAGCAAAAACTGGTTTGTCATGATTATCTATCAACCTGCCGAATTTGGGCCGAATCCAACTCGTGGTGTAGGAGTTATGAGGGTCAATAATTTGGAAGCATCCGAAGAAAAGTTGACTTAAGGTGACCCCTCATAACTTCTACGCCAGTGATTGGATTCTCTCCAAATTTTGCAGGTTGATAGACGATCATGACAAACTAGGTTATGCTTAATTAAAGCCAAATTTGTCAGAACGTTCCTGAGTTACCAATTTTTGAAATCCGAAAAAAGTAAACTTTGGAGAGCTGTATCTTCGTTATTAGGCCAAACTTTACACAATGGTATATGAATAGGTTCTCGTCATATTCTGACGAGATCTACTCACAGTTCAATTTTTTCGCTATCATTCCTGGAACACCCTGCATATGTATGATAAATCCAATTTTGTTGTCAACTTTAGTCAATAGTATGTCCAAAAAAGGTAATTTTGTCTCAATTTTCAATTCATAATTATGTGAATTTGAATATTGCGGGCAGGCTTCTACATGCGGGCAGCAATGTTTCCTACTTGTCTATCATGATCCTTCAATTTGTTCTCGGACTGAAAGCGATCTCCGAATCCAGCCGCAATTCCTTTTTTCATCTCCAGATCCTCCGCCACGCAGTGAGCCAAGGCAAACTCTCAGGGTGCCTTGGAAACGTCTACAACTTTCTTGATCACTGTACTAAAAACATTCTCTGACCATTTCGCTTCTGTCATCACCAAGACGAAGTCTGCGCACTCATGAAGCAATGCTTAAAGCTTCTCCCCGGACATTCCCTCTCCCTGATGATGGTCCCCGAGCGTTTCCAGAACAGTGATGCGTTGTTTGAGGATGGAATTTACTTTTCCTACAACGGCATCCCTCCTTTACACTGCGAGCTGTAACTGAACTGTCTTTCTGTTATGATCCTCCTATTTGTTCTCGGACTGAAAGCAATCTTCGAATCCAGCCGCAATTCCTTTTTTCATCTTCAGATCCTCCGCCACGCAGTGAGCCAAGGCAAATTCTCAGGGTGCCTCGGAAACGTCTACAACTTTCTTGATCACTGTACTGAAAACATCCCATGACCATTTCGCTTCTGCCATCGTCAAGACCAATTCTGTGAACTCATGAAACAATGCTTGAAGCTTCTCTCCGGTCATTCCCTCTCCTTTATAATGGTCCCCGAGCGTTTCAAAAACCGAGATGCGTTGTTTGAGGATAAAATTTCCTTTTTCTACAACAGCATCCCTTCCTTACACTGCGAGCTGTAACTGAACTGTCTTTCTGTTATGATCCTTCAATTTGTTATCGGACTGAAAGCGATCTTTGAATTAAGCCGTAATCCTTTTTTTTATCTCCAGATCCTCCGCCACGCAGTGAGCCAAGGCCAACTCTCAGGGTGCCTCGGAAACGTCTACAACCTTATTGATCACTGTACTGAAAACATTTTCTGACCATTCCGCTTCTGCCATCGTCAAGACTAAGTCTGTGAACTCATGAAGCAATGCTTGAAGTTTCTCCCCGGACATTCCCTCTCCCCGATGATGGTCCGCAAGCGTTTCCAGAACAGTGATGCGTTGTTCGGAGATGGAATTTTTTTTTCTGCAACGGTATCCCTCCCTCACACTGCGAGCTGTAACTGAACTGTCTTTCTGTTATGATCCTTCATTTTGTTCTCGGACTGAAAGCAATCTTTCTAGCCGCATTTCCTTTTCAATTCTCCAGATCCTTCGCCACGCAGTGAGCCAAAGCAAACTCTCAGGGTGCCTCAAAAACGTCTACAACCGTCTTGATCACTGTACTGAAAACATCCTTCGACCATTTCGCTTCTGCCATCGTCAAGACGAACTCTGTGAACTCATGAAGTAATGCTTGGAGCTTCTCCCCGGACATTCCCTCTTCCTGGTGATGGTCCCCGAGCGTCTCCAGAACAGTGATGCGTTGCTTGAGGATGGATTTTTCTTACAACGGCATCCCTCCCTTACACTGCGAGCTGTAACTGAACTGTCTTTCTGTTATGATCCTCCAATTTGTTCTCGGACTAAAAGCGATCTTCGAATCTAGCCGCAATTCCTTTTTCCATTTTCAGATCCTCCGCCACGCAGTGAGCCAAAGCAATTTCTTAGGGTGCCTCGGAAACATGTACAACCTTCTTAATTATTGTACTGAAAACATCCTCTGACCATTCCGCTTCTGCCATCGTCAGGACGAAGTCTGTGGACTCATGAAGCAATGTTTGAAGCTTCTCCCCGGACATTCCCTCTTCTTGATGATGGTCCCCGAGCGTTTTCAGAACAGTGATGCTCTGCTTGAGGATGAATTTTTTTTACAACGGTATCCCTCCCTCACACTGTGAGCTGTAACTGAACTGTCTTCCAATGGAGGCTTCTTCTCCCTAACACTGTCAAAGAAAGCACGGTGCTTTTGTGCTTCTATAGCTTCTGTCAGGTATGCAAGTTCAAATTCGCGCGCAAGCTTGTCATGTCAGGGGGGAGTTTCTTGTCCGGTGGGCCCATGATTTGTGTTCGTTGGCTTCCACCACTCTTCATCCACTTTTCCGGCATGAGTGTCCCTGCCAGGGGCCTTTTCGTCCATCTGACACAGCTCTCAGGATCATTGCGGTAACTCGAGCCTCTCCGCCGACAACAAGGTCTCACAGCCCCTAAGAGAGGCCCTTTGAGCACCTAGCGGTGGGCACTACACAACCATTAGGTAGGTACCCGTTAAAGGAAACGTTGGATGTTTTCATGGTGAAAGAATCGGTAGGAGAGGCAAAAACAAAAACAAACTGTCTCTGACGAAAACCGGAACGACACAATAAAGCCGACGCGAGCTCATCAGCATTGCCAACTTTTCCTTTCTCGCATCGCCGTCCCCCCAGGACCCGCTCGCTATTTATAAACTTCATATTTTGCAACATGTTGGCCTGGGTCTCCTCGTCGGGGTCCTTCCCGGGGCCTATACACTCCTTCCGAAGCCGTGATGCCCGGATAAATTATGTGTTTATTTTTACGGAAAACTCCTGGAGGAAGAGAGACTGGGAGGACAGAGAGCCGGATCGCGGAGGGGCGACGCGACGCGCGCTATATATGCGTGCCTCCCGAGCCCCGGCGAGGCCCGACAAGAAAATTTATAAAGTTTAATAAATGTAAAGCACCCAACCAGCGTTTTCGCTCCTTATCATATCTTCTTGTGCTCGCGCGCGGGCGGGCTCTTTGCTACTCCCGACTCCCCCATCATACTTTTCCCCCTTTTTGTGCCGAGCTCTCCGGCCCCGGTGTGCTCGGCATGCCTTTCACCTCATTCTTGCTGCGATCTAGTGGCAAGGCATAAAACTCGTCCGGGATAATGTGTATACCGGGTATATACCCACCTCTACGCAAAATTCTCATTATAATTTGCCGAATTTATCGCGTTATTAAACTTATAACTTTATTAGGGAGTAATTGGGGAGGACGGGGAGCGCTCGCGCAAAAGCTGGAGGAGTCATCCAGAGCGAAAAAAAATGGGATTTTCCCGGATTTTACTGCAAGGTAAATTTTATTTAGAGCTCGAAGAGAACTGGTTATTTTTTTTAATAATTGCTGCGAGCTGTTTCGAATTGTTGGCATCGCGCAACTTTTGGAAGGTGGAAACTTATTCGCATACGTACCGATATATGTGCGGAGAGCTACCCGGGCACACGTTTTTCCCTGGGAAATTCCCGGAGGAAAATAGAAACGAAACTCTTTTCAGACACATGCGGACAGGTACATAAATTTCGCGCCAATAACGCATCACGTTCGTGCCTTGAATCCCAAATCCACGCCCGGCCTTCTGCTGTGTACGTATAATATGAATAAATTCCCACACCTCCACCCCCCCCTTCTTCATTTCCGCATCCTCCTGCCTGCTCCCTCTTCACCGGGTGTGATAATCTCACAACTTGCCGCGTGTACTTCTGTCAATCGAAACCATCTTGCGGTATTTATTTATACTTCGTTCCTCGCTTCGTTGCTTCAAAATTTTGTTTTATCAAGAACAACGTAGGATATACCATGTGTGATCCAAACCATTTCGAATTGAGGTAGGCTGTGCCCTGGCAAAAAGCAGCTCTAGATCCCGGAATTTGACCATGTCGCAGCCTACCTCAATTCGGAATGGTTCAAATCACACGATAGAATATTGTTGTTTCGTTATCTTAGTAGAGTTGACTCTTCTCAATTATTTTTGGGAGTTCTTGAGGAAGCAAGTCTGGATAAAAGCCGGATGTAGGTACGTGATGAAGTGGTAACTTCTCAGTTCATCGTGCCAATGGAAAGGCACATACGAGAGCCCACCTGAATGAGACTAGAGAAAAAAGCCAAGAGAGAATTTATGTTTTCTTCGTTAGAAATTCATCCCGTCGCACCAAGGAGAGCAGACCCTCAAGCAATTTGTCACAGATTTGAAGAAAGAAGCCTCACTGTGCAAATTCGAAAAATTGAATGACGACTTGATAACATGCGTGCTAATCAGTGGTAGCAACAACTCCGAAATCTGAGAAAAATTACTACAGCAGGAAGATTTTGAGCTTGGGGAAGCAATCAAAATATGCGCGATTTACGAACAAGTCAGGAAGCAGTCAAAGAAAATTGAAAAGGACAACAACCATTAATACCTGAGAGAAGACTCATCAGTTGGTGCCATGAATCATTCCATCAAACAATCAATGAACAGGCGTCCACATACCAGACAGCCTGTTGGAAATCGTTTCACTGGCACTAGGAGACGGAGTAATTCAAACAGAAGACATCGGGTGTCAAGGTCAGACAATGATTTTGACAACTGTACTAGATGTGGATCGTCGCATCAAATTGACAAGTGTTCAGCGTATTCAAAAACGTGTATGGAGTGTAAAAAGACAAATCATTTCGCCTCAATGTGTGGGTCGTCAAGAAAAAATGAAATCAGTGCAGTTTTAAGTCATAATAATTCAAATAATACGACAGAATTCTATGAAGGTAGTATGAATAGTCAGAAAATTGAGCATATTCAAATTAAAAATGTCAATGCGGGTGGTTGTTCCTGGATAACAAAGTTAGCAATTGAAAACAAACAAATCAAATTCAAAATGGATAGCGGAGCTTCAGTGAATCCAATGCCTATAGATATGTACAAAAACGTTTTGAAATTGTCAATGAATGCATTGCAAACTCTCAAATTGAAACTAACTCCATACACAAGAAATCAAATCACTGTAGTTGGAGCAGGTGAATTGATTTGTTCAATTGAAAATGGAAAAAGTCCAATTCAATTCTATGTAGTTGGAAGCAATTCAGAACCGGTTTCAGGTTTACCAACGTGCATCAAGCTGAAGCTCATCCAAAATACAGATACGTCGTGTATCAATAAAAATGAGGATCAGGTGCATAATATTCGACATACAAAAGATACTGTTATGGAAAAATATGGAGATTTGTTTTCGGGAATAGGAGAAATAAATCCACCCTATCACATTAATTTAATTCCAAACGCACAACCGGTGATCACCCCAATAAGAAAAGTACCATTTGCTTCACTCCGCCCTCTCGAAAAGGCGCTAAATAATTTAGAAAAAAGTAAAGTAATAGAAAAAGCCAAAGGACAAAGTGATTGGATGAATCCATTGGTACTTGTCAAAAAGCCCGACAATTAATTGAGAATCTGCTTTGATCCGTTCCATATGAACAAATCAATCAAGAGAGAACATAGCAGATTATCAACTTTTAAAGAAATAACAAGTCGTATGTCCGGAGCTAAGATTTTCAGTAAATTAGATGCTAACCGAGCATTCAATCAAATGAAGAAAGTTCAAATCTCTGCACATCCGGTACACCCTTTGAAAGGTACAAGTACAAGAGGTTACCCTGTGGTATCATTTGATCGCCCGAAATATTCAATGAAAGGTTCAAAAGCATTTTTAATTGCGATAATGTAGGAGTGTACATCGATGACATTATTATTTGGGCAAAAGATCAACAAGAACATGACGAAATTCTTGAGAAAGTATTGAATCCAGCCACAATGCATGGAGTCAAATTCAATCTAGCAAAATTCTAAATTGTGTTCAATGAAACTGAATTTATGGGACACATTATAAATAATGATAATGAAAAAAGAAAAGAAATTGATACAAATTGAGTTGAAGCTATAAAAGAAATGCCCACATAACACCACACCACACCAAAGTGTGAAAAAGACGTTCAGCGTTTGATTGGTGTTGTAAATCATGTAATAATTACATTCCAAACTATTCAATAGAAACACAGGCACTGAGAGATCTTTTGAAAAAAGATACACACTTCAGTTGGGAAGAACCTCGAATACAAGCTCTTGGAAAAATTAAGAAAAACATAACTCAAAGTCCTGTTTTACAGTTTTTTAATCCAAAGAAAAATATCACGGTGTCAGTAGATGCAAGTCAAAACGATGTAGGTGCATGCCTACTACAAGAAAACAAACCAGTCTGCTATTCATCAGAATCATTTACAGAAACACTGAATTTATATTCTCAGACAGAAAAAAAAAAGTTTGCAGTTTTATACGGGTTGCAAAAATTCAACGATCATGTTTTTGGAAGACAAGTCATAGTGAAAAGTGACCATAAACCACTTTTGGCTATAATTAAAGAACTAATCGATGAATGTCCGCCCAGACTACAACGTTCGCTGCTACAACTACAAAAATACCAATTTACTTTAAATTACAGAAGAGGCAGCGAACTGATAATTGCAGACGCATTTTCGCGAGCCTATTTGCCTGGAAAGGACTCAAATGACGAAGAAAATATGTGAATGAATGGAAACGAACAAATATGCGTAATTAATTCAGGTTCAAATATTACAGATGAATATCTCAAAAAAATAAAAATTCAGACTGAAAAAGATGAGGAATTGAAGATTCTTTCTCAAATTGTTACCAGGCGCTGGCCAAATAACAATAAATTAAACGGAAAAATTGAAATTTATACGGAGTACAAGAGCTAACTAACAATGAATAACGGTATTATTTATAAAGGGCAAGCATGCGTCATTCCAAGGTCATTGAGAAGAGAAATCCTGGGTAAAATAGATTACAGCCACTTCGGTTATGAAAAAAATGTGAAAATGAGCGAGGATAGAGTATTTTCAAAACATTGTTAAAAATCTTGTCACCTAATTAATTAAAAAAGGGAGATGTGGGATAACCGTATACCACACCCTGTATGTTTACCTTTATCACGACGACTTTATCACTGGAGATGATCTGTCTATGAAAGTATATGGAGACTTGAAATTATCTTCTGATAAGATGTAACGAGTGATTACCAAATTCTATGGCCCAGGTAAAATTTGAACGTTTCAGCGACTACATACTTGGGGACAGTTCCTAAGAGAATAGTCAAGTGAAGCCATTCCAGTTAAATCAAGTCATAACGACGTCAAAACTAAGCGAACACCAAGCAATTTTCCCCTCACAATTTCACCCCAGCGCGTAGTACTTTAGGTTTATAATTTCAAGGTCAGACTGCCTAATTATTATAGAGAATTTACATTGAACTGTACATCGTACATAGTGGAGAGCCTATATTACAACAAAAGATGTGAGATATAAAAAAAAAATTCGGTACAGGATGCGATGCGGTAATTTCAAGCGGATTTGTGTAGTGTTTGGGAGTAGGTATATCTAAACTACTGACTGTTCGAACAGGCGATGAGAGTAACTGTTATTACCCACCTCGGTTATTACTCTGCGATTTGGCCGTTTGCCATGATGTTATACGTCGGTGGTACACGTTATTGATTTCATCCGAAACGTGGGCAGTTATCAGACGCGCTTTCTTTCGTTTCGTGAATAGCAACGATGACATTTTCAGGTTGTGGAATGTTCAAGCGATTTCACGTCGTTATATCGACGATCAACCGTGTTTTAGTAGATAAAAATCGAGATGAAAATCGCGCCAATGTAGCAAGATTTATTTACTGCTTTGGGCATTCTCATCAATCTGTCTCAGCATCAGGTTACTTTTTATGCTCATCTTTCTGTCTTGCAACCAAGCTGGGGTTATCACTGCAGCTTGCAGCAGTCAAGAACAGATAAACATACAAACATACTCTAAAATATCACAAGACATTTGACACAACTCAACAAGGCTCTGCCACTCGCTCAACGGATGACCCGATGCAGCACGAGCCATGACGAATGAACGCCAAAATGGCGTCGTGACAGTTGTTGCACTACTCTCTTCCGTCATCAAACGTCACAGCGTCAGCTAAGTTTGTTTTTGTTTATTACCTAATATTTATCCGCCACGTGGATGGCTACTATCGTGGATACTTCCAATACTAGCTTCTGATAGCAACCTATGTAGAATTTGTACTTGTTAATTTTGCTCATTGAATATATAATGTTTGTTTTGAAAATCTCTTGTTCACATAACCACCCTTCACATATAGACAGATGATTAAGCTGGAGGGTTCTACTTGATTCAACTGCCTCGTCTGCCGAACTCAACATAAACGCCTTTCCGAAGAGCTAAAGCCAAAAATAGATAAGTAAGATGCACGCTACCCCAACCAAGATTGAAACTCTAAGATGTACCCAGATGGTCTGTTCCCTTCCCCCTATTGATCTGTCTCTCTATATAAAATAACTGAGCCAGTGGTGGCAGTCACGTTACTACCCTTAGATTTAAGCACCCCATATTATAGACGACCATACAAGGTCATCGACCCACTATAGTTTCCCCAAGTGGTACATAAGGTACAGGAACTTGTAAAACTTAATATCATACATAACTATTTCATTGTGTTTACATTGTTCAGTTCATTTGAACATCAACCACCCCCAGTTCTAGAGTTGGTGGTATTTTCATATCATTTAACACTTTGGAAATGTCTTTGACTTATCTCCATTGCTTCTACCGTTTTCGCTCATATTATATTTTATCTATGGGCTAGTTAAGCTAACTTGAAGAAGGCCCCTGAAGAGTGGGTAGCAAAAACCTTACGATCAATCATATTGTTACTGAACGGAGCCAGAAAGCGAACAAAGCACAGTCAATTGACTCTAGATTATTTACAATTTGAATCAACCTCATTTTTGATTCTCCGTTTTTAAGAAATCATTCAAGATAATCTACCGCTCTTTTCGGGGTCTGATGGTTCAACTTCGATGGAAGCTGTTTCGCTCGAAATTGAGGCTCTAGATAGAGCCGAATGGAATATACGCGTACCTTCTACGGCACCTCCACCAGAAGTCTTGACGTGTCGTGACCTACCGCTGCCGTCTCTCGATGCTTCTCGAATGCAACGCGGTGATCTAGATTTCTCCGGGAAGAGCCGGGATGATCGCGAGCTTCGTAACAGTATTGTTGTAGCACTCTGTGACTAGCTTCTCTATCAAGACCACAAACTTGGTTTCCAATAACGCTTATTTCAGTATAAGGTTTCGAACCCTCCAGTCCAGTAATCCACATGGTTCTGGGTCTTCATTTGATGAGCCGACTGCTTCGCTGGTGCAATGCGAAACAGCCGTTCCCCTCGCTGGGCATTCTGAATTTCAGTACATAGTAACATTTCTTATTGCTGCTAACATTTCTTAGTCAATGACGCGCTTTTCCAAACGCCACAGTCCACGAATCGCATCTGAATCGATGAGCACGAACATGGAGATGCAATATCATTACAGGACAAGTCTCCAAAAGTCTGCCTGGCGGCTACAATCCCACTTCTGACACCAAACGGTAGCATACAGCGGAACTAGCCGTGCTGGGCCATCTTTTGTGATATAGGCGATCGCAAACCGGCCCCGGCCAAAGACATAAGCCGGGCACGTCATATCCCGAACCGGCATATCGCAACGCACAAAAGGCAGCGACCGCAAAGTCCGAGGGCGAGAGCGTATCTTTGATATAGATATCCAAGAGGCGCTCAATTTATTCTTTTCGACGCCCGCCGGGAAGGCTAAACGTGGATGTGTCCATTTATCATACACAGACGGCCCCGTGGTTTGGTGCGCCGCGACGCTCTGTGGCAAAGGCGCAACGGCGACTCTCTCTCTGATGCCCCTTGCGGTGATTTATCGGATTGATAAAGATGAGGATGAGCAGGGAGACTGGTGGAATGGAAATGGGCCCCACATCCAAAAGCACGCACACAGAGCAGATGCTCCGGCACAGGCAGAGCGAGTATATTAAGGTCGTTTGGGAGAAAAGGACGATGATTCGGCACGCATTCCATCAATCGCTTGATTTCTGCGCTTTCAACGTCTCCAAGCAGGTATAAGCGATGTTTGCCAACTAGCTTCGATCTTGTTACGGTTTCAAAAATCGACTTTGCGATACAGAATAATGAAACCAGGGGAACCAAAGAACAAAGGAGAGTTGGTTGTTATGAGGCTCCGGCTGATTCTGCAAAGAAAGATACAATAACCATCGGCTGAGTAGCGATTCAGTGTTCGTCTACTGTTCCTGTTGATGGCAAGCAGTACCACCAGTCATGTAATGTGCCTCGAGAACCAAAATCAAAGCGGCGCCTCACGCCACTCCTAGAACGCTGCCTTTCATCAACGTTGTCAGTTGGTCAAGATTATCAGGATCCTGCTAATTGTTGCGGTTGTCCCGAAGCTCATGCGTTCAAGACTCGTTGATGGGCAAACCAAGTGTTGCCTCTTATCTTTAATTTTACTGTTTCAGAATAAGTTATCTATTTCACGATTTCTGAAGTTATCATTCAGCGTGTTGTTGTTATATGTATTACACTGAGAGAAAAGTTTCATTTATAGGTAATAAATACTTGTTTCGTACCAATTTGATAACAAATACTATAACAAAGTATATGTCACCATATGTCGTTTACACCAAATGATTATTTTAAAATCACTTATTCATTATAACCAAGGGGCTTATTATGCCAGTCGTTCATAAGAGTTCATAAGATTCAATAAATATATTATTCCGTATCAAATATTAGTCAAACTTTCCCACAAAATGATTTATTACATCCAAATTGCACATTTTGTTTGTGATTAAGCCGGTTTAATCACTATAAACAAATACATATTGGCGGACAATCACCTGTTCTTAACCAACAATATACCTGTGTTCACTTCACTCTGGCACCATTTATTCCCCAATAATAACTGTGCATTATTCATAAACAATCGCTCAGTCACCCTCAATGAATTTAATCACTAGAGTATCTTCAGATATTATTATTTATCATTGCCAATGTAATGCGTTGGTGGGGTGGAAGATTTCCACCCGGCGCCATTATTCGTGCATGGTGTCATTTGTGTCGTATCATCCCATGTCATTCATTGTCCAGTATCTCGTTGAAGAAAAGCAAATTTATTTATACAGGGTGACTCAAAAATGTTGGACCATCTTGAAAGTGCGTAATGTAGAGGTGTAGTGGAGTGCTGAAAAGTTGTTAAAAAGATTCCAATGTCTTCCAGTTTTAAAGTTGTGGAGGAACAAAAGTTGGTTCTTCGATCGCTTCTATTTCCGTTGTTTCAAAAGATTTTGGTGAACTGTTTATGGAAAAACAATGAGTGCCAGAAATCAACCTCTAAATCTGTGATGAATTTCTCTTTTGTATAAAGGGTGAGTCATGAATCTTGGAAATTATTATTTTCCGAAAGTGCCTGCAAACAGTCCCATATCCTATGTAGAGCACAATAAAACACAATTCAATTTTATAAAATTCTTTGCTTCTGGTTTCTAATGAAAACTGAATTTTTGTAGTTTATGACTCAACTTGTACAGAAAACAGAATAGTTCATGACTCAACCTGTATAGAAAACAGAAATTCAGTACAGATTCAGAGGTTGATTTTTCGAATCCATTATTTCACTATATGTAATGGAGTCTTTGCTGAAATCTTTTGAAACAACGAAAATAGAAGAAATCGAAAAATCAAATTTTGTACCTCCATAACTTCAAAATTAAAAAGCCTAGAATCTTTAAAACAACTTCCCAGTACTGTACTATACCTGCATATCATGCACCTTCGAGGTGGTCCGACACTTTGAATCACCCTGTATTTATCAAACGAATTATTAGCTATTGATAATGGATTTAATATGTTTTATGATGATTTGGCAGAATCATTTATAGCCAGCAATAATGCATAAAATTACCTATAAAAACTAATTTAGATCATATTATTAATAGCTAATATTCTATCGTTACCACTCAATAATCGAATTGCTTATTATTATTCAAGTTTCTTATTGATAAAAAATTATCAAACAGATGTTTTGTAATTATAACCAAATATTAAATAACAGGAAACAAGGTATTTCAACGCTATCAAAACAATCCGCTTGGTGGATGCAAATGAATATTTATTAAGCCGTATTTAAATAAGGCATTTGTTAACAATAAACAAGTCTGTGTTTTCCATAATAAATGTTCGAAATCTTTTCTCTCAGTGTATTATTAGAGAGCGGATCTATATGTGGTAAAAAAGTCCAAAATATGCAGTTTATATGCGCTTAAAAAATATCAAAATATGCGGTAAAAATGTTCAAATAGAGCAATATATGCGAATAAATATGTGATATAAGCTGCAAGAATAGTGAAAAATACAATATTTACATGTAAAACCGACCAACCAACTTTGATCATTTAAGTAAAAAAAAAAATTCTTCGAAAATTTTGATTTTTTTTTTCCTTGAAATCAAAATATCGTGATTTTTTCGCACATATAAATAAAATGGCCAAAATAGTGACAGATATTCAGTTATGTGCAAAAATATGGACTGAATATGCGGCTATATGCGATTATATGGACTATCAATTTGTATGCGGTAAAAAGTCAAAATAATAAATTATATGCGATATAAAACTTAGTATTTAGGTTCCTTATAGATGGAAACGTCAAGCTGCAAGTCGACAGTTGCATCCAACTTAGCGAATAGAACATGTAAAAAATTATAAATCCGCTCTCTAATTATTATTGTCTCTACGTGGAGTAACAGACGTTATTAGGGAGTGGCTATACCGGTTTACTACACCAATTCCCCTTGGACGGACGGCAGTATGTTGTTTTTCGTGTAGGTACTCTGTTACAGTGTCGTCGCTGGAGCTTCATTAGGCCCTTCGAGTTCTTGCAGCGTCATCAAAAAGGTAGGTACCTACGTTATAGTTTGTAATAGTGCTGGCAACCGAATCGGTTCTGAAAGCCGGCTTTGAAAACCGGCTCCGAAAACCGAATTTCGATGATAGCTGAAAACCATCTCACACAGCCGGCTTTCGGAGTCCGGTATTCGGAGCCGGCTTCCAAAATTTCCAAGCGTTTTCCAGTGTCGGTCTTCGAAGCCGGCTTTCAATACTGGGTCTTCGCAGCAGTTTTCAATACCGGTTTTCGGAATCGGCTTTCAATATCAGTTTTAACGAACAGAATACCGATTTTTATTTTTCCCGGTTTTAGCCAGCACTAATTAAATTGAAGACTGTCAGGTGTGGAGTCACTATTTTGATGAAGTAAAAAGAGCTCTTTGTGGTGGAGGTCGGACTTTTTTATGCTTGAAGTCGGATTTTTTCATTGAAAGTCGTAGTTTCAAGCGTGTAAGTCGTAATTTCGTGGTTCAAATTCAGTCTTCCAGCTGAAAGTCAGAGTTTCACTTGTTTGAAGTCGCAGTTTTTCGTGTTGATGAAGTCGAAATCTCGAGGTGAAAGTCGAAGTTTTATTGCTCGAGGTGGAATTTATGTTTGAACTCGAAATTTCGTCCTCAAAGTCAACATCCCTAGTCGAAATTTTCAGAAAATCAAGATCAAAGTGAAGCTTTGTTGATTTGAAGTTTGAGATTAGGTCGAGGTTTTTCGTGTTCAATGTCAAAATAGTTGAAAATTGAAATGATTATAAACGTGTCAAAATAATTATAAAAATGTGAAGAAAAATAACCTATTCTTCAATCTTTTATATTCGAATATCGGAATGATTTGAAACAAATGTCAAGATGATTCCAAAAATATGTCGAAATCATTAAGAAAAAGTGTCAATGATCAAAATATGTCCAAATATTGAAAAGTTGAGATGATCTCATAATGTCAAGATATTTCCAAAAAATGCCTCATAATACTGTATACCTCGGTGCTTCGCACCTCGATTGTATTCATTCACAATGTCATGCTTTGCAACTCGTTAATCGCCCTATCCTGGCTGTATACCTCGAAACACAACGAAAAGCAACAAAATCTTCCGCTCGAGCAACTGGGCAGTACCCATAACCAATTTTACAGCTTTTTTCATTTGAGCAAAATATGAAAAAATGTGATGTGTTGGTAGCATTATCAACCTCAATTCTATGTGAAAATAATATTCAAGTAACCGATTATTGCTCTCGAATTCCAGTTTTACAATGATTGAAATAGGTCAAGATAATTCCATAATATACCGGGTGATCATTTGAAAACTATCCACCTGCAATAACTCCCCATTCCTAGTGAATACTTTTTCAAGCAAAAACAGGTCGATTATTTTATCGAGGGGGACATCCAAAACATACATTGGCAAATTTCTATATTCACCCCCCTCGCCCCCACTCACCCCAACTTTGAAATTTCAAACGACACTACCTACCTTGCGATACATCAAATTGAAGGAAATCAAATTTTCTTCCTGAAAATAATATTTTCAAAATTTTTAACCCCACCCTCTTTTCCCTAAAAATGCTCCGACTGTCCCATTTTATATTCTGGACCCCTCATTTTTTTCTGAATTTAGTCGCCGTCATCCTAGCAAGCATCAAAAAAAAAATTTTTGGTGGAAAAAGTGCTACCCAAATTCACCCCTTTGCTCTCCCCCACCTCAACTCCCAAATTTAACAAAACACCACCTACTTTGTGATACATCAAATCAAAGGGAATTGAATTTTCTTTTCGAAAAAAATTTTTCGAAAATTGTCTACCCCGCCCCCAATAAATTGGCCATTTGGAGTATTCTAGGGGGAAAATGGGGGCCTTAAAAATTGTGAAAAAATCTTTTTCAGGAAGAGAATTCAATTTCCCTCAATTTGATGTATTACAAAGTGGGTATTGACATTTTAAATTTTTGAGGTCAGGTGGGAGAGCGAAGGGGTAAATTTGGGTGGCACTTTTTTTATAGAAAATTTCCTCTTTGGATGCTGTGCAGGATGACGTTTACTGTATTGAAGTGAAATGGAGGTCAAGAATATTAACTTGGACACTCAGAGCATTTTAGGAAGAACAGGGAGTGGGGTTGAAAATTTCAAAATATTTTTTTTAGAAAGAGAATTCAATTCTCTTCAATTTGATGTATTGCAAGGTAGGTAGTGTCGTTTGAAATTTCAAAGTTGGGGTGAGTAGGGGCGAGGGGCTCAAGATATAAATTCTCCAATGTATGTTTTAGATGTCCCCCTCGATATAAAAATCGACCTGTTTTTGCTCAAAGACATTTGCACTAGGAATCGGGAGATATTGCAGGTGGATAGTTTTCAAATGATCACCCGGTATAATTTGAAAAATGTTGAAATAATTAAAAAAAAACTGTCTAAAAGACTATAAAAATGTCAAAATTATGAAAAAATGCAACAATGATTTCAAAAATTGTCACAATAATCCCAAAAAATGTCGAAATTATCCCAAAAAATGCCACAATAATTCCAAGAATGATAAAAAGTGTCGAAATTGTTCCTCAAAACGTCGGATTAGTCCCAAAAAATATCTAAATAATTCTGAGCTCAAGAAGCGCAAGAAAAATCTAAAATACATAGTATTAAAAATGTTGAAATAACGCCAAAACTATCAGAATGATTTCAAACATGTCAAAAAATTCGGAAACGTCAAATTATTCATATATTGAGAATTACGATGTCAAAATGATTTGAAGAAATGTTGAAATGGTTCTGAAAAATGTCAGAAAAAATTCACAAAATATCTTTGGTCGAAGTTTTCGTGTTTGAAGTCAAAATTTCCATATCAAGGTCAAGTTCTTCGAGTCAGAATTTCGAAGTCAAAGTCGAAGACTTTCAAGCCTGAAGTCAAAATTCCAAATGAAACTGAAGTTCTCTTTTGTCCAAGGAGAATTTTCATGTTTGGAGGCGGAGTCTTTCGGTTCAGGAGTCAAATTTTTGCTACAAAAGACAAAGTTGTGTGTCTTTTCTTCGAGTCGAACTTACCACTGAATCCAGAGTCGAGAGTTTTCCAAGTTCAAAATCAGAATTTCAAGATAAAATTGAAGGTTTCTGCGTCTGAAGTCATAGTGTTGTTTTTAAGTTGAGTTTTTTCATCTGAAGTCGATGTATTTCGTATTTATGGTCAACTTTTCGTGATAAAAGTCGAAGTTGTTCGCTTTTTTCCAAGTCGAAATTCCAAGTTGCTGTTGAAATAATGTCTCAAGTCCATGTTTCCTTATTTCAAGTCGAAATTTCCAGACCAAAGTTGGAATCTTCCGTGTCTGAAATCGAAATTTCCTGTTCAAAGTCGACATTTTGGAATCACAATAGAAATTTTCATGTGAGAAATTTGAAGTGAGAGACCAAGTTTTTTGTGTTGAAAGTTGAATAATCTGTTGTGTTTTGAGACGAAATTTCGTGGTTTCGGTGGAGGTTTACGGACTCGAGAGTCAAAGTTGAGGTCGTGGGCTCGGACAAGTCAACTTCTTTTGTTTGAAGGGTGAATGTCCATGTTCAAATCAAAATTTCGTGTATTAAGTTGAAGTTTCCAGATTGAAGTCAAAGTTTTTCATCTTCAAACTCAAAGCTTTGTGTTTGGGGTGTTGATGTCGAGATCAAGGTCAAGTTTCTCGGGTTTAAGTTTCTAGGGTTTGAATTAGAGATTTTCGTATTCCAAGTCGAAACTTTTTGTGTTTGAAGTCGAAGTTTCCAGATTCAATCAGGAGCTTTTCGTTTTCGAAGTCGAGATCCAAGCCAAAATCTTCCGTGTTTGAAGTCAAAATTTTGTATTCGTACTCCACCATTAGATATTGAAGTCGAAATTTCATGATGCACCTGAAAGGTTTTTGCATCGGAGGTCGAAATTCCGAGATAGAGAAGTCAAAGTTTTCCGTGTTGGATTTTTTGTGTTCAAAGTCAAAGTGTTCTGTATTTCAAGTCAAAATTTCAAAACAAAAATTTAAAATTTCTGTGTTTGAAGTCGAAATTTTGTGTTCAAAGCCACTAAGTTTGTTGTTTTGTTGAAGTTTGAAAGTTGAAGTTTTTCGTGTTGAAATCAAAATTTCAAAATCGAAGTTGAAGTTTGTCGGTTTCCAAGTTGAAATGCCAAGATAAAAGTTGAAACTTTTCGTGTTAGATCTTTCGTATTCGAAGTCGAAGTTTCCATGTTGGAAGACGAAATTTCGTATTTGAAGTCAAAAAATCGAGATTTAATTCAAGTTTTCCGTGTTTAAAATCCAAGCTTCGCATTAAAAGTCAAAGTTTGTCGGTTTTCAAGTCTAAATTCTAAGATAAAACTCGAAGTTTTTGAAGTCACTACTTCGAGAGTTTTAAATCAAGTTTTTCGCGTTTAAAGTTGAAATTTCACAATAGACTTCTAGAAGTATAATTTTCCGCGTTGAAAGACCCAATTTTTATGTCAAAAGTGTTTCGTCTTTTCGTGTTCAAAGTCAAAATTTTGCAATAAAAACAAAAGTTTGTCAGTTTTGGAATCGAATATTAAATATTCGAGTTGAAAGTCGAAGTTTTCTTGTTTCAAGTCGGAAGTTTTACATAATAGAAATCAAAATCTCGCCATAGAAAGTCCAAGGTTTTTGCGTATGGGGTAGAAATCTCTTGCTTGGAGTCAGAATGTCACGATTAAAGTCGAATTAGTTCCTGTTTGAAGTCGGAGTTTCATGTATAAGGTCAAAATTCCACCATTGATATTAGTGTTGGCAACAAAACTGGTTTTGAAAGCCGGCTTCTAAAACCGCGGTTCTGATGATAGCTGAAAACCGGCTTTCAGATCTGGCTTTCGAGACCGGTTTTTCGAGCCGGCTTTCGGAGTCGGTATTCGGAGCCGGCTTCCAAAATTGGTTTTCGGAGCAGTTGGTTTCAAGTATCGGTTTTCGAAGCCGGCTTTCAATAACGGTTTTCAAAGCCGGTGTCCAATGCCTATTTTTGGAGCCGGCTTTGAATACCGGCTTTTGGATTAGGCTTTCAATACCGGTTTTACCGAAACCGGTATTCGACAAAACCGGTATACCGGTATTCATTTTTGCTGGTTATTGCCAGCACTAGTTTTTAAGCCAACTCTCGCGGTACCGCTCACCCTTTCTATTGGCGTCCTCTGCGCAACGCCCTTTTATTTTTGTTAACACGCCATGTCAAGTTCAACTGTAAATATTCTTGAACCTTCTCTTTCCGATCATAAACCTGATTTTTTGTAGTTCATTCTGTATTTTCAATTCTCCCAATCCCAACTATCTCCACTTCGGAATCAATCACTTACAATTACGATTTCAGCCCGTAATAATATTCTGAGTTATTGCTGCTCACGACTGTGAGTCTTGAGTTGTGCTTGAATGCTCGTGCTCGTTTGATATTTGAAGTTGAGTTGGCAACGTGAATATAGCGTAGATTGAAAGCCAGTCACCTTGCAATTGTTATGGTTATCGTGAGTACCGCATTTTTTGCTAATGAAACGGATCGACTCATCACTTCTATCCAGTTACTACATAAACTGTCCAATTAACAATATATACGAGCCGGATTATGTGGGGCGAAAAAGTGGACTATAACCAAACTCGTTTCATAACCAGTTGTTAATTTGGGGCTCAGTTGTGTCCGGCAGGCCGTAAAAAATTCATGGCTGCCAACTTTTCCATCAGTTTAATGATTATGATGCCTTTTTGCTGCCAGCGCCGGAGCACATGCAGCACGCGATTATTTTGTTATTAATTTCGTGTTTACAGCCGTGCCATTAATTTTTATTTCCCCGGCAAATCGAGTTAATTTATTAAAAACCGATGCGGAGGTAGTGAAACCGGGTTTTTGATGTTTCGAACGAGAGCAAAAACAAAAAAATGTAATTTTCGCTTCCGAAAAAATTTGCACAATTTGGTTACACGTCCCGCGTTGGAGTGACGGTGGCGATGATGATGATGATGATTATTCAAAGAGAGGTATTTGGTGAATGCAATACAGCTTTCGCATGCAATAAAAATTATGTGAAAATTAAGCGCGCTATCCTGGCAATGAAGAGTGGAGAGTTAATAGCTTTTTAATTGGCACGTACGCACCAGAGTATGCATCACATTTTTGCCAGCGCAATTTGTTGTTTATTGAATTTTGAACTTTTTTCCACCGTATAGCTATTTCCCGTTCGCATGAATAATCATTCGAGCACCAACACTTGAGCGTTGTATGACTCAGAACAAAATCATTGCATATTACTGCGTGCCAGGGCTGTACAGTACACCCCAGCAGGTTTTGAACTGACAACAAAGCCAAAGTTACAATGACATCAAGAGAAGAGCTTTTTGAAACTATGTAGCTATTTCTAAACTGGGAGCCAGGGCTACCAAGTCCAGAAAGAGTATTATTGCACGCGACCAGTCGTTTCTTGTGTAGAGAGATGGCCGTGGGCTCCGCGATGATATCTCAAGTTTTCAATTATTTTTATGGGACGCCAACCGAGAGTAGGTAGACGGCTCCGAACTTCTTGGTCGAGTCCATCGAGCGGAACACCCGGTATGTACGCCTAACTACAAAACAAATGTTTTTTTTTTGTTGCCAAATCTTCAGGATCGTCTGGCAAATTAGGATATTCAGTATAGTTCTGACTTGGACGGGCTCTGTTAATTGATAGAAGTCGCGTGTTGCAGATTGAGACAGTACCGCACCCCTCCTACGAATTTCAAGGATTTGATGAAACCGGAACTCTATGGCTTACCGCGTTGCAAAGAGCAACGTCAACCCAATTTGTTCGGCGCCTAAGAACGGGCCGGAACTTATCGACTTTGGTAACATCCAAACTGCGACTGAGCCAGTTACGATGAACGCTGTGACTGCTGCTGTCAGCGAATGCTTCAACTGCAAGAGACTGTTCTGATTATACATGTAGAAGATACGGCTCTAAACATACATTTGGGAATTATCCCGCAAAAAGGAAGCAATGTTCGGTTTGTTAAAAGTTCAATCATTTCTCTAAAAGTTGTTTTTCGAATAAAAAAGTTCACGCTATAACTAAAAAAATCGATAGCTGTAGTTCTTCAGAAGAGTCAAAAAAACATCTTTTTATTGCTAGCATCAATAAGTCACATGAAACTAAATGGAATGTTGTACTTGACGTCAATAATAATTATACTGGAAGTGGAGTTCAAAATTGACACGGGCGCTGATTGCAATGTATTGCCGTTGAAGTTCAATCGTCTAGCCATTGATCGCGGAACATTGATCAAAGATGAAAGTGATTTGTAGTCGTACACAGGTCAAAATCTCAAAGATTTGGGAAGTTGTTGTATTAAAATCTCGAATGAAAAAAATTAGGAATCCATCATCAAGGTTCACATTGTTGACACCGACATGTCATCAATTCCTGGATTAAAGTCAGTTGTCAGTTAGATTTGGTCAGAAAAACGAATAATGTTGATGTCATAGGCTGTGGTTCTGATGATGTTGATGTGAACACAATAATCAGTGAATATTCAGATGTTTTTGAGGGGATTGGCAAGCTTGATATGGAACACCATATCGTACTCGATGGAACAGCAATTCCAAAGATACATCCGCCGAGAAAAGTACCCTTCGCGTTCCATGATGATACCATTCGCGTCGTGATGAATCACTCTCGATAATCAATCTCCATACTGGAAGATACCAGTTGCTAAGATGAAGAAGTGCCGACAGTTGACCACATTCATTGTACACTGTCCGTCTTTCAAGTCGACAAAGGTCACTGGAACAAGAGCGCTCCGACATCAGGACAATGAGGTCAGAAAAGGGTATACAATTCTGATAATACATGTAGAAGATGCGGCTCTAAACATACATTTGGGAATTGTCCCGCAAAAAAAGCAACGTTCGGTTTGTAAAAAGTTCAATCATTTTTCTAAAAGTTGTTTTTCAAATAAAAAGGTTCACGCAATAACAAAAGAAACCGATAGCTGTAGCTCTTCAGAAGAGTAAAAAAAAACATCTTACCATCGCTAGCATCAATAAGTCACATAGAACTGATTGGAATGTTGTACTTGACGTCAATAATATATCAAAAGTGGAGTTCAAAATTGACACGGGCGTTGATTGCAATGTATTGCCGTTGAAGTTTGTTCAATCGTCTAGACATCGATCGCGAAACATTGATCAAAGATTAAAGTAATTTGAAGTCGTACACAGGTCAAAATCTCAAAGATTTGGGAAGTTGTTGTATCAAAATCTCGAACAAAAAAATTGAGGAATTTATCATTAAGGTTCTTATTGTTCAAATGAATGAATGAATGAATACTCTTTATTGCATCATCAGAATATTTATTACAATATCACAGGCTTCGTCATTGGAAAAGGTAGTGAATAAATTATTATTGTTGACACCGACATGTCACCAATTCTTTGGTTAGAGTCTAGTTGTCAGTTAGATTTCGTCAGAAAGACGAATAATGTTGATGTCATAGGCTGTGGTTCTGTTGATGTAAACACAATACAATCAGTAGATATTCAGATGTTTTTGAGGGGATTGGCAAGCTTGACATGGAACACCGTATCGTACTCGATGGAACAGCAATTCCAAAGATACATCCGTGCAGAAAAGTACCATTCGCGTTGCATGATAGGCTTGAAAAAAAAAACTGGCGGACCTGGAAAGAGAAGGAATCGTGCGGAAAGTCGAGGAACTTACCTAATGGGTCAATAGCTTGGTGATTGTTTGGAAAAAAATATGGAGATCTGAGGTTATGCCTTGATCCTGGAGATCTTGATGAATACGTCAAACGCGAACATTTTTACATCGCATCAATGTATGAAATTATTCACAAAATGTCGGGTGCGAAATATTTAAGCACACTTGATTGCCGCCAAGGATTCTGGGCCATACCTCTAGATGACTCCAGTGGCAGACTCTGCACTTTCAATACCCCGTTTGGAAGATACAGGTTCCTAAGACTCCCGTACGGTTTTTGCTCTGGTCCAGAAGTCCTCGAGAGAAATGTAAAACAAATTTTTGATGGTTTCGATGGCAATCATACATATTTC
The DNA here is from genome assembly GCA_949128115.1 of Anaspis maculata. Taxonomy (NCBI): domain Eukaryota; kingdom Metazoa; phylum Arthropoda; class Insecta; order Coleoptera; family Scraptiidae; genus Anaspis; species Anaspis maculata. The sequence continues at coordinate 74,110,066 of OX421966.1, forward strand.
GATGACATTGTTGTATGGGGAAACACAAAAAAAGAACATGATAGCAGATTGATGGAAGCTTTGGAAGTCGCCAGGAAAAGTAACTTGAAACTCAACTTGGAAAAATGTGAATTCGAATCAAGAAAAATTGAATGTTTGGGACATATAATATCTTCAAAGGTATTGGAAGAAGATTCTGATAAGGTGTCAGCAATAAATGACTTCACACGTCCGAAAAACAAAAATGACGTGAAAAGATTTTTGGGTATGCTCAGCTCGATTTATTGAAAATCTGTCAGAAATTACAAAACCTTCAAGAGAATTGCTCAAAAACGAAGTCGATTTCCAATGGAACGACAAGCAGGAAAAGTCTTTCGAACAGCTGAAGTCCTGTCTTGCGGGTGCACCAGTCTTGGGGTTTTTTGACATCAATTCACCGGTAAAAATTTCGTGTGATGCATCCCAAGGTCGCTGTGGAGCAGTTCTTCTGCAAAGTGACCGACCAATTGCTCATTGTTCGAGAGCACTCACACAAACACAACAAAGTTGAGCACAAATAGGAAAAAAAATGTGTTCCATTGTAAATGCGTGCATAAAGTTCCATCAATACATATTTGGAAGGACTGATGTAGTAATAGAAAACGAGCACAAACCCTTGATGTCCATATATAAGAAACCTCCAAAGCTCCAGCAAGATTGCAAAAAATGTTGATCAAAATTCAACAGTACACTTTCACACTAGAGTATAAAAAAGGCAAAGACTTGATCATTGCGGACACTTTGTCAAGAGCATATTTGGAAAGTAATCAATTTGATGACATGAATTTATATAAAGAAATAGACTCACAAGTATGTCTGTTAACAGAAAACCTTCCACCAATTAGTGACACAAAATAAGGCATTTTTTAAAAAGAAACTGCTGAAGAAGCACATTTGACAGGATTGATTGGATTGATGAAGACAAGGTTCAAAAAAAAAAAAAAAAAAAAAAAACAGATAACGAATACAAGATATATTGGACATTCAAGGAAGAACTCAATTTTGCTAAAGGGCTAGTTTTCAAAAGTGAAAAAATCTTGGTGCCGAAAAAGTTGAGAAATGAAATGTTGCAATTGATTCATTTGGGCCATCTTGGTACCTGAAGAGCTGCCAACTGCGAGCTAGAGAAGTACAATATTGGCCGGGGATGAAAAATGACATCAATAATTGATTAGATGATGGTGAGATTTGCAACTCTCACAAAAGAAACAACACCAGAGAGCCGTTGGTTAGCCATGAAGTTCCAGAAAGACCTTGGATAAAAGTTGGCGTTGATTTGGTTCAATTCTGAACTTTGGACTATGTAATTCTCAATAATTATCACTCATCAGTGCAAGAATCAGATAGCTATGTTTTTTGGTTTGGGACACATTGCATTCTAATTCCAGGGTTGGGTCATTACACGTAGGAAATTATTTTCCAACATCACTGGAAATAACCACGTAGAATATGAAGAATATGTAGAGCATGTAGGATGATGTATATCGTGTAGAAATTCCTAATTCACTTGATATTAGCTTCCAATCGAATACATTAACTTGAAGATTTGAAGCTGAAGATACAGTTATATCGTAAAAATGTAAGAGACTCTTATACCGGGTGGGCCATGAAAAACCGTACTGTTTTATTCTCCTCGCCGATTTTTTGTTTCTTGACCGATTTTGACAAGCTTGATATCATTGTGTAGCTAATTCAAGAGGCTACCAGAGCCATATACAAATGGATATCAAGTGTCAAAATTCAGAATGGTGAAAACAACTGAAAATAGGCTTGCTTTTGAGGTCGTTTTTTCAAATTAACATTTGACAGAATAACCAAACTAAAGACGTTATCTGAAAAAATGAACTTTTTTCACATTTTGAGGCCACAACTAGCTCAATCGGTTCATTCGTTGGGAAGATGTGGCGAATTGAAAAAAAGCTTATTTTCCATTGTTTCAATCCAAATTGAATAATAAAAATATTGTTTCTTCTGCCAAATTTTTGTTTCTGGAGCGATTTTGACAGGTTTAGTATCATTATGTGACCATTTGAATAGGCTCCAAGTGTCACATACAAATATGATCGAAATGTCAATAACCAAAATGGCGGACACAACTGAAAATTAGCATTCTCTCGCAGTCGTTTTTCCAAATTTGAATTTGACAGAATGACAGAGCTAAAAGCGTTTTTCGAAAGAACAAACTGTTTTTCACATTTTGACACCACAACTAGCTTGATTGGTTTATTCGTTGGAGAAATGTGGCAGATTGAGAAAAAGCTTATCCGTCATTGTTCCAATCCAAAACAAATGATAAAAACTATCACTTATTTTGTCTGTGAAATTGATTCAAGGGGTGGGTGCCTGAGATTCAATCATCATTTTTCAAAATATAATAAAAAAATATTTTACAGGGTGTTCACTAGGTACGTTCTTATCTATGGACGCAGACTCACTGGATGCAAACAGTTGAGGACTATCCTATTTTTTGTATTTGTGTTGGTCAAAGCTGTTGTTTATCACCTAAATCCATCGTAAGCCTCAAAATAGACATGTCAGATAGGTTTCAATTTCATTGATGATAGAAGAACAATCTAATAGTCTTCACATTTGCACATCATTTTTTTCAAAAAGCTTTTTCAATTCAGAATCATAATGGCTTCAGAAACAAAAATTTTACAGACAAAACAATATTTTTTATTATTCATTTTGGATTGAGACCATGACAAATGAGCTTTTTTTTTCAATTTGCCATATCTCCCCAACGAATCAACCAATTGATCAAGTTGTGGTGTCAAAATGTGGAGAACAGTTTGTTCTTTCGAAAAACGCTTCTAGTTCTGTCATTCTGTCAAATTTCTTCTGTCATTCTGTCAAATTTCAATCAAAAAAAAAACGACTGCGAAAGAAGGCTAATTTTCAGCTGTGTCCGCAATTTTGATTTTTGACATTTTGATCATACTCGTATATGACACTTGAAGCCTTTTCAATTGTTCGCACAATGATATTGAATCTGTCAAAATCGCTCCAAAAGAAAAAAATTGAAATGCAAAACAATATTTTTTATCATTCATTTTGGATTGAAACAATGGCAAATAAGCTTTCTTTCAATTTGCCACATATCCCCAACGAATAAACCAGTTGAGCTAGTTGTGGTCTCAAAATGTAGAAAAAAAATCATCTTTCCAGAAATCGTCTCAAGTTTGGTTATTCTGTCCAATTTCATATAAAAAAACAACTGCGAAAGAGGGTCTATCTTCAGTCGTTTCCGCCATTTTGAATTTCGGAATTCAGGAATCTTTTGTATATGGTTCTGATAGCCTTTTCAAATTAGCTACACAATGATACCAAAGTTGTCAAAATCGGTCAAAAAACTAAAAATCGACAAGAAAAATGAAACAGTACGTTTTTTATGGCCCACCCGGTACATGTGTCCACACTTGAACTAAAGGATATTCAACCCAATGAGAGAATTTTTTGTTGGTAAGTGCCTTTTATTGCACTTCAAGCATTAATTATCTCATTCAATTGAACTTTATTATACTGAACCTTGACTCACCCATATTCTTGAGTTGATTCTAAATCAAGTATAGGTTAGAAAACACAAAACACGCAAATAATTAATGCGCCTCCTAGGACCAAAGCGGACCCATCGCATTTTTAATGAAACAAAAGTTTACGACTACCACAACACCAGACAATCAGACCAGAACTGCCCAGACACGTGTTTCGTCCCTGTTGGGGGCCCATCATTGCGAAGGCATCCAGTCGGCTATCAGGAGTTATCCTATGTGTACAACACAAAGATTTATCTGACTGCCACAGCACTGGATGATACGACTGATGCCTACGCACTGATGAGCCCCAAGCAGGGGCGAAACAAGTGTCTGTGCAGTTTTGGTTCGATTGTCTGGTGTTGTGGTAGTCGGTGAGTTTTGTTTTATTCAATTAAAAATGAGTTTACCTGCAAAATAATTTTCTACGTGTAAAATATGTAACAAAAATGGGAAATCCAGAGACATATTCTACAGTAGAATATACACGTAGATTACGCATTTTCGACGGTGTATATTCTATACTGACCCAACCCTGTACTAATTTGACCATTAAGTGAAGGCAGTGGCAAAATTGAGCGAAAAACTGGTCCTGCAGGGCCCAAATTATGCCCAAACCCGATAGTATCTTTGAAAAATTCAGCAAAAATCTTTCAAGAATCAGTTCTTATTTTTGCAATTGGTTTAGCGATAAGCCGGCTATTCAGTTCAATTTTCTAATTTGTTCCCTCGTAAATACAAGAATCAGCCATAGAGGGCGTGGAACATGTCGGACTCTACCACTACCTATAGCTAGTGGGAGGTCAATCTTAACGTGGAGACTCTGTACAATCCATCAACTTCCATAATATAGCTCACCTTCAAAACATTGCAAAAGAGAAGTTTTGTAAGACATGTGTTGTAAGCGATCTCTCTCAACCCTCATCATGATCCACATAGAAAAATTCATAGCGTAGCTAAAAGATTGAGTAGTCGGCTTTTTTGATGTCGCGAAGCGTTCAACTACCCACCCCATGTGGCTCGACTAAAATTTGGTTTCCCCCGAAACGTGCTATTTCGTCGACATTCCAGTCAATTGAAATCTCATTCACCTGAAAATTATAACTAGACAATATTTATGCTAGGAATACTAATATTGAAAAATGAAAAGCAAACGATAAGTCAAGACGAAGGTAGCTGTTCCACCAGATAAAATCTGCTGTTTGACAAGGCGAAAGTCAATTGTTTTGTCGGTAAGTGTTACAAGAGAGAAATCGGTATCGGTTCAGATGAAGTCGTGAAGCAGAAGTCTTCGAAAAGCCCCCAAAAACAAGGTCATATTTTCTTTTATGCCTACGGAATAACTTGATGCACGATTTTTGTCTCAGGTCATATTGCGGCGATCGGCCAAATCTCACCTTAACACACCATTCGAAGAAGCTCGACACTCACTTTGAAACTATCCAACTACATGTTGCTGCCAAGTACAATAGACCCAGTGGCTGGGAGCCGACACAGACTCTCTGCACTTACATACCAATCATGCGGAATAATTCACAACAAACAACAGTAACGGAACAAAACGAAAACGCTGATGAAATTCAGAAGAAACCGGCCCGGAATTTCCGGGGCAAAGGACCGAACGGGGAACGACGCGTCCCCCATCCCCCGCATTCCGACGCCGCTGACTGTCAACGCCCCTTATCCGTTCCGCTCGACAAACAAATGAAGCGAGCGCTTTTAAAGCGCCCACAGCCGCTCTGATAAACTAGTTTGCAGTTTAGCGCCCGGGCCGGAAACGTGGAGGAAGGTAGGGGGAAATGGCATTCAGGGCTCTTCCGTTTTTCCGCTTGTCGACCGTGTCGACGCTGGTTTTTTTCTTCCACGGTGCTCCTCGATCGCATTCATCCGCGGTTTTTGCCATCGTCGCGTCGCCGCACTGATTTGCAGTAATCATTCGATTTTATCCAGCCTGAGCTTTTTTTGAAACGATAATAATTGTTTTGGAGAAATCCGCAGAACAAGTGGAAAACTAGGAGACTTTGCTTTCTTCTTCAGTGGAACGTTCGCTCGATTCTCGCGTTTATTTCTCCACTGCCGGCAGTCTACGGAGAAAAGACGGAGATGTAAGCGGGATTCCATTGGTATGCGCCGCGCTTGGCGTGTCGTCCTGAAAGCTCGATTGTATGCCCCAGTCCTGAGCTCCAGCACTCGGTGCTGCTGTTCTGCTGCCGCTTGCTTTTCCTTTTTTGCCTCCTGTCCTCTCCCGGTTCGCTCCGACTGGTTTTGTAGGACACGCCGCCAATAAAGCCGGGGGTCCCCCGTAAATGCACTTACATTCAATTCAACACGAGCATCGCAGTGTGCCGCCGTGCGGTGCATTTGGCTGGAAAAGGTACCCTCTATACGTATGTACGACGTATAACTGAATGCGAAGCGGCAAGCCAAGCATAATAACTTGGAGAGGGGCGCTGTTGATGACATTGCTCCGCTGCCATCGACCGTACGCGTCGTATAATCTAAGCAGAGTCGTTACTCCCGAATGTTTTTGTTCGCACACTTGACCTTGGCCTTTTCATCATCAACATACAATGTCCGCTGTATCAATTCCGCACGCCGTCAAAGTTTTTCCAATCCAACCTCTGACACCAAATGTAGCAGTGTCATTTTCGCTGTAGACTAAACTGCTCAAATTATATCTCAGTTTTCCTCCGGATTTTAGCTTACATCGCTTATTATATATAATGCTTAGCTTAGCTTTTTAACATTATATAGACTCCAGCGCCTTGAACGCGCGCCAGTTACGACATTGCACGCTTAGAGCTCGCATGTATTTATTATTGTATTTTTGCGGATGGAAACATTTTTTTTGAAGATTCTCGTGAACGAACATTTAATTGGCGCAGTCGGTAGGATCACTCTGTCGAAAACGTGTTCTAAAATAGTGCGTCTAAGTTCCAAAAAACGCGCTAAAACACGAAGCATTTTGATGCCTTAAACCAACAGACGAACCTACAACCTACAAAGAAATAGTGACGAACTTTCGAGTGTGGATCCAATCGTAATAATTGAGGCCTTCCACACCAAAGTTCCGAACAACAATTCCGAGATCAACACGACTACAAACCAAATCGAACCAATGTCCACAGCAGCGATATACCTGATCACGCTGTAAGTACACTTTATGTCTCTAAGCGGCCGTAACTCCGGTTCAAATTCAGATTCAGAGGAGAATTTAGACGCGAAGGTCGAAGACGCTATCTTGTCCCTCCGCTTGTTAGGTTTGGGTCAAGGCAGAAGGTTTAGATCGCGTTCCCCTCATAGAAATAACGAAATAGAATTACGCACAGCCGAAATTCTAGCAAACATGGCAACAGGAGCAGCTCCCACGGTACAACAAGTAATGCAACAAGTACCCCTTGGGAACCCTCCGAATGTAGTGCCACAAATTTTCAAAGATGCCTACCTTAATATGGTCCCTGAGTTTACAGGAGACCAGGCTTTATTAGGCGATTATTTACGCCTCGCAGAAGATATAATTGTAAGTTTTTATAACAATCAAAATCCGGATGATTTTCAGAACAAATTCATCCTAAATTGTTTGAAAAACAAAGTTACAGGTAAAGCGAAAAGCGATATCTCAACCTACACAATAGATTGTTGGCTGGATTTAAAATCCGCTTTGTTAGCAACTTATGCAGATAAGAGCGACCTGCAGTCCTTAACGTTGGAGTTATGCGAACTCAGACAAGCTCGTATGTCGGCTATTGAATTCTTTAACGCTATACAAAAAACTTAAATTCACAAATAGCCTATTGCACAAATCATTTTCCAAACGACAAGAAAGTTCACCTGATAGAAAATGCCACAGATTTAGGGCTAAGGGTGTTCCTTGAATATTTAAATAAACCAGTCGGTGACTACATCACCACGCGCAATCCGGCGACGCTTCAAGAAGCGCTAAGTATTTTAACCAATGATTTTCAAATAAATAAAAAAACAAACCCCGTCGTGCCAGCGGCTCCCTATCAAGCACGATACCCGCCAAGGTTCGGGAAAAATCCCCAATTTCAGTACCCAAATAAACAATTTCAAAATTATCAGACAACGCAAAGGCAACAATATCAAAATCCGAAACCATATAACGCGTTTCAACCAAACCCAAATTATGTACCAGCAAACAAACCGGTACCCATGTCAACCTCAACGATAAATAATAACAATTTTCAAAAATATAAAAATAAGCCATTTATAACTCACCCCAATATAGAAGAAGGAAATCCTCCAGAGAATGTGATCGAGCCCTCTGCCGAAAATACAGTGCAGGACGGACGAAACCATTTTTTAGAGGAACAAGCCTCGAATCACCAATCGTTGAATTATTGACATTGGACCACGAAAAATCTTCCTTACCCTATATCCTTATACCCTATAAAAATTTTACTTTGCGATGTCTAGTCGATACTGGGGCCACGAAGAGCTTCGTAAGCCCCGAAATTGCGGAGAAACACTTTCCCAGAAACATTAAAAAAGACCCACTAAGAATAAAAACCGCCCATGGCACGACGCAGGAAAATTTCAGCATGATAATCAAAACTCCTGAAATTTTTAAATCGGACACAACCGTCAAATTTTATTTATTTAAATTTCATCAATATTTCGACTGTCTCCTAGGATGGGACATCCTCAAAGCATTAGGAGCAGTTATTGACGCGAGCAAGGGGGAACTCACGACTCCCAAAACAAAGATTGAATTGCATCACGAAAATATTGTGAACGAGTGTTATAATTTTCATACGATTGAACCACGTACACAGAAAATTGTCAATCTCAACATAAAAAATATCTCCAATGGTATTGGAATTTTGCCATACCAAAAATTTTCAAATCTAGAAATCCCTGAGAGCTTGGTTAAAATTAATAATTACGAAACCATCTGTTCCGTTTTGAATGCGACAGAAAGCGAAATTTCTTTCAACCAATCACAAGCTTTTGAAGCCATTGAGGTCTCGGAATCTGAAACCGATGATTTCGAAAATCTAAACAGCTTCGATTGCGAGAAGTTTAGCTTCGACTTGTCCAAAGTCAGAACCGAACACATGAATGAAGAAGAGAAAAGAGAGATAACCAAACTCTTAGTGGAATATAAAGACATTTTTCATTTCCCAGATCAGAAATTGACTTTCACAAATTCCGCCAAGCATACAATAAAACTGAAAGACGATAAACCCATATACACGAAGAGTTATCGCTACCCTTACGTGCATAAGGAGGAAGTTAATGAACAAATTTCAGACATGCTTGACCAAGGAATTATTTAACATTCAAATTCACCCTTCAATGCACCAATTTGGGTCGTTCCAAAAAAATTGGATGCAACAAATAAACAAAAATGGTGTCTAGTCATAGACTACAGGAAATTAAATGAATATACTCTAGATGATCGGTACCCTTTGCCAAATATTTCTGATATATTGGACAAATTGGGCCGAAGTCAATATTTTTCATGTATCGACCTGGCTAGTGGTTTTCACCAGCTCGAAATGGACCCTAGCGACGTTGAAAAAACTGCTTTTAGCGTGGACAATGGCCATTACCAATTTAGACGCATGCCCTTTGGGTTAAAAAACGCGCCCTCATCGTTCCAGCGCGCTATGGACAACATTTTGAGAGGTATTCAGGATGAAACCTGCTTTGTTTATCTGGACGACATAATAATATTTAGTACTTCACTCCCAGAGCATATTGTCAGACTCCAGGAAGTCTTCGAAAGGCTCAGAAGGGCCCATTTGAAAATCCAGCTGGACAAATCAGAGTTTCTCAAAAAAGAGGTCCAATATCTAGGACATGTCGTCACTTCACAAGGTATTAAACCAAATCCAGACAAAATTTCGGCAATTGAAAATTTTCCAATTCCAACAACCAAAAAACAACTTAAGGGATTTTTGGGACTAGTTGGATATTACCCGAAATTTATCAAAGGCTTTGCAAAAATTACAAAACCACTTACGTCACGATTGAAGAAAGATACAGAAATCAGCGTCAAGGACGAAGATTACTCCAAATGTTTTAACCTATGTAAAACACTTTTGACGAATGAGCCATTGCTCCAATACCCAAATTTTGAATCCCCATTCTCACTTTCCTGCGATGCAAGCAACTACGCTATAGGCGCAGTTTTATCCCAAGGTCCAATAGGGTCGGACCTACCAATTGCATACGCATCAAGAACCCTTAATGCCCACGAAATCAATTTTTCGACCATAGAAAAAGAGCCACTTGCCGTAGTCTATGGAACCAAAATGTTCAGGCAATACTTATTTGGTCAAAAATTCAAGGTCATCAGCGACCACAAGCCCCTTCAGTGGATAATGTCACTCAAAGAGCCTAATTCAAAATTAGTGCGTTGGCGACTGAAGCTGGAGGAATACGACTACGAAGTAGTCTATAAAAAAGGGAAATTGAATTCCAACGCTGATGCCCTTTCGCGGGTTCCCAACCTAAATCTGTTGACAGAAACAGAATTCGGCAATGTCCACAAATTAAATGCCGATTTATTTGAAGCCCCAGAGGACTTCTGTCTGGCGCACTGTGTCTCAGAAGACTTAATCATGAATTCTGGCATAGCCAGGACTTTTAAAGAAAAATTCGGCAACGTCCTAACACTTGTCAGTCAGCATAAAACAATAGGAGATGTGGCTTCCCTGAAATTATTGGACAGATACATCAACTATTTGATAACAAAGAAAAACTTTTATGACAAGCCCACTTACGAAGACCTAAAAAATTCTTTAATTGCTTTAAAACAAATTTGCTTGAGACATAGGGTGGTATGATTAAAAGAAGTATTTACTTTTATTTCAAATAAATACTTTACTCAGTAGTAAGTGCTTCGAATCCCGTAGCATTTACTTCACCTTCTACTTGAAGAAAAACTAAAGTAAGAAGTAGAAGCTTTTACTTCATACTCCACTCTATGTACTCGAGGAAATAGAAGGTAATACTACAGCTTATGCTAATTTTGTGTATATTTACTTCGAAGTGAAGTAAATACTATAGTATTGCTGGAGTTGATCAAGAAGCAACTTCGCATTTGAAATTCAATTCAAAAGTGGCCAAATGGCCATGTTTGTTAGTCTCGGAATAAACTGTAGAGAAGTTTGGAAAACAGGGGCGTTATGGAGGAGCGCAATATAGAAAGTATCGGTCAGTTCTCTTTCATTTTCAACTTTTCAGCGCTGAGGAAGTAAATTGATGTTACTTGTCCAAAGCCAAGAGGAGGAATTGTGGAAAAGATGTATACTTAGATAAAACAAAGACAACGTGCAGTGGATGCAGAATATGTCCATATTTTTGGGGACTCACGTCGAAGGAGGAGGGGCAGCTCCCAGACAACAAAACCAAAATGGAGATTTTCCTCAGACGCTTAGGCAATCCCGGTTTTCAAGTTGGCTTGGGGCAGACTTGCAGACTTGGTAGTCCAAAAAAAAGTGTTGAAAATTATCAAAGAGGTCGCCAATAAAATTGTTTGAAACCCACCCTTTTTGCATCGAAATTCTTATTTTTGATGTTTCCACTATACATTTGTGCAATTTCAGTGGCTGCATTATCTTTTTGGCTTTTATTGCTGGGGCCTTCCCCTTGTCCCGCAAGATTTTGCGGTCCTGCAAGAGCATCACAAAGGCCATCTGCAGATCCTTATCTTCCTCGCTTTTTGCTACACCGTTTTCGTTGGCACTTTCTTTGTCTCTGCTCAAACTCATACTGGCCACAAAATGGATTCAAAGCCAGAATCACGTTCAGAACGAAAGACTTTTCAGGTGACGTTAACGTTGAAGTTTGTCACTGTAGTAACAACTCCTAGGCGAAGTATTTACTTCATGTATAGGATTATGCTTCACAAAATACTACGAAGTAAAAGCTTCTACTTGAAGTAAAAGTGAATACTTCTTTTAATCATACCACCCATAGTGTCAGAAATTCAGCCATACCAAAGTTAGGATGCGGTTTGGATGGACTAAATTGGGAAGAAGTGTTCCCAATGGTTATATCAGTTCTCAAAGGCGCAAAAATGGACGTCTTTATTTCCATTTTGAATAATGAGATTCCCGAAGAAACCGAAGAAAATAACCCTTTCTTCGAGTTTATGGAAGATTTAAACACAAAACCACCAATCGACAGTCAGTCAATGATTGTCGAGCTCGGTGACGACAGGACCGATATTCCTGACGATCCCATTGACGATCCCCCTGACGACACTCCAGACATAATCCCTGAGTGACGTAACCGTGCACTCCAATTTTGAAAACCCAGTCGCTGAAATTCCGATTTCAGAAGACCCCATAAATTTTGAAAAAAACCAAATCGAATTCATTTCAGTTGAAATGATTCCATTACCCCCGACAGTGATCAGATTATTTAAGAATTCAAAAATCAGATACACAGTCGAAATTTCAGAAAAGGATCACGAAGAGGAAATCAAAGAATTTCTGAAAGAATATATTGTCCCCAATGTCAATTATAGTGTCACCTTTTCAAACGATGAAATGTACGAACAATTCAGTAATGTCGTACAGCTTCATTTCAATGATTCCTTCAAATTCAAGAAATGCACCAAAACTTTGATAGACATCGAAACCCTCGATGAACAGATAAACATTGTAAAAGGCTACCACGAAGGTAAAACCAATCATCGTGGCATGACCGAGACCCATTCAAAACTATCCAAAAAATACTATTGACCAAATCAAATGAAAACTATTCAAAATTTCATCAACCAATGTGAAATCTGTAAAGTCGTCAAGTATGACCGAAAACCCTTGAAAATAAAATACAACATTACTCCCACGCCGGTGAAACCATTCGAGATTATTCACATCGACGTTCTAACTTATAAAACTTCCAAATTTTTGACAATTATTGACGCCTTCAGCAAATACGCTCAGGCATACATGCTATCTAGCACCCAAGCTTCAGAAATTGCCGAAAATCTGTTGCAATACTTTTCACACCATTCGGTACCCGAAATATTGATCACCGATAACGGTTCAGAATTTGACAACGGTCTAGTGAAAGATTTCCTAAATCTTCACAAAATCAAAATCCATTTTTGTTCACCCCATCACCCGGAAAGTAACGGAATAATTGAGAGATTTAATTCCACTATTTTAGAACACGTCAACTTGATAAATAATCAACCTGATTTCAAAAGGGATGATATCAACACTAAATTCAAATATGCCCTGATAGCATATAATAACTCTACTCATTCAGTCACTAAGATGACTCCATTCGAAATTTTAAACGGTCACCCGGATCCAAAGCAAACCATTGATCTAGACATAGAAAAACAAATGGCAAACAACTACGTTCAAAACCACAAAAACAAATTGTCAGTTTTGTATAAAATCGTCAATGCTAATATTTCAAATAAAAAAGAGAAAGTCATTTCTAAAGCAAACGAAAATAGAGAAGAAATTCCTACTTTACCAAAAGAAGTTTTCGTAAAAAGCAATTTCAGATCGAAACTTCGTAATCGATTTAAACCAGAAAAAATCATCAGTGTAAATTCCATTAGGAAAACCATAAAACCCAGAGTTTTGTCCAATAAAACTGGACGTAAATTTCACAAACTACATATTTCCAATGTCAAACGCCCTACTAAAACAACACCTCCTATTCCAGGTCCATCCACTTCGGACTAGGACAATGTTACAAAGATTTGACAAACAACCCCGGAATACTACCAATAAAAACGGGACCCGCAAGACTTCAAACCTCTACTCATACGTTCATACATTATTACGACTTAACTAACCTATTCAACGAATACGAAAGACTAAAAAATCAATACCTCACGGTATCAAACTTGACTAAACCAAATCAAGCGTACGAACGCGAATCAGGAAATTACAATAATATTGTCCAATATTACAAAAATCTAATAGACGATAAATTAAGACCATTTCAAAAACTACCAAGAAAGAAACGAGGACTAATCGATGGATTAGGTTCTATCATTGAACAAATTTCAGGCAATTTAGATGCCGAAGACGGCAAACATTTTGATGCAGTCATTAATGACTTACAACAAAATCAAAATTCGATCATAAACCAAATCAACCAACAATATTCTATCAATAAGGAAATTATAGAAAATTTAAATTAAACTATACAGGACATCGAACATAACGAACTACTTATGGTCTCTCGAATAAAACAATTAGAATCACTAATGACGACAACCATAACCGATACTGACATACTGTTCGCAAAAGACATAATCAATCAATTAATAAACCTTTTTAATATAATTCTACATATCCTTCAAGATACAGAGGATTCAATAACATTTTGTAAGTTGAATATTTTACACCCCAGCATAGTAGGTAACAAGTGAAGAACTTTTAAAAGAACTCAATAGAATTTCCGAATTTTATGGAAACCAATTACCTTTTCCAGTAACTTTGTCTCAAATTCATAACTACGAATCCCTAATAAAGCCTAGGTGTGCCATTAAAGGAAAACAAATAATTTTCTTTATGCCGATTCCCTTGCTGAATCCAAATTATTACGAATTATACTACTTTCTGCCATTGCCTAACGAACACTCGTATACGATTATACCTTCTTCGAAATTCGGTCTCAAAAAGGGATGAGAGTTATTGCCCTTAGTAGACAACTGTGTCTTGCTGAACGGTATCTATCAATGCCAACGGAGCCTGATATCGCTCGCCAACAACACTTGCGAACGCAACATTCTACTCGAAAACGACTTTTCGACTTGTTCCTACCAAAAACTACACCTCGAAGAAAACGCCTTAAAGTTCATACCCGAACTACAAAGCTACCTCGGGACCTTCGTCAAAGAAGAGCTCGTCAAAGAACATTGTGCCGAGTCTTGGAACACCCGCAAGAAGACCGGAACATTCCTGTTCGAGAATTCGTCTTGTACCATCTTCATTCAAGGGAGACCCTTGATTTTCCACGATGAAAGCAGTGGCCAACCACTCCACCTACAAGACTTCGACTTCGACTTCAAGAAACAAGAACAGTCAAAACTACCCGAGCTGAAGATCAAGCATTTGACCCTCAAGAAACTGGAGACCAACATCCAGCCGCTGACCCCCGTCCAGGCTGTACCCACGACATCACATTTCCACACGTCATCTATTATCATAGTCTATCTGATAATGATAACTGCAGCCTGCATAATCACATATCGTGTGATTAAGAAGAGACAGAAGAAGATGACAACGTCAGATGCACCGACAGCAGAACAAGAACGCGTCCCTGAAGACCAGCATTTCCCGAATATGGCGAAATTCTGAAAAGTTCGTCGGAGCCTCACACTCGCCCTGGAGGAATTATATCCCAGTTTTCCTCCGGATTTTAGCTTACATTGCTTATTATATATTATGCTAAGCTTAGCTTTTTAACATTATATAGACTGTATTTTTGCGAATAAAAACATTTTTTTTGAAGATTCTCGTGAACGAACATTTAATTCTCACAAATTGAAGTGGATATTTTTAAATAGGGGTATTTTTGGAATCGCTAAAAAAGTCTTGAACATCACTCGATTGTGAAACCGCTTGCACTGTTTTGAAGAAAAATGTCAATATTTCCAAGAACTACTGGAGTCTTCGTCAAAGATTACATGATTATGTCCAATACTGGGTGATGAAAAAAGTCCTCAGAAATATATTATCAAGTTGATAGACAGCCAAGACGTGCTGCCGCAGTATCACGAGCTCGGCGGGGGCTCACAAAGTACTGAAAAAGGTGAAACTGATCCAAAAACATCATCACGAGAAATAACAACTTCACTATTTTGTTGAATTTTTATTCTGATCTGGCGCTGTTGGATTGTTCTGGTGCTTGGGAGTGATGTCACATGAGCAACTTTATCTGAACGGGTTCTCCGTGGTTCCAAAATTCCGCAGTAAAAGCGAAAAGTGAAATTTTACACAACCTGTAATAAATAAGGTGTCACAGACAGGTTTCTTCGTTAATGCGACACCCTGTATATTTCTATATAGCATTTTATGTAGTCTAACGTTCAAAATCTGCTTGAAAAATACCTACTGGCATTGTTCAGTGAGTACCAAAAAATCCAGTAGCCCACCGGATTTATTCATCGACAAAATGACAGCTTGAGCTTGGCTTTAGCTTGAGAAGTGAGAAAGCTATATTTCTGTAAGTAGGCAACGGAAAGCAAAAAACTGAAAACTAACGAGTTACACAAGCCACGGACTATAGGATCCAAGTAAGTATGGGTCTACAGGGTGGATGAGCAATCTCCTACATGAGAGTGAAAAAGAGCAAGACCTAACGACTTTTTTTATCACCCTTTATTAGACTTATCTATGTACTTATTGACGATGGTGTCAGTAGTTGATGAAAATATCAACATTTTCCTCCAAAATGCCGTGGGCGGTTCCACAATCGTGTGGTTCACAAGAGTTTTCTAGATATTTCAAGAACACCCTTTTTCAAAAATATCCACTCCGATTTGTGAGCAGTTGAGTTCAAAGAACTCATAATTTGAACTGGATCGTGAGTTTTGTGACGGCTCAAATTTAGAAGTAGCCCAGTCCGGCCCTGCCTGTGTGCGGTGTGCGGAGCAGTGAGTTTTGAGATGTGGTAGTGGTAGCTCTGTCATCTGCCACCGGAGTTACAGTCGCTGTAGAATTTTTCCACAGATGCAGACGAGCTAAATACGACTCACGCTGTCGCCTCCAATCGCCTTTCCAGGTAAGCAATCTGATAGATAAAATGAACAAGTAAGCTTTGTTTCCAAACAAGCGTTGCCCAATTATATGAATAGTAGAGAGCACGGGAACATACAGAAACAATAGCTACAGTGTACTGTGGCAATTGCTAGTATAATTAGGTATGTGAGCTATAATTTCCGGGCACATGTGATTCAATTGGGCGGGATACGGCCGGGCCTGGCTTGGAAAAAACCCAACGTTGAATCGAGTTATATGAGCCGGGCTGTTAAAACGGAGAACTATTGAAAAAACCCGGCCGAGTCCTTGGGTGGTAGAGAAATTGCTTAGTTTTGGCCGTGAGACGTAATAAATGAAGTATGAACAAAGAAGTGTCTATCTAAAGTTTCGAAAATTCGGGGAAAGGTCTAACGCCCGGATGTGCGGGGGCATCACAACCGGGGTTTTATGGCATACTGGAATGCCGGGTATAGCGGAAGAAAAGGCCATAGAACATGTGTACAGCACACGGCCGACTCAAGGATTTAGCTTGCGAGAAAATCAAACGCGGTTCATTACAAGTTTCCAAATTGAAAACTCGTAGAGATGATTATATGGTGGAAAGAGTAGCTTTACAGATTAGGGTGCGTAATGAGAGTCAAGTAGACACCAAATGAGAAAGGGTTTCATTCAAGTGATTCTGCCCAGTACAGTCAGGTTGAATTACACTATTACCGGAAGAACCGTCGTTAGAACACAGTCACATACCGCACTGGTGAAGAAGTTCCAAATCTTGTTTGTCAAGTGAAATAATGGAAAGTAAAGTAACTAAATCCATCGATCAATTGTACGGAAGGTTGAAGGAGTACATTGACAAATCTGTACAATCCTTGAAGGATCACATAGACGAAACATTAGTAAACATAACCTCAAAACAACAACAGACTGAGAAGAAAATTTTGGAGTTGAAGAATAGTAACGAAGAACTGAAGAAGAGCCTGTTGCAGAGTCAGAGGGAGTTGAAGAAAAACAACCTGGTCATCTTTGGACTGGAACAGGACGGGACGGAAAAGGAAGAGGACTTATATTCTAAGACCTTGAAACTTGTCAACGAGAAGTTAAATACAAACATCGACAAAAATGATATGAATCATCTGTATCGATTTGGTAAAGCACAGAATACAAGACCAATAGTTGTCAAGCTTGTTCACTTTAGAAAGAAGTTGGAAATTTTGAAACAGGGAAAATTGCTCAAAGACTCAAAGTTATCAATAGCAAACGATCTAACGTGGCAAGATAGACAGGACCAGATGACCTTGAGAAAGCACTTGAACGAAGCTAAGGACCAGAACCTGGAGGCATATTATATAATCGTAACCTCTTTTACCCATCTGGGTGTCGAGGTGTCGGACGCACTGAGCCGCACTATGGATTTATGCTACCACCTACAATCATCTTGTTCATGTGCGTGTACAGGTGATGGAGCCCCCTTGGGCAAGTACACTACGCTGCGTCCGCTCTCTTCGCGCCCAGCTATCCACCAGTCACCCATCACAATTATACCACATCAAAAATAAAAACGGTCAATAATCGTACATTTTTGACATAACAGCCGCTACATTCTCCCTGAAGGAATCCCACCTGGTCGAGTTTATATCCAAGGCCCGAGTCTCATCCTCACGGACAAGGCTATCGAAATTAAGTTGCTTATAAATTCATCAACGGTATATGGCTCCGGACGCACGAACAGATCCATCAGTTTTTGTTTGAAAGTATTTTTTTCTTTCATCAACTTCAATCTATTGGGCCAAAAATCAAAAACTTGAGTTAAGTTCCACATCTTTGTCTTGTTCAGTCTTGAGAATTTTGATGTCTAACTGTGGAGGAAAATCAATGTCCGAGATTCCATCGTTGTGTTCGATACGGGATAAGGTGTCAGCAACTAAGTTAAGGTCTCCACTAATGTGATGAATGTCGGTATTGAACTGTGAAATGTTATCTAACCGACGATTTTGTCGGGGGCTTTTTTCCGATCTGGTTTTCAAAACAGTTGTCTAAGGTTTGTGGTCTGAGAATGTTTTGAACTCTCTAGTTTCTAAGAAAAATTGAAAGTGTCTGATAGAAGCAGAAATTGCTGAGAGTTCTCGATCAAAAGTAGAATAGGATTGTTCTGTTTTGCTTAGTTCACGTGAAAAATAAGCTGAAGGTTTCCAATGATTGTCGTTTCTTTGTTCTAATACTGCTCCGATAGCAAGGTTAGAAGCATCGACAGTGAGTCTAGTCTCTAGGTTAGAACTCAAATTGACAATCAGGGTTGCGTTAACCAATTCATTTTCAATTTTGTTGAAACTGATTTCGCACTTATGAGACCAACTTGAAAAATGGTTGTTTTTTTGCATTTTGTGAGTCCATTATTTGACTGATATCACGGACAAATGAGCTCTGCAATTTTGAGAATGAATCTGTGATGATAATTCACCATGCCAACGAGTTTTTGCAATTGTTTGATAGATAGTGGTTTGGGAAATTGTTTAATAATTTCAACTCTATCTTCAGAAGGAGAAATACCTTCTGGGGAAAGTTTGTGGCTTGAAAAGTTTATGTTCCTTGTGCCAAAAATACATTTAGTGAGTTTAATGTTTATTCCGTATGACTGTTGACGTTGAAAAACGATTTTTAGATGTTCTAAGTGTTCATTTACAGATTTGGTGGAAATAAGAATGTCATCGAGGTAGCAGAATGAAAAATTGAGACCGTTGAGAACTTCGTTCATAAATCTTTGGAGTGTTTGTCCTGCGTGTCTCAAACCGTAAGGTCATCGCAAAAAGTCAAAAAGTCCAAAATGGTGTGGGATTGGCAGTTTTGTTGATGTCTTCGTCTGCAACAGGTATTTGATGATAAGCTATGACAAGGTCTATTTTAGAAAAAAATTTGCAACCATGTAAATACATGTTGAAATTTTGAATGTGTGGCAATGGATCCAGTACTTTATTTGATGAATAAATAAATAACTAAATCAAGTTAGGTTCAGTTTGTTAGTTTGTCAGTAAGTATAGCCTGGTTCAACATATTTTTCATAGTTATCCTCAACTATTGTATTACATGGAATAAGCCCATTAGTTTTTGGCTGTCATCTGACAAATAAAAGTGTCACTATCAGAAATTGGAAATTCATTTGAAAGTCCTTGGAAAACTGTATTCAGAACAGTAGATAGTGTTTCGCTAACTGTCGTGTGTCAAATATTGAAAAATGTCAAAGTTCATAACTTTGTCATTCAATTATTCAAGATTTTTCATCGAACATTTCATCCTGTGAACCAATTTTCACGATTTCTTTTACTTTTGGCAGTCTTGGCCATAGCTATAACCAATATAGTTTGCCTCCGCATCTATCCATCGTTTTGGTTCAGTTTCACCCAATACAAACTGACCTGTGGATAACGAAATCATGGCAATGTACATTGGAGATAACTTAAAATTATTAAGTCTTTTCAAACAATTCACAGAACATTTCTGGTCAAATAGTGGGACAACTTTGAGAAAAGTAAGATATTTTACAAACGCATGAGAGTATGTTTGTGCAATAGTGAGTTAAAATGGAATATCTGGAGACTTTCATTGAATCAGTTGGTTTTTTGGTATAAGAGTGAGACATCTTTCACAGTAAAATACTTAGATAACATGAAAAACAAGGACAACTTGAAATTTCCAAATCAGATTTGTTGTAAAATTGGGACATGTTGAAATGTCTTCGTATTATACCAGAAGGCAAGATCAAATTCGATCTATTTCTCAGTAGAAGAAATAGAACATTTTGAGATGTCCGAGTATTAGACCAGAAGTGTTTAAAAAACAGATAATTATAACAGTGAGATATTCATTTCTTATATACTTCCATGATGATTCTGAGCAATTCGATTTTTTTACCAGGTAGAGAATAGCTTGGAGCTATAGATTTTGAAATAATCCGAAAATCAGAAATTTGAAGTTATCTCACTATCATTCTAGCACAGCGACATATTTTGAACAATAGTTCCAAGAAATGATCTTATACCTTTTGTGCCGCCAAAAGACGATGGAGCGGACATAGGATTTCTTGGGTTTTTCCGTATGTTGTTCACACGATCGAGGAAACCAGTTCCAGCAATTTCCAGATGAATTGGAACTTCAACGCCTATTTCAATGAATAATAGTTTCCAAAGCAATGTCACTTATACCTTTCTTCTGTCAAAAAACAATGAAGCGAACAGGGATTTCCCTAGTATTTTTTGTGTGTTGTTCAACCGACCAAGGAGACCATTTTCAGCAATGTTCAGCTGTATGAAACTTCAACCCGTATTTTAATAAATAGTAACAAAAGAAAATTTCACTTATACCTTCCTGCCGCCAGAAACTAATGAAGCGGGACGAAGATTTTTCAGGACTTTCAATAAGTTGCTCAACTAATCAAGGAGACCATTTCCAGCAATTTTCAGCTGTATCGAAGCTTGACCGCCTGTTTGACTGAACAGTTTCCAAAACAATGTCACTTACACCTTTTTGCCGCCAGAAAACAATGAAGCGAACATAGAATTTCTTAGTACTTCCAGTATGCTGCTCAATCGACCGAAGAGACTTGATATTTTCACCTGTATCAAATCTTCAACCCGTTTTTTATTCAATAGTAACCAAAAAAATGTCACTTATACCTTTCTGCCGCCAAAAAACAATGAAACGGACATAGGATTTTTGAGGACTTCTAGTACGTTGTTCAACTGACAAAGGAGACCAGTTTTAGCAATTTTCAGCTTCACTGAAACTCCCAACTTGTACTTTAATAAATAGTTTCAAAAATAATGTCATTTGAACCTTTTTGCCGCCAAGAAGCGGACAGAGGATTTTTCAGGACTCTCAATATGTTGTTCAACTCACCGAGAATATCATTTTCGGAAGTTTTCAGCTGTATTGAAACTTCAACGCGTATTTTGATGAATAGTTTCTGGAATAATGTCACTTACACCTTTTTGCCGCCAAAAACCGATGAAGCGGACATAGGATTTTTTAGGACTTTCAGTATGTGGTTAAGGAGTTTAAGTGGAAGCGTTCCACCAATTTTCAGACTCACGTTATTTTTTTCCAGGTCAAAATCTAAAATGCCTGGGCTATCATGTTCATAGCACTGAGCTATGCTACCGGTACTGTTACATTTGCTCCCCAGTATTCATTTTCAGCATTGTAGTCTCCCCCTACAATGAATCTATTTCCAAGTGACTTAAAGAATTGATCGAAATGTTCTTGTTTATTATTATGTTTCGGTAGACAGTATACTGCAGAAACGATCAAGTTTTCAAAGTACTCATCTACAACTACGTTAGTTGCTTGTAAGTAGTCCAGATGATACGGTTTTTCTTTGTGATGTTTGATATTTTTCTTGATTATCACTGCAGTTCCTCCATGGGCGGTACCGTCTGGATGGTTGGTGGTATATACATTGTAGTTATGGGTGGTGGCAGTTGTATCGTTGGCATGGGTGGGTGGTGTTACAAAGTGGGATGAGCTATTAGAAATCAACAAAAGAACAAAAAGTTTGTGATCGGCCACGATTTCAAACTTCCTGCCATACGAATATGAACAAAAGCACTTCACACCAAACATGACGACTGGCAGTCAGTTGTTAGATAGCTCCTTGAAGCTTCATTGAATGCCATCCAGAGTTTTTTTTTCTCTCATGTCAAATGAGCTGTCGCATTTTGTTCCAAGCTGTCAATAATGCTTACGTACGCGGTTGCATTGCTGGTCTCGCTGAACTACGGTCGGTTATATAGATTTCGTTCGAGTTCTGGGCAGCGAAAGGGAGCGCCAAAGAGAAGCTGCAAGCAACTGACCCCCTCCTCCTCAGGTCACTGTCCTTGCTCATCGTTTCGGAATATGGGCATACATAATAAAGACGTCGGAAAAGGGGCAGAAAAGCATCAGCAGAGGATGAGGTTCCGCCGGACGGTGGCGGCGGCGGCGACCGAGGGGCGGCCTGTGCCGCTGACCACCCGGAATCGCTTACATAGCCGCCCTCGATGTTCTTCACGCCCGGCGACGCTTTCCGCCGCCGCCTTCCCCTCGCCCCTCCCGTCTCCGGAAAACGGCACGCCTGGACGCGCTCGACGGCCGATTCTTTTGTCCGATCTGTGTTAATTAATATCGCGCAAAGGAAGCCCCGGCGGTTTTGCCACACAACACGCAAAAAATCCAGCGAGACCAAAAACTTTGCTTTTCGGAGCCGGCGTTCCGGTGGAACACACAGAGGGCAAGTTTTGTCGAAGTGTGTAGTAGAGCGCAGGGGACAGAGATGTCTCGATTTTGGGCTTTGCTGGGTCAGGGTGGAGGGGAGGGTAGGAGGGAGTAGGGCAGCGGTCGGTGTGTCTTTAATTTCCGATCTCCGAAGCGTTGTTTGTGCCCTCGCTTGGATGATTAAGTTGGAAAGTTGGACGCAAACTCGGCACTATAAAATGATGCTGCGTTTGGAATTTTCTCTTTGGATCTTTGGCTCTCGTCGCGCGCTTTTCTTTGATGCCACAGTCCTTGGCTTTTTTTTTTGTAGGTTCGAGGAGAGATTGGGACAAAAACACTGGGGAGCTCGAGCGTAAAGTGCAAATAAAACGGTATTGTTAGAACTGGAAATCAACTGGCGAAAAGTTATTCAGAAGTGATAGCTTTGCGTCGCGTCTTATTAGTTTTTACTAGATCGAAAGGCGATTTGTAGCTGTCATTGAGTTTCACAACAAAAAAGTCGCCAGATTCCAATTTGAAGCACTGGTTGTGTTCAGGGCTGGGAATGAAGATGTTCTTATTTGAAACTGAATAATTCAATCCGGTACCCA
Source organism: Anaspis maculata (assembly GCA_949128115.1). Lineage (NCBI taxonomy): Eukaryota > Metazoa > Arthropoda > Insecta > Coleoptera > Scraptiidae > Anaspis > Anaspis maculata. The sequence continues at coordinate 74,133,163 of OX421966.1, forward strand.
ACGACGCCATCGTTCAGATAGGGACTTTGTGAAAATGAATTGATATTACGGTTCGATCAGGTATAGTTTGGACGGCGATTATTTAGCGTTAGGGCAAAGATTATTTCGACGCCTCTCCGCATCGGCTTTTCGGCGAACACCCGGTACAGTCAATTCTCTGCGTTTCGTTTCTCCTGACTGCGGCCTTCTCTCACAAACTGGTGAACAACAACGAACTAGTGCGTAAACGGGGCGTGCTTCAAACGTTCTTCACATCAAATTTGTACCTTGACTTCAGTAATTGTTTCGCACACACCCTCGGTTCGCCTGTTTTCGGAAGGGTGAAATTTGGTTCAATATATCCGGTTATAGGCACTCTCAATCACAAGAATCTTTCTGAGCGTCGGGGGCAATTCACGGCGAAAACAGGTTCAAAGCCTCCACAAAGGCCAGCCATATCTAATTCCTTCCAAACGGGCAAAAGAGAACCCGAGAGAGAAGTGAGGAACTGAGAACCATTGCCCGAAAAGAACGTTAGCCTCTGAAAAGAGGCTCCACAAAAAGGAGGCCACCGCACACACCGGCCCACAAATCTTCGATTGCAGTCGTGGTCGAAGTCACTCTTCCCTTTTTAGTGTCCAGAAGCCGGGCCTAACTCTAACATAACCTCTATAGCCCAGGCATTTTAGGGTTTGACCCTGAAATAAATATGTCCCTTTTGAAATTTTGCACAAACGACTTTTGACCAATGCTGAACAACATACTAGAAGCTCCGGCCCGACAAGTTTGCGGAACATAGTTTTTTTGGGCAAGAAAGGAGTAAGTGCCACCAAATCAGATGAACTCTTGCTGTAGCTCAGAAAAGGATACTGTAAGTTTCAACGTTGACCAACGTGTCCCTTAAACTATGCTGATCCACGTACTGGAAGCTCCAGGCCTTGAAATGTGAGCGTCATAGTTTCTGATGAGCAAGAAGGGTGTGAGTTCCGCGACAGTGATAACTTGGTAAAATTTGATTTCCTCAAAATTTTAAAGGACCCTGGTTGCTCTGAATGCCTATCAATCAAGCTAATCCAGATTTCAAAACAGAATTCTGTGATTTCCCCTTCTCCCGACCTATCAACCAAAAAGAAGAGAAAGTATTGTGAAGGCGCTAGAAAACATTCTTCGAGATAAACCCGGAAATATGAAGTAGGTACGGTCGTTGACGTTCGTAGCGTTTGCCGATGGGAAAGAGAGATGGCGCTGGGTGCGCAAGCGGCAGCCGCAGGGAGAGAAGAGAATCAGCTGTGGTGCGGAATACGTGATTTCAACCAGGCAACGAGAGTGCGTCGTTTTTACAATTTAAGGTCGGTCTTTCTTTCATAATTGTACCGTAATTCTGGCTTCCACCCACTCACCAAATCATGCATTTTGATACCTATTTTCCCCGCAGAATTATTGTACATAACCCTAAATTCTTTTGAAGTTCTCTTTGTTCTCCACGGGCTTGCATAGCCCGCAGTTTTTCTCATTCGAAATTGAGGTGCTTTGCACTGCTTCGAATTTTGTGTAATTAATCTACCCCCAAATGATCTCAATGTTGATGGCAAAGGCCGTAATCTAGTGGGTGTGCACTTTGTGCACTCATAACGTGGCCTCCGAAATGCGCTGTTGCGCGTATTTCGAGCTTTCATTATTGTTTCTTTCCACAAGTTACGTCACAAACAGTAAGATGGCAAAAAAAAATTCTGCTATGCCAAAATCAGCCGCTAAGTAGAGAACAGTGCTTTTCATGATTCATTCACTATTCATTGTTCATTGTCGGGTTATACCTGAAGTGAAAGAAGGAAAGGAGACTTTTACGCTTCTCCGTGTCCTGGGGGGGGTCCACCACTTGTATAAATCTGCCTTGTTGAGTCTACTAACCTTTTCTTATTTGGGGGGAAATTATGTATAACGATGAAGAGAGGGCCACAGGTTGGCTCGAGTCGATTTTCTTGAAATTACTGTTATTTACTGTATGTGATTACTGTTTACTTACCATCGTTCTGTTTTGTATGTAAGTACAGGGTGGTCCATCCTAGCGTAATCATCCCATAGCGGTCTTACCGTTCAAGATAGAGAAAAAGATGTGAAAAAAAGTTATATGGTTTGATGGGACCTATAACCTGAAATTATTTCCAGCTATACAGAATGTCCCATTTTGACGGGATTAACAAAACGTCAGTTTTTTTGAGTGGAACATCCTATATTTTTTCGCATTTTCATGTTCATCTTTTTCAACTGTCTTATGGCTGTATTTTTGTTTTTCAATTGTGTGGCAGTGTTACCAACTAAAAATTAAAATCTAAAAAATCACATTTTCACAGTTTTCTTCTTCTTCTTCAGAAAAATCGTAGCGGCCTTGCTTTTCAGAACAAAGACATGAAACTTGACATGGTGATAGTCAAATCAAAGACCCATATCTCAATGTCAAGAAATTTGGACCTCTTGATACAGGGCGTTCACAAAAAAAAACATCAAACTTCATAATTTTCAAAGTATCATAACTCATTTTTCTCAAATAGCATGCCCCTAATTTTATAACGTTATCTGATAGCTTTTTTTATCCTCTCACATTTTTACTAGGGGTACCCTACCCTTGAATTGAACCTCATTTTTTTCGAGATAATCGGAAATTTTCACAAAATTTGCTGTTTTTCTAGGTTTCTTTTCAAAAAATTGAGTTGGCCGTGATAAATGACAGAGAAGCCAAATAGTACGCAACTTTCAGTTAGTCAGTCTGAATATTGTCGAACAAAGAAAAATGATTTTACGCGAGAGGAAATAATTGATATGATAATCTGGTAATAATCCAGATATTATCCAGGATCCCACTTTGTTTTCTTTTTGCATTGGAGCCATTTTTTTTCTTTGACAGTATTCAAACTGACTAACTGACAGCTGCACACCATTTGGCTTGTCTCTCATTCATCACGGCCAAATCAATTTTGGAAGAAAAAAAAACCAGAAAAATAGCAAGTTTTGTGAAAATTTCCGATTATCTCGAAAAAAATCAAGTTTAAGGGTGAAGTACCCCCAGTAAAAATGAAAAAGGATTGAAAAAGCTATCAGATAACTTCATGAAATTAGGGGCATTAGAAAAAAAATGAGTTTGAAAATTATGAAGTTTGATGTTTTTTTTGTGGACGCCCTGATGTATCAATAAATCTCAATTTTTTGACATTGGAATATTGGTCTTTGACTTGACTGTCACCAAGTCAAGTTTCATCTCTTAGTTTAGAGAAGCAAGGCCGCTACAATTTTTTGAGAAAACTGTGGAAATGTATTTTTTTTTAGTTTCTAATTTTTAGTTGGTAGCACCGCCACACAATTGGGAAAAAATACGGGCACAAGACAGTTTGAAAAGTTGAACATGAAAATGCCAAAAAATATAGGATGTTCTAGTTAAAAAAATTGACGTTTTGTTAATCCCGTCAAAATGGTACACCCTGTATAGCTGAAGACCTGGTTATAGGTTTCATTAAACCATATAACTTTTTTCTCACATCTTTTTCTTTCTCTTAAACGGTAAGACTGCTATGGGATAATTACGCTGGGATGGACCACCTTGTATGTATCTGTGGGGTTTTTGATGGGTAACTGCAAGGGAGCTTCGGGCGAATGCGTTATAGATATTTCTTCCTTCCAATTGCTTACAAAGAGTATGACCAACTTCAACTTCTCTACTCATTTATCTCTCACCTGTTTCTTGTTTATTCATTCACCTGTTTATCTCTTATTTGTCTCTCGTTCATTTATCTACACATTCACCTATCATTTGTTTCCTGCTGATTTATCAACTTGTTTACCGATCATTTGTTCATTGTTTATTGATCTATCAATTTGACTTCTTCTATTTTGTTTGTAAAGTGTAACATTCATTGCTGAGCGAGTTTCCTTTTGTTGTTACGTAAATAACTTGTGAACGAAGCAAACGTTTCAAAGAGGTTCAAGCACTGATTCACGCTGACTTGATCAATGCAGTACTGGGGTGACTGTCATTTCATCATGACTCATTCACACTTGACTTTTATTCAGATTATTTGGGAAGGGATTTTTCAGCAACCAACAAGGCAATACGCAGGGGTTTCTTTGACGTGTTCCTCCCATGTGTGCCTGTCAGCGAATACGTCACATTTCTTTTGCGATTAAATTGACAGTTCAACATGTTCCATAATTTCTTGTTTTGTTAATCTGATTTTGTGTTTATTCCATTGCATTGTTGTGAATTCCTGAATTGTCCAAATAATTTGTAATGATTTCTTGTTTCATTTGTGTTAGTGTTTTGTTGTTCTCCATCCATTTTGTGTTATTTCATAACTGTCAGTTAATTGTTGTGAGGTGTTTTGAGAAAAGAAACAAATCCATCTGAAACTTTGCAATTGATTCTCAATAAACATCCATTTTGCTAGCATTTCATTCGCGTTTCATTCAAGAATTCAACCTCATTCTCAAGGACACATTCTCATCTAGAGTAAGAACTCACACAACGTAGGAAAAAGGTGAACAACATTGGAAAGGGAAGGAACAACGACGATCACTGCCAACATCGAAGAGGAGGTTACACTACAGAAATGGTGCCGTGACCAGGATATACTACAAGGTGTAGAATCGGGTGCTTGTCGGAGGGTTGGAGAGTTGGGACTATTGACATAACTTGGGGAACTGATCTTTTTGGGAATAGCTCAGACATTTTAGATATTTCAGCCTGCGATGTGAAGGTAGGACTAGGTGTAGGAGCGAGCCATTATAATAACATTTTGACTTGTACATAGAGGTCAATAGATTGATGTTATGTTGAAATGTATACTGTGTCTTATTGTGTTCAAACTCGTAGTCAGACCTGTCTCAACAATTTCGAGAGCTCTATCCTCGAACAACAAGAAAAGAGGCAAAACGAGATGTCGTCCTGATATAAATGATCATCGGCCAAGCGGTTCCAAAAGCGGGAAACGTTATTTGATTCAAATTAGTTTAATTAAATGGAAGTATAATGGGTTGTCACACATTCAGGGGTTCAAGAAGATAGCTGGGGTCTTTTCAAATTCCTGCAAGGTATCTGAGAATTTTTTTAAATTTTCACAGGGTTTGCAGGGACTTGAAAGGTTTTGAAAAAAATTCATTCAACTCAGCTTATGCTGTCGGCAGTTGACAATAGCAACTGCTCAGGTACATTATGTATGCTGGATGCGGGGAGAAGCCAGTAAATTCCTCCTGGACGGCTCTTCACCAGCGGGCATCAATTTTAACGGGCAATGCGATAAAATTAACGACGGCCATGGCTAAAATAAAGAACTCAATTAGATGCCACCGAGGGGCCAACAAATTTCCAGAGCCGCACACTCCGGCCGCCGTCCTTAATTTCTTTCATTTGTCGATAATTCTCCGGCTCTGGCGTGCTAAAAGCCTTCGGGGAGTAGTAAATTGGCGGATTTATGGACGGCAGGAGGTAATCCACGCATCTAGAGAGTGTCAATGGGTTCATTTTCCATAATTGGTTTTCGATTTGCTCATAGAAATGTTGTTTTCCCGAAGACAACTGAAAGAAGGACCGGAGCTGGGGCTGGAGTTCAAAGTAGAACTTAAGCCGATCGTTGGCACTGGTCGAAAGCCAGAAAGCACTAATTCAAACAGATTTTGGAATGTTAATCGAGCTTTGAATAAGTTAGTTCAAAAACAGTCGTCGGGAGAAACGTAAGGCTAGGCTGCAGTTACCGCTTCCCTTGAGCTTTATAACATGTTATACATTTCTTACACTCAAGCGCTTTGCTCAGAAGCTTTAAACTAGCCACTGTAATCTCTTCAAAACTTTAACTTAACCATTTCAACTGGAATTTAACCAGCAAGCTAAAGCACAGCTGAAGCGCGTTTGTCTAGCTACGAGGATTATGTAGCGTAGCCATAATTTTTTTTTTCCAGAATTTGATGAATTCAGGACACTATTCAAGCTTTCATACCTTACACTGCTCCACCCCGTCCAATCTAGCGAAACGTGCCTTCTTTGTGCTCGGCGAAAATCGTGTGGTAATTTACCGATTCGACACCAGACCACGTTTGAAGCCGTTACAAATCACCGCGGCCACAAAGACCGCTTCACTTGCCGTCGCGACGCCTGTTCTCTCAGCTCGGAACGCTCTTCTTTTCATTTTTTTTTTCACCCACCTACACAACTTTTTCCTTATTGCAAAAAGGAACAGTGCGACGAGAAAACTTCAATTGCAAGCAACCGCGCTATATCCGCGTGCAGCACGAGGTGCTTTTCTTTATTATTTGGGAGGACGCCGCCGGAGCCACCCGCCCGACGACGACGGTGTGAAGCTGTATTTTCTCTTCATTTGTCGCCGACGCCGGTACAATTTACGGCGATTACCGACTCTGTGCGGCGGGGATAAAGAAAAGCGCGCGCGACACAAATGTCTCAAAGCGCAGCGAAGACAAAAGTTGCGATCCTATTTCGAGACGGCGAGGAATGGAACCGAGCTTGCGGTTCGAGCGAAGCGATTATGATTTACGTGTGAGCGGAGCTTGAGTTAATTAATAAAACTTGCTGGCAGCTTTACGGGTTGAAACTTTTTAGCCTCGAGCTTTTTGGGTTGTGTGAAGTACCCACCCATACTTCTGTATTCATGCTCAGCTTCTGGTCGAGCTTCTGGTAGGTATACCCACTTATACATAATCGTCGTCCTTTGCAATACCTCCAATTGTACAATCGGGCCTTCATAATGACCAAAATTTGAGAACCTCAATCCGTTCAGCAGCCAATTCAGCTCCAAGCGCAACAAATCCTTCCAGTTCAAACACAAAACTCGAGATATCAGCGAGAATATCAGCTCTCTTAGGTAGTACCATTGTTCAATTATATCCAGTTAGCCAACTGAATAGGCCGATTGTACTTCTACGAAATAGTTCAAGATTCTTCCGGTAGATGGCGCTGCGATTAACAATGTCGATTTAATTAGTGTGAGGACGTAAACAACGACGAAAGCTACGACATGCGTGCAAATATGTCAATGGTAGAGTGATTTAAAGTGTTTCCGACTTTTCGGTCTGATTTCGGTTGTGCCTCTCTGATTGCAAAATGTCATACACGAAATGCAATTATTTTGGTGTTCAAAAAGTGACAGGAAATTTTATAAATTTCCTAAGAATGATCCCAACAGGCTGTAGAAATGGATAGACGCAGCAGGGAACTAAAAATTGCGCGGTAAGTTTTCATGTTCATACCTTTTCATAGAATAATGTTAAGTACTACCTATCTAATGATTTTTGTTAATATGAAGCCCCACAAAGTCACAGAGACACCACCTCAACTTTGAGGTGCTCCATAATATATTTTTCCTGAAGTCACAATAAAGACTAGCTGGCTCGGCTGAGTCCAAGCAGCGGCTGAAAGAAAGTTCAAGTAGTTGACAATCTCTTGAAATTGCATGGGGATCCTCGCCTAATCATTATTTCAACTTTTTAGAGTATCAGCCCGTCCAATTGTCCGAAATGAGTATCTGCGAGAATCATTTTGACAGAAGCGCCTTCGTCAATCCGACCCACGTTAGATTGAACCGGAATGCCATATACCCAAACACTTTGATATGCCGTCTACACCAGTCCATCTAGAAGTCGAGGGCCAACAACTGAACCAACAACAACATAATCCATGGTAATTACTTTGGGTAGGTACGGGTACTCGCTTATTTATAACACTTTTAAATATAGGAATAAATATGGAAAAAAAAGATACTTGTAAGTAAGCAACCTAGAGCATCAAACTAGAAAAAAATAGCTCCTCATAGTATTGAATATTGCATACAGCAAAACTAAAAATTATAGGGTGGCAACAGAAAGTCCTGCACCATTTCAAAAAAGTACAAAGTTGTAAGGTATCCTTTACCACCATGTATTAAGCATATCGCTGTCACAAGCCTGTCACAAGCCAACAAGTACCTACTTGCAGATGGTGGAGGTAGAAAGATTTATCTTGGAGTTGGTGGAAGCCGCTTCAGAATTCGATAACTTTCAAGAACTTGACGGCTGTTTGGAGGCGAATAATTTTTCGGATGTCCTCCAAAATTGTGACCAGTATAATACTTATGGGGCTATTCTGTAAAAAAGATACATCGATGTAAGCGCTGTATCGGTGTCGCTGTAAGATGAGATGACACATGTGACAATGCAAAACATTATTACCTACTTTTGTCATTTTACAGCGATGTAGCGCTTACATCGATGTATCTTTTTGACATAATAGCACCATAAGTTGAGATGAATAATAATTCAAAATTACAATTATAATAAAATTTTTGTAACTTTTTTCACATTTTCAGGAAATTCCACAAGAGAAGGTACATCAGATACCGCCAAAGACCGGACGCCAAAACAAACCTACCCGCGGGATGATGTTGTGTCAAAGGTGTTGAATTTTTCGCCATCAACAAGAAGTGTGCCAGCTGAGATACCAGCAAAGTAGAAACGAGTTTTCATATGGCTATTATTCCACCATGTCCAACTTCTCCGTCTTTGTCGTTACAAGATAACTCCAAGATTTGCTCAACAAAATATCATTTGTTGAGCAAATTGATTCCTATTTGATCAGAAACATGAGGCCGTTATCGCAGCAGAGATTGTAGATTTGTAGATAGATAACACTTTTTGATTTATTGCGATAGAATCTATGTTGTGCCTATGCAGACAGTGCAGTAAAGATAGGTTTTGGTGTTGAAAAAATAAATTCATGAAATTTTGAAGCACTGTTACCGATTCAGAATTCACACCACCATGTAATTAAATTCCCAAAAAATCCCAGTTGAGCATTTTTTCGACGCTGTAAAAATATATCATGTTTGCTGCAACAAGTCCAAAAATTGTGTCCTCGTTGTCGCATTAGAGTCATACTGCTAGCTCACAGCTGTTGGTTCTACCGCAGGCGCAGGACATGACTAGACCGTCGTTTGAACTGTCAAAATCGTATTTCTCGCAAAAAGAAACACGTAACTCGCTTCAATTCGCAAATAACAGTGTTAATTGAGTATAGTCCGGGGATTAGTGGCCAAATTTGATGAATTTGTTCATTGTATGATAAAGACATAAAATTTGGTGTGAGTGGTCATGGTCCTCCTTTCAAATGTAGACATGGCACCTTCGCTTTATTTTGGTTAGGGAACTCCTACGATCCACCGTAATATCGTCACACATATCAGAAAATAATCATTCGACTCTACACTAAACCTTGACAAGAGACACACGAGTTCTCGCCATACGCACTGTTGATAAGGCTTTGGGGAATCAATCTGTACAAGCTTATTCCTTGACAAAAATTTACCTTCGAAATCGATCTCTTTCGAAACCTTCAAAGATGCACTTTGGTTTGAGCCCGTAGACATCTCCAAAATCCGAAAAAATTTAAATTTTGAGAAAATTCAAATTTTAGAGAAATTCAAATTCTGAAAAAATTCAAATTTTGGAGGAATTCAAATTTCACAAAAATTCAAATTTTGAGAAAGTTTCAATTTAGAAAAAAATCAAATTGAGAGAAAATTTTTATTTCGAAACAAACAAATTTTGGAAAAAAAAGCAATTTTGAAAAATATCTCATTTAGAAAAAATTTCAATTTTGGAAAAATTCAAATTTTGAGGAAATTCAAATTTTGAAAAAAAAAAAAAAAATTCAAAAAATTTAATTTTTGAAAAAATTCAAATTTCAAAGGAATTCAAATTTTGGAAGAATTCAAATTTTACAAGAATTCAAATTTTGAAAAAATTCTAATTGAGAAAAAAATCAAATTTAGAGAAAATTTTTATTTCGAAACATTCAAATTTTGGGAAAAAAAAACAATTTTGAAAAAATTCTCATCCAGAAGAAATTTCAATTTTGAAAAAATTCAAATTTTTGAGGAATTCAAATTTTTGAAAGAAAAGAAAAATTTTGAAAGAATTCATTTGAAAAAATTGAGATTTTGGAGAAATTCAAATTTTGAAAAAATTCTTATTCAGAAAATCATCAAATTTAAAGAGAAAATATATTTTGAAAAATTCTTATCAAGAAAAAATTCCAATTTTGAAAAAATTCAAATTTTGAGAAAATTCAATTGAAAACATTCAAATTTTGAAAAAAATTCCAATTCAGAAACGAATCAAATTAAGAGAAAATTTTTATTTCGGAACATTCAAATTTTGGAAAAAAATTTTGGAAGAATTTTCATTGAGAAAAAATTTCAATTTTGAAAAAAAAAACAAATTTTTTAAAAATTCAAATTTTGAAAAAATCGGAATTTTGGAATTATTCAAATATTGAAAAAAATTCAAATTTTGGAAAAAATTCCAATTTTGAAGAAATTCAATTCTTGAGAAGAATCAAATTTTGAAAAAAATTTCAATTCAGAAACGAATCAAATTGAGAGTAAATTTTTATTTCGAAACATTCAAGTTTTGGAAAAAAAAAACAATTCTGAAAAAATTCAATTTTTGAATAAATTAAAATTTTCAAAAACTTAAAATTTTGGAGAAATCTAAATTTTGGAGAAATATAAATTTTGTAGAAAAGAATTTTGAAAAAAAAATTTTTGGAAAAATTCAATTTCTGAAAATTGAAAATTTTGAGAAATTCAAATTGTGAAAAAATTTTAATTCAGAAAAGGATCAAAGGACCCCGCACGTTTTATATGAAAAAGTGGTTTCGGTGAATTTGGCTAAATTTTTTATATGTTGTAGATCTTGATTCAAGAAATATATTCCTGAAAAATTGGACCCCTCCTATGAACAGTTTCTCCCCTACACGCCTAATAAGGCCAAAATTAGGAATAGTCTCAAATTTTTTTAAATTCATGAAACTGGTCCAGATCGAACTCGTGATCACGGGAAAAATAATTTAAAAAATCCAAGTTATGAATTGGGGTAGTTATGAAGGGGGTTGGGGGTCGAAATTGAGAAAATAAATTAAAATTCCGAATTTTTTTATTCTTATAAAATCTGAACAGAATAATAATGGAGAAATAATTTTGGAAAACCTAAATCAATTGATTGGGTGTTATTCTAAAGAGGGCTGGGGGTCAAAATCAAGGGAACGGAGTAACATTCCAAAACTTGCAATTCTCATTATTGGGAAAATAATTCAAAAAAAATCTAAACCAATGAGTTCTGGTGTCATTGAGGAAGTAGAGGGTCGAAATCAGGACAACAATGAAATTCTGGACCTTACAGTTCATCTAAAAATTGATCTGGGTGAATGACAAAATGATAATAAAACCAATCTGCATAAGGATTGAGTTCTTCATTTCTCGACCATCCCTTTTCCCACCTACCATAATATCTGCCTACAACCATGTCCTAGTCCAAATTAGAATTTGTCTCAAGCATTTTCAAATTCATGAAACTGGCTCACATTAAGTTGAAGAATAAAAAATATAAGATGTGAATTGGAGTAATTATCGAGGGGGCGGAGGTCGAAATCGAGTAAAGGAATTGGCATTCCAGGAATAGGGTAATGGAGAAATAATTTAAAAAAATCTGAATCAATAAATTGAGATGGTTACCTACTGAGGGGACAGTGGTCAAAATCTAGAGAAAGGAAGAAATTCCGAAACTTTAAATTCATAATGTAGGGGTAGGGTCCTTCAGTGAGAGTGATAGAACTCCAAATTGGAATTAAACAGATTAACAAAGAACAGTTTTTGACATTATGTGTGGAAAATAACATCTAGTTAATGGCCTCCTCGACTTTGTCTAACGGCGGGCAGACGGGAAGTCCAATTTGTAATGACTTTCTGGCAGATATTGGGCTCTATTTCAGTAATAACACGCACAATATTGTCTCTCAGGGCTTAAATGGTTCTAAGCTTGTTCTTGTATACCAGGGACTTCACATAACCCCACAGAAAAAAGTCCAGGGACGTAATATCGCAAGATCTCGCTGGCCAATTGAAATCGCCATTCCGCGAAATTGTTCTTCCTTGGAAGTTTCCGGCCAACAAGTCCCAAGGTTTCTCCTGCTGTGTGGCTCGTAGCCCCGTCTTCTTGAAAGAAGATGATTTTGTAAGATATACTGAGTATTTATGTCAAAAATGACAGTAAAATCTTATCAAAGTTCTATCACTCTTATTGAAAGACCCTTTAGAACTGAAAATTCAGATTTGAAAAATTGAGCCTTACTTCCAATATCGATCTATTTTTGGAATCTCATTGAATCAACCAATGACCAAAAGCAGGATTCATGTTTATTTAAAAAAAGATAGTCCAGTCAATTTTTTTTGACACAAGCTATATGATGGACAGCACACAGAGCCGTGGAGAGCTTCTCGAGAACTGTAATTAATAATGCTGTTGCAAGTAGTCTCGATTCCACCCCCCTCCCCCCGGCCCTCATTGTGGTTGTGGGTAGGTATCATAATGGTTGTACCCAGAGCTTGGTACCCAGGTACCTGGGTAATAGTTGCAGCGGTACGCTTTTTGATTCTGCATTTTGTGATACTGCAATGAAATTTGGCATATGCAAACTACATAAAATTTCAAGTGATTTGACCCGCAGCACTCAAAAATTTGTCCATTAGGGGGCGACTGGGGGCCCCTCAAAATTTCAAGATGTCTGAATTTTTCCCATGCGCCATTCAGTACCGCCCTATCTACCGTACAGAACCTAAATAACTTTGTTCTTGCCCATCATGACATTTTTCGTCATGTCAATTCCATTCTTCTTATAGAAAAAAAATAATTTCTTTGCCTGGTCAACAAATTGGAAAATAATTTTTTTTTGGACCACCAATAGATTGTTAAGTAGTTTTTGTGCGATCATCGATGAATCCGCATCCCCTTGATTCATTTATGGAAAGAAAACTTTTGCAGTGCTATTCTTCAACAAAGGAGTGACTTCAACTTACCATTATTTTCAACATTACCTTTTTCAATGTTTTACCTCGGTAAGTATGATTATTGTTATACTAATATACAGCTTGAAGTTCTCTTCAACGATGTGGATGATGAAACTGCCTCAGATTCCACCTGGAAGCCGTACATAATAATTTTTCTGCAAGGCCGTCAAATTTGGCATTTTTGATTTTCTAGCGGGAGCGGCCAAAATGTCAATACACACTACTCCGCCCAAGAGCACCGGTTTGCTCTAGCGGAAAACGATATTCACGCCTAACAATTTTGCATTTTGTGATACTGAAATGAGAGTTGGTGCGAAAGTACCGCAACCGGTGCTCTTGGGCGGAGTGGTGTGTATTGACATTTTGGCCGCTCCCGGTAGAAAATCAAAAATGCCAAATTTGACGGCCTTGCAGAAAAATTAAATGTACGGCTTCCAGGTGGAATCTGAGGCCGTTTCATCATCCAAACCGTTGAAGAAAACTTCAAGCTATATATTAGTACAATAATAATCATATTTTTAGGGATAAAACATTGGAATAGGTAATGTTGAAAATGATGATAAGTTGAGGTCACCCCATCGTTAAAGAATAGAACAGCAAAACTTTTGTTTTCATAAATGAATCAAGGGGTTGCGGATTTATCGATGATCACACAAAAACGACTCAACAATCTATTTGTGGTCCAAAAAAATATATTTTTCTCGACTTGTTGACCAGACAAAGAAATAATTTTTTTCTGTAAGAAGAATGGAATTGACATGACGAAAAATGTTATGATGGTCAAGAACAAAGTTGTTTAGGTCCTGTACGGTAGATAGGGCGGTACTGAATGGTGCATGGTAAAAACACTGACATCTTGGAATTTGGAGGGGCCCCCAGTCGCCCCCTAATGGACAAATTTTTGAGTGCTGCGGGTCAAATCACTTGAAATTCTACGTACTTGGCATATGCCAAATTTCATTCCAGTATCACAAAATGCAGAATCAGGGTCATTTTGCTAGCGTACCGCTGCAACTATAAGGGGTGAGGATGATCGAGAAACGATGAACTCAGTCCTTATTCACATTGGTTGTATTATCATTTTGTCATTCGCCCAGATCTTCCTAGATAAACTGGAAGTTCCAGAACTCCACTGTTTTCTCAAGTTCGACCCTCTACCCCCTAATAACACCTGAATTCATTGGTTTAGATTTTTTTGAGCAATTTCCCCATTGCTCGTAAAATCATATATTATGGGAACCGCAAATTCCAGAATTTCACTGCGTTTTCTTGATTTCGACCCCCAGCCCCCTTTAGAATAGCCCCCAATTGATTGATTTAGATTTTCCAAAATTATTTCTCGATTATTATTCAGTTCAGATTTTATAAGAATGAAAAAATTCGGAATTTTAATTTATTTTCTCAATTTCGATCCCCAACCCCTTTGATAACTACCCCAATTCATAACTTGGATTTTTTAAATTATTTTTTCCATGATCACGAGTTTGATCTGGACCAGTTTCATGGATTTCAAAAAATTTGAGACTATTCCTAATTTTGGCCTTATTAGGGGTGTAGGGGAAAAACTGTTCATAGGAGGGGTCCAATTTTTCAGGAATATATTTCTTGAATCAAGATCTACAACATATAAAAAATTTAGCCAAATTCACCGAAACCACTTTTTCATAGAAAACGTGCGGGGTCCTTTATAGAAAATTATTATTTCGAAAAATTCTTATCAAGAAGAAGTTTCAATTTTGAAAAAATTCAAATTTTGAAAAAAACTCAAATTTTAAAAAAAATTCAATTCTTGAGAAAATTCAAATTTAAGAAGAATTCAAATTTTGAAAAAATTCAAATTTTGGAGGAATTCAAATTTCACAAAAATTCAAATTTTGAAAAAGTTTCAATTTAGAAAAAAATCAAATTGAGAAAAAAATTTTTATTTCGAAACAAACAAATTTTGGAAAAAAAAACAATTTTGAAGAATATCTCATTTAGAAAAAATTTCAATTTTGGAAAAATTCAAATTTTGGAGAAATTTAAATTTAAAAAAAAAAAGAAAAATTCAAAAAATTTAATTTTTGAAAAAATTTAAATTTTTAAGGAATTCAAATTTTGGAAGAGTTCAAATTTTGGAGAAATTCAAATTTTACAAAAATTCAAATTTTGAAAAAATTCTTATTCAGAAAAAATTCTTATTTAGAAAAAAATCAAATTTGAAGAAAATTTTTATTTCGGAACATTCAAATTTTGGGAAAAAAAAACAATTTTGAAAAAATTCTCATCCGGAAAAAATTTCAATTTTGAAAAAATTCAAATTTTTGAGGAATTCAAATTCTGAAAGAAAAGAAAAATTTTGAAAGAATTCATTCTTTGAAAAAATTAGGATTTTGGAGAAATTCAAATTTTGAAAAAATTCTCCTTCAGAAAATCATCAAATTTAAGGAGAAAATATATTTTGAAAAATTCTCATTAAGAAAAAATTCCAATTTTGAAAAAATTCAAATTTTGAAAGAATTCAATTCTTGAGAACATTCAAATTTTGAAAAAAATTCCAATTCAGAAACGAATCAAATTGAATTAAAATTTTTATTTCGAAACATTCAAATTTTGAAGAAAAATTTTGAAAAAATTTATATTGAGAAAAAATTTCAATTTTTGAAAAAAAAAACAAATTTTTCAAAAATTCAAATTTTGAAGAAATCGAAATTTTGGAATAATTCAAATATTGGAAAAAATTCAAATTTTGGAAAAAATTCAAATTTTGAAGAAATTCAATTCTTGAGAAAAATCAAATTTTGAAAAAAATTCAAATTCAGAAACGAATCAAATTGAGAGTAAATTTTTATTTCGAAACATTCAAGTTTTGGAAAAAAAAAACAATTTTGAAAAAATTCAATTTTTGGAAAAATTAAAATTTTCAAAAAATTGAAATTTTGGAGAAATCTAAATTTTGAAAAAAAGAATTTTGAAAAAAAAATTTTTGGAAAAATTCAATTTCTGAAAATTGAAATTTTTGAGAAATTCAAATTGTGAAAAAATTCTAATTCAGAAAAAAATCAAATTTATAGAAAATTATTATTCCGAAAAATTCTTATCAAGAAGAAATTTCAATTTTGAAGAAATTCAAATTTTGAAAAAAACTCAAATTTTGAAAAAATTCAATTTTTGAGGAAATTCAAATTTTGAAAAAAATTTAAATATGAGAAAAAAATTAAGGAATCAAATTTTGAGGAAAAATTATTTTTGGATTTTGGAAATGTCTATGATCTCAAACCGAAGTACACCTTGTAAATCTCGAAAGAGGCCTGAATGGTGAATTTCTGTCGAGGAATAGCCCGTACGGATTGATTCCGTAAAGCATTATTTTACCAATTCAACTCTTTAAACACCACTATGCTGGAATCGATACAGTTTTCCATTATTTTATATGCATCAGAGCCGCGGTAGTATCTGGATAACCTCCAAATATCTTTGCAATTGAGTGGTAGAATAGTTCCAGAAACCAAAAAGAACTTTGTTCCTTGCCTTTTTGACACAAACACCAGTTAACTTGATTCTTGAGTGCTTCAAAACCAATTAATTTGGAACTCTTTGGTAGAGTTTTAAAATTTATTACTTGAAAAATATTATTCTTATTCTCCTATTTTTTACTACCCTGGATATTATTGGGAATCGTTCTAGTGTTTGGATTCTACGTTCAGTATAATAGTAGTATAGATAAAAAGATGCTCTTGCAAAATTTTGATTGGAGACTTCGTTTTCGAGATATTTGGATTTGAAACATTCAAAAGTCTGAAAAATAAAATCTAAAAAGCTCATGATTTCCCAGCTGACAGATTTTCTAGGTTTTCTAAGTCAGTAAACCACCATTTTTTTTCAGAGAAACGGGAAGTTTTCAGTAAAAAAAGGGGTCTTAGAAAAAGGAGATTTCGGGGTGTTTTCCAAAGTTTCAAACCCAAATATCTCGAAAACGAAGCCTCTAATCAAAATTTGGCAATAAGAACCTGGTTTTCTAAATGAACCGTAAAATCCAAAATTTAGATCGATTCCTGAAATTAGTCAGGGGAGTAAAAATGGGGTGGAATAAAAATGGGTGAAAAAGGAGAGTTTCAACTCCCAAGATTGTTAGGACTTCTATCAACGCTCAGAGGTCGGGCATGGGCCCTGTCCTCCTGGATAGTATTGACCTTGGTACTGACTTATTTGACATTGCATTACCTACCTTTTGTTGCGTTACCTTACCTATGTTGACACCTCAAGTTTGTTCCCTCATGTTAATCGTTAATTCAACTGACTTATGTTCACTCTAGACATGACTCTGCCTCTCTCTCCTCAAAGAATGCTCAAAGCAAAGCTCACACTAAGTCTCTTACAGGCTTCTTTTCATATGAAAATTCGAGGGTGGAAACCCATACTACCTATGTGGAGTACGCAACCCTAGCGGAATGTGTGCCCAAATGTAAAGGTCACCAGAGTCGTGAGCGAAACAGTGCTCAAAAGTAGACGGAAATCAAGCATGAATGTCACGAAAGACAGTATATTTTTATTTATGTATGAAATATTATTCACAAAAAATTAGTGGAAATAACCATAGGTATTATTACCATTATTTCTTGTATTGTATAAAATAATACATAAGGTGACGATAACTTCTTGTTGTAATATCAGAACAAAATAGACATTGATTTTATACGTTCGAATTTAATTTTGCTCTTCGAAACTTCTGAAAAATATATAACAATTGGCGAAGAAGATTGGCAAAGAACAGGAATACGAATACGGTTACGGATAAGCAGATTACTCTTAAAAATTACGATTACAGATGACGACCTCGCAAAGCCCATGGATTTAAAATTACGGAGTAATAAGGAAAAAGTTATTGTGGAAAACGGAACGGTACTTGGAACAGTGAACGATGGCAATACAAGAAATGCAAGTCACGAATAAGGCGTTGATGGAACGACAAGTTGGAGGCCGGGAAATCCAGAAAACGGGAATTTACAACCTTATGATGATTCAAATGAAACTTTGATTGCTATTTACAAAGACTGGAAAATCATCTGGGATTAAAAAACGTTAACGATACGACACTTGCGTACAAATTCTGATAAACTGCCTTAGTCTCAAAATTTATCAAACATTGACAAAACTTACAGCTCCGGATTTACCAAAAACAAAACATTACAAGACACTGGTTAAACTACTGCAAGACTGCTCAATATTGAGGGCAAAAGCCGTGATCTAGTGAGTGTGCTTTTTGCGCACTCACGACGTGGCCTCAGAATTGCGCTGTCGCGCGTATTCCGAGGTTTCATTGATTGTTTCTTTTCCACAAGTTACGTCACAAACATTAAGATGACAAAAAGAAGCTCTGCTTCGCCAAAATCAGCCGCTAAGTAGAGACCTGTACTTCTTATGATTCATTCACATATCATTGTTCATTGTCGGGGTATACATGAAAGTGAAAGAAGGAAAGAGAGACTTGCACGCTTCTCCGTGTCCTGGGGGGGATCCACCTGCCTGTATGAATCTGCCTTGTTGAGTCTACTAACCTTTTCTTATTTGGGGGGAAATTATGTGAAACGACAAAGAGAGGTCCACAGGTTGGCTCGAGTCGATTTTCTTGTATTTACTGTTATTTACTCAATGTAATTACTGTTTACTAACCATTGTTCTGTTTTGCATGTATGTATGTATCTGTGGGGCTTGTGATGGGTAACTTCTGGGGAATTTCGGGTGAATGCGTTATAGATACTTCTTTCTTCCAATTGCTTACAAACAGCAGCAAACCTCAAACCTTATCCCCAAGGACACATTCTCATCTCGAGTAAGAACTCACACAACGTAGGTAAAAGGTAAACAACGTTGGGAAGGGAAGGGACAACGACGATCACTGCCGAACATCGAAAAACGAGGAGGCACTACAGAAATGATGCAGTGACCAGGGGATACTACAGAGTGGTGCCGTGACCAGGATATACTACAAATAACAAAATAAGTAACGTGAAAAAGGCTAGCAGGTGGAACGGCAGAGATGAGAAGGGTAACAAGGGAAGTTCAATAAAAGAATTATTGGGAAAATGTTTTAGATGTGGGAGAAAAAATCATATGCTACGAGTTATCTTCAGACCATTGCCTTGTTCTGGTGGAGTGGAACACCCAAGCATGGAAGATCAACCGCCGCTGACCCTTAGCAATAAAAAACTCAACTGGAACAGTTTCAGGGAGCTAGAAGAGAAGAGACTACGTCTATAGCTGCCACTGACGTCGAAATAGGACATAGAATAAGCCGTTTCTTACCATAACGCAAACAATACAGGAAGCAGTTTGAAGACTTCAAATCTTTAACTTAATCATCTCATTGTGAAAATCGTGAATTATGACTCCACGTTAAGCCCAATCATTCAGGTCTGGTTTCGATAACCCAGGCCTGTTTTACATATTCAACAGAGGGATCCGCCGGAAATTGTGAAGAAAATGGTTGGAAAATGTTCAAGAACCAAAGTTACCTATTGATGAGAGAAAATGCAAACCAAATTTCAAGTTGATCGGGTCAACGGTTTGGCAGCTATCATGGAATATCAAAGACAGGCAGACAGTCAGACAGGTAAAAATTATTCTGGAAATGATCTTAGTCGTCTTGGAAGACCTCAAAATGGATATATCAGGCAAATTCTCGAAACTCTTTCCTGCACGATTACAATACTTCCCCTTCCATGTTGGTAAAATGATCAAATGAAAACTTCAGAAACGCCTGATGGCGATTCACGGTTTGGTTTCTGGAGACCCGTTTGGGGAGTCATTCATAAGGCAGCTATTAGCAGTCCAGCTTAATTAAGAGGTCCGTATACTTACACGAGCCGTGTACCTGCCTAAGCAGGTAGGTACCCAGATCTGGTGGAAACTCACCTGGAACAAGACAAATCTTGTCAGAATAATAGAATTATAGAAATAGAAATATAATTATCGACCAGAATAATTGCGTTACTGGCCAGATTCATATCAGTTTAACATTATCAAATTGCGACTCGAATGCAAAAAGCTAGATCAATACTGGCTCCTTGTTGAGATTTGGCTCCAGATCCAGAACAGGCTCCCGCTCAAGGGTTGGCTCCAGTTGAAAATTTGATCTGGAGATCTCACTCTAGATGAAGATTTGGCTCAAGATGTGAAAATTTGGCTTCAGATGAAGATTTGGTTCCAGATCAAGTTTCAGCTATAATGTTCAAGATTTAACCCAATAAATCAAGCAGATTCAGCTCTCGATTCGAATATGTCTGAATCCGGGCAGGTAATCTTCATGATCTGCAAATTGATGTGAAAATTGAAAGTAATGAGCAGTTGAGTCAAGATCAAGATTCGTGACAAGAAAGCACAGGATTGATTTGATCTGAACTGAGAAGATTTGAAGGATCGACGGCTTCATAGTGCTATTCTGTAAAGAATAACATTCCATAAACGCTCTTGAGGCTGAAATTCGTGTCGCCCAATGGCTGTTGTTTAGGTGATAACAACATAACAGAGCCTCCATGGAATGTAATTTTTCAGAGAATAGCACAATTAGTTCAACTTATCGACACTCAAACCCATCGACAGAATTACTTGCCGACTCATCGACAAGACAACTCACCGACAAGACAACTAGTCGACAAGACAACTCGCCGACAGGAAAATTCACCGACAGGAAAATTCACCGACAAGACAACTCAGCGAAAAGACAACTCACCGAAAAGACATCTCGCCGACAAGAAAACTCGCCGACAGGACAACTCACCGACAAAACAGCTCACCGACAATACAACTCACCGACAAGACTTCTTGCCAACAAGACAACTTGCTGACAGGACAATCCATCGACAGGAAAACTCATCGACAGGGTAACTTGCCGACACCCAACTCGCCGACAATTTTTTGCGCAGACAATTCTTTGCCAGACAATTCTTCGCCGGAAACTTTGGAGCTCCAATAAGGCCCAGTGTGAGTGTGGAATTTGAAGCCCCATTCCCCACTGAGTTTTTACGTAGCGTTTCAAGCCTTGCTGAGCCCCCTTGTCCCCACAAGTATCGTTTGGGATCTTGATGAGCCCCCTTGGGTATTATTGAAAATTAAAAACGGTCCTTTTTTCTCCTCGCTCAATTTATTGCGACCGGTTTCGCCGGATCATTTTTCCAGCATCATCAGGCGGATTAAAATGTGGGTAGGATTGGTTGACAGTTATGTGGGAGCGAGAGCATTGTACATTTCTGGATGACGACTATTGAGAGAGTGTTTAGTACCGACGACTATTAAGTACCGTTTGACTCTCTTAATAGTCGTCATCCAGAAATGTACAATGCTCTCGCTCCCAAATAACTGTTAACCAGTCCTACCCACATCTTAATCCGCCTGATGATGCTGCAAAAATAATTCAGCGAAACCGGTTGCGCAATAAAATGAGTCAAGAAGAAGAAACCCGTTTTTAATTTTCAATCATAATTTCATCTATTCCTCCATGGATCAAGAAACCATACATATCCCTTGGGTATCTTCAAATTTTCTGGAGACTATTGCTATGTCCTTATGCCTTGGACGGTTCCTTAGAGCCCTATTCCGCCCCCTTGTCTTCATGTTGCATTTGATGCCCTGATGCTGAGCTTTGTACCTCACATTAGTTTTCAAAGGTCTATAGTTAGTTAGCTCCTGTGTGTCTTCTTGTGTGTTCTTGTGTGGGTTGGTCAGAATCCTACTGCCTCTTCCCTTGTGTCCTCAAGTGTCGTTTGGAACCCTGGTGAGCCAGGCAGACCTTCTTGCGATTTTCAAATCTCTATCCTGCTTCAAGTCTATATTGAAGCCATTCAAGCCCTGTTAAGCCCCCTTTGTGTCTTCAAATATCGTTTAAAGTCCTAACGAGCCCCCTTGTGTCGTCAATCATTATCGTTGGCATCCTTGGTGACCCCCTTCTGATTTCTCCAAGGTTTCTGGGATTTTCGAAAGCTCCTTTGTGCCTTCTTAGGTTTACCGGAGCCCTATGTGCCCCCTCTGTGCCTTTTTTGCGATTTTTAGGGTACTATTCACATTTGTGTCCACATCAAAGCATTCCAGGCCTTGCTGAGCTCCCTTTCATCTTTAAGTACCGTTTGGAGTCCTATTGAGCCTCTTGTGTCTTCTATTATCGTTCGCGGTCCAAGTGCCCCCCTTCTGCTTTTTTGATGTTTCTGGAATCTCAGAAATCTCTTTTGTACCTTCTCAGGTTTCTCAGAACCCTGTATGGCCCTCTGGCGTCTTTGTGTTGCATTTGTAGCCCTGCTGCTTATTTCTACAATGTGTCAGTGGTTCAAGGTCTAGTTAGCTCCTGTTAGTCCTTATGTGCTGGTTAAAGTTCTACGGGGCGCTCTCTCGTGCCCCCTCGTGTCATTTGGAGCCCCAGTGAGCCCCGCCAGGCGTTCATCCGATTTTTAGAGACCTCTTTTCTCTTATGTCTACAATGAAGCGTTTCAAGCCCTCATGATCCCTCTTGTGTCTTCAATTATCGTTGCAGGCCAGGTGACAAACTTCTAATTTCTCTAAGTTTCTGGAATCTTAGAGATCTCGTTTGTGCCTTATGAGGTTTTTCGGAGCCCTGTGCGGCCTATTTTGTCTTTTTGTTTCATTTGTAGCCCTGTTAGCCCCATTTTACAATGTGTTAGTTCTCCAAGCTATAGTTAGCTCCTGTAAGTCCCAATGTGTTGGTCAAAATTCTACGGGGCCCCCTCGTGTCCCTAAGTGTTATTTGAAGCCCCAGCAGGGAGCCCTGTTAGACCTTCGTCCGATTTTTAGAGGCCTCTCCTCTCTTGTGTTTTCATTGGAGCGCTCAAGCTCTACTGAGCCCCCTTGTATCTTCAAGTACAGTTTGAAGCCCTCTTGAGCCCCATTGTGTCTTTAGTTATCTTTTGCAGACCAGGTGAGCTCCCTCTAATTTCTTGAATTTTCTGAAATCTTAGAAAGCTCCTTTCGAGGCTCCTTTGTGCCTTATTGGGCTCCTTAGTGCCCTATGTGCCCCCCTTGTGTCTTTATGTTTTATTTGCAGCTCTGCTGAGCCCCTTTTCACAATGTGGTCACTTTCCAAGCTTTAATCAGCTCCTGTTGGTCTTTATGTGTTGGTCAAAGTTCTATGGGGCCCCCTCGTGTCCCTGATTGTCAAAGTGTCATTTGGAGCCCCAGTGAGCCCCGTCAGGCCTTCGTTCGATTTTTAGAGGCCTCTCTTCTCCTGTGTCTACATTGAAGCCTCTTTTCAACCCGTCTTTTTTGTCGGAGCTCTAGTCAGCTTCTGTGTGCCTTCAAGTGTCATTTGGAGCCCTAGTGAGCCCCATCAGTCCTTCTTGCAATATTCACAGCCCTATCTCTTGGTCTTTATTGTAGTGGTTAAGGCCCTGCTGAGCACCCTTGTGCCTTCAAATGTCGTTTGGAGCCTCATTGAGCCCCTTATGCCTTTTTGTGTTATTCGAAGCGTTTTCTAGCCTTGTGTCTACATTGTGACGATTTAAGCCCTGCTGGCCCCCTTGTATCTTGAAGTATCGTTGAGGGCGCTAGCGAGCCTTGCCAGGTTTTCTTGTGATATTCAGAACCCTATCCTCCATTCTCGCCTCCCTTGTTCCTACATTTCATAGGATTTCAAGTCTTGCTGAGCCCCCTTGTGTCTTATTGGAGTATCTTTTCTTGGAGCCCCAATAGGCCTGGTCATGCACGGGCGCGATGCTTGCGAAGAATTGTCCGGCGAAGAATTGTCCTAGCAACTTCAATTACATGTCCTGTCGTTGAGTTGTCTTGTCGCGTCGGTGAGTTTTCTGGTCAGCGAGATGTGATATCGGTGACGTGTCTTGTCGGTGAGTTGTCCCATCGACAAGTTGTCCTGTCGACGAGTTTTCCTGTCGGCGAGTTGTCTTGTCGATGAGTTGTCTTGTCGATAAGTTGGGTGTCGACGAGTTGTTCGATTCCCGGATGGGTTTGTGCATCTCTGGGTTTCAGCTACAGGGAATCATGGATTGAGGAGTCAAAAGATCGAAGATCAATCGATCAATAATTCTACTCATTACGATATTTGTTCGCACAATGATCACTAATCTAGCTCCACGACGTGATCATATCGAATATTTGCGTGTAGCTTCGCTTCCACACAGACTTTACGTGGAGGTACTGATCTTTCCAAACGCAAACTTGATTAACTGAGCAAACGGTATATTTCTTTCATATAAAATTAATTACGGCTTTCCTTCTTATATTCCTGCTCTCCTCTCTGATGCCGTCTTGCCGACTTTATGGCCGGCTGAGAAATTAACTTTTCGAAGACGACAGGTGAATGTTTGTCGGAAGCGAAATAAAAAGGTGATGCCCGTCGTGCATTTTCTCTCTCGCTTTTCCTCCCTCACTTTCTTTTCGTTTGCTCCCTCACTTTCCTTTGCCTCTTTCTTTTTGCTCTCTTTGTCTGCTTCCCTTCATTATCCTTCTCGCTTTCTCTCCCCCTTCCCCCTCCACATTAAAACTCCTTAATTCACTTCAGTGCCTTGTAAATACGTCTTTAATTACTTTTGAGAGCCAAAAAAAAAACTGGGGATGGTATGAGGTTCCCGTTATTATCAAAGACGTAAAAAAAAATCTTTCGCTTGATGCTCTTGTCCATATAAAACTTTGCCGGATAATACCGGGAAGAAAGAAAACACGGTGAAAACTCGACGCGGCTTTTTTTCTACTGGTGCGCTTTCGGGTGTATATCTTTATCCTAATAATAATAATAATAATAATAACAGTATAAAAGTTGACGTGATCTTTTCCGAAGCGTTTTTCCCATATACACACACACCAGCCACTTGAAATATTGATCGTAAAATGCCTTCGAATAAAAGTTTTACAAGCGGGGCCGCGCCAGGCAAGGATATTATCGCAAAATGCGTTTTTCGCTTCCGATATCGCGCGTTGAGACTTGGAATTTTCGGCAATTTATCGTTTAGCAATGCCCGCGAACCGCGTTACGCCGGGCAATTTTGAAAAGTGCCGGCAGTGCACTTTTCCGATGAGAATGCGGAACACCGTGTCACTCACACGCTGAAAGTGGAACTTTGAAAATAATCCAGCTGTATCAGCGACGTAGCTCAAGCTGATAGTGCTAGTGAAAGATGCTTTGCAGTGCTCAATGCTGCCAACAATTATTATACGTGAAGATTGACATGATGAATGGTGAAGGATGTCTATAATGAGCGGTATTATTCACTGCTCAAACCTGCAGACTCCAGAATGATATGTTCCTCGAATGTTCGATCGATGACCATTACGTCGTCTAAGTAAACTAGGCAAGTTTCCCATGTAAGACCTCGCAAGACGCACTCCATTAGACGTTCAAACGTGGCCGGTGCGTTACAATGTTCAAACGGCATCACAGTAAACTGATAAAGGCCGCTCCCGGCAGAAAACGCTGTCTTTTCTTTGTTATCGTTGCGGAGTCCCACTTGCCAGTAGCCACTCTTCAGGTCAAGCGTTGGAAACCATCTCGATTCAGACAGCGTGCTTGGAGTGTCGTCAATACGAGGCAGTGGATAGCTGTCTTTCTTCGTCACATCATTGAGTTTGCGGTAGTCCACGCAAAATCGTGTACTACCGTCTTTCTTCGTGACCAAAACAACCGGTGAAGACCATGGGCTGGTCGACTCTTTTATCACGCCTTCATTCAACATGTTTCTCAAGAGCTTCAACACTTCTTGTTTCGCCAATGGTATGCACCTGGGAGCCTGTCGAATCGGTGCATCGTTTTCAGTGTTGATCCGACGTTGGGTCACGCTGGTCCTCCCGGTATGAATCGCGTCGCAAGCTCCTTCTCCTTGCCACTTGAAAGTTCCCAGTCAGGCAAGAACATCTCCTCTAGTTTTCTCTCTAAGAGTTCATCCACTTGAATTCACTTGAAAGTTGAGTTTTTGATCCCTTGATTGATGAGTCCATGGACCCCTCTCGATGCTTCACTACTTCCTTCTTCAAACTCCCGATCAATCCAGACTTTCAAGCTATTGTTCTCTGATCTTTTGATCATTGAATTTTCCAATTTATGGATTTTCAATCATTTTGTCTTTGGGTCCTGAAGCGAATCGATCCATCGATCTTCAAATTTCGTTTTTCTGAGACTCTCTCTTGAACTACCTATTCAATAATTCTTTGATCGTGAGACGCATTGATCTTCCACTTTTCAATCTTTCAATTCTCAATTTTTTCATTCTTTGATCTTGGCATCTCTTAGTCTTCTGGTATCAATACCCTTCATTCTCCCAATCCAGTTGTTACAGCCTCGATTTTCGAGCGCTCGGGGTGCGAGGCCCTTCTTCAAAAATTGAGCCCGGACCTGAACTCGGGGTGGTCAGGTTCTGGTGATTTTCTCGGCGCTGAGTTGGCAGTGACAGTCGGACTGTGCGGCCATGGAATGTTCCGTCGAGGATAAAAACAGCGGAGTTTTTTTGGGCAAGAAACGGCGTCCCTATAAAACCGGCCGCGCCCAGATTTCGTTCTTTCCGCCTCGAACCAGTGTATCGAAAAGCGTCATGTGTGAGTAGTACACTTACGGTGCGTGCACCACTTTGAAGAGGAGCGCCTTGGGTATGTTCAATTCAAGTTATCTGCGTCCGGAAAGCAGGTTCTTTATTGGTACATTTTTGTGAACAGGCCGTTTCGGCGGGGGGCTGCTCGTCGATTCCTGAGAGGACGCTCTCCGCTTCCCTGTCCACCTGCGGATGCCCGTACCGCTCTCGTCGGTGTGATGAACGCGCCGCTAGTCCACCCCGCGCCCCCTCAAGGTAGGGAAGAGCGCTAACGTCCACCCTACAACTGTTTTCTGCTGTCCTTGGATGCCCATGGGGGCCCAACCCTCAATCTACGCTCTCGCCCGCGCAGAAGAGCGCCAACGTCCACCTCTACTTGTGCTGCTGTCGTCCAACGACCAAGGGGGCTATCGTCTGCATGTTTCTGTGCTCCCGGGCCGTCGGCGACCGAATGCACTCTACCAGCTTCGCTCGTGGGGTCCCGCGGAATCTAACTCACCCGCCGGACTTCGAGTACAGGAAAAGTTAAGTTCATTTCGAAAAGCTTGTCTTTCTCATGTTTGATTCTTTTCTCTACCTGCGTACCATGCCTGCCTGTATTATTGAAAGTTTATCCGTCTCGCTCGCACGGTGTCAGTTTGGCATTTGATTGTGCGGTCGTGCGCCGAACGCGAAAAACCTCGTTCACTTTTGTTGTTGTGCGACTGGGAATGTCTGCTGTCGATGGACTTTGCCGTCTGTCAGGTTGGCAGCCGTGTCGGCCACTTGACAGGCGGTGATGTCAGGTTCCACGATTTTGTTTAATTAAGCCAAAATGTTTGAGGTTATCTGTCCGACGAGTCAATACCACCTGTTATTGCGACTTGTATGTAACTGATTTATTTTTCTTAGTTGCCTGTGTATTGGCCTTGTCATCGTGCAATTTATGCCTTTTTTTTGTGACCGATTACTGTTTCTCTGTCATGTTCCAGGTCCAGTGGGAACGCCCAAAGTCATGCCGCAGCCGACCTTTCACGGCAAATCAACCGTCTCACCGGAGCAGCGACATGGAAGGTGGCGTCCAGGGAGAATTCTCCCCAAAACATACCCGACAGCTGTGCGGGCCTGTTACCGGTGGACGGCATGACAAGAGGGGCCGACTCGCTGCGAACCTGGAGGAGCATGGCAGAGAAGCAGTGAATCTGGAGGCTGGGATTGCTGGGCTGATGACGTCGCACGATTCGCCGGGCAAGTTCATTTTAGAAACATTATATTCATCGCCTATAAGTCGTCGAATTCTTGATTAGTTGTTTAGTACTCCTTTGTAAACTTATTTAGAGTAATTTCATAATTAAATGTTTGTCACTGCTAAATCAGGGTCTTTAATTTGCCATGCCACTGCACCCCTTTGTGATTCGTGAACGCTGACACACTCGGTAATGTTTCCGAACTGAGCTAGTCGATACTGTAGCGGTGATGTACCCCAGAGGTCTCTCTGGCCCCGTTTTCTACCCCGGGTAGAATAAAAGATTCTCAAAATTTCCATCCGGAGAGTCTAAAAGGTAACACAGTCTCCATAATATGCTGATATTTGATTGGTACCAATTCGATGAACTAATTCAGATTCCAGTTAGATTATCCAATCCATCTATCATAATTTTTACTTTTTCACGTTACAATTTTCCGATTCATTGAATTTTTGATCTCCTGATTCCTTCGATCTTACTTCAAGTCCGAGGTTGATCATAGATACATAGAATTTGTAGATTCGTTAGTGATCCTTCCATCTATAAATAGTTAGACACCTTTCAATCACTCTATCTCAATCTTCAATCGTTTCTTCCCTCGCTTTTACTTTTCATAATAAGTTTGATCTATTCATCCATGAATGGAAGAGGAATTGGAATGTAAGAGGACATTAGAAATAGAATAGCCCAAAGCCCAATATGCATTCCACATGCTTCCAGCGATATGGCAGTCATCGGAAATATCTACGAAAACTAAACTGAGGATTTTAAATTCAAACGTGAAAAGTGTTCTTCTGTATGGCTGCGAATCATGGTAGCTAACAAAAGCAATTGTCCAAAAACTCCAGATGTTTGTCAATAAGTGCATGGGAAATATTCTCGACACACAAATCAGAAGAAGACGTTGAAGATGGATAGGGCATACTCTCAGGAAAGCTGAAAATAAGATTGCACGTCACGCGCTGGAGTGGAACCCTTCAGGTAAGAGAGGAAAGGGTAAACCTGTAGAGACCTGGAGAAGATGGGTCACGAAGGACGTGGAGAGCATTGGAGTGTCGTGGGGAGAACTCAAAGCCCAGGCTGGAAACCGCGTGGAATGGAGGCAAGCTGTGGAAGCCCTCTGCTCCCCGAGGAGCGAAAAGGATCGAAAAATTTTTTTTTGATATTTTGGTCATAGATCCATGAATTTATACATCCGTGGATGATACTCACGTCTACAAGTACACAGAACAGTGCTCTTGTAATTCTTTGGATATTCTTCGATCTCAAGATTCAATCATCTTTTGCTCGTTTGCTCTTTCGATCCTTGAATTTCTTGATCTTTTGATTTTCCGACTCCTCAACTCCTGATCGTTCGATCCTTTTGATATATTTTTGATCTTTTGAGCCAGTTTCTCAAAATTCTTTCAAGAACCGACTTTCGCTCTTTCAGTCCTTCAGTTCTTCGGTATTACGGAATTCCGAGATTCTTCTATCTGGAACATGTATTACATCTCTTGGCCTTCTGAATCTTGCGCTATTTCGATTCATGTGATCATTGATTCGATGTTCCTTTGGTACTTTGTTCCATATACTTGCTGATGTTCGTTTCACAAAATTTCAGTCTTCCGGTCTTATGATCCTTTGATCTTGAGCTCAATAAATCCAATCTTGAGCTCAAGTCCAGAGACAAATAGCTCGATAGATCCATCTTTACATCAAGTGATTTCTTTTATTTTTGGATCTATCGATTTTTGACTTCTTCGATTGTATTATTTTTCAACGTTTCGATCTTTCAATCTGTGAATCTTCCAAATCTTGAGATTTTTTGATCTTATGATTTCTGAATGCTTCATCTATGAATTTTAGATCATCTGACCTTTTGATCCTCATATAATGAACTGATCCAAAGATCTTTTGATCCTTCTATCAACTTATCCAAAGATCCATGAATCATGTTATCTAGAATGCCTTGATCAATCGTTCTACCTCTTGTTATTTCATCCTTTTTTGATTCTTTCATCACAGATTCATATATTCAGGGACCTATTGATCCACAGACCAATACTTCCATAGATCCATCTATCCACTAATTCTTTATTCTTCGCATACGATAATCTTTCGCTCTACTATGTTTCAAACTTGTTGTTCTCACATTCTCCAATCTTTCGATCGAATGAAATCAAATCGGTTCATTCATTTCTCAAATGAATCCAATCTTCATTTTTTCAGATCTCTCACCTTCTGGGATCTTTCCGTCTTTTGACTTTTTGAGTCCTCTCAATCTTCTGACCTTAGAAATTTGATCTAATAACTTTTAGTTAGCCTTCATACACTTTCGATGATCGATTCTCCTTAGATCACCTTTGAGAATTGTTTTTACACACCTTTAAAGCCTGAATCGCCTGCACACGGCTTAAAAGTCTAATCAATATTCTAAATCGTCTCCAGCGATTGCTTTTGAACGCCTTCATAAGCCGTTATATTCTAATATAACTAATATACCTTTGGTAATTGCCCCAGGCTGTCTTCAAGGATTGCTTTTACATAGCTCCGAAGCTCGATATACCCTATATAACCTTCAAGGATCTTCTATACGCTTCTATAGGCCAGTATAATCAAAGCTACATTTAGCGATTGCCTTTAAACGGCTCCAAAGGTCGATGTACTTCATATCATCAATAATGACAGCCTTCATACGCCTCCAAAGTTGGGTGTGTCCGAGATCGTTTTCGGTGATTGCCTTCATACGCCTCTATAGGTCGTTATGACCTGAGTGACGTTGAGTAAATGCTCCACATCGCCTTCAAAAATTGCCTTCACGTGACTGCAAAGCTCAATATACCCTATATCGCCTTTAAGGATTGCCTTTATATGCTTTAGAAGTTATGTCTGCCGTAAATCGTCTTCGGCGACTGCCTTTATACGCTTTCATGCGCCAGTGTGGCCCAAGCTACATCTGGCAATTGCCTTCACACGGCTTCACAGTCTATATACCCCAAATCGTCAAAAATGATTGCCTTTATAACGACTTTTGTTACGCTTTTAAAGTTAGGCGTGTCCGGGATGGTCTTCGGCGATTGCCTTGATATGCCTTCATAGATCGTTATGTACCTTGGGTAGTTATCCTACACCGCCTTTAAACATTGCCTCCACATGGCTCCAAAGCTCGATTCACTCAATATCTTCAACGATTGCCTTTATATGTTTAGGAGTTATGTGTGCCGTATATGGTCTCCAGCGATTTTTTTACACGCTTTATAAGCCAGTATAGCCAAAGCTGGATTTGGCGATTGCCATCACAAGGCCCCAAAGCCTATATTGTCTTCAGTGATTGCCTTCATTCGCTTCCAAAGCTGTTTGTGCCCTTGATAATTTTCAGCGATTGCCTTCATACACCTCCAAGTTACCTTTGGTAATTGCTCTACACCGCCTTCAAAGATTGCCTTTCCATGACTTTAAAGCTCAATATATCCTGCATCGCCTTCAAGGATTGCCTTTATATGCTTGAGAACTTATGTCTGCCTTAATAAATCGTCTTCGGCGACTGCTTTTATACGCTTCTATGCGCCGGTGTAGCCTGAGCTACATTTGGCGATTGCCTTTCACACAGCTCCAAAGCGTTTCACACCCTATATCGCCTCCAAATATTATTTGCCTTGATACGCCTCCATCCACCCATATAGCCCAAGCTACCTTTGGTACTTTGGAAATTGCCCTTACACAGCTCCAAAATTAGATATATTCTGTATTGCCTCCAACGATTGCTTTCTCATGCTCTGAAAGTCAGAAGTGTCGTGAATCGCCCTCGGCGATTAACTTTTCACGGCTTCAAACCTACTGAGGTATGGCGTTTATTGATACGCCTCAAATAATTACTTTATTACTTGAAGTTGCATTTGCCGTGAATAGTTCTCCGTGTTTGCCCTTACACGCTTGTATAGGCTTATATGTATAGCTTCAGTCACCTTTGGCGATTGCCTTCACTTGGTTCCAAAGCTCAATATTATCCGTATCGTCTCCAGCAATTGCCTTTATAAACTTCTAAAATTGAGTGTTTCCCGAATCATCATCGGCGATTGCCTTTTCATGCCTCCATAGGCCAGTATAGCCTGAGTCACCCTAGTCTGTGAAAGTGATCGTTCACGCTCTATAGTTAGGCAAGCCCCAGATCGTGTTCGGTGATTGCCTTTTTTTGCTTTTTCAGGCCAGTATAGACCAACTTAGCTTGAGCGGTTGCCTTTACATGGCTCCAAAGCTCGATATACCTTATACTCCCTCCAACGATTGCTTTACACTCTTTGAAAGTTAAGTGTAACCTGAATTGTTTTCAGTCATCATCTTCTTACGCCTCAGTAGGCCAGTACAGCTCGAACTACTCAGACTATTGCCTTTACACGGCAACAAATCTCCAAATACCCTATACTGTCTTCAAAGATTGCCTTTATACGGCTCCCAATCTCCATATACCCTATACTCCCTTTAACGATTGCCTTCATACGCTTTGGAAGTTGAGCGTGCCCTAAATCGTCTCAGGTGATTGCCTTTATGAGCCTTTATAGGCCAATATAACCTAAGTTGACTTCAACGATTGCCTTTATGAGCTTTAAAAGTTGGTTATCTCCTGAATCGTTTTTGACGAGTGCCTTCACACGTTGCTATAGGCCGGTGGATTCTAAACTACCTGCTGTTGACTCTACACGAATCCAAAGCTTCATATACCCTATTTGGCCTACATGGCTCACCTTAATAGGCCTTGAGGATTTAGTGTGTTCCAAATATTTTCTGGCGATCGCCTTTATCCACCTTTATAAGGCCGATAAAGGCTGGTTTACCTTGAGCGATTGCCTTCATACGGATTTTTCATACGCTCCAGAAGTTAATTGTGTCTTGAAAAGTCTTCAACGATTGCCTTTATACGCTCTAAAAGTTGGATGTGCTCCGAATCTACTTTGGTGATTGCCTCCATACGCTACTCTAGGCCGGTATAGCCCAAGTTACCTCAGGTGATTGCCTTTACACGACTTCAAAGCTCGATATACCTTATTTGGCCCACATGGATTGCCTTGAAAATTCAGTGTGTTCCAAATCGTCTCTGGCGATTACCTTTATTCATCTTTATAAGGCCGATAAAGGCTAATTCACCTTAAGCGATTGCCTTTGTACGGATTTTTCATACGCTCCAAAAGTTAGGTGTGTCTTCAATAGTCTACAACAATATCCTCAATACGTTCTAAAAGTATCGTGTGATCTGAATCTACATCAGTGATTGCCATTATACGCTACTCTAGGCCGGTATAGCCCAAGTTACCTTAGGTGATTGCCTTAACACAACTACAAAGCTCGATATACCCTATTTGGCCTGCACGAATTGCCTTCATAAGCCTTAAAAATTGAGTGTGTTCTAAATCATCTTTGGCGATTGCCTTTATCCACCTTTATAAGGCCAGTGAACGCTAAGTTACCTTGAGCGATTGCCTTTATACGGATTTTTCATACGCTCCAAAAGTTAGGTGTGTCTTGAATAGTCTTCAACGTTTGCCTTTATACGCTCTAAAAGTGAGGTGTGATCTGAATCTACTTCGGTGATTGCCATTATACGCTACTCTAGGCCGGTATAATCTAAGTTACCCACGGTGATTGCCTTGACACGACTATAAAGCTCGATATACCCTATTTGGTTTGCATGAATTGCCTTCATAAGCCTTGAAAATTGAGTGTGTTTCAAATCGTCTTCGGCGATTGCCTTTATACACCTTTATAAGGCCGGTGAAGGCTAAGTTACCTGGAGCGATTGCCTTCACAGGCTGCAAAGGCGATATACCCTATACCGCCACCAGCGATTGCCTTCAGATATAGTCTAAACTACCTGATATTGACTCTTCACGACTCCAAAGCTCGATACACCCTATTTGGCCTACATGGCTTGCCTTTATAGGCCTTGAAAATTCAGTATGTTGGAAATCGTCTCTGGCGATTGCCTTTATTCACCTTCATAAGGCCGATGAAGGCTTATTTACCGTGAGCGATTGCCTTTATACGGATTTTTCATACGCTTCAAGAGTTAGGTGTGTCTTGAATAGTCTTCAACGATTGCCTTTATACGCTCTGAAAGTTGAGTGTGCTCTGAAACTACTCCGGTGATTGCCTTCATACGCTACTCTAGGCCGATATAGCCCAAGTTGCCTTAGGTGATTGCCTCTACACGACTTCAAAGCTCGATGTACCTTTTTTGGCTCACATGCATTGCCTTGAAAATCCAGTGTCTTCCAAATTGTCTCTGGCAATTGCCATTATTCACCTCTATAAGGCCGATAAAGGCTAATTTACCCTGAGCGATGGCCTTTATACGGATTCTTCATACGCCCCAAAAGTTAGGTGTGTCTTGAATAGTCTTCAACGATTGCCTTTATACGCTCTAAAAGTTGAGTGTGCTCTGAATCTTCTTCGGTGATTGCCTTCATACGCTACTCTAGACCGGTATAGCCCAAGTTACTTCAGGTGATTGCCTTTTAACAATTACAAAGCTCGATATACCCTATTTGGCTTGCATGAATCGCCTTCGTAAGCCTTGAAAATTCAGTGTGTTCTGAATCGTTCTTGGCGATTGCCTTCATCCACCTTTATAAGGCCGGTGAAGGCTAAGTTGTCTCGAGGGATTGCCTTTATACGGATTTTTCATACGCTCCAAAAATTAGATGTGTCTTTAATAGTCTTCAACGATTGCCTTTATACGCTCTAAAAGTAAGGTGTGATCTGAATCTACTTCGGTGATTGCCATTATACGCTACTTTAGGCCGGTATAGCCCAAGTTACCTCAGGTGATTGCCTTTACACGACTTCAGAGGTCAATATACATCATTTGGCCCACATGGGTTGTCTTGAAAATTCAGTGTGTTCCAAATCGTCTCTGGCGATTACCTTTATTCACCTTTATAAGGTTGATGAAGGCTAATTCACCTTGAGCGATTGCCTTTATACGGATTTTTCATACGCTCCAAAAGTAAGGTGTGTCTTGGGTAGTCTTCAACTTTTGCCTTTCTACGCTCTAAAAGTTGGATGTGCTCCGAATCTACTTTGGTGATTGCCTCCATACGCTACTCTAGGCCGGTATAGCCCAAGTTACCTCAGGTGATTGCCTTTACACGACTTCAAAGCTCGATATACCTTATTTGGCCCACATGGATTGCCTTGAAAATTCAGTGTGTTCCAAATCGTCTCTGGCGATTACCTTTATTCATCTTTATAAGGCCGATAAAGGCTAATTCACCTTAAGCGATTGCCTTTGTACGGATTTTTCATACGCTCCAAAAGTTAGGTGTGTCTTCAATAGTCTACAACAATATCCTCAATACGTTCTAAAAGTATCGTGGGATCTGAATCTACATCAGTGATTGCCATTATACGCTACTCTAGGCCGGTATAGCCCAAGTTACCTTAGGTGATTGCCTTAACACAACTACAAAGCTCGATATACCCTATTTGGCCTGCACGAATTGCCTTCATAAGCCTTAAAAATTGAGTGTGTTCTAAATCATCTTTGGCGATTGCCTTTATCCACCTTTATAAGGCCAGTGAACGCTAAGTTACCTTGAGCGATTGCCTTTATACGGATTTTTCATACGCTCCAAAAGTTAGGTGTGTCTTGAATAGTCTTCAACGTTTGCCTTTATACGCTCTAAAAGTGAGGTGTGATCTGAATCTACTTCGGTGATTGCCATTATACGCTACTCTAGGCCGGTATAATCTAAGTTACCCACGGTGATTGCCTTGACACGACTATAAAGCTCGATATACCCTATTTGGTTTGCATGAATTGCCTTCATAAGCCTTGAAAATTGAGTGTGTTTCAAATCGTCTTCGGCGATTGCCTTTATACACCTTTATAAGGCCGGTGAAGGCTAAGTTACCTGGAGCGATTGCCTTCACAGGCTGCAAAGGCGATATACCCTATACCGCCACCAGCGATTGCCTTCAGATATAGTCTAAACTACCTGATATTGACTCTTCACGACTCCAAAGCTCGATACACCCTATTTGGCCTACATGGCTTGCCTTTATAGGCCTTGAAAATTCAGTATGTTGGAAATCGTCTCTGGCGATTGCCTTTATTCACCTTCATAAGGCCGATGAAGGCTTATTTACCGTGAGCGATTGCCTTTATACGGATTTTTCATACGCTTCAAGAGTTAGGTGTGTCTTGAATAGTCTTCAACGATTGCCTTTATACGCTCTGAAAGTTGAGTGTGCTCTGAAACTACTCCGGTGATTGCCTTCATACGCTACTCTAGGCCGATATAGCCCAAGTTGCCTTAGGTGATTGCCTCTACACGACTTCAAAGCTCGATGTACCTTTTTTGGCTCACATGCATTGCCTTGAAAATCCAGTGTCTTCCAAATTGTCTCTGGCAATTGCCATTATTCACCTCTATAAGGCCGATAAAGGCTAATTTACCCTGAGCGATGGCCTTTATACGGATTCTTCATACGCCCCAAAAGTTAGGTGTGTCTTGAATAGTCTTCAACGATTGCCTTTATACGCTCTAAAAGTTGAGTGTGCTCTGAATCTTCTTCGGTGATTGCCTTCATACGCTACTCTAGACCGGTATAGCCCAAGTTACTTCAGGTGATTGCCTTTTAACAATTACAAAGCTCGATATACCCTATTTGGCTTGCATGAATCGCCTTCGTAAGCCTTGAAAATTCAGTGTGTTCTGAATCGTTCTTGGCGATTGCCTTCATCCACCTTTATAAGGCCGGTGAAGGCTAAGTTGTCTCGAGGGATTGCCTTTATACGGATTTTTCATACGCTCCAAAAATTAGATGTGTCTTGAATAGTCTTCAACGATTGCCTTTATACGCTCTAAAAGTAAGGTGTGATCTGAATCTACTTCGGTGATTGCCTCCATACGCTACTCTACGCCGGTATAGCCCAAGTTACCTCAGGTGATTGCCTTTACACGACTTCAAAGCTCGATATACCTTATTTGGCCCACATGGATTGCCTTGAAAATTCAGTGTGCTCAAAATCGTCTCTGGCGATTACCTTTATTCATCTTTATAAGGCCGATAAAGGCTAATTCACCTTAAGCGATTGCCTTTGTACGGATTTTTCATACGCTCCAAAAGTTAGGTGTGTCTTGAATAGTCTACAACGATATCCTCAATACGTTCTAAAAGTATCGTGTGATCTGAATCTACTTCAGTGATTGCCATTATACGCTACTCTAGGCCGGTATAGTCCAAGTTACTTTAGGTGATTGCCTCTACACGACTACAGAGCTCGATATACCCTATTTGGCCTGCATGAATTGCTCTCATAAGCATTGAAAATTGAGTGTGATCTGAGTCGTCCTTGGCGATTGCCTTATTCCATCTTTAAAAGGCCGATGAAGGCTATCTACCTTGAGCGATTGCCTTTATACGGATTTTTCATACGCTCCAAAAGTTAGGTGTGTCTTAAATAGTTTTCAACGATTGCCTTTATACGTTTTAGAAGTTAAGTGTGCTCTTTACATACTTCGGTGATTGCCTTCATACGCTACTCTAGGCCGGTATAGCCCAAGTTACCTTAGGTGATTGCCTTAACACAACTACAAAGCTCGATATACCTTATTTGGCCTGCACGAATTGCCTTCATAAGCCTTAAAAATTGAGTGTGTTCTAAATCGTCTTTGGCGATTGCCTTTATCCACCTTTATAAGGCCGGTGAACGCTAAGTTACCTTGAGCGATTGCCTTTATACGGATTTTTCATACGCTCCAAAAGTTAGGTGTGTCTTAAATAGTTTTCAACGATTGCCTTTATACGTTTTAGAAGTTAAGTGTGCTCTTAACATACTTCGGTGATTGCCATTATACACTACTCTAGGCCGGTATAATCTAAGTTACCTAAGGTGATTGCCTTGACACGACTATAAAGCTCGATATACCCTATTTGGTTTGCATGAATTGCCTTCATAAGCCTTGAAAATTGAGTGTGTTTCAAATCGTCTTCGGCGATTGCCTTTATACACCTTTATAAGGCCGGTGAAGGCTAAGTTACCTGGAGCGATTGCCTTCACAGGCTGCAAAGGCGATATACCCTATACCGCCACCAGCGATTGCCTTCAGATATAGTCCAAACTACCTGATATTGACTCTTCACGACTCCAAAGCTCGATACACCCTATTTGGCCTACATGGCTTGCCTTTATAGGCCTTGAAAATTCAGTATGTTGGAAATCGTCTCTGGCGATTGCCTTTATTCACCTTCATAAGGCCGATGAAGGCTTATTTACCGTGAGCGATTGCCTTTATACGGATTTTTCATACGCTTCAAAAGTTAGGTGTGTCTTGAATAGTCTTCAACGATTGCCTTTATACGCTCTGAAAGTTGAGTGTGCTCTAAAACTACTCCGGTGATTGCCTTCATACGCTACTCTAGGCCGATATAGCCCAAGTTGCCTTAGGTGATTGCCTCTACACGACTTCAAAGCTCGATGTACCTTTTTTGGCTCACATGAATTGCCTTGAAAATCCAGTGTCTTCCAAATTGTCTCATGAATAAATAAGTTACATGAAACTCCCAAGAATTTCATGAATTACCGACGTTCTTCTTGATTCCTACGGAATTATCATGAATCTCTGGACTGAATAGGAGTTCTAGGATATTTTGATAATGTCTAGGGACTTCCAAAAATGTCTAAGGGATTTCTTAGTCTTCATAGGGATTCCGAAAGATTTCTGTGGAATTTCCAGACATACTCAAACACTCTTACGGGCTTTAACTGAAGAAAATAACAAGATTTCTGCAGATTTTTGAGGATTTCTATGAATTTCTGAAGATTTCGAATGATTTCTAAAACTTTCAGTGAGGTTTTCAGGGATTTCTGCGCTAATTCTAGGGATTTCTGGAAATTCTGGGAGATCACCAATAATTTCCAAAAATCCCCTAATATTTCTACGGTTTCTAGGGATCACGAAAAGCTTTTATGAGATTTTCAAAGACTTCTGATAATTTCTAACCAGTTCTATGGATTCTACAGAATTTTTAGAGATTTTTATCTAATTTCTAGATATTCCTACGAGATTTCCAAAATCTTCTAGGGAGTTTTCCTAGAATTTCTACGATTTCTGAGAATTTCTGTGAGTTTTTGGAAATTTCGACGGGATTTCCAAAGATTTTAAGAAATTTCCATGATATTTTTATAGGAGTATTCAAAGAATGTTGAGGATTCCTGAGAATTTCCATGCATTTCTCTTTTACTTCTACAGGATTACTAGGATTTCATAAAGATTTGTATTGTATCACATTTCTAGGGGTTCCTAGAGATTCCCATGGAATTTTTCGTGAATTTCTAGAGATTTATGAAGATTCCTACAGGATTATTGACTATATCTACGAGATTTCTGAGAATTTCCAGGGATTTCTATAAATTTCCTAAAGATTCGTGTTGTATTTATGACTTCTGAGTTTTGCTACGGAATTTCTAAGGATATCTGAAGATTTCTACAAGGTTTCTAGGGATTTCCAAAGATTTTCACGGAATTACTAGGGATTTTTAAGGATTTCTGGAGATGTGTACTTAGGGAGTTCTGAGACTCAAGATGTGTATGTAATTTTTATTGTGTTCAAGATTTCTACGGGCAAAATGAAGATTTGTATGAAATTTGTAGGCTTTTCAATGTTTCTATTGAATTTTTAAAGATTTCCAGAGATCTCTAGAAATTTCTACGAGATGTCTAAAGAGTTCGGAAAATTTAAGGAAGTTCTGGAAGTTTCTACAAGATTCTTGAGGATTTGCAAAGATTTTCACGATCTATCACAGATTTCTGAATATTTCTACCAGATTTTTGAGAGCTTCTAGAGATTTCCACGAGATTTATGAGGATTTTCTTCCAAGCTTCAACTTCATTCCATTATTCGACTGATATAATTTTCAAGAATGTAGTAATTTCTGAAGATTTTTACGTGATTCTTTGAAGATGCCTAGAATACTTCTTGGAATTTTTGAAGGACTTCCTGTTGATTCGTATGAGATTTCTGAAAATTGCTCAGGATTTCTGAGAATCTCTATTGATTTTTGCAAATTTTTACGCGATTTCCGTGGATTTCCAAAAATTTTTGAAAAACTTGAAAGATTTTCTTGAGATTTTCAAGGAATCTCAGGAATTTCTATGCTTTCTTAAGATTTTTCCGGGCATTTCATGAGATTTCTAGGGATTTCTGAAGATTTTACCGGGAATCTGAGGATTCCTGAAGATTCGTTTAGAAATTCTAGAGATTTCCGAATATTTTCTCGGAATTTTCTAGGATTTCTGGAGTCTTTTACAAAATGTTCAAGGTTTTCTGAAGATTTTCACAAATTTTTTGAAGATTTACAAGAATTTTGAGGTTTTCTATGCAGTTCTGGGATCAAAGATTTCATTAGATCTATGGGCTAACAAGATTGCTACGGTATGTTTGAAGATTTCTAGGGATTTCTGAAGAATCCTACAAGATTCGTGGGAATTTCCAAAGATTTTCACCAGATTACTGAGGATTTCTGAATCTTTTTCACGGGATTTTTGAAAATTAATAGGGATGTTCGAAAAATTTCCAAGGATTTCTGAAAATCTGTTTTGGTATTCTAAAAATCTGGATATTTATACACGATTTCCAAGGATTATTAGAGATTTCTAAGAAATTTCCATTGATTTTCGAAAACTCCTGGAGATTTCCCAAGATTTCTACTAATTTTCAAAAAATTTCTAAAGATTTTCACAAGATTTCCAGGGATTTATGAAAATCCAGTGAAGAAGAAGCTCTAGAGATCTGGGGGTTTCTAAAATCTACGGGATTTCGAGGAATTTCTCAAGATTTTTACGGAAATGCGAGGATTCTTTCAAGGTCTCTACTTTCAAGATATCAAGAAGATTTCTGGGGATGTGTAGAGATCTCCAGAAATCCTACGAGATTTCTAGAGATTTTCAACAATGTTTAGGGATTTGTACTAGATTTTTCAAAATTTCTATGGATTTCTACAGGATTTCCAAAAACTTTTATGCATTTCTGTACGTTTCTGCGGAATATCAGGGGATTTTCGTAGATTAGTACGAGATTTCTAGGAACTTTGGAAGATTACGAGAAAATTGAAGAATTTCTAGGGATTTTCAAAGATTGAGATCTCTCAAAATGTTCACGAGATTTTTGAGGATTCCTGTGAGAGCTCCTGATTTTGAGCAATCTACACATGCGACGCTATGAGCTTTCGCGGCCAGAATTATGGATGTTGGCAAAAAATGGCACAATACTAGAGGCAGTGTTTTGTATAGGAACTAATTTCAAATTTCAATGACTTTTTTGATTGGCATCAGAAATTCCGCTGACAATCTAGCGGAAACATCAATTAAGTTATCAAGGTTGCCAAGCCAGTAGTTTTTCCCCAAATTAATTTGAAGGGACGGAAATCCGGACGGGAAAGTGATCTTCTACTTGCGTTCGTCGCGACACTTTCAGCGATTTTTGTCGACAGCAGAATTGTTCAAATGGACAATTTCACGGACGGTTTCAGTCCCAAACGTCAATTATAGAAAAACGTCAAATCAAAGATTATGGCGGTAGCTTCAAATCTTCAACAGATGGTCAATCTCTGGGTCTACCCAACTCCGGGTGAAGGTTGACGTTGTCACTTGTCTGACGTTTGTTTGACAATTGCGGAACT
This sequence comes from Anaspis maculata, assembly GCA_949128115.1. Taxonomy (NCBI): domain Eukaryota; kingdom Metazoa; phylum Arthropoda; class Insecta; order Coleoptera; family Scraptiidae; genus Anaspis; species Anaspis maculata. Next base: position 74,174,426 of record OX421966.1, read on the forward strand.
CTGTCCCTCTCTCATCTATTTTCCATTACTCAAATCTTCAACAGGTGATCAATATCTGGGTCTACCCAACTCTGCGTAAAGGTTGTTCCTTTCATTCCGAGCATCCACACCTCGTTCTCGCCTCGTCTGAACTGGTCCCGTCTGACGTAGGTCGTAGATTCAAATCCGGTAGGTATCTACGAAACTACGTCATTTTTTCCAACTGTCAGACGTTGTCACTTGTTGGCAATTGCCATTATTCACCTCTATAAGGCCGATAAAGGCTAATTTACCTTGAGCGATTGCCTTTATACGGATTCTTCATACGCCCCAAAAGTTAGGTGTGTCTTGAATAGTCTTCAACGATTGCCTTTATACGCTCTAAAAGTTGAGTGTGCTCTGAATCTTCTTCGGTGATTGCCTTCATACGCTACTCTAGACCGGTATAGCCCAAGTTACTTCAGGTGATTGCCTTTTAACAATTACAAAGCTCGATATACCCTATTTGGCTTGCATGAATCGCCTTCGTAAGCCTTGAAAATTCAGTGTGTTCTGAATCGTTCTTGGCGATTGCCTTCATCCACCTTTATAAGGCCGGTGAAGGCTAAGTTGTCTCGAGGGATTGCCTTTATACGGATTTTTCATACGCTCCAAAAATTAGATGTGTCTTGAATAGTCTTCAACGATTGCCTTTATACGCTCTAAAAGTAAGGTGTGATCTGAATCTACTTCGGTGATTGCCTCCATACGCTACTCTACGCCGGTATAGCCCAAGTTACCTCAGGTGATTGCCTTTACACGACTTCAAAGCTCGATATACCTTATTTGGCCCACATGGATTGCCTTGAAAATTCAGTGTGCTCAAAATCGTCTCTGGCGATTACCTTTATTCATCTTTATAAGGCCGATAAAGGCTAATTCACCTTAAGCGATTGCCTTTGTACGGATTTTTCATACGCTCCAAAAGTTAGGTGTGTCTTGAATAGTCTACAACGATATCCTCAATACGTTCTAAAAGTATCGTGTGATCTGAATCTACTTCAGTGATTGCCATTATACGCTACTCTAGGCCGGTATAGTCCAAGTTACTTTAGGTGATTGCCTCTACACGACTACAGAGCTCGATATACCCTATTTGGCCTGCATGAATTGCTCTCATAAGCATTGAAAATTGAGTGTGATCTGAGTCGTCCTTGGCGATTGCCTTATTCCATCTTTAAAAGGCCGATGAAGGCTATCTACCTTGAGCGATTGCCTTTATACGGATTTTTCATACGCTCCAAAAGTTAGGTGTGTCTTAAATAGTTTTCAACGATTGCCTTCATACGTTTTAGAAGTTAAGTGTGCTCTTTACATACTTCGGTGATTGCCTTCATACGCTACTCTAGGCCGGTATAGCCCAAGTTACCTTAGGTGATTGCCTTAACACAACTACAAAGCTCGATATACCTTATTTGGCCTGCACGAATTGCCTTCATAAGCCTTAAAAATTGAGTGTGTTCTAAATCGTCTTTGGCGATTGCCTTTATCCACCTTTATAAGGCCGGTGAACGCTAAGTTACCTTGAGCGATTGCCTTTATACGGATTTTTCATACGCTCCAAAAGTTAGGTGTGTCTTAAATAGTTTTCAACGATTGCCTTTATACGTTTTAGAAGTTAAGTGTGCTCTTAACATACTTCGGTGATTGCCATTATACACTACTCTAGGCCGGTATAATCTAAGTTACCTAAGGTGATTGCCTTGACACGACTATAAAGCTCGATATACCCTATTTGGTTTGCATGAATTGCCTTCATAAGCCTTGAAAATTGAGTGTGTTTCAAATCGTCTTCGGCGATTGCCTTTATACACCTTTATAAGGCCGGTGAAGGCTAAGTTACCTGGAGCGATTGCCTTCACAGGCTGCAAAGGCGATATACCCTATACCGCCACCAGCGATTGCCTTCAGATATAGTCCAAACTACCTGATATTGACTCTTCACGACTCCAAAGCTCGATACACCCTATTTGGCCTACATGGCTTGCCTTTATAGGCCTTGAAAATTCAGTATGTTGGAAATCGTCTCTGGCGATTGCCTTTATTCACCTTCATAAGGCCGATGAAGGCTTATTTACCGTGAGCGATTGCCTTTATACGGATTTTTCATACGCTTCAAAAGTTAGGTGTGTCTTGAATAGTCTTCAACGATTGCCTTTATACGCTCTGAAAGTTGAGTGTGCTCTAAAACTACTCCGGTGATTGCCTTCATACGCTACTCTAGGCCGATATAGCCCAAGTTGCCTTAGGTGATTGCCTCTACACGACTTCAAAGCTCGATGTACCTTTTTTGGCTCACATGAATTGCCTTGAAAATCCAGTGTCTTCCAAATTGTCTCATGAATAAATAAGTTACATGAAACTCCCAAGAATTTCATGAATTACCGACGTTCTTCTTGATTCCTACGGAATTATCATGAATCTCTGGACTGAATAGGAGTTCTAGGATATTTTGATAATGTCTAGGGACTTCCAAAAATGTCTAAGGGATTTCTTAGTCTTCATAGGGATTCCGAAAGATTTCTGTGGAATTTCCAGACATACTCAAACACTCTTACGGGCTTTAACTGAAGAAAATAACAAGATTTCTGCAGATTTTTGAGGATTTCTATGAATTTCTGAAGATTTCGAATGATTTCTAAAACTTTCAGTGAGGTTTTCAGGGATTTCTGCGCTAATTCTAGGGATTTCTGGAAATTCTGGGAGATCACCAATAATTTCCAAAAATCCCCTAATATTTCTACGGTTTCTAGGGATCACGAAAAGCTTTTATGAGATTTTCAAAGACTTCTGATAATTTCTAACCAGTTCTATGGATTCTACAGAATTTTTAGAGATTTTTATCTAATTTCTAGATATTCCTACGAGATTTCCAAAATCTTCTAGGGAGTTTTCCTAGAATTTCTACGATTTCTGAGAATTTCTGTGAGTTTTTGGAAATTTCGACGGGATTTCCAAAGATTTTAAGAAATTTCCATGATATTTTTATAGGAGTATTCAAAGAATGTTGAGGATTCCTGAGAATTTCCATGCATTTCTCTTTTACTTCTACAGGATTACTAGGATTTCATAAAGATTTGTATTGTATCACATTTCTAGGGGTTCCTAGAGATTCCCATGGAATTTTTCGTGAATTTCTAGAGATTTATGAAGATTCCTACAGGATTATTGACTATATCTACGAGATTTCTGAGAATTTCCAGGGATTTCTATAAATTTCCTAAAGATTCGTGTTGTATTTATGACTTCTGAGTTTTGCTACGGAATTTCTAAGGATATCTGAAGATTTCTACAAGGTTTCTAGGGATTTCCAAAGATTTTCACGGAATTACTAGGGATTTTTAAGGATTTCTGGAGATGTGTACTTAGGGAGTTCTGAGACTCAAGATGTCTATGTAATTTTTATTGTGTTCAAGATTTCTACGGGCAAAATGAAGATTTGTATGAAATTTGTAGGCTTTTCAATGTTTCTATTGAATTTTTAAAGATTTCCAGAGATCTCTAGAAATTTCTACGAGATGTCTAAAGAGTTCGGAAAATTTAAGGAAGTTCTGGAAGTTTCTACAAGATTCTTGAGGATTTGCAAAGATTTTCACGATCTATCACAGATTTCTGAATATTTCTACCAGATTTTTGAGAGCTTCTAGAGATTTCCACGAGATTTATGAGGATTTTCTTCCAAGCTTCAACTTCATTCCATTATTCGACTGATATAATTTTCAAGAATGTAGTAATTTCTGAAGATTTTTACGTGATTCTTTGAAGATGCCTAGAATACTTCTTGGAATTTTTGAAGGACTTCCTGTTGATTCGTATGAGATTTCTGAAAATTGCTCAGGATTTCTGAGAATCTCTATTGATTTTTGCAAATTTTTACGCGATTTCCGTGGATTTCCAAAAATTTTTGAAAAACTTGAAAGATTTTCTTGAGATTTTCAAGGAATCTCAGGAATTTCTATGCTTTCTTAAGATTTTTCCGGGCATTTCATGAGATTTCTAGGGATTTCTGAAGATTTTACCGGGAATCTGAGGATTCCTGAAGATTCGTTTAGAAATTCTAGAGATTTCCGAATATTTTCTCGGAATTTTCTAGGATTTCTGGAGTCTTTTACAAAATGTTCAAGGTTTTCTGAAGATTTTCACAAATTTTTTGAAGATTTACAAGAATTTTGAGGTTTTCTATGCAGTTCTGGGATCAAAGATTTCATTAGATCTATGGGCTAACAAGATTGCTACGGTATGTTTGAAGATTTCTAGGGATTTCTGAAGAATCCTACAAGATTCGTGGGAATTTCCAAAGATTTTCACCAGATTACTGAGGATTTCTGAATCTTTTTCACGGGATTTTTGAAAATTAATAGGGATGTTCGAAAAATTTCCAAGGATTTCTGAAAATCTGTTTTGGTATTCTAAAAATCTGGATATTTATACACGATTTCCAAGGATTATTAGAGATTTCTAAGAAATTTCCATTGATTTTCGAAAACTCCTGGAGATTTCCCAAGATTTCTACTAATTTTCAAAAAATTTCTAAAGATTTTCACAAGATTTCCAGGGATTTATGAAAATCCAGTGAAGAAGAAGCTCTAGAGATCTGGGGGTTTCTAAAATCTACGGGATTTCGAGGAATTTCTCAAGATTTTTACGGAAATGCGAGGATTCTTTCAAGGTCTCTACTTTCAAGATATCAAGAAGATTTCTGGGGATGTGTAGAGATCTCCAGAAATCCTACGAGATTTCTAGAGATTTTCAACAATGTTTAGGGATTTGTACTAGATTTTTCAAAATTTCTATGGATTTCTACAGGATTTCCAAAAACTTTTATGCATTTCTGTACGTTTCTGCGGAATATCAGGGGATTTTCGTAGATTAGTACGAGATTTCTAGGAACTTTGGAAGATTACGAGAAAATTGAAGAATTTCTAGGGATTTTCAAAGATTGAGATCTCTCAAAATGTTCACGAGATTTTTGAGGATTCCTGTGAGAGCTCCTGATTTTGAGCAATCTACACATGCGACGCTATGAGCTTTCGCGGCCAGAATTATGGATGTTGGCAAAAAATGGCACAATACTAGAGGCAGTGTTTTGTATAGGAACTAATTTCAAATTTCAATGACTTTTTTGATTGGCATCAGAAATTCCGCTGACAATCTAGCGGAAACATCAATTAAGTTATCAAGGTTGCCAAGCCAGTAGTTTTTCCCCAAATTAATTTGAAGGGACGGAAATCCGGACGGGAAAGTGATCTTCTACTTGCGTTCGTCGCGACACTTTCAGCGATTTTTGTCGACAGCAGAATTGTTCAAATGGACAATTTCACGGACGGTTTCAGTCCCAAACGTCAATTATAGAAAAACGTCAAATCAAAGATTATGGCGGTAGCTTCAAATCTTCAACAGATGGTCAATCTCTGGGTCTACCCAACTCCGGGTGAAGGTTGACGTTGTCACTTGTCTGACGTTTGTTTGACAATTGCGGAACTCTGTCCCTCTCTCATCTATTTTCCATTACTCAAATCTTCAACAGGTGATCAATATCTGGGTCTACCCAACTCTGCGTAAAGGTTGTTCCTTTCATTCCGAGCATCCACACCTCGTTCTCGCCTCGTCTGAACTGGTCCCGTCTGACGTAGGTCGTAGATTCAAATCCGGTAGGTATCTACGAAACTACGTCATTTTTTCCAACTGTCAGACGTTGTCACTTGTTGGCAATTGCCATTATTCACCTCTATAAGGCCGATAAAGGCTAATTTACCTTGAGCGATTGCCTTTATACGGATTCTTCATACGCCCCAAAAGTTAGGTGTGTCTTGAATAGTCTTCAACGATTGCCTTTATACGCTCTAAAAGTTGAGTGTGCTCTGAATCTTCTTCGGTGATTGCCTTCATACGCTACTCTAGACCGGTATAGCCCAAGTTACTTCAGGTGATTGCCTTTTCACAATTACAAAGCTCGATATACCCTATTTGGCTTGCATGAATCGCCTTCGTAAGCCTTGAAAATTCAGTGTGTTCTGAATCGTTCTTGGCGATTGCCTTCATCCACCTTTATAAGGCCGGTAAAGGCTAAGTTGTCTCGAGGGATTGCCTTTATACGGATTTTCCATACGCTCCAAAAATTAGATGTGTCTTGAATAGTCTTTTCGATTGCCTTTATACTATTGCCTTTATACGCTCTAAAAGTTGAGTGTGCTCTGAATCTACCTCGGTGATTGCCTTTATATGCTACTACTGGCCGGTATCGCTCAAGTTACGTTAGGTGATTGCTTTACACGACTCCAAAGCTCAATATACTCCATTTAGTCTGCATGGATTGCCTTCATAAGCCTTGAAAATTTAGTATGTTCTAAATCGTTTTTGGCGATTGCCTTTATACACCTTCATAAGGCCGGTGAAGGCTAGGTTACCTTAAGCGATTGCCTTTATACGGATTTTCCATACGCCCAAAAGTGAGGTGTTTCTTGAATCGTCTCCAACAATTCCCTTTATACGCTTTAAAAGTTAGATGTGCTCTGAATCTACTTTAGTGATTGCCTTTATCCTACGCTACTCTAGGCCGGTAAAGTCCAAGTTACTTCAAGTTATTGCCTTTACACGACTCCAAAGCTCAATATGCTCTATATCACCTCCGACGATTGCCTTTAGACGCTTCAAAAGCTCGGCTAAGGTATAGTTGTGTATGAACTAAACTAGAGCATGATGAACAGACGAAAAAAAAGAGTTTGCCGAGACCACCCTGTTTTCATCGCCATTATCGAAGTAAGTGCCAATATCCAAGTGGAACTGGAACATAAAATTTTGTGCGGGAAGGTGAGCCGGGCAGAGGTGGTGAAGGGAAGCCTCCCCGATCATATTACCAGGTCCAGACGGTTCTCCACCACTATCTTAGTTGCAGCGAGAGGTTTTAGTTTTTATTTTACGACTGTGTCCAATCTCTGGGTGGATCGCCGCAGCCATCTGGATCCCAGGAATACGGGCCCAAGAAGGAAAACGGGGGCAGGAGGACCCGGAAGGTAAATGGCGTACTGGGCGAAATTGGATTTCGTAAATACAAACGTCCGAGGTGATGGCGCACAGTCCGACACGGAGCGCAAGAAGACCTTATTACGCCGGCCGTCCGGAAAAAATTCAAGCAGCGTATAACGTATTCATGCTCTTTATGCCGGAGTGCTCGAGTGCTAAAGTGGGAGTTAAGTTCGCTCTGATTCTCTCCAGTGAGTGCAGACTTGCAGCACGCGAATAATAATAATTAAAACACTGTGTACCGCCCCGGCCGGCCGATGAAGAGAACTTATGCACCGAGGGCCATAAGTCAAATTAGTGTTTAATTCCAGTTTCAGGATATGGAACCGGGCCTTTAACGATCGGCGCGCATATGAAATTCCAGATATGACCCTCGTAATCCCGAAACCGCAGAATACGTCGATTAGGCATTCCCAGTCGTATTTCGCATTTAAATTTTGCCCTGCTCCGCTCCGCTCTTACTCTCGCTCTCTCTCTTGCTCCGATGGCGTTTTGCCGTACTGCCATGTGCTGCGGGAAGCATGGAAATTGATTTATGCAAAGTTGATAATAATTATTTCGGCTTTCGGCGGGGGCTTTCGGACGACCATTCGAAAATAAGCCGTGTGCGGAGTCGCCGAACTCACTGGTGCGGGGAAAAATCAATTGCTGCTGCTGTGGGACTTCGTATGATGATCAGGAACGTCCGTGAGGATACATCAAGGGGAAAGGGGTCACTTTAGGGATGATTCGAAGTTGATTATTCAGGGAACATTGAACTTGAACAACGTGCATGAAAGCTCAGAAACGTTCAGTTCTTAGCTAAGAACTTTTCATTTTTCACTCATACATACCTAGTTCATCGAATACTCCCTTATACCTACTCTTGAAAGATAGACTAGTTAGGGAGCAAGGTTTTCATAGAACAGATATTTTTGCACCGACTGAAGCCCCATAGACACCAATAAAGTTCTTTGTTGGCTTCTGTTGGTTACAAAGTACTATTGAGAGATTTTAGGGTTAAGTGGTAGAGCAGGGGGTGTGATTGTGCACCCATCTGAACTTCGCCCTTGATTTTTCATTGTTTATTTGGCTTTAATTTTTATTTATTATACTTTAATACTGGAAAATTAATAAAGACAGTTTATTATTATTATTATAGATGATAAGCAAAAGTTCTAATGGGATGAAGTTATCATAGAGACCATTAGAATGCCTTGTTGGCTTCAGTTAAAAGATTGAGTCCAGCGAATACATGATGAAAAGTGTAACAGCCCAGACCTGTTCATGATTTTGACAGTTTAATTAGTCTACTTACTTTCGACATTCGACTAAATGGACTATCGTTGGGTTGAAGAATTTTCGTCGTATTGGCTCGTGAAATTCTAGTGGTTACAGACCCTTGAAGTGCCGTTTCGTAGATATGGTGAAGTTCTTTCCAATGGTGAGAGCACTTCATGTCTTTGGTTCCCGTGCTGGTTCCCTCCCTGAGCTATCCCAAGCCCCCGATCTACAAAAACTCTTCCGGGAACTTCACAGGTAATTACAGTTCAGTTGGTGTAGGTTCAGCTGAGTTTCTCTCTGTCCCCAACCAGTTGTCCCTCATTGTTCAAGATTATTGGGCCGGCGTGCTCATCCAGACATGGTTCTCTTTCACCAAAAGCCGTGCGGATGATATGGCTCTTTCTTGAACCCTTCCTAACACCGAAAACAAGCTAGACTTCAAGCGGATGTTATGATGTTTTCGACCGTGATTAGCACTCAAGCATGAACGGTACGCGAACGCGAATGCAGGAGGTCGGGTGTCAATACAAGTTGGTTACCGAGAAATGCCCTTCTCAAACAGTACTGGTTCCGAAAGCCCTTAGGTCGCCTTGGACATCAAGGTGTAAAACCGTCCCCCAAAGGACTCCGGTTCGTTTCAGATAATCGTCAGGAAGACCTTCTAGTAGGACAGCGTGGGATGAGATAGCCTCAAGGCCACCGCGGGACGCATATTCATAAACAGCAGATGGATTATAGTCCAGTCACTATGTCTTTCTTCTCCGGAAAAATTATAGTCGGAGAGCTGGCAACAAAAAAAAGTGCAACAGTTTTCTAAAGGCTGAAACTCTGGAATATGTTAGATTACTCAATTACATCCATGAAATGAACAGTCAGACACCGGTTCATTAGAACCTGCTCAATCGGCAGCCAAAAAAAGTCCGAAATGCCCGAACGGACAGTTCTGACAACGCACAGCTTTGTTATCTGACGCACAGCTCTGTTGTCTGACCCACAGCTGTCAGCTGTTGTCTGAGTTACGGCTATGACCACACCTAGGTACTTACCTCAATTCATTAGATTGTTCCATTACGCAAGGCTTTTCTGATTTTTTCCCCAAATCTGTATGTCGCTACGGGCGATTCATTTGAACCGTAACTCGGACAACAGCTGCAACTGCTGATATATTTGCATCAGACAACAGAGCTGTGCGTCAGACAACAATGCTGTGCGTTGTCAGAACTGTCCGTTCGGGCATTTCGGACTTCTTTTGGCTGCCGATTGAGCAGGTTCTAATGAACCGGTGTCTGACTGTTTATTTCATGGATGTAATTGAGTAATCTAACATATTCCAGAGTTTCAGCCTTTAGAAAACTGTTGCACTTTTTTTTGTCGCCAGCTCTTGGACTATTAGTAGAGGGTTGAAATTTTGTACACAAAATCCTTCGATTGTCATGAACGGCCTGTGGAAAGTTTCCTAAAATCCTAGCTTAGGAACTTTGGATAATCGCCATCAAGTGTTAAAAAGTCGTTTTTTTGGCGAAGAAGGCATTTCTTTATTGCAAGATGGTCCTTTTTGTGATTGGATGATTGCGTATTACCATCTTGACAATCGCCATACACTATTTCTACTTTTGCGTGGATGGCGCAACCAAGATGGCGGCCAAGAAAGAAAAACAGTTGACTGTCTTATTCCCATTAGTAGAGAATCTAGAAGATGCCTGATGATTGCATTCTATTTCTGACATAATTAATCATGGAAATACCAAGCTTCATTTCAATATCTCAAAAAATGACTGATTTATTGAAAAAAAAATTACTTATGAAAACTTTTCATTATTTTCTGAACCCTTCAAAAACGGTCCAAGATATTTCAAAACCGTTCACAATATGTGAGCATAAATTAACTAATATATAAGGTGATTTTCATGTCTTCAGCTATTTTGGTTCTTGAAGATTTTTTCTTCATTTCTTTTCTCGACGCGTTTGGTATTACGTTAATTAGTCTGAAGAAATTGCCACAATGCAAACATTATTTGCACATCATGTTTTTACTAGTTTTCGATTATTTCTAAAAGCATTCGCAGGGTAAATATCAGCTATACCCATGTAAACGCTAGTGATGCCGTCTAGACAAGACAAGACAAGAGTTGCCCTACTCTTGTCTTGTCTAGAAATATCAAGATTATTTCAAAATTTCAAGACAAGACTCTAACTCTTGATGGAAATTTTTCAAGAGTCTAGATAGACTCTTGAAATTAAATCACTATAAAACCAATTGTTCCAATAAAAATATGTGACAGAAATATTAACATGTTTCAGCAAAAAAAAACAGATGAACTGTGAGGAGCAAGGAGCACCTTTCGAATAGAGACTACGCTCCAATAAAAATCTGCTTGGGTATACTAACGTTCAAATTCCACTCTTTTATTGACACTGAAATTTATCATTGGTGTGAGTAATGAAAGAAAACGTTGCCGCCGCCACCCCTGACCAGTCAGTAGACGTATTTCTGCAATGGAGTCTTATATAAAATGACAAGGTACAATTTTATTGCCGTAGGTTGGATGCCTGAGTGAATATAGTCAACTATTGTTCAGTTAAAAAGGTATTCAAAAAATCTGGCACCGCGAAAGGAACTAGAAATGCAGCTTATCGCAGTCCATCGGCTCAAATTGACTGAATAAGCAAGCCAAGAACAGTACCAGGCTGCCACATGAACGTCGAGAAACAGTCAACGAAAAAGAGTCACAGTCAAAAAAAAGTCAATCAGTCAACTTCATTATTTGCCTATTTGGTGTTCGAAACATTGCTGCTGCACGGAGAAATATGAATAATCGGGTTTAAGCAGGACCCAGAATTTCCAGATGTCGTGGTGCGGACGTAGTCCAATATTTTTCTTGAAAATATATCGATTGTTTTCAGACCTGTGTCAGACACCCGCTTGTCTCAACCTGACGCGGACAAGAAGACTCATCTTGCTCAAGTTATAGGAAGAACACCAGCTTAATTGGTATACAGCTTTGGTACATTGGAGTGATATCTGGCTGCAGCATGCATGTTGTCTGAATAATTTCCTCTTATTGGCAAGAAACACTTTGTTTCGCAGCTACTGACCAAAAGTCTTATCGAGCTAACTTATTTATTAGAAGTTGCGATCTGAGATGGCGCAGTTATTTCCCGGAGACGTGGAAATGAAGATGTTGGAGAAGCCCTTGAAAAAAAAAATCACTTGGACGCAACTTTCGCATGAGAACCGGAAAAAACAGTAGAGACATACGGCATCCAGAGTCTGAAGGAGATGTCATGTGAATATATAATCACAAGACATGAACAGAATCCGACATGACACCTATCTGGCAACGCTTCTCCGTTCTCTGATGCAAAATTGATAAATTAATAGTGAACTGCCACCACAAACCAAAAATCAAAATGTCTTCTACTCATATATATAGAATTCACAATATAGGTACAGGAAGATGCTTCATTGTGTTGTTTTGTCTTTTTGTTGTGTAGTAAATATTCATGAACTGTAGACTGCCTATCAGATACAGCCTGACAACAATGGCCAATGCATAATGACATGATGGCCCACCTAGACCGCAAGCGCAGAACAGATCTATTACTTCATTATTCTTCCAATTTAAACTCCCAAATTCCCAGTTTTTTTTTCTAAAAACAGTGGGGACTTTGAGACGAGATATTTTATAACGCTCTGTAGTGATCTCGGTAGTCGGTACTTTGGTTTCAACAAATAAAAGAACAATAGTAGAAGAACCTGTTCCAACCATCTTCATTTCAAGTAGATAAAGTTTTAAATATTTAGTATTTTGTCATACCTTTCACCCTTATTTATGTTATTTTATATTGTCAATAAACTCTGTAAGAAATCTCCAAGCAAATCACACATTCAGTAGATAATAAAAACCGTCAACAGCGAGGAATATACTTTCTGTTTTTTTTCTTTTTCTTTTCAAGAGTCTAATCAAGACTCTTGATCTTGACAGCCCTAGTCTTGTCTTGTCTAGAAATTTCAAGACAAGAGTTTCTAGAGGTCTTGTCTAAGTCTTGACGCCTTTTCAAGACAAGAGTCTAGAAAGTCTAACTCTAGACGGCAACACTAGTAAACGCCATATTTAGCAGGTTGAGGGAAGTGAAATATAAAAAAAAAATATCTCAGGAATCGAAACAGCTGGAGATATTTAAATCACCCTATATATCCGAAGTTTTATGCTTACGAAGATTTTGTGGACGGTTCCAAATTATCCTTGACCGTTTTTTAAATTTTCTAAAAAATCAGAAAAATTTTCACAATTCAACTTTTTCCAATAAATCAGTGATTTCTTTAGATATTGAAGTATAACTTTGTATGTTCATGATGAATTATGTCGCCAGAAATAAAATGCGATCATCTGACATTTTTGAGGTTTGCTACTATTGGAAATAAGACAGTCAACTGTTTTTACTTCTTTGTCGCCATCTTGGTTCCGCCACCTACGCAAAAGTAGAAATGGGTTATGGTGATTGTCAAGATGGTAGTACGCAATCATTCAATTACAGAAAGGTCAATTTTGCTATCAAGAAATGACTTCTTCGCCGAAAACACGCCTTTCCAACACTTGATGGCGATTATTCAAAGTTCCTGAGCTCGAATTTTGAGGGACTTTTTATAGGTCATTTGAGACTATCAAAGGATTATGTGTACAAAATTTTAACCCTCTACTAATCTTTCCGGAGTTAATACAATTTTTTGAACATAGTGACTGGATTATCAGCCGTTCGGCCCATTTTGTGCTGGAAAGCTCGTATTTTGTCACGGTTACGACCATGGAGGTTACTTCTAACCTCCATGGATACGACGACAGCCAGGTAACCAACAAACGTCAGGAAAAATAATGATTTTGACAGGATTTTGACATAGGGTTCGAGCCGTTCCAAAATTCTTCGATAGAATCATGGAATCCCTTCTATCGTAATTCGTGTAAATTTTCTACCCCCATTTTGTATTTCTAAGTGGGTATCTATTTATTACAATAATAGGAAGTGGGTAGTGTGAGAACTCTTGACACATTTGGAGCTCCCAAATGTAATAAAACAATAAATTAAATGGACTTTTATGTTTATTGTAAAATACAGGAGAACACTGGTGAAATGGGAAAATGTGAGTGCTCTCAATATTGGTGTTATAAAAACACAGGAGGCAAGGTCCTGAGGTATGGGGGCTGTTTGAGTCATGCAAAATGGGATCTGGGATGAGAAGGCAACAAGCGAGATCCCCAGTATGTGGAGGCTGCCTAAGGCGAACAAAACTGGGACCTAAGCTTGAGGGGTGAAACCAGGGAGCGGAATGTATAGAGCAAATAGTGGAACTTTTTTTTTTTTTTTTTTTTTTTTCATCAATAAACTTTGCAATCTGTCAATAAAACTTAACAATGAGCAACCTCACTGACAACTCAAGAAAAATGACAAGTGAGCAGCATTCCAGCGAATGTTGCTCTTAAGTAACCCAAACTGCTTGACACACACTAATAAAAACAATAAGTATGACAATGATATGTAACATAAAATAACAGTTATTATAGTGGACGTGGTAGGAAAAAACAAGTTGCAAATTATGATAAAGGCAAACCACTTGGCAGTATCGTAACTAAGACTTGAATAAACGATTTGACCTGCAGTGCTTTCATTTTCGTCCCTTAGGATTTGAATGGCGCCCCTTTTTCAAAATGGCGGATTTTATCTAGGGGCAGAAGGTATCGAATAGCCTGGTGATGTCCAGTTTTGTTGAAATATATGGAGCTATGTCTCGATCTATTTCTGGGACATCAAACACTTTTAAAAAAAATAATGGAACATTGACATTTGCCGCAGGCAAATTTGGTGGGGCGCCAAATGAATTTTGTACGGTCATAAGAAAATTGCTGTAAGATTTTTATTTTTTAACCGATTTTAACACAAAGTATCTCATTTTGTGAAAAAGTGAATTCTTCTTGTAATCTTATACCTTCCATAAATAAAGACATTGAGAAATGTTGAAGAAAAAAATGAAAAATAATTTGAAAAAAAAAAGATTTTTTAAACTTTTTTATCCTCATGAAAATTGCCATATTTGTGAATTTTGTTGTGTCCTTCCTAAATTTGCACTTTTCCGATTTATATCTTTGCAGTGCGCACCGCCATGTTGAAAAAATGAAATCTGAAGAGAAGTTTTTGACAATATATAATTTTTAGTCCATGCGAGATTGGAATGTTTATATACGTATGAAAGTAAATTCAATTCTCCACGATTTGACACCTGAACCATTTCTGTGCGACTTGGGGTTCTTGAGCTAGAGCTTCCGGAAGTAACAATTTTCGGTGTTAAATAGTGACCGTGCCTACCGGATTTTACCACTGGATCACCACCATGTCTTAATCAAGTCACTCATCAATAACGCGTCGTCATTTATCTCAAATCATGAACATTGGTGGACCTGGCACAGCCCCAAGAGGTGATTTTTATTTCTTTTGGAACCAAAAATTGATACTCCCAGAAGGTCTAGCTCAAGAACCGTGAGTCGCACAGAGCTGGTTCAGATGTCAAACTGTGGAAGATTGAATGTGCTTTCATATGTGTATCAACATTTCAATGTCACATAGACTAAAATTCAGATATTGTCAAAAACTTCTTTTCAGACATCATTTTTTCAATATGGCGGCGCGTACTGCAAAGATATAAATCGGAAAAGTGCAAATTTAGAAAAGGCACATCAAAGTCCACAAATGGGGCAAATTGCATAAAAATAGAGAAAATGTAGAAAATCTTCTTTCTTTTCAAATATTTTTTTATTTTTTTTTTTTCAACATTTCTCAACGTCTTTTTTCAATGAAGGTATGAGGAAACATGAACAATTCACTTTTTCACAAAGTGAAATATCTTGTGTTGAAGTCCGTTGGAAAATAAAAATGTTACAATAATTTTCTTATGACAGGACTAGATTCCTTTTGGCGCCTCCACCAAATTTGCCTGTGGTAGATGTCAATGTTCCACCATTTTTTCAATTAGTGTTTGATGTCCCAAAAACCGATTGAGACATAGCCCCCTATATTTCTACTAAGCTGGACATCACCAGGCTATTCGATACCTTCCGCCCCTAGATAATATCCACTATTTTGAAAAAGGGGCGCTATTCAAATCCTAAGGGACGAAAAGAAAAGCACTGCGGGTCAAATCGTCTATTTAGGTCTCAGTTGTAACCCTGCCAAGTGGTTTGCCTTTATCATCATTTGCAACTAATATTCCCTATTTCGGTTGTACCACGTCCACTATTAAAAACAAGGTAAAACATGTAAGGACCACAATATCATTCATTTATACAGTTCTCGAAGCCACGAAAAAATGGAAGGGGGCTTTGCAGGGCTTCAAAAAACAATAACAAAACAAAAAGGTCTAGTATGGCTTCTAACAACGCGATAAGGCACCAATGGGAAGGGGGCCAGTGGGGCTCCTGATAACATAAGAGGGCTAAATGGGGGCTAGTGAAAGTCTAAAAGCCATTGAACATAAGGGAGCTTAATGGATCTCCAAACAACGGATGGGGTCACAAGGGGGCCGATAGGGCTTTGAATAGCATATGATATGAAGGCACATGGTTGCTTAATAAATCGTTGAAAACCATAGAAAAATGCGAGGAGACTCAATAGAGCTTTCAACAACATTGAAGGAGTGAGGGAATTCAATAGGGCTACTAGCAACCCAATGAAGTACAAGGGTGTCCAATGGGCTCTGAATACCATAAGAAGGCTAGGGGGAACTTACTGAATTCTGAAAGCCTATAAACAGTCTTTTCAAAGCTCAAAACGACAAATTCAGACAAAAAAGGACCTAACGGGGATTTGGCAGGGCTGCAGATGACAATGAAGAAAGAAAAAGATCCAATAGGGCTTTAAACGCAAAAAAAAAAACGCAAAATGGGAATCACTGGGTTCAGCAAAGGGGGTCAGCAGGGTTTCAAACGACATTTACTGAACAAAAGGGCCTAGTTGAGCTCCCAACAGCACGAGAAAATTCAAATGAGGCTCACTAAGGTTCTGAAAGCGAGGAAAAATGTAAGAGGGCACCTTACAGCTCCAAACAAAAACTAGAAGGAGGCTTACTATATAGATCTCCGGAATTTACGAAACTATATATACAATGGTGAGCATCAGGGCTCTAAATTATACAAGAAAGCAGAAGAAGACTCACCGGAGCTCTAGAAGCAACAATAAAGCACAATAGGAGGTATTAAAGTTGAGGCAAAAAGGTATAAAGTTTTTGTCCGCGCGACAAATTGTCCGTGCGAGCAAATTTTTGGGTCCTATGTGGGTCACGTTCCTATGTGGGCTGGTTTATGCAGAGGACGTAATAGACACTGTCGAAGATGGTCAGCATGGAACAGAATCTATCACTACACTGCACGGTGATCACAGGTGAGTAGGTAATATTGATGTCTTAGCCAGAGCCTATAACCAAAGAGACGAATGAGTATGAACTTTGAAATAGGATTGAGTCGAGGTACCACCAGCAAGTTCAAAAGAGTAGAACAGTAGAGTGGCGTCAGATTGACCGACTCATCAAGGATTGGATTCGCAAAAAATTGGTTCTCGACTGAAGAATCTACAACAAGAACTCATGGCTACGTGAAGCTCATCAATCTTACAAGAAGTGATTGTAAGAACCTCTTCAAACGATCGGAGGGTAGCTAGTTGCTATTTGACGATGAATTTGGCCGTCAACAATTCAAACGGCACCTAAGACTGCCCAATCTGCCGAAGGTTCAGGCGACATCTGCTATGGGGACTATGATGAAGATTTAGAAGAAACAAAATAGGTATCGAAGAAACCTTACCAGATTCATCTTGGAAACATTTCTGACCGAAGCGAAATCCCACATCAAAATTGATTTGTTGACTTTTGCTTTCCTGACGTCTCCAACTCACCTGGTACAGTTTTTTGCACACTGCGATAATCAGAATGATCGGTCTTTTCGCGAACGCACGAAGCGTGCCGAACGGCTAACCCGTCTGCTATATGAAAATATGCCCGCGGCATAGCAGCGAGGGACTCGCCGTCGGGTTGAACACCCGTGAAGAGTTTTCTTGCAGGTGTTAGCAGTCAGAATCAGAATTCATCATGGGTGGAGTACTTCCCATGGGGTGGTTGTGACGGTGGCGCCATCCTCCGACCAAATCTTCGAACGGCAGTTTTCGAAAAGAAGCTCTCAGGAACTCGTCCGTGATAGGATCCTGAATTCAAGACATTGTTGGATTCGGCGAGACGACGAAGCGATTTTTGGACATCGCTGGATTCAGCAGGACGATTCGCAGTTGTTGGCGAGTCCTTTCCCCGACGCAGAGGTATTCAGGAGACGTGGGAGTTGATAAACGTCTGGACACTTAGTAATCCCGAACTTATGCTGTGCTTATGCTGATAGGATGTCAGAGGCAAATTGATGCTCACCAAAGTACTTCTTTAACACGTTCACTGCCACGCTGGTCCCATGGGACGAGCAGCGTGAAGCTCGAACAGGCCGCGTTGGTCCTATGAGACCAGCAGGAAATTTTATGGATGATTTTGGCCAGGCCACAGCCTACCGCAAGTGGAAAAGTTTTTGATCATTCGGCATATCCGGTAACTCAGTACTCCTGTAAGATGATATAAGGAGAGCTCTCATGGTACCTACGGATTTTTTTACTCCGATTGAAGTCCTGTGGAGACCAATAGTTTTTTGTTGATCTCTATTGGTTACTGGATGTGATGAGCAGATTTCTTTTGGGATAGAGTTTTTGCGCCAATTGAAGCGCCGAAGAAACCAATAGAACTTCTTGTTGGCTTCTGTTGGCTGAACTAGACAAATAATGGACAGAATAATCATACGGATGTATCATTAGATTTGTAGATGCAGAATTTTCATGGGGTAGAACTTTGCGTGCAGAAATAAGCTTCGCGGAGACCAACGTTGTTTTTTTTCTGCCGTCTATTGGTTCAAGCAAAGCGATGACGAGCAAATTCTGCACTTGACGGCGATTATGTACACGTTGCGGTTATGTTTACGAGCCGCGGGCAATGTCCATGATTAAATTTTTCAACCCTCACGCCGTTCTCGCTCCCCGCAGGTCTTTTCTCGAGATAATAATATCCGCCGCCGCCGTCTTGAGCGCGGATCGTAGGGCAAACGGAGCAGAGCAAGAAGACAGCACGGCACGGCACAGACTTTAGGCGACTCCCGGGGTTTCGGAAAGTCGACTCCGGGGCGTGGTTTGAAATATAACCCTTATTATTGCGGCTTCATGCGACCATACAAGATGGATGTTGTTGAAAATGAGCTCTCCACACTCTCTGCCTCGCTTTCCGTACTTTTCTCGCCGGCTTTCTCTCTCTCTCTTTTTGTCGCCTCGCCGCCTCCGCGGCACACGAAATCTCCGAGACGACATTCTGTACATTCGCAGTTCTTAGGCCGGCTTACCACGCGCACAAATCACGATCAAATCCCGCTTTTGTGGCTGGTGCGCGACAGGAAAGCAGTGGCGTACTTACTCACCGCGTATTTAATGTCCGTGATTTACGCACGCCATTTTAAAAGATTGAGTCCTGCGAACAGATGCTGAGGAGCGGGATAAGAAGTTGTAAATTCCGAATAAAAACACATCAAATGAGCTACTGGATCATATTGTTTGTCACACAAAATTCCAACCCATGAAAACTCTGCAACAACAAACCTGGTGAAAACATGCGCATGATAAATCTACTAATAAGCAGCTATATCCCTATAGGGAATCAGCTCATCATTTCTCTAGAGTAGGTACCAATAAAGGCCTACCAAATATCCTATTGGTCTCTATTGGACTTTAATTGACGCAAATTGAATGTTCGTTCACGAGAATCTTCAAAAAAAAAGTTTTTATTCGCAAAAATACAATAATAAATACATGCGAGCTCTAAGCGTGCAATGTCGTAACTGGTGCGCGCTTAGGGCGTTGGAGTCTATATAATGTTAAAAAAGCTAAGCTAAGCATAATATATAATAAGCGATGTAATCTAAATCCGGAGGAAAATTGGGATATAATTCCTCCAGGGCGAGTGTGAGGCTCCGACGAACTTTTCAGAATTTCGCCATATTCGGGAAATGCTGGTCTTCAGGGACGCGTTCTTGTTCTGCTGTCGGTGCATCTGACGTTGTCATCTTCTTCTGTCTCTTCTTAATCACACGATATGTGATTATGCAGGCTGCAGTTATTATTATCAGATAGACTATGATAATAGATGACGTGTGGAAATGTGATGTCGTGGGTACAGCCTGGACGGGGGTCAGCGGCTGGATGTTGGTCTCCAGTTTCTTGAGGGTCAAATGCTTGATCTTCAGCTCGGGTAGTTTTGACTGTTCTTGTTTCTTGAAGTCGAAGTCGAAGTCTTGTAGGTGGAGTGGTTGGCCACTGCTTTCATCGTGGAAAATCAAGGGTCTCCCTTGAATGAAGATGGTACAAGACGAATTCTCGAACAGGAATGTTCCGGTCTTCTTGCGGGTGTTCCAAGACTCGGCACAATGTTCTTTGACGAGCTCTTCTTTGACGAAGGTCCCGAGGTAGCTTTGTAGTTCGGGTATGAACTTTAAGGCGTTTTCTTCGAGGTGTAGTTTTTGGTAGGAACAAGTCGAAAAGTCGTTTTCGAGTAGAATGTTGCGTTCGCAAGTGTTGTTGGCGAGCGATATCAGGCTCCGTTGGCATTGATAGATACCGTTCAGCAAGACACAGTTGTCTACTAAGGGCAATAACTCTGATCCCTTTTTTAGACCGAATTTCGAAGAAGGTATAATCGTATACGAGTGTTCGTTAGGCAAAGGCAGAAAGTAGTATAATTCGTAATAATTTGGATTCAGCAAGGGGATTGGCATAAAAAAAATTATTTGTTTTCCTTTAATGGCACATCTAGGCTTTATTAGGGATTCGTAGTTATGAATTTGAGACAAAGTTACTGGAAAAGGTAATTGGTTTCCATAAAATTCGGAAATTCTATTGAGTTCATTTGAAAGTTCTTCACTTGTTACTATGCTGGGGTGTAAAATATTCAACTTACAAAATGTTATTGAATTCTCTGTATCTTGGAGGATATGGAGAATTATATCAAAAAGGTTTATTGATTGATTGATTATGTCTTTTGCGAACAGTATGTCAGTATGGGTTATGGTTGTCGTCATTAGTGATTCTAATTGTTTTATTCGAGAGACCATAAGTAGTTCGTTATGTTCGATGTCCTGTATGGTTTTATTGAAATTTTCAATAATTTCCTTATTGATAGAATATTGTTGATTGATTTGGTTTATAATCAAATTTTGATTTTGTTGTAAGTCATTAATGACTGCATCAAAATGTTTGCCATCTTCGGCATCTAAATTGCCTGAAATTTGTTTAATGATAGAACCTAATCCATCGATTAGTCCTCGTTTCTTTCTTGGTAGTTTTTGAAATGGTCTTAATTTTTCGTCTATTAGATTTTTGTAATATTGGACAATATTATTGTAATTGTAAATAAATAATAATGTTTTAGTCAAGTTTGATACCGTGAGGTATTGACTTTTCAGTCTTTCGTATTCGTTGATTAGGTTAGTTAAGTCGTAATAATGTATGAACGTGTGAGTAGAGGTTTGAAGTCTTGCGGGTCCCGTTTTTATTGGTAGTATTCCGGGGTTGTTTGTCAAATCTTTGTAACATTGTCCTAGTCCGAAGTGGATGGACCTGGAATAGGAGGTGTTGTTTTAGTAGGGCGTTTGATATTGGAAATATGTAGTTTGTGAAATTTACGTCCAGTTTTATTGGACAAAACTCTGGGTTTTATGGTTTTCCTAATGGGATTTACACTGATGATTTTTTCTGGTTTAAATCGATTACGAAGTTTCGATCTGAAATTGCTTTTTACGAAAACTTCTTTTGGTAAAGAAGGAATTTCTTTTCTATTTTCGTTTGCTTTAGAAATGACTTTCTCTTTTTTATTTGAAATATTAGCATTGACGATTTTATACAAAACTGACAATTTGTTTTTGTGGTTTTGGACGTAGTTGTTTGCCATTTGTTTTTCTATGTCTAGATCAATGGTTTGCTTTGGATCCGGGTGACCGTTTAAAATTTCGAATGGGGTCATCTTAGTGACTGAATGAGTAGAGTTATTATATGCTATCAGGGCATAATTGAATTTAGTGTTGATATCATCCCTTTTGAAATCAGGTTGATAGTGAAATGAAATCTCTCAATTATTCCGTTACTTTCCGGGTGATGGGGTGAACAAAAATGGACTTTGATTTTGTGAAGATTTAGGAAATCTTTCACTAGACCGTTGTCAAATTTTGAACCGTTATCGGTGATCAATATTTCAGGTACCGAATGGTGTGGAAAGTATTGCAACAGATTTTCGGCAATTTCCGAAGCTTGGGTGCTAGATAGCATGTATGCCTGAGCGTATTTGCTGAAGGCGTCAATAATTGTCAAAAATTTGGAAGTATTATAAGTTAGAACGTCGATGTAAATAATCTCGAATGGTTTCACCGGCGTGGGAGTAATGTTGTATTTTATTTTCAAGGGTTTTCTGTCATACTTGACGACTTTACAGATTTCACATTGATTAATGAAATTTTGAATAGTTTTAATTTGATTTGGCCAATAGTATTTTTTTGATAGTTTTGAATGGGTCTCGGTCATGCCACGATGATTGGTTTTACCTTCGTGGTAGCCTTTTACAATGTTCATCTGTTCATCGAGGGTTTCGATGTCTATCAAAGTTTTGGTGCATTTCTTGAATTTGAAGGAATCATTGAAATGGAGCTGTACGACATTGACTGACTGTCGATTGGTGGTTTTGTGTTTGAATCTTCCATAAACTCGAAGAAAGGGTTATTTTCTTCGGTTTCTTCGGGAATCTCATCATTTAAAATGTAAATAAAGACGTCCATTTTTGTGCCTTTGAAAACTGATATAATCATTGGGAACACTTCTTCCCAATTTAGTCCATCCAAACCGCATCCCAACTTTGGTATGGCTAAATTTCTGACACTATGTCTCAAGCAAATTTGTTTTAAAGCAATTCAGGAATTTTTTAGGTCTTCGTAAGTGGGCTTGTCATAAAAGTTTTTCTTTGTTATTAAATAGTAGATGTATCTGTCCAATAATTCCAGAGAAGCCACATCTCCTATTGTTTTATGTTGACTGACAAGTGTTAGGACGTTGCCGAATTTTTCTTTGAAAGTCCTGGCTATGCCAGAATTCATGATTAAGTCTTCTGAGACACAGTACGCCAGGGAAAAGTCCTCTGGGGCTTCAAATAAATCGGCATTTAATATGTGGACATTGCCGAATTCTGTTTCTGTCAACAGATTTAGGTTGGGAACCCGCGAAAGGGCATCAGCGTTGGAATTCAATTTCCCTTTTTTATAGACTACTTCGTAGTCATATTCCTCCAGCTTCAGTCGCCAACGTACTAATTTTGAATTGGGCTCTTTGAGTGACATTATCCGCTGAAGGGGCTTGTGGTCGCTGATGACCTTAAATTTTCGACCAAATAAGTAATGCCTGAACATTTTGGTTCCATAGACTACGGCAAGTAGCTCTTTTTCTATGGTCGAATAATTGATTTCATGGGCATTGAGGGTTCTTGATGGTATGCAATTGGTAGGTCCGACCCCATTGGACCTTGGGACAAAACTGCGCCTATAGCGTAGTTGCTTGCATCGCAGGAAAGTAAGAATGGGGATTCAAAATTTGGGTATTGGAGCAATGGCTCATTCGTTGAAAGTGTTTTACATAAGTTAAAACATTTGGAGTAATCTTCGTCCTTGACGTTGATTTCTGTATCTTTCTTTAATCGTGACGTGAGTGGTTTTGTAATTTTTGCAAAGCCTTTGATACATTTCCGGTTATATCCAACTAGTCCCAAAAATCTCTTAAGTTGTTTTTTGGTTGTTGGAATTGGAAAATTTTCAATTGCCGAAATTTTGTCTGGATTTGGTTTAATACCTTGTGGAGTGACGACATGTCCTAGGTATTGGACTTTTTTTTTTAAGAAACTCTGATTTGTCCAGCTGGATTTTCAAATGGGCCCTTCTGAGCCTTTCGCAGACTTCCCGGAGTCTGACAATATGCTCTGGGAGTGAAGTACTGAATATTATTATGTCGTCCAGATAAACAAAGCAGGTTTCATTCTGAATACCTCTCAAAATGTTGTCCATAGCGCGCTGGAACGATGAGGGCGCGTTTTTTAACCCAAAGGGCATGCGTCTTAATTGGTAATGGCCGTTGTCCACGCTAAAAGCAGTTTTTTCGACGTCGCTAGGGTCCATTTCGAGCTGGTGAAAACCACTAGCCAGGTCGATCTATGAAAAATATTGACTTCGGCCCAATTTGTCCAGTATATCAGAAATATTTGGCAAAGGGTACCGATCGTCTACAGTATTCTCATTTAATTTCCTGTAATCTATGACTAAACGCCATTTTCGTTTGTTTGTTGCATCCAATTTTTTTGGAACGACCCAAATTGGTGCATTGAAGGGTGAATTTGAATGTTCAATAATTCCTTGGTCAAGCATGTCTGAAATTTGTTTATTAACTTCCTCCTTATGCACGTAAGGGTAGCGATAACTCTTCGTGTATATGGGTTCATCGTCTTTCAGTTTTATTGTATGCTTGGCGGAATTTGTGAAAGTCAATTTCTGATCTGGGAAATGAAAAATGTCTTTATATTCCACTAAGAGTTTGGTTATCTCTCTTTTCTCTTCTTCATTCATGTGTTCGGTTCTGACTTTGGACAAGTCAAAGCTAAACTTCTCGCAATCAAAGCTGTTTAGATTTTCGAAATCATCGGTTTCAGATTCCGAGACCTCAATGGCTCCAAAAGCTTGTGATTGGTTGAAAGAAATTTCGCTTTCTGTCGCATTCAAAACGGAACAGATGGTTTCGTAATTATTAATTTTAACCAAGCTCTCAGGGATTTCTAGATTTGAAAATTTTTGGTATGGCAAAATTCCAATACCATTGGAGATATTTTTTATGTTGAGTTTTACAATTTTCTGTGTACGTGGTTCAATCGTATAAAAATTATTACACTCGTTCACAATATTTCCGTGATGCAATTTAATTTTTGTTTTGGGAGTCGTGAGCTCCCCCTTGCTCGCGTCAATAACTGCTCCTAATGCTTTGAGGATGTCCCATCCTAGGAGACAGTCGAAATATTGATGAAATTTAAATAAATAAAATTTGACGGTTGCGTCTGATTTAAAAATTTCAGGAGTTTTGATTATCATGCTGAAATTCTCCTGCGTCGTGCCATGGGCGGTTTTTATTTTTAGTGGGTCCTTTTTAATGTTTCTGGGGAAGTGTTTTTCCGCAATTTCAGGGCTTACGAAGCTCTTCGTGGCCCCAGTATCGACTAGACATCGCAAAGTAAAATTTTTGTAGGGTATAAGCATATAGGGTAAGGAAGATTTTTCGTGGTCCAATGTCAATAATTCAACGATTGGTGATTCGAGGCTTGTTCCTCTAAAAAATGGTTTCGTCCGTCCTGCACTGTATTTTCGGCAGAGGGCTCGATTACATTCTCTGGAGGATTTCCTTTTTCTATATTGTGGTGAGTTATAAATGGCTTATTTTTATATTTTTGAAAATTGTTATTATTTATCGTTGAGGTTGACATGGGTACCGGTTTGTTTGCTGGTACGTAATCTGGGTTTGGTTGAAACGCGTTATATGGTTTTGGATTTTGATATTGTTGCCTTTGCGTTGTCTGATAATTTTGAAATTGTTTATTTGGGTACTGAAATTGGGGATTTTTCCCGAACCTTGGCGGGTATCGTGCTCGATAGGGAGCCGCTGGCACAACGGGCATTGTTTTTTGATTTATTTGAAAATCATTGGTTAAAATACTTAGCGTTTCTTGAAGCGTCGCCGGATTGCGCGTGGTGATGTAGTCACCGACTGGTTAATTTAAATATTTAAGGAACACCCTAAGCCCTAAATCTGTGGCATTTTCTATCAGGTGAACTTTTTTGTCGTTTGGAAAATGATTTGTGCAATAGGCTATTTGTAAATTTAAGATTTTCTGTATAGCGTTAAAGAATTCAATAGCCGACATACGAGCTTGTCTGAGTTCGCATAACTCCAACGTTAATGACTGCAGGTCGCGCTTATCTGCATAAGTTGCTAACAAAGCGGATTTTAATTCCAGCCAACAATCTATTGTGTAGGTTGAGATATCGCTTTTCGCTTTACCTGTAACTTTGTTTTTCAAACAATTTAGGATGTATTTGTTCTGAAAATCATCCGGATTTTGATTGTTATAAAAACTTACAATTATATCTTCTGCGAGGCGTAAATAATCGCCTAATAAAGCCTGGTCTCCTGTAAACTCAGGGACCATACTAAGGTAGGCATCTTTGAATATTTGTGGCACTGCATTCGGAGGGTTCCCAAGGGGCACTTGTTGCATTACTTGTTGTACCGTGGGAGCTGCTCCTGTTGCCATATTTGCTAGAATTTCGGCTGTGCGTAATTCTATTTTGTTATTTCTATGAGGGGAACGCGATCTTAACCTTCTGCCTTGACCCAAACCTAACAAGCGGAGAGACAAGATAGCGTCTTCGACCTTCGCGTCTAAATTCACCTCTGAATCTGAATCTGAACCGGAGTTACGGCCGCTTAGAGACATAAAGTGTACTTACAGCGTGATCAGGTATATCGCTGCTGTGGACATCGGTTCGATTTGGTTTGTAGTGGTGTTGATCTCGGACTTGTTGTTCGGAACTTTGGTGTGGAAGGCCTCAATTATTACGATTGGATCCACACTCGAAAGTTCGTCACTATTTCTTTGTAGGTTGTAGGTTCGTCTGTCGGTTCAAGGCATCAAAATGCTTCGTGTCTTAGCGCGTTTTTTGGAACTTGGACGCACTATTTTAGAACACGTTTTTGACAGAGTGATCCTACCGACTGCGCCAATTGAATGTTCGTTCACGAGAATCTTCAAAAGAAATGTTTCTATTCGCAGAAATACAATAATAAATACATGCGAGCTCTAAGCGTGCAATGTCGTAACTGGTGCGCGCTTAGGGCGTTGGAGTCTATATAATGTTAAAAAAGCTAAGCTAAGCATAATATATAATAAGCGGTGTAAGCTAAATCCGGAGGAAAACTGGGATATAATTCGCACGGGATTTCCAACAGGTCCCCACGTGGCTTTTGAGCTGCGTATATCATTCTATCAGTATATCCCAATAAAACATCACGTTGTTTCGGTCTAACCCATAAACGCCGATTGAAAGTCCAACAGGTCCCATCAAGGTCATTTGTTCCAGCGGTGTTCGTGGATCTTGATCCCGCAAGCTCGCAAAAGGGGTCCGGTTAGTCTTTCCAACAGACCACCCTCGGCGTAAGGGTCCGGAAGGAATCCTTTCTGATGCCTCAGCTCCGCTCAGCTCGGATGTGTTGTAACAGTGATCGCTTAGGGTCTCGAGCCTATATTCTAGGCCTGAATCGGCACAAAAGGACCTGCTCCTGCCCCATAACATCCAATAACAAATTTTACTGGTCTTGATGTGGATTCATTGGGTGTATGAAATTCTACCATTTGATTCGAATGTAAGTTCTGCTCATGATTCCTTCGACATAATCAATCAAGCCTGATCAAATGGATCGTTTGCTTTCCATTGAGAGTCCACCAGAGTGACCAGATTTGATTAGCAGATGCAATTTTATTGGTGAATCCAAGAAGCACAGTTGAAAAAATCTCCCGGTCTCTACAGGGATTCAACGTCCACCTCACTTTTCACCCACATGAACATTATCTCTACCAATTTTTCCAAGCAACCCACGAAAACCAATAAGAAATCCTACTGGTTTCTATGGAGCTAATGTAACAAGAAAACTCTCGTGATAGACTCTCCATAGTGTAAAGTTCTGGTCATCACGATAACCATTTTGTAAGATCCTGGTCACGGCACCAACTGTAAAGTTCTGAGTCTCACCGAGCACCCATTTGTAAGGTTCTGGTCATTACGGCAACCTTTTGTAACGTTCTGCGTCACGACAACTATTTTGTAACATCCCAACCTCACGGTAACATTTTGTAATAATCCTCGTCACCGGCCCCTTTTTTGTGATACCCCCCCTTCCCTACAATTATTTAGTAAGGCTGTGATGCGTCTAATTGCCCTGAGTCGTATTTTGTTGTGCC
The DNA here is from genome assembly GCA_949128115.1 of Anaspis maculata. NCBI lineage: Eukaryota > Metazoa > Arthropoda > Insecta > Coleoptera > Scraptiidae > Anaspis > Anaspis maculata. Next base: position 74,201,931 of record OX421966.1, read on the forward strand.
GTAGATTTTATTTTACCTTTACCTGAGTCATTTAAATCAATTACACCTACCTCAACTTCACGTCGTACTAATACCTCAAGCCTACTCTAGTAGTAACCTCACGTTCTTTTAAAGGGAATGAATTGAATAAATATTGAGAAAATAGACAAAGTCATTTAACCACACCTCAATTTTATTGCAAATTAATCAATCATCGCCAACTTGATTAAATTCACCTAAATTATTCATTTTATAATTTCCTGACGTGCTGACATTCAGCTAGCGTTCGGAATTGTTTTATTCAGTTTACATTCGGTTTCTGAAAGAAAAGTACATCCTAATTCCGAGTGCAATCCTACGACGAATTTGTTCAACCCTTGCGAATTAATTCCGTTCTCATTCTTCCTAATTTTCAGAATTCTGGGTGAAGCCATTTCCCAGTACACTTGAGTTTAATTCCCTGCCTAATTCATTTATCATTTTTCCAGTTTTTGTTTCAACCCTTACTCCCCTTTCTCCCATTCACCCTGGTACGAAAAGAAATCTTTCCTGTTTAATTGTACTTAGAGAGAGATTGTTGTTCACTGAGTTTTGTCTTGATCTTTCGAATTTATAGCCATTATTTTAATTATTGATCAAATAATTTACATAATATTTGAGTGTTGACAGTCCATAGATTTTATATCCATCTGGTGCTATAGTCTATAATCCAAAGACTTATCAGCAGATCTGTTTCATGCTAGGTTCAATACCATTACACAAATTTACAATACGGAATACAAGTCATCGCAATGAGCCTCTAATTAATTAGCCTGCAAAATTTTGTGTCTCGTTCATTTCTTATCTTGAAGTGTTTCGAAACGACACTGAATTTTCTTAGCATTACTCAAGGGGTTCCTCTTTGGAAACTCGGCCTCATGCCTTTAAATTCTTTGTCGCGCGAAAGGGTTAAATATCTTATTCTATGGGGAAAATAACGCGTAATCAAGATTTTGCCCAGATTTGATTTGCATAAATGCTGCTAGTGCTTGTCTCAGCTAATAGAGCCTACAAAATCATGCTCTGTCGGAAGCCAAATCTCTTAAAAGGGTTGCTGAGGTTCTCACCCTTTTTCTTGCGTCTGGAAGGTCGTTATCTGAAAACAAGTGGCCGCATTTAAAAGCTCAAAGCTACTACGCAGTGAATTGAAATCGGCTTGACGATTCTCATGGCGGTTCAAATGATCAAACAAAACCTACTATCATTTTCTCAACCAAAACAATTACTTCAAACTTATTTAAACAATGAGCATTTGATTACAATAGAAATCAGACTTGCCTTAATGTTTTCCTTTCACGTCACTGATGTACTACAAATCTATCACAGTGTTTTAGCACTTTTCTTAATTTATTCTTCTTGAAAAATATTAGTTTTCTTCCAGCAAAATACACCCGTTCTGCTCGACTCTTACCACTCGAATCTCTTCCCACCGTGACTGTTCTTGGACCTATCCTTCTTTTCCCACACCCCGTCTTCCGTCACAACCCTCTGGCCTACAAAACCGATGCCTGCATGCTTTCCTGTGTCACCCGGATGCTGGCCGGCAAACATCGATCTCTTCGCATTCCTTCTCATATTTTTTTCATTTCGCGATATCGCCCGTAATGCTAATTTTATTCCTAAATAGTTAATTCTCTTTTATTTTATAATTTTGAGCCGTTCTGCCACAATAGTAATAGCCTGTAGAAACCGATGAGAAATCTCAGCCCTGCTGGTTCTTGAGTGGACGTAATCAGTACATTAACTATTTACTATAGATTGATCTGGAAAACAGATCTGATTATTCTCTGCTTAGTTCAGTTCAGTTCGGTTACTTTATATAACATATAACCCACGAAATCTAAAACAAAAGCTCACTGGCCCCTTAGAAATACCTGTCGGTATCTGACATCCTATCCCCATAAAAATTCTGCGTATCATTCCTCCAGTTCAGTAATTTTCCAGAAGCCAACAAGAAATGTTTCTGCTTATTGGCCATTCGATGTAACACATGAAGATCAATGATAAAAATCCTGCTGGTCTCAATGGAACTTCAAACTGCGTGTTACCTTGGCTCGAAAACTCTACTTATTGTCCAACCAAAGTATACGATGGGAACCAATAAGTTTCCATTCCTAATGGTTTTTGTGTTAGTTTGATTGGGCGATAAAATCCTATGGGTTAACCCGAATGAGAACTCTGCTTATCATCTCTACGACATGACCGATAGAGCCCAATGAAATACTCGTACTGATTTCTACAGGCTTTGAGGAGAGGGGTCTACAAAAACCAATGATAAGTCCCACCGGTCTCTAAGTAGATGTCATCAGTGCATCAAATTATAGAGATGAGTCTGAGTGACAGACTTGCTTATCGGTTCTTCGATATAACCCACCGAGTCCAAAGCAAAGTCCTACTGGTCTCTAAGGGATTTCAATCGATGTATAACACTTGGTCTGAAATGTGAATTCAATAGACGCATACAATTTCATGAACAATTTTGAAAGATATTTTTGCTGATCACTCTTCTGATATAACCAATAGAGTCTAATGAAGAAGTCCCACTGGTCTCTATGAGATTTATGTTTCCGGATAACAATCTTCCCGCACAAAAATTTTGCTTATCTGTATAGTAATCCATCAATACCAATAAGAAACCCTACTGGTCTTTATGTGAATTCAATAAGCAAATGGAATTTCTCAAATTTTGAATTTGAACTCTGCTCATCATTCCTGACATCAATATATGTATATAATAAAACAAAGTGCCAAATCTTTGTGCCGCTGAAACTCAGAAACGAGTCCCGCTACGATTGAGTTATATGGTGTGGTAGCCCTTTATCCCCCATCGATGAAGAAGCTTCCCGTTCCAACCTCAAGGGCGTGCTTTTGAAGATATAAGGGCGGGAAGTCTTACGCCCTCTAGAAATGTCTAGAACAGTCCAAAACATTCCAAATCCAGTCCAAACATTCGAGATCATCCCACAACATTCCAGAATGTTCCGGTATATTCCGGAATGTTAAGGAGTAGTCTAGAATGTCCAGATAATTGAAGTAAGTGTACAGTATGCGTGCCAAAACTCAGAAACGAGTCCCGGTACGATCAAAGGAGTTATATGGTGTGGTAGCCCTCTATCCCCCATCCATGAAAAAGGTACCCAGTTTCATCTGAGGAGCGTGTTTTTCAACGATATGAGTGCTGGAACATTCGCCCTCTCGGATGTCTAGAAGAGTCCAGAACATTCAAAAGTATTCTAGATAACTCCACAAGATTCCACAATGTTCTGGTGTGTTCTGGAATCTTCGGGAATAACCTGGACCGTTCGGAAACATCCCGGAACATTCCAGATCATTGTGGAACATTCAAGATCATTCCATAACATTCCAAAATGTTCCGGTATGTTCTGGAATGGTCGGAATAATCGGGATCAGATCTTTTAATAACATTCCAGAATGTTCCGGTATGTTCCGGAATGTTCGGGAATAGTCTGGGATGTTCAGATGATAAAAGTAAGTGTACAGTGTGGGTGCCAAAATTCAGGAACAAGTTCCGGTACGATCAAAGGAGTTATATGGTGTGATAGCCCTCTATCCCCCATCCATGAAGAAGGTACCCAGTTTAATCTAAAGAGCGTGTTTTTCAAAGATATAAAGGCTGGAACATTCGAATGTCTAGAAGAGTCCAGAACATTCAAAAGTATTCTAGATAATTCTACAAGATTCCAGAATGCTCTGATATGTTCTAGAATGTTCAGGAATAACCTGAAACGTTCGGAAACATCCCAGAACATTTCAGATCATTGTGGAACATTCAAGATCATTCCATAACATTCGTGAATTTTCCAGTATGATCGGGAATGGTCAAAATAATCTGGAAATCCCTGAATATTCCAGATTATTGTGGAGCATTCGTGATCAATCCACAACATTCCAGAATATTCAAGTATGTTCGGGAATAGCCTGAAACGTTCAGAAACTATCCAGAACATTACAATCAATTGTGGAACGATCTCGAACATTCCAGAATGTTCCAGTGTGTTCCTAAATGTTCGGAAAATCCCATAACATCCCAGATTGTTGTAAATCATTTAAGATCAACATTCAACATTCCAGAATGTTCCAGTATGTTCTGGAATGGTCAGGAATAGTCCGGAACGTTCGCAAACGTCCCAGAATACTCCAGATCATCGTGGAGAATCGTGATCATACCACAACATGAGAAAAAACTTCATTTAAACATAAAGTGGGCTGCCCGTTTACTCCGGGTTGCAAAAGTACACAGCATACTGATCAATCCAATTAGAATGTACTGCGGTATTGTTGAAAATACTCTGGAAGGTTCGGAAATATTCCGAAACATTCCAACTCATTGTGGAACATTCTAGATCATTCCACAACATTCCAGAATGTTCCTGTATGTTCTGAGAAAGTTGGGAATGCTCTGGAACGTTCAGAAACATCCCGGAATATTCCAGATCATAGTGGATGACTTCCACATTATTTCAGAATGTTCTGGTAGGTTCGGGAATAGTCTGGAACGTTCGTTAATAACATTTTTGAGCAGGGCCGTCTTGAGCGGGCGTGCAACTCGTACGTGGCACAAGGGCGGCCAGATTCAGGGGGCATTATTTCCTTTTTTTTTTGCTTATTACATCTTACCTCTGCGGCCACCCCTGAACATTTTGAAAAAATTCATTGAAGAAGCTTAACACAAAATTTGACATTTGAAAAAATAATAGAAAAAATAGGAGAAAGGGGCAGCCTGACAGTTTTTGCACGAGGGCAGCCAAATGTCCAGAGACGGCCCTGTTTTTGAACATTCCAATTCATACTGTGATTCATTCTAGATAGCTCCACAACATTCCAGAATGTTCCAGTATGTTCTTGAATGTTAGGGAATAGCCTGGAACGTTCGGAAACATCCCGGAACATTCTAGATCATTGTAGAACATTCGAGATCATTCCAAAACATTCCAGAATGTTCGGCTTTGTTCGGGAATAGTCTGGAACGTTCGGAAACATTCCGGAACATTCGAATCCATTGTGAAACATCCGAGATCGTTCCAGAATGTTCCGGCATGTTTTGAAATGTTTGGAAAATCCCAGATCATTGTGGAACATTCGAGATTCGAGAATGTACCTATATGTTCGGAAACAGTCTGGAACGTTCGGGAACATCCCAGAATATCCCAGATTACTGTGGAACATCCGTGATCATTCCTCAACATTCCAAAATGTTCTGGTATTGTCGAGAATAGTCAAGGAAACTCGGCAACTTTCCGTAAGATTCCAACCCATTATGAAACATTTGAGATCATTCCACAACATTCCAGAATGTTCCGGTGTGTTCCTGAATGTTTGAAGGATACCGGAACATTCCAGATCATCATGGAACATTTGAGATCATTCTACAACATTCCAGAATGTTCCAATATGTTCTGAAATGTTCGGGAAAATCGAGAGTATCCGAGATCACTCTACAAGATTCCAGAATGTTCCGGTGAATCCTGGAATGTTCGGGCAATTCGAGAGTATTCGAGATCCTTCTACCACATTCCAGTATGTTCCGGTATGTTCTGGAATGTTTGAAAATGGTCTGAGACAATAAAAAACATCCCGGAACATTCCAGATCATTGTGGAACATTCCAGAACACTTTTGAAACTGGTGGAAGGTCCTGGAATATTGTGGACTATTCGAAGCCTTTTTGGTGTGGGGGCCACCTATTGGTAGAGGTACAGTACAAAACATTCGAGAGTATTTGATATTATTCCACACCATCCCAGAATGTTCCGGTATATTCTGGAATATTCAGGAATAGTCTGGAACGTTTGAAAACATCCAGGAACATCCAGATCATTGTGGAACATTCCAGAACACTCTCGAATGTTGTGGAAGATTCTGGAACATTGTGGACCATTCAAATTTTTTTTTTTGGTATAGATGGGGCCACCCATTGATAGGGGTATATAAAGCAAGACCCGTCGTGGGTGGTGTGAACGCCTGTTTTTCATCAGTTGTTGAGAAAAAGTTGATGTTATTTAATGCCCAAATGTAAAGGAGCAGGAGATCCTGCTAGTTCTAAAGCAAAATGGCGAAAACAGAGGGAACAGCGAAAAAATGAAAAAGTCGAAGAGCGCGGAGCACGTTCACGTTCCCAACGAATTAGAATGAGCACCGTTAGAAGCAGAGAAACTGAAGACAACGGAATGAACGAATTGCGACACAATCTCATAACAAAACATTGCGAATTCAAGTCACCTTAGAGAATTTAAGACTAGCCGTCGCCTGGGTGACAGCATTGGTTGAAAAGTAGCCAGGGAATTTGTTCCACTGACACCGGACAAGTGGAGAGGGAATTGTATACATGATGTTGATTTTCCGTTGTCTTAGGCAGATGTCTGGTTTTCCCTTGACAAGTTTAGTGATTTCATGCATGTCCGTCGATAGTGTTCTGGTCAGATGAAGTTTTCCAAGAGCCGTAAGAAACTGATTGTGTAAGAGTAGAATGAATTCGAAAATGTTTGTTTTTCGCGTGTTTTGAAATTTCCGCCCCGACTTGTAAGGTTCTATTGTGAACGGAACGCATGTCAGTGGGTGGTGTCTGGTCAGTGTAGAGTTGTCGGGAGAAATCGGTACACGGTATTTTGTTTAATAATATCTATTTCTACTTTTGTTCAAGGTAACTACTTAAAATACTGGAAACATGATGAAGCTTTGAGAATGAAAGCGACGATATGTGTTATGGAAACCTGAACCGTGAAGAAGGTACTGTCGTGGAAGACACCGTGTAGTGGAAGGAAAAGCGGAACCGTGTATTTGTATTATTCAGGAGCCTTTCCAATGATTTGTAGGAGAAATTGAGATGAAATAAAAATATGTGCAAAATTCCAAGTTTGACAGTTACGTTCTAATTTTCCATCTGAACCATGTCTAGGTTCGAAAGCTCGATGAATTCGGTTGAAAAAAGCAAGAATTCAATACACAGCGGCTTCAAACAGCGAAAATGTCGAATTTGACAAATGCTTTTCGATTATCCATCTTGACTAAGTATTTTTTCAAAATCTCAATACAATTTGTTCAAAAAAACAGAAGTGGCAGCCTTGAGAAAGTCAAAATGGCAGATTTGACAGATGCATCTCAATTGTCTACTTCAAGTGGGTGAAGGCTTGAAATATCAATCGGATAAGTTGAAAAATACAAAAGTTCGATATGGCGCCCTCTTGAAACGTCAAGAATCAAAATTTGACAGATGCATTCCCATTGTCAACATCAAGTAGGTATAGGTTTGAAGTCCCAATCAGATTGGTTGAAAAATGCAAAAGTTGAATATGACGTCCTCTAGGAACGTCAAAAATCTAAATTTGGCAGATGCATTTAGACTGTCTATTTCATGTTGGCATGAGTTCAAAATACCAATCGGATCTTGCGGTAATGATGATGAAATGTCATGTTCAATTCGTTCTCAACTACGAGAAGAGACTGTCAATAATGTCACTTGGGCGAGTCGCGGAAATGGGCACCGTTATAACATCAAGTAATTGTGATGTCAAGACCAATTTATCTACAAACAAAAAAGTGACCTCAAAGTGAAAGACATCCACTGAGAAATCAACAATCACAAATGGCAAATGCATCTCGATTGTCCATCATGACCGAGTCTTGAGTCAAAATCTCTGGTGCGTAGCTGATACATGCCCCATACAACAATGCCCATACAATGCCATACAGTCAAATATAAAATCTTACTGTTTAGATTTGATACAGACCAATACAAATGCAAAAAAATTTATTGGTTCAAATATGTGTTCCAGTGCCTGCGAGGTAATTTAACGAGATATTTTTCAGTGCCTACCTACACATTCCATTAAATATGACGTTCGGGCTTCCTGGAGCCCATATTAAATTTGCAAAGTTTTCCATTGGTTTGAATATATTCCCTTATACCCAGCCATCTCCAATCGTCTATACCAGACAAAAATATTCACAATTTGATTTTGGTTGTTTTCTGCACGCGCCCAACCACTTACTGTTCTTTCAATACCAACAAATAAATTCTAGCTGCAATAAAGCAATAGTTTTCAAACGTTGGACCGGAAAAAAAAACGAACGCTACACTGTAATTGGCCACAATGCACGACGGGCTTTGAGACATGGCCGGCCGATACTTTCCAATAAACGATAACAATAAACATTGCGGAAATATCTGCGGAAACATACGCATCTGTTTTCGCCGGTCCAAAACGAGGGTTTACATGTACGTTTGTGTGTGTGTGTGGGAGAGAGCGTGTGCGAATGCAATGTCAGAGATATAAATCGTCCAATAGCGATGGCAATCAGTGCGTGGGGGCACACCGGGATGTAATATATTCGATTTCCGGTTTATTTATGTACCGCCGAACCGCACCTATACGAAAAGCTACATCACGGAGTGTAGTTGAAACAGGTAGGTTATACTCAAGGTATACCTTATACTATAAGGTATACTCGAAATGTACCGAGAGGCAATAGTAGGCATACTTGCGGCATGCTCAAGGAATCCTTAGAGAAATCAGGTTGGTAGCACTGTGCGTGATATAAATACGCGGGGATTTTAAGTACGTTTAAGTTTACAGCTTTGTTTTATTAAGGTGGAAGGGGGAGACAAAAGGGCGACAAAGAGGGAATGACATAACTGCGCGCCACCACGTTTATGTCATTGTAAACTTTATCGGGAATTAAAGGTGGCGGTTGTAAAATTTTGTATAGGTATCGCGTCGTATATCAGTCCGCGGATGATGAGGCATTGTTGCCGTTGTGGGCATTTTACGATTGCAAATCTAGTTGATTGCGCGGCTTGCGCTATCCGGCATTCCAAGTCGTTGTGTTCATACAAAATCGTCTCCAATTATCGTTTGAAAGTTCCATATAAAAGCGGATGGAAATTGTTTTGGTTTTTACGTGTGTTTGATTGAGAACCATCAAAAAACCATTTCCTGCCCAACATTTCTCTGAGCTACATGGAATTCGTTCAGTTTAATTCAGTAACTTGAGCTAGTTTCTCTAGTGTTTCAATGGACAGGGAGCTGGTGCCTTAAAACTTACGTCATAAGTCTAATTCAAGGGTGAAGGTTGATTTATTGTCATTTGGCCAGCGCCTGGTGACAATTTGAGGAAAAATCTTCAATTCTAAATCTTTTTCAGTTTCAATTTTTATTTTTTTGAAATATCTGTAATATTTGAACCTAAATTAATTACGCATATTTGTTAGTTTTCATTTATAGACATATTTTCTCCGTCATTTGAGTCCGTTTCAGGTAAATAGACTCGCGACAATGCGTCTGCAATTATCAGTTGGCTGCCCCTTCTGTAATCCAGAGTGAATTAGTATTTTTTGTAATTGTAGCAGCGAACGTAATAGTCTTGGCGGACATTTATCGATTGGTTTTTCCCTTATGACCAAAAGTGGTTTATGGTCACTTTCTACTATGACTTGTCTCCCAAAAACATGATCTTGGAATTTTTGCAACCCGTATAAAACTGCAAACATTTCTTTTTGTACCTGGGAATATGATTTCTATGTTTTTGTAAATGATTTTGATGAATAGCAGACTGGTTTGTTTTCTTGTAGTAGGCATGAACCCACGCCGTTTTGACTTGCATCTACTGACACCGTGATTTTTTTCTTGGGATCAAAAAACTGTAAAACGGGACTTTGAGTTTATTTTTTCTCAATTTTTTCAAGAGCTTCCATTTGAGGCTCTTCCCAACTAAAGTGTGCATCTTTTTCCAAAAAGTCTCTCAGTGCCTGTGTTTTTATTGAATAGTTTGAAGTATATTTATTTCCATAATTTACAACACCGATCAAACGCTGAACGTTTTTTTTACACTTTGGTGTGGGCATTTCTTTTATAGCTTCAACTTGATTTGTATCAATTTCTATTCCTTTGTCATTCAAAATATGTCCCATAAACTCAATTTCATTACCCGCAATTTGGCATTTTGCTAGATTGGATTCGACTCCATGCTTTCTGGCTGAATTCAATACTTTTCCAAGAATTTCGTCATGTTCTTTGTGATCTTTTGCCCAAATATAATTGTCATCGATGTACATTCCTACATTATTGCAATTGAAAATGTTTTGAACCTTTCATCGAATATCTCGGGCGAATAAGTAATACCATGGGGTAAACTTTTGCACTTGTACCATCCAAAGGGTGTACCGAATGTGCAGAGATTTGAACTTTCTTCATCAAGCGATATTTGATGAAACGCTTGATTTGTATCTAATTAACTAGAAATTTTAGCTCCGGACATACGGCTTGTTATTTCTTCAACAGTTGATAATCTGCTATGTTCTCTCTTAATTGATTTGTTTAGATGAAATGGATTAAAGCAGATTCTCAATGAATTGTCAGGCTTTTTGACAAGTACCAATGGATCTATCCAATCACTTGGTCCTTTAGCTTTTTCTATTACTTTACTTTTTTTAATTATTTAGCGCTTCTTCGAGAGGGTCAAGTGAAGCAAATGGTACTTTTCTTATTGGGGTAATCACCGGTTGTGCGTTTGGAATTGAGTAAATGTGATAGGGTGGACTTATTCCTCCTATTCCCGAAAACAAATCTCAATATTTTTTGTATGTCGGATATCATGCATCTGAACTTCATTTTCATTAATACACGACGTATCTGTATTTTGGATGAGTTTCAGATTTATGCACGTTGGTAAACCCAGAAGAGATTCTGAATTGCTTTAAACTACATAGAATCCAATTAGATCTTCTTCATTTTCAATTGAACAAATTAATTCACATGTTTCAACTAGTGATTTGATTCCCTGTGTATGAAGTTAGTTCCAATTCAGGAGTTTGCAATGCATTCATTGGCAATTCCTAAACGTTCTTGTACATATCTATAGGCATTAGATTCACTGAAGCTCCGCTATCTATTTTGAATTTGATTTGTTTGTTTTCAATCGCTAACTTTGTTTTCTAGGAACAATTACCCGCAGTAACATTTTTAATTTGAGTATGCTCAATTTTCTGAATATTCATATTATCTACATAGAATTCTGTCGTATCATTTGAATTATTATGACTTAAAACTGCACTGATTTGATTTTTTCTTGACGACCTACACAATGAGGCAAAATGATTTTTTTTACACTTTATACACGTGTTCGAATACACTGGACACTTGTTAATTTGATGTGACGATCCACATCTAGTACAGCTGTTGATTACATTGTCTGACCTTGATACCTGATGTCTTCTGTTTGAATAACTCCGTCTCCTAGTGCTACTGGAACGATTTCCAACAGGTTGTCTGGTATGTGGACGCCTGTTCATTGTTCGTTTGATGGAATGATTTATGACACCAACTGATGGGTCTTTGCTCAGGTATTGATAGTTGTTGTCCTTTCCAATTTTCTTTGACTGCTTCCTGGCTTGTTCGTGAATCGCGCATATTTTGATTGCTTCTTCAAGCTTCGAATCTTCCTGCTGTAGTAATTTTTCTCGAATTTCGGAGTTGTTGCTACAACTGATTAGCACGCATGTTATCAAGTCGTCATTCAGTTTCTCGAATTTGCACAGTTAGGCTTGTTTCTTCAAATCTGTGACAAATTGCTCGAGGGTCTGCTCTCCTTGGTGCGACTGGAATAATTTATAACGAAGAAAACATAAATTCTCTCTTGGCTTGAAGTATCTGTTGAACTTTTTGATTACGGGTTCTAATTTGTCTTTTTCTTCCTCGTTGAATTGAAAAGTTTGGTGAATTTTCTGCAGCTCTGGTCCAGCAATGTAGAGCAGTTGGGCGATTTGAATTGTTTCTGCCTTTTTGTCCACTTCCGTTGCCGTTAGGTAAATCTTGAATCAGCTAAGCCACTGCTTCCATTGTTTAACAGGATTTCAATGAAACATTTTTTTTGGTTTCTATATGAAGTTCCCAAGAAATTGTTGAACTGGCACCCTTGAACCGTACTGAATTCCCATATAAGCGGAAAATTCGAATTCAAGCTGCAGTTTGGTTTGGAGCCACTATTCCATATTTCAAGCAAGCATATCAACATGACGTATAACGGAATAAGGGCGGGCGTTATCTGAAGAAGAGGCGAACGTTATAGTTCCTGTGCGGAACAGAATATAGAGATGTGTCGTACAGCCATCACCTCTCGGTGCCTGCACTAATTGAACTTAATAAGCCAAACAGCCGGGAGGCAGCCAAAACAGGCAATTAATGCCTGCACACCCCTCACATATCTCAATAATTGATTGTTGTTGTTAACGGTTGAGAGGGTGCCAACAATTTCCCGCGTCAGTAATACACCGACGCATCCACGCACCGCAACGCCCCCACTCGGAGCTTTCAGGCAGCTAGGTACACGTAGGTGGACAGGCAAAAAAGGGCTCCGCCGATGTAACGGCAAAAAGCTCCATCATCACCATCGCAAATTAGCGTTAACTGCATAATGGTCGAACACGCACATCTTTTTTATCGGTAGCCAAGCTATATATAACCCATAAAGCTCATATTTAGACTGGTTGATTCATCTGCTGGTTTCTATTGGTGTTTATCGGTTGTATCGGCATTTATGGGTGCGAGTATGGATTTGTATCGGTACCTATCTATGAGTGCAAGTATGGGATTCCATTGGAATTCATGGGCGTGGGTACAGCATTTCAATCAAAGCTCCTATTCAGATTGGTAGATTATTCTATTGGTTTCAACTGATGTCCATCGATTGTATTGGAATCTTCAGGTATGGATATGGAATTGTACTGGTGTCTATGGGTGCGAGCATGAAATTGTATTGGAATCTATAGGAGCGTGGGAGCATCGTAATCAAAGAGCTTCAATTCAGACTGATGGATTCGTCCGTTGGTTTCTACTGGCGTTTGTCGGTTGTATCGGGATCCATTGGTGCACGCTGGTGTTGTATCGGGATCTATAGGTGCGATTAATCATGTGAAACCACATGTGAGTATAATTATTATAACATATCATAACTTTTTTTTGCCAACAATCGTATTTTTTTGGCCTCGTAAGCTGAAAGCGTCGGAATTGTGGATAATTCGAAATCAGAAGTTCTCACAGGAATCCTCAGAATCTCAAAAACTCACGGAAGTCTCGTAGGAATCTACAAAAATCCATAGAAATTGCCAGAATATTTTCAGAAATCCCATACGGATTTTCAGGCTCCCGTCCTGAAAATTCCTCAAAAAAATCCTCAAAAATCTTTTAGAAACTATCAAGTGATCCCGTAGAGACGTTCAGAAATCTCTCGAGTTTTTGTAGAAATCTTGAGAAGTTCCTTGAATTTCTGTAGATTCAAGAAATCCCTATATCTCTAGAGGTATCTTATACAAATTTTTAGAATTTTCTCTCTATATTTTTCCATGAATCCCTGGAAATCTTGTGGAGATCTTCAAAACTGTGTAGGAACTCCCCGAGTTTTTGTAGAAATTCTGAAGCATTCAAAGAAATTTTGGAAAATATTAGTAGTTTCTTAGAATATCCTAGAAATTCCTTACAATTTTGTAGAAATATCCAGAAATTTCTAGAAATTCAAAACACATTTTTGAAAAATCTTGTAGAAATCATTGAAACTCCATTCAAATTTCAGGAACCCCATGAAGAACTTTCAGAAATCCCCAGAAATTTCACGGAGATTTTTTTTATATTTCCACAAATCTTGTAGAATCCTCTAGTAATCCCCAAAGTGAATGGTAATGGATGAAAAAATATTCTCAAAAATCCCAAGATACTTTTGCAAGTACCGTAAAGATCTTGGAAACACTAGAAATTCTTCACAAATCTCGACTCTAGTCCATAGATCTATTGTGGGGTACAGGCTTAGCATGTGAAATCTTCAATCCGAGAACTGCATAGGAACTCACATAAATCCTTGGAAATCCCTAGAGACCCTGTTAAAATCTTCAGAAAACGTTAGAAATTTTGTAGAAATCTCTAGACATCCTTGGGAATTCCATGGAAATATTCAGAGATCCCTAGAAATTCTAAGCGGATCTTCAAGAATCCTTAGATTTCTTGTAGAAATATTACAGAAATCCCTACAAGTTTTCACAGGAATCCTCAGAAATCTCGTAAATACCTTCGGGAATTATGTAGAAATCTCTAGAAATTCTTCAAAAATCTCATAGAATTATTTAGAAATCTCCAGAAGTTTCATACAAGTCTCCACAAATTCCTAGAAATCTTGTGAAAATTTTGGAAAATCAATAGAAATTTTTGGCATTCTCAGAAATCTCAAGAAGTCCCTCCAAAATCTTCCCGAAATATCTTGGTATTCCTGGAAATCCCGTGGAAATCTGAAAAAATCAATAGAAATTTACAGAAATACTGGGCAGTTTTCAGGAATCTCATACGATCCATTAGAAATTCCAAGAGATCCCGCAAGTATCTCCAAAATTCTCCGGGGAGATCATGTAGAAATCTTCAGAAATTTCTAAATTCTTAAAAATGAACCCAGTCAACAGAAGAAATGGAGTTAAAAATATTTCTGCAAAAACTCGTAGGAATTTCTAGAGGCTCTCTCCCAAAAATCTTGTCGAAATATTCAGAAATATGTAATAAGCCAAGAAAATCTTCAGAAATTCAGGAGAATCTTGTGAGAATTTCTACAACTTCCTGAAATTTCCTGAAATCCTCAGAAATCTTGTAGAAATTGCTGGAAATCTCCAAAAGTTCCATAGAAATCTTGAAAACCTTACCAATTTCATACAAGTCTTCATTTTGCCCGTAGAAATCGTGAACGCAATGGAAATTACATACACATCTTTGATCTCAGAACATTCTACACATTCTCAGAAATCTTTAGATTACTAGCAACCCCGTAAAAAAAATTGAGAGTCCCTTCAAATCTTCTAGAAATGTTCAGGAATCCCTACAAATTCCGTAGGAAAGTTTCAGAAATCCCCAGAAGTCCAAAACAAATCCTTAGAAATCCTCAGAAGATCGTTGAAATGTGCAAAGATCTATAGTGATTTTCAAAGAGATTCTGAAAGATCTTGTGAATATCTTTAGTGATCCTGTGGGAATCTCCAGAAATCTCTGGATACTGTTGAAAAATCTCGTGGGAATCTTTAGATATCCCAAGAAAATGTGATACAAATTTTGAAGGATTCCTGGAATATAATTCCTGTACATATAATTGAGAAGTCCATGGAAATATTTGAGAATCCTTAACATTTTCTAAAACCCTCGCTAAAACCCTTACAAAAACTCGTCAAAATTTTTGGAAATCCCTGGAAATCCCGTGGAAATTTCCAAAAATTCATGAAAACTCTTAGAAATTGTTGAATGTGATTAATTTTCCTATGGATTCCTAAAAATCCTGTAGAGAGAATTGAGAAGTTCATGGAAATTTTTTGGAATTCCATGCGAGCTGGTGAGGACCTCAAGATATTCCGTATAAATCCTGCAAAATCCCTAGAAGTTTTTGGAAATCTTGTAGAAATATCTAGAAACTTCATGGAAAGCTCTAGATATTCCGTAGAATCTTTAACACTGCTGAAAATTCTCAGAAATCCTTGAATATTTGATAGAAGCCTTCCCGGAATCCCCAGAAACCGTAAAAACGTGAAGAGATCCTTGGAAATTATGGGTAACTCCAAAAATCTCCCAAATTCTCGATTTTTTGTAGAAATTCTCAAGAATCCCATAGAAAATTCTAGAAATCCTTAGAAATTCTCAAGAGAATTGGTTAATTAATCTATGGAATCTTAAATACCAGAGCTCCTTGGAAATTCTCATGAATCCTTGAAAATCTCTGGAAACTCTGTTAAAATCTTCAGAAAGCCTTAGAAATATTGTGGAAATCTCTGGACGTCCTTGAAAAATTTTGTAAAAGTATTCAGAAATCTCTTAAAATTCTGAGCGAATCTTTAGGAATCCTTGGATTCCCCATAGAAATCTCAAGAAATCCCCACAAGTTTCTACAGAAATCCTCAAAAATCTCGTGAATACCTTCGGAATAGATCTATTGTGGGGTACAGGTTGGAAATCCCTAGAGACCTTGTTGAAATCTTTTGAAAACCTCAGAAATCTTGTGACAATCTCTGGACATCCTTGGAAATTCAATAGGAATATTCAGAAATCCCTAGAGATTCTGAACCAATTCTTACGAATCTTTTAATTTCCCGTAGGAATTCTTGGAAATCCCTAGAAGTTTTGACAGGTATCCTCAAAATCCTCGTGATTACCTTTGGGAATTATGTGGGAATATTCATTCAGAAACATCCAGATATTCCTTAGAAATCTTGTAGAATTCGTCTGAAACCTCTAGAAATTTCATATTTTTCATAAATCCCTAGAAACCCCTTGATCCTGAGAGATCAATAAAAATTCTCTTGGATCCTCACAAATCCTAAGAGTTTCTTCAAAATCTTCCAGAAATATCTTGGAAATCTCTTGATCCTGAGAGATCAATAGAAATTCTCTTGGATCCTCACAAATCCCAAGAATCCCTTCAAAATCTTCCAGAAATATCTTGGAAATCCCTGGAATACCTGTAGAAATTTGCAAAAATCAGTAGAGATTCCCACAAATACTGAGCAATTTCCAGAAATCTCATACGGATCATTATAGAAATTCCTAGAGATCTCGCAAAAATCTTCAAAAATCCTAGAGATGATTTAGAGATCTCAAAAAAATCTCAGAGAAATCTCCATAGATTTATATATTCTCTAGATAGAGTTCAAGATGAGTTAAAAAGTTGTTGGGATGGGCTCTCAAAAAACTTGCGGAAATATTCAAAAAATATATAATACACCGTGAAAATCTATAGAAATCCCGAAGAATCTTGTAGAAATTTTGAGAACTCAAAATTTCCCGTAATAATCATAAAATCCCTGAAAATCTTCTAGAAATGTTCAGAAATCCCTGCAGATGACGTTGAAAAGCTTCAGAAATCCCTAGAAATCCAAAACAAATTCTTAGGAATTCTCAGAGATCTTGTAGAAATGTGCAGAGATCCCCAGGAATTCTCACAAGAATTCTCAAAACTTGCGTGAATATCCTCAATCATTCTAAGGAAATCTTCAGAAATCTCTCAAAAATCTCTCCAAAAATCTCGAGGGAATCATTAGGAATCTCTAGGAATAAGATACAAACTTTTATGGATTCCTAGAAACTCTGTAGATATAATTGAAAAAAAAAACGTGGAATTTTTTAGAGTCCTCAACATTCTTTTTCACTTAATCCAAGAATATCTTGATTGTACGACATTAGATAATGAATTAGCCAAAGTGTATCTGTGATATTTGAGTGTAATTTTCATATATTGTGATTTGTTGACGTTTTACTCTATATTCTCTATATCCCTGACCAAATCATATGGTGTGACAATTCTCATGCTGTACCTACAGTCCTAAGAGAAATAAAGATTTATTTATCTATTTATTCATTATTTATTTATTTATTTATTATTCATTTATTTATTTATTTATTTATTCTTCAAAATTATCTCCAAAATCTCGTAGGAGCTTTGAGAAATTCCTGGGAATCCCGTCGAGATTTTCCAAATTTACAGAAGTTCTTGGAAATCGTTGAAATTCCATACGAATCGGTGAAGACGTCTAGATATTCCGTGTAAATCCTGCTAAATCCCTAGATTTTTTGTATTATCTTCTGAACTGCTCAGAAATCCTCAGTAATCTTCAAATATCTCATAAAAGCCTTTCGGTAGTCCTTAGGAACCGTAAAAATATCATGGGATTCTTGGTAATCTTCAAAAATCTTTGAAATACCTAGAATAGCCTTAGAAATTCCTAAAAATCCCATAGAGAACTCTACACCTGTTCCAGTCTAATTTCAGAATCTATTAAGTGGATTTTAGACATTGTCAGTTGGAATTTAGATTCAGTCAGTTTCATTTTAGAAAGCGTCAATTGGAATTCAGAGTAATAAATTGTATTTTGGAAAGCATCATTTTTGATTCAGATTAGTCAATTTAATATTGGAAAGCGTCAATTGAAAAAAAGAAACCATCATTTGATCATCAGAACTCGTCAAATGTGAACTAGATTCCAAGTGTTGCAGCCATAATTTTGCCTTATCAGTTGTATTTTAGAAAGGGTCAATTGGACATCAGATTTTGGTTGTCAGTCTGACATAAGAATGCATCATTTGGATTTCAGATTGCGTCAATTGAAAATTAAAATAATCAATTTGATTTCAGAAGTGATCATTTGTAATTTGGAATTAGTCAATACAAGGTGATTCATAAGTGACCTTACATAGGCTGATGAGAGATAGAGGACTTCCAGGCGAGTCAGGATCCACTGTGGAAATTTTGTTTTCTCCATTGGTTACGAAGATACAGGGTGTTTTGTTTGTTTCGTATGAAACGGCCAGGGGTATTTTGTTGAAACTTACCAGCAATATTCCTTTGTTGGTACTCATCCCGAAGCCATACCGGGTGAGTCGAAACCCAGGGCCGCGCTGGAAAAAAGGGTGTCCCTTTTTTGTTTTATCGATGAGTACATTTTCTGACCGCTTTTCCAGAAAACTGCTATCGGATTCAAGAAGCTAAAGAAAAATGCTTCAGGAATCACTTCGATTTAGATGGCACACCAAAACCGTTTCGACAATGAAATTAAAAGTAAAACTTGTGGGCGAGTTCTCATTTTCGACCGGAGATAATCAACTCATTGTTTGATTGGATTCATTAAAATTCATTTTTTTGGCTTGTCTCTGTTGAATAGAAGGGCTTGGTTGGAAGAAAAATTCCAGAGCCGACCATTTTTTTTCATGACAAAATTGAGAATGAAACCAAAATGCAAGCCAAAATTAGACTCGATTAGGTCGTCACATAAAATGTTCGGCTATGGAATTTTTTTCCTACCAAGCCCTTCTATTCCACAGAGACAATCTAAAAAACGAATTTGAATGGATTCAATCAAGCAACGAGTCAATTGTGAACGGTCAAAAATGGAAACTAACCCACAAATTTGACTTTCAATTTTCATGTCGGAACGGTTTAGGTGTGCCATCTAAATTGAAGAGTGATTCTTGAAGCATTTTTCCTTATCTTTTCGAATCCTACGGCAGTTTTTTAGAAAAGCGGTCAGAAAATGTACTTTTTGATCAAATGGGAAATGGGCACATTTTTTCAATCCCGGCCCTGGATTTTGACTTACCCAGTATGGCTTCAGGGTAAGTTCCAATAGAGAAATATCACCGGTGAATGTCAAGTCATGTGATGTCATATCTTTGGTCGTTTCAGAAATATCGCTTATCAAAGTTTCATATGAAACTCACAAAACACCCTGTATCTTCGTAACCAATGGAGAAAACAAGATTTCTTCAGTGGATCCTGACCCGCCTCGAGTTCCTCTATCTCCCATTGGCCTATGTAAGGTCACTCATGAATCACCCTGTATAATTTCGGAAAGCATCAATTGGAATTTAGATTCATCAAATGCAAATGAGAAATCGTCATTTGTGTATCAGAGCTCGTCAATTGGATTTCAGAATAAATCATCAGATATAATTGAAGAGCAACAGTTGAATTTTAGAAGGCGTCAATTGAAATTCAGAATGTATCAGTTGGATTTCAGACTGTGAGTCACTGATATTTGCGTGAAAGGGAAAATAAAGAGAAGAAAAAACGATTTGGGCTGCGCCAGGACTAGAGCCCGGACCTTATATGTATAAAAGGAGAACGATAACATACCAATAATGTATAAAAGGATGGTATAGATAAAGTTAGTGTAAATTGTTTTCAAATTCTTCAGATGTCAATAAAACAGTTATGATGTTGTCATGAAAAAAAGAGCAAAAGATCTTGATGGAAATGTATGAAATAATAGAGCTGATAAAAATGATACAAGGTGGGTGATGAATGAATAAAAGGATGGTTGATTAGAGAGAAAAAAGGTTATCCAAATCAAAGACGTTGTAAAAATGTTTAAAAGGCTATGCAATAATCATTTAGGCAATTTTGAGAATAATAACTGGTTGCTTTACAAATTTCAAGAGCCTCTAAACTATCTGAAAACCGTCCTTTCTTACAATTATGTAAAATTTCAAAATTAGTTTCAAGAATGAAGTCATGACTCTCTGAGATGATATGGTTGGCGAAAGATGAAGGTGTGTCAATTGAAAGAGTAACTCGACCTTGCCTGATATAATATCTCATGTGTTCTTCAAGACGCTCAATAAATTTTCTACCTGATTGTCCGATATAAACTGCTCAACAATTGAAGTGGTCCACTCGGAAATTTCGCTCGATTTCAAATACGAATATCTCGGAAAAAAAACTGACCGATTCTTAAAAGTGCAGTGTTTTTGAATAGCTCATTCTCTCCACTATAAGGTGTCACAATAGACCAAACAATCGAATACATAATGCATGATGTACAGGGCGACAACGAAAGGAGTGTTGAAATGTTTCATTCTAAAGCACGTCCCAGTTTTGCCAAAAAAATCGCCGAGTCTTCCTGATTACATTTTCAAGAAGTGCACATTCATGGCTCGAAACGGTTTTCAAAATTCCCGCCTATATTCTTTGGTTACAGGGTGATGTGAAATAAAACAACTTTTAGTTTTTGTAGTGGTAACTTTTTTGTTTGTTGACCGATTTCCACAATTTGGAGCTTATGTTGAAGCGAAGACCTCAGTTAAGAGGAATTGATTAACAGAATTGAATTAACACATAATTTTAAAAAGGGGGGTTGCATCAAATGTGACCTAAGCATGAAATAAGGCCGGGATCCGATTTGGAGGAGTTTTTTAACAAGAATCAACTTGTCGTTGAAGGAACCACTCATCGCGAATATTTTAAGATCAGTCTCGCTTATATGGGGTCACAATTAACGACGGAAAACACAAATTAGGACTGCATGTTTTCACAGGAGAACTGGTGCCTTTGCTCACCTGGAAACATACGTACTCATTGTTACTTTTGACTGTTTCTGTTGACCCTCTGTTGACTGTCCAAATCGTTAAGGAAACTCGATCAGTGATTCTCGTAACATAGGTTACGTGTATTTTCAGGTAAGCAAGAGCATCGGTTCCCCTGT
Organism: Anaspis maculata; assembly: GCA_949128115.1. Lineage (NCBI taxonomy): Eukaryota > Metazoa > Arthropoda > Insecta > Coleoptera > Scraptiidae > Anaspis > Anaspis maculata. The sequence goes on from OX421966.1 coordinate 74,222,952, forward strand.
GAAAACATGCAGTCCTAATTTGAGTTTTCTGTCGTTAATTGTTGCCCCAAATGAGCGAGACGGATCTTAAAATGTTCGTATTGAGTGGTTTCTTCAACGACAAGTTGATTCTTCTTGAAAAATTCCCCCAAATCGGATTCCGGCCTTATTTCATGCTCAGGTCACATTCGATGCAACGTCCCTTTTTGAAATTATGTGTTAATACAATTCTGTTGATCGATTCCTCTTACCTGAGGTCTTCCCTTCGACATAAGCTCCAAATTGTGAGAATCGGTTAACAAACAAAAAAGTTACCACTACTAAAAGAAAAAGTTGTTTTTTTTTCATATCACCCAGTAACCAAAGAAGATAGGCGGAAATTCCGAAAACCGTTTCGAGCCATGGATGTGCACTTCATAAAAATGTAATCAGAAAGACTCGGCAAATTTTTTTTGCAAAAGTGGGACGTGCTTCAGAATGAAACATTTTCAAACTCCTTTCGTTGTCGCCCGGTATATCATGAATTATGTTATCAATTGTGTGGTCTATTGTGGCACCTCATAGTGAAAAGAATAAGCTATCTAAAATCACTACACTTTTGAGAATCGGTCGATTCTTTCTCGAGATATTTGTATTTGAAATAGGGCGAAATTTTCGAGTGGACCACTTCAATTGTTGAGCAGTTTAGAAAGAGTTACAATTGTTACAGTTAAGTTTTTAAACACCAGATTTGTCGTGAGGAGAAAGAATGTCTCTTGTATTGACTAGATAGGAATTTAAATTTGAATTTGTTCTTAAAGAAATATTGTTTCCAAAAGTTTCAAAGTTTCAGCGATTTTAGGAGGGATGCCAAAATAAGATAGGCTATGGTAGCTTCTTTCAAAAACATCAGTACTTGTAACATAAAAAGATAGCGCTTTTTAACAAAATTTGTTGAAAATACCAAAATATGTTTTATATTTATATCCGTTAACTTCACCCAAATATTTGATAATGTAAAATTCGTTTTTGGAATTATCGTTTGACAATGGTATTTCAAAGAGTCTATGGAAGAGTGAATTGAACGTTGAGTGTACCTACTTGGGCCAATTCTCACGACATAAGCATAACCATCACCAACAAAACAAAATAATGAAATTTCTTTTGACTTTGACAGCATTCACATTGTGATTGTAGCATTGAATTGACCAATGATGTAGTAGCGTAGCAATCTTGCAAGTGAAATCACCTCGGAAATCACCGCAGTGGGCACCAACCTTACGGGGAAAATAACTATATTTTCAATGTTGTATGTGATTATTTCATTTGATTTTGGGTCATCATTGAATGATTGATTGCTCTTTATTATTCAGTTATACCGCCCACTACTTCGTGATGTGAATATTTAACAGCTAAATCGGTCTAAAATCATGTAACGTGAAAAAAGCAAAATGACATAAGCCTCCCAACAAAGTGAAACAAATGAGGTTCAGCGACCGAAAAGAGAAATATTGACATTAGCGTACAAACAAAGACACTTTTTGTACCTACGTCAAAAAGGACGTAAAGGAAGCTTTTGTGTGTTGGTTGCCTAGAAAATAAACATTTCGTAACGTAGTACTTATAGCTAATGATACGATTCCTCAGAACCAATAAGAATTCTGGTTTCAATTTGAGCTATGCTAGCTATTCACAAACGAAATGCACCGCTATGGGTTGGTGTCAGAAGTGTGATCAGTTCCGAAAGAGACTTCTGGTGCACTAAGAGAAAAGATCTCGAATATTCATTATGGGAAACACAGACTCGTTTATTGTTAACGAATGCCTTATTTAAATACGGCTTAATAAATATTTATTTGCATCCACCAAGCGGATTGTTTTGATAGCGTTGAAATACCTTGTTTCCTGTTATTTAATATTTGGTTATAGTTACAAAACATCTGTTTGATAATTTTTTATCAATAAGAAACGTGAATAATAATAAGCAATTCGATTATTGAGTGGTGACGATAGAATATTAGCTATTAATAATATGATCTAAATTAGTTTTTATAGGTAATTTCATGCATTATTGCTGGCTATAGATGATTCTGCCAAATCATCATAAAACATAATTAATCCATTATCAATGGCTAATAATTCGTTTAATAAATACAGGGTGATTCAAAGTGTCGGACCACCTCGAAGGTGCATGATATGCAGGTATAGTACAGTACTGGGAAGTTGTTTTGAAGATTCTAGGCTTCTTAATTTTGGAGTTATGGAGGTACAAAATTTGATTTTTCGATTTCTTCTATTTTCGTTGTTTCAAAAGATTTTAGCAAAGACTCCACCACATATAGTGAAATAATGGATTCGAAAAATCAACCTCTGAATCTGTACTAAATTTCTGTTTTCTATACAGGTTGAGTCATGAACTATTCTGTTTTCTATACAAGTTGAGTCATAAACTACAAAAATTCAGTTTTCATTAGAAACCAGAAGCAAAGAATTTTATAAAATTGAATTGTGTTATATTGTGCTCTACATAGGATATGGGACTGTTTGCAGGCACTTTTGGAAAATAATAATTTCCAAGATTCATGACTCACCCTTTATACAAAAGAGAAATTCATCACACATTTAAAGGTTGATTTCTGGCACTCATTGTTTTTCCATAAACAGTTCACCAAAATCTTTTGAAACAACGGAAATAGAAGCGATCGAAGAACCAACTTTTGTTCCTCCACAACTTTAAAACTGGAAGACATTGGAATCTTTTCAACAACTTTTCAGCACTCCACTACACCTCTACATTACGCACTTTCAAGATGGTCCAACATTTTTGAGTCACCCTGTATAAATAAATTTGCTTTTCTTCAACGAGATACTGGACAATGAATGACATGGGATGATACGACACAAATGACACCATGCACGAATAATGGCGCCGGGTGGAAATCTCTCACCCCACCAACGCATTACATTGGCAATAATAAATAATAATATCTGAAGATACTCTAGTGATTAAATTCATTAAGGGTGATTTAGCGATTGTTTATGAATAATGCACAGTTATTATTGTGGAATAAATGGTGCCAGAGTGAAGTGAACACAGGTATATTGTTGGTTAAGAACAGGTGATTGTCCGCCAATATGTATTTGTTTAAAGTGATTAAACCGACTCAATCACAAACAAAATGTGCAATTTGGATGTAATAAATCATTTTGTGGGAAAGTTTGACTAATATTTGATACGGAATAATATATTTATTGAATCTTATGAACTCTTATGAACAACTGGCATAATAAGCCCCTTGGTTATAATGGATAAGTGATTTTAAAATAATCATTTGATGTAAACGACATATGGTGACATATACTTTGTTATAGTATTTGTTATCAAATTGGTACGAAAAAGTATTTATTACCTATAAATGAAACTTTTCTCTCAGTGTGAAACAATTCTATACCGTACACTGAGAGAAAAGTTTCATTTATAGGTAATAAATACTTGATTCGTACCAATTTAATAACAAATACTATAACAAAGTTTATGTCACCATATGTCGTTTACATCAAATAGATATTTTAAAATCACTTATTCATCATAACCAAGGGGCTTATTATGCCAGTTGTTCATAAGAGTTCATAAGATTCAATGAATATATTATTCCGTATCAAATATTAGTCAAACTTTCCCACAGAATGATTTCTTACATCCAAATTGCACATTTTGTTTGTGATTGAGCCGGTTTAATCACTATAAACAAATACATATAGGCGGACAATCACCTGTTCTTAACCAACAATATTCCTGTGTTCACTCCACTTTGGCACCATTTATTCCCCAATAATAACTGTGCATTATTCATAAACAATCGCTAAGTCACCCTCAATGAGTTTGATCACTAGAGTATCTTCGGATATTAGTATTTATTATTTCCAATGAAATGTGTTGGTGGGGTGAGAGATTTCCACCCGGCGCCATTATTCGAGCATGGTGTCATTTGTGTCGTATCATCCCATGTCATTCATTGTCCAGTATCTCGTTGAAGAAAAGCAAATTTATTTATACAGGTGACTCAAAAATGTCGGACCATCTTGAAAGTGCGTGATGTAGAGGTGTAGTAGAGTGCTGAAAAGTTGTTGAAAAGATTCTGATGTCTTCCAGTTCTAAAGTTGTGGAGGAACAAAAGTTGGTTCATTGATCGCTTCTATTTTCGTTGTTTCAAAAGATTTTGGTAAACTGTTTATGGAAAAACAATGAGTGCCAGAAATCAACCTCTAAATCTGTGATGAATTTCTCTTTTGTATAAAGGATAAGTCATGAATCTTTGAAAATTTTTTTTTCCAAAAGTGCCTGCAAACAGTCCCATATCCTATGTAGCGCACAATAAAACACAATTCAATTTTATAAAATTCTTTGCTTCTGGTTTCTTAGGAGAACTGAATTTTTGTAGTTTATGACTCAACCTGTATAGAGAACAGAAATTCAATACAGATTCAGAGGTTGATTTGTCGAATCCATTATTTCACTATATGTAATGGAGTCTTTGCTAAAATCTTTTGAAACAACGAAAATAGAAGAAATCGAAAAATCAAATTTTGTACCTCCATAACTTCAAAATTAAAAAGCCTAGAATCTTTGAAATAACTTTCCAGTACTGTACTATACCTGCATATCTTGCACCTTCTAGGTGGTCCGACACTTTGAATCACCCTGTATTTATTAAACGAATAGTTAGCTATTGATAATGGATTTATTATGTTTTATGATGATCTGGCAGAATCATCTATAGCCAGCAATAATGCATAAAATTACCTATAAAAACTAATTTAGATCATATTACTCATAGCTAATATTCTATCGTTACCACTCAATAATCGGATTGCTTATTATTATTCACGTTTCTTATTGATAAAACATCATCAAACTGATGTTTTGTAATTATAACCAAATATTAAACAACAGGAAACAAGGTATTTCAACGCTATCAAAACAATCCGCTTGGTGGATGCAAATAAATATTTATTAAGCCGTATTTAAATAAGGCATTTGTTAACAATGAACGAGTCTGTGTTTTCCATAATAAATATTCGAAATCTTTCCTCTCAGTGTAGTTGCAGCTCCGGTTCACACACATATATTCCAATAGAAATCCTCCAGAGAGGTTTACAGCTTCGAACATGAGCTCTAACGCTTCATTGCCGAGTTCGGATAGGTAATGAAGTAGAACTCGACTCCGCTGCACAATAAGCTGTGAATAACCGCAGGAAATAATAATTGCGAGACGAATTAAAGTCATGAGCGTCGGGAAAACGCTCTCCTCCTCCGGAAAATGATTTCCCGCCGGCAAACTTTCCTCCGTCAGTGACTCGACCGTGCGCCTCCCGCCTTGCGCTCGTTGCACACCGGCCGAACAACAAGAGAACGAGTTATTGGAGCGCACAAGTGCAGGTTGCTTGGCAATTAGGGGAATTAATTCAGGCACAAGAATCCCGCGGATGGGAATTATTACCGTGCCGAGTTGTTGTGCAAAGTAGTGCGCAGAGCACAATAAGAATTCTTGCACTGGAGAAAAGAGCTTTTATTTAGTTGTTGTTGTGGTTGAAGTAGTAGTGGTAAATGGAATTAACTGCGAACGAACCGAAGTTGATTATGAGCCGAGTTGAGAAATGAGAACGTCTGGAAAGATTATTCCGGCTGAACTTGTACCGTTAACGCCCTAGTTGACTGCTGAGCTGATCAATTAGCGATAATGCTGCAGCCAGTGAAAACGCACATTGAATCTGAACATGACCTCCATGGGCACTATTTTACACTCACACCCATAGATCAAGATACATTTTTATACTCGCACCCAAAGACGTAATCTAGTGTATCCTGGTCACGGCACCACTTCTGTAGTGTATCCCCCTGTTTTCGATGCTGGCAGTGATCGTCGTTGTTCCTTCCCTTCCCCACGTCGTTTACCTTTTATCTACGTTGTGTGAGTTCTTACTCTAGATGAGAATGTGTCGGGGATGAGGTTTGATTCTTGAATGAAACGCAAATGAAATGCAAGTAAAATGAATGTTTATTGAAAATCCATTAGCAAAGTTTTGAATGAATTTGTTTCTTTTCTCAAAACACCTCACAACAATGAATTGACAGTGATTAAATGACACAACAAGAATGAAGAACAACAAAACAGTAACACAAATGGAACAAGAGAAATCATTACAAATTATTTAGACAATGCAGGAATTTGCAACAATGAAATGAACACAAAATCAGATTAGCAAAACAAAACAAGAAATCATGGAACATGTTGAATTGTCAATTTGATCGCAAAGAAAAAGTGACGTATTCGCTGACAGGCACACATGGGAAGAACACGTCAAAGAAACCCATGCGTATTGCCTGATTGATTGCTGAAAAATCCCTTCCCAAATGATCTGAATAAAAGTAGGGTGAGAATGAGTCATGATGAAGTGACAGAAAAGTCACTCCAGTGATGCATTTTCCAAGTCAGCGTGAATCGGTGCTCGGACCTCTTTGAAAGTTTGTTTTTTTCCGAGATATTCGTATTTGAAATCGAGCGAAATTTCCGAGTGGACCACTTCAATTGTTGAGCAGTTTATATCGGACAATCAGGTAGAAAATTTATTGAGCGTCTTAAAAAACACATGAGATATATCAGGCAAGGTCGAGTTACTCTTTCAATTGACACACCTTCATCTTTCGCCAACCATATCATCTCAGAGAATCATGACTTCATTCTTGAAACTAATTTTGAAATTTTACATAATTGTAAGAAAGGACGGTTTTCAGATAGTTTAGAGGTTCTTGAAATTTGTAAAGCAACCAGTTATTATTCTAAAAATTGCCTAAATGATTATTGTATAGATTTCCCGTTTAAACATTTTTACAACGCCTTTGATTTGAATAACCTTTTTTATCTCTAATCAACCATCCTTTCATTCATTCATCACCCACCTGGTACCATCATTATTAGCTCTATGAATTCATACATTTCCATCAAGTTCTCTTGTTCTTCCTTTCATGACAACATCATAACTGTTTCATTGACATCTGAAGAATTTGAAAACAATTTACACTAACTTCATCTATACCATCCTTTTATACATTATTGGTATGTTATCGTTCTCCTTTTATACATATAAGGATCGGGTTCTAATCCTGGCGCAGCCCAAATCTTTTTTTCTCGTTATTTTCCCTTTCACGCAAATATCAGTGACTCACAGTCTGAAATCCAACTGATACTTTCTGAATTTCGATTGACGCCTTCTAAAATTCAACTGTTGCTCTTCAATTATATCTGATGATTTATTCTGAAATCCAATTGACGAGTTCTGATATACAAATGACGATTTCTCATTTGCATTTGATGAATCTGAATTCCAATTGATGCTTTCCGAAATTATACAGGGTGATTCATGAGTGACCTTACATAGGCCAATGGGAGATAGAGGAACTCGAGGCGAGTCAGGATCCACTGAAGAAATCTTGTTTTCTCCATTGGTTACGAAGATACAGGGTGTTTTGTGAGTTTCATATGAAACTTTGATAAGCGATATTTCTGAAACGACCAAAGATATGACATCACATGACTTGACATTCACCGGTGATATTTCTCTATTGGAACTTACCCTGAAGCCATACTGGGTAAGTCAAAATCCAGAGCCGGGATTGAAAAAATGTGCCCATTTCCCGTTTGATCAAAAAGTACATTTTCTGACCGCTTTCCTAAAAAACTGCCGTAGGATTCGGACAGATGAGGAAAAATGCTTCAAGAATCACTCTTCAATTTAGATGGCACACCTAAACCGTTCCGACATAAAAATTGAAAGTCAAATTTGTGGGTTAGTTTCCATTTTTGACCGTTCACAATTGACTCGTTGCTTGATTGAATCCATTCAAATTCGTTTTTTAGATTGTCTCTGTGGAATAGAAGGGCTTGGTAAAAAAAAAATTCCATAGCTGAACATTTTATGTGACGACCTAATCGAGTCTAGTTTTGGCTTGCATTTTGGTTTCACTCTCAATTTTGTCATGAAACGAAATGGTCGGCTCTGGAATTTTTCTTCCAACCAAGCCCTTCTATTCAACAGAGACAAGCCAAAAAATGAATTTTAATGAATCCAATCAAACAATGAGTTGATTATCTCCGGTCGAAAATGAGAACTCGCCCACAAGTTTTACTTTTAATTTCATTGTCGAAACGGTTTAGGTGTGCCATCTAAATTGAAGAGTGATTCTTGAAGCATTTTTCTTCAGCTTCTTGAATCCGATAGCAGTTTTCTGGAAAAGCGGTCAGAAAATGTACTCATCGATAAAACAAAAAAAGGACACCCTTTTTTCCAGCGCGGCCCTGGGTTTTGACTCACCCGGTATGGCTTCGGGATGAGTTCCAACAAAGAAATATTGCTGTCAAGTTTCAACAAAATACCTCTGGCCGTTTCATACGAAACAAACAAAACACCCTGTATCTTCGTAACCAATGGAGAAAACAAAATTTTCACAGTGGATCCTGACTCGCCTGGAAGCCCTCTATCTCTCATCAGCCTATGTAAGGTCACTTATGAATCACCTTGTATTGACTAATTCCAAATTACAAATGATCACTTCTTAAATCAAATTGATTATTTTAATTTTCAATTGACGCAATCTGAAATCCAAATGATACATCCTTATGTCAGACTGACAACCAAAATCTGAAGTCCAATTGACCCTTTCCAAAATACAATTGATAAGGCAGAATTATGGCTGCAACACTTGGAATCTAGTTCACATTTGACGAGTTCTGATGATCAAATGATGGTTTTTATTTTTCAATTGAAGCTTTACAATATTAAATTGACTAATCTGAATCAAAAATGATGCTTTTTAAGATACAATTGATTATTCTGAATTCCAATTGACGCTTTCTAAAATGAAACTGACTGAATCTTGATTCCAACTGACAATGTCCAAAATCCACTTGATAGATTCTGAAATTAGACTGGAACAGGTGTAGAATTCTCTATGGGATTTTGAGGAATTTCTAAGACTATTCTAGGAATTTCAAAGATTTTTGAAGATTACCAAGAATCCCATGATATTTTTACGGTTTCTAAGGACTACCGAAAGGCTTTTATGAGATATTTGAAGATTGCTGAGGATTTCTGAGCAGTTCAGAAGATAATACAAAAAATCTAGGGATTTAGCAGGATTTACACGGAATATCTAGAAGTCTTCACCGATTCGTATGGAATTTCAACTATTTCCAAGAACTTCTGGAAATTTGGAAAATCTCGACGGGATTCCCAGGAATTTCTCAAAGCTCCTACGAGATTTTGGAGATAATTTTGAAGAATGTTGAGGATTCCAGAAAATTCCACGTTTTTTTTTTCAATTATATCTACAGAGTTTCTGGGAATCCATAAAAGTTTGTATCTTATTCCTAGAGATTCCTAATGATTCCCTCGAGATTTTTAGAGAGATTTTTGAGAGATTTCTGAAGATTTCCTTAGAATTACTGAAGATATTTACGCGAGTATCGAGAATTCTTGTGAGAATTCCTGGGGATCTCTGCACATTTCTACAAGATCTCTGAGAATTCCTAAAAATTTGTTTTGGATTTCTAGGGATTTCTGAAGCTTTTCAACGTCATCTGCAGGGACTTCTGAACATTTCTGGAAGATTTTCAGGGATTTTATGATTTTTTACAGGAAATTTTGAGTTCTCAAAATTTCTACAAGATTCTTCTGGATTTCTATAGGTTTTCACGGTGTATTATATTTTTTTGAATATTTCCACAAATTTTTCGAGAGCCCATCTCAACAACTTTTTAACTCATCTTGAACTCTATCTAGAGAATATATAAATCTATGGAGATTTCTCTGAGATTTTTTTGAGTTCTCTAAAACATCTGTAGGATTTTTGAAGATTTTTGCGAGATCTCTAGGAATTTCTATAATGATCCGTATGAGATTTCTGGAAATTGCTCAGTATTTGTGGGAATCTCTACTGATTTTTGCAAATTTCTTCAGGTATTCCAGGGATTTCCAAGATATTTCTGGAAGATTTTGAAGGGATTCTTGGAATCTGTGAGGATCCAAGAGAATTTCTATTGATCTCTCAGGATCAAGGGATTTCCAAGATATTTCTGGAAGATTTTGAAGGGACTCTTAGGATTTGTGAAGATCCAAGAGAATTTCTATTGATCTCTCAGGATCAAGGGGTTTCTAGGGATTTATGAAAAATATGAAATTTCTAGAGGTTTCAGACGAATTCTACAAGATTTCTAAGGAATATCTGGATGTTTCCGAATGAATATTCCCACATAATTCCCAAAGGTAATCACGAGAATTTTGAGGATACCTGTGAAAACTTCTAGGGATTTTCAAGAATTCCTACGGGAAATTCAAAGATTCCCAAGAATTTGTTCAGAATCTCTAGGGATTTCTGAATATTCCTATTGAATTTCCAAGGATGTCCAGAGATTGTCACAAGATTTCTGAGGTTTTCAAAAGATTTCAACAAGGTCTCTAGGGATTTCCAACCCGTACCCCACAATAGATCTATTCCGAAGGTATTCACGAGATTTTTGAGGATTTCTGTAGGAACTTGTGGGGATTTCTTGAGATTTCTATGGGGAATCCAAGGATTCCTAAAGATTCGCTCAGAATTTTAAGAGATTTCTGAATACTTTTACAAAATTTTTCAAGGACGTCCAGAGATTTCCACTATATTTCTAAGGTTTTCTAAAGATTTTAGCAGAGTTTCCAGAGATTTCCAAGGATTCATGAGAATTTCCAAGGACCATTACCCTAAACCGTCGAAATAATAGAGCTAATAATAATGGTGAAAGATGAGTGATAAATGAATGAAAGGATGGTTGATTAGAGAGAAAAAAGGTTATTCAAATCAAAAAATGTTGTTGTAAAAATGTTCAAAAGGGAAATCTATACAATCATTTAGGCAATTTTGAGAAGAATTACTGGTTGCTTTACAAATTTCAAGAACCTCTGAACTATCTAAAGCCGTCCTTTCTTACAAACATGTGAAATTTCAAAATCAGTCTCAAGAATGAAGTCATGATTCTCTGAGATGATATGGTTGGCGGAAGATAAAGTTGTGTCAATTGAAAGAGTAACTCGAGCTTGCCTGATATATCTCATGTGTTCTTCAAGACGCCCAATAAATTTTCCACTTGATTGTCCGATACAGAGAGAGTTGCAATTGTTAGGTACAGTTAAGTTTGTGAACACCAGATTTTTCGTGAGGAGAAAGAATGTCTTTTGTATTGACTAGATAGGAATTTGAATTTGAAGTTGTCCTGGAAGAAATATTGGATCCAAAAGTTTTAAAAATGTTTTCCAACGATTTTAGAAGGGATGCCAAAATAAGATAGACTATGGTAGATTTTTTCCAAAAAGATCAGTATTTGTGAAAGATAGCGCTTTTGAACGAAATTTGTTGAAAATACCAGAAATTGTTTTATATTCATATCCGTCAACTTCACCCAAATATTTGATAATGTCAAATTCGTTTTTGCAATTATCGTTTGACAATCGTATTTTAAAGAGTCTATGGAAGAGTGAATTGAACGTTGAGTGTTTATGGCTTAGTCGTGTGCACCTCGGCCACAAGGTTCTGCTTTGGCCTCATCTGTTTTGCAGCCCCGGCTACGCCTCGGCTACAAAATTTCAGATTCGGCCAAAAAACATCACCTTCATGGCCTTGATACACAAAGTACTATTGTGTCGCTGAATAAGTTATTTTATAAATTCATAGGAATGAAGCTTTTGTTATATTTTGTGGGCTCATGCTATAGAGAATGATGAGGGTGGAAGTATATGAGTATCTATTGCTGAGCCCATTATAGGAGAACATTCGTCTATCAAAGCACTTCTAGACAAAAGCAGCTGGCGCTCACAAATACCATCCAAGTCTATGCACATAACAACCTCGAGCACAACAGACTTTTACTGAACCCATCTCTCTTTCTCCCTCACTCGTACACGTATCGTCTCAATACAACCAACTTCTTGGCAAACATATAATGACAATTCCCGGACAAAGCGGCATTATTGAGATCGCGCAAGAGTTTGCTGAAACTTGAACTGTATACTGTACGGCACACAACACAACATAAATCGCTTATTATTACCATGAGGCATTATGCGAGAAACTAGATCAAAAGCTTTGTGTGTGTCTCTGTCATTTTTCTTTTACGAAACGTTGTTTATTCCCATTCACTCTGCAAGTTTTTTTTTCTTCTTCTTTCGACGTGAATAACTAGAGTTTCCGGGAAACGCAGCAGAGAGCGCTTGTTTACCGTCAGCTTTACGCTCGCATAAACTCGAACGAGTTTGTTCTGGTGCATGAGGGCATAAAAATTCTTGCAGAAGCAATCAAAATAATTATTAGTCGTGTTATGATATGGGCGACAGGGAACGATCAGGAACTGCTTTATTGGAAGTTTTCCTCTTGAAGGAAACGAGGGAAATTGAGTGTCCTGCAGCAGCGGCTTCGAACGACCATTTTTCATAATCTATCATGCTTCGTTATATCGCAGTCTTTGTAAAGCTAGCAAGCCCCATACAGCTTCAATAAGGATTAACGCTCGCATTTTCTTCATAGAGTTCTCCTTTGGCGTAATCTCCATTCTTCATTCCTCATTCGAACCTATACTCTTTCTACAGAGTGCTATATGGCATGGCTGGCGCTGTTCCATGCAACAGAGTCTTCATCAGAAGCTGAAATGACTTCCCAAGGGCCAACGATTGCTTCAATTCGACTACGTCTGTTCTCACAGGTGCCACAGAAATAAAGTTGTGAAGCATTGTTTTTCAAAAGTCAATCAGAAGAATTTGTTACATGTGCCGGAACCTTTTGAAGCTGGCTCACGAAGCATTTTTTTGTGCTATTTTCTTGGATTTCAACGGAGCAAGTTTCAATGAGCTCCGGGACAAAGCATCAGGAACAACATATTCTTCACCTTTGCGGTGTGTGAAATCTTCTTCTTCTTCTCCTTCTTTTCCAGGCTCTGTCTCCTTCTTGGGGTAGTTTATCGCTATGGTGTAGATAAGGTATATCTATTTGAAGACTGGCGATTAGCTTGATTTAGTTTTCTTGAAACTTCTTAATGTCAATCGGGCAATGGATTCAACTGACCTACGTATCATTTCGATCATTAGCTATTAGCTCGGTATTCTCCGTAGAGTCAACTTTGCGGTAGTAATAACTGGAAATTGGAAGTTCCCAACCGATCAGGCAAGGACTGAAACCAGTGATCGACAAAACTGTGAAAAATTGGATTTTGGACGGTGGTTTTCATCCGTATAACAACGGATATCAGTTCCGATAGTGCGGTTTGAACGTTCAACGGGGTTTACCTGCGGATGGTATCGCGCATTGAGTCATATTTTTGGTGGGTATATAATATTTGCAGGCTAGATTTTTGGAATCGTTCAAGGTGAATTGTGAACCGTCATCGCAAATGATAAACTGAGGCACACTATCTGTTGGAAAGATTTGGTTTTCCGCAGATCGATTGACAGATTTCGCGGTAGCCGTTTTCATTTGGTGTAACACAGCGTACCTTGGAAACCAATTCGCGACAACTGGTGAATAGCAGTTCCCACCTTGAGATCTGGGTTATAGGCCCATGATAACGACGGCAATCACTTGAAATGGGTATTTCACGTTTTTTTCAGATCTCGTTGATCCCATTGGCGCTTTATCTAAGTACTTTTCTTCGCAGCAAATTCCACATTCTATTTATGCTGACGCTGACCCCAAAGACAGTGGTTTTCATCTGTATAACAACGGATAGCAGTTCCGATGGTACGATTCGAACGCTCAACAAAGTTCACCTGTGGATGGTATTGCGCATTGGAACATATTTTTGGTACAATTTTTGCTGGCTGGATTGTTAAAATAGCTAGAGGTGAACTGTGAACCATTATCGCAAATGATAAACTGACGCATAGCAAAATTGATCAAAACTTAATTTACCATGAATTTGATGATGGATTTTGCGGTAGCCAAATCCAAAGCGTGAAACACGGTATATTCTGAAAACCAATCTGCGACAACTAGCAACTAGCAGTTTCCACCTTTCGATCTGAGTTACAGGTTACAGGTCCATGATGTCGACGGCAATTATATGAAATGGGTGCTTCACGTTCTTTCCAGTTCCCACTGATCTCATTGGCGTTTTCTTAAGATCCCTTCTCAAGTTGTTCGCAGCAAGTTTTACATACCTTGACACACTTCAGAATGTTATGACGCATCTTTGGTCAATAGTACGAGCCTTGGATCCGTGAAAGAGTTTCATAAAGACCAAAATGACCAGCAATTTCAACATCATGATTCGGATATAAGATTGAAACGTTGATCTGATGGTATTAGCTGTTTCCACTCGGACACATTGTAACGGTTGGGTTTCGTACGCGTCCTGGGGACGGCCCTGTGCCGGCACATGTTGGGGTAGTGAGCTGGGGGATTTGCTGTCAATGTCAGATTTGACAGCAGGGTGACGGCAGAGTGGAAGAAAGAACGTGACCGCTGCTTCTATGTAAGTATGTACCGTATGTTTATTAAAAAATTCAATAAGGGGCGGCTGTGGAACTTCAAACGTATTTCCGTTACTTGATTCAGGTTAACCACAATGAAAGCGTCAATGAGGGACGATTTTTAGGTTATGTAATTGAGAACTCAAATGTCAAACGGACATGTAAGTGTTGAAGACCACAGAAATTGTTGTTGATGACCCCATTTCCTTGCAAACATGACTAAACCTGTCGTCTCGTGTTTTTAAATGGGCTCTGGGAGATTTGGGCGTGACATTACCGCAGTCTTCAATGATATGTTTCCTCTCAAATGTTCAAGATTTTGGAGAGGTGTGTTGAGTATCGTGTTTTTCTGGAGGGGAAAAAGGAAGTAGTCAGGTAGGATCAAATCAGCTCTTTTTTTGATCTACGCTGCCAGTTTGCCGGGACAAGGCTTCAGTTCTTTGAATCATCGTAAAGACATCATTCTCCGAGATCATGAAATTTGGGAACTTTCGTCGGAGCTCAATCATGCAGGCCTGAGCACTACACATTCTTTGATCTTTGCCCATTTTGATGAACTCCATTGCGGGAATATGACTCGATCATGGATGTTTTGTGTTTGGAAGAAAAAGCCATATTTTTCAAATTGACACAAATTGAAACGTCGATGACATTCCATTTGAATTTTATGAGCATAAATCAATTCACGGACATACGTTTTACTCTCCACAGTCACCTCTTGATGAATTTTTTAATGAACATACGGTATCTGTGGGGTTTGTGATGGGTGACTGTTGGGGGAATTTCGGGCGAATGCGTTATATATACTTCTTCCTTTCAATTGCTTACTAAGAGTATCACCAATTTCAACTTCTCTATTTATTTATCTCTCACCTGTTTCTTGTTTATTTATCTACATGTTTATCTCTCATTTGTTTTTGTTGATTTACCCACACAATTACTAATCGTTTGTTTCTTGTTCATTAATCTACACCATTACCTGTCATTTGTTTCTGGCTGATTTATCAACTTCTTGTTTATCGATCATTTATTTATTGTTCACTCATCTATCAATTCGACTTATTTTGTTTGTGAAGTGTAGAAAATTAATTGCTTAGCGTCCAAAGCGTAAGCGAGCGAGTTTCCTTCTGTTGTTACGTGAATAAATTGTAAACGAAGCAAACGTTTCAAAGAGGTTGAAGCACCGATTCACGCTGACTTGATCAGTGCATTACTGGAGTGACTTGTCTGTCATTTCATCAAGACTCATTTACACTCGACTTTTGTTCAGATCATTTGGGAAGGGATTTTTCAACAATCAACCAGGCAATACGCATAGGTTTCTTTGACGTGTTCTTCCCATGTGTGCCTGTCAGCGAATACGTCACTTTTCTTTCGCGATTAAATTGACAGTTTGACATGTTTCATGATTACTTGTTTTGTTTTGCCAATCTGATTTTGTGTTCATTTTATTGTTGTAAATTCCTGCATTGTCAAATAATTTGTAATGATTTTTCTTGTTTCATTTGTCTGTGTTTTGTTGTTCTTCATTCATGTTTTGTTATTTTATCACTGTCAATTTATTGTTGTGGGGTGTTTTTAAAAAGAAACGAGTTTATTCGAAAACTTTGCCATTGATTTTCAATAAACATTCATTTTGCTTGCATTTCACTTACGTTTCATTCAAGAATCAAGTCTTATCCCCTACGACACACTCTCATCTCGAGTAAGAACTCAACGCAACGTAGGTTGAATGTGAACGACGTGGGGAAGGGAAGAAACAACGACGATCACTGCCAACATCGAAAACGGGGTTACAATACAGGATGGTCCCGTGACGAGAAAGACACTACAGAAATGGTGCCGTGACCAGGATATACCACAGAAGTGATGCCGTGACCAGGATGCTACAGAAATGGGGTCGTGACTAGGACATACTACAAGTGTTAATGTTTAAAATAACACAATTCACTCCCAACTTGGTTCCAGTATCAAGTAAACGTTTCTTTTCAAAATCAACTGTTATTCCAAAATGTGTTGGAAAATCAGCACCAATAATAGGACGGTTGATATTGGTAACAGTAAAAATAGATGGAAATTCACGTCATAGTCCTAAATTAACTTCCAAATATTCCTTACCAAAAGTGGGAATTGAAGAGCCATTAACGGCTGATAAAGTAATGTTTGTATCTTTTTTTGTAATTTAAGAAGGTATAACGAGGAATAATGGATATGTCAGCTCCAGTATCTACTAAAAAGTTGAGATGATTAGTGGGATCATAAATGAAAAGTCAGCGACTCGGTAAATTCATCCCATCGTTGGTCGCTGGAACAATGGGATTTTTTAGTTTAATTGGTTTTTTGACAGGATCTGAGCTAAAAACTGGCACCATGGCCTTTGACATTTCTTAGCATTTTCTTGGAATTTTTCATAATGTAATCAAATTTTCTATTTGGGTTGTTCACCGAAGTACCTGTTTCTGCTTCGAGATCACTGCCGAAACTTTTGTCTGTTGTGAAAATAATTTTGGAAATTAGAATTTTGTGAAGCGTTAACTTGCATTTGCATTGTCTGGAATTGTTTTTCAAGTTCTTGGTTCCTGTTGGTCAATAGGTCGAATGTTTTGTTGCACTTAATTGACAAGTCGCTGAGGTTTTGAAGAAACTGACTTGGAACGGAATTTGAGTGGATTTGCGGAGTGTTAGAATCTTGAAAAAAAGAAGACTTATTTTGAGATTGTGCAACTGGAAAATGATTGTCTTTGTAAGCTTCCCAAATTTTATACCTGACGCGGCTATAGCTACTGAGATTGTTTTAGGTGGACGCCTCTTCCATAATTTCAACAGGGGATCTGAGCTGACCACAGCAGATCCTCCAGCAGTCGTGGTCATATCTTGGAAAAAGTCGGATGGTTTCCGATCACTCACCTCTGCGCCGGGCAGTAGATCATCTAGGCGTTGTTCTCAATATTTGGATCAACTTATCTCTCAAATTTGTGTATAAATTGGAATTTGGTGGCGCGCGTGTGCGAGGTGTCGATGTGTTGTGGTTCCTCGGAGAAAGAAATGCAATTCAAACACGTGTATTACATCATCCATGGAAAAAACGCGTGGGTAACGTCAACAGGGCCGTTGGCATTCCCGAAATATAGTGAAATACACGAGACACGTAGGGAGCCACATCCATTCTTGCTTCAAACTGGGCTGTAAAAATCGCGAAAACCCCTCTCGGTCCTCGAATTCCCGGAAACAAATAAATTTTCGCCCGAAACAGGAAGATGCGATTTCAAAGTCACAATTCGGCTCTTCATGAGTGGAAACAAAAATTCAAATCACAAAAAAAAACCAATGCAGTCACACCAGAAGCGATTTAGAGTATGATTTTGGAAAATAATGTAAAAAGGACACACCTGTAGTCGCGGCACCTGCGATTTTTTGAATTTCTTCACGTTGACATTCAGAGCACTGGGCAGAAATCACATTGCGTCAACACCTGCTGAGGCCATCACAATGCTTTGTTTTAATTAGACAGTCGGATTCCCCCGGTCCGTGCCAGTTCTGAGCTGACCGTTGAATGGCGGCCGAAGAGATGATCAGGAATCCATTGCTGGATCACCCTGAGTCTCGCAGCAAGACGGTTCCGCGGGAGGCCAAGACACGGGACCGAGCTCGGATCTGACATCGACGTCGTGAGACGACGAAGCTTCACCTCGCACAGGCCCGGTACGTTAGCCGCGACATTACGCGGCAATTACGGAACCCGACGTCTTGGAAACGTCTGGTCAGTGGGAACACACAAAATCAAGTCCTCGCTTCGACCTGAATTCCTGTCGTGTTTACATTCAGTCAATTCCCAATTAAGAACTGATTTGCTCGCGCCGAAGTATTAAGATGCGTATTTGTAAGTTTGTGAAAGTGCGTTGCATCACAAGTCATAAAGTTCACGATCTGAAGCTTTGTTTGGAGTTTACGAACTAGCAAAATGAAGAATCGAAAGTGTTTGCCGAGCCGCAGGCTGGGCTGAAGCTATACGGAAGTGTAGATGTGGAGTCTTGTTAGGAACCCACGCACGCAACAAAATAAAGAAGTACAAATGATCTTGAAGACAATCGGCGTCGACAAAGGCCGGGGGAATGCAGCAATGCATCACGAGACGTCATTCGCAATCGCACAAAAGCCGTAACCGCAGGCTTTCCACCACCCCATATCGCCTTGGGTGATTCGACGAACGGCCACCACACAGCCGCATGCATCATCATCCCACCCAGAGACACATGCCACTGATTAGACTTGTCTCTGATCGATGGTGGAGCGGCCAAAGCCACGCGAGAGCATCCAGCAGACGCACACTATGTGCCATGCTAATTGCTTTATCACTCGTAACTAACTGTTACGGGACAAGATGGATGGCAATCGGGGATCGCAGCTCCCGCGTTCGAAACCATCACACGGCCGCCGCCAATTCCAAAGACCTCAAACTTTTAATTACGTCTGACTTTGCGCCCCGTTCCAAAAGGAAAAGCTCTCTCTCTTTCGTTCCGGCATGCCCGCCTTTTCAAGTGAGCGGCGTCCGCATCGGATGAATAATGCATGGATGCAGAATTGAATACGTCCGCCGCCATCAAGTTTTATGAAAAGATACCAGCCCGATTCCTTGTACTCCGCGTGTGGTGTGTGTGGTGCTTCGACTTTCTATTAGTTATCCATAGGAGCTCTTTGCGCCGTTCTTGTTCCCTTATTTTCTACCCTTATTCCCACACTTCCCGCAGCACCAGCAGCAAAAGCTTAAAGTCCGAGAGCTAATCCGGGGGATCAAGTGAAGTTGGAGCTGAGCCAGCATTCGGGAGAAGAGAGGGGCCGGGACGAGCGAGACACGAAAAGATAGCATCGTAGTGGCCGACGGCGATGGCCAAAAATAATCATAAAAGGATCCACACACGCGCGGTCCTCGTAAAGCAGTAATCACCTTTCGGGACGGCTCGATCGTCAATTGTTAGAGAACGGTGGCAGGAGAACGCGAAGCGGGGGGGAAAAGCAGGACGGAGAGGAGCAAGGAGACACCGTCGGAGGGAGAGAAGCGAAGAGTGGCCATCAGAGAGAAAGCGAGGACTATCGTAAATTACCGGGTCGAGTGTTTTCGGAAAATTGCCGACGTTTATTTCGTTGTTCTATAAGCGATCGGCGAGGGTCTTACAACACTCGGGGCGAAAGCGAAGACAACTACTGATTGTAGTGGTAATTGAGAGAGGAGCGAAAAAGAGAGATTGAGACGTTTTCCTTTTCAATACCAAACTGGTATTGTAGCACCTTTCGGTATCAGAACTGAGACTATGACAGCAACTAAGCGCTTTCTAAGAGTATTTTAGGAGCTTACCCCACTTCTGACACCAAATAGTGGAGCGGTGCTTTTGAGATAAATGAACCGTAGCTCCAGTCTATAGTCAGGTGTCATACACTGAGAGAAAAGTTTCATTTATGGGTAATAAATACTTGTTTCGTACCAATTTTATAACAAATACTATAACATAGTATATGTCACCATATGTCGTTTACATCAAATAATTATTTTAAAATCACTTATTCATTATAACCAAGGGGCTTATTATGCCAGTTGTTCATAAGAGTTCATAAGTTCAATGAATATATTATTCTGTATCAAAGATTAGTCAAACTTTCCCACAAAATGATTTATTACATCCAAATTGCACATTTTGTTTGTGATTGAGCCGGTTTAATCACTATAAACAAATACATATTTGCGGACAATCACCTGTTCTTAACCAACAATATACCTGTGCTCACTTCACTTTGGCACCATTTATTCTCCAATAATAACTGTGCATTATTCACAAACAATCGCTAAGTCACCCTCAATGAATTTAATCACTAGAGTATCTTCGGATATTATTATTT
The DNA here is from genome assembly GCA_949128115.1 of Anaspis maculata. Classification (NCBI taxonomy): domain Eukaryota; kingdom Metazoa; phylum Arthropoda; class Insecta; order Coleoptera; family Scraptiidae; genus Anaspis; species Anaspis maculata. Next base: position 74,243,352 of record OX421966.1, read on the forward strand.
ATTATTGCCAATGTAATGCGTTCGTGGGGTGAGAGATTTCCACCCGGCGCCATTATTCGTGCATGGTGTCATTTGTGTCGTATCATCCCATGTCATTCATTGTCCAGTATCTCGTTGAAGAAAAGCAAATTTATTCATACAGGGTGACTCAAAAATGTCGGACCATTTTGAAAGTGCGTAATGTAGAGGTGTAGTAGAGTGCTGAAAAGTTGTTGAAAAGATTCTAATGTGTTCCAGTTTTAAAGTTGTGGAGGAACAAAAGTTGGTTCTTCGATCGCTTCTATTTTCGTTGTTTCAAACGATTTTAGTGAACTGTTTATGGAAAAACAATGAGTGCCAGAAATCAACCTCTGAATCTGTGATGAATTTCTCTTTTGTATGAAGGGTGAGTCATGAATCTTGGAAATGATTTTTCCAAAAGTGCCTGCAAACAGTCCCATATCCTATGTAGAGCACAATTGAACACAATTCAATTTTATAAAATTCTTTGCTCCTGGTTTCTTAGGAAAACTGAATTTTTGTAGTTTATGACTCAACCTGTATAGAAAACAGAAATTCAATACAGATTCAGATGTTGATTTTTCGAATCCATTATTTTACTATACGTAATGGAGTCTTTGCTGAAATCTTTTGAAACAACGAAAATAGAAGAAATCGAAAAATCAAACTTTGTACCTCCATAACTTCAAAATTAAAAAGCCTAGAATCTTCAAAACAACTTCTCAGTACTGTACTATGCCTGCATATCATGCACTTTCAAGGTGGTCCAACACTTTGAATCACCCTGTATTTATTGAACAAATTATAAGCTATTGATAATGGATTTATTATGTTTTATGATGATTTGGCAGAATCATCTATAGCCAGCAATAATGCATAAAATTACCTATAAAAACTAATTCGGATCATATTATTCATAGCTTATATTCTATCGTTACCACTCAATAATTGAATTACTTTTTATTATTTACGTTTCTTATTGATTAAACATTATCAAACTGATGTTTTGTAATTATAACCAAATATTAAATAACAGGAAACAAGGTATTTCAACGCTATCAAAACAATCCGCTTGGTGGATGCAAATGAATATTTATTTAGCCGTATTAAAATAAGGTATTTGTTAACAATAAACGAGTCTGTGTTTTCCATGATAAATATTTGAAATCTTTTCTCTCAGCGTAGGTTCAAAAAACTGATCCCGTGGGCTCCTTCGTGGAGGGAGCAAAATACCTTCCATTTCTCATAGTCCCATATGTGGAGATACCAAAATGTTGTAGTGCCATTTTTAAAATGGCGTCATTTCAAATTGGCGGCCGTTTGTTTCCGGTGACATTCATTCGGACCTGACTTGTTCCATTCTCAGCCGATTTGGAATTTTTTTTTAGAAATACATGAATTCATATTCTCATCCACTGCTGTCATTGGTGGTTATTTCTATCAATCTGTTTGACCAGAATCAGAAAAAAAATAATGAAAATTATGATGTTATTGTAGAAAGTTAAAAATGTCTCTTCACTTGTATAATATTTCATTTTGCTCTACGCGTTTCGAGACTCTTATTTATAGTCTCATTTTCAAGAGCAAGTAAATGGTGAATAGATATAAAATGTAAAAAGTCATGAGTAAATGTCAGAATTTGAAATATCTGACAAAATTATGATAACAATTAAATAACGATAGAGACATGGCTGGTACTTTGTATAGGTATTTATTGTGGATAATTTCGATTACTTGACGGAAACAAAAAAGGGAGTAAAATCGATGAATTGAAATGTATTTGTTCATTTAAACATAAATTTGGATTGCTCTTACTTAATTTTCTAATTTCCCACTCCTCAAGATAATTACATAACATTTTGTCTGATGTGGTATGAAGTATAGATAAATTAATAAATTATCGACGATAAATACCTATACAAAGTACCAGCCATGTCGCTATTGTTATTTAATTGTTATCATAATTTTGTCAGATATTTCAAATTTTGACATTTACTCATGACTTTTTACATTTTATATCTATCCACCATTTACTTGCTCTTGAAAATGAGACTATGAATAAGAGTCTCGAAACGCGTAGAGCAAAATAAAATATTATACAAGTGAAGAGACATTTATAACTTTCTACAATAATTTACAAAGACTTCACATACATTATGGAGAACTTCATCAGAAGATATAAAAATGCTAGTCGAAGCTTAAAGATGAAGATGTACAAGCAATTCCACCTACAAGTCAAGAAACTCAACCGCAAGATCTGGTTCCTTAAATCCTGCGTGGAACACGAGGTTACACCCAATTTTATCAACATCAGAATTAATTCAAATACCTATTCAGCATTTAAAGCCAAAAAAATAGCTGGAAGATCTTGGATGAACAACGAAATCAAACACTGGTATCATTAACGAGACCAACACCGAACATATCTATGGATTTTACATCAAGACCTGGCTTCTTCACTACATCCTGCTATTTAGGATCTATTCGATTGTAAGGTACGAGACATGTTAACATATTTTGTTAAAAATGATTTCAACAGATTAAACAAAAAACTAGATTGCTTGATTTCAAAATCCGAAGTGAAATTCAAGAATAATAACTAGAGAGCGGGTTTATATGCGATAAAAAAGCTCGAAAAATGTAGTTTATATGCGCTTAAAAAGTATCAAAATATTCGGTAAAAATGTTCAAATAAAGCAATATATGCGAGTAAATATGTGATATAAACTGCAAAAATATTGAAAATTTTAACATTCCCATGTGAAACCAACCAACCAACTCTGATGACCATCGAAGTAAAAAAAAAAAATTTCTTCGAAAATTTTTAATTATTTTTTTCTTAAAACGAAAAAATCGTGATTTTTTTGGCACATCCAGATAAAATGGCCAAAATATTGTCAAACATTCAGTTATATGCAAAAATATGGACTAAATATGCGGCTATATGCGATTATATGGACTATCAGTTTGTATGCAGTAAAAACTCAAAATAATAAATTATATGCGAAATAAAACTTGGTATTTAGGTTCCTTATAGATGGAAACGTCAAACTGCAAGTCGACAGTTGCATCCAACTCAGCGAATAGAACATGTAAAAAATTATAAATCCGCTCTCTAATAATAACCATTCATTTTCAGATTTCAAATTTCATAAAAGACTGTTGAATTTGTCATCAAAAACTTTTACAAAACCTGAATTGAACTTACTTAATTTCGGCCTAAAATACAATCCACCTAATCCTTCAACTTCTCAAGATAAAGATATTTTAATGGCTTCAACAGAAAAATGTTTTAAAATTTTGAAATCTGATAATCCCAATCCTCTCCCACTTTTACAGTCAGCCAATCATTTTTTGTCATCATATTCTTCACCTTCAATCCCTCAACAAGTAAAGAGAGTTATTTCACAAATAAAACCACTACAACGATCACTCGTTAATGATAATATTGTTATCACCAAAGCCGATGAAGGGAATTGTACTGTTATTTTGAATAAAATTGACTACATTACAAAAACTGAAACCTTTTTGAATTCACCTGATTTTGAAATTATGGATAAGAATCCAATAAACAAGTTCATCACATCTTTCAAAAATACCATCAAAGAAAATTCAGAACTATTAAAACACTTCAGCAAATCACCATCATCCCTCATTTTATCAAACCCAAAAATACCTCGACTTTATTCCCTACCAAAAATTCACAAACCTAATACTCCCATCAGACCTGTAGTTTCATTCATAAACTCCCCTGTATATAGATTAACATCCTTTCTAAGTAAACTTCTACCTGAAGTATTAGATTTCAAACCAGTTTCCAGCATTAAAAATTCTACAGAACTTATAAACAAAATGAAAAATATTACTCCAACACCAAATTCAATTTTGATCTCATTCGATGTAACCAATTTATTTCCTTCAGTTCCTATTTCAGAATGCCTTGATATAATAAGAGATCTTTTATTTCAATCTTCCCTACCAGACAATTTTACACAAAGTATTTTTTCTCTTCTCAAATGCTCAGTCAGTCAAAGCTTTTTCACAGTCAATGACAAAATTCACAAACAGAAAACAGGACTTGGAATGGGTTCACCACTATCTCCTTTCCTTGCAGAAGTTTTTCTCAACAATCTTGAACTCGGAATAATTTCAAAAAACCTTCTTCTTACAAAACATATTCAAAACTGGTACCGTTACGTGGATGATATTCTAGTTTTGTTTAATGGTTCAAAAGAAGATGTCGTCGATTTCCTCAATTCTTTGAACAATATACATCCAAATATAGAATTCACAGTAGAATTTAGCGAACATAACAAACTTTCTTATTTAGACAATTACATTAGTTTAATGAATAATGAATTTTCTTTCTCTATATTTCACAAACCAACTTTCACCGATTCTATTATTCCATACCATTCAGCACACCCATTTTCTCACAAACTTGCATTTTTTCATTCAAGTTTTCATCGTTTATTCATCACCCTTTTAAATAGTTCCGACTTCAACCATGAATTAAATCCAATAAAACAAATAGCAGTAAATAATCAATTTCCTATAAAATTAATAAATTCATTATACCATAAAAAACTTTCAAAATTCCATCTTTCACAAGTTACTACCCTAATTTCAAATCAAAATAATAACTCTCAGAAAACTTACATATCGTTACCATATTTTCCTAAAATATCAGAAAAAATATCAAAAATTTTCAAATCTCAAAATTTGACGATATCTTTTCCAGTACCCCATCCCTTGAAATCTTCCTTGGTGAAAAACAAATCTATTATTCCTATTTTCGAACAAAGTGGCGTTTATAAACTAACATGTGACTGTGGTAAATCTTATATCGGCAGAACATACAGAAATTTCAACGTAAGAATCAAAGAACACATGCGAGCTCTCAATACACAAAATTCAGATCAGTCTGCATTTGCTTCTCATATTTCTTTTTGCAATTCATTCAGTAATCAAAATTTTTAATCCATTCTACATACCACATCAGACAAAATGTTATGTAATTATCTTGAGGAGTTGGAAATTAAAAAATTAAGTAAGAGCACTCCAAATTTATGTTTAAATGAACAAATACATTCCAATTCATCGATTTTACTCCCTTTTTTGTTTCCGTCAAGTAATCGAAATTATCCACAATAAATACCCATACAAAGTACCAGCCATGTCTCTATCGTTATTTAATTGTTATCATAATTTTGTCAGATATTTCAAATTCTGACATTTACTCATGACTTTTTACATTTTATATCTATTCACCATTTACTTGCTCTTAAAAATGAGACTATAAATAAGAGTCTCGAAACGCGTAGAGCAAAATAAAATATTATACAAGTGAAGAGACATTTTTAACTTTCTACAATAATTTACAAAGACTTCACATACATTATGGAGAACTTCATCAGAAGATATAAAATTATGATGACTTTTAGTTCTATGGGTTTCTCGACTGTTTCTCAACCTAATTCGGGTTGTATTGATTCTAACAGCATCTACAATAGATAAAATTCACATGATTCACACATCACATGATCACATGATGATTCACAGTTTCACATGATAAAATACGTTTTTTGTCAAATTTTTTTACGTCTTTCAACTGTGTTATTTTACTGCAAATCGGCATTTTCTCTTAAAATTCTTGCGAAGTTCGTTAGTCTCATGTATTTACCATTATATAGGCATCCAATTAATTTGCCTCTACTCTTTTAAATATGGAGGAAAAAAAAATTGTGGGAATTGTTTGGCCCTACTTTTCAACTCTGTTTTTTGCTGTATGATGTATGTATGATCAAAACTCAAGTTTTCCATATTTTAAAAAGTGAAGACACACCAAGTATGTGAATGTATTGTGTAAAATACACCAGACTAACGAATTACGCATGAATTGTCAAAAAAAAACTCCGATTTGCGTTGAGATATTATAATTTATATAATTAAAAAAAAAAAGCTAATGAAACTGAAGAGAACTTGGTGCACCCGAAGGCAGATACGTACATCACCCTGAACCTTAAGTTGAATAATACAATTATATAGGTTTTATCATTCACATTTATTACATTCGATTTCAAAATCTCTTTATCTACCTCTTCCCTGGGTATTATTAGAGGAATGCGGCTTTTTCGAATATAGGTACATCTATTCTCATGAACGTAAATTTTGAGGAGCTGTTCCTTTTTAGAGGTTGATGGTAGAGAACACCTGCCTAAGACGTTCGAAAAAGGTAACTTTTCTTGGAGGTTTGATAGATCATCTCACGGAAATCCAAAAAAAGGTAACCTTTTTCAGAGCATAAGCAAACATACCAAAGAAAATTATTTATTTTTTTTAGAGCTGAAATAGAACTTCTTAGAGAAGTTGGAGAAAGGTAACCTTCAAGGGTAACCTTTGGAGCTGTATAATTTTATAAAACATTTTGAATAGGTTCTAGAAAGGTAACTTTCTTTGGAGCTTGAGAGAACATCATAGAGAAGTTGGAAAAAGGTAACCTCTTTGGAGCTTAATAGAACATCTTGAAGAAGTGCAAAAGTGGTAACATTCTTGGAGCTCAAAAGAACATCACAAAAAAGTTGGAATAAGGTAACCTCTCTGTATCTCAATAGGGCATATCAAAGCCGTTTGGAAGAGGTAACCGTTTCTCGAGCTCAATAGAACTTCTCAGGCCTTTCTGAGAGGACTCTTGCCCACTGGGCATCAGGTTCTGACATGAAAAACTCTCCTTTTGAAAAAAAGTACATTCTAGAATATCTCAACTGAGGTTTTATTCATAATTATGAGGTGGAGGACCACAGTTTCTCATCATACAATAAAATAATAGCAAAAAATGAAGTTGAAAAGCAGCGCCAAACAGTTTTCACAAAAAATATTTTTTTCATATCTTAAAAGTTGAAGGCACATCAGTTATATGACTGTATTGTGTGAAATACACCAGACTGACGAACTAGCAAGAATTTTGAGAAAAAAAAGCCGATTTGCAATAAATAACACAGTTCAAAGTGGTGAACAATATTGACAAAAAAACATGTTTTATCATCTGAAACTTGTTCAAACTTGCTCCTATTGTAATTTTGACACCATAATTGAACTGAGAATATGAAACTTGATAGAAAAAGATACCAAACATGTATATATTCACTCAAAATCAAGAGAAAAGAAGAATCATCTTCACAGTCAACATTCCCCTCACCAGTCGCCCCCCTATGCAAATTTTGACTATAATCATGTCAAGATGATAGTATAAGACCTCAGTCAATCAAAATACGATGTAACTTACTTCACATTGATGACAGGTCTCAGTCCCGGTATCAAAAATGGTGGAAAATGGTGATTTTTTGTCTTCTTCCCCTTTACCCCCCCCCCCCCCATTGCGGGCTTCCGGTGCAAAATTTGGCTTGGCAACAATGGTTTTCGTATTTAGCGAGGTCCAAATACCCTTAAAACATATGTTGCCAAACTTTAACATGACTTGCCTCTAGAACCACTTTCCAGACCACTTTTTCAAAAATGATCCTAGTCTATACTAGTTGATATGTTGGTTTTTTTCAGCAGTTATAGATTTGGATTCCGGAGAACACATTGAAAATCCAATAATGGCCTGTAAGAGGAATACATGCTTCATATTTTTCAACCATTCTCTTTATTATGCGGATTAACGGCTGATGTACTCGGAAATGAAATTAAAAAGTTGCAACTACACGGCAAATCCCGTGTAATCCCCGGATTTCTCCGGGCGCCGGATATACAGAGCAAGGGGTGATGTGGAACCTTACTTTATCCCAGACAGGCAGGCCATAAATTCTAATATATCTCTTGGCTAATAAATTCCAGTATATGAGCATCATGTCGGAGCGATATGGGGCTACATGTGGCCGATCAATCTAGACGCCTTGCCGCCTCTGCATCCTCTCTCTGTGTATAAACGTGTACATTTATGTGTAACATGCTCATACCTTCCATCATCAGTATTCAGCGTAGCATGCTTCGTCTATACATAGTCGTTCAGCTGGCTGGTGCATCTCCAGCTAGCTATGCACTTGGTACTCATATCATTATCATGAGATACCTTATTTTATAGAAACCTCTTGCGGTAATGTTGAACAGGACACGTACTCTGGGAAATTTACTCGAGTTACTCAAGACAATGATAAGTCAAGTGACTATAGTAGTTATATGAATCGGAGGAGATGCAATATTAGCGGTACATAAATAGAAGACACGATATCTAAAAGCAGCATAAACTAGCTAATTTGGATGCAAACAATGGCACTGCGTACAACAATAGCAACGGACGTAACTTTTCGCGTGATGCCCTCCGGTGTCTTCCGATTGAAATTTCCCGGCTGCTTCTGCTATACCCAGTTTCGATTCCAATTATCACGTTTTGCGCCTGTTCATATCCGGAAGGGCAAAGGCAGAGGGTAGAGGCTATGTAGGGCATAGAGGTGATCACCGAACGGGGCGCATATTATACCTGTACAGAGAAAGAGGGAGAGGGAGACGGTGAAAGAAGGACGGCGGAATGCACGCCGCCGAAATTATGAATATTATACCTACCTTGCTTTGGCATCTGCCGAGCCGCCGTAATCCTCCCTCTAAACAGGGGGGCGTACATTCGTCGAAATGACGTGACAATTACGGAACTCTGGATGCCCATCCCGGTCGATGCTGTACAGGTATACCAATATACCGGTTCCTTTTGTTTGCGAACAAATTCTGGACAATGTCTTCAAGTAGGTCAAACTGTCGCGAAGTAAAGTGTTAATTGTCAACTGTTATTATTAGCGGAATAGACATCAAGCTCGCACAGTCAAATAAAATACAAAACTATGGAGCCTCAGCGGATAGGACACAGTGAAAACAATACGGATATTATATGAAATAAGGATGATTTTTTTGCGCAGACCGTGCACACAGGGATTCTGTAAGGAAACCTGAACCAAATGGCCGACAAGTTCCTCAATACGCGTGTCGCAAGCGACAAAGTTGACACACAATCTGACGTATCCACTATAGCAGACCCGGTCCCATCCCCACAGATAACAATAAATCGTTTCGTAGTGAAGAAATCAAAATTGATTATGATGATTTCTTGGCCAAAACTTTTGTACAGAGTGTAAAATTCCATAGAAACATAAGATCCCCAAGAACATCAACAATGTAATTCTTCCAGAATGAAAATCTAGAATGACATTTTACCAGTTGACTTGAGCTGGAGTGTCAACATTAACGATAAAATTTCCTGAAAACATGTGGAAAATTCCAGAAATATCAACACAATGTTGATTGAATAATCAAAGAAATTCTCATTTGAGAATAATAAAACGGTCCTGTGGCGTTAATGTCAATTGTCAACGATCAGAATGACATCTCGTCACTTTTACTGAGCCAGTAGTGCCAATATTGAAGTTTGAAATCCCCCAGAAACATACAGGGTGATTTAAAAGTGTCGGACCATCTTGACAGCGCGTAATATGGGAGTGTAGTAGAGTGCTGGAAACTTGTTGAAAAAATCATATGTCTTTTAATTTTGAAGTTATGGATTAACAAAAGTTGGTCCTTCGATCTATTTCCGTTGTTTCAAAAGATTTCAATAAACTGTTTATGGAAAACTAATAAGTACAAAAAATCAACCTCTGAATCTGTATTGAATTTTTGTTTTCTATACAGAGTGAATCACAAACTACAAAATAAGTTTCCCTAAAAAATCAGAAGCAAAGGAATTCTTTCAAAATAGATCATGTTTCATAGTTTTATTGTGCTCTACATAGGTTATGGGATCAATGTGGCTGTTTGCAGGCACTTTTAGGAAAAAAATAATTTCCAGGATTCATGACTCACCCTGTATTCAAAACAGAAATTACTGCATATTCAGAGGTTGACTTTTTGAACTTATTGTTTTTCCATGAACAATAAACTAAAATCTTTTGAAACAACGAAAATAGAAGCGATCGAAGGAACAACTTTTGTCCCTCCGTAACTTCAAAACTAGAAGACATAGAATTTTTTCAACAACTTTCTGGCACTCTACTCCACATCCATACTATACACCTCCAAGGTAGTCCGACACTTTTAAATCACCTGTATATTATACCAAAGAGGGCAATGAAATGTGATAATTTTGAAGAAGTCCTCATTTGGAAATCATAAAGCTTCCCTGTCGTTTCAATGTCAATTGTCAACGGTCAGAATGACAATTTCACAATTTTACTAAGTAATCACATTGCTTCGAAGAAATTAACATTTGAAGTTGATAAAATGGTCCTGCAACGTTATTGTTGGTTGTCAACAATCCGAATGACATTTTGCAGGATTTAGTTAACCAGTAGTGCCAACATGGGGAGTGTACCTAAGATCTCCAAGGAACAGAGACAGGATTCACAAAGGACGTCATTGTCATTGTTCTGGAGAATTCTTTCACTTGGAGATGATGACACTACTCTGTCCCTTAAATGTCAACTGTCAACAGGCAAAATGACATCTAGCCAATTTTAAATGGGTATCGCAAAACACAAGAGTGCAAAATCTCCAAGGAACGTGAGAAAGTCTCTGGAAGATGGATACAATATCACTGGCTTCGAAAAAATTCACATTTGAAGTTGGTAAAATAGTCCTGTCGGTTCAACATCAATGATTAATAATGGAAATGACATTTCGAAGAGATTATTGGAGATTAGGTGCCAAAGTCAAAGTGCAAAAGCCCTTGTAATCATTAGAGAATCCAAAAGACACCAACAGAATGTGATTGTCTTTGGAAAGAATCAACATTGAAGTTGGTAGAATTGCCCTGTCAATTCAATGCGTCGTTGCCAATTGTCAACAACCTAAATGACATCCCACTAGTTCAACTAAGCATGTAGTGTCAACATGGGAGTATGAAATACCCCAAAAACTAAGGGAAATCCCAAAAACTTTAATACATTCTACTTGTTCTGGAAAAATTCTCATGCGAAGATAGTAAGAGTTTCTTCCAGCATTGATGTCAATCGTCAACAATCAAAATGACATTCCATCGGTTATACTGAAGCAGTAGGACCAACCTGAAGACGTTAAATCCCCTAGAAGCTGAAACAAATTAATTTTGAGATGTATCCCAGTGTCAAATCCAAACATCTCGAGAATGAAGCCTCTGATCAAAATCCACTTCTGGTGTTAATTTTAATCGTCAACAGCCAGCGTGACCTTTCTTCAGCTCTACTGAGGCCGTAGGACCAACCTAGGGACGTATAAATAACCCTCGAAATAACCAATCAAGAGATTGTTCTGAATGAATCAACTTCTGAAGTCGGTAAAATTGTCCGATAGTTTTATTATCGATTGTCGATAATCAGAATATTTTGCTAGTTTTATTGAAACAGTAGTGCCAACACAAAAGTTCAAAATTGCTTAAAATTGGCGATATTCTCATAAAAATCACTTGAATGCGATTGTTTTGAAGGAATCAATATTTAATGTTGGTTAAATTGTCCTTACGTTTCAATACCAATTGTCAACAATCAGAATGACATTTCTCCAGCTTTATTATAAGCAGTGGTGCCAATATGTGAGTGAAAATTCCATCAGAAACTAGAGAAAATCTCAATAAAATCAATAACATTCGGATGCTTCAAAGGAATCGATATTTGAAGCTGATTAAATCATCGACATTTTGTCAGTTCTAGTGAACCAGTTGTGCTAATATGGGAGTGGAGCATCCCCTAGAAACTAGAGGAAATCTCAAGAAAATCAATAAAATGCGATTGTTCTGGAGAAATCAATATTTGGAACTGATTAATTTGCCTTACCGTTCCAACGACAATAATTGTCAACAATCAGAATGACATCTTGTTGGTTTTTATCGAACACTAATGCCTACATGAGAGTAGAAACTCCCCTAGAGATCAAAGGAAATCCAAAGAAAATTAATGAAATGCGTTTGTTCTGGACGAATCAATATTTGAAATTGGTTAAAATTGCATTACGATATCAAGATCAATTGTAAACATCCAGGATGGCATCGCTATATTTAATGAAAACTTGGTGCCAACATAAGAGCTTTAAATCTCCTAAAAACTGGAGAAAGTCCCAATAAAATCAATAGAATGCGATTGTTCGGAAAGAATCAGTACACCTATTTGAAGTTAACTGAATTGTCCTAGCGTTCAAACATCAATTGTTAACAATCAGAATAACATTTCGACAGCTTCAATAAGCAGTGATGCCAACATGTGGGTGAGAAACCTATTGGAAACTGAAGAAAATCTCAAGAAAATCAATAAAATTCCAATGTCTTGGAGGAATCAATATTATTTGAAGTTGATTGAATTATCACACCGTTTCAATATCAATTGTCAACAATAAATGTGACATTTTGTCGGATCTAGTGAAGCAGTTGTGCCAATATGGGAGTGCAAAATTCCCTATAAACTAGAGAAAATCTTAAGAAGATCGATAAAATACGATTGTTCTGAAGAAATCGATATTTGAAACTGATTCATTTGCCTTACCGTTTCAACGACAATCGTCAACAATCAGAATGACATTTTGTCAGTTTTCATCAAACACTTATGCCAACATGAGATTAGAAAATCTCCTAGAGACTAAAGGAAATCCCAAGAAAATTAATGAAATGCGTTTGTTCTGGACCATAGACAAGGACAAAAGTAGAAGAAGGAAGAACCACTGCGCATCCATTTCAGCCGATATCGCATGGGGTCCGCCATTTTTAGGTCATAACGGTTTTTCCAAGGCGGCAATTCAAATGGGGGGAGTACGCGCGAGTCAAAACAGATGACAGTCATGAGACAATTTGTAGGCTATACTTTGTAAATAAAACAAATAACTCAAGAATTTCTGCTCACGGCCTTGACTAATCCTCATACTCATAGTCAATACTTCGCTCGATCTCCGACTTCGCATGTCTCAAGTCCTTGGGACAATCGGAGACCGACTGCGAGTATGGGCCATACACGTATGGGCATAAGGCCCACGATATGTGCTTAATTTGAGCTACAGAATAAAATTTCAAGAAAAAATTCAATGTTTTACTTGTGATAAAATAATACAAGTTTGAAAGTGTTCGTTGAACATCACACTGAATCAGCTCTTCGCTTTACGTTTTGGCTAGATTGTGCACCTAATCTTATTTTCAAATAGCATCTTACAGTTCTTTCAATTAAGATAGAATTGTTTGTTTCAAAATATCATTGTCCGAAACGAGGTTCTGAATCGGGTCCTGGGAGTCTGGAGAAAATTTTGTTCACATTACTTCGAAATGCCTCGAACAAATCAGCAGCACCGAGCCTTTCTTTTAAGACGTTTCCAAGTTATTCCTTCATCATTCCAATTGCCTCGAGCCACAATCGAAACCCATCACCCCGTGGAAAACTAAAAACAAAACTTAGTTACCGGAGTGAAATTTGATTATTTAAATTCAGTGTTACGTATGAAAGGAAAGGATATCTTCCCATCTCTGGGTTCATCAATCGCTTGATATTCTTGCAAATTTCGATAGGTATAACAAGACATCCTGTATTGATGCATTAGCTGAGTTCGATCAGGTTCGATCAAACTTATTACACAGACAAAAACGCCAAACGAACACTTCACACAGAGGCCTCGATATCTGTTTCACAGCTTCTAAGTGGAGATTGAACTGCGGACCCCATTCTCCATACTTCCATAGCGGCTTTCTTGCTTCACTTTCTTAACAAAAAGTCATCAAGTACAATGCACTCGACAATGCATTAATAATGCAATGCATCCCAGGAATATAAATAATATCCGGTCAAAAAGTAGAATTCGTGGAAACGAACATTGAATAACACTCAACATTGAATTATATTGCTATGTTTTACACAAAACCAAATTTAGGCGCCGAGGAAAGTTCGATCACAACAAATCAATCTAACCTAAAACTTCGTAGCTGTCATCAAGTACACTGTCAGTACTGTCACCCACCTGTCATAATTAAAATTGCCGCCAGGAAAAACCGTTATGTAATCAAAATGGCCGGCCTACAAATTACACAGTCGCGCAGGTATCTTGCCTCTTCTACTTTTGTCCTTGTCTATGTTCTGGACGAGTCAATATTTGAAATTGGTTAAAATTGCATTACGATATCAAGATCAATTGTAAACATTCAGAATGGCATCGCTATATTCAATGAAAACTTGGTGCCAACATGAGAGCTTTGAATCTTCTAAAAACTGGAGGAAGTCCCAATAAAATCAATAGAATGCGATTGTTCGGAAAGAATCAGTACACCCATTTGAAGTTAACTGAATTGTCCTAGCGTTCAAACATCAATTGTTAACAATTGTAATGACATTTTTCTCGTTTTAATGCAACAATTATGCCAACATGGAAGTGGAAAATCCCTTAACTCGAGAAAATTTCAAGAAAATCAATAGAATGCGATTGTTCGGAAAAAAAAATTGATACGGTTGAACTGTCATGCCGTTTCCGTATCAATTCTCAACAATCAGAATGACGTTTGGCTAGTTCTATTGAAACAGCAGTGCCAATATCAAAGCCTCAGATCCCAGAAACAGAACAACATCTCAAACAAATCAATAAAATGTAATTGTTCTGAAGGAACCAATAATTGAAGTTGGTTGAATTGTCCTAACATTTGAACATCAACTGTCACAATCAGAAAGACAATTCGCAAGGTTCAAATGAACAGTAGTGCCAACATGGAAGTGCAGAATCACCTTGAAATCACAGAAAGTCTCAAGAAAATCAATCAAATGCGATTGTTCAGGAAGAATAAATATTTGAAGTCGGTTAAGTTGTCTTACCGTTCCAACATCGACAATCAGAATGACATATTTTCCAGTCTGAATAAAACAGTCGTGCCAGCGTGGATGTGCAAAATTCCCTAGAAAATGAAAAAATCTTGAGAAACTCCTTAAAATGAGACTGTTTTGAATGAATCAACATTTGAGTCCTATTTAAATTGTCCTACTGTTTTAACATGAACTATCAACAATTAATATGACATTTCGCCAAATTCAAGGAAACTGTAATGCCAACATGAAAGTGTAAAACCCCCTATGAACTAAAGAAAATCCCAAGAAAATCAATCAAATGCGATTTTTCTTAGAGAATCAATATTTGAGATTTTTTTAATTCTCCTACCGTTTCAACATCAATTGCCACCAAAACAAATGAAATTTGGCCAGTTCTAATGAACAGTAGTACCAACATGGAAGTGCAAAGTACCCCGGAGACTGAAGAGAATCCTATGAAAATCAATAAAATGCGATTGTTCGAATGGAATCAGTATTTTAAGTCGGTTAAACTGTTCTACAATTTCAACATTGATTTCAAACAATCAAAATGACATTCCGCCAGTTTTAATCAGGCAATAGTGCCAACATGGAAGTGTACAATTCCCTAAAAACCGCAGAAAGTCCCAAGAGAGACAACATAATGCGAATGTTCCGAAGGAATCAGAGTTTGAAGTTGGTGAAATCGTCCTGTCGCTTCGATGTCCATTGTAAACAATCAGAATGACATTTTGCGAGTATCAATAAAACAGTAGTGCCAACATGGAAGTGTTAAATTCTGTTGAAACTGGAGAAAATCCCCAAAGATCAAAAATGTGATTTTCATAAATGAATCAACATTTGGAGTTAATTTGATTATTGTCCTACCTTTCCGTAATTGTCTGTCAACAATCAGAATAACATTCCGACTGTTAAAGAAACAGTAGTGCCGACATATTCAGAAGCAGGAAACTCCCTAGAAACTAAAGAAAATCTCAAGAAAAATGCAATTGTACTGAACAAATTGATATTGAAAGTTGGTTAAATTGCTTCACAGTTGCCAACATGAAGTGTCGACAATCAGAATGACAAATGGGCAGCTCAAATAAAACAGTAGTGCCAACATGGAAGTCCTTAATCCCCAAGAAACTCAGGAAAGTGCCAAACAAATAAATGAAATACGATTGTTCTGGAAGAATCAACGTTTGAAGGCTGTTGTTGACCTACTCACCGTTTCAACATCAATTATTAACAATCAGAATGACTTTTTGTCAGTTCAATAAAAAGCGAATGTTCTGGAAGAATCAATATTTAAAGTTGTTTATATTGTTTCACCGTTCCAACGTCCGATGTCAACAATCGGAAATAACATCTCGCAAGTTTTATCCGGACACTAGTGCCAACATGGAAGTAGAAAGTCCCTAAAAATTGAAGAAAATCTCTGGAAAATCGATAAAAAGCGATTGTTTTGAACGAATCACAATTTGATGTTGGTTAAATTTTGTACCGTTTCAACACCAATTATTGTCAACAATCGGAATGACATTTGCCAGTTTTATTGGAACAGTAAAGCCAACATGGTAGTGCGAAACTCCCTAGAAACTAAAGGAAATCCCAAGAAAATCAATCAAATCCGACTGTTCTGAAGGAATCAATATTTGAGAATTTTTATTTCTCCTACCGTTTCAACATTGATTGTCAACAAGAAGAAGGACATTTCGCTAGTTTTGATAAACAGTAGTACCAACATGGAAATGTAAAATCCCCTGAAGACTATAGAGAATCCCAAGAAAATCAATATAAGGTGATTGTTCTGGTGGAATCAACATTTAAAGTTGTTTAAATGGCTTTAGCGTTTCAACTTCGATTGTCAACAATCAGAATGACATCTGCTTGTTTTATTGGAAGAGTAATGCCAACATGAGAGTGTCAAATTCTCTTAGAATGTAAAGAAAATTTGAGGAGAATCAAAAAAAGGCGATTGTTCAAAAAAGTCAATGTTTGAAATTGTTTGGATTGTTCAAGTACTGTTCCAACGTCGATTGTCAACAATTGAAGGTAACATTTCGCCAGTTCTATCAAAACACAAATGCCAACATGGAAGTTGAAAATGTACCAAAAATTTCTTGAAAATCTGTGGAAAATAGATAAAATGCGATTTTTCTGAACGAATCAATATTTGAAGTTGAATAAAAATTTTTTACCGTTCCCACAACAATTGTCAACAATCAGAATGACATTTGGTTAGTTTTAGTGAAACAGTAATGCCAAGATAGAAGTGTAAAACCCCCTTGAAATTAGGAAAATTCCCAAGAAAATCAGTCAAATGCGTATGTTCTGAAGTAATCGAAATTTGAGATTTTTTAAATTGTCCTACCGTTTCAACATCGATTGTCCACAATAAAAAATGACATTTCGCCAGCTGTAATAAACAGTAGTACCAACATGGAAGTGTAAAATCCCCTGAAGACTATAGAGAATCTCAAGAAAATCAATGAAAGGTGATTGTTCTGGTGGAATCAATATTCGAAGTTGTTTAAATTGCTTCAGCGTTTCAACTTCGATTGTCAACAATCAGAATGACATCTGCCTGTTTTATTGGGAGAGTAATGCCAACATGGAAGTGTTGAATTCTCTTAGAATGTGGAGAAAATTTGGGGAGAATCAAAAGATGCGATTGTTCCGAAAGAGTCAATGTTTGAAATTGTTTGGATTGTTTAACTACTGTTCCAACGTCAATTGTCAACAGTCAGAAGTGACATTCCGTCAGTTTTATCAAAACACAGGTGCCAACATGAAAGTTGAAAATTTACCAAAAATTTCAAGAAAATCTGTGGAAAATGGATAAAATGCGATTTTTCTGAACGAATCAATATTTGAAGTTGAGTTAAATTTTTTCACCGTTCCCACAACAATTGTCAACAATCAGAATGACATTTGGTCAGTTTTAATTAAACAGTAGTGCCAACATGGGAGTGTAAAACTCCCTTGAAACTAAAAAAATTCTCAAGAAAATCAATCAAAACTGTATGTTCTGAAGTAATCAAAACTTGAGATTTTTCAAATTGTCCTACCGTTCCAACATCGATTGTTCACAACAAGAATGACATTTCGTCAGCTCTAATGAACAGAAATACCAACATGAAAGTGTTAAATCCCTTGGAGACTGAAGAGAATCCCAAGAGAATCAATAAAATGCGAATGTTTCGAAGAAATCAGAACTTGACGTTGGTAAAATTGTCCCGTCGCTTTGATGTCAACTGTTAACAAGTAGAATGATACTTTGCGAGTATTATTGGTTATATAGTACAATAGGATTAATTGAACAGTAGTGCCAACATGGAAGTGCAGAATCACCTTGAAATCACAGAAAGTCTCAAGAAAATCAATCAAATGCGATTGTTCAAGAAGAATAAATATTTGAAGTCGGTTAAGTTGTCTTACCGTTCCAACATCGACAATCAGAATGACATATTTTCCAGGCTGAATAAAATAGTCGTGCCAGCGTGGATGTGCAAAATTCCCTAGAAAATGAAAAAATCTTGAGAAACTCCATAAAATGAGACTGTTTTGGATGAATCAACATTTGAGTCTTATTTAAATTGTCCTACTGTTTTAACATGAATTATCAACAATCAATATGACATTTCGCCAAACTCAAGGAAACAGTAATGCCAACATGGAAGTGTGAAACCCCTCAGAAACTAGAGAAAATCCCAAGAAAATTAAAGAGATGCGATTGTTCTTGAGGAATCATTATTTGAGACTTTTTTGATTGTCCTACCGTTTCAACATCAATTGTCACCAAAACGAATGACATTTGGCCAGTTCTACTGAACAGTATTACCAACATGGAAGTGTAAAATCCCCCGGAGACTAAAGTGAATCCTAAGAATATCAATAAAATGCGATTGTTCGGATGGAATCAATATTTTGAGTCGGTTAAACTATCTTACAATTTCAACACCAATTTCAACAAATTAAAATGACATTCCGCCAGTTCCAATGGAACATTAGTACCAACATGGGAGTGTACAATCCCCCTAAAAACTGCAGAGAGTCCCAAGAGAATAACAAAATGCGAATGTTCCGTAGGAATCAGAATTTGAAGCTGGTGAAACTGTCCTGTCGCTTCGATGTCCATTGTCAACAATCAGAATGACATTTCGCGAGTTTCAATAAAACAGTAGTGCCAACATGAGAGTGTTAAATTTTGTTGAAACTGGAGAAAATCCCCAAAGATCAAAAATGTGATTTTCATAAATGAATCAACATTTGGAGTTGGATTATTTGTCCTACCTTTCCGACATTGTTTGTCAACAATCAGAATGACTTTTCAACTGTTTCAATGGAACAGTAGTGCCGACATATTCAGAAACAGAAAATTGCCCAGAAACTAGTGAAAATCTCAAGAAAAATGCGATTGTACTGAACGAATCAATATTGAAAGTTGGTCAAATTGCTTTACAGTTTCAACATGAAGTGTCAACAATTGGAATGACGTATGGCCAGCTCAAATGAAACGGTAGTGCCAACATGAAGTTCTAAAATTCCCAAGAAACTCAGGAAAGTGTAAAAAAATACGATTGCTCTGGATTAATCAACATTGAAGACTGTTGAATTGTTTAGCATTTCAACATCGATTATCAACAATCAGTATGAAAAATCTCCTAGAAATCGAAGGAAATCGCAAGAAATTCAATGAAAAGCGAATGTTCTGGAAAAATCATAATTTGGGAATGGTTCAATTGTCCTACCGTTCCTACATCACTTGTCGACAGTCAAAATGACATCTACCAGTTTTATTGGAACGGTAGTACCAACACTGGAATGTGGAGTGTTCAATTCCTTAAGAAATAAAATGCGATTGTCCTGGAAGAATCAATATTTGAAGTTGTTTAAATTGTTCTACCATTCCAACGTCAATTCTCAACAATCGGAAATAACACTTCGCCGGTTTTATTAGGACACTAGTGCCAACATGGGAATAGGAAGTCCCCTAAAAATCAAACAAATTCTCCGGAAAATCGATAAAATGCGATTGTTCTGAACGAATCAATATTTGAAGTTTGTTCAATTTTTCACCGTTTCAACACCAATAATTGTCAACAAACAAAATGACATTTTCCAGTATAATTGAAACAGTAACGCCAACATAGGAGTGCAAAACACCCTAGAAACTGAAGAAAATGCTAAGAAAATGAATCAAATGCGATTGTTCTGAACGAATCGATATTTGAAATTTTTTAAAATGTCCTATCGTTTTAACATCAATTGTCAACAATCAGAATGGCATTTCGCCAGTTTTAGTGAAACAATAGTGGCAACATCAAAGTGTACCTACAATCCCCCTAAAAACTGCAGAAAGTCCCAAGATAATTATTGAAATGCGAATGTTCTGAAGGAATCTGAATTTGAAACCGGTGAAATTGTCCCGTGTTTGATGTCAATTGTCAACAAATAGAATGACACTTTAAGAGTGTTATTGGATATGTTGTACCAATATTACAGTGCAAAATACTCTGAAACATGAGATCGAGAAAGTTGGAAATATGAATGAAATGTAATTGTTCCTAATCCATCTTCAATTTGGTAGAATTGTCCTGTCGCTCTAATGTCAACTTGTCAATGACCTGAGTGACATTGATGCAGTTAACCTGAGCATGTAGTGCCAACATGAAAGTGTGGAATTCCCTCAAAACTTGAATCAATCCTTGAAACATCAATACATAGTACTGCTTCTGAAGAAGATCTCATTCAAAGTGAGTATAATTTTCCTCTGAGGTTCTCATTTTATTGAAACAGTAATGCCAACATGGAAGTGTTGAATTCCCTTAGAAATCCAAGGAATTTCAAGAAAATGAATGAAATGCAAGTTGTTTAAACTGTTTTACCGTTACAACGTCAACTGTCAACAATTGGAAATAACATTTCGCCAGATTTATTGAAACACTAGTGCCAACATGGAAGTTCAAAATTCAATCAAAATTAAGAAAAATCTCAGGAAAATCAATAAAATGCGATTATTCTGGACGAATCAATATTTGAAGTTGGACCAATCATCAACAATCAGAATGACATTCCGTCGAGCTTTGATGAAGCAGTGATGCTAACTTTGAAGTTTAAAACCTCCTAGAAACTGGAGAAAACCCCAAGAAAATCAATCAAATGTGATTGTTTGGAAAGAATCAACATTTAAGACTGTTTTATTTGTCCTACTGTTTCACCATCGATTGTCAACAAAAAGGATGGCATTTTTCCAGTTTTAATGAACAGTGGTACCAACATGGAAGTGTGAAATCACCTGGAGACTAAAGAGAATCCCAAGAAAATCAAAAAAGGTGATTGTTCTGGTGGAATCAATATTCGAAGATGTTTAAATTGCTTTAGCGTTTCAACTTCGATTGTCAACAATCAGAATGACATCTGCCTGTTTAATTGTAAGAGTAATGCCAACATGGGAGTGTTAAATTCCGTTAGGATGTGAAGAAAGTGTAAAGATTATAAAAAAAATGCGATTGTTCCGAAAGAGTCAATGATTGAAATTGTTTGGATTGTTTAACTACTGTTCCAACGTCATTTGTCGACAATCGGAAGTAACATTTCGCCAGTTTTATCAAAACACAAGTTCCAACATGGGAGTTGAAAATTTACCAAAAATTTCAAGAAAATCCGTGGAAAATGGATAAAATGCGATTTGTCTGAACGAATCGATATTTGAAGTTGAGTTAAATTTTTTCACCGTTCCCACAACAATTGTCAACAATCAGAATGACATTTGGTCAGTTTTAATTAAACAGTAGTGCCAACATGGGAGTGTAAAACTCCCTTGAAACTAAAAAAATTCTCAAGAAAATCAATCAAAACTGTATGTTCTGAAGTAATCAAAACTTGAGATTTTTCAAATTGTCCTACCGTTCCAACATCGATTGTTCACAACAAGAATGACATTTCGTCAGCTCTAATGAACAGAAATACCAACATGAAAGTGTTAAATCCCTTGGAGACTGAAGAGAATCCCAAGAGAATCAATAAAATGCGAATGTTTCGAAGAAATCAGAACTTGACGTTGGTAAAATTGTCCCGTCGCTTTGATGTCAACTGTTAACAAGTAGAATGATACTTTGCGAGTATTATTGGTTATATAGTACAATAGGATTAATTGAACAGTAGTGCCAACATGGAAGTGCAGAATCACCTTGAAATCACAGAAAGTCTCAAGAAAATCAATCAAATGCGATTGTTCAAGAAGAATAAATATTTGAAGTCGGTTAAGTTGTCTTACCGTTCCAACATCGACAATCAGAATGACATATTTTCCAGGCTGAATAAAATAGTCGTGCCAGCGTGGATGTGCAAAATTCCCTAGAAAATGAAAAAATCTTGAGAAACTCCATAAAATGAGACTGTTTTGGATGAATCAACATTTGAGTCTTATTTAAATTGTCCTACTGTTTTAACATGAATTATCAACAATCAATATGACATTTCGCCAAACTCAAGGAAACAGTAATGCCAACATGGAAGTGTGAAACCCCTCAGAAACTAGAGAAAATCCCAAGAAAATTAAAGAGATGCGATTGTTCTTGAGGAATCATTATTTGAGACTTTTTTGATTGTCCTACCGTTTCAACATCAATTGTCACCAAAACGAATGACATTTGGCCAGTTCTACTGAACAGTATTACCAACATGGAAGTGTAAAATCCCCCGGAGACTAAAGTGAATCCTAAGAATATCAATAAAATGCGATTGTTCGGATGGAATCAATATTTTGAGTCGGTTAAACTATCTTACAATTTCAACACCAATTTCAACAAATTAAAATGACATTCCGCCAGTTCCAATGGAACATTAGTACCAACATGGGAGTGTACAATCCCCCTAAAAACTGCAGAGAGTCCCAAGAGAATAACAAAATGCGAATGTTCCGTAGGAATCAGAATTTGAAGCTGGTGAAACTGTCCTGTCGCTTCGATGTCCATTGTCAACAATCAGAATGACATTTCGCGAGTTTCAATAAAACAGTAGTGCCAACATGAGAGTGTTAAATTTTGTTGAAACTGGAGAAAATCCCCAAAGATCAAAAATGTGATTTTCATAAATGAATCAACATTTGGAGTTGGATTATTTGTCCTACCTTTCCGACATTGTTTGTCAACAATCAGAATGACTTTTCAACTGTTTCAATGGAACAGTAGTGCCGACATATTCAGAAACAGAAAATTGCCCAGAAACTAGTGAAAATCTCAAGAAAAATGCGATTGTACTGAACGAATCAATATTGAAAGTTGGTCAAATTGCTTTACAGTTTCAACATGAAGTGTCAACAATTGGAATGACGTATGGCCAGCTCAAATGAAACGGTAGTGCCAACATGAAGTTCTAAAATTCCCAAGAAACTCAGGAAAGTGTAAAAAAATACGATTGCTCTGGATTAATCAACATTGAAGACTGTTGAATTGTTTAGCATTTCAACATCGATTATCAACAATCAGTATGAAAAATCTCCTAGAAATCGAAGGAAATCGCAAGAAATTCAATGAAAAGCGAATGTTCTGGAAAAATCATAATTTGGGAATGGTTCAATTGTCCTACCGTTCCTACATCACTTGTCGACAGTCAAAATGACATCTACCAGTTTTATTGGAACGGTAGTACCAACACTGGAATGTGGAGTGTTCAATTCCTTAAGAAATAAAATGCGATTGTCCTGGAAGAATCAATATTTGAAGTTGTTTAAATTGTTCTACCATTCCAACGTCAATTCTCAACAATCGGAAATAACACTTCGCCGGTTTTATTAGGACACTAGTGCCAACATGGGAATAGGAAGTCCCCTAAAAATCAAACAAATTCTCCGGAAAATCGATAAAATGCGATTGTTCTGAACGAATCAATATTTGAAGTTTGTTCAATTTTTCACCGTTTCAACACCAATAATTGTCAACAAACAAAATGACATTTTCCAGTATAATTGAAACAGTAACGCCAACATAGGAGTGCAAAACACCCTAGAAACTGAAGAAAATGCTAAGAAAATGAATCAAATGCGATTGTTCTGAACGAATCGATATTTGAAATTTTTTAAAATGTCCTATCGTTTTAACATCAATTGTCAACAATCAGAATGGCATTTCGCCAGTTTTAGTGAAACAATAGTGGCAACATCAAAGTGTACCTACAATCCCCCTAAAAACTGCAGAAAGTCCCAAGATAATTATTGAAATGCGAATGTTCTGAAGGAATCTGAATTTGAAACCGGTGAAATTGTCCCGTGTTTGATGTCAATTGTCAACAAATAGAATGACACTTTAAGAGTGTTATTGGATATGTTGTACCAATATTACAGTGCAAAATACTCTGAAACATGAGATCGAGAAAGTTGGAAATATGAATGAAATGTAATTGTTCCTAATCCATCTTCAATTTGGTAGAATTGTCCTGTCGCTCTAATGTCAACTTGTCAATGACCTGAGTGACATTGATGCAGTTAACCTGAGCATGTAGTGCCAACATGAAAGTGTGGAATTCCCTCAAAACTTGAATCAATCCTTGAAACATCAATACATAGTACTGCTTCTGAAGAAGATCTCATTCAAAGTGAGTATAATTTTCCTCTGAGGTTCTCATTTTATTGAAACAGTAATGCCAACATGGAAGTGTTGAATTCCCTTAGAAATCCAAGGAATTTCAAGAAAATGAATGAAATGCAAGTTGTTTAAACTGTTTTACCGTTACAACGTCAACTGTCAACAATTGGAAATAACATTTCGCCAGATTTATTGAAACACTAGTGCCAACATGGAAGTTCAAAATTCAATCAAAATTAAGAAAAATCTCAGGAAAATCAATAAAATGCGATTATTCTGGACGAATCAATATTTGAAGTTGGACCAATCATCAACAATCAGAATGACATTCCGTCGAGCTTTGATGAAGCAGTGATGCTAACTTTGAAGTTTAAAACCTCCTAGAAACTGGAGAAAACCCCAAGAAAATCAATCAAATGTGATTGTTTGGAAAGAATCAACATTTAAGACTGTTTTATTTGTCCTACTGTTTCACCATCGATTGTCAACAAAAAGGATGGCATTTTTCCAGTTTTAATGAACAGTGGTACCAACATGGAAGTGTGAAATCACCTGGAGACTAAAGAGAATCCCAAGAAAATCAAAAAAGGTGATTGTTCTGGTGGAATCAATATTCGAAGATGTTTAAATTGCTTTAGCGTTTCAACTTCGATTGTCAACAATCAGAATGACATCTGCCTGTTTAATTGTAAGAGTAATGCCAACATGGGAGTGTTAAATTCCGTTAGGATGTGAAGAAAGTGTAAAGATTATAAAAAAAATGCGATTGTTCCGAAAGAGTCAATGATTGAAATTGTTTGGATTGTTTAACTACTGTTCCAACGTCATTTGTCGACAATCGGAAGTAACATTTCGCCAGTTTTATCAAAACACAAGTTCCAACATGGGAGTTGAAAATTTACCAAAAATTTCAAGAAAATCCGTGGAAAATGGATAAAATGCGATTTGTCTGAACGAATCGATATTTGAAGTTGAGTAAAATTTTTTCACCGTTCCCACAACAATTGTCAACAATCAGAATGACATTTGGTCAGTTTTAATTAAACAGTAGTGCCAACATGGGAGTGTAAAACTCCCTTGAAACTAAAAAAATTCTCAAGAAAATCAATCAAAACTGTATGTTCTGAAGTCATCAAAACTTGAGATTTTTCAAATTGTCCTACCGTTCCAACATCGATTGTTCACAAAAAGAATGACATTTCGCCAGCTCTAATGAACAGAAGTACCAACATGAAAGTGTAAAATCCCCTGGAGACTGAAGAGAATCCCAAGAGAATCAATAAAATGCGAATGTTTCGAAGAAGTCAGAACTTGCCGTTGGTAAAATTGTCCCGTCGCTTCGATGTCAACTATCAACAAGTAGAATGATACTTTGCGAGTATTATTGGTTATATAGTACCAATATTACAGTGCAAAATACCCTAGATCAGGAGAAAATTGGAAATATCAATACAATGTGATTGTTCCGAGTCCACCTTGAATTTGGTAGAACTGTCCTGTCGCTCTGATGTCAATGACCTAAGTGACATTTGTTCAGTTCAACTAAGCATGTAGTGCCAACATTGAAGTGTGAAATCCCCTATAAACTTGAGCGAATCCTAAAAATATCAATACATAGTACTGGTTCTAAAGAAATTCTCGTTGAAAGCTAGTATGACTTTCCACGGCCGGTAATGAGAATTGTCAAGAACCAGAGTGACACTTCACTAGTTTGATCAGGTCAGTATTGTCAACAAGAAAATCTCAAATTTCCAAGAAAAAATATCAAAAGCCTCAGTCGAGGCCTCAGTACTATATACTATGTAATTGTTCTGGATAAATTCACATTCGAAGTTGGTGAAATTGTCCTGTCAGCTGTCAGCAACCAGAACATTTCACTAGTTTTACTGAGCCTGTAGTGCCCAATGCAAGCACGTAAAATCCCCTAGGAACGTCCAGTTTCAAGAAATTCCTATAGCTCACGTTGTACTTGTACCTGTGCTCTGGCACGGCAGAAATGGCAACTACTTATTCATAATAATGGTCGTTGTGTGCACTAATGCCTGCCCTGCATTGTCCCACAGTGCCGAATTAAGGCACCGCATCAGCCACTCCCCCGAGGCAGTCTGGTAATACCCGACAGCGGAGCTATGAAACGACGTTAATTTGAATGTTCTATTGAAGCACAGCGCAGCAGTAGGTGTATAGTTGGCAACAGTGAGTATATACAGAGAGAAGACACGACTATGAGTGGGTTTTAAGCGCCCGTTCAATTAGAACTTGGCGTATTACCCGGTACCTAACATTACGGCTCTGAATAAGTGGCACTGGCGATGAGTTCTATTTAAAGTGAGGTGGGTACTTATTCTAGTTGATATTTGACTACAAAAATTAGTAGGTAAGTAATAATAGTCGGTATCTGATAGTGGTAAGTACCAAGTGGCTGGTAAGTAGCGAAAGCACTAGATTATAAGTGCTGTTGGAAAATACAAGTTGAATTTGAGCAAAATGAGCTATAAAGGAGATGAATTTTGGTTGGTTTGGCAGTTATGTACCTATACAAAATGTATTTGGATATTGCTGTTATTTTGGGACAATATTAGTAACATCATTTAATTACATTACCATTTTTCTCTTCAAAATTTGGAGATAATTAATTTTCCTAGTTTTAGTAGTTTTACCATTCCACATACAGCATTTCATGATTGAATTAGTGATACTCGTATGAAACCGTACATAGATCATCATGCTCCATTATGACGAAATTCAATCAGTAAGCAGTGCAGTTAGATAAATATCCAGCGGCTGCAATAATGAAAACGCTGATTATATTCCAACTTTGTACCCAAATGCAGAAATACCTACAGGAGTATCCAATTTTAGCAAAATATCATGTACCTATCCAATATATCCACCTAAATTTGATATTTTCACGCTGGGTCATAGGCAAACAAGCAAATAATAATCATTGTCAATCGTGCATGTACGTGACAGAATATATTGTGTACTTTTTTTCAAACGGAGCAGGTATTCACAGTGTGGAGTTGGAAGCTTTTTTGTGATAAATTCGTTGTCAGCACACAATGCACAAAAGGACTTGGCGAAAAAAGCGTTCATAACGGTACACATGAAAGCTTTGTTGGCAAAAAATATGAAACGCGATTCAAACAAAAGCGGAATAATATAATTTAAACTATAGGTGAAGGTACTGGCTGTTTGATTGTTTTAATTACACGGTGTAGTTTATATTTTTATTCTTTTGTCTGTCTGTATTTTATCGAGCTTACTTCCGCAGGATCAAGCGATTTTATTGGTGATTGAACAAAGCTGGAGTCAAATATAGCCGTCGGCTTACGCTCAGTATTTCTGTTTCACTACGCAGTGATAAATGAGGTGTTTGAACATCCTTCTCTCAATTATTGAAGTACCCTAAGCAAATTCGTATATTATACATGAACAGCAAAACATTTGATTGAAAACAGCGTCGTTTGTAGAGCAACAAACGCGGTTTGTCCAAGGCAACGTGAGTCGCCTGAGTCAGAAAATTTTAGGGAGCTCTAGAAATTTGTACAGAATTCTTAGGAGTTATTGAGATTTTCACGGTTTATTACATATTTCTGAATATTTACACAAGGTGTTCGAGAGACTCTATAGATTCCCACGAGTTTCCAAACGATTTTCTTTCCACTTTCAACTTCATTCCCTCTTTTGACTGAGCTCATTTTCAAGAATAAGTGGATTTATGAAGATTCCTACGAGATTTTTTCACGATCTCTAGGATATTTCTTGGGATATCCGAAAATTTAGTTTTTTTATGTATCACTATTCATTGGATTCGTGGAAATTTTTAAAGAATTCTACAAAATTCGTGAGAGTTTCCAATGATTTTCATGAGATTACTGGAGATTTCTGAAGATTCTTCATGATGGACATGGAGCTGGTGCCTTAAAACTTACTTCATGAGGTAACTACATGATATTACCCCGTAGGTCTGATACACGTTGATAGGGTTGTTGAAAATTGCCTTATCTCACATGTCAGACCGGGGGCTTTTGGCTGTTTATGACAGGTTGGCTTGGTTGGTATGAGCCTGTCAGTTTTCGGAAAAAGGGCCAAAAAAGCCCCCGGTCTGACATGAGGGACAAAGAAATTTTTAACAACCTCATCAACACACATAGACCTACAGGGTTAAAATCATGTACCTTATGACGTAAATTTTGAGGCACCAGCTCCCTGTCTAGACTTCTGGGAATTTATAGGGAGTTTTGGAAATTTCTATAGGTGGGATTTCTCGAAATGTGTTCTGGATTTCTAGGAATTCCTGAAAATACCTACAAGATTCACAGACATTTTAAAAAACATTTCTACGGAATTTCTGTTGATTTACAGAATTTCTCAAGATTTCCCAAAATTTCAACCAAAATTCGAGAAATTCCTACAGATTTTTCAAGATTCCTACGAGATTTTCAGGGATTCATGAAAATCATAGAGAGGAGATTCTGAACATTTGAATGGAATACCTAAAGACTTCCAAATATTTCTACAAGATTTTGGAAAACTTCTGGAACATTCTGATTTTGGGAAAGATCTGAAAATTTTCTAGATATACGGGAATTCAAGGGATTTCTCAAGATTCCCAAAAAAATTCGAAGGATTGCTCAAAGTCTCTACGATATTCCTTCGAGATTTCTAGTGGATTTCTGGAGACATTCAACGAAGGGATCTCGAAGATTCCTAAAGATCACCCATGATGATTTCTAAGAATCCTACGATATTTCTACTGTTTCTAAGGACTACAAAAAGGCTTCTATGGAATATTAGAGGATTTCTGAGAATGTTTAAGCAGTTTCAAAGATTCTGCGGGATATCAAGGGATTTTTATGGAATTTCTAGATATTTCAACGAGATTGCCAAAAACTTCGGGGGATTTTTCAGGATTTATACTAAATATCTGGAGGTTTTCAATGATTCATATAGAATTTTATCAGTTTTCAACTTTTTCTATGAGTGCTATGGTATTTTGAAAATTTTGATGGGATCTCCAGGGATTTCCGAAAATTTCTACGAGATTATGTAGAAGTTTTTGGAAAATGTTGACATTCCCGAAAATGTCTATGGATTTCTCAATCATTCCTACAGAATTTCTGGGAATTCATTGAAAATTCTACTACATCTCTAGAGATTTTTTAAAAATTCTTAGATATTTCTGAAGACTTTTGCAGGATTTCTGCAGTCAATCAATCAATCAATCAATTACTGAAGATACTTACGGGATTTTTGAGAATTCCTGTGGGAATACCTGGGGTCATTCCCACAGAATGTACAGGAATTTCTAATGATTCGTAGATGTGATGTGTCTGGAAGTTGCTCAGTTTTTCTGGAGATCTCCATTGATTTTTTGCAGATTTCTACGGGCGTTCCAGGGATTTCCAGGATATTTCTAAAAGATTTCAAATAGATTTCTTGGGACATTTGGAGACGCCAAAAAATTTCTATCGATTTCTTGAGATTCTTACCGGATTTATAGAAATTTGTATGAAATTTCTAGAGTTTACTGAAGAATTCTACGGATTTTTGAGTGATTTCTAGGCATTTCTGAAGAATTCTACATAATTTTCCAAGGTATCCACGAGATTTTTGAGGATTCCTGTGAAAACTTTTAGGGTTCTCCAAAGATTTCTACTGAAAAATCCAAATAATTCCAAAGATTCGCTTGAAATTCTTAGAGATTCCCGAATATTTGTACGGAATTTCCAAGGAGGTCTATTTCTACGGGATTTATAGACATTTATGGGAATGTTTATGAAATCCCTTAGGATTTCTGAAGAATTTTACGAGATTATAGAGCAATTTCCAGGCATTTCTGGAGATTTCTACATAATTCCAAAAGGTATCCACAAGATTTTCGGAGGATTCCTGTGGAAACTTTTTAGAGATTTCTAAAGATTTCTATGAAATTTTAAGGAATATTCACAACAAGACTAGGAATGTCGAAGATTTCTGAAGATTACTTATAATTTCCCAAGATTCCCTAATATTTCTGCGGTTTCTAGGGTTTACGAAAAGGCTTCTATGAGATATTCGACGATTTCTGAGAATCACTAAGCAGTTTCAAGAATTCTACGAGATATCTAGGGATTTTTTATGGGATTTATAGGGATTTGCCAAAATTTAAACGGAATATGTAGAGGTTTTTCCAACGATTCGTATGAAATTTTGACAAAATTCAAAACTCCTCAACTTTCTTCCTGTGAGGAAACCTTGAGTCTCTGTAGGGATTCTCAAAGATTTGTTTTGTATTTCCAGGGATTTTTGAGTTCTTCTACGGAATTTGTAGGGATTTTCTGAGATTTCTGGGGAAGCAATAAAATGTCTATTGATCTCCCAAGATTTTTACAGGAAATCTGGAGAATCATAACGATTTGAATGGGATTTCCAGGTGTTTCGGAAGAATTATTCGAGATTTTCGAGGATTTGTGTGGAAACTTCTAGGGAATTCTAAAGATTTCTACTTGAAATCCAAGGACTCTTGAAGATTTGCTCAGAATTTCTAGGAATTTCCTTGTATTTTAAATTTTTACGAAATTTTCAAAGATATCTAGAGATAGAAAATACCTGGAGTCTCTGTACATTTCTACGAGATCTCTAAGGATTCTTGAAAATCAGCTCTGGATTTTCAAAGATTTCTGAATTTTCCTACAGAACTTGTAGGGATTTCTGAACATTTCGACAAGATTTCAAGGGATTTTTAAAAATGTTCAGTAACTGCTAGAAATCCAAGGATTTCCGAAGATGTGTGAGAAATTCTGAGATTAAAGATCTGTTTGAAATTTTTATTGTGTTCAAGATTTCTACGGGCAGAATGAAGATTTGTATGAAATTGCTAGGGTTCTCAAGATCTATGTGAATTCCTGGAAGATTTCTTGATAGTTCTACGAAATTTCTGAGAATTCCAGAAAATTTCAAGGGAGTTCCAGAAATTTCTACAAGATTCTAAGGAGTTCTTGAGATTTTCACGGTTTATTACATATTTCTGAATATTCACACAAGGTGTTCAAGAGGCTCTATAGATTCTCACGAGTTTCCTAAGAGTTTTCGTCCCACTTTCAACTTTTTCCCCTCCTTTGACCGAGTTCATTTTCAAGAATTAGTGAATTTATGAAGATTTCTACGAGATTTTTTGAAGATCTCTAGGATATTTCTTGGGATATCCGAAGATTTTTGCGCGATCTATAGAAATTTCTAATGATTTGTAGGTGTGATATTTCTGGAAATTGCTCAGTTTTTCCTGAGATCTCCATCGATTTTTGCAGATATTTACGGGATTTCCAGGAATTTCCGGGATATTTCTGGAAGATTTCAAAAGGATTTTATGGGACGCCAAAAAATTTCTATCGATTTCTTGAGATTCCTACGGGATTTATAGAAATTTGTATGAAATTTCCAGAGATTTCTGAAGAATTCTACGGATTTTTGAATGATTTCTAGGCATTTCTGGAGAGTTCTACATAATTCTTTGAGGTATCCACGAGATTTTTGAGGATTCCTGTGCAAACTTCCATGGTTCTCCAAAGATTTCTACTAAAAATCCAAATAATTCCAAAGATTCGCTTAGAATTCCTAGAGATTTCCGAATATTTCCACGGAATTTCCAAGGAGGTCTATTCCTACGGGATTTATAGACATTCATAGGGATCTTTATGAAATCCTTAAGGATTTCTGAAGAATTTCACTAGATTATGGAGCAATTTTCAGGCATTTCTGGAGATCTCTACATAATTCCAAAAGGTATCCACAAGATTTCTTTAGGATTCCTGTGGAAACTTTTTAGAGATTTCTAAAGATTTCTGAGAAATTTTCAGGGATTTTCACAACAAGACTAGGAATGTCTAAGATTTCCAAGGATTACTCATAATTTCTCAAGATTCCCTAATATTTCTGCGGTTTCTAGGGTTTACGAAAAGGCTTCCATGAGATATTCGACGATTTCTGAGAATCACTAAGCAGTTTCAAAGATTCTATGAGATATCTAGGGATTTTTGATGAGATTTCTAGATATTTCTACGAGATTTCCAAAAACTTCAAGGGATTTGCCAGGACTTATACGGAATATGTAGAGGTTTTTCCAACGATTCGTATGAAATTTTGAAAAATTTCAAAACTCTATTCCTGTGAGGAAACCTTGAGTCTCTGTAGGGGTTCTCAAAGATTCGTTTTGGATTTCCAGGGATTTTTTAATATTTCTACGAAATTTGTAGGGATTTTCTGAGATTTCTGGGGAGGCAATAAAATGTCTATTGATCTCCCTAGATTTTTACAGGAAATCGAGAAATTCATAACGATTTGAATGGGATTTCCAGGTGTTTCGGAAGAATTATACGAGATTTTCGAGGATTTTTGTGGAAACTTCTAGGGAATTCTACAGATTTCTTCTGGAAATCCATGGACTCCTGAAGATTTGCTTGGAATTTCTAGGAATTTTCTAATATTTTTAATTTTCACGAAATTTTCCAGGATATCTAGAGATAGAGGATACCTGGAGTCTCTGTACATTTCTACGAGATCTCTAGGGATTCTTGAAAATTCGCTCTGAATTTCCAGGGATTTCTGGATTTTTCTGAAGGATTTGTAGGGATTTCCGAACATTTCGAGAAGATTTCAAGGGATTTCCAAAAATATTCATAAGATTGCTAGAGATCCAAGGATTTCTGAAGATGTGTGAAGAATTCTGAGATTGAGGATGTGTTTGAGATTCCTATTGTGTTCAAGATTTCTACGGGCAGAATGAAGATTTGTATGGAATTGCTAGGATTTTCAAGATCTTTATGAATTTTGAAAGATTTCTTGATAGTTCTACGGGATTTCCAAGAGTTTCAGAAAATTTAAAGGAGTTCTAGAAATTTGTACAGGATTCTAAGGAGTTCTTGAGATTTTCACGGTTTATTACATATTTCTGAATATTCACACAAGGTGTTCGAGAGGCTCTATAGATTCCCACGAGTTTCCTAACGATTTTCTTTTCACTTTCAACTTTATTCCCTCTTTTGACTGAGTTCCTTTCTAAGAATAAGTGGATTTATGAAGATTTCTACGAGGTTTTTTGAAGATCTTTTTGGATATTTCTTGGGATATGTGAAGATTTTTGCGCGATCTATAGGAATTTCTGATGATTCGTAGGTGTGATATTTCTGGAAATTGCTCAGTTTTTCCGGAGATCTCCATTGATTTTTGCAGATTTCAACGGGATTTCCAGAGATTCCCAGGATATTTCTGGAAGATTTCGAAGGGATTTTTTGGGACTTTTGAAGACGTCAAAAAATTTCTATCGATTTCTTAAGATTTCTACAGGATTTACAGAAATTTGAATGAAATTTCTAGAGATTTCTGAAGAATTCTACGGATTTTTGAGTGATGGCGAAAAAAGCGTTCATAACGGTACACATGAAAGCTTTGTTGGCAAAAAATATGAAACGCGATTCAAACAAAAGCGGAATAATATAATTTAAACTATAGGTGAAGGTACTGGCTGTTCGATTGTTTTAATTACACGGTGTAGTTTATATTTTTATTCTTTTGTCTGTCTGTATTTTATTGAGCTTACTTCCGCAGGATCAAGCGATTTTATTGGTGATTGAACAAAGCTGGAGTCAGATATAGCCGTCGGCTTACGAGCAGTATTTCTGTTTCACTACGCAGTAATAAATAAGGTGTTTGAACATCCTTCTCTCAATTATTGAAGTACCATAAGCAAATTCGTATATTATACATGAACAGCAAAACATTTGATTGAAAACAGCGTCGTTCATGGAGCAACAAACGCGGTTTGTCCAAGGCAACGTGAGTCAGGTAGAAGAAACGAAAGCGACAAAATCAAAAAATCCCACCTCTGACACCAAAATGTAGCAGCGCAATAGCATCATTCAGCATAGCCACAAAAGCATTTGATGAAACGTATTTTATAATCATTCAACATTTCAAGAGTTTACCTGTACACACCATAGAATACCTGACTTTGTGTGAACGTGAGCGCCCATAGAAACTCCTCTGGAATTGGCACAGACATATTGTACACAGATTTGTGCAGGTATATTATTGTACACAATTAAGCTTGTTGTCCTTTCGCCGTGCACCGCATTGATACTGGCGCACAAACATTCCCGTGGCGAATTCACAAATCACCGCGTCGACGAGTTTCTAAAGGACCAAGGACGGTAATCCCTCAGGCGTCCCGCACACGTTCTTTCCCAGTTTCTCAACAATGCCAATGCCAGCATTATGTGTTCCTCGACCGAGTGTTGTTTGGACTCCTGGCGATGACGTCAGCGTGAGCAGTCCATTTTTCATCCCGTTACGAGGCTTGGCTCATCGTTACGTGGCGTATCGCTTGTACAGGGTGATCCTGATCAAGGACTGGTAGTTTGACGTGGCCGCTATGCTTAAGGGGCCAAATAGTGATTCAAGGGCAAACTGCAACGGCAGTGAAATGTGGCTAAAACTGTAGATGCAAGCCTAGTTTATTTGCGTTTGAAGTTAGTAATTTAACCTATGTTGGAGAGAGACAGAGCGAGAAAACGCAAGTGAGGGAGCGAGACAGCACTAGCAACTAAAGTTAGAGAACTACGCCAAATCGAACGCGCCTGTGGGCTTGAATTGTCACTGTCATCGCAAACAAAAGCGTCACTTTGAATATATTAACTGTCATTCTGATTATGTAAACTGTCGCCACGAGGTTCTGGAATGTCATTTTGAGAAATCTAGCTGAACTGTCATCATAGATGAAATGTTTTGTGATGTCAATTTTTGAAGTTTCCACTGTAATAATGAATTTGAACTGTCATGTCATAACCAACCCTAATGAAATTTTGAACGGACGAGTTGTCATTTTAGTTGATCAAAATAGTCATATTTACTTTTTGAAATGTCACTTAAAGAGATTGAGCCGTCACTATATACGTAAACGACCAAAAATATCAATTTGATGAATTTGAACTGTGATTATAGGCTTGAAGTGTTATTACAAACAAAAGCGTCACTTTGAGTGAATTGATTGTCATTCTGGTTAGCAAGCTGTCGTCACGAGCTTCTGAAAAGTCAATTGAGAAATTTGAACTGTCAATAATCATTATGGATAAAATGTTCTGGAATGTCAATTTGTTTTGAACTGTTATAACCTCGATTATAACAAATCAAGATGAAGCTTTGAATTAATGAATTATTGAATTGTCATTTTGATGGAGCAAACTGTCGTAATCACCTTCTGAAATGTCACTCCGGGAAATTCAAACTTTTGTTTAATACTCAAACGATTTAAAATGTCAATTTGATGAATTTCAATCATTATAGACTTGAAATGTTATCACAAACAGAAAAGAAACTCTGAACGAGTAAACTGTAGTTTCAGTTGAGCAAGCTTTCGTGGTGAACTTCCAAAATGTCAATTTGAGAGTTTCAGAATGTCAATTTGAGAATTTTAGGATGTCACTTTCCATGAAGGGCGTGAAATGTCAGTTTGAGAAGTTTGAATTGTGGTAAAATACTTGAAATGTTATATAACCAACAGGGATGTTGCTATAAGCGGAGGAACCGTCATTTTTGTTGAGCAAACTGTCAATATTAGCTTTTGAAATGTCATTTTGAAAGATGTGATCCGTCGTCATAGAGTCAAACTGATTTGAAATGTCAATTCTGGTGATTCAAACTGTAAATTCAGACTTAAATTGTCATCAGTCTTAACAAACAAAAGTATAACTTTGAAGAATGAACGTTCATTTCAGTCAGGCAAGTTGTCACTATGAACTTCTGATTAATGTCAATTTGATAGTTTCACAATGTCATTTTTGATTTCAACTGATCTGAAACGTGAATTTGAGGGGTTAAATTGCAATTATAGACTTGAATATCTTTTAAAAAAACAACAAATACGTGGTGTGACTGGAACAACTTTGAATTTGAATATCTTTGCAAAAAAATGTAACTTTGAACGATTGGACTGTCAATAACTTCCATAATGGTTGAGCAACGTGTGACTAGAAACTTTTGAAATGTCAACCCGAGATATGCTATCTGTCATCGTAGACTTGTATTGAGTTGAAATCTCATTATAAGGTTTGAACTGTATCATATATGAACCTGGAAATTTATATGTTGACGCTGAACAAATGAATTGTCATTTCCGCCACGCAAGTTGTCAGTAGGGCTTTTGAAATGTCACCGGAACTGTAACTAAAGACGTGAAACCGTTACAAATGTTTATTTGAAAAATATGAAGGGCAACAATAGACTCTGGAGCCATCATACCTTACAGAAATGTGAATATGAACGAATAAACTGTCATTGTCGTTCAGCTAATTGTAGCTCTGGGAATGTCAATTTGGGGAATTTAAATTATAACTAGAGACTTGAACTTTCATCACAAACAAAAGTTTTACTCTGAAGGAATAAACTGTCAATTCAATCCGGCAAATTATCACGCTAAACTTCCAAAATGTCAATTTGGAAGTTTTCAAATGTCAGTTAAGACGTCAACTAACCTGAAACGTCAATTTGAGCAATTCGAATTGCAGCTATAGACTCGAACTGCCTTTGCCAACAAAGAATGTAGCTTTAAACGATTAAACCGTCAACTGATGTCATATTATTTGCACAACCTGTCTCTATGCGCTTTTAAAATATCAACTAGAGATACGTTATCTGTCATTTTAGAATTGAATTGGCTTGAAATGTGATTTTTGAAATATTGAGCTCTCATGAACTCGAAATGTTATTGGACAACAAAAATGCCACTTTCGTCATGCAAGCTGTCATTGAGAACTTTTGGAATGTCAACCCGAGAAATTTTGATTATAATTATAGGCTTGAACTGTCATAGCTAACATCAAGGTGACTATGGATTCAAGTTGAGTAGACTGTCATTATTTGCTAATGAAATGTCAATTTGGAAGACCGGTTCTGTCATTTTACACCCAAACTGACATGAAATGTCAATTTTGAGAATATCGACTGTAGTTGTGGACTTGAACTGTCATTACAAACAAAAGAGTAACTTTGAGCCAATGAATTGTCATTTCAGTTAGACTGGCTGTCACTATAAACTTTTAAAGTGACCTGAAACGTCAATTTTAGAGATTCAAATAGCAATTATGGCCCCGATTTTTTTGCAAATCAGAGTTGAACGATTAAACTGTCAATAACTGTGATATTGGTGGATATGATTTTGAGGAGTGTCAACCAGAGATAGATTATCCGTCATTGTGAACTTGAACTGGCTGAAATGACACATTCCGAGAATTGGACTGTTGGACTGATTATAAACTTGAAGTGCTATTGACGAATGAAATGATGATGTTGAACGGATGAGATGTCATTTTAGTCAATCAAGCTGTCAATAAGGATTTTTGAAATGTCAATTTGAGATATTTGAACAATTTGAGATATGCATGCAAAAATAATTTTGAAATTCCATAATCAACAGAAACGTGAGCATGAACTGTCAATTTATTTTGACAAACTTCTACTATGAATTCTGGAATGTCAATTTGGAATACTTATCCTATCATTACAGACTTCAGCTGACTTGGAATGTGAATTTGAGAGACTGACACTGGAATCACAGACTTGAATTGTCATTGCAAAAACAAAAACTAAGTCTGAACGAATGAACTGTCATTTCAGTTACTCAAGCTGTCACTGCACATTTTTCAAAATGTCACTTTGGATGCTCAAACTGAAGTAGGATACATCTGACTTGTAGCTGTGAAGCTGTCACAGACTTTTAGTATGTTCAACAGTACACCTTACTAGACATTACTGTCAAATTCCAAAACTCCAACAGTTTTTTCCCTTAAACTGGAAAATTTGTTTTAATTTGGCTGGCCTATAGGTTTGAATTCTACTTTCTTGCCGATGACGTTGAAATCCAAGAAAAAAAATTTCGCTCAAGAGCGAGTATGTTGAACTTTCAGTAATTTTGCACCAGTCTATTGAACACCCTGTAAACAAATCGTGTACAATATTTCTCCTTGTTTTTTCAAAAATTTGGATTGATAGCTGAAAGACCAGGCTAGCGAACAGTTTAAAAATCGATCAAATCGCTTGTAACGTTCCAACGTTGTCTAGGGTCAAATTCAGATTTAATTTTCTACGGTGACACTTATTTTGTTGAGTACTTCAACTGTAGACTTGAGCTGTCAATATAAACCCAAGTACAACTTTGAACGGATGAACTGTGATTTTATCACGCAAGCTGTCGCTGTGAAGTTATGTCGTTTTGGAATATCCAACCTGCCATTATAGTCCAGAGCTTATTCCAAATGTCAGTCTCAGACCTTTAAACTGTACTTATTGACAGTGGTAGTTGGTGTTTTGTTGGAAGATAAGAGACGGCTTCGCCAAGGAGTGGCACACACAGAGAATCCCGCGTTTAGCACTCGTAATCCATCACCGATGAGCTCTTCCGAAATGTGGATCAGCCCCCCTTGTTGGATGTGGGCTGCCGTCAATTTGCAGGACTAAGCCTCAGAGACTGGGTGCTTGCAATCGATGAGCGTAAGCCTCGGATTGTGTTACTCTCTGTCGAGGCCTGTGGCCTTGAAAAGCGGGATTGCTGGACCTAATGGGTTGGGGTTGAACCTTATACGGAACTCTTGCGCGTTTATTCTCAATCGGCCCACATGTGCCGATGTCTGCTCTGCCTCTGAGGCAAATTTCCACATCATCCTTTGCGGGGTATCTTCCACAGAAAAGGTCGAGGAAAAGGTATTCGAGCCCTTGGGCCCCCCGTGTGATTTGCGTTATGTTTGCGGTGAACAGAAAGCCAGACCTGGTAGGTCAGCTCTAAAAACTTGGGCGTTGCTAAATTTTGAGAAACGCTGGAAATACTTGGGCTGTGCCTAATTTTTAAAACCACTTTGTTCTATAGCGTGCAACTACAGCTATTAAGTTTTCATATTGGTTGGATTATCATTAATTAGGTACAAGAGAATAATTACCATTGACGGATGATATGAAGGATAATTTATTCAGGAGAACGTCCGGTTTGATCTCGCGAAACTGATTATTTTGTTGCAGCGTCCATCTGAAATTGATAAGGGCCGGCTTCCAAGCTGTACAAAGCTCGCACATCAAGCTCAAAACAAAGCCGGCTTTCCAGGGAAGCTCCGTTGCCCCTTGTGAAAAAAGCGCATTTCCTGTTCAGACTTTCATATAGGATGCAGGTATCAAACGACGGTTCATTGCGCTAAAAGTTAATTTTTCACGTGTGAACGGCCGGTGTGTACATGGTGACGGCAAAATTTTAATAATTCAAATGACACGCGTTCGGTAATAATTTAACGCGATGGCGAGAGGAAGAGCTCTGGCAGCGCAAAGTCCGGTTTTGATATTAGCATATTAATTGGATGAGAGCACCACCCCCGCCGCCCTCTGACCGCGCGCGTGATCAATTTCCAATCATTTTTTGTTAAAGGCCCTGTCGATGGGATGTGTGTGGCGCATTCCCTCTTTATGTATCCGTCTCGCTTTTTCCGGCGAAACAGCGCGTGGGAAATTCGAAATTGAGTTAATCTTGCCGGGGCTTTTTTTTAACGCTGATGTATGCCAAACAGTGAATTAACTGGGAGCTCTTAAGGATCACCGCAGTGAATATTATATTCGCGTGCAAATACCTATGGGTAGGTAACCCACACGTCGTCATCGAGTGTAGCCTAATATTGTCTATTGAATTTCCATAATTGGATTTATCACCGCCAAAACATTAGCGGGGTAGGGGTAACAATAATTGGCGCGAAAACGTAATTTCGGCTTTTAAGCGCCTCTTGCATGCTCATAATCTATTGGACAGGGAGCTGGTGTCTCAAAACTTACGTCAGAAGGTACATGATTTTAACCCTGTAGATATAATGTGCGTTGATAAGGTTGTTGAAAATTGCTTTGTCTTAGATTGGGGGCTTTAGGCTGGTATGAGCCTGTCAATTTTCGAAAAAAATGACCAAAAATTTACGTCATAAAGTACATGAATGGAACTAACTGGATTTTGTGTGGGAACATCCCCTCAATTGAAAATCTGGTCGTGGGACAAAATTTTTGGGGAATTTCGGTCCAGAAGACAAGTTTGAAATTTTGGAAAAAAAACCAAAATTTATCAATTTTTTCACAGGCGTTTTGTTGACTAACCCACCAAGTGTGATATAAATTTGTAATCAAGATAGAAAACGGAATCGATTTCCATGTTAAAATACAGGGTGTACGATTTGAGGGAAATTTTTTGATGTTGCACCCTGTAAGCGATGTACCAATCAAAAACTTTGTAGACAGATTCAAAACCTGTGTAAGAGATCATGTGAGAATCGTTTTTCAATCCTAAAATCATGCCAAAGGAGAAGTCTCCAATAGGAAGGTAAATTTTGGCCTTTTTTGAAAATTTTAGACCTGTCTTATGGACTGAAAGCCCACAAAAATGTTGTCTTATGACCCAATTTTTGATTGAGGAGATGTTCACACTTAAAAGCTCGTTGGTTTCGTTCATGTACCTTATGCCATGAATTTTTGACATTTTTCGAAAATTGACAAGCCTATACCAGCCTAAAGCTCCCGGTCTGACATGTAAGACAAAGAAATTAGACCCACAGGGTTAAAATCATGTACATAATGACGTAAGTTTTGAGGCACCAGCTCCCTGTCCATAAAAAATGGAAGTTGTGGCGTGAGCCTCAGTTGCTATGTCTCAGCAAATGATGTCTGGGGGTCCCCTTGTGCCCTCATGTATAGTTAGGAGGCCTATAGTTAATCAGCCCACTTATGTTTTCATATTGTTTTTTATCGATTTCCAGAATACCAGTAAGCCCCTCTTTCGACTTCTTTTGTTATATGGAGCCCCTTGGACCCCCTTGTACCACCAGGTTTGTTGAGGCCCTTCGTTTGGAGCCCTTACGAACCCTCTTGTGTTTTTTTG
Organism: Anaspis maculata; assembly: GCA_949128115.1. NCBI lineage: Eukaryota > Metazoa > Arthropoda > Insecta > Coleoptera > Scraptiidae > Anaspis > Anaspis maculata. The sequence continues at coordinate 74,284,631 of OX421966.1, forward strand.
TGACTTTCAGAATTCCAGTAAACCATCTTGTGCCTTATTTTATTGCTGGAAGCACCTCATGACTTCATATGATATTCGGAGACCTATCGGGGCCCCCTGTGTCCTCAAGTGTAGTATGGAGCCCCACTTAGCCTACTTTATTTTTATTGACACCAAGAATAAGTACAATAAGCCCCCTCTACCTTCATTTGTAATATGAAGCTCGATCCATTGCTCGATCCATTGAGCCCCCTTGTATTTTTCTGTGTCATTTGGATCTCTTTTGAGCCCTCTTGTGACTTCATGTGTTGTTTGGAGCCTTAACGAGCCCTCTTACGTTTTCTCGTGGCTTTCAGAATTCCAGTAAACCATCTTGTGCCTTATTTCATTGCTGGAAGCACCTCATGACTTCATATGATATTCGGAGACCTATCGGGCCCCTTGTGTTCTCAAGTGTAGTATGGAGTCCCACTTGGTCCACTCACTTTTCATTGACTCCAAAAATAAGTACAATAAGCCCCCTTTACCTACATTTGTAATATAAAGCTTGATCCATTGCTTGATCCATTGAGCCCCCTTGTATTTTTCTGTGTCATTTGGATCTCTTTTGAGCCCTCTTGTGATTTCATGTGTTGTTTGGAGCCTTAATGAGCCCTCTAACGTTTTCTCGTGGCTTTCAGAATTCCAGTGAACTTTCTTGTGCCTTATTTCATTGCTGGAAGCACCTCATGACTTTATATGATATTCGGAGACCTATCGGGCCCCCTGTGTCCTCAAGTGTAGCATGAAGCCCCACTTGGCCCACTTAATTTTTATTGACTCCAAGAATAAGTACGATAAGTCCCCTTTACCTACATTTGTAATATAAAGCTCAATCCATTGCTCGATCTATTGAGCCCCCTTGTCTTTTTCTGTGTCATTCGGATTCCTTTCGGGCCCTCTTGTGACTTCAATGTGTTGTTTGGAGCCTTAATGAGCCCTCTAACGTTTTCTCGGGGCTTTCAGAATTCCAGTGAACCATCTTGTGCCTTATTTCATTGCTGGAAGCACCTCATGACTTCAAATGATATTCGAAGACCTATCGGGCCCCTTTTGTCCTCAAGTGTAGTATGGAGTCCCACTTAGTCCACTCGATTTTCATTGACTCCAAGAATAAGTACAATAAGCCCCCTTTACCTACATTTGTAATATAAAGCTCGATCCATTGCTCGATCCATTGAGCTCCCTTGTATTTATCTGTGTCACTCGGATCTCTTTTGAGCCCTCTTGTGACTTCATGTGTTGTTTGGAGCCTTAATGAGCCCTCTTACGTTTTCTCGTGGCTTTTAGAATTCCAGTAAACCATCTTGTGCCTCATTTCATTGCTGGAAGCACCTCATGACTTCATATGATATTCAGAGACCTATCGGCCCCCTTGTGTCCTCAAGTGTAGTATGGAGCCCCACTTAGCTCACTTGATTTTCATTGACTCCAAGAATAAGTACCGGGTGTTCACGCTAAAATTCACCTTCCCTCTAGGAGATTCCCCTTTGAGATATTTTGGAAAACCAGAAACTTTTTCCCAACGATTTTTCCCAGGGATCTTGAATCAATCGTCTGGAAGTTTTCAATTGGTACCGTATACGGAGTGTAACATGTAACCTTTTTATTTCAAATACGACACCCTATATTTTATCACGTCATTCGATGAAGCCTTGCTTTCTGATTACAGAGATATATAACATTCATGATTTGTTTTGACAAGGAAACTGTCAGAAAAATAATGAAATAGGTAGTCGAATGAGTTGAAAATTGAAAAATTACGCGACACTCTGTATTAGGGATGAATTAGACCATTTATCCAAGCAGAGTTGAACTCTGCAGACAAAATGCTGCGAGAATAACTTTTTTTTCAGGAAACTGTAGAAACCAAAGCCATCTTGCCGCGAAACAAAATTATTTGACTACCTATTTTATAATTTTTTTGACAAATTACTTGTCAAAATAAATCATAATTTTTTATATATTTGTTATCAGAAAAAAAGGCTCCATCGAATCACGGAATAAAATATAGGATGTTGCATTTAGAATAACATAGTTAGAAGTTACATATTACACCCTGTATACGGTACCAATTAGAAACTTTGAGACGATTGATTCAAGATCCCTGAGAAAAATTGTTGAGAAAAAGTTTTTAGTTTTCCAAAATATCTCAAAGGGGAACTTCATAGAGGGGAGGAAGGGAATTTTATCGTGAACACCCTGTACAATGAGCCCCCTTTACCTACATTTGTGATATAAAGCTCGATCCATTCCTTGATACATTGAGCCCCCTTATATTTTTTTGTGTCATTCGGATCTCTTCTGAGCCCTCTTGTGACTTCATGTGTTGTTTGGAGCCTTAACGAGCCCTCTTACGTTTTCTCGTGGCTTTCAGAACTCTAGTGAACCATCTTCTGCCTTATTTCATTGCTGGAAGCACCTTATGACTTCATATGATATTTGGAGACCTATCGGGCCCCTTGTGTCCTCAAGTGTAGTATGGAGTCTCACTTAGTCCACTCAATTTTCATTGACTCCAAGAATAAGTACAATAAGCTCCCCTTACCTACATTTGTAATATAAAGCTCGATCCATTGCTCGATCCATTGAGCCCCCTTGTATTTTTCTGTGTCATTCGGATCTCTTTTGAGCCCTTTTGTGCCTTCATGTGTTGTTTGGAGCCTTAATGAGCCCTCTAACGTTTTCTTGGGGCTTTCAGAATTCCAGTAAACCATCTTGTGCCTTATTTCATTGCTGGAAGCACCTCATGACTTTATATGATATTCGGAGACCTATCGGGCCCCCTGTGTCCTCAAGTGTAGTATGAAGCCCCACTTGGCCCACTTAATTTTTATTGACTCCAAGAATAAGTACTATAAGTCCCCTTTACCTACATTTGTAATATAAAGCTCAATCCATTGCTCGATCCATTGAGCCCCCTTGTCTTTTTCTGTGTCATTCGGATTCCTTTCGAGCCCTCTTGTGACTTCATGTGTTGTTTGGAGCCTCATGAGCCCTCTAACGTTTTCTCGGGGCTTTCAGAATTCCAGTGAACCATCTTGTGCCTTATTTCATTGCTGGAAGCACCTCATGACTTCAAATGATATTCGGAGACCTATCGGGCCCCTTTTGTCCTCGAGTGTAGTATGGAGTCCCACTTAGTCCACTCGATTTTCATTGACTCCAAGAATAAGTACAATAAGCCCCCTTTACCTACATTTGATATATAAAGCTCGATCCATTGCTCGATCTATTGAGCCTCCTTGTATTTATCTGTGTCATTCGGATCTCTTTTGAGCTCTCTTGTGACTTCATGTGTTGTTTGGAGCCTTAATGAGCCCTCTTACGTTTTCTCGTGGCTTTCAGAATTCCAGTAAATCTTCTTGTGCCTTATTTCATTGCTGGAAGCACCTCATGACTTTATATGATATTCGGAGACCTATCGGGCCTTTTGTGTCCTCAAGTGTAGTATGAAGCCCCACTTACTCCACTTAATTTTTATTGACTCCAAGAATAAGTACAATAAGCCCCCTTTACCTACATTTGTAATATAAAGCTTGATCTATTGCTCGATCCATTGAGCTCCCTTGTATTTTTCTGTGTCATTCGGATCTCCTTTGAGCTCTCTTGTGACTTCATGTGTTGTTTGGAGCCTTAATGAGCCCTCTTACGTTTTTTCGTGGCTTTCAGAATTCCAGTGAACCTTCTTGTGCCTTATTCAATTGCTGGGAGCACATCATGACTTCATATGATATTTGGAGACCTATTGGGCCCCTTGTGTCCTCAAGTGTAGTATGGAGTGCCACTAAGTCCACTTAATTTTAATTGACTCCAAGAATAAGTACAATAAGCCCCTTACCCACATTTGTAATATAAAGCTCGATCCATTGCTTGATCCATTGAGCTTCATTGTATTTATCTGTGTCATTTGGATCTCTTTTGAGCCTTCTTGTGACTTCATGTGTTGTTTGGAGCCTTAATGAGCCCTCTTACGTTTTCTCGTGGCTTTCAGAATTCCAGTGAACCTTCTTGTGCCTTGTTCCATTGCTGGAAGCACCTCATGACTTTATATGATATTCGGAGACCTATCGGGCCCCTTTTGTCCTCAAGTGTAGTATGAAGCCCCACTTAGCCCACTTAATTTTTATTGACTCCAAGAATAAGTACAATAAGCCCCCTTTACCTACATTTGTAATATAAAGCTTGAACCATTGCTCGATCCATTGAGCCCCCTCGTATTTTTCTGTGTCATTCGGATCTCTTTTGAGCCCTCTTGTGACTTCATGTGTTGTTTGGAGCCTTAATGAGCCCTCTCACATTTTCTTGGGGCTTTCAGAATTCCAGTAAACCATCTTGTGCCTTATTTCATTGCTGGAAGCACCTCATGACTTTATATGATATTCGGAAACCTATCGGGTCCCTTGTGTCCTCAAGTGTAGTATGGAGTCCCACTTAGTCCACTCAATTTGCATCGACTCCAAGAATAAGTACAATAAGCCCCCTTTACCTACATTTGTAATATAAAGCTTGATCCATTGCTCGATCCATCGAGCCCCCTTGTATTTTTCTGTGTCATTCGGATCTCTTTTGAGCCCTCTTGTGACTCCATGTGTTGTTTGGAGCCCTAATAAACCCTCTTACGTTTTCTCGTGGCTTCCAGAATTCCAGTAAACCTTCTTGTGCCTCATTCCATTGCTGGAAGCACTCCATGACTTTATATGATATTCGGAAACCTATCGGGCCCCTTGTGTCCTCAAGTGTAGTATGGAGCCCCACTTAGCCCACTTAATTTTTATTGACTTCAAGAATAAGTACAATAAGCCCCCTTTACCTACATTTGTAATATGAAGCTTTATCCATTGCTCGATCCATCGAGCCCCCTTGTATTTTTCTGTGTCATTCGGATCTCTTTTGAGCCCTCTTGTGACTCCATGTGTTGTTTGGAGCCCCAATGAGCCCTCTTACGTTTTCTCGTGGCTTTCAGAATTCCAGTAAACCATCTTGTGCCTTATTTCATTGCTGGAAGCACCTCATGACTCCAAATGATATTCGAAGACCTATCGGGCCCCTTTTGTCCTCAAGTGTAGTATGGAGTCCCACTTAGTCCACTCGATTTTCATTGACTCCAAGAATAAGTACAATAAGCCCCCTTTACCTACATTTGTAATATAAAGCTTGATCTATTGCTCGATCCATTGAGCCCCCTTGTATTTTTCTGTGTCATTCGGATCTCTTTTGAGCTCTCTTGTGACTTCATGTGTTGTTTGGAGCCTTAATGAGCCTTCTTACGTTTTTTCGTGGCTTTTAGAGTTCCAGTGAACCATCTTGTGCCTTATTTCATTGCTGGAAGCACCCCATGACTTCATATGATATTCAGAGACCTATCGGCCCCCTTGTGTCCTCAAGTGTAGTATGGAGCCCCACTTAGCTCACTTGATTTTCATTGACTCCAAGAATAAGTACCGGGTGTTACGCTAAAATTCACCTTCCCTCTAGGAGATTCCCCTTTGAGATATTTTGGAAAACCAGAAACTTTTTCCCAACGATTTTTCCCAGGGATCTTGAATCAATCGTCTGAAACTTTTCAATTGGTACCGTATACGGAGTGTAACATGTAACCTTTTTATTTCAAATACGACACCCTATATTTTATCACGTCATTCGATGAAGCCTTGCTTTCTGATTACAGAGATATATAACATTCATGATTTGTTTTGACAAGGAAACTGTCAGAAAAATAATGAAATAGGTAGTCGAATGAGTTGAAAATTGAAAAATTACGCGACACTCTGTATTAGGGATGAATTAGACCATTTATCCATGCAGAGTTGAACTCTGCAGACAAAATGCTGCGAGAATAACTTTTTTTTCAGGGAACTGTAGAAACCAAAGCCATATCTTGCCGCGAAACAAAATTATTTGACTACCTATTTTATAATTTTTTTGACAAATTACTTGTCAAAATAAATCATAATTTTTTTAAATATTTGTAATCAGAAAAAAAGGCTCCATCGAATCACGGAATAAAATATAGGATGTTGCATTTAGAATAACATAGTTAGAAGTTACATATTACACCCTTTATACGGTACCAATTAGAAACTTTGAGACGATTGATTCAAGATCCCTGAGAAAAATTGTTGAGAAAAAGTTTTTAGTTTCCCGAAATATCTCAAAGGGGAACTTCATAGAGGGGAGGAAGGGAATTTTATCGTGAACACCCTGTACAATGAGCCCCCTTTACCTACATTTGTGATATAAAGCTCGATCCATTCCTTGATACATTGAGCCCCCTTGTATTTTTTTGTGTCATTCGGATTTCTTCTGAGCCCTCTTGTGACTTCATGTGTTGTTTGGAGCCTTAACGAGCCCTCTTACGTTTTCTCGTGGCTTTCAGAACTCTAGTGAACCATCTTCTGCCTTATTTCATTGCTGGAAGCACCTCATGACTTCATATGATATTTGGAGACCCATCGGGCCCCTTGTGTCCTCAAGTGTAGTATGGAGTCTCACTTAGTCCACTCAATTTTCATTGACTCCAAGAATAAGTACAATAAGCTCCCCTTACCTACATTTGTAATATAAAGCTCGATCCATTGCTCGATCCATTGAGCCCCCTTGTATTTTTCTGTGTCATTCGGATCTCTTTTGAGCCCTTTTGTGCCTTCATGTGTTGTTTGGAGCCTTAATGAGCCCTCTAACGTTTTCTTGGGGCTTTCAGAATTCCAGTAAACCATCTTGTGCCTTATTTCATTGCTGGAAGCACCTCATGACTTTATATGATATTCGGAGACCTATCGGGCCCCCTGTGTCCTCAAGTGTAGTATGAAGCCCCACTTGGCCCACTTAATTTTTATTGACTCCAAGAATAAGTACTATAAGTCCCCTTTACCTACATTTGTAATATAAAGCTCAATCCATTGCTCGATCCATTGAGCCCCCTTGTCTTTTTCTGTGTCATTCGGATTCCTTTCGAGCCCTCTTGTGACTTCATGTGTTGTTTGGAGCCTCATGAGCCCTCTAACGTTTTCTCGGGGCTTTCAGAATTCCAGTGAACCATCTTGTGCCTTATTTCATTGCTGGAAGCACCTCATGACTTCAAATGATATTCGGAGACCTATCGGGCCCCTTTTGTCCTCGAGTGTAGTATGGAGTCCCACTTAGTCCACTCGATTTTCATTGACTCCAAGAATAAGTACAATAAGCCCCCTTTACCTACATTTGATATATAAAGCTCGATCCATTGCTCGATCTATTGAGCCTCCTTGTATTTATCTGTGTCATTCGGATCTCTTTTGAGCTCTCTTGTGACTTCATGTGTTGTTTGGAGCCTTAATGAGCCCTCTTACGTTTTCTCGTGGCTTTCAGAATTCCAGTAAATCTTCTTGTGCCTTATTTCATTGCTGGAAGCACCTCATGACTTTATATGATATTCGGAGACCTATCGGGCCTTTTGTGTCCTCAAGTGTAGTATGAAGCCCCACTTACTCCACTCAATTTTTATTGACTCCAAGAATAAGTACAATAAGCCCCCTTTACCTACATTTGTAATATAAAGCTTGATCTATTGCTCGATCCATTGAGCTCCCTTGTATTTTTCTGTGTCATTCGGATCTCTTTTGAGCTCTCTTGTGACTTCATGTGTTGTTTGGAGCCTTAATGAGCCCTCTTACGTTTTTTCGTGGCTTTCAGAATTCCAGTGAACCTTCTTGTGCCTTATTCAATTGCTGGGAGCACATCATGACTTCATATGATATTCGGAGACCTATTGGGCCCCTTGTGTCCTCAAGTGTAGTATGGAGTGCCACTAAGTCCACTTAATTTTAATTGACTCCAAGAATAAGTACAATAAGCCCCTTACCCACATTTGTAATATAAAGCTCGATCCATTGCTTGATCCATTGAGCTTCCTTGTATTTATCTGTGTCATTTGGATCTCTTTTGAGCCCTCTTGTGACTTCATGTGTTGTTTGGAGCCTTAATGAGCCCTCTTACGTTTTCTCGTGGCTTTCAGAATTCCAGTGAACCTTCTTGTGCCTTGTTCCATTGCTGGAAGCACCTCATGACTTTATATGATATTCGGAGACCTATCGGGCCCCTTTTGTCCTCAAGTGTAGTATGAAGCCCCACTTAGCCCACTTAATTTTTATTGACTCCAAGAATAAGTACAATAAGCCCCCTTTACCTACATTTGTAATATAAAGCTTGAACCATTGCTCGATCCATTGAGCCCCCTCGTATTTTTCTGTGTCATTCGGATCTCTTTTGAGCCCTCTTGTGACTTCATGTGTTGTTTGGAGCCTTAATGAGCCCTCTCACATTTTCTTGGGGCTTTCAGAATTCCAGTAAACCATCTTGTGCCTTATTTCATTGCTGGAAGCACCTCATGACTTTATATGATATTCGGAAACCTATCGGGTCCCTTGTGTCCTCAAGTGTAGTATGGAGTCCCACTTAGTCCACTCAATTTGCATCGACTCCAAGAATAAGTACAATAAGCCCCCTTTACCTACATTTGTAATATAAAGCTTGATCCATTGCTCGATCCATCGAGCCCCCTTGTATTTTTCTGTGTCATTCGGATCTCTTTTGAGCCCTCTTGTGACTCCATGTGTTGTTTGGAGCCCTAATAAACCCTCTTACGTTTTCTCGTGGCTTCCAGAATTCCAGTAAACCTTCTTGTGCCTCATTCCATTGCTGGAAGCACTCCATGACTTTATATGATATTCGGAAACCTATCGGGCCCCTTGTGTCCTCAAGTGTAGTATGGAGCCCCACTTAGCCCACTTAATTTTTATTGACTTCAAGAATAAGTACAATAAGCCCCCTTTACCTACATTTGTAATATGAAGCTTTATCCATTGCTCGATCCATCGAGCCCCCTTGTATTTTTCTGTGTCATTCGGATCTCTTTTGAGCCCTCTTGTGACTCCATGTGTTGTTTGGAGCCCCAATGAGCCCTCTTACGTTTTCTCGTGGCTTTCAGAATTCCAGTAAACCATCTTGTGCCTTATTTCATTGCTGGAAGCACCTCATGACTCCAAATGATATTCGAAGACCTATCGGGCCCCTTTTGTCCTCAAGTGTAGTATGGAGTCCCACTTAGTCCACTCGATTTTCATTGACTCCAAGAATAAGTACAATAAGCCCCCTTTACCTACATTTGTAATATAAAGCTTGATCTATTGCTCGATCCATTGAGCCCCCTTGTATTTTTCTGTGTCATTCGGATCTCTTTTGAGCTCTCTTGTGACTTCATGTGTTGTTTGGAGCCTTAATGAGCCTTCTTACGTTTTTTGGTGGCTTTTAGAGTTCCAGTGAACCATCTTGTGCCTTATTTCATTGCTGGAAGCACCTCATGACTTCATATGATATTCAGAGACCTATCGGCCCCCTTGTGTCCTCAAGTGTAGTATGGAGCCCCACTTAGCTCACTTGATTTTCATTGACTCCAAGAATAAGTACCGGGTGTTACGCTAAAATTCACCTTTCCTCTAGGAGATTCCCCTTTGAGATATTTTGGAAAACCAGAAACTTTTTCCCAACGATTTTTCCCAGGGATCTTGAATCAATCGTCTGAAACTTTTCAATTGGTACCGTATACGGAGTGTAACATGTAACCTTTTTATTTCAAATACGACACCCTATATTTTATCACGTCATTCGATGAAGCCTTGCTTTCTGATTACAGAGATATATAACATTCATGATTTGTTTTGACAAGGAAACTGTCAGAAAAATAATGAAATAGGTAGTCGAATGAGTTGAAAATTGAAAAATTACGCGACACTCTGTATTAGGGATGAATTAGACCATTTATCCATGCAGAGTTGAACTCTGCAGACAAAATGCTGCGAGAATAACTTTTTTTTCAGGGAACTGTAGAAACCAAAGCCATATCTTGCCGCGAAACAAAATTATTTGACTACCTATTTTATAATTTTTTTGACAAATTACTTGTCAAAATAAATCATAATTTTTTTAAATATTTGTAATCAGAAAAAAAGGCTCCATCGAATCACGGAATAAAATATAGGATGTTGCATTTAGAATAACATAGTTAGAAGTTACATATTACACCCTTTATACGGTACCAATTAGAAACTTTGAGACGATTGATTCAAGATCCCTGAGAAAAATTGTTGAGAAAAAGTTTTTAGTTTTCCGAAATATCTCAAAGGGGAACTTCATAGAGGGGAGGAAGGGAATTTTATCGTGAACACCCTGTACAATGAGCCCCCTTTACCTACATTTGTGATATAAAGCTCGATCCATTCCTTGATACATTGAGCCCCCTTGTATTTTTTTGTGTCATTCGGATCTCTTCTGAGCCCTCTTGTGACTTCATGTGTTGTTTGGAGCCTTAACGAGCCCTCTTACGTTTTCTCGTGGCTTTCAGAACTCTAGTGAACCATCTTCTGCCTTATTTCATTGCTGGAAGCACCTCATGACTTCATATGATATTTGGAGACCCATCGGGCCCCTTGTGTCCTCAAGTGTAGTATGGAGTCTCACTTAGTCCACTCAATTTTCATTGACTCCAAGAATAAGTACAATAAGCTCCCCTTACCTACATTTGTAATATAAAGCTCGATCCATTGCTCGATCCATTGAGCCCCCTTGTATTTTCCTGTGTCATTTGGATCTCTTTTGAGCCCTCTTGTGACTTAATGTGTTGTTTGGAGCCCAATTGAGCCCTCTCACGTTTCCTCGTGGCTTTCAGAATTCCAGTAAACCTTCTTGTGCCCTATTCCATTGCTGGAAGCACCTTATGACTTTATATGATATTCGGAGACCTATCGGGTCTCTTGGTGTCCTCAAGTGTAGTATGGAGCCCCACTTAGCCCACTTAATTTTTATTGACTCCAAGAATAAGTACACTAAGCTCCCTTTACCTACATTTGTAATATAAAGCTCGATCCATTGCTCGATCCATTAAGCCCCCTTGTATTTATCTGTGTCATTCGGATCTCTTTTGAGCCCTCTTGTGACTTCATGTGTTGTTTGGAGCCTTAATGAGCCCTCTCACGTTTTCACGGGGCTTTCAGAACTCCAGTAAACCATCTCGTGCCTTATTTCATTGCTGGGAACACCTCATGACTTTATATGATATTCGGAGACCTATCGGGCCCCTTGTGTCTTCAAGTGTAGTATGAAGCCCCACTTGACCCACTTAATCTTTATTGACTCCAAGAATAAGTACAATAAGCCCCCTTTACCTACATTTGTAATATGAAGCTCGATCCATTGCTCGATCCATTGAGCCCCTTGTATTTTTCTGTGTCATTCGGATCTTTTTTGAGCCTGTTTGTGCCTTCATGTGTTGTTTGGAGCCTTGATAAGCCCGCTTACGTTTTCTTGTGGCTTTCAGAGTTCCAGTGAACCATCTTGTGCCTTATTCATTGCTGGAAGCACCTCATGACTTTATATGATATTCGGAGACCTATCGGGCCCCTTGTGTCCTCAAGTGTAGTATGGAGTCCCACTTAGTCCACTCAATTTTCATTGACTCCAAGAATAAGTACAATAAGCCCCCTTTAACCACATTTGTAATATAAAGCTCGATCCATTGCTCGATCCATTGAGCCCCCTTGTATTTTTCTGTGTCATTCGGATCTCTTTTGAGCCCTCTTGTGACTTCATGTGTCGTTTGGAGCCTTAACGAGCCCTCTTCACGTTTTCTTGTGGCTTTCAGAGTTCCAATGAGCTCCCTTGTGCCTTCTTGCGTTGTTGGGAGCCTTAATATGAATCCCTTGTGCCTTAATACGATGTACGGAGCCCTATCGAGCTACCTTCATGTCCGCAAGTGTAGTTTAGAGCCCTAGTCAATCCCTCATGTTTTTTAATCTTTTCGTGGCTTTTGGAGAATTTGTGAAACCTCAAGCCTTCATATGATATTCGGAGCTCTATCTGACCCCTTGTGTCCTCCAAAGAATATGAAACCCTAATTAGCCCCGCTCTGTTTCTTTCTTGGCTCTCAGTTAATCCACCTTTTGCCTTCTCGTGTTATCCACAGCCCATTTGGCCCTCTTGTTTCTTCAACGTCTTTTGAAGCCCTGTTACACTTGAGGACACAAAGAGTCGGTGTCCAAAGTCACATGAAGGCACAAGGTGCTCACTAATTAATGCTCCGAAAGCCTCTTAGTGAAATGTAAGAGGCTTCAAATGAGGCTGAAGGAACAAGGGGGCCAAAGGGAGCTCTGGATAATACAAGGAGGCAAAAGGGGATTTCTGAGAGCCAGGAAAAAACATAAAGGGGCTAATTAGGGTTTCATATTCTTTCGAGGACATAAAAGGACCGATAGGGCTTCGAATATCACATGAAGGCTTGAGGTCTTCAGTAATGCTCCGAAAGCCACAAAAAGATGTGAGGGGAAATCGACAGGGCTTCAAGCGATATTAAAGGCACAAGGGGGCCCAAGGGAGCTTCATGTGATAAATTAAGGCGAAAGGGGGTTTACTGAAACTCTGATAGCTATGAAAAAACATTACGGGGACTGATCAGGCCTCCAAACTATACTTGCGGACATGAAGCAGCCCGATAGGGCTCCGTGTATAGGGTTCCGCGTATCGCATGAAGGCACAAGAGATTCACACTAGGGCTTCCAACAACGCAAGAAGGCACAAGAGAGCTTACTGGAACTCTGAAAGCCAAGGAAAATCATGAAAAACGACATATGAGGGCACAAGGGGGCTCAATAGAGATCCTTGTGACACGGAAAAATGCAAGGGAGCTCAGTAAGGCTTCAAACGATATTAAAGACACAAAGGTGAAACGGAGCTCAGTGTTACCCCTACCCTTGAATAAAACATGAGTTAGCTAATCAGGGCTCCGAATATCATATAGAGTCATGAGGTGCTCTAAGGAAGGCAACAGGGGGCTTACTGAAACTCTGATAGTAATGAAAAAACATAAGGGGGTAGGGCTCCAAATTACACTTGCGGATACAAGGGGGTCCAAAGCACTCCGTATATCACATGAAGGCACAAGGATCACACACTGGAGCTTCCAGCAATGCAAAAAGGCACAAGATGGCTTACTGGAGTTCTAAAAGTCACAAAAAAAATATAAGAAATATATTCCCCTAACCCACTTGAAACAAAAGATGCTGAGCTTTTTTTTGTGAGAAATGAAGAGAAAGACATGGAAAAAAGGATATTTCGGATGGTTAGGGACAGATATCGTGAGCTGACTGATTTCGACGGCAAATTACCAAGCATGGAAAACGTGAGAATCACAGAGGTAGCAGGAGAAGAAGTCACAAGGACGCGTCGGACATGGAAAGCAACACTCGACAACGAGGAAGATGGAAAGGGGCTATGGAGCTATTGAAAACGAGGCAATGGAAAGAATTGGAAGCAAGATTGAAGACAGAAGACAACAAAGTCACGGTGATTCTGCCTGAAACTGGCACAAGAACTACAGAACAGTTGAGGAAGGAAATCGAGACTGCATTGAAGAATTGAAACAATAAAATAAAAATTCATGTGCCAGAACGGATACGGCAACAGAAGTCTTATGCTTGAGCAAGAAACGAGGCTGTGATTGTGGAGACCAAAGGGACAAGCTACAGAGAGGTGCTGCAAAAAATGAAAGCCAACGTTGCTGTTGACAGCTTGGCCGTCAAAATAAGAAAGGTCAGGAAAACCAAAGAGGGAAATTTTCTTGTTAGTATGGGAGAACAAAGCAAAGCAGAGCCTCGAGCAGAGCATCTGGCCAAGATTCTTGAGGAGGTGATAGGCGACCAACAAATACGTGTCGCCACAGACAAAAAGAGGCTCATCATCCGTGACTTGGACAAGCCGGTAACGGAGGACGAAGTTACCACGGAAATCACAAAGCTGATGGGAGACGGATGCAAGGCTGTTCTCAAAAGCCCGAGAGCTCCCAAGCGTGAAGCACAAGTCGCTACCATTGAAGTGGAGGAGGAATCTTTCCACAAGGTTTCTCAAGCTAATGAAAGAATCAGAGTAGGTCAGAATAACTGCCGAATAGTCGAAAAGCCTACAGCTAACAGATGCTTTCGCTGCTGGAATGAAGGTAACATGGCACATGATTGCAAAGGCAGCAACAGATCAAATCTCTGCCTCAACTGCTGCAAATAGGTTCATCACGTGGGAGAGTGTGTAGCTCCTCCGTGGTGCCCGTGGTGTAAGCGGAACCAAAACCAAAGAATTTCAACGTATCTGATCAATATAATAAAATCCTACTTTAGCCAAAGAGTCATGATTGACAAAGATCGAACGCGAACGGTCGGTTGTGGTGTTCCGCAGGGTTCTGTGCCTGGACCAACACTGTGGAACATTTTGTGTGACGACCTCGTGATTATTGACGTCCCCGGGGTCACAAACATTTGCTATGCTGATGAGCTGGCAGTAGTAGCGGCTGCGAATAACAAACTTAAACTAATGGAGAGAGCCAATCGGGCTCTGGACTTAGTCGACGAATAGATGACAGAGAACAAGCTGAAGGTAGCTCCGGAGTGAATAGAGGTCATCATGCTCAACGCTAGAAGGAAAGTGCAGGACGTTCACTCCCACATAGACGGACAGGAAATTGGACTTAGCCCGAGTGTGAAATACTAAGGGATGGTTATAGACCGACGGATGCTCTTTGGTGAACACGTTCAGAAAGCATGACCATGAAAACAGCCAAAGCACAGGGGATTATCCTCTGAAACATCAAAGAACCAAAGCAGCAAAAACGGAAAGCTTTGCATGACACCGTGGCGTCGATTGTCATGTACGGGGCCCCTATTTGGGCGAAAGCCCTTAGAAAGGTACAAGCAATTGTTGAAAAGAACTCAACGCATCGTGGCACTCAAGGTGGCTAGCTCATACAGAACTGTCTCCAACGAAGCGGCTACTGTGATTACGGGAGTTATATCGTGGCACCTCCTGACGGACGAAAGGGAAAAGATTTTCCAAAACGGAAGACACATCAAAGCGGAGACAACGGAACGAGAAGAAACGATGAAGGCTTGGCAAAGCGAATGGGAGAGAAACATTGGACGCGCAGAATGGACGAAAAAGCTCATCTTTGTCCGCGGTTTAAGTTTGCGAAGCATCAGTTCTGTAGCCGAGTTAGTAAAGTTATGTCACAAATTAGACGAAACAAAAAGAAGTTTGGGTGATGGTACGAGACAAAGATTAATTGAACCAGAGTTATCTTACCTCTTGGAAGATAGAGAATCGTCATGCTCTCGGAGAAGCAGTGAGAAGACGTCAGATAGGTCAGAACATAGGGTAAATTCTTCTTATGCTAGACATGAACCTCGGGGCCAACGAAAAAATTGTCAGAGATCCATCTATAGTAGAAACTGGCAAGGTAAGGGTGAATCTAAGACTAAGCCTGAGACAGGTGGGGTTGTGTCAGAAGCAAGAGCAGTGGTCTGCTGGAACTGTGAACAGCCCAATCACACTTTCGGCAACTGCACTGCAACAAGAAATAAATTTTGTTTTAGTTGTGGTTCTAACGACCAAACTATTGCCACCTGTAAAAATTGTAGGAAGCCGGGAAACGCCGACGAGCGGCGAGCAAAATAGGTCTCTCCCCGTCGCTCAAAGCTCCACTTCCGGTTAGACCTAATTTGATTCCTGGATGTGTGTCAAAAAGTAAGGTAGATACTGATTTGCGTGATTGGAAAGAATGGTTACTCCATTTCTTTCTCCATACAGAATAAAAATAGAGTCGACCGAGACAGAGTTGAATTGGGTCCATTGTTTGTCAATAAGAAATCCGACAATCGTCCTTATATCAAGGTGACTGTTTTTGATCGAGAGATAATAGGTTTGCTAGATTCAGGGGCGAATGTTCCAGTAGTCGGCGCGAAAGGTCTGGAACAGTTGCGGATTTTCAACCTAAAAGAAAGGCGGAATAATATTTGCAATACAGTCACTGCTGATGGTTCCAAACCAGAAGTAATCGGTTTTATGGACATTACATTGCGCGTAAATAATATAGTCAAAGTTTTAGAGGCATTAGTAATCCTGGCAGTTGGACAATCTTTCATAGTAGGCAGCGACTTCCTCATAAAGTTTGGATTGAGGCTAGATTTTGTAGATGGAAGTTGGAAAGAGCGCGACGATTCAGTGAGTCTGTATGGTGAATTACCTGACCGGGTTGGTATTGTTTCGTGTCTCAAAAATCTTACTGAGTTCACCTCAGATCAGAGCACTTGAGTCGAAAGAGTGAAAAGTTTGTTCAACGTTTCGAATCGAGACGGTAGGTTGCCTCAGACTAACAAACTCGTCTATTACATCGACACCGGGATGCTCAGCCCATCAGGCGGAGACAGTATCTCATGTCTCCATATGTTCTTGCGCATTTGAATAAAGAACTTGATAGGATGATTGATTTGGGCGTAGTAGAAGCAAGTCACAGTGCTTGGACGTTCCCGGTACTGGGTGTTGAAAAGAAAAATTGTGACTTTTGATTCTGCTTCGATGGTAGAAAATCAAATTCAATAACCAAGCGTGATTCCTACCTTCTGCCGTGAGTCGACTGCATTTTTAATATGTTGCGCGACGCCAAGTATCTGTCTCCTGTCGATGTCAGAAGTGTTTTTCGGCAAATTCCTCTTGATCCATCTTCTAAAGAAAAAACAGCCTTCGCTTTGACTGGCCGTGGTCTTTTTCACTCCCGTGTATTCTCATTTGGTCTTGTAAATGCAGCGCAAGCGCAGCAACGCTAATTGTATGCCATCTTCGGTCCTGAACTAGAGCCGAAAATTTCCGTTTACTTAGATTATATGATCATCACGTCATCTTCCTTCTTCGAACATGTCAAATTGCTTGAGGAAGTAGCTAACAGATTGCGACAAGCTAATCTAACCGTAAATTCTGGAGGATGCCAATTCTTTCGTCCTTCTTCAAATAATTTAGGGTTTGTAGTAGTTTCGAATGGTTTGCATCCGATCCAGAAAAAACTCAGGCCATGATAGACTATCCGCGTCCTAAGAATGTAACCGAAGTAAAACGATTCCAAGGGTTATGCTCTTGGTATCGGCACTTCATCCCGAATTTTTCTTCTGTTATCTCTCCCATCAATGATCTGACTGAATGTTTGAAGAAGGAACTAAAAATTCTCTGGAGTGAAGAGGCAGAGACTGCATTCACTAAAGTTGAAGAAGCTCTCATTTCTACCCCAATTTTTTCTGGTCCAGACTTTTCATTGCCATTTGCGGTACAGTGCGACGCCTGAGCCACTGGTTTGGGCGCTGTACTCACCCAAATGGTAGATGGTGAAGAGAAAGTCATAAGTTATGCCAGCAGAACTTTGACAAAGAATGGAAGAAAATACAGCGTGACTAAGCGAGAATGTTTAGGGGTCCTGGTTGCAGTCGACAAGTTCCGCCCCTATATCGAAGGCACCAGGTTCGACGTCATCACCGATCATTCCTCGTTGCTGTGGTTGTTCCAGATGAAAGATCCGACCGGCAGACTAGCTCGATGGAGTGTCAAATTGTCGCAGTTCGATCTGAATCTGAGCTACCGCAAGGGTGAGTTGAACATCGTCCCGGACGCTTTATCACGTTGTCTTCCCAGTTCCAAAGTTTCTGAAATTTCTTTCCTTGACATAAACCCTCAAGATATTGTCGATCCTTGTTACACTGATTTACGAACCAAGATCCTTGGGTCTTCTTTATAACACCCTCAGTGGATGGTTAGAGAAGGGCGCATCTACAAGTTCATCCTTTCAAAATTGCCCTCTTCTAGCAAAGTCCCTGAGTGGAAACTTCTTATCCCTAAAGAGCAATGTGAAAATATCCTTCAATCTGTCCATGACGACTCTTCAGGTGCTCATTTTGGCTTTTTGAAAACTTTAGCAAAAGTCTCAGTTTCAGACTATTGGCCGCGAATGCGCGATTCCGTAAAAAAGTATGTTTCTTCTTGCTTAGTTTGTGGAGCTCCAAAGGCGACCAACAGGTGTGCCGCAGGTCTCATGAGAGATGGTCGGAAGGTACAGTATCCGTGGCAAATTATATCTATAGACATTGTAGGTCCATTACCCAAAAGTTCCTGTGCATGTTGTTACTCTGTACTGGTCACCGACCTTTTCACGAAATATATATTGTAGTGTCACCATTTCGTAGAGTAGTATCTTCCGCTATAGTAGATTTTCTCGGGAGGTATTCCTATTCTATGGGGTCCCTCAGCTCGTCATAAGCGATAACGGGTCCCAGTTTATCAGCAAGTCGTTTTGAAAACTGTGTAGGGAGTACAAAGTACAAAAAATCTGGTACACCGACAAATATCATCCTCAAGCGAACCCTGTTGAGAGATGCAACCGCACTATCGGAACTGCTATCAGGTCATACATAAAGGACAACCACCGTAAATGGGACGTGTTTTTGCCTCACGTGATATACGCCATCCGCACCTCTGTCAGCGAAGTGACGGGACGATAATGAGGCTCCGTATGGAGTCAGGCCTTTACCGTTTCGCTCCACACGTGCGCATATTGCTCAAGTGTGATTAGCGTGTGCTGTCGGCCTAGCTTTCCTCCGTCGTTCTCGTTATTTTTTTATTTTGCTTGAATAGTTACACTCTGCTGTGAGTTTTTATTTTGACCGGACAGCCCTCAGCGTCCGGTCAGGTTACGTTCCGTATTTTTGTGCCTTCAGCATTTCACCGTGGTAATGCCTGCCACTAAAATTGGTCCACCCTTGTGTGCGAACAGCTCATCTGTAGGTCGTTGACCCAGTCGTCAATTGACTGTTCTTTTTTCTTTTACATCTTGTCGAGACCTGATAATCTGCTGGTATTCTGTGTTGTTTTAAGACGCCGGTCAGGGGGCCCCCTCCTGTCTCCTCCTTCACTTTGGTGTCCGCTGCACTGCATCGCGGCACCAGGTGCGACGCAAGCCCTCTTCAGCGGTGGCGCCAAGACGGCATCAAGTGAGCTAGCCGGTAACATCATGCTGGGCCGCCTGGATGCCGCATCGCTACGGCAGGAGTGGGGACCCGGCCGCCGACGGTCCTGGAAGGACACAGAAGCCAGATCCTAGCAGATTTCAACTCGGAAAGGACGTCGGTGACGAACACTTTTGTTTTTTATAATTCATTTCCGTATTTACATAGTTTTAAGGGCCTTCTGCCGTCACTATTGTAGCTAGGTTGCTGTCCTAGCATTGGCTTGTATCATAGGCAGCTTGAATACACCCCGATCTACCAGAAAGAAGTTTTGTTTAACTCCCTTTCACCGTCCGCATCGCAGCGCCGCCCTCGAGGAAGACGCGAACGACGACACTGGATTTATTTTGTAGGGCTCTTTGCTATGCCGGCGTTTGCCCCGAGCGTCGGCATAGCCCTTTTTCAGCTGCGCTGAGAGAAACTGCTCTTCTGGCCCTAGGCCGGAAGGGTAGACGGTAATAAGCATTTTATTACCTACTCCAACAAGACGTCTAAGTGGAACTCACCTGGAACAAAACAAAAACAATTAGATATATTCTACCGATAAAAACTAAATTGAATTCTTTTTTGATTACTTTTTTTTGTATCAACAACACTGCTGTGATAACATGCATGTTTTTGCAGAGCCAACGCTTGAGCTGCTTCATACACGTAAGCGTACACGTCGGTACGAAACTAATTTCCAATTTCAATTTGTAACTTTCCAAAAAAAAATGGGAAAAGTAAACGCGAAACGACAAATTGTTCCATCGTATACCCCCACACAACAGAAGCCATTATTTCGTACGTATCTCAACGCAGGTGAACAAAAAAAAACCGGGTTGATGATAATACACAAAACGGTACGTGGAATGTACAAACTCGAGCCCTCTTTCGGCATGTTTGTGTTTTCATAATATACCTACAGGGGCGACAGATGAGTTGCCATAGGAAACCGGGAGCCCCATTGTGGACGAGCACGATAATGAAATAAAAAGAAGCCGGGCATGACGTTCCTGATTTTTTCAGCAGTGTATTTTGTATCAAGCCGTTCGTGAATTATTCCCGGAATTACGCGTTTTGCGGCAGAATTAGTGTTTAGTGGTTCGAACTGGAATGTGTCAATTTTTCAGTGAGAGATCAAGCAGGCTGTGCACGTGCACTGATTTGTATTTCATATTCAGCATCCAATACGATTCTATTGTGAAAACAAAAACCGTCAAGACCGGTATCACGGCCTTGATGGTATTTCTATTGGTTTCTTTGTGGGAGCCAACTTGACACGAACTTATCGGAACCGATGGAAAATTCAATATTCCAAAATTCCTGATGCAGTTTCTCCAGGAAAAAATTAAACCAATGGAAAGCTATAGCCACAACATGACTACAACTAGAGGGTTTTTATTGGTGTTTATCTCTAAAACTTGAATTGTTGGTTCCGTTTGAGGGTTGAGAAGGCTGGATCCGAGACTGTCATGGTAATTTCTTTATACAGCCAGCATGACATCAAGAATTCATTTGTAGGTGAAACGTTTAGATCAAGATTGGATGAGTCATTGGTGTCTATAGGTGCCAAAGTCTGCAGAGCTCAATAGGAATTGCAGGTAATTTCACATATGGATGTACAAAAACATTCAACAAACCATCCAATCCAAAACCAAAGATATGACGCAAACCAATACAATCCCAAGGAGGCTCGTATAGATATGAGTAGAGTTATTATTGGATTTCATTGGTATTTTTTTAAGGTCGAGAGGGATCAAAGATGCATTCTAGTAATTTGCCTGCCACACCTAGAGTGACTATGGACCTCAGTGTCAATAACCCACTGGGAATGAGATTGGATGAGCTTCTATTGGTCTCTATGCAGGAACCTGTAGAATCCAATAAGGATCATTCTCAGGACATTTGCTTGCCGATATAAACGCATCGTTTGTCAATCCAATACAAAACCCACAAGGCTTCTTTAGGTATGTTCGAAAATCATGATGGACTCTATTGGTTCCTCCTTGATGATCAATATATACTTGGAAGTTTTGCCCGTACATTTGCGAAAAAATCGTTCGTTGAACCATTACAAAACCATAGATACCGTTCAAACCAATACAGCAAGAGCTCTTACTGGTTTCTATGCAGGAACCTGCAGAACCCAGTAAGAATTATTCCACGAACCCTTAAGGGTTCTTCAGGTATGCTTGGGACTCATATTGGATTTTTTTGGTTTCTTCTTGAGGATTAAAATAGCTGCGTTCTAGTGATTTATTCAACCTATTACAGCTACAGCGACTCTGAATCTTACTGTCAATAATCCGCTGAGGTTAGAATTGTCTAACTTTCCATTGGCATTCATGCAGGAACCTGTAGGACCCAGTAAGGAATTTTGATGGAAGTTTTGCATGCCGATTTGCAAAAAATCGTTTGTCGAAGCATCACAACACCATTGATACTGTTGAAACTAATCCAAACCCCGCAAGGTTTGTTTGGGAATGTTTGGATATTGTAATAGATTTTATTGGTTTACTTCTTGAGGATCAAAGATGCTCATCATCAGTTATTGGCTTTTCTGCATCTTGCTTTATTCTCATTTTAACACACAAACTCATTTCGCGAAGCTTATCAATGCGTAGAGGTCAGGTCGAGTCAGGTCCGGTCAGGTCAGGTCAGGTCAAGTCAGGTCAGCTTCTCCTCCTAGGTGCTGTAAGACCTTGTCGTTGGTGGAGGGGCTCAAGTAACTGCAATGATCTGGAGAGCTAAGCCGGCGGGAGCCAAACGAAGAAGCCCCTGGCAGGGTCACCCATGCCGGAAAGGTCAAATGAAAGCGGCGAAAGTCAAGAAACAGCACAACCCCCGGTGGACCAGGGGACCATCGGGCGGAAGAAATTTCTCTTTCTGCAACACGCCGCCGAAACAAGTAAGCGGACGTCAGGGCTCCGCGGCAGGGGGTATTCCACCCTGTAGGCTGGCCGTAGCCATCGAAGGCCAGGTTGAGCTCCGACCTAAGAAAAAGGGGCGACGCAAGTATGAACAAACTTTTGGCCTCAGAAACCATACCTCCGGGGGGTCAGGCTACCCCCGGAGGCGACCGGCAGCCTGCTGACGACCCAGCGATAACCACGGACACCCCAAGGACTCCTAGAGGTGGAGGCAATTCCAGCAGAGTAACCGCTGCGGGACCTTGGAGTCCCATCAAGAACTTCTCTTTCATCAGAAGTGAAAAGAGAATTGGAGACGGCAATAACGGGGGTGTTTAATAGCTCGCCGAGAGCTGAAGTTCAGAAGACAGAAAATGTCGATCTGACGTCTGAAGAGGACACCTTCAAAACCCCTCTGGAGGTGGATGTACCAAAAGAGCCAATTAGCGAAACCCCCATGGTCCGAAAACCAGCGAAAAAGCGCAAAAACGAGGGAAGCCTAGAGGAACAAAAACGGAAAAAAAGCGTTAATGAAGAAACAATCCTCGTCAATTTGGAAGAGAACAAGTCCTACGCGGACTTACTAAAAGCAGTTGAAACAGGCATCGGTGAGGACCGGACCCTAACGGATAACATCGACAAAGTACGGAAAACCAGAAAGGGAGAGATACTAGATGCTGACACTAAATACCTACGTTAGACAATGACACGATACAGAAAATAAGGAGAGCCACAAGCCTTAGCCTCCCTAGCCTTAGAGATATTGAAGAGGTAATAACTAAAGAAGAAGTGATACAAGCAATCATGAGTTTACTGAAAGGAGCCAAAGAAGAAGAAGATGTGATAGTAGCTAGCTTGAGACCCGGATTCTCAGGAACCCAGATCGCTATCATACGAACCACGTACGAACTTACAAAAAAGCTTCAAATCATACCGGAAATGAGAATTGGATGAACTGATTGCAGGGTAGGAGTTATCGAGAGCATTGCCAAATGCTTCAGATGTCTCGAAACCGGCCACATAGCAATAAACTGCAAGAGCACAGACAGGACCATCACTTGCAGACACTGCAAACAAGAGGGACATAAGGCCAAGGATTGTCAAAACAGCCCTAAATGCGTGGCGTGCAACCAAGCAGGTCACTCGGGTATGATTACGAGATGCTCTATTAGTCTAGGATCTTTTCGGATAAAAAGCAATGCTAGGGGCAAGTCATGTTAAAGTTTGGCAATATTACGTTTTAAGGGTATTTGGACCCCACTGAATACGAAAACCATTGTTGCCAAGCCGAATTTTGCACCGGGAGCCCGCAATAGGGAGGTTAAGGGGAGGGAAGACCAAAAATCACTATTTTTCATCACTTTTGATGTCGGGACTGCGGCTTGTCATTAACGTGAAGTGAATTACATCATATCTTGATTCACTGAGGTCTTATACTACCATATTGACATAATTACTGTCAAAATTTCTAGAGGGGGAAGACTGATGGGGGAATGTTGACTGTGTAGATGATTCTTCTTTTCTTTCGATTTTGAGTAGATATAAACATTTTTGATATCGTTTCCAACTAAATTCCATATTCCTTATTCAACTATGGTGTTCAAATTGCAGTAGAAGCGAGTTTAAACAAGTTTTACATGATAAAACATGTTTTTTGTCAATATTTTTTCACGTCTTTACTGTGTTATTTTACTGCAAATCGGCATTGTCTCTCAAAATTCTTACGTAGTCCGTTAGTCTCATGTACTTACCATTATATAGGCATCCAATTGATTTGCCTCTACTTTTTTAAATATGAAGAAAAAAATTTTTTGTGGAAATTGTTTGGCCCTACTTTTCAACTTTGTTTTTTGCTGTATGATCGAAACTTGAGTTTTTCATATTTTAAAAAGTGGAGACACACTTAGTATGTGAATGTATTGTGTAAAATACACCAGACTAACGAATTACGCAAGAATTGTCGGAAAAAACTCCGATTTGCATTGAGATATCATAATTTAAAGAATTAAAAAAAAAATACGCTGATGAAACTGGAGAGAACTTGGTGCACCCGAAGGCAGATACGTACATCACCCTAAACCTTGAGTTGAATAATACAATTATATAGGTTTTATCATTCACATTTATTACATTCGATTTCAAAATCTTTTCATCTACCTCTTCCCTGGGTATTATCAGAGGAATGCGGCTCTTTCGAATATAGGTACCTACATCTATTCTCATGAACGTAAATTTTGAGTTGTTCTTTTTTAGAGGTTGATGGTGGAGAGCACCTGCCTAAGACGTTCGAAAAAGGTAACTTTTCTTGAAAGTTTGATAGATCATCTCACGGAAATCCAAAAAAGGTAACCTTTTCCAAAGCATAATCAAACATACCAAAGAAAATTATTTTTAATTTTTTTTTTGAGCTGAAATAAAACTTCTTAGAGAAGTTGGAGAAAGGTAAGCTCAAGGGTAAACTTTGGGGCTTTATAATTGTAAAAACATTTTGAATAAGTTCTAAAAAGGTAACTTTCTTTGGAGCTTGAGAGAACATCATAGAGAAGTTGGAGAAAGGTAACCTTTTTGGAGCTTAATAGAACATCTCAAAGAAGTGCAAGAGTGGTAACATTTTTGGAGCTCAAGAGAACATCACAAAAAAGTTGGAATAAGGTAACCTTCCTGTATCTTAATAGGGCATATCAAAGCCGTTTGGGAGAGGTCACCGTTTCTCAAGCTCAATAGAACTTCTCAGGCCTCTCTGAGAGGACTCTTGCCCACTGGGCATCAGGTTCTGACATGAAAAACTCTTCTTTTGAAAAAAAGTACATTCTAGAATATCTCAGCTAAGGTTTTATTTATAATTATAAGGTGGAGGACCACAGTTTTTCATCATACAATAAAATAATAGCAAAAAATAAAGTTAAAAAGTAGCGCCGAACAGTTTTTACAAAAAAATATTTTTTTCATATTTTAAAAGTTGGAGGCACATCAGTTACATGACTGTATTGTGTGAAATACACCAGACTAACGAACTACGCAAGAATTTTGAGAAAAAATGCTGATTTGCAATAAATAACACAGTTCAAAGTGGTGAGAAAATATTGACAAAAAAACATGTTTTATCATCTAAAACTTGTTCAAACTTGCTCCTATTGTAATTTTGACACAATAACTAAACTGAGAAAATGAAACTTGATAGGAAAAGATACCAAACATGTATATATTCATTCAAAATCAAGAGAAAAGAAGAATCATCTTCACAGTCAACATTCCCCCCACCAGTCGGCCCCCTATGGAAATTTGCCACCACAACCCTTGAGTACTGCCGACCGCCGAACGTTCAGCACGTGTGTTTGCGCTGCGATTCAAGATACCTACCTGCCTACCGCCACAATTAATTGTGATGGGTCCAAAAGTTAAACCGGCAGTATCTAGTGACGAAAATCAGTTAGTAATAATTGATTTTATCAAAAGCAACGATTTTAAGACACTGATAAGTGAAATTTTCAACGAGAAGACCAAGGTACTTGAAGAAGAAATGGGGCGACTCCGTGACGAAGTAGCCACTTTGCGTGTGCAAAATGAACAACTGGTAAATATGATACGCAACAGAACTTCGGAACGGAACGAAGACACGAGTGGAAGAAATATTGAAACAGCTGGAACATCGCAAAGAGTAATCCTTCTAGAAATTGAAGATTAACCTGCTACACAGCATACAATTATCGCTGCAGAAAAACGAGCAAGGAGACCGGGCCGAGAAAAACGTGCAGCAAAACATACGGACAAAAACGCTCAATCAAGAGATGTTGTTATTGGAACCTCACAAAGTGTAAATACGGGCGAAGATTTTGAGGCAGCGACCAAACGTCTCTGGGTATACGTTGGGCGTTGCAAACCTCAAACCACTGCCGAGAAAGTCAAGAGGTACCTTGAAGAAAAATGCCCAGGAAAAACATTCGTCGTGGAAGCATTGGAATCCAAAGGCCTACCATCTTTTAAAGTGGGGGCGGAGCTGGAAATGGAGGAAACCTTATACGACGCCAATTTCTGGCCAAACAACATATTGGTCAAAAGGTTTCGATTTTTTCGAAGAAGAATTGAAACCGTCAGAGAAGCAAGAGCATTTTAAATTATTCTACACAAACATCCGAAGCCTCCGTGGCAAATTAGACGAAATAGCCATAACAATCAACGAAAGAATTCCAGATGTAATTTGCATTAGTGAACATTGGCTAGTACAGGAAGAGGTAGAGATGTACAGTTTACCCGGATACAAAATACTTAGCTCGTTTCACAGAGCGAACACTAAAGGAGGTGGAGTAATGATATACGGCAAAGATCATATTAATGCAACAAAAACGACAGTTTTGGATTTTCTAGCAGAAGAAAAAATATTTGAAATAACGGGTATTCATCTTAGTTGTACGAAAACGTTAATATTTTGTTTTTACAGAACTCCGACGATGATTGGAGGTGAGTCGGCTCTTGAGGCTTTCCATGGGAAGTTGTGCACTGCCCTGGAAATTCTAGACGGGTTAAGCTACAAACTCATAATCGTAGGAGATTTTAATCTCGATGTCATGTCCGCAAACAGGAATAGTGGGGATTTTGTTGAGACCGTCGGATCCTTCAATTTAAGATTGGCTGTTGACAAGCCAACCAGAATCACAAAAAAGTCAAAAACTTGCATTGATAACGTAATCACAAATTTTAGTACGGACGTAAGTAAGGTCGAAGTTTTTGATCACCATCTGTCGGATCACTGCGGTCTGGAAATGTCTGTTTTGATGGACCCTCTCGGGGTGGATGATGCGCCTGCTGGACGGTGGGATCGCAACATCAGTGGTGCGAATCTCGATAAGTATATAAATAAGATTGAATCTCACGACTGGACATCTTTGTATAAATTGCGTTCAGCGCAAGAGAGCTTTGATAGTTTCTTCGGTTGTCTTTTGTCTTACTTTGAGGAATGCTTTCCTTTGATAAGCATCAAAATTTCCAAAAACAAAAAAAATAAAGTAAAATGGTTTAATGATGAATTGAGACTAATGCGAAACCAATTGCAGGCTATGGACACGGTCCGGAAGTGTGCCGGAGAGCCGGGGCTCGACGCGCTCTGGGGCCGAATGAGAACGAGGTACCAGAGTTCAATCAGGGATGCAAAAAGAAAAGCCCATGGTGATTATATCAGGGCGGCTACCGATATCAATAAGGCCACATGGGATATAATAAAAACAGAGACATCTGGAAAAAAACCAAAACCAAAATTGCCATCACGAACACCGCAAGATGTAAACGATTTCTTCATCAATGTCTCTAAAGCGGTAATCTCGAGTCTTCCAAAGTCAAATTCAGATTTTCGTCACTACTTGAGGGCAGTAAGAAAACAAGAGCACTCCCTTTTCTTCAAACCTACGGATGAGGCTGAGGTTGAGACCTGTATTAAACTTCTAAAAAATTCAAACACCAAAGATGTATACGACATGGACGCCCAGGTGATAAAAGCCGTGAGCGGCTCGATATCTAAACCCTTTGCACACGTAATCAACTTATGTATAGAACAAAGCATTTTCCCAGATGCCTTAAAAATTGCGAAGGTAATACCAATTCACAAAAAAGGAGATTTGAGCGAGATTAACAACTTTCGGCCGATCTCAATACTGCCAGTGCTGTCGAAGGTTTTTGAAAACATAATAAAAGAAAGGCTAGTCAATTACATTGAAAAAAATAAAATTTTGAGCTGTAAACAGTTTGGATATCAAAGTAAAAAAACTACGATACACGCTTTAATAAGTCTGGTAGAAACTGTACTAGATTGTTTCAATGAGAGAGTTAGTGTCGGCGCGACAATGCTGGATCTGTCTAAAGCATTCGATTGTGTGAACCACGACGTCCTGTTGGAGAAGCTTTGGCATTATGGAATAAGGGGTGGTCCACACCAGATGATGAGTTCATATTTGAAAAACAGAAAACAGATAGTTATGTTTGGAGAAAAAAAATCTAGTCAAAGCACAGTCATAGCGGGAGTACCTCAGGGGTCAATTCTTGGCCCTATCTTGTTTTTACTGTTCATTAATGATTTACCATCAAATTTTGGTGCGCTATCGAAATTCACGTTGTTTGCGGACGATACAGCTTTTCTAAATACGGCTCAAACGCAACAAGATCTAGAGGAACAACGGCAGATAACACTGGCACGTGCTGAGGATTGGTTCAGTGCAAATTTCCTTAAGCTCAACAAAGAAAAAACTCAAACTATTACGTTTAGTACAGGCGCTTCGACCGGCGACTCCGTCAAATTCTTGGGTGTGCACCTTGACCCAGTTTTAAATTGGCGAGGGCATATAGATGAACTTTGTAAAAGCCTAGTCAAGGTAAACTACCAATTAAAAAAAATATCCCATGTGGCTGATCTGGGCGCTGCCCTGTTGCTTTACTTCGGACGCTTCCAGGGCGCGCTGAGTTACGGCATCTTGTTGTGGGGAGCGTCGTCGGGCTCTGATAGGGTGTTCAGACTTCAGAAACGGGCGGTCAGGGTTCTGGCAGGGGCGGACTATACGGCGCATTGCGGACCGCTATTCATCCGGCTGGGGATACTGACCGTGCCGTCGCTTTTTATATTTCATTGCCTGTTATTCATTAAGTCCACAGAGAGTGATCAAAAGAAAAATTCAGCATACCATCAATACGACACCCGAAGACAGCATAATATTGCCATCCCTTACCATAGGGTCGGGCGGTCTCAGCAGGGTTTTAATTATTGGGCAATTAAATTTTATAATTATCTTCCGGAGGGCATCAAGAGTTTGACTTCGGCTCAGTTTAAGAAAGAAATAAAGAAATTCCTTTTAAAAAATCCTTTTTACAGCTGGGATGAGTACCTTAAGCACCAATTTTAGCGAAAGGTTGTAACAAATTATGTGATAAATTCTGTGATCTCCCCGTATTTTATGTAAAATGTGTGTATGTATTGTTTTCAAGTTGATTGACCATTTACGTGTTTATACCTATACTTACTGCACTTACTTGACGTGTACAACCAGTTTCTGGCTACGTACAAATAAAGAATTATTATTATTATTATTATTATTGACAATGGAGACGAAGAGGAGGACCTACCGTTGAACTTACCGGTACAAACGGGAGAGAAACTTAATCTCATCGTACAATGGCTCTAGAACTTCCACAGATAAATGTTAACAGAAGCCAAAATTTGCAATCGGTTTTATTGGTCTTTATAGGAGTACTCGTAAATGACCCGTTTGAACCAATAAGAAACTTTAATTTTTTTCTTCATGCTCAAACAGGTGATAAGCGCTGGCCGAAAAAAAAAATCAGTTTATGGCGGTAATAATAAGGGATTACCTCTCGTATATACGTTTCGCAGGTATAAATCAGGCTTTAGCTCTCGGACCATAAAGAAAATTAAACTTTTCCACCGCGCCGCCCGCGATTTAATATTATGTGCAAGTATCCCTTAAACCGCGTCCGGAATTGATTACGACGTGTTAGTGAGTTATTCCACCATTAAGGTGGCTGCACCGGAAAACGAGCATTTTTTCCGGGAGGCGAGGTTTTCGGCCCTAAGCCCCCAAGATGGGTGGGCCATCCGCCTTTTAGTTTGCCCGGAAGCTTATAGGCACGGAGAGATTTAAAAGTCTGCCGCTTCTCCCGCTCTATATCCGATTGTATACATTCCGGCTGTTGAAACTCTATAGTTCGGGAGATAGCTCGAAATCGCTCTATTTTCTGTTCAAATGAACCATTAGAAAACGTGTCCAAACTCATTGGAACTTGTACGGGTCAGTACTGGTGTTATGTAGTATTTTAGGTGTAGATAAATTATCAATGGGATTTGAAGTTGCTAAGTTTTGATCATTTTCAATTGTATTTGAGTGAGCAAATCTAACATGTTCAGGAGGGTAGTGAATTTGACAATTGTTTTTATTGGATGAACTTGTTTCTCTAGGTCTGATATATTTTCTGTTTCGTACATAATTTCCTTTTCTTTCTACTTCTATTTTATATCTATGATCACCTAGCCTGCTGATGATTAACCCTGGTTGCCAGTTTAAATTTGGTTTCAACTGTACCCAAACTTTTTGATCATTTGCCAATGGTTTTAATTGTCTGACTCCTGTTCCTTAGATTATGATATTTTGTTGCATAATTCTCTTTAATTATTTTAATTCTTGAAAATTATGGCGGTATACTGAGGACCACCGTCACTCACCAGAATGTACGGGACGCCGAGCCTTGCAAAAATACTTCTCATCATTTCTA
The DNA here is from genome assembly GCA_949128115.1 of Anaspis maculata. Taxonomy (NCBI): domain Eukaryota; kingdom Metazoa; phylum Arthropoda; class Insecta; order Coleoptera; family Scraptiidae; genus Anaspis; species Anaspis maculata. The sequence continues at coordinate 74,314,704 of OX421966.1, forward strand.
TAATTTTATTACTTGTTGCGTTTCCGGTAAGTTTCTCCACTTCTACGAAATCAGAATAGTAGTCTACTAAGATAAGGTATTGTTCCTTAAACAGTTCGAAAATGTCGGCACCTACTTTGAACCAAGGGATCGCAGGTACGTCATGGGTACGCAACGGTTCAATTCTTTGAAATGGGTTGTATTTCTGGCAAATCGGACACAATTCCATCAATTGTCTCGATTCGTTTTGGATGGTGGGCCAGAATACACTGTCCTCGCTCATTTTCACACTTTTGTTATAACTGAAGTGGCTGTGATGTATTTTACCCAGGATTTCTTTTCTCAATGACCTTGGAATGACGCATGCTTGCCCTTAATGAATAATACCGTTATTTATTGTTAGTTCGCTCTTGTACTTCGTATAAATTCCAATTCTTTCGTTTACTCCATTGTTATTTGGCCAGACCCTGGATAGAATTTGAGAGAGAATCTTCAATTCTTCATCTTTTCCAGTTCCAATTTTTTTTCTTTCGAAATATTCATTTGTGATATTTGAACCTGAATAATTTACGCATATTTGTTCGTTCTCATTTATCGACATATTTCCCTGTTTCAGACAAATAAGCTCGCGACAATGCGTCTGCAATTATCTGTTCGCTGCCTATTCTGTAATTTGAAGTGAATTGGTATTTTTGTAATTGTAGCAGCAAACGTTGTAGTCTGGGCGAACATTTATCGATTGGTTTTTCAATTACGGCCAAAAGTGGTTTATGATCACTTTGCACTATGACTTGTCTTCCAAAAACATGATCGTGAAATTTTTGCAACCCGTATAAAACTGCAAACATTCTCTTTTATATCTGGGAAAATAATTCCTGAACTTTTGTCAATGATTCTAATGAATAGCAGACTGGTTTGTTTTCTTGTAGTAGGCATGCACCTACGCCGTTTTGACTTGTATCTACTGACACCGTGATATTTTTCTTGGGATTCAAAAACTGTATAACAGGACTTTGAGTTATTTTTTCTTAATTTTTTCAAGAGCTTATATTCAAGGCTCTTCCCAACTGAAGTGTGTATTTTTTTTTCAAAAGATCTCTCAGTGCCTGTCAGCGCCACCTACCAGTACTGCTGTTGATCTTGGTGTGTGAGGCGAACGCGGCGATCGCCGTCCGCTGTTATTGTTAAAAACTTGGTAAAAGTGAAGATTAATTTCAATAAATACAGTCCATTTCGAAGTCTGACGCTAAATTTGAACGCTTTAAAAGCTATAAATCCACCGGTTGATACCTGGGATACCATAATTGTTTTTCTCATAGAGCAAAAATTGAAGAGTTTTTCGCGCAGAGAGTGGGAATTATCTTTGACATATCCTAAACAGCTGCCCTCACTCGATCAATTTTTGAAATTTCTCGAACACCGTTGCATTGCGTTAGAGGCCGTTCAAGGGGACAAGCAAGAAAGGGCTAATAAGAAACAAGCTCCACATTTTTCGGCAGTTCATGTCACAGCTCAAGATAAACCGGTTTCGTGCAAGGTGTGCAAGGGAAATCATTTCTTGTATGCTTGCAAACAGTTTTTTGAACTAGATACACCAAAAAAAGGCCACCATCAGTTCATTGGGTATTTGTTCGAATTGTCTGCGGAGCGGACATTCTCAAAAAGATTGTGAGTCTGGAGAGTGTAAATATTGCAATAGAAAACATAACAGTTTGTTACATTCACAAGGTGATAAACAAGATCGAAAACTTGTGGTTACGATTTCTTCTTCAGACAAACAAACCTATCGTCATTATCTATTGACAACAGCAATCGTCAATATCTCAGATGCTATGGGTAAGTCACATTCGGTTCGCGCGTTGCTAGATTCAGGTAGTCAATCCAATTTAATGACAGACGAGCTTTGCAAACGTTTGAAATTGAAGACTCACAAATTAGACATAACCATCACAGGTATAAATCGTCAAGACACATCCAGTTGTGGTCATACCAAAACCACGATACATTCGAAATCCAAAGAATTTTCACACAACGCTCAATTTTTGGTTTTACCACACATAACCTCAAACCTACCAAACACTACTTTGAACATTCAAAAGACCAAGATACCCAAAATACCATTAGCCGACCCAGAACTCTACAAATCAAGGCCTGTTGAAATTTTAATTGGGGTGGAACTATTTTGGAGACTTCTGCGAGTCGGTCGCATAAATCAGCCTATTTCGTATCAGAATACACAACTGGATTGGGCAGCCTGAGAAAACATCTCCTCGAAGGGCGCTAAGGGTTCGGTCTGCTCTTTCTTGGAATCGAACTTGAGAAGCGACTTGATGAAATTTTGGTCATTAGCAGAATGTCAACCCATACGGAAATTCTCACCAGAAGAACAAAGATGTGAAACCAACTTTATCAACACTACCACAAGATCCGACGATGAGAGGTTCACAGTGACATTACCATTGAAGGACAGCACCAAATTCAATTTGGGGAATAGTCAAGATTCAACGATGAAGCGTTTCACGGCATTGGAAGCCAGATTAAACAAGGACCAGGCTTTGAAATCTCAATATGAAGACTTTATGCAAGAGTATAAAACTTTAGGGCACATGAAAAGCGTGAATTGGACGCAGAGCGAATCAGATTTGACGTATTATATTCCACACCATCCAGTCCTGAGGGAAAAAAGTGCGACGACCAAACTTAGAGTTGTTTTCGATGCATCCATGAAGTCGACAAGCGGTGTTTCTTTGAACGACATACTTCTCACTGGTCCAACCATTCAGGAAGATCTGTTCTCAATTCTGATACGATTTCGTTTCTATACCTTGAAACGGTTTAAAATTCACGGAATGGAGTAGGCGGAGAAAAAGGAGCGTTGCTAGGGGGTGAAATTTGTTATTTTTGGGAGAGTGACGTTTCCTGAGTTCGAACGAGAATCATCATCGAAAAATGCTCGAGTAGAAGCGCCCAGAGGCGTGTCGTGATGCCGCTCCGGCCAGTCCTCGTCGTCTCCGTCTAAGATGTCTACCATCGTCGAGACCATCGTCACCTCCGGCGTCGAGCCAACAGTCCGTTTCCGGCCCGTTCGACTGCTCCGCCGTCCAGTCCATCATCGTCTCCGATAGCCAGCTCATCCTCCGTTCCTGTTTCCTCCGTTCCTGTTATCGTTGTCGCTCCTTCACCACGTTTCCTGAGACCCGTCTTCGTCAGTGGTATCCGTTCGATAGCAGTTTTGCCGTCATCTGACGTCTGCTGTCAGTCTGTCACCACTGGCTGTCACTGCTGCCGCTTCGCTTCCGGAGCAGTGTTCCGGCGACTCTGCAGTCTGCACTGCGTACCTGTCTCGCTCCGTCATCTGTAAGCCCTACGCCTAGGCCGTACGACATCGCCCCTGTGCCCGACAAGAAATGCGTCGTGATTTCGTACGCCCTCAGACCGCAGACGTACGCCGCGTCACTGTGCCGGCCGGGAGTCAATCGGCCTTTGTTTGGCCTCGTCCTCCACGGCACGACGACCTAAGCTAAGTGACATTTTATAATATGTACGGTACATGCATGCTACTATCGGTCTGGTTAAATTGGTTATTGGGTTTTTATGGTTATTATTTGTTGTTATTTGGCAATTCACTTTTCGGCAATATAGGGTAAAACCTCCATTGATTGGCACCTTAAGAGGTTTCTCAAACTTAGGAGCTGATTAATCGTTTGGTATTAGAGGTACGAACCGCAGTTATTTTTTCAGGCATTCTTCAATGTCTTCGCTATATGGTCTCATTAAAGTTTAATGCAAACTGTGTTCTAAACAGCCAAAAAAGAATAACAATGAAAGCCTTGCATTTGTGCCAGTCATTGGCACTTTAGCCAATGATTGGCACGACGAGCTGAGCCATTGATTGGCACTGCTCGCTGGCAGTGTTTTGGCACTGGTTTGCGTGTTTCATTGGCATTGGACACCACAAGTTAGGTAAAGGGTATTTACCTGAACCATATATAAACATAATATAGATATTTGTGGAACAAGTGAGAAAGAGCGAGTATTGGGACGGTGTGAGATAATTATTAACCAATGGCAAGCAAAAAACAAACGGGTAGGTACGAGAAAAAACGTTTTTCTACAAGATTTTTCCACTACTTTTTCATTTCGACATCAAAAAATAAGACCTTATCTAACTTGCAGTAGTAGAAAAAACAATAAAAATGATTCGTGATAATTATCTTTATAGTGTAAATCAATAAATTAAAAAATACAGAAGCGCAGACTCAAACTAAGAGCAAGTCTACAAAAAATTTCAAAAAGCAATCTTTTGGTAGTTTGAACCTTTTAAAGAAAAAAAAGAACTTTTTACAGGAGAGCAGAAACATCTGCGATTTAAAGTCCAGGAATAGTACAAGAGATTACGTTATTTTTCAGTGTAGGTAACTGTAAACAGTATAAACTTACTTTTCTTTGATAACACTTCAAAATATCGTTATTTTCTGTACTATTCCCGGACTTTAAATCGCAGTTGTTTCTGCTCTCCTGTGAAAAGTTCCATTTTTCAGTTACGAGGTACTGCCGTGAAGTCCTCGATAAACGTTTTGGCCAGGAAAATGTTTAATTTTAACAGCGATAGGCTGCTCCTGCTACTATAGCCGTACCTCGAGCCGTACACTGCTACTTTCAACCCTCATTTATTACGAGTGAATGAAGTCTAGTTTTGCCATCGCTGTTATTAAGCTGTAGCATAAGTCTTCAGGCTAATAATTATTCTTATCATCTTCGATTGATTGTCTGGATACCTATCTTGAAATACTCGCAAGTTAGCTATTGGGGAATTATTGTCGTTTCGTTTGATCGTTTGACGCCTTCGACAATCAAACAACACTCAACACTGGTTCTTTTTCGATACTCTTTAGTGAATGATGAACAATAAAACATGCCGTTACGGGAACCGCGCTGCCAACAACAAGAATAAACTAAACTGAGATGCTGAGATTAAATGGCATTTCAACAACGAAGAAAAAGGAGCCATCAGAGTGGTTCTCAATTTCAATTTTTATTTTTTTTCGCAAATCTTGCTCAAAACCTATTGAATTGGACGGAAAAATATCGATTCCAATGATTGGAACTTTGTGCAAACGGCATGTTCCACTTATGGGCACCCCTGCCAATCATTGGAGCTCCGCTCAAATCGACATGCTCCATCCATTGGCACCCCTGCCAATCAATGGAAAGTTACCGTTTTGTGACCCAAAAGTTGGCACCAAGAAAAATGTTCAAAATAAGAAAACCACACCAGTGGTTTCAGCAGCAAAATGTAAAACAAAGCTTATTCTTTGAATTATAACAAAACCGAACAAATTTCTGAATAAATTTGGCAAGTTACAAACTACCCATTGAGGATGAATTCTTAAGAAAATCATAAGAAACTTATCTTATTCGCAAATCTGTCATAAATCCACTCGTCACACAGAGAATGAATGAAGTAATTATTTGTATTATCGACATAATATATCAAACAAGGTTGTTGCATTTTGTGAAAAATACTAGATTTGGCAAAATGGAGATATTTCACTAATTAAAGCGATAAATAAATGGAGGTGCCAATCATTGGGGCCCTGCCAACAATACCCCCTTTTACCCTATTCTAAATTTAGGTGGGGTATAAATTTGGGGAAATGTGTTTTTGTTTCTGATCCCTGTACCGTGTTCTAGGTGAAGCTGATTTGCTGGAGGATTGCCCGGCTGTGGATCCAGTGTGCCGTTAGGGCTCTCGCATGGCTCTGTCCTTCCAGCTTCTTCTACACTGGTGGCGTCCAAACTTCCATCCTTTTGCTGGCTGAAGGCTGAGCCGAGACCCCTAGCCGTGGCAGTCTTCCAGTAAGATCAATGTCTTCGCCGACGAACACGGAGGGATCAAGAAATGCGAGCTTCACTCGAGTGGATGAGTATTTATTGTTATTTCTTTTATTTATTTTATTGGCTTTTATTTCTGCTAGAAACGGTTACAGTTTGCGGTGTATAATTAATTTTGTTGTAACCTTTCTGTTGTTAATATACATTGTAAACTGCATGTTTCCTGATTTTCCTTCCTCTGACCCTGTGCGCAAGCATTAAATTCCGTAACCCGAACCCATGAGCTAGCCTTCGGAAATTACCATCTTGAAAGGGGTATATGCCCTAGGAGCTAGCCTCCTAGCCCCGGAGTCATGAGCGGCTCAAACTGGTCACCCAGACCAGACGGTATTAACCTATGTTTTGCTCACAGTCATCATCAAAATGTATCGTCAAGTTGAAGTTGCTCCAGATTACCGAGATCTTCAAAGATCATCTGGCGGGACGACAACGGTCAAATTCAAACTTACAGACTGAAAGCAGTCACGTACGGAACTTCATCAGTTCCATTTCTGGCAATTAGGTCCTTGCTGGAATTAGCAAATGAACCTAATCTAGATCCACTGATTTCCAGTACAATACGAGAAGATTTCTACGTCGATGACCTCATCACAGGAGCGAACGACATCGACACATTGATGAAGATTCGAGACGGTACCATAACAGCGTTGAGCCAGGGTGGTTTTCAACTGAACAAATGGGCTTCAAACTCGAATGAAATACTAGACGATCTTCGAAACAAGACATCAAATCAAACGATCATCATCTTCGACAAAAACGACGACATCAAGACGTTGGGTCTACTCAGGAATTCAGAGTCTGACAGTTTTCACTTCGAGGTGACGAAGTCTCCCAGTCAAACCCCCACCAAGAGAACAATTCTGTCAAACATTCCCAGATTATTTGACCCATTGGGACTTCTGGGTGCAGCCATCATAATACCCAAAATTATCATACAAAGGCTTTGGCAATTGCGGGTTGATTGGGATGATCCGTTACCGGAGGAGTTGATTGAACTTTGGAACAATTTCAGAAACAAGCTGCAAGAGATCAACCAGCTCAACATACCAAGACACATCGCCCATGGAACCATACAAGTGCAATCAATGCAGTTACATGGATTTTGCGATGCTTCGGAATCCGCATGGGGAGCATGTTTGTATGTTCGAATAACAAGCAATCTTGGTACACATTCGGCGACCTTGCTTTGTTCAAAGTCTCGAGTAGCACCGTTAAAGAAAGTCACGTTGCCAAGATTAGAATTGTGTGGTGCATTGTTGCTTGCACAACTAATGCACAAGGTTCAGCAAGCAATCAAACAACCATTGAACGAGGTTGATTTATGGACCGACTCTACGATTGTCCTTTCGTGGTTGTCTGCGCCATCACGAAATTGAAAAACATTCGTTGCCAATCGAGCAGCCGAGATCCAGGAGCTGACTCAAATCGACAATTGGAAACACGTGGGAACTCACGACAATCCAGCGGACTTCGTATCTCGAGGTGTCCAACCAGACCAATTGTTTGATTTGTCTAAATGGTGGAATGGACCTCCATGGTTGACTTATGATTCAGATTCATGGCCATTACAAGAAAAAAATCGAACTGAAGATATTCCAGAAATTCGCACCGGAAATGAAGTCTATACGCTTGTAGCAACAAACGAAAAATCATTCTCTGAAGCACTGTTCAAACGGTTTTCATCACTGCATAGGTTAATTCGTACGGTCGCGTTTATCTTAAGATTCGGTTCAATTTGTTCGCGGAAGTCAAATTTCAAGGGACCTCTTACAACTTCAGAATTATACAATTCCACCATATCAATCATTAAATTGGTTCAAAAAGACGCGTCTCACAGCGAATTTCAAGCAATTAAAACATCTTCTGAACTGCCTTGCAGAAGTTCAATTTTGTCACTAAATCCTTTCATTGACTCGGACGATCTCATAAGAGTGGGTGGGAGGTTAGGAAATTCTCAATTCGACTATCAAAAAAAACATCCGATACTTCTTCCTGGCAAACATCATGTCACAAAATTGATTCTTGAAGAAGAACATATTAGACTGCTGCATTGTGGACCTCAGGCTTTATTAGCTTCAGTTGAAGAAAGGTACTGGCCTCTGTCCGGAAGAAATCTGTGCAGGAAGGTAGTTCATACGTGCATTAGATGTTTCAAAGATAAACCACAAGCAACAAAAAATTTGATGGGTCATCTACCCAAATTTTGATTCGACATAGAATCTCCTTTTTTCAATACGGGATTGGATTATTGCGGTCCAATCATTATCAAGGACAGATATACCAGGAATCCTAAACCAATAAAGGCTTACATTTGCATTTTCATCTGTTGTGTCACTAAAGCCATCCATTTGGAAATGGTTACCAGTTTAACTACTGAAGCTTTTTTGAATATGATGCAAAGATTCATTTCAAGACGGGGAAAACCCAAAAATGTGTACAGCGACAACGGGTCGAATTTTTTTGGACGCAGCACGCGAACTTGAAGAACTGTATGAATGTCTCAATTCAATTGACAACAGCTTGATTGATAGCCTCAGTCGGGAAGGAATTTCTTGGCATTTCATTCCACCGAGAGCATCCCACATGGGTGGCCTGTGGGAAGCAGGCGTAAAGTCTGCAAAATTTCACTTGAAAAAAGCTGTCGGAGCTGCCATCTTGACCTACGAAGGGCTATCCACGGTATGTGCGCAAATTGAAGCGGTTTTAAACTCGCGGCCTCTTTCCCCTCTGTCGTCCAGTCTTTCCGATTTCACACCATTAACCCCAGGACACTTCCTGATCGGCAAACCGATCACAGCGTTGCCAAACCTCTACTTGATGAAAACAAAGAAACCAAAGCTGGCTTGCTTTGTTCTGTTCCAACAAATTATTCAAAGCTTCTGGCAGCGCTGGCGAAAGGAATACATCGTCGAATTACAGAATCGTCTCAAATGGAGAAAGAAAGAAAGATATAAACGTAGTTGAAGGCGACTTGGTCATCTTACGAGACGACACCCTACCACTGATCAACTGGAAGTTGGCTCGAATTGAAAAGACTCATCCAGGAAAGAACGGAGTTGTCAGGGTGGTCACAGTTCGACTCCCAGATGCTACGTCTACTGCCAGATGTGCGGGAGTGAAAATTTGTTTTCTCTTGTGTGCAAAGAGTGTAGAAGTGCACAATTACTGACTTTTGTTGACTAATGATTTATTTGTTATTGATATGTCATATTATGCTTATGTGCTATATTTAATTTCGTTTGAAAGTACTCGAATTGTTCAGTACCTTTCAAAGGGGGCGGGATATTAGCGCCACCTACCAGTACTGCTGTTGATCTTAGTGTGTGAGGTGGACGCGGCGATCGCCGTCCGCTGTTATTGTTAAAAACTTGGTAAAAGTGAAGATTAATTTCAATAAATACAGTCCATTTCGAAGTCTACAACATTTCATCACAAACCCCAACAGTGCCTGTGTTCCCATTGAATAGTTCGAATGTATTTATTCACATAATTCACAACACCGATTAAACGCTAAACGTCTTTTTTACACTTTGGTGTGGGCATTTCTTCTTTAGCTTCAACTCGATTTGCATCGATTTCTATTCCTTTCTCATCTATAATGTGTCCCATTAATTTAATCTCAATTACCGCAATTTGGCGTTTTGCTAGATTGAATTTGACTTCATGATTTCTGGCTGAATTCAATACTTTTTAAAAAATTCCGTCATGTTCTTCTTGATCTTTTGCCCAAATAATAATGTCATCGATGTACACTCCTACATTATTGCAATTGAGAATGCTTTTGAACCTTCCATTGAATATTTTGGGCGAACAACTAATACCATAGGGTAACCTTTTGTACTTGTACCTTCCAAAGGGTGTACCGAATATGCAGAGATTTGAACTTTCTTCATCAAGTGGTATTTGATGATACGCTTGATTTGCATCTAGTTCACTAAAAATTTTAGCTCCGGACATAAGACTTGTCATTTCTTCGAAAGTTGATAATCTGCTATGTTCTCTCTTAACTGATTTGTTCAGATGAAACGGATCAAGGCAGATTCTCAATGAATTGTCGGGCTTTTTGACAAGTACCAATGGATTTATCCAATCACTCGGTTCTTTAGCTTTTTTCATTGCTTTGCTTTTTTCTAAATTATTCAGCGCCTTTTCGAGAGGGCCAAGTGAAGCAAATGGTACTTTTCTTATTGGGGTGATCACCGGTTGTGCATTTGGAATTAAATTAATGTGATAATGTGGATTCATTTCTCCTATTCCCGGAAACAAATCTGCATATTTTTCCATGACAGTATCTTTTGTATGTCGAATATTATGCACCTGAACTTCATTTTTATTGATACACGACGTATCCATATATTGGACGAGGTTCAGCTTTATGCACGTTGATAAACCTAAAAGAGGTTCTGAATTGCTTTCAACTACATAGAATTCAATAAGATTTTTTCCATTTCCAATTGAATAAATTATTTCACATGTTCCAACTACGGTGATTTGATTTCCTGTGTAAGAAGTTAGTTTCAATTCAGGAATTTGCAATGCATTCATTGGCAATTTAAAAACGTTTTTGTACATATTTATGGGCATTAGATTCACTGAAGCTCCGCTATCTATTTTGAATTTGATTTGTTTGTTTTCAATAGCTAACTTTGTTATCCAGGAACAATTACTCGCATTAACATTTTTAATTTGAGTATGCTCAATTTTCTGACTATTTATCTACCTACATATAATTCGGTCGATTCATTCGAATTATCATGACCTAAAACTGCATTGATTTGATTTTTTCTTGACGACCTACACATTGAGGCGAAATGATTTGTTTTTTACACTTTATACACGTTTTTGAATACGCTAGACACTTGTTAATTTGATGTGACGATCCACATCTAGTACAGTTGTTAGTTACATTGTCTGACCTGGATACCTGATGTCTTCTGTTTGAATTACTCCGTCTCCTAGTGCTACTGGAACGATATTCAACAGGTTGTCTGGTACGTGGACGCCTGTTCATTGTTTGTTTGATGGAATGATTCATGGCACCAACTGATGAGTCTTCGCTCAGGTATTGATGATTGTTGTCCTTTTCAATTTTCTTTGGCTGCGTCCTGGCTTGTTGGTGAATCGCGCATATTTTGATTGCTTCTTCAAGCTTTAAATCTTCCTGCTGTAGTATTTTTTCTCGGATTTCGGAGTTGTTGCTACCACTGATTAGCACGCATGTTATCAAGCCGTCATTCAATTTCTCGAATTTCCACAGTGTGGATTTCCACGATTTCCTTCAAATCTGTGACGAATTGCTCGAGGGTCTGCTCCCCTTGGTGCGACTGGAAGAATTTATAACGAAAAAGACATAAATTCTCTCTTGGCTTGAAGTATCTGTTAAACTTCTCGATCAGGGGTTCTAGTTTGTGGAATAATAATAGGTAGATGTAAATTACACAAACAGGGTGTGGTATAAGGTTATCCCACACTGGACTGGTATATGGAAGCTATTGGTTTGAACGAAGCTGTCTCTGTAGTTGAAAAATACTACCCATACGTAATTAGCAGACCGACAGAGCATCCGGTGAGGTCACAGGGTGCGATGACTTGAACACCGCCACCCTCATCGTTCCCTCTTCTCTTCCAATCGCCGCAAAATACTTTCCGACTCCTCTCTGCTCTCTCGACGCTAGAGCCAAAGCACAGGAAAACCCTCTTTCGCCCGAAGAGATCATAGAGTCCGTCCGCGTGATTGATGTGGTATCTCTGATGCATCATCGAGCTTCGCTTCGCAAAGCTTTCGGTTCGAGTACAAGGACGATATGGGAAGGGAAGAGGACGAATCGGGCAGGCATCAGGACGAACAAGGAATACTCCCGGTGTGTGTGGTGGGAGTGTAAGAGGAAAAGGGACGGGTGCGCTGGTGTGCTGCAGGCGCTAAACGCCTCTGTCGAGAGACAAAGGGGCTTAAATGGCTCTCTTCCACCGGCTTATGCCGAAAATATACAAAGCTCGTTTTCCTTCTCTCGTCGCTCTGCATTTCCACGTCAACAATGACTTTTCTTTCGCGCAGAGCGTATTGTCGCAATTAGAGCTTGCGGAAGAAAAATGGAGGCCGCAGGCCGGGGGCGAAACGACGCTTTTAAACGGAGCTTTTCGGTATAATTGAAGCCGCCACCCTGTTCCACTTTGCGCGGAGCTTATCTGGTGTTTTTAGCAAAGGACCTTGAGGAAGCGTCAGGCTAGTGACAATGCTGTGTTGTTGTCTAATTAAAGAGCCGATTAAAAAGCCTCAACGGAGCTGAACTTTGTAAAATATTTGCTCGTGCCTCGTACCTTGCGAATACTCGGAGGTGTTTTCTTCTCTTCACTTCTCAACTTTCAGTGATTGAAATTATTGTTGAACAACCAGCTATCAACTCATTTAAAGCCTCGCCTCGACTGAAGCGTGCTTTAAAGCTTCTAGGGATGAACGTTGTAATATAACTGCAGGTCTCGCTGCAGGTAGCTATAGGTACACAAATTGCTGCATAGTTATCACAATTTGCGGCCAGATCTGCGGTAATGAGCAAACATTGACATGAATTTGTAAATATTAGCATGGCTATAGCATTTGGCTATCCCATATTATCTCGCAAATTGTGGTTATATGAGAACCTGCATCCCCTTCCGTCTCTTCCCGGTAAAAACTTTTGGATAACGATGTGCTCTACTTTGTTTCTCCAAGTGAATTTGGTCAAGGGTGAGGAAATTGTAATTTTCCTGATTTTTCAGGATTTTTACTGAATATCTGGAGATTTTCAACGATTGGTATGGAATTCAATGAATTTTCAACTAAACTGCTCAACAATGAAAGTGTTACAAAGCAAAAATTAACCCAATTTTGAACCGCTATGTTTCTGATTTTGTTTCAAGAACTGAATAGCCCAATCTTTTGGCCATCTTCCTTGTCAGTATGAAATGCATAGAGCTTTTTATGAATTTTCTACAGGGTGATGAACAGAGCAGTGCAAAATTGATGAAAGTTCAACATACCCCCGTCTTCGCCAAAAAAAATTTTTGAGAGTATCAACACCAAATTTATGAAGAATGATGTGTTACCTCGAAACGGTTTCTGAATCTTCGGGATTCCAGTCGAAACAGCCAAAATGTGATTTTTTATTGTGAATACTGCACCGGGTGATCATTAAAAACTATCCACCTGCAATAACTCCCGATTCCTAGTGAATATTCCTTTGAGCAAAAACAGGTAGATTTTTATATCAAAGGGGACATCTAAAACATAAATTGGCCAATTTCTATCTTGAGCCTCCTCGCCCCCACTCACCCCAACTTTGAAATTTCAAATGACATGACCTACCTTGCGATACATCAAATTGGAGAGAATCAAATTTGCTTTCTGAAAAAAATATTCACAAAATTTTCATCCCCACCTTCCTTCGCCCTGAAAATTCTCTGACTGCCCCCTTTCTAATTCTGGACATCTCAATTGTTTTTAATTCAGTCAGTGTCATCATAGAGAACACCAAAGAAAAGAATTTTCGGTGAAAAAAGTGCTACCCAAATTGACCCTTTTGCTCTCCCCCACCTCAGCTTCAAAATTTAACGAAACACCACCTACTTTGTGATACCTCAAATTGAAGGGAATTGAATTCTCTCTCCGAAAACAATTTGTTTTGAAATTTTCAACCCCTCTCCAAATAAATTAGACATTTGAGGTGTTTTGTGAGAGAAATGGGGGTTTTAAAAAATTTGAAAAAATTTTGTTCATGGAGAAAATTTAATTTTCTTCAATTTGATATATCACAAAGTAGATATTGCCATTTTAGATTTTTGAGATGAGGTGGGTGGAGCGAAAGGGGAAATTTGGGTGGCATTTTTTCCACAGAAAATCATCTCTTCCGATGCTATGCAATATGACGTTGACTGCATTGAAAAGAATTGAAAGGTCAAGAATATTAAATTGGACACTCAGAGAATTTTAGGAAAAAGGGGGGTGGGGTTAAAAATTCTATAAATATTTTTTCGGAAAGAGATAGACAGATAAACAAACAGATAGACAGATCTTATTGACAGAATGCCATTTTGGGGACCAACATTTCAAGAAATGATGCCAAACATGCCTATGTTTTGAAATTTGAGGTGAAGGCAAAACATTCCAAAATGGCGGAAATGTGGTTGATCCAATTCTAATGACGTAGTCCCATGTTGACTAAAGAGAGTGAAAATTAACCTTTTTTCAATGCTAAAAACACAAATTTTAGGAGTAACACCAAAAAGTACGCTGCCAATTGGGCTTTTCTTCACCCCTACACTAGACAATAGGAACGTGTTGCAAGTCAAGTTCCACAGAATTGTTCAGTGAACAAGCCTACCAAGTGGCGTCATCTTGATATGAAAAGTTCTAATGTTTTTGCGTTGCTACAGGAATAATATACAGTATTCACAATAAAAAATCATATTTTGGCTGTTTCGACTGGAATCCCAAAAATTTAAAAACCGTTTCGAGGGAACACATAATTCTTCATAAATTTGGTGTTGATACTCCCGAAAAAAAATTTAACGAAAACGGTGGTATGTTGAACTTTCATCAATTTTGCACTGCTCTATTCATCACCCTGTAGAAGTTTTAAAAGGGGCTCTATGAATTTCATATCGACAAGAAAGATGGCCAAAAGATTGTGCTTTTCAGCACTTGGAACAGAATTAGAATCGTTTGTGCCAATCAAAAGTTACAGCGGTTCAAAATTGGGTGAATTTTTGCTTTGTAACACTTTCATTGTTGAGCAGTTCATTTCTAGGAGTGTCTATGGTATTTTGAAAGTTTTAACGGGATTTCCAGGGATTTATAAGAATTTCTACTAGATTTAGTAAAAGTTTCTGAAGAATGTTGACGATTCCCGAAAATGTCCATGGATTTCTCAATTATTCCTACAGAATTCTAGAAATCCATGAAAAACTCTACTACATATTTCTAGAGATTGTTGAAGAATTCTTGGATATTTCAGAAGACTTCTGCAGAATTTCTGTAATCAATCAATAATTCAATCGGTTACCTACTTAAGATAGATACGGGATTTTTGAGAATTCCTGTGGGAATACCTGGGGTCTCTGTACATTTCTACGAGATCTTTAGGGATTCCTAAAAATTCGTTTCGGGTTGCCAGGGATTTCTGAATTTTTCTACAGATCTTGTAGGGGTTCCTGAACATTTCGACAAGATTTCAAGGGATTTCCAAAAATGTTCACGAGATTGCTAGAAATCCAAATATTTCTGAAGATGTGTGGGGAATTCTGAGATTGAGGATGTGTTTGAGATTCCTATTGTGTTCAAGATTTCCACGGGCAGAATGAGGATTTGTATGGAATTGCTGGGATTTTCAAGATCTTTATGAATTTTGAAAGATTTCTTCATAGTTCTACGGGATTTCTAAGAGTTTTAGAAAATTGAAGGGAGTTCTAGAAATTTGTACAGGATTCTAAGGAGTTCTTGAGATTTTCACGGTTCATCACATATTTCTGAATATTCACACAAGGTGTTCGAGAGGCTCTATAGATTCCCACGAGTTTCCTAACGATTTTCTTTCCACTTTCAACTTTATTCCCTCTTTTGACTGAGCTCATTTTCAAGAATTAGTGGATTTATGAAGATTCCTACGAGATTTTTTTACGATCTCTAGGATATTTCTTTGGATATCCGAAGATTTAGTTTTTTATGTATCACTATTCATTGGATTCGTGGAAATTTCTAAAGAATTCTACAAAATTCGTGAGAGTTTCCAAAGATTTTCATGAGATTACTGGAGATTTCTGAAGATTCTTCATGATGGACAGGAAGCTGGTGCCTTAAAACTTACTTCATGAGGTAACTACATGATAAATTACCCCGTAGGTCTGATACACGTTGATAGGGTTGGTGAAAATTGCCTTGTCTCACATGTCAGACCGGGAGCTTTTGGCTGTTTATGACAGGTTGGCTTGGTTGGTATGAGCCTGTCAGTTTTCGGAAAAAGGGCCAAAAAAGCTCCCGGTCTGACATGAGGGACAAAGAAATTTTCAACAACCTCATCAACACATATAGACCTACAGGGTTGAAATCATGTACCTTATGACGTGAGTTTTGAGGCACCAGCTCCCTGTCTAGATTTCTGGGAATTTATAGGGAGTTTTGGAAATTTCTATAGGTAGGATTTCTCGAAATGTGTTCTGGATTTCTAGGAATTCCTGAAAATACCTACAAGATTCACAGACATTTTAGAAAACATTTCTACGGAATTTCTGTTGATTTACAGAATTTCTCAAGATTTCCCAAAATTTCTACCAAAATTCGAGAAATTCCTACAGATTTTTCAAGATTCCTACGAGATTTTCAG
Source organism: Anaspis maculata (assembly GCA_949128115.1). Classification (NCBI taxonomy): domain Eukaryota; kingdom Metazoa; phylum Arthropoda; class Insecta; order Coleoptera; family Scraptiidae; genus Anaspis; species Anaspis maculata. The sequence continues at coordinate 74,330,933 of OX421966.1, forward strand.
GGATTCATGAAAATCATAGAGAGGAGATTCTGAACATTTGAATGGAATACCTAGGGACGTCCAAATATTTCTACAAGATTTTGGAAAACTTCTGGAACATTCTGATTTTTGGAAAGATCTGAAGATTTTTTAGATATACGGGAATTCAAGGGATTTCTCAAGATTCCCAAGTAAATTCGAAAGATTGCTCAAAGTCTCTACGATATTCCTTTAAGATTTCTAGTGGATTTCTGGGGACATTCAACGAAGGCCAGGGATCTCGAAGATTTCTGAAGATTACCCATGATGATTTCCAAGAGTCCTACAATATTTCTACGGTTTCTAAGGACTACAAAAAGGCTTCTATGGAATATTAGAGGATTTCTGAGAATGTTTAAGCAGTTTCAAAGATTCTGCGGGATATCAAGGGATTTTTATGGAATTTCTAGATATTTCAACGAGATTGCCAAAAACTTCGGGGGATTTTTCAGGATTTATACTAAAAATCTGGAGGTTTTCAACGATTCATATAGAATTTTATCAGTTTTCAACTTTTTCTATGAGTGCTATGGTATTTTGAAAATTTTGATGGGATCTCCAGGGATTTCTGAAAATTTCTACGAGATTATGTAGAAGTTTTTGGAAAATGTTGACATTCCCGAAAATGTCTATGGATTTCTCAATCATTCCTACAGAATTTCTGGGAATTCATTGAAAATTCTACTACATCTCTAGAGATTTTTTAAAAATTCTTAGATATTTCTGAAGACTTTTGCAGGATTTCTGCAGTCAATCAATCAATAAATCAATTACTGAAGACCAAACACATCCTCAATCTCAAAATTCCCCACACATCTTCAGAAATCCTTATATTTCTAGCAATCTCGTCAATATTTCTGAAAATCCCTTGAAATCTTGTCGAGATATTCTGAAACCCCTGCAAGTTCTGTGGAAAAATTCAGAAATCCCTGGAAATCCAAAACGAATTTCCAGTAATCCCTAGATATCTCGTGGGAATGTACAGAGACCCCAGGTATTCCCACAGGAATTCTCAAAAATCCCGTAAGTATCTTGAGTAATTGATTGATTGATTGATTGACTGACCGACTTTAATGGATTCCTAGAAATTCTGTGGAATGATTGAGAAATCCATAGACATTTTCGGGAATCGCCAACATTCTCCAAAAACAAAATCTCGTAGAAATTTTCAGAAATCCCTTGGAATCCCATTAAAGTTTTCAAAATACCATAGCACTCATAGAAAAAGTTGAAAACTGATAAAATTCCATACGAATCGTTGAAAACCCGTTGATATCCCGCGGAATCTTTTAAACCGCTTAAACATTCTCAGAAATCCTCTAATATTCCAAAGAAGCCTTTTTGTAGTCCTTGAAAACCGTAGAAATATCGTAGGATTCTTGGAAATCATCATGGGAATTCTTCAGAAATCTTCGAGATCCCTGGCCTTCGTTGAATGTCCCCAGAAATCCACTGGAAATCTCAAAGGAATATCGTAGAGACCTTGAGAAATCCTTCGAATTTCCTTGAGAATCTTGAGAAATCCCTTGAATTCCCGTAGATTCAAAAAAATTTCAGATCTTCCCAAAATCCAGAATCTTCCAGAAGTTTTCCAAAATCTTGTAGAAATATGTGAAAATCCCTAGATATCCCATTCAAATGTTCAGAATCTCCTCTCCATAATTTTCATGAATCCCTGATAATCTCGTAGGAATCTTGAAAAATCAGTGAAAATTTCTCGAATTTTGGTAGAAATTTTGGGAAATCTTGAGAAATTCTTCAAATCGATAGGAATTCCATAGAAATGTTTCCTAAAATTTCTGTGAATCTTGTGGGTATTTTCAGGGATTTCTAGAAATCCAGAACACATTTCAAGAAATCCTACCTATAGAAATTTTCAAAACTCCCTATAAACTCCCAGAAATCTTTACGTCATAAGGAACATGATTTTAACCCTATAGGTCTAATGTGTGTTGATGAGGTTGTTGAAAATTTCTTGGTCTTACATGTCAGACCGAGGGCTTTTTTGGCCCTTTTTCCGAAAACTGACAAGCTCATACCAACCAAGCCAACCTGTCATAAACAGCCAAAAGCCCCCAGTCTGACATGTAAGACAAAGCAATTTTTAACAACCCTATCAACGTACATTAGACGTAAGGAGTGATATCATGTAGGTACCTCATGAAGTAAGTTTTGAGGCACCAGCTCCCTGCCCATCATGAAGAATCTTCAGAAATCTCCAGTAATCTCATGAAAATTTTTTGGAAATTCCGAAAAATTCTGTTGAATTCTTTAGAAATGTTCAAAACTACCGTATAAAACTTGGATACACTGGAAAATCCATACAAGTCTTCACCCTGGCCCTTGTATCTGTTGAAATCTTTAATCACTACACTGCATAGAAATTGACATAAATCCTTGGAAATCCCTAGAAACTCTGGTGAAATATTCAGAAAACTTCCAAAATCTTGCAGAAATCTCTGGACTTCCTAGGAAATTCCGTGGAAATATTCGGGAATCTCTAGGAATTCTAAGCGAATCTTTTGGTATATTTGGATTTCCAGTAGAAATCTTTGGAAAACCCTAAAAGTTTCCACAGGAATCCACAAAACTCTCATGGATACCTTGGAAAATTATGCAGAATTTTTTAGAAATGCCTAGAAATCACTCAAAAATCCGTAGAATTCTTCAGAAATCTCTAGAAATTTCATACAAATTTCTGTGAATTCCGTAGAAATCCTAAGAAATCGATAGAAATTTTTTGACGTCTTCAAAAGTCCCAAAAAATCCCTTCGAAATCTTCCAGAAATATCCTGGGAATCCCTGGAAATCCCGTTGAAATCTGCAAAAATCAATGGAGATCTTCGGAAAAACTGAGCAATTTCCAGAAATATCACACCTACGAATCATTAGAAATTCCTATAGATCGCGCAAAAATCTCCACATATCCCAAGAAATATTCAAAAAGATCTTCAAAAAATCTCGTAGAAATCTTCATAAATCCACTTATTCTTAGAAAGGAACTCAGTCAAAAGAGGGAATAAAGTTGGAAGTGAAAAGAAAATCGTTAGGAAACTCGTGGGAATCTATAGAGCCTCTCGAACACCTTGTGTGAATATTCAGAAATATGATATAAACCGTGAAAATCTCAAGAACTCCTCAGAATCCTGTACAAATTTCTAGGACTCCTTAAAATTTTCTGAAACTCTTAAAATCCCGTAGAACTATCAAGAAATCTTTCAAACTTCATAAAGATCTTGAAAATCCTAGCAATTTCATACAAATCTTCATTCTGCCCGTGGAAATCTTGAACACAATAGGAATCTCAAACACATCCTCAATCTCAAAATTCCCCACACATCTTCAGAAATCCTTATATTTCTAGCAATCTCGTCAATATTTCTGAAAATCCCTTGAAATCTTGTCGAGATATTCTGAAACCCCTGCAAGTTCTGTGGAAAAATTCAGAAATCCCTGGAAATCCAAAACGAATTTCCAGTAATCCCTAGATATCTCGTAGGAATGTACAGAGACCCCAGGTATTCCCACAGGAATTCTCAAAAATCCCGTAAGTATCTTGAGTAATTGATTGATTGATTGATTGACTGACCGACTTTAATGGATTCCTAGAAATTCTGTGGAATGATTGAGAAATCCATAGACATTTTCGGGAATCGCCAACATTCTCCAAAAACAAAATCTCGTAGAAATTTTCAGAAATCCCTTGGAATCCCATTAAAGTTTTCAAAATACCATAGCACTCATAGAAAAAGTTGAAAACTGATAAAATTCCATACGAATCGTTGAAAACCCGTTGATATCCCGCGGAATCTTTTAAACCGCTTAAACATTCTCAGAAATCCTCTAATATTCCAAAGAAGCCTTTTTGTAGTCCTTGAAAACCGTAGAAATATCGTAGGATTCTTGGAAATCATCATGGGAATTCTTCAGAAATCTTCGAGATCCCTGGCCTTCGTTGAATGTCCCCAGAAATCCACTGGAAATCTCAAAGGAATATCGTAGAGACCTTGAGAAATCCTTCGAATTTCCTTGAGAATCTTGAGAAATCCCTTGAATTCCCGTAGATTCAAAAAAATTTCAGATCTTCCCAAAATCCAGAATCTTCCAGAAGTTTTCCAAAATCTTGTAGAAATATGTGAAAATCCCTAGATATCCCATTCAAATGTTCAGAATCTCCTCTCCATAATTTTCATGAATCCCTGATAATCTCGTAGGAATCTTGAAAAATCAGTGAAAATTTCTCGAATTTTGGTAGAAATTTTGGGAAATCTTGAGAAATTCTTCAAATCGATAGGAATTCCATAGAAATGTTTCCTAAAATTTCTGTGAATCTTGTGGGTATTTTCAGGGATTTCTAGAAATCCAGAACACATTTCAAGAAATCCTACCTATAGAAATTTTCAAAACTCCCTATAAACTCCCAGAAATCTTTACGTCATAAGGAACATGATTTTAACCCTATAGGTCTAATGTGTGTTGATGAGGTTGTTGAAAATTTCTTGGTCTTACATGTCAGACCGAGGGCTTTTTTGGCCCTTTTTCCGAAAACTGACAAGCTCATACCAACCAAGCCAACCTGTCATAAACAGCCAAAAGCCCCCAGTCTGACATGTAAGACAAAGCAATTTTTAACAACCCTATCAACGTACATTAGACGTAAGGAGTGATATCATGTAGGTACCTCATGAAGTAAGTTTTGAGGCACCAGCTCCCTGCCCATCATGAAGAATCTTCAGAAATCTCCAGTAATCTCATGAAAATTTTTGGAAATTCCGAAAAATTCTGTTGAATTCTTTAGAAATGTTCAAAACTACCGTATAAAACTTGAATACACTAGAAAATCCATACAAATCTCCACCCTGGCCCTTGTATCTGTTGAAATCTTTAATCACTACACTGCATAGAAATTGACATAAATCCTTGGAAATCCCTAGAAACCCTGGTGAAATATTCAGAAAACTTCCAAAATCTTGCAGAAATCTCTGGACCTCCTAGGAAATTCCGTGGAAATATTCGGGAATCTCTAGGAATTCTAAGCGAATCTTCGGGTATATTTGGATTTCCAGTAGAAATCTTTGGAAAACCCTAAAAGTTTCCACAGGAACCTCAAAACTCTCATGGATACCTTAGAAAATTATGCAGAATTCTTTAGAAATGCCTAGAAATCACTCAAAAATCCGTAGAATTCTTCAGAAATCTCCAGAAATTCCATACAAATTTCTGTGAATCCCGTAGAAATCTTAAGAAATCGATAGAAATTTTTTGACGTCTTCAAAAGTCCCGAAAAATCCCTTCGAAATCTTCCAGAAATATCCTGGGAATCCCTGGAAATCCCGTTGAAATCTGCAAAAATCAATGAAGATCTCCGGAAAAACTGAGCAATTTCCAGAAATATCACACCTACGAATCATCAGAAATTCCTATAGATCGCGCAAAAATCTTCACATATCCCAAGAGATATCCAAAAAGATCTTCAAGAAATCTCGTAGAAATCTTCATAAATCCACTTATTCTTAGAAAGGAACTCAGTCAAAAGAGGGAATAAAGTTGAAAGTGGAAAGAAAATCGTTAGGAAACTCGTGGGAATCTATAGAGCCTCTCGAACACCTTGTGTGAATATTCAGAAATATGTAATAAACCGTGAAAATCTCAAGAACTCCTCAGAGTCCTGTACAAATTCCTAGAACTCCCTTAAATTTTCTGAAACTCTTAGAAATCCCGTTGAACTATCAAGAAATCTCTCAAAATTCATAAAGATCTTGAAAATCCTAGCAATTCCATACAAATCTTCATTCTGCCCGTAGAAATCTTGAACACAATAGGAATCTCAAACACATCCTCAATCTCAGAATTCTTCACACATCTTCAGAAATCCTTGGATCTCTAGCAATCTTATGAATATTTTTGGGAATCTCTTGAAATCTTCTCGAAATGTTCAGAAATCCCTACAAGTCCTTCAGAAAAATTCAGAAATCCCTGGAAATTCAGAACGAATTTTCAAGAATCCCTAGAGATCTCGTAGAAATGTACAGAGACTCCAGGTATCCTCTATCTCTAGATATCCTTGAAAATTTCGTGAAAATTAAAAATATTAGAAAATTCCTAGAAATTCTAAGCAAATCTTCAGGAGTCCATAGATTTCCAGTAGAAATCTGTAGAATTCCCTGGAAGTTTCCACAAAAATCCTCGAAAATCTCGTATAATTCTTCCGAAACACCTGGAAATCCCATTCAAATCGTTATGAATTTCTAGATTTCCTGTAAAAATCTAGGGAGATCAATAGACATTTTATTGCTTCCCCAGAAATCTCAGAAAATCCCTACAAATTCCGTAGAAATATTAAAAAATCCCTGGAAATCCAAAACGAATCTTTGAGAACCCCTACAGAGACTCAAGGTTTCCTTACAGGGAAAAAGTTGAGAAATTTTGAAATTTTTCAAAATTTCATACGAATCGTTGGAAAAACCTCTACATATTCCGTATAAGTCCTGGCAAATCCCTTGAAGTTTTTGGAAATCTCGTAGAAATATCTAGAAATTTCATCAAAAATCCCTAGATATCTCATAGAATCTTTGAAACTGCTTAGTGATTCTCAGAAATCGTCGAATATCTCATGGAAGCCTTTTCGTAAACCCTAGAAACCGCAGAAATATTAGGGAATCTTGAGAAATTATGAGTAATCCTTGGAAATCTTCGACATTCCTAGTCTTGTTGTGAAAATCCCTGAAAATTTCTTAGAAATCTTTAGAAATCTCTAAAAAGTTTCCACAGGAATCCTCAAGAAATCTTGTGGATACCTTTTGGAATTATGTGGAAATCTCCAGAAATGCCTGAAAATTGCTCCATAATCTCGTAAAATTCTTCAGAAATCCTTAAGGATTTCATAAAGATCCCTATAAATGTCTATAAATACCGTAGGAATAGACCTCCTTGGAAATTCCGTAAAAATATTCGGAAATCTCTAGGAATTCTAAGCGAATCTTTGGAATTATTTGGAATTTTAGTAGGAATCTTTGGAGAACCCTGAAAGTTTGCACAGGAATCCTCAAAAATCTCGTGGATACCTCAAAGAATTATGTAGAACTCTCCAGAAATGCCTAGAAATCATTCAAAAATCTGTAGAATTCTTCAGAAATCTCTGGAAATTTCATACAAATTTCTATAAATCCCGTAGAAATCTTGAGAAATCGATAGAAATTTTTTGTCGTCTTCAAAAGTCCCATAAAATCTTTTCAAAATCTTCCAGAAATATCCCGGAAATTCCTGGAAATCCCGTAAATATCTGCAAAAATCGATGGAGATCTCAGGAAAAACTGAGCAATTTCCAGAATTATCACACCTACTAATCATTAGAAATTCCTATAGATCGCGCAAAAATCTTCGGATATCCCAAGAAATATCCTAGAGATCTTTAAAAAATCTCGTAGAAATCTTCATAAATTCACTAATTCTTGAAAATGAACTCGGTCAAAGGATAGGAAAAAGTTGAAAGTGGGACGAAAACTCTTAGGAAACTCGTGAGAATCTAAAGAGCCTCTTGAACACCTTGTGTGAATATTCAGAAATATGTAATAAACCGTGAAAATCTCAAGAGCTCCTTAGAATCTTGTAGAAATTTCTAGAACTCCCTTAAAATTTTCTGGAAATTTATGGGAATCTTTATGAAATCCCTCAGGATTTTTGAAGAATTTCACGAGATTATAGAGCAATTTCCAGGCATTTCTGGAGATTTCTACATAATTCCAAAAGGTATCCACAAGATTTTCGGAGGATTCCTGTGGAAACTTTTTAGAGATTTCTGAAGATTTCTATGAAATTTTCAGGAATATTCACAACAAGACTAGGAATGTCGAAGATTTCTGAAGATTACTTATAATTTCCCAAGACTCCCTAATATTTCTGCGGTTTCTAGGGTTTACGAAAAGGCTTCTATGAGATATTCGACGATTTCTGAGAATCACTAAGCAGTTTCAAAAATTCTACGAGATATCTAGGGATTTTTTATGGGATTTATAGGGATTTGCCAAAATTTATACGGAATATGTAGAGGTTTTTCCAACGATTCGTATGAAATTTTGAAAAAATTCAAAACATCTCAACTTTCTCCCTGTGAGGAAACCTTGAGTCTCTGTAGGGATTCTCAAAGATTTGTTTTGTATTTCCAGGGATTTTCAATTCTTCTACGGAATTTGTAGGGATTTTCTGAGATTTCTGGGGAAGCAATAAAATGTCTATTCATCTCCCAAGATTTTTACAGGAAATCTAGAGATTTATAACGATTTGAATGGGATTTCCAGGTGTTTCGGGAGAATTATACGAGATTTTCGAGGATTTGTGTGGAAACTTCTAGGGAATTCTAAAGATTTCTACTGGAAATCCAAGGACTCCTGAAGATTTGCTCAGAATTTCTAGGAATTTCCTTGTATTTTGAATTTTTACGAAATTTTTAAAGATATCTAGAGATAGAAAATACCTGGAGTCTCTGTACATTTCTACGAGATCTCTAAGGATTCTTGAAAATTAGCTCTGGATTTCCAAAGATTTCTAAATTTTTCTACAGAACTTGTAGGGATTTCTGAACATTTCGACAAGATTTCAAGGGATTTTCAAAAATGTTCAGTAATTGCTAGAAATCCAAGGATTTCCGAAGATGTGTGAGGAATTCTGAGATTGAAGATCTGTTTGAAATTTTTATTGTGTTCAAGATTTCTACGGGCAGAATGAAGATTTGTATGAAATTGCTAGGGTTCTCAAGATCTATGTGAATTCCCGAAAGATTTCTTGATAGTTCTACGAAATTTCTGAGAATTCCAGAAAATTTTAAGGGAGTTCTAGAAATTTCTACAAGATTCTAAGGAGCTCTTGAGATTTTCACGGTTTATTACATATTTCTGAATATTCACACAAGGTGTTCAAGAGGCTCTTTAGATTCTCACGAGTTTCCTAAGAGTTTTCGTCCCACTTTCAACTTTTTCCTATCCTTTGACCGAGTTCATTTTCAAGAATTAGTGAATTTATGAAGATTTCTACGAGATTTTTTAAAGATCTCTAGGATATTTCTTGGGATATCCGAAGATTTTTGCGCGATCTATAGGAATTTCTAATGATTAGTAGGTGTGATAATTCTGGAAATTGCTCAGTTTTTCCTGAGATCTCCATCGATTTTTGCAGATATTTACGGGATTTCCAGGAATTTCCGGGATATTTCTGGAAGATTTCGAAAAGATTTTATGGGACTTTTGAAGACGACAAAAAATTTCTATCGATTTCTCAAGATTTCTACGGGATTTATAGAAATTTGTATGAAATTTCCAGAGATTTCTGAAGAATTCTACAGATTTTTGAATGATTTCTAGGCATTTCTGGAGAGTTCTACATAATTCTTTGAGGTATCCACGAGATTTTTGAGGATTCCTGTGCAAACTTTCAGGGTTCTCCAAAGATTCCTACTAAAATTCCAAATAATTCCAAAGATTCGCTTAGAATTCCTAGAGATTTCCGAATATTTTTACGGAATTTCCAAGGAGGTCTATTCCTACGGTATTTATAGACATTTATAGGGATCTTTATGAAATCCTTAAGGATTTCTGAAGAATTTTACGAGATTATGGAGCAATTTTCAGGCATTTCTGGAGATTTCCACATAATTCCAAAAGGTATCCACAAGATTTCTTGAGGATTCCTGTGGAAACTTTTTAGAGATTTCTAAAGATTTCTAAGAAATTTTCAGGGATTTTCACAACAAGACTAGGAATGTCGAAGATTTCCAAGGATTACTCATAATTTCTCAAGATTCCCTAATATTTCTGCGGTTTCTAGGGTTTACGAAAAGGCTTCCATGAGATATTCGACGATTTCTGAGAATCACTAAGCAGTTTCAAAGATTCTATGAGATATCTAGGGATTTTTGATGAAATTTCTAGATATTTCTACGAGATTTCCAAAAACTTCAAGGGATTTGCCAGGACTTATACGGAATATGTAGAGGTTTTTCCAACGATTCGTATGAAATTTTGAAAAATTTCAAAATTTCTCAACTTTTTCCCTGTAAGGAAACCTTGAGTCTCTGTAGGGGTTCTCAAAGATTCGTTTTGGATTTCCAGGGATTTTTTAATATTTCTACGGAATTTGTAGGGATTTTCTGAGATTTCTGGGGAAGCAATAAAATGTCTATTGATCTCCCTAGATTTTTACAGGAAATCTAGAAATTCATAACGATTTGAATGGGATTTCCAGGTGTTTCGGAAGAATTATACGAGATTTTCGAGGATTTTTGTGGAAACTTCCAGGGAATTCTACAGATTTCTACTGGAAATCTATGGACTCCTGAAGATTTGCTTAGAATTTCTAGGAATTTTCTAATATTTTTAATTTTCACGAAATTTTCAAGGATATCTAGAGATAGAGGATACCTGGAGTCTCTGTACATTTCTACGAGATCTCTAGGGATTCTTGAAAATTCGTTCTGAATTTCCAGGGATTTCTGAATTTTTCTGAAGGACTTGTAGGGATTTCTGAACATTTCGAGAAGATTTCAAGAGATTCCCAAAAATATTCATAAGATTGCTAGAGATCCAAGGATTTCTGAAGATGTGTGAAGAATTCTGAGATTGAGGATGTGTTTGAGATTCCTATTGTGTTCAAGATTTCTACGGGCAGAATGAAGATTTGTATGGAATTGCTAGGATTTTCAAGATCTTTATGAATTTTGAGAGATTTCTTGATAGTTCAACGGGATTTCTAAGAGTTTCAGAAAATTTAAGGGAGTTCTAGGAATTTGTACAGGACTCTGAGGAGTTCTTGAGATTTTCACGGTTTATTACATATTTCTGAATATTCACACAAGGTGTTCGAGAGGCTCTATAGATTCCCACGAGTTTCCTAACGATTTTCTTTCCACTTTCAACTTTATTCCCTCTTTTGACTGAGTTCCTTTCTAAGAATAAGTGGATTTATGAAGATTTCTACGAGATTTCTTGAAGATCTTTTTGGATATCTCTTGGGATATGTGAAGATTTTTGCGCGATCTATAGGAATTTCTGATGATTCGTAGGTGTGATATTTCTGGAAATTGCTCAGTTTTTCCGGAGATCTTCATTGATTTTTGCAGATTTCAACGGGATTTCCAGGGATTCCCAGGATATTTCTGGAAGATTTCGAAGGGATTTTTCGGGACTTTTGAAGACGTCAAAAAATTTCTATCGATTTCTTAAGATTTCTACGGGATTCACAGAAATTTGTATGGAATTTCTGGAGATTTCTGAAGAATTCTACGGATTTTTGAGTGATTTCTAGGCATTTCTAAAGAATTCTGCATAATTTTCTAAGGTATCCATGAGAGTTTTGAGGTTCCTGTGGAAACTTTTAGGGTTTTCCAAAGATTTCTACTGGAAATCCAAATATACCCGAAGATTCGCTTAGAATTCCTAGAGATTCCCGAATATTTCCACGGAATTTCCTAGGAGGTCCAGAGATTTCTGCAAGATTTTGGAAGTTTTCTGAATATTTCACCAGGGTTTCTAGGGATTTCCAAGGATTTATGTCAATTTCTATGCAGTGTAGTGATTAAAGATTTCAACAGATACAAGGGCCAGGGTGGAGATTTGTATGGATTTTCTAGTGTATTCAAGTTTTATACGGTAGTTTTGAACATTTCTAAAGAATTCAACAGAATTTTTCGGAATTTCCAAAAATTTTCATGAGATTACTGGAGATTTCTGAAGATTCTTCATGATGGGCAGGGAGCTGGTGCCTCAAAACTTACTTCATGAGGTACCTACATGATATCACTCCTTACGTCTAATGTACGTTGATAGGGTTGTTAAAAATTGCTTTGTCTTACATGTCAGACTGGGGGCTTTTGGCTGTTTATGACAGGTTGGCTTGGTTGGTATGAGCTTGTCAGTTTTCGGAAAAAGGGCCAAAAAAGCCCTCGGTCTGACATGTAAGACCAAGAAATTTTCAACAACCTCATCAACACACATTAGACCTATAGGGTTAAAATCATGTTCCTTATGACGTAAAGATTTCTGGGAGTTTATAGGGAGTTTTGAAAATTTCTATAGGTAGGATTTCTTGAAATGTGTTCTGGATTTCTAGAAATCCCTGAAAATACCCACAAGATTCACAGAAATTTTAGGAAACATTTCTATGGAATTCCTATCGATTTGAAGAATTTCTCAAGATTTCCCAAAATTTCTACCAAAATTCGAGAAATTTTCACTGATTTTTCAAGATTCCTACGAGATTATCAGGGATTCATGAAAATTATGGAGAGGAGATTCTGAACATTTTAATGGGATATCTAGGGATTTTCACATATTTCTACAAGATTTTGGAAAACTTCTGGAAGATTCTGGATTTTGGGAAGATCTGAAATTTTTTTGAATCTACGGGAATTCAAGGGATTTCTCAAGATTCTCAAGGAAATTCGAAGGATTTCTCAAGGTCTCTACGATATTCCTTTGAGATTTCCAGTGGATTTCTGGGGACATTCAACGAAGGCCAGGGATCTCGAAGATTTCTGAAGAATTCCCATGATGATTTCCAAGAATCCTACGATATTTCTACGGTTTTCAAGGACTACAAAAAGGCTTCTTTGGAATATTAGAGGATTTCTGAGAATGTTTAAGCGGTTTAAAAGATTCCGCGGGATATCAACGGGTTTTCAACGATTCGTATGGAATTTTATCAGTTTTCAACTTTTTCTATGAGTGCTATGGTATTTTGAAAACTTTAATGGGATTCCAAGGGATTTCTGAAAATTTCTACGAGATTTTGTTTTTGGAGAATGTTGGCGATTCCCGAAAATGTCTATGGATTTCTCAATCATTCCACAGAATTTCTAGGAATCCATTAAAGTCGGTCAGTCAATCAATCAATCAATCAATTACTCAAGATACTTACGGGATTTTTGAGAATTCCTGTGGGAATACCTGGGGTCTCTGTACATTCCTACGAGATATCTAGGGATTACTGGAAATTCGTTTTGGATTTCCAGGGATTTCTGAATTTTTCCACAGAACTTGCAGGGGTTTCAGAATATCTCGACAAGATTTCAAGGGATTTTCAGAAATATTGACGAGATTGCTAGAAATATAAGGATTTCTGAAGATGTGTGGGGAATTTTGAGATTGAGGATGTGTTTGAGATTCCTATTGTGTTCAAGATTTCCACGGGCAGAATGAAGATTTGTATGAAATTGCTAGGATTTTCAAGATCTTTATGAAGTTTGAAAGATTTCTTGATAGTTCTACGGGATTTTAAGAGTTTCAGAAAATTTTAAGGAGTCCTAGAAATTTGTACAGGATTCTGAGGAGTTCTTGAGATTTTCACGGTTTATATCATATTTCTGAATATTCACACAAGGTGTTCGAGAGGCTCTATAGATTCCCACGAGTTTCCTAACGATTTTCTTTTCACTTCCAACTTTATTCCCTCTTTTGACTGAGTTCCTTTCTAAGAATAAGTGGATTTATGAAGATTTCTACGAGATTTTTTGAAGATCTTTTTGAATATTTCTTGGGATATGTGGAGATTTTTGCGCGATCTATAGGAATTTCTAATGATTCGTAGGTGTGATATTTCTGGAAATTGCTCAGTTTTTCCGAAGATCTCCATTGATTTTTGCAGATTTCAACGGGATTTCCAGGGATTCCCAGGATATTTCTGGAAGATTTCGAAGGGATTTTTTGGGACTTTTGAAGACGTCAAAAAATTTCTATCGATTTCTTAGGATTTCTACGGAATTCACAGAAATTTGTATGAAATTTCTAGAGATTTCTGAAGAATTCTACGGATTTTTGAGTGATTTCTAGGCATTTCTAAAAAATTCTGCATAATTTTCCAAGGTATCCATGAGAGTTTTGTGGATTCCTGTGGAAACTTTTAGGGTTTTCCAAAGATTTCTACTGGAAATCCAAATATACCAAAAGATTCGCTTAGAATTCCTAGAGATTCCCGAATATTTCCACGGAATTTCCTAGGAAGTCCAGAGATTTCTGCAAGATTTTGGAAGTTTTCTGAATATTTCACCAGAGTTTCTAGGGATTTCCAAGGATTTATGTCAATTTCTATGCAGTGTAGGGATTGAAGATTTCAACAGATACAAGGGCCAGGGTGAAGACTTGTATGGATTTTCCAGTGTATCCAAGTTTTATACGGTAGTTTTGAAGATTTCTAAAGAATTCCACAGAATTTGTGGGAATTTCCAAAAATTTTCATGAGATCACTGGAGATTTCTGAAGATTCTTCATGATGGGCAGGGAGCTGGTGCCTCAAAACTTACTTCATGAGGTACCTACATGATATCACTCCTTACGTCTAATGTACGTTGATAGGGTTGTTAAAAATTGCTTTGTCTTACATGTCAGACTGAGGGCTTTTGGCTGTTTATGACAGGTTGGCTTGGTTGGTATGAACTTGTCAGTTTTCGGAAAAAGGGCCAAAAAAGCCCCCGGTCTGACATGTAAGACAAAGAAATTTTCAAAAACCCCATCAACACACATTAGACCTATAGGGTTAAAATCATGTTCCTTATGACGTAAAGATTTCTGGGAGTTTATAGGGAGTTTTGAAAATTTCTATAGGTAGGATTTCTTGAAATGTGTTCTGGATTTCTAGGAATCCCTGAAAATACCTACAAGATTCACAGACATTTTAAAAAACATTTCTACGGAATTTCTGTTGATTTACAGAGTTTCTCAAGATTTCCCAAAATTTCTACCAAAATTCAAGAAATTTTCACAGATTTTTCAAGATTCCTACGAGATTATCAGGGATTCATGAAAATTATGGAGAGGAGATTCTGAACATTTGAATGGGATATCTAGGGATTTTCAAATATTTCTACAAGATTTTGGAAAACTTCTGGAAGATTCTGGATTTTGGGAAGATCTGAAATTTTCTTGAATCTACGGGAATTCAAGGGATTTCTCAAGATTCCCAAAGAAATTCGAAGGATTTCTCAAGGTCTCTACGATATTCCTTCGAGATTTCCAGTGGATTTCTGGGGACATTCAACGAAGGCCAGGGATCTCGAAGATTTCTGAAGAATTCCCATGATGATTTCCAAGAATCCTACGATATTTCTACGGTTTTTAAAGACTACAAAAAGGGTTCTATGGAATATCAGAGGATTTCTGAGAATGTTTAAGCAGTTTAAAAGATTCCGCGGGATATCAAGGGATTTTGATGGAATTTCTAGATATGTCAACGAGATTGCCAAAAACTTCAGGGGACTTTTCAGGATTTATACTGAATATCTGGAGGTTTTCAACGATTCGTATGGAATTTTATCAGTTTACAACTTTTTCTATGAGTGCTATGGTATTTTGAAAACTTTGATGGGATGCACCGGCGGCACGTCCCGGTCGACTATTAATTCCGCTTGTTGCTTGTTGCCCGGCCCGTAATTGTTTGTGACTGCCGACGGGACGGCACGGGGTTTTAATATTTGACGAGACCTGCCCGGTCGGCTTTCTGTTCCGGCATTGGCCCACCGATGGCCCCCCATCCCGCCGCCGGTGCCGCTCGCCCCCAGAAGGGTGATTTACAGGGCACTTGTGTAGCCTTTATCGGGGCACGAATTACCGCACACGTATGTTCGATATTTACCTCAAATTCATGTGCCCTCCGACACAATGTATTGACAGGCATTATTGCCTGCGCTCCAAGCATGCCATGACCATCAATCAAACGCCTCGTTGCACTCGCATTTGTTTACCATTATAACGGCTTCATGGAGGCTTTCAAAGCTGACTCAACTGGAGCTTTCGTTACACGTTGCTCAAACAGTTGAATCTCTCTAAAGATAGTTGATACCACATTCTGTAGGTAGGGGAGGGTGTGGAGGATTCGGCCAGGTGGAGGCTTCGGCCATCATCAATTACTCATTTCCTGTTTGAACTTGGCGCCGTATCTTGGTTGTTGAGTCTACCCCTGAGTGTTTATTGTCAGATGGCATGAGTGGGAGTGAGGTGAGATGTATTTTAGAAAAATCAAAAAGTAAAGTTCAAGTTCCTCTCTTACTATTTATAAAAGAACTGTTAATTTTCCAAAGATGTAGAAGACAAGTGGGGCCACGACAATGTGAGGTAGATTCGGCCGGTCGAATGATACGGCGCGGCGCCACATAGATGTATAACGTATAACGTTATACACATTGCGGAAAGTCGATTATAGATGGCATCGCATATGGGTGTGATGTGTACCCTCAGAGTGTAAACATAGCTGATTTCGGTGTTTGGACCATCAAGCCTGAACCTTTAACGCTCCAGCACTGACGAAACTCAAACAAGTCAAAACACGTGTCTGCTGGATTTCGATGATGTTGTCCGGTGTCCAGAAATCACCTTTTACCACATGAAGTTCTGGTAAAAAGAGTCTTTTTCATCGTGCGTGTTCGACCCACAACGCCAACAGTTCCTGGTGTTACCAAACTTCCGACTGTTTTCTCTGTTACCATCGTTGTTGTATCCTGGGTGGTTCTGCTGTTGACCTCGACTTTCCTCAGCCGGCGCCGCCAGCCAGTGAATGTCTGCAGGCTCGGTTTTGATTGCCACAGGCAGTGGCTCTTGGACACCAAAACCGGAAGTCGCAGTTTCGGTCTGTATGGCTGGTTCCACAACCTTCGTCAAAACCGTTTTCTCGTCCATGGTACATATTTTGTCCAGCACTGGTCCTGGCTCTAGACCAGCCAAGAACCTATCCAACAAGATCTTCTCCAAGTCTCCTGATTCGAACTTGCAGTGAACTCTGGCATGACTCTTGATTCTTGCTAAATACTCTGGAATTGTTTCATGGTGAAGTTTTTTTATTTGGCAGAATTCATACCTTTCGGGCCATTTCAGCCGTATGGTGCCTAAATGGGCGTCCAACTTCGCGATGATGACGTCATATGTGGTAGTATCATAGACAAGGCAAAAGTAGAAGAGGCATGATACCTGCGTGGCTGTGTAATTTGTAGGCCGGCCATTTTGATTACATAACGGTTTTTCCTGGCGGCAATTTTAATTATGACAGGTGGGTGACAGTACTGACAGTGTTTCTGGTTAGAGGTTAGGTATATAGCTATAGAGCCTCTCGAACACCTTGTGTGAATATTCAGAAATATGTAATAAACCGTGAAAGTCTCAAGAACTCCTTAGAATCCTGTACAAATTTCTAGGACTCCTTAAAATTTTCTGAAACTCTTAAAATCCCGTAGAACTATCAAAAAATCTTTCAAAATCCATAAAGATCTTGAAAATCCTAGCAATTTCATACAAATCTTCATTCTGCCCGTGGAAATCTTGAACACAATAGGAATCTCAAACACATCCTCAATCTCAGAATTCCCCACACATCTTCAGAAATCCTTATATTTTTAGCAATCTCGTCAATATTTCTGAAAATCCCTTGAAATCTTGTCGAGATATTCTGGAACCCCTACAAGTTCTGTGGAAAAATTCAAAAATCCCTGGAAATCCAAAACGAATTCCCAGTAATCCCTAGATATCTCGTAGGAATGTACAGAGACCCCAGGTATTCCCACAGGAATTCTCAAAAATCCCGTAAGTATCTTGAGTAATTGATTGATTGATTGATTGATTGATTGATTGACTGACCGACTTTAATGGATTCCTAGAAATTCTGTAGGAATGATTGAGAAATCCATAGACATTTTCGGGAATCGTCAACATTCTCCAAAAACAAAATCTCGTAGAAATTTTCAGAAATCCCTTGAAATCCCATCAAAGTTTTCAAAATACCATAGCACTCATAGAAAAAGTTGAAAACTGATAAAATTCCATACGAATCGTTGAAAACCCGTTGATATCCCGCGGAATCTTTTAAACTGCTTAAACATTCTCAGAAATCCTCTAATATTCCATAGAAGCCTTTTTGTAGTCCTTAAAAACCGTAGAAATATCGTAGGATTCTTGGAAATCATCATGGGAATTCTTCAAAAATCTTCGAGATCCCTGGCCTTCGTTGAATGTCCCCAGAAATCCACTGGAAATCTCAAAGGAATATCGTAGAGACCGTATCGTTGAGAAATCCTTCGAATTTCCTTGGGAATCTTGAAGAATCCTTGAATTCCCGTAGATTCAAAAAAATTCCAGATCTTCCCAAAATCCAGAATCTTCCAGAAGTTTTCCAAAATCTTGTAGAAATATTTGAAAATCCCTAGATATCCCATCCAAATGTTCAGAATCTCCTCTCCATAATTGTCATGAATCCCTGATAATCTCGTAGGAATCTTGAAAAATCTGTAAAGATTTCTCGAATTTTGGTAGAAATATTGGGAAATCTTGAGAAATTCTTTAAATCGATAGGAATTCCATAGAAATGTTTCCTAAAATTTCTGTAAATCTTGTGGGTATTTTCAGGGATTCCTAGAAATCCAGAACACATTTCAAGAAATCCTACCTATAGAAATTTTCAAAACTCCCTATAAACTCCCAGAAATCTTTACGTCATAAGGAACATGATTTTAACCCTAGAGGTCTGATGTGTGTTGATGGGGTTGTTGAAAATTTCTTTGTCTTACATGTCAGACCGGGGGCTTTTTTGGCCCTTTTTCAAAAAACTGACAAGGTCATACCAACCAAGCCAACCTGTCATAAACAGCCAAAAGCCCCCGGTCTGACATGTAAGACAAAGCAATTTTTAACAACCCTATCAACGTACATTAGACGTAAGGAGTGATATCATGTAGGTACCTCATGAAGTAAGTTTTGAGGCACCAGCTCCCTGCCCATCATGAAGAATCTTCAGAAATCTCCAGTGATCTCATGAAAATTTTTGGAAATTCCCACAAATTCTGTAGAATTCTTTAGAAATCTTCAAAACTACCGTATAAAACTTGAATACACTGGAAAATCCATACAAATCTTCACCCTGATTCTTGTATCTGTTGAAATCTTCAATCCCTACACTGCATAGAAATTGACATAAATCCTTGGAAATCCCTAGAAACTCTGGTGGAATATTCAGAAAACTTCCAAAATCTTGCAGAAATCTCTGGACCTCCTAGGAAATTCCGTGGAAATATTCGAGAATCTCTAGGAATTCTAAGCGAATCATCTGGTATATTTGGATTTCCAGTAGAAATCTTTGGAAAACCCTAAAAGTTTCCACAGGAATCCTCAAAACTCTCATGGATACCTTAGAAAATTATGCAGAATTCTTTAGAAATGCCTAGAAATCACTCAAAAATTCGTAGAATTCTTCAGAAATCTCTAGAAATTTCATACAAATTTCTGTGAATCCCGTAGAAATCTTAAGAAATCGATAGAAATTTTTTGACGTCTTCAAAAGTCCCAAAAAATCCCTTCGAAATCTTCCAGAAAAATCCTGGGAATCCCTGGAAATCCCGTTGAAATCTGCAAAAATCAATGGAGATCTCCGGAAAAACTGAGCAATTTCCAGAAATATCACACCTACGAATAATCAGAAATTCCTATAGATCGCGCAAAAATCTACACATATCCCAAGAAATATCCAAAAAGATCTTCAAAAAATCTCGTAGAAATCTTCATAAATCCACTTATTCTTAGAAAGGAACTCAGTCAAAAGAGGGAATGAAGCTGAAAGTGAAAAGAAAATCGTTAGGAAATTCGTGGGAATCTATAGAGCCTCTCGAACACCTTGTGTGAATATTCAGAAATATGTAATAAACCGTGAAAATCTCAAGAACTCCTCAGAATCCTGTACAAATTTCTAGAACTCCTTTAAATTTTCTGAAACTCTTAGAAATCCCGTAGAACTATCAGAAATCTTTCAAAATTCATAAAGATCTTGAAATACCTAGCAATTCCATACAAATCTTCATTCTGCCCGTAGAAATCTTGAACACAATAGGAATCTCAAACACATCCTCAATCTCAGAATTCTCCACACATCTTCAGAAATCCTTGGATCTCTAGCAATCTTATGAATATTTTTGGAAATCTCTTGAAATCTTCTCGAAATGTTCAGGAATCCCTACAAGTCCTTCAGAAAAATTCAGAAATCCCTGGAAATTCAGAGCGAATTTTCAAGAATCCCTAGAGATCTCGTAGAAATGTACAGAGACTCCAGGTATCCTCTATCTCTAGATATCCTTGAAAATTTCGTGAAAATTAAAAATATTAGAAAATTCCTAGAAATTCTAAGCAAATCTTCAGGAGTCCATGAATTTCCAGTAGAAATCTGTAGAATTCCCTAGAAGTTTCCACAAAAATCCTCGAAAATCTCGTATAATTCTTCCGAAACACCTGGAAATCCTATTCAAATCGTTATGAATTTCTAGATTTCCTGTAAAAATCTAGGAAGATCAATAGACATTTTATTGCTTCCCCAGAAATCTCAGAAAATCCCTACAAATTCCGTAGAAATATTAAAAAATCCCTGGAAATCCAAAACGAATCTTTGAGAACCCCTACAGAGACTCAAGGTTTCCTCACAGGGAAAAAGTTGAGAAGTTTTGAAATTTTTCAAAATTTCATACGAATCGTTGGGAGAACCTCTACATATTCCGTATAAGTCCTGGCAAATCCCTTGAAGTTTTTGGAAATCTCGTAGAAATATCTAGAAATCTCATCAAAAATCCCTAGATATCTCATAGAATCTTTGAAACTGCTTAGTGATTCTCAGAAATCGTCGAATATCTCATGGAAGCCTTTTCGTAAACCCTAGAAACCGCAGAAATATCAGGGAATCTTAAGAAATTATGAGTAATCCTTGGAAATCTGCGACATTCTTAGTCTTGTTGTGAAAATCCCTGGAAATTTCTCAGAAATCTTTAGAAATCTCTAAAAAGTTTCCACAGGAATCCTCAAGAAATCTTGTGGATACCTTTTGGAATTATGTAGAAATCTCCAGAAATGCCTGAAAATTGCTCCATAATCTCGTAAAACTCTTCAGAAATCCTTAAGGATCTCATAAAGATCCCTATAAATGTCTATAAATCCCGTAGGAATAGACCTCCTTGAAAATTCCGTAAAAATATTCGGAAATCTCTAGGAATTCTAAGCGAATCTTTGGAATTATTTGGATTTTTAGTAGAAATCTTTGGAGAACCCTGAAAGTTTGCACAGGAATCCTCAAAAATCTCGTGGATACCTCAAAGAATTATGTAGAACTCTCCAGAAATGCCAAGAAATCATTCAAAAATCCGTAGAATTCTTCAGAAATCTCTGGAAATTTCATACAAATTTCTATAAATCCCGTAGAAATCTTAAGAAATCGATAGAAATTTTTTGGCGTCTTCAAAAGTCCCATAAAATCCTTTCGAAATCTTCCAGAAATATCCCGGAAATTCCTGGAAATCCCGTAAATATCTGCAAAAATCGATGGAGATCTCAGGAAAAACTGAGCAATTTCCAGAAATATCACACCTACAAATCATTAGAAATTCCTATAGATCGCGCAAAAATCTTCGAATATCCCAAGAAATATCTTAGAGATCTTCAAAAAATCTCGTAGAAATCTTCATAAATTCACTAATTCTTGAGACGGCGAGAGAAGACCGCTAATGACCTTCTCCAGACACAAGCCGTGGAACAAAAGTGCCGGTTAGCTCTTTGGTAGAGGTGGGTCGTAAAACCGATTATGTGCAACTATGAAACGGAGTCGGCTGGGTAGTGAAACACAGATTCAACTACCAATCAGGTTCATCAAACCAGAAACAAAGAAAAAAATGAAATACCAACAGCAGTTGTTGGCAATGATAGCCGAGCGGAAGGCTCATCACAAAATTACAATAGCCGCGCTAAAGGCTCATTATAAATATATGAAACTGGCAGAAGGCCCGAAAAGCTAGAATCGAAGTGATGTAAAGAAACAGAGTACTCAACCGAGTCCACTGGAGAAGCCAGGTAGTAATGTAAGATTGATTTGTTGTGATCGAACTTTCCTCCATAACAATGGAATTGAATGTTGAGTGTTATTCACTGTTCGTTTCCACGAACTCTACTTTTTGACCGGATATTATTTATATTCCTGGGAAGCATTGCATCATTAATGCATTGTCGAGTGCATTGTACTTGATGACTTTTTGTTAAAAAAATGAAGCAAGAAAGCCGCTATGGAAGTATGGAGAACGGGGTCCGCAGTTCAATCTCCACTTAGAAGCTGTGAAACAGATATCGAGGCCTCTGTGTGAAGTGTTCGTTTGGCGATTTTCCCTGTGTAATAAGTTTGATCGAACCTGATCGAACTTAGCAAATGCATCAATAGAGGATGCCTTGTTATACCTATCGAAATTTGCAAGAATATCAAGCGATTGATGAACCCAGAGATGAGAAGATATCCTTCCATACGTAACACTGCATTTAAATAATCAAATTTCACTCCGGTAACTAAGTTTTGTTTTTAGTTTTCCACGGGGTGATGGGTTCCGATTGTGGCTCGAGGCAATTGGGATGATAAAGGAATAACTTGGAAACGTCTTATGAGAAAGGCTCAGTGCTGCTGATTTGTTCGAGGCATTTCGAAGTAATGTGAACAAAATTTTCTCCAGACTCCCAGGACCCGATTCAGAACCTCGTTTCGGACAATGATATTTTGAGACACACAATTCTATCTTAATGGAAAGAGCTGTGAGATGCTATTTGAAAATAAGATTAGGTGCACAATCTAGCCAAAACGTAAAGCGAAGAGCTGATTCAGTGTGATGTTCAACGAACACTTTCAAACTTGTATTATTTCATCACAAGTAAAACATTACATATTTTTCTTGAAATTTTATTCTGTAGCTCAAATTAAGCACATATCGTGGGCCTCATGCCCATACGTCTATGGCCCATACTCGCAGTCGGTCTCCGATTGTCCCAAGGACTTGAGACATGCGAAGCCGGAGATCGAGCGAAGTATTGACTTTGAGTATGAGGATTAGTCAAGGCCATGAGCAGAAATTCTTGAGTAATTTGTTTCATTTACAAAGTATAGCCTACAAATTGTCTCATGACTGTCATCTGTTTTGACGTCTGTCTATGGTTCTGACTCGCGCGTACTCCCCCCATTTGAATTGCCGCCTTGGGAAAGCCGTTATGACCTGAAAATGGCGGACCCCATGCGATATCGGCTGAAATGGATGCGCAGTTGTTCTTCCTTCTTCTACTTTTGTCCTTGTCTATGGGTAGTATCGGCTGTGGGGGGTGCCCGTACGGAAAAAAACTACTAAAAACCAGTAGTTGACTAGTAGTTTTCAATAGTGAACTACTCAAAACTACTACATCGCTAATAGTTTTCTGTAGTAGTTGACTACTTGAACACTGATTGATCAGTAGTTTTCAGTAGTTACTACTACGACTCCATCATTTTATCGCTAGTAGTTTTCTGTAGTAACTACTTAAAACTACTACTTGATCAATATCTGTTGAGTAGTTTTCAGTAGTCAGCTCGGAGTGACTACTAAAACTACTAAAATCACTGGTGTTTTTACTACTGAGGACTACTTATTCTTTACTGAGTAGTTTCATTATTTAACTATACTGCATGATGGAAACTACTTTTGCGAATAGGTACCTACACGTATATTGTACATATTGTATATACAATATTAGTGAATAAAACACAGATATTTTCCAACAAATATTAAGTAGGTTACCATTTTTTACAGAATTCACAAGTAGGTAAATACCTACAATTTATCAGTGTAATTATACCGCGTTTATACTTATAAGGCCCTCTTCGCTTATTCATTATATTTCAACCTCTTGTTTTGTTTTTCATGGATTAGGTACCTAATCATCTGTTTGACGAGTTGCAGTTGCACTTTGAGAAGTTTGAGGTGCGAGGAGGCCCCGAGGCCCAAATTGACAGTTTTTGACGCTGTCATTGACTTGACAGACAGAAGACAGAGCGCCAACACCAATACAACAACCACGGAATTTGAAAGTGTCACCATTCAAAGTAAAACATTCACGACCTCTAGTGTAATAAATGTAATCGAAATTTTTATTGGGTGTTTAGAACCTCTCTTCTCTAGCAATTTATTATATTTGCCGTGATTCTTCACCATGGTTTCATCTCATTATTGTCTCATTTACAAATCTGGGGATGAGTTGCCACGTTGGCAGCACTGACAGGAAAACTTTAACTGTCAACTGTTTCCTTCTGCTCCTGCGTTAGTTCAAGCCAAACTCGTTTGAAATCAAAGTTAGCCGTTTCCTGGTCTAATGAGTTATTATTTGATGAAGTACAATGTTCTACATTTTATTTATACGTACGTGTGTTGTGTGTGCTCCCGGTAATTAGAAATCGATCATGAGAAGTGTTTTATTGCACAATTTATTGATGAAGATGGGGAACCCGTTCAAGCTTGGTTTCAGTCTTGGATCAAAAATCAACCCTTTAAAGGATCTGAAGTGAGACAAAAAATCATAACAGAATTGCCAGAAAGTGAAAATGTAATACTAGGCCAATTAAAAATGGGAAAAATGAAAGATTTTTGCCTACGAGAAAATGTGCTGGTTGTGAGTGGTGAGTAGATAATACCTAGGTAGGTACCTTGAAGTATCATAATATGGGAGTTCGTCAGGCTCAAGGATAATGCCACACAGTCAATTTTTGAAAGGTATCCGTTTATTAAAATTCTGAAAAACAGGCTTTAGAGAAATTTATTTTGCCTAGACTAAGTAGATTGAGATGCAATGGCATCAGTGTTTCAACACATGGTTATTGTTACATTACATTTACGGTTATTGTTACAGGTACCTACCTACCTACCTACGCACCACTGGCAGGGGGCTACTACAGAGGACTACTGACAGTAGTTATTATAGGTACTACTAGTCGTACGTACTACTTACAGTGGTTACTACTGGCTGTAGTCGTACTACTGCAGTAGTAGGTCCAAAATACTACTGGGAGTAGTTACTACTGGCTGTAGTCGTACTACTGCAGTAGTAGGTCCAAAATACTACTGGGAGTGGTTACTACTGGGAGTAGTTACTACTGGCTGCAGTGGTTACTACTGCTGCAGTAGTAGGTCCAAAATACTACTTGGAAACTACTGGCAATTTCAGTAGTTTCCAAGTAGTTTTTTTCTGTAGTTTTCAGTAGTATTTTTCCGTACGGGTGAAGTTAGATGGCCCAAACTCGTACGTCTCCTCTGACAGCCCAGCCAAGAGACAAGCGCTCTTCTTAGCGGCATCGGTCACGTCTTTGGAAGTAAAGGTTTGTTCTAGCCGCTTCTTGTGAACATGCCAGTTATTTTTCTTGGAGTCGAACAATGAATGATCGCTCATCTTCGTCGCCAGTTGTAATGTCCCTTAACCAGGATCGTCAGGACTACTTGGTTCAGGAAACATTAATTTACTTGAACTCAAGTTTTATTGCACGTCTTCTCTGGTGCAAAAGCTGAACGAAAGTCGAAATGTTTTTCCAAGACGATAATGTTATCAACTTTTTTATTTGCTATCGCCTTTTTCTTGTCGGCACTTCTTGATACCATTTACATCAAAATTATTATTATACATATATACAATACATTACAAGTTCAAAAAAGCCAAATCCACACCACGTCGTTCTGCATTTAATCCGTACTGACGATGACGCCAATCAGTACAATGCTACGCTATACAATCCCTGAAAAAAACAAGCACAAATTCCCTAAGTCCTCCAGACTATCTCTTCCTACTCCGCTACAACGACCGGGAAAAAATGTTTCAATCAGAGTCTCATCGGCGTGTTGACCGATGAAGTTAACTTTTGTTGTAAATTGGCTTTGTAAACGAGAGCAGAACAACAACTGAACAGACAAAACGAATCTTTAGCGCTGCCGTGCCGTGTACTTTATATACGCCAGTTAGCAACTCAGCGGAGGAGGTATCGAATGCGGGTCGAATTAAAAACTTTGTGCTGCCTGGAGTTGGAGAGAGTTTGGAATGTGTACCAAACCAGTTGTTGGTACCGATGCTAACTCACTTTTATCCCTGTGCTTTTTGCTCGCTCCCTTGCGTCTCCCCGCCGGAACACTACACACTACCAGAGTTGCATCCGTAATTTTAATTGGAACGAACTTTTGGCGCACACACAGAAAAAGAGAAGGAAAAAAGATTACATGGGGGCGGGAGAGAGCTGGAGCAGAGAAAAAGGCGCGGATCGGCCTTTAATTGACTCGATGCCGCTACAGACTTTGGATTGTTGCCAAGTGAGGTTCATTCTTGCTTTTCATCGCAGTTTTTTCTATCGCCAACTGAAGCGTCATGATTATAGTAACAATAATCGTGTGATAGCTTGGCTGTTATACCGATGATTGGTTTAAAGACGTTTTATTTAGTAACTTGTCTGCTGTAAAGACAAGATGGAGGTACCAAAGTTCCTGTTGCGCTGTCGGGATGAGGCCCGCCTTGACCAATGATAAATATTTTGAGTAATCTCACAAAAATCTTCAACAAATCCTAGAAATTCATCTTTCCCCAGTGACGTCACGCATAAACTGGATGGGGCAACATAAAGTGAGAATAACGTCGACCAGCCTTGATCAGTGTCAACTTCCCAGCCCTGTTTTGTTCCTCCCGCCAATGATACAGCCAGCTATCAAGCCCCAAGTCAGCTGTGTACTGGCGTCCCATTACCATCTCAAGCTTGCAATACAAAGCTGCCGGAACTTGGGCTCAACTCCAGACATCGAGCCGTCACGAGTCGGGTGTCCGATGAACCGAGCCCGCCTGGGGACAACTGAGCGTACCAGCAGGGCTTCTTCACCTCCAGTGGACTTGGTTGAGTGCCCTGTTTTCTTTACATTACTTCGATTCTAGCTTTTAGGGCCTTCTGCCAGTTTTATATCTTTATAATGAGCCGTTAGCTCGGCTATTGTAATTTTGTGATGAGCCTTCCGCTCGGCTATCATTGCCAACAACTGCCGTTGGTATTTCATTTCTTTTCTTTGTTTCTGGTTTGATGAACCAGATTGGTAGTTGAATCTGTGTTTCACTACCCAGCCGACTCCGTTCCTTAGTTGCACATAATCGGTTTTACGACCCAACTCTACCAAAGAGCTAACCGGCACTTTTGTTTCACGGCTTGTGTCTGGAGAAGGTCATTAGCGGCCTTCTCTCGCCGTCTTCTGAGCCATGCCCCAAGGAAATCCGCTCTAACTCCTCCAGCAGAAGTGGAAAATGTAGCAATTTTTCTCTCAAAAATGGAGATACAGACTAATTTTTTTATACGGCATTGAGTGTATCACAAAATTAAATACAAAGCGTTTCTTCAATTTTGTGAGAGAAAATAAATATGTCTTCCTTTCTGTCAACTTTTCTAGAAAAACGGCTCTGTATTCAATTTTCTACGTCTCTCAAAATTATAGAACAGATGATATATTTTTTTTTGTTTGTCAAAAAATGTCTCAGTAATCCTTCAGAAGATGTCCTAGTGTTTGAGGGCTATTGGACTTTTGCAAAAAAATGTGCGGTTATCTTAAGGGAAACAAGGTGGACAAACATTTGATGGAATCCATCAAAATCCCTATATCTCTTCATCTTCATCTTCGATGAAAAAATATTGATACCCTGCGTATACAGCTTTTAATGTTCAAGTGACATCTAGAATTTTCAATGAAATTGTCTGATTGTCTTGAGTGAATTGAAAGACAAAATCTACATTGACGACAAATTGATTGTGGCAAAGACAATGAAAGAACATGATGGAATTCAAGAGCTACTGTTAAGAGATTGGAAATTAACGATGAGAAACAATGTTGCAAAAATGAATCGAGCAAGGTCAAGTGTAGGGATCATGAAGTCAGTTCAAATTATCACAGAATTGAATTATCACAGTTATTCTGTTGATACGCCCACGGAGCGTTACAAATTTTGTGGATTGCTATTTTGTGTTCAAGTAGCACCCGAAACTCCCCATAGAATTCTCGTTGACTCGTTGATTATTTTCATTGAATTGAAGGAATGGAAATCTACATTGACGACATGACAAGCGTTGCAGAAACCGTTGAGGAATACGACAAAATTTGTGAGCTATTTTTTGGAAAAAGTTGAAAATTAGCAATTCAGTACAACTTTGCAAGGGAAATCGAGCAGGAGCAAGTATGGAGGTCAAAGAGTCACCATTCGGTGTTCAAGTGGCACCCGGAATTCTTCATAGAATTCTCGAACATCGTCTTTAGTGAATTGAAAGACAGAAAATCCACATTGACGACAAAATAATTCTTGCAAAAACGACGTTTTTTTTGTTAATACGTTTACGAAACATCACAAATGTGAATTGCTGTTTGGTATTCAAGTAGCACCCAAAACTTAGAAATCTCGCTGATTATCTTTATTGAATTGAAGTATGGAAATCTACATTGACGACATAATAGCTGTTGCAAGAACAATTGAAGAACATGTCAAAATTCGACAGCTACTGTTTCAGAAGGGTCAAAAACTAGAATTTCGCACAAAGAAATTGAATAAGGTCAAGAATGGGGGTCATGGAATCAGTTGAGATCATTGCAGAACTGAATCATCACGGTAGCTATCCTATTTGTTGATAAGCCCACGGGGCAACACAGATTTTTCTGTCGATTGCCTTTTGCAAGTGGCATTCGAAATTCATCATCAAATTCTCGTCAACTGTGTTCAATAAATGTAAGGACTGAAATCTACAATAACGACATAATTGTCATTGCAAAAACGGCTGAAGAACATCAAAAACTTCCAGAGCTTTTTTTCTTAAAGGGTCGCAGATTAGTAGCGATGTATGAGTTCCGGCCATTCTAAAAAACCGGATACTGGAATCGTGAAAATTCACACATGAATATGTTAACTCTGATGTTTAATGTTCGCAAAACTCATCAAGTATTTGATGAGTATCTATTTCAATGAAAATGTATGAACATAAATGTTGCTCTCTTCCTCTCAATCGCTTTGTATATGTGTGTTTTTCGGCTTCAAAAGTTAGTGGAGGTGAAAAAATAGTAATTTTTGGAAATATGGCAAGATCTACATCAGAATCCGGCCAAACCGGATCTGGGTCTGGTTCCGGATAACCAGATCAAGTACAATTTTGCAAAAGAAAACGAACGAAGGCAGCATGGAAGTCAGCTCAGATCATTACAGAATTGAACCATCACAGCTATTCTGTTTGTTATCACGCCTACGGGTGTCACATCGTCCTTCTTTCGACCAAACGACGAATGTCGGATTCTGTCGATTTTCAATTTCTGATATAAATGGATTCGCCTTGATGAGAGCTTGAATTCTGTGCATTCAAAAACGACCTATTTCGAAAATTGGGCAATACAATGAAAATTATTCAAATGACGTAACTCCAAAATAACAAGATCATATTTGACAAAACACCGTGTCATGGATTTTATTTGCTTTAGGTTGAAGCACAAGTATTCCTTCACATTTTGTAAAGAAATCACCTCGAACGCAGT
The DNA here is from genome assembly GCA_949128115.1 of Anaspis maculata. NCBI lineage: Eukaryota > Metazoa > Arthropoda > Insecta > Coleoptera > Scraptiidae > Anaspis > Anaspis maculata. The sequence continues at coordinate 74,360,301 of OX421966.1, forward strand.
ACGAACAGGAGCGCTAGAAACATGAGAATTAGAAAGACTGAAAGTTCCAAACTCCATTTTTTCTGAACTATCATTAACAGACATTCGTTGTTTTGTCAAATTAGGGATGACATATTGTGTAGATTGCCATTTGGTGTTCAAGTAGCACCCAGAATTTTCCATAGGATCTCGTTAATCATTTTTTATTGAATTGAAGAAAGGAAAATTCACATTTACGACATGATAATCGTTGCAGAAACCGTTGAAGAATATGACAGAATTTTGATGCTATTTTTTTAATAATTAGCAATCTAGTACCATTTTGCAAGAGAAATCGAGCAGGAGCAAGTATGGAGGTCATAAAGACACACGGCAAAAAAGGGTTGAGAAACATGATCAAATTCAAGAGCTACTGTTCCAAAGAGGTTGAATATTAGCAATGTAGTACACTTTTGCAAATAGAAATTAAGAAGGGTCAAGTATGGGGGCCATGAAGTCCAGACCATTACAGAATCGAATCATCACAGTTATCTTATTTCTTGTTACGCCCACGGGAAATGACATATTTTATAGATTGCAATTCATTTGACAAGTGGCACCCGGAGTTTTTCATAAAATTTTCGTCATTTTATTTCCAATGAATTGTAGGATTCATAATCTACATTGACGACGTTGACGACGACGATCTTGCATCAATCATTGCAAGAATCTAACACGCCCAAGAAACATTGCTTATTTTGTAGATTGCCATTTCGTGTTCATGTGGTACCCGAGATTTCTTGTAGAATTCCGGGCGGCCGGTAGCTCAGGAGTTACGACGCAAGACCACCAACCAAGAGGTACCCGGTTCGAAACCCGGCCGTTTCCCGAAGAACTTTTCTCCTGAGCCAAGTGTTAATGTGTGAATATTGTATTATGTTACGTATTTAAAAATGAAAATTTGTTGATAACTGATAACTAACCATTATTGTGCACATATGACCAAATGCAAAAAACACTTAATAAAAAGGGTATCCTCCTATGACAAAGAATAAGTCGATAAGGAGTAAAATATTATTATTATTATTATTCTTGTAGAGTTCTCGTTGATTGTTTTGAAGGAATTCAAGGACTGGAAATCTGCATCAACGACATGATAATCGTTGCAAAAGCCGTTTAAGGGCATCATAAAGTTCTGCTGCTACTGTTTCAAAGGAGTCAGAAATAACCAATTTTGCAAGAAGAAATCAAACCAACTATGGAGTTTGTGAGGTCAGTTCAGATCATTACAAAATTGAATCATCACAGTTATCCTGTTTGTTGATATGCTCATGTGACAGAACAAATTTTGCGGATTGCCATTTGGTGTTCGAGTGGCACCCGGGATTTCTCGCAGAATTCTTGTTGATTGATTCTAATGAATTAAAGAATCGAAAATCTACATCGACGACGTGATAATCATTGCAAAAACTGGTCGAGAACATGGTGAATTTTTGAGAGCTACTGTTCCAACGGGGTCAAAAATTAGCAAAAAGTACAATTTTTTGAGCGAAAATCAAGCAAGGTCAAGTATGGTGATCATGAAATCAGTTCAGATCATCACAGAATTGAACAATAGTTATTCTGTTTGGTAATACGCCCACAAGTATTACATATTTTGTGGATTGTCATTTGGTGTTCAAGTGGCATCCGGAGTCTCTTATCAAATTATCGTTGATTGTTTTCGACGAATGGGAAGACTGAATATCTACATTGACGACATCATGATCGTTGCAAAAAAAAGTTGAAGAACATGATGAAACTCGAGTGCAGCTGTTTCGAAGAGGTCAAAAAAATAGCAATGAAGCACAATTTGGCAAGAAGAAATCGAGCAAGGTCAAGTGTATGGGTCATGAAGTTGATCCAGATCATTACAGAATTGAATCAATACAGCTATCCTGTTTCCTTATACGCCCAGGGGACATCATATATTTTGTCGATTGCTATTTTAAAGTCGCGAACTTTTCAGTTTCATAGCTGCAATCTACAATTTCAAGAAACGCCCGGGACAACGATACTTTCTGCATTCTTAGCTCTGCAAAATTGCAAAAACATATTCGAACCCATACGGATTTTCATCAAGCTTTTAGGCAGAAAATGAGCTCAAGTTGAATAATGTAGCACCAAGTCTTGTAGCGGTTCGTTATTGGATAGCTTCACTTGAAAATTACGGTCGATGTGGCTGGAAAGGGCAGCGAAAGTTCTGAGGGTCTTCCCAGAAAAAGCTCACCGATTAAATATTCAACAGCGAGCTCACTTTTTATCTAATAAATATTTATGCTGCTAAGCAATCACCGGACGGAAGCGTCATCAGCGTTGAATTTGTAAACAAAAATTCGACTTTGCCGAGATTTTCCGTGACGCGCGACACCCTCTATTTGAGAAGGGCAATAATGAGAGCTTTAATTTGAAGCTTGAGTTCGAGCTTTGTGATTATTGCCGCTATCCACAGTTTCCACTTTCCCTTACTCCTTTCCCGTAACTCATTTCCATCATCTAAATACTCCGCGCTTATTATTTTAATACAATTGAAATTGCACGGTGAATTCCAAGGAAGAATCGAATTGCACTGAGCTGTGAGACAGTCAATTTCGACTAAAAATTACCTATCACGGTAGGATTCCTCCTACAACATCAAGAAAAGTGAATACTCAAGTATCCTACGGATCTGTCAACTAACATGCAGAATGCTTGCCTAAACCTGAGCTTCAAGAGACCCGATAAAGACCAATCAAATTTAACAAAGTTTTCTGATGGTATACCCAGCCCGTTGTAGCCGCCAGATGTAGGTGTGCTCTGAATCAAATCAACAATGCTTCTTGATCGAGTTTTTGATTATATGCGAAGGGAAAAAAAGGCAGCAAACGGGCTAGGAACAAGAACAAAACGTCAGCACGGTCGGCGGTAGAGTTGACGTCGCAGTGGAGAAACTAATTGGTTTGCGTCGCTTTTTGTCGCTTCATATTCTGGCGGAAACGACCCGAAATTGCCGGATTCGCGGCGTTGTTGAATTTTTCATCATCAAACTCGTCGTGTCCCATAACTTGGAGTGTAGTGTGTGTGTGTGGTGTGTATGTGTGTGCGAGTATGCCATTGTTGTGGGAGGCATGGGGCGTCCCGACGCCTTTTCACACCGACCGCCGCTGTGTGCCGACTGCCGCCGCCGTCGTTTCCATCAATCGATTCCGTTTAAAAAGCAAACGCCCCAATAAGCTCTGAACGACGGCCAAACCATCGGCGGATAAACGACGGGATGATTCGCTAACAATCCCCGGGATGAAAACTCGAGCCCCGATCTGCATAGGTTATGAGTAGTTTGCGTTATAGAAAACTTGGCAAAGAATAAAAAAAGTTGAAACTCTGATTCCAACTGGAGGGAACTTCATCGGAAGAAATTTGATCAAGTTTCTACAGGTCACAAGAAGACACTGAAACCGCGGAAGATCAGGGATCAACCACGAGAATGCTTTGAAATTTGCTCCCCGAGTGCTTTGAAACAGCAGCTCTCGCATTTTACATAGTTCTTCAACGGTTCTTGCAACAATTATAATGTCGTCAATGTAGGTTTCCAGTCTCTCAGTTCATTAAAAACCATCAACGAGAATTTTACAGGGAAATCAGGTGCCACTTGGACACTGAAGGGCAATCCACAAATTATGTGATGTCCCGTGGGCGTGTCAACGAAGAAAATAACTTTGATGACGGTACCGTAACCGTCATCAAATAACTTTGATGGTAACCGCAATTGACCATTTTGCTATTTAGATTAAATCTGACTCCATGCTTTCTGGCTGAATTCAATACTTTTCCAAGAATTTCGTCATGTTCTTTTTGATCTTCAGCCCAAATAATAATGTCATCGATGTACACTTCTACATTATTGCAATTAAAAATGCTTTTGATCCTTTCATTGAATATTTCGGGCGAACAAGTGATACCACAGGGAAACCTTTGTACTTGTACCTTCCAAGGGGTGTTCCGAATGTGCAGAGATTTGAACTTTCTTTGCAGTATTTGATGGAACGCTTGATTTGCATCTGATTCACTAAGAATTCCAGTTCCGGACATACGACTTGTTATTTCTTCAAGAGTTGATAATCTGCTATGTTCTTTCCTAATTGATTTCTTTAGATGAAACTGATCAAGGCAGATTCCAATGAATTGTCGGGCTTTTTGACAAGTACCAACGGATTCATCCAATCACTCGGTCCATGAGCTTCTTCTATTAATTTATGTTTCTCTAAATTATTCAGCGCCTTTTCGAGAGGGTCAAGTGAAGCAAATAGTACTTTTCTTATTGAGGTGATCATCGGTTGTGCGTTTGGAACTAAATTGATGTGATAGGGTGAATTTATTTCTCCTATTCCCGAAAACAAATCTCCATATTTTTCCATGACAGTATCTTTTGTATGTCGAATATTATGCATCTGAACTTCATTTTCATCGATACACGACGTATCTGTATTTTGGATGAGTTTCAGCTTTATGCACGTTGGTTAACTTAGAAGAGGTTCTAGATTGCTTTCAACTACATAGAATTCAATCAGATTCTTCTCATTTTCAATTGAACAAATTAATTGACGTGTTCCAACTTTTATTTTATTTTTTTTTTAATTTTTTGAAAAAATTTTTTATAGAAAACTTGGCGAAGATTAAAAAAAGTTGAAACTCTGATTCCAACTAAAGGAAACTTCATTGGAAGAAATTTGATCAATTTTCTACAGGTCACAAGAAGACACTGAAACCGCGGAAGATCAGGGATCAACCACGAGAATGCTTTGAAATTTGCTCCCCGAGTGCTTTGAAACAGCAGCTCTCGCATTTTACATAGTTCTTCAACGGTTCTTGCAACAATTATAATGTCGTCAGTGTAGGTTTCCAGTCTCTCAGTTCATTAAAAACCATCAACGAGAATTTTACAGGGAAATCAGGTGCCACTTGGACACTGAAGGGCAATCCACAAATCATGTGATGTCCCGTGGGCGTGTCAACGAAGAAAATAACTTTGATGACGGTACCGTAACCGTCATCAAATAACTTTGATGGTAACCGCAATTGACCATTTTGCTATTTAGATTAAATCTGACTCCATGCTTTCTGGCTGAATTCAATACTTTTCCAAGAATTTCGTCATGTTCTTTTTGATCTTCAGCCCAAATAATAATGTCATCGATGTACACTTCTACATTATTGCAATTAAAAATGCTTTTGATCCTTTCATTGAATATTTCGGGCGAACAAGTGATACCATAGGGAAACCTTTGTACTTGTACCTTCCAAGGGGTGTTCCGAATGTGCAGAGATTTGAACTTTCTTTGCAGTATTTGATGGAACGCTTGATTTGCATCTGATTCACTAAGAATTCCAGTTCCGGACATACGACTTGTTATTTCTTCAAGAGTTGATAATCTGCTATGTTCTTTCCTGATTGATTTCTTCAGATGAAACTGATCAAGGCAGATTCCAATGAATTGTCGGGCTTTTTGACAAGTACCAACGGATTCATCCAATCACTCGGTCCATGAGCTTCTTCTATTAATTTATGTTTCTCTAAATTATTCAGCGCCTTTTCGAGAGGGTCAAGTGAAGCAAATAGTACTTTTCTTATTGAGGTGATCATCGGTTGTGCGTTTGGAACTAAATTGATGTGATAGGGTGAATTTATTTCTCCTATTCCCGAAAACAAATCTCCATATTTTTCCATGACAGTATCTTTTGTATGTCGAATATTATGCATCTGAACTTCATTTTCATCGATACACGACGTATCTGTATTTTGGATGAGTTTCAGCTTTATGCACGTTGGTTAACTTAGAAGAGGTTCTAGATTGCTTTCAACTACATAGAATTCAATCAGATTCTTCTCATTTTCAATTGAACAAATTAATTGACGTGTTCCAACTTTTATTTTATTTTTTTTTTAATTTTTTGAAAAATTTTTTTATAGAAAACTTGGCGAAGATTAAAAAAAGTTGAAACTCTGATTCCAACTAAAGGAAACTTCATTGGAAGAAATTTGATCAATTTTCTACAGGTCACAAGAAGACACTGAAACCGCGGAAGATCAGGGATCAACCACGAGAATGCTTTGAAATTTGCTCCCCGAGTGCTTTGAAACAGCAGCTCTCGCATTTTACATAGTTCTTCAACGGTTCTTGCAACAATTATAATGTCGTCAATGTAGGTTTCCAGTCTCTCAGTTAATTAAAAACCATCAACGAGAATTTTACAGGGAAATCAGGTGCCACTCGGACACTGAAGGGCAATCCACAAATTATGTGATGTCCCGTGGGCGTGTCAACGAAGAAAATAACTTTGATGACGGTACCGTAACCGTCATCAAATAACTTTGATGGTAACCGCAATTGACCATTTTGCTATTTAGATTAAATCTGACTCCATGCTTTCTGGCTGAATTCAATACTTTTCCAAGAATTTCGTCATGTTCTTTTTGATCTTCAGCCCAAATAATAATGTCATCGATGTACACTTCTACATTATTGCAATTAAAAATGCTTTTGATCCTTTCATTGAATATTTCGGGCGAACAAGTGATACCATAGGGAAACCTTTGTACTTGTACCTTCCAAGGGGTGTTCCGAATGTGCAGAGATTTGAACTTTCTTTGCAGTATTTGATGGAACGCTTGATTTGCATCTGATTCACTAAGAATTCCAGTTCCGGACATACGACTTGTTATTTCTTCAAGAGTTGATAATCTGCTATGTTCTTTCCTAATTGATTTCTTTAGATGAAACTGATCAAGGCAGATTCCAATGAATTGTCGGGCTTTTTGACAAGTACCAACGGATTCATCCAATCACTCGGTCCATGAGCTTCTTCTATTAATTTATGTTTCTCTAAATTATTCAGCGCCTTTTCGAGAGGGTCAAGTGAAGCAAATAGTACTTTTCTTATTGAGGTGATCATCGGTTGTGCGTTTGGAACTAAATTGATGTGATAGGGTGAATTTATTTCTCCTATTCCCGAAAACAAATCTCCATATTTTTCCATGACAGTATCTTTTGTATGTCGAATATTATGCATCTGAACTTCATTTTCATCGATACACGACGTATCTGTATTTTGGATGAGTTTCAGCTTTATGCACGTTGGTTAACTTAGAAGAGGTTCTAGATTGCTTTCAACTACATAGAATTCAATCAGATTCTTCTCATTTTCAATTGAACAAATTAATTGACGTGTTCCAACTTTTATTTTATTTTTTTTTTAATTTTTTGAAAAAATTTTTTATAGAAAACTTGGCGAAGATTAAAAAAAGTTGAAACTCTGATTCCAACTAAAGGAAACTTCATTGGAAGAAATTTGATCAATTTTCTACAGGTCACAAGAAGACACTGAAACCGCGGAAGATCAGGGATCAACCACGAGAATGCTTTGAAATTTGCTCCCCGAGTGCTTTGAAACAGCAGCTCTCGCATTTTACATAGTTCTTCAACGGTTCTTGCAACAATTATAATGTCGTCAATGTAGGTTTCCAGTCTCTCAGTTAATTAAAAACCATCAACGAGAATTTTACAGGGAAATCAGGTGCCACTCGGACACTGAAGGGCAATCCACAAATTATGTGATGTCCCGTGGGCGTGTCAACGAAGAAAATAACTTTGATGGATGAATTCTGTTATGATCTGAACTGACTTCATGACCCACATACTTGATCTTGCTCGTTTTTTCTTGAAAACTTGTACTTTGTTGAAAAAAAAAAAAACTAAAAAAAAAGACGTTAAACATGAATGGTCGGATAAACATCAAAAACCTTTGATAAAATAAAAAACGAATTATGCTCTACGAAGGTCTCAAGTACATCATGATCCCAATCGCCCTGGGGTTGTGTCATGACTGTGATGCCAGCTCGTACGGTATTTCAGCAGTAAATTGTCACGAATTTGAAAACGGAAGAACACGGCCTATTGCATTTATTTCCCGTAGCTCTCGCATTTTACATAGTTCTTCAACGGTTCTTGCAACAATTATAATGTCGTCAATGTAGGTTTCCAGTCTCTCAGTTCATTAAAAACCATCAACGAGAATTTTACAGGGGAATCAGGTGCCACTTGGACACTGAAGGGCAATCCACAAATTATGTGATGTCTCGTTTGCGTGTCAACGAAGAAAATAACTTTGATGGATGAATTCTGTTATGATCTGAACTGACTTCATGACCCACATACTTGACCTTGCTCGTTTTTTCTTGAAAACTTGTACTTCGTTGCCAATTTTCGAGTCATTTGAAATAGGAGCTCTTGAATTTGATCATGTTCTTCAACCGTTTTTGCAACGATTATCACGTCGTCGATGTAGATTTAAAATCCTTCAATTCATTCAAAACAATCAACAACAATTCCAGGTGGCACTCAAACACCAAATGGCAATCCACAAAATATCAAATGTCCCTTGGGCGTTATAACAAATCGGATAACTGTGATGAATCAATCCTGTAATAATCTGGACTTCCTTCATTATTCCCATACTTGACATTGTTTGGATTATCTTGCTAAATTGTACTCCCTTGCTGAATTTCGACCCCTTCGAACCAGTAGTTCTCGAGTTTTATCTATCGCTACCCACCTGAATACCTCAGCAACCGGTCATATCGGCCGGCCAACCGTAGAAAGTGCATTGCCAGTCCAAACATGAGGGTGGATAACACGGAGAATAAAGATTTTGTGTGCAACGTAGCGGTCAAGTTGGCAAGTAGAAGCAATGGCCTACACTGAAACTTGAATTAAGGAAAATTCTACAAAAAAAAATTCTACAAAAAATAAACTTTTTTCGTCGAGGTGAGATTGATGTTCAAAATTTGCAGAAATAGGCACTTCGAATACAAGAAGATGACTTGATGTTGGGTTTTTGACAATGTGGCTGAACGTTTTAAGATCGTAAATAATGTATGCGTCTCTGATTACGAAAAAAACTTGTCATGATACCACTCATCTATGAGGTAGCAAAAGAGGGCTATAGGGGGGCTGGCTGGGAACATAAAGCTCAAAAAATGAATCTGGTGAGTACCAAAGGTACAAACAAATCCTCACTATCAATAAAAATGTTTTTGGATAAATCCAAATGGTAGAAATTGCAGTTGTGAAAACAATAGCCAACCGGACCAAGAGGTTGCAGAAGACTGGGAGAGGTTTTTAGTAATCCATAGGCCGACGACCTCTTTCGTGATGAGAAAAACTCATTTGTAGCAGGTCCGAACTATCTTTGATTATCACAGAGCTGTTTTCCCATGATTCAGAACAAAGAACTGTATCTTGACTGAAAGTAAGAGGATTAGCAAAATTTTGATGTAAGAGGATTAGCAAAATTTTGATGTAAGAGGACTTCGTTGAGTGCGAACAGTTGATTCAAACCTGTTGGGGTGTAATTCAACTTCCCGTGGCCATACAACGATCTCCTTAATTCAATTGGAAATTTTGCAGAAACGATTTTAGCACATCGCTAAAATCTCAGCCAGGTAACCCTGAATTGTTCAGGTCCACAGACTCGTGAGTTTGAGGGCTTGTAGAATACCCTTCCCTTATGAAAAATTTGGAAAAAATCTGCCCAGTGGTTTTCCTGTAAGGAAGCTCCGAAATAGTGTCCCTTTATTTTGGGCGTCAGTATATCTCGGCTTTGTTATTGATGAGGACGGTATACACACGGCACCAGACAAAGTTCAAGCGATTTAAAATTGTAAAATTCCAGAAAACATGACTAAACTTGGGGCGTTCTTGGGTTTGGTCAATTATTATGCTAAATTCGTTCCGGATCTGGCTACAAAGCTCAAAGCTTTGTACGACTTACTAAAAAAAAAGACGTTAAACATGAATGGTCGGATAAACATCAAAAACCTTTGATAAAATAAAAAACGAATTATGCTCTACGAAGGTCTCAAGTACATCATGATCCCAATCGCCCTGTGGTTGTGTCATGACTGTGATGCCAGCTCGTACGGTATTTCAGCAGTAAATTGTCACGAATTTGAAAACGGAAGAACACGGCCTATTGCATTTATTTCCCGTAGCTCTCGCATTTTACATAGTTCTTCAACGGTTCTTGCAACAATTATAATGTCGTCAATGTAGGTTTCCAGTCTCTCAGTTCATTAAAAACCATCAACGAGAATTTTACAGGGAAATCAGGTGCCACTTGGACACTGAAGGGCAATCCACAAATTATGTGATGTCTCGTTTGCGTGTCAACGAAGAAAATAACTTTGATGGATGAATTCTGTTATGATCTGAACTGACTTCATGACCCACATACTTGACCTTGCTCGTTTTTTCGTGAAAACTTGTACTTTGTTGCCAATTTTTGAGTCATTTGAAATAGGAGCTCTTGAATTTGATCATGTTCTTCAACCGTTTTTGCAACGATTATCACGTCGTCGATGTAGATTTAAAATCCTTCAATTCATTCAAAACAATCAACAACAATTCCAGGTGGCACTCAAACACCAAATGGCAATCCACAAAATATCAAATGTCCCTTGGGCGTTATAACAAATCGGATAACTGTGATGAATCAATCCTGTAATAATCTGGACTTCCTTCATTATTCCCATACTTGACATTGTTCGGATTATCCTGCTAAATTGTACTCCCTTGCTGAATTTCGACCCCTTCGAACCAGTAGTTCTCGAGTTTTATCTATCGCTACCCACCTGAATACCTCAGCAACCGGTCATATCGGCCGGCCAACCGTAGAAAGTGCATTGCCAGTCCAAACATGAGGGTGGATAACACGGAGAATAAAGATTTTGTGTGCAACGTAGCGGTCAAGTTGGCAAGTAGAAGCAATGGCCTACACTGGAACTTGAATTAAGGAAAATTCTACAAAAAATAAACTTTTTTCGTCGAGGTGAGATTGATGTTCAAAATTTGCAGAAATAGGCACTTCGAATACAAGAAGATGACTTGATGTTGGGTTTTGGACAATGTGGCTGAACGTTTAATTATCGTAAATAACGTATGCGTCTCTGATTACGAAAAAAACTTGTCATGATACCACTCATCTATGAGGTAGCAAAAGAGGGCTATAGGGGGGCTGGCTGGGAACATAAAGCTCAAAAAATGAATCTGGTGAGTACCAAAGGTACAAACAAATCCTCACTATCAATAAAAATGTTTTTGGATGAATCCAAATGGTAGAAATTGCAGTTGTGAAAACAATAGCCAACCGGACCAAGAGGTTGCAGAAGACTGGGAGAGGTTTTTAGTAATCCATAGGCCGACGACCTCTTTCGTGATGAGAAAAACTCATTTGTAGCAGGTCCGAACTATCTTTGATTATCACAGAGCTGTTTTCCCATGATTCAGAACAAAGAACTGTATCTTGACTGAAAGTAAGAGGATTAGCAAAATTTTGATGTAAGAGGACTTCGTTGAGTGCGAACAGTTGATTCAAACCTGTTGGGGTGTAATTCAACTTCCCGTGGCCATACAACAATCTCCTTAATTCAATTGGAAATTTTGCAGAAACGATTTTAGCACATCGCTAAAATCTCAGCCAGGTAACCCTGAATTGTTCAGGTCCACAGACTCGTGAGTTTGAGGGCTTGTAGAATACTTTTCCCTTATGAAAAATATGGAAAAAATCTGCCCAGTGATTTTCCTGTAAGGAAGCTCCGGAATAGTGTCCCTTTATTTTGGGCGTCAGTATATCTCGGCTTTGTTATTGATGAGGACGGTATACACACGGCACCAGACAAAGTTCAAGCGATTTAAAATTGTAGAATTCCAGAAAACATGACTGAACTTAGGGCGTTCTTGGGTTTGGTCAATTATTATGCCAAATTCGTTCCGAATCTGGCTACAAAGCTCAAAGCTTTGTACGACTTACTAAAAAAAAAGACGTTAAACATGAATGGTCGGATAAACACGAGGATAAACATCAAAAAACTTTTGATAAAATGAAAAAACGAATTATGCTCTACGAAGGTCTTAAGTACATCATGATCCCAATCGCCCTGTGGTTGTGTCATGACTAGAGAGCGGATTTATAATTTTTTACATGTTCTATTCGCTAAGTTGGATGCAACTGTCGACTTGCAGCTTGACGTTTCCATCTATAAGGAACCTAAATACCAAGTTTTATTTCGCATATAATTTATTATTTTGACTTTTTACCACATACAAATTGATAGTCCATATAATCGCATATAGTCGCATATTTAGTCCATATTTTTGCACATAACTGAATATTTGTCACTATTTTGGCCATTTTATCTATATGTGCGAGAAAATTACGATATTTTTATTTCAAGGAAAAAATAATTAAAATTTTTAGAAAACATTTTTTTTTTTACTTTGATGGTCAAAGTTGGTTGGTTGGTTTTACAAGTAAATGTTGTATTTTACACTATTCTTGCAGCTTATATCACATATTTACTCGCATATATTGCTCTATTTGGACATTTTTACCGCATATTTTGATACTTTTTAAGCGCATATAAACTACATATTTTGGACATTTTTACCGCATATAAATCCGCTCTCTAGTCATGACTGTGATGCCAGCTCGTACAGTATTTCAGCAGTAAATTGTCACGAATTTGGAAACGGAAGAACACGGCCTTTTGCATTTATTTCCCGTACTTTGTCACCCGCAGAAAAAAAATACCCGCAAATTCATGAAGAAGCGTCAGCCATTATTTTTGGAGTGACTAAATTTCACTTGTATTTGTATGACAGATTTTGCACCCTGTTGACTGATCATTTACCCTTAGTTACAATATTCGGAGACAAGACAGGCATACCAATATTCGCTGCAAATCGATTGCAACGGTGGAGTGTAATTTTGGCGGCGTATCATCACAAAATCAAATATATGAACTCCAAAGAAAACTGTTTAGCGGACGGGTTATCGAGACTTCCACAAACGCAATGTGGTAAAAAAGATATTGACGCGGCCTTTTCACATTTAGTGTAAGTGGAGGAAAACATGCCTGTAGATCACAAACAAATTGCATGTGAAACGAGAAAAAGTATCGTACAAAATAAAATTACCAGTGACGTTCTACACGGTTGGCAAGATCAGCGAAAATTAGATGGAGAAAGGTTGAAATTCTTCAAGAAAAGAAACGAATTGCATGTCGATCAGGGTTGCCTATTTTGGGGTTACAGAATCATCACTCCACACAAGTTGCAATATGCCGTTCTGAAAGAATTGCATCCCAGTCACATGGGGATGAATAAATGTGAATCGCTGGCGAGATCCTATTTTTGGTGGCCTAGAATCGATGCGGAAATTGGAGACTTATGTAGAGGATGTCTCCAATTGGTGGAGAATCAGATAAAAGTGTTTTGAATCCTTGGCCTCTTAGTCGTAAACCTTGGGGACGTTTGCACATGGACTTTTGTGGTCCATTCAAAGGTAAAGTGTACTTGGTCATCATTGATTCATACAGCAAATGGCTCGGAATTTTTCCAATGTCTTCAACTAACGCCGATCATGTTATATCAAAGTTGAGGTGTCTTTTTGCGCAATTTGGTCTTTCTGATTCAGTCGTAACGGACAATGGTACATCTTTCACGTCAGCCCAGTATAAACATCACTCGAGAAGTAATGGTATTCGGCAAGTTTTCTCGCCGCCATACCACCCTGAAAGTAACGGTGCCGCCGAAAGTGCGGTGAAGATTTTGAAAAATGTTTTGAGATAAGCTTTCATCGAAAAATCGGATTTGGAACAAACCATCTATCAATTCTTGTTCGATTTCAGAAATTCAGTTCAGTCAACGACAAATTCAACTCCCGCGAAGTTGGTGTTCAACAGAAAGTTGAAATCGCGATTAGATTTGTTGTTGCCAAACAGACAATTACCGAAACTAGAAAATCAAGTTGAAAGTTCTGAAGGGCATTACAAAGAATTCAATATTGGCAAACAAATTTATTTCAGAGCGTATAGTAAAAGTAATGACATTACTAACTGGAAAAAAGGTAAAATTATTCGAAGGTCTGGAAATGTATTATGCGATGTAAAAACTGGAGAAGGTCAGGAAGTTAAACGTCATTCGGATCAAATAAAACCTAGATCGTCCTCAACTTTGCAAGTTGGTGTGACACCGGAAACGAGATGGTTGATAGAACTGAAACTGCATCAGAAATTAAGGACAAAATTCAAAACCCTCTCAAACTCGATGATGACATAATACCCGATTGCGACACTCTATCTGATTGTGACAAAAATGTAAATACAAAATTGGTTGTGGATTCTGATTCTGAATTGAATGCAGAACCTACTTATGAATTACGCCCCAGAGTTGAACCAAAAAAATTATGAAGTTGAGAAAAATTCAATTTTTGAAATTATTGTTCTGTAAATATTTATATAAGCATATATTCATCATTTTGGATTGTGAATAAAGAGGAAGGTGTTAGGTATTTGATATTATTCAGATATTGTCATACACTCTGTGAGTACTTTTATTATTATTTTATTTTGTGTAGTGTGATATCTAATCTTTTTTTTTTTGTGTGTACATAAGTTCGAAGTTCGGTACAAGCGAAGGCTTGGGCAATTGACGCGCTGCAAATGATAGCTCACAGGCGGCTGCCGTCCGAATAAATCCCAGATAAATCGCAAATCATTGCCAAAAGTTCAAATAATTAAATTTGACGGATCGTCTGTGATTAGTGAACGCGCGATGGTTATCGTACCAATTAATTTCGCACAGGTACAAGTACGCAGTATTCCAACAAACATGATACGAGAAGGAAAGCCGAAGAGCTCCCGTCCTGTCAATTAATATGGAACCTGCGGCCCCCGTGATCGAAAACAAACACAACCCTTTGCCCTTTGCTCGGAATCGTCATCATAACGACCCGACGGAGAAGGACCCAACGCAAACGAGACGCAGCCGACAAGGACGGCACGAGAAAAGGGTCCACGTCGCCGCCAGAATCGGAGAACGAGAACGAGAACGAGCCCGGTGTGCGGCCGTGTCTCCCGCACAAAGCCAATGGAATATTGATGAGAGAACGGCTCATGTGTCATTCAAGGATGGCGCCTTTTCGCTACGTAGATCAAAACTCACCTTTCATCATCAATCCTCGCATTACCGACCGAGAAATGCACTTCCGATCGGACGGAAGGCGACGCGACGCCCCAGGCTCTCGCCTTTCGGCGCTCAAAGAAAAACCCTCCCGCCGTATATAGTACCTACACACACACCATCAAAGCTTCCTCCTCCCTCCGGCGGGTCTCGGCCTTTCGGATATACAGGACGCGGCACGAAATGAAGCCCGGGATTGAAATTGATCAAAACTATGCATTCGAACGAACGCGGTGCTTTTCCGGCGTCTGGGATGTGTTCTTTGGCAGCTTTTTTGGTTTACAGAGTCGCGATACTCTGGTGTCTGTAACGAGATACTGCTCTTGCTTGTAATTATCCTTGAAAATCAAATTTATATCGGTACATCTACTGAGGGCTGTATGCGTAATGCATCTATGAGCTCCAATATGGAATGACATCAGTTTCACGTCACAATGATCGTGTCCCTCAAAAGAGGGTACTAGTTGTTCAAACTTCAGTTGCACAGCTTACTTCATATGAATCAACAAAGTTCCTATTTCATTCATACTATTCGGGTCTCCTTCGAAACTCACAGAGAAGTATTGTCGGAACGGAACTGATCTTGTATGACTGCAGATTGTTATACACTATTTTAGGTGGGGCGGTGCAGGTAAAGTCACTTTAATGTTATTTGGCCAGCCCCTGGTAACAATTCAAGAAATAATCCTTGATTCTTCATCTTTTTCAGTTTCAATTTTTATTTTCTCTAGATATTCATCTGTAATATTTGAACCCGAATTAACTACGCATATTTGCTCGTTTTTATTTATTGACATATTTTTTTCGTCATTTGAGTCCGTTTCAGGCAAATAGGCTCGCGACAATGCGTCTGCAATTATCAGCTCGCTGCCTCTTCTGTAATTTGAAGTGAATTGGTATTTTTGTAATTGTAGCAGCAAACGTTGTAGTCTGGGCGGACGTTGATCGATTGATTTTCCAATTATTGCCAAAAGTGGTTTATGGTCACTTTCTACTATAACTTGTCTTCCAAAAACATAATCGTGAAATTTTTGCAACCCGTATAAAACTGCAAACATTTCTTCTTCTATCTGGGAATTTGATTTCTGTGTTTCTGTAAATGATTTTGATGAATGGCAGACTGGTTTGTTTTTTTGTAGTAGGCATGCACCCACGCCGTTTTGACTTGCATCTACTGACACCGTGATATTTTTCCTGGGATTAAAAAACTGTAAAACAGGACTTCGAGTTCATTTTTTCCTAATTTTTCCAAGAGCTTGTATTTGAAGTTCTTCCCAACTGAAGTGTGTATCATTTCCAAAAAATTTCTCAGTGCCTGTGTTTCTATTGAATAGTAGTATTTACATAATTCACAACACCGATCGAACGCTAAACGTCTTTTTTTCACTTTGGTGTGGGCATTTCTTCTATAGCTTCAACTTGATTTGTATCAATTTCTATCAATTTCTTATTTATAATGTGTCCCATAAAATCAATCTCAATAACCGCAATTGACCATTTTGCTATTTAGATTAAATCAGACTCCATGCTTTCTGGCTGAATTCAATACTTTTCCAAGAATTTCGTCATGTTCTTTTTGATCTTCAGCCCAAATAATAATGTCATCGATGTACACTTCTACATCATTGCAATTAAAAATGCTTTTGATCCTTTCATTGAATATTTCGGGCGAACAAGTGCTACCATAGGGAAACCTTTGTACTTGTACCTTCCAAGGGGTGTTCCGAATGTGCAGAGATTTGAACTTTCTTTGCAGTATTTGATGAAACGCTTTATTTGCATCTGATTTACTAAGAATTCCAGTTCCGGACATACGACTTGTTATTTCTTCAAGAGTTGATAATCTGCTATGTTCTTTCCTAATTGATTTCTTTAGTTGAAACTGATCAAGGCAGATTCCAATGAATTGTCGGGCTTTTTGACAAGTACCAATGGATTCATCCAATCACTCGGTCCATGAGCTTCTTCTACTAATTGATGTTTCTCTAAATCATCCAGCGCCTTTTCGAGAGGGTCAAGTGGAGCAAATGGTACTTTTCTTATTGAGGTGATCACCGGTTGTGCGTTTGGAATTAGATTGATGTGATAGGGTGGATTTATTTCTCCTATTCCCGAAAACAAATCTCCATATTTTCCCATAGATGATGGCGAGAATACTTCCAAGAAATGCTAAATCCAGATGTAGAAGACGAACAGCGGAATAGAATGATGAGCAAGGCACAGCACCACCGAAAAGAAGACCAAGAAAATACAATCAGTGAAGAAGAAGTTATAGAAATGGTGAACAGGATGAAAAATGGAAAATCTGCAGGACACGACCAAATCACATCCGAAATGCTGAAGAAACTTGGAGAAAAAGGCGTGAAGATGTTGACAGAAATTTTCTGTATGGCATGGAGCTCGGGAGAAGTACCAGAAGATTGGCGGACAGGAATTATCATCCCAATATTTGAGAAAGGAGATTCGAGAGATTGTAGAAATTACCGAGGCATAACTATTATGAGTGTGGTAGCAAAAACCTACGAGAGAATACTGGAAGGAAAACTCAGAGAGAAAATCGAACCACAGTTGGAGGAAGCACAGAGTGAGTTCAGAAAGGGACGGAGCACGCAAGACCACATATTTTCCATCAAACAACTTATAGAAAAAACCAAGAAAAATAAAGAAGTATGTCTCGCATTTTTAGATCTTGAGAAAGCGTTCGATCGAATACCGCGGAAAATGATATGGGAGAGTTTAGAAAAAAGAGGAGTTGACGTTAAGT
Organism: Anaspis maculata; assembly: GCA_949128115.1. Taxonomy (NCBI): domain Eukaryota; kingdom Metazoa; phylum Arthropoda; class Insecta; order Coleoptera; family Scraptiidae; genus Anaspis; species Anaspis maculata. The sequence goes on from OX421966.1 coordinate 74,378,118, forward strand.
TGAGAAGAGCTATAGAAGGACTATACAACAACAACAAAAACTATGTTAGAACAAATAATATGCAGTCCGAAGAATTCTCAGTGAAGCAGGGGCTCAAACAGGGAAGGGTTCTAAGCCCGACCCTGTTTATTATTGCAATGGACGACATATTGAAGGAACTCAAGCAAAAAGTACACAAAGTGAATGTAGGATACAGGAAATTAAGAATTGTCAAATTAGCAGCGTGTGCATTCGCGGATGATCTTACAATTTGCGCAGAAGGAGAAGCACAACTGAAGGAAAATTTGAAACTATGGGAAGAAGAACTGACTAAGAGAAGGATAAAAATAAACACGAATAAGACCAAAGTGATGGTGATAGGAAAAGAAAGCAGAAAGATAGAGATAGAGGTGTATGGAAACAAGCTGGAACAAGTGGAGAGCTACAAATATCTCGGAGTGACTATTAAAAACGATGGAAGGATGGAAGAAGAAATCAGCAGTCGAATCGAAGGCCAAGAAAAACATGGGACCAGACGGTAGCAGAAACACTGAAGAAGAGAAATGTGGAATGGAATGAAGCAAAGAGAATGGCTAAAGACAAACGAAAATGGAGGGAATTCGTGTACGGCTCGGGATAACAAGAATTTAATTTAAGTTTGAAATTTTGTTAAAATTGTTATTGTAAATCGAAATGAAATGTAATTTTTTTTTTTGAACCTTTACACCTTAACGGGTAAAAAAGGAATATGATTATATATATATATATATATATATATATCTTGATGAATGATGTATTTCGGGCTCATTTTTCTACGTCCATATATTACTTTGAGCTCAAAATTATATATTGGGCTCATGAGTCCAAAAACTGGACATATTTATATAGTATTTTGAGCTCGTCAGTAGTTACACCTCTGGCTTTTTAATAAAAACCAATTATTGTGCTCCGTTGCCACAAATACAACATACCACAGTCTGATATTTTTAAATCAGGCTAGTTGATCCTGAGTTTTTGTTCATCCTCATATTTGACCGGAATCGGGCTCTTATAGCTGTCTAACGCTCTAATCGCAAGTGCGCACTTGAGATAAAACCATTGGTGACTGCACTGCACTGTGCATGATTGTCAAGTACTTTGATAGGTATGATTTGTTAAGTAGGACCTGTAGTGGGTCTCTGATGCATGAAATAGTTTCGTACGGCCTAAAGGTGCGTTCAGTCAGCTTATTCAGCCGCAATTTTAGTTTTAGCCGTAAGCGCTGCATCGCTTATTGGCTGTTCCGAGGAGGCTGGTTCATAAGAGCCAATGGGCGTCGCTGCGCTTGCGACTGAAATTAAAACTTGCGGCTAAATAAGCTGACTGAACGCACCTTAAGTAAATAGTACTCTGATAGCAATGTGACCGCAAACAGCTCATCTCCTGCTGCCTCTTACGCAAAGCTCCCAATTAAAGACTTTGAGTGCAAGGGAGACGGCATCATTTAACGGCGGATCTTTTCAACTGTTAATTGTGAATTCCGGTTATTTTGAATCTTCAGCCGAAACACTAGGCTGTCGCTGCTTATTATACCAGTTGAAGGGAGAAAGGAGAAACTGTATACAATCGCTTAGTGCGGGAAGCCACGCCCTACGCAGACGCCCAACATCACAACCAATGTCAACTCTAGTCCAAGAACTTGCTCACATGCGCATGCGTCTGAATTATTTTGCACTTTTAACAGGAACTTTTTTTGAAATCTGATACTTATGTATCTAAAAGTCAATCATGACGTGAATCAAGCCCTTGAAAAAAGTTTGTGCGAAAAAAGTGGTATTTGTTGGGAGGCGTATGGCATTTTCGTACAAAATGATATGTTGAGAGCCCATTCTTCACTTTGGATAAGCATGTGAGCCCGAAATACGTCTTGAACATTTTAAACGTGCTCGTGCATAATGTAGATTGGGCTCCCGAAGATTTTCGTAGAAAAAATCAGAAGTGGACAAAAAACGGCCTATAAATTTGTAAAAATGGCACCGTGGGACCGGTTCAACCCAAAAACTAGAAATTATTCAAGAATGGATTTCTGAAGACATCCAAAACTTGAAATAATACCTATTCTGCACTGTTTATTACCATGGGAACCTATCTTTTCTGGAATTTTCGCAGCTGTTCAAATCAAATCTAGAACAAATTTTGAAAAAAAAGACTAAATAACTTTGGAATCACGTTTCATAAGATTGAGAGGTCTTTGAAAACAAAATATGACACCAAATGACATTTTTCTACAAAATATTGTAGACAGCCCAATTCACATTCTTTTCAAGTCCATGCGAGCCCGAAATACATCATGAATTCTTTCGTCGAGCCCGTGCATGACGTAAATTAGGCTCCCTAGAAAATTTTGAGCGAAAAATAAGTTGAAATGATCAGAATGACAACGTCACGAAAGTAGTATTTGTTGGTAGGCGTCTAACACAATAATAATTTACCAAAATGGCAGGTATGTGCAAAATATGTTGAGAGCCCATTCCTTATTTTGGATAAGCATGTGAGCTCCAAATACGTCTTGAATATTTCAATCGTACTCGTACATAATGTAGATTGGGCTCCCGAAGGTTCTTGTGAGAAAAGTCAGAAGTGGACAAAAACGGACTATATCATTGTAAAAATAGCACCATGGGACCTGTCCAACTAAAAAACTTGGAATTATTCAAGAATGGATTTCTGAAAACATCCAAAACTTGAAATAAAACTTATTCTGCACTTACACACGATAACCTATCTTTTCTGAAATTTTTGCAGCTGTTCAAACCAAATCTAGGATACATTTTTGAAAATGTGACTCAATAACTTGGGAATCACGTTCTAGAAGATTGAAAGGTGTTTGAAAACAAATATTTGTAAACAAATGGCATTTTTTTACAAAATATTGTAGAGAGCCAAATTCACATTCTCGATGAATCCATGTGAGCCCGAAATACATTATGGATTCTTTCGTCGAGCCCGTGCATGACGTTTATCAGGCTCCCGAAAAAAATTTGGGCGGAAAATAAGTTGAAAAAATTGGAATGACAACATCACGAAAGTAGTATTTTTATTGGTACCTAGGTGTCTAACAGACTATTAATTTACAAAATGGCAGGTATGTGCAAAATATGTTGAGAGCCCATTCCTTATTTTGGATAAGCATGTGAGCTCCAAATACGTCTTGAATATTTCAATCGTACTCGTACATAATGTAGATTGGGCTCCCGAAGGTTCTTGTGAGAAAAGTCAGAAGTGGACAAAAACGGACTATATCATTGTAAAAATAGCACCATGGGACCTGTCCAACTAAAAAACTTGGAATTATTCAAGAATGGATTTTGAAAACATCCAAAACTTGAAATAAAACTTATTCTGCACTTACACACGATAACCTATCTTTTCTGAAATTTTTGCAGCTGTTCAAACCAAATCTAGGATACATTTTTGAAAATGTGACTCAATAACTTGGGAATCACGTTCTAGAAGATTGAAAGGTGTTTGAAAACAAATATTTGTAAACAAATGGCATTTTTTTACAAAATATTGTAGAGAGCCAAATTCACATTCTCGATGAATCCATGTGAGCCCGAAATACATTATGGATTCTTTCGTCGAGCCCGTGCATGACGTTTATCAGGCTCCCGAAAAAAAATTTGGGCGGAAAATAAGTTGAAAAAATTGGAATGACAACATCACGAAAGTAGTATTTTTATTGGTAGGTGTCTAACAGACTATTAATATACAAAATGGCAGGTATGTGCAAAATATGTTGAGAGCCCATTCCTCATTTTGCATAAGCATGTGAGCCCGAAATACGTCTTGAATATCTCAATCGTGCTCGTGCATAATGTAGATTAGGCTCCCGAAGGTTTTTGTAAAAAAAGTCGGAAGTGGACAAAAAACGGTCTTTATCATTATAAAAAATAGCACCGTGGGACCTGTTCGACCCAAAAACTCGAAATCATTCAAAAATGGATAACTTGGGAACTTTATTCTCTAAGATTGAAAGACGTCTTAGAACATACATAAGTAAACAAATGGCATTTCCCACAAAAATATTGTAAACATCACAAATTGAATTCTCGATGAGTCCATGTGAGTCCGAAATACATCATGAATTTTTACATCATGCCCATGCGTGACGTAAATCAGACTCCTGAGATTTTTTTGGCGAAAATGAGGTGGAAGAGCCTGTATGGCAACTTCAAGAATGTAGTAGGTATTTGTTGAGAAAAATCTAACACAATCATAATTTACCAAAATGGCAGGTATGTGCAAAATATGTTGACAGCCCATTCCTCATTTTGGATGAGCATGTGAGCCCGAAATACGTCTTGTACACTTCAAGCGTGCTCGTGCATGATTTAGATTCGGCTGCCGAAGGTTTTCATGAAAAAAAGTCTTAAGAGAACAAAAACGGACTATTTTGTTGGAAAAATAGCACCGTGAGACTTGTTTGAATCAAAAACATAAAATTATTCAAGAATGGATTTCTGAAAACATCAGAAACTTCAAATAAAACCCATTCTGCACTTTACAACGGGAACCTATCTTTTTCAAATTTTTTGCAGTTGTTCAAACCAAATTGAGGACAAATTTTGAAAAATGTGACAGAATAACTTGGGACTCACGTTCTAGAAGATTGAGAGGTGTTTGAAACCAAATATTTATGAACAAATGGCATTTTTCCACAAAATATTAAAGAGAGCCCAATTCACATTCTCGGTGAGTCCTAGTGAGTCCAAAATACATCATGAATTTTTCTGTTGGGCCCGTGCATGGCGTTAATCAGGCTCCCGAAAAAATGTTGGCCGGAGAACAAGTTGCAAAACCGGAATGACAACATCCCGAAAGTGGTATTTGTTGGTAGGCCTCTAACACAATAATAATTTGCCAGAATGGCTGTTCTGTGCATATGTCGAAAGCCCATTCCATAGTTTGGATAAGCATGTGAGCATAAAATACATCTTGAACACTTCAATTGTGCTCGTGTATAACGTAGATTGGGCTCCCAAAGGTTTCTGTGAAAAAAAGTCAAAAGTTGCCAGAAAAGCACTATATCATTGTAGAAATAGCACCGTGAGACCAGTTTGACACAAAAACTCAAAATTATTCAAAAATGGATTTTTTAAAACATCGAAAACTTGAAATAAACCCTGTTCTGCACTTTACAACGGGGAACCTATTTTTTCTACAATTTTTGCAGCGGTTCAAAACCAATCAATGATAAATTTTCAAACTGTGACGAAATAACTTGCTTATCACGTCATAGAAGATTGAGAGGTGTTTGAAAACAAATTATGTAAACAAATGGCATTTTTCCACAAAATATTGCAGATAGCCCAATTCACATTCTCGGCGAGTCCATGTGAGCCCGAAATACATCATGAATTTTTTTGTCGAGCCCGTGCATGACGTAAATCAGTCTCCCGAAAAAATTTTGGGCGGAGAATTAGTGAAAAAGCCAGAATGACAACATCACGAAAGTAGTATTTGGTGGTAGGCGTCTAACACGATAATAACTTACCCTCTAATCCACCAGAATGGCAGTTATGTGCAAAATATGTCGAGAGCCCATTTCATATTTTGGATGAGCATGTGAGCCCGAAATACGTCTTGAACACTTCAATCGTGCTCGTGTATAACGTAGATTGGGCTCGTGAGGGTTTTTGTGAAAAAAAAAGTCAAAAGTGGACACAAACTGTCAGAAACCGACTATATCATTGTAGAAATAGCACCGTGAGACCTGTTTGACCCAAAAACTCAAAATTATTCAAAAATGGATTTCTGAAAACATCCAAAACTTGAAATAAACCTTATTCTGCACTTTACAACGGGAACCTATTTTTTCTACAATTTTTGCAGCTGTTTAAAACACATCCATGATAGATTTTGAAAATGTGACGAAATAACTTGCCTATCACGTTATAGAAGATTGAGAGGTGTTCGAAAACAAATTATGTAAACCAATGGCATTTTTCCACAGAGCTCAATTCACATTCTCGATGTGAGCCCGAAATACATCATGAATTCTTTCATCCAGCCCGCGCAATACGTGATTAGGGCTCCCAATTTTTTTTTTTGGGCGGAAATGACGTGGAAAAACCTGAATGGTAACTTCAACAATATGATATTTGTTGGGAAGCATCTGACAAAATAGTTATTGAAAAAATGACATTCATGTACAAAATATGTCGAGAGTCCATTCCACATTTTGAATGAGCATGTGAGCCCGAAATACGTCTTGTACACTTCAATCGTGCTCGTGCATAATGTAGATTAGACTGCGGGAAGTTTTCATGACAAAAGTCTGGAGGGGATAAAAACAGACTATTTCATTGGAAAAACAGCACCGTGAGATCTGTTTGACACAAAAACTTGAAATTATTCAAGAATATGGATTTCTGAAAACATCCAAAACTTGAAATAAAACCCATTCTGCACTTTACAATAAGAACCTATCTTTTTTAAAATTTTTGCAGCTGTTCAAACCAAATTTAGGACAAATTTTTTGAAATGTGACGGATTAACTTGGGACTAACGTTTTAGAAGATTGAGAGGTGTTCGAAAACAAATAGTTATAAACAAATGGCATTTTTTCACAAAATATCATGGAGAGCCCAATTTACATTCTCGGTGAGTCCATGTGAGCCCAAAATACATCATGAATTTTTTTGTCGAGCCTGTGTATGACGTTATTCAGGATCCCGAAAAATTTTTGGGCGTAGAATAAGTTGAAAAACCGGAATGACAACATCACGAAAGTAGTATTTGTTGGTAGGCGTCTAACACAATAATAATTTACCAGAATGACAGTTATGTGCAAAATATGTCGAGAGCCCATTTCATATTTTGGATGATCATGTGAGCCCGAAATAGGTCTTGAACACTTCAATAGTGCTCGTGTATAACGTAAATTGGGCTCCCGAAGGTTTTTTGTGAAAAAAAAGTCAAGAGTGGCCAGAAAACGACTATATCATTACAGAAATAGCACCGTGAGACCTGTTTGACACCAAAACTCAAAATTATTTAAAAATGGATTTCTGAAAACAATCAAAACTTGAAATAAACCCTATTCTGCACTTTACAACTGGGAACCTATTTTTTCTACAATTTTTGCAGCTGTTCAAAACACATCTATGATAAATTTTGAGACTGTGACGAAATAAGTTGCTTATCACGTTATAGAAGATTGAGAGGTGTTTGAAAATAAATTATGTAAACAAATGGCATTTTTCCACAAAACATTTAGTCGTAGCGGTACACCAAATTATTCTGCACTTCTAACGATTTCGTTTATTTTTGGCACAGATGATCATTGGACCTATTCAAGCGTTTTGACCCGCAGCACCACCAAATTTGCCCCTCAGGAACGGAGGGGTGGGGGTATCTTCAGAATTTGAAGCTCCAGGTCTAGTATGGTCCAATGAAGACCCACAAAGGCAAGTGAGTAGTCATTTTCGAATGATTTTTATCCGCTGATGTCGATTCTGACGTGAAAAATGAGTTGCGCAATCATTTGACAAAGATAATTGGTAATAATAATAGATAAAGATGAAATCAAGTGGTCATCTATTGAGCTCTGTCGGAACTTGTTTTTTGTGATAAATACATGAAACTTGGTGTGACTGTTCATTATTACTTACTTTTCAAATATGGAGGGAGCACCACGCGTTCCGACGGATGACGTTGCGACGCAATATCAAAAAACAGTGGTCGCCATTTCCAGAACAGTCGATAGGAATATTATAATTTCTTTGATTTCTTCCATCAAGCCATATGCTTTCAAGATTCAATAGCATATTTCTGTCGATTTTGGGAAACGGTGGGCTACCAGTGGTAAACCAGGTGCCTGTAAAGGGAACTGTGAGGTTTCTTCACCCCCAAATTTCCGCGGTCAATATCTTCGGGTAAAACCGAGGATACAACTAACTATTTTGAAGTCTGTCCATATGAATATGTTATCTGGTTAACATTTCTCGTGTTTCGTCCTTCTAGGGACTCTTCAGTATGTTTATACAGATCTAGCGATCAAATGAAATGATCTCAGAAAGGTACTTTTGATTACTGGAAAAAAATTATCTTTAATGTTGTACCATATTAGGATTAGGTAGGTACATACTCTGTATAAACCATACTGAGGAGTCCTTAGAAGGACGAAACATGGAGAATGTTGACCAAATGACATAATTATTCGTATGGACAAACTTAAAAATAGTTTTATCCGAAGATGTTATCGTGGAAATTTGGGGGTGAAGAAACCTCACAGTTCCCTCTAGCAGACACCTGACTTACCACTGGTAGCCCACCGTTTCCCCAAGTCGACAAAAATATGTTATTGAATCTCGAAAGCATATGGTTTGATAAAAGAGATCAAATAAATTATGATAATATATCGACTATTTTGGAAATGACGACCACTATATTTTTTGATATTGCGTCGCGACGTCATGCGTCGGAACGCGTGGTGCTCCCTCCATATTTGGAAAGTAAGTAATAATAAACAACCCTACCAAGTTTCATGTATTTATCACAAAAAAACAAGTTCCTACAGAGTTCAGTACATGACCACTTGATTTCATCTTTATCTCTTATTATTACCAATTATCTTTGTCAAATGATTGCGCAGCTCATTTTTCACGTGAGAATCGATATCGGCGAATAAAAATCATTCGAAAATGACTGCTCACTTGCCTTTGTGGGTCTTTATTGGACCATACCAGACCTGAAGCTTCAAATTCTGAAGATACCCCCACCCCTCCGTTCCTGAGAGGCAAATTTGGTGGTGCTGCAGGTCAAAACGCTTGAATAGGTCCAATGATCATCTGTGCCGAAAATAATCGAAATCGTTAGAAGTGCAGAACTTGGACGATTTTAGGCCCGTACCGCGACGACTAATTGTAGAGAGCTCAATTCACATACTCGATGAGTCCATGTGAGCCTGAAATACATCATGAACTCTTTCATCCAGCTCGCGCATTATGTAATCAGGGCTCCCGAATTTTTTTGGGCAGAAATGAGGTGGAAAAACCCGGATGGTCCTTCAAAAATGTAATATTTGTTGAGAAGCATCTGACAGAATAATAAATCAAAAAATTACATTCACGTACAAAGTATGTCAAGAGCCCATTCCACATTTTGGATAAGCATGAGAGTCCAAAATACGTCTTGAACTTTTCAATCGTGTTCGTGCAGAATGTAGATTGGACTCTCGAGGGTTTTCGTGGAAGAAAGTCAAAAGTGGCCAGAAACGGACTATATCATTGCAGAAATGGCACAGTGAGACCTCTCTGACCCAAAAACTCAAAATTATTCAAGAATGGATTTCTGAAAACATCTAAAACTTGAAATAAAACCTATTCTGTACTTTGCAACGGGAACCTATTTTTTCTAAAATTTTTGCAGCTGTTCAAAACGAATCTATGATAAATTTTGAAAATGTGACAAAATAAGTTGCAAATCACGTCAAAGGAAATTGAGAGGTGTTTGGATACAAATTATGTAAATAAATGTCATTTTTCCATAAAATATTGCAGAGAGCTCAATTCACATTCTCGATGAGTCCATGTGAGCCCGAAATACATCATGAATTCTTTCATCCATCCCGCGCATGACGTAATCAAGGCTCCCAAAATTTTTCTTTGGCAGAAATGAGGTGGAAAAACCTGGATGGTAACTTCAAGAATGTAGTATTTGTTGGGGACCATCTAACAAAATAATTATCAAAGAAATGGCATTTATGTACAAAATATGTAGAGAGCTCATTCCACATTTTGGATAAGCATGTAAGCCCGAAATACGTCTTGAACTTTTCAATCATGTTCGTGCTTAATGTGGATTGGGCTCCCGAAGGATTTTGTGGAAAAAAGTCAAAAGTGGACAAAAACGGTACATAACATTTTAGAAATAGCAACGTGAGACCTGTTCGACCCAGAAACTCAAAATTATTCAAGAATGGATTACTGAAAACATCCCAACTTCGAAATCGAACCTATTGTGCACTTTACAGGGAGAACTCAGCGTTAAAAAATATTGCGGAGCGCTCATTCACATTCTTGATAAGCCCATGTGAGCCCACAATACATCATAAATTCTTCTATTATGCCCGTGCATGACGTACACCGGGCTCCCGAAGAAATTGTGGGCGAAAATGAGGTAGAAAAACTCGGATGGCAGCATCAAGAAAGTGGTATTTGTTGGGAGGCATCTAACAAAATAAGAATTGATCAAATTGACATTCATGTACAAAAGAAAGAATGTAATAAGGAGAGGAATTTGAATTGTATTGAAAGCTGTCGCGAGCCCATTTCACATTTTTTATGAACATGTGAGCCCAAAATACGTTCTGAACGTTTTGGTCGTGCTCGTGTATGACGTAGTTTGGGCTCCCGGAGATTTTTTTGAAAAGACAGTATGGACAAGAACGGACGCGCACATTGTAGAAATGGTGACGTAGGACCTGATTAACCGAGAAATTTGAAGTTATTCAACTATAGAAAAATGGAAACGTCCCAAACTCGAAATAAAAGCTACTGTGCACTTTACGACAGGAACTCGTTTTTTCGACAATTTTCGTAGTTGTTCACCCGAAATATAAATGATACGAGTGCTTTAACAGTCAAATCGTAACAAGTTAACTTGGGAATCACGTTCTATGAGGTTAAGAGACATCTGAGAACATAAATTCATAAACAATGGGCGTAATTTCGCAAATTGTTGTATAGAGCCCAATTCACATTCTCGATGAGCCCATGTGAGTCCGAAATACATTATGGACTTTTCGATCATGACCGTGTATGACGTAAATCAGTCTCTCGAAACATTTTCGAAAAAAAATGTAGAGTGGAATAATCCAGACGACAAATCTCAAAAGGAAGTACATTGGAAGGTGACAAATAATATAAATACGTGAACAAATGCATTTTCTTTTCAAATTATGCCGGGAGCTCAAAATACATCATGTACATTTAGAAATATATATATATTTGAAAACCAACATTGGCGATGGGATTACCTGAAAATTACGTCCTAAAATGTCATGAGACGTCCAACAATGTGAATCTGTGTAGAAAATATTTTTTTTTACATTGTTTGTCACAAAATATGCCGCGAGCCCGAAATACATCATCCATCAAGATATATATATATATATATATATATATATATATATATAAAACAGGACTTCGAGTTCATTTTTTCTTAATTTTTCCAAGAGCTTGTATTTGAAGTTCTTCCCAATTGGAGTGTGTATCTTTTCCAAAAAATTTCTCAGTGCCTGTGTTTCTATTGAATAGTAGTATTTACATAATTTACAACACCGATCGAACGCTAAACGTCTTTTTTTCACTTTGGTGTGGGCATTTCTTCTATAGCTTAAACTTGATTTGTATCAATTTCTATCAATTTCTTATTTATAATGTGTCCCATAAAATCAATCTCAATAGCCGCAATTGACCATTTTGCTATTTAGATTAAATCAGACTCCATGCTTTCTGGCTGAATTCAATACTTTTCCAAGAATTTCGTCATGTTCTTTCTGATCTTCAGCCCAAATAATAATGTCATCGATGTACACTTCTACATTATTGCAATTAAAAATGCTTTTGATCCTTTCATTGAATATTTCGGGCGAACAAGTGCTACCATAGGGAAACCTTTGTACTTGTACCTTCCAAGGAGTGTTCCGAATGTGCAGAGATTTGAACTTTCTTTGCAGTATTTGATGAAACGCTTGATTTGCATCTGATTTACTAAGAATTCCAGTTCCGGACATACGACTTGTTATTTCTTCAAGAGTTGATAATCTGCTATGTTCTTTCCTAATTGATTTCTTTAGATGAAACTGATCAAGGCAGATTCCAATTAATTGTCGGGCTTTTTGACAAGTACCAATGGATTCATCCAATCACTTGGTCCATGAGCTTCTTCTATTAATTGATGTTTCTCTAAATTATTCAGCGCCTTTTCGAGAGGGTCAAGTGGAGCAAATGGTACTTTTCTTATTGAGGTGATCACCGGTTGTGCGTTTGGAACTAAATTGATGTGATAGGGTGAATTTATTTCTCCTATTCCCGAAAACAAATCTCCATATTTTCCCATGACAGTATCTTTTGTATGTCGAATATTATGCATCTGAACTTCATTTTCATCGATACACGACGTATCTGTATTTTGGATGAGTTTCAGCTTTATGCACGTTGGTTAACTTAGAAGAGGTTCTAGATTGCTTTCAACTACATAGAATTCAATCAGATTCTTCTCATTTTCAATTGAACAAATTAATTGACGTGTTCCAACTTTTATTTTATTTTATTTTTTTAATTTTTTTCAATTTTTTTTTAGTTCAGGGAATTTTGATTGATAATTTCAATAACTTTGATAACATCTTGAGTGCGACGGGATGTCACCTCCGTGAGGTTGACTCGGGTGATGATCCTTGCGGTGCACTTTTAGGGCTTCGCTACTCTCTTTTTGTTCATTTTATTTTAGTGCTTGAATGCTCGAATTTACAATGGTCAACAAGCAAAATAAACGATGTAAGTGTACCTACAGTGGAACAAAGCAAACGACCCATAATTGTCAAATTAGTTTTAAATCTCACCAAGGGAAAGGTATTGCGAAATTGCAAGTCGCTAAAAAATACAAGCATTAGAATATCTCAAGATCTGAACTACGAAGAAAGACAAAATCAGATAATTTTGAGGAGACATCTAAACGAAGCTAGAGCGAAAAAATACCATTCCTATGTGAAAGGTGGTGAACTTTATGTTAACGACACTGTTGAAGAAGAAACGGAGGACACCGAGTTGTGGTTTAGGAAGAAGTCTGACAGTATCCCGGCTACGCCATCCCAACAAGAGAGCACTGGAAACTTACACGAGCACCGCGATATCGAAGAAAGAAAATAGGAACAAAACCGGGAGCAACAATAAACATCGCTGCGAGTGCTAACAGATCCACCGCCAAACCGTTGAAGACGCATCCAGAGATAACGACAACAAGGTCTAAAGCGAAACTCGTAACGGCAGGTGCAGTTTCTACACCCCCTGCTCAGTGCAAAGCAGGAAAGCCTCCAAGAAATTGATCGATGGAAATATTTTGAATTGTATTAAAATTAATGCCATTGATGTTTTTGTTCACTTCTCTTTGACGCATTTCTTTCGATGTGGATAGATAAGTTTTTGTAATAAGTGCCTAATAAAAATGGACCCATAGATACGGGATTTTAAAATAAATGCTAGAAACACCATAATATGTGAGGATTTGTTCGAGTATAGAAATGAAGTAGCGGCGAACCATTTTTCAATAAGAGATTTCAGAGTGTTCCACAATAAAATACGATACGTAGGTAATACGTGTTAATACAAACTTCACATAGAGTGATGTTTATTAACAGAGTGATGTGAGTGTCGCGACCGGTGGGTTCATTGATGAGTTGAAGAAAAAAGTTGAGTGATGCACGCAGAAAAAGGAACTTGGAAGGAGGGACATCAAAAGGAGAGATTGGATAAGTGATGGTTTGGTAAAGTCGGTCAAGGTGAAGGATAAGCTTCATAAATTAATGAAAAAAAATCCCAACAACGAAGTTATAGCAAGTGAATATGGGATGTATAGGAGACAGCTGACCGAAAGTATTAAGACTGCTGAGATTTTATATCATAGAAAGCAACTGGAAAAAACTATGAACTGTCCAAAAGATCTCTGGAAAACTGTCAAGCATTCGAATGGGCAGAGTAATAGAAAAAATTCTGATATAAAACAGATTGAAAGTGAAACAGGTGTAATAACAGATGAGGAGGACATAGCGAATACTTTCAATCAGTTCTTCAGCAAAATAGGGAAGAACTAAGCTAGCAAAATTGAGGAATCTTGTGATGAAAAATTACCAAAAACATATATGCCAGACTCAATATACATTAGAGAAACTGATACTGAAGAGGTATTGAAGACCATTTCATCTCTAAAATCTAGAAAATCTCCCGACGGGGATGGCCTGAGCTCTGAGCTTCTGAAATACATTGCACCATATGTAATCGAACCAATCACTTTTTCAATCAACAAATCAATTCAGACGGGTATGTTCCCAGACCCTCTCTAAACCGCAATAATTACGCCAGTTTTTAAATTGGGTGATAAAGTGAAATGCTCAAACTATAGGCCAATTTCTTTGTCGAGTAATATCAGTAAGATCTTTGGAACAATTCTAAAAACAAGATTTGTGTCCTACTTGGATAAATTCTACATCATCTCAGACCGACAGTATGACTTCAGAGATGGCAGGTCTACGGAGGATGCGATGGCGAGTCTCACCTTGAGAATCCATCATTCTCTGGATATGGGGTCTCCATCGATTTGTGTTTCCATTGATTTGGCGGAAGCTTTTGATACCGTCAGCCATCCTCTTCTACTGAAGTCACTGGAAAATATCGAGTTCAGGGGTTTACCTCTCGAACTCCTGACGACCTACTTGCTTAACAGAAAACAAGCTGTGAAAATCAACGGTGTATTGAGTCGGACAAGTGTGGTTGAATTTGGTGTACCCCAGGGAACGGTTCTTGGGCCGCTTCTGTTTATCCTATATGTGAATGACCTGTTCAGGCTCCGGTCTGGGGGGAAGGTCATGAGTTTCGCTGATGACACGGCTAAATTTCACACGGAAGAAACATGGGAGAAATTAAAGAGCAACATCGTCAATGACTCACCTAAAGTAGTACACTGGTGCAATAGTAAACTGCTGAGTATCAACTTCGAGAAAACAGTTTTTCTGCCGTTTACATGTTACGTGGATACACTGCAGGGATATGACTCCCTTTCTTTCTGGGTTGGTCAGCGAAACATTTCGATAAGGTCGAGTGACCGAGTCAAATACCTGGGCTTGATAATGGACAGACATCCCCGTTGGAACCACCACGTGGACTTCGTTGCCAGAAAAGTTCTATGCATGTTGGGAAGCTTCAAACTATACAGAGACATCTGCACCGAAAACCAGATGAGAAGACTCTATCATGCACAGGTACAATCGCACTTGAGATATGGACAGATAGCGTGGGGTGGAGTAACCAACAACCATTTGATCAGGCTACAAAATATCCGAAAATGGATCATAAAAATCATATACAACAAGAGTCGCTTCTACCCCACCACATCCTTGTTTAGTGGAACAAAAATATAGGTATGACATTAGACAACTATTTTTTGAAACGATCGCGATTCGAATTCATGCGGGAAAGAAAAGGATCGAAAGGATAACTCATGGACATGACACTAGGCACAGAGAACTCAATGTTGTGCACTGAAGAGCTGATAAAACGATTGGTCAGCGTTCCTACGTTCACGCTGTCCCATTTGTTTACAGTCGAATTGCACACATCTTGGCTATGACAGAGACCCTCGTTTGGGAAAGCCCCAAAGACTAATGAGTTAGGGAATGGGCAGAGGAGAGGCTCACCAGATCATCGACTGGAAGAATTTTTGAAGTATGAGTGTATTCCAGTGTATAGTGATGTAATTGTTATTCATTATCTTTATGATCTTATTTTATTATCTAAGCTTTTTTATGTTATTACTATCAATTAGGTACTACGTTATTTCTTCACGAACGAGCTTGCCTCCTGTGGGTATATTTGTGTTTATTGTGTTTTTGTATAAGTACTTACAGTTATTTTATGTGGTGTTGCATTTTTGTACATTTGGGTATCTTAAAGTTCAATAAACATCTATTTATTATCTTTCTAGAGGCCATCACATTACACATGTCGCGAAAAAACATATTTTACCGCGACTTTAATGGCATTATAAAGCGTGTCGCGTCTCGCTAAAATCGTCTTGAAAAGGTCCCTTGTCGCGCTATTTCACCTACTTTTCGCGACACCGGTTGCTATTTTCAAATCACTACAGATGTCGCTGGTTGTGTTATTTTCAAAATTGACTTTCTTCAAAAGCTTCGCCGATAAACCACGGTACGCTGTGGCGCCTATCACAATCTCCGTGTGGCGTGCGATATTTTACTTAGTGCACTTCGCCATTACACGCAGTTTGCATGTTTTCGGAAACTAAATTGTGTAAAATTTCTACGGGAGCAGGGAAACATGAAGTTTACTTTTTAAACCTATAGCGTTTTCGACTTACTCAACTAGTGCAGCACTAGGTACCTGCTTACATTTTTCTTCATACCTACCTATTTGGAAAGATGCGATATGCGCGCTTAGATCAAGGAGAATTACACGAGAACTCCGGGGAGTCCTCAAAATTTACCCGATATTTCCTTCATCCTGTTCCAAAAAGAAAATTAGTCAACATTATAAAAATTACTTTTTTCGCAAAATCAGCTCGAGTTTTCATGAAACTCAGGGGCAGAGTGTCCAGCAGTCCAGTAGCTGTGATATTTTCTACTATTTGGCGAGACGTGTCTCGTTTCTGACTCTTTATTACAAGACAGTCAATAAGGACCAAGATGAAAATTTCATTTTTTAATTCTAATTATCTTGAAATTCAGAGGCAGGGTGTCAGAAAAGGCCGCTATCAATCTTTTCCGACATGATTTCTGGCAATCCTTGAAAAAACCGACACGAAATAGCAATTCAAAGTCCAGTTTGATTACGGAATGACGACCTGGTGTTGAAGTTTGATATTTTCACAAAAAAATTGAGATTGAACACCTGAGGATCTCACATTTGATCTGTCTGACCTTGAACAAGTATTATTTTATTCAAAATTGTTGGCGTTGAAGTGGCACAGCTGTGATATTTTTCAATACTTGGCGAGATTTGTCTCGTTTCTGACTCAACATTACGTGACAGTCAATAAGGGTCAAAATTAAAAATTCCATTTTTATCGCAAATCAGACCCTATTTCCAAGAAATTCAGAAATAGGGTTTCATAAAAAGCCGCTATCAATCTTTTCTGACATGATTTCTGGCAATCCTTGAAAAAACCGACACGAAATAGCAATTCGAAGTCCAGTTCGATTACGGAATGACGACCTGGTGTTGAAGTTTGATATTTTCACAAAAAAATTGAGATTGAACACCTGAGGACCTCACATTTGATCTGTCTGACCTTGAACAAGTATTATTTTATTCAAAATTGTTGGCGTTGAAGTGGCACAGCTGTGATATTTTTCAATACTTGGCGAGACTTGTCTCGTTTCTGACTCAACATTACGTGACAGTCAATAAGGGTCAAAAAATTAAAAGTTCCATTTTTATCGCAAATCAGACCCTATTTCCAAGAAATTCAGAAATAGGGTTTCATAAAAAGCCGCTATCAATCTTTTCTGACATGATTTCTGGCAATCCTTGAAAAAACCGACACGAAATAGCAATTCAAAGTCCAGTTCGATTACGGAATGACGACCTGGTGTTGAAGTTTGATATTTTCACAAAAAAATTGAGATTGAACACCTGAGGACCTCACATTTGATCTGTCTGACCTTGAACAAGTATTATTTTATTCAAAATTGTTGGCGTTGAAGTGGCACAGCTGTGATATTTTTCAATACTTGGCGAGACTTGTCTCGTTTCTGACTCAACATTACGTGACAGTCAATAAGGGTCAAAATTGAAAATTCTATTTTTATCGCAAATCAGACCCTATTTCCAAGAAATTCAGAAATAGGGTTTCATAAAAAGCCGCTATCAGTCTTTTCTGACATGATTTCTGGCAATCCTTGAAAAAACCGACACGAAATAGCAATTCAAAGTCCAGTTCGATTACGGAATGACGACCTGGTGTTGAAGTTTGATATTTTCACAAAAAAATTGAGATTGAACACCTGAGGACCTCACATTTGATCTGTCTGACCTTGAACAAGTATTATTTTATTCAAAATTGTTGACGTTGAAGTGGCACAGCTGTGATATTTTTCAATACTTGGCGAGACTTGTCTCGTTTCTGACTCAACATTACGGGACAGTCAATAAGGGTCAAAATTAAAAATTCCATTTTTATCGCAAATCAGACCCTATTTCCAAGAAATTCAGAAATAGGGTTTCATAAAAAGCCGCTATCAATCTTTTCTGACAAGATTTCTGGCAATCCTTGAAAAAACCGACACGAAATAGCAATTCAAAGTCCAATTCGATTACGGAATGACGACCTGGTGTTGAAGTTTGATAATTTCACAAAAAAATTGAGATTGAACACCTGAGGACTTCACATTTGATCTGTCTGACCTTGAACAAGTATTATTTTATTCAAAATTGTTGGCGTTGAAGTGGCACAGCTGTGATATTCTTCGATACTTGGCGAGACTTGTCTCGTTTCTGACTCAACATTACGTGACAGTCAATAAAGGTCAAAATTAAAAATTCCATTTTTATCGCAAATCAGACCCTATTTCCAAGAAATTCAGAAATAGGGTTTTATAAAAAGCCGCTATCAATCTTTTCTGACATGATTTCTGGCAATCCTTGAAAAAACCGACACGAAATAGCAATTCAAAGTCCAGTTCGATTACGGAATGACGACCTGGTGTTGAAGTTTGATATTTTCACAAAAATATTGAGATTGAACACCTGAGGACCTCACATTTGATCTGTCTGACCTTGAACAAGTATTATTTTATTCAAAATTGTTGGCGTTGAAGTGGCACAGCTGTGATATTTTTCAATACTTGGCGAGACTTGTCTCGTTTCTGACTCAACATTACGTGACAGTCAATAAGGGTCAAAATTGAAAATTCTATTTTTATCGCAAATCAGACCCTATTTCCAAGAAATTCAGAAATAGGGTTTCATAAAAAGCCGCTATCAGTCTTTTCTGACATGATTTCTGGCAATCCTTGAAAAAACCGACACGAAATAGCAATTCAAAGTCCAGTTCGATTACGGAATGACGACCTGGTGTTGAAGTTTGATATTTTCACAAAAAAATTGAGATTGAACACCTGAGGACCTCACATTTGATCTGTCTGACCTTGAACAAGTATTATTTTATTCAAAATTGTTGACGTTGAAGTGGCACAGCTGTGATATTTTTCAATACTTGGCGAGACTTGTCTCGTTTCTGACTCAACATTACGGGACAGTCAATAAGGGTCAAAATTAAAAATTCCATTTTTATCGCAAATCAGACCCTATTTCCAAGAAATTCAGAAATAGGGTTTCATAAAAAGCCGCTATCAATCTTTTCTGACAAGATTTCTGGCAATCCTTGAAAAAACCGACACGAAATAGCAATTCAAAGTCCAATTCGATTACGGAATGACGACCTGGTGTTGAAGTTTGATATTTTCACAAAAAAATTGAGATTGAACACCTGAGGACCTCACATTTGATCTGTCTGACCTTGAACAAGTATCATTTTATTCAAAATTGTTGGCGTTGAAGTGGCACAGAGGACCTGAGGACCTCACATTTGATCTGTCTGACCTTGAACAAGTATTATTTTATTCAAAATTGTTGGCGTTGAAGTGGCACAGCTGTGATATTTTTCAATACTTGGCGAGACTTGTCTCGTTTCTGACTCAACATTACGTGACAGTCAATAAGGGTCAAAATTAAAAATTCCATTTTCATCGCAAATCAGACCCTATTTCCAAGAAATTCAGAAATAGGGTTCCATAAAAAGCCGCTATCAATCTTTTCTGACATGATTTCTGGCAATCCTTGAAAAAACCGACACGAAATAGCAATTCAAAGTCCAGTTCGATTACGGAATGACGACCTGGTGTTGAAGTTTTGATATTTTCACAAAAAAATTGAGATTGAACACCTGAGGACCTCACATTTGATCTGTCTGACCTTGAACAATTATTATTTAATTCAAAATTGTTGGCGTTGAAGTGGCGCAGCTGTGATATTTTCCAATACTTGGCAAGACTTGTCTTGTTTCTGACTCAACATTACGGGACAGTCAATAAGGGTCAAAATTAATAATTCCATTTTTATCGCAAATCAGACCCTATTTCCAAGAAATTCAGAAATAGGGTTTCATAAAAAGCCGCTCTCAATCTTTTCTGACATGATTTCTGGCAATCCTTGAAAAAATCGACACGAAATAGCAATTCAAAATCCAGTTCGATTACGGAATGACGACCTGGTGTTGAAGTTTGATAATTTCCCAAAAAAATTGAGATTGAACACCTGAGGACCTCACATTTGATCTGTCTGACCTTGAACAAGTATTATTTTATTCAAAATTGTTGGCGTTGAAGTGGCACAGCTGTGATATTTTTCAATACTTGGCGAGACTTGTCTCGTTTCTGACTCAACATTACGGGACCGTCAATAAGGGTCAAAATTAAAAATTCCATTTTTATCGCAAATCAGACCCTATTTCCAAGAAATTCAGAAATAGGGTTTCATAAAAAGCCGCTATCAATCTTTTCTGACATGATTTCTGGCAATCCTTGAAAAAATCGACACGAAATAGCAATTCAAAGTCCAGTTCGATTACGGAATGACGACCTGGTGTTGAAACAACAAACAAGCATGCACGAGGAATGTCTAACGTCAGAACCACGTCAAAGCTGTCAAAGAATCCAGCAAAGGATTTTTTTTTTCTCCACGATGAGCTCTATATGTATATCCTACGCCTTGACAGCTGAAGGGCCTGCAAATAGCCGATTCATTTTGTAGATACCTCTGCCAAAACATTGGTCGATACACAACGAGATACACACGCTTTATAGTCTCCTGATACAAAATTCAGCACTTCGGCCACAAAATGGCAATACCCAAAGCTATAAAGGTGGTCGCGTAATAATACACCCATACCGCGACACCTGCCCACCCCATCTCATGTTCTCCTGATATAAAATTTGGCATTTCGACCTAAAATCAGCCAAAAGGGTCGGCTTGAATGCTTTGCAAAACAGCGCCACTATGGCCAAACCGGTTGAACTAAAATTGGGGAGGGAAACAACCACCTGAGCTTTAAATTTCAAAAATGTGTCCAAGTGACTTAGTTCGGTCAAAAACCAAACATTATCGGACACGGAGCCCGTATTTCTGTATGTTTCTCTGACAGATCCCTGTACAACAGTTACCGACAGAGCAATAGATCGAGGATTATAACGCGACACAAGTTTGTCTCGATTTAGACGCTTGAATTTTGTCTCGCCATACCCTCAAAACACGTGATTTGTATTATTTATTCATTTTATAACTACAGTGATTTGATTTTCTGTGTATTAAGTTAATTCCAATTTAGAAAATTGCTTGGCAATTTTAAAACGTTTCTGTACATATTTATAGGCATTAGATTCACTGAAGCTCCGCTATCTATTTTGAATTTGATTTGTTTGTTTTCAATTGCTAATTTTGTTATCCAGGAACAACCACCCGCGTTAACATTTTTAATTCGAGTATGCTCAATTTTCTGACTATTTATCTACCTACATGGAACTCTGTCGTATCATTTGAACTATCATGACTTAAAACTGCACTGATTTGATTTTTTCTTGACGACCTACACATTGAGGCGGAATGATTTGTTCTTTTTACACTTCATACACGTTCTTGGATACGCTGGACACTTGTTAAATTGATGTGACGATCCACGTCTAGTACAGTAGTCAATTACATTGTCTGACCGTGATACCTGATGTTTTCTGTTTGAATTACTCCGTTTCCTAGTGCTACTGGAACGATTTCGAACAGGCTGTCTGGTATGTGGACGCCTGTTCATTGTTTGTTTGATGGAATGATTTATGGCACCAACTGATGGGTCTTCGCTCAGGTATTGATGGTTGTTGTCCTTTTCAATTTTCTTTGACTGCTTCCTGGCTTGTTCGTGAATCGCGCATATTTTGATTGCTCCTTCAAGCTTTGAATCTTCCTGCTGTAGTAATTTTTCTTGGATTTCGGAGTTGTTGCTACCACTGATTAGCACGCATGTTATCAAGTCGTCATTTAATTTTTCGAATTTGCACAGTGAGGCTTGTTTCTTCAAATCTGTGACAAATTGCTCGAAAGTCTGCTCTCCTTGGTGCGACTGGAAGAAGTTATAACGAATAAAACGTAAATTCTCGCTTGGCTTGAAGTATCTGTTGAACTTTTCGATCACGGGTTCGAGTTTGTCTTTTCCTTCCTCGTTGAATTGAAAAGTTTGGTGAATTTTCTGCAGCTCTGGTCCAGCAAAGTGGAGAAGCGTTCTTGACAATATCATTTGCAATCCGATTGTTTATTTCTTTGGCGATTCCACGTCACAGTCTCCATTAATGTTCTATAGTTGTGCTATGTTTAGGTGAAGCAGTGCAGGTGAAGACACATGTGTATACTATGAGATGTTTATTTGAATTGCTCATCACAACGGAGTGTTTTCTTTTATAGGGAACAGGTAATATTAGGTAGATGTAAATTACACATACAGGGTGTGGTATAAGGTTAGCCCACACAGATGAACTCAATTTTTGAATTGTGTTTTCTCACCTGGTCTCATCGTTTTTGCATTTGTACTCAGTACGGTGGGCGGTTCTGTCGGCATTCCCACCGGCAGACGACAACTAAGTGAGTTGACCCCACGTGTGCACCTTTCCAAATATAAACTTCTTGAGAATTACTTGTCTACCCCATCTGAATTCACGAGGGTACCTTTGACTCTAAAATCACCTATTCTCCACTCCTTAACTACATCTCCCAGAATTTGGTAGCGTAGTGACAGCTCCGCTTTGGTAAAGTTTTGAGAATGGTAAAATGGTCGTGGCAATACAAACCGAAGCAAGCGATGGTGAACAGGTGGCTTACAGATACTGAATTGTAAACAAAGCGCGTATAAGTGGGTAGCGTCTGGTCAGTTGAAGTTTTCTACAAAACGTAAACGATGATTATATGCAAGTAGCAATAATGATGTTACTGATGTTGTTCAGTGATGTGAATTGTGTTTCTGACTGTTGTAATTGCGTTAATAACGAAACGCATATAGAGACAAGCAATAAGATTCTCAATAGGAACGCCGCTTTGGCTCAGAAACAGACGCCACGGGCGGGTGCTTTGACGAAGAATAATTGTCATTTACAGGTGCACAATTTGTTCCATGCAATTTTTCCACGTCGTCCGTTTATGCCAGAGTGTAAAATTGGAAATTCGAGGCACAGACAACATCACACAAGAGGAATAATTCGAGGAAATTGTACGGTTTTGTTCGGGGACCGAGGGAATTAGCGGGGCTATTTGATTAAAAGGCGCCGGAGAGCTTTGGAAAATGATTTATTTTCTTATTGAAAGCCCCGCGTGGCATTTTCCGGCCGAAAGACGAACAATAATAATTATGATGCAACTGTTCGGAGACTGAGGAATCGATTTTGTAATTAACTACACACCGGGCAGAGCAAAAAGAAGAAAAAATCGGACGAACAAGCGGCGAAAATTTGATGAATAAGCTCGCTCCACTATGCGTTTTTTCATAGGGATGAGGTACCTACCTACCTACCTGCCTAATCGTCAGGTAGATTGAGACCAAAGCGGGGGTATACTGGTACGTTAGGCTGATGGGAAGTGTTTTGCAACGGTGGGTGCGAGGTGGGTATAAAAAGCGGATTGTGTGGGAAAATTGGAGGACGGACGAGTGGGTACGGTATATCCCTTGAAAGATTGCTGTTTTGGGTAAACACTCGAGGTGCTCCATTGCTCGCTCAAATCCGGCGGCGTTAATAGGGGGATTAAAAATTAAGACGGACGTTTAGAAGAGGAACAGACGCACTTAGAGCGGCTTCATTATGGTTTAGTGCGTTTCCAGCGGTCTCGTTCCTTGAATTAGGGGATAAAAATGGCGTTGCTTCGCTAAAATTGCACTTAGCATCACTGATTTT
Organism: Anaspis maculata; assembly: GCA_949128115.1. Taxonomy (NCBI): domain Eukaryota; kingdom Metazoa; phylum Arthropoda; class Insecta; order Coleoptera; family Scraptiidae; genus Anaspis; species Anaspis maculata. The sequence continues at coordinate 74,401,858 of OX421966.1, forward strand.
GACAGCTGCTATGTTACATAACAATCGTGAACGTAACGTAACTACTATGGACAGGTATTCGTATGTGCGTTCAGGGCTGGGCAAAATATTTCGAAAAATGTATTGAAATACAAAATGCTCGATCCAAAATAGTCGAAATACAAAATACAAACTAGGTACTTGTTGAAGAGTCCTTGGAATACAAAATACGAGATACCTATATATTTTGGACCACCACCAAATTCCAAAATACCTACAAACGGTTTATTTCAAAATACAAAATACTTACCTGATCATTTCAGCCATTTCATTGAAAAAACCCGTGAAATGCAAAGGTTTCAATGAAAACACTTTATTGAATAAATCGCAATTAGAAATGTCGTAAAAATCTCGAAGGTCCCTGGAAATCTTGTGGAAAAATATTCCAGAATCCTTAAAAATCCCACGCAAATTTCCAGAAATCCTGTAGAAATTTTTGGAACTCCCTAGAAGCTCTCAGAGATCCTTAAAAATCTTCAGAACTATCGACTAATCTTGTAAAGATATTCGAAAATCCTAAAAATTCCCATGGCAACCTTCGAAAATTCCTAGAAGAGTCATACAAATCTTCAGGGATCGTTAGGAAACCCGTAGAAATCTCTAGGAGTCCCGTAGAGATTTTTTGAATTCGTCCGAATTCTCAAGAAAATCATTGAAAGGATAAAGCTATTTTTGTATTCATTGGTATAGAAATCTTTTTGCTGAAATTATTGTGGAGATCCCTACAGATCACAACTCCCTCTATAAATCTCTGGACATCCCTAAAAATTCTTGAACATTTTCAGAACTCTCTAGAAATTTTTAGAAATTCTTAGCAATCTCGTAAGAATCTTCAGAAATCCCTAGTAATCCTGTTGAAAACTTGAAAAATTTCCACGAATCTCGTAAACATTTTTGAAACTACCTGGAACTCCCGTAAAAGTCTCCAAAATTCCATAGGAATTCTCACGAATTCTTTGGAATTTTTGTATATCTTATACTAATATTCAAGCATCCTTAGATGCTTCTTGCTCTCCTAGATTCCCGTACAAATCTTCAAAAAGCCCTAGAACCTCTCGAAAATTCTCAGAAATATCGTACAAATCTCTAGAAGTCCCTGAAAATCGTATAAGAATAGTAAAGCCCTTGAAAATTCCATCGAAATTTTCATGGAAGCTATAGAAAATCCTTAGAACTTCCTTGAAGTTCTCAGAAATTTTCAAAAAATCTTGGAAATTTCTACCAATGTTGTAGAAATTTTCAAGAATCCCTCAAGTTCCCATGAGATTTTTCAAAAATGTCTATAAATACCATACAAATCTCCAGAAATCCTTTGAAATCCTGTATCTATTGATCTCAAGAATTTTCTAGAAATTCTCAGAAATCCTCAATATCGAAGAAATCGTCAGAAATCTCTTCAATTCCCGTACAAATCTTCGAAAAGCCATAGAAACTCTCGAAGATTCTTAGAAATATCGTACAAATCTCTAGAAGTCCCTTAAAATCTTATGAGAATAGTCAAAGTCCTTGAAAATTCCATCGAAATTTCCATCAAGGCTGTCAAAAATCTTCAGAACTCCCCGGAAGTTCTCAGAGATCTCTAGAAATTATTGAAAATCTCTACCAATGTTGTGGAAATTTCCAAAAATCCCTCAAGTTCCCATGAGATTCTTTAGAAATGTCTAGAAATACCATACAAATCTCCAGGAATCCTTAGAGATCCTGTATCTATTGATCTCTAGAACTTTCTAGGAATTCTCGGAAATCCTTAACATCGAAGAAATGTTCTGAAATCTCTTGAATTCCCGTACAAATCTTCAAAAACCCTCAGAAACTCTCAAAGGTTCTCAGAAAAATCGTACAAATCTCTAGATGTCCCTGAAAATCTTATAACAATAGTCAAAGTCCTTGGAGATTCCATCGAAATTTTCATGAAGGCTATAAAAAATCTTCAGAACTCACTTGAAGTTCTCAGAAATTCTTAAAAATTATCGGAAATTTCTACCATTGTTGTAGAAATTTTCAAGAATCCCTCAAGTTCCCATGGGATTCTTCAGAAATGTCTAGAAATACCATACAAATCTCCAGGAATCCTTAGAAATCCTGTGTCTTCTGATCTCAAGAACTTTTAGAAATTCTCAGAAATGCTCAACATCATAGAAATCTTCAGAAATCTCTTGAATTCCCGTACAAATCTCCAAAAAGCTCAAGGAACTCTCAAAGATTCTCAGAAATATCGTACAAATCTCTAGAAGTCCCTAAAAATCGTATGAGAATAGTCAATGTCCTTGGAAATTCCATCGAAATTTTCATAAAATCTATAAAAAATCTCCAGAACTCCCTTGAAGTTCTCAGAAATCTTCAGAAATTATTGGAAATTTTTACCAATGTTGTAGAAATTCTCAAGAATCCCTCAAGTTCCCATGAAATTCTTGAGAAATGTCTAGAAATACCATACAAATCTCCAGGAATCCTTTGAAATTCTGTATCTATTATTCTCAAGAACTATCTAGAAATTCTCAGAAATCCTTAACATCGAAGAAATGTTCAGAAATCTCTTGAATTATCGTGAAAATCTTCAAAAAGCCCTAGAAACTCTTGAAGATTCTCAGAAATATCGTAACAGTCTCTAGAAGTCCCTTAAAATTATAGGAGAATAGTCGAAGTCCTTGGAAATTCCATTGAAATTTTCATCAAAGCTGTGAAAAATCTTCAGAACTCCCTCAAAAATCTCAGGAATCTTCAGGAAATATCGAAAATTTTCACCAATATTGTGGAAATTTCCAAGAATCCCTCAAGTTCCCATGAGATTCTTTAGAAATGCCTAGAAATATCAAAAATCTCCAGAAATCCTCGGAAATCCTGTATCTATTGATCTCAAGAACGTTCTTGAAATTCCATCGAAATTTTCATGAAAGCTATAAAAAATCTTCAGAACTCCCTTGGAGTTCTCAATAATTTTTGAAAATTCTTGGAAATCTCTACCAATGTTGCAGAAATTTTCAAGAATCCCTCAAGTTCCCATGAGATTCTTTAGAAATGTCTGGAAATACCATACAAATCTCCAGGAATCCTTAGAAATCCTGTATCTATTAAGCTCAAGAACTTTCTAGAAATTCTCAGAAATCTTTAACATCGAGGAAATGTTCAGAAATCTCTTGAATTCCCGTACAAATCTTCAAAAAGCCCCAGAAACTCTCGAAGATTCTCAGAAATATCGTACAAATCTCCAAAAGTCTCTAAAAATTGTATGAGAATAGTCAAAGTCCTTGGAGATTCCATCGAAATTTTCATGAAAGCTATAAAAAAATTTCAGAATTCCCTTGAAGTTCTCAGAAGTTTTCAAAAATTCTTGGAAATTTCTACCAATGTTGTGGAAATTTCCAAGAATCTCTCAAGTTCTCATGAGATTTTCCAGAAATGTCGAAAAATACCATACAAACCTCCAGAAATCCTCGGAAATCCTGTATCTATTGATCTCAAGAACGTTCTTGAAATTCCATCGGAATTTCCATGAGAGCTATAAAAAATCTTAAGAACTCCCTGAAGCTCTCAGAAATTCTCAAAAATTCTTGGAAATTTCTACCAATGTTGTAGAAATTTTCAAGAATCCCTCAAGTTCCTATGCGATTCTTCAGAAATGTTTAGAAATACCATACAAATCTCCAGGAATTCTTAGGAATCTTGTATCTATTGATCTCAAGAACTTTCTAGAAATTCTCAGAAATCCTTAACATCGGAGAAATCTTCAGAAATCTCTTGAATTCCTGTACAAATCTTCAAGAAGCCCCAGAAACTCTCGAAGATTCTCAGAAATATCGTACAAATCTCTAGAAGTCCCTGGAAATCGTATGAGAATAGTCAAAGTCCTTGGAAATTCCATCGAAATTTCCATGAAAGCTATAAAGAATCTTCAGAACTCCCTGAAGTTCTCAGAAATTCTCAAAAATTCTTGAAAAATTTCTACCCATGTTGTAGAAATTTTCAAGAATCCCTCAAGTTCCCATGAGATTCTTCAGAAATGTCTAGAAATATCATACAAATCTCCAGGAATCCTTAGAAATCTTGTATCTATTGATCTCAAGAACTTTCTAGAAATTCTCAGAAATCCTTAACATCGGAGAAATCTCCAGAAATCTCTTGAATTCCTGTACAAATCTTTAAAGAGCCCTACAAACTCTTGAAGGTTCTCAGAAATATTGTACAAATCTCTAGAAGTCCCTAAAAATTGTTAGAGAATAGTCAAAGTCCTAGGAAGTTCCATCGAAATTTTCATGAAAGCTATCAAAAATCCCCAGAACTCCCTTGAAATTCTCAGAAATCTTCGAAAATTTTTGGAAATTTCTACCAATGTTGTAGAAATTTTCAAGAATCCCTCAAGTTCCCATGAGATTTCTCAGAAATGTCTAGAAATACCATACAAATCTCCAGGGATCCTAAGTAATCTTGTATCTATTAATCTTGAAAAAACTTTCTGAAATTTCTCAGAAATCCCTAGAATCGTAGAAATCTCAAGAATATAAGTTTCCAAAAAATCTGTAGAATTCTTTGAAACCGTAGAAACCCCATACTATTCTTCAATCTCAGACCGTGAAAATCTTGAAAACCATGTAAATCCCATGCACATTGCACATGTTCAAGCCCAGAATTCCTAGAAATCCTCAAAAACCCTTAGAAATCCCTGGAAACCCCGTATCAATACATGAAATGATGAATAAAATGGAAACACCTAGAAATCTCAAACTCATCCGTGAGAATCCCAAATAATCTCGTGGAAATCTTAGAAAAGAATCAGAAAGCCTCACAGAAATCTTAAGGAAACCCGTAGAAATCTGAAATTGTTCATAATTCATCAAAAATCTTGAAAAATCTTCAGGAATCCCGTAGAAGTTCTCAAAATTCTATGGAAATTCTCAAGACTTCTTTGAAATTTTTTAAAATTGTCTTTGCATCCTGTAGAGATCCCTGGTGACTCTTGAGAAACCTAGAAATTTTCACATAAATACTCAGAAACTCTGCAGCAATTTGACGACGATGTAGCTAACATAGATTATGTACTAATAGTGTAACGCGGCCCGTATTAACTGTATATTCTTAGAAATCCTGTTTCTATTAATCTCAAGAACTTTCTAGAAATTCTCAGAAATCCCTCACATCGAAGAAATGTTCAGAAATCTCTTGAATTACCGTGAAAATCTTCAAAAAGCCCTAGAAACTCTCCAAGATTCTCAGAAGTATCGTACAAATCTCTAGAAGTCCCTGAAAATCGTTTGAGAATAGTTACAAAGTCCTTGGAAATTCCATCGGAATTTTCATGGAAGCTATAAAAAATCTTCAGAACTCCCTTGAAGTTCTTAGAAATTCTCAACAATTATTGGAAATTTCTACCAATGTTGTAGAAATTTTAAAGAATCCCTCAAGTTCCCATGAGATTTGCCAGGAATGTCTACAAATACCATACAAATCTCCAGGAATCCTTAGAAATCCTGTATCTATTAGTCTCAAGAACTTTCTAGAAATTCTCAGAAATCCTTTAACATCGAGGAAATGTTCAGAAATCTCTTGAATTCCCGTACAAATCTTCAAAAAACCCCAGAAACTCTCAAAGATTCTCAGAAATATTGTACAAATCTCTAGAAGTCCCTAAAAATTGTGGGAGAATAGTCAAAGTCCTTGGAAATTCCATCGAAATTTTCTTGAAAGCTATAAGAAATCTTCAGAGCACCCTTGAAGTTCTTGGAAATATCCAAAAATCATTGGAAAAACTCTACCAATGTTGTAGAACTTCCCAAGGATCCCTCAAGTTCCCATGAGATTCTTCAGAAATGTCTAGAAATACCATACAAATCTCCAGGAATCCTCAGAAATTCTGTATATATTAATCTCAAGAACTTTCTAGAAATTCACAGAAATCCTTAACATCGAAGAAATGTTCATGAGTCTCTTGAATTCCCGTACAAATCTTCAAAAAGCCCCAGAAACTCTCGAAAATGCTCAGAAATATCGTACAAATCTCCAGAAGTCCCTAAAAATTGTATAAGAATAGTCAAAGTCCTTGGAAATTCCATCGGAATTTTTATGAAAGCTACAAAAAATCCTCAGAACTCCCTTGAAGTTCTCAGAAATTTCCAAAAATTCCTGGAAATTTCCTACTATTGTTGTAGAAATTTTCAAAAATTCCTCAAGTTCCCATGAGATTCTTTAAAAATGTCTAGAAATAATACAAATCTCCAGGGATCCTCAGAAATCTTGTATCTATCAATGTCAAGAACTTTCTAGAAATTCTCAGAAATCCTAAACATCGAAGAAATGTTCAGAAATCTCTTGAATTTCTGTACAAATCTTCAAAAAGCCCCAGAAACTCTTGAAAATTCTCAGAAATATCGTACAAATCTATAGAAGTCCCTAAAAATCGTATAAGAATAGTCTAAGTCCTTGGATATTCCATCGAAATTTTCATGAAAATCTTCAGAACTCCCTGGAAGTTCTCAGAAATCTTAAAAAATTATTGGAGATTCCTACCAATGTTGAAGAAATTTCCAAGAATCCCTCGAGCTCCCAAGAGATTCTCCAGAAATGTCTAGGAATACCATACAAATCTCCAGGCATTCTTGGGAATCCTGTTCCATTAATCTCAAGAAATTTCTAGAAATACTCAGAAATTCTTAACATCGAAGAAATCTTCAGGAATCTCTTGAATTCCCGTACAAATCTTCAAAAAGCCCTAAAAACTCTCGAAGATTCTCAGAAATATCGTACAAATCTCTAGAAGTCCCTGAAGATCGTATGAGAATAGTCAAAGTCCTTGGAAATTCTATCGAAATTTTCATGAAATCTATGAAAAATCTCCAGAACTCCCTCGAAGTTCTCAGGAATCTTCAGAAATTATTGAAAATTTTCACCAATGTTGTGGAAATTTCCAAGAATCCCTCAAGTTCCCATGAAATTCTTAAGAAATGTCTAGAAATACCATACAAATCTCCAGAAATCCTCAGAAATCCTGTATCTATTGATCTCAAGAACTTTCTATGAATTCTCAGAAATCCTTAACATCGAAGAAATCATCAAAAATCTCTTGAATTCCCGTACAAATCTTCAAAAAGCCAGTGTTGTGGAAATTTTCAAGAATCCCTCAAGTTCGCATGAAATTCTTCAGAAATGTCTAGAAATACCATACAAATCTCCAAGAATCCTTCAAAATCCTGTTTCTGATAATTATTATTATTGTACTGCACCCAACAGGCAAAAAAGCCCAGTTAAAGGGTGAGGGATACCAGAGACAAAACCGAGAGGGGGTACATACTTAGGAAAAAACCTTCGCTCTTATGTCGGACAGAGAACAGTTGAAGAGATCAACCTCGCTCTCATAAGCAGAGTAATTGACAATCATCTGATAGAGAGGAGATGCCACTAGGATGTTGGTTCTAGCTGTGGGAAGGTGGAATAAACTGTGTGATCTAGAGGAAAGCCGAGGAACACTGAGACCCACAGCACCAAGAAAATCAGGGCAATCCAACGTGTTGCTAAATAGACCAAAAAGAAAATGGATTGACTGGAACACTCTTCGAGACTTCAAAGATGACAGGTTGAACCGCTCCAACATGATCTCCTGAGGAAAACCACGTGGAGGGTATTGGTTGTCCAGTATAAAATAAGCCGCCTTCAAAAACCTCCTCTGAACTCTCTCCAAATCATTGACGAAGGAGTCATAAATCGGACTCCAGACAAGAGAGGCGTATTCAAGTTTGGACCGGACGAAAGAAACATATAAGGCTTTCAGTGTTTCAACGTTGGTAAATGCCTTTGAGTTTCTCAGCACAAAGCCAAGACTTTTGTATGCCGAGCTCGAGACATAACTTAAGATAATCTTGAGAACTTTCTAAAAATTCTCTGAAATCCTCAAGATCGTAGAAATCTCTAGAAATTCCAATAAGTTTTCAAAAAACCTGTAGAATTCTTCGAAACCGTAGACTAGAAACTCTACACTGATCTTCAATCTTAGCCCGTAGAAATTTCGAAAACCATGTGAATCACATGCACATGTTCAAGCCCAGAATCCCTTAAAATTCTCAAAAACCCTTAGAAACCCCTGGAAACCCCGTATAAATATTCAGAAACACCTAGAAATCTCGAACTGATCCTCGAGAATCCCTAATAATCCGTGGAAATCTTAGGAGAGAATCAGAAAGCCTCACAAGAATCTTAAGAAAACCCGTAGAAATCATCGGAAATTGTATTGAAATACAAAATGCTCAATCCAAAAATATTTAGTCGAAATACAAGATACAAACTAGGTGCTTGTTGAAGATTCTTTAACATGCAAAATACGAGATACCTACATATTTTGGAAGAACAATAAATTCCAAAATACAAACTATTTATTTCAAAATACAAAATACCTACCTAATCATTTCAGCCATATTATTGGAAAACCCCGTGGAATGCAAAGGTTTTAATGAAAACACTTTATTGAATAAATCGCAATTAGAAATGTCGTAAAAATCTTTTGAGGTTCCTGAAAATCTTGTAGAGAAATATTCAAGAATCCTTAGAAATCCCACGCAAATTTCCAGAAATCCTGTAGAAAATTTTCGAACTCCCTAGAAGCTCTCAGGAATCCTTAGAAATCTCAAGAGCTATCGACTAATATTTTGTAAAGATCTTTGAAAAACCTGGAAATTTCCATGGCAACCTTTGAAAATTTCTAGAAATATCATACAAATCTTCAGGAATCGTCAGAAAACCCGTAGAATTCTCTAGGAGTCCCGTAAAGATTTTTGGAATTTGTCCGAATTCTCGTGGAAATCATTCAAAGTATAAAGATATTTTTGTATTCATTGGAATAGAGATTTTCAGAAAATTTTTAGCTAGAATTATTGTAGAGATCCCTACAGATCACAAATCTTCACAAATTTCTCTGGACATCCCCAAAAATTCTTGAACATTCCCAGAACTCACTTGAAATTTTCAGAAATTCTTAGCAATCTCGTAGGAATCTTCAGAAATTCCTAGTAATCCTGTTGAAAACTTGGAAAATTTCCACGAATCCCGTAAACATTTTTGAAAATACCTGGAATTCTCGTAGAAGTCTCCAAGATTCCATGGAAATTCTCACGAATTCTTTAAAATTTTTGAAATTTCCTTTGCATCCTCAGAGATCTTGTAGAGATTCCCGGAGAATTTTGAGAAACCCAGAAATTCTCACATTAATACTCAGAAACTCTGCAGCAATTTGACGAAGATGTAGCCAGCATTGAGTATGTAAGAATAGTGTTACGCGGCCCGTAGACATCTTCACAATCCAGTGAGAATCTTCACAAATCCCTAGAAATCTCATACAAATCTGTGAATTCCTAGAAATCCCTCGGAAATCTTGAGCCTTCCACAAATCCCTAGAAACCGTGGAAATATCAGAAAATCCTTGAAAATGATGGGTGAACATCAGGAGTTTGAGTTTGAGTTTGAGTTGTTATGAGTTGAACACATAAATCGCCCTGTATATCGGAAACGGGGGACGTCAGGTTAATTTCGAAGGCAGATTCTGATTAGCCTCGAGAAAGTACTAGTACCTACATCTACCCTTGAACTATGTCGGTTACTTCGTGGGACACTCTGTATATTCAGAAATTTCTAGGAGTGTAAAACGAATGTCCAGAATTCCCTAGAGCTTCCGTATAAATCTCCAAAAATCTCACGAAATTCTCAAAACACTCCTCAGAAATCTAACGTAGGATCTCTAATAGTCCCTGGAACTTCTCGGAAAAGCTTGTAGAAATTTCAACGAATACCTAGAAATCTTATACAAGTTTTCAATAAATCCTTGAAATGCCTTTGAAATCATGCGAAATACATAGAATTCCTTGGGAATCTCCAAAAATCTCAAGAAATATCTACAAAATCTCGTTGAAGCTCTTGCTAATCTCTGGAAATCCTGTCGAAGTCTCGGAAAATCTATAGAAGCTCTCAGGAATCATCAGAGATTTTCAGATCTTCCATAGAAACCTCTAGAAATCTCTTGAATTTCCGTACAAATCTTGAAAAAGCCCTAATAAATTTTATCGAAATTTTCATAAATACTGTGAATATCTTCAGAGCTCCGTGAAGGTCTCCAGAAATCATCAGAGATTATTGGAAGTTCTTACCAATCTTGTGGAAATTTTCAAGGATCCTTCAAGTTCCCATGGAATCCTTCAGAAATGTCTGGAAATATCACGGATGCCTATCACAAATCTCCAGGAATCCTCAGAAATTCTGTACCTACTTGTCAATCTTGAAGAGCTTTCTAGAAATTCTCAGAAATCCTTGAAATCTCGTAGAAATATCTAGAAATTCTACAAATCTTCAAAAAGCCCGTAGAAATCTTGAAAGCCGTAGAAACTTCATACTAATTTTCAATCTCAGCCCGTAGAAATCCTAAAATATAAATCACATACCTACAGATGTTCAATCCAAGAACCCCCTAGAAACTCTCAAAAATCCTTCCAAACTTCCCACGACGACAGCAGAGCGCATGATCAACGAAAACGGCTCGCCACAGCCATCACAAGACAAAGAGTAATTGACTGCAGGTCGTCGATATCTCAAGGCCAACGAGTCGCGGAACTCCATTAGTGACATGTCGACATCGTATTTTCCGAAAGGGATAGCTAAAAGCCAGCTTCGAGAACTTGATTTCAAATCTCGTATCCTCCCAGGGCATCCAGTGAGATGTTCAGGATCCCCTCATATTTCTCAATCTCTACTTGGTTTGTTTTGTTTCTTGTTCCTTCTAATTTGGCTTTGTGATCATGTATGTCTAATTCCTTGCCTTTATGAATTGCATGAATTGATTTCGGGTTGGCGTTCTTTGACAAGTGATATGATGTTGGACAAGTTAGTGTCTACAGGATCTCGAACTCCATGTTTTTCCATATTAACGGGAAGGTGGAAGATTCTGGCTTATAATCTCACTCATTTCACCACCGATCAAAGCTGGGAAAAATTAGGAATCAAGGGCTTTCTTTATGGGTTTGAATAGCTCTTCATTGTTTCCCACTACTCGTTGAATAAATGTCCACTCGCCCTGTAGTGATTTGGTGATACCAGTGTGTGCACTCTGCGGATGTTTACGGTGATAAGCGAGGTGATAAGTCTATCTTTTCCTCGAGCTCTTCCTTCCTAATCTCCGACATATTTTCCAAGTAGGGCACAACCCTGTCACTACTTTGACGCCTGTATCACAAAATACGTTTTCGGCTTCCAGCTTGTCATCAGGGTGGACTATTATATATGAACGTATTGGTTAAATCTTGAAACTACACCACAATTCTTGTATTTTTCTTTCACCAATCTCTTTCGCCTTTCGGCATCGTCAGGGCTCTGTAATCAGTTGTATGAAATAGATTGATATGAAATTTGATGAAAGCTTACTGTATAATATTTGGAAGATATTCTTTTTTGGAGAAATTTGTGAAAGTTTTGACATTCGTCAAAAATCAATCCAATTGACATAAGTATCAATTAATTCATTTGACATGAAAAAACAGTTGGTTCAAGATAACATGATAACAGTTTTGTTTATTATAAATTTAAATTTTGAGAATAGAAGATTTGGAAAAGGTTAATTATTATTGATTAAGATAGATGTACTAAGCATCTAGTGAAATTTACATTGTGTTGGCTCCTTCTGAATCTTCAGTTTGCTCATTTAGGTATTGGTAATTTCGAAAATGTTTCAATTTTAAAATTTTTAGTGATTCAAAAAGTATTCTTTGGTTATATTTTGTTGTTTGGTGTGAAAATTTAACATCTGTATTTGGATCAAATTTATGTTTCGCTAAAATAATATGATTTGCAAAATGTGATCTACTCCCAATGGAATGAAACCAATTGATTCAGATTTGATTATATCTCTGTTATGTTCTCCTATTCGTGTGGAAGATTTTCTACCTGTATGACCTATATACTTTGCATGGCATGTCTGACAATTCAATTCATAAACACCTGATCTATCTTCAATTGGTGAAAAATCTTTTGGTTTACTTAAAAGTTGTTTCAAATTTGAATTGGTTTTGAAAGAAACTGAAATATGTGGGTTGCTTTTTTGAAATATATTAGCTATTTTGTAAGAGGTTGATCCAAGAAATGTCAAGCATTTGTATATTTCATTTGTGTTTATTTTAATTTGTTTACTTATGTGTTTTGAAAGAAATTTGTTGAAAATTTTATCAATAAAATAATCGGTATAACCATTATCTAGACTTTTTGTTTTATTATTTTATATTCTTCTTTGAAATCATTTTTTGAAAGGGGTATTGTGAAAAGTCTATTAAAATAAGTGTTGAAAGCTGCCGTTCTTGATGACTTTGGACTGAACGAAGTTGATGGGATTATAAGATTTGTAGTTGTCTTTTTTCTGTAGATGTTGAATTCTAGTTTTTCTTTGGTCCTTGTTATGTTAAGATCTAAGTACGGTGAAATTTTGTCTACTTCTTTTTCAGATGAAAATTTCATATTTGGTTAATGTAAGTTGAGAAGTTTTCTAAATCTGTTTGATCGCCAGGAAATATTATGAAAATGTCATCATTATATCTTGAGTAGAAGGTTATGTATTTTTCATATGGATCAATGTTGTTCATGGTGTGGTTTGTTTCTAAATTATTCATGAATATTTCGGCTAATAATGGAGATAAATTTGATCCCATAGAAAGTCCTGTTTCTTGTATATATAATTTGTCATTGAATTGAAAATAGTTTTGATCAAGAGAAAGTCCTAAAAGTGTACATAAATCCAAGATTTGGTGAGTTAGTATTTCATTTTTGAATAATGTTTCTCTGAATATTTTGATGCATTCTTGACTGGGAATAGATGGAAATAAATTTGTTACATCAAAAGAGATTAAAAAAGAGTTGTTATTTGATCAATTGTTTTTTAGTTTGCTTATCAAGTCTTGAGAATTTTTGATTGAGTTTTCACCTTGAAAATTTGTGTTTTTTTTTTAACTAAAATTAATGTATAAATGGATATATTAATAAATTCAGCCACAAAAAGGCACACCAGCACCATCACCAAATTCCCTCCAGCTCCTCCATCTCTTCCAACTTCTTTTTAACTAAAATATATATTTAATAATAAAAATATTACAAATAATATATATATATATATAAATTAAAAAGTAGAAAACGTGTATATTTTATAGAGGAATTCCTGCCCCTGAAAATTTGTAATTTGGTGTAATATTTTATGTAATTCTAGTGAAAGTATTGAACATGGTGAATTGATGTAAGAAAGTAACGGCCGAATGAGTATATTTGGTTTATGTACTTTAGGAAGTCCATATAATCTTGGTATGTACTGATTTTGTGGGAGTATATTAGTTGTTTTAATGTTGAAAAAATCTAAGGTGTCTTCACACTTTTTGATAGTTTGTTTGAAATTTCTGATAAATGTGTTGTGTGGATTTGTTTTTATTATTTTGAAGTCTCCTCCAGTTAAAAAGTGTTCGACTTTTTGTATGTAGTCTCTTTTGTTTTCTTTTTGAAGAAATTTGTAAAAGTTTTAACATTCGTCAAGAATAATTTCAATCGACATAAGTAATTATCAATTATATTGACATGAAAAAACAGTTGAATCAAGATAACATGATAACAGTTCATTATGAATTCAAATTTTGAAAATAGAAGATTAGAAGAAGGTAGATTATTATTGATTGAGATAGATGTACTCAGCATCTAGTATAATTTTAATTGTTTTGGCTCCTTCTAAATCTTCAGTTTGCTCATTTAGGTATTGGTAATTACGATATTGTTCCAATTTTTAAATTTCTAGTGATTCAAAAAGTATTCTTTGGTTATATTTTGTTCTTTGGTGTGAAAATTCAACATCTGTATTTGGATCAAATTCACGTTTCGCTAAAATAATATGATTTGCAAAATGTGATTTACTACCAATGAGACCAATTGATTTAGATTTGATTATATCTCCGTTATGTTCTCCTATTCGTGTGGAGAATTTTCTACCTGTATGACCTATATACTTTGCATGGCATGTCTGACAATTCAATTCATAAACACCAGATCTATCTTCAATTGGTGAAAAATCTTTTGGTTTACTTGAAATTTGTTTTAAATTTGATTGGTTTTGGAAGAAATTGAAATATGTGGGTTGCTTTTTTGAAATATACTAGCAATTTTGTAGGAGATTGATCCAAGAAATGTTGAGCATTTGTATATTTGATCAAAGAAAAACTTGAATTCAACATCTATAGAAAAAAGACAACTACAAATCTTATAATCCCATCAACTTCTTTCAGTCCAAATTCATCAAGAACGGCAGCTTTCAACACTTATTTTAATAGACTTCTCACAATACCCCTTTGAAAAAATATTTTTGAAGAAGAATATAAAATAATAAAACAAATAGGCCTAGATAATGGTTATACCAATTATTTTATAGATAAAATGTTCAACAAATTCCTTTCAAAACACACAAGTAAACAAATTAAAATAAAACCAAATAAAATATACAAGTGCTTAACATTTCTTGGATCAACCTCTTACAAAATAGCTAATATATTTCAAAAAAGCAACCCAATATTTCCATTTTTTTCAAAACCAATTCAAATTTAGAACAAATTTGAAGTAAACCAAAAGATTTTTCACCAATTGAAGATGGATCTGGTGTTCATGAATTGGATTGTCAGACATGCCATGCAAAGTATATAGGTCATACAAGTAGAAGATTTTCCACACGAATAGGAGAACATAACAGAGATATAATCAAATCTAAATCAATTGGTCTCATTGGTAGTAAATCACATTTTGCAAATCATATTATTTTAGCGAAACATAAATTTGATCCAAATACAGATGTTAAATTTTTACACCAAACAACAAAATATAACCAAAGAAAACTTCTTGAATCACTAGAAATTTTAAAATTAAAACATTATCAAAATTACCAATACCTAAATAAGCAAACTGAAGATTTAGGAGAAGCCAAAACAATTAAAATTTCACTAGATGCTGAGTACATCTATCTTAATCAATAATAATCAATCTTTTACAAATCTTCTATTCTCAAAATTCAAATTTATAATAAACTGTTATCATGTTGTCTTGATCCAACTGTTTTTTCATGTCAATTAAAGTAATTATTACTTATGTCAATTGAATTAATTTTTGACGGATGTCAAAACTTTTACAAACTTCTCCAAAAAAAAAAAAAATATTTCAAATATTATACAGTAAGCTTTTATCAAATTTTACATCAATTTATTTCATACAACTAATTACAGAACCCTGACGATGCCGAAAGGCGAAACCTGTTGGTAAAAGTGAAATAGAAAAATTGTGGTGTAGTTTTGAGATTATTTCAATATATACCTTCTACATGTATTTCAACTTTATTCTCATCTCTATTCTCTTACGTTAAAGCTACGCCCACAGCTATCGCAGCGATTCGTGAATAATTGCACTGTGCCGCCAAATGCGGCCGAACCAAGAATTTCTTTCGACGATTATACCCGCAGTATCCATAAAACTGCCACACCTCAGACACATAAAAATAACGACTTTGCGCGCATCAAAGTGCGGAGCATTTCTATCTTTCCGCATCTTAATGGGTACCAGTTAAAGTTTTAAACACTGCGTCATCTTTTCTCTTGTCTTCATTCAATCCTTCACTCCCCCTTTCTCTGCCGTCTCTTTCTCTCCCTCCCTCTTGCTTATCTGCACTTTCCTTTTTGTTGCTTGCTTGCTTGCTGTTTTGATCCCTTACTCCCTAAACATCTCTCTCAATCTTTCCCTTTTCTTTCTGACACACAAAGACGAACATTAGGTACTCTTTCGCAGAATCGCGCTATTTCAAAAGTGACAAGACGCACCCTGCACAGCCACACGCGCCACGTCATCCAATAAAATCTCCAGGAAGTATAAAACCGCCGCAGCCGCCTTCCGCGGGCGCGAGAAAGGAAGTGCAGAAAATTGCCACCGGAAGTGACGCCATTAATCCGCGTGCCTCGGGCGACCGGTGGCTGGGAAAAAACCCCCATTCGCTCCGCCGCCCGCGCCGCGCCACCCACTCTTTGTAAGGCTAATCCTTTCACCTGATAAAAACGAGATTGCTTTACATGGCCCCCGTGCCTCTCTCTTCCTCCACGCCACCACTACTGACGATGCTCCCTTGTTAAAGCTTCGATAATATTATCCCCGCACACACCGGCAGCAGTAGACGGATATTCCCTTCTACCGCGTCCCTCTGTGCGCTCCTTTCCCCTCTTTTTTGCTCCTCCAGCCTCATCCCGCTGTAACGCCGCTGGGTCGTCCATTAAGTAATTTATTATTAAAAATTTTATTTAAAAAGCTCGCGCCCTCTCCATTAGCCCCGAAGGTAATGAAGTTTCGAAGCATGCCCCAGAGTGATTAATGTTATTACCTCTGTGATGATGCACACAGTCGCTTCACTTTTTTTTTTCGGCATATAGATGGATACCTTTAAGGCCGCCTCCAGCTCCGATATAAATCCTGTCGGCGTTCGTTCATTAACGATTTTCGCCTCGTCCTGTTCGTCATTCAAATTTCAGCACGGTATATATTACGATAGTCAGCAGGTACCTACGTGAAGGTCGGTTAGGGTTTGAGTTCAAAATACGTTGAGGGACGTCGCCTTTTGCGAAGGCCAGTAAGCTTGTTATTGTCAGTAAATGCCCCTCCAAATGGGGTATGCTGCTTTTCTTGTTGTTCGTCATTCACGGAACAGCATCAGCCCCATTCTTGGCAATAAGGTCCCCTGGGCAGTTGGCTTTGAATTGTGAGCCGCAGCAGCCTGAGATTTCTAGAGTTGCTGCAGATGATTTCTACGTCGACGACTTGATGACTGGTGCGGAGACAGGCCCGTACTCAAATAAATTCAAAAGTACCCATCCAACCAAGTTAGCAAAACAGTTCTGACAATGGTACCGTGGTATACAAAGTTGGTAGTGAACATTTCTCTCGAGGGGAAGACCCGGGTTTTGTTCTCTGGCGCCGACTTGACTGAATATAAAGATATAAATCAGAAGAAAAAAAAAAGTTTAGACGATTCAAACAAAGAAAGCAAAATGGAGGCGGTGTTGACAAAACTGGAAGAAATGAATATCAAACTGAACAAACTTGATAGTGTTGAGGCTAAAATGGAACGATGTTTGAGAGCTATGAAAGGCTTGAAATTCGAAAATCAAGAGTTGAAGAAGCGCATAAAAAATCAAGAAGACCGTATAGACACCCTGAAAAACGAAATTGCAAATGAGAAGATCATATATGGCGTCGCAGAGGAAGAGGAAGAGAACGAAGCGAAACTCGAAATGAAAGTAAGTCAAATAATAAGATCTTTGGGAATAGAGCTGTCTGGAATGTCTGGACAACAAGACATGCAAGAAACAGGAAGAATGGGTAGAAAAGAAAGGGGAAGACCGAGACCGATACAACTAGAAGTAGCTACTGAAAGAATGAGGAATGAAATCATTAGAGAAAAGAAAAGATAGAAGGATGATCATGCTGACATTTGGATAGAGGAAGCTTTTCCTAAGAAGATACTTGATGAAAGAAGAGAACTAGTGAAGTATATGAAAGAAGAAAAAGCGAAAGGGCAAAGAGCTTTTGTTAGATACAACAAGCTGATAACAGATGGAAATGCATTTACATTGAGAGAGATAGAGAGAGATATCAGAGAGAAAACGAAAGTTGATGGAACATCAAAAAACACTAAAAACATGGTGAGAACGTATAGTTAGAGATCTCCAAAAGAAGAAGAAGAGAAAGATGTTGACCGAGAAAAAAGAGAGAGCGGTCGCGAACATAACACAGACAAAAAGCTGAACAAAGGGAAGCATCAGGCAAAGAAAATAACGACCAAGGCTATGAACACGGACAGACACACAGAAAGGGATGAGAACGACAGGGGAGAAAAAGAGTGGGAAACATTGTAAAAAAACTAAGGCAGATACAGGGGAGAGGGAAGAAAAACGGAAGCCAGAAAAAGGAAGACAGATCAATAAATACGGAAATGAAGGCTCTGTTTTGGAACGTCGCTGGCATATCACAAAAAAAGATAACTTCTGGGAATAAATCAACAGATCCGATGTGGTCGGAATGACAAAGACGTAGGTGGAAGGAAAAAACTGGAAAGATATAGAACAAAGATTGCCAGATGGATTCAGGTGGAATTTCCAAGCGGCAATAAGGGAGAAAATAATTGAATAAGCAAAAAGAGAAATCATAACGGGAGTGAGACAGGAAATAGAAGAGGAAACGGAGAACACCAGTGAACCATCAATGAACATGATGAGAAGGAATTGTAAAGATCGGACGAAAAATATGGCAAATTGTAACAATATACAACACAAACACGAGAAAGCTGGAAAAAGAAATAGATGAGAAGATACGAGAAGTAGGAGACGGAAGGATACTGATAGGAGGAGACTATAAGCGCCGTGTCACACTATCCAATTTGTATCAAACTGGTTTGACCAAACAAGATCAAACTGAAACGACGACGTCATCGTTTGAGAATTTGATCAGTCCCTCCATTTTCTATAAAACTACATCAAACTGTCAAAAAATGTCAGCTTCTTGCTGATACCTGCGGCATCTCGTGTTGCGGAAGTTGCTGTGTGGATTTTCAAAATAAAGTGAGAAAATGGGGAAAAAATAAGCTGCAGAGATAAGTTTACGAACCTCAAGAAAAGAGTCAATAACGTTATTGGGTTAATGAAAAAAGATAGGTAGGTATCGCTGCTGAAGATCTGTTCAACTATACAAGAATTAAATGCAAATGAATGAGACACCGTTTAAGACTTTATTGGGACTCCCAGAGCTACATATCGCCAAAAAAAAAAACACATTGTCACAGGAAACTATCCAAGCATCAGACTGACCGAGACGCACGTCAACAATTTCGGCTACAGCTACACTCTCCTTATGGGCAGATCTTCGCGCCGATTTATTGTGGTATAGGGGATCTTTCACCCTGCACAACACGTCTTTGGCTTGGTACAATTCAATTACCTAGTCGAGATGATTGCGCTGTAGTCCAAGCCATTATTTCGCTGAAAGAAATATAGGTACCTGTTATTCACACAGTCGCAAACTTAACAAAAGTAGGTCCTACGTACCTACCTGATTTAACACAACACGCACACAAACAGTCTGAACTGAAGCGACCAACACGAGGTATTTTGCTACCAGATTGACGACAGCTGAATGAAAAATTCTGACATGATTTTGACGTGCCGGAATCAAAAATCTGATCAACCAAAAATCTAGAAGCCAAAGGGCTCTCTAGGCAACGGCAGCCATGTGAGGAGAAGGGATGCTCTATAGCCAACCCTGGCTTGAGTTTGATCAAATTAACGGACGAAATGCGATTTGTTTGATCAAAATTGGATGGTGTGACAGCCCACACTCACCCATCATCAAACTGATGACGTCATCGTTTTAGTTTGATCCTGTTTGATCAAACCAGTTTGATACAAATTGGATAGTGTGACACGGCGCTAATGCAAGAATAGGAGAGAGAGAGGAGGAAGATACAGAGAAATGGAGGCAAAAACAACGAGGCCAGCAAAAGACAAAGAAGAGAACAGAGAAAGGAAGACACTGATGGATATTATCCAAGACAGAGGCTGGGCCGTGCTAAACGGAAATGGAGAAGGAGACGAGAAAAGAGAATACACTTATATCAGAGAAAGCGTAGCAACCACAATAGACTACGCAATAGTAAATTGAGAAGCATTCAATATGGTGGAAACATTTACCATCGGAGAGAGAATCGGATCAGTTCACATGCCACTGGAAATAGAGATCGAATTGGAGGAAGAAGTACCTGAAAGAATGGAGAAAAAAACAGAGTCGTAACGGAGAGGAGAGTATGGAGCGAGGGAACTATCAGGAAATACCAGCAAGGAATGAAAGGAGCAGAATTTCAAGCAGAAACAGTGGATGGAAAGATGGAGGAGCTCACTAAACACAGAGATCAAACTGCACAGAAAAAGAGAATGGATGGGTGGACGAAAAGAAATGATTGGTGGATCCAGAAATGCACAATAAAGAAAAGGGAAGCCAGAGAAAGATTAAGACAATGGAAAAACAACAAAGGAACGAGACAAGACTGCCTAGAAGCCAGAGAAAAATACAGCAGAAAATGCAGAGAAAGGAAAAAAGAAAGAAGAAAGGGAGAGGAAAGGAAGATGAAAGAAATCAGAAATGGAAGCGAATTATGGAAATACATGAACAGAGACAGGAAAAAGAAAGAAAAAATAAGTGACAGAATACAGAAACACGAATGGCGAACACACTTCATGGAACTACTAGGAGGAAAGGAAGAACCAGAAACAAAAAAGAGAGCTGAGTTCAACCAAATCAATGACTCTGAGATCGAGAAAGAACAAGTAACAAGACAAAAACAAAGGCTGAAGAGAAAGAAGGCGCCGGGAAAAAACGGAATAGGAAACGAAGCATGAAAGTATGGCCTGGACGAAGTGGTAGAGAAATTGAGGGAGGTAATAAATGACGTGTGGTGCGGAAAAGGATTTCCACAGCAATGGAGAGAAAGAATAATATGTCCATTACATAAGGAAAGAGACATACATGAGATAGCAAACCATAAAGGAATTACCCTGCTTAACACGGCATACAAAATTTACTCAATGGTACTAGAAGAAAGATTTGTGAAAGAGATGGATGAAAGGGGAGTGTTAGTGAACGGACAGGCAAGTTTCAGAAAGGGAAGAGGAACGGTGGACAACGTGTACATTCTACATCACATAATGGGAACGGAACTGAAAGAGAAAGGTGGACATGTATATGATCTGTTCATTGACCTAAAGGCAGCATTTGACAATGTAGATGGAAAACGACTTTGGGAAAGCTTAAGAGAAAAAGGTAGAGAGTGGAAGCTTCTACACCACGAGAGGAATGAGGCAGGGATGTCCTTTGAGTCCCAATCTGTTGATTGCATACCTGAAAGACCTAGAAGAAATGCTCAAAAAAGCACAGGCAGGGGGTATCGTAGTGGGCAAGAAGAAAGTATGGACGCTGGCGTACGCAGACGACCTGGTCGTTCTGGCAGAAGATGAGAGAAGCATGGAAGATATGATGAAGAACCTAGAAAGATATATGAGAAGAAAGGAACTACAACTCAACGTTAACAAAACAAAAATGATGGTATTTGGAAAAGGCAGAACAAGGAAAACAACGGAATGGAAATGGGAACAAGAGAAAATAAAAGAAATCAAAGGAGTCAAATACTCAGGATATATCTTCAACAGAACGAACAACCCCAAGGTGCATGGCACAGAAACAGTGAGAAAAACGAACAAACTACTAGGCCAGGTGTGGGGGATAGGAGAAAAAAACTCGGTCACGACATTGGAAGAAGATGGGCTTTGTTTGACAGTGTAATAGGCAGTGTGATAACGTATGGAGCAGAGGTCTAGGGATGTGAAGAATACGAGGAAATCGAGAGACTACAAGAGAAATGCCTGAAAGGGACATTAGGAATGGAAAAAGAAACACCAGGATATACATACATATAGTAAGGAAAGAAACTAGAAGATGGAAAATTACAATGAGAACGGACCGGAGAGCAGTGGAATACGAAGAGAAGATGTACCTACGACAGAGAAGATTGCAAAATTTTACAAGAATGCTGGAAAGAAAAGAATAGAAGAGCAGAAAGCAGGGCATGGGAAAAAAGAGAGAAATACTACAGAAGAAACGGATACGCAGGAGAAGCGGTTGCAAGAATGAGGGAAAATGGTGGCTTGCTGATGGAGGAACTGAGGATGCGCAACAGAGAGGTCGAAAAGCAATAAAAGAAGGAAAACATAGAATAATCTAGGTATCACAGAAAGTACAAAGAGCTAGCGACACAAGAACAGCCAAAATATCTAGATAGGGAGAACGCAAAAGAAAGAAAGATAATGGCAAGATTCAGATGCGGAAATGGAGGAATGGAAAACAGATTTTGGAAGGGGGACGAAGAGCGAGTATGGAGAATGTGTGGAAATGAAGCAGAAACGATGGAACATATGATGAGAAGATGCACCGGAATGAGAGAGAGAGAGGAAAGTGTCGAAGAAATATTGAGCGAGGATGGAAGAGGGATGGAGTGGCTGGAGGAGATTGTGAAAAGAAGAGGAGAACTGAACCAGGCATTGACAGGAGCAATCAAAAACGTTGAATCATTACTGTAATGAGTTGATGTATCAAAATGGATTGATGAATCTGTGAACCCGTAGGGTGAATAAACTCATTATGTCATGGTTTGGTTTAACCGTTCGGTACAGTTCACCTATGGATGATACACAGGATTGGATGACAGAGTTACTGCGTATCCCTTAGCAAGCTTTGCAAAATCATTCGACCGAAACTGAGTTCCATTGTCGAGTCGGATCATACAAAGCCCACCGTACACCAGGAAAATGTGGTCTTAGAGTATTTGACATATTATCGCCGAGCTTGACGCTTCTCTTATAAGAAATAACTTGGATATTTTGATGACCAGCTAGCCATGCCGATTAAACGTCGAACCTCTGTCTGTTATTCTTGCACCGGTATTTGAACAATAGCCTCAACCTTCTCGGAGCCCAGCATGAGTCGAGAAAGGACAACAGAGTATTTCGACATGATTCTCGAACGTATTAGATAAGACTAGCTTTGGCCGGGGCCCCTTAGCGGCCCCCTTAGCGAGACCTAGTCCTCGTCTGCACTTCTCGTAGGGTGATATTCTTAAATTCTCAAAGGTGACTTGCATTCGCAGTGTTTTATTATGAGATTGTTCTCCTCTGAGTATGAGTTTCTCTGCTTCTCAAGGTGCTCATCCTAATGTGGTGAGAACGTAAACATGCTTCGCGCTCTTCGACTTTTTCGTTTCTTTGCTGTTCTTTCTGTTTTCGCCGTTTTGCTAAAGAACTGGCAGGATCTCCTGCTCTTTTACGTTTGGGCATTGAGAAAACATCAATTTTTCATCAACAACTGATGAAAAACAGGCGTTCGAAACCACGACGGAACTTGTTTTATATACCCCTACCAATGGGTGGCCCCACTTATACAAAAAAAGGTTTCGAATGGTTCACAATTGTCCACAACATTCCAAAAGATTCGAGAGTGTTTTGAAATGTTCCACAATGATCTACAATATTCTTGGATGTTTCCAAACGTTCCAGATTGTTCCTGAATATTGCTCAATACACCGGAACATTCTGGAATGGTGTACAATGATCTTGAATACTCTAAAATGTTCTGTACTGTACCTCTATCAATAGGTGGCCCCACACCAAAAAAGCTTCGAATAGTCCACAATTTTTGCAGAACCTTCCACAACATTCAAAAGTGTTCTGAAATGTTCCACAATGATCTGGAATGTTCCGGGGAGTTTTTGATCGTTTTAGACTATTCCCAAACATTCCAGAACATACCGGAACATACTGGAATGTAGTGGAATGAACTCGAATGATCTCGAGTTCTCCAAACATTTCAGAATATATCGGAAATATCAAGAATGTTGTGGAATGATCTCGAATGTTCTACAATGATCTGGAGTATTCCCGATCGTTCCAGACTATTCCCGAACAATCCAGAGCATACCGGAATATTCTGGTATGTTGTAGATTAATCGCGGATACTCTCGATTCTCCCGAACATTTCAGAACATACTGGAACATTTCGGAATGTTACAGAATGATCTTGAAGGCTCCATAATGATCTGGGATGTTCCGGGATCATCCAAACAGTGCAGAACATACCGAAACATTCTTGAATGTTGTGAAGCGATCTAGAATGATCCAAAATGGATTGGAATGTTCCGGGATGTTTCTGAACGTTTCAAATTACTCCAACCATTCCAGAACATATCGGAAGATTTTGGAATGTTATGAAATGATCTGGAATGATCCGCGATGTTTTCGAACGTTCCAGACTATTTCCGAACATCATAAAACATATCAGAACATTCTGGAATGTTGTGGAACTATCTAGAATCCTTTTGAATGTTCTGGACTGTTCTAGGCATTCTAGAGGGCGGAAGTTCCAGCCCTCATATCTTTGAAAAACACGCCCTTCAGATAAATCCGGGTACCTTCTTCGTGGATGGGGGATAGAGGGCTACCACACCATAAAACTCTTTTGATTGTACCGGGACTGGTT
The DNA here is from genome assembly GCA_949128115.1 of Anaspis maculata. NCBI lineage: Eukaryota > Metazoa > Arthropoda > Insecta > Coleoptera > Scraptiidae > Anaspis > Anaspis maculata. Next base: position 74,426,017 of record OX421966.1, read on the forward strand.
TTTGATTATTGGCACGCACACTGTACACTTACTTTCATTATCCGAACGTTCCAGACCATTCCCGAACATTGGAGAACATACAGGAACATTCTGGAATGTTGTGGAGTGATCTCGAATACCCTTGAATGTTCTGGACTGTTCTAGACATTTCTAGAAGGCAAGAAACTTCCAGCCCTTATATCTTCAGAAGCACGCCTATGAGGTAAAAACGAAAACCTTCTTCATCGAAGGGGGATCAAGGGCTATCACACCGAGTACCACACCATATAACTCTCTTGATCGTGGCGGGACTCGTTTCTGAGTTTTAGCGGCACAAAGACTTGGCACTTTCTGTTATTATATATAGTAATGATTACAACGTCGTCAAGGTGAACGAATACGTTTGATTCCAGGTCTTATCCAATGACCTGATCAATGCAGCGCTGGAATGTTGCAGGGGCATTGTGCAGTCCGAATGGCATCCTCCTGGAGTTGAATAATCCACGGTTCGAAGCAGTGAAGGCTGTGAACTGTTTAGAATCTTCAGCCATGAGGATCTGCCAATAGGCCAACTTGATGTCCAGTGTTGAGATGAATCAAGCGTCGCGAAGTTTTTCCAAGCTGTGACTGACATACGTTTTCCCTATAGGAAATTTCAGATATGAAACATCAAGTTTTTTTATTGGAATCTGTACGTTCTCAATCAGAGCTTTGACAAGTCACTCTCCTCTCACGGATTTCATTGGGAAATTCGATACCTACTAAATGATTCACTGGCAAAAACTATTCCAATATTGTTGAAATTAGTAAATATTACATACAACATTATTCAATTTGTTCCTAATTAGAATCTGCTTGCCCTAGTGGAACTCCAAATCAAATACATCAAGTTTTCTATCGAATTCTGTACGTTCTCCATCAGGTTTTCGACACATCATCTCCATTCAAAGGATTTCGATGGGAAGTTTAATTGAAACAAAGCGATGGGAAATACCATTGGAAACAGGTACAGCACTCCAATTGTGTTAGGAATTTCACAAGAAAAAACCAATCCGTTTCCAATTAGAATTTGTTATCAAGCTTTCTGATGGATTCAATACGTTTTCTGTTAGTGCTTTAACAAGTCACTTCGATCTTGCAGGATTCTATTGGGAAGTCCGACTGAAACAAAGCGATGAAGAATCCCGATGAAAACAAGTACGGACCAAATGAATAGCAATCGCTACTGGTGAGAACCACTTCAATTTTGTTAGAAACATATGAAAAACCAACTGGTTCTCAATTAGAATCTCCCTTGTCTATTGGTTATTTCAGATTAGACACATCAAGTTCCCTACTTTACTGGTTTTTAAATTGCAACGGTTTGTGGAAAGTCGGACTGCAAAAACCTGTACAGAGCTGTGGGAGCCTCCGAATAAAAACCAGCTGATTTGTTCTGGATAATTCTTCCTAATAAATCCACGTCGCTTGGTTCAAATCCTACAGGATTTGATTGGGCAAGTCAAACGTCCCTTAACTTCAGCCTAATTTGAGATGGATAGAAGTGAAGCTGAGAGATGTAGAAATAATTTTTTGAAAATTCGGCTGACACTTTTTCCAACTACTGAGAAAACGAGAAAAATGTCATTTTTATTTTCCTGACGAAACGGCTGGAATTTGGGGTCATGATGGATCATTTGTGAATATTTGAAAATATTGACTCACAAAAAATCCTAACCTCCAAAATCATCAGGATTCTCAGTTTTCTTTTGACAGCTTAATGGTGCCAAGCACTTTTTTGCGATTTCAATAGCATATTTCATGTTATTTCTAAACATGAAGATGAATTTTGATTGCTATGCATACAAGGTGTCTTTTTGTTGGAAAAAGCTTTGAGATTTTTTTTTTAAGGCCGGCCTTGGAAAATTTTAATTCTTTAGTGGAGCGATGTGTCAGATATTAATGGAGGAGTCTACCCACAAAATTTCAATCAAATCCATCCGTTCGTTCTGGAGTTATGGCTTGTCAAAAAATTCTACGAAATACATGAATCACCCTGTAGCTTCGAAACGAACAGCGTTAAAAAAATTTCAAAACCAGATCCTGGTTCTTCTGAAAAAACTGGACCCTCCCTCGAGCTATGTCTATTTGGTGGTGAATCACCCTGTATATTGCTTCAATAGAATCGGATAAGATTGAAACGATGAGACCTAATGCAAAGCTATAGAATCCCATAGAAAACGTGATGGTTTCTAAAATCAATTCCTAACGGGATTTGAAAGGTAAATCAGAAGTGTTCCCCAGCACATTTTCCTTATTTTCACAGGACGTTCGTGTACAGCACTCTATTCTTAATACACCATGCCTATTTTTATTCGAATTTTCAATCGTTTCATATCGATCTCGATAGAATCCTATAACGATATGGCATTAACCCAACAGAACCTGTTAGGAATCCAATAGAAATCTAAGTTTTGTTATAGAAACTCCCAATAGGTTTTACAAACGCATGTACCTACTCAGCAGCAGGGTTCGAATCTTAATTCGGAAATCCCAATTTGACACTCGTTACGCTAATACCAATTACCTCTTTTCTGTTACCTGACACGCACCCCCTTAATGAGCATCAAGTGACAAAATTATGTCTCAAATTGCGTTCCAAGCAGTACCGTTATAACTTCGCTAGGGTGGAATAGCTATATTTGGAAATGTCTCGAGGGATAACTTGTGATAGGTTTCTACCTTTAAGTAGATCAAAAACATCTCCCAGAGATTTTTGACGTATGTCAGCACTAAAATAAGACTGTTTGCTTAGCGAATTATATTTTGCCCGTAAGTAATCACATCTGGCAGATGGAAACGCCGATATATACCACCAGTGGCGTGCTCCACTTTTTCCTAGCTCTGTAGCGTTGCAATGACGTTTCTAATGTTCATTTGTAGTGTACTAAGGAGGACATTATGTCAAACAGTGACATAATCAGTTGCCAACTTGAATCGCCAGGCTTGTGGATATGAAAAGTGAACAACAAGCACTAGCTGTCAGGCCAAGTATGTCGGTCGGAGCACGCCAATGGCGAAAAAGCTATACGCGAGCCGAGGATAGATCGCCTAGGGAGAGAAACTGAAACGCGTCTCCGAAATGATATCAACATATTGACATGGTAATAATAGCGAGAAAAGCGAAAGGAGAGGGCATCGCATACACACACACACAGCACACCATAAACTCGCCATGTTTTCCTACCCACAATTTGACTCGGAAAAGCTCTTTAAGGGATGTTTACGTCTTTTTTTTATCCTTTCTCTCGTACATTCTCCGGCCGTCGTCGGACGGTCCGGCATATATGCCTCCCGCTGTTTCGCCCTTCAGGACTATTGCTCGGATTTGGTAAAAGGGGTGTGTGGGTGAGCTGTGGCGGAAAAAAAGTACACCGGCCCCGTGGTCGTTGATGGGAAAACACGGGTCGAGATACGAGGCATGTTTGGGTACGGTGAAAGGACGCGAGGAGGAAATGGGAAAAACGGGAAAATTGGAGTTGCCGGCGGCTGGAAAAACGCGACAGCTGAAGGATCCGTATGTCTTGTGTTTAATTCTACGTGGTGTTGTTGTGGGAGCGTGGGTGGTGATTTGAAACGAGTTTTTCTTGCAATCGAGTTTCGTTTTGAATCAAGTTCTGGATGAATGAGAACTCCAACTACGTTCAATTTTCTGTTAAAACAGGCAAGGATCAAATGAACAGCACTCGCTTTGAACCAGTACCCGATAATGGGAGTTTCGGATCCGAAACATCAAGTTTCCCATTGGATTCTGTGAATTTTTCTATTGGATTCTGTACGTTCTCTATTAGTGCTCAGACAAATCGTTTTGATCTTAGAGAATTTGGTTGTCAAGTTTGACTGAAACAAAGCAATGGAAAATTCCATCAAAAACAGGCAGAGATAAAAAATGACCAGCACTCGCTTCAAACCAGTACCCGATTCTGGAAATTCCAGATCAAAAACATCAAGTTTTCTTTCAGATTTTGTACGTTTTTCTATTTGATTCTGTACGTTGCCTATTAGTGCTCAGACAAATTGTTCTGATCTTCAAGGATTTGGATGTAAAGTTTGATTGGAACAGAGCGATGGAAAATTTCATCAAAAACAGGCAAAGAATCAAATGAACAGCACTCGCTTCAAACCCGTACCCGATACTGGAAATTTCAGATCAGAAACATCAAATTTTTTTATTGGATTCTTTACTTTTTCCTATTGGATTCTGTACGTTCTCTATTGGGGCTCAAACAAATCGTTTTGATCTTAGAGGATTTGGTTGTGAAGTTTGATTGAAAGAAAGCAATGGAAATCCCATCAAAAACAGACAAGGATCAAATCAACAGCACTCGCTTTGAACCAGTACCCGATACTGGAATGTTTAGATCAGGAACATCAAGTTTCCTATTGGATTCTGTACGTTTTTATATTGGATTTTGTACGTTATCTATTAGTGCTCGAACAAATCGTTTTGATCTTCAAGGATTTGGTTGTGAAGTTTGATTAAAACAAAGCAATGGGAAATCCCATCAAAAACAGACAAGGATCAAATGAACAGCACTCGCCTTGAACCACTACCCGATACTGGAATGTTCAGATCAGGAACATCAAGTTTTCTATTGGATTCTGTACGTTTTTACAATGGATTATGTACGTTTTCTATTGGTGCTCAGACAAATCGTTTTGATTGTCGAGGATTTAGTTGTGATGTTTGACTGGAACATAGCAATGGAAAATCCCATCAAAAACAGGCGAAGATCAAATGAACAGCATTCGCTTTAAACCAGTACTCGAAACTGGAATGTTCAGATCAGGAACATCAAGTTTTCTATTGGATTCTGTACGTTTTTATAATGGATTATGTACGTTTTCTATTGGTGCTCAGACAAATCGTTTTGATCTTCAAGGATTTGGTTGTGAAGTTTGGTTAAAACAAAGCAATGGAAAATCCAATCAAAAACACACAAGGATCAAATGAACAGCACTCGCCTTAAACCAGTACCCGATACTAGAATGTTCAGATCAGGAACATCAAGTTTTCTATTGGATTCTGTACGTTTTTATATTGGATTATGCACGTTCTCTATTGGTGCTCAGACAAATCGTTTTGATCGTCGAGGATTTAGTTGGGAAGTTTGACTGGAACAAAGCAATGGAAAATCCCATCAAATGAACAGCATTCGCTTTAAACCAGTACTCGATACTTGAAATTTCAGATCAGAAACATCAAGTTTTCTATTGGATTCTGTACGTTCTCTATTAGTGCTCAGACAAATCGTTTTGATCGTCGAAGATTTGGTTGTGAAGTTTTACTGGAACAAAGCAATGGAAAATCCCATCAAAAACAGGCAAGGAACAAATGAACAGCACTCGCTTTGAACCAGTACCCGATATAGGGAATTCAGGATCCGAGACATCAAGTTTCCCATTGGATTCTGTGAATTTTTCTATTGGATTCTGTACGTTCTCTTTTAGTGCTCAGACAAATCGTTTTGATCTTAGAGAATTTGGTTGTTAAGTTTGACTGAAACAAAGCAATGGAAAATTCCATCAAAAACAGGCAGAGATAAAAAATGAACAGCACTTGCTTCAAACCAGTACCCGATTCTGGAAATTCCAGATCAAAAACATCAAGTTTTCTTTCAGATTTTGTACGTTTTTCTATTTGATTCTGTACGTTTTCTATTAGTGCTCAGACAAATTGTTCTGATCTTCAAGGATTTGGATGTGAAGTTTGATTGGAACAGAGCGATGGAAAATTTCATCAAAAACAGGCAAAGATCAAATGAACAGCACTTGCTTCAAACCCGTACCCGATACTGGAAATTTCAGATCAGAAACATCAAGTTTTTTATTGGATTCTGTACTTTTTCCTATTGGATTCTGTACGTTCTCTATTGGGGCTCGAACAAATCGTTTTGATCTTAAAGGATTTGGTTGTAAAGTTTGATTGAAAGAAAGCAATGGAAAATCCCATCAAAACCAGACAAGGATCAAATGAACAGCACTCGCTTTGAACCATTACCCGATACTGGAATGTTCAGATCAGGAACATCAAGTTTTCTATTGGATTCTGTACGTTTTTATATTGGATTTTATACGTTATCTATTAGTGCTTGAACAAATCGTTTAGATCTTCAAGGATTTGGTTGTGAAGTTTGATTAAAACAAAGCAATGGAAAATCCCATAAAAAACAGACAAGGATCAGGTGAACAGCACTCGCCTTAAACCAGTACCCGATACTAGAATGTTCAGATCAGGAACATCAAGCTTTCTATTGGATTCTGTACGTTTTTCTATTGGATTATGTACGTTCTCTATTGGTGCTCAGACAAATCATTTTGATCGTCGAAGATTTGGTTGTGAAGTTTTACTGGAACAAAGCAATGGAGAATCCCATCAAAAACAGGCAAGGAACAAATGAACAGCACTCGCTTTGAACCAGTACCCGATAATGGGAATTTCGGATCCGAAACATCAAGTTTCCCATTGGATTCTGTAAATTTTCCTATTGGATTCTGTACGTTCTCTATTAGTGCTCAGACAAATCGTTTTGATCTTAGAGAATTTGGTTGTCAAGTTTGACTGAAACAAAGCAATGGAAAATACCATCAAAAACAGGCAGAGATAAAAAATGACCAGCACTCGCTTCAAACCAGTACCCGATTCTGGAAATTCCAGATCAAAAACATCAAGTTTTCTTTCGGATTTTGTACGTTTTTCTATTTGATTCTGTACGTTTTCTATTAGTGCTCAGACAAATTGTTCTGATCTTCAGGGATTTGGATGTGAAGTTTGATTGGAACAGAGCAATGGAAAATTTAATCAAAAACAGGCAAGGATTAAATGAACAGCACTCGCTTCAAACCCGTACCCGATACTGGAAATTTCAGATCAGAAACATCAAGTTTTTCATTGGATTCTGTACTTTTCCCTATTGGATTCTGTACGTTCTCTATTAGGGCTCAAACAAATCGTTTTGATCTCAGAGGATTTGGTTGTAAAGTTTGATTGAAACAAAGCAATGGAAAATCCCATCAAAACCAGATAAGGATCAAATGAACAGCACTCGCTTTGAACCAGTACCCGATACTGGAATGTTCAGATCAGGAACATCAAGTTTCCTATTGGATTCTGTACGTTTTTTATTAGTGCTCTGACAATTCGTTTTGATCTTCAAGTATTTGGTTGTAAAGTTTGATTGAAACAAAGCAATGGAAAATACCATCAAAAACAGGCAAGGATCAAATTAACAGCACTTGCTTTGAACCAGTACCCGATACTGGAAATTTCAGATTAGAAACATCAAGTTTTCTATTGGATTCTATACGTTTTTCTGTTGGATTCTGTACGTTCTCTATTAGTCCTCAGACAAATTGTTCCGATCTTCAAGGATTTGGATGTTGAGTTTGATTGAAACAAAGCAATGGAAAATCCCATCAAAACCAGATAAGGATCAAATGAACAGCACTCGCTTTGAACCAGTACCCGATACTGGAATGTTCAGATCAGGAACATCAAGTTTTCTATTGGATTCTGCACGTTTTTCTATTGGATTCTGTACGTTCTCTATTAGTGCTCAGACAAATCGTTTTGATCTTGGAAGATTTGGTTGTGAAGTTTTACCAAAACAAGCAACGAAAAATACCATTGAAAACAGGCAAGGATCAAATAAACAGCACACGCTTCAAACCCGTGTCCGATACTGGGAATTTCAGATCAGACACATCAAGTATTCTCAATTGGATCCCGTACGATTTTTATCAGGGCTTCAGAAAGTCACTTCGATCTTACAAGATTCTATAGAGAAGTACGATTGAAACTGAGCGAGGAAAAATCCCGATAAAAACATAACGTATGGTCCGAGAGTTTTGGGAAATTGTTCAAAGCTAATAACTTTTTCTAAATAGTCTTTATTTTTTAACTTGATGTTGCAAAAGTTGACATCATATATAACAATGACAAATTCATATTCAACATATTGATAATGGACCATTATCTTCGATGGGTCTCAATTTTCTTCTGCCATGCTCCATGATTTTTTGTATCAATTTGTCAATTGTGAAATTTTCCAATGTTATTGAAAAATGCGACGCCGTAATTGGTCTTCATTTGCAGCTTTACATCCCTTGTCGTATACAATCCTGCTCAATCCTTACCAAAAATCTTATGTTGGTCAAGCTTGCGGTACATTGGGAGGCAGGAGCTCAAAGAAATTAATCCTGCTGTTGTCCAGAGAATGATCGAACATGGCAGAAGAAAACTGAGAGCCATAGAAAATAATGGCCCATCTTCATTATGTTGAATATAAATTTGGTATTGTTAAAGATGATGCTAGTTTTTGCAATATTGAGTTACAAAATTGAAACTACCCAAAAAAAGTTATCAGCTTTTAAAGAAATTCCCAAAACTTTCGGACCATACGTTATATAGATTGAATTAATAGCTACCGTTACACAGAGTGAATCAGTTCAAAACGATCAAACTTCGAGAAAAGAATCTCCTTATCCTCTTGATTCCGAAAAATCAAATATACGTGTCTCTCACCCACTTTCCAAGAAAGGTACAGGGTGTCAGAGTTTACTTTGTTCGTTTCTAGAAAATTTGTAACTTGCGAAGTATTTAACCAAAACAGCTCAAATTCAGCACAGGCTGGTTGGTCGCAACTATAATATACCTGACTACTTGTGAAATTCAAAAGAAATCCAATCATCGGTGTAGGAGTTCTGGAGAGAGTATCAATTCGAAAAGCTCCTCAGATGCTTCCAAATATATGACCCCTCATAACTCTCACGCTACTAATTGAATTCTTTCGAAATTTTGCAAGCAGTTGGATGTTTCCGATAGTCAAGACTATGCTGATCTGAGGCTAATTTGGTTTGGAAGTTCGCAAGCTACAGATTTTTAAAAATCGAAAAAAGTGAACTTTGACACCCTGTTTCTGTTTTGGATACGAGTTAGAGGCACGTATGTCATAAATTTCCCGAATCAGAAGGATAAGGAAAATCTCATCCAAAAGTTTGATCGGTTGAAACTGATTCACCTTGTATACTAATGCACAAATGATTCACTGACAAAAACCACTTTTGCCAGTGACAGAATTTCATATTAAAACCAGTTGTTTTCCAATTAGAATCTGCTTTCCCTATTAGGAATTTTAAACTAGACAAATCAAGTTTTCTATTGGAATCTGTACGTTCTCTATGAGGGCTCCAAAATGGGTTCACTCAAGCAATTCCCCCTCAACAATTTGGTTACATTACTCAGAACTGAGTTCACTCGGTAAGTTCCTAGCAGCAGTACTCAACAAATTCCCCTCAACAACTGGATTTGTGTACTCAGAACTGAGTTTGGAGAGGGGTTCTACAGCGATTGTATTGGGCTACTCAGCTAGTAGAGGTAATCAAAAATTATTTTACTCAATAAGTTTTCATATTAAAACTGGATTTGGTCACTTGGAACTAAGTTCTGTATTTGGTTACTCGTGATTCAGTACAAACATCCAGAGCATAATGTCCTTACAGGTGGATTAGATTACTCAGAACTATTCTCCTCGATGAATTTCCCAAAGAAATTGTATTCGGTTGATCAGAAGTCAGTACTGATTATCAAAAGCTAAAATCAAGAGCCAAAATTATGTAACGAATTTGACCAAAATACTGGTTACTTGGTAACTGAGAACTGAGTTCACTCGCTAAGTTTTTTAGAGCAACTATATCTCTTTGCTTAGAAGCCAGTGAACAGAGTCCCAGCAGAGTCAGCGCAGCGGTTTTGGAATTGTTCAAATTTTCCGTGCCACATCGGCGGATTTAGAGATCAATGCACGGTTCATGTGACCGGATGACGATCGAACGGGAGTTATAAAAAGAGCCCAGAGAGGAATCGGATTCAATCAATCGATATCTGTAGTTGCGGCCCGCGGCCTGCCGATGGGCTGAGACTTATATATTCATTATTTTGTGTAGAAAGTACGAGTAACTGATGTCTCGGATGTCAATTTGTTGATAATATGTGTGCTTGATAAAACGCAATAAAACATGGCTGTGTTCTCCTGCGACCCTCCACTTCCCAGGCAGCATCAGATATTTATAAATATTCCACTAATATTGAATAAATATTCCAACGTTGGCTAAATATTTCAATGATTCAGAATATATTTACCTGATGATTGTTAACAAATATTCCTTCTTGAATATGCAATGAACATTTATCTCATAATGGCAAACATATATGCAATAGTAAATGTGCAGTAAATATTTAGCTCATATTAGCAAGTAAACATGCAATATTGAATGTGTATTAGACATTTATCTTGTATGAGCGAACAAATGTTTATTCTTGGATGTCTAGTGGATATTTATCCTATATTAGCAAGTAAACATATAATCTGGAATGTGTATTTAATATTCATGTTATATAAGCAAACAAATGTGTGAAACTGGAATGTGCATTGAATATTTATCCCATATCAGCAAGTTAACATCTAATTTCGAATGTTTATTGAATATTCATCATATATGAGCAAATAAAAGGTTAAATTCGAATGTACATCAATTATGTATCCTATATTGGCAAGTTAACGTGCAATCATAAATGTGTATTAAACATTTATCTTATATGAAGAAACAAATGTTTAAACTGGAATGTGCAGTGAATATTAATCCTATATTAGCAAGTAAACATCTAATCTGGGATGTGTATTAAATATTCATTATATATGCGCAAACAAATGATCAAACTTGCATGTATAATGAATATGTATCCTATATTGGCAAGTAAACGTGCAAACTGAAATGTGTAATTAACATTTATCTTATATGAGCAAACAAGTGTTCAATCTGGGACGTGCAGTAAACATTTATCCCATATCAGCAAGTTAACATCTAATTTTGAATGTTTATTAAATATTCATCATATATTAGCAAATTAGAGGTTGAACTCGAATGTACAATTATTATGTATCCTATGTTGGCAAGTTAACGTGCGATCTTGAATGTGTATTAAACATTTATCTTATTTGAGCATACAAACATCTAATCTGGGATGTGTATTAAATATTCATTATATATGCGCAAACAAATGATCAAACTTGCATGTATAATAAATATGTATCCTATATTGGCAAGTAAACATGCAAACTGAAATGTGTAATTAACATTTATCTTATATGAGCAAACAAGTGTTCAATCTGGGACGTGCAGTAAACATTTATCCCATATCAGCAAGATAACATCTAATTTTGAATGTTTATTAAATATTCATCATATATTAGCAAATTAAAGGTTGAACTCGAATGTACAATTATTATGTATCCTATGTTGGCAAGTTAACGTGCGATCTTGAATGTGTATTAAACATTTATCTTATATGAGCAAACAAGTGTTCAATCTGGGACGTGCAGTAAACATTTATCCCATATCAGCAAGTTAACATCTAATTTTGAATGTTTATTAAATATTCATCATATATTAGCAAATTGAAGGTTGAACTCGAATGTACAATTATTATGTATCCTATGTTGGCAAGTTAACGTGCGATCTTAAATGTGTATTAAACATTTATCTTATTTGAGCATACAAACATATAATCTGGGATGTGTATTAAATATTCATTATACATGAGCGGACAAATGATCAAACTTGCATGTATAATAAATATGTATCCTATATTGGCAAGTAAAAGTGCAATCTTAAATGTGTAATGAACATTTATCTTATATGAGCAAACAAGTGTTTAATCTGGGACATGCAGTAAACATTTATCCCATATGAGCAAGTAGAGATACAGTATTGATTAGCGTATCCAACATTCATCTCATAAGAGCAAACAAATGTTCAATCTTGGATGTGCTGTAAATATTTATCCTATATCAGCAAATCAACGTGCTAGCTTAAATGTATATAAAACATTCACCTTATATGAGCAAACAAATGTTTAATCTTGGACGTCTACTTATTATTAATTTCATTTGAGAAAATCAACGTGAATATAGCATCTAGGTAACCTACTTTATATTCGTTCTACATGGACAAACAATTGTGCCCTAATAATGCCATAAAATATGTTCCCCAAAAAGTAGAAGAATAGAAAAACGGAATAAATGAATTATAGACATTTATTATGAATAGGTAATACCGTCCGTTTTTTTTTCTAGGCCCCAGCGCGTAGCACCTTTATTATGGGTTCCACACCCAACATATTATATATCTTTGAAATCAGAAGAACAAGATCTTTCGATTGATGGTATGTCAAATTATTTTTGAAAGATGTCATTTTTTGACAATTGACAGAATAGTACTTGTGATACATCATTTTGAAGCCCATCCAATTCTGAGGAAAACTGTGTCTTCATTTTTTGCATAGGATGTCTTTCACAACTTCTGGAGGTCTTCAAATAGGAAAAATTGTTGAAATTCAGAAATACTTAATAAGTACGTAAGTATAGGCGAAACAGGTATTTTTAATAATAACTAATGATAATAATCAATAAATAATCACAATGAAACGAAAAATGTCCTGAAGAAGTTATTTGAAATGACCGTTTCCTTGTTCTTTGAATGAGAGATTCAACGACCGGTGAATTGGAACTGCCAGCCCAACGCGATAGTATCCGAGGTGGCCAGGTATGACCCCCTCGATTTTTTTATGATCCTATTTGAAAGGTAAGGTGTTTATAGAATCTCCCGCTGATTTGGACGATTCAAAATCAGAATATCATCATCAGTTGATATTAAAAAATCATCAGTTGATAAAAAAAAGGTATTAATTATTGAGTAGGTATTTCTGAATTTTAACAATTTTTCCTATTCAAAGACCTCCAGAAGCTGTGAAAGACATCTTATTCTAGAAATGAAAACACAGTTCTCCTGAAAATTTTATGGGCTTTAAAATGGTGTGTCACAAGTACTATTCCGTCAATTGTCAAAAAATGACATATGTCAAAAATAATTTGACATACCATCAATCGAAAGATTTTGTTCTTCTGATTTCAAAAATATATATTATGTTGGGTGTAAAACCCATAATAAAGGCGCTATAAGCTGGGGCCTAGAAAAAAAAACGGACGGTATATAAATGACATCTTCCCAATAATTTGGGCTGCTTAAAGAAAGAATAGATGCCGTACAACAATAAAATAAACTAGGTATAGGTACAATATAACACGTGATATTTATAATCACACCAGTGTAAATATTAACTCTAAATACTCATACAATGTATGTCTGCAAATATTTATAAATATTTGTTCTACTACATTACTGAATGTCAAGATACATATGTATGTATATTATTCAAATATATATGAAATATATTCCAACTAATATTCAACAATATTTGTTTCTAAATATATAGTTAACGTATCATAGTAATATTTGTTAATATATTAAAAACATATTTTTCAATCTGGAGTGAATTTATAGAATAAATATTTAAAAATATTCAGGCCAGACATTTTTTCACATAAAAATATAAATATTAGCAAATATGTATCTGCAATATTTGTAAATATTTATATTTTCATGTTAAAAAATGTCTCATCTGAATATTTAGGCCAGACAATTTTTAACATGAAAATATAAATATTCACAAATATTGCGGATACATATTTGCTAATATTTATATTTCCATGTTAAAAAATGATTTACTTTATAAATTTACTCCAGATTAAAAAATCTGTCCTTTTTATATTTATAAATATTACTGTTAAATATTTATCCAACGTTTCCTTGCTGCCTGGGTTGGCTTGCATAAAAAGTGATGTCTTCAAGGCGGTCACGAAGCGGTGAGCCTACAGCCCTACCAGACCCTAGGTTTGACAATACTTCAAATACAGGGTGACAACTCAAGGTGTGTCGAAAAGCTCCATTTTTAACCGTGTCAAGGAACTCCAGGTTTCATCCGCATACACCTTTAGACAGCCCGCATCAGAAAGTTGAAGTGCTTTTTGACTTGTCTATTTGTGAAATAAATATGAGTTTCTTGATATTGCATCCATGATTGGCCATAAAGTGTTCGTTTTAGTTTGAGATCCTTTTAACCCTCACCCCTCAGGGATGCTACGCCATGTGATCCTCATCAGGAAGAATGCATACTAAATGAGGAAGGCTTTTAGTTCCACACACGGTTTCTGAAAACCGAATCTGCTCCACAGAAATTATATCCAGTGACTGGGTTAGATTGGGTTTGTCAGACCTACTACACACAGATTAAAATCAACGGCTTTCTGATGACGTTTCAGTCGTCCATCTCCACACACGTGGCCATCACTCACGCGAAAACGATCGGCTTTTTGCAGTGCCAGACATAAAAATTTAATCTGCGCCATATATGCAGGGCGACGCGACAAAAAAACCGGGGTGCGTCATATACCCACACGACGACAATGCGAAATTGACAGAATCGCATCAGAGTGCTATCGGAGCATCCACCGTCAGCTAGCTGGCGAGCCGGCATCGAAAATCACGCGCTCCTGACCGATAAATCACCGACGCTTTTCCAACAAAAACACAAATGAATTACAAAAACATATTTCAATCTGTTACGATAACAAAAAGAGCTCAGCCCTTGCCGGCTCTTTCCCTCCCGCTTGCCAGCTACCCCCGTGCACGCTGGATGCCAAATTTCTCCCGAACTCTTCATACATCCAGCAGGTTCATCCTTTCAACTGTTGATTTATAAAAAAAAATCTTAGGGAATATCGGTGGCGTGGAATCCATAGTATGCACCGCCGCTACCACCACCAGGCGTAACAAGCGTATTTGCCAATTGTCGATGTCGACGGTAATTTGTTTTGGCGAAAAGCGCACGGTCCATTCGTGCTATTATATGATGTAAATTTTCTAATACGACCTCGTGTTTGATAAACACGCAAAAAGCGGGAAAAGGAAACGTGCGTGGGGAAATGAAATATATCGGGTAAAACAGGAGCCGTTATGGTAACGCAGGACTGCTAGCTGCAGGACGTGAAATGATGCCATTTTGGAGCTTCGGAGCGTCGGAGGGCAAAAGCGCCAGCGATCGGTGGGCGGCGTTGCCTGATGGCCATCCAACCGCGGTTGCGTATTTACGAAAACGTGAATTATATTGGCAAAAACGCCGCGTTATGGTTATGTCCAGCGTGCGTGTGTTATGTTCTGTCAAAGTTTTGGCGCTCTTTTGTTGTGAAAATACCGC
This sequence comes from Anaspis maculata, assembly GCA_949128115.1. NCBI lineage: Eukaryota > Metazoa > Arthropoda > Insecta > Coleoptera > Scraptiidae > Anaspis > Anaspis maculata. The sequence goes on from OX421966.1 coordinate 74,441,186, forward strand.
CAAACAAGCGAAAACAGTCTCAGGTTGGTATGTCTGCGGTTTATCCCAACTATAACCACAATTATTGTAACGTCGTTTTCTGCTTGTGTCTGCTTTTTGATACTTTGACCGATTGGGCCAGTCCAATTCTGCCTTGCCGTTTCAGTTCCTAGCATTCGGGAGTTTCGTTATGTTGCTGTGGCTATCCTGGCAAAAGATTCACGTGCTTTTCTCTGATTGGTCGTAGAAAAAGCTTGAACTAGCGCGCCGGCCGGTAGGAGCTGATGAACAACTGTAGCTGTAGCTGTAACAGAGCTCGAGGACCGTTCTAGTGAAAAGACGGAAGAAAAATAGAATAAAGTTTCAAGGATTAATAAATTGAAGGTTGGAATTCAGCGGTTTTGCAAAAATCGTGCGACTCCGGCCACCCGCCAACGGGTATATTCGCTTTATTCAAATCAACATCACATTTTCCCGCTAGTCTTTAGGTTCTGCCACTCGACATTCTTGCCCTTTCTTGCTGGCGACTTTGTGAATAGAGTAATTTTTCATAGGACGAAAGGTCCTCTTCTGACTTGGATAACTAAACTGCGCAACAGTCAATGTGTCCACCTCGAAAATTTCACCCTTTTTGAGAATGGTATAATTCTTGAATGCCACCGGTGATCTCAATACGGTTTGTTTGAATTTGAAGATATGAATTTTCATCGAGAATCATGCATCCAAGTTCTGTTGGTACGTAGCATTACCGCATTTGTGATGATGAGAAAGTGCAATTGAGCAAAATGGGACCTTGAAGGGTTTCAAACAATATGACTCACAACATACCTTCATTATTTCAAAGTTGACTGAAATACGGGCAATTTTTTTGAATGATGAAGGGTCGAAAACATGAAAATCTTAGTTAAACATTATTTGACGTTTGAAACCTCTTTTCTTCGCAAATTTGAGCTTCTGGATACGATTCTGTTGTCAAATCACGTCACAGGAGAAGGCTCAAAGGCCGAAATATGGAAAGAAACACAAGGCTTGTGGATATCCAAATGACGTCTGAATATTGCTGAATCTTTCATCGTCACTTTGACATCGATGGACCATTATGACATTAGAAGGTCTTCAGAACACATTTAAAGAGACCGAATTGACCAATATTTTAGGCTCTCCAACACTTTTGTTCAATTTGCTTAACCCTTTTGAAGTTAGTTGTTGTGGTACCTACAAGCCTCGACAATTTTGGCAGTGCTAAAAATGTCATTCGATCAGTTTTAGTCTCCTTTCGGGCCAAAATTGCTGCATTCTTTATTAGCGGGACTACTTCATTCCCAAATGAAACTCTGCCTGTTGATGGGATTGTTGCCAACAAAGGGCTTAGATACCGAGTCACCATAGAGCCTAAAATAATGCAATACGTCTCAAATTTTCCTGCTCTATGGGAACCATCCAACCCTTTGTTGGCAACAATCCCATCAACGGCAGAGTCTCATTTGAAATAAAATAGCCCTGCTAATAGAAAATTCAGCACTTTTGACCCGAATGGAGCCCTTAACTGCTCAATGACATTTTCAGCACTATACCAAAATTGTCAAAGCTTGTCCACAACAACTAACTTGGAAAGGTCAAGCAAATGGAGGAAGGAGTGCTAGAAACCACAAAATATTGGTCAATGCGGTCTCTTTGAATGTAATCTGGAGACTTTTCAATGTCATAACGGTCCGTCAAAGTTAAGTGACAATGAAAGATTCAAATCAAGGCAATATCCAGACGTCACTTGGATATTCACAAGCCTTGTGTTTCTTCCCATATTTCAGCCTTTGGGCCTTCTTCTGTGACGTGAAATTGAAATTTGACCACAGAGTCGTATCCAGGAGCTCAAATTTGCAAAGAAAAAAGGTATCAAACGTCAAATAATGTTTAATTGAGGTTTTCAAATTTTTGACCCTTTATCATTTGAAAAAAATTGACCGTATTTCAGTCACCTTCGAAATAATGAAAATGTGTTGTGAGTCATATTGTTTGAAACCCTTCACGGTCCAAATTTGCTCAATTGCACTTTCTTATCATCACAAATACGGTAATGCCACGTACCGATAGAACTTGGATGCATAATTTTTAATAAAATTCATATCTTTATTGTTAGACTCCCGATTCACAGAAATCTAGAATGTTTGCAAAGGCGAAGCATCAGCCTTAGTGGTATGCTATTAATTATTGTCTAAATAATTTGTAATGCTTTGTCTTGTTCAATTTATGTTCTTTATTCATATTTGTCATTTTATTACTGTCAGTAGGTGTTTTGAGAAAAGAAACAAATTCATCTAAAACTTTGCAATTGATTTTCAATGAACATTCACTTTGCTTGCATTTCATTCGCGTTTCATCCAAGAATCACACCTCATCCCCAACGACACATTCTCATCTCGAGTAAGAACTCAACAACACAACGTAGGTAAAAGGTAAACAACGTTGAGAAGGGAAGAGACAACGACGATCGCACTGCCAACATCGAAAAGAGGGCTACACTACAGAATGGTGCCGTGACCAGGATATACTTCAGAATGGTGCCGTGACCAGGATACACTACAGAAGTGGTGCCGTGACCAGGATGATGTCGAAAGCTGGATACATCACACACATTACATTACTGGTATTATTGCTGATATTGGAAGAATTAATTTTTTTCGCAAACGGGGACCTTTTGACGGCAGAGTAATTTTGCACCTGTTTACATATCACCCTGTAGGAGCTTTATTTGAAGTTGCTGAATGTTTAGCGTCAATTGTTTAGATGAACGAAGGATCAGTTTTTCAAACAAGGCAAACCGTATTGAAATCACTGGTGGCATTCAAAAATTATACCATTTTCCGAGCCATTTTCAAAAAGGGTGAAATTTTCGAGGTGAACACATTGACTGTTGCGTAGTTTAAATGATTTTCCGAAAAGAAAATCCTCAAATTCGAATTTCTGGGTTTTGTACATAAAATTATTGTCACTGGTATTAAAAACCCGGTAACGTTTCTTGTTCGGTGGTTATCCCAGCTGGCAAAGTGGTTAACTATCGAGTCGCGTTAATATCAGAAATCATTTTGGGTTTGTTAACTGACTTTCTCATTCCGATAGTAGGTATCACCCACCTTCGTTCGAACCGATAACGTTCAATCAATTCCGGCTTGAGTTTAAGCCAAACCACTTCAACAGACAGTAATATTCCGCTCAATGTGGTTATAACAGCCACTGCCAATTTCTTATATTCTATTTATGGTAAAATTAGCTTACCAGCAACTGTTGATTTTCTTTGCCTTTTGTGAACAAAACTTGTATTCGTAATTTTAATTTTGCTTGGTACTATAATCTTTTTGGGGATTTGGCTCACAATACTGTGGCGCCTCCGACCATCTTAAGAGCCCCGGCCTTCCTCACTGATTACCTGACAGGCCGTGTTCCTGAATCAGACAAACCGATGGGTGAGTCGCACCAAAAAAGCACGAGGCCTTTTTGGCATGCAACACAATCGCAACCTACAAAACCTATCATGTCTTCTCGGGCTTCGATAGAAAAAACTGTGATTTTCAACAAAAATTTGATCGTTCCACCGACCAAAAACTCGGTTAGGGTAGGTTCCAAAAGAATAGTCAAGTTGAGCCGTTTCAGTTCAATCAAGTCTCAAGTCTGAAAATGTCAACATGAAGCCCTGTGGAAAATGCATTGGATCCAATAGGGAATGTCCAAGTTGAGAACGTCACAAAAACATGTCAAACATCTAATGAGAGCACAATCCAAGATGTCATAAAAAATACCCAATAGAAAGTAAATTGATTCCAAAGAGAACAGTGTTGGGTTGTCACAATCTGAGAATCCCACCTTGAAGCTAATGTAGAAAGTGTATTGAGTCCAATAGAGAACAGCGTCGACCTAACGAATGTCACAGTTGAAAAGTGTCGGCATACAACCCTATAGGAAGTGTATCGTTAAAGATGTCACTCAAGATATTAGTAAGATGCACTGGCAGGACCGTATCCTCTTTAGTTTCTCGCGCCAAGCGTGCCAACATGAACTTTGGGATACCGAAAATTCGAGCACTACTTGTTCTAACTGAGGTCTCTTGAAGGACTTCGGCTATAGCACCATGAATTATTTCAGAACTATGAGAATTTCTTTTGCTTTTCACAGCTTCACCGTTCATCGCTATTGCAAGCTCTTTCATTACCGAATATTCTGCTCCATCTCGTTCAAATATACATATACTTTTTTTCCACCCATCCCAGTGGGAGGAACAATCATATACTCGTACTGTTGATTCTTCTCCATCGATTGTCCCTTTTCATTGTTCAATGTCACCTATGTCCCTTAAACTGTCCCCTCAATTGATGAATGTATTCTAATGTGTCCCCTTATGTATTCCCCCATGTGTCCCTTGATGTGTCTTCCAATGTGTTCCCTGATCTGTCCCCTAACGTGTCTCTTAATGTGTCCCTTGATGTGTCTACTAATGTGTCTACTAATGTGTCTCCTAATGTGTCTCCTAATGTGTTCCCTAATCTGTCCCCTAGCGTGTCCCCTAATGTGTCCCCCAACGTGTCCCCTAGTGTGTCCTCTCTGTCCGTTATGTCACTCCCAATGTGCCCTCTATCCCCTGTGTCCCCTCCTATTGTATGTTTGTCGATAATATGACTTCATTCTCTTGAGTTCAAACTGTTATTACAAACTTCAACTGTTAACTGTTAAGTGGTTATTACAAACTTTGATAGATGATTCCCTATCAGAAATAAAGTCGAAAGAACAAAAATATATGGTCCTGGAATGCTCACTCAAAAAGATACAGGGTGTTGAAGTTTACTTTTTTAAATCGTTTTTTCACCGTAACTCTTGAACCTTTGGACCGATTTTCATCAAATTTGAACCAAAGTTCAGTCAACTTAGTCTCCATCGAATAATGATACCACAATTTATCAAAATTTTTTGGAAGCGTTAGTAATAAGAGACTGTCCCCTATTTTTGCCCCTATTTTCGTCGTCCTAATTATTTCTTAGAATTGTTGATTTTTTCATTTTACGTTCAATTTAGATGGAAAAGTTACTTTTGCAAAATTTTACTTTGAGGCTTCATTTCCAAGATATTTGGATTTGAAAAATTGGAAAACAACACGAAATCGCCACTTTCCAGGGCCCAAATTGTTTTTTTTCGAAAAACTTCATGTTTCTCAGCGAAAATAGTAGTTTATGTTGACGAATCATGAGTATGCTTTGATTTTAATTTTTAGACTCAGGAAAGTGGCGATTTTAGGATGTTTTCCAATGTTTTAATCCCACATATCTCAAAAACATATCAAATTCAACGTAAAATCCGTAAGTATCAACAATTTTGAAAAATAATCATGGTAGATAGAAATAGGGTGAAAATAGGAGACAGTCTCCCATTATCTACTCTCTCAGAAATTTTTGATAAATTGTGGTATCATCATTTGATAAAAACTAATTTGACTTAACTTTGTGTTGAATTTAATCGAAATCGGTTCAACGGTTTAAAAGTTAGGGGAAAAAATTGAAATTAAAAAGTCAAGTTCAGCACCCTGTATATTTCTAAGGGAGCGTTTTAGGACCATGAGCTTCTTGTTCTTCCGGCTTCATTTTTGATGAAGAATCATCCCTTGAAGTTTGTGATAATCAGACCCGAACACCCTGTATACCCAAAACTACTTCTACTGGTTACTGAAACCAGAACACTTGAGAATTTGCAAGAGGGACAGGAGGAGGAATTTGGACAGGGAATTCGAATATTCCGCGCTTTCAAGCCAACAAATGACACCTGCCAAACACAATCTGTGACCTGACCTGTCAGATCCAAATTCCACATACTTTTCAAATTTTTCATAGGTCAAATCCGCCACTTGTCAAATCTCAGTAATACAGATCCGATGCTTGACGACCTGTCAAAAAAAATCACTAGATTTAGTGATGATAGCCAAAAGTCATCAGATAAAAATCTCTAGAAATGTCTGCCTCAACTGCCGCCATACCTACTGACAAAACGTCAGGATGTCACAGTCTAAGAATGATAGTCATTGAGCCCTGTTCGAACTGTATTGGGTCCAATAAAGAACAGCGCCAGGATGTGACAATTTGAAAATATCACTATGGAACCCTCTAGAATGTGTATTGGATCTAATATGGAACAGCACTTGAAGATGCAAGTATGTCATGATAATAGCCAAGAGAAAACATCATATTGGTTCCAATGAAAACCAGTGTTCGGATGTCATCATCTGAAAATATCACCTTGAAGCTCACGTGGAAAGTGTATGAGGTTCAATAGGAAACAGCCTTAGCCTAACATTTGCCACAGTGAAACGGTGTCGGCATTGACTCCCATTGAAATTGTATTGGGTCCAATGAAGAACAGCGTTAGGATGTGATAATCTGAAAATATCGCTATAGAACCCTCTGGAATGTAAATTGGATCCAATACGGAACAGCACTTGCGAATGTGAGTATGTCATGACTATACTCAATAGCAAGTATACTGGGTGTTCCAAAATGAAGTAGCCAAACGCCCATGGAAAATGGCCTAGAAGAAATAAGAGGCCCCTACATATATTTTTCCCGGCATTAGAAATTGTCCAGTTCTCTGATTTTTTACTGGTTGGATTTTGGTGGAAGTCCATCAATGAATAAATAATAATAATAATAAATAATAATAGGTATTTATTCATCTTTGATGCATGTGTACATTAAAAACAAATGTGATGCACTGTAGACTTGTCCCTGATTACCTAATAGGTAATCATTCAAAATAAGTCCCTGACAAATTCCAGCCAAATACTTTTACTCATTAATGAAATATTCATGAAAACCAATGAACAATTCAAAATTTGAAGAGCTGTATCTCAGTTGATATCAAGCTTTCAAAAAAAATTAATAAAGAGGTCTCTAACTTTGTTCTGGGTCTATAGGGCCTTCATCTCCTATAGGCCATTGACTACTTCATTCTGGGACACCTGTAGTAGTCCAGTGAGAACCAGTGCTAGGATTTCACAATCTGAGAACATCATCTTGAAGCTCATGTGGAAAGTGTATAGGGTTCAATAGGGAACGGCGTCAACCAAACGAATGTCGCAGCTGTCCATTGTGAACATGAAGCCCCATAGGAAGTGTATTGGGACCAATGAAAAACCGCGTCTAGATGTGAGAATCTAGAAATATAATCAGGAATCCCTTCCTTATTTCTACATGGACAGACAGACGGGCAGACGGACAGACAGACAAGCCGGCCATCTCAGCGTTATTTTCTCACATAAATGCACTAAAAAGCTGGATCCGGTTAGAAACAAAGATGTCACAGTGAAGGAATGTCAACATAAGTCTTTATAGGTAGTACACAGTCTGAATTTGTCAGCGGCAACCCCTATAGAAAGTGTACTGGATCTGATAGGTAACAGGACTTTAGAATGTCAAAATCTAAGAACGATAATTATTCAGCCTTGTACGATGTGTATTGGGTTCAATGGGGAGCAGCGTCAACTCACAGAAATCAGTGTCATGATGTCAGCATAAAGCCCAATTGAAGAAAACTGGATCTTATGAGAAACGAAGATGTCACATTGTGGAAATGCGAACACAAATTTCCATGGGAAGAACACAGCCTGAATTTGTCAGAGTGAGGCCCCTAAAAAAAGTGTAATGGATCCAATGAAAACAGAACTTGAGAATGTCAGTCTTAGAATGGTCACCATTAAGCCATTATAGAAAACATATTGGATCCAATGAGAAACAGGACTACAGCTTGTTACAGTCTGACCGTCAGTTTCACAAAAGAGATGATCAGCGATCAAGGCTGTTTGCAGATTAACTGAACTTTTTTCTACTAAATGCTAGGTGATTAACTACAAAAAATGCCTGAAATCTGTTCTAGACCCATCATCTGTCCATTATTGACAGATAAACCAGCATTTCCATTTATCAGTAAGCTACAAATTGACAACAAAAATCGCGAATCAACTGATCTCGAATTATCTTTTTTGTGGAACCCAGGGTAAGAATGATAACTATTGAGCCCTGTACGGAATGTATTGGGCTGGATGGCGAACAACGTCAGCTAATGGAAATCACAGTGTGAGAAAGTCAGCATGAAGCCCTCTATGAGAAGAAACTAGATCCTGTGAGAAATAGAGATGTCACAGTGTAAAGACTTAAGGATGAAAATGTATCGGATCCAATTAGAAACACACTCCATGATGTCAATGTCTAAGAATTAAAACCACTAAACCACTGAGCCCTTTACGAAGTGTATTGGTTCAGTGGTTATCATTGCTTGACTCTGACATCCTGGAGTGTGTTTCCAATTGGATCTGATACATTTTCCATTGGATTTGATAGTGAATAATTTTCATGTGCAACATGCCCTCAACGAAGTGTATGGGTTCAGTGGGAAGCCGCGTTAACTCATGAAAATCACAGTGTCAGGATTTCAGCGTGAGACCCCATAGAAAAAAAACTGGTTCCTATAAGGAACAAAGGTGTCATAGGTAGGAATGTCAACATAAAACTTCAGAGAGAGTATAGAGTAAGTTGGTCAGCGTGGAACCCCTATATAAACGTGTATTGGATTTGATGGGGAACGGGACTTCAGAGTTTCACAGTTCGATAATGACTGCTATCGAGACAGTTGAATGAAGCTACCATGAAAGCCCTCCGGAAAGTTTATTGGATTTGATAGGGGACAGAGTTGGAGTATCACAATTTGATGATGTCGTGATGGAGCCATATAGAATATGATATGTATTAGATCTAATATGGAAAAGCAATTACCTACTTCTTGTTCAGCCGAAAAATGTCGCCGTGGAAGCCTAATGTGGTAAACGTATTGGTTTCAATGTAGAATTGTTCAACTCAAGAATATACCGCATAAAACCGGATATAACACTGCGCTGTCCACATTGAAGTCCAATAGGGGCCTGTTGATTACATATTACACGCTTTTTTCAGTTTTTTTCAAGAAAAGTAGATATCATCCTTGAAGAGATGGATTGAGGAGCGATTTGTTGCATTAGCATGCCGCATACCTACCACAGAGCCAATCAAACGTAGATAAGCTCTAGTTAATCATAGTGTTTGCGGAAAGCTGTTTGTGCACTCTCACCGCCGACTGGCATCAGCCGCGAAAGCTCACACGCCTAACCTCAAATATGACAAATTTGCTGCTGATCCGAGCATACTAGATTACCTACCTCTTCCCCTCCTCCTTCTCCCATCTGCACATCTCTTGCATTGTAGCGCACCCACACGACGTTTTCTGTTTTTAACCTTTGACGTTTTAGCATCCCCTCCTTCGCCCTTCCCGCTTTGCCCTCAGCCCCCCTCACTCCCATTATGACGAATGCCTCCCAATTAAATTATGCGCTAAATAATGCCTGCGAATTCCGCATTAAGCCTCCCGCACCACCCACCGCACACAGCCGCCCTCAATTATTCACTGTTTTAATATTCCAAATGTCCGTCTTCATTCCGAGAAAGAGAGAGGAGGCGGCTGAGGCGCGCGCGGCACGTCAGGTCTGCCAACAACAGCGGCCTTGGGGGGGGGGGAAACAACGGAAAAAAGCCCAAGCGCTCGGAAATAATTGGGAAAAATTGCCGTGGTGTCACGGCAGAAGGCTGTAGAGCAGCAGCTAGCCGGCTCTGGATGAACGATGCAATTTTTTGCGTTTCGGTAATAATCGTAAGTCATGCCTCTGCCGCGGCAAAGCAGAGGATCCAGCGGGCGGTGCTTGCGTTTCTCGTTTGAAAACTGCCGGTAATCCAGTGGTGAGTTCCGTTGGAAAACGACAAAATCAAAAATTATGGATGGCTACTGTGGCCTTGACACTAAAGCTAGACTTCCAGCTCTGCAGTGTACAAATGAATTGTTCAATTGGGAATTCCCAAAACATTTTTGATTGTTATTCGATGACAGCGAGCTCCTCTTGGGACATATTGGAAATAATCTACATTGTAAATAACCAATCGACTTACTGAATTTCTCAACTGGGAACTCCCCATACATTTTCAAATTTGATTTTATGACAGCAGCAGGTTCATATTGGATGATGATGATGATGATGATGATGCGAGTAGTTTCCAATGGAAAAACAATTATTCACTCAAATGCATCAAGTATATTTGAATTAGAATTCTAACTTGAAGAACGTAGTTCTCAATTTGCTATATGGTTAGCTCATCCCCACCTGTTCAACATGTCAAAAGCATACATCTCTATGACGCGTAATACTCAGTATACAGGGTGGAAATTAAAAAATAAATCTTCAAACTTTTATATTCCGGTGAAATAATTCTCGAAAAGAACCGCCTCTCATTATTCATCAACCTTATGGTCTCCTACTGAACGTGTGAAAAACTCACTCCTCGATAGCTGCAGGTATTCTACGTACAGGCTGAAATCAATTTTTTTTTCAATAAATTTCATCTTGATCAAATCAATCCGGACAAAGACCAATTTGGGCTCTGTTAGAAGTCTATAATCTCTCATTCAAGATATAAAAATGTCACATTCCTTCAACTGCTAAAATATGACATACAGGGTGGAACACCCTTCCTTTAATTTTTTCCTGGGTCACATCAATTCGGATGATGATCTTACCCACTTCAAAGGAGAGTCTGGAGTATTTGGCAAAACATAAAAAAAATTACATTTCTGCAATCACCGCAACTATTGGCTACTGTAGCATCAAACATTTCTGCGATTTTGGTTGTGCGAGGAGTTGCTAAGGACAATTTCCTCAGCAACTCCTTGCACGGCAAAAGTTGAAGCAACATATAATTCATCCTGTATATCAAGTCAGAGTGATATCAGAAATGTAAATTTTTTATACGGCTTGCGGAAAACTCTGAGCTTTCCAGTAAACCAGATAAGATTATTATCCTGATTAATTTTATCCAGAAAAAAACAAAACAAATAAAGTATAAATTTAAAGTTGTTCCAGTCACACCACGTATTTGTTGTTTTTTAAAAAAGGTTTAATTGACAATTGTTTCGAGGAAGACCCTCATTATCAGAAACTGTTATATAAAGAAAATATTAGATACAGAAATAAGAAAGAACAATGGTACAGGCTTACCTATTGAAAAAGTGTATAAATTGCTTGTTTGTAAAAGATTTTTGATAAAAATTGGCAGTAAATTGACAGTGAATAAAAAGATGGCATGAGAACCTGTACTATTGTTGACTATAAAGGGGATTATAAAGGTAAAGAGGTATAAATAATATTAGATAACAATAGGTACTTGTTTTTGTGGGTATTAAAATTATATTATATGGTATTCCATCTGAAGAATGCATTGAAATTATAAGATCTCTGTTATTCGATTCCGGAATCCCAACACATCATGTATTAGATTTATGCACTTCATTAGGACTTACATTAAACCAAAACTACTTCCAGTTTGATAATATATTTCATCAACAAAACACCGGTCTCTCTATGGGTTCAAATCTAAGTCCACTTTTAGCTGATATCTTCATGGATAACCTTGAGAATAATTTCATAATGAACAATACTAATCCATGGAGCGATAAAATCATTTTTTGGTCTAGATATGTTGATGACATATTAGCAATTATTGAATTTTCAAATGATGAATCAAATGAATTTATCAATTTCATAAAACAACCTGTAACATCAAATTCACTTTCGAAATTGAAAATAATAGAAAACTAGCTTTTCTTGACCTCTTATTATATAGGAACAAAAGTTCAATAGACTTTGAGATTTATAGGAAATCAACATCCACTGATACAGTAGTTCCATTTTCATCTAATCATGCTCCATCAGCAAAAATTGCATCTTTCAATTGCTACTTTACTAGGTTATTCAAAATACCTCTTTCTGAACCTAGTTTCAAAAAAGAATATAACATCATTTGTCAAATAGCCAAAAGTAATGGATACAAGAAGAGTTTTATCACTAAACTGTTCAACAGATTTATTTACAAATTGTCTTTCAATCAATGTTCAATCCAACAAAATAGAATTTTCAAAAGTCTACCATATATTGGACATACATCAATCAAAATTTCTCGTATTTTCAAACAAAATAATCCTGACACCACTATTTCTTCTTACTCAACACAAAAACTACGTAAACTCATAATACAAAAGATAGACTACCAGATCTTTTCAAATCTGGTGTCTATCAATTGAACTGCCAAAACTGTGAAAGTGTTTATATTGGCCAATCAGGTAGAAAGTTTGATACAAGAATTAAGGAGCATGTTAGTGAAATTAATAAAGCAAATAGAATTGGTTTCTTTGACGAAGAATTACATTTCAGTTCACATATAATCATATTACACCATAACTTCAATTTAGACAGAAATTTCAAAATTTTACAAACAGAATATAAATACAGAAGAAGACTTCTTTTAGAATCACTAGAAATAACTTAATCTTTATGTAACACTAGAATACACAGTTTGAATGAACAAACAGAATGTCTTTTAGGTAAAGATACATTCTCAATTTTAGTAAAAGCAATTCAAAAATACACATCAAAATAGTTGTTCCTGTTCTTTCAAAGCTGTTCTTTCAAAGTGCTTCTTTTAATACCCACAAAAACAAGTACCTATAGTTATCCAATATTGTTTATACCTCTTTACCTTTATAATCACCTTTATAGTCAACAATAGTACCTACAGGTTCTCATGCCATCTTTTTATTTACTGTCAATTTACTGCCAATTTTTATCAAAAATCTTTTACAAACAAGCACTTTATACACTTTTTTAATAGGTAAGCCCGTACCATTGTTCTTTCTTATTTCTGTATCTAATATTTTCTTTATTTAACAGTTTCTGATGATGAGGGTCTTCCTCAAAACAATTGTCAATTAAACCTTTTTTAAAAAACAACAAATACGTGGTGTGACTGGAACAACTTTAAATTTATACTGACAAAGCCACAGATGGACCAATTCTACATTAACAAATAAAGTATGTTTCACCCTGTGGGTTGTGTTTAGAGAGTTTGAGTGATGTGACATTTTTATATCTTGACTATAAGATTATAGGCTTGTAACAGAGCTGGAATAGGCTTCTGTCTGGATTGATTTGATGAAGATAAAAACCACTGAAAAAAAAATTGATTCCACCCTGTACGTGGGATACCAGCAACTATGGGGGAGTACATTTTTCAAATGTTCAATATGAGACTATGAGGTCGCTAAATAATAAGAGACTGTTTTTCTCGAGGATTGTTTCATCGAAATAAAAAATTTCAAAGTTTATTTTCCAATATCCACCCCACATACTAAGTATCACGCGTCACAAGGATGTATGTTTTCAACATGTTGAACAGGTGGGGATGAGCTAACCATATAGCAAAAAACCATTGGAGAACTACTTTCTTCAAGCTCGAGATAATTTTTTTACTATTTCAAGTACACTAATTGTTCAATTTCGAATTTCCAATACATTCTTGATTAAAGTTTGATAGCAGTGAGCCCATGTCAAAATATGTTGAAGATAATCTATATTGAGAATAACCAATTCATTATTCAATTATTGAATTCTTAAACTGGAGATTTTCAATATACTTTCGATTGTTATCATGGAAGTGGTGGATTCATAGGGGAATATGTTCTGAAAACATCAAAAATGTGAATAACCAATTCACCAACTGAATCATCCACTAATTAGGGGTTTACAATACACTTTCTGGCCTGCCAAACATGAGACCATTTGATTTTATATTGGTAATTTTCAACAAAACCTACATTAGTTTGGAGTGGTAATTTCCCGTTGGAAAACCTGGTCTAACTAACACAAGATCTTTTTAATTTATAATGGTGGTTTCCAATCAAAATCAATATTGGTTGTGAATGGTAGTTCCCGGCTGAAAACCCTGGTCTTGACTAACATAAACCCATATATTTTTTATTGGTTTGAATGGGTCATTTACAACAGGGCTAGATCCACCAATAGTTCAAGTACAAACCTCCTTTTATCAATAGCTAGTGCAAACGTGACTTCACCAATACAAACGGCTGTTATGACGTCATGTTCATAGATACTAACTGGCAGCAATGCAATGCGCAATGCGACTCGCGACTTGTAACACAACGCCCAAGAGTACATTTTCCGTAACGAATTCCCTGGGCCGTTTCCTCCAGAAAATTTAATAACATGGATATTAGGAGGAAAGAGACCAGGGACGGTGGGGAAAGTTTCTCGGGCCTGGACGACGACGACGACAACGGCATCAGGCATCATTTCCATACGCGGAATTTTAATCGCGCCTTGCCCTGCCGGCGGAAAAGCCGAAGGGCGATTCTCTCTCTGTCGATTGTCTCGAGGAAATGGCGAAAGTTCGGCCCATTCCCGTTTTCCGGGGGACTGCGAGAGAAAATATAGGGAAGGAAATAAGACGGCGATGATGCTGCCGCGCCTACAGGCCCTATGCGGATGAGATTCTCAGTTATGTACAATGTACATAACTGGAAGTGTAAATGTGAGGTGACGGTATAAGGTCGATGGCGGAAAAGGCGAAGATGAGATACCGCTTTTCGAAAACTGGTGGCACTTTGGGCGTAAGCGGCTCAAAGTTTTCCCTTATCTCTGCGTAGGTGTCGCAATATCGGGCAGAGAAAGACGAGACGTGGGTAAATAATTAATATTGAAAGAGTTTCTCCACGTTATCAAGATTGTTTTTCTTCCAGACCTTGTTGTTCAATTGTGCCGTCTCATCAGGAAAAAATTGTATCAGCGCAACTTCAAGGGACTGAGTGATAATATCAACAAAGATTATAAGCTACATACATCTGATTTATGAATGATTTAAACCGTAAAATGGGTTAACCATCGGAGCTTATTTACAATCACCTACCGATAAAATTTGTCTCACAGCGAAACCAAATGAAAACAACAAGTATTGAAACATCGTCTGGCCCCAGGGGGGGGAGAGTATACGGCACGATTGGGAGAACTAGGAGAAAGGGGGCGGCTGTGGAGGAGGAGGAATGAGGTAGGTTCCGCGAAGAAGCAGGAGAAAGAGTCGTGGCGCAATTATTGGAGTTTGGCGTAACGGAAACAATTTGCTCCGTTATCGCCAGTAATGGATGATCCGAAATAACTAGCGGCACTGCGAGAATGTCTTGCACTTACCGAATAGACTTTTCACACAGCCAATCGATTTTTCCCATTAGGTATTGGGTATACACGCAGTGGCAAAAGTACCTACCCTGCTGCCCTGCAAACCATCAGCCTGATTGATTCTCTCACGATCTAAGAATGTGCCTGGAAGAACCAATTGGATGCAATATTGGGAATATCATATGCCTAGGTGTCAATTATAGTCCGAACGTTGATGGCGCCAACTTTGCAAATTGTGATGCCGGGATGCCACTTGGCAGAAATGGTCTACATATCCTATACTGGTTCATTTTAAGGAATGGAGCCCACTTGCCACCCCTGGAAAATCTTTGGAATTGCGGGCTACATATTTCCCAGAGGCAGCTTTATTAGCCCAGGCATATTAGGTTTTAACCCGTAACAAATTCTCACAAAGCTGGAATTTGGTATACGGGCCTAGTAAGACCTAAGGAATAACATATCTGAATACTCGGTGACACACCCTTGTGCGTCATTGATTGTGGAGGAGGGGGCTAAATATTGCCATTTAAAATGCGTAAATGACACCCTGTACCTCATATAAATGAAAAAAAAAAAATTTAGACGCCTCAAGGCTTCACAATATTTGATTGACGTTTGAATTGTTGATAAATAGTTTGGGTTGCATGGAAAAAAAAAAGAAGATCGGCAAAATTTATTTTGTTTTTCTCTCAAAAACCTTGAATTGATATCGGCAAGTGTGGTATCGTTTCCAACTAAATCTTGGCCTCTGATACATGGGCGCCCGCAGGATTTTTGTCAGGGGGGGGCAAATAGTTTTAATTAGAGAACGTCACATAGCTACCTGGCCTAATTTGCGAAGTCCTTTAGATTAGCGCCGCAGGCGAAAATTTTTTCGAATAATAATAATAGTGATAATAATTATTGTGCGAAAAATAAGGAAATATATTTGAAAATTAAACTCAACTTTAGAGAAATTTATTAAAATTTGAAATTTTGTACAAAATGTATAAAAATTTACTTCAAAATAGCCAGGTCAATAGTTACACTCGTTCATTATCTTGAAAAAACCCCTAGTGTTTTAAACCAGAGGTTTAGAAAATTGCAGATCGTTACCTACCTACCTACCTATCTACCTATTTTATGACTTTACGGGTAGCTATCTAATTTAGGTAGAAGCCTAATGAAATTTCAAATTGCTCTAACAATTCAAGAAAATGTAAATTACCTTCTCAAAGTTTTTTCTTTCGAAAATGAATTTTTTTTTTTCCTTTCTCGTAAATTTTTTTTTTTCGTAAGGAAGAATTTATTCAGCTGCTCCGGAGCCAGGGGGGGGCAAGTGCCCCCCCTTGCCCCCCCCTCCGGGCGCCCATGCTCTGATATCAAATATGTTGTTTGAAATTGAATTGAAAACCGATTAAACAAGTTTTACTGAAAAAACTACGATTTTTGCCATCTGAAATTGTCGTTTTGTAATTTCGGTTTCCGTATGGTTAGAATCATCTCAATCGAATATTTCCAACAGAATTCATTGTTCCTTACCATTTTATACCTGTGAACGATAAAAACAATGTGCCTGTATTCATAACAAGATCAGAAAATTGGTCTGTTGTGAAAGTGATTATATGCCCAATTTTCTCCCGAAAATGAATTCAATTTTTGCATTCCTTTTTTTACTGATGAATGATGGATCGGTTGCACTGTTTTTGTGTGTAATACTAAGTGAAGTTCTTCCTTTATCAGACAATACGAAAAGCTATTGTATCTATCAGGCAACAGAAACATAAAATCATCTTTTCTGTAGCCGTTATTCCATTTTCAGAAAAAAAAAGCAGGTGTAGAACTTGTTTAATAAAAAATTGATACTAAGACTTAGTAATATAAATAGGCGTAAGCAACTGGTGCTGTTTTCCTCCAAGTTAAACATTAATATAGGATTTGTTGGTAATTTTTATTTTTGACAGCTTCAGACAATGATGCCCCTGAATAAAGAAACCACAATTTTTTTGTAGAGAATTCATTATTTTCGGGATTAGCACTGTGAATATCAACTGTTCACCCATCAGTCTTATCAGTGGATCTGTTTCGAAGATGGGAAGAAGAACCTATCACCAATGCTCAGCTTTATTGACCATCACAAAACATTCTTACATGTTTCTCATTTGATGATCCAGGAGAGAAACTCCACCTTGCGCGTACTATTCACGCCACTATCAAGCAGAAATGTTTCATGGCTACCGGAGTCCACTTCATAGGCAACAACATATACCGTGTTTCCTTTGAGACCCACCTTATATTGTTGAAATGATTGGTTTGTTCTCAGAAACAGTCTTAGAGAAAAGTGTCTTGGCTGAATTTTTTGACTAGATATTAAAAGTCCCAAAATTATAGGAGGCGCAGAGGTGTAAGTCCAAATATTTTGATATGTTCTTGCCTATAGATCATACCAGTTATATGTCAATATTCAACTTTGTGCGACATTGCTAGAGGCTTGGGATTCTCACATGGTTTTTCCTAAAATATCCGGGCGACAAATTAACACTCAACCGCCTTTCCCGCAGAACTCACCAATCGAAAGAGTTGCAAGGGCTCCCTCACACACTTAAGTACTAACAACAAGTCTCTCGTTCATTTGGAACATATCTTATATCGATAGGATACCCCGTTCACTTGCAGAAACAGCTTGGAGATAGGTTTCTGTCTAATTCTTAGAACTTGACCTTTGAGGATGAAAATCAAAGAACGCACGAGGGTGTAAGTCCGAGTATTTTGATATGTTGTTCCGTAGGTCCGATAGAACATATACACTAAAATTCAACTTTGCGCGAATTTGTTACGGGTTACCACAATTTTTTGACTAGAATGCCTGAGCTATATCAAATCTACGTTTTCGTGGTTTAAAATGAAGCTGATTTTTGAAGTGGACAGTTTTGCGGGTTGTCTACCTTCCAGAGACGAAAAAATCCGGACTTGACGAACAAGGTTCATTCTGGCTTTTTTAGTTCCATTCCTAATCATCAAAGTAGGCCTCAGAACATCATTGGGTAGAACATTTGACCTTGACGTGACATTGGCAGCTTCTGATAATAAGCTAATATTGAGTTTTCTATATGGAAATCTTTACGTTCTCTATTGGATCGTTGACAAAATGTTTGGATTGTAATGGAGCATTTTGCTGGAAATTACAAATAAAACACAGTAATGGTTGACAATATAAATTTGGTCATCTCAAAAACCAATCTGGAGATTCCAAATACAAATTTGACCAATCCAGATGCTAATTGGCGGATCCACATATGAAATTAGACGAATTTGATGTAACTTTGGACTACTACAATGAATTGCTATTCTGTTTTAGGTGTTCGCTGACTTAATCCTTTGACTATTATTCCGTGGTTTTGCAAGAAACTAGGTCCTCCATATCGTCCCTTGCCAGGCAAAGCAACGCAAGCGACATTTTAGCAACTCTAGAGGAGAGACAAAAAATCGTGTTGATTGCA
The DNA here is from genome assembly GCA_949128115.1 of Anaspis maculata. Taxonomy (NCBI): domain Eukaryota; kingdom Metazoa; phylum Arthropoda; class Insecta; order Coleoptera; family Scraptiidae; genus Anaspis; species Anaspis maculata. The sequence goes on from OX421966.1 coordinate 74,459,774, forward strand.
AATTGCCCACGAAAGAATATAAATTTTGCATGTTTCATGTTATGCAGTGTATAATTAAGTTTAATCAATTGAGTATAATTGAGAAAATCTATAGGGACTTGCCGAAAATTGCAAAAGAAATCCAAACGAATCTATCAATATGAGAAGATTACATGACAACACTTATCAATGAAAAGCGAGGTTTTCTTCACATTAAAGGTGTGCTCTCACTTGAACTTGCGCCTTAGCTACGATCGTACACTCGCACACTGAGAGAAAAGTTTCATTTATAGGTAATAAATACTTGTTCCGTACCAATTTAATAACAAATACTATAACAAAATATATGTCACCATATGTCGTTTACATCAAATAATTATTTTAAAATCACTTATCCATTATAACCAAAGGGCTTATTATGCCAATTGTTCAGAAGAGTTCATAAGATTCAATGAATATATTATTCCGTATCAAATATTAGTCAAGCTTTCCCACAAAATGATTTATTACATCCAAATTGCACATTTTGTTTGTGATTGAGCCGGTTTGATCACTATAAACAAATACATATTGGCGGACAATCACCTGTTCTTAACCAACAATATACCTGTGTTCACTTCACTTTAGCACCATTTATTTCCCAATAATAACTGTGCATTATTCATGAACAATCGCTAAGTCACCCTCAATGAATTTAATCACTAGAGTATCTTCGGATATTATTATTTATTATTGCCAATGTAATGCGTTGGTGGGGTGAGAGATTTCCACCCGGCGCCATTATTCGTGCATGGTGTCATTTTTGTGTCGTATCATCTCATGTCATTCATTGTCCAGTATCTCGTTGAAGAAAAGCAAATTTATTCATACAAAGTGACTCAAAAATGTCGGACCATCTTGAAAGTGCGTAATGTAGAGGTGTAGTAGAGTGCTGAAAAAATGTTGAAAAGGTTCTAATGTCTTCCAGTTTTAAAGTTGTGGAGGAACAAAAGTTGGTTCTTCGATCGCTTCTATTTCCGTTGTTTCAAAAGATTTTGGTAAACTGTTTATGGAAAAACAATGAGTGCCAGAAATCAACCTCTAAATCTGTGATGAATTTCTCTTTTGTATAAAGGGTGAGTCATGAATCTTGGAAATTATTTTTTTCCAAAAGTGCCTGCAAACAGTCCCATATTCTATGTAGAGCACAATAAAACACAATTCAATTTTATAAAATTCTTTGCTTCTGGTTTCTTGGGAAAACTGAATTTTTGTAGTTTATGACTCAACTTGTATAGAAAACAGAATAGTTTATGACTCAACCTGTATAGAAAACAGAAATTCAATACAGATTCAGAGGTTGATTTTTCGAATCCATTATTTCACTATATGTAATGGAGTCTTTGCTAAAATCTTTTAAAACTACGAAAATAGAAGAAATCGAAAAATCAAATTTTGTACCTTCATAACTTCAAAATTAAAAAGCCTAGAATCTTTAAAACAACTTCCCAGTACTGTACTATACCTGCATATCATGCACCTTCAAGGTGGTCCGACACTTCGAATCACCCTGTATTTATTAAACGAATTATTAGCTATTGGGAAATCCCAAAGAATGACATTTTTCTAAGATTTTTTGTACATCAATCAATAGTATTATATAACAAAATTCCAATCGATATCAGAAATCTCAATTCAAAATTTTTCAATCAAAATTTAAAAAAAATGTTAAAATCAAAAGTATATTATTCAATGGAGGAATATATTAATGACACTTCAAAGTGGGAATAAGTAAACTTTTATACAATTACATTTTCTGTTATCATTTTATGACATTTTATTAATGTATAATTGTTATTGTTTTCTATTATTCTTGTATGTTACCTATATACCTAATTGTTATGTATTCGACACCAGTAATGGTATATGAATAAACATTATCTATCTATCTATCTATCTATTGATAATGGATTTATTATGTTTTATGATGATTTGGCAGAATCATCTATAGCCAGCAATAATGCATAAAATTACCTATAAAAACTAATTTAGATCATATTATTCATAGCTGATATTCTATCTGATGTTTTGTAATTATAACCAAATATTAAATAACAGGAAACAAGGTATTTCAACGCTATCAAAACAATCCGCTTGGTGGATGCAAATAAATATTTATTAAGCCGTATTTAAACAAGGCATTTGTTAGCAATGAACGAGTCTCTTTTTTCCATAATAAATATTCGAAATCTTTTCTCTCAGTGCACATAATTACATCGCTGGGCTTATAACAGAAGCCAGTAATTCCAGTTTTTCCTTTTTGGTTTCCATATGGGAGCCGCAGCTCCTGAAAACCACTGGGTATCAAATCCCCACTGCGCGTCTCTGATTAAAGGGAAGAGCAGGTCCAGATCTAATTTCCATGGCTGGAACATCAGCCGAACGGATGTTTCCAAAGCACGAGGCGGCGGCAGAAGGATGCGGGAGGGGCTGGAAAAGAAGCATTTTCGGCCGGAGATGGTCGGGAATCGAGAGAGAGAGACGGCGGCGGGGCGAAAAGTCGCAGGGATTGAGGGATTGAGCACGGGAGACGGAGCGGAGGAGAGGGGAATATACGAGAGGTGGAACAGAAGGGAAGTGCGCGGGGGTGAGGGCGGCTCGGCAGAAAGGATGTGTCGGAATATTACTAATTACGCGGAAAGGTAAAACGAGGATGTTCGATAAATGTTTGCTTTTAGCGAATTAGGATGTTGGAAATGTTTTGTTTTTGGCGCTTTCTCTCTCGCGCTTGCTCTGCTGTTGCTGTTTTGATGCTGCTACAAGACCGGAAGGTTTATACAGTGTGGAATATACAAGGTGATTCAATTAGACGTCTGAAGCTTTCAGCAACAAATGAGCATAAAGAGAATACTACGTTATTTCATTTTGTGCTTTCACGGGCATTTCATACAAATCTCTGAAACATCCCTAGAAATTTTTAGAAATCCCGTAGAACCCTTGAGAAGTCCGTGGAAATCTCGTAGAGAATTCTAGAGATCTCAAGAGATCTTTAGAATTTTTAAAATTCCATGAAATTTCTCAGAATTTATCAGACATCCCTAGAGATCAGATCACACAAAATTTCTCAGAAATCATATTAAAATCCCTGGAATCTTCAGAATACCTTAAAGAAATTCTCAGAAATCTAAAACTCTGAATAGTGTGATAAAATATTGAAATAATTTGTATATGAAATTCTTTTTCTGGGTTTTTGGGCAGGATGGTGGAAAACAGTGAAATTGTATATTTTACGCAACGTTTTGCCGATAGACATCGGCTTCATCAGGCCAAAATTTATTATATGAATAATTAAAATCAATAATCAATGATTTTGGAAATTAACTACCTTTTTTAGATACATTAGTCATTGAAAATAGTAACAGTAGTTTAGTTACAGATTGGTATCATAAACCAATTGCTTCAAATAGATGACTTCATTTTCAATCAAATCATGATTTCAGACAAAAAATTAGTATTATCAAAATGATGAAAACTGAAATTAAAAAACTTGAGTCATGAACAATTTTGGTTGAAAAATTTCAATCTTATTAAAAATATTTTGGAAGAAAATGGCTATACTGAGAGAATAAATAATAGAATTTTATATGATAATAGTTATATTAATACTGATATAAGGAGAGTTCAAACACCTAATACAATTGACACTTCATATTACTCAATAATCGGTGTTAATGATTTGTCTTTTAATTTACAAAAAAGTTTACAAAAAGATGATTTGAAAATTACATTTTATAACAAAAAAACAATGAGTAATTTTACAGTAGATTAAAAGACAAAATACAAAATTATTATAAATCAAGTTTGATAGATAGAATCAGTTGTTCTGATTGTATAAATGTTATATTGGTCAAACCAAACAAAAACTAATTAAACGTATGAATAACCTTAAAAATGATTGCAAAACACATGATTTACATAAAAATAATTTGACAGCTTTAGCGAGCCACAAGAAAGATTTAGGCCATAATTTTGATTTTGACAATGTTAAAATTTCAGACCCAAAGATTAATTATGGGAAAATATTAGTTTCTGAAATGATTCTCATTCAAAAACATAATTTTTCTGTTAATTCTTGATCTGACACGCAAAATTCAAGTAATGTATATAAGAATTTGATCTTGAGAGGTGTTATGATTGGATCATGAAATTTTTGCATTATATAAATTATATAAAATCACCTTTATACCTTATAATCAAGTTTTCATCTTCATTTCATCACCATAGAAATTTTTCATCGTTATATCTTTCGATTATCAACAACTCAAAATTTTTTTTGGCATTTCACACATTTTGCAAGTTTATCATTCGGTAAGCTCTTGTTAATGTCTATCGATTATTGTTTTAAAATAATTATATAATGAATTTTTGCCTTACGAAGCTGATGTTAATCGCAAACGTTGCGTAAAAAATATAATTCCACTGCTTTTTACCATCCTGCTCAAAAACTCAAAAGAATTTTATATACAAATGAATCAAAGGACAGAGAATATATAACATTATTGAAATAATTATCACAGAAATCGATATTGCTGAAAAAATATATATAAATAATATAAAATGAATAAATGATATGAAATGAAATGATGCTCGCAAGAATCTTCGGAAATCTCGTAAAAATCCTTCAGAATCTCATACAAATCTATCGAATACCCTAAAATTTCGTAGAAATCCCTGCGCACCGTATCGAGTATTTTCAGAAATTCTCAGAAACCCTCAGAAAGTCCTGAGTCATATTGCGAGGATTCTGAGTCCTTGAGAATGCTTGGAACTCCTCAGAAATTCTCATAAATTCCCTAGAAAACCCAAGAAAGAAATCTTTAGGATATCCTAGAAATTCCGTAGAAACCCTTGCACACATTTTCGGGTATCTTTGAAATTTCTTGAGAATCCTCAGATATCTCCAAAACTGGAAGATCTTAAACATCTTGAGTGATATTCAGATATCCCTAAAACTCTAGAGAAATCCAAAGAAAACCTTGTCGAGATAATCGGAAGTCTGTAGAAATCCCCAAAAACATTTACAAATCCTCAGAAATCTTCAAAAGTCTGCAAAAATCTTGTTGAAATCTTTTAAAATTTCTAGTCAGTCGCTCGTAGGAATCTTTTTGAAATCGTGCAGAAATCCTAAGAATCCTCCAAAATTGTTGGAATTCTCCAGAATTTTTCATAGAGATACCTATAAATCTTGTGAAAATATTTAGAAGCCGCCCTCAAATCTTCAGAATACCTGAGAAATCCAGTCGAAATTTGAAAACTCCTATAAATCCTATAGAGATCTCTAAAAATTCCGGCAACTTCTTAGAATCCCTTGAAACTTTTCGATTGTGGAACGATGCTTGTAGGGAGCTTCCGAGGCTTCGGAAATCCCGTAGAAATCCCCGACGATCACATACAAATACCGTTCCGTGACAGTTTCATTTGAGTGGCTCATTCTACAGTTTGGTTCTAGCTGGGCATGTTCCCTGAGCTGTAGTTGAGAAAGTCAGTCAAAATTCAGAAAAAAATTGTTGGGTCATTGGTCAAATCGATATTACTGACAGTTGTCATCCCAATATTCCCAATTATCATTTGGCAACCATCTTGTGGCGGTCTGATTGATTTGAATCGTGAATTGAACTGGAGAAACGTTATTAGAACTTTAAAGGAGATTTTCACGCCTTTCCGTCTTATTGCGAAACGGAGCTCGAACAAATTATTATATTTATTTGAAACAACCAATTGACATCATCTTCAGCAAAGTGCTCACTTAGCTACAGCAACATGACCCTCGGACGGCTTTTTAGCGTTCCAATCCCCTTAACCAAAGCTTCTGCGAGCAGCTTTAAAAGCCGGCGCTCCTCTCGTTAATTTATTAAAGCAAACGTTTTGTGTTTGGCCCGAGGAATTAATTAAATTGATCGGAACCTCTCTCTGCTCACATCTCGGGTGACCCGAATTTCAAGAAGTACGCCGCCCTTTACCCCGTTCCTCTTCGTCGCCCCGCACCCTTCCGTTCCTCTGCCGAGAAACTTCGTATCAAGCTTCGTATAGGCCGTGAGTTTGAGCTTTTGATGCTCGCGGGGTTGGAAATGGAGCGGCTCCAGACAGCAGCTAGCGGCAACCCCTTCGCGGATGTTAATGATGTTTGGATGCATTTTCGGCCATGGTTATCCTTCGGGGCATAGGCCACCGGCTCTCATGAATCATCCTGCTCCGAGACGTCGCGGGAATGGTGCCAAATCAGCGGGTGGTTTGTTGATGATGCCACAAAGATTTTACGCAGCCAGCAGCCCAGCCAGCGGAGGGTGATATATTTCTCTTTTATACAGTTTCCCAAAAAGTCCAGACTCCAAAAGTCTCCTCCAATAAGCTTCGCAGCAGCGGGCCCCGTGTTAATTTTCCAAAACTACCGGTTTATACCTATGACAGTTGTACATTTCATAATAATTATAATTCATTGATCTCGTAATTTCCGCTGTTGATATATTCGACACGAGCTGTAAATAAATTGATAAGCATTTTAGCGCTCTATGATTTACCAGTCGCAGGGATTTGTGCCAGGAATTTATGTGTGTGTGACTGGGGAAGGGGAATCAATAGCGACTCATGTGTGGCACTAATGGGAATTTAACTCCGAAATATATTTCACTGTACGCAGCAAGGTCCGTTGAGTTTCCATGCTGTAGCACATACTTGTGCGTGTAGGGGGTACTAACAACGGCAATTTTGTACTTCGCCAGAATATATAACTCGCAAATATAACCAAAATGCAATACACGGAGCATTATGTAACCCATTGATGCGTTCAATTCCATACTGTTTACTCCAATATTAACATTATTGTACAGGTGATTTTTTATTTTAAGACCCACCACCGATTTTTTGTTGTACACTATTCTACACAACATACTTCTGACCAATCAATGCGCGTGAAACTTTCGAGTTAAACCAATGAAATCAGTTCTGTAGCAATAAAACACGAATGTCGCGCCTTCCTCCCACAATTTATCTCTGCAGCTTCACTGTCGGGTACCCAGAGATCGGGTTATTCACGGTTATAACAGACCATTACTCCCTTCTTTGGTTGAATCGAATGGGGGAACCCAACGGAAGAAAAAGTCAGATGGGTAGTTGAGCATCAAATTCACACACACGATTTGTTTACAGAAAAGGAAAACTGCATGTGGCACCTGATGCGTTGTCAAGAATCCCTTCTCCAGAAATCCAGTGGCTCAACGCTGATCTAGACAACCTTGGTGGATTTGCGATCAAAAATAACCTCTTCACCTGGAAACAACATCATTTTGGCATTGTCGGGTTTATGGAAAATCCAGTTGCTCTGGCTGGTGGTGTTCCACAGTTCACTATTTGCGACAATGGCTTTCATATCTCAAGCAACGTGTTCGAAACAAAACGTTAGCAAGCAAGAAGCGAGTACAAAGTCCGAGAAATCCGGCATGATGCACGTCACCATCCTCAAGCAAATTTTGTAGAAAGAACGAATCGAACCATTGGTTACGGCAATGCGCTGTCTGCAACTATTTGCAACAATGGTTTTTGGTATCCCCGTGTTCAAACCGTTAGCAAGCGAGTACAAAGTCTGAAATCCGGTAAAATGCACGTTATCATCCCCAAGCAAACTTTGTCGAAAGAACGAATCGAACCATTGGCACGGCAACACAGTGTTACATAAACGAAAACCATCGATACATAGACAAATATCTCCCAGAAATCGGGTTATTCACGGTTATAACCGACTATTACTCCCTTCTTTGGTTGAATCGAATGAAAGAACCTAACGGGAAAAAAGACAGAGGGGTAGTTGAGCTTTAAACTCACACTCGATTTGTTTACAGAAGAGGAGAACTGCATGTAGCACCTGATGCGTTGTCAAGAATCCCTCCCCCAGAAGTCGAGTAGCTCAACGTTGATCTAGACAACATTGGTGGATTTGCAATCGGGCGAAGTGAGCTCAAGTTTCTCGGTATTTTTCAAAGGACCCCGCATGATTCTTATGGAAAATGGGTCTCGGTCAAATTCCCTAATGTTCTTATATGTTGTAGCCCAATTTGACACGAGCCAAAAACCATCGTCCGTTACCCAAAAAAATTGACAGTTTCTTTTCTATAAGGGGTTGAAGATGGGTTGTTTCGAGGTAAAAAAATATGTTCCAACGTAAGTGAGAACATTTCAACGTCCTTTCTGACACATATAGCTCATGACAATTTCCTTTTTCTTTTGTGAAGAAATTAACCCCCTCCCTCACCCCCAACCCCTACTTGTGAGTATCAAATTCGAAATTACGTTTGACAGTCATGCAGATGGTTCTATTTTGTCGAATTATCAATTTTGGCACAAATTTTTTTTCCAACTCCCAAATAGGGGGTGGGGTTGAAAAAAAAACCATCGGTCAATTCGACTGAATTTCTGATATTGTGCTTTACCAGTTACGGTAAACAAGATTGCCAAGGGAAAACTCATTCGTATGACCAGTTTCCACCCCACAGAGGGTTGAAGTTGACTATAATGACGCATAAAACATTCTTCCATGTCATGAACCAAATGAATGGAAATAGTGGACAACCCCCCTATTTGGAGGTTGGAAAAAAAAATTGTGCCAAAATTAGTAATTTGACAAAATAGAACCATCTGCATGACTCTCAAACGTAATTTCGAATTTGATACTCACAAGTAGGGGTTGGGAGTGAGGGAAGGGGTTGATTTTTTCACAAAAGAAAAAGGGAATTGTCATGAGCTATATGTGTTAAAAAGGACGTTGAAATGTTCTCACTCACGTTGGAACACATTTTTTTACCTTGAAATAACCCATCTTCAACCCCTTATAGAAAAAAAACTGTCCAGTTTTTTGGGTAACGGACGATGGTTTTTGGCTCGTGTCAAATTGAGCTACAACATATGAGAAAATTAGGGAATTTGACCGAGACCCATTTTCCATAAGAATCGTGCGGGGTCCTTTCAAAATCTCCCGATACTAGGATGATTATTGGTTAGTTACCGTTGAGGTTTTTTAAACATGTGAAAAAGACTTCTGCTACAAAATTCTTTGGAATTCTTTTGTTAAACTCCTCCAAAGTTCCTGATGGTCTCTCCAGAATTTCTCGAAATCCTCACAGTTCTCTAAGGTTCTCTGAATCTGTACAGATTAGGTCACTTCTGCGTCTGAGTTTCACGGAATTCTTCTACTGAGTTCCACTTAGCTACCCTAGAATATTCAACTTTCCACAAATCAAATCTCGTTTGGGCTGAATCCAACACAACTCTCCTGGTGGATTGTTCGAAAGTCACTTTTAGTATTTACAGAATTCCTTGGAACTCTCCACAGTTTCTGTGAAAATATTCGGTTTCCCGATGACCCATTTTGAGTCACTCCTGCAAACTAAATTCCCCGCAGCTACCCTGCTCATTCTTTCAAAAATTCTGCGGAATGTTCCAGAATTTTTTTTCAATAGTTTTTGTGAGGTTTTTTGACTTGCACAATTTCGCGACTGAGTTCCCTGGAACTCCTGCTGAGTTCCCTCGAGCTCTTCTGGAGTGTTCCAGACCTGGTTCCAGAGCCCCGTGAATTTTCTCAAAGTTCCTTAGACCATGGAGTTCCCCTTATAACTTGCAACCTGTACGACGAAGGTAGCTCATGCCACTGAACTTTTCGTAATTCCCCTGCTCGGCTCCTCCAGAGTTTCTCTGCGTCTCTCCCAACCATTCTTGAGACTCCTTCCAGAATATCCATTTTCTCATGAGGTCCTATAACTTAGGTACATGAAAAATCTCTTTTGCGACTGACTGTTTTCTGTGGAGCTCTTCCAGAGTTTCTCTAGATTTTCACGGAGTTACCTCAGATTTGCCCTTGAAAATACAGTAACCTTTGGCGTTCTTCAACTTGTACCAAAATACAATCATAATTGTAGCGACTGAAACCTGAAATTGCTGTACTGAGGTCCTTCAAAATCCACTTGTGTTTTTTTCAAAATTCCTTGGAGTTCCCCAAAGTATTAAGTTCTACTTGATGAAATACGAATAGAGATTCCCTAATTTTTACAACAGAGGTCGCTTTTGCGACTGAATTCTACGCAGTTCTTCTGCTAAGTACCTTGTCTTTCCGATGTACTTTGGGTCTCCTCAAAATTCCTTGGAATTTTTCAGAGTTTCTCTGCCGGGCTCCTCAGAGTCTCGTTAGAGTTTCTCGGAATTCTCCGGAGTTCTTGCAAAGTACTTTTGGACATATTCAGTTCCAGGCTCTTCAGCGTGTACCAAAGAGATCACTATTCCGAAATTCCTGTACCAAGTACTCATAGAGCTACCTACACAGGGCTTTCCCGAAATCCTTGTGAAGATCTTCAAACTTGCACAAAAAGTAGCTTTTGTGACTGGATTCGTTGAAGTCCATCTGAGTTCATCCAAAAATTCTTCGGAATCCATCAAAGTTTCCCTACGATATTCTGATTCACATTGAGGCTCTTCAACTTGTACTAAAGAGGTCACTGCGACTAAATTCTCCGAAATTCATCTGCTGAACAACTCCAAAGTTTTTTTGGGTTCGCTACGAAAGGACCACGACAGGGCTGTAAGACACCGAGGTGAACCATTTAGAAAAGACCATGGACGAGGTACGAAGTACCAAGGATGACGGTAGAGAAAGACCACGAACGAGGTGCTATAAAGTAAGGAACGTGGAGCAAAGCACCGAGGTTCACTATTAATATCACTAATACAAATGATTCTCATATGGAATTCTCTGCATTTTTGAAGAAAACTAGCTTTTCAAGACAAAACGATTCACCCGGTATAGTAAATCAAATTACAAAACACATTCGAAGGTCCAAAAACATTGATTTTTGGTCTGTTGAAAAGAATTCACTAAAATCTTTCAAAATAACGAAAATAGAGGGGGTCGCAGGAACACCTTTTGACCCTCCATATTTTCTCGACGATTGTCGCAATACACTACCCATTTGCTTAACCAAAGCTTGATTCACACTATCAAGCTCACTGTTCCCAAACTCATGACTAAGACTCTTAGACGAATCAATCGCAGAACTGAAGCTTCATTTGCACGGTAGAACCTAGCACATTTACAATTCACCTCTCGATGATTTTCGCAATAAACTTACCAGTGGTTGCGTGACTAAAGCTTGATCTACAGTACACAACCACTACTACCAAGCTCATGCCTTGGACTTCAAAACGACTCACTCGCAGAACCAAAACTTGATTTGCACGGGAAAACCTGGCACGTTACAGTTGACCTGTCGATTATTGTTGCAATTAGTTTTGAAGGCTCAATTCACACAATTATACCACAATACAGTTCGTTTGTCGACGATTGTCGCAAGTCACTGCTCCTTTGCGTAGCTCAAGCTTGATTCACACCATCAAGCTCATTCTGGCCAAGCTCATGACTTGGACTTTCAGACTCAATCGCAGATCTAAAGCTCAGTTTGCACAGTAGAACCTAGCACATTACAATTCATATCTCGATGATTGTCGCAATAAACTACCAGTTGGCGTAACTAAAGCTTGATTTACAATATGAATCTCACTACTGTCAGACTTATGACTTGAACTTCCAGACGACCTCCTCGCAGATCTAAAGCCTAACTTGCACGTAGGACCTAGCACATTTCAGTTCACCTTTTAATGATTGTCGCAATAAACCACTCGTGTGCGTAACGCAAGCTTGATCTACAATATACAACTCACCAACTGATACGTTTATCAACAGATGGGAATTGGATTTCCGGACAAACCAGTCGCAAAACTAAAGCTTAATTTACACAATTATACCACAATTTAGTTCACTTGTCGACGATTGTCGCATTACACTACTCGTTTGCAAAACTAAAGCTTGATCTAGGGCCAGTCGGAGAACTAGAGCTTGATTAACACAATTCTACTAAGATACAGTTATTTGTCGATGATTACATTACTCGTTTGCGTAACTAAAGGCTGATTTACACTATCAAACTCGTTATTGCCAAGCTCATGATGCATGACTTAGACTAAGCCGAACTTAAGCCTCATTTGCACGGTAGAACCTAGCACATTATAGTTCACTTGTCGATCAGTTTCGCAATAAACTACTCGTCTGCGTAGCTAAAGCTTGACTTACATTACGCAACTCACCAACTAATGGGCTCACGAAAAGGTAGGGCTTGGATTTTCGAACGACTCACTCGCAGAACTTAAGCCTAATTTACAATTGAAGTCTGCCAGTTGACAGTCCACATTTGATTATTATTGCCCTAGAGACTATACTCGTTTCAGTAACTGAAGATTGATTAACACTCAAGGGGGCGAGGTATACAGCGTGAGAGGGGCTGCAAACGAGGTGCAAAGTACCGAGGGATGGGAGTAAAAAAGAATATAAACGAAGTGCAAAATACCGAGGGATGATGAGAGAAAAAACCGAGGTGTAGTATGACCAAGGTAGAAAGCGAAGAACGGCCACAAACGAGGTGTAAAGTACCGAGAGAAAAAAGATCAAGAACGAGGTGTACAAAGCACCAAGGGATAATTCAACTGGAAAAAGGCCCATGACTAAGGTACGGAGTATCAAAGGATTGAGCTGGAGAAAATCTGTTATGGCATGCGGAGGGTCACGAACGAGGTACGAAGTACAAAGAACGGAGGTAGGAAAGGACCACAAAGTATGAAGTATCGAAGGATTGAGTTGTAAAAATTATATGAACAAAGTGAGAAGTACCGAGGTGTAAAAGAAGAAAAAAAACAAGGCCTAAGGCACGAAGAAAATACAGAGGAAAAAGGCCACGAATTAAGTGCAAATTTTTGAAAAATATGGCTTGACAAAGGCCACGAACGAGGTACGAAGTATCTAGAGTATAAGCTAGAAACAAAGAGGCTGCAAACAAGGTACAAAGTACCGAGGGATGGAAGTAAAAAGGAATTATAAACGAGGTGCAAAATACCGAGGAATGATGGGAAGAGAAATGGAGGCTCAGTATGACCAAGGTAGAAAGCAAAAAAGGCCACGAACAAGGTATGAAGTACCAAGAGGAAAAAAGGGTCAAGAACAAGATGTGCAAGGCACCAAGGGATAATTTAACTGGAAAAAGGCCCATGACCAAGGTACGAAGTATCGAGGGATTGGGCTGGAAAAAATCCATTATGGCATGCGAAGGGTCGCGAACGAGGTACGAAGTACGAGACGAAATTAGAAAAGAGCCACGAACGAGGTATGAAGTACAAAGGACAAAGATAGAAACGGACCACGAACGAAGTATGAAGTATCGAAGAATTAAGTGAGAAAACATCTATGAACGAAGTGAGAAGTACCGAGGTGTAACCGAAATAAGAACAAGGCATAAGGCACGGGGGAAATATAAAGGAAAAAGGCCACTGATGAGGTGCAATTTTTTGGAAAATATGGCTTAAGAAGGTTCACGGACGAGATATCGATGGTATAAGCTAGAAAAAGAAGCTGCAAACTAGGTACAAAGTACCAAGGGATGAAAGTGAAGAAGGAATTGAGAACGAGGTGCGAAATACCGAGGAATTATGAGAGAAAAAATCGAGGTGCAGTATGACCGTGGTAGAAAGCGAAAGAGGGCCACAAACAAGGTATGAAGTACCGAGAGAAAGATGGTCAAGAACGAGGTGTGCAAGGCATCAAGAAATAATTATCAAACTGAAAAAAGGCCCATGACCAAAATACGAAGTATCGAGGGATTGGGCTGGAGAAAATCTATTATGACATGCGGAGGGTCGCGAACGAGGTATGAAGTACAAAGGACGAGGGTGGAAAAAAAGCCACGAACGAGGTATGAAGTACAAAGGACAAAGGTAGAGAAGGGCTGAGAAGTACCGAGGTGTAGAAGAGAAAAGAACAAGGCATAAGGCACGGCAAAAATATAGAGGAAAAAGGTCACGAATGAGGTCAAAATTTCTATAGAAATATGGCTTGAGAAGGGCCACGAACGAGGTACGAAGTATCAAGGGTATAAGCTGGAAAAAAAACTATAGGGTCATTCCATGCCAAAACGATCACTTTCTGCACTCACGGTGACGGATTCTCATAAATTTTGGACGTGTTGTAGAGACATGGAAACAAGTCGACCCGTATTCGCGGGTTTTTTCTATGATTTGTCACTGGAATTACATTTTTCTTATATTTTTCAATTTTGACTTTGATCCTACTCTAAGAAAAATTGTAACTCTCCAGTCCAATATCCGATCTAGAATTTTTTTTTATCTAACCACAGAAATGAGAAATTTTGGACATTGCACTTTTTTCTGACAGATGTTGTAGAAAAGCTTGGAAAGTCACTTTTCCGAAAAGAAAACGGTTTACTAAAAAATGGTACATCTTCGATTTTCCAAATTTTTTTTTTTGTATATTTTTTTCTGAACTCTTTTGAATCGGTAAGTACTGGTCGCCAGAATTGACATTGTCCAAAAACCCACGGAATAATCATTTTAAGCGAGGCGCGCAAGCTGATTCGGCGTTCAGAAGTCCAGTGAAATGAGGCGATTTTTATTCTGAAGTTGAAATGATTCAAGGGCTCGATGGAAAAAATATGGAAATTACGAGAAAGAAAAACTGAATAAGAAAAATCAAAGTTTAATTCCCAATTGACCCGGGAACCATGGGGAAAATTATGAAGTTTAAAAAACATGTGCCGCGATCTTTTTTCTGAAACGGTGAGAAAACGGTCAGAGAACGTTGAGATAACGGTGAGAGAACGGTGAGAGAACGGTGAGAGAACGGTGAGAGAACGGTGAGAGAACGGTGAGAGAACGGTGAGAGAACGGTGAGAGAACGGTAAGAGAACGGTGGGAGAACGGTGGGAGAACGGTGAGAGATGTGAGAGAACGGTGAGAGATGTGAGAGAACGGTCAGAGATGTGTGAAAACTACAAGAGACAAAGTTGTAGGGAATTGAATAACCTACACAAAAATTCTTGGAGGTATCAAATATGTCCAGCTTTTTCAGTTTAGCCGTTAATCATGGTCAAAGTCGCGCGCCGGTCCAGTGAAGTGGAAAAACTGTCCGCGTGGCATTCTTCATGAATGCTGCGAGAACGGCAAGAGGTATCCGGGAACTTTGAGCGGCAAATTTGCAGAGAATTTATTGTTCCACTAGAAAATCTTCGAGGCCGATTATTAGCTCTTTTGGTTTTGCCGTTTTTCAAAAGAACCACTCCATCAACAAGTTTGTCGCGCATTCTCGAATGTGGTTCACGACTAAACAGTTCTAAGAAGAAGTACCGAAGTGTATAAAAAAAAAACAAAGCGCAAGGCACGGAGAAATATAGGGGAGAAAGGCCACGAACAAGATGCAAATCACCGAAAAATATGGCATGGGAAAGGGTCACGAACGAAGTACGAAGTACTAAGGATAAAGTTGGAAAAGAGTCACGAACGAGATACGTATTATTAAAAGATGAAGCTAGGAAAAAATCTATGATCGAGAAAGAAGTACCGAGGAGGAGAAGAGAAAAAGACGAAGGCATAAAGCACGTAGAAATATAGAGAATAAAGGCCAGGAGCGAGGTGTAAATCACTAAAGAATATGACATTGACGTATGAGAGAAGAAAAAATGAAGTCTAATTGTAGCACCCAGGCTTTAAACGAAACACAAATCACCAAAGAGGTGCGTAGCACTAAGGTATTGTTACGTATTTTTCGTGCTGCCATAACCGAAAATGACAATATACGCTCGGTGTCCTGCACTGTAATATTCAGAAAAAGATCTAGAGCGGCAAAGTAAAAAGTACACGTGAAAAATGAACTAACCTTGCAAAATCATGCAGAATTCAAGAGAGACCACGTTTCCAATTTTATATCTTGAAATTTTCGGTTTGAATCAGTTAAAATTATCAATAATTACTTTGGAAAATTGACAATTTAGGGTCATTTTTCTAATATCTGTTGGTACAACTGCAGAATGATTTTTGACGTTTTGTGGCGCGAAGGTTTAAAAGTGATTAATTTATGCCATTTCCTGTGTTTCGTCGTCACACAAGACACTAGAGCTCAGTGATTTCGGGATTTTTGAGGGATCGCCCTTCTAATTGGGGAGGGGGAGGGCGGTTTTAAGCAAGAAAATTCTAACATAGGACGCAATTTTTCAAATCGACATTTGACACACAAAAATCTGCATCTAGTAGGTATACGCCTCGTGCCTTGGTGATGAATGGCAGAAGTACCAACTTGAAATGGTTATTGCGATATGATCTTATTTATTTGTAATTTTAATAAAAGCAGCACGAAAAACGATGTATGCTACTCGCGCTGAAAACGGCATAGCATAACTCTCTTACATGCAGCTCTCGGCCTAGGGCCTCGAGCTGCATTCACGTTCGTTATGCTATGCCCGGTTTTCGGCGCTAGTAACATAAAATACTATTGCGTACGGGTTCGAATATAATTGAGACGATCGTTTCAAAACACACAACTGTTTATCACTGCGTACTACAATAAATTTACGCCAACAATTATTTACGCTTGTGAATATCGCTGGGACTATTGCTTCTTATCCGCTCGCTGTCTCTTCCAATTCAATACTGCTCGTGAGGCGACGATTATTGCCTCATATAAGTTCGACATATGCATTCTCCAGTAGTTTCCACAGTAACCCGACATACGGTTTCCATACGACTCACAGTGGTCCGTTTTACGAATCTAGCGGGACAAAAATAGGAAACATCGATATTTTTTTACTCTTGTTTAACTTAGCATTCGATAAAATACACATATCAAAGAACCCAGTTTCGTTTTTCATACTACCCTGTAGGCCATAGTATAGTTATTCTCCAGATTTGAAGTTGACACGACTACACGCAAGAAAAAATCCCTCTCGCGATACCTTTTTTCAACATTTCAAAATAATCATGTGCATCAGAAATTTATTCACGTTAAGAGGTAACAAAAGATTTCTGGTGTGCCTCGACATTAGTACTTCGGATGAAGTTGTGTTTTTGAAAATAGGACTGTTTCTCCATTGTAACAGTGCCATATCTAGGTCTTTGTCATCTTCTAGGACTTTCTTGAGGATATTTTTCACGTTTTGTACCTGCCGCTCGGCCATGCCGTTGGACTGGCTATGATATGGTGAGGTGATTAAATGTTTGAAACTCCATTCAGAGCTGAAATTCTTGAAATTCATAGCGGTATACTGAGGACCACCGTCACTCACCAGAATGTGTGGGACGCCGAACCTTGCAAAAATGTTTTTCATTATTTTAATAATTTTATTACTTGTTGCGTTTCCGGTAAGTCTCTCCACTTCTACGAATTTGGAATAGAAGTCCACTAGGATTAGGTATTGTTCCCAAAACAGTTCGAAAATGTCGGTACCTACTTTGAACCAAGGGATCGCAGGTACGTCATGGGTACGCAACGGTTTATTTCTTTGAGATGGGTTGTATTTTTGGCAAATCGGACACAATTCCATTAATTGTCCTTATTCGTTTCGGATGGTGAGCCAGAATACACTGTCCTTGCTCAGTTTCACACTCTTGTTATAACCGAAGTGGCTGTAATGTATTTTACCCAGGATTTTTTTTCTCAATGACCTTGGAATGACGCATGCTTGCCCTTTATGAATAATACCGTTACTTATTGTTAGTTCGCTCTCGTACTCCGTATGAATTTAATTTTTTTCGTTTACTTTATTGTTATTTGGTCAGCCCCTGGTAACAATTTGAGAAAGAATCTTCAATTCCCTATCTTTTCCAGTTTCAATTTTAATATTTTTTTGAGATATTCATATCATCTGTGATATTTGAACCTGAATTAATCACGCATATTGGTTCATTTTCATTCATTGACATATTTTCTTCGTTATTTGAGTCCGTTTCAGGCAAATTGGCTCGCGAAAATGCGTCTGCAATTATCAGTTCGCTGCCTCTTCTGTAATTTAAAGTAAATTGGTATTTGTGTAATTGTCGCAGCAAACGTTGTAGTCTGAGCGGACATTCATCGATTGGTTTTTTAATTATGGCCAAAAGTGGTTTATCGTCACTTTCCACCATGACTTGTCTTTCAAAAACATAATCGTGAAATTTTTGCAACCCGCATAAAACTTCAAACATTTCTTTTTCTATCTGGGAATATCATTTTTGTGTTTCTGTGAATGATTTTGATAAATAGCAGACTGGTTTGTTTTCTTGTAGTAGGCATGCACCTACGCCGTTTTGACTTGCATCTACTGACACCGTGATATTTTTCTTGGTAATAAAAAACTATAAAACAGGACTTTGACTTTATTTTTCCCAAGTTTTTCCAAGAGCTTGTATTTGAGGTTCTTCCTGACTGAAGTGTGTATCTTTTTTCAACAGATCTCTCAGTGCCTGTGTTTCTATTGAATAGTTTGGAATGTGATTATTACATGATTTACAACACCAATCAAACGCTGAACGTCTTTTTTACACTTTGATGTGGTGTGGTGTTATGTGGGCATTTCTTTTATAGCTTCAACTCAATTTGTATCAATTTCTATTTCTTTTCCATTATTTATGATGTGTCCCATAAATTTAATTTCAATCACCGCGATTTGGCATTTTGCTAGATTGAATTTGACTCCATGCTTTCTGGCTGAATTCAATTTTTTTTTAAGAATTTTGTCATGTTCTTTTTGATCTTTTGCCCAAATAATAATGTCATTGATGTACACTCCTACATGATTGCATTAAAAAATGCTTTTGAACCTTTCATTAAATATTTCGGATGATCAAGTGATCCCATAGGGTACCTTTTGTACTCGTACCTTTCAAAGGGTGTACCGGATGTGCAGAGATTTGAACTTTCTTCATCCAGTGGCATTTGATAAAATGCTTGATTTGCATCTAATTTACTGAAAATCTTAGTTCCGGACATACGACTTGTTATTTCTTCAAAAGTTGATAATCTGCATCATTCTCTCTTAATTGATTTGTTTAGATGAAACAGATCAAGGCAGATTCTCAATGAACTGTCGGGCTTTTTGACAAGTACCAATGGATCCATCCAATCACTCGTTCCTTCAGCTTTTTCTATTACTTCACTTTTTTCTAAATTATTTAGCGCCTTTTCTAGAAGGTGAAGTGAAGCAAATGGTACTTTTCTTATCGGGGTGATCACCGGTTGTGCGTTTGGAATCAAATCATGTGATATTGTGGACTCATTCTTCCCATTTCCGAGAACAAATCTCCATATTTTACCATGACAGTATCTTTTGTATGTCGAATATTATGCCCCTGAACTTCATTTTCATTGATACACGACGTATCTGTATGTTGGACAAGTTTCAGCTTTATGAACGTTGGTAAACCTAAAAGAGGCTCTAAATAGCTTCAAACTACATGGAATTTAATAATATTTTTTCCATTCTCAATTGAATAAATCAACTCACATGTTCCAACTACAGGGATTAGATTCCCTGTGTATGAAGTTAGTTTCAATTTGGGAGTTTGCAATGCATTCATTGCCAATTTCAAAACGTTTTTTACATATTTATAGGCATTGGATTCACTGAAGCTCCGCTATCTATTTTGAATTTGATTTGTTTGTTTACAATTGCTAACTTTGTTATCCAGGAACAACCATCCGCATTGACATTCTTGACTTAAGTATGCTCAATTTTCAGACTATTTATACTACCTACATAGAATTATGTCGTATCATTTAAATTATTATGACCTCAAACTGCACTGATTTCATTTTTTTTTTGACGAACTACACATTGAGGCTAAATGATTTGTTTTTGTACACTTCGTACACGATTTTGAATACGATGAACTCTTCTTAATTTGATGTGACGATCCACATCTAGTACAGTTGGTCATTACATTGTCTGACCTTGATACCTGATGTCTCCTGTTTGAATTACTTCGTCTCCTAGTGCTACTGGAACGATTTTCAACAGGTTGTCTGGTATGTGGACGCCTGTCCATTGTTTGTTTGATGGAATGATTCATGGCATCGACTGATGGGTCTTTGCTCAGGTATTGATGGTTGTTGTCCTTTTCAATTTTCTTTGACTGCTTCCTGGCTTGTTCGTGAATCGCGCATATTTTGATTGCTTCTTCAAGCTCCAAATCTTCCTGCTGTAGTCATTTTTCTCGGATTTCGGAGCTGTTGCTACCACTGATCACCACGCATGTTATCAAGTCGTCATTTAATTTTTCGAGTTCGCACAGTAAGGCTTGTTTCTTCAAATCTGTGACAAATTGCTCGAGGGACTGCTCTCCTGGGTGCGACTGGAAGAATTTATAACGAAGAAAGCATAAATTCTTTCTTGGCTTGAAGTATCTGTTGAACTTTTCGATCACGGGTTCTAATTTGTCTTTTTCTTCCTCGTTGAATTGAAAAGTTTGGTGAATTTTCTGCAGCTCTGGTCCAGCAAAGTGAAGTAGTTAGGCGATTTGAATTGTTTCTGCCTTTTTGTCCACTTCCGTTGCCGTTAGGTAAATCTTGAATCTGCTAAGCCAAAGACCCCATTGTTCAACAGGATTTCATGATGATAAATTGATTTGGGACAGCGCACTTGAATTTGCCATTATTGTTTTCACAACTTTTCACAATGTACATTCACTATGTTCTTGACAATATAATAACCCACAGATTTCAAAAGAATCTAGAATTCCATCAATAATCAAGTACATATATGTGCTTCTGCTTACATATTTTGTTTTGGTTCAATTGACGTTAGTTTAGACTCAGCAGTGGTTTCAATTCAACCGTGCAAGAATGGCCTAACATTCACTTATAGCTGGACTTACAGCTCGAGCGCTGTAGAACTCCGTTATAATTTTTGTACCATTGTGTAGCTCTTATTGATCTCTATCGAATCCCATAAAATTTGGGTGCAGCCACTTGCAGCTGAGGTCTTTATTTCAATTTTCATATATGTGTGTAGTTTGACGAAAAAGTATTTTTTTAAATTTGGATCAGCCAAAATGAAGATTCTGAAGGGATGAAAGACCTCCTTCCAACTCTTCTATTATCTTCTGATCCAGTCATCAATAGCTATAGAGCAAAAAACTTGAAATCCAGGAAAAACTGCCACCGGAAGTTGAAAAATCTTGAAAAATCCTACATTCAAAGTTGTTCCATAAAGTGAGGTAGAAAAGAGCTCGTCTTCGGCGTCGGACGAGTCTTCGGACGAAGACTAGATATGACTTCTCTACTATTGTTCATATGTAAATAGCCTGTAAGTTACGCATTATGATGGTGAGAAATTATGTTTTTTTCTATCAATTATTTACAGTGAAATTCATTTCAGTGGAAGGATTTTATCTTATTTTTTAATAATCTAGGGCATATAATTACAACCTAAAATCAAATTTCTCAAGATTTACTAGACTCTGTTTTGATTCCCACTCCTCAATAAAGAGCCTTATTATTTGAGGATATTTTCTAATATTTTTCCAATAATCTTACGGTTGAATATTACCCGAATCTTAATTCGCAGAATTTCACGATGGGTTATTCTTATTTCCATCCCTTAATAAGGACCCTTCTATTATGAGGATTTTTTCCATCATTTTTCCAATAATCTTATGATTGAATACTATCCGAATCCAAATTTTCAAAATTTCACCAGGTTATTCCAATTTTCATCCCCCCCCCCCCAAAAAAAACTCTTTTGTAAGTGATGGATTTTTAATAAATATTTTTTTTGTGTTGTCGAGCTCTTTATGGGTATCTTCATGTGAAAGTAGGTACTTTTTATTTTTGTCCCGCTAGATTGATGAAATGGACCACTGTGCGACTCCCGAAAAATCTTGCACATTAACCGTGTAATTCTGCCGTGCTTTCGAACCGGCGCCTCCGCCAAAATGTGCAGATGTGTCTTGATCGAGCGCTGAAGGTTTTGAATGCCAAGTCATCGCGTATACTTTTGAAAATGTCCAGAGCTCCGCGCATTTGTACACTGCGGCCGTGGAAGAGCCTGGAAATATCGCGTGTTCACCAGAATGCACGGGAATCGTCGCTCGTAGCAGTAGGAAGGTAGAAGAAGACTCCAGAGGAAGCAACAATTTTGGAGACTTGCTTGCTAATTTTGCTAACTTAAATCAAGCTCTCTAGGTCTTCACTTTCCGAAAGGCCTTACAAAAAGCGTACTCTGCTGTGTAATCCATACTGAAGCTGTGTTTTGACTCACGTTAGTTCTTGGCTCCCGCTAAAAATGACAGAAAACTTGCTCTTGAACGATTGGAACACGTCAGGTCGCGTTTCGGTAACGATTTTTTCAGGTTTCAATTCCCAAACAGCTTGAAATTAAAGGGCCCGTTCGGAAGCCGAGCTTCAAAATTTAACCAGCCCGAAACCGCCCGTTAAACTTCCGCAAACATACCCCATAAATATTTCTCCTGATGGCCGGTCCTCTATACGTCGCTCCCACACGCTCACTCACACACGCTCGCTCGCACACACACACGAGTGTGTATCGCTAAACCGATGAAATATTCAGCAGCGATAAAAGCAAAAGTTTCCCGCCAAAAACACTCCATCCCACCCTCAATCTCATCCCTTTTTATCCATTCCCATGCCTTTCCCACAACATAGCGAATGTGACGTGAATTTTCATTATTTCGCCGTTACGGCGTCGTATAACACACACACACACACACAGAGAAAAAGAAAAACCACCATCAATTAATTTCCAAGTTGTCCCTTTGGCTGGGCTCCTTTGTGGCAGCCAGCGGCGCAGGGAGGCCTTTTCCCCCCTCATGTCTGAAGAATAATTGAATTGCCGGACTTGGAGCAGTAATTCTTTACTTTAGACCTGACACAATTTTGTCAAGTTGCCCGTCCTGAGTGATTGATGTCTCTTTCCAATCTGTGTTTATGTGTATAGCATCTAGCTTTGTATCTACTTTCATTTCATCAGTATTTTGGTATTGGATATCGCATTATTGTAGTACTTGGTCACACATTCGGATGACAATTTTTTATTTCATTTAATTTTTATCAAGCCAATCCTATCATTCCAATCGATCGAAAAAAAAAAAACCAAAATCAACTGCTGGTATAAAATGTTGATTCTGGCATCGACAAGAATAAATGGAAACGAAAACGCAAAAAAAAACTCACCTTGGGCTCAAACCAGCATGACGGACACCTTGTTAAATCCAGTATGGAACAGATACAGAAAAAATCCTAAAAATCACTGACTATCCTTATGGTATGGAAACTGAAATAATCGCGAAAATCAAAACACCATCACTCAAAAAAATTAGGCAAATAGTGCACACCCGGAATGCGTGTCCGTTTCGATAACGAACGTGACGCGAAAGTTCTCCGCGAGCTGGACCGACGGCCGGATGCTGGACGCGCGCTGCAGGAAGAGGCGGCGTCTGTCCTGCGACTGACTTGTGCCGTCGCGACGCCACCACCCCATCTCTGACGGCCCGCTATGATCTGGCCGTCGCACAAGCGCCCTGTTGTGTGCGAACGTGTGTGTGCCTGTGTCGACGTTTTGCGGATTTTTTCGTTTTGTATAGTTGTATTTGCACCAGAGATACATCCACACATCAATTTTTTCTTCCTGAAGAACTCGAGACAACAGAGCCGGCTGTTCAATCAATCAATCTAAATCACCTCGCCAGGTGCTTAGTCGGAGTCAACACTCACAAAGTAGTTGCAGGAAATCTTCCAAAAGGTGAGTTTTGGGCAGTTAAATACTGGAGAATAAACTGTTCGCCAACGAAGTTTCCGTATCTGAAAAAATAGGAGGATATTGAAGGCCAGTGAATACCGATTGCTGAAAGTGATTTCGTATATGTTGATTGCGTTGATTATACAGAGTGGCCCAACGAAAACACAACAAGGGGATTTTAAAAGCTCAGACAGGTTGTAGTGTAACGTAGTTTATCCTGGTCACGGCACCATTCTGTAGTGTAACCCTCTTTTCCGATGTTATTGCTGTAGTGTATCCTGGTCACGAGGCATCCATTCTGTAATGTAACGTAGTTTATCCTGGTCACGGCACCATTCTGTAGTATCCTGGTTGATGATACCATTATCCTGGTCACGGCACCATTCTGTAGTGTACCCACGTCACGGCATCATTCTGTAGTGTAACCCCGTTTTCGATGTTCGGCTGTGATCGTCGTTGTTTCTTCCCTTCCCCACGTCGTTTACATTTTACCTACGTTGTGTTGAGTTCTTACTCGAGATGAGAATGTGTCGTTGGGGATGAGGTTTGATTCTTGAATGAAACGCGAATGAAATGCAAGCAAAATGGATGTTTATTGGAAATCAATGGCAAAGTTTTTGAATGAATTTGTTTCTTTTCTCAAAACGCCTAACAACAAGGAATTGACAGTTAAAAATGACAAAACAAGGATAAAGAACAGAAAAACACAAACAAATGGAACAAGAGAAATCATTACAAATTATTTAGACAATGCAAGAATTTACAACAATGAAATGAACACAAAATCAGATTAACAGAACAAAACAAGAAATCATGAAACAGGTCAAACTGTCAATTTGATCGCAATGGAAAAGTGACGTATTCGCTGACAGGCACACATGGGAAGAACACGTCAAAGAAACCCCTGCGTATTGCCTGGTTGATTGCTGAAAAATCCCTTCCCAAAGGATCTTAATAAAAGTCAAGTGTGAATGAGTCATGATGAAATGACAGAAGTCACTCCAGTTATGCTTTAATCAAGTCAGCGTGAAGCGGTGCTTGAAACTCTTTGAGAGATTGTTTTGTTTACAAGTTATTTACGTAACAACAAGAGGGAACTTTACGCTAAGCAATTTATTTCACACTTCACAAACAAAAGAAGTCAAATTGATAGATAAGTAGACAATAAAGAAATGATCGGTAAACAAATACATGACTAAACAAGACACAAATGATCAGTGAACAAGTGGATAAATCAGCAAGAAATAAATGATAGTTAAACAAGTAGATAAATGAACAAGACAGAAATGATGAGTAATAGTGTAGGTGAATAAACAAAAACAAATGAGAGATAAACACAGGGGCGGCGGAACCGGGGGGGCCAGGGGGGCCTTGGCCCCCCCAATCCTAGATATGAGGGGGCCATGCCCCCCCAATATTAAAAAAGTCCGATAATTTTTTCTTTCTTTACTTACCTACAACAATATCCATTTCAAATAATAAATTGGGTAAAACTGGTATAAAAGCTTATTTTCCATGTGCCAAGAAACGATCGAATTTCCGTATCAAGAATTAAATTCGTGGAAGTAATAAATAGTATATTATATACCAAGGTTGTGAAGGACGCTGTTATAGCTGCGGCGCCTGTTTAAATCCCGAAGCGCAGCTGAGGGATATAAGGCGCCAAAGCTATAACAGCGTTCACAACCGTGGTTTATATACTATTTTTCCCACTACTAGCAAACATTAAATCCTGATTTGTAAAGATTTTTCAAGAATATGGAATGTGACAGGACTGACAGGAGGTTAAAAATGTGACAGGAGGTTAATAATAGTGACAGGCGGTTAATAATGTGACAGTCAGCCTACTGGTTGTAAAAAATCACTTCACGACCTCTAAACAGGTCAATAACGGCCTACTTCACAGCTAGTAGTGAGAATTAGTATATTATATACCAAGGTTGAGAAAGTATTACTATAGCTGAAGCGCCAGTTTAGATCCCGAAGCGCAGCTGAGGGATATAAGGCGCTGAAGCTATAATAATTTTCTCGACCGTGGTTTATATAGTATTTTTTTTACTACTAGAAAATCGCCTTTCTAGTTCAGGAACAGGTTAATAATGATGTACTCCACGGCTAGTAGTGAAAAAAATAAATTACGCACCCCGAATAGAACTCTCATTTAGGATTTCTAGGAAGAGCGGTAAAAAAAAGATCCATACGTGACTACTATTCGGAGGTTGATCAGCTTTCTTCGTCGCACACTCACTGCAAACATTTAACTTGAAAAAATGCGAATGCGGATCTTTGTGGAGGGTGCACGGAGTGTCTACCCTGCTGAAAATGCTCATCGATTCTCATTGGAATCCCTATGAGAATCCATCAGTTTCTATCAGCCCCATGAGCATCAATCAGGCGCACGCATAATAAATGGGAAGTCTAACAGTTTCTATGAGAATCTATCGTACATTTCCTGCTGAAAATCCTCATGGATCCTCATTGGGATTCCTATGAGAATCCATCAGTCATTGGCAGAAATCAACAGCAAATGCTCATTCAATCCTGATAAATGCTGATACAAATCCATTATTTGACTTATTGACATGTGAATCCTGTAAATCTATGCGGCTTTGGCAGATATAATCTCATCAATTTTAGGCGAACCCGCACGCTCGCCTGATCTAGTCGTCATGAATCGTAGGAAATTCTTGCGCGACTAGCGCGATCGATCTAGTGCGTTATCTTTTCGTGACAGTGAAAATACAAAATGCTGACAGGACGCTGAAAAAAAGTTTGATTCCTTTCCGCATCGGTTTGTTTGTTTACGTTTGTTGTGTTAATACCTATAAGATGTAAAGACTTTTACTTTACCGACGCTCCACCAACATGGGAGGAAAAGTATTGTAATCATGCAGAAAAGGTTTGAGATTTCGATGGATATATTCCATTTTGAGGTTCCCCAAGACGATTAGGACTATTTCCATCAAGTAAAGTGCCTATAACTATAGTAAAACACATAACTAATTATGATCTTCAATTCCAGGTTCTCTAGGAGATCATTGGAACACTGAACTAAAACAATAGTATCACCCTGTGTGCCTGTGCGACATTGATGTAATTTCACGAACATTCACGAATTTATTTATTTGTAAGTGATAAAATCTAATAAAAAATCCAGTTCAAAATCCATCTTGGTTTTGTATAACAATTTGTTGTATTCAGTGCGGCATCCATCTGGATTGTATGAGTTTTCATGAGAATCCATGAGGATTCATATGGAAATGTATGAGAATCCATGAGCATTTATGTGGATTCATATGGAAATCAATGAGAATCCATGAGCATTTATGTGGATTCATATCGAAATCAATGAGAATCCATGAACATTTATGTGGATTCATATGGAAATCTATGAGATTCAATGAGGAAAAAACGCAGCGGGATTCCTATGAGAATCATTGCGGCAATGCCGGTTCCAATACTCATATAGATCCTCATGAAAGCCAGATAGATTTCCCTATGAGAATCCATGAGGATTTTCAGCAGGGTAATTATGAAATTGATTCTAAATCAATAGCAAAAGAGTTTATTTTGAGAAACGAAAGAAGGAAAAGCAAATTTGGGGTGATTGTCTAAACTTTCCAATATTTATTATTGCTGACCAATCAAGTTTTGTGTCTAAATTTATTTTTATCAAGAATAGGCATCGTTTTTTTTTTCAGTGCAATTATTGTTAGTTCAGAAATGTTTTGATTTTTGTGATTGTTCAGTGTTCTCTTTTTGTTTGTTTTTGATAATTAATATTGTAGGATTGCAATAAAATTTATCTAGTTTATCTTCACGATTCACTTTTGAATTTGTAACATCACATTTTCTCGAGTTAATGGGGCCAAATAAAAAATTGGATATTTTAAATCTCTGCGAAGAGGGGCAATTTAAGTGAGAACCCCCCCCCCAATTTAAAAATAATCGGGCCCGGGCCCCCTGCTTTTCCCATTAGCCATCTGAATAATTGGCCCCCCCAATATTTATGACGTTCCGCCGCCCCTGGATAAACAGGTAGATCAATCAGCAAGAAACAAATGCGGGATAAATAGGTAGATAAATAAACAAGAAACAGGTGATAGATGAATAAGTAGAGAAGTTGAAGTTGGTCATACTCTTTTGTAAGCAAATGGAAGGAAGAAGAATCTATAACGCATTCGCCCGAAATTCCCCCGAAGTTACCCATCGAAAACCCCACAGATACATACATACGAAACAGAAGAAGAATTAGTAAACAAAAGCCATGCAAGGGAATCGACTCGAGCCAACCTGTGGCACACTCTTCGTCGTTTAAGTTGGAACGGAAACCCCAACGTGAATCGAAAAGGTAAATTTGGAGTCAGATGTACTTTAGTGATATCCTGATGGGATGGACAAGGACCTCTCAAGAAGCCTATGTTCGATAAGGCTCCTTATCCAAAAAGTTCAGGTTTCAACCCACGTGACTCTTGGCTTCGACCCACGTGACTTTGAAAACGATCGGTAACCACTTTTGAAGTTGGCAGCTACTCTTTCCAAACGCAACATCTGACGAACGAACACAAATATAGAAAAAAAGACACAATTGTTATCCAAAAAGTTCAGGTTTGAACCCACGTGACTTCAGGCTCCAACCCACGTGACTTCAGGCTTTCACCCACGTGACTTTTGAAACGATCGGTCACCACTTTTGATGTTGGCAGCTACTTGTTCCAAACGCAACATCAGACGAACGAACACAAATATAGAAGAAAAAACACAATTGGTATCCAAAAAGTTCAGGTTTTAACCCACGTGACTTTTGGCTTCAACCTACGTGACCTCAGGCTTCAACCCACGTGACTTCAGGTTTCAACCCACGTGACTTTGAAAAGGATCGGTAACCACTTTTGATGTTGGCAGCTACTCTTTCCAAACGCAACATCTGACGAACGAACACAAATATAGGTGAAAAAAGACACAATTGTTATCCAAAAAGTTTAGGTTTGAACCCACGTGACTCCAGGCTTCAACCCACGTGACTTCAGGTTTCAACCCACGTGACTTTGAAAACGATCGGTAACCACTTTTGAAGTTGGCAGCTACTCTTTCCAAACGCAACATCTGACGAACGAACACAAATATAGGTGAAAAAAGACACAATTGTTATCCAAAAAGTTTAGGTTTGAACCCACGTGACTCCAGGCTTCAACCCACGTGACTTCAGGCTTCAACCCACGTGACTTTGGAAACGATCGGTCACCACTTTTGAGGTTGGCAGCTACTCTTTCCAAACGCAACATCTGACGAACGAACACAAATATAGAAGAAAAGACACAATTGTTATCCAAAAAGTTCAGGTTTCAACCCACGTGACTTTTGGCTTAAACCCACGTGACTTCAGGCTTCAACCCACGTGACTTTGAAAACGATCGGTAACCACTTTTGAAGTTGGCAGCTTCTTTTTCCAAACGCAACATCTGACGATTGAACACAAATATAGAAAAAAAGGCACAATTGTTATCTAAAAAGTTCAGGTTTGAACCCACGTGACTCCAGGCTCCAACCCACGTGACTTCAGGCTTTCACCCACGTGACTTTCGAAACGATCGGTCACCACTTTTGATGTTGGCAGCTCCTTGTTCCAAACGCAACATCTGACGAACGAACACAAATATAGAAGAAAAAACACAATTGTTATCCAAAAAGTTCAGGTTTTAACCCACGTGACTTCAGGCTTCAACTCACGTGATTTCAGGCTTCAACCCACGTGACTTCTGGCTTCAACCCACGTGACTTTGAAAACGATCGGTCACCACTTTTGAAGTTGGCAGCTACTCTTCCCAAACGCAACATCTGACGAACGAACACAAATATAGAAGAAAAGACACGATTGTTATCCAAAAAGTTCAGGTTTCAACCCACGTGACTTTTGGCTTCAACCCACGTGACTTCAGGCTTCAACCCACGTGACCTCAGCCTTCAACCCACGTGACTTTTAAAACGTTCGGTCACCACTTTTGGAGTTGGCAGCTACTTGTTCCAAACGCAACATCTGACGAACGAACACAAAAATAGAAGAAAAGACACAATTGTTATCCAAAAAGTTCAGGTTTCAACCCACGTGACTTCAGGCTCCAACCCACGTGACTTCAGGCTTCAACCCACGTTACTTTTAAAACGATCGGTCACCACTTTTGATGTTGGCAGCTACTTGTTCCAAACGCAACATCTGACGAACGAACACAAATATAGAAGAAAAGACACAATTGTTATCCATAAAGTTCAGGTTTCAACCCACGTGACTCTTGGCTTCAACCCACGTGACTTCGGGCTTCAACCCACGTTAATTTGAAAACGATCGGTAACCACTTTTGAAGTTGGCAGCTACTCTTCCCAAACGCAACATCTGACGAACGAACACAAATATAGGAAAAAAGACACAATTGTTATCCAAAAAGTTCAGGTTTGAACCCACGTGACTCCAGGCTCCAACCCACGTGACTTCAGGCTTTCACCCACGTGACTTTCAGAACGATCGGTCACCACTTTTGATGTTGACAGCTACTTGTTCCAAACGCAACATCTGACGAACGAGCACAAATATAGAAGAAAAAACACATTTGTTATCCAAAAAGTTCAGGTTTTAACCCACGTGACTCCAGGCTTCAACCCACGTGACTCCAGGCTCCAACCCACGTGACTTTGAAAACGATCGGTCACCACTTTTGAAGTTGGCAGCTACTCTTTCCAAACGCAACATCTGACGAACGAACACAATATAGAAGGAAAGACACAATTGTTATCCAGAAAGTTCAGGTTTTAACCCACGTGACTTTTGGCTCCAAACCACGTGACTTCAGGCTTCAACCCACGTGACCTCGGGCTTCAACCCACGTGACTTTTAAAACGTTCGGTCACCACTTTTGGAGTTGGCAGCTACTTGTTCCAAACGCAACATCTGACGAACGAACACAATAATAAAAGAAAAGACACAATTGTTATCCAAAAAGTTCAGGTTTCAATACACGTGACTTCAGGCTCCAACCCACGTGACTTCAGGCTTTCACCCACGTGACCTTCGAAACGATCGGTCACCACTTTTGATGTTGGCAGCTACTTGTTCCCAATGCAACATCTGACGAACGAACACAAATATAGAAAAAAAACACAATTGTTATCCAAAAAGTTCAGGTTTTCACCCATGTGACTTCAGGCTTCAACCCACGTGACTTCAGGCTTCAACCCACGTGACTTCAGGCTTCAACCCACGTGACTTTGAAAACGATCGGTCACCACTTTTGAAGTTGGCAGCTACTCTTTCCAAACGCAACATCTGACGAACGAACACAAATATAGAAGAAAAGACACGATTGTTATCCAAAAAGTTCAGGTTTCAACCCACGTGACTTTTGGCTTCAACCCACGTGACTTCAGGCTTCAACCCACGTGACTTTGAAAACGATCGGTCCCCACTTTTGAAGTTGGCAGCTACTCTTTCCAAACGCAACATCTGACGAACGAACACAAATATAGAAGAAAAAACACAATTGTTATCCAGAAAGTTCAGGTTTCAACCCACGTGACTTTTGGCTTCAACCCACGTGACTTCAGGCTTCAACCCACGTGACTCTAAAATCGATCGGTAACCACTTTTAAAGTTGGCAGCTACTCTTTCCAAACGCAACATCTGACGAACGAACACAAATGGAGGAGAAAAGACACAATTGGTATCCAAAAAGTCCAGGTTTCAACCCACGTGACTTTTGGCTTCAACCCACGTGACCTCAGGCTTTAACCCACGTGACTTCAGGCTTCAACCCACGTGACTTGGAAAACGATCGGTAACCACTTTTGAAGTTGGCAGCTACTCTTTCCAAACGCAACATCTGACGAACGAACACAAATATAGGGAAAAAGACACAATTGTTATCCAAAAAGTTCAGGTTTGAACCCACGTGACTCCAGGCTCCAACCCACGTGACTTCAGGCTTTCACCCACGTGACTTTCAGAACGATCGGTCACCACTTTTGATGTTGGCAGCTACTTGTTCCAAACGCAACATCTGACGAACGAGCACAAATATAGAAGAAAAAACACAATTGTTATCCAGAAAGTTTCAGGTTTTAACCCACGTGACTTCAAGCTTCAACCCACGTGACTCCAAGCTTCAACCCACGTGACTTTGAAAACGATCGGTCACCACTTTTGAAGTTGGCAGCTACTCTTTCCAAACGCAACATCTGACGAACGAACACAAATATAGAAAAAAAGACACAATTGTTGTCCAAAAAGTTCAGGTTTTCACCCACGTGACTTCAGGCTTCAACCCACGTGACTTCAGTCTTCAACCCACGTGACTTCAGGCTTCAACCCACGTGACTTTGAAAACGATTGGTAACCACTTTTGAAGTTGGCAGCTACTCTTTCCAAACGCAACATCTGACGAACGAACACAAATATAGAAGAAAAGGCACAATTGGTATCCAAAAAGTTCAGGTTTTAACCCACGTGACCTCAGGCTTCAACCCACGTGACTCCAGGCTTCAACCCACGTGACTTTGAAAACGATCGGTTACCACTTTTGAAGTTGGCAGCTACTCTTTCCAAACGCAACATCTGACGAACGAACACAATTTGAAGAAAAGACACAATTGTTATCCAAAAAGTTCAGGTTTCAACCCACGTGACTTTTGGCTTCAACCCACGTGACTTCAGGCTTCAACCCACGTGACCTCAGGCTTCAACCCACGTGACTTTGAAAACGTTCGGTCGCCACTTTTGGAGTTGGCAGCTACTTGTTCCCAACGCAACATCCGACGAACGAACACAATTATAGAAGAAAAAACACAATTGCCATCCAAAAAGTTCAGGTTTTATCCCATGTGACTTCAGGCTTCAACCCACGTGACTTCAGGCTTCAACCCACGTGACTTTGAAAACGATCGGTCACCACTTTTGAAGTAAGCAGCTCCTCTTTCCAAACGCAACATCTGACGAACGAACACAAATTTAGAAGAAAAGACACGATTGTTATCCAAAAAGTTCAGGTTTCAACCCACGTGACTTTTGGCTTCAACCCACGTGACTTCAGGCTTCAACCCACGTGACTTTGAAAACGATCGGTAACCACTTTTGAAGTTGGCAGCTACTCTTTCTAAACGCAACATCTGACAAACGAACACAAATATAGAAAAAAAGACACAATTGTTATCCAAAAAGTTCAGATTTGAACCCACGTGACTCCAGGCTCCAACCCACGTGACTTCAGGCTTACACCCACGTGACTTTCAAAACGATCGGTCAC
The DNA here is from genome assembly GCA_949128115.1 of Anaspis maculata. NCBI lineage: Eukaryota > Metazoa > Arthropoda > Insecta > Coleoptera > Scraptiidae > Anaspis > Anaspis maculata. The sequence continues at coordinate 74,492,682 of OX421966.1, forward strand.
CACTTTTGATGTTGGCGGCTACTTGTTCCAAACGCAACATCTGACGAACGAACACAAATATAGAAGGAAAAACACAATTGTTATCCACAAAGTTCAGGTTTTAACCCACGTGACTTCAGGCTTCAACCCACGTGACTTCAGGCTTCAACCCACGTGACTTTGAAAACGATCGGTCACCACTTTTGAAGTTGGCAGCTACTCTTTCCAAACGCAACATCTGACGAACGAACACAAATATAGAAGAAAAGACACAATTGTTATCCAGAAAGTTCAGGTTTCAACCCACGTGACTTTTGGCTTCAACACACGTGACTTTGAAAACGATCGGTAACCACTTTTGAAGTTGGTAGCTACTCTTTCCAAACGCAACATCTGACGAACGAACACAAATGAAGGAGAAAAGACACAATTGGTATCAAAAAAGTTCAGGTTTTAACCCACGTGACTTTTGGCTTCAACCCACGTGACTTCAGGCTTCAACCCACGTGACTTTGGAAACGATCGGTCACCACTTATGAAGTTGGCAGCTACTCTTTCCAAACGCAACATCTGACGAACGAACTCAATATAGAAGAAAAGACACAATTGTTATCCAAAAAGTTCAGGTTTCAACCCACGTGACTTTTGGCTTCAACCCACGTGACTTCAGGCTTCAACCCACGTGACCTGAGGCTTCAACCCACGTGACTTTGAAAACGTTCGGTCACCACTTTTGGAGTTGGCAGCTACTTGTTCCAAACGCAACATCTGACGAACGAACACAAAAATAGAAGAAAAGACACAATTGTTATCCAAAAAGTTAAGGTTTCAATACACGTGACTTCAGACTCCAACCCACGTGACTTCAGGCTTTCACCCACGTGACTTTTGAAACGATCGGTCACCACTTTTGATGTCGGCAGCTACTTGTTCCCAACGCAACATCTGACGAACGAACACAAATATAGGAGAAAAAACACAATTGTCATCCAAAAAGTTCAGGTTTTAACCCATGTGACTCCAGGCTTCAACCCACGTGACTTCAGGCTTCAACCCACGTGACTTTGAAAACGATCGGTCACCACTTTTGAAGTTGGCAGCTACTCTTTCCAAACGCAACATCTGACGAACGAACACAAATATAGAAAAGAAGACACGATTGTTATCCAAAAAGTTCAGGTTTCAACCCACGTGACTTTTGGCTTCAACCCACGTGACTTCAGGCTTCAACCCACGTGACTTTGAAAACGATCGGTAACCACTTTTGAAGTTGGCAGCTACGCTTTCTAAACGCAACATCTGACAAACGAACACAAATATAGAAAAAAAGACACAATTGCTATCCAAAAAGTTCAGATTTGAACCCACGTGACTCCAGGCTCCAACAGACGTGACTTCAGGCTTTCACCCACGTGAATTTCAAAACGATCGGTCTCCACTTTTGATGTTGGCGGCTACTTGTTCCAAACGCAACATCTGACGAACGAACACAAATATAGAAGAAAAGACACAATTGTTATCCAGAAAGTTCAGGTTTCAACCCACGTGACTTTTGGCTTCAACCCACGTGACCTCAGGCTTCAACCCACGTGACTTTGAAAACGATCGGTAACCACTTTTGAAGTTGGCAGCTACTCTTTCCAAACGCAACATCTGACGAACAAACACAAATGAAGGAGAAAAAACACAATTGGTATCCAAAAAGTCCAGGTTTTAACCCACGTGACTTTTCGCTTCAACCCACGTGACCCCAGGCTTCAACCCACGTGACTTCAGGCTTCAACCCACGTGACTTTGAAAACGATCGGTAACCACTTTTGAAGTTGGCAGCTACTCTTTCCAAACGCAACATTGACGATTGAACACAAATATAGAAGAAAAGACACAATTGGTATCCAAAAAGTTCAGGTTTGAACCCACGTGACTCCAGGCTCAAACCCACGTGACTCCAGGCTTCAACCCACGTGACTTTGAAAACGATCGGTAACCACTTTTGAAGTTGGCAGCTACTCTTTCCAAACGCAACATCTGACGAACGAACACAAATATAGGAAAAAAGACACAATTGTTATCCAAAAAGTTCAGGTTTGAACCCACGTGACTCCAGGCTCCAACCCACGTGACTTCAGGCTTTCACCCACGTGACTTTCAGAACGATCGGTCACCACTTTTGATGTTGACAGCTACTTGTTCCAAACGCAACATCTGACGAACGAGCACAAATATAGAAGAAAAAACACATTTGTTATCCAAAAAGTTCAGGTTTTAACCCACGTGACTCCAGGCTCCAACCCACGTGACTCCAGGCTTCAACCCACGTGACTTTGAAAACGATCGGTCACCACTTTTGAAGTTGGCAGCTACTCTTTCCAAACGCAACATCTGACGAACGAACACAAATATAGAAGAAAAGACACAATTGTTATCCAGAAAGTTCAGGTTTCAACCCACGTGACTTTTGGCTTCAACACACGTGACTTCAGGCTTCAACCCACGTGACTCTAAAAACGATCGGTAACCACTTTTAAAGTTGGCAGCTACTCTTTCCAAACGCAACATCTGACGAACGAACACAAATGGAGGAGAAAAGACACAATTGGTATCCAAAAAGTCCAGGTTTCAACCCACGTGACTTTTGGCTTCAACCCACGTGACCTCAGGCTTTAACCCACGTGACTTCAGGCTTCAACCCACGTGACTTGGAAAACGATCGGTAACCACTTTTGAAGTTGGCAGCTACTCTTTCCAAACGCAACATCTGACGAACGAACACAAATATAGGGAAAAAGACACAATTGTTATCCAAAAAGTTCAGGTTTGAACCCACGTGACTCCAGGCTCCAACCCACGTGACTTCAGGCTTTCACCCACGTGACTTTCAGAACGATCGGTCACCACTTTTGATGTTGGCAGCTACTTGTTCCAAACGCAACATCTGACGAACGAGCACAAATATAGAAGAAAAAACACAATTGTTATCCAGAAAGTTTCAGGTTTTAACCCACGTGACTTCAAGCTTCAACCCACGTGGCTCCAAGCTTCAACCCACGTGACTTTGAAAACGATCGGTAACCACTTTTGAAGTTGGCAGCTACTCTTTCCAAACGCAACATCTGACGAACGAACACAAATATAGAAAAAAAGACACAATTGTTGTCCAAAAAGTTCAGGTTTTCACCCACGTGACTTCAGGCTCCAACCCACGTGATTTCAGGCTTTCACCCACGTGACTTTTGAAACGATTGGTCACCACTTTTGATGTTGGCAGCTACTTGTTCCAAACGCAACATCAGACGAACGAACACAAATATAGAAGAAAAAACACAATTGGTATCCAAAAAGTTCAGGTTTTAACCCACGTGACTTTTGGCTTCAACCTACGTGACCTCAGGCTTCAACCCACGTGACTTCAGGTTTCAACCCACGTGACTTTGAAAACGATCGGTAACCACTTTTGAAGTTGGCAGCTACTCTTTCCAAACGCAACATCTGACGAACGAACACAAATATAGAAGAAAAGACACAATTGTTATCCAAAAAGTTCAGGTTTCAACCCACGTGACTTTTGGCTTAAACCCACGTGACTTCAGGCTTCAACCCACGTGACTTTGAAAACGATCGGTAACCACTTTTGAAGTTGGCAGCTTCTTTTTCCAAACGCAACATCTGACGATTGAACACAAATATAGAAAAAAAGGCACAATTGTTATCTAAAAAGTTCAGGTTTGAACCCACGTGACTCCAGGCTCCAACCCACGTGACTTCAGGCTTTCACCCACGTGACTTTGGAAACGATCGGTCACCACTTTTGAGGTTGGCAGCTACTCTTTCCAAACGCAACATCTGACGAACGAACACAAATATAGAAGAAAAGACACAATTGTTATCCAAAAAGTTCAGGTTTCAACCCACGTGACTTTTGGCTTAAACCCACGTGACTTCAGGCTTCAACCCACGTGACTTTGAAAACGATCGGTAACCACTTTTGAAGTTGGCAGCTTCTTTTTCCAAACGCAACATCTGACGATTGAACACAAATATAGAAAAAAAGGCACAATTGTTATCTAAAAAGTTCAGGTTTGAACCCACGTGACTCCAGGCTCCAACCCACGTGACTTCAGGCTTTCACCCACGTGACTTTCGAAACGATCGGTCACCACTTTTGATGTTGGCAGCTCCTTGTTCCAAACGCAACATCTGACGAACGAACACAAATATAGAAGAAAAAACACAATTGTTATCCAAAAAGTTCAGGTTTTAACCCACGTGACTTCAGGCTTCAACTCACGTGATTTCAGGCTTCAACCCACGTGACTTCTGGCTTCAACCCACGTGACTTTGAAAACGATCGGTCACCACTTTTGAAGTTGGCAGCTACTCTTCCCAAACGCAACATCTGACGAACGAACACAAATATAGAGGAAAAGACACGATTGTTATCCAAAAAGTTCAGGTTTCAACCCACGTGACTTTTGGCTTCAACCCACGTGACTTCAGGCTTCAACCCACGTGACCTCAGCCTTCAACCCACGTGACTTTTAAAACGTTCGGTCACCACTTTTGGAGTTGGCAGCTACTTGTTCCAAACGCAACATCTGACGAACGAACACAAAAATAGAAGAAAAGACACAATTGTTATCCAAAAAGTTCAGGTTTCAACCCACGTGACTTCAGGCTCCAACCCACGTGACTTCAGGCTTTCATCCACGTGACTTTCAGAACGATCGGTCACCACTTTTGATGTTGACAGCTACTTGTTCCAAACGCAACATCTGACGAACGAGCACAAATATAGAAGAAAAAACACATTTGTTATCCAAAAAGTTCAGGTTTTAACCCACGTGACTCCAGGCTTCAACCCACGTGACTCCAGGCTTCAACCCACGTGACTTTGAAAACGATCGGTCACCACTTTTGAAGTTGGCAGCTACTCTTTCCAAACGCAACATCTGACGAACGAACACAAATATAGGAAAAAAGACACAATTGTTATCCAAAAAGTTCAGGTTTGAACCCACGTGACTCCAGGCTCCAACCCACGTGACTTCAGGCTTTCACCCACGTGACTTTCAGAATGATCGGTCACCACTTTTGATGTTGACAGCTACTTGTTCCAAACGCAACATCTGACGAACGAGCACAAATATAGAAGAAAAAACACATTTGTTATCCAAAAAGTTCAGGTTTTAACCCACGTGACTCCAGGCTCCAACCCACGTGACTCCAGGCTTCAACCCACGTGACTTTGAAAACGATCGGTCACCACTTTTGAAGTTGGCAGCTACTCTTTCCAAACGCAACATCTGACGAACGAACACAAATATAGAAGAAAAGACACAATTGTTATCCAGAAAGTTCAGGTTTCAACCCACGTGACTTTTGGCTTCAACACACGTGACTTCAGGCTTCAACCCACGTGACTCTAAAAACGATCGGTAACCACTTTTAAAGTTGGCAGCTACTCTTTCCAAACGCAACATCTGACGAACGAACACAAATGGAGGAGAAAAGACACAATTGGTATCCAAAAAGTCCAGGTTTCAACCCACGTGACTTTTGGCTTCAACCCACGTGACCTCAGGCTTTAACCCACGTGACTTCAGGCTTCAACCCACGTGACTTGGAAAACGATCGGTAACCACTTTTGAAGTTGGCAGCTACTCTTTCCAAACGCAACATCTGACGAACGAACACAAATATAGGGAAAAAGACACAATTGTTATCCAAAAAGTTCAGGTTTGAACCCACGTGACTCCAGGCTCCAACCCACGTGACTTCAGGCTTTCACCCACGTGACTTTCAGAACGATCGGTCACCACTTTTGATGTTGGCAGCTACTTGTTCCAAACGCAACATCTGACGAACGAGCACAAATATAGAAGAAAAAACACAATTGTTATCCAGAAAGTTTCAGGTTTTAACCCACGTGACTTCAAGCTTCAACCCACGTGGCTCCAAGCTTCAACCCACGTGACTTTGAAAACGATCGGTAACCACTTTTGAAGTTGGCAGCTACTCTTTCCAAACGCAACATCTGACGAACGAACACAAATATAGAAAAAAAGACACAATTGTTGTCCAAAAAGTTCAGGTTTTCACCCACGTGACTTCAGGCTCCAACCTACGTGACTTCAGGCTTTCACCCACGTGACTTTTGAAACGATCGGTCACCACTTTTGATGTTGGCAGCTACTTGTTCCAAACGCAACATCAGACGAACGAACACAAATATAGAAGAAAAAACACAATTGGTATCCAAAAAGTTCAGGTTTTAACCCACGTGACTTTTGGCTTCAACCTACGTGACCTCAGGCTTCAACCCACGTGACTTCAGGTTTCAACCCACGTGACTTTGAAAACGATCGGTAACCACTTTTGGAGTTGGCAGCTACTCTTTCCAAACGCAACATCTGACGAACGAACACAAATATAGGTGAAAAAAGACACAATTGTTATCCAAAAAGTTTAGGTTTGAACCCACGTGACTCCAGGCTTCAACCCACGTGACTTCAGGCTTCAACCCACGTGACTTTGGAAACGATCGGTCACCACTTTTGAGGTTGGCAGCTACTCTTTCCAAACGCAACATCTGACGAACGAACACAAATTTAGAAGAAAAGACACAATTGTTATCCAAAAAGTTCAGGTTTCAACCCACGTGACTTTTGGCTTAAACCCACGTGACTTCAGGCTTCAACCCACGTGACTTTGAAAACGATCGGTAACCACTTTTGAAGTTGGCAGCTTCTTTTTCCAAACGCAACATCTGACGATTGAACACAAATATAGAAAAAAAGGCACAATTGTTATCTAAAAAGTTCAGGTTTGAACCCACGTGACTCCTGGCTCCAACCCACGTGACTTCAGGCTTTCACCCACGTGACTTTCAGAACGATCGGTCACCACTTTTGATGTTGACAGCTACTTGTTCCAAACGCAACATCTGACGAACGAGCACAAATATAGAAGAAAAAACACATTTGTTATCCAAAAAGTTCAGGTTTTAACCCACGTGACTCCAGGCTTCAACCCACGTGACTCCAGGCTTCAACCCACGTGACTTTGAAAACGATCGGTCACCACTTTTGAAGTTGGCAGCTCCTTGTTCCAAACGCAACATCTGACGAACGAACACAAATATAGAAGAAAAAACACAATTGTTATCCAAAAAGTTCAGGTTTTAACCCACGTGACTTCAGGCTTCAACTCACGTGATTTCAGGCTTCAACCCACGTGACTTCTGGCTTCAACCCACGTGACTTTGAAAACGATCGGTCACCACTTTTGAAGTTGGCAGCTACTCTTCCCAAACGCAACATCTGACGAACGAACACAAATATAGAAGAAAAGACACGATTGTTATCCAAGAAGTTCAGGTTTCAACCCACGTGACTTTTGGCTTCAACCCACGTGACTTCAGGCTTCAACCCACGTGACCTCAGCCTTCAACCCACGTGACTTTTAAAACGTTCGGTCACCACTTTTGGAGTTGGCAGCTACTTGTTCCAAACGCAACATCTGACGAACGAACACAAAAATAGAAGAAAAGACACAATTGTTATCCAAAAAGTTCAGGTTTCAACCCACGTGACTTCAGGCTCCAACCCACGTGACTTCAGGCTTCAACCCACGTTACTTTTAAAACGATCGGTCACCACTTTTGATGTTGGCAGCTACTTGTTCCAAACGCAACATCTGACGAACGAACACAAATATAGAAGAAAAGACACAATTGTTATCCATAAAGTTCAGGTTTCAACCCACGTGACTCTTGGCTTCAACCCACGTGACTTCGGGCTTCAACCCACGTGAATTTGAAAACGATCGGTAACCACTTTTGAAGTTGGCAGCTACTCTTTCCAAACGCAACATCTGACGAACGAACACAAATATAGGAAAAAAGACACAATTGTTATCCAAAAAGTTCAGGTTTGAACCCACGTGACTCCAGGCTCCAACCCACGTGACTTCAGGCTTTCACCCACGTGACTTTCAGAACGATCGGTCACCACTTTTGATGTTGACAGCTACTTGTTCCAAACGCAACATCTGACGAACGAGCACAAATATAGAAGAAAAAACACATTTGTTATCCAAAAAGTTCAGGTTTTAACCCACGTGACTCCAGGCTTCAACCCACGTGACTCCAGGCTTCAACCCACGTGCCTTTGAAAACAATCGGTCACCACTTTTGAAGTTGGCAGCTACTCTTTCCAAACGCAACATCTGACGAACGAACACAAATATAGGAAAAAAGACACAATTGTTATCCAAAAAGTTCAGGTTTGAACCCACGTGACTCCAGGCTCCAACCCACGTGACTTCAGGCTTTCACCCACGTGACTTTCAGAACGATCGGTCACCACTTTTGATGTTGACAGCTACTTGTTCCAAACGCAACATCTGACGAACGAACACAAATGGAGGAGAAAAGACACAATTGGTATCCAAAAAGTCCAGGTTTCAACCCACGTGACTTTTGGCTTCAACCCACGTGACCTCAGGCTTTAACCCACGTGACTTTAGGCTTCAACCCACGTGACTTGGAAAACGATCGGTAACCACTTTTGAAGTTGGCAGCTACTCTTTCCAAACGCAACATCTGACGAACGAACACAAATATAGGGAAAAAGACACAATTGTTATCCAAAAAGTTCAGGTTTGAACCCACGTGACTCCAGGCTCCAACCCACGTGACTTCAGGCTCTCACCCACGTGACTTTCAGAACGATCGGTCACCACTTTTGATGTTGGCAGCTACTTGTTCCAAACGCAACATCTGACGAACGAGCACAAATATAGAAGAAAAAACACAATTGTTATCCAGAAAGTTTCAGGTTTTAACCCACGTGACTTCAAGCTTCAACCCACGTGACTCCAAGCTTCAACCCACGTGACTTTGAAAACGATCGGTCACCACTTTTGAAGTTGGCAGCTACTCTTTCCAAACGCAACATCTGACGAACGAACACAAATATAGAAGAAAAGACACTATTGTTATCCAGAAAGTTCAGGTTTCAACCCACGTGACTTTTGGCTTCAACCCACGTGACTTCAGGCTTCAACCCACGTGACTTTGAAAACAATCGGTAACCACTTTTGAAGTTGGCAGCTACTCTTTCCAAACGCAACATCTGACGAACGAACACAAATATAGAAAAAAAGACACAATTGTTGTCCAAAAAGTTCAGGTTTTCACCCACGTGACTTCAGGCTCCAACCCACGTGATTTCAGGCTTTCACCCACGTGACTTTTGAAACGATTGGTCACCACTTTTGATGTTGGCAGCTACTTGTTCCAAACGCAACATCAGACGAACGAACACAAATATAGAAGAAAAAACACAATTGGTATCCAAAAAGTTCAGGTTTTAACCCACGTGACTTTTGGCTTCAACCTACGTGACCTCAGGCTTCAACCCACGTGACTTCAGGTTTCAACCCACGTGACTTTGAAAACGATCGGTAACCACTTTTGAAGTTGGCAGCTACTCTTTCCAAACGCAACATCTGACGAACGAACACAAATATAGGTGAAAAAAGACACAATTGTTATCCAAAAAGTTTAGGTTTGAACCCACGTGACTCCAGGCTTCAACCCACGTGACTTCAGGCTTCAACCCACGTGACTTTGGAAACGATCGGTCACCACTTTTGAGGTTGGCAGCTACTCTTTCCAAACGCAACATCTGACGAACGAACACAAATATAGAAGAAAAGACACAATTGTTATCCAAAAAGTTCAGGTTTCAACCCACGTGACTTTTGGCTTAAACCCACGTGACTTCAGGCTTCAACCCACGTGACTTTGAAAACGATCGGTAACCACTTTTGAAGTTGGCAGCTTCTTTTTCCAAACGCAACATCTGACGATTGAACACAAATATAGAAAAAAAGGCACAATTGTTATCTAAAAAGTTCAGGTTTGAACCCACGTGACTCCAGGCTCCAACCCACGTGACTTCAGGCTTTCACCCACGTGACTTTCGAAACGATCGGTCACCACTTTTGATGTTGGCAGCTCCTTGTTCCAAACGCAACATCTGACGAACGAACACAAATATAGAAGAAAAAACACAATTGTTATCCAAAAAGTTCAGGTTTTAACCCACGTGACTTCAGGCTTCAACTCACGTGATTTCAGGCTTCAACCCACGTGACTTCTGGCTTCAACCCACGTGACTTTGAAAACGATCGGTCACCACTTTTGAAGTTGGCAGCTACTCTTCCCAAACGCAACATCTGACGAACGAACACAAATATAGAGGAAAAGACACGATTGTTATCCAAAAAGTTCAGGTTTCAACCCACGTGACTTTTGGCTTCAACCCACGTGACTTCAGGCTTCAACCCACGTGACCTCAGCCTTCAACCCACGTGACTTTTAAAACGTTCGGTCACCACTTTTGGAGTTGGCAGCTACTTGTTCCAAACGCAACATCTGACGAACGAACACAAAAATAGAAGAAAAGACACAATTGTTATCCAAAAAGTTCAGGTTTCAACCCACGTGACTTCAGGCTCCAACCCACGTGACTTCAGGCTTCAACCCACGTTACTTTTAAAACGATCGGTCACCACTTTTGTTGTTGGCAGCTACTTGTTCCAAACGCAACATCTGACGAACGAACACAAATATAGAAGAAAAGACACAATTGTTATCCATAAAGTTCAGGTTTCAACCCACGTGACTCTTGGCTTCAACCCACGTGACTTCGGGCTTCAACCCACGTGAATTTGAAAACGATCGGTAACCACTTTTGAAGTTGGCAGCTACTCTTTCCAAACGCAACATCTGACGAACGAACACAAATATAGGAAAAAAGACACAATTGTTATCCAAAAAGTTCAGGTTTGAACCCACGTGACTCCAGGCTCCAACCCACGTGACTTCAGGCTTTCATCCACGTGACTTTCAGAACGATCGGTCACCACTTTTGATGTTGACAGCTACTTGTTCCAAACGCAACATCTGACGAACGAGCACAAATATAGAAGAAAAAACACATTTGTTATCCAAAAAGTTCAGGTTTTAACCCACGTGACTCCAGGCTTCAACCCACGTGACTCCAGGCTTCAACCCACGTGACTTTGAAAACGATCGGTCACCACTTTTGAAGTTGGCAGCTACTCTTTCCAAACGCAACATCTGACGAACGAACACAAATATAGGAAAAAAGACACAATTGTTATCCAAAAAGTTCAGGTTTGAACCCACGTGACTCCAGGCTCCAACCCACGTGACTTCAGGATTTCACCCACGTGACTTTCAGAACGATCGGTCACCACTTTTGATGTTGACAGCTACTTGTTCCAAACGCAACATCTGACGAACGAACACAAATGGAGGAGAAAAGACACAATTGGTATCCAAAAAGTCCAGGTTTCAACCCACGTGACTTTTGGCTTCAACCCACGTGACCTCAGGCTTTAACCCACGTGACTTCAGGCTTCAACCCACGTGACTTCAGGCTTTCACCCACGTGACTTTCGAAACGATCGGTCACCACTTTTGATGTTGGCAGCTCCTTGTTCCAAACGCAACATCTGACGAACGAACACAAATATAGAAGAAAAAACACAATTGTTATCCAAAAAGTTCAGGTTTTAACCCACGTGACTTCAGGCTTCAACTCACGTGATTTCAGGCTTCAACCCACGTGACTTCTGGCTTCAACCCACGTGACTTTGAAAACGATCGGTCACCACTTTTGAAGTTGGCAGCTACTCTTCCCAAACGCAACATCTGACGAACGAACACAAATATAGAGGAAAAGACACGATTGTTATCCAAAAAGTTCAGGTTTCAACCCACGTGACTTTTGGCTTCAACCCACGTGACTTCAGGCTTCAACCCACGTGACCTCAGCCTTCAACCCACGTGACTTTTAAAACGTTCGGTCACCACTTTTGGAGTTGGCAGCTACTTGTTCCAAACGCAACATCTGACGAACGAACACAAATATAGAAGAAAAGACACAATTGTTATCCATAAAGTTCAGGTTTCAACCCACGTGACTCTTGGCTTCAACCCACGTGGCTTCGGGCTTCAACCCACGTGAATTTGAAAACGATCGGTAACCACTTTTGAAGTTGGCAGCTACTCTTTCCAAACGCAACATCTGACGAACGAACACAAATATAGGAAAAAAGACACAATTGTTATCCAAAAAGTTCAGGTTTGAACCCACGTGACTCCAGGCTCCAACCCACGTGACTTCAGGCTTTCATCCACGTGACTTTCAGAACGATCGGTCACCACTTTTGATGTTGACAGCTACTTGTTCCAAACGCAACATCTGACGAACGAGCACAAATATAGAAGAAAAAACACATTTGTTATCCAAAAAGTTCAGGTTTTAACCCACGTGACTCCAGGCTTCAACCCACGTGACTCCAGGCTTCAACCCACGTGACTTTGAAAACGATCGGTCACCACTTTTGAAGTTGGCAGCTACTCTTTCCAAACGCAACATCTGACGAACGAACACAAATATAGGAAAAAAGACACAATTGTTATCCAAAAAGTTCAGGTTTGAACCCACGTGACTCCAGGCTCCAACCCACGTGACTTCAGGCTTTCACCCACGTGACTTTCAGAACGATCGGTCACCACTTTTGATGTTGACAGCTACTTGTTCCAAACGCAACATCTGACGAACGAACACAAATGGAGGAGAAAAGACACAATTGGTATCCAAAAAGTCCAGGTTTCAACCCACGTGACTTTTGGCTTCAACCCACGTGACCTCAGGCTTTAACCCACGTGACTTCAGGCTTCAACCCACGTGACTTGGAAAACGATCGGTAACCACTTTTGAAGTTGGCAGCTACTCTTTCCAAACGCAACATCTGACGAACGAACACAAATATAGGGAAAAAGACACAATTGTTATCCAAAAAGTCCAGGTTTGAACCCACGTGACTCCAGGCTCCAACCCACGTGACTTCAGGCTCTCACCCACGTGACTTTCAGAACGATCGGTCACCACTTTTGATGTTGGCAGCTACTTGTTCCAAACGCAACATCTGACGAACGAGCACAAATATAGAAGAAAAAACACAATTGTTATCCAGAAAGTTTCAGGTTTTAACCCACGTGACTTCAAGCTTCAACCCACGTGACTCCAAGCTTCAACCCACGTGACTTTGAAAACGATCGGTCACCACTTTTGAAGTTGGCAGCTACTCTTTCCAAACGCAACATCTGACGAACGAACACAAATATAGAAGAAAAGACACTATTGTTATCCAGAAAGTTCAGGTTTCAACCCACGTGACTTTTGGCTTCAACCCACGTGACTTCAGGCTTCAACCCACGTGACTTTGGAAACAATCGGTAACCACTTTTGAAGTTGGCAGCTACTCTTTCCAAACGCAACATCTGACGAACGAACACAAATATAGAAAAAAAGACACAATTGTTGTCCAAAAAGTTCAGGTTTTCACCCACGTGACTTCAGGCTCCAACCCACGTGACTTCAGGCTTTCACCCACGTGACTTTTGAAACGATTGGTCACCACTTTTGATGTTGGCAGCTACTTGTTCCAAACGCAACATCAGACGAACGAACACAAATATAGAAGAAAAAACACAATTGGTATCCAAAAAGTTCAGGTTTTAACCCACGTGACTTTTGGCTTCAACCTACGTGACCTCAGGCTTCAACCCACGTGACTTCAGGTTTCAACCCACGTGACTTTGAAAACGATCGGTAACCACTTTTGAAGTTGGCAGCTACTCTTTCCAAACGCAACATCTGACGAACGAACACAAATATAGGTGAAAAAAGACACAATTGTTATCCAAAAAGTTTAGGTTTGAACCCACGTGACTCCAGGCTTCAACCCACGTGACTTCAGGCTTCAACCCACGTGACTTTGGAAACGATCGGTCACCACTTTTGAGGTTGGCAGCTACTCTTTCCAAACGCAACATCTGACGAACGAACACAAATATAGAAGAAAAGACACAATTGTTATCCAAAAAGTTCAGGTTTCAACCCACGTGACTTTTGGCCTAAACCCACGTGACTTCAGGCTTCAACCCACGTGACTTTGAAAACGATCGGTAACCACTTTTGAAGTTGGCAGCTTCTTTTTCCAAACGCAACATCTGACGATTGAACACAAATATAGAAAAAAAGGCACAATTGTTATCTAAAAAGTTCAGGTTTGAACCCACGTGACTCCAGGCTCCAACCCACGTGACTTCAGGCTTTCACCCACGTGACTTTCGAAACGATCGGTCACCACTTTTGATGTTGGCAGCTCCTTGTTCCAAACGCAACATCTGACGAACGAACACAAATATAGAAGAAAAAACACAATTGTTATCCAAAAAGTTCAGGTTTTAACCCACGTGACTTCAGGCTTCAACTCACGTGATTTCAGGCTTCAACCCACGTGACTTCTGGCTTCAACCCACGTGACTTTGAAAACGATCGGTCACCACTTTTGAAGTTGGCAGCTACTCTTCCCAAACGCAACATCTGACGAACGAACACAAATATAGAGGAAAAGACACGATTGTTATCCAAAAAGTTCAGGTTTCAACCCACGTGACTTTTGGCTTCAACCCACGTGACTTCAGGCTTCAACCCACGTGACCTCAGCCTTCAACCCACGTGACTTTTGAAACGTTCGGTCACCACTTTTGGAGTTGGCAGCTACTTGTTCCAAACGCAACATCTGACGAACGAACACAAAAATAGAAGAAAAGACACAATTGTTATCCAAAAAGTTCAGGTTTCAACCCACGTGACTTTAGGCTCCAACCCACGTGACTTCAGGCTTCAACCCACGTTACTTTTAAAACGATCGGTCACCACTTTTGTTGTTGGCAGCTACTTGTTCCAAACGCAACATCTGACGAACGAACACAAATATAGAAGAAAAGACACAATTGTTATCCATAAAGTTCAGGTTTCAACCCACGTGACTCTTGGCTTCAACCCACGTGACTTCGGGCTTCAACCCACGTGAATTTGAAAACGATCGGTAACCACTTTTGAAGTTGGCAGCTACTCTTTCCAAACGCAACATCTGACGAACGAACACAAATATAGGAAAAAAGACACAATTGTTATCCAAAAAGTTCAGGTTTGAACCCACGTGACTCCAGGCTCCAACCCACGTGACTTCAGGCTTTCATCCACGTGACTTTCAGAACGATCGGTCACCACTTTTGATGTTGACAGCTACTTGTTCCAAACGCAACATCTGACGAACGAGCACAAATATAGAAGAAAAAACACATTTGTTATCCAAAAAGTTCAGGTTTTAACCCACGTGACTCCAGGCTCCAACCCACGTGACTCCAGGCTTCAACTCACGTGACTTTGAAAACGATCGGTCACCACTTTTGAAGTTGGCAGCTACTCTTTCCAAACGCAACATCTGACGAACGAACACAAATATAGGAAAAAAGACACAATTGTTATCCAAAAAGTTCAGGTTTGAACCCACGTGACTCCAGGCTCCAACCCACGTGACTTCAGGCTCTCACCCACGTGACTTTCAGAACGATCGGTCACCACTTTCGATGTTGGCAGCTACTTGTTCCAAACGCAACATCTGACGAACGAGCACAAATATAGAAGAAAAAACACAATTGTTATCCAGAAAGTTTCAGGTTTTAACCCACGTGACTTCAAGCTTCAACCCACGTGACTCCAAGCTTCAACCCACGTGACTTTGAAAACGATCGGTCACCACTTTTGAAGTTGGCAGCTACTCTTTCCAAACGCAACATCTGACGAACGAACACAAATATAGAAGAAAAGACACTATTGTTATCCAGAAAGTTCAGGTTTCAACCCACGTGACTTTTGGCTTCAACCCACGTGACTTCAGGCTTCAACCCACGTGACTTTGAAAACAATCGGTAACCACTTTTGAAGTTGGCAGCTACTCTTTCCAAACGCAACATCTGACGAACGAACACAAATAAAGAAAAAAAGACACAATTGTTGTCCAAAAAGTTCAGGTTTTCACCCACGTGACTTCAGGCTCCAACCCACGTGACTTCAGGCTTTCACCCACGTGACTTTTGAAACGATTGGTCACCACTTTTGATGTTGGCAGCTACTTGTTCCAAACGCTACATCAGACGAACGAACACAAATATAGAAGAAAAAACACAATTGGTATCCAAAAAGTTCAGGTTTTAACCCACGTGACTTCTGGCTTCAACCTACGTGACCTCAGGCTTCAACCCACGTGACTTCAGGTTTCAACCCACGTGACTTTCAGAACGATCGGTCACCACTTTTGAGGTTGACAGCTACTTGTTCCAAACGCAACATCTGACGAACGAACACAAATGGAGGAGAAAAGACACAATTGGTATCCAAAAAGTCCAGGTTTCAACCCACGTGACTTTTGGCTTCAACCCACGTGACCTCAGGCTTTAACCCACGTGACTTCAGGCTTCAACCCACGTGACTTGGAAAACGATCGGTAACCACTTTTGAAGTTGGCAGCTACTCTTTCCAAACGCAACATCTGACGAACGAACACAAATATAGGTGAAAAAAGACACAATTGTTATCCAAAAAGTTTAGGTTTGAACCCACGTGACTCCAGGCTTCAACCCACGTGACTTCAGGCTTCAACCCACGTGACTTTGGAAACGATCGGTCACCACTTTTGAGGTTGGCAGCTACTCTTTCCAAACGCAACATCTGACGAACGAACACAAATATAGAAG
Source organism: Anaspis maculata (assembly GCA_949128115.1). NCBI lineage: Eukaryota > Metazoa > Arthropoda > Insecta > Coleoptera > Scraptiidae > Anaspis > Anaspis maculata. The sequence continues at coordinate 74,509,372 of OX421966.1, forward strand.
AAAAGACACAATTGTTATCCAAAAAGTTCAGGTTTCAACCCACGTGACTTTTGGCTTAAACCCACGTGACTTCAGGCTTCAACCCACGTGACTTTGAAAACGATCGGTAACCACTTTTGAAGTTGGCAGCTTCTTTTTCCAAACGCAACATCTGACGATTGAACACAAATATAGAAAAAAAGGCACAATTGTCATCTAAAAAGTTCAGGTTTGAACCCACGTGACTCCAGGCTCCAACCCACGTGACTTCAGGCTTTCACCCACGTGACTTTCGAAACGATCGGTCACCACTTTTGATGTTGGCAGCTCCTTGTTCCAAACGCAACATCTGACGAACGAACACAAATATAGAAGAAAAAACACAATTGTTATCCAAAAAGTTCAGGTTTTAACCCACGTGACTTCAGGCTTCAACTCACGTGATTTCAGGCTTCAACCCACGTGACTTCTGGCTTCAACCCACGTGACTTTTAAAACGTTCGGTCACCACTTTTGGAGTTGGCAGCTACTTGTTCCAAACGCAACATCTGACGAACGAACACAAAAATAGAGGAAAAGACACATTTGTTATCCAAAAAGTTCAGGTTTCAACCCACGTGACTCCAGGCTTCAACCCACGTGACTCCAGGCTTCAACCCACGTGACTTTGAAAACGATCGGTCACCACTTCTGAAGTTGGCAGCTACTCTTTCCAAACGCAACATCTGACGAACGAACACAATATAGAAGGAAAGACACAATTGTTATCCAAAAAGTTCAGGTTTCAACTCACGTGACTCTTGGCTTCAAACCACGTGACTTCAGGCTTCAACCCACGTGACCTCGGGCTTCAACCCACGTGACTTTTAAAACGTTCGGTCACCACTTTTGGAGTTGGCAGCTACTTGTTCCAAACGCAACATCTGACGAACGAACACAAAAATAAAAGAAAAGACACAATTGTTATCCAAAAAGTTCAGGTTTCAATACACGTGACTTCAGGCTCCAACCCACGTGACTTCAGGCTTTCACCCACGTGACTTTCGAAACGATCGGTCACCACTTTTGATGTTGGCAGCTACTTGTTCCCAATGCAACATCTGACGAACGAACACAAATATAAAAAAAAAACACAATTGTTATCCAAAAAGTTCAGGTTTTAACCCATGTGACTTCAGGCTTCAACCCACGTGACTTCAGGCTTCAACCCACGTGACTTTGAAAACGATCGGTCACCACTTTTGAAGTTGGCAGCTACTCTTTCCAAACGCAACATCTGACGAACGAACACAAATGGAGAAGAAAAGACACAATTGGTATCCAAAAAGTCCAGGTTTCAACCCACGTGACTTTTGGCTCCAACCCACGTGACCTCAGGCTTTAACCCACGTGACTTCAGGCTTCATCCCACGTGACTTGGAAAACGATCGGTAACCACTTTTGAAGTTGGCAGCTACTCTTTCCAAACGCAACATCTGACGAACGAACACAAATATAGGGAAAAAGACACAATTGTTATCCAAAAAGTTCAGGTTTGAACCCACGTGACTCCAGGCTCCAACCCACGTGACTTCAGGCTTTCACCCACGTGACTTTCAGATCGATCGGTCACCACTTTTGATGTTGGCTGCTACTTGTTCCAAACGCAACATCTGACGAACGAGCACAAATATAGAAGAAAAAACACAATTGTTATCCAGAAAGTTTCAGGTTTTAACCCACGTGACTTCAAGCTTCAACCCACGTGACTCCAAGCTTCAACCCACGTGACTTTGAAAACGATCGGTCACCACTTTTGAAGTTGGCAGCTACTCTTTCCAAACGCAACATCTGACGAACGAACACAAATATAGAAGAAAAGACACTATTGTTATCCAGAAAGTTCAGGTTTCAACCCACGTGACTTTTGGCTTCAACCCACGTGACTTCAGGCTTCAACCCACGTGACTTTGAAAACGATCGGTAACCACTTTTGAAGTTGGCAGCTACTCTTTCCAAACGCAACATCTGACGAACGAACACAAATATAGAAAAAAAGACACAATTGTTGTCCAAAAAGTTCAGGTTTTCACCCACGTGACTTCAGACTTCAACCCACGTGACTTCAGTCTTCAACCCACGTGACTTCAGGCTTCAACCCACGTGACTTTGAAAACGATTGGTAACCACTTTTGAAGTTGGCAGCTACTCTTTCCAAACGCAACATCTGACGAACGAACACAAATATAGAAGAAAAGGCACAATTGGTATCCAAAAAGTTCAGGTTTCAACCCACGTGACTTTTGGCTTCAACCCACGTGACTTCGGGTATCAATCCACGTGACTTTGAAAACGATCGGTAACCACTTTTGAAGTTGGCAGCTACTCTTTCCAAACGCAACATCTGACGAACGAACACAAATATAGAAGAAAAAACACAATTGTTATTCAAAAAGTTCAGGTTTTAACCCACGTGACCTCAGGCTTCAACCCACGTGACTCCAGGCTTCAACCCACGTGACTTTGAAAACGATCGGTCACCACTTTTGAAGTTGGCAGCTACTCTTTCCAAACGCAACATCTGACGAACGAACACAATTTGAAGAAAAGACACAATTGTTATCCAAAAAGTTCAGGTTTCAACCCACGTGACTTTTGGCTTCAACCCACGTGACTTCAGGCTTCAACCCACGTGACCTCAGGCTTCAACCCACGTGACTTTGAAAACGTTCGGTCGCCACTTTTGGAGTTGGCAGCTACTTGTTCCAAACGCAACATCTGACGAACAAACACAATTATAGAAGAAAAAACACAATTGTCATCCAAAAAGTTCAGGTTTTATCCCATGTGACTTCAGGCTTCAACCCACGTGACTTCAGGCTTCAACCCACGTGACTTTGAAAACGATCGGTCACCACTTTTGAAGTAAGCAGCTCCTCTTTCCAAACGCAACATCTGACGAACGAACACAAATTTAGAAGAAAAGACACGATTGTTATCCAAAAAGTTCAGGTTTCAACCCACGTGACTTTTGGCTTCAACCCACGTGACTTCAGGCTTCAACCCACGTGACTTTGAAAACGATCGGTAACCACTTTTGAAGTTGGCAGCTACTCTTTCTAAACGCAACATCTGACAAACGAACACAAATATAGAAAAAAAGACACAATTGTTATCCAAAAAGTTCAGATTTGAACCCACGTGACTCCAGGCTCCAACCCACGTGACTTCAGGCTTTCACCCACGTGACTTTCAAAACGATCGGTCACCACTTTTGATGTTGGCGGCTACTTGTTCCAAACGCAACATCTGACGAACGAACACAAATATAGAAGGAAAAACACAATTGTTATCCAAAAAGTTCAGGTTTTAACCCACGTGACTTCAGGCTTCAACCCACGTGACTTCAGGCTTCAACCCACTTGACTTTGAAAACGATCGGTCACCACTTTTGAAGTTGGCAGCTACTCTTTCCAAACGCAACATCTGACGAACGAACACAAATATAGAAGGAAAGACACAATTGTTATCCAGAAAGTTCAGGTTTCAACCCACGTGACTTTTGGCTTCAACCCACGTGACTTTGAAAACGATCGGTAACCACTTTTGAAGTTGGTAGCTACTCTTTCCAAACGCAACATCTGACGAACAAACACAAATGAAGGAGAAAAGACACAATTGGTATCAAAAAAGTTCAGGTTTCAACCCACGTGACTTTTGGCTTCAACCCACGTGATTTCAGGCTTCAACCCACGTGAATTTGAAAACGATCGGTCACCACTTATGAAGTTGGCAGCAACTCTTTCCAAACGCAACATCTGACGAACGAACTCAATATAGAAGAAAAGACACAAATGTTATCCAAAAAGTTCAGGTTTCAACCCACGTGACTTTTGGCTTCAACCCACGTGACTTCAGGCTTCAACCCACGTGACCTGAGGCTTCAACCCACGTGACTTTGAAAACGTTCGGTCACCACTTTTGGAGTTGGCAGCTACTTGTTCCAAACGCAACATCTGACGAACGAACACAAAAATAGAGGAAAAGACACAATTGTTATCCAAAAAGTTCAGGTTTCAATACACTTGACTTCAGACTCCAACCCACGTGACTTCAGGCTTTCACCCACGTGACTTTTGAAACGATCGGTCACCACTTTTGATGTTGGCAGCTACTTGTTCCCAACGCAACATCTGACGAACGAACACAAATATAGGAGAAAAAACACAATTGTCATCCAAAAAGTTCAGGTTTTAACCCATGTGACTCCAGGCTTCAACCCACGTGACTTCAGGCTTCAACCCACGTGACTTTGAAAACGATCGGTCACCACTTTTGAAGTTGGCAGCTACTCTTTCCAAACGCAACATCTGACGAACGAACACAAATATAGAAGAGAAGACACGATTGTTATCCAAAAAGTTCAGGTTTCAACCCACGTGACTTTTGGCTTCAACCCACGTGACTTCAGGCTTCAACCCACGTGACTTTGAAAACGATCGGTAACCACTTTTGAAGTTGGCAGCTACTCTTTCTAAACGCAACATCTGACAAACGAACACAAATATAGAAAAAAAGACACAATTGCTATCCAAAAAGTTCAGATTTGAACCCACGTGACTCCAGGCTCCAACAGACGTGACTTCAGGCTTTCACCCACGTGACTTTCGAAACGATCGGTCTCCACTTTTGATGTTGGCGGCTACTTGTTCCAAACGCAACATCTGACGAACGAACACAAATATAGAAGAAAAGACACAATTGTTATCCAGAAAGTTCAGGTTTCAACCCACGTGACTTTTGGCTTCAACCCACGTGACCTTAGGCTCCAACCCACGTGACTTTGAAAACGATCGGTAACCACTTTTGAAGTTGGCAGCTACTCTTTCCAAACGCAACATCTGACGAACGAACACAAATGGAGGAGAAAAGACACAATTGGTATCCAAAAAGTCCAGGTTTTAACCCACGTGACTTTTCGCTTCAACCCACGTGACCTCAGGCTTCAACCCACGTGACTTCAGGCTTCAACCCACGTGACTTTGAAAACGATCGGTAACCACTTTTGAAGTTGGCAGCTACTCTTTCCAAACGCAACATTGACGATTGAACACAAATATAGAAGAAAAGACACAATTGGTATCCAAAAAGTTCAGGTTTGAACCGACGTGACTCCAGGCTCCAACCCACGTGACTCCAGGCTTCAACCCACGTGACTTTGAAAACGATCGGTAACCACTTTTGAAGTTGGCAGCTACTCTTTCCAAACGCAACATCTGACGAACGAACACAAATATAGGAAAAAAGACACAATTGTTATCCAAAAAGTTCAGGTTTGAACCCACGTGACTCCAGGCTCCAACCCACGTGACTTCAGGCTTTCACTCACGTGACTTTCAGAACGATCGGTCACCACTTTTGATGTTGACAGCTACTTGTTCCAAACGCAACATCTGACGAACGAGCACAAATATAGAAGAAAAAACACATTTGTTATCCAAAAAGTTCAGGTTTTAACCCACGTGACTCCAGGCTTCAACCCACGTGACTCCAGGCTTCAACCCACGTGACTTTGAAAACGATCGGTCACCACTTTTGAAGTTGGCAGCTACTCTTTCCAAACGCAACATCTGACGAACGAACACAAATATAGAAGAAAAGACACAATTGTTATCCAGAAAGTTCAGGTTTCAACCCACGTGACTTTTGGCTTCAACCCACGTGACTTCAGGCTTCAACCCACGTGACTCTAAAAACGATCGGTAACCACTTTTAAAGTTGGCAGCTACTCTTTCCAAACGCAACATCTGACGAACGAACACAAATGGAGGAGAAAAGACACAATTGGTATCCAAAAAGTCCAGGTTTCAACCCACGTGACTTTTGGCTTCAACCCACGTGACCTCAGGCTTTAACCCACGTGACTTCAGGCTTCAACCCACGTGACTTGGAAAACGATCGGTAACCACTTTTGAAGTTGGCAGCTACTCTTTCCAAACGCAACATCTGACGAACGAACACAAATATAGGGAAAAAGACACAATTGTTATCCAAAAAGTTCAGGTTTGAACCCACGTGACTCCAGGCTCCAACCCACGTGACTTCAGGCTTCAACCCACGTGACTTTGAAAACGATTGGTAACCACTTTTGAAGTTGGCAGCTACTCTTTCCAAACGCAACATCTGACGAACGAACACAAATATAGAAGAAAAGGCACAATTGGTATCCAAAAAGTTCAGGTTTCAACCCACGTGACTTTTGGCTTCAACCCACGTGACTTCAGGCTTCAACCCACGTGACTTCAGGCTTCAATCCACGTGACTTCAGGCTTTCACCCACGTGACTTTCGAAACGATCGGTCACCACTTTTGATGTTGGCAGCTACTTGTTCCCAATGCAACATCTGACGAACGAACACAAATATAGAAAAAAAAAACACAATTGTTATCCAAAAAGTTCAGGTTTTAACCCATGTGACTTCAGGCTTCAACCCAAGTGGCTTCAGGCTTCAACCCACGTGACTTTGAAAACGATCGGTAACCACTTTTGAAGTTGGCAGCTACTCTTTCTAAACGCAACATCTGACAAACGAACACAAATATAGAAAAAAAGACACAATTGTTATCCAAAAAGTTCAGGTTTGAACCCACGTGACTCCAGGCTCCAACCCACGTGACTTCAGGCTTTCACCCACGTGACTTTCAGAACGATCGGTCACCACTTTTGATGTTGGCAGCTACTTGTTCCAAACGCAACATCTGACGAACGAGCACAAATATAGAAGAAAAAACACAATTGTTATCCAAAAAGTTCAGGTTTTAACCCACGTGACTTCAAGCTTCAACCCACGTGACTTCAAGCTTCAACCCACGTGACTTTGAAAACGATCGGGCACCACTTTTGAAGTTGGCAGCTACTCTTTCCAAACGCAACATCTGACGAACGAACACAAATATAGAAAAAAAGACACAATTGTTATCCAAAAAGTTCAGGTTTGAACCCACGTGACTCCAGGCTTCAACCCACGTGACTCCAGGCTTCAACCCACGTGACTTTGAAAACGATCGGTCACCACTTTTGAAGTTGGCAGCTACTCTTTCCAAACGCAACATCTGACGAACGAACACAATATAGAAGAAAAGACACAATTGTTATCCAAAAAGTTCAGGTTTCAACTCACGTGACTTTTGGCTTTAACCCACGTGACTTCAGGCTCCAACCCACGTGACCTCGGGCTTCAACCCACGTGACTTTTAAAACGTTCGGTCACCACTTTTGGAGTTGGCAGCTACTTGTTCCAAACGCAACATCTGACGAACGAACACAAAAATAAAAGAAAAGACACAATTGTTATCCAAAAAGTTCAGGTTTCAATACACGTGACTTCAGGCTCCAACCCACGTGACTTCAGGCTTCCACCCACGTGACTTTTGAAACGATCGGTCACCACTTTTGATGTTGGCAGCTACTTGTTCCCAACGCAACATCTGACGAACGAACACAAGTATAGAAAAAAAAACACAATTGTTATCCAAAAAGTTCAGGTTTTAACCCATGTGACTTCAGGCTTCAACCCACGTGACTCCAGGCTTCAACCCACGTGACTTTGAAAACGATCGGTCACCACTTTTGAAGTTGGCAGCTACTCTTTCCAAACGCAACATCTGACGAACGAACACAAATATAGAAGAAAAGACACGATTGTTATCCAAAAAGTTCAGGTTTCAACCCACGTGACTTTTGGCTTCAACCCACGTGACTTCAGGCTTCAACCCACGTGACTATGAAAACGATCGGTAACCACTTTTGGAGTTGGCAGCTACTTGTTCCAAACGCAACATCTGACGAACGAACACAAATATAGAAGAAAAGACACAATTGTTATCCATAAAGTTCAGGTTTCAACCCACGTGACTCTTGGCTTCAACCCACGTGGCTTCGGGCTTCAACCCACGTGAATTTGAAAACGATCGGTAACCACTTTTGAAGTTGGCAGCTACTCTTTCCAAACGCAACATCTGACGAACGAACACAAATATAGGAAAAAAGACACAATTGTTATCCAAAAAGTTCAGGTTTGAACCCACGTGACTCCAGGCTCCAACCCACGTGACTTCAGGCTTTCATCCACGTGACTTTCAGAACGATCGGTCACCACTTTTGATGTTGACAGCTACTTGTTCCAAACGCAACATCTGACGAACGAGCACAAATATAGAAGAAAAAACACATTTGTTATCCAAAAAGTTCAGGTTTTAACCCACGTGACTCCAGGCTTCAACCCACGTGACTCCAGGCTTCAACCCACGTGACTTTGAAAACGATCGGTCACCACTTTTGAAGTTGGCAGCTACTCTTTCCAAACGCAACATCTGACGAACGAACACAAATATAGGAAAAAAGACACAATTGTTATCCAAAAAGTTCAGGTTTGAACCCACGTGACTCCAGGCTCCAACCCACGTGACTTCAGGCTTTCACCCACGTGACTTTCAGAACGATCGGTCACCACTTTTGATGTTGACAGCTACTTGTTCCAAACGCAACATCTGACGAACGAACACAAATGGAGGAGAAAAGACACAATTGGCATCCAAAAAGTCCAGGTTTCAACCCACGTGACTTTTGGCTTCAACCCACGTGACCTCAGGCTTTAACCCACGTGACTTCAGGCTTCAACCCACGTGACTTGGAAAACGATCGGTAACCACTTTTGAAGTTGGCAGCTACTCTTTCCAAACGCAACATCTGACGAACGAACACAAATATAGGGAAAAAGACACAATTGTTATCCAAAAAGTCCAGGTTTGAACCCACGTGACTCCAGGCTCCAACCCACGTGACTTCAGGCTCTCACCCACGTGACTTTCAGAACGATCGGTCACCACTTTTGATGTTGGCAGCTACTTGTTCCAAACGCAACATCTGACGAACGAGCACAAATATAGAAGAAAAAACACAATTGTTATCCAGAAAGTTTCAGGTTTTAACCCACGTGACTTCAAGCTTCAACCCACGTGACTCCAAGCTTCAACCCACGTGACTTTGAAAACGATCGGTCACCACTTTTGAAGTTGGCAGCTACTCTTTCCAAACGCAACATCTGACGAACGAACACAAATATAGAAGAAAAGACACTATTGTTATCCAGAAAGTTCAGGTTTCAACCCACGTGACTTTTGGCTTCAACCCACGTGACTTCAGGCTTCAACCCACGTGACTTTGGAAACAATCGGTAACCACTTTTGAAGTTGGCAGCTACTCTTTCCAAACGCAACATCTGACGAACGAACACAAATATAGAAAAAAAGACACAATTGTTGTCCAAAAAGTTCAGGTTTTCACCCACGTGACTTCAGGCTCCAACCCACGTGACTTCAGGCTTTCACCCACGTGACTTTTGAAACGATTGGTCACCACTTTTGATGTTGGCAGCTACTTGTTCCAAACGCAACATCAGACGAACGAACACAAATATAGAAGAAAAAACACAATTGGTATCCAAAAAGTTCAGGTTTTAACCCACGTGACTTTTGGCTTCAACCTACGTGACCTCAGGCTTCAACCCACGTGACTTCAGGTTTCAACCCACGTGACTTTGAAAACGATCGGTAACCACTTTTGAAGTTGGCAGCTACTCTTTCCAAACGCAACATCTGACGAACGAACACAAATATAGGTGAAAAAAGACACAATTGTTATCCAAAAAGTTTAGGTTTGAACCCACGTGACTCCAGGCTTCAACCCACGTGACTTCAGGCTTCAACCCACGTGACTTTGGAAACGATCGGTCACCACTTTTGAGGTTGGCAGCTACTCTTTCCAAACGCAACATCTGACGAACGAACACAAATATAGAAGAAAAGACACAATTGTTATCCAAAAAGTTCAGGTTTCAACCCACGTGACTTTTGGCCTAAACCCACGTGACTTCAGGCTTCAACCCACGTGACTTTGAAAACGATCGGTAACCACTTTTGAAGTTGGCAGCTTCTTTTTCCAAACGCAACATCTGACGATTGAACACAAATATAGAAAAAAAGGCACAATTGTTATCTAAAAAGTTCAGGTTTGAACCCACGTGACTCCAGGCTCCAACCCACGTGACTTCAGGCTTTCACCCACGTGACTTTCGAAACGATCGGTCACCACTTTTGATGTTGGCAGCTCCTTGTTCCAAACGCAACATCTGACGAACGAACACAAATATAGAAGAAAAAACACAATTGTTATCCAAAAAGTTCAGGTTTTAACCCACGTGACTTCAGGCTTCAACTCACGTGATTTCAGGCTTCAACCCACGTGACTTCTGGCTTCAACCCACGTGACTTTGAAAACGATCGGTCACCACTTTTGAAGTTGGCAGCTACTCTTCCCAAACGCAACATCTGACGAACGAACACAAATATAGAGGAAAAGACACGATTGTTATCCAAAAAGTTCAGGTTTCAACCCACGTGACTTTTGGCTTCAACCCACGTGACTTCAGGCTTCAACCCACGTGACCTCAGCCTTCAACCCACGTGACTTTTGAAACGTTCGGTCACCACTTTTGGAGTTGGCAGCTACTTGTTCCAAACGCAACATCTGACGAACGAACACAAAAATAGAAGAAAAGACACAATTGTTATCCAAAAAGTTCAGGTTTCAACCCACGTGACTTTAGGCTCCAACCCACGTGACTTCAGGCTTCAACCCACGTTACTTTTAAAACGATCGGTCACCACTTTTGTTGTTGGCAGCTACTTGTTCCAAACGCAACATCTGACGAACGAACACAAATATAGAAGAAAAGACACAATTGTTATCCATAAAGTTCAGGTTTCAACCCACGTGACTCTTGGCTTCAACCCACGTGACTTCGGGCTTCAACCCACGTGAATTTGAAAACGATCGGTAACCACTTTTGAAGTTGGCAGCTACTCTTTCCAAACGCAACATCTGACGAACGAACACAAATATAGGAAAAAAGACACAATTGTTATCCAAAAAGTTCAGGTTTGAACCCACGTGACTCCAGGCTCCAACCCACGTGACTTCAGGCTTTCATCCACGTGACTTTCAGAACGATCGGTCACCACTTTTGATGTTGACAGCTACTTGTTCCAAACGCAACATCTGACGAACGAGCACAAATATAGAAGAAAAAACACATTTGTTATCCAAAAAGTTCAGGTTTTAACCCACGTGACTCCAGGCTCCAACCCACGTGACTCCAGGCTTCAACTCACGTGACTTTGAAAACGATCGGTCACCACTTTTGAAGTTGGCAGCTACTCTTTCCAAACGCAACATCTGACGAACGAACACAAATATAGGAAAAAAGACACAATTGTTATCCAAAAAGTTCAGGTTTGAACCCACGTGACTCCAGGCTCCAACCCACGTGACTTCAGGCTTTCACCCACGTGACTTTCAGAACGATCGGTCACCACTTTTGAGGTTGACAGCTACTTGTTCCAAACGCAACATCTGACGAACGAACACAAATGGAGGAGAAAAGACACAATTGGTATCCAAAAAGTCCAGGTTTCAACCCACGTGACTTTTGGCTTCAACCCACGTGACCTCAGGCTTTAACCCACGTGACTTCAGGCTTCAACCCACGTGACTTGGAAAACGATCGGTAACCACTTTTGAAGTTGGCAGCTACTCTTTCCAAACGCAACATCTGACGAACGAACACAAATATAGGGAAAAAGACACAATTGTTATCCAAAAAGTCCAGGTTTGAACCCACGTGACTCCAGGCTCCAACCCACGTGACTTCAGGCTCTCACCCACGTGACTTTCAGAACGATCGGTCACCACTTTCGATGTTGGCAGCTACTTGTTCCAAACGCAACATCTGACGAACGAGCACAAATATAGAAGAAAAAACACAATTGTTATCCAGAAAGTTTCAGGTTTTAACCCACGTGACTTCAAGCTTCAACCCACGTGACTCCAAGCTTCAACCCACGTGACTTTGAAAACGATCGGTCACCACTTTTGAAGTTGGCAGCTACTCTTTCCAAACGCAACATCTGACGAACGAACACAAATATAGAAGAAAAGACACTATTGTTATCCAGAAAGTTCAGGTTTCAACCCACGTGACTTTTGGCTTCAACCCACGTGACTTCAGGCTTCAACCCACGTGACTTTGAAAACAATCGGTAACCACTTTTGAAGTTGGCAGCTACTCTTTCCAAACGCAACATCTGACGAACGAACACAAATAAAGAAAAAAAGACACAATTGTTGTCCAAAAAGTTCAGGTTTTCACCCACGTGACTTCAGGCTCCAACCCACGTGACTTCAGGCTTTCACCCACGTGACTTTTGAAACGATTGGTCACCACTTTTGATGTTGGCAGCTACTTGTTCCAAACGCTACATCAGACGAACGAACACAAATATAGAAGAAAAAACACAATTGGTATCCAAAAAGTTCAGGTTTTAACCCACGTGACTTCTGGCTTCAACCTACGTGACCTCAGGCTTCAACCCACGTGACTTCAGGTTTCAACCCACGTGACTTTCAGAACGATCGGTCACCACTTTTGAGGTTGACAGCTACTTGTTCCAAACGCAACATCTGACGAACGAACACAAATGGAGGAGAAAAGACACAATTGGTATCCAAAAAGTCCAGGTTTCAACCCACGTGACTTTTGGCTTCAACCCACGTGACCTCAGGCTTTAACCCACGTGACTTCAGGCTTCAACCCACGTGACTTGGAAAACGATCGGTAACCACTTTTGAAGTTGGCAGCTACTCTTTCCAAACGCAACATCTGACGAACGAACACAAATATAGGTGAAAAAAGACACAATTGTTATCCAAAAAGTTTAGGTTTGAACCCACGTGACTCCAGGCTTCAACCCACGTGACTTCAGGCTTCAACCCACGTGACTTTGGAAACGATCGGTCACCACTTTTGAGGTTGGCAGCTACTCTTTCCAAACGCAACATCTGACGAACGAACACAAATATAGAAGAAAAGACACAATTGTTATCCAAAAAGTTCAGGTTTCAACCCACGTGACTTTTGGCTTAAACCCACGTGACTTCAGGCTTCAACCCACGTGACTTTGAAAACGATCGGTAACCACTTTTGAAGTTGGCAGCTTCTTTTTCCAAACGCAACATCTGACGATTGAACACAAATATAGAAAAAAAGGCACAATTGTCATCTAAAAAGTTCAGGTTTGAACCCACGTGACTCCAGGCTCCAACCCACGTGACTTCAGGCTTTCACCCACGTGACTTTCGAAACGATCGGTCACCACTTTTGATGTTGGCAGCTCCTTGTTCCAAACGCAACATCTGACGAACGAACACAAATATAGAAGAAAAAACACAATTGTTATCCAAAAAGTTCAGGTTTTAACCCACGTGACTTCAGGCTTCAACTCACGTGATTTCAGGCTTCAACCCACGTGACTTCTGGCTTCAACCCACGTGACTTTTAAAACGTTCGGTCACCACTTTTGGAGTTGGCAGCTACTTGTTCCAAACGCAACATCTGACGAACGAACACAAAAATAGAGGAAAAGACACATTTGTTATCCAAAAAGTTCAGGTTTCAACCCACGTGACTCCAGGCTTCAACCCACGTGACTCCAGGCTTCAACCCACGTGACTTTGAAAACGATCGGTCACCACTTCTGAAGTTGGCAGCTACTCTTTCCAAACGCAACATCTGACGAACGAACACAATATAGAAGGAAAGACACAATTGTTATCCAAAAAGTTCAGGTTTCAACTCACGTGACTCTTGGCTTCAAACCACGTGACTTCAGGCTTCAACCCACGTGACCTCGGGCTTCAACCCACGTGACTTTTAAAACGTTCGGTCACCACTTTTGGAGTTGGCAGCTACTTGTTCCAAACGCAACATCTGACGAACGAACACAAAAATAAAAGAAAAGACACAATTGTTATCCAAAAAGTTCAGGTTTCAATACACGTGACTTCAGGCTCCAACCCACGTGACTTCAGGCTTTCACCCACGTGACTTTCGAAACGATCGGTCACCACTTTTGATGTTGGCAGCTACTTGTTCCCAATGCAACATCTGACGAACGAACACAAATATAAAAAAAAAACACAATTGTTATCCAAAAAGTTCAGGTTTTAACCCATGTGACTTCAGGCTTCAACCCACGTGACTTCAGGCTTCAACCCACGTGACTTTGAAAACGATCGGTCACCACTTTTGAAGTTGGCAGCTACTCTTTCCAAACGCAACATCTGACGAACGAACACAAATGGAGAAGAAAAGACACAATTGGTATCCAAAAAGTCCAGGTTTCAACCCACGTGACTTTTGGCTCCAACCCACGTGACCTCAGGCTTTAACCCACGTGACTTCAGGCTTCATCCCACGTGACTTGGAAAACGATCGGTAACCACTTTTGGAGTTGGCAGCTACTCTTTCCAAACGCAACATCTGACGAACGAACACAAATATAGGGACAAAAGACACAATTGTTATCCAAAAAGTTCAGGTTTGAACCCACGTGACTCCAGGCTCCAACCCACGTGACTTCAGGCTTTCACCCACGTGACTTTCAGATCGATCGGTCACCACTTTTGATGTTGGCTGCTACTTGTTCCAAACGCAACATCTGACGAACGAGCACAAATATAGAAGAAAAAACACAATTGTTATCCAGAAAGTTTCAGGTTTTAACCCACGTGACTTCAAGCTTCAACCCACGTGACTCCAAGCTTCAACCCACGTGACTTTGAAAACGATCGGTCACCACTTTTGAAGTTGGCAGCTACTCTTTCCAAACGCAACATCTGACGAACGAACACAAATATAGAAGAAAAGACACTATTGTTATCCAGAAAGTTCAGGTTTCAACCCACGTGACTTTTGGCTTCAACCCACGTGACTTCAGGCTTCAACCCACGTGACTTTGAAAACGATCGGTAACCACTTTTGAAGTTGGCAGCTACTCTTTCCAAACGCAACATCTGACGAACGAACACAAATATAGAAAAAAAGACACAATTGTTGTCCAAAAAGTTCAGGTTTTCACCCACGTGACTTCAGACTTCAACCCACGTGACTTCAGTCTTCAACCCACGTGACTTCAGGCTTCAACCCACGTGACTTTGAAAACGATTGGTAACCACTTTTGAAGTTGGCAGCTACTCTTTCCAAACGCAACATCTGACGAACGAACACAAATATAGAAGAAAAGGCACAATTGGTATCCAAAAAGTTCAGGTTTCAACCCACGTGACTTTTGGCTTCAACCCACGTGACTTCGGGCATCAATCCACGTGACTTTGAAAACGATCGGTAACCACTTTTGAAGTTGGCAGCTACTCTTTCCAAACGCAACATCTGACGAACGAACACAAATATAGAAGAAAAAACACAATTGTTATTCAAAAAGTTCAGGTTTTAACCCACGTGACCTCAGGCTTCAACCCACGTGACTCCAGGCTTCAACCCACGTGACTTTGAAAACGATCGGTCACCACTTTTGAAGTTGGCAGCTACTCTTTCCAAACGCAACATCTGACGAACGAACACAATTTGAAGAAAAGACACAATTGTTATCCAAAAAGTTCAGGTTTCAACCCACGTGACTTTTGGCTTCAACCCACGTGACTTCAGGCTTCAACCCACGTGACCTCAGGCTTCAACCCACGTGACTTTGAAAACGTTCGGTCGCCACTTTTGGAGTTGGCAGCTACTTGTTCCAAACGCAACATCTGACGAACAAACACAATTATAGAAGAAAAAACACAATTGTCATCCAAAAAGTTCAGGTTTTATCCCATGTGACTTCAGGCTTCAACCCACGTGACTTCAGGCTTCAACCCACGTGACTTTGAAAACGATCGGTCACCACTTTTGAAGTAAGCAGCTCCTCTTTCCAAACGCAACATCTGACGAACGAACACAAATTTAGAAGAAAAGACACGATTGTTATCCAAAAAGTTCAGGTTTCAACCCACGTGACTTTTGGCTTCAACCCACGTGACTTCAGGCTTCAACCCACGTGACTTTGAAAACGATCGGTAACCACTTTTGAAGTTGGCAGCTACTCTTTCTAAACGCAACATCTGACAAACGAACACAAATATAGAAAAAAAGACACAATTGTTATCCAAAAAGTTCAGATTTGAACCCACGTGACTCCAGGCTCCAACCCACGTGACTTCAGGCTTTCACCCACGTGACTTTCAAAACGATCGGTCACCACTTTTGATGTTGGCGGCTACTTGTTCCAAACGCAACATCTGACGAACGAACACAAATATAGAAGGAAAAACACAATTGTTATCCAAAAAGTTCAGGTTTTAACCCACGTGACTTCAGGCTTCAACCCACGTGACTTCAGGCTTCAACCCACTTGACTTTGAAAACGATCGGTCACCACTTTTGAAGTTGGCAGCTACTCTTTCCAAACGCAACATCTGACGAACGAACACAAATATAGAAGGAAAGACACAATTGTTATCCAGAAAGTTCAGGTTTCAACCCACGTGACTTTTGGCTTCAACCCACGTGACTTTGAAAACGATCGGTAACCACTTTTGAAGTTGGTAGCTACTCTTTCCAAACGCAACATCTGACGAACAAACACAAATGAAGGAGAAAAGACACAATTGGTATCAAAAAAGTTCAGGTTTCAACCCACGTGACTTTTGGCTTCAACCCACGTGATTTCAGGCTTCAACCCACGTGAATTTGAAAACGATCGGTCACCACTTATGAAGTTGGCAGCAACTCTTTCCAAACGCAACATCTGACGAACGAACTCAATATAGAAGAAAAGACACAAATGTTATCCAAAAAGTTCAGGTTTCAACCCACGTGACTTTTGGCTTCAACCCACGTGACTTCAGGCTTCAACCCACGTGACCTGAGGCTTCAACCCACGTGACTTTGAAAACGTTCGGTCACCACTTTTGGAGTTGGCAGCTACTTGTTCCAAACGCAACATCTGACGAACGAACACAAAAATAGAGGAAAAGACACAATTGTTATCCAAAAAGTTCAGGTTTCAATACACTTGACTTCAGACTCCAACCCACGTGACTTCAGGCTTTCACCCACGTGACTTTTGAAACGATCGGTCACCACTTTTGATGTTGGCAGCTACTTGTTCCCAACGCAACATCTGACGAACGAACACAAATATAGGAGAAAAAACACAATTGTCATCCAAAAAGTTCAGGTTTTAACCCATGTGACTCCAGGCTTCAACCCACGTGACTTCAGGCTTCAACCCACGTGACTTTGAAAACGATCGGTCACCACTTTTGAAGTTGGCAGCTACTCTTTCCAAACGCAACATCTGACGAACGAACACAAATATAGAAGAGAAGACACGATTGTTATCCAAAAAGTTCAGGTTTCAACCCACGTGACTTTTGGCTTCAACCCACGTGACTTCAGGCTTCAACCCACGTGACTTTGAAAACGATCGGTAACCACTTTTGAAGTTGGCAGCTACTCTTTCTAAACGCAACATCTGACAAACGAACACAAATATAGAAAAAAAGACACAATTGCTATCCAAAAAGTTCAGATTTGAACCCACGTGACTCCAGGCTCCAACAGACGTGACTTCAGGCTTTCACCCACGTGACTTTCGAAACGATCGGTCTCCACTTTTGATGTTGGCGGCTACTTGTTCCAAACGCAACATCTGACGAACGAACACAAATATAGAAGAAAAGACACAATTGTTATCCAGAAAGTTCAGGTTTCAACCCACGTGACTTTTGGCTTCAACCCACGTGACCTCAGGCTCCAACCCACGTGACTTTGAAAACGATCGGTAACCACTTTTGAAGTTGGCAGCTACTCTTTCCAAACGCAACATCTGACGAACGAACACAAATGGAGGAGAAAAGACACAATTGGTATCCAAAAAGTCCAGGTTTTAACCCACGTGACTTTTCGCTTCAACCCACGTGACCTCAGGCTTCAACCCACGTGACTTCAGGCTTCAACCCACGTGACTTTGAAAACGATCGGTAACCACTTTTGAAGTTGGCAGCTACTCTTTCCAAACGCAACATTGACGATTGAACACAAATATAGAAGAAAAGACACAATTGGTATCCAAAAAGTTCAGGTTTGAACCGACGTGACTCCAGGCTCCAACCCACGTGACTCCAGGCTTCAACCCACGTGACTTTGAAAACGATCGGTAACCACTTTTGAAGTTGGCAGCTACTCTTTCCAAACGCAACATCTGACGAACGAACACAAATATAGGAAAAAAGACACAATTGTTATCCAAAAAGTTCAGGTTTGAACCCACGTGACTCCAGGCTCCAACCCACGTGACTTCAGGCTTTCACTCACGTGACTTTCAGAACGATCGGTCACCACTTTTGATGTTGACAGCTACTTGTTCCAAACGCAACATCTGACGAACGAGCACAAATATAGAAGAAAAAACACATTTGTTATCCAAAAAGTTCAGGTTTTAACCCACGTGACTCCAGGCTTCAACCCACGTGACTCCAGGCTTCAACCCACGTGACTTTGAAAACGATCGGTCACCACTTTTGAAGTTGGCAGCTACTCTTTCCAAACGCAACATCTGACGAACGAACACAAATATAGAAGAAAAGACACAATTGTTATCCAGAAAGTTCAGGTTTCAACCCACGTGACTTTTGGCTTCAACCCACGTGACTTCAGGCTTCAACCCACGTGACTCTAAAAACGATCGGTAACCACTTTTAAAGTTGGCAGCTACTCTTTCCAAACGCAACATCTGACGAACGAACACAAATGGAGGAGAAAAGACACAATTGGTATCCAAAAAGTCCAGGTTTCAACCCACGTGACTTTTGGCTTCAACCCACGTGACCTCAGGCTTTAACCCACGTGACTTCAGGCTTCAACCCACGTGACTTGGAAAACGATCGGTAACCACTTTTGAAGTTGGCAGCTACTCTTTCCAAACGCAACATCTGACGAACGAACACAAATATAGGGAAAAAGACACAATTGTTATCCAAAAAGTTCAGGTTTGAACCCACGTGACTCCAGGCTCCAACCCACGTGACTTCAGGCTTCAACCCACGTGACTTTGAAAACGATTGGTAACCACTTTTGAAGTTGGCAGCTACTCTTTCCAAACGCAACATCTGACGAACGAACACAAATATAGAAGAAAAGGCACAATTGGTATCCAAAAAGTTCAGGTTTCAACCCACGTGACTTTTGGCTTCAACCCACGTGACTTCAGGCTTCAACCCACGTGACTTCAGGCTTCAATCCACGTGACTTCAGGCTTTCACCCACGTGACTTTCGAAACGATCGGTCACCACTTTTGATGTTGGCAGCTACTTGTTCCCAATGCAACATCTGACGAACGAACACAAATATAGAAAAAAAAAACACAATTGTTATCCAAAAAGTTCAGGTTTTAACCCATGTGACTTCAGGCTTCAACCCAAGTGGCTTCAGGCTTCAACCCACGTGACTTTGAAAACGATCGGTAACCACTTTTGAAGTTGGCAGCTACTCTTTCTAAACGCAACATCTGACAAACGAACACAAATATAGAAAAAAAGACACAATTGTTATCCAAAAAGTTCAGGTTTGAACCCACGTGACTCCAGGCTCCAACCCACGTGACTTCAGGCTTTCACCCACGTGACTTTCAGAACGATCGGTCACCACTTTTGATGTTGGCAGCTACTTGTTCCAAACGCAACATCTGACGAACGAGCACAAATATAGAAGAAAAAACACAATTGTTATCCAAAAAGTTCAGGTTTTAACCCACGTGACTTCAAGCTTCAACCCACGTGACTTCAAGCTTCAACCCACGTGACTTTGAAAACGATCGGGCACCACTTTTGAAGTTGGCAGCTACTCTTTCCAAACGCAACATCTGACGAACGAACACAAATATAGAAAAAAAGACACAATTGTTATCCAAAAAGTTCAGGTTTGAACCCACGTGACTCCAGGCTTCAACCCACGTGACTCCAGGCTTCAACCCACGTGACTTTGAAAACGATCGGTCACCACTTTTGAAGTTGGCAGCTACTCTTTCCAAACGCAACATCTGACGAACGAACACAATATAGAAGAAAAGACACAATTGTTATCCAAAAAGTTCAGGTTTCAACTCACGTGACTTTTGGCTTTAACCCACGTGACTTCAGGCTCCAACCCACGTGACCTCGGGCTTCAACCCACGTGACTTTTAAAACGTTCGGTCACCACTTTTGGAGTTGGCAGCTACTTGTTCCAAACGCAACATCTGACGAACGAACACAAAAATAAAAGAAAAGACACAATTGTTATCCAAAAAGTTCAGGTTTCAATACACGTGACTTCAGGCTCCAACCCACGTGACTTCAGGCTTCCACCCACGTGACTTTTGAAACGATCGGTCACCACTTTTGATGTTGGCAGCTACTTGTTCCCAACGCAACATCTGACGAACGAACACAAGTATAGAAAAAAAAACACAATTGTTATCCAAAAAGTTCAGGTTTTAACCCATGTGACTTCAGGCTTCAACCCACGTGACTTCAGGCCTCAACCCACGTGACTTTGAAAACGATCGGTCACCACTTTTGAAGTTGGCAGCTACTCTTTCCAAACGCAACATCTGACGAACGAACACAAATATAGAAGAAAAGACACGATTGTTATCCAAAAAGTTCAGGTTTCAACCCACGTGACTTTTGGCTTCAACCCACGTGACTTCAGGCTTCAACCCACGTGACTTTGAAAACGATCGGTAACCACTTTTGAAGTTGGCAGCTACTCTTTCTAAACGCAACATCTGACAAACGAACACAAATATAGAAAAAAAGACACAATTGTTATCCAAAAAGTTCAGATTTGAACCCACGTGACTCCAGGCTCCAACCCACGTGACTTCAGGCTTTCACCCACGTGACTTTCAGAACGATCGGTCACCACTTTTGATGTTGGCAGCTACTTGTTCCAAACGCAACATCTGACGAACGAGCACAAATATAGAAGAAAAAACACAATTGTTATCCAGAAAGTTTCAGGTTTTAACCCACGTGACTTCAAGCTTCAACCCACGTGACTCCAAGCTTCAACCCACGTGACTTTGAAAACGATCGGTCACCACTTTTGAAGTTGGCAGCTACTCTTTCCAAACGCAACATCTGACGAACGAACACAAATATAGAAGAAAAGACACTATTGTTATCCAGAAAGTTCAGGTTTCAACCCACGTGACTTTTGGCTTCAACCCACGTGACTTCAGGCTTCAACCCACGTGACTTTGAAAACGATTGGTAACCACTTTTGAAGTTGGCAGCTACTCTTTCCAAACGCAACATCTGACGAACGAACACAAATATAGAAGAAAAGGCACAATTGGTATCCAAAAAGTTCAGGTTTCAACCCACGTGACTTTTGGCTTCAACCCACGTGACTTCAGGCTTCAATCCACGTGACTTCAGGCTTTCACCCACGTGACTTTTGAAACGATCGGTCACCACTTTTGATGTTGGCAGCTACTTGTTCCCAACGCAACATCTGACGAACGAACACAAGTATAGAAAAAAAAACACAATTGTTATCCAAAAAGTTCAGGTTTTAACCCATGTGACTTCAGGCTTCAACCCACGTGACTCCAGGCCTCAACCCACGTGACTTTGAAAACGATCGGTCACCACTTTTGAAGTTGGCAGCTACTCTTTCCAAACGCAACATCTGACGAACGAACACAAATATAGAAGAAAAGACACGATTGTTATCCAAAAAGTTCAGGTTTCAACCCACGTGACTTTTGGCTTCAACCCACGTGACTTCAGGCTTCAACCCACGTGACTTTGAAAACGATCGGTAACCACTTTTGAAGTTGGCAGCTACTCTTTCTAAACGCAACATCTGACAAACGAACACAAATATAGAAAAAAAGACACAATTGTTATCCAAAAAGTTCAGATTTGAACCCACGTGACTCCAGGCTCCAACCCACGTGACTTCAGGCTTTCACCCACGTGACTTTCAGAACGATCGGTCACCACTTTTGATGTTGGCAGCTACTTGTTCCAAACGCAACATCTGACGAACGAGCACAAATATAGAAGAAAAAACACAATTGTTATCCAGAAAGTTTCAGGTTTTAACCCACGTGACTTCAAGCTTCAACCCACGTGACTCCAAGCTTCAACCCACGTGACTTTGAAAACGATCGGTCACCACTTTTGAAGTTGGCAGCTACTCTTTCCAAACGCAACATCTGACGAACGAACACAAATATAGAAGAAAAGACACTATTGTTATCCAGAAAGTTCAGGTTTCAACCCACGTGACTTTTGGCTTCAACCCACGTGACTTCAGGCTTCAACCCACGTGACTTTGAAAACGATTGGTAACCACTTTTGAAGTTGGCAGCTACTCTTTCCAAACGCAACATCTGACGAACGAACACAAATATAGAAGAAAAGGCACAATTGGTATCCAAAAAGTTCAGGTTTCAACCCACGTGACTTTTGGCTTCAACCCACGTGACTTCAGGCTTCAATCCACGTGACTTCAGGCTTTCACCCACGTGACTTTCGAAACGATCGGTCACCACTTTTGATGTTGGCAGCTACTTGTTCCCAATGCAACATCTGACGAACGAACACAAATATAGAAAAAAAAACACAATTGTTATCCAAAAAGTTCAGGTTTTAACCCATGTGACTTCAGGCTTCAACCCAAGTGACTTCAGGCTTCAACCCACGTGACTTTGAAAACGATCGGTAACCACTTTTGAAGTTGGCAGCTACTCTTTCTAAACGCAACATCTGACAAACGAACACAAATATAGAAAAAAAGACACATATGTTATCCAAAAAGTTCAGGTTTGAACCCACGTGACTCCAGGCTCCAACCCACGTGACTTCAGGCTTTCACCCACGTGACTTTCAGAACGATCGGTCACCACTTTTGATGTTGGCAGCTACTTGTTCCAAACGCAACATCTGACGAACGAGCACAAATATAGAAGAAAAAACACAATTGTTATCCAAAAAGTTCAGGTTTTAACCCACGTGACTTCAAGCTTCAACCCACGTGACTTCAAGCTTCAACCCACGTGACTTTGAAAACGATCGGGCACCACTTTTGAAGTTGGCAGCTACTCTTTCCAAACGCAACATCTGACGAACGAACACAATTATAGAAAAAAAGACACAATTGTTATCCAAAAAGTTCAGGTTTGAACCCACGTGACTCCAGGCTTCAACCCACGTGACTCCAGGCTTCAACCCACGTGACTTTGAAAACGATCGGTCACCACTTTTGAAGTTGGCAGCTACTCTTTCCAAACGCAACATCTGACGAACGAACACAATATAGAAGAAAAGACACAATTGTTATCCAAAAAGTTCAGGTTTCAACTCACGTGACTTTTGGCTTTAACCCACGTGACTTCAGGCTCCAACCCACGTGACCTCGGGCTTCAACCCACGTGACTTTTAAAACGTTCGGTCACCACATTTGGAGTTGGCAGCTACTTGTTCCAAACGCAACATCTGACGAACGAACACAAAAATAAAAGAAAAGACACAATTGTTATCCAAAAAGTTCAGGTTTCAATACACGTGACTTCAGGCTCCAACCCACGTGACTTCAGGCTTTCACCCACGTGACTTTTGAAACGATCGGTCACCACTTTTGATGTTGGCAGCTACTTGTTCCCAACGCAACATCTGACGAACGAACACAAATATAGAAAAAAAAACACAATTGTTATCCAAAAAGTTCAGGTTTTAACCCATGTGACTTCAGGCTTCAACCCACGTGACTTCAGGCTTCAACCCACGTGACTTTGAAAACGATCGGTCACCACTTTTGAAGTTGGCAGCTACTCTTTCCAAACGCAACATCTGACGAACGAACACAAATATAGAAGAAAAGACACGATTGTTATCCAAAAAGTTCAGGTTTCAACCCACGTGACTTTTGGCTTCAACCCACGTGACTTCAGGCTTCAACCCACGTGACTTTGAAAACGATCGGTAACCACTTTTGAAGTTGGCAGCTACTCTTTCTAAACGCAACATCTGACAAACGAACACAAATATAGAAAAAAAGACACAATTGTTATCCAAAAAGTTCAGATTTGAACCCACGTGACTCCAGGCTCCAACCCACGTGACTTCAGGCTTTCACCCACGTGACTTTCAGAACGATCGGTCACCACTTTTGATGTTGGCAGCTACTTGTTCCAAACGCAACATCTGACGAACGAGCACAAATATAGAAGAAAAAACACAATTGTTATCCAGAAAGTTTCAGGTTTTAACCCACGTGACTTCAAGCTTCAACCCACGTGACTCCAAGCTTCAACCCACGTGACTTTGAAAACGATCGGTCACCACTTTTGAAGTTGGCAGCTACTCTTTCCAAACGCAACATCTGACGAACGAACACAAATATAGAAGAAAAGACACTATTGTTATCCAGAAAGTTCAGGTTTCAACCCACGTGACTTTTGGCTTCAACCCACGTGACTTCAGGTTTCAACCCACGTGACTTTGAAAACGATTGGTAACCACTTTTGAAGTTGGCAGCTACTCTTTCCAAACGCAACATCTGACGAACGAACACAAATATAGAAGAAAAGGCACAATTGGTATCCAAAAAGTTCAGGTTTCAACCCACGTGACTTTTGGCTTCAACCCACGTGACTTCAGGCTTCAACCCACGTGACTTCAGGCTTCAATCCACGTGACTTCAGGCTTTCACCCACGTGACTTTCGAAACGATCGGTCACCACTTTTGATGTTGGCAGCTACTTGTTCCCAATGCAACATCTGACGAACGAACACAAATATAGAAAAAAAAACACAATTGTTATCCAAAAAGTTCAGGTTTTAACCCATGTGACTTCAGGCTTCAACCCAAGTGACTTTAGGCTTCAACCCACGTGACTTTGAAAACGATCGGTAACCACTTTTGAAGTTGGCAGCTACTCTTTCTAAACGCAACATCTGACAAACGAACACAAATATAGAAAAAAAGACACATATGTTATCCAAAAAGTTCAGGTTTGAACCCACGTGACTCCAGGCTCCAACCCACGTGACTTCAGGCTTTCACCCACGTGACTTTCAGAACGATCGGTCACCACTTTTGATGTTGGCAGCTACTTGTTCCAAACGCAACATCTGACGAACGAGCACAAATATAGAAGAAAAAACACAATTGTTATCCAAAAAGTTCAGGTTTTAACCCACGTGACTTCAAGCTTCAACCCACGTGACTTCAAGCTTCAACCCACGTGACTTTGAAATCGATCGGGCACCACTTTTGAAGTTGGCAGCTACTCTTTCCAAACGCAACATCTGACGAACGAACACAAATATAGAAAAAAAGACACAATTGTTATCCAAAAAGTTCAGGTTTGAACCCACGTGACTCCAGGCTTCAACCCACGTGACTCCAGGCTTCAACCCACGTGACTTTGAAAACGATCGGTCACCACTTTTGAAGTTGGCAGCTACTCTTTCCAAACGCAACATCTGACGAACGAACACAATATAGAAGAAAAGACACAATTGTTATCCAAAAAGTTCAGGTTTCAACTCACGTGACTTTTGGCTTTAACCCACGTGACTTCAGGCTCCAACCCACGTGACCTCGGGCTTCAACCCACGTGACTTTTAAAACGTTCGGTCACCACTTTTGGAGTTGGCAGCTACTTGTTCCAAACGCAACATCTGACGAACGAACACAAAAATAAAAGAAAAGACACAATTGTTATCCAAAAAGTTCAGGTTTCAATACACGTGACTTCAGGCTCCAACCCACGTGACTTCAGGCTTTCACCCACGTGACTTTTGAAACGATCGGTCACCACTTTTGATGTTGGCAGCTACTTGTTCCCAACGCAACATCTGACGAACGAACACAAATATAGAAAAAAAAACACAATTGTTATCCAAAAAGTTCAGGTTTTAACCCATGTGACTTCAGGCTTCAACCCACGTGACTTCAGGCTTCAACCCACGTGACTTTGAAAACGATCGGTCACCACTTTTGAAGTTGGCAGCTACTCTTTCCAAACGCAACATCTGACGAACGAACACAAATATAGAAGAAAAGACACGATTGTTATCCAAAAAGTTCAGGTTTCAACCCACGTGACTTTTGGCTTCAACCCACGTGACTTCAGGCTTCAACCCACGTGACTTTGAAAACGATCGGTAACCACTTTTGAAGTTGGCAGCTACTCTTTCTAAACGCAACATCTGACAAACGAACACAAATATAGAAAAAAAGACACAATTGTTATCCAAAAAGTTCAGATTTGAACCCACGTGACTCCGGGCTCCAACCCACGTGACTTCGGGCTTCCACCCACGTGACTTTCAAAACGATCGGTCACCACTTTTGATGTTGGCGGCTACTTGTTCCAAACGCAACATCTGACGAACGAACACAAATATAGAAGGAAAAACACAATTGTTATCCAAAAAGTTCAGGTTTTAACCCACGTGACTTCGGGCTTCAACCCACGTGACTTCAGGCTTCAACCCACGTGACTTTGAAAACGATCGGTCACCACTTTTGAAGTTGGCAGCTACTCTTTCCAAACGCAACATCTGACGAACGAACACAAATATAGAAGAAAAGACACAATTGTTATCCAGAAAGTTCAGGTTTCAACCCACGTGACTTATGGCTTCAACCCACGTGACTTCAGGCTTCAACCCACGTGACTTTGAAAACGATCGGTCACCACTTTTGATGTTGGCGGCTACTTGTTCCAAACGCAACATCTGACGAACGAACACAAATATAGAACGAAAAACACAATTGTTATCAAAAAAGTTCAGGTTTTAACCCACGTGACTTCGGGCTTCAACCCACGTGACTCCAGGCTTCAACCCACGTGACCTCAGGCTTCAATCCACGTGACTTTGAAAACGATCGGTAACCACTTTTGAAGTTGGCAGCTACTCTTTCCAAACGCAACATCTGACGAACGAACACAAATATAGAAGAAACAACACAATTGTTATTCAAAAAGTTCAGGTTTTAACCCACGTGACCTCAGGCTTCAACCCACGTGACTCCAGGCTTCAACCCACGTGACTTTGAAAACGATCGGTCACCACTTTTGAAGTTGGCAGCTACTCTTTCCAAACGCAACATCTGACGAACGAACACAAATGAAGGAGAAAAGACACAATTGGTATCCAAAAAGTCCAGGTTTTAACCCACGTGACTTCTGGCTTCAACCCACGTGACCTCAGGCTTCAACCCACGTGACTTCAGGCTTCAACCCACGTGACTTTGAAAACGATCGGTAACCACTTTTGAAGTTGGCAGCTACTCTTTCCAAACGCAACATTGACGATTGAACACAAATATAGAAGAAAAGACACAATTGGTATCCAAAAAGTTCAGGTTTGAACCCACGTGACTCCAGGCTCCAACCCACGTGACTCCAGGCTTCAACCCACGTGACTT
This sequence comes from Anaspis maculata, assembly GCA_949128115.1. Lineage (NCBI taxonomy): Eukaryota > Metazoa > Arthropoda > Insecta > Coleoptera > Scraptiidae > Anaspis > Anaspis maculata. The sequence continues at coordinate 74,536,783 of OX421966.1, forward strand.
TGAAAACGATCGGTAACCACTTTTGAAGTTGGCAGCTACTCTTTCCAAACGCAACATCTGACGAACGAACACAAATATAGGAAAAAAGACACAATTGTTATCCAAAAAGTTCAGGTTTGAACCCACGTGACTCCAGGCTCCAACCCACGTGACTCCAGGCTTCAACCCACGTGACTTTGAAAACGATCGGTCACCACTTTTGAAGTTGGCAGCTACTCTTTCCAAACGCAACATCTGACGAACGAACACAATATAGAAGAAAAGACACAATTGTTATCCAAAAAGTTCAGGTTTCAACTCACGTGACTTTTGGCTTTAACCCACGTGACTTCAGGCTCCAACCCACGTGACCTCGGGCTTCAACCCACGTGACTTTTAAAACGTTCGGTCACCACTTTTGGAGTTGGCAGCTACTTGATCCAAACGCAACATCTGACGAACGAACACAAAAATAAAAGAAAAGACACAATTGTTATCCAAAAAGTTCAGGTTTTAACCCACGTGACTTCGGGCTTCAACCCACGTGACTTCAGGCTTCAACCCACGTGACTTTGAAAACGATCGGTCACCACTTTTGAAGTTGGCAGCTACTCTTTCCAAACGCAACATCTGACGAACGAACACAAATATAGAAGAAAAGACACAATTGTTATCCAGAAAGTTCAGGTTTCAACCCACGTGACTTTTGGCTTCAACCCACGTGACTTCAGGCTTCAACCCACGTGACTATGAAAACGATCGGTCACCACTTTTGAAGTTGGCGGCTACTTGTTCCAAACGCAACATCTGACGAACGAACACAAATATAGAAGGAAAAACACAATTGTTATCCAAAAAGTTCAGGTTTTAACCCACGTGACTTCGGGCTTCAACCCACGTGACTTCAGGCTTCAACCCACGTGACTTTGAAAACGATCGGTCACCACTTTTGAAGTTGGCAGCTACTCTTTCCAAACGCAACATCTGACGAACGAACACAAATATAGAAGAAAAGACACAATTGTTATCCAGAAAGTTCAGGTTTCAACCCACGTGACTTTTGGCTTCAACCCACGTGACTTCAGGCTTCAACCCACGTGACTTTGAAAACGATCGATCACCACTTTTGATGTTGGCGGCTACTTGTTCCAAACGCAACATCTGACGAACGAACACAAATATAGAAGGAAAAACACAATTGTTATCAAAAAAGTTCAGGTTTTAACCCACGTGACTTCGGGCTTCAACCCACGTGACTCCAGGCTTCAACCCACGTGACTTTGAAAACGATCGGTCACCACTTTTGAAGTTGGCAGCTACTCTTTCCAAACGCAACATCTGACGAACGAACACAAATATAGAAGAAAAAACACAATTGTTATTCAAAAAGTTCAGGTTTTAACCCACGTGACCTCAGGCTTCAACCCACGTGACTCCAGGCTTCAACCCACGTGACTTTGAAAACGATCGGTCACCACTTTTGAAGTTGGCAGCTACTCTTTCCAAACGCAACATCTGACGAACGAACACAATTTGAAGAAAAGACACAATTGTTATCCAAAAAGTTCAGGTTTCAACCCACGTGACTTTTGGCTTCAACCCACGTGACTTCAGGCTTCAACCCACGTGACCTCAGGCTTCAACCCACGTGACTTTGAAAACGTTCGGTCGCCACTTTTGGAGTTGGCAGCTACTTGTTCCAAACGCAACATCTGACGAACAAACACAAAAATAGAAGAAAAGTCACAATTGTTATCCAAAAAGTTCAGGTTTCAATACACGTGACTTCAGGCTCCAACCCACGTGACTTCAGGCTTTCACCCACGTGACTTTCGAAACGATCGGTCACCACTTTTGATGTTGGCAGCTACTTGTTCCCAACGCAACATCTGACGAACGAACACAATTATAGAAGAAAAAACACAATTGTCATCCAAAAAGTTCAGGTTTTAACCCATGTGACTTCAGGCTCCAACCCACGTGACATCAGGCTTCAACCCACGTGACTTTGAAAACGATCGGTCACCACTTTTGAAGTAAGCAGCTCCTCTTTCCAAACGCAACATCTGACGAACGAACACAAATTTAGAAGAAAAGACACGATTGTTATCCAAAAAGTTCAGGTTTCAACCCACGTGACTTCAGGCTTCAACCCACGTGACTTCAGGCTTCAACCCACGTGACTTTGAAAACGATCGGTCACCACTTTTGAAGTTGGCAGCTACTCTTTCCAAACGCAACATCTGACGAACGAACACAAATATAGAAGAGAAGACACGATTGTTATCCAAAAAGTTCAGGTTTCAACCCACGTGACTTTTTGCTTCAACCCACGTGACTTCAGGCTTCAACCCACGTGACTTTGAAAACGATCGGTAACCACTTTTGAAGTTGGCAGCTACTCTTTCTAAACGCAACATTTGACAAACGAACACAAATATAGAAAAAAAGACACAATTGCTATCCAAAAAGTTCAGATTTGAACCCACGTGACTCCAGGCTCCAACAGACGTGACTTCAGGCTTTCACCCACGTGACTTTCAAAACGATCGGTCACCACTTTTGATGTTGGCGGCTACTTGTTCCAAACGCAACATCTGACGAACGAACACAAATATAGAGGAAAAGACACAATTGTTATCCAGAAAGTTCAGGTTTCAACCCACGTGACTTTTGGCTTCAACCCACGTGACCTCAGGCTTCAACCCACGTGACTTTGAAAACGATCGGTAACCACTTTTGAAGTTGGCAGCTACTCTTTCCAAACGCAACATTGACGATTGAACACAAATATAGAAGAAAAGACACAATTGGTATCCAAAAAGTTCAGGTTTGAACCCACGTGACTTTTGGCTTCAACCCACGTGACTTCAGGCTTCAACCCACGTGACTTTGAAAACGATCGGTAACCACTTTTGAAGTTGGCAGCTACTCTTTCTAAACGCAACATCTGACAAACGAACACAAATATAGAAAAAAAGACACAATTGTTATCCAAAAAGTTCAGATTTGAACCCACGTGACTCCAGGCTCCAACCCACGTGACTTCAGGCTTTCACCCACGTGACTTTCGGAACGATCGGTCACCACTTTTGATGTTGGCAGCTACTTGTTCCAAACGCAACATCTGACGAACGAGCACAAATATAGAAGAAAAAACACAATTGTTATCCAGAAAGTTTCAGGTTTTAACCCACGTGACTTCAAGCTTCAACCCACGTGACTCCAAGCTTCAACCCACGTGACTTTGAAAACGATCGGTCACCACTTTTGAAGTTGGCAGCTACTCTTTCCAAACGCAACATCTGACGAACGAACACAAATATAGAAGAAAAGACACTATTGTTATCCAGAAAGTTCAGGTTTCAACCCACGTGACTTTTGGCTTCAACCCACGTGACTTCAGGCTTCAACCCACGTGACTTTGAAAACGATTGGTAACCACTTTTGAAGTTGGCAGCTACTCTTTCCAAACGCAACATCTGACGAACGAACACAAATATAGAAGAAAAGGCACAATTGGTATCCAAAAAGTTCAGGTTTCAACCCACGTGACTTTTGGCTTCAACCCACGTGACTTCAGGCTTCAACCCACGTGACTTCAGGCTTCAATCCACGTGACTTCAGGCTTTCACCCACGTGACTTTCGAAACGATCGGTCACCACTTTTGATGTTGGCAGCTACTTGTTCCCAATGCAACATCTGACGAACGAACACAAATATAGAAAAAAAAACACAATTGTTATCCAAAAAGTTCAGGTTTTAACCCATGTGACTTCAGGCTTCAACCCAAGTGACTTTAGGCTTCAACCCACGTGACTTTGAAAACGATCGGTAACCACTTTTGAAGTTGGCAGCTACTCTTTCTAAACGCAACATCTGACAAACGAACACAAATATAGAAAAAAAGACACATATGTTATCCAAAAAGTTCAGGTTTGAACCCACGTGACTCCAGGCTCCAACCCACGTGACTTCAGGCTTTCACCCACGTGACTTTCAGAACGATCGGTCACCACTTTTGATGTTGGCAGCTACTTGTTCCAAACGCAACATCTGACGAACGAACACAATATAGAAGAAAAGACACAATTGTTATCCAAAAAGTTCAGGTTTGAACCCACGTGACTCCAGGCTTCAACCCACGTGACTCCAGGCTTCAACCCACGTGACTTTGAAAACGATCGGTCACCACTTTTGAAGTTGGCAGCTACTCTTTCCAAACGCAACATCTGACGAACGAACACAATATAGAAGAAAAGACACAATTGTTATCCAAAAAGTTCAGGTTTCAACTCACGTGACTTTTGGCTTTAACCCACGTGACTTCAGGCTCCAACCCACGTGACCTCGGGCTTCAACCCACGTGACTCCAGGCTTCAACCCACGTGACTTTGAAAACGATCGGTCACCACTTTTGAAGTTGGCAGCTACTCTTTCCAAACGCAACATCTGACGAACGAACACAATATAGAAGAAAAGACACAATTGTTATCCAAAAAGTTCAGGTTTCAACTCACGTGACTTTTGGCTTTAACCCACGTGACTTCAGGCTCCAACCCACGTGACCTCGGGCTTCAACCCACGTGACTTTTAAAACGTTCGGTCACCACTTTTGGAGTTGGCAGCTACTTGTTCCAAACGCAACATCTGACGAACGAACACAAAAATAAAAGAAAAGACACAATTGTTATCCAAAAAGTTCAGGTTTCAATACACGTGACTTCAGGCTCCAACCCACGTGACTTCAGGCTTTCACCCACGTGACTTTTGAAACGATCGGTCACCACTTTTGATGTTGGCAGCTACTTGTTCCCAACGCAACATCTGACGAACGAACACAAATATAGAAAAAAAAACACAATTGTTATCCAAAAAGTTCAGGTTTTAACCCATGTGACTTCAGGCTTCAACCCACGTGACTTCAGGCTTCAACCCACGTGACTTTGAAAACGATCGGTCACCACTTTTGAAGTTGGCAGCTACTCTTTCCAAACGCAACATCTGACGAACGAACACAAATATAGAAGAAAAGACACGATTGTTATCCAAAAAGTTCAGGTTTCAACCCACGTGACTTTTGGCTTCAACCCACGTGACTTCAGGCTTCAACCCACGTGACTTTGAAAACGATCGGTAACCACTTTTGAAGTTGGCAGCTACTCTTTCTAAACGCAACATCTGACAAACGAACACAAATATAGAAAAAAAGACACAATTGTTATCCAAAAAGTTCAGATTTGAACCCACGTGACTCCGGGCTCCAACCCACGTGACTTCGGGCTTCCACCCACGTGACTTTCAGAACGATCGGTCACCACTTTTGATGTTGGCGGCTACTTGTTCCAAACGCAACATCTGACGAACGAACACAAATATAGAAGGAAAAACACAATTGTTATCCAAAAAGTTCAGGTTTTAACCCACGTGACTTCGGGCTTCAACCCACGTGACTTCAGGCTTCAACCCACGTGACTTTGAAAACGATCGGTCACCACTTTTGAAGTTGGCAGCTACTCTTTCCAAACGCAACATCTGACGAACGAACACAAATATAGAAGAAAAGACACAATTGTTATCCAGAAAGTTCAGGTTTCAACCCACGTGACTTATGGCTTCAACCCACGTGACTTCAGGCTTCAACCCACGTGACTTTGAAAACGATCGGTCACCACTTTTGATGTTGGCGGCTACTTGTTCCAAACGCAACATCTGACGAACGAACACAAATATAGAAGGAAAAACACAATTGTTATCAAAAAAGTTCAGGTTTTAACCCACGTGACTTCGGGCTTCAACCCACGTGACTCCAGGCTTCAACCCACGTGACCTCAGGCTTCAATCCACGTGACTTTGAAAACGATCGGTAACCACTTTTGAAGTTGGCAGCTACTCTTTCCAAACGCAACATCTGACGAACGAACACAAATATAGAAGAAACAACACAATTGTTATTCAAAAAGTTCAGGTTTTAACCCACGTGACCTCAGGCTTCAACCCACGTGACTCCAGGCTTCAACCCACGTGACTTTGAAAACGATCGGTCACCACTTTTGAAGTTGGCAGCTACTCTTTCCAAACGCAACATCTGACGAACGAACACAAATGAAGGAGAAAAGACACAATTGGTATCCAAAAAGTCCAGGTTTTAACCCACGTGACTTCTGGCTTCAACCCACGTGACCTCAGGCTTCAACCCACGTGACTTCAGGCTTCAACCCACGTGACTTTGAAAACGATCGGTAACCACTTTTGAAGTTGGCAGCTACTCTTTCCAAACGCAACATTGACGATTGAACACAAATATAGAAGAAAAGACACAATTGGTATCCAAAAAGTTCAGGTTTGAACCCACGTGACTCCAGGCTCCAACCCACGTGACTCCAGGCTTCAACCCACGTGACTTTGAAAACGATCGGTAACCACTTTTGAAGTTGGCAGCTACTCTTTCCAAACGCAACATCTGACGAACGAACACAAATATAGGAAAAAAGACACAATTGTTATCCAAAAAGTTCAGGTTTGAACCCACGTGACTCCAGGCTCCAACCCACGTGACTCCAGGCTTCAACCCACGTGACTTTGAAAACGATCGGTCACCACTTTTGAAGTTGGCAGCTACTCTTTCCAAACGCAACATCTGACGAACGAACACAATATAGAAGAAAAGACACAATTGTTATCCAAAAAGTTCAGGTTTCAACTCACGTGACTTTTGGCTTTAACCCACGTGACTTCAGGCTCCAACCCACGTGACCTCGGGCTTCAACCCACGTGACTTTTAAAACGTTCGGTCACCACTTTTGGAGTTGGCAGCTACTTGTTCCAAACGCAACATCTGACGAACGAACACAAAAATAAAAGAAAAGACACAATTGTTATCCAAAAAGTTCAGGTTTTAACCCACGTGACTTCGGGCTTCAACCCACGTGACTTCAGGCTTCAACCCACGTGACTTTGAAAACGATCGGTCACCACTTTTGAAGTTGGCAGCTACTCTTTCCAAACGCAACATCTGACGAACGAACACAAATATAGAAGAAAAGACACAATTGTTATCCAGAAAGTTCAGGTTTCAACCCACGTGACTTTTGGCTTCAACCCACGTGACTTCAGGCTCCAACCCACGTGACTATGAAAACGATCGGTCACCACTTTTGATGTTGGCGGCTACTTGTTCCAAACGCAACATCTGACGAACGAACACAAATATAGAAGGAAAAACACAATTGTTATCCAAAAAGTTCAGGTTTTAACCCACGTGACTTCGGGCTTTAACCCACGTGACTTCAGGCTTCAACCCACGTGACTTTGAAAACGATCGGTCACCACTTTTGAAGTTGGCAGCTACTCTTTCCAAACGCAACATCTGACGAACGAACACAAATATAGAAGAAAAGACACAATTGTTATCCAGAAAGTTCAGGTTTCAACCCACGTGACTTTTGGCTTCAACCCACGTGACTTCAGGCTTCAACCCACGTGACTTTGAAAACGATCGATCACCACTTTTGATGTTGGCGGCTACTTGTTCCAAACGCAACATCTGACGAACGAACACAAATATAGAAGGAAAAACACAATTGTTATCAAAAAAGTTCAGGTTTTAACCCACGTGACTTCGGGCTTCAACCCACGTGACTCCAGGCTTCAACCCACGTGACCTCAGGCTTCAATCCACGTGACTTTGAAAACGATCGGTAACCACTTTTGAAGTTGGCAGCTACTCTTTCCAAACGCAACATCTGACGAACGAACACAATTTGAAGAAAAGACACAATTGTTATCAAAAAAGTTCAGGTTTTAACCCACGTGACTTCGGGCTTCAACCCACGTGACTCCAGGCTTCAACCCACGTGACTTCAGGCTTCAGTCCACGTGACTTTGAAAACGATCGGTAACCACTTTTGAAGTTGGCAGCTACTCTTTCCAAACGCAACATCTGACGAACGAACACAAATATAGAAGAAAAAACACAATTGTTATTCAAAAAGTTCAGGTTTTAACCCACGTGACCTCAGGCTTCAACCCACGTGACTCCAGGCTTCAACCCACGTGACTTTGAGAACGATCGGTCACCACTTTTGAAGTTGGCAGCTACTCTTTCCAAACGCAACATCTGACGAACGAACACAATTTGAAGAAAAGACACAATTGTTATCCAAAAAGTTCAGGTTTCAACCCACGTGACTTTTGGCTTCAACCCACGTGACTTCAGGCTTCAACCCACGTGACCTCAGGCTTCAACCCACGTGACTTTGAAAACGTTCGGTCGTCACTTTTGGAGTTGGCAGCTACTTGTTCCAAACGCAACATCTGACGAACAAACACAAAAATAGAAGAAAAGTCACAATTGTTATCCAAAAAGTTCAGGTTTCAATACACGTGACTTCAGGCTCCAACCCACGTGACTTCAGGCTTTCACCCACGTGACTTTCGAAACGATCGGTCACCACTTTTGATGTTGGCAGCTACTTGTTCCCAACGCAACATCTGACGAACGAACACAATTATAGAAGAAAAAACACAATTGTCATCCAAAAAGTTCAGGTTTTAACCCATGTGACTTCAGGCTCCAACCCACGTGACATCAGGCTTCAACCCACGTGACTTTGGAAACGATCGGTCACCACTTTTGAAGTAAGCAGCTCCTCTTTCCAAACGCAACATCTGACGAACGAACACAAATTTAGAAGAAAAGACACGATTGTTATCCAAAAAGTTCAGGTTTCAACCCACGTGACTTCAGGCTTCAACCCACGTGACTTCAGGCTTCAACCCACGTGACTTTGAAAACGATCGGTCACCACTTTTGAAGTTGGCAGCTACTCTTTCCAAACGCAACATCTGACGAACGAACACAAATATAGAAGAGAAGACACGATTGTTATCCAAAAAGTTCAGGTTTCAACCCACGTGACTTTTTGCTTCAACCCACGTGACTTCAGGCTTCAACCCACGTGACTTTGAAAACGATCGGTAACCACTTTTGAAGTTGGCAGCTACTCTTTCTAAACGCAACATCTGACAAACGAACACAAATATAGAAAAAAAGACACAATTGCTATCCAAAAAGTTCAGATTTGAACCCACGTGACTCCAGGCTCCAACAGACGTGACTTCAGGCTTTCACCCACGTGACTTTCAAAACGATCGGTCACCACTTTTGATGTTGGCGGCTACTTGTTCCAAACGCAACATCTGACGAACGAACACAAATATAGAGGAAAAGACACAATTGTTATCCAGAAAGTTTAGGTTTCAACCCACGTGACTTTTGGCTTCAACCCACGTGACCTCAGGCTTCAACCCACGTGACTTTGAAAACGATCGGTAACCACTTTTGAAGTTGGCAGCTACTCTTTCCAAACGCAACATTGACGATTGAACACAAATATAGAAGAAAAGACACAATTGGTATCCAAAAAGTTCAGGTTTGAACCCACGTGACTTTTGGCTTCAACCCACGTGACTTCAGGCTTCAACCCACGTGACTTTGAAAACGATCGGTAACCACTTTTGAAGTTGGCAGCTACTCTTTCTAAACGCAACATCTGACAAACGAACACAAATATAGAAAAAAAGACACAATTGTTATCCAAAAAGTTCAGATTTGAACCCACGTGACTCCAGGCTCCAACCCACGTGACTTCAGGCTTTCACCCACGTGACTTTCAGAACGATCGGTCACCACTTTTGATGTTGGCAGCTACTTGTTCCAAACGCAACATCTGACGAACGAGCACAAATATAGAAGAAAAAACACAATTGTTATCCAGAAAGTTTCAGGTTTTAACCCACGTGACTTCAAGCTTCAACCCACGTGACTCCAAGCTTCAACCCACGTGACTTTGAAAACGATCGGTCACCACTTTTGAAGTTGGCAGCTACTCTTTCCAAACGCAACATCTGACGAACGAACACAAATATAGAAGAAAAGACACTATTGTTATCCAGAAAGTTCAGGTTTCAACCCACGTGACTTTTGGCTTCAACCCACGTGACTTCAGGCTTCAACCCACGTGACTTTGAAAACGATTGGTAACCACTTTTGAAGTTGGCAGCTACTCTTTCCAAACGCAACATCTGACGAACGAACACAAATATAGAAGAAAAGGCACAATTGGTATCCAAAAAGTTCAGGTTTCAACCCACGTGACTTTTGGCTTCAACCCACGTGACTTCAGGCTTCAACCCACGTGACTTCAGGCTTCAATCCACGTGACTTCAGGCTTTCACCCACGTGACTTTCGAAACGATCGGTCACCACTTTTGATGTTGGCAGCTACTTGTTCCCAATGCAACATCTGACGAACGAACACAAATATAGAAAAAAAAACACAATTGTTATCCAAAAAGTTCAGGTTTTAACCCATGTGACTTCAGGCTTCAACCCAAGTGACTTTAGGCTTCAACCCACGTGACTTTGAAAACGATCGGTAACCACTTTTGAAGTTGGCAGCTACTCTTTCTAAACGCAACATCTGACAAACGAACACAAATATAGAAAAAAAGACACATATGTTATCCAAAAAGTTCAGGTTTGAACCCACGTGACTCCAGGCTCCAACCCACGTGACTTCAGGCTTTCACCCACGTGACTTTCAGAACGATCGGTCACCACTTTTGATGTTGGCAGCTACTTGTTCCAAACGCAACATCTGACGAACGAGCACAAATATAGAAGAAAAAACACAATTGTTACCCAAAAAGTTCAGGTTTTAACCCACGTGACTTCAAGCTTCAACCCACGTGACTTCAAGCTTCAACCCACGTGACTTTGAAAACGATCGGGCACCACTTTTGAAGTTGGCAGCTACTCTTTCCAAACGCAACATCTGACGAACGAACACAAATATAGAAAAAAAGACACAATTGTTATCCAAAAAGATCAGGTTTGAACCCACGTGACTCCAGGCTTCAACCCACGTGACTCCAGGCTTCAACCCACGTGACTTTGAAAACGATCGGTCACCACTTTTGAAGTTGGCAGCTACTCTTTCCAAACGCAACATCTGACGAACGAACACAATATAGAAGAAAAGACACAATTGTTATCCAAAAAGTTCAGGTTTCAACTCACGTGACTTTTGGCTTTAACCCACGTGACTTCAGGCTCCAACCCACGTGACCTCGGGCTTCAACCCACGTGACTTTTAAAACGTTCGGTCACCACTTTTGGAGTTGGCAGCTACTTGTTCCAAACGCAACATCTGACGAACGAACACAAAAATAAAAGAAAAGACACAATTGTTATCCAAAAAGTTCAGGTTTCAATACACGTGACTTCAGGCTCCAACCCACGTGACTTCAGGCTTTCACCCACGTGACTTTTGAAACGATCGGTCACCACTTTTGATGTTGGCAGCTACTTGTTCCCAACGCAACATCTGACGAACGAACACAAATATAGAAAAAAAAACACAATTGTTATCCAAAAAGTTCAGGTTTTAACCCATGTGACTTCAGGCTTCAACCCACGTGACTTCAGGCTTCAACCCACGTGACTTTGAAAACGATCGGTCACCACTTTTGAAGTTGGCAGCTACTCTTTCCAAACGCAACATCTGACGAACGAACACAAATATAGAAGAAAAGACACGATTGTTATCCAAAAAGTTCAGGTTTCAACCCACGTGACTTTTGGCTTCAACCCACGTGACTTCAGGCTTCAACCCACGTGACTTTGAAAACGATCGGTAACCACTTTTGAAGTTGGCAGCTACTCTTTCTGAACGCAACATCTGACAAACGAACACAAATATAGAAAAAAAGACACAATTGTTATCCAAAAAGTTCAGATTTGAACCCACGTGACTCCGGGCTCCAACCCACGTGACTTCGGGCTTCCACCCACGTGACTTTCAAAACGATCGGTCACCACTTTTGATGTTGGCGGCTACTTGTTCCAAACGCAACATCTGACGAACGAACACAAATATAGAAGGAAAAACACAATTGTTATCCAAAAAGTTCAGGTTTTAACCCACGTGACTTCGGGCTTCAACCCACGTGACTTCAGGCTTCAACCCACGTGACTTTGAAAACGATCGGTCACCACTTTTGAAGTTGGCAGCTACTCTTTCCAAACGCAACATCTGACGAACGAACACAAATATAGAAGAAAAGACACAATTGTTATCCAGAAAGTTCAGGTTTCAACCCACGTGACTTATGGCTTCAACCCACGTGACTTCAGGCTTCAAACCACGTGACTTTGAAAACGATCGGTCACCACTTTTGATGTTGGCGGCTACTTGTTCCAAACGCAACATCTGACGAACGAACACAAATATAGAAGGAAAAACACAATTGTTATCAAAAAAGTTCAGGTTTTAACCCACGTGACTTCGGGCTTCAACCCACGTGACTCCAGGCTTCAACCCACGTGACCTCAGGCTTCAATCCACGTGACTTTGAAAACGATCGGTAACCACTTTTGAAGTTGGCAGCTACTCTTTCCAAACGCAACATCTGACGAACGAACACAAATATAGAAGAAACAACACAATTGTTATTCAAAAAGTTCAGGTTTTAACCCACGTGACCTCAGGCTTCAACCCACGTGACTCCAGGCTTCAACCCACGTGACTTTGAAAACGATCGGTCACCACTTTTGAAGTTGGCAGCTATTCTTTCCAAACGCAACATCTGACGAACGAACACAAATGAAGGAGAAAAGACACAATTGGTATCCAAAAAGTCCAGGTTTTAACCCACGTGACTTCTGGCTTCAACCCACGTGACCTCAGGCTTCAACCCACGTGACTTCAGGCTTCAACCCACGTGACTTTGAAAACGATCGGTAACCACTTTTGAAGTTGGCAGCTACTCTTTCCAAACGCAACATTGACGATTGAACACAAATATAGAAGAAAAGACACAATTGGTATCCAAAAAGTTCAGGTTTGAACCCACGTGACTCCAGGCTCCAACCCACGTGACTCCAGGCTTCAACCCACGTGACTTTGAAAACGATCGGTAACCACTTTTGAAGTTGGCAGCTACTCTTTCCAAACGCAACATCTGACGAACGAACACAAATATAGGAAAAAAGACACAATTGTTATCCAAAAAGTTCAGGTTTGAACCCACGTGACTCCAGGCTCCAACCCACGTGACTCCAGGCTTCAACCCACGTGACTTTGAAAACGATCGGTCACCACTTTTGAAGTTGGCAGCTACTCTTTCCAAACGCAACATCTGACGAACGAACACAATATAGAAGAAAAGACACAATTGTTATCCAAAAAGTTCAGGTTTCAACTCACGTGACTTTTGGCTTTAACCCACGTGACTTCAGGCTCCAACCCACGTGACCTCGGGCTTCAACCCACGTGACTTTTAAAACGTTCGGTCACCACTTTTGGAGTTGGCAGCTACTTGTTCCAAACGCAACATCTGACGAACGAACACAAAAATAAAAGAAAAGACACAATTGTTATCCAAAAAGTTCAGGTTTTAACCCACGTGACTTCGGGCTTCAACCCACGTGACTTCAGGCTTCAACCCACGTGACTTTGAAAACGATCGGTCACCACTTTTGAAGTTGGCAGCTACTCTTTCCAAACGCAACATCTGACGAACGAACACAAATATAGAAGAAAAGACACAATTGTTATCCAGAAAGTTCAGGTTTCAACCCACGTGACTTTTGGCTTCAACCCACGTGACTTCAGGCTTCAACCCACGTGACTATGAAAACGATCGGTCACCACTTTTGATGTTGGCGGCTACTTGTTCCAAACGCAACATCTGACGAACGAACACAAATATAGAAGGAAAAACACAATTGTTATCCAAAAAGTTCAGGTTTTAACCCACGTGACTTCGGGCTTCAACCCACGTGACTTCAGGCTTCAACCCACGTGACTTTGAAAACGATCGGTCACCACTTTTGAAGTTGGCAGCTACTCTTTCCAAACGCAACATCTGACGAACGAACACAAATATAGAAGAAAAGACACAATTGTTATCCAGAAAGTTCAGGTTTCAACCCACGTGACTTTTGGCTCCAACCCACGTGACTTCGGGCTTCCACCCACGTGACTTTCAAAACGATCGGTCACCACTTTTGATGTTGGCGGCTACTTGTTCCAAACGCAACATCTGACGAACGAACACAAATATAGAAGGAAAAACACAATTGTTATCCAAAAAGTTCAGGTTTTAACCCACGTGACTTCGGGCTTCAACCCACGTGACTTCAGGCTTCAACCCACGTGACTTTGAAAACGATCGGTCACCACTTTTGAAGTTGGCAGCTACTCTTTCCAAACGCAACATCTGACGAACGAACACAAATATAGAAGAAAAGACACAATTGTTATCCAGAAAGTTCAGGTTTCAACCCACGTGACTTATGGCTTCAACCCACGTGACTTCAGGCTTCAAACCACGTGACTTTGAAAACGATCGGTCACCACTTTTGATGTTGGCGGCTACTTGTTCCAAACGCAACATCTGACGAACGAACACAAATATAGAAGGAAAAACACAATTGTTATCAAAAAAGTTCAGGTTTTAACCCACGTGACTTCGGGCTTCAACCCACGTGACTCCAGGCTTCAACCCACGTGACCTCAGGCTTCAATCCACGTGACTTTGAAAACGATCGGTAACCACTTTTGAAGTTGGCAGCTACTCTTTCCAAACGCAACATCTGACGAACGAACACAAATATAGAAGAAACAACACAATTGTTATTCAAAAAGTTCAGGTTTTAACCCACGTGACCTCAGGCTTCAACCCACGTGACTCCAGGCTTCAACCCACGTGACTTTGAAAACGATCGGTCACCACTTTTGAAGTTGGCAGCTATTCTTTCCAAACGCAACATCTGACGAACGAACACAAATGAAGGAGAAAAGACACAATTGGTATCCAAAAAGTCCAGGTTTTAACCCACGTGACTTCTGGCTTCAACCCACGTGACCTCAGGCTTCAACCCACGTGACTTCAGGCTTCAACCCACGTGACTTTGAAAACGATCGGTAACCACTTTTGAAGTTGGCAGCTACTCTTTCCAAACGCAACATTGACGATTGAACACAAATATAGAAGAAAAGACACAATTGGTATCCAAAAAGTTCAGGTTTGAACCCACGTGACTCCAGGCTCCAACCCACGTGACTCCAGGCTTCAACCCACGTGACTTTGAAAACGATCGGTAACCACTTTTGAAGTTGGCAGCTACTCTTTCCAAACGCAACATCTGACGAACGAACACAAATATAGGAAAAAAGACACAATTGTTATCCAAAAAGTTCAGGTTTGAACCCACGTGACTCCAGGCTCCAACCCACGTGACTCCAGGCTTCAACCCACGTGACTTTGAAAACGATCGGTCACCACTTTTGAAGTTGGCAGCTACTCTTTCCAAACGCAACATCTGACGAACGAACACAATATAGAAGAAAAGACACAATTGTTATCCAAAAAGTTCAGGTTTCAACTCACGTGACTTTTGGCTTTAACCCACGTGACTTCAGGCTCCAACCCACGTGACCTCGGGCTTCAACCCACGTGACTTTTAAAACGTTCGGTCACCACTTTTGGAGTTGGCAGCTACTTGTTCCAAACGCAACATCTGACGAACGAACACAAAAATAAAAGAAAAGACACAATTGTTATCCAAAAAGTTCAGGTTTTAACCCACGTGACTTCGGGCTTCAACCCACGTGACTTCAGGCTTCAACCCACGTGACTTTGAAAACGATCGGTCACCACTTTTGAAGTTGGCAGCTACTCTTTCCAAACGCAACATCTGACGAACGAACACAAATATAGAAGAAAAGACACAATTGTTATCCAGAAAGTTCAGGTTTCAACCCACGTGACTTTTGGCTTCAACCCACGTGACTTCAGGCTTCAACCCACGTGACTATGAAAACGATCGGTCACCACTTTTGATGTTGGCGGCTACTTGTTCCAAACGCAACATCTGACGAACGAACACAAATATAGAAGGAAAAACACAATTGTTATCCAAAAAGTTCAGGTTTTAACCCACGTGACTTCGGGCTTCAACCCACGTGACTTCAGGCTTCAACCCACGTGACTTTGAAAACGATCGGTCACCACTTTTGAAGTTGGCAGCTACTCTTTCCAAACGCAACATCTGACGAACGAACACAAATATAGAAGAAAAGACACAATTGTTATCCAGAAAGTTCAGGTTTCAACCCACGTGACTTTTGGCTTCAACCCACGTGACTTCAGGCTTCAACCCACGTGACTTTGAAAACGATCGATCACCACTTTTGATGTTGGCGGCTACTTGTTCCAAACGCAACATCTGACGAACGAACACAAATATAGAAGGAAAAACACAATTGTTATCAAAAAAGTTCAGGTTTTAACCCACGTGACTTCGGGCTTCAACCCACGTGACTCCAGGCTTCAACCCACGTGACCTCAGGCTTCAATCCACGTGACTTTGAAAACGATCGGTAACCACTTTTGAAGTTGGCAGCTACTCTTTCCAAACGCAACATCTGACGAACGAACACAAATATAGAAGAAACAACACAATTGTTATTCAAAAAGTTCAGGTTTTAACCCACGTGACCTCAGGCTTCAACCCACGTGACTCCAGGCTTCAACCCACGTGACTTTGAAAACGATTGGTCACCACTTTTGAAGTTGGCAGCTACTCTTTCCAAACGCAACATCTGACGAACGAACACAATTTGAAGAAAAGACACAATTGTTATCAAAAAAGTTCAGGTTTTAACCCACGTGACTTCGGGCTTCAACCCACGTGACTCCAGGCTTCAACCCACGTGACTTTAGGCTTCAATCCACGTGACTTTGAAAACGATCGGTAACCACTTTTGAAGTTGGCAGCTACTCTTTCCAAACGCAACATCTGACGAACGAACACAAATATAGAAGAAAAAACACAATTGTTATTCAAAAAGTTCAGGTTTTAACCCACGTGACCTCAGGCTTCAACCCACGTGACTCCAGGCTTCAACCCACGTGACTTTGAAAACGATCGGTCACCACTTTTGAAGTTGGCAGCTACTCTTTCCAAACGCAACATCTGACGAACGAACACAATTTGAAGAAAAGACACAATTGTTATCCAAAAAGTTCAGGTTTCAACCCACGTGACTTTTGGCTTCAACCCACGTGACTTCAGGCTTCAACCCACGTGACCTCAGGCTTCAACCCACGTGACTTTGAAAACGTTCGGTCGCCACTTTTGGAGTTGGCAGCTACTTGTTCCAAACGCAACATCTGACGAACAAACACAAAAATAGAAGAAAAGTCACAATTGTTATCCAAAAAGTTCAGGTTTCAATACACGTGACTTCAGGCTCCAACCCACGTGACTTCAGGCTTTCACCCACGTGACTTTCGAAACGATCGGTCACCACTTTTGATGTTGGCAGCTACTTGTTCCCAACGCAACATCTGACGAACGAACACAATTATAGAAGAAAAAACACAATTGTCATCCAAAAAGTTCAGGTTTTAACCCATGTGACTTCAGGCTCCAACCCACGTGACATCAGGCTTCAACCCACGTGACTTTGAAAACGATCGGTCACCACTTTTGAAGTTGGCAGCTACTCTTTCCAAACGCAACATCTGACGAACGAACACAAATATAGAAGAGAAGACACGATTGTTATCCAAAAAGTTCAGGTTTCAACCCACGTGACTTTTTTCTTCAACCCACGTGACTTCAGGCTTCAACCCACGTGACTTTGAAAACGATCGGTAACCACTTTTGAAGTTGGCAGCTACTCTTTCTAAACGCAACATTGACGATTGAACACAAATATAGAAGAAAAGACACAATTGGTATCCAAAAAGTTCGGGTTTGAACCCACGTGACTCCAGGCTCCAACCCACGTGACTCCAGGCTTCAACCCACGTGACTTTGAAAACGATCGGTAACCACTTTTGAAGTTGGCAGCTACTCTTTCCAAACGCAACATCTGACGAACGAACACAAATAGAGGAAAAAAGACACAATTGTTATCCAAAAAGTTCAGGTTTGAACCCACGTGACTCCAGGCTCCAACCCACGTGACTTCAGGCTTTCACCCACGTGACTTTCAGAACGATCGGTCACCACTTTTGATGTTGACAGCTACTTGTTCCAAACGCAACATCTGACGAACGAGCACAAATATAGAAGAAAAAACACATTTGTTATCCAAAAAGTTCAGGTTTTAACCCACGTGACTCCAGGCTTCAACCCACGTGACTTCAGGCTCCAACCCACGTGACTTCAGGCTTTCACCCACGTGACTTTCGAAACGATCGGTCACCACTTTTGATGTTGGCAGCTACTTGTTCCCAATGCAACATCTGACGAACGAACACAAATATAGAAAAAAAAACACAATTGTTATCCAAAAAGTTCAGGTTTTAACCCATGTGACTTCAGGCTTCAACCCAAGTGACTTCAGGCTTCAACCCACGTGACTTTGAAAACGATCGGTAACCACTTTTGAAGTTGGCAGCTACTCTTTCCAAACGCAACATCTGACGAACGAACACAAATGAAGGAGAAAAGACACAATTGGTATCCAAAAAGTCCAGGTTTTAACCCTCGTGACTTTTGGCTTCAACCCACGTGACCTCAGGCTTCAACCCACGTGACTTCAGGCTTCAACCCACGTGACTTTGAAAACGATCGGTAACCACTTTTGAAGTTGGCAGCTACTCTTTCCAAACGCAACATTGACGATTGAACACAAATATAGAAGAAAAGACACAATTGGTATCCAAAAAGTTCAGGTTTGAACCCACGTGACTCCAGGCTCCAACCCACGTTACTCCAGGCTCCAACCCACGTTACTTCAGGCTTCAACCCACGTGACTTTGAAAACGATCGGTAACCACTTTTGAAGTTGGCAGCTACTCTTTCCAAACGCAACATCTGACGAACGAACACAAATATAGGAAAAAGGACACAATTGTTATCCAAAAAGTTCAGGTTCGAACCCACGTGACTCCAGGCTCCAACCCACGTGACTTCAGGCTTCCACCCACGTGACTTTCAGAACGATCGGTCACCACTTTTGATGTTGTCAGCTACTTGTTCCAAACGCAACATCTGACGAACGAGCACAAATATAGAAGAAAAAACACAATTGTTTTCCAAAAAGTTCTGGTTTTAACCCACGTGACTTCAAGCTTCAACCCACGTGACTTCAAGCTTCAACCCACGTGACTTTGAAAACGATCGGTCACCACTTTTGAAGTTGGCAGCTACTCTTTCCAAACGCAACATCTGACGAATGAACACGAATATAGAAGAAAAGACACAATTGGTATCCAAAAAGTTCAGGTTTTAACCAACGTGACTTTTGGCTTCAACCCACGTGACCTCAGGCTTCAACCCACGTGACTTCAGGTTTCAACCCACGTGACTTTGAATACGAACGGTAACCACTTTTGAAGTTGGCAGCTACTCTTTCCAAACGCAACATCTGACGAACGAACACAAATATAGAAAAAAAGACACAATTGTTATCCAAAAAGTTTAGGTTTGAACCCACGTGACTTCAAGCTTCAACCCACGTGACTTCAAGCTTCAACCCACGTGACTTTGAAAACGATCGGGCACCACTTTTGAAGTTGGCAGCTACTCTTTCCAAACGCAACATCTGACGAACGAACACAAATATAGAAAAAAAGACACAATTGTTATCCAAAAAGTTCAGGTTTGAACCCACGTGACTCCAGGCTTCAACCCACGTGACTCCAGGCTTCAACCCACGTGACTTTGAAAACGATCGGTCACCACTTTTGAAGTTGGCAGCTACTCTTTCCAAACGCAACATCTGACGAACGAACACAATATAGAAGAAAAGACACAATTGTTATCCAAAAAGTTCAGGTTTCAACTCACGTGACTTTTGGCTTTAACCCACGTGACTTCAGGCTCCAACCCACGTGACCTCGAGCTTCAACCCACGTGACTTTTAAAACGTTCGGTCACCACTTTTGGAGTTGGCAGCTACTTGTTCCAAACGCAACATCTGACGAACGAACACAAAAATAAAAGAAAAGACACAATTGTTATCCAAAAAGTTCAGGTTTCAATACACGTGACTTCAGGCTCCAACCCACGTGACTTCAGGCTTTCACCCACGTGACTTTTGAAACGATCGGTCACCACTTTTGATGTTGGCAGCTACTTGTTCCCAACGCAACATCTGACGAACGAACACAAATATAGGAGAAAAAACACAATTGTCATCCAAAAAGTTCAGGTTTTAACCCATGTGACTCCAGGCTTCAACCCACGTGACTTCAGGCTTCAACCCACGTGACTTTGAAAACGATCGGTCACCACTTTTGAAGTTGGCAGCTACTCTTTCCAAACGCAACATCTGACGAACGAACACAAATATAGAAGAGAAGACACGATTGTTATCCAAAAAGTTCAGGTTTCAACCCACGTGACTTTTGGCTTCAACCCACGTGACTTCAGGCTTCAACCCACGTGACTTTGAAAACGATCGGTAACCACTTTTGAAGTTGGCAGCTACTCTTTCTAAACGCAACATCTGACAAACGAACACAAATATAGAAAAAAAGACACAATTGCTATCCAAAAAGTTCAGATTTGAACCCACGTGACTCCAGGCTCCAACAGACGTGACTTCAGGCTTTCACCCACGTGACTTTCGAAACGATCGGTCTCCACTTTTGATGTTGGCGGCTACTTGTTCCAAACGCAACATCTGACGAACGAACACAAATATAGAAGAAAAGACAATTGTTATCCAGAAAGTTCAGGTTTCAACCCACGTGACTTTTGGCTTCAACCCACGTGACCTCAGGCTCCAACCCACGTGACTTTGAAAACGATCGGTAACCACTTTTGAAGTTGGCAGCTACTCTTTCCAAACGCAACATCTGACGAACGAACACAAATGGAGGAGAAAAGACACAATTGGTATCCAAAAAGTCCAGGTTTTAACCCACGTGACTTTTCGCTTCAACCCACGTGACCTCAGGCTTCAACCCACGTGACTTCAGGCTTCAACCCACGTGACTTTGAAAACGATCGGTAACCACTTTTGAAGTTGGCAGCTACTCTTTCCAAACGCAACATTGACGATTGAACACAAATATAGAAGAAAAGACACAATTGGTATCCAAAAAGTTCAGGTTTGAACCCACGTGACTCCAGGCTCCAACCCACGTGACTCCAGGCTTCAACCCACGTGACTTTGAAAACGATCGGTAACCACTTTTGAAGTTGGCAGCTACTCTTTCCAAACGCAACATCTGACGAACGAACACAAATATAGGAAAAAAGACACAATTGTTATCCAAAAAGTTCAGGTTTGAACCCACGTGACTCCAGGCTCCAACCCACGTGACTTCAGGCTTTCACTCACGTGACTTTCAGAACGATCGGTCACCACTTTTGATGTTGACAGCTACTTGTTCCAAACGCAACATCTGACGAACGAGCACAAATATAGAAGAAAAAACACATTTGTTATCCAAAAAGTTCAGGTTTTAACCCACGTGACTCCAGGCTTCAACCCACGTGACTCCAGGCTTCAACCCACGTGACTTTGAAAACGATCGGTCACCACTTTTGAAGTTGGCAGCTACTCTTTCCAAACGCAACATCTGACGAACGAACACAAATATAGAAGAAAAGACACAATTGTTATCCAGAAAGTTCAGGTTTCAACCCACGTGACTTTTGGCTTCAACCCACGTGACTTCAGGCTTCAACCCACGTGACTCCAAAAACGATCGGTAACCACTTTTAAAGTTGGCAGCTACTCTTTCCAAACGCAACATCTGACGAACGAACACAAATGGAGGAGAAAAGACACAATTGGTATCCAAAAAGTCCAGGTTTCAACCC
The DNA here is from genome assembly GCA_949128115.1 of Anaspis maculata. Taxonomy (NCBI): domain Eukaryota; kingdom Metazoa; phylum Arthropoda; class Insecta; order Coleoptera; family Scraptiidae; genus Anaspis; species Anaspis maculata. The sequence continues at coordinate 74,558,625 of OX421966.1, forward strand.
ACGTGACTTTTGGCTTCAACCCACGTGACCTCAGGCTTTAACCCACGTGACTTCAGGCTTCAACCCACGTGACTTGGAAAACGATCGGTAACCACTTTTGAAGTTGGCAGCTACTCTTTCCAAACGCAACATCTGACGAACGAACACAAATATAGGGAAAAAGACACAATTGTTATCCAAAAAGTTCAGGTTTGAACCCACGTGACTCCAGGCTCCAACCCACGTGACTTCAGGCTTTCACCCACGTGACTTTCAGAACGATCGGTCACCACTTTTGATGTTGGCAGCTACTTGTTCCAAACGCAACATCTGACGAACGAGCACAAATATAGAAGAAAAAACACAATTGTTATCCAGAAAGTTTCAGGTTTTAACCCACGTGACTTCAAGCTTCAACCCACGTGACTCCAAGCTTCAACCCACGTGACTTTGAAAACGATCGGTCACCAACATCTGACGAACGAACACAATATAGAAGAAAAGACACAATTGTTATCCAAAAAGTTCAGGTTTCAACTCACGTGACTTTTGGCTTTAACCCACGTGACTTCAGGCTCCAACCCACGTGACCTCGGGCTTCAACCCACGTGACTTTTAAAACGTTCGGTCACCACTTTTGGAGTTGGCAGCTACTTGTTCCAAACGCAACATCTGACGAACGAACACAAAAATAAAAGAAAAGACACAATTGTTATCCAAAAAGTTCAGGTTTCAATACACGTGACTTCAGGCTCCAACCCACGTGACTTCAGGCTTTCACCCACGTGACTTTTGAAACGATCGGTCACCACTTTTGATGTTGGCAGCTACTTGTTCCCAACGCAACATCTGACGAACGAACACAAATATAGAAAAAAAAACACAATTGTTATCCAAAAAGTTCAGGTTTTAACCCATGTGACTTCAGGCTTCAACCCACGTGACTTCAGGCTTCAACCCACGTGACTTTGAAAACGATCGGTCACCACTTTTGAAGTTGGCAGCTACTCTTTCCAAACGCAACATCTGACGAACGAACACAAATATAGAAGAAAAGACACGATTGTTATCCAAAAAGTTCAGGTTTCAACCCACGTGACTTTTGGCTTCAACCCACGTGACTTCAGGCTTCAACCCACGTGACTTTGAAAACGATCGGTAACCACTTTTGAAGTTGGCAGCTACTCTTTCTAAACGCAACATCTGACAAACGAACACAAATATAGAAAAAAAGACACAATTGTTATCCAAAAAGTTCAGATTTGAACCCACGTGACTCCGGGCTCCAACCCACGTGACTTCGGGCTTCCACCCACGTGACTTTCAAAACGATCGGTCACCACTTTTGATGTTGGCGGCTACTTGTTCCAAACGCAACATCTGACGAACGAACACAAATATAGAAGGAAAAACACAATTGTTATCCAAAAAGTTCAGGTTTTAACCCACGTGACTTCGGGCTTCAACCCACGTGACTTCAGGCTTCAACCCACGTGACTTTGAAAACGATCGGTCACCACTTTTGAAGTTGGCAGCTACTCTTTCCAAACGCAACATCTGACGAACGAACACAAATATAGAAGAAAAGACACAATTGTTATCCAGAAAGTTCAGGTTTCAACCCACGTGACTTATGGCTTCAACCCACGTGACTTCAGGCTTCAAACCACGTGACTTTGAAAACGATCGGTCACCACTTTTGATGTTGGCGGCTACTTGTTCCAAACGCAACATCTGACGAACGAACACAAATATAGAAGGAAAAACACAATTGTTATCAAAAAAGTTCAGGTTTTAACCCACGTGACTTCGGGCTTCAACCCACGTGACTCCAGGCTTCAACCCACGTGACCTCAGGCTTCAATCCACGTGACTTTGAAAACGATCGGTAACCACTTTTGAAGTTGGCAGCTACTCTTTCCAAACGCAACATCTGACGAACGAACACAAATATAGAAGAAACAACACAATTGTTATTCAAAAAGTTCAGGTTTTAACCCACGTGACCTCAGGCTTCAACCCACGTGACTCCAGGCTTCAACCCACGTGACTTTGAAAACGATCGGTCACCACTTTTGAAGTTGGCAGCTATTCTTTCCAAACGCAACATCTGACGAACGAACACAAATGAAGGAGAAAAGACACAATTGGTATCCAAAAAGTCCAGGTTTTAACCCACGTGACTTCTGGCTTCAACCCACGTGACCTCAGGCTTCAACCCACGTGACTTCAGGCTTCAACCCACGTGACTTTGAAAACGATCGGTAACCACTTTTGAAGTTGGCAGCTACTCTTTCCAAACGCAACATTGACGATTGAACACAAATATAGAAGAAAAGACACAATTGGTATCCAAAAAGTTCAGGTTTGAACCCACGTGACTCCAGGCTCCAACCCACGTGACTCCAGGCTTCAACCCACGTGACTTTGAAAACGATCGGTAACCACTTTTGAAGTTGGCAGCTACTCTTTCCAAACGCAACATCTGACGAACGAACACAAATATAGGAAAAAAGACACAATTGTTATCCAAAAAGTTCAGGTTTGAACCCACGTGACTCCAGGCTCCAACCCACGTGACTCCAGGCTTCAACCCACGTGACTTTGAAAACGATCGGTCACCACTTTTGAAGTTGGCAGCTACTCTTTCCAAACGCAACATCTGACGAACGAACACAATATAGAAGAAAAGACACAATTGTTATCCAAAAAGTTCAGGTTTCAACTCACGTGACTTTTGGCTTTAACCCACGTGACTTCAGGCTCCAACCCACGTGACCTCGGGCTTCAACCCACGTGACTTTTAAAACGTTCGGTCACCACTTTTGGAGTTGGCAGCTACTTGTTCCAAACGCAACATCTGACGAACGAACACAAAAATAAAAGAAAAGACACAATTGTTATCCAAAAAGTTCAGGTTTTAACCCACGTGACTTCGGGCTTCAACCCACGTGACTTCAGGCTTCAACCCACGTGACTTTGAAAACGATCGGTCACCACTTTTGAAGTTGGCAGCTACTCTTTCCAAACGCAACATCTGACGAACGAACACAAATATAGAAGAAAAGACACAATTGTTATCCAGAAAGTTCAGGTTTCAACCCACGTGACTTTTGGCTTCAACCCACGTGACTTCAGGCTTCAACCCACGTGACTTTGAAAACGATCGGTCACCACTTTTGATGTTGGCGGCTACTTGTTCCAAACGCAACATCTGACGAACGAACACAAATATAGAAGGAAAAACACAATTGTTATCAAAAAAGTTCAGGTTATAACCCACGTGACTTCGGGCTTCAACCCACGTGACTCCAGGCTTCAACCCACGTGACCTTAGGCTTCAATCCACGTGACTTTGAAAACGATCGGTAACCACTTTTGAAGTTGGCAGCTACTCTTTCCAAACGCAACATCTGACGAACGAACACAAATATAGAAGAAACAACACAATTGTTATTCAAAAAGTTCAGGTTTTAACCCACGTGACCTCAGGCTTCAACCCACGTGACTCCAGGCTTCAACCCACGTGACTTTGAAAACGATCGGTCACCACTTCTGAAGTTGGCAGCTACTCTTTCCAAACGCAACATCTGACGAACGAACACAATTTGAAGAAAAGACACAATTGTTATCAAAAAAGTTCAGGTTTTAACCCACGTGACCTCAGGCTTCAACCCACGTGACTCCAGGCTTCAACCCACGTGACTTCAGGCTCCAACCCACGTGACTTCAGGCTTTCACCCACGTGACTTTCGAAACGATCGGTCACCACTTTTGATGTTGGCAGCTACTTGTTCCCAATGCAACATCTGACGAACGAACACAAATATAGAAAAAAAAACACAATTGTTATCCAAAAAGTTCAGGTTTTAACCCATGTGACTTCAGGCTTCAACCCAAGTGACTTCAGGCTTCAACCCACGTGACTTTGAAAACGATCGGTAACCACTTTTGAAGTTGGCAGCTACTCTTTCCAAACGCAACATCTGACGAACGAACACAAATGAAGGAGAAAAGACACAATTGGTATCCAAAAAGTCCAGGTTTTAACCCTCGTGACTTTTGGCTTCAACCCACGTGACCTCAGGCTTCAACCCACGTGACTTCAGGCTTCAACCCACGTGACTTTGAAAACGATCGGTAACCACTTTTGAAGTTGGCAGCTACTCTTTCCAAACGCAACATTGACGATTGAACACAAATATAGAAGAAAAGACACAATTGGTATCCAAAAAGTTCAGGTTTGAACCCACGTGACTCCAGGCTCCAACCCACGTTACTCCAGGCTCTAACCCACGTTACTTCAGGCTTCAACCCACGTGACTTTGAAAACGATCGGTAACCACTTTTGAAGTTGGCAGCTACTCTTTCCAAACGCAACATCTGACGAACGAACACAAATATAGGAAAAAGGACACAATTGTTATCCAAAAAGTTCAGGTTCGAACCCACGTGACTCCAGGCTCCAACCCACGTGACTTCAGGCTTCCACCCACGTGACTTTCAGAACGATCGGTCACCACTTTTGATGTTGTCAGCTACTTGTTCCAAACGCAACATCTGACGAACGAGCACAAATATAGAAGAAAAAACACAATTGTTTTCCAAAAAGTTCTGGTTTTAACCCACGTGACTTCAAGCTTCAACCCACGTGACTTCAAGCTTCAACCCACGTGACTTTGAAAACGATCGGTCACCACTTTTGAAGTTGGCAGCTACTCTTTCCAAACGCAACATCTGACGAACGAACACGAATATAGAAGAAAAGACACAATTGGTATCCAAAAAGTTCAGGTTTTAACCAACGTGACTTTTGGCTTCAACCCACGTGACCTCAGGCTTCAACCCACGTGACTTCAGGTTTCAACCCACGTGACTTTGAATACGAACGGTAACCACTTTTGAAGTTGGCAGCTACTCTTTCCAAACGCAACATCTGACGAACGAACACAAATATAGAAAAAAAGACACAATTGTTATCCAAAAAGTTTAGGTTTGAACCCACGTGACTTCAAGCTTCAACCCACGTGACTTCAAGCTTCAACCCACGTGACTTTGAAAACGATCGGGCACCACTTTTGAAGTTGGCAGCTACTCTTTCCAAACGCAACATCTGACGAACGAACACAAATATAGAAAAAAAGACACAATTGTTATCCAAAAAGTTCAGGTTTGAACCCACGTGACTCCAGGCTTCAACCCACGTGACTCCAGGCTTCAACCCACGTGACTTTGAAAACGATCGGTCACCACTTTTGAAGTTGGCAGCTACTCTTTCCAAACGCAACATCTGACGAACGAACACAATATAGAAGAAAAGACACAATTGTTATCCAAAAAGTTCAGGTTTCAACTCACGTGACTTTTGGCTTTAACCCACGTGACTTCAGGCTCCAACCCACGTGACCTCGAGCTTCAACCCACGTGACTTTTAAAACGTTCGGTCACCACTTTTGGAGTTGGCAGCTACTTGTTCCAAACGCAACATCTGACGAACGAACACAAAAATAAAAGAAAAGACACAATTGTTATCCAAAAAGTTCAGGTTTCAATACACGTGACTTCAGGCTCCAACCCACGTGACTTCAGGCTTCCACCCACGTGACTTTTGAAACGATCGGTCACCACTTTTGATGTTGGCAGCTACTTGTTCCCAACGCAACATCTGACGAACGAACACAAATATAGGAGAAAAAACACAATTGTCATCCAAAAAGTTCAGGTTTTAACCCATGTGACTCCAGGCTTCAACCCACGTGACTTCAGGCTTCAACCCACGTGACTTTGAAAACGATCGGTCACCACTTTTGAAGTTGGCAGCTACTCTTTCCAAACGCAACATCTGACGAACGAACACAAATATAGAAGAGAAGACACGATTGTTATCCAAAAAGTTCAGGTTTCAACCCACGTGACTTTTGGCTTCAACCCACGTGACTTCAGGCTTCAACCCACGTGACTTTGAAAACGATCGGTAACCACTTTTGAAGTTGGCAGCTACTCTTTCTAAACGCAACATCTGACAAACGAACACAAATATAGAAAAAAAGACACAATTGCTATCCAAAAAGTTCAGATTTGAACCCACGTGACTCCAGGCTCCAACAGACGTGACTTCAGGCTTTCACCCACGTGACTTTCGAAACGATCGGTCTCCACTTTTGATGTTGGCGGCTACTTGTTCCAAACGCAACATCTGACGAACGAACACAAATATAGAAGAAAAGACAATTGTTATCCAGAAAGTTCAGGTTTCAACCCACGTGACTTTTGGCTTCAACCCACGTGACCTCAGGCTCCAACCCACGTGACTTTGAAAACGATCGGTAACCACTTTTGAAGTTGGCAGCTACTCTTTCCAAACGCAACATCTGACGAACGAACACAAATGGAGGAGAAAAGACACAATTGGTATCCAAAAAGTCCAGGTTTTAACCCACGTGACTTTTCGCTTCAACCCACGTGACCTCAGGCTTCAACCCACGTGACTTCAGGCTTCAACCCACGTGACTTTGAAAACGATCGGTAACCACTTTTGAAGTTGGCAGCTACTCTTTCCAAACGCAACATTGACGATTGAACACAAATATAGAAGAAAAGACACAATTGGTATCCAAAAAGTTCAGGTTTGAACCCACGTGACTCCAGGCTCCAACCCACGTGACTCCAGGCTTCAACCCACGTGACTTTGAAAACGATCGGTAACCACTTTTGAAGTTGGCAGCTACTCTTTCCAAACGCAACATCTGACGAACGAACACAAATATAGGAGAAAAGACACAATTGTTATCCAAAAAGTTCAGGTTTGAACCCACGTGACTCCAGGCTCCAACCCACGTGACTTCAGGCTTTCACTCACGTGACTTTCAGAACGATCGGTCACCACTTTTGATGTTGACAGCTACTTGTTCCAAACGCAACATCTGACGAACGAGCACAAATATAGAAGAAAAAACACATTTGTTATCCAAAAAGTTCAGGTTTTAACCCACGTGACTCCAGGCTTCAACCCACGTGACTCCAGGCTTCAACCCACGTGACTTTGAAAACGATCGGTCACCACTTTTGAAGTTGGCAGCTACTCTTTCCAAACGCAACATCTGACGAACGAACACAAATATAGAAGAAAAGACACAATTGTTATCCAGAAAGTTCAGGTTTCAACCCACGTGACTTTTGGCTTCAACCCACGTGACTTCAGGCTTCAACCCACGTGACTCCAAAAACGATCGGTAACCACTTTTAAAGTTGGCAGCTACTCTTTCCAAACGCAACATCTGACGAACGAACACAAATGGAGGAGAAAAGACACAATTGGTATCCAAAAAGTCCAGGTTTCAACCCACGTGACTTTTGGCTTCAACCCACGTGACCTCAGGCTTTAACCCACGTGACTTCAGGCTTCAACCCACGTGACTTGGAAAACGATCGGTAACCACTTTTGAAGTTGGCAGCTACTCTTTCCAAACGCAACATCTGACGAACGAACACAAATATAGGGAAAAAGACACAATTGTTATCCAAAAAGTTCAGGTTTGAACCCACGTGACTCCAGGCTCCAACCCACGTGACTTCAGGCTTTCACCCACGTGACTTTCAGAACGATCGGTCACCACTTTTGATGTTGGCAGCTACTTGTTCCAAACGCAACATCTGACGAACGAGCACAAATATAGAAGAAAAAACACAATTGTTATCCAGAAAGTTTCAGGTTTTAACCCACGTGACTTCAAGCTTCAACCCACGTGACTCCAAGCTTCAACCCACGTGACTTTGAAAACGATCGGTCACCACTTTTGAAGTTGGCAGCTACTCTTTCCAAACGCAACATCTGACGAACGAACACAAATATAGAAGAAAAGACACTATTGTTATCCAGAAAGTTCAGGTTTCAACCCACGTGACTTTTGGCTTCAACCCACGTGACTTCAGGCTTCAACCCACGTGACTTTGAAAACGATTGGTAACCACTTTTGAAGTTGGCAGCTACTCTTTCCAAACGCAACATCTGACGAACGAACACAAATATAGAAGAAAAGGCACAATTGGTATCCAAAAAGTTCTGGTTTTAACCCACGTGACTTCAAGCTTCAACCCACGTGACTTCAAGCTTCAACCCACGTGACTTTGAAAACGATCGGTCACCACTTTTGAAGTTGGCAGCTACTCTTTCCAAACGCAACATCTGACGAACGAACACGAATATAGAAGAAAAGACACAATTGGTATCCAAAAAGTTCAGGTTTTAACCAACGTGACTTTTGGCTTCAACCCACGTGACCTCAGGCTTCAACCCACGTGACTTCAGGTTTCAACCCACGTGACTTTGAATACGAACGGTAACCACTTTTGAAGTTGGCAGCTACTCTTTCCAAACGCAACATCTGACGAACGAACACAAATATAGAAAAAAAGACACAATTGTTATCCAAAAAGTTTAGGTTTGAACCCACGTGACTTCAAGCTTCAACCCACGTGACTTCAAGCTTCAACCCACGTGACTTTGAAAACGATCGGGCACCACTTTTGAAGTTGGCAGCTACTCTTTCCAAACGCAACATCTGACGAACGAACACAAATATAGAAAAAAAGACACAATTGTTATCCAAAAAGTTCAGGTTTGAACCCACGTGACTCCAGGCTTCAACCCACGTGACTCCAGGCTTCAACCCACGTGACTTTGAAAACGATCGGTCACCACTTTTGAAGTTGGCAGCTACTCTTTCCAAACGCAACATCTGACGAACGAACACAATATAGAAGAAAAGACACAATTGTTATCCAAAAAGTTCAGGTTTCAACTCACGTGACTTTTGGCTTTAACCCACGTGACTTCAGGCTCCAACCCACGTGACCTCGAGCTTCAACCCACGTGACTTTTAAAACGTTCGGTCACCACTTTTGGAGTTGGCAGCTACTTGTTCCAAACGCAACATCTGACGAACGAACACAAAAATAAAAGAAAAGACACAATTGTTATCCAAAAAGTTCAGGTTTCAATACACGTGACTTCAGGCTCCAACCCACGTGACTTCAGGCTTTCACCCACGTGACTTTTGAAACGATCTGTCACCACTTTTGATGTTGGCAGCTACTTGTTCCCAACGCAACATCTGACGAACGAACACAAATATAGGAGAAAAAACACAATTGTCATCCAAAAAGTTCAGGTTTTAACCCATGTGACTCCAGGCTTCAACCCACGTGACTTCAGGCTTCAACCCACGTGACTTTGAAAACGATCGGTCACCACTTTTGAAGTTGGCAGCTACTCTTTCCAAACGCAACATCTGACGAACGAACACAAATATAGAAGAGAAGACACGATTGTTATCCAAAAAGTTCAGGTTTCAACCCACGTGACTTTTGGCTTCAACCCACGTGACTTCAGGCTTCAACCCACGTGACTTTGAAAACGATCGGTAACCACTTTTGAAGTTGGCAGCTACTCTTTCTAAACGCAACATCTGACAAACGAACACAAATATAGAAAAAAAGACACAATTGCTATCCAAAAAGTTCAGATTTGAACCCACGTGACTCCAGGCTCCAACAGACGTGACTTCAGGCTTTCACCCACGTGACTTTCGAAACGATCGGTCTCCACTTTTGATGTTGGCGGCTACTTGTTCCAAACGCAACATCTGACGAACGAACACAAATATAGAAGAAAAGACAATTGTTATCCAGAAAGTTCAGGTTTCAACCCACGTGACTTTTGGCTTCAACCCACGTGACCTCAGGCTCCAACCCACGTGACTTTGAAAACGATCGGTAACCACTTTTGAAGTTGGCAGCTACTCTTTCCAAACGCAACATCTGACGAACGAACACAAATGGAGGAGAAAAGACACAATTGGTATCCAAAAAGTCCAGGTTTTAACCCACGTGACTTTTCGCTTCAACCCACGTGACCTCAGGCTTCAACCCACGTGACTTCAGGCTTCAACCCACGTGACTTTGAAAACGATCGGTAACCACTTTTGAAGTTGGCAGCTACTCTTTCCAAACGCAACATTGACGATTGAACACAAATATAGAAGAAAAGACACAATTGGTATCCAAAAAGTTCAGGTTTGAACCCACGTGACTCCAGGCTCCAACCCACGTGACTCCAGGCTTCAACCCACGTGACTTTGAAAACGATCGGTAACCACTTTTGAAGTTGGCAGCTACTCTTTCCAAACGCAACATCTGACGAACGAACACAAATATAGGAAAAAAGACACAATTGTTATCCAAAAAGTTCAGGTTTGAACCCACGTGACTCCAGGCTCCAACCCACGTGACTTCAGGCTTTCACTCACGTGACTTTCAGAACGATCGGTCACCACTTTTGATGTTGACAGCTACTTGTTCCAAACGCAACATCTGACGAACGAGCACAAATATAGAAGAAAAAACACATTTGTTATCCAAAAAGTTCAGGTTTTAACCCACGTGACTCCAGGCTTCAACCCACGTGACTCCAGGCTTCAACCCACGTGACTTTGAAAACGATCGGTCACCACTTTTGAAGTTGGCAGCTACTCTTTCCAAACGCAACATCTGACGAACGAACACAAATATAGAAGAAAAGACACAATTGTTATCCAGAAAGTTCAGGTTTCAACCCACGTGACTTTTGGCTTCAACCCACGTGACTTCAGGCTTCAACCCACGTGACTCCAAAAACGATCGGTAACCACTTTTAAAGTTGGCAGCTACTCTTTCCAAACGCAACATCTGACGAACGAACACAAATGGAGGAGAAAAGACACAATTGGTATCCAAAAAGTCCAGGTTTCAACCCACGTGACTTTTGGCTTCAACCCACGTGACCTCAGGCTTTAACCCACGTGACTTCAGGCTTCAACCCACGTGACTTGGAAAACGATCGGTAACCACTTTTGAAGTTGGCAGCTACTCTTTCCAAACGCAACATCTGACGAACGAACACAAATATAGGGAAAAAGACACAATTGTTATCCAAAAAGTTCAGGTTTGAACCCACGTGACTCCAGGCTCCAACCCACGTGACTTCAGGCTTTCACCCACGTGACTTTCAGAACGATCGGTCACCACTTTTGATGTTGGCAGCTACTTGTTCCAAACGCAACATCTGACGAACGAGCACAAATATAGAAGAAAAAACACAATTGTTATCCAGAAAGTTTCAGGTTTTAACCCACGTGACTTCAAGCTTCAACCCACGTGACTCCAAGCTTCAACCCACGTGACTTTGAAAACGATCGGTCACCACTTTTGAAGTTGGCAGCTACTCTTTCCAAACGCAACATCTGACGAACGAACACAAATATAGAAGAAAAGACACTATTGTTATCCAGAAAGTTCAGGTTTCAACCCACGTGACTTTTGGCTTCAACCCACGTGACTTCAGGCTTCAACCCACGTGACTTTGAAAACGATTGGTAACCACTTTTGAAGTTGGCAGCTACTCTTTCCAAACGCAACATCTGACGAACGAACACAAATATAGAAGAAAAGGCACAATTGGTATCCAAAAAGTTCAGGTTTCAACCCACGTGACTTTTGGCTTCAACCCACGTGACTTCAGGCTTCAACCCACGTGACTTCAGGCTTCAATCCACGTGACTTCAGGCTTTCACCCACGTGACTTTCGAAACGATCGGTCACCACTTTTGATGTTGGCAGCTACTTGTTCCCAATGCAACATCTGACGAACGAACACAAATATAGAAAAAAAAACACAATTGTTATCCAAAAAGTTCAGGTTTTAACCCATGTGACTTCAGGCTTCAACCCAAGTGACTTCAGGCTTCAACCCACGTGACTTTGAGAACGATCGGTAACCACTTTTGAAGTTGGCAGCTACTCTTTCTAAACGCAACATCTGACAAACGAACACAAATATAGAAAAAAAGACACATATGTTATCCAAAAAGTTCAGGTTTGAACCCACGTGACTCCAGGCTCCAACCCACGTGACTTCAGGCTTTCACCCACGTGACTTTCAGAACGATCGGTCACCACTTTTGATGTTGGCAGCTACTTGTTCCAAACGCAACATCTGACGAACGAGCACAAATATAGAAGAAAAAACACAATTGTTATCCAAAAAGTTCAGGTTTTAACCCACGTGACTTCAAGCTTCAACCCACGTGACTTCAAGCTTCAACCCACGTGACTTTGAAAACGATCGGGCACCACTTTTGAAGTTGGCAGCTACTCTTTCCAAACGCAACATCTGACGAACGAACACAAATATAGAAAAAAAGACACAATTGTTATCCAAAAAGTTCAGGTTTGAACCCACGTGACTCCAGGCTTCAACCCACGTGACTCCAGGCTTCAACCCACGTGACTTTGAAAACGATCGGTCACCACTTTTGAAGTTGGCAGCTACTCTTTCCAAACGCAACATCTGACGAACGAACACAATATAGAAGAAAAGACACAATTGTTATCCAAAAAGTTCAGGTTTCAACTCACGTGACTTTTGGCTTTAACCCACGTGACTTCAGGCTCCAACCCACGTGACCTCGGGCTTCAACCCACGTGACTTTTAAAACGTTCGGTCACCACTTTTGGAGTTGGCAGCTACTTGTTCCAAACGCAACATCTGACGAACGAACACAAAAATAAAAGAAAAGACACAATTGTTATCCAAAAAGTTCAGGTTTCAATACACGTGACTTCAGGCTCCAACCCACGTGACTTCAGGCTTTCACCCACGTGACTTTTGAAACGATCGGTCACCACTTTTGATGTTGGCAGCTACTTGTTCCCAACGCAACATCTGACGAACGAACACAAATATAGAAAAAAAAACACAATTGTTATCCAAAAAGTTCAGGTTTTAACCCATGTGACTTCAGGCTTCAACCCACGTGACTTCAGGCTTCAACCCACGTGACTTTGAAAACGATCGGTCACCACTTTTGAAGTTGGCAGCTACTCTTTCCAAACGCAACATCTGACGAACGAACACAAATATAGAAGAAAAGACACGATTGTTATCCAAAAAGTTCAGGTTTCAACCCACGTGACTTTTGGCTTCAACCCACGTGACTTCAGGCTTCAACCCACGTGACTTTGAAAACGATCGGTAACCACTTTTGAAGTTGGCAGCTACTCTTTCTAAACGCAACATCTGACAAACGAACACAAATATAGAAAAAAAGACACAATTGTTATCCAAAAAGTTCAGATTTGAACCCACGTGACTCCGGGCTCCAACCCACGTGACTTCGGGCTTCCACCCACGTGACTTTCAAAACGATCGGTCACCACTTTTGATGTTGGCGGCTACTTGTTCCAAACGCAACATCTGACGAACGAACACAAATATAGAAGGAAAAACACAATTGTTATCCAAAAAGTTCAGGTTTTAACCCACGTGACTTCGGGCTTCAACCCACGTGACTTCAGGCTTCAACCCACGTGACTTTGAAAACGATCGGTCACCACTTTTGAAGTTGGCAGCTACTCTTTCCAAACGCAACATCTGACGAACGAACACAAATATAGAAGAAAAGACACAATTGTTATCCAGAAAGTTCAGGTTTCAACCCACGTGACTTATGGCTTCAACCCACGTGACTTCAGGCTTCAAACCACGTGACTTTGAAAACGATCGGTCACCACTTTTGATGTTGGCGGCTACTTGTTCCAAACGCAACATCTGACGAACGAACACAAATATAGAAGGAAAAACACAATTGTTATCAAAAAAGTTCAGGTTTTAACCCACGTGACTTCGGGCTTCAACCCACGTGACTCCAGGCTTCAACCCACGTGACCTCAGGCTTCAATCCACGTGACTTTGAAAACGATCGGTAACCACTTTTGAAGTTGGCAGCTACTCTTTCCAAACGCAACATCTGACGAACGAACACAAATATAGAAGAAACAACACAATTGTTATTCAAAAAGTTCAGGTTTTAACCCACGTGACCTCAGGCTTCAACCCACGTGACTCCAGGCTTCAACCCACGTGACTTTGAAAACGATCGGTCACCACTTTTGAAGTTGGCAGCTATTCTTTCCAAACGCAGCATCTGACGAACGAACACAAATGAAGGAGAAAAGACACAATTGGTATCCAAAAAGTCCAGGTTTTAACCCACGTGACTTCTGGCTTCAACCCACGTGACTTCAGGCTTCAACCCACGTGACTTTGAAAACGATCGGTAACCACTTTTGAAGTTGGCAGCTACTCTTTCTAAACGCAACATTGACGATTGAACACAAATATAGAAGAAAAGACACAATTGTTATCCAGAAAGTTCAGGTTTCAACCCACGTGACTTATGGCTTCAACCCACGTGACTTCAGGCTTCAAACCACGTGACTTTGAAAACGATCGGTCACCACTTTTGATGTTGGCGGCTACTTGTTCCAAACGCAACATCTGACGAACGAACACAAATATAGAAGGAAAAACACAATTGTTATCAAAAAAGTTCAGGTTTTAACCCACGTGACTTCGGGCTTCAACCCACGTGACTCCAGGCTTCAACCCACGTGACCTCAGGCTTCAATCCACGTGACTTTGAAAACGATCGGTAACCACTTTTGAAGTTGGCAGCTACTCTTTCCAAACGCAACATCTGACGAACGAACACAAATATAGAAGAAACAACACAATTGTTATCCAAAAAGTTCAGGTTTCAACCCACGTGACTTCAGGCTTCAACCCACGTGACTTCAGGCTTCAACCCACGTGACTTTGAAAACGATCGGTCACCACTTTTGAAGTTGGCAGCTACTCTTTCCAAACGCAACATCTGACGAACGAACACAAATATAGAAGAGAAGACACGATTGTTATCCAAAAAGTTCAGGTTTCAACCCACGTGACTTTTTTCTTCAACCCACGTGACTTCAGGCTTCAACCCACGTGACTTTGAAAACGATCGGTAACCACTTTTGAAGTTGGCAGCTACTCTTTCTAAACGCAACATTGACGATTGAACACAAATATAGAAGAAAAGACACAATTGGTATCCAAAAAGTTCAGGTTTGAACCCACGTGACTCCAGGCTCCAACCCACGTGACTCCAGGCTTCAACCCACGTGACTTTGAAAACGATCGGTAACCACTTTTGAAGTTGGCAGCTACTCTTTCCAAACGCAACATCTGACGAACGAACACAAATAGAGGAAAAAAGACACAATTGTTATCCAAAAAGTTCAGGTTTGAACCCACGTGACTCCAGGCTCCAACCCACGTGACTTCAGGCTTTCACCCACGTGACTTTCAGAACGATCGGTCACCACTTTTGATGTTGACAGCTACTTGTTCCAAACGCAACATCTGACGAACGAGCACAAATATAGAAGAAAAAACACATTTGTTATCCAAAAAGTTCAGGTTTTAACCCACGTGACTCCAGGCTTCAACCCACGTGACTTCAGGCTCCAACCCACGTGACTTCAGGCTTTCACCCACGTGACTTTCGAAACGATCGGTCACCACTTTTGATGTTGGCAGCTACTTGTTCCCAATGCAACATCTGACGAACGAACACAAATATAGAAAAAAAAACACAATTGTTATCCAAAAAGTTCAGGTTTTAACCCATGTGACTTCAGGCTTCAACCCAAGTGACTTCAGGCTTCAACCCACGTGACTTTGAAAACGATCGGTAACCACTTTTGAAGTTGGCAGCTACTCTTTCCAAACGCAACATCTGACGAACGAACACAAATGAAGGAGAAAAGACACAATTGGTATCCAAAAAGTCCAGGTTTTAACCCTCGTGACTTTTGGCTTAAACCCACGTGACCTCAGGCTTCAACCCACGTGACTTCAGGCTTCAACCCACGTGACTTTGAAAACGATCGGTAACCACTTTTGAAGTTGGCAGCTACTCTTTCCAAACGCAACATTGACGATTGAACACAAATATAGAAGAAAAGACACAATTGGTATCCAAAAAGTTCAGGTTTGAACCCACGTGACTCCAGGCTCCAACCCACGTTACTCCAGGCTCCAACCCACGTTACTTCAGGCTTCAACCCACGTGACTTTGAAAACGATCGGTAACCACTTTTGAAGTTGGCAGCTACTCTTTCCAAACGCAACATCTGACGAACGAACACAAATATAGGAAAAAGGACACAATTGTTATCCAAAAAGTTCAGGTTCGAACCCACGTGACTCCAGGCTCCAACCCACGTGACTTCAGGCTTCCACCCACGTGACTTTCAGAACGATCGGTCACCACTTTTGATGTTGTCAGCTACTTGTTCCAAACGCAACATCTGACGAACGAGCACAAATATAGAAGAAAAAACACAATTGTTTTCCAAAAAGTTCTGGTTTTAACCCACGTGACTTCAAGCTTCAACCCACGTGACTTCAAGCTTCAACCCACGTGACTTTGAAAACGATCGGTCACCACTTTTGAAGTTGGCAGCTACTCTTTCCAAACGCAACATCTGACGAATGAACACGAATATAGAAGAAAAGACACAATTGGTATCCAAAAAGTTCAGGTTTTAACCAACGTGACTTTTGGCTTCAACCCACGTGACCTCAGGCTTCAACCCACGTGACTTCAGGTTTCAACCCACGTGACTTTGAATACGAACGGTAACCACTTTTGAAGTTGGCAGCTACTCTTTCCAAACGCAACATCTGACGAACGAACACAAATATAGAAGAAAAGACACAATTGTTATCCAGAAAGTTCAGGTTTCAACCCACGTGACTTATGGCTTCAACCCACGTGACTTCAGGCTTCAACCCACGTGACTTTGAAAACGATCGGTCACCACTTTTGATGTTGGCGGCTACTTGTTCCAAACGCAACATCTGACGAACGAACACAAATATAGAAGGAAAAACACAATTGTTATCAAAAAAGTTCAGGTTTTAACCCACGTGACTTCGGGCTTCAACCCACGTGACTCCAGGCTTCAACCCACGTGACCTCAGGCTTCAATCCACGTGACTTTGAAAACGATCGGTAACCACTTTTGAAGTTGGCAGCTACTCTTTCCAAACGCAACATCTGACGAACGAACACAAATATAGAAGAAACAACACAATTGTTATTCAAAAAGTTCAGGTTTTAACCCACGTGACCTCAGGCTTCAACCCACGTGACTCCAGGCTTCAACCCACGTGACTTTGAAAACGATCGGTCACCACTTTTGAAGTTGGCAGCTACTCTTTCCAAACGCAACATCTGACGAACGAACACAAATGAAGGAGAAAAGACACAATTGGTATCCAAAAAGTCCAGGTTTTAACCCACGTGACTTCTGGCTTCAACCCACGTGACCTCAGGCTTCAACCCACGTGACTTCAGGCTTCAACCCACGTGACTTTGAAAACGATCGGTAACCACTTTTGAAGTTGGCAGCTACTCTTTCCAAACGCAACATTGACGATTGAACACAAATATAGAAGAAAAGACACAATTGGTATCCAAAAAGTTCAGGTTTGAACCCACGTGACTCCAGGCTCCAACCCACGTGACTCCAGGCTTCAACCCACGTGACTTTGAAAACGATCGGTAACCACTTTTGAAGTTGGCAGCTACTCTTTCCAAACGCAACATCTGACGAACGAACACAAATATAGGAAAAAAGACACAATTGTTATCCAAAAAGTTCAGGTTTGAACCCACGTGACTCCAGGCTCCAACCCACGTGACTCCAGGCTTCAACCCACGTGACTTTGAAAACGATCGGTCACCACTTTTGAAGTTGGCAGCTACTCTTTCCAAACGCAACATCTGACGAACGAACACAATATAGAAGAAAAGACACAATTGTTATCCAAAAAGTTCAGGTTTCAACTCACGTGACTTTTGGCTTTAACCCACGTGACTTCAGGCTCCAACCCACGTGACCTCGGGCTTCAACCCACGTGACTTTTAAAACGTTCGGTCACCACTTTTGGAGTTGGCAGCTACTTGTTCCAAACGCAACATCTGACGAACGAACACAAAAATAAAAGAAAAGACACAATTGTTATCCAAAAAGTTCAGGTTTTAACCCACGTGACTTCGGGCTTCAACCCACGTGACTTCAGGCTTCAACCCACGTGACTTTGAAAACGATCGGTCACCACTTTTGAAGTTGGCAGCTACTCTTTCCAAACGCAACATCTGACGAACGAACACAAATATAGAAGAAAAGACACAATTGTTATCCAGAAAGTTCAGGTTTCAACCCACGTGACTTTTGGCTTCAACCCACGTGACTTCAGGCTTCAACCCACGTGACTATGAAAACGATCGGTCACCACTTTTGATGTTGGCGGCTACTTGTTCCAAACGCAACATCTGACGAACGAACACAAATATAGAAGGAAAAACACAATTGTTATCCAAAAAGTTCAGGTTTTAACCCACGTGACTTCGGGCTTCAACCCACGTGACTTCAGGCTTCAACCCACGTGACTTTGAAAACGATCGGTCACCACTTTTGAAGTTGGCAGCTACTCTTTCCAAACGCAACATCTGACGAACGAACACAAATATAGAAGAAAAGACACAATTGTTATCCAGAAAGTTCAGGTTTCAACCCACGTGACTTTTGGCTTCAACCCACGTGACTTCAGGCTTCAACCCACGTGACTTTGAAAACGATCGATCACCACTTTTGATGTTGGCGGCTACTTGTTCCAAACGCAACATCTGACGAACGAACAGAAAATATAGAAGGAAAAACACAATTGTTATCAAAAAAGTTCAGGTTTTAACCCACGTGACTTCGGGCTTCAACCCACGTGACTCCAGGCTTCAACCCACGTGACCTCAGGCTTCAATCCACGTGACTTTGAAAACGATCGGTAACCACTTTTGAAGTTGGCAGCTACTCTTTCCAAACGCAACATCTGACGAACGAACACAAATATAGAAGAAACAACACAATTGTTATTCAAAAAGTTCAGGTTTTAACCCACGTGACCTCAGGCTTCAACCCACGTGACTCCAGGCTTCAACCCACGTGACTTTGAAAACGATTGGTCACCACTTTTGAAGTTGGCAGCTACTCTTTCCAAACGCAACATCTGACGAACGAACACAATTTGAAGAAAAGACACAATTGTTATCAAAAAAGTTCAGGTTTTAACCCACGTGACTTCGGGCTTCAACCCACGTGACTCCAGGCTTCAACCCACGTGACTTTAGGCTTCAATCCACGTGACTTTGAAAACGATCGGTAACCACTTTTGAAGTTGGCAGCTACTCTTTCCAAACGCAACATCTGACGAACGAACACAAATATAGAAGAAAAAACACAATTGTTATTCAAAAAGTTCAGGTTTTAACCCACGTGACCTCAGGCTTCAACCCACGTGACTCCAGGCTTCAACCCACGTGACTTTGAAAACGATCGGTCACCACTTTTGAAGTTGGCAGCTACTCTTTCCAAACGCAACATCTGACGAACGAACACAATTTGAAGAAAAGACACAATTGTTATCCAAAAAGTTCAGGTTTCAACCCACGTGACTTTTGGCTTCAACCCACGTGACTTCAGGCTTCAACCCACGTGACCTCAGGCTTCAACCCACGTGACTTTGAAAACGTTCGGTCGCCACTTTTGGAGTTGGCAGCTACTTGTTCCAAACGCAACATCTGACGAACAAACACAAAAATAGAAGAAAAGTCACAATTGTTATCCAAAAAGTTCAGGTTTCAATACACGTGACTTCAGGCTCCAACCCACGTGACTTCAGGCTTTCACCCACGTGACTTTCGAAACGATCGGTCACCACTTTTGATGTTGGCAGCTACTTGTTCCCAACGCAACATCTGACGAACGAACACAATTATAGAAGAAAAAACACAATTGTCATCCAAAAAGTTCAGGTTTTAACCCATGTGACTTCAGGCTCCAACCCACGTGACATCAGGCTTCAACCCACGTGACTTTGAAAACGATCGGTCACCACTTTTGAAGTTGGCAGCTACTCTTTCCAAACGCAACATCTGACGAACGAACACAAATATAGAAGAGAAGACACGATTGTTATCCAAAAAGTTCAGGTTTCAACCCACGTGACTTTTTTCTTCAACCCACGTGACTTCAGGCTTCAACCCACGTGACTTTGAAAACGATCGGTAACCACTTTTGAAGTTGGCAGCTACTCTTTCTAAACGCAACATTGACGATTGAACACAAATATAGAAGAAAAGACACAATTGGTATCCAAAAAGTTCGGGTTTGAACCCACGTGACTCCAGGCTCCAACCCACGTGACTCCAGGCTTCAACCCACGTGACTTTGAAAACGATCGGTAACCACTTTTGAAGTTGGCAGCTACTCTTTCCAAACGCAACATCTGACGAACGAACACAAATAGAGGAAAAAAGACACAATTGTTATCCAAAAAGTTCAGGTTTGAACCCACGTGACTCCAGGCTCCAACCCACGTGACTTCAGGCTTTCACCCACGTGACTTTCAGAACGATCGGTCACCACTTTTGATGTTGACAGCTACTTGTTCCAAACGCAACATCTGACGAACGAGCACAAATATAGAAGAAAAAACACATTTGTTATCCAAAAAGTTCAGGTTTTAACCCACGTGACTCCAGGCTTCAACCCACGTGACTTCAGGCTCCAACCCACGTGACTTCAGGCTTTCACCCACGTGACTTTCGAAACGATCGGTCACCACTTTTGATGTTGGCAGCTACTTGTTCCCAATGCAACATCTGACGAACGAACACAAATATAGAAAAAAAAACACAATTGTTATCCAAAAAGTTCAGGTTTTAACCCATGTGACTTCAGGCTTCAACCCAAGTGACTTCAGGCTTCAACCCACGTGACTTTGAAAACGATCGGTAACCACTTTTGAAGTTGGCAGCTACTCTTTCCAAACGCAACATCTGACGAACGAACACAAATGAAGGAGAAAAGACACAATTGGTATCCAAAAAGTCCAGGTTTTAACCCTCGTGACTTTTGGCTTCAACCCACGTGACCTCAGGCTTCAACCCACGTGACTTCAGGCTTCAACCCACGTGACTTTGAAAACGATCGGTAACCACTTTTGAAGTTGGCAGCTACTCTTTCCAAACGCAACATTGACGATTGAACACAAATATAGAAGAAAAGACACAATTGGTATCCAAAAAGTTCAGGTTTGAACCCACGTGACTCCAGGCTCCAACCCACGTTACTCCAGGCTCCAACCCACGTTACTTCAGGCTTCAACCCACGTGACTTTGAAAACGATCGGTAACCACTTTTGAAGTTGGCAGCTACTCTTTCCAAACGCAACATCTGACGAACGAACACAAATATAGGAAAAAGGACACAATTGTTATCCAAAAAGTTCAGGTTCGAACCCACGTGACTCCAGGCTCCAACCCACGTGACTTCAGGCTTCCACCCACGTGACTTTCAGAACGATCGGTCACCACTTTTGATGTTGTCAGCTACTTGTTCCAAACGCAACATCTGACGAACGAGCACAAATATAGAAGAAAAAACACAATTGTTTTCCAAAAAGTTCTGGTTTTAACCCACGTGACTTCAAGCTTCAACCCACGTGACTTCAAGCTTCAACCCACGTGACTTTGAAAACGATCGGTCACCACTTTTGAAGTTGGCAGCTACTCTTTCCAAACGCAACATCTGACGAATGAACACGAATATAGAAGAAAAGACACAATTGGTATCCAAAAAGTTCAGGTTTTAACCAACGTGACTTTTGGCTTCAACCCACGTGACCTCAGGCTTCAACCCACGTGACTTCAGGTTTCAACCCACGTGACTTTGAATACGAACGGTAACCACTTTTGAAGTTGGCAGCTACTCTTTCCAAACGCAACATCTGACGAACGAACACAAATATAGAAAAAAAGACACAATTGTTATCCAAAAAGTTTAGGTTTGAACCCACGTGACTTCAAGCTTCAACCCACGTGACTTCAAGCTTCAACCCACGTGACTTTGAAAACGATCGGGCACCACTTTTGAAGTTGGCAGCTACTCTTTCCAAACGCAACATCTGACGAACGAACACAAATATAGAAAAAAAGACACAATTGTTATCCAAAAAGTTCAGGTTTGAACCCACGTGACTCCAGGCTTCAACCCACGTGACTTTGAAAACGATCGGTCACCACTTTTGAAGTTGGCAGCTACTCTTTCCAAACGCAACATCTGACGAACGAACACAATATAGAAGAAAAGACACAATTGTTATCCAAAAAGTTCAGGTTTCAACTCACGTGACTTTTGGCTTTAACCCACGTGACTTCAGGCTCCAACCCACGTGACCTCGAGCTTCAACCCACGTGACTTTTAAAACGTTCGGTCACCACTTTTGGAGTTGGCAGCTACTTGTTCCAAACGCAACATCTGACGAACGAACACAAAAATAAAAGAAAAGACACAATTGTTATCCAAAAAGTTCAGGTTTCAATACACGTGACTTCAGGCTCCAACCCACGTGACTTCAGGCTTTCACCCACGTGACTTTTGAAACGATCGGTCACCACTTTTGATGTTGGCAGCTACTTGTTCCCAACGCAACATCTGACGAACGAACACAAATATAGGAGAAAAAACACAATTGTCATCCAAAAAGTTCAGGTTTTAACCCATGTGACTCCAGGCTTCAACCCACGTGACTTCAGGCTTCAACCCACGTGACTTTGAAAACGATCGGTCACCACTTTTGAAGTTGGCAGCTACTCTTTCCAAACGCAACATCTGACGAACGAACACAAATATAGAAGAGAAGACACGATTGTTATCCAAAAAGTTCAGGTTTCAACCCACGTGACTTTTGGCTTCAACCCACGTGACTTCAGGCTTCAACCCACGTGACTTTGAAAACGATCGGTAACCACTTTTGAAGTTGGCAGCTACTCTTTCTAAACGCAACATCTGACAAACGAACACAAATATAGAAAAAAAGACACAATTGCTATCCAAAAAGTTCAGATTTGAACCCACGTGACTCCAGGCTCCAACAGACGTGACTTCAGGCTTTCACCCACGTGACTTTCGAAACGATCGGTCTCCACTTTTGATGTTGGCGGCTACTTGTTCCAAACGCAACATCTGACGAACGAACACAAATATAGAAGAAAAGACAATTGTTATCCAGAAAGTTCAGGTTTCAACCCACGTGACTTTTGGCTTCAACCCACGTGACCTCAGGCTCCAACCCACGTGACTTTGAAAACGATCGGTAACCACTTTTGAAGTTGGCAGCTACTCTTTCCAAACGCAACATCTGACGAACGAACACAAATGGAGGAGAAAAGACACAATTGGTATCCAAAAAGTCCAGGTTTTAACCCACGTGACTTTTCGCTTCAACCCACGTGACCTCAGGCTTCAACCCACGTGACTTCAGGCTTCAACCCACGTGACTTTGAAAACGATCGGTAACCACTTTTGAAGTTGGCAGCTACTCTTTCCAAACGCAACATTGACGATTGAACACAAATATAGAAGAAAAGACACAATTGGTATCCAAAAAGTTCAGGTTTGAACCCACGTGACTCCAGGCTCCAACCCACGTGACTCCAGGCTTCAACCCACGTGACTTTGAAAACGATCGGTAACCACTTTTGAAGTTGGCAGCTACTCTTTCCAAACGCAACATCTGACGAACGAACACAAATATAGGAAAAAAGACACAATTGTTATCCAAAAAGTTCAGGTTTGAACCCACGTGACTCCAGGCTCCAACCCACGTGACTTCAGGCTTTCACTCACGTGACTTTCAGAACGATCGGTCACCACTTTTGATGTTGACAGCTACTTGTTCCAAACGCAACATCTGACGAACGAGCACAAATATAGAAGAAAAAACACATTTGTTATCCAAAAAGTTCAGGTTTTAACCCACGTGACTCCAGGCTTCAACCCACGTGACTCCAGGCTTCAACCCACGTGACTTTGAAAACGATCGGTCACCACTTTTGAAGTTGGCAGCTACTCTTTCCAAACGCAACATCTGACGAACGAACACAAATATAGAAGAAAAGACACAATTGTTATCCAGAAAGTTCAGGTTTCAACCCACGTGACTTTTGGCTTCAACCCACGTGACTTCAGGCTTCAACCCACGTGACTCCAAAAACGATCGGTAACCACTTTTAAAGTTGGCAGCTACTCTTTCCAAACGCAACATCTGACGAACGAACACAAATGGAGGAGAAAAGACACAATTGGTATCCAAAAAGTCCAGGTTTCAACCCACGTGACTTTTGGCTTCAACCCACGTGACCTCAGGCTTCAACCCACGTGACTTCAGGCTTCAACCCACGTGACTTGGAAAACGATCGGTAACCACTTTTGAAGTTGGCAGCTACTCTTTCCAAACGCAACATCTGACGAACGAACACAAATATAGGGAAAAAGACACAATTGTTATCCAAAAAGTTCAGGTTTGAACCCACGTGACTCCAGGCTCCAACCCACGTGACTTCAGGCTTTCACCCACGTGACTTTCAGAACGATCGGTCACCACTTTTGATGTTGGCAGCTACTTGTTCCAAACGCAACATCTGACGAACGAGCACAAATATAGAAGAAAAAACACAATTGTTATCCAGAAAGTTTCAGGTTTTAACCCACGTGACTTCAAGCTTCAACCCACGTGACTCCAAGCTTCAACCCACGTGACTTTGAAAACGATCGGTCACCAACATCTGACGAACGAACACAATATAGAAGAAAAGACACAATTGTTATCCAAAAAGTTCAGGTTTCAACTCACGTGACTTTTGGCTTTAACCCACGTGACTTCAGGCTCCAACCCACGTGACCTCGGGCTTCAACCCACGTGACTTTTAAAACGTTCGGTCACCACTTTTGGAGTTGGCAGCTACTTGTTCCAAACGCAACATCTGACGAACGAACACAAAAATAAAAGAAAAGACACAATTGTTATCCAAAAAGTTCAGGTTTCAATACACGTGACTTCAGGCTCCAACCCACGTGACTTCAGGCTTTCACCCACGTGACTTTTGTAACGATCGGTCACCACTTTTGATGTTGGCAGCTACTTGTTCCCAACGCAACATCTGACGAACGAACACAAATATAGAAAAAAAAACACAATTGTTATCCAAAAAGTTCAGGTTTTAACCCATGTGACTTCAGGCTTCAACCCACGTGACTTCAGGCTTCAACCCACGTGACTTTGAAAACGATCGGTCACCACTTTTGAAGTTGGCAGCTACTCTTTCCAAACGCAACATCTGACGAACGAACACAAATATAGAAGAAAAGACACGATTGTTATCCAAAAAGTTCAGGTTTCAACCCACGTGACTTTTGGCTTCAACCCACGTGACTTCAGGCTTCAACCCACGTGACTTTGAAAACGATCGGTAACCACTTTTGAAGTTGGCAGCTACTCTTTCTAAACGCAACATCTGACAAACGAACACAAATATAGAAAAAAAGACACAATTGTTATCCAAAAAGTTCAGATTTGAACCCACGTGACTCCGGGCTCCAACCCACGTGACTTCGGGCTTCCACCCACGTGACTTTCAAAACGATCGGTCACCACTTTTGATGTTGGCGGCTACTTGTTCCAAACGCAACATCTGACGAACGAACACAAATATAGAAGGAAAAACACAATTGTTATCCAAAAAGTTCAGGTTTTAACCCACGTGACTTCGGGCTTCAACCCACGTGACTTCAGGCTTCAACCCACGTGACTTTGAAAACGATCGGTCACCACTTTTGAAGTTGGCAGCTACTCTTTCCAAACGCAACATCTGACGAACGAACACAAATATAGAAGAAAAGACACAATTGTTATCCAGAAAGTTCAGGTTTCAACCCACGTGACTTATGGCTTCAACCCACGTGACTTCAGGCTTCAAACCACGTGACTTTGAAAACGATCGGTCACCACTTTTGATGTTGGCGGCTACTTGTTCCAAACGCAACATCTGACGAACGAACACAAATATAGAAGGAAAAACACAATTGTTATCAAAAAAGTTCAGGTTTTAACCCACGTGACTTCGGGCTTCAACCCACGTGACTCCAGGCTTCAACCCACGTGACCTCAGGCTTCAATCCACGTGACTTTGAAAACGATCGGTAACCACTTTTGAAGTTGGCAGCTACTCTTTCCAAACGCAACATCTGACGAACGAACACAAATATAGAAGAAACAACACAATTGTTATTCAAAAAGTTCAGGTTTTAACCCACGTGACCTCAGGCTTCAACCCACGTGACTCCAGGCTTCAACCCACGTGACTTTGAAAACGATCGGTCACCACTTTTGAAGTTGGCAGCTATTCTTTCCAAACGCAACATCTGACGAACGAACACAAATGAAGGAGAAAAGACACAATTGGTATCCAAAAAGTCCAGGTTTTAACCCACGTGACTTCTGGCTTCAACCCACGTGACCTCAGGCTTCAACCCACGTGACTTCAGGCTTCAACCCACGTGACTTTGAAAACGATCGGTAACCACTTTTGAAGTTGGCAGCTACTCTTTCCAAACGCAACATTGACGATTGAACACAAATATAGAAGAAAAGACACAATTGGTATCCAAAAAGTTCAGGTTTGAACCCACGTGACTCCAGGCTCCAACCCACGTGACTCCAGGCTTCAACCCACGTGACTTTGAAAACGATCGGTAACCACTTTTGAAGTTGGCAGCTACTCTTTCCAAACGCAACATCTGACGAACGAACACAAATATAGGAAAAAAGACACAATTGTTATCCAAAAAGTTCAGGTTTGAACCCACGTGACTCCAGGCTCCAACCCACGTGACTCCAGGCTTCAACCCACGTGACTTTGAAAACGATCGGTCACCACTTTTGAAGTTGGCAGCTACTCTTTCCAAACGCAACATCTGACGAACGAACACAATATAGAAGAAAAGACACAATTGTTATCCAAAAAGTTCAGGTTTCAACTCACGTGACTTTTGGCTTTAACCCACGTGACTTCAGGCTCCAACCCACGTGACCTCGGGCTTCAACCCACGTGACTTTTAAAACGTTCGGTCACCACTTTTGGAGTTGGCAGCTACTTGTTCCAAACGCAACATCTGACGAACGAACACAAAAATAAAAGAAAAGACACAATTGTTATCCAAAAAGTTCAGGTTTTAACCCACGTGACTTCGGGCTTCAACCCACGTGACTTCAGGCTTCAACCCACGTGACTTTGAAAACGATCGGTCACCACTTTTGAAGTTGGCAGCTACTCTTTCCAAACGCAACATCTGACGAACGAACACAAATATAGAAGAAAAGACACAATTGTTATCCAGAAAGTTCAGGTTTCAACCCACGTGACTTTTGGCTTCAACCCACGTGACTTCAGGCTTCAACCCACGTGACTTTGAAAACGATCGGTCACCACTTTTGATGTTGGCGGCTACTTGTTCCAAACGCAACATCTGACGAACGAACACAAATATAGAAGGAAAAACACAATTGTTATCCAAAAAGTTCAGGTTTTAACCCACGTGACTTCGGGCTTCAACCCACGTGACTTCAGGCTTCAACCCACGTGACTTTGAAAACGATCGGTCACCACTTTTGAAGTTGGCAGCTACTCTTTCCAAACGCAACATCTGACGAACGAACACAAATATAGAAGAAAAGACACAATTGTTATCCAGAAAGTTCAGGTTTCAACCCACGTGACTTTTGGCTTCAACCCACGTGACTTCAGGCTTCAACCCACGTGACTTTGAAAACGATCGGTCACCACTTTTGATGTTGGCGGCTACTTGTTCCAAACGCAACATCTGACGAACGAACACAAATATAGAAGGAAAAACACAATTGTTATCAAAAAAGTTCAGGTTATAACCCACGTGACTTCGGGCTTCAACCCACGTGACTCCAGGCTTCAACCCACGTGACCTTAGGCTTCAATCCACGTGACTTTGAAAACGATCGGTAACCACTTTTGAAGTTGGCAGCTACTCTTTCCAAACGCAACATCTGACGAACGAACACAAATATAGAAGAAACAACACAATTGTTATTCAAAAAGTTCAGGTTTTAACCCACGTGACCTCAGGCTTCAACCCACGTGACTCCAGGCTTCAACCCACGTGACTTTGAAAACGATCGGTCACCACTTCTGAAGTTGGCAGCTACTCTTTCCAAACGCAACATCTGACGAACGAACACAATTTGAAGAAAAGACACAATTGTTATCAAAAAAGTTCAGGTTTTAACCCACGTGACCTCAGGCTTCAACCCACGTGACTCCAGGCTTCAACCCACGTGACTTCAGGCTCCAACCCACGTGACTTCAGGCTTTCACCCACGTGACTTTCGAAACGATCGGTCACCACTTTTGATGTTGGCAGCTACTTGTTCCCAATGCAACATCTGACGAACGAACACAAATATAAAAAAAAACACAATTGTTATCCAAAAAGTTCAGGTTTTAACCCATGTGACTTCAGGCTTCAACCCAAGTGACTTCAGGCTTCAACCCACGTGACTTTGAAAACGATCGGTAACCACTTTTGAAGTTGGCAGCTACTCTTTCCAAACGCAACATCTGACGAACGAACACAAATGAAGGAGAAAAGACACAATTGGTATCCAAAAAGTCCAGGTTTTAACCCTCGTGACTTTTGGCTTCAACCCACGTGACCTCAGGCTTCAACCCACGTGACTTCAGGCTTCAACCCACGTGACTTTGAAAACGATCGGTAACCACTTTTGAAGTTGGCAGCTACTCTTTCCAAACGCAACATTGACGATTGAACACAAATATAGAAGAAAAGACACAATTGGTATCCAAAAAGTTCAGGTTTGAACCCACGTGACTCCAGGCTCCAACCCACGTTACTCCAGGCTCCAACCCACGTTACTTCAGGCTTCAACCCACGTGACTTTGAAAACGATCGGTAACCACTTTTGAAGTTGGCAGCTACTCTTTCCAAACGCAACATCTGACGAACGAACACAAATATAGGAAAAAGGACACAATTGTTATCCAAAAAGTTCAGGTTCGAACCCACGTGACTCCAGGCTCCAACCCACGTGACTTCAGGCTTCCACCCACGTGACTTTCAGAACGATCGGTCACCACTTTTGATGTTGTCAGCTACTTGTTCCAAACGCAACATCTGACGAACGAGCACAAATATAGAAGAAAAAACACAATTGTTTTCCAAAAAGTTCTGGTTTTAACCCACGTGACTTCAAGCTTCAACCCACGTGACTTCAAGCTTCAACCCACGTGACTTTGAAAACGATCGGTCACCACTTTTGAAGTTGGCAGCTACTCTTTCCAAACGCAACATCTGACGAACGAACACGAATATAGAAGAAAAGACACAATTGGTATCCAAAAAGTTCAGGTTTTAACCAACGTGACTTTTGGCTTCAACCCACGTGACCTCAGGCTTCAACCCACGTGACTTCAGGTTTCAACCCACGTGACTTTGAATACGAACGGTAACCACTTTTGAAGTTGGCAGCTACTCTTTCCAAACGCAACATCTGACGAACGAACACAAATATAGAAAAAAAGACACAATTGTTATCCAAAAAGTTTAGGTTTGAACCCACGTGACTTCAAGCTTCAACCCACGTGACTTCAAGCTTCAACCCACGTGACTTTGAAAACGATCGGGCACCACTTTTGAAGTTGGCAGCTACTCTTTCCAAACGCAACATCTGACGAACGAACACAAATATAGAAAAAAAGACACAATTGTTATCCAAAAAGTTCAGGTTTGAACCCACGTGACTCCAGGCTTCAACCCACGTGACTCCAGGCTTCAACCCACGTGACTTTGAAAACGATCGGTCACCACTTTTGAAGTTGGCAGCTACTCTTTCCAAACGCAACATCTGACGAACGAACACAATATAGAAGAAAAGACACAATTGTTATCCAAAAAGTTCAGGTTTCAACTCACGTGACTTTTGGCTTTAACCCACGTGACTTCAGGCTCCAACCCACGTGACCTCGAGCTTCAACCCACGTGACTTTTAAAACGTTCGGTCACCACTTTTGGAGTTGGCAGCTACTTGTTCCAAACGCAACATCTGACGAACGAACACAAAAATAAAAGAAAAGACACAATTGTTATCCAAAAAGTTCAGGTTTCAATACACGTGACTTCAGGCTCCAACCCACGTGACTTCAGGCTTTCACCCACGTGACTTTTGAAACGATCGGTCACCACTTTTGATGTTGGCAGCTACTTGTTCCCAACGCAACATCTGACGAACGAACACAAATATAGGAGAAAAAACACAATTGTCATCCAAAAAGTTCAGGTTTTAACCCATGTGACTCCAGGCTTCAACCCACGTGACTTCAGGCTTCAACCCACGTGACTTTGAAAACGATCGGTCACCACTTTTGAAGTTGGCAGCTACTCTTTCCAAACGCAACATCTGACGAACGAACACAAATATAGAAGAGAAGACACGATTGTTATCCAAAAAGTTCAGGTTTCAACCCACGTGACTTTTGGCTTCAACCCACGTGACTTCAGGCTTCAACCCACGTGACTTTGAAAACGATCGGTAACCACTTTTGAAGTTGGCAGCTACTCTTTCTAAACGCAACATCTGACAAACGAACACAAATATAGAAAAAAAGACACAATTGCTATCCAAAAAGTTCAGATTTGAACCCACGTGACTCCAGGCTCCAACAGACGTGACTTCAGGCTTTCACCCACGTGACTTTCGAAACGATCGGTCTCCACTTTTGATGTTGGCGGCTACTTGTTCCAAACGCAACATCTGACGAACGAACACAAATATAGAAGAAAAGACAATTGTTATCCAGAAAGTTCAGGTTTCAACCCACGTGACTTTTGGCTTCAACCCACGTGACCTCAGGCTCCAACCCACGTGACTTTGAAAACGATCGGTAACCACTTTTGAAGTTGGCAGCTACTCTTTCCAAACGCAACATCTGACGAACGAACACAAATGGAGGAGAAAAGACACAATTGGTATCCAAAAAGTCCAGGTTTTAACCCACGTGACTTTTCGCTTCAACCCACGTGACCTCAGGCTTCAACCCACGTGACTTCAGGCTTCAACCCACGTGACTTTGAAAACGATCGGTAACCACTTTTGAAGTTGGCAGCTACTCTTTCCAAACGCAACATTGACGATTGAACACAAATATAGAAGAAAAGACACAATTGGTATCCAAAAAGTTCAGGTTTGAACCCACGTGACTCCAGGCTCCAACCCACGTGACTCCAGGCTTCAACCCACGTGACTTTGAAAACGATCGGTAACCACTTTTGAAGTTGGCAGCTACTCTTTCCAAACGCAACATCTGACGAACGAACACAAATATAGGAAAAAAGACACAATTGTTATCCAAAAAGTTCAGGTTTGAACCCACGTGACTCCAGGCTCCAACCCACGTGACTTCAGGCTTTCACTCACGTGACTTTCAGAACGATCGGTCACCACTTTTGATGTTGACAGCTACTTGTTCCAAACGCAACATCTGACGAACGAGCACAAATATAGAAGAAAAAACACATTTGTTATCCAAAAAGTTCAGGTTTTAACCCACGTGACTCCAGGCTTCAACCCACGTGACTCCAGGCTTCAACCCACGTGACTTTGAAAACGATCGGTCACCACTTTTGAAGTTGGCAGCTACTCTTTCCAAACGCAACATCTGACGAACGAACACAATATAGAAGAAAAGACACAATTGTTATCCAAAAAGTTCAGGTTTCAACTCACGTGACTTTTGGCTTTAACCCACGTGACTTCAGGCTCCAACCCACGTGACCTCGAGCTTCAACCCACGTGACTTTTAAAACGTTCGGTCACCACTTTTGGAGTTGGCAGCTACTTGTTCCAAACGCAACATCTGACGAACGAACACAAAAATAAAAGAAAAGACACAATTGTTATCCAAAAAGTTCAGGTTTCAATACACGTGACTTCAGGCTCCAACCCACGTGACTTCAGGCTTTCACCCACGTGACTTTTGAAACGATCGGTCACCACTTTTGATGTTGGCAGCTACTTGTTCCCAACGCAACATCTGACGAACGAACACAAATATAGGAGAAAAAACACAATTGTCATCCAAAAAGTTCAGGTTTTAACCCATGTGACTCCAGGCTTCAACCCACGTGACTTCAGGCTTCAACCCACGTGACTTTGAAAACGATCGGTCACCACTTTTGAAGTTGGCAGCTACTCTTTCCAAACGCAACATCTGACGAACGAACACAAATATAGAAGAGAAGACACGATTGTTATCCAAAAAGTTCAGGTTTCAACCCACGTGACTTTTGGCTTCAACCCACGTGACTTCAGGCTTCAACCCACGTGACTTTGAAAACGATCGGTAACCACTTTTGAAGTTGGCAGCTACTCTTTCTAAACGCAACATCTGACAAACGAACACAAATATAGAAAAAAAGACACAATTGCTATCCAAAAAGTTCAGATTTGAACCCACGTGACTCCAGGCTCCAACAGACGTGACTTCAGGCTTTCACCCACGTGACTTTCGAAACGATCGGTCTCCACTTTTGATGTTGGCGGCTACTTGTTCCAAACGCAACATCTGACGAACGAACACAAATATAGAAGAAAAGACAATTGTTATCCAGAAAGTTCAGGTTTCAACCCACGTGACTTTTGGCTTCAACCCACGTGACCTCAGGCTCCAACCCACGTGACTTTGAAAACGATCGGTAACCACTTTTGAAGTTGGCAGCTACTCTTTCCAAACGCAACATCTGACGAACGAACACAAATGGAGGAGAAAAGACACAATTGGTATCCAAAAAGTCCAGGTTTTAACCCACGTGACTTTTCGCTTCAACCCACGTGACCTCAGGCTTCAACCCACGTGACTTCAGGCTTCAACCCACGTGACTTTGAAAACGATCGGTAACCACTTTTGAAGTTGGCAGCTACTCTTTCCAAACGCAACATTGACGATTGAACACAAATATAGAAGAAAAGACACAATTGGTATCCAAAAAGTTCAGGTTTGAACCCACGTGACTCCAGGCTCCAACCCACGTGACTCCAGGCTTCAACCCACGTGACTTTGAAAACGATCGGTAACCACTTTTGAAGTTGGCAGCTACTCTTTCCAAACGCAACATCTGACGAACGAACACAAATATAGGAAAAAAGACACAATTGTTATCCAAAAAGTTCAGGTTTGAACCCACGTGACTCCAGGCTCCAACCCACGTGACTTCAGGCTTTCACTCACGTGACTTTCAGAACGATCGGTCACCACTTTTGATGTTGACAGCTACTTGTTCCAAACGCAACATCTGACGAACGAGCACAAATATAGAAGAAAAAACACATTTGTTATCCAAAAAGTTCAGGTTTTAACCCACGTGACTCCAGGCTTCAACCCACGTGACTCCAGGCTTCAACCCACGTGACTTTGAAAACGATCGGTCACCACTTTTGAAGTTGGCAGCTACTCTTTCCAAACGCAACATCTGACGAACGAACACAAATATAGAAGAAAAGACACAATTGTTATCCAGAAAGTTCAGGTTTCAACCCACGTGACTTTTGGCTTCAACCCACGTGACTTCAGGCTTCAACCCACGTGACTCCAAAAACGATCGGTAACCACTTTTAAAGTTGGCAGCTACTCTTTCCAAACGCAACATCTGACGAACGAACACAAATGGAGGAGAAAAGACACAATTGGTATCCAAAAAGTCCAGGTTTCAACCCACGTGACTTTTGGCTTCAACCCACGTGACCTCAGGCTTTAACCCACGTGACTTCAGGCTTCAACCCACGTGACTTGGAAAACGATCGGTAACCACTTTTGAAGTTGGCAGCTACTCTTTCCAAACGCAACATCTGACGAACGAACACAAATATAGGGAAAAAGACACAATTGTTATCCAAAAAGTTCAGGTTTGAACCCACGTGACTCCAGGCTCCAACCCACGTGACTTCAGGCTTTCACCCACGTGACTTTCAGAACGATCGGTCACCACTTTTGATGTTGGCAGCTACTTGTTCCAAACGCAACATCTGACGAACGAGCACAAATATAGAAGAAAAAACACAATTGTTATCCAGAAAGTTTCAGGTTTTAACCCACGTGACTTCAAGCTTCAACCCACGTGACTCCAAGCTTCAACCCACGTGACTTTGAAAACGATCGGTCACCAACATCTGACGAACGAACACAATATAGAAGAAAAGACACAATTGTTATCCAAAAAGTTCAGGTTTCAACTCACGTGACTTTTGGCTTTAACCCACGTGACTTCAGGCTCCAACCCACGTGACCTCGGGCTTCAACCCACGTGACTTTTAAAACGTTCGGTCACCACTTTTGGAGTTGGCAGCTACTTGTTCCAAACGCAACATCTGACGAACGAACACAAAAATAAAAGAAAAGACACAATTGTTATCCAAAAAGTTCAGGTTTCAATACACGTGACTTCAGGCTCCAACCCACGTGACTTCAGGCTTTCACCCACGTGACTTTTGAAACGATCGGTCACCACTTTTGATGTTGGCAGCTACTTGTTCCCAACGCAACATCTGACGAACGAACACAAATATAGAAAAAAAAACACAATTGTTATCCAAAAAGTTCAGGTTTTAACCCATGTGACTTCAGGCTTCAACCCACGTGACTTCAGGCTTCAACCCACGTGACTTTGAAAACGATCGGTCACCACTTTTGAAGTTGGCAGCTACTCTTTCCAAACGCAACATCTGACGAACGAACACAAATATAGAAGAAAAGACACGATTGTTATCCAAAAAGTTCAGGTTTCAA
The DNA here is from genome assembly GCA_949128115.1 of Anaspis maculata. Lineage (NCBI taxonomy): Eukaryota > Metazoa > Arthropoda > Insecta > Coleoptera > Scraptiidae > Anaspis > Anaspis maculata. The sequence goes on from OX421966.1 coordinate 74,593,319, forward strand.
CCCACGTGACTTTTGGCTTCAACCCACGTGACTTCAGGCTTCAACCCACGTGACTTTGAAAACGATCGGTAACCACTTTTGAAGTTGGCAGCTACTCTTTCTAAACGCAACATCTGACAAACGAACACAAATATAGAAAAAAAGACACAATTGTTATCCAAAAAGTTCAGATTTGAACCCACGTGACTCCGGGCTCCAACCCACGTGACTTCGGGCTTCCACCCACGTGACTTTCAAAACGATCGGTCACCACTTTTGATGTTGGCGGCTACTTGTTCCAAACGCAACATCTGACGAACGAACACAAATATAGAAGGAAAAACACAATTGTTATCCAAAAAGTTCAGGTTTTAACCCACGTGACTTCGGGCTTCAACCCACGTGACTTCAGGCTTCAACCCACGTGACTTTGAAAACGATCGGTCACCACTTTTGAAGTTGGCAGCTACTCTTTCCAAACGCAACATCTGACGAACGAACACAAATATAGAAGAAAAGACACAATTGTTATCCAGAAAGTTCAGGTTTCAACCCACGTGACTTATGGCTTCAACCCACGTGACTTCAGGCTTCAAACCACGTGACTTTGAAAACGATCGGTCACCACTTTTGATGTTGGCGGCTACTTGTTCCAAACGCAACATCTGACGAACGAACACAAATATAGAAGGAAAAACACAATTGTTATCAAAAAAGTTCAGGTTTTAACCCACGTGACTTCGGGCTTCAACCCACGTGACTCCAGGCTTCAACCCACGTGACCTCAGGCTTCAATCCACGTGACTTTGAAAACGATCGGTAACCACTTTTGAAGTTGGCAGCTACTCTTTCCAAACGCAACATCTGACGAACGAACACAAATATAGAAGAAACAACACAATTGTTATTCAAAAAGTTCAGGTTTTAACCCACGTGACCTCAGGCTTCAACCCACGTGACTCCAGGCTTCAACCCACGTGACTTTGAAAACGATCGGTCACCACTTTTGAAGTTGGCAGCTATTCTTTCCAAACGCAACATCTGACGAACGAACACAAATGAAGGAGAAAAGACACAATTGGTATCCAAAAAGTCCAGGTTTTAACCCACGTGACTTCTGGCTTCAACCCACGTGACCTCAGGCTTCAACCCACGTGACTTCAGGCTTCAACCCACGTGACTTTGAAAACGATCGGTAACCACTTTTGAAGTTGGCAGCTACTCTTTCCAAACGCAACATTGACGATTGAACACAAATATAGAAGAAAAGACACAATTGGTATCCAAAAAGTTCAGGTTTGAACCCACGTGACTCCAGGCTCCAACCCACGTGACTCCAGGCTTCAACCCACGTGACTTTGAAAACGATCGGTAACCACTTTTGAAGTTGGCAGCTACTCTTTCCAAACGCAACATCTGACGAACGAACACAAATATAGGAAAAAAGACACAATTGTTATCCAAAAAGTTCAGGTTTGAACCCACGTGACTCCAGGCTCCAACCCACGTGACTCCAGGCTTCAACCCACGTGACTTTGAAAACGATCGGTCACCACTTTTGAAGTTGGGAGCTACTCTTTCCAAACGCAACATCTGACGAACGAACACAATATAGAAGAAAAGACACAATTGTTATCCAAAAAGTTCAGGTTTCAACTCACGTGACTTTTGGCTTTAACCCACGTGACTTCAGGCTCCAACCCACGTGACCTCGGGCTTCAACCCACGTGACTTTTAAAACGTTCGGTCACCACTTTTGGAGTTGGCAGCTACTTGTTCCAAACGCAACATCTGACGAACGAACACAAAAATAAAAGAAAAGACACAATTGTTATCCAAAAAGTTCAGGTTTTAACCCACGTGACTTCGGGCTTCAACCCACGTGACTTCAGGCTTCAACCCACGTGACTTTGAAAACGATCGGTCACCACTTTTGAAGTTGGCAGCTACTCTTTCCAAACGCAACATCTGACGAACGAACACAAATATAGAAGAAAAGACACAATTGTTATCCAGAAAGTTCAGGTTTCAACCCACGTGACTTTTGGCTTCAACCCACGTGACTTCAGGCTTCAACCCACGTGACTATGAAAACGATCGGTCACCACTTTTGATGTTGGCGGCTACTTGTTCCAAACGCAACATCTGACGAACGAACACAAATATAGAAGGAAAAACACAATTGTTATCCAAAAAGTTCAGGTTTTAACCCACGTGACTTCGGGCTTCAACCCACGTGACTTCAGGCTTCAACCCACGTGACTTTGAAAACGATCGGTCACCACTTTTGAAGTTGGCAGCTACTCTTTCCAAACGCAACATCTGACGAACGAACACAAATATAGAAGAAAAGACACAATTGTTATCCAGAAAGTTCAGGTTTCAACCCACGTGACTTTTGGCTTCAACCCACGTGACTTCAGGCTTCAACCCACGTGACTTTGAAAACGATCGGTCACCACTTTTGATGTTGGCGGCTACTTGTTCCAAACGCAACATCTGACGAACGAACACAAATATAGAAGGAAAAACACAATTGTTATCAAAAAAGTTCAGGTTATAACCCACGTGACTTCGGGCTTCAACCCACGTGACTCCAGGCTTCAACCCACGTGACCTTAGGCTTCAATCCACGTGACTTTGAAAACGATCGGTAACCACTTTTGAAGTTGGCAGCTACTCTTTCCAAACGCAACATCTGACGAACGAACACAAATATAGAAGAAACAACACAATTGTTATTCAAAAAGTTCAGGTTTTAACCCACGTGACCTCAGGCTTCAACCCACGTGACTCCAGGCTTCAACCCACGTGACTTTGAAAACGATCGGTCACCACTTCTGAAGTTGGCAGCTACTCTTTCCAAACGCAACATCTGACGAACGAACACAATTTGAAGAAAAGACACAATTGTTATCAAAAAAGTTCAGGTTTTAACCCACGTGACCTCAGGCTTCAACCCACGTGACTCCAGGCTTCAACCCACGTGACTTCAGGCTCCAACCCACGTGACTTCAGGCTTTCACCCACGTGACTTTCGAAACGATCGGTCACCACTTTTGATGTTGGCAGCTACTTGTTCCCAATGCAACATCTGACGAACGAACACAAATATAGAAAAAAAAACACAATTGTTATCCAAAAAGTTCAGGTTTTAACCCATGTGACTTCAGGCTTCAACCCAAGTGACTTCAGGCTTCAACCCACGTGACTTTGAAAACGATCGGTAACCACTTTTGAAGTTGGCAGCTACTCTTTCCAAACGCAACATCTGACGAACGAACACAAATGAAGGAGAAAAGACACAATTGGTATCCAAAAAGTCCAGGTTTTAACCCTCGTGACTTTTGGCTTCAACCCACGTGACCTCAGGCTTCAACCCACGTGACTTCAGGCTTCAACCCACGTGACTTTGAAAACGATCGGTAACCACTTTTGAAGTTGGCAGCTACTCTTTCCAAACGCAACATTGACGATTGAACACAAATATAGAAGAAAAGACACAATTGGTATCCAAAAAGTTCAGGTTTGAACCCACGTGACTCCAGGCTCCAACCCACGTTACTCCAGGCTCCAACCCACGTTACTTCAGGCTTCAACCCACGTGACTTTGAAAACGATCGGTAACCACTTTTGAAGTTGGCAGCTACTCTTTCCAAACGCAACATCTGACGAACGAACACAAATATAGGAAAAAGGACACAATTGTTATCCAAAAAGTTCAGGTTCGAACCCACGTGACTCCAGGCTCCAACCCACGTGACTTCAGGCTTCCACCCACGTGACTTTCAGAACGATCGGTCACCACTTTTGATGTTGTCAGCTACTTGTTCCAAACGCAACATCTGACGAACGAGCACAAATATAGAAGAAAAAACACAATTGTTTTCCAAAAAGTTCTGGTTTTAACCCACGTGACTTCAAGCTTCAACCCACGTGACTTCAAGCTTCAACCCACGTGACTTTGAAAACGATCGGTCACCACTTTTGAAGTTGGCAGCTACTCTTTCCAAACGCAACATCTGACGAACGAACACGAATATAGAAGAAAAGACACAATTGGTATCCAAAAAGTTCAGGTTTTAACCAACGTGACTTTTGGCTTCAACCCACGTGACCTCAGGCTTCAACCCACGTGACTTCAGGTTTCAACCCACGTGACTTTGAATACGAACGGTAACCACTTTTGAAGTTGGCAGCTACTCTTTCCAAACGCAACATCTGACGAACGAACACAAATATAGAAAAAAAGACACAATTGTTATCCAAAAAGTTTAGGTTTGAACCCACGTGACTTCAAGCTTCAACCCACGTGACTTCAAGCTTCAACCCACGTGACTTTGAAAACGATCGGGCACCACTTTTGAAGTTGGCAGCTACTCTTTCCAAACGCAACATCTGACGAACGAACACAAATATAGAAAAAAAGACACAATTGTTATCCAAAAAGTTCAGGTTTGAACCCACGTGACTCCAGGCTTCAACCCACGTGACTCCAGGCTTCAACCCACGTGACTTTGAAAACGATCGGTCACCACTTTTGAAGTTGGCAGCTACTCTTTCCAAACGCAACATCTGACGAACGAACACAATATAGAAGAAAAGACACAATTGTTATCCAAAAAGTTCAGGTTTCAACTCACGTGACTTTTGGCTTTAACCCACGTGACTTCAGGCTCCAACCCACGTGACCTCGAGCTTCAACCCACGTGACTTTTAAAACGTTCGGTCACCACTTTTGGAGTTGGCAGCTACTTGTTCCAAACGCAACATCTGACGAACGAACACAAAAATAAAAGAAAAGACACAATTGTTATCCAAAAAGTTCAGGTTTCAATACACGTGACTTCAGGCTCCAACCCACGTGACTTCAGGCTTTCACCCACGTGACTTTTGAAACGATCGGTCACCACTTTTGATGTTGGCAGCTACTTGTTCCCAACGCAACATCTGACGAACGAACACAAATATAGGAGAAAAAACACAATTGTCATCCAAAAAGTTCAGGTTTTAACCCATGTGACTCCAGGCTTCAACCCACGTGACTTCAGGCTTCAACCCACGTGACTTTGAAAACGATCGGTCACCACTTTTGAAGTTGGCAGCTACTCTTTCCAAACGCAACATCTGACGAACGAACACAAATATAGAAGAGAAGACACGATTGTTATCCAAAAAGTTCAGGTTTCAACCCACGTGACTTTTGGCTTCAACCCACGTGACTTCAGGCTTCAACCCACGTGACTTTGAAAACGATCGGTAACCACTTTTGAAGTTGGCAGCTACTCTTTCTAAACGCAACATCTGACAAACGAACACAAATATAGAAAAAAAGACACAATTGCTATCCAAAAAGTTCAGATTTGAACCCACGTGACTCCAGGCTCCAACAGACGTGACTTCAGGCTTTCACCCACGTGACTTTCGAAACGATCGGTCTCCACTTTTGATGTTGGCGGCTACTTGTTCCAAACGCAACATCTGACGAACGAACACAAATATAGAAGAAAAGACAATTGTTATCCAGAAAGTTCAGGTTTCAACCCACGTGACTTTTGGCTTCAACCCACGTGACCTCAGGCTCCAACCCACGTGACTTTGAAAACGATCGGTAACCACTTTTGAAGTTGGCAGCTACTCTTTCCAAACGCAACATCTGACGAACGAACACAAATGGAGGAGAAAAGACACAATTGGTATCCAAAAAGTCCAGGTTTTAACCCACGTGACTTTTCGCTTCAACCCACGTGACCTCAGGCTTCAACCCACGTGACTTCAGGCTTCAACCCACGTGACTTTGAAAACGATCGGTAACCACTTTTGAAGTTGGCAGCTACTCTTTCCAAACGCAACATTGACGATTGAACACAAATATAGAAGAAAAGACACAATTGGTATCCAAAAAGTTCAGGTTTGAACCCACGTGACTCCAGGCTCCAACCCACGTGACTCCAGGCTTCAACCCACGTGACTTTGAAAACGATCGGTAACCACTTTTGAAGTTGGCAGCTACTCTTTCCAAACGCAACATCTGACGAACGAACACAAATATAGGAAAAAAGACACAATTGTTATCCAAAAAGTTCAGGTTTGAACCCACGTGACTCCAGGCTCCAACCCACGTGACTTCAGGCTTTCACTCACGTGACTTTCAGAACGATCGGTCACCACTTTTGATGTTGACAGCTACTTGTTCCAAACGCAACATCTGACGAACGAGCACAAATATAGAAGAAAAAACACATTTGTTATCCAAAAAGTTCAGGTTTTAACCCACGTGACTCCAGGCTTCAACCCACGTGACTCCAGGCTTCAACCCACGTGACTTTGAAAACGATCGGTCACCACTTTTGAAGTTGGCAGCTACTCTTTCCAAACGCAACATCTGACGAACGAACACAAATATAGAAGAAAAGACACAATTGTTATCCAGAAAGTTCAGGTTTCAACCCACGTGACTTTTGGCTTCAACCCACGTGACTTCAGGCTTCAACCCACGTGACTCCAAAAACGATCGGTAACCACTTTTAAAGTTGGCAGCTACTCTTTCCAAACGCAACATCTGACGAACGAACACAAATGGAGGAGAAAAGACACAATTGGTATCCAAAAAGTCCAGGTTTCAACCCACGTGACTTTTGGCTTCAACCCACGTGACCTCAGGCTTTAACCCACGTGACTTCAGGCTTCAACCCACGTGACTTGGAAAACGATCGGTAACCACTTTTGAAGTTGGCAGCTACTCTTTCCAAACGCAACATCTGACGAACGAACACAAATATAGGGAAAAAGACACAATTGTTATCCAAAAAGTTCAGGTTTGAACCCACGTGACTCCAGGCTCCAACCCACGTGACTTCAGGCTTTCACCCACGTGACTTTCAGAACGATCGGTCACCACTTTTGATGTTGGCAGCTACTTGTTCCAAACGCAACATCTGACGAACGAGCACAAATATAGAAGAAAAAACACAATTGTTATCCAGAAAGTTTCAGGTTTTAACCCACGTGACTTCAAGCTTCAACCCACGTGACTCCAAGCTTCAACCCACGTGACTTTGAAAACGATCGGTCACCAACATCTGACGAACGAACACAATATAGAAGAAAAGACACAATTGTTATCCAAAAAGTTCAGGTTTCAACTCACGTGACTTTTGGCTTTAACCCACGTGACTTCAGGCTCCAACCCACGTGACCTCGGGCTTCAACCCACGTGACTTTTAAAACGTTCGGTCACCACTTTTGGAGTTGGCAGCTACTTGTTCCAAACGCAACATCTGACGAACGAACACAAAAATAAAAGAAAAGACACAATTGTTATCCAAAAAGTTCAGGTTTCAATACACGTGACTTCAGGCTCCAACCCACGTGACTTCAGGCTTTCACCCACGTGACTTTTGAAACGATCGGTCACCACTTTTGATGTTGGCAGCTACTTGTTCCCAACGCAACATCTGACGAACGAACACAAATATAGAAAAAAAAACACAATTGTTATCCAAAAAGTTCAGGTTTTAACCCATGTGACTTCAGGCTTCAACCCACGTGACTTCAGGCTTCAACCCACGTGACTTTGAAAACGATCGGTCACCACTTTTGAAGTTGGCAGCTACTCTTTCCAAACGCAACATCTGACGAACGAACACAAATATAGAAGAAAAGACACGATTGTTATCCAAAAAGTTCAGGTTTCAACCCACGTGACTTTTGGCTTCAACCCACGTGACTTCAGGCTTCAACCCACGTGACTTTGAAAACGATCGGTAACCACTTTTGAAGTTGGCAGCTACTCTTTCTAAACGCAACATCTGACAAACGAACACAAATATAGAAAAAAAGACACAATTGTTATCCAAAAAGTTCAGATTTGAACCCACGTGACTCCGGGCTCCAACCCACGTGACTTCGGGCTTCCACCCACGTGACTTTCAAAACGATCGGTCACCACTTTTGATGTTGGCGGCTACTTGTTCCAAACGCAACATCTGACGAACGAACACAAATATAGAAGGAAAAACACAATTGTTATCCAAAAAGTTCAGGTTTTAACCCACGTGACTTCGGGCTTCAACCCACGTGACTTCAGGCTTCAACCCACGTGACTTTGAAAACGATCGGTCACCACTTTTGAAGTTGGCAGCTACTCTTTCCAAACGCAACATCTGACGAACGAACACAAATATAGAAGAAAAGACACAATTGTTATCCAGAAAGTTCAGGTTTCAACCCACGTGACTTATGGCTTCAACCCACGTGACTTCAGGCTTCAAACCACGTGACTTTGAAAACGATCGGTCACCACTTTTGATGTTGGCGGCTACTTGTTCCAAACGCAACATCTGACGAACGAACACAAATATAGAAGGAAAAACACAATTGTTATCAAAAAAGTTCAGGTTTTAACCCACGTGACTTCGGGCTTCAACCCACGTGACTCCAGGCTTCAACCCACGTGACCTCAGGCTTCAATCCACGTGACTTTGAAAACGATCGGTAACCACTTTTGAAGTTGGCAGCTACTCTTTCCAAACGCAACATCTGACGAACGAACACAAATATAGAAGAAACAACACAATTGTTATTCAAAAAGTTCAGGTTTTAACCCACGTGACCTCAGGCTTCAACCCACGTGACTCCAGGCTTCAACCCACGTGACTTTGAAAACGATCGGTCACCACTTTTGAAGTTGGCAGCTATTCTTTCCAAACGCAACATCTGACGAACGAACACAAATGAAGGAGAAAAGACACAATTGGTATCCAAAAAGTCCAGGTTTTAACCCACGTGACTTCTGGCTTCAACCCACGTGACCTCAGGCTTCAACCCACGTGACTTCAGGCTTCAACCCACGTGACTTTGAAAACGATCGGTAACCACTTTTGAAGTTGGCAGCTACTCTTTCCAAACGCAACATTGACGATTGAACACAAATATAGAAGAAAAGACACAATTGGTATCCAAAAAGTTCAGGTTTGAACCCACGTGACTCCAGGCTCCAACCCACGTGACTCCAGGCTTCAACCCACGTGACTTTGAAAACGATCGGTAACCACTTTTGAAGTTGGCAGCTACTCTTTCCAAACGCAACATCTGACGAACGAACACAAATATAGGAAAAAAGACACAATTGTTATCCAAAAAGTTCAGGTTTGAACCCACGTGACTCCAGGCTCCAACCCACGTGACTCCAGGCTTCAACCCACGTGACTTTGAAAACGATCGGTCACCACTTTTGAAGTTGGCAGCTACTCTTTCCAAACGCAACATCTGACGAACGAACACAATATAGAAGAAAAGACACAATTGTTATCCAAAAAGTTCAGGTTTCAACTCACGTGACTTTTGGCTTTAACCCACGTGACTTCAGGCTCCAACCCACGTGACCTCGGGCTTCAACCCACGTGACTTTTAAAACGTTCGGTCACCACTTTTGGAGTTGGCAGCTACTTGTTCCAAACGCAACATCTGACGAACGAACACAAAAATAAAAGAAAAGACACAATTGTTATCCAAAAAGTTCAGGTTTTAACCCACGTGACTTCGGGCTTCAACCCACGTGACTTCAGGCTTCAACCCACGTGACTTTGAAAACGATCGGTCACCACTTTTGAAGTTGGCAGCTACTCTTTCCAAACGCAACATCTGACGAACGAACACAAATATAGAAGAAAAGACACAATTGTTATCCAGAAAGTTCAGGTTTCAACCCACGTGACTTTTGGCTTCAACCCACGTGACTTCAGGCTTCAACCCACGTGACTATGAAAACGATCGGTCACCACTTTTGATGTTGGCGGCTACTTGTTCCAAACGCAACATCTGACGAACGAACACAAATATAGAAGGAAAAACACAATTGTTATCCAAAAAGTTCAGGTTTTAACCCACGTGACTTCGGGCTTCAACCCACGTGACTTCAGGCTTCAACCCACGTGACTTTGAAAACGATCGGTCACCACTTTTGAAGTTGGCAGCTACTCTTTCCAAACGCAACATCTGACGAACGAACACAAATATAGAAGAAAAGACACAATTGTTATCCAGAAAGTTCAGGTTTCAACCCACGTGACTTTTGGCTTCAACCCACGTGACTTCAGGCTTCAACCCACGTGACTTTGAAAACGATCGGTCACCACTTTTGATGTTGGCGGCTACTTGTTCCAAACGCAACATCTGACGAACGAACACAAATATAGAAGGAAAAACACAATTGTTATCAAAAAAGTTCAGGTTATAACCCACGTGACTTCGGGCTTCAACCCACGTGACTCCAGGCTTCAACCCACGTGACCTTAGGCTTCAATCCACGTGACTTTGAAAACGATCGGTAACCACTTTTGAAGTTGGCAGCTACTCTTTCCAAACGCAACATCTGACGAACGAACACAAATATAGAAGAAACAACACAATTGTTATTCAAAAAGTTCAGGTTTTAACCCACGTGACCTCAGGCTTCAACCCACGTGACTCCAGGCTTCAACCCACGTGACTTTGAAAACGATCGGTCACCACTTCTGAAGTTGGCAGCTACTCTTTCCAAACGCAACATCTGACGAACGAACACAATTTGAAGAAAAGACACAATTGTTATCAAAAAAGTTCAGGTTTTAACCCACGTGACCTCAGGCTTCAACCCACGTGACTCCAGGCTTCAACCCACGTGACTTCAGGCTCCAACCCACGTGACTTCAGGCTTTCACCCACGTGACTTTCGAAACGATCGGTCACCACTTTTGATGTTGGCAGCTACTTGTTCCCAATGCAACATCTGACGAACGAACACAAATATAGAAAAAAAAACACAATTGTTATCCAAAAAGTTCAGGTTTTAACCCATGTGACTTCAGGCTTCAACCCAAGTGACTTCAGGCTTCAACCCACGTGACTTTGAAAACGATCGGTAACCACTTTTGAAGTTGGCAGCTACTCTTTCCAAACGCAACATCTGACGAACGAACACAAATGAAGGAGAAAAGACACAATTGGTATCCAAAAAGTCCAGGTTTTAACCCTCGTGACTTTTGGCTTCAACCCACGTGACCTCAGGCTTCAACCCACGTGACTTCAGGCTTCAACCCACGTGACTTTGAAAACGATCGGTAACCACTTTTGAAGTTGGCAGCTACTCTTTCCAAACGCAACATTGACGATTGAACACAAATATAGAAGAAAAGACACAATTGGTATCCAAAAAGTTCAGGTTTGAACCCACGTGACTCCAGGCTCCAACCCACGTTACTCCAGGCTCCAACCCACGTTACTTCAGGCTTCAACCCACGTGACTTTGAAAACGATCGGTAACCACTTTTGAAGTTGGCAGCTACTCTTTCCAAACGCGACATCTGACGAACGAACACAAATATAGGAAAAAGGACACAATTGTTATCCAAAAAGTTCAGGTTCGAACCCACGTGACTCCAGGCTCCAACCCACGTGACTTCAGGCTTCCACCCACGTGACTTTCAGAACGATCGGTCACCACTTTTGATGTTGTCAGCTACTTGTTCCAAACGCAACATCTGACGAACGAGCACAAATATAGAAGAAAAAACACAATTGTTTTCCAAAAAGTTCTGGTTTTAACCCACGTGACTTCAAGCTTCAACCCACGTGACTTCAAGCTTCAACCCACGTGACTTTGAAAACGATCGGTCACCACTTTTGAAGTTGGCAGCTACTCTTTCCAAACGCAACATCTGACGAACGAACACGAATATAGAAGAAAAGACACAATTGGTATCCAAAAAGTTCAGGTTTTAACCAACGTGACTTTTGGCTTCAACCCACGTGACCTCAGGCTTCAACCCACGTGACTTCAGGTTTCAACCCACGTGACTTTGAATACGAACGGTAACCACTTTTGAAGTTGGCAGCTACTCTTTCCAAACGCAACATCTGACGAACGAACACAAATATAGAAAAAAAGACACAATTGTTATCCAAAAAGTTTAGGTTTGAACCCACGTGACTTCAAGCTTCAACCCACGTGACTTCAAGCTTCAACCCACGTGACTTTGAAAACGATCGGGCACCACTTTTGAAGTTGGCAGCTACTCTTTCCAAACGCAACATCTGACGAACGAACACAAATATAGAAAAAAAGACACAATTGTTATCCAAAAAGTTCAGGTTTGAACCCACGTGACTCCAGGCTTCAACCCACGTGACTCCAGGCTTCAACCCACGTGACTTTGAAAACGATCGGTCACCACTTTTGAAGTTGGCAGCTACTCTTTCCAAACGCAACATCTGACGAACGAACACAATATAGAAGAAAAGACACAATTGTTATCCAAAAAGTTCAGGTTTCAACTCACGTGACTTTTGGCTTTAACCCACGTGACTTCAGGCTCCAACCCACGTGACCTCGAGCTTCAACCCACGTGACTTTTAAAACGTTCGGTCACCACTTTTGGAGTTGGCAGCTACTTGTTCCAAACGCAACATCTGACGAACGAACACAAAAATAAAAGAAAAGACACAATTGTTATCCAAAAAGTTCAGGTTTCAATACACGTGACTTCAGGCTCCAACCCACGTGACTTTAGGCTTTCACCCACGTGACTTTTGAAACGATCGGTCACCACTTTTGATGTTGGCAGCTACTTGTTCCCAACGCAACATCTGACGAACGAACACAAATATAGGAGAAAAAACACAATTGTCATCCAAAAAGTTCAGGTTTTAACCCATGTGACTCCAGGCTTCAACCCACGTGACTTCAGGCTTCAACCCACGTGACTTTGAAAACGATCGGTCACCACTTTTGAAGTTGGCAGCTACTCTTTCCAAACGCAACATCTGACGAACGAACACAAATATAGAAGAGAAGACACGATTGTTATCCAAAAAGTTCAGGTTTCAACCCACGTGACTTTTGGCTTCAACCCACGTGACTTCAGGCTTCAACCCACGTGACTTTGAAAACGATCGGTAACCACTTTTGAAGTTGGCAGCTACTCTTTCTAAACGCAACATCTGACAAACGAACACAAATATAGAAAAAAAGACACAATTGCTATCCAAAAAGTTCAGATTTGAACCCACGTGACTCCAGGCTCCAACAGACGTGACTTCAGGCTTTCACCCACGTGACTTTCGAAACGATCGGTCTCCACTTTTGATGTTGGCGGCTACTTGTTCCAAACGCAACATCTGACGAACGAACACAAATATAGAAGAAAAGACAATTGTTATCCAGAAAGTTCAGGTTTCAACCCACGTGACTTTTGGCTTCAACCCACGTGACCTCAGGCTCCAACCCACGTGACTTTGAAAACGATCGGTAACCACTTTTGAAGTTGGCAGCTACTCTTTCCAAACGCAACATCTGACGAACGAACACAAATGGAGGAGAAAAGACACAATTGGTATCCAAAAAGTCCAGGTTTTAACCCACGTGACTTTTCGCTTCAACCCACGTGACCTCAGGCTTCAACCCACGTGACTTCAGGCTTCAACCCACGTGACTTTGAAAACGATCGGTAACCACTTTTGAAGTTGGCAGCTACTCTTTCCAAACGCAACATTGACGATTGAACACAAATATAGAAGAAAAGACACAATTGGTATCCAAAAAGTTCAGGTTTGAACCCACGTGACTCCAGGCTCCAACCCACGTGACTCCAGGCTTCAACCCACGTGACTTTGAAAACGATCGGTAACCACTTTTGAAGTTGGCAGCTACTCTTTCCAAACGCAACATCTGACGAACGAACACAAATATAGGAAAAAAGACACAATTGTTATCCAAAAAGTTCAGGTTTGAACCCACGTGACTCCAGGCTCCAACCCACGTGACTTCAGGCTTTCACTCACGTGACTTTCAGAACGATCGGTCACCACTTTTGATGTTGACAGCTACTTGTTCCAAACGCAACATCTGACGAACGAGCACAAATATAGAAGAAAGAACACATTTGTTATCCAAAAAGTTCAGGTTTTAACCCACGTGACTCCAGGCTTCAACCCACGTGACTCCAGGCTTCAACCCACGTGACTTTGAAAACGATCGGTCACCACTTTTGAAGTTGGCAGCTACTCTTTCCAAACGCAACATCTGACGAACGAACACAAATATAGAAGAAAAGACACAATTGTTATCCAGAAAGTTCAGGTTTCAACCCACGTGACTTTTGGCTTCAACCCACGTGACTTCAGGCTTCAACCCACGTGACTCCAAAAACGATCGGTAACCACTTTTAAAGTTGGCAGCTACTCTTTCCAAACGCAACATCTGACGAACGAACACAAATGGAGGAGAAAAGACACAATTGGTATCCAAAAAGTCCAGGTTTCAACCCACGTGACTTTTGGCTTCAACCCACGTGACCTCAGGCTTTAACCCACGTGACTTCAGGCTTCAACCCACGTGACTTGGAAAACGATCGGTAACCACTTTTGAAGTTGGCAGCTACTCTTTCCAAACGCAACATCTGACGAACGAACACAAATATAGGGAAAAAGACACAATTGTTATCCAAAAAGTTCAGGTTTGAACCCACGTGACTCCAGGCTCCAACCCACGTGACTTCAGGCTTTCACCCACGTGACTTTCAGAACGATCGGTCACCACTTTTGATGTTGGCAGCTACTTGTTCCAAACGCAACATCTGACGAACGAGCACAAATATAGAAGAAAAAACACAATTGTTATCCAGAAAGTTTCAGGTTTTAACCCACGTGACTTCAAGCTTCAACCCACGTGACTCCAAGCTTCAACCCACGTGACTTTGAAAACGATCGGTCACCACTTTTGAAGTTGGCAGCTACTCTTTCCAAACGCAACATCTGACGAACGAACACAAATATAGAAGAAAAGACACTATTGTTATCCAGAAAGTTCAGGTTTCAACCCACGTGACTTTTGGCTTCAACCCACGTGACTTCAGGCTTCAACCCACGTGACTTTGAAAACGATTGGTAACCACTTTTGAAGTTGGCAGCTACTCTTTCCAAACGCAACATCTGACGAACGAACACAAATATAGAAGAAAAGGCACAATTGGTATCCAAAAAGTTCAGGTTTCAACCCACGTGACTTTTGGCTTCAACCCACGTGACTTCAGGCTTCAACCCACGTGACTTCAGGCTTCAATCCACGTGACTTCAGGCTTTCACCCACGTGACTTTCGAAACGATCGGTCACCACTTTTGATGTTGGCAGCTACTTGTTCCCAATGCAACATCTGACGAACGAACACAAATATAGAAAAAAAAACACAATTGTTATCCAAAAAGTTCAGGTTTTAACCCATGTGACTTCAGGCTTCAACCCAAGTGACTTCAGGCTTCAACCCACGTGACTTTGAGAACGATCGGTAACCACTTTTGAAGTTGGCAGCTACTCTTTCTAAACGCAACATCTGACAAACGAACACAAATATAGAAAAAAAGACACATATGTTATCCAAAAAGTTCAGGTTTGAACCCACGTGACTCCAGGCTCCAACCCACGTGACTTCAGGCTTTCACCCACGTGACTTTCAGAACGATCGGTCACCACTTTTGATGTTGGCAGCTACTTGTTCCAAACGCAACATCTGACGAACGAGCACAAATATAGAAGAAAAAACACAATTGTTATCCAAAAAGTTCAGGTTTTAACCCACGTGACTTCAAGCTTCAACCCACGTGACTTCAAGCTTCAACCCACGTGACTTTGAAAACGATCGGGCACCACTTTTGAAGTTGGCAGCTACTCTTTCCAAACGCAACATCTGACGAACGAACACAAATATAGAAAAAAAGACACAATTGTTATCCAAAAAGTTCAGGTTTGAACCCACGTGACTCCAGGCTTCAACCCACGTGACTCCAGGCTTCAACCCACGTGACTTTGAAAACGATCGGTCACCACTTTTGAAGTTGGCAGCTACTCTTTCCAAACGCAACATCTGACGAACGAACACAATATAGAAGAAAAGACACAATTGTTATCCAAAAAGTTCAGGTTTCAACTCACGTGACTTTTGGCTTTAACCCACGTGACTTCAGGCTCCAACCCACGTGACCTCGGGCTTCAACCCACGTGACTTTTAAAACGTTCGGTCACCACTTTTGGAGTTGGCAGCTACTTGTTCCAAACGCAACATCTGACGAACGAACACAAAAATAAAAGAAAAGACACAATTGTTATCCAAAAAGTTCAGGTTTCAATACACGTGACTTCAGGCTCCAACCCACGTGACTTCAGGCTTTCACCCACGTGACTTTTGAAACGATCGGTCACCACTTTTGATGTTGGCAGCTACTTGTTCCCAACGCAACATCTGACGAACGAACACAAATATAGAAAAAAAAACACAATTGTTATCCAAAAAGTTCAGGTTTTAACCCATGTGACTTCAGGCTTCAACCCACGTGACTTCAGGCTTCAACCCACGTGACTTTGAAAACGATCGGTCACCACTTTTGAAGTTGGCAGCTACTCTTTCCAAACGCAACATCTGACGAACGAACACAAATATAGAAGAAAAGACACGATTGTTATCCAAAAAGTTCAGGTTTCAACCCACGTGACTTTTGGCTTCAACCCACGTGACTTCAGGCTTCAACCCACGTGACTTTGAAAACGATCGGTAACCACTTTTGAAGTTGGCAGCTACTCTTTCTAAACGCAACATCTGACAAACGAACACAAATATAGAAAAAAAGACACAATTGTTATCCAAAAAGTTCAGATTTGAACCCACGTGACTCCGGGCTCCAACCCACGTGACTTCGGGCTTCCACCCACGTGACTTTCAAAACGATCGGTCACCACTTTTGATGTTGGCGGCTACTTGTTCCAAACGCAACATCTGACGAACGAACACAAATATAGAAGGAAAAACACAATTGTTATCCAAAAAGTTCAGGTTTTAACCCACGTGACTTCGGGCTTCAACCCACGTGACTTCAGGCTTCAACCCACGTGACTTTGAAAACGATCGGTCACCACTTTTGAAGTTGGCAGCTACTCTTTCCAAACGCAACATCTGACGAACGAACACAAATATAGAAGAAAAGACACAATTGTTATCCAGAAAGTTCAGGTTTCAACCCACGTGACTTATGGCTTCAACCCACGTGACTTCAGGCTTCAAACCACGTGACTTTGAAAACGATCGGTCACCACTTTTGATGTTGGCGGCTACTTGTTCCAAACGCAACATCTGACGAACGAACACAAATATAGAAGGAAAAACACAATTGTTATCAAAAAAGTTCAGGTTTTAACCCACGTGACTTCGGGCTTCAACCCACGTGACTCCAGGCTTCAACCCACGTGACCTCAGGCTTCAATCCACGTGACTTTGAAAACGATCGGTAACCACTTTTGAAGTTGGCAGCTACTCTTTCCAAACGCAACATCTGACGAACGAACACAAATATAGAAGAAACAACACAATTGTTATTCAAAAAGTTCAGGTTTTAACCCACGTGACCTCAGGCTTCAACCCACGTGACTCCAGGCTTCAACCCACGTGACTTTGAAAACGATCGGTCACCACTTTTGAAGTTGGCAGCTATTCTTTCCAAACGCAGCATCTGACGAACGAACACAAATGAAGGAGAAAAGACACAATTGGTATCCAAAAAGTCCAGGTTTTAACCCACGTGACTTCTGGCTTCAACCCACGTGACCTCAGGCTTCAACCCACGTGACTTCAGGCTTCAACCCACGTGACTTTGAAAACGATCGGTAACCACTTTTGAAGTTGGCAGCTACTCTTTCCAAACGCAACATTGACGATTGAACACAAATATAGAAGAAAAGACACAATTGGTATCCAAAAAGTTCAGGTTTGAACCCACGTGACTCCAGGCTCCAACCCACGTGACTCCAGGCTTCAACCCACGTGACTTTGAAAACGATCGGTAACCACTTTTGAAGTTGGCAGCTACTCTTTCCAAACGCAACATCTGACGAACGAACACAAATATAGGAAAAAAGACACAATTGTTATCCAAAAAGTTCAGGTTTGAACCCACGTGACTCCAGGCTCCAACCCACGTGACTCCAGGCTTCAACCCACGTGACTTTGAAAACGATCGGTCACCACTTTTGAAGTTGGCAGCTACTCTTTCCAAACGCAACATCTGACGAACGAACACAATATAGAAGAAAAGACACAA
This sequence comes from Anaspis maculata, assembly GCA_949128115.1. Classification (NCBI taxonomy): domain Eukaryota; kingdom Metazoa; phylum Arthropoda; class Insecta; order Coleoptera; family Scraptiidae; genus Anaspis; species Anaspis maculata. The sequence continues at coordinate 74,611,421 of OX421966.1, forward strand.
TTGTTATCCAAAAAGTTCAGGTTTCAACTCACGTGACTTTTGGCTTTAACCCACGTGACTTCAGGCTCCAACCCACGTGACCTCGGGCTTCAACCCACGTGACTTTTAAAACGTTCGGTCACCACTTTTGGAGTTGGCAGCTACTTGTTCCAAACGCAACATCTGACGAACGAACACAAAAATAAAAGAAAAGACACAATTGTTATCCAAAAAGTTCAGGTTTTAACCCACGTGACTTCGGGCTTCAACCCACGTGACTTCAGGCTTCAACCCACGTGACTTTGAAAACGATCGGTCACCACTTTTGAAGTTGGCAGCTACTCTTTCCAAACGCAACATCTGACGAACGAACACAAATATAGAAGAAAAGACACAATTGTTATCCAGAAAGTTCAGGTTTCAACCCACGTGACTTTTGGCTTCAACCCACGTGACTTCAGGCTTCAACCCACGTGACTATGAAAACGATCGGTCACCACTTTTGATGTTGGCGGCTACTTGTTCCAAACGCAACATCTGACGAACGAACACAAATATAGAAGTAAAAACACAATTGTTATCCAAAAAGTTCAGGTTTTAACCCACGTGACTTCGGGCTTCAACCCACGTGACTTCAGGCTTCAACCCACGTGACTTTGAAAACGATCGGTCACCACTTTTGAAGTTGGCAGCTACTCTTTCCAAACGCAACATCTGACGAACGAACACAAATATAGAAGAAAAGACACAATTGTTATCCAGAAAGTTCAGGTTTCAACCCACGTGACTTTTGGCTTCAACCCACGTGACTTCAGGCTTCAACCCACGTGACTTTGAAAACGATCGGTCACCACTTTTGATGTTGGCGGCTACTTGTTCCAAACGCAACATCTGACGAACGAACACAAATATAGAAGGAAAAACACAATTGTTATCAAAAAAGTTCAGGTTATAACCCACGTGACTTCGGGCTTCAACCCACGTGACTCCAGGCTTCAACCCACGTGACCTTAGGCTTCAATCCACGTGACTTTGAAAACGATCGGTAACCACTTTTGAAGTTGGCAGCTACTCTTTCCAAACGCAACATCTGACGAACGAACACAAATATAGAAGAAACAACACAATTGTTATCAAAAAAGTTCAGGTTTTAACCCACGTGACCTCAGGCTTCAACCCACGTGACTCCAGGCTTCAACCCACGTGACTTTGAAAACGATCGGTCACCACTTTTGAAGTTGGCAGCTACTCTTTCCAAACGCAACATCTGACGAACGAACACAATTTGAAGAAAAGACACAATTGTTATCCAAAAAGTTCAGGTTTCAACCCACGTGACTTTTGGCTTCAACCCACGTGACTTCAGGCTTCAACCCACGTGACCTCAGGCTTCAACCCACGTGACTTTGAAAACGTTCGGTAACCACTTTTGAAGTTGGCAGCTACTCTTTCCAAACGCAACATCTGACGAACGAACACAAATATAGAAGAAAAAACACAATTGTTATTCAAAAAGTTCAGGTTTTAACCCACGTGACCTCAGGCTTCAACCCACGTGACTCCAGGCTTCAACCCACGTGACTTTGAAAACGATCGGTCACCACTTTTGAAGTTGGCAGCTACTCTTTCCAAACGCAACATCTGACGAACGAACACAATTTGAAGAAAAGACACAATTGTTATCCAAAAAGTTCAGGTTTCAACCCACGTGACTTTTGGCTTCAACCCACGTGACTTCAGGCTTCAACCCACGTGACCTCAGGCTTCAACCCACGTGACTTTGAAAACGTTCGGTCGCCACTTTTGGAGTTGGCAGCTACTTGTTCCAAACGCAACATCTGACGAACAAACACAAATATAGAAGAAAAGACACAATTGTTATCCAGAAAGTTCAGGTTTCAACCCACGTGACTTTTGGCTTCAACCCACGTGACTTCAGGCTTCAACCCACGTGACTCCAAAAACGATCGGTAACCACTTTTAAAGTTGGCAGCTACTCTTTCCAAACGCAACATCTGACGAACGAACACAAATGGAGGAGAAAAGACACAATTGGTATCCAAAAAGTCCAGGTTTCAACCCACGTGACTTTTGGCTTCAACCCACGTGACCTCAGGCTTTAACCCACGTGACTTCAGGCTTCAACCCACGTGACTTGGAAAACGATCGGTAACCACTTTTGAAGTTGGCAGCTACTCTTTCCAAACGCAACATCTGACGAACGAACACAAATATAGGGAAAAAGACACAATTGTTATCCAAAAAGTTCAGGTTTGAACCCACGTGACTCCAGGCTCCAACCCACGTGACTTCAGGCTTTCACCCACGTGACTTTCAGAACGATCGGTCACCACTTTTGATGTTGGCAGCTACTTGTTCCAAACGCAACATCTGACGAACGAGCACAAATATAGAAGAAAAAACACAATTGTTATCCAGAAAGTTTCAGGTTTTAACCCACGTGACTTCAAGCTTCAACCCACGTGACTCCAAGCTTCAACCCACGTGACTTTGAAAACGATCGGTCACCACTTTTGAAGTTGGCAGCTACTCTTTCCAAACGCAACATCTGACGAACGAACACAAATATAGAAGAAAAGACACTATTGTTATCCAGAAAGTTCAGGTTTCAACCCACGTGACTTTTGGCTTCAACCCACGTGACTTCAGGCTTCAACCCACGTGACTTTGAAAACGATTGGTAACCACTTTTGAAGTTGGCAGCTACTCTTTCCAAACGCAACATCTGACGAACGAACACAAATATAGAAGAAAAGGCACAATTGGTATCCAAAAAGTTCAGGTTTCAACCCACGTGACTTTTGGCTTCAACCCACGTGACTTCAGGCTTCAACCCACGTGACTTCAGGCTTCAATCCACGTGACTTCAGGCTTTCACCCACGTGACTTTCGAAACGATCGGTCACCACTTTTGATGTTGGCAGCTACTTGTTCCCAATGCAACATCTGACGAACGAACACAAATATAGAAAAAAAAACACAATTGTTATCCAAAAAGTTCAGGTTTTAACCCATGTGACTTCAGGCTTCAACCCAAGTGACTTCAGGCTTCAACCCACGTGACTTTGAGAACGATCGGTAACCACTTTTGAAGTTGGCAGCTACTCTTTCTAAACGCAACATCTGACAAACGAACACAAATATAGAAAAAAAGACACATATGTTATCCAAAAAGTTCAGGTTTGAACCCACGTGACTCCAGGCTCCAACCCACGTGACTTCAGGCTTTCACCCACGTGACTTTCAGAACGATCGGTCACCACTTTTGATGTTGGCAGCTACTTGTTCCAAACGCAACATCTGACGAACGAGCACAAATATAGAAGAAAAAACACAATTGTTATCCAAAAAGTTCAGGTTTTAACCCACGTGACTTCAAGCTTCAACCCACGTGACTTCAAGCTTCAACCCACGTGACTTTGAAAACGATCGGGCACCACTTTTGAAGTTGGCAGCTACTCTTTCCAAACGCAACATCTGACGAACGAACACAAATATAGAAAAAAAGACACAATTGTTATCCAAAAAGTTCAGGTTTGAACCCACGTGACTCCAGGCTTCAACCCACGTGACTCCAGGCTTCAACCCACGTGACTTTGAAAACGATCGGTCACCACTTTTGAAGTTGGCAGCTACTCTTTCCAAACGCAACATCTGACGAACGAACACAATATAGAAGAAAAGACACAATTGTTATCCAAAAAGTTCAGGTTTCAACTCACGTGACTTTTGGCTTTAACCCACGTGACTTCAGGCTCCAACCCACGTGACCTCGGGCTTCAACCCACGTGACTTTTAAAACGTTCGGTCACCACTTTTGGAGTTGGCAGCTACTTGTTCCAAACGCAACATCTGACGAACGAACACAAAAATAAAAGAAAAGACACAATTGTTATCCAAAAAGTTCAGGTTTCAATACACGTGACTTCAGGCTCCAACCCACGTGACTTCAGGCTTTCACCCACGTGACTTTTGAAACGATCGGTCACCACTTTTGATGTTGGCAGCTACTTGTTCCCAACGCAACATCTGACGAACGAACACAAATATAGAAAAAAAAACACAATTGTTATCCAAAAAGTTCAGGTTTTAACCCATGTGACTTCAGGCTTCAACCCACGTGACTTCAGGCTTCAACCCACGTGACTTTGAAAACGATCGGTCACCACTTTTGAAGTTGGCAGCTACTCTTTCCAAACGCAACATCTGACGAACGAACACAAATATAGAAGAAAAGACACGATTGTTATCCAAAAAGTTCAGGTTTCAACCCACGTGACTTTTGGCTTCAACCCACGTGACTTCAGGCTTCAACCCACGTGACTTTGAAAACGATCGGTAACCACTTTTGAAGTTGGCAGCTACTCTTTCTAAACGCAACATCTGACAAACGAACACAAATATAGAAAAAAAGACACAATTGTTATCCAAAAAGTTCAGATTTGAACCCACGTGACTCCGGGCTCCAACCCACGTGACTTCGGGCTTCCACCCACGTGACTTTCAAAACGATCGGTCACCACTTTTGATGTTGGCGGCTACTTGTTCCAAACGCAACATCTGACGAACGAACACAAATATAGAAGGAAAAACACAATTGTTATCCAAAAAGTTCAGGTTTTAACCCACGTGACTTCGGGCTTCAACCCACGTGACTTCAGGCTTCAACCCACGTGACTTTGAAAACGATCGGTCACCACTTTTGAAGTTGGCAGCTACTCTTTCCAAACGCAACATCTGACGAACGAACACAAATATAGAAGAAAAGACACAATTGTTATCCAGAAAGTTCAGGTTTCAACCCACGTGACTTATGGCTTCAACCCACGTGACTTCAGGCTTCAAACCACGTGACTTTGAAAACGATCGGTCACCACTTTTGATGTTGGCGGCTACTTGTTCCAAACGCAACATCTGACGAACGAACACAAATATAGAAGGAAAAACACAATTGTTATCAAAAAAGTTCAGGTTTTAACCCACGTGACTTCGGGCTTCAACCCACGTGACTCCAGGCTTCAACCCACGTGACCTCAGGCTTCAATCCACGTGACTTTGAAAACGATCGGTAACCACTTTTGAAGTTGGCAGCTACTCTTTCCAAACGCAACATCTGACGAACGAACACAAATATAGAAGAAACAACACAATTGTTATTCAAAAAGTTCAGGTTTTAACCCACGTGACCTCAGGCTTCAACCCACGTGACTCCAGGCTTCAACCCACGTGACTTTGAAAACGATCGGTCACCACTTTTGAAGTTGGCAGCTATTCTTTCCAAACGCAGCATCTGACGAACGAACACAAATGAAGGAGAAAAGACACAATTGGTATCCAAAAAGTCCAGGTTTTAACCCACGTGACTTCTGGCTTCAACCCACGTGACCTCAGGCTTCAACCCACGTGACTTCAGGCTTCAACCCACGTGACTTTGAAAACGATCGGTAACCACTTTTGAAGTTGGCAGCTACTCTTTCCAAACGCAACATTGACGATTGAACACAAATATAGAAGAAAAGACACAATTGGTATCCAAAAAGTTCAGGTTTGAACCCACGTGACTCCAGGCTCCAACCCACGTGACTCCAGGCTTCAACCCACGTGACTTTGAAAACGATCGGTAACCACTTTTGAAGTTGGCAGCTACTCTTTCCAAACGCAACATCTGACGAACGAACACAAATATAGGAAAAAAGACACAATTGTTATCCAAAAAGTTCAGGTTTGAACCCACGTGACTCCAGGCTCCAACCCACGTGACTCCAGGCTTCAACCCACGTGACTTTGAAAACGATCGGTCACCACTTTTGAAGTTGGCAGCTACTCTTTCCAAACGCAACATCTGACGAACGAACACAATATAGAAGAAAAGACACAATTGTTATCCAAAAAGTTCAGGTTTCAACTCACGTGACTTTTGGCTTTAACCCACGTGACTTCAGGCTCCAACCCACGTGACCTCGGGCTTCAACCCACGTGACTTTTAAAACGTTCGGTCACCACTTTTGGAGTTGGCAGCTACTTGTTCCAAACGCAACATCTGACGAACGAACACAAAAATAAAAGAAAAGACACAATTGTTATCCAAAAAGTTCAGGTTTTAACCCACGTGACTTCGGGCTTCAACCCACGTGACTTCAGGCTTCAACCCACGTGACTTTGAAAACGATCGGTCACCACTTTTGAAGTTGGCAGCTACTCTTTCCAAACGCAACATCTGACGAACGAACACAAATATAGAAGAAAAGACACAATTGTTATCCAGAAAGTTCAGGTTTCAACCCACGTGACTTTTGGCTTCAACCCACGTGACTTCAGGCTTCAACCCACGTGACTATGAAAACGATCGGTCACCACTTTTGATGTTGGCGGCTACTTGTTCCAAACGCAACATCTGACGAACGAACACAAATATAGAAGTAAAAACACAATTGTTATCCAAAAAGTTCAGGTTTTAACCCACGTGACTTCGGGCTTCAACCCACGTGACTTCAGGCTTCAACCCACGTGACTTTGAAAACGATCGGTCACCACTTTTGAAGTTGGCAGCTACTCTTTCCAAACGCAACATCTGACGAACGAACACAAATATAGAAGAAAAGACACAATTGTTATCCAGAAAGTTCAGGTTTCAACCCACGTGACTTTTGGCTTCAACCCACGTGACTTCAGGCTTCAACCCACGTGACTTTGAAAACGATCGGTCACCACTTTTGATGTTGGCGGCTACTTGTTCCAAACGCAACATCTGACGAACGAACACAAATATAGAAGGAAAAACACAATTGTTATCAAAAAAGTTCAGGTTATAACCCACGTGACTTCGGGCTTCAACCCACGTGACTCCAGGCTTCAACCCACGTGACCTTAGGCTTCAATCCACGTGACTTTGAAAACGATCGGTAACCACTTTTGAAGTTGGCAGCTACTCTTTCCAAACGCAACATCTGACGAACGAACACAAATATAGAAGAAACAACACAATTGTTATCAAAAAAGTTCAGGTTTTAACCCACGTGACCTCAGGCTTCAACCCACGTGACTCCAGGCTTCAACCCACGTGACTTTGAAAACGATCGGTCACCACTTTTGAAGTTGGCAGCTACTCTTTCCAAACGCAACATCTGACGAACGAACACAATTTGAAGAAAAGACACAATTGTTATCCAAAAAGTTCAGGTTTCAACCCACGTGACTTTTGGCTTCAACCCACGTGACTTCAGGCTTCAACCCACGTGACCTCAGGCTTCAACCCACGTGACTTTGAAAACGTTCGGTAACCACTTTTGAAGTTGGCAGCTACTCTTTCCAAACGCAACATCTGACGAACGAACACAAATATAGAAGAAAAAACACAATTGTTATTCAAAAAGTTCAGGTTTTAACCCACGTGACCTCAGGCTTCAACCCACGTGACTCCAGGCTTCAACCCACGTGACTTTGAAAACGATCGGTCACCACTTTTGAAGTTGGCAGCTACTCTTTCCAAACGCAACATCTGACGAACGAACACAATTTGAAGAAAAGACACAATTGTTATCCAAAAAGTTCAGGTTTCAACCCACGTGACTTTTGGCTTCAACCCACGTGACTTCAGGCTTCAACCCACGTGACCTCAGGCTTCAACCCACGTGACTTTGAAAACGTTCGGTCGCCACTTTTGGAGTTGGCAGCTACTTGTTCCAAACGCAACATCTGACGAACAAACACAAAAATAGAAGAAAAGTCACAATTGTTATCCAAAAAGTTCAGGTTTCAATACACGTGCCTTCAGGCTCCAACCCACGTGACTTCAGGCTTTCACCCACGTGACTTTCGAAACGATCGGTCACCACTTTTGATGTTGGCAGCTACTTGTTCCCAACGCAACATCTGACGAACGAACACAATTATAGAAGAAAAAACACAATTGTCATCCAAAAAGTTCAGGTTTTAACCCATGTGACTTCAGGCTCCAACCCACGTGACATCAGGCTTCAACCCACGTGACTTTGAAAACGATCGGTCACCACTTTTGAAGTAAGCAGCTCCTCTTTCCAAACGCAACATCTGACGAACGAACACAAATTTAGAAGAAAAGACACGATTGTTATCCAAAAAGTTCAGGTTTCAACCCACGTGACTTCAGGCTTCAACCCACGTGACTTCAGGCTTCAACCCACGTGACTTTGAAAACGATCGGTCACCACTTTTGAAGTTGGCAGCTACTCTTTCCAAACGCAACATCTGACGAACGAACACAAATATAGAAGAGAAGACACGATTGTTATCCAAGAAGTTCAGGTTTCAACCCACGTGACTTTTTGCTTCAACCCACGTGACTTCAGGCTTCAACCCACGTGACTTTGAAAACGATCGGTAACCACTTTTGAAGTTGGCAGCTACTCTTTCTAAACGCAACATCTGACAAACGAACACAAATATAGAAAAAAAGACACAATTGCTATCCAAAAAGTTCAGATTTGAACCCACGTGACTCCAGGCTCCAACAGACGTGACTTCAGGCTTTCACCCACGTGACTTTCAAAACGATCGGTCACCACTTTTGATGTTGGCGGCTACTTGTTCCAAACGCAACATCTGACGAACGAACACAAATATAGAGGAAAAGACACAATTGTTATCCAGAAAGTTCAGGTTTCAACCCACGTGACTTTTGGCTTCAACCCACGTGACCTCAGGCTTCAACCCACGTGACTTTGAAAACGATCGGTAACCACTTTTGAAGTTGGCAGCTACTCTTTCCAAACGCAACATTGACGATTGAACACAAATATAGAAGAAAAGACACAATTGGTATCCAAAAAGTTCAGGTTTGAACCCACGTGACTCCAGGCTCCAACCCACGTGACTCCAGGCTTCAACCCACGTGACTTTGAAAACGATCGGTAACCACTTTTGAAGTTGGCAGCTACTCTTTCCAAACGCAACATCTGACGAACGAACACAAATAGAGGAAAAAAGACACAATTGTTATCCAAAAAGTTCAGGTTTGAACCCACGTGACTCCAGGCTCCAACCCACGTGACTTCAGGCTTTCACCCACGTGACTTTCAGAACGATCGGTCACCACTTTTGATGTTGACAGCTACTTGTTCCAAACGCAACATCTGACGAACGAGCACAAATATAGAAGAAAAAACACATTTGTTATCCAAAAAGTTCAGGTTTTAACCCACGTGACTCCAGGCTTCAACCCACGTGACTTCAGGCTCCAACCCACGTGACTTCAGGCTTTCACCCACGTGACTTTCGAAACGATCGGTCACCACTTTTGATGTTGGCAGCTACTTGTTCCCAATGCAACATCTGACGAACGAACACAAATATAGAAAAAAAAACACAATTGTTATCCAAAAAGTTCAGGTTTTAACCCATGTGACTTCAGGCTTCAACCCAAGTGACTTCAGGCTTCAACCCACGTGACTTTGAAAACGATCGGTAACCACTTTTGAAGTTGGCAGCTACTCTTTCCAAACGCAACATCTGACGAACGAACACAAATGAAGGAGAAAAGACACAATTGGTATCCAAAAAGTCCAGGTTTTAACCCTCGTGACTTTTGGCTTCAACCCACGTGACCTCAGGCTTCAACCCACGTGACTTCAGGCTTCAACCCACGTGACTTTGAAAACGATCGGTAACCACTTTTGAAGTTGGCAGCTACTCTTTCCAAACGCAACATTGACGATTGAACACAAATATAGAAGAAAAGACACAATTGGTATCCAAAAAGTTCAGGTTTGAACCCACGTGACTCCAGGCTCCAACCCACGTTACTCCAGGCTCCAACCCACGTTACTTCAGGCTTCAACCCACGTGACTTTGAAAACGATCGGTAACCACTTTTGAAGTTGGCAGCTACTCTTTCCAAACGCAACATCTGACGAACGAACACAAATATAGGAAAAAGGACACAATTGTTATCCAAAAAGTTCAGGTTCGAACCCACGTGACTCCAGGCTCCAACCCACGTGACTTTGAAAACGATCGGTAACCACTTTTGAAGTTGGCAGCTACTCTTTCCAAACGCAACATTGACGATTGAACACAAATATAGAAGAAAAGACACAATTGGTATCCAAAAAGTTCAGGTTTGAACCCACGTGACTCCAGGCTCCAACCCACGTTACTCCAGGCTCCAACCCACGTTACTTCAGGCTTCAACCCACGTGACTATGAAAACGATCGGTCACCACTTTTGATGTTGGCGGCTACTTGTTCCAAACGCAACATCTGACGAACGAACACAAATATAGAAGGAAAAACACAATTGTTATCCAAAAAGTTCAGGTTTTAACCCACGTGACTTCGGGCTTCAACCCACGTGACTTCAGGCTTCAACCCACGTGACTTTGAAAACGATCGGTCACCACTTTTGAAGTTGGCAGCTACTCTTTCCAAACGCAACATCTGACGAACGAACACAAATATAGAAGAAAAGACACAATTGTTATCCAGAAAGTTCAGGTTTCAACCCACGTGACTTTTGGCTTCAACCCACGTGACTTCAGGCTTCAACCCACGTGACTTTGAAAACGATCGGTCACCACTTTTGATGTTGGCGGCTACTTGTTCCAAACGCAACATCTGACGAACGAACACAAATATAGAAGGAAAAACACAATTGTTATCAAAAAAGTTCAGGTTATAACCCACGTGACTTCGGGCTTCAACCCACGTGACTCCAGGCTTCAACCCACGTGACCTTAGGCTTCAATCCACGTGACTTTGGAAACGATCGGTAACCACTTTTGAAGTTGGCAGCTACTCTTTCCAAACGCAACATCTGACGAACGAACACAAATATAGAAGAAACAACACAATTGTTATTCAAAAAGTTCAGGTTTCAACCCACGTGACCTCAGGCTTCAACCCACGTGACTCCAGGCTTCAACCCACGTGACTTTGAAAACGATCGGTAACCACTTTTGAAGTTGGCAGCTACTCTTTCTAAACGCAACATCTGACAAACGAACACAAATATAGAAAAAAAGACACAATTGCTATCCAAAAAGTTCAGATTTGAACCCACGTGACTCCAGGCTCCAACAGACGTGACTTCAGGCTTTCACCCACGTGACTTTCAAAACGATCGGTCACCACTTTTGATGTTGGCGGCTACTTGTTCCAAACGCAACATCTGACGAACGAACACAAATATAGAGGAAAAGACACAATTGTTATCCAGAAAGTTCAGGTTTCAACCCACGTGACTTTTGGCTTCAACCCACGTGACCTCAGGCTTCAACCCACGTGACTTTGAAAACGATCGGTAACCACTTTTGAAGTTGGCAGCTACTCTTTCCAAACGCAACATTGACGATTGAACACAAATATAGAAGAAAAGACACAATTGGTATCCAAAAAGTTCAGGTTTGAACCCACGTGACTCCAGGCTCCAACCCACGTGACTCCAGGCTCCAACCCACGTGACATCAGGCTTCAACCCACGTGACTTTGAAAACGATCGGTCACCACTTTTGAAGTAAGCAGCTCCTCTTTCCAAACGCAACATCTGACGAACGAACACAAATTTAGAAGAAAAGACACGATTGTTATCCAAAAAGTTCAGGTTTCAACCCACGTGACTTCAGGCTTCAACCCACGTGACTTCAGGCTTCAACCCACGTGACTTTGAAAACGATCGGTCACCACTTTTGAAGTTGGCAGCTACTCTTTCCAAACGCAACATCTGACGAACGAACACAAATATAGAAGAGAAGACACGATTGTTATCCAAGAAGTTCAGGTTTCAACCCACGTGACTTTTTGCTTCAACCCACGTGACTTCAGGCTTCAACCCACGTGACTTTGAAAACGATCGGTAACCACTTTTGAAGTTGGCAGCTACTCTTTCTAAACGCAACATCTGACAAACGAACACAAATATAGAAAAAAAGACACAATTGCTATCCAAAAAGTTCAGATTTGAACCCACGTGACTCCAGGCTCCAACAGACGTGACTTCAGGCTTTCACCCACGTGACTTTCAAAACGATCGGTCACCACTTTTGATGTTGGCGGCTACTTGTTCCAAACGCAACATCTGACGAACGAACACAAATATAGAGGAAAAGACACAATTGTTATCCAGAAAGTTCAGGTTTCAACCCACGTGACTTTTGGCTTCAACCCACGTGACCTCAGGCTTCAACCCACGTGACTTTGAAAACGATCGGTAACCACTTTTGAAGTTGGCAGCTACTCTTTCCAAACGCAACATTGACGATTGAACACAAATATAGAAGAAAAGACACAATTGGTATCCAAAAAGTTCAGGTTTGAACCCACGTGACTCCAGGCTCCAACCCACGTTACTCCAGGCTCCAACCCACGTTACTTCAGGCTTCAACCCACGTGACTTTGAAAACGATCGGTAACCACTTTTGAAGTTGGCAGCTACTCTTTCCAAACGCAACATCTTACGAACGAACACAAATATAGGAAAAAGGACACAATTGTTATCCAAAAAGTTCAGGTTCGAACCCACGTGACTCCAGGCTCCAACCCACGTGACTTCAGGCTTTCACCCACGTGACTTTCAGAACGATCGGTCACCACTTTTGATGTGGTCAGCTACTTGTTCCAAACGCAACATCTGACGAACGAGCACAAATATAGAAGAAAAAACACAATTGTTTTCCAAAAAGTTCTGGTTTTAACCCACGTGACTTCAAGCTTCAACCCACGTGACTTCAAGCTTCAACCCACGTGACTTTGAAAACGATCGGTCACCACTTTTGAAGTTGGCAGCTACTCTTTCCAAACGCAACATCTGACGAACGAACACGAATATAGAAGAAAAGACACAATTGGTATCCAAAAAGTTCAGGTTTTAACCAACGTGACTTTTGGCTTCAACCCACGTGACCTCAGGCTTCAACCCACGTGACTTCAGGTTTCAACCCACGTGACTTTGAATACGAACAGTAACCACTTTTGAAGTTGGCAGCTACTCTTTCCAAACGCAACATCTGACGAACGAACACAAATATAGAAAAAAAGACACAATTGTTATCCAAAAAGTTTAGGTTTGAACCCACGTGACTTCAAGCTTCAACCCACGTGACTTCAAGCTTCAACCCACGTGACTTTGAAAACGATCGGGCACCACTTTTGAAGTTGGCAGCTACTCTTTCCAAACGCAACATCTGACGAACGAACACAAATATAGAAAAAAAGACACAATTGTTATCCAAAAAGTTCAGGTTTGAACCCACGTGACTCCAGGCTTCAACCCACGTGACTCCAGGCTTCAACCCACGTGACTTTGAAAACGATCGGTCACCACTTTTGAAGTTGGCAGCTACTCTTTCCAAACGCAACATCTGACGAACGAACACAATATAGAAGAAAAGACACAATTGTTATCCAAAAAGTTCAGGTTTCAACTCACGTGACTTTTGGCTTTAACCCACGTGACTTCAGGCTCCAACCCACGTGACCTCGGGCTTCAACCCACGTGACTTTTAAAACGTTCGGTCACCACTTTTGGAGTTGGCAGCTACTTGTTCCAAACGCAACATCTGACGAACGAACACAAAAATAAAAGAAAAGACACAATTGTTATCCAAAAAGTTCAGGTTTCAATACACGTGACTTCAGGCTCCAACCCACGTGACTTCAGGCTTTCACCCACGTGACTTTTGAAACGATCGGTCACCACTTTTGATGTTGGCAGCTACTTGTTCCCAACGCAACATCTGACGAACGAACACAAATATAGAAAAAAAAACACAATTGTTATCCAAAAAGTTCAGGTTTTAACCCATGTGACTTCAGGCTTCAACCCACGTGACTTCAGGCTTCAACCCACGTGACTATGAAAACGATCGGTCACCACTTTTGATGTTGGCGGCTACTTGTTCCAAACGCAACATCTGACGAACGAACACAAATATAGAAGGAAAAACACAATTGTTATCCAAAAAGTTCAGGTTTTAACCCACGTGACTTCGGGCTTCAACCCACGTGACTTCAGGCTTCAACCCACGTGACTTTGAAAACGATCGGTCACCACTTTTGAAGTTGGCAGCTACTCTTTCCAAACGCAACATCTGACGAACGAACACAAATATAGAAGAAAAGACACAATTGTTATCCAGAAAGTTCAGGTTTCAACCCACGTGACTTTTGGCTTCAACCCACGTGACTTCAGGCTTCAACCCACGTGACTTTGAAAACGATCGATCACCACTTTTGATGTTGGCGGCTACTTGTTCCAAACGCAACATCTGACGAACGAACACAAATATAGAAGGAAAAACACAATTGTTATCAAAAAAGTTCAGGTTTTAACCCACGTGACTTCGGGCTTCAACCCACGTGACTCCAGGCTTCAACCCACGTGACCTCAGGCTTCAATCCACGTGACTTTGAAAACGATCGGTAACCACTTTTGAAGTTGGCAGCTACTCTTTCCAAACGCAACATCTGACGAACGAACACAAATATAGAAGAAACAACACAATTGTTATTCAAAAAGTTCAGGTTTTAACCCACGTGACCTCAGGCTTCAACCCACGTGACTCCAGGCTTCAACCCACGTGACTTTGAAAACGATCGGTCACCACTTTTGAAGTTGGCAGCTACTCTTTCCAAACGCAACATCTGACGAACGAACACAATTTGAAGAAAAGACACAATTGTTATCAAAAAAGTTCAGGTTTTAACCCACGTGACTTCGGGCTTCAACCCACGTGACTCCAGGCTTCAACCCACGTGACTTCAGGCTTCAATCCACGTGACTTTGAAAACGATCGGTAACCACTTTTGAAGTTGGCAGCTACTCTTTCCAAACGCAACATCTGACGAACGAACACAAATATAGAAGAAAAAACACAATTGTTATTCAAAAAGTTCAGGTTTTAACCCACGTGACCTCAGGCTTCAACCCACGTGACTCCAGGCTTCAACCCACGTGACTTTGAAAACGATCGGTCACCACTTTTGAAGTTGGCAGCTACTCTTTCCAAACGCAACATCTGACGAACGAACACAATTTGAAGAAAAGACACAATTGTTATCCAAAAAGTTCAGGTTTCAACCCACGTGACTTTTGGCTTCAACCCACGTGACTTCAGGCTTCAACCCACGTGGCCTCAGGCTTCAACCCACGTGACTTTGAAAACGTTCGGTCGCCACTTTTGGAGTTGGCAGCTACTTGTTCCAAACGCAACATCTGACGAACAAACACAAAAATAGAAGAAAAGTCACAATTGTTATCCAAAAAGTTCAGGTTTCAATACACGTGACTTCAGGCTCCAACCCACGTGACTTCAGGCTTTCACCCACGTGACTTTCGAAACGATCGGTCACCACTTTTGATGTTGGCAGCTACTTGTTCCCAACGCAACATCTGACGAACGAACACAATTATAGAAGAAAAAACACAATTGTCATCCAAAAAGTTCAGGTTTTAACCCATGTGACTTCAGGCTCCAACCCACGTGACATCAGGCTTCAACCCACGTGACTTTGAAAACGATCGGTCACCACTTTTGAAGTAAGCAGCTCCTCTTCCCAAACGCAACATCTGACGAACGAACACAAATTTAGAAGAAAAGACACGATTGTTATCCAAAAAGTTCAGGTTTCAACCCACGTGACTTCAGGCTTCAACCCACGTGACTTCAGGCTTCAACCCACGTGACTTTGAAAACGATCGGTCACCACTTTTGAAGTTGGCAGCTACTCTTTCCAAACGCAACATCTGACGAACGAACACAAATATAGAAGAGAAGACACGATTGTTATCCAAAAAGTTCAGGTTTCAACCCACGTGACTTCTTGCTTCAACCCACGTGACTTCAGGCTTCAACCCACGTGACTTTGAAAACGATCGGTAACCACTTTTGAAGTTGGCAGCTACTCTTTCTAAACGCAACATCTGACAAACGAACACAAATATAGAAAAAAAGACACAATTGCTATCCAAAAAGTTCAGATTTGAACCCACGTGACTCCAGGCTCCAACAGACGTGACTTCAGGCTTTCACCCACGTGACTTTCAAAACGATCGGTCACCACTTTTGATGTTGGCGGCTACTTGTTCCAAACGCAACATCTGACGAACGAACACAAATATAGAGGAAAAGACACAATTGTTATCCAGAAAGTTCAGGTTTCAACCCACGTGACTTTTGGCTTCAACCCACGTGACCTCAGGCTTCAACCCACGTGACTTTGAAAACGATCGGTAACCACTTTTGAAGTTGGCAGCTACTCTTTCCAAACGCAACATTGACGATTGAACACAAATATAGAAGAAAAGACACAATTGGTATCCAAAAAGTTCAGGTTTGAACCCACGTGACTCCAGGCTCCAACCCACGTGACTCCAGGCTTCAACCCACGTGACTTTGAAAACGATCGGTCACCACTTTTGATGTTGACAGCTACTTGTTCCAAACGCAACATCTGACGAACGAGCACAAATAGAGGAAAAAAGACACAATTGTTATCCAAAAAGTTCAGGTTTGAACCCACGTGACTCCAGGCTCCAACCCACGTGACTTCAGGCTTTCACCCACGTGACTTTCAGAACGATCGGTCACCACTTTTGATGTTGACAGCTACTTGTTCCAAACGCAACATCTGACGAACGAGCACAAATATAGAAGAAAAAACACATTTGTTATCCAAAAAGTTCAGGTTTTAACCCACGTGACTCCAGGCTTCAACCCACGTGACTTCAGGCTCCAACCCACGTGACTTCAGGCTTTCACCCACGTGACTTTCGAAACGATCGGTCACCACTTTTGATGTTGGCAGCTACTTGTTCCCAATGCAACATCTGACGAACGAACACAAATATAGAAAAAAAAACACAATTGTTATCCAAAAAGTTCAGGTTTTAACCCATGTGACTTCAGGCTTCAACCCAAGTGACTTCAGGCTTCAACCCACGTGACTTTGAAAACGATCGGTAACCACTTTTGAAGTTGGCAGCTACTCTTTCCAAACGCAACATCTGACGAACGAACACAAATGAAGGAGAAAAGACACAATTGGTATCCAAAAAGTCCAGGTTTTAACCCTCGTGACTTTTGGCTTCAACCCACGTGACCTCAGGCTTCAACCCACGTGACTTCAGGCTTCAACCCACGTGACTTTGAAAACGATCGGTAACCACTTTTGAAGTTGGCAGCTACTCTTTCCAAACGCAACATTGACGATTGAACACAAATATAGAAGAAAAGACACAATTGGTATCCAAAAAGTTCAGGTTTGAACCCACGTGACTCCAGGCTCCAACCCACGTTACTCCAGGCTCCAACCCACGTTACTTCAGGCTTCAACCCACGTGACTTTGAAAACGATCGGTAACCACTTTTGAAGTTGGCAGCTACTCTTTCCAAACGCAACATCTGACGAACGAACACAAATATAGGAAAAAGGACACAATTGTTATCCAAAAAGTTCAGGTTCGAACCCACGTGACTCCAGGCTCCAACCCACGTGACTTCAGGCTTTCACCCACGTGACTTTCAGAACGATCGGTCACCACTTTTGATGTTGTCAGCTACTTGTTCCAAACGCAACATCTGACGAACGAGCACAAATATAGAAGAAAAAACACAATTGTTTTCCAAAAAGTTCTGGTTTTAACCCACGTGACTTCAAGCTTCAACCCACGTGACTTCAAGCTTCAACCCACGTGACTTTGAAAACGATCGGTCACCACTTTTGAAGTTGGCAGCTACTCTTTCCAAACGCAACATCTGACGAACGAACACGAATATAGAAAAAAAGACACAATTGGTATCCAAAAAGTTCAGGTTTTAACCAACGTGACTTTTGGCTTCAACCCACGTGACCTCAGGCTTCAACCCACGTGACTTCAGGTTTCAACCCACGTGACTTCAAGCTTCAACCCACGTGACTTTGAAAACGATCGGGCACCACTTTTGAAGTTGGCAGCTACTCTTTCCAAACGCAACATCTGACGAACGAACACAAATATAGAAAAAAAGACACAATTGTTATCCAAAAAGTTCAGGTTTGAACCCACGTGACTCCAGGCTTCAACCCACGTGACTCCAGGCTTCAACCCACGTGACTTTGAAAACGATCGGTCACCACTTTTGAAGTTGGCAGCTACTCTTTCCAAACGCAACATCTGACGAACGAACACAATATAGAAGAAAAGACACAATTGTTATCCAAAAAGTTCAGGTTTCAACTCACGTGACTTTTGGCTTTAACCCACGTGACTTCAGGCTCCAACCCACGTGACCTCGAGCTTCAACCCACGTGACTTTTAAAACGTTCGGTCACCACTTTTGGAGTTGGCAGCTACTTGTTCCAAACGCAACATCTGACGAACGAACACAAATATAGAAGAGAAGACACGATTGTTATCCAAAAAGTTCAGGTTTCAACCCACGTGACTTTTGGCTTCAACCCACGTGACTTCAGGCTTCAACCCACGTGACTTTGAAAACGATCGGTAACCACTTTTGAAGTTGGCAGCTACTCTTTCTAAACGCAACATCTGACAAACGAACACAAATATAGAAAAAAAGACACAATTGCTATCCAAAAAGTTCAGATTTGAACCCACGTGACTCCAGGCTCCAACAGACGTGACTTCAGGCTTTCACCCACGTGACTTTCGAAACGATCGGTCTCCACTTTTGATGTTGGCGGCTACTTGTTCCAAACGCAACATCTGACGAACGAACACAAAAATAGAAGAAAAGACAATTGTTATCCAGAAAGTTCAGGTTTCAACCCACGTGACTTTTGGCTTCAACCCACGTGACCTCAGGCTCCAACCCACGTGACTTTGAAAACGATCGGTAACCACTTTTGAAGTTGGCAGCTACTCTTTCCAAACGCAACATCTGACGAACGAACACAAATGGAGGAGAAAAGACACAATTGGTATCCAAAAAGTCCAGGTTTTAACCCACGTGACTTTTCGCTTCAACCCACGTGACCTCAGGCTTCAACCCACGTGACTTCAGGCTTCAACCCACGTGACTTTGAAAACGATCGGTAACCACTTTTGAAGTTGGCAGCTACTCTTTCCAAACGCAACATTGACGATTGAACACAAATATAGAAGAAAAGACACAATTGGTATCCAAAAAGTTCAGGTTTGAACCCACGTGACTCCAGGCTCCAACCCACGTGACTCCAGGCTTCAACCCACGTGACTTTGAAAACGATCGGTAACCACTTTTGAAGTTGGCAGCTACTCTTTCCAAACGCAACATCTGACGAACGAACACAAATATAGGAAAAAAGACACAATTGTTATCCAAAAAGTTCAGGTTTGAACCCACGTGACTCCAGGCTCCAACCCACGTGACTTCAGGCTTTCACTCACGTGACTTTCAGAACGATCGGTCACCACTTTTGATGTTGACAGCTACTTGTTCCAAACGCAACATCTGACGAACGAGCACAAATATAGAAGAAAAAACACATTTGTTATCCAAAAAGTTCAGGTTTTAACCCACGTGACTCCAGGCTTCAACCCACGTGACTCCAGGCTTCAACCCACGTGACTTTGAAAACGATCGGTCACCACTTTTGAAGTTGGCAGCTACTCTTTCCAAACGCAACATCTGACGAACGAACACAAATATAGAAGAAAAGACACAATTGTTATCCAGAAAGTTCAGGTTTCAACCCACGTGACTTTTGGCTTCAACCCACGTGACTTCAGGCTTCAACCCACGTGACTCCAAAAACGATCGGTAACCACTTTTAAAGTTGGCAGCTACTCTTTCCAAACGCAACATCTGACGAACGAACACAAATGGAGGAGAAAAGACTCAATTGGTATCCAAAAAGTCCAGGTTTCAACCCACGTGACTTTTGGCTTCAACCCACGTGACCTCAGGCTTTAACCCACGTGACTTCAGGCTTCAACCCACGTGACTTGGAAAACGATCGGTAACCACTTTTGAAGTTGGCAGCTACTCTTTCCAAACGCAACATCTGACGAACGAACACAAATATAGGGAAAAAGACACAATTGTTATCCAAAAAGTTCAGGTTTGAACCCACGTGACTCCAGGCTCCAACCCACGTGACTTCAGGCTTTCACCCACGTGACTTTCAGAACGATCGGTCACCACTTTTGATGTTGGCAGCTACTTGTTCCAAACGCAACATCTGACGAACGAGCACAAATATAGAAGAAAAAACACAATTGTTATCCAGAAAGTTTCAGGTTTTAACCCACGTGACTTCAAGCTTCAACCCACGTGACTCCAAGCTTCAACCCACGTGACTTTGAAAACGATCGGTCACCACTTTTGAAGTTGGCAGCTACTCTTTCCAAACGCAACATCTGACGAACGAACACAAATATAGAAGAAAAGACACTATTGTTATCCAGAAAGTTCAGGTTTCAACCCACGTGACTTTTGGCTTCAACCCACGTGACTTCAGGCTTCAACCCACGTGACTTTGAAAACGATTGGTAACCACTTTTGAAGTTGGCAGCTACTCTTTCCAAACGCAACATCTGACGAACGAACACAAATATAGAAGAAAAGGCACAATTGGTATCCAAAAAGTTCAGGTTTCAACCCACGTGACTTTTGGCTTCAACCCACGTGACTTCAGGCTTCAACCCACGTGACTTCAGGCTTCAATCCACGTGACTTCAGGCTTTCACCCACGTGACTTTCGAAACGATCGGTCACCACTTTTGATGTTGGCAGCTACTTGTTCCCAATGCAACATCTGACGAACGAACACAAATATAGAAAAAAAAACACAATTGTTATCCAAAAAGTTCAGGTTTTAACCCATGTGACTTCAGGCTTCAACCCAAGTGACTTCAGGCTTCAACCCACGTGACTTTGAAAACGATCGGTAACCACTTTTGAAGTTGGCAGCTACTCTTTCTAAACGCAACATCTGACAAACGAACACAAATATAGAAAAAAAGACACATATGTTATCCAAAAAGTTCAGGTTTGAACCCACGTGACTCCAGGCTCCAACCCACGTGACTTCAGGCTTTCACCCACGTGACTTTCAGAACGATCGGTCACCACTTTTGATGTTGGCAGCTACTTGTTCCAAACGCAACATCTGACGAACGAGCACAAATATAGAAGAAAAAACACAATTGTTATCCAAAAAGTTCAGGTTTTAACCCACGTGACTTCAAGCTTCAACCCACGTGACTTCAAGCTTCAACCCACGTGACTTTGAAAACGATCGGGCACCACTTTTGAAGTTGGCAGCTACTCTTTCCAAACGCAACATCTGACGAACGAACACAAATATAGAAAAAAAGACACAATTGTTATCCAAAAAGTTCAGGTTTGAACCCACGTGACTCCAGGCTTCAACCCACGTGACTCCAGGCTTCAACCCACGTGACTTTGAAAACGATCGGTCACCACTTTTGAAGTTGGCAGCTACTCTTTCCAAACGCAACATCTGACGAACGAACACAATATAGAAGAAAAGACACAATTGTTATCCAAAAAGTTCAGGTTTCAACTCACGTGACTTTTGGCTTTAACCCACGTGACTTCAGGCTCCAACCCACGTGACCTCGGGCTTCAACCCACGTGACTTTTAAAACGTTCGGTCACCACTTTTGGAGTTGGCAGCTACTTGTTCCAAACGCAACATCTGACGAACGAACACAAAAATAAAAGAAAAGACACAATTGTTATCCAAAAAGTTCAGGTTTCAATACACGTGACTTCAGGCTCCAACCCACGTGACTTCAGGCTTTCACCCACGTGACTTTTGAAACGATCGGTCACCACTTTTGATGTTGGCAGCTACTTGTTCCCAACGCAACATCTGACGAACGAACACAAATATAGAAAAAAAAACACAATTGTTATCCAAAAAGTTCAGGTTTTAACTCATGTGACTTCAGGCTTCAACCCACGTGACTTCAGGCTTCAACCCACGTGACTTTGAAAACGATCGGTCACCACTTTTGAAGTTGGCAGCTACTCTTTCCAAACGCAACATCTGACGAACGAACACAAATATAGAAGAAAAGACACGATTGTTATCCAAAAAGTTCAGGTTTCAACCCACGTGACTTTTGGCTTCAACCCACGTGACTTCAGGCTTCAACCCACGTGACTTTGAAAACGATCGGTAACCACTTTTGAAGTTGGCAGCTACTCTTTCTAAACGCAACATCTGACAAACGAACACAAATATAGAAAAAAAGACACAATTGTTATCCAAAAAGTTCAGATTTGAACCCACGTGACTCCGGGCTCCAACCCACGTGACTTCGGGCTTCCACCCACGTGACTTTCAAAACGATCGGTCACCACTTTTGATGTTGGCGGCTACTTGTTCCAAACGCAACATCTGACGAACGAACACAAATATAGAAGGAAAAACACAATTGTTATCCAAAAAGTTCAGGTTTTAACCCACGTGACTTCGGGCTTCAACCCACGTGACTTCAGGCTTCAACCCACGTGACTTCGAAAACGATCGGTCACCACTTTTGAAGTTGGCAGCTACTCTTTCCAAACGCAACATCTGACGAACGAACACAAATATAGAAGAAAAGACACAATTGTTATCCAGAAAGTTCAGGTTTCAACCCACGTGACTTATGGCTTCAACCCACGTGACCTCAGGCTTCAATCCACGTGACTTTGAAAACGATCGGTAACCACTTTTGAAGTTGGCAGCTACTCTTTCCAAACGCAACATCTGACGAACGAACACAAATATAGAAGAAACAACACAATTGTTATTCAAAAAGTTCAGGTTTTAACCCACGTGACCTCAGGCTTCAACCCACGTGACTTTGAAAACGATCGGTCACCACTTTTGAAGTTGGCAGCCACTCTTTTCAAACGCAACATCTGACGAACGAACACAAATGAAGGAGAAAAGACACAATTGGTATCCAAAAAGTCCAGGTTTTAACCCACGTGACTTCTGGCTTCAACCCACGTGACCTCAGGCTTCAACCCACGTGACTTCAGGCTTCAACCCACGTGACTTTGAAAACGATCGGTAACCACTTTTGAAGTTGGCAGCTACTCTTTCCAAACGCAACATTGACGATTGAACACAAATATAGAAGAAAAGACACAATTGGTATCCAAAAAGTTCAGGTTTGAACCCACGTGACTCCAGGCTCCAACCCACGTGCCTCCAGGCTTCAACCCACGTGACTTTGAAAACGATCGGTAACCACTTTTGAAGTTGGCAGCTACTCTTTCCAAACGCAACATCTGACGAACGAACACAAATATAGGAAAAAAGACACAATTGTTATCCAAAAAGTTCAGGTTTGAACCCACGTGACTCCAGGCTCCAACCCACGTGACTCCAGGCTTCAACCCACGTGACTTTGAAAACGATCGGTCACCACTTTTGAAGTTGGCAGCTACTCTTTCCAAACGCAACATCTGACGAACGAACACAATATAGAAGAAAAGACACAATTGTTATCCAAAAAGTTCAGGTTTCAACTCACGTGACTTTTGGCTTTAACCCACGTGACTTCAGGCTCCAACCCACGTGACCTCGGGCTTCAACCCACGTGACTTTTAAAACGTTCGGTCACCACTTTTGGAGTTGGCAGCTACTTGTTCCAAACGCAACATCTGACGAACGAACACAAAAATAAAAGAAAAGACACAATTGTTATCCAAAAAGTTCAGGTTTTAACCCACGTGACTTCGGGCTTCAACCCACGTGACTTCAGGCTTCAACCCACGTGACTTTGAAAACGATCGGTCACCACTTTTGAAGTTGGCAGCTACTCTTTCCAAACGCAACATCTGACGAACGAACACAAATATAGAAGAAAAGACACAATTGTTATCCAGAAAGTTCAGGTTTCAACCCACGTGACTTTTGGCTTCAACCCACGTGACTTCAGGCTTCAACCCACGTGACTATGAAAACGATCGGTCACCACTTTTGATGTTGGCGGCTACTTGTTCCAAACGCAACATCTGACGAACGAACACAAATATAGAAGGAAAAACACAATTGTTATCCAAAAAGTTCAGGTTTTAACCCACGTGACTTCGGGCTTCAACCCACGTGACTTCAGGCTTCAACCCACGTGACTTTGAAAACGATCGGTCACCACTTTTGAAGTTGGCAGCTACTCTTTCCAAACGCAACATCTGACGAACGAACACAAATATAGAAGAAAAGACACAATTGTTATCCAGAAAGTTCAGGTTTCAACCCACGTGACTTTTGGCTTCAACCCACGTGACTTCAGGCTTCAACCCACGTGACTTTGAAAACGATCGGTCACCACTTTTGATGTTGGCGGCTACTTGTTCCAAACGCAACATCTGACGAACGAACACAAATATAGAAGGAAAAACACAATTGTTATCAAAAAAGTTCAGGTTTTAACCCACGTGACTTCGGGCTTCAACCCACGTGACTCCAGGCTTCAACCCACGTGACCTCAGGCTTCAATCCACGTGACTTTGAAAACGATCGGTAACCACTTTTGAAGTTGGCAGCTACTCTTTCCAAACGCAACATCTGACGAACGAACACAAATATAGAAGAAACAACACAATTGTTATTCAAAAAGTTCAGGTTTTAACCCACGTGACCTCAGGCTTCAACCCACGTGACTCCAGGCTTCAACCCACGTGACTTTGAAAACGATCGGTCACCACTTCTGAAGTTGGCAGCTACTCTTTCCAAACGCAACATCTGACGAACGAACACAATTTGAAGAAAAGACACAATTGTTATCAAAAAAGTTCAGGTTTTAACCCACGTGACCTCAGGCTTCAACCCACGTGACTCCAGGCTTCAACCCACGTGACTTTGAAAACGATCGGTCACCACTTTTGAAGTTGGCAGCTACTCTTTCCAAACGCAACATCTGACGAACGAACACAATTTGAAGAAAAGACACAATTGTTATCCAAAAAGTTCAGGTTTCAACCCACGTGACTTTTGGCTTCAACCCACGTGACTTCAGGCTTCAACCCACGTGACCTCAGGCTTCAACCCACGTGACTTTGAAAACGTTCGGTAACCACTTTTGAAGTTGGCAGCTACTCTTTCCAAACGCAACATCTGACGAACGAACACAAATATAGAAGAAAAAACACAATTGTTATTCAAAAAGTTCAGGTTTTAACCCACGTGACCTCAGGCTTCAACCCACGTGACTCCAGGCTTCAACCCACGTGACTTTGAAAACGATCGGTCACCACTTTTGAAGTTGGCAGCTACTCTTTCCAAACGCAACATCTGACGAACGAACACAAATATAGAAAAAAAGACACAATTGTTATCCAAAAAGTTTAGGTTTGAACCCACGTGACTTCAAGCTTCAACCCACGTGACTTCAAGCTTCAACCCACGTGACTTTGAAAACGATCGGGCACCACTTTTGAAGTTGGCAGCTACTCTTTCCAAACGCAACATCTGACGAACGAACACAAATATAGAAAAAAAGACACAATTGTTATCCAAAAAGTTCAGTTTTGAACCCACGTGACTCCAGGCTTCAACCCACGTGACTCCAGGCTTCAACCCACGTGACTTTGAAAACGATCGGTCACCACTTTTGAAGTTGGCAGCTACTCTTTCCAAACGCAACATCTGACGAACGAACACAATATAGAAGAAAAGACACAATTGTTATCCAAAAAGTTCAGGTTTCAACTCACGTGACTTTTGGCTTTAACCCACGTGACTTCAGGCTCCAACCCACGTGACCTCGGGCTTCAACCCACGTGACTTTTAAAACGTTCGGTCACCACTTTTGGAGTTGGCAGCTACTTGTTCCAAACGCAACATCTGACGAACGAACACAAA
This sequence comes from Anaspis maculata, assembly GCA_949128115.1. Taxonomy (NCBI): domain Eukaryota; kingdom Metazoa; phylum Arthropoda; class Insecta; order Coleoptera; family Scraptiidae; genus Anaspis; species Anaspis maculata. Next base: position 74,637,206 of record OX421966.1, read on the forward strand.
AATAAAAGAAAAGACACAATTGTTATCCAAAAAAATCAGGTTTCAATACACGTGACTTCAGGCTCCAACCCACGTGACTTCAGGCTTTCACCCACGTGACTTTTGAAACGATCGGTCACCACTTTTGATGTTGGCAGCTACTTGTTCCCAACGCAACATCTGACGAACGAACACAATTATAGAAGAAAAAACACAATTGTCATCCAAAAAGTTCAGGTTTTAACCCATGTGACTTCAGGCTTCAACCCACGTGACTTCAGGCTTCAACCCACGTGACTTTGAAAACGATCGGTCACCACTTTTGAAGTTGGCAGCTACTCTTTCCAAACGCAACATCTGAAGAACGAACACAAATATAGAAGAAAAGACACGATTGTTATCCAAAAAGTTCAGGTTTCAACCCACGTGACTTTTGGCTTCGACCCACGTGACTTCAGGCTTCAACCCACGTGACTTTGAAAACGATCGGTAACCACTTTTGAAGTTGGCAGCTACTCTTTCTAAACGCAACATCTGACAAACGAACACAAATATAGAAAAAAAGACACAATTGTTATCCAAAAAGTTCAGATTTGAACCCACGTGACTCCGGGCTCCAACCCACGTGACTTCGGGCTTCCACCCACGTGACTTTCAAAACGATCGGTCACCACTTTTGATGTTGGCGGCTACTTGTTCCAAACGCAACATCTGACGAACGAACACAAATATAGAAGGAAAAACACAATTGTTATCCAAAAAGTTCAGGTTTTAACCCACGTGACTTCGGGCTTCAACCCACGTGACTTCAGGCTTCAACCCACGTGACTATGAAAACGATCGGTCACCACTTTTGATGTTGGCGGCTACTTGTTCCAAACGCAACATCTGACGAACGAACACAAATATAGAAGGAAAAACACAATTGTTATCCAAAAAGTTCAGGTTTTAACCCACGTGACTTCGGGCTTCAACCCACGTGACTTCAGGCTTCAACCCACGTGACTTTGAAAACGATCGGTCACCACTTTTGAAGTTGGCAGCTACTCTTTCCAAACGCAACATCTGACGAACGAACACAAATATAGAAGAAAAGACACAATTGTTATCCAGAAAGTTCAGGTTTCAACCCACGTGACTTTTGGCTTCAACCCACGTGACTTCAGGCTTCAACCCACGTGACTTTGAAAACGATCGATCACCACTTTTGATGTTGGCGGCTACTTGTTCCAAACGCAACATCTGACGAACGAACACAAATATAGAAGGAAAAACACAATTGTTATCAAAAAAGTTCAGGTTTTAACCCACGTGACTTCGGGCTTCAACCCACGTGACTCCAGGCTTCAACCCACGTGACCTCAGGCTTCAATCCACGTGACTTTGAAAACGATCGGTAACCACTTTTGAAGTTGGCAGCTACTCTTTCCAAACGCAACATCTGACGAACGAACACAAATATAGAAGAAACAACACAATTGTTATTCAAAAAGTTCAGGTTTTAACCCACGTGACCTCAGGCTTCAACCCACGTGACTCCAGGCTTCAACCCACGTGACTTTGAAAACGATCGGTCACCACTTTTGAAGTTGGCAGCTACTCTTTCCAAACGCAACATCTGACGAACGAACACAATTTGAAGAAAAGACACAATTGTTATCAAAAAAGTTCAGGTTTTAACCCACGTGACTTCGGGCTTCAACCCACGTGACTCCAGGCTTCAACCCACGTGACTTCAGGCTTCAATCCACGTGACTTTGAAAACGATCGGTAACCACTTTTGAAGTTGGCAGCTACTCTTTCCAAACGCAACATCTGACGAACGAACACAAATATAGAAGAAAAAACACAATTGTTATTCAAAAAGTTCAGGTTTTAACCCACGTGACCTCAGGCTTCAACCCACGTGACTCCAGGCTTCAACCTACGTGACTTTGAAAACGATCGGTCACCACTTTTGAAGTTGGCAGCTACTCTTTCCAAACGCAACATCTGACGAACGAACACAATTTGAAGAAAAGACACAATTGTTATCCAAAAAGTTCAGGTTTCAACCCACGTGACTTTTGGCTTCAACCCACGTGACTTCAGGCTTCAACCCACGTGGCCTCAGGCTTCAACCCACGTGACTTTAAAAACGTTCGGTCGCCACTTTTGGAGTTGGCAGCTACTTGTTCCAAACGCAACATCTGACGAACAAACACAAAAATAGAAGAAAAGTCACAATTGTTATCCAAAAAGTTCAGGTTTCAATACACGTGACTTCAGGCTCCAACCCACGTGACTTCAGGCTTTCACCCACGTGACTTTCGAAACGATCGGTCACCACTTTTGATGTTGGCAGCTACTTGTTCCCAACGCAACATCTGACGAACGAACACAATTATAGAAGAAAAAACACAATTGTCATCCAAAAAGTTCAGGTTTTAACCCATGTGACTTCAGGCTCCAACCCACGTGACATCAGGCTTCAACCCACGTGACTTTGAAAACGATCGGTCACCACTTTTGAAGTAAGCAGCTCCTCTTTCCAAACGCAACATCTGACGAACGAACACAAATTTAGAAGAAAAGACACGATTGTTATCCAAAAAGTTCAGGTTTCAACCCACGTGACTTCAGGCTTCAACCCACGTGACTTCAGGCTTCAACCCACGTGACTTTGAAAACGATCGGTCACCACTTTTGAAGTTGGCAGCTACTCTTTCCAAACGCAACATCTGACGAACGAACACAAATATAGAAGAGAAGACACGATTGTTATCCAAAAAGTTCAGGTTTCAACCCACGTGACTTTTTGCTTCAACCCACGTGACTTCAGGCTTCAACCCACGTGACTTTGAAAACGATCGGTAACCACTTTTGAAGTTGGCAGCTACTCTTTCTAAACGCAACATCTGACAAACGAACACAAATATAGAAAAAAAGACACAATTGCTATCCAAAAAGTTCAGATTTGAACCCACGTGACTTCAGGCTCCAACAGACGTGACTTCAGGCTTTCACCCACGTGACTTTCAAAACGATCGGTCACCACTTTTGATGTTGGCGGCTACTTGTTCCAAACGCAACATCTGACGAACGAACACAAATATAGAGGAAAAGACACAATTGTTATCCAGAAAGTTCAGGTTTCAACCCACGTGACTTTTGGCTTCAACCCACGTGACCTCAGGCTTCAACCCACGTGACTTTGAAAACGATCGGTAACCACTTTTGAAGTTGGCAGCTACTCTTTCCAAACGCAACATTGACGATTGAACACAAATATAGAAGAAAAGACACAATTGGTATCCAAAAAGTTCAGGTTTGAACCCACGTGACTCCAGGCTCCAACCCACGTGACTCCAGGCTTCAACCCACGTGACTTTGAAAACGATCGGTCACCACTTTTGATGTTGACAGCTACTTGTTCCAAACGCAACATCTGACGAACGAGCACAAATAGAGGAAAAAAGACACAATTGTTATCCAAAAAGTTCAGGTTTGAACCCACGTGACTCCAGGCTCCAACCCACGTGACTTCAGGCTTTCACCCACGTGACTTTCAGAACGATCGGTAACCACTTTTGAAGTTGGCAGCTACTCTTTCTAAACGCAACATCTGACAAACGAACACAAATATAGAAAAAAAGACACAATTGTTATCCAAAAAGTTCAGATTTGAACCCACGTGACTCCGGGCTCCAACCCACGTGACTTCGGGCTTCCACCCACGTGACTTTCAAAACGATCGGTCACCACTTTTGATGTTGGCGGCTACTTGTTCCAAACGCAACATCTGACGAACGAACACAAATATAGAAGGAAAAACACAATTGTTATCCAAAAAGTTCAGGTTTTAACCCACGTGACTTCGGGCTTCAACCCACGTGACTTCAGGCTTCAACCCACGTGACTATGAAAACGATCGGTCACCACTTTTGATGTTGGCGGCTACTTGTTCCAAACGCAACATCTGACGAACGAACACAAATATAGAAGGAAAAACACAATTGTTATCCAAAAAGTTCAGGTTTTAACCCACGTGACTTCGGGCTTCAACCCACGTGACTTCAGGCTTCAACCCACGTGACTTTGAAAACGATCGGTCACCACTTTTGAAGTTGGCAGCTACTCTTTCCAAACGCAACATCTGACGAACGAACACAAATATAGAAGAAAAGACACAATTGTTATCCAGAAAGTTCAGGTTTCAACCCACGTGACTTTTGGCTTCAACCCACGTGACTTCAGGCTTCAACCCACGTGACTTTGAAAACGATCGATCACCACTTTTGATGTTGGCGGCTACTTGTTCCAAACGCAACATCTGACGAACGAACACAAATATAGAAGGAAAAACACAATTGTTATCAAAAAAGTTCAGGTTTTAACCCACGTGACTTCGGGCTTCAACCCACGTGACTCCAGGCTTCAACCCACGTGACCTCAGGCTTCAATCCACGTGACTTTGAAAACGATCGGTAACCACTTTTGAAGTTGGCAGCTACTCTTTCCAAACGCAACATCTGACGAACGAACACAAATATAGAAGAAACAACACAATTGTTATTCAAAAAGTTCAGGTTTTAACCCACGTGACCTCAGGCTTCAACCCACGTGACTCCAGGCTTCAACCCACGTGACTTTGAAAACGATCGGTCACCACTTTTGAAGCTGGCAGCTACTCTTTCCAAACGCAACATCTGACGAACGAACACAATTTGAAGAAAAGACACAATTGTTATCAAAAAAGTTCAGGTTTTAACCCACGTGACTTCGGGCTTCAACCCACGTGACTCCAGGCGTCAACCCACGTGACTTCAGGCTTCAATCCACGTGACTTTGAAAACGATCGGTAACCACTTTTGAAGTTGGCAGCTACTCTTTCCAAACGCAACATCTGACGAACGAACACAAATATAGAAGAAAAAACACAATTGTTATTCAAAAAGTTCAGGTTTTAACCCACGTGACCTCAGGCTTCAACCCACGTGACTCCAGGCTTCAACCTACGTGACTTTGAAAACGATCGGTCACCACTTTTGAAGTTGGCAGCTACTCTTTCCAAACGCAACATCTGACGAACGAACACAATTTGAAGAAAAGACACAATTGTTATCCAAAAAGTTCAGGTTTCAACCCACGTGACTTTTGGCTTCAACCCACGTGACTTCAGGCTTCAACCCACGTGGCCTCAGGCTTCAACCCACGTGACTTTAAAAACGTTCGGTCGCCACTTTTGGAGTTGGCAGCTACTTGTTCCAAACGCAACATCTGACGAACAAACACAAAAATAGAAGAAAAGTCACAATTGTTATCCAAAAAGTTCAGGTTTCAATACACGTGACTTCAGGCTCCAACCCACGTGACTTCAGGCTTTCACCCACGTGACTTTCGAAACGATCGGTCACCACTTTTGATGTTGGCAGCTACTTGTTCCCAACGCAACATCTGACGAACGAACACAATTATAGAAGAAAAAACACAATTGTCATCCAAAAAGTTCAGGTTTTAACCCATGTGACTTCAGGCTCCAACCCACGTGACATCAGGCTTCAACCCACGTGACTTTGAAAACGATCGGTCACCACTTTTGAAGTAAGCAGCTCCTCTTTCCAAACGCAACATCTGACGAACGAACACAAATTTAGAAGAAAAGACACGATTGTTATCCAAAAAGTTCAGGTTTCAACCCACGTGACTTCAGGCTTCAACCCACGTGACTTCAGGCTTCAACCCACGTGACTTTGAAAACGATCGGTCACCACTTTTGAAGTTGGCAGCTACTCTTTCCAAACGCAACATCTGACGAACGAACACAAATATAGAAGAGAAGACACGATTGTTATCCAAAAAGTTCAGGTTTCAACCCACGTGACTTTTTGCTTCAACCCACGTGACTTCAGGCTTCAACCCACGTGACTTTGAAAACGATCGGTAACCACTTTTGAAGTTGGCAGCTACTCTTTCTAAACGCAACATCTGACAAACGAACACAAATATAGAAAAAAAGACACAATTGCTATCCAAAAAGTTCAGATTTGAACCCACGTGACTTCAGGCTCCAACAGACGTGACTTCAGGCTTTCACCCACGTGACTTTCAAAACGATCGGTCACCACTTTTGATGTTGGCGGCTACTTGTTCCAAACGCAACATCTGACGAACGAACACAAATATAGAGGAAAAGACACAATTGTTATCCAGAAAGTTCAGGTTTCAACCCACGTGACTTTTGGCTTCAACCCACGTGACCTCAGGCTTCAACCCACGTGACTTTGAAAACGATCGGTAACCACTTTTGAAGTTGGCAGCTACTCTTTCCAAACGCAACATTGACGATTGAACACAAATATAGAAGAAAAGACACAATTGGTATCCAAAAAGTTCAGGTTTGAACCCACGTGACTCCAGGCTCCAACCCACGTGACTCCAGGCTTCAACCCACGTGACTTTGAAAACGATCGGTCACCACTTTTGATGTTGACAGCTACTTGTTCCAAACGCAACATCTGACGAACGAGCACAAATAGAGGAAAAAAGACACAATTGTTATCCAAAAAGTTCAGGTTTGAACCCACGTGACTCCAGGCTCCAACCCACGTGACTTCAGGCTTTCACCCACGTGACTTTCAGAACGATCGGTCACCACTTTTGATGTTGACAGCTACTTGTTCCAAACGCAACATCTGACGAACGAGCACAAATATAGAAGAAAAAACACATTTGTTATCCAAAAAGTTCAGGTTTTAACCCACGTGACTCCAGGCTTCAACCCACGTGACTTCAGGCTCCAACCCACGTGACTTCAGGCTTTCACCCACGTGACTTTCGAAACGATCGGTCACCACTTTTGATGTTGGCAGCTACTTGTTCCCAATGCAACATCTGACGAACGAACACAAATATAGAAAAAAAAACACAATTGTTATCCAAAAAGTTCAGGTTTTAACCCATGTGACTTCAGGCTTCAACCCAAGTGACTTCAGGCTTCAACCCACGTGACTTTGAAAACGATCGGTAACCACTTTTGAAGTTGGCAGCTACTCTTTCCAAACGCAACATCTGACGAACGAACACAAATGAAGGAGAAAAGACACAATTGGTATCCAAAAAGTCCAGGTTTTAACCCTCGTGACTTTTGGCTTCAACCCACGTGACCTCAGGCTTCAACCCACGTGACTTCAGGCTTCAACCCACGTGACTTTGAAAACGATCGGTAACCACTTTTGAAGTTGGCAGCTACTCTTTCCAAACGCAACATTGACGATTGAACACAAATATAGAAGAAAAGACACAATTGGTATCCAAAAAGTTCAGGTTTGAACCCACGTGACTCCAGGCTCCAACCCACGTTACTCCAGGCTCCAACCCACGTTACTTCAGGCTTCAACCCACGTGACTTTGAAAACGATCGGTAACCACTTTTGAAGTTGGCAGCTACTCTTTCCAAACGCAACATCTGACGAACGAACACAAATATAGGAAAAAGGACACAATTGTTATCCAAAAAGTTCAGGTTCGAACCCACGTGACTCCAGGCTCCAACCCACGTGACTTCAGGCTTTCACCCACGTGACTTTCAGAACGATCGGTCACCACTTTTGATGTTGTCAGCTACTTGTTCCAAACGCAACATCTGACGAACGAGCACAAATATAGAAGAAAAAACACAATTGTTTTCCAAAAAGTTCTGGTTTTAACCCACGTGACTTCAAGCTTCAACCCACGTGACTTCAAGCTTCAACCCACGTGACTTTGAAAACGATCGGTCACCACTTTTGAAGTTGGCAGCTACTCTTTCCAAACGCAACATCTGACGAACGAACACGAATATAGAAAAAAAGACACAATTGGTATCCAAAAAGTTCAGGTTTTAACCAACGTGACTTTTGGCTTCAACCCACGTGACCTCAGGCTTCAACCCACGTGACTTCAGGTTTCAACCCACGTGACTTCAAGCTTCAACCCACGTGACTTTGAAAACGATCGGGCACCACTTTTGAAGTTGGCAGCTACTCTTTCCAAACGCAACATCTGACGAACGAACACAAATATAGAAAAAAAGACACAATTGTTATCCAAAAAGTTCAGGTTTGAACCCACGTGACTCCAGGCTTCAACCCACGTGACTCCAGGCTTCAACCCACGTGACTTTGAAAACGATCGGTCACCACTTTTGAAGTTGGCAGCTACTCTTTCCAAACGCAACATCTGACGAACGAACACAATATAGAAGAAAAGACACAATTGTTATCCAAAAAGTTCAGGTTTCAACTCACGTGACTTTTGGCTTTAACCCACGTGACTTCAGGCTCCAACCCACGTGACCTCGAGCTTCAACCCACGTGACTTTTAAAACGTTCGGTCACCACTTTTGGAGTTGGCAGCTACTTGTTCCAAACGCAACATCTGACGAACGAACACAAAAATAAAAGAAAAGACACAATTGTTATCCAAAAAGTTCAGGTTTCAATACTTGTGACTTCAGGCTCCAACCCACGTGACTTCAGGCTTTCACCCACGTGACTTTTGAAACGATCGGTCACCACTTTTGATGTTGGCAGCTACTTGTTCCCAACGCAACATCTGACGAACGAACACAAATATAGGAGAAAAAACACAATTGTCATCCAAAAAGTTCAGGTTTTAACCCATGTGACTCCAGGCTTCAACCCACGTGACTTTAGGCTTCAACCCACGTGACTTTGAAAACGATCGGTCACCACTTTTGAAGTTGGCAGCTACTCTTTCCAAACGCAACATCTGACGAACGAACACAAATATAGAAGAGAAGACACGATTGTTATCCAAAAAGTTCAGGTTTCAACCCACGTGACTTTTGGCTTCAACCCACGTGACTTCAGGCTTCAACCCACGTGACTTTGAAAACGATCGGTAACCACTTTTGAAGTTGGCAGCTACTCTTTCTAAACGCAACATCTGACAAACGAACACAAATATAGAAAAAAAGACACAATTGCTATCCAAAAAGTTCAGATTTGAACCCACGTGACTCCAGGCTCCAACAGACGTGACTTCAGGCTTTCACCCACGTGACTTTCGAAACGATCGGTCTCCACTTTTGATGTTGGCGGCTACTTGTTCCAAACGCAACATCTGACGAACGAACACAAATATAGAAGAAAAGACAATTGTTATCCAGAAAGTTCAGGTTTCAACCCACGTGACTTTTGGCTTCAACCCACGTGACCTCAGGCTCCAACCCACGTGACTTTGAAAACGATCGGTAACCACTTTTGAAGTTGGCAGCTACTCTTTCCAAACGCAACATTGACGATTGAACACAAATATAGAAGAAAAGACACAATTGGTATCCAAAAAGTTCAGGTTTGAACCCACGTGACTCCAGGCTCCAACCCACGTGACTCCAGGCTTCAACCCACGTGACTTTGAAAACGATCGGTAACCACTTTTGAAGTTGGCAGCTACTCTTTCCAAACGCAACATCTGACGAACGAACACAAATATAGGAAAAAAGACACAATTGTTATCCAAAAAGTTCAGGTTTGAACCCACGTGACTCCAGGCTCCAACCCACGTGACTTCAGGCTTTCACTCACGTGACTTTCAGAACGATCGGTCACCACTTTTGATGTTGACAGCTACTTGTTCCAAACGCAACATCTGACGAACGAGCACAAATATAGAAGAAAAAACACATTTGTTATCCAAAAAGTTCAGGTTTTAACCCACGTGACTCCAGGCTTCAACCCACGTGACTCCAGGCTTCAACCCACGTGACTTTGAAAACGATCGGTCACCACTTTTGAAGTTGGCAGCTACTCTTTCCAAACGCAACATCTGACGAACGAACACAAATATAGAAGAAAAGACACAATTGTTATCCAGAAAGTTCAGGTTTCAACCCACGTGACTTTTGGCTTCAACCCACGTGACTTCAGGCTTCAACCCACGTGACTCCAAAAACGATCGGTAACCACTTTTAAAGTTGGCAGCTACTCTTTCCAAACGCAACATCTGACGAACGAACACAAATGGAGGAGAAAAGACTCAATTGGTATCCAAAAAGTCCAGGTTTCAACCCACGTGACTTTTGGCTTCAACCCACGTGACCTCAGGCTTTAACCCACGTGACTTCAGGCTTCAACCCACGTGACTTGGAAAACGATCGGTAACCACTTTTGAAGTTGGCAGCTACTCTTTCCAAACGCAACATCTGACGAACGAACACAAATATAGGGAAAAAGACACAATTGTTATCCAAAAAGTTCAGGTTTGAACCCACGTGACTCCAGGCTCCAACCCACGTGACTTCAGGCTTTCACCCACGTGACTTTCAGAACGATCGGTCACCACTTTTGATGTTGGCAGCTACTTGTTCCAAACGCAACATCTGACGAACGAGCACAAATATAGAAGAAAAAACACAATTGTTATCCAGAAAGTTTCAGGTTTTAACCCACGTGACTTCAAGCTTCAACCCACGTGACTCCAAGCTTCAACCCACGTGACTTTGAAAACGATCGGTCACCACTTTTGAAGTTGGCAGCTACTCTTTCCAAACGCAACATCTGACGAACGAACACAAATATAGAAGAAAAGACACTATTGTTATCCAGAAAGTTCAGGTTTCAACCCACGTGACTTTTGGCTTCAACCCACGTGACTTCAGGCTTCAACCCACGTGACTTTGAAAACGATTGGTAACCACTTTTGAAGTTGGCAGCTACTCTTTCCAAACGCAACATCTGACGAACGAACACAAATATAGAAGAAAAGGCACAATTGGTATCCAAAAAGTTCAGGTTTCAACCCACGTGACTTTTGGCTTCAACCCACGTGACTTCAGGCTTCAACCCACGTGACTTCAGGCTTCAATCCACGTGACTTCAGGCTTTCACCCACGTGACTTTCGAAACGATCGGTCACCACTTTTGATGTTGGCAGCTACTTGTTCCCAATGCAACATCTGACGAACGAACACAAATATAGAAAAAAAAACACAATTGTTATCCAAAAAGTTCAGGTTTTTACCCATGTGACTTCGGGCTTCAACCCAAGTGACTTCAGGCTTCAACCCACGTGACTTTGAAAACGATCGGTAACCACTTTTGAAGTTGGCAGCTACTCTTTCTAAACGCAACATCTGACAAACGAACACAAATATAGAAAAAAAGACACATATGTTATCCAAAAAGTTCAGGTTTGAACCCACGTGACTCCAGGCTCCAACCCACGTGACTTCAGGCTTTCACCCACGTGACTTTCAGAACGATCGGTCACCACTTTTGATGTTGGCAGCTACTTGTTCCAAACGCAACATCTGACGAACGAGCACAAATATAGAAGAAAAAACACAATTGTTATCCAAAAAGTTCAGGTTTTAACCCACGTGACTTCAAGCTTCAACCCACGTGACTTCAAGCTTCAACCCACGTGACTTTGAAAACGATCGGGCACCACTTTTGAAGTTGGCAGCTACTCTTTCCAAACGCAACATCTGACGAACGAACACAAATATAGAAAAAAAGACACAATTGTTATCCAAAAAGTTCAGGTTTGAACCCACGTGACTCCAGGCTTCAACCCACGTGACTCCAGGCTTCAACCCACGTGACTTTGAAAACGATCGGTCACCACTTTTGAAGTTGGCAGCTACTCTTTCCAAACGCAACATCTGACGAACGAACACAATATAGAAGAAAAGACACAATTGTTATCCAAAAAGTTCAGGTTTCAACTCACGTGACTTTTGGCTTTAACCCACGTGACTTCAGGCTCCAACCCACGTGACCTCGGGCTTCAACCCACGTGACTTTTAAAACGTTCGGTCACCACTTTTGGAGTTGGCAGCTACTTGTTCCAAACGCAACATCTGACGAACGAACACAAAAATAAAAGAAAAGACACAATTGTTATCCAAAAAGTTCAGGTTTCAATACACGTGACTTCAGGCTCCAACCCACGTGACTTCAGGCTTTCACCCACGTGACTTTTGAAACGATCGGTCACCACTTTTGATGTTGGCAGCTACTTGTTCCCAACGCAACATCTGACGAACGAACACAAATATAGAAAAAAAAACACAATTGTTATCCAAAAAGTTCAGGTTTTAACCCATGTGACTTCAGGCTTCAACCCACGTGACTTCAGGCTTCAACCCACGTGACTTTGAAAACGATCGGTCACCACTTTTGAAGTTGGCAGCTACTCTTTCCAAACGCAACATCTGACGAACGAACACAAATATAGAAGAAAAGACACGATTGTTATCCAAAAAGTTCAGGTTTCAACCCACGTGACTTTTGGCTTCAACCCACGTGACTTCAGGCTTCAACCCACGTGACTTTGAAAACGATCGGTAACCACTTTTGAAGTTGGCAGCTACTCTTTCTAAACGCAACATCTGACAAACGAACACAAATATAGAAAAAAAGACACAATTGTTATCCAAAAAGTTCAGATTTGAACCCACGTGACTCCGGGCTCCAACCCACGTGACTTCGGGCTTCCACCCACGTGACTTTCAAAACGATCGGTCACCACTTTTGATGTTGGCGGCTACTTGTTCCAAACGCAACATCTGACGAACGAACACAAATATAGAAGGAAAAACACAATTGTTATCCAAAAAGTTCAGGTTTTAACCCACGTGACTTCGGGCTTCAACCCACGTGACTTCAGGCTTCAACCCACGTGACTTTGAAAACGATCGGTCACCACTTTTGAAGTTGGCAGCTACTCTTTCCAAACGCAACATCTGACGAACGAACACAAATATAGAAGAAAAGACACAATTGTTATCCAGAAAGTTCAGGTTTCAACCCACGTGACTTATGGCTTCAACCCACGTGACTTCAGGCTTCAAACCACGTGACTTCAGGCTTCAACCCACGTGACTTTGAAAACGATCGGTCACCACTTTTGAAGTTGGCAGCTACTCTTTCCAAACGCAACATCTGACGAACGAACACAAATATAGAAGAAAAGACACGATTGTTATCCAAAAAGTTCAGGTTTCAACCCACGTGACTTTTGGCTTCAACCCACGTGACTTCAGGCTTCAACCCACGTGACTTTGAAAACGATCGGTAACCACTTTTGAAGTTGGCAGCTACTCTTTCTAAACGCAACATCTGACAAACGAACACAAATATAGAAAAAAAGACACAATTGTTATCCAAAAAGTTCAGATTTGAACCCACGTGACTCCGGGCTCCAACCCACGTGACTTCGGGCTTCCACCCACGTGACTTTCAAAACGATCGGTCACCACTTTTGATGTTGGCGGCTACTTGTTCCAAACGCAACATCTGACGAACGAACACAAATATAGAAGGAAAAACACAATTGTTATCCAAAAAGTTCAGGTTTTAACCCACGTGACTTCGGGCTTCAACCCACGTGACTTCAGGCTTCAACCCACGTGACTTTGAAAACGATCGGTCACCACTTTTGAAGTTGGCAGCTACTCTTTCCAAACGCAACATCTGACGAACGAGCACAAATATAGAAGAAAAAACACAATTGTTATCCAAAAAGTTCAGGTTTTAACCCACGTGACTTCAAGCTTCAACCCACGTGACTTCAAGCTTCAACCCACGTGACTTTGAAAACGATCGGGCACCACTTTTGAAGTTGGCAGCTACTCTTTCCAAACGCAACATCTGACGAACGAACACAAATATAGAAAAAAAGACACAATTGTTATCCAAAAAGTTCAGGTTTGAACCCACGTGACTCCAGGCTTCAACCCACGTGACTCCAGGCTTCAACCCACGTGACTTTGAAAACGATCGGTCACCACTTTTGAAGTTGGCAGCTACTCTTTCCAAACGCAACATCTGACGAACGAACACAATATAGAAGAAAAGACACAATTGTTATCCAAAAAGTTCAGGTTTCAACTCACGTGACTTTTGGCTTTAACCCACGTGACTTCAGGCTCCAACCCACGTGACCTCGGGCTTCAACCCACGTGACTTTTAAAACGTTCGGTCACCACTTTTGGAGTTGGCAGCTACTTGTTCCAAACGCAACATCTGACGAACGAACACAAAAATAAAAGAAAAGACACAATTGTTATCCAAAAAGTTCAGGTTTCAATACACGTGACTTCAGGCTCCAACCCACGTGACTTCAGGCTTTCACCCACGTGACTTTTGAAACGATCGGTCACCACTTTTGATGTTGGCAGCTACTTGTTCCCAACGCAACATCTGACGAACGAACACAAATATAGAAAAAAAAACACAATTGTTATCCAAAAAGTTCAGGTTTTAACCCATGTGACTTCAGGCTTCAACCCACGTGACTTCAGGCTTCAACTCACGTGACTTTGAAAACGATCGGTCACCACTTTTGAAGTTGGCAGCTACTCTTTCCAAACGCAACATCTGACGAACGAACACAAATATAGAAGAAAAGACACGATTGTTATCCAAAAAGTTCAGGTTTCAACCCACGTGACTTTTGGCTTCAACCCACGTGACTTCAGGCTTCAACCCACGTGACTTTGAAAACGATCGGTAACCACTTTTGAAGTTGGCAGCTACTCTCTCTAAACGCAACATCTGACAAACGAACACAAATATAGAAAAAAAGACACAATTGTTATCCAAAAAGTTCAGATTTGAACCCACGTGACTCCGGGCTCCAACCCACGTGACTTCGGGCTTCCACCCACGTGACTTTCAAAACGATCGGTCACCACTTTTGATGTTGGCGGCTACTTGTTCCAAACGCAACATCTGACGAACGAACACAAATATAGAAGGAAAAACACAATTGTTATCCAAAAAGTTCAGGTTTTAACCCACGTGACTTCGGGCTTCAACCCACGTGACTTCAGGCTTCAACCCACGTGACTTTGAAAACGATCGGTCACCACTTTTGAAGTTGGCAGCTACTCTTTCCAAACGCAACATCTGACGAACGAACACAAATATAGAAGAAAAGACACAATTGTTATCCAGAAAGTTCAGGTTTCAACCCACGTGACTTATGGCTTCAACCCACGTGACTTCAGGCTTCAAACCACGTGACTTTGAAAACGATCGGTCACCACTTTTGATGTTGGCGGCTACTTGTTCCAAACGCAACATCTGACGAACGAACACAAATATAGAAGGAAAAACACAATTGTTATCAAAAAAGTTCAGGTTTTAACCCACGTGACTTCGGGCTTCAACCCACGTGACTCCAGGCTTCAACCCACGTGACCTCAGGCTTCAATCCACGTGACTTTGAAAACGATCGGTAACCACTTTTGAAGTTGGCAGCTACTCTTTCCAAACGCAACATCTGACGAACGAACACAAATATAGAAGAAACAACACAATTGTTATTCAAAAAGTTCAGGTTTTAACCCACGTGACCTCAGGCTTCAACCCACGTGACTCCAGGCTTCAACCCACGTGACTTTGAAAACGATCGGTCACCACTTTTGAAGTTGGCAGCTACTCTTTTCAAACGCAACATCTGACGAACGAACACAAATGAAGGAGAAAAGACACAATTGGTATCCAAAAAGTCCAGGTTTTAACCCACGTGACTTCTGGCTTCAACCCACGTGACCTCAGGCTTCAACCCACGTGACTTCAGGCTTCAACCCACGTGACTTTGAAAACGATCGGTAACCACTTTTGAAGTTGGCAGCTACTCTTTCCAAACGCAACATCTGACGAACGAACACAATATAGAAGAAAAGACACAATTGTTATCCAAAAAGTTCAGGTTTGAACTCACGTGACTCCAGGCTCCAACCCACGTGACTCCAGGCTTCAACCCACGTGACTTTGAAAACGATCGGTCACCACTTTTGAAGTTGGCAGCTACTCTTTCCAAACGCAACATCTGACGAACGAACACAATATAGAAGAAAAGACACAATTGTTATCCAAAAAGTTCAGGTTTCAACTCACGTGACTTTTGGCTTTAACCCACGTGACTTCAGGCTCCAACCCACGTGACCTCGGGCTTCAACCCACGTGACTTTTAAAACGTTCGGTCACCACTTTTGGAGTTGGCAGCTACTTGTTCCAAACGCAACATCTGACGAACGAACACAAAAATAAAAGATAAGACACAATTGTTATCCAAAAAGTTCAGGTTTTAACCCACGTGACTTCGGGCTTCAACCCACGTGACTTCAGGCTTCAACCCACGTGACTTTGAAAACGATCGGTCACCACTTTTGAAGTTGGCAGCTACTCTTTCCAAACGCAACATCTGACGAACGAACACAAATATAGAAGAAAAGACACAATTGTTATCCAGAAAGTTCAGGTTTCAACCCACGTGACTTTTGGCTTCAACCCACGTGACTTCAGGCTTCAACCCACGTGACTATGAAAACGATCGGTCACCACTTTTGATGTTGGCGGCTACTTGTTCCAAACGCAACATCTGACGAACGAACACAAATATAGAAGGAAAAACACAATTGTTATCCAAAAAGTTCAGGTTTTAACCCACGTGACTTCGGGCTTCAACCCACGTGACTTCAGGCTTCAACCCACGTGACTTTGAAAACGATCGGTCACCACTTTTGAAGTTGGCAGCTACTCTTTCCAAACGCAACATCTGACGAACGAACACAAATATAGAAGAAAAGACACAATTGTTATCCAGAAAGTTCAGGTTTCAACCCACGTGACTTTTGGCTTCAACCCACGTGACTTCAGGCTTCAACCCACGTGACTTTGAAAACGATCGGTCACCACTTTTGATGTTGGCGGCTACTTGTTCCAAACGCAACATCTGACGAACGAACACAAATATAGAAGGAAAAACACAATTGTTATCAAAAAAGTTCAGGTTTTAACCCACGTGACTTCGGGCTTCAACCCACGTGACTCCAGGCTTCAACCCACGTGACCTCAGGCTTCAATCCACGTGACTTTGAAAACGATCGGTAACCACTTTTGAAGTTGGCAGCTACTCTTTCCAAACGCAACATCTGACGAACGAACACAAATATAGAAGAAAAAACACAATTGTTATTCAAAAAGTTCAGGTTTTAACCCACGTGACCTCAGGCTTCAACCCACGTGACTCCAGGCTTCAACCCACGTGACTTTGAAAACGATCGGTCACCACTTTTGAAGTTGGCAGCTACTCTTTTCAAACGCAACATCTGACGAACGAACACAAATGAAGGAGAAAAGACACAATTGGTATCCAAAAAGTCCAGGTTTTAACCCACGTGACTTCTGGCTTCAACCCACGTGACCTCAGGCTTCAACCCACGTGACTTCAGGCTTCAACCCACGTGACTTTGAAAACGATCGGTAACCACTTTTGAAGTTGGCAGCTACTCTTTCCAAACGCAACATCTGACGAACGAACACAATATAGAAGAAAAGACACAATTGTTATCCAAAAAGTTCAGGTTTGAACCCACGTGACTCCAGGCTCCAACCCACGTGACTCCAGGCTTCAACCCACGTGACTTTGAAAACGATCGGTCACCACTTTTGAAGTTGGCAGCTACTCTTTCCAAACGCAACATCTGACGAACGAACACAATATAGAAGAAAAGACACAATTGTTATCCAAAAAGTTCAGGTTTCAACTCACGTGACTTTTGGCTTTAACCCACGTGACTTCAGGCTCCAACCCACGTGACCTCGGGCTTCAACCCACGTGACTTTTAAAACGTTCGGTCACCACTTTTGGAGTTGGCAGCTACTTGTTCCAAACGCAACATCTGACGAACGAACACAAAAATAAAAGATAAGACACAATTGTTATCCAAAAAGTTCAGGTTTTAACCCACGTGACTTCGGGCTTCAACCCACGTGACTTCAGGCTTCAACCCACGTGACTTTGAAAACGATCGGTCACCACTTTTGAAGTTGGCAGCTACTCTTTCCAAACGCAACATCTGACGAACGAACACAAATATAGAAGAAAAGACACAATTGTTATCCAGAAAGTTCAGGTTTCAACCCACGTGACTTTTGGCTTCAACCCACGTGACTTCAGGCTTCAACCCACGTGACTATGAAAACGATCGGTCACCACTTTTGATGTTGGCGGCTACTTGTTCCAAACGCAACATCTGACGAACGAACACAAATATAGAAGGAAAAACACAATTGTTATCCAAAAAGTTCAGGTTTTAACCCACGTGACTTCGGGCTTCAACCCACGTGACTTCAGGCTTCAACCCACGTGACTTTGAAAACGATCGGTCACCACTTTTGAAGTTGGCAGCTACTCTTTCCAAACGCAACATCTGACGAACGAACACAAATATAGAAGAAAAGACACAATTGTTATCCAGAAAGTTCAGGTTTCAACCCACGTGACTTTTGGCTTCAACCCACGTGACTTCAGGCTTCAACCCACGTGACTTTGAAAACGATCGGTCACCACTTTTGATGTTGGCGGCTACTTGTTCCAAACGCAACATCTGACGAACGAACACAAATATAGAAGGAAAAACACAATTGTTATCAAAAAAGTTCAGGTTTTAACCCACGTGACTTCGGGCTTCAACCCACGTGACTCCAGGCTTCAACCCACGTGACCTCAGGCTTCAATCCACGTGACTTTGAAAACGATCGGTAACCACTTTTGAAGTTGGCAGCTACTCTTTCCAAACGCAACATCTGACGAACGAACACAAATATAGAAGAAAAAACACAATTGTTATTCAAAAAGTTCAGGTTTTAACCCACGTGACCTCAGGCTTCAACCCACGTGACTCCAGGCTTCAACCCACGTGACTTTGAAAACGATCGGTCACCACTTTTGATGTTGGCAGCTACTTGTTCCCAACGCAACATCTGACGAACGAACACAATTATAGAAGAAAAAACACAATTGTCATCCAAAAAGTTCAGGTTTTAACCCATGTGACTTCAGGCTCCAACCCACGTGACATCAGGCTTCAACCCACGTGACTTTGAAAACGATCGGTCACCACTTTTGAAGTAAGCAGCTCCTCTTTCCAAACGCAACATCTGACGAACGAACACAAATTTAGAAGAAAAGACACGATTGTTATCCAAAAAGTTCAGGTTTCAACCCACGTGACTTCAGGCTTCAACCCACGTGACTTCAGGCTTCAACCCACGTGACTTCAGGCTTTCACCCACGTGACTTTCGAAACGATCGGTCACCACTTTTGATGTTGGCAGCTACTTGTTCCAAACGCAACATCTGACGAACGAACACAAATATAGAAGAGAAGACACGATTGTTATCCAAAAAGTTCAGGTTTCAACCCACGTGACTTTTTGCTTCAACCCACGTGACTTCAGGCTTCAACCCACGTGACTTTGAAAACGATCGGTAACCACTTTTGAAGTTGGCAGCTACTCTTTCTAAACGCAACATCTGACAAACGAACACAAATATAGAAAAAAAGACACAATTGCTATCCAAAAAGTTCAGGTTTCAACCCACGTGACTTTTTGCTTCAACCCACGTGACTTCAGGCTTCAACCCACGTGACTTTGAAAACGATCGGTAACCACTTTTGAAGTTGGCAGCTACTCTTTCTAAACGCAACATCTGACAAACGAACACAAATATAGAAAAAAAGACACAATTGCTATCCAAAAAGTTCAGATTTGAACCCACGTGACTCCAGGCTCCAACAGACGTGACTTCAGGCTTTCACCCACGTGACTTTCAAAACGATCGGTCACCACTTTTGATGTTGGCGGCTACTTGTTCCAAACGCAACATCTGACGAACGAACACAAATATAGAGGAAAAGACACAATTGTTATCCAGAAAGTTCAGGTTTCAACCCACGTGACTTTTGGCTTCAACCCACGTGACTTCAGGCTTCAACCCACGTGACCTCAGGCTTCAACCCACGTGACTTTGAAAACGTTCGGTAACCACTTTTGAAGTTGGCAGCTACTCTTTCCAAACGCAACATCTGACGAACGAACACAAATATAGAAGAAAAAACACAATTGTTATTCAAAAAGTTCAGGTTTTAACCCACGTGACCTCAGGCTTCAACCCACGTGACTCCAGGCTTCAACCCACGTGACTTTGAAAACGATCGGTCACCACTTTTGAAGTTGGCAGCTACTCTTTCCAAACGCAACATCTGACGAACGAACACAAATATAGAAAAAAAGACACAATTGTTATCCAAAAAGTTTAGGTTTGAACCCACGTGACTTCAAGCTTCAACCCACGTGACTTCAAGCTTCAACCCACGTGACTTTGAAAACGATCGGGCACCACTTTTGAAGTTGGCAGCTACTCTTTCCAAACGCAACATCTGACGAACGAACACAAATATAGAAAAAAAGAAACAATTGTTATCCAAAAAGTTCAGGTTTGAACCCACGTGACTCCAGGCTTCAACCCACGTGACTCCAGGCTTCAACCCACGTGACTTTGAAAACGATCGGTCACCACTTTTGAAGTTGGCAGCTACTCTTTCCAAACGCAACATCTGACGAACGAACACAATATAGAAGAAAAGACACAATTGTTATCCAAAAAGTTCAGGTTTCAACTCACGTGACTTTTGGCTTTAACCCACGTGACTTCAGGCTCCAACCCACGTGACCTCGGGCTTCAACCCACGTGACTTTTAAAACGTTCGGTCACCACTTTTGGAGTTGGCAGCTACTTGTTCCAAACGCAACATCTGACGAACGAACACAAAAATAAAAGAAAAGACACAATTGTTATCCAAAAAGTTCAGGTTTCAATACACGTGACTTCAGGCTCCAACCCACGTGACTTCAGGCTTTCACCCACGTGACTTTTGAAACGATCGGTCACCACTTTTGATGTTGGCAGCTACTTGTTCCCAACGCAACATCTGACGAACGAACACAAATATAGAAAAAAAAACACAATTGTTATCCAAAAAGTTCAGGTTTTAACCCATGTGACTTCAGGCTTCAACCCACGTGACTTCAGGCTTCAACCCACGTGACTTTGAAAACGATCGGTCACCACTTTTGAAGTTGGCAGCTACTCTTTCCAAACGCAACATCTGAAGAACGAACACAAATATAGAAGAAAAGACACGATTGTTATCCAAAAAGTTCAGGTTTCAACCCACGTGACTTTTGGCTTCGACCCACGTGACTTCAGGCTTCAACCCACGTGACTTTGAAAACGATCGGTAACCACTTTTGAAGTTGGCAGCTTCTCTTTCTAAACGCAACATCTGACAAACGAACACAAATATAGAAAAAAAGACACAATTGTTATCCAAAAAGTTCAGATTTGAACCCACGTGACTCCGGGCTCCAACCCACGTGACTTCGGGCTTCCACCCACGTGACTTTCAAAACGATCGGTCACCACTTTTGATGTTGGCGGCTACTTGTTCCAAACGCAACATCTGACGAACGAACACAAATATAGAAGGAAAAACACAATTGTTATCCAAAAAGTTCAGGTTTTAACCCACGTGACTTCGGGCTTCAACCCACGTGACTTCAGGCTTCAACCCACGTGACTATGAAAACGATCGGTCACCACTTTTGATGTTGGCGGCTACTTGTTCCAAACGCAACATCTGACGAACGAACACAAATATAGAAGGAAAAACACAATTGTTATCCAAAAAGTTCAGGTTTTAACCCACGTGACTTCGGGCTTCAACCCACGTGACTTCAGGCTTCAACCCACGTGACTTTGAAAACGATCGGTCACCACTTTTGAAGTTGGCAGCTACTCTTTCCAAACGCAACATCTGACGAACGAACACAAATATAGAAGAAAAGACACAATTGTTATCCAGAAAGTTCAGGTTTCAACCCACGTGACTTTTGGCTTCAACCCACGTGACTTCAGGCTTCAACCCACGTGACTTTGAAAACGATCGATCACCACTTTTGATGTTGGCGGCTACTTGTTCCAAACGCAACATCTGACGAACGAACACAAATATAGAAGGAAAAACACAATTGTTATCAAAAAAGTTCAGGTTTTAACCCACGTGACTTCGGGCTTCAACCCACGTGACTCCAGGCTTCAACCCACGTGACCTCAGGCTTCAATCCACGTGACTTTGAAAACGATCGGTAACCACTTTTGAAGTTGGCAGCTACTCTTTCCAAACGCAACATCTGACGAACGAACACAAATATAGAAGAAACAACACAATTGTTATTCAAAAAGTTCAGGTTTTAACCCACGTGACCTCAGGCTTCAACCCACGTGACTCCAGGCTTCAACCCACGTGACTTTGAAAACGATCGGTCACCACTTTTGAAGTTGGCAGCTACTCTTTCCAAACGCAACATCTGACGAACGAACACAATTTGAAGAAAAGACACAATTGTTATCAAAAAAGTTCAGGTTTTAACCCACGTGACTTCGGGCTTCAACCCACGTGACTCCAGGCTTCAACCCACGTGACTTCAGGCTTCAATCCACGTGACTTTGAAAACGATCGGTAACCACTTTTGAAGTTGGCAGCTACTCTTTCCAAACGCAACATCTGACGAACGAACACAAATATAGAAGAAAAAACACAATTGTTATTCAAAAATCTGTTGTGGGGCGACACAAAACTTTCCCGGCGGTATCCAGGGACGTCAGTAATGATTTTGATCGAAGTGTCCCTTCGGGAGGGGGAGAATTCTATTTGGAAATCTATGGAATTTTTTTATTGAGTTAGGCGTTGAGCAAGCATCCTGCATCCATTGTCGGGCCTACAGAACAAGTAACAGGTTGTTAGGTTTCCAAGATGATGAAATATTTTGAAAGGTAGAACTAGGAAGCTAATTGTTGCTAATCTCAAGAAAGCATTGCTGGTTCCTTATTAAATTTTTGTTTCCAGTTCAGACATCGTGATCAAATTAGGCATACTTGATTTAGGACCCTTACTGCATCTGTGTGTTAGATTTCAGATCTATATCTTCAATTTAGGGCTTGGGAAGACAGGTCCAAGCCCAATGTGCCATCTGAGGGCCTTCCAGTGAGAATTATTTACCCATAGTTCAATCAGCTCATTCCAGACTTGAATTATGCTTCCGTTCCTGATTCCGATTTGATCGGACCAACAATTTCACAGATATCGTGGCAGAACCGTTCATTTTGCGCGATCGTATATTAAGTAAATCTGTTGTGGGGCGACACAAAACTTTCCCGGCGGTATCCAGGGACGTCAGTAATGATTTTGATCGAAGTGTCCCTTCGGGTGGGGGAGAATTCTATTTGGAAATCGATGGAATTTTTTTATTGAGTTAGGCGTTGAGCAAGCATCCTGCATCCATTGTCGGGCCTACAGAACAAGTAACAGGTTGTAAGGTTTCCAAGATGATGAAATATTTCGAAAGGTAGAACTAGGAAGCTAATTGTTTCTGAATCTCAAGAAAGCATTGCTGGTTCCTTATTAAACTTTTGTTTCTAGTTCAGACATCGTAATCAAATTGGGCAAATTTGATTTAGGACCCTTACTGCATCTGTGTGTTAGATTTCAAGTCTATATCTTCAATTTAGAGCTTAGGCAGACAAGTCCAAGCTTAATGTGCCATCTGAGGGCCTTCCAGTAAGAAATATTTACCCATAGTTTAATCAGCTCATTCCAGACTTGAATTATGCTTCCGTTCCTGATTCCGATTTGATCGGACCAACAATTACACAGATATCGTGGCAGAACTGTTCATTTTGCGCGATCGTATATTAAGTACAAATCTGTTGTGGGGCGACACAAAACTTTCCCGGCGGTATCCAGAGACGTCAGTAATGATTTTGATCGAAGTGTCCCTTCGGGAGGGGGAGGAATCGATTTGAAAATTGATGAAAAAATTCTATTGAGTTGAGCGTTTAGCAAGCATCCTGCATCCATTGTTAAGCGGGCAGAACAAATAACAGGTTAGGTCCAAGGTGATGAAATACTTAATCCAAAGGCAGAACTAGGTAGTTCACTGTTGTATGATATCTCAAGAATGCAATGCTAGTCTCGTATTAAAATTTTTGTTTCTACTTTAGATATGATGATAAAATTACACAAACTTGATAAGGACTTTTACTGCATCGCATCTTTGTGTCAAATTTCAACCCTATATCTTCAATTTAGAGCTTGGGTAGACAAGCCGAGCGACGGCATTCTGCAATCATTGTTGGACAGTTGTTGGCAGAACAGTTCAATCTGCACGATTACATATCAAATGTTGTGGGGCGACACAAAACTTTCCCGGCGGTATTCAGGGACGTCAGTAATGAGTTTGATTTAGGCGTCCCTTCGGGGAAATTGGATTTAATTGAAAAGTTGATTGAAAAAGTTCTAGTAAGTTGTGCGTTATGCGATCATTCTGCATCCATTGTTGAGCCTACAAAATAAGTGACAGGTTCTTAGGTTTCCATAGTGATAAAATACTTCGAAAGGTAGAACTAGGAAGACAATTGTTGCGAATTTGGAGAATGCAATGCTGCATCCAGACAAGCCCAGACCCAATGTGTCCCTTGAGGACTCCCGATCGAAATCATCTATCCAAAAACTAATCAGGTCATTCCAGGCTGACCTTATGTTTTCGTACCTGATTTCGATTTGATTGGAGCTACAGGTAGTAAACTGTTGTGATATCTCAAGAATGCAATGCTAGTTCCACACAAAGGGGTTTACGCAGCCCCAAACAACACCTGAAGACACAATTAATCGGGGCGCACTGTTACCTTCAATGATGCAACCTAAATTATTGTTTGCAAAATAGCCGGTGAAAATCAGTCGCGGATTGAAAACCTGGGGCAGAGTTCTAATTGAGTGCAATTCAGGGCCCCCAAGTGGTGACCTCTGAAATGAGACTTCGAGCCCATCAAGAAATTAGGTCCGAACCACACCTGAAGGCACGATAGTTCTGAAAACTAAAAAAAGGGGGGGCTCAGTGGGGCTTCAAAAGACACCCGTAGACACCAGGAGCCTAGAGGGCTTCAACGAACCCAAGAAGACACAAGGCCGCAGTTTTGGCCTGAAACGGCAAAATCTGATAGACACAGATGGGGGCCCCATCAGGGCCTTGAACAGCAGACACCATGGGGATGGGGCCCTGGTACCGAATCAAATAAGGGAACTGCACACATTACAGTTTGTACATATACGTCAATGGAATGAGCATACTGGAGTTGCTAAAACTACAGAAAACACAAGGGGGTTTACGGAGCCCCAAACAACACAAAGGATCGGTTCGCACTGTTGCCCCAAATAATGCAAGAAGATACAAAAGAAAACACCGAGAACCTGCCGAGAACAGCGTTCATGTTGTCACTTTGACATTGATACGATTCGTAACAAAAACGTAGTTACCTACCGGTTTGGTTGCCATGTTGCTAAAAAAATTGAATAGGCCAAAAATCGAGGAACAGGCAAGCCCGGCTGAATTCGGCCAGGCCAAACTTTGAAAATTCATAGCGCTTGTCCGGAAAACGGTGGGAAACTCCAACTTCAGCATTAGTTTGATTCTTTGGTAATGTTGCTTCCTGCCGGGTTTGGTTCACATCTGTCGTATAGATTTTGAATAATTAAATGGCATAGTTCCAGACTTTGATATTTTTTATAATTTGACAGGTAACAGGTAGGAACATACTTTTAACTGTTCTGAATACAGTTCTTCAAGGGCTTTCAAATGACATATCGCAAGTCAAGTTTTGTGAGATGTAGCTTCGGTCATTTGCTGATAGTGACACTTCTGTTTGACAGATGACAGCCAAAAACTAATCCGGTCATTCCAGGGCGAAAAATCGTCTGCATACCAAATTTCAAGTCGATCGGATCAATGTTTCGGCAGTTATCGTGGAAGATTACAGACATACACACATACAGACATACGGACAGACATCATTCTGGAAATTGTCTAAATCGTCTTGAAAAACCTCAAAATGGATATATCCGGCGTAATCCCAAAACTTTTTTTCTGCACGATTACAATACTTTCCCTCCGAGTTCGTGGGGGGCCGGGAAAGTAATTTTTGTTTCTACTTTTGACATGATGATGAAATTACACAAACTTGATTGAGAACTTTTACTGCATCGCATCTGTGTGTCAAATTTCAACTCTATATCGTCAATTTAGAGCTTGGGTAGACAAGCCGAGCGACAACATTCTGCAACTATTGTTGGACAGTTGTTGGCAGAACAGTTCAATCTGCACGATCACATATCAAATGATTGTGAAACTGAAAAAAAAAACGACCAAGTCCAGCGACCATCCAGGAAAAATAACTTGGATACACACATCACAATAAAGCACTGCGGTTCAAGGTTCAATAAGGCGCTGTGAAACCTCATCCATCAAAACATTTAGTTCCATAGAGAGAAGGTTGTTTTTCAACCAAAATAATTCAGAAGATTGGACGAATAATGGTTGAAGAATATCCAAGAACCAATTACCGATTGTTTGAAAAATATTTGGTGAAAATCGGTTCACGGGTAGAATACCTGGCGGGAGTTCTTATTATTTGCACTTCAGGGCCCCAAACGACATGTGGAATGAGGCTTATTTCGAGTCCTTAAAAAGGGCAGGTCCGGAATACACCTGACGGCACAATAGTTCTGAAGACTGAAAAGACGAGAGGGGGGCTCAGTGGGACTCCAAGAGACACTCGTAGACACCAGGGAGCCATAGGTCTTTAACCAACCCAAGAAGACACAACGGCGTCGCTTGGCCTGAAACGGCAAAATCTGATAGTCACAAGTTAGTGGGGGCCCCATCGGGGCTTTGAACGGCAGTAAGAAAACATGGGGGGCCCTGGTACCGAATCATACAAGGGTACTGGACACATTAGAGATTGAACGTAGGTATAGGTACGCCAAAACGGGATGGGCATACTGGAGTTGCTAAAGCTACAGAAAACACAAGGGGGTTCACGGAGCCCCCCAAAACGATACTTGAAGACACAAAGGATCGGAGCACACTGTTGTTTTAAACGATAAAAGAAAACACACCGAGATCTGCCTGCATCCATAATCATTCTGTCACTTTGACATAGATACCAGGGATCACGATGGATACGTCAATGTAACAGAAACGTACCGGTTAGGTTGCTAAGAAAATTGAATAGGCCAAAAGTCGAGCAACAGGCAAGCCCGGCTGAATTCGGCCAGGCCAAACTTTGAAAATTCATACCGCCCGTCCGGCAAATGGTGGTAAACTCCAACTTCAGCATTAGCTTGATTCTTTGGTAATGTTGCTTCCTGTCGAGTTTGGTTTAAATCTATTGTATAGATTTTGAATAATTAAATGGCAAAGTTTCAGACTTTGACATTTTTTATAATTTGACAGATAACAGATATGGAAATATTTTCAACTGTTCTGAATACAGTTTTTCAAGGGCTTTCAAATGACATATCGCAAGTCAAGTTCTGTGAGATTTAGCTTCTGTCATTTTCTGATAGTGACACTTCTGTTTGACAGATGACAGCCAAAAACTAACCCGGTCATTTCAGGGTGAAACCACGTCTGCATACCAAATTTCAAATTGATCTGATCAACGTTTCGGCAGTTATCGTGGAAGATTACAGACATACACACATACACACTCACGGACAGACATCATTCTGGAAATTGTCTAAATCGTCTTGAAAAACCTCAAAATGGATATATCCGGCGTAATCTCAAAACTTTTTTTCTGCACGATTACAATACTTTCCCTCCGAGTTCGTGGGGGGCCGGGAAAGTAATGATTGTAAAACTGAATAAAAAATCGATCAAGTCCAGCGATCATCCAGGAAAACTAACTCGGATACACACATCACAATAAAGCACTGCGGTTCAAGGTTCAAATCGCTGTAGAACCTCATCCATCAGAACATTTAGTTCCATAGAGAGAAGGTTGTTTTTCAACCAAAATAATTCAGAATATTGGACGAAAAATGGTTGGAGAATATCCAAGAACCAATTACCGACTGTTAAAAAAATATTTGATGAAAATCGGTTCACGGGTATAGAATACCTGGCGGGAGTTCTTATTATTTGAACTTCAGGGCCCCAAACGACATGTGGAATGAGGCTTCGAGTCCTCAAAAAGGGCAGGTCCGGAACACACCTGACGGCACAATAGTTCTGAAGACTGAAAAGACGAGAGAGGAGCTAAGTGGGACTCCATGAGACACCCGTAGACACCATAGAGCTTCAACCAACCCAAGAAGACATAACGGCGTCGCTTGGCCTGGAACGGCAAAATCTGATTGTCACAAGTGGGGGCCCCATCAGGGCTTTGAACGGTAGTAAGAAAACATGGGGCCCTGGTACCGAATCATACAAGGGAACTGGACACATTCGAGATTGAACGTAGGTATACGCCAAAACGGGATGGGCATACTGGAGTTGCTAAAGCTACAGAAAACACAAGGGGGTTCACGTAGCCCCTCAAAACGATACTTGAAGACACAAAGGATCGGAGCACACTGTTGTCTTAAACGATAAAAGAAAACACACCGAGATCTGCCTGCATCCATAATTATTTTGTCACTTTGACATAGATACCAGGGATCACAATGGATACGTCAATGTAACAGAAACGTACCGGTCTGGTTGCTAAGAAAATTGAATAGGCCAAAACTCGAGCAACAGGCAAGCCCGGCTGAATTCAACCAGGCCAAACTTTGAAAATTCATAGCGCTCGGCTGGTGAATGATGGGAAACTCCAACTTCAGCATTAGTTTGATTCTTTGGTAATGTTGCTTCCTGTCAAGTTTGGTTCAAATCTGTCGTATAGATTTTGAATAATTAAATGACAAAGCTCCAGACTTCGGCATTTTTTATAATTTGACAGATAACAGATAGGGAAATATTTTCAACTGTTCTGAATACAGTTTTTCAAGGGCTTTCGAATGACATATTGCAAGTCAAGTTCCGTGAGATGTAGCTTCTGTCATTTTCTGATAGTGACATTTCTGTTCGACAAATGACAGCCAAAAACTAATCCGGTCATTCCAGGGTGAAACCCCGTCTGCATACCAAGTTTCAAGTCGATCGGATCAACGTTTCGGCAGTTATCGTGGAAGATTACAGACATACAGACTCACGGACAGACATCATTCTGGAAATTGTCTGAATCGTCTTGAAAAACCTCAAAATGGATATATCCGGCGTAATCCCAAAACTTTTTTTCTGCACGATTACAATACTTTCCCTCCGAGTTCGTGGGGGGCCGGGAAAGTAAAAGTTCAGGTTTTAACCCACGTGACCTCAGGCTTCAACCCACGTGACTCCAGGCTTCAACCCACGTGACTTTGAAAACGATCGGTCACCACTTTTGAAGTTGGCAGCTACTCTTTCCAAACGCAACATCTGACGAACGAACACAATTTGAAGAAAAGACACAATTGTTATCCAAAAAGTTCAGGTTTCAACCCACGTGACTTTTGGCTTCAACCCACGTGACTTCAGGCTTCAACCCACGTGGCCTCAGGCTTCAACCCACGTGACTTTGAAAACGTTCGGTCGCCACTTTTGGAGTTGGCAGCTACTTGTTCCAAACGCAACATCTGACGAACAAACACAAAAATAGAAGAAAAGTCACAATTGTTATCCAAAAAGTTCAGGTTTCAATACACGTGACTTCAGGCTCCAACCCACGTGACTTCAGGCTTTCACCCACGTGACTTTCGAAACGATCGGTCACCACTTTTGATGTTGGCAGCTACTTGTTCCCAACGCAACATCTGACGAACGAACACAATTATAGAAGAAAAAACACAATTGTCATCCAAAAAGTTCAGGTTTTAACCCATGTGACTTCAGGCTCCAACCCACGTGACATCAGGCTTCAACCCACGTGACTTTGAAAACGATCGGTCACCACTTTTGAAGTAAGCAGCTCCTCTTTCCAAACGCAACATCTGACGAACGAACACAAATTTAGAAGAAAAGACACGATTGTTATCCAAAAAGTTCAGGTTTCAACCCACGTGACTTCAGGCTTCAACCCACGTGACTTCAGGCTTCAACCCACGTGACTTTGAAAACGATCGGTCACCACTTTTGAAGTTGGCAGCTACTCTTTCCAAACGCAACATCTGACGAACGAACACAAATATAGAAGAGAAGACACGATTGTTATCCAAAAAGTTCAGGTTTCAACCCACGTGACTTTTTGCTTCAACCCACGTGACTTCAGGCTTCAACCCACGTGACTTTGAAAACGATCGGTAACCACTTTTGAAGTTGGCAGCTACTCTTTCTAAACGCAACATCTGACAAACGAACACAAATATAGAAAAAAAGACACAATTGCTATCCAAAAAGTTCAGATTTGAACCCACGTGACTCCAGGCTCCAACAGACGTGACTTCAGGCTTTCACCCACGTGACTTTCAAAACGATCGGTCACCACTTTTGATGTTGGCGGCTACTTGTTCCAAACGCAACATCTGACGAACGAACACAAATATAGAGGAAAAGACACAATTGTTATCCAGAAAGTTCAGGTTTCAACCCACGTGACTTTTGGCTTCAACCCACGTGACCTCAGGCTTCAACCCACGTGACTTTGAAAACGATCGGTAACCACTTTTGAAGTTGGCAGCTACTCTTTCCAAACGCAACATTGACGATTGAACACAAATATAGAAGAAAAGACACAATTGGTATCCAAAAAGTTCAGGTTTGAACCCACGTGACTCCAGGCTCCAACCCACGTGACTCCAGGCTTCAACCCACGTGACTTTGAAAACGATCGGTCACCACTTTTGATGTTGACAGCTACTTGTTCCAAACGCAACATCTGACGAACGAGCACAAATAGAGGAAAAAAGACACAATTGTTATCCAAAAAGTTCAGGTTTGAACCCACGTGACTCCAGGCTCCAACCCACGTGACTTCAGGCTTTCACCCACGTGACTTTCAGAACGATCGGTCACCACTTTTGATGTTGACAGCTACTTGGTCCAAACGCAACATCTGACGAACGAGCACAAATATAGAAGAAAAAACACATTTGTTATCCAAAAAGTTCAGGTTTTAACCCACGTGACTCCAGGCTTCAACCCACGTGACTTCAGGCTCCAACCCACGTGACTTCAGGCTTTCACCCACGTGACTTTCGAAACGATCGGTCACCACTTTTGATGTTGGCAGCTACTTGTTCCCAATGCAACATCTGACGAACGAACACAAATATAGAAAAAAAAACACAATTGTTATCCAAAAAGTTCAGGTTTTAACCCATGTGACTTCAGGCTTCAACCCAAGTGACTTCAGGCTTCAACCCACGTGACTTTGAAAACGATCGGTAACCACTTTTGAAGTTGGCAGCTACTCTTTCCAAACGCAACATCTGACGAACGAACACAAATGAAGGAGAAAAGACACAATTGGTATCCAAAAAGTCCAGGTTTTAACCCTCGTGACTTTTGGCTTCAACCCACGTGACCTCAGGCTTCAACCCACGTGACTTCAGGCTTCAACCCACGTGACTTTGAAAACGATCGGTAACCACTTTTGAAGTTGGCAGCTACTCTTTCCAAACGCAACATTGACGATTGAACACAAATATAGAAGAAAAGACACAATTGGTATCCAAAAAGTTCAGGTTTGAACCCACGTGACTCCAGGCTCCAACCCACGTTACTCCAGGCTCCAACCCACGTTACTTCAGGCTTCAACCCACGTGACTTTGAAAACGATCGGTAACCACTTTTAAAGTTGGCAGCTACTCTTTCCAAACGCAACATCTGACGAACGAACACAAATATAGGAAAAAGGACACAATTGTTATCCAAAAAGTTCAGGTTCGAACCCACGTGACTCCAGGCTCCAACCCACGTGACTTCAGGCTTTCACCCACGTGACTTTCAGAACGATCGGTCACCACTTTTGATGTTGTCAGCTACTTGTTCCAAACGCAACATCTGACGAACGAGCACAAATATAGAAGAAAAAACACAATTGTTTTCCAAAAAGTTCTGGTTTTAACCCACGTGACTTCAAGCTTCAACCCACGTGACTTCAAGCTTCAACCCACGTGACTTTGAAAACGATCGGTCACCACTTTTGAAGTTGGCAGCTACTCTTTCCAAACGCAACATCTGACGAACGAACACGAATATAGAAAAAAAGACACAATTGGTATCCAAAAAGTTCAGGTTTTAACCAACGTGACTTTTGGCTTCAACCCACGTGACCTCAGGCTTCAACCCACGTGACTTCAGGTTTCAACCCACGTGACTTCAAGCTTCAACCCACGTGACTTTGAAAACGATCGGGCACCACTTTTGAAGTTGGCAGCTACTCTTTCCAAACGCAACATCTGACGAACGAACACAAATATAGAAAAAAAGACACAATTGTTATCCAAAAAGTTCAGGTTTGAACCCACGTGACTCCAGGCTTCAACCCACGTGACTCCAGGCTTCAACCCACGTGACTTTGAAAACGATCGGTCACCACTTTTGAAGTTGGCAGCTACTCTTTCCAAACGCAACATCTGACGAACGAACACAATATAGAAGAAAAGACACAATTGTTATCCAAAAAGTTCAGGTTTCAACTCACGTGACTTTTGGCTTTAACCCACGTGACTTCAGGCTCCAACCCACGTGACCTCGAGCTTCAACCCACGTGACTTTTAAAACGTTCGGTCACCACTTTTGGAGTTGGCAGCTACTTGTTCCAAACGCAACATCTGACGAACGAACACAAAAATAAAAGAAAAGACACAATTGTTATCCAAAAAGTTCAGGTTTCAATACACGTGACTTCAGGCTCCAACCCACGTGACTTCAGGCTTTCACCCACGTGACTTTTGAAACGATCGGTCACCACTTTTGATGTTGGCAGCTACTTGTTCCCAACGCAACATCTGACGAACGAACACAAATATAGGAGAAAAAACACAATTGTCATCCAAAAAGTTCAGGTTTTAACCCATGTGACTCCAGGCTTCAACCCACGTGACTTTAGGCTTCAACCCACGTGACTTTGAAAACGATCGGTCACCACTTTTGAAGTTGGCAGCTACTCTTTCCAAACGCAACATCTGACGAACGAACACAAATATAGAAGAGAAGACACGATTGTTATCCAAAAAGTTCAGGTTTCAACCCACGTGACTTTTGGCTTCAACCCACGTGACTTCAGGCTTCAACCCACGTGACTTTGAAAACGATCGGTAACCACTTTTGAAGTTGGCAGCTACTCTTTCTAAACGCAACATCTGACAAACGAACACAAATATAGAAAAAAAGACACAATTGCTATCCAAAAAGTTCAGATTTGAACCCACGTGACTCCAGGCTCCAACAGACGTGACTTCAGGCTTTCACCCACGTGACTTTCGAAACGATCGGTCTCCACTTTTGATGTTGGCGGCTACTTGTTCCAAACGCAACATCTGACGAACGAACACAAATATAGAAGAAAAGACAATTGTTATCCAGAAAGTTCAGGTTTCAACCCACGTGACTTTTGGCTTCAACCCACGTGACCTCAGGCTCCAACCCACGTGACTTTGAAAACGATCGGTAACCACTTTTGAAGTTGGCAGCTACTCTTTCCAAACGCAACATCTGACGAACGAACACAAATGGAGGAGAAAAGACACAATTGGTATCCAAAAAGTCCAGGTTTTAACCCACGTGACTTTTCGCTTCAACCCACGTGACCTCAGGCTTCAACCCACGTGACTTCAGGCTTCAACCCACGTGACTTTGAAAACGATCGGTAACCACTTTTGAAGTTGGCAGCTACTCTTTCCAAACGCAACATTGACGATTGAACACAAATATAGAAGAAAAGACACAATTGGTATCCAAAAAGTTCAGGTTTGAACCCACGTGACTCCAGGCTCCAACCCACGTGACTCCAGGCTTCAACCCACGTGACTTTGAAAACGATCGGTAACCACTTTTGAAGTTGGCAGCTACTCTTTCCAAACGCAACATCTGACGAACGAACACAAATATAGGAAAAAAGACACAATTGTTATCCAAAAAGTTCAGGTTTGAACCCACGTGACTCCAGGCTCCAACCCACGTGACTTCAGGCTTTCACTCACGTGACTTTCAGAACGATCGGTCACCACTTTTGATGTTGACAGCTACTTGTTCCAAACGCAACATCTGACGAACGAGCACAAATATAGAAGAAAAAACACATTTGTTATCCAAAAAGTTCAGGTTTTAACCCACGTGACTCCAGGCTTCAACCCACGTGACTTTGAAAACGATCGGTCACCACTTTTGAAGTTGGCAGCTACTCTTTCCAAACGCAACATCTGACGAACGAACACAAATATAGAAGAAAAGACACAATTGTTATCCAGAAAGTTCAGGTTTCAACCCACGTGACTTTTGGCTTCAACCCACGTGACTTCAGGCTTCAACCCACGTGACTCCAAAAACGATCGGTAACCACTTTTAAAGTTGGCAGCTACTCTTTCCAAACGCAACATCTGACGAACGAACACAAATGGAGGAGAAAAGACTCAATTGGTATCCAAAAAGTCCAGGTTTCAACCCACGTGACTTTTGGCTTCAACCCACGTGACCTCAGGCTTTAACCCACGTGACTTCAGGCTTCAACCCACGTGACTTGGAAAACGATCGGTAACCACTTTTGAAGTTGGCAGCTACTCTTTCCAAACGCAACATCTGACGAACGAACACAAATATAGGGAAAAAGACACAATTGTTATCCAAAAAGTTCAGGTTTGAACCCACGTGACTCCAGGCTCCAACCCACGTGACTTCAGGCTTTCACCCACGTGACTTTCAGAACGATCGGTCACCACTTTTGATGTTGGCAGCTACTTGTTCCAAACGCAACATCTGACGAACGAGCACAAATATAGAAGAAAAAACACAATTGTTATCCAGAAAGTTTCAGGTTTTAACCCACGTGACTTCAAGCTTCAACCCACGTGACTCCAAGCTTCAACCCACGTGACTTTGAAAACGATCGGTCACCACTTTTGAAGTTGGCAGCTACTCTTTCCAAACGCAACATCTGACGAACGAACACAAATATAGAAGAAAAGACACTATTGTTATCCAGAAAGTTCAGGTTTCAACCCACGTGACTTTTGGCTTCAACCCACGTGACTTCAGGCTTCAACCCACGTGACTTTGAAAACGATTGGTAACCACTTTTGAAGTTGGCAGCTACTCTTTCCAAACGCAACATCTGACGAACGAACACAAATATAGAAGAAAAGGCACAATTGGTATCCAAAAAGTTCAGGTTTCAACCCACGTGACTTTTGGCTTCAACCCACGTGACTTCAGGCTTCAACCCACGTGACTTCAGGCTTCAATCCACGTGACTTCAGGCTTTCACCCACGTGACTTTCGAAACGATCGGTCACCACTTTTGATGTTGGCAGCTACTTGTTCCCAATGCAACATCTGACGAACGAACACAAATATAGAAAAAAAAACACAATTGTTATCCAAAAAGTTCAGGTTTTAACCCATGTGACTTCGGGCTTCAACCCAAGTGACTTCAGGCTTCAACCCACGTGACTTTGAAAACGATCGGTAACCACTTTTGAAGTTGGCAGCTACTCTTTCTAAACGCAACATCTGACAAACGAACACAAATATAGAAAAAAAGACACATATGTTATCCAAAAAGTTCAGGTTTGAACCCACGTGACTCCAGGCTCCAACCCACGTGACTTCAGGCTTTCACCCACGTGACTTTCAGAACGATCGGTCACCACTTTTGATGTTGGCAGCTACTTGTTCCAAACGCAACATCTGACGAACGAGCACAAATATAGAAGAAAAAACACAATTGTTATCCAAAAAGTTCAGGTTTTAACCCACGTGACTTCAAGCTTCAACCCACGTGACTTCAAGCTTCAACCCACGTGACTTTGAAAACGATCGGGCACCACTTTTGAAGTTGGCAGCTACTCTTTCCAAACGCAACATCTGACGAACGAACACAAATATAGAAAAAAAGACACAATTGTTATCCAAAAAGTTCAGGTTTGAACCCACGTGACTCCAGGCTTCAACCCACGTGACTCCAGGCTTCAACCCACGTGACTTTGAAAACGATCGGTCACCACTTTTGAAGTTGGCAGCTACTCTTTCCAATCGCAACATCTGACGAACGAACACAATATAGAAGAAAAGACACAATTGTTATCCAAAAAGTTCAGGTTTCAACTCACGTGACTTTTGGCTTTAACCCACGTGACTTCAGGCTCCAACCCACGTGACCTCGGGCTTCAACCCACGTGACTTTTAAAACGTTCGGTCACCACTTTTGGAGTTGGCAGCTACTTGTTCCAAACGCAACATCTGACGAACGAACACAAAAATAAAAGAAAAGACACAATTGTTATCCAAAAAGTTCAGGTTTCAATACACGTGACTTCAGGCTCCAACCCACGTGACTTCAGGCTTTCACCCACGTGACTTTTGAAACGATCGGTCACCACTTTTGATGTTGGCAGCTACTTGTTCCCAACGCAACATCTGACGAACGAACACAAATATAGAAAAAAAAACACAATTGTTATCCAAAAAGTTCAGGTTTTAACCCATGTGACTTCAGGCTTCAACCCACGTGACTTCAGGCTTCAACCCACGTGACTTTGAAAACGATCGGTCACCACTTTTGAAGTTGGCAGCTACTCTTTCCAAACGCAACATCTGACGAACGAACACAAATATAGAAGAAAAGACACGATTGTTATCCAAAAAGTTCAGGTTTCAACCCACGTGACTTTTGGCTTCAACCCACGTGACTTCAGGCTTCAACCCACGTGACTTTGAAAACGATCGGTAACCACTTTTGAAGTTGGCAGCTACTCTTTCTAAACGCAACATCTGACAAACGAACACAAATATAGAAAAAAAGACACAATTGTTATCCAAAAAGTTCAGATTTGAACCCACGTGACTTCGGGCTCCAACCCACGTGACTTCGGGCTTCCACCCACGTGACTTTCAAAACGATCGGTCACCACTTTTGATGTTGGCGGCTACTTGTTCCAAACGCAACATCTGACGAACGAACACAAATATAGAAGGAAAAACACAATTGTTATCCAAAAAGTTCAGGTTTTAACCCACGTGACTTCGGGCTTCAACCCACGTGACTTCAGGCTTCAACCCACGTGACTTTGAAAACGATCGGTCACCACTTTTGAAGTTGGCAGCTACTCTTTCCAAACGCAACATCTGACGAACGAACACAAATATAGAAGAAAAGACACAATTGTTATCCAGAAAGTTCAGGTTTCAACCCACGTGACTTATGGCTTCAACCCACGTGACTTCAGGCTTCAAACCACGTGACTTTGAAAACGATCGGTCACCACTTTTGATGTTGGCGGCTACTTGTTCCAAACGCAACATCTGACGAACGAACACAAATATAGAAGGAAAAACACGATTGTTATCAAAAAAGTTCAGGTTTTAACCCACGTGACTTCGGGCTTCAACCCACGTGACTCCAGGCTTCAACCCACGTGACCTCAGGCTTCAATCCACGTGACTTTGAAAACGATCGGTAACCACTTTTGAAGTTGGCAGCTACTCTTTCCAAACGCAACATCTGACGAACGAACACAAATATAGAAGAAACAACACAATTGTTATTCAAAAAGTTCAGGTTTTAACCCACGTGACCTCAGGCTTCAACCCACGTGACTCCAGGCTCCAACCCACGTGACTTTGAAAACGATCGGTCACCACTTTTGAAGTTGGCAGCTACTCTTTTCAAACGCAACATCTGACGAACGAACACAAATGAAGGAGAAAAGACACAATTGGTATCCAAAAAGTCCAGGTTTTAACCCACGTGACTTCTGGCTTCAACCCACGTGACCTCAGGCTTCAACCCACGTGACTTCAGGCTTCAACCCACGTGACTTTGAAAACGATCGGTATCCACTTTTGAAGTTGGCAGCTACTCTTTCCAAACGCAACATTGACGATTGAACACAAATATAGAAGAAAAGACACAATTGGTATCCAAAAAGTTCAGGTTTGAACCCACGTGACTCCAGGCTCCAACCCACGTGACTCCAGGCTTCAACCCACGTGACTTTGAAAACGATCGGTAACCACTTTTGAAGTTGGCAGCTACTCTTTCCAAACGCAACATCTGACGAACGAACACAAATATAGGAAAAAAGACACAATTGTTATCCAAAAAGTTCAGGTTTGAACCCACGTGACTCCAGGCTCCAACCCACGTGACTCCAGGCTTCAACCCACGTGACTTTGAAAACGATCGGTCACCACTTTTGAAGTTGGCAGCTACTCTTTCCAAACGCTACATCTGACGAACGAACACAATATAGAAGAAAAGACACAATTGTTATCCAAAAAGTTCAGGTTTCAACTCACGTGACTTTTGGCTTTAACCCACGTGACTTCAGGCTCCAACCCACGTGACCTCGGGCTTCAACCCACGTGACTTTTAAAACGTTCGGTCACCACTTTTGGAGTTGGCAGCTACTTGTTCCAAACGCAACATCTGACGAACGAACACAAAAATAAAAGAAAAGACACAATTGTTATCCAAAAAGTTCAGGTTTTAACCCACGTGACTTCGGGCTTCAACCCACGTGACTTCAGGCTTCAACCCACGTGACTTTGAAAACGATCGGTCACCACTTTTGAAGTTGGCAGCTACTCTTTCCAAACGCAACATCTGACGAACGAACACAAATATAGAAGAAAAGACACAATTGTTATCCAGAAAGTTCAGGTTTCAACCCACGTGACTTTTGGCTTCAACCCACGTGACTCCAGGCTTCAACTCACGTGACTATGAAAACGATCGGTCACCACTTTTGATGTTGGCGGCTACTTGTTCCAAACGCAACATCTGACGAACGAACACAAATATAGAAGGAAAAACACAATTGTTATCCAAAAAGTTCAGGTTTTAACCCACGTGACTTCGGGCTTTAACCCACGTGACTTCAGGCTTCAACCCACGTGACTTTGAAAACGATCGGTCACCACTTTTGAAGTTGGCAGCTACTCTTTCCAAACGCAACATCTGACGAACGAACACAAATATAGAAGAAAAGACACAATTGTTATCCAGAAAGTTCAGGTTTCAACCCACGTGACTTTTGGCTTCAACCCACGTGACTTCAGGCTTCAACCCACGTGACTTTGAAAACGATCGGTCACCACTTTTGATGTTGGCGGCTACTTGTTCCAAACGCAACATCTGACGAACGAACACAAATATAGAAGGAAAAACACAATTGTTATCAAAAAAGTTCAGGTTTTAACCCACGTGACTTCGGGCTTCAACCCACGTGACTCCAGGCTTCAACCCACGTGACCTCAGGCTTCAATCCACGTGACTTTGAAAACGATCGGTAACCACTTTTGAAGTTGGCAGCTACTCTTTCCAAACGCAACATCTGACGAACGAACACAAATATAGAAGAAACAACACAATTGTTATTCAAAAAGTTCAGGTTTTAACCCACGTGACCTCAGGCTTCAACCCACGTGACTCCAGGCTTCAACCCACGTGACTTTGAAAACGATCGGTCACAACTTCTGAAGTTGGCAGCTACTCTTTCCAAACGCAACATCTGACGAACGAACACAATTTGAAGAAAAGACACAATTGTTATCAAAAAAGTTCAGGTTTTAACCCACGTGACCTCAGGCTTCAACCCACGTGACTCCAGGCTTCAACCCACGTGACTTTGAAAACGATCGGTCACCACTTTTGAAGTTGGCAGCTACTCTTTCCAAACGCAACATCTGACGAACGAACACAATTTGAAGAAAAGACACAATTGTTATCCAAAAAGTTCAGGTTTCAACCCACGTGACTTTTGGCTTCAACCCACGTGACTTCAGGCTTCAACCCACGTGACCTCAGGCTTCAACCCACGTGACTTTGAAAACGTTCGGTAACCACTTTTGAAGTTGGCAGCTACTCTTTCCAAACGCAACATCTGACGAACGAACACAAATATAGAAGAAAAAACACAATTGTTATTCAAAAAGTTCAGGTTTTAACCCACGTGACCTCAGGCTTCAACCCACGTGACTCCAGGCTTCAACCCACGTGACTTTGAAAACGATCGGTCACCACTTTTGAAGTTGGCAGCTACTCTTTCCAAACGCAACATCTGACGAACGAACACAATTTGAAGAAAAGACACAATTGTTATCCAAAAAGTTCAGGTTTCAACCCACGTGACTTTTGGCTTCAACCCACGTGACTTCAGGCTTCAACCCACGTGACCTCAGGCTTCAACCCACGTGACTTTGAAAACGTTCGGTCGCCACTTTTGGAGTTGGCAGCTACTTGTTCCAAACGCAACATCTGACGAACAAACACAAAAATAGAAGAAAAGTCACAATTGTTATCCAAAAAGTTCAGGTTTCAATACACGTGCCTTCAGGCTCCAACCCACGTGACTTCAGGCTTTCACCCACGTGACTTTCGAAACGATCGGTCACCACTTTTGATGTTGGCAGCTACTTGTTCCCAACGCAACATCTGACGAACGAACACAATTATAGAAGAAAAAACACAATTGTCATCCAAAAAGTTCAGGTTTCAACCCATGTGACTTCAGGCTCCAACCCACGTGACATCAGGCTTCAACCCACGTGACTTTGAAAACGATCGGTCACCACTTTTGAAGTAAGCAGCTCCTCTTTCCAAACGCAACATCTGACGAACGAACACAAATTTAGAAGAAAAGACACGATTGTTATCCAAAAAGTTCAGGTTTCAACCCACGTGACTTCAGGCTTCAACCCATGTGACTTCAGGCTTCAACCCACGTGACTTCAGGCTTTCACCCACGTGACTTTCGAAACGATCGGTCACCACTTTTGATGTTGGCAGCTACTTGTTCCAAACGCAACATCTGACGAACGAACACAAATATAGAAGAGAAGACACGATTGTTATCCAAAAAGTTCAGGTTTCAACCCACGTGACTTTTTGCTTCAACCCACGTGACTTCAGGCTTCAACCCACGTGACTTTGAAAACGATCGGTAACCACTTTTGAAGTTGGCAGCTACTCTTTCTAAACGCAACATCTGACAAACGAACACAAATATAGAAAAAAAGACACAATTGCTATCCAAAAAGTTCAGGTTTCAACCCACGTGACTTTTTGCTTCAACCCACGTGACTTCAGGCTTCAACCCACGTGACTTTGAAAACGATCGGTAACCACTTTTGAAGTTGGCAGCTACTCTTTCTAAACGCAACATCTGACAAACGAACACAAATATAGAAAAAAAGACACAATTGCTATCCAAAAAGTTCAGATTTGAACCCACGTGACTCCAGGCTCCAACAGACGTGACTTCAGGCTTTCACCCACGTGACTTTCAAAACGATCGGTCACCACTTTTGATGTTGGCGGCTACTTGTTCCAAACGCAACATCTGACGAACGAACACAAATATAGAGGAAAAGACACAATTGTTATCCAGAAAGTTCAGGTTTCAACCCACGTGACTTTTGGCTTCAACCCACGTGACCTCAGGCTTCAACCCACGTGACTTTGAAAACGATCGGTAACCACTTTTGAAGTTGGCAGCTACTCTTTCCAAACGCAACATTGACGATTGAACACAAATATAGAAGAAAAGACACAATTGGTATCCAAAAAGTTCAGGTTTGAACCCACGTGACTCCAGGCTCCAACCCACGTGACTCCAGGCTTCAACCCACGTGACTTTGAAAACGATCGGTAACCACTTTTGAAGTTGGCAGCTACTCTTTCCAAACGCAACATCTGACGAACGAACACAAATAGAGGAAAAAAGACACAATTGTTATCCAAAAAGTTCAGGTTTGAACCCACGTGACTCCAGGCTCCAACCCACGTGACTTCAGGCTTTCACCCACGTGACTTTCAGAACGATCGGTCACCACTTTTGATGTTGACAGCTACTTGTTCCAAACGCAACATCTGACGAACGAGCACAAATATAGAAGAAAAAACACATTTGTTATCCAAAAAGTTCAGGTTTTAACCCACGTGACTCCAGGCTTCAACCCACGTGACTTCAGGCTCCAACCCACGTGACTTCAGGCTTTCACCCACGTGACTTTCGAAACGATCGGTCACCACTTTTGATGTTGGCAGCTACTTGTTCCCAATGCAACATCTGACGAACGAACACAAATATAGAAAAAAAAACACAATTGTTATCCAAAAAGTTCAGGTTTTAACCCATGTGACTTCAGGCTTCAACCCAAGTGACTTCAGGCTTCAACCCACGTGACTTTGAAAACGATCGGTAACCACTTTTGAAGTTGGCAGCTACTCTTTCCAAACGCAACATCTGACGAACGAACACAAATGAAGGAGAAAAGACACAATTGGTATCCAAAAAGTCCAGGTTTTAACCCTCGTGACTTTTGGCTTCAACCCACGTGACCTCAGGCTTCAACCCACGTGACTTCAGGCTTCAACCCACGTGACTTTGAAAACGATCGGTAACCACTTTTGAAGTTGGCAGCTACTCTTTCCAAACGCAACATTGACGATTGAACACAAATATAGAAGAAAAGACACAATTGGTATCCAAAAAGTTCAGGTTTGAACCCACGTGACTCCAGGCTCCAACCCACGTTACTCCAGGCTCCAACCCACGTTACTTCAGGCTTCAACCCACGTGACTTTGAAAACGATCGGTAACCACTTTTGAAGTTGGCAGCTACTCTTTCCAAACGCAACATCTGACGAACGAACACAAATATAGGAAAAAGGACACAATTGTTATCCAAAAAGTTCAGGTTCGAACCCACGTGACTCCAGGCTCCAACCCACGTGACTTCAGGCTTTCACCCACGTGACTTTCAGAACGATCGGTCACCACTTTTGATGTTGTCAGCTACTTGTTCCAAACGCAACATCTGACGAACGAGCACAAATATAGAAGAAAAAACACAATTGTTTTCCAAAAAGTTCTGGTTTTAACCCACGTGACTTCAAGCTTCAACCCACGTGACTTCAAGCTTCAACCCACGTGACTTTGAAAACGATCGGTCACCACTTTTGAAGTTGGCAGCTACTCTTTCCAAACGCAACATCTGACGAACGAACACGAATATAGAAGAAAAGACACAATTGGTATCCAAAAAGTTCAGGTTTTAACCAACGTGACTTTTGGCTTCAACCCACGTGACCTCAGGCTTCAACCCACGTGACTTCAGGTTTCATCCCACGTGACTTTGAATACGAACGGTAACCACTTTTGAAGTTGGCAGCTACTCTTTCCAAACGCAACATCTGACGAACGAACACAAATATAGAAGAAAAAACACAATTGTTATTCAAAAAGTTCAGGTTTTAACCCACGTGACCTCAGGCTTCAACCCACGTGACTCCAGGCTTCAACCCACGTGACTTTGAAAACGATCGGTCACCACTTTTGAAGTTGGCAGCTACTCTTTCCAAACGCAACATCTGACGAACGAACACAATTTGAAGAAAAGACACAATTGTTATCCAAAAAGTTCAGGTTTCAACCCACGTGACTTTTGGCTTCAACCCACGTGACTTCAGGCTTCAACCCACGTGACCTCAGGCTTCAACCCACGTGACTTTGAAAACGTTCGGTCGCCACTTTTGGAGTTGGCAGCTACTTGTTCCAAACGCAACATCTGACGAACAAACACAAAAATAGAAGAAAAGTCACAATTGTTATCCAAAAAGTTCAGGTTTCAATACACGTGCCTTCAGGCTCCAACCCACGTGACTTCAGGCTTTCACCCACGTGACTTTCGAAACGATCGGTCACCACTTTTGATGTTGGCAGCTACTTGTTCCCAACGCAACATCTGACGAACGAACACAATTATAGAAGAAAAAACACAATTGTCATCCAAAAAGTTCAGGTTTTAACCCATGTGACTTCAGGCTCCAACCCACGTGACATCAGGCCTCAACCCACGTGACTTTGAAAACGATCGGTCACCACTTTTGAAGTAAGCAGCTCCTCTTTCCAAACGCAACATCTGACGAACGAACACAAATTTAGAAGAAAAGACACGATTGTTATCCAAAAAGTTCAGGTTTCAACCCACGTGACTTCAGGCTTCAACCCACGTGACTTCAGGCTTCAACCCACGTGACTTCAGGCTTTCACCCACGTGACTTTCGAAACGATCGGTCACCACTTTTGATGTTGGCAGCTACTTGTTCCAAACGCAACATCTGACGAACGAACACAAATATAGAAGAGAAGACACGATTGTTATCCAAAAAGTTCAGGTTTCAACCCACGTGACTTTTTGCTTCAACCCACGTGACTTCAGGCTTCAACCCACGTGACTTTGAAAACGATCGGTAACCACTTTTGAAGTTGGCAGCTACTCTTTCTAAACGCAACATCTGACAAACGAACACAAATATAGAAAAAAAGACACAATTGCTATCCAAAAAGTTCAGGTTTCAACCCACGTGACTTTTTGCTTCAACCCACGTGACTTCAGGCTTCAACCCACGTGACTTTGAAAACGATCGGTAACCACTTTTGAAGTTGGCAGCTACTCTTTCTAAACGCAACATCTGACAAACGAACACAAATATAGAAAAAAAGACACAATTGCTATCCAAAAAGTTCAGATTTGAACCCACGTGACTCCAGGCTCCAACAGACGTGACTTCAGGCTTTCACCCACGTGACTTTCAAAACGATCGGTCACCACTTTTGATGTTGGCGGCTACTTGTTCCAAACGCAACATCTGACGAACGAACACAAATATAGAGGAAAAGACACAATTGTTATCCAGAAAGTTCAGGTTTCAACCCACGTGACTTTTGGCTTCAACCCACGTGACCTCAGGCTTCAACCCACGTGACTTTGAAAACGATCGGTAACCACTTTTGAAGTTGGCAGCTA
Source organism: Anaspis maculata (assembly GCA_949128115.1). Taxonomy (NCBI): domain Eukaryota; kingdom Metazoa; phylum Arthropoda; class Insecta; order Coleoptera; family Scraptiidae; genus Anaspis; species Anaspis maculata. Next base: position 74,681,923 of record OX421966.1, read on the forward strand.
CTCTTTCCAAACGCAACATTGACGATTGAACACAAATATAGAAGAAAAGACACAATTGGTATCCAAAAAGTTCAGGTTTGAACCCACGTGACTCCAGGCTCCAACCCACGTGACTCCAGGCTTCAACCCACGTGACTTTGAAAACGATCGGTAACCACTTTTGAAGTTGGCAGCTACTCTTTCCAAACGCAACATCTGACGAACGAACACAAATAGAGGAAAAAAGACACAATTGTTATCCAAAAAGTTCAGGTTTGAACCCACGTGACTCCAGGCTCCAACCCACGTGACTTCAGGCTTTCACCCACGTGACTTTCAGAACGATCGGTCACCACTTTTGATGTTGACAGCTACTTGTTCCAAACGCAACATCTGACGAACGAGCACAAATATAGAAGAAAAAACACATTTGTTATCCAAAAAGTTCAGGTTTTAACCCACGTGACTCCAGGCTTCAACCCACGTGACTTCAGGCTCCAACCCACGTGACTTCAGGCTTTCACCCACGTGACTTTCGAAACGATCGGTCACCACTTTTGATGTTGGCAGCTACTTGTTCCCAATGCAACATCTGACGAACGAACACAAATATAGAAAAAAAAACACAATTGTTATCCAAAAAGTTCAGGTTTTAACCCATGTGACTTCAGGCTTCAACCCAAGTGACTTCAGGCTTCAACCCACGTGACTTTGAAAACGATCGGTAACCACTTTTGAAGTTGGCAGCTACTCTTTCCAAACGCAACATCTGACGAACGAACACAAATGAAGGAGAAAAGACACAATTGGTATCCAAAAAGTCCAGGTTTTAACCCTCGTGACTTTTGGCTTCAACCCACGTGACCTCAGGCTTCAACCCACGTGACTTCAGGCTTCAACCCACGTGACTTTGAAAACGATCGGTAACCACTTTTGAAGTTGGCAGCTACTCTTTCCAAACGCAACATTGACGATTGAACACAAATATAGAAGAAAAGACACAATTGGTATCCAAAAAGTTCAGGTTTGAACCCACGTGACTCCAGGCTCCAACCCACGTTACTCCAGGCTCCAACCCACGTTACTTCAGGCTTCAACCCACGTGACTTTGAAAACGATCGGTAACCACTTTTGAAGTTGGCAGCTACTCTTTCCAAACGCAACATCTGACGAACGAACACAAATATAGGAAAAAGGACACAATTGTTATCCAAAAAGTTCAGGTTCGAACCCACGTGACTCCAGGCTCCAACCCACGTGACTTCAGGCTTTCACCCACGTGACTTTCAGAACGATCGGTCACCACTTTTGATGTTGTCAGCTACTTGTTCCAAACGCAACATCTGACGAACGAGCACAAATATAGAAGAAAAAACACAATTGTTTTCCAAAAAGTTCTGGTTTTAACCCACGTGACTTCAAGCTTCAACCCACGTGACTTCAAGCTTCAACCCACGTGACTTTGAAAACGATCGGTCACCACTTTTGAAGTTGGCAGCTACTCTTTCCAAACGCAACATCTGACGAACGAACACGAATATAGAAGAAAAGACACAATTGGTATCCAAAAAGTTCAGGTTTTAACCAACGTGACTTTTGGCTTCAACCCACGTGACCTCAGGCTTCAACCCACGTGACTTCAGGTTTCATCCCACGTGACTTTGAATACGAACGGTAACCACTTTTGAAGTTGGCAGCTACTCTTTCCAAACGCAACATCTGACGAACGAACACAAATATAGAAAGAAAGACACAATTGTTATCCAAAAAGTTTAGGTTTGAACCCACGTGACTTCAAGCTTCAACCCACGTGACTTCAAGCTTCAACCCACGTGACTTTGAAAACGATCGGGCACCACTTTTGAAGTTGGCAGCTACTCTTTCCAAACGCAACATCTGACGAACGAACACAAATATAGAAAAAAAGACACAATTGTTATCCAAAAAGTTCAGGTTTGAACCCACGTGACTCCAGGCTTCAACCCACGTGACTCCAGGCTTCAACCCACGTGACTTTGAAAACGATCGGTCACCACTTTTGAAGTTGGCAGCTACTCTTTCCAAACGCAACATCTGACGAACGAACACAATATAGAAGAAAAGACACAATTGTTATCCAAAAAGTTCAGGTTTCAACTCACGTGACTTTTGGCTTTAACCCACGTGACTTCAGGCTCCAACCCACGTGACCTCGGGCTTCAACCCACGTGACTTTTAAAACGTTCGGTCACCACTTTTGGAGTTGGCAGCTACTTGTTCCAAACGCAACATCTGACGAACGAACACAAAAATAAAAGAAAAGACACAATTGTTATCCAAAAAATTCAGGTTTCAATACACGTGACTTCAGGCTCCAACCCACGTGACTTCAGGCTTTCACCCACGTGACTTTTGAAACGATCGGTCACCACTTTTGATGTTGGCAGCTACTTGTTCCCAACGCAACATCTGACGAACGAACACAAATATAGAAAAAAAAACACAATTGTTATCCAAAAAGTTCAGGTTTTAACCCATGTGACTTCAGGCTTCAACCCACGTGACTTCAGGCTTCAACCCACGTGACTTTGAAAACGATCGGTCACCACTTTTGAAGTTGGCAGCTACTCTTTCCAAACGCAACATCCGACGAACGAACACAAATATAGAAGAAAAGACACGATTGTTATCCAAAAAGTTCAGGTTTCAACCCACGTGACTTTTGGCTTCAACCCACGTGACTTCAGGCTTCAACCCACGTGACTTTGAAAACGATCGGTAACCACTTTTGAAGTTGGCAGCTACTCTTTCTAAACGCAACATCTGACAAACGAACACAAATATAGAAAAAAAGACACAATTGTTATCCAAAAAGTTCAGATTTGAACCCACGTGACTCCGGGCTCCAACCCACGTGACTTCGGGCTTCCACCCACGTGACTTTCAAAACGATCGGTCACCACTTTTGATGTTGGCGGCTACTTGTTCCAAACGCAACATCTGACGAACGAACACAAATATAGAAGGAAAAACACAATTGTTATCCAAAAAGTTCAGGTTTTAACCCACGTGACTTCGGGCTTCAACCCACGTGACTTCAGGCTTCAACCCACGTGACTTTGAAAACGATCGGTCACCACTTTTGAAGTTGGCAGCTACTCTTTCCAAACGCAACATCTGACGAACGAACACAAATATAGAAGAAAAGACACAATTGTTATCCAGAAAGTTCAGGTTTCAACCCACGTGACTTATGGCTTCAACCCACGTGACTTCAGGCTTCAACCCACGTGACTTTGAAAACGATCGGTCACCACTTTTGATGTTGGCGGCTACTTGTTCCAAACGCAACATCTGACGAACGAACACAAATATAGAAGGAAAAACACAATTGTTATCAAAAAAGTTCAGGTTTTAACCCACGTGACTTCGGGCTTCAACCCACGTGACTCCAGGCTTCAACCCACGTGACCTCAGGCTTCAATCCACGTGACTTTGAAAACGATCGGTAACCACTTTTGAAGTTGGCAGCTACTCTTTCCAAACGCAACATCTGACGAACGAACACAAATATAGAAGAAACAACACAATTGTTATTCAAAAAGTTCAGGTTTTAACCCACGTGACCTCAGGCTTCAACCCACGTGACTCCAGGCTTCAACCCACGTGACTTTGAAAACGATCGGTCACCACTTTTGAAGTTGGCAGCTACTCTTTCCAAACGCAACATCTGACGAACGAACACAAATGAAGGAGAAAAGACACAATTGGTATCCAAAAAGTCCAGGTTTTAACCCACGTGACTTCTGGCTTCAACCCACGTGACCTCAGGCTTCAACCCACGTGACTTCAGGCTTCAACCCACGTGACTTTGAAAACGATCGGTAACCACTTTTGAAGTTGGCAGCTACTCTTTCCAAACGCAACATTGACGATTGAACACAAATATAGAAGAAAAGACACAATTGGTATCCAAAAAGTTCAGGTTTGAACCCACGTGACTCCAGGCTCCAACCCACGTGACTCCAGGCTTCAACCCACGTGACTTTGAAAACGATCGGTAACCACTTTTGAAGTTGGCAGCTACTCTTTCCAAACGCAACATCTGACGAACGAACACAAATAGAGGAAAAAAGACACAATTGTTATCCAAAAAGTTCAGGTTTGAACCCACGTGACTCCAGGCTCCAACCCACGTGACTTCAGGCTTTCACCCACGTGACTTTCAGAACGATCGGTCACCACTTTTGATGTTGACAGCTACTTGTTCCAAACGCAACATCTGACGAACGAGCACAAATATAGAAGAAAAAACACATTTGTTATCCAAAAAGTTCAGGTTTTAACCCACGTGACTCCAGGCTTCAACCCACGTGACTTCAGGCTCCAACCCACGTGACTTCAGGCTTTCACCCACGTGACTTTCGAAACGATCGGTCACCACTTTTGATGTTGGCAGCTACTTGTTCCCAATGCAACATCTGACGAACGAACACAAATATAGAAAAAAAAACACAATTGTTATCCAAAAAGTTCAGGTTTTAACCCATGTGACTTCAGGCTTCAACCCAAGTGACTTCAGGCTTCAACCCACGTGACTTTAAAAACGATCGGTAACCACTTTTGAAGTTGGCAGCTACTCTTTCCAAACGCAACATCTGACGAACGAACACAAATGAAGGAGAAAAGACACAATTGGTATCCAAAAAGTCCAGGTTTTAACCCTCGTGACTTTTGGCTTCAACCCACGTGACCTCAGGCTTCAACCCACGTGACTTCAGGCTTCAACCCACGTGACTTTGAAAACGATCGGTAACCACTTTTGAAGTTGGCAGCTACTCTTTCCAAACGCAACATTGACGATTGAACACAAATATAGAAGAAAAGACACAATTGGTATCCAAAAAGTTCAGGTTTGAACCCACGTGACTCCAGGCTCCAACCCACGTTACTCCAGGCTCCAACCCACGTTACTTCAGGCTTCAACCCACGTGACTTTGAAAACGATCGGTAACCACTTTTGAAGTTGGCAGCTACTCTTTCCAAACGCAACATCTGACGAACGAACACAAATATAGGAAAAAGGACACAATTGTTATCCAAAAAGTTCAGGTTCGAACCCACGTGACTCCAGGCTCCAACCCACGTGACTTCAGGCTTTCACCCACGTGACTTTCAGAACGATCGGTCACCACTTTTGATGTTGTCAGCTACTTGTTCCAAACGCAACATCTGACGAACGAGCACAAATATAGAAGAAAAAACACAATTGTTTTCCAAAAAGTTCTGGTTTTAACCCACGTGACTTCAAGCTTCAACCCACGTGACTTCAAGCTTCAACCCACGTGACTTTGAAAACGATCGGTCACCACTTTTGAAGTTGGCAGCTACTCTTTCCAAACGCAACATCTGACGAACGAACACGAATATAGAAGAAAAGACACAATTGGTATCCAAAAAGTTCAGGTTTTAACCAACGTGACTTTTGGCTTCAACCCACGTGACCTCAGGCTTCAACCCACGTGACTTCAGGTTTCAACCCACGTGACTTTGAATACGAACGGTAACCACTTTTGAAGTTGGCAGCTACTCTTTCCAAACGCAACATCTGACGAACGAACACAAATATAGAAAAAAAGACACAATTGTTATCCAAAAAGTTTAGGTTTGAACCCACGTGACTTCAAGCTTCAACCCACGTGACTTCAAGCTTCAACCCACGTGACTTTGAAAACGATCGGGCACCACTTTTGAAGTTGGCAGCTACTCTTTCCAAACGCAACATCTGACGAACGAACACAAATATAGAAAAAAAGACACAATTGTTATCCAAAAAGTTCAGGTTTGAACCCACGTGACTCCAGGCTTCAACCCACGTGACTCCAGGCTTCAACCCACGTGACTTTGAAAACGATCGGTCACCACTTTTGAAGTTGGCAGCTACTCTTTCCAAACGCAACATCTGACGAACGAACACAAATGAAGGAGAAAAGACACAATTGGTATCCAAAAAGTCCAGGTTTTAACCCTCGTGACTTTTGGCTTCAACCCACGTGACCTCAGGCTTCAACCCACGTGACTTCAGGCTTCAACCCACGTGACTTTGAAAACGATCGGTAACCACTTTTGAAGTTGGCAGCTACTCTTTCCAAACGCAACATTGACGATTGAACACAAATATAGAAGAAAAGACACAATTGGTATCCAAAAAGTTCAGGTTTGAACCCACGTGACTCCAGGCTCCAACCCACGTTACTCCAGGCTCCAACCCACGTTACTTCAGGCTTCAACCCACGTGACTTTGAAAACGATCGGTAACCACTTTTGAAGTTGGCAGCTACTCTTTCCAAACGCAACATCTGACGAACGAACACAAATATAGGAAAAAGGACACAATTGTTATCCAAAAAGTTCAGGTTCGAACCCACGTGACTCCAGGCTCCAACCCACGTGACTTCAGGCTTTCACCCACGTGACTTTCAGAACGATCGGTCACCACTTTTGATGTTGTCAGCTACTTGTTCCAAACGCAACATCTGACGAACGAGCACAAATATAGAAGAAAAAACACAATTGTTTTCCAAAAAGTTCTGGTTTTAACCCACGTGACTTCAAGCTTCAACCCACGTGACTTCAAGCTTCAACCCACGTGACTTCAAGCTTCAACCCACGTGACTTTGAAAACGATCGGTCACCACTTTTGAAGTTGGCAGCTACTCTTTCCAAACGCAACATCTGACGAACGAACACGAATATAGAAGAAAAGACACAATTGGTATCCAAAAAGTTCAGGTTTTAACCAACGTGACTTTTGGCTTCAACCCACGTGACCTCAGGCTTCAACCCACGTGACTTCAGGTTTCAACCCACGTGACTTTGAATACGAACGGTAACCACTTTTGAAGTTGGCAGCTACTCTTTCCAAACGCAACATCTGACGAACGAACACAAATATAGAAAAAAAGACACAATTGTTATCCAAAAAGTTTAGGTTTGAACCCACGTGACTTCAAGCTTCAACCCACGTGACTTCAAGCATCAACCCACGTGACTTTGAAAACGATCGGGCACCACTTTTGAAGTTGGCAGCTACTCTTTCCAAACGCAACATCTGACGAACGAACACAAATATAGAAAAAAAGACACAATTGTTATCCAAAAAGTTCAGGTTTGAACCCACGTGACTCCAGGCTTCAACCCACGTGACTCCAGGCTTCAACCCACGTGACTTTGAAAACGATCGGTCACCACTTTTGAAGTTGGCAGCTACTCTTTCCAAACGCAACATCTGACGAACGAACACAATATAGAAGAAAAGACACAATTGTTATCCAAAAAGTTCAGGTTTCAACTCACGTGACTTTTGGCTTTAACCCACGTGACTTCAGGCTCCAACCCACGTGACCTCGGGCTTCAACCCACGTGACTTTTAAAACGTTCGGTCACCACTTTTGGAGTTGGCAGCTACTTGTTCCAAACGCAACATCTGACGAACGAACACAAAAATAAAAGAAAAGACACAATTGTTATCCAAAAAGTTCAGGTTTCAATACACGTGACTTCAGGCTCCAACCCACGTGACTTCAGGCTTTCACCCACGTGACTTTTGAAACGATCGGTCACCACTTTTGATGTTGGCAGCTACTTGTTCCCAACGCAACATCTGACGAACGAACACAAATATAGAAAAAAAAACACAATTGTTATCCAAAAAGTTCAGGTTTTAACCCATGTGACTTCAGGCTTCAACCCACGTGACTTCAGGCTTCAACCCACGTGACTTTGAAAACGATCGGTCACCACTTTTGAAGTTGGCAGCTACTCTTTCCAAACGCAACATCTGACGAACGAACACAAATATAGAAGAAAAGACACGATTGTTATCCAAAAAGTTCAGGTTTCAACCCACGTGACTTTTGGCTCCAACCCACGTGACTTCAGGCTTCAACCCACGTGACTTTGAAAACGATCGGTAACCACTTTTGAAGTTGGCAGCTACTCTTTCTAAACGCAACATCTGACAAACGAACACAAATATAGAAAAAAAGACACAATTGTTATCCAAAAAGTTCAGATTTGAACCCACGTGACTCCGGGCTCCAACCCACGTGACTTCGGGCTTCCACCCACGTGACTTTCAAAACGATCGGTCACCACTTTTGATGTTGGCGGCTACTTGTTCCAAACGCAACATCTGACGAACGAACACAAATATAGAAGGAAAAACACAATTGTTATCCAAAAAGTTCAGGTTTTAACCCACGTGACTTCGGGCTTCAACCCACGTGACTTCAGGCTTCAACCCACGTGACTTTGAAAACGATCGGTAACCACTTTTGAAGTTGGCAGCTACTCTTTCCAAACGCAACATCTGACGAACGAACACAAATGAAGGAGAAAAGACACAATTGGTATCCAAAAAGTCCAGGTTTTAACCCACGTGACTTTTGGCTTCAACCCACGTGACCTCAGGCTTCAACCCACGTGACTTCAGGCTTCAACCCACGTGACTTTGAAAACGATCGGTAACCACTTTTGAAGTTGGCAGCTACTCTTTCCAAACGCAACATTGACGATTGAACACAAATATAGAAGAAAAGACACAATTGGTATCCAAAAAATTCAGGTTTGAACCCACGTGACTCCAGGCTCTAACCCACGTGACTCCAGGCTTCAACCCACGTGACTTTGAAAACGATCGGTTACCACTTTTGAAGTTGGCAGCTACTCTTTCCAAACGCAACATCTGACGAACGAACACAAATATAGGAAAAAAGACACAGTTGTTATCCAAAAAGTTCAGGTTTGAACCCAGGTGACTCCAGGCTCCAACCCACGTGACTTTAGGCTTTCACCCACGTGACTTTCCGAACGATCGGTCACCACTTTTGATGTTGACAGCTACTTGTTCCAAACGCAACATCTGACGAACGAGCACAAATATTGAAGAAAAAACACAATTGTTATCTAAAGAGTTCAGGTTTAAACCCACGTGACTCCAGGCTTCAACCCACGTGACTCCAGGCTTCAACCCACGTGACTTTTGGCTTCAACCCACGTGACTTCAGGCTTCAACCCACGTGACCTCAGGCTTCAACCCACGTGACTTTGAGAACGTTCGGTCACCACTTTTGGAGTTGGCAGCTACTTGTTCCAAACGCAACATCTGACGAACGAACACAAAAATAGAAGAAAAGACACAATTGTTATCCAAAAAGTTCAGCTTTCAATACACGTGACTTCAGACTCCAACCCACGTGACTTCAGGCTTTCACCCACGTGACTTTCGAAACGATCGATCACCACTTTTGATGTTGGCAGCTACTTGTTCCCAACGCAACATCTGACGAACGAACACAAATATAGGAGAAAAAACACAATTGTCATCCAAAAAGTTCAGGTTTTAACCCATGTGACTCCAGGCTTCAACCCACGTGACTTCAGGCTTCAACCCACGTGACTTTGAAAACGATCGGTCACCACTTTTGAAGTTGGCAGCTACTCTTTCCAAACGCAACATCTGACGAACGAACACAAATATAGAAGAAAAGACACGATTGTTATCCAAAAAGTTCAGGTTTCAACCCACGTGACTTTTGGCTTCAACCCACGTGACTTCAGGCTTCAACCCACGTGACCTCAGGCTTCAACCCACGTGACTTCAGGCTTCAACCCACGTGACTTTGAAAACGATCGGTAACCACTTTTGAAGTTGGCAGCTACTCTTTCCAAACGCAACATTGACGATTGAACACAAATATAGAAGAAAAGACACAATTGGTATCCAAAAAGTTCAGGTTTGAACCCACGTGACTCCAGGCTCCAACCCACGTGACTCCAGGCTTCAACTCACGTGACTTTGAAAACGATCGGTAACCACTTTTGAAACTGGCAGCTACTCTTTCCAAACGCAACATCTGACGAACGAACACAAATGAAGGAGAAAATACACAATTGGTATCCAAAAAGTCCAGGTTTTAACCCACGTGACTTCTGGCTTCAACCCACGTGACCTCAGGCTTCAACCCACGTGACTTCAGGCTTCAACCCACGTGACTTTGAAAACGATCGGTAACCACTTTTGAAGTTGGCAGCTACTCTTTCCAAACGCAACATTGACGATTGAACACAAATATAGAAGAAAAGACACAATTGGTATCCAAAAAGTTCAGGTTTGAACCCACGTGACTCCAGGCTCCAACCCACGTGACTCCAGGCTTCAACCCACGTGACTTTGAAAACGATCGGTAACCACTTTTGAAGTTGGCAGCTACTCTTTCCAAACGCAACATCTGACGAACGAACACAAATAGAGGAAAAAAGACACAATTGTTATCCAAAAAGTTCAGGTTTGAACCCACGTGACTCCAGGCTCCAACCCACGTGACTTCAGGCTTTCACCCACGTGACTTTCAGAACGATCGGTCACCACTTTTGATGTTGACAGCTACTTGTTCCAAACGCAACATCTGACGAACGAGCACAAATATAGAAGAAAAAACACATTTGTTATCCAAAAAGTTCAGGTTTTAACCCACGTGACTCCAGGCTTCAACCCACGTGACTTCAGGCTCCAACCCACGTGACTTCAGGCTTTCACCCACGTGACTTTCGAAACGATCGGTCACCACTTTTGATGTTGGCAGCTACTTGTTCCCAATGCAACATCTGACGAACGAACACAAATATAGAAAAAAAAACACAATTGTTATCCAAAAAGTTCAGGTTTTAACCCATGTGACTTCAGGCTTCAACCCAAGTGACTTCAGGCTTCAACCCACGTGACTTTGAAAACGATCGGTAACCACTTTTGAAGTTGGCAGCTACTCTTTCCAAACGCAACATCTGACGAACGAACACAAATGAAGGAGAAAAGACACAATTGGTATCCAAAAAGTCCAGGTTTTAACCCTCGTGACTTTTGGCTTCAACCCACGTGACCTCAGGCTTCAACCCACGTGACTTCAGGCTTCAACCCACGTGACTTTGAAAACGATCGGTAACCACTTTTGAAGTTGGCAGCTACTCTTTCCAAACGCAACATTGACGATTGAACACAAATATAGAAGAAAAGACACAATTGGTATCCAAAAAGTTCAGGTTTGAACCCACGTGACTCCAGGCTCCAACCCACGTTACTCCAGGCTCCAACCCACGTTACTTCAGGCTTCAACCCACGTGACTTTGAAAACGATCGGTAACCACTTTTGAAGTTGGCAGCTACTCTTTCCAAACGCAACATCTGACGAACGAACACAAATATAGGAAAAAGGACACAATTGTTATCCAAAAAGTTCAGGTTCGAACCCACGTGACTCCAGGCTCCAACCCACGTGACTTCAGGCTTTCACCCACGTGACTTCCAGAACGATCGGTCACCACTTTTGATGTTGTCAGCTACTTGTTCCAAACGCAACATCTGACGAACGAGCACAAATATAGAAGAAAAAACACAATTGTTTTCCAAAAAGTTCTGGTTTTAACCCACGTGACTTCAAGCTTCAACCCACGTGACTTTGAAAACGATCGGTCACCACTTTTGAAGTTGGCAGCTACTCTTTCCAAACGCAACATCTGACGAACGAACACGAATATAGAAGAAAAGACACAATTGGTATCCAAAAAGTTCAGGTTTTAACCAACGTGACTTTTGGCTTTAACCCACGTGACCTCAGGCTTCAACCCACGTGACTTCAGGTTTCAACCCACGTGACTTTGAATACGAACGGTAACCACTTTTGAAGTTGGCAGCTACTCTTTCCAAACGCAACATCTGACGAACGAACACAAATATAGAAAAAAAGACACAATTGTTATCCAAAAAGTTTAGGTTTGAACCCACGTGACTTCAAGCTTCAACCCACGTGACTTCAAGCTTCAACCCACGTGACTTTGAAAACGATCGGGCACCACTTTTGAAGTTGGCAGCTACTCTTTCCAAACGCAACATCTGACGAACGAACACAAATGAAGGAGAAAAGACACAATTGGTATCCAAAAAGTCCAGGTTTTAACCCACGTGACTTTTGGCTTCAACCCACGTGACCTCAGGCTTCAACCCACGTGACTTCAGGCTTCAACCCACGTGACTTTGAAAACGATCGGTAACCACTTTTGAAGTTGGCAGCTACTCTTTCCAAACGCAACATTGACGATTGAACACAAATATAGAAGAAAAGACACAATTGGTATCCAAAAAATTCAGGTTTGAACCCACGTGACTCCAGGCTCTAACCCACGTGACTCCAGGCTTCAACCCACGTGACTTTGGAAACGATCGGTTACCACTTTTGAAGTTGGCAGCTACTCTTTCCAAACGCAACATCTGACGAACGAACACAAATATAGGAAAAAAGACACAGTTGTTATCCAAAAAGTTCAGGTTTGAACCCAGGTGACTCCAGGCTCCAACCCACGTGACTTTAGGCTTTCACCCACGTGACTTTCCGAACGATCGGTCACCACTTTTGATGTTGACAGCTACTTGTTCCAAACGCAACATCTGACGAACGAGCACAAATATTGAAGAAAAAACACAATTGTTATCTAAAGAGTTCAGGTTTAAACCCACGTGACTCCAGGCTTCAACCCACGTGACTCCAGGCTTCAACCCACGTGACTTTTGGCTTCAACCCACGTGACTTCAGGCTTCAACCCACGTGACCTCAGGCTTCAACCCACGTGACTTTGAGAACGTTCGGTCACCACTTTTGGAGTTGGCAGCTACTTGTTCCAAACGCAACATCTGACGAACGAACACAAAAATAGAAGAAAAGACACAATTGTTATCCAAAAAGTTCAGCTTTCAATACACGTGACTTCAGACTCCAACCCACGTGACTTCAGGCTTTCACCCACGTGACTTTCGAAACGATCGATCACCACTTTTGATGTTGGCAGCTACTTGTTCCCAACGCAACATCTGACGAACGAACACAAATATAGGAGAAAAAACACAATTGTCATCCAAAAAGTTCAGGTTTTAACCCATGTGACTCCAGGCTTCAACCCACGTGACTTCAGGCTTCAACCCACGTGACTTTGAAAACGATCGGTCACCACTTTTGAAGTTGGCAGCTACTCTTTCCAAACGCAACATCTGACGAACGAACACAAATATAGAAGAAAAGACACGATTGTTATCCAAAAAGTTCAGGTTTCAACCCACGTGACTTTTGGCTTCAACCCACGTGACTTCAGGCTTCAACCCACGTGACCTCAGGCTTCAACCCACGTGACTTCAGGCTTCAACCCACGTGACTTTGAAAACGATCGGTAACCACTTTTGAAGTTGGCAGCTACTCTTTCCAAACGCAACATTGACGATTGAACACAAATATAGAAGAAAAGACACAATTGGTATCCAAAAAGTTCAGGTTTGAACCCACGTGACTCCAGGCTCCAACCCACGTGACTCCAGGCTTCAACTCACGTGACTTTGAAAACGATCGGTAACCACTTTTGAAGTTGGCAGCTACTCTTTCCAAACGCAACATCTGACGAACGAACACAAATGAAGGAGAAAAGACACAATTGGTATCCAAAAAGTCCAGGTTTTAACCCACGTGACTTCTGGCTTCAACCCACGTGACCTCAGGCTTCAACCCACGTGACTTCAGGCTTCAACCCACGTGACTTTGAAAACGATCGGTAACCACTTTTGAAGTTGGCAGCTACTCTTTCCAAACGCAACATTGACGATTGAACACAAATATAGAAGAAAAGACACAATTGGTATCCAAAAAGTTCAGGTTTGAACCCACGTGACTCCAGGCTCCAACCCACGTGACTCCAGGCTTCAACCCACGTGACTTTGAAAACGATCGGTAACCACTTTTGAAGTTGGCAGCTACTCTTTCCAAACGCAACATCTGACGAACGAACACAAATGAAGGAGAAAAGACACAATTGGTATCCAAAAAGTCCAGGTTTTAACCCACGTGACTTCTGGCTTCAACCCACGTGACCTCAGGCTTCAACCCACGTGACTTCAGGCTTCAACCCACGTGACTTTGAAAACGATCGGTAACCACTTTTGAAGTTGGCAGCTACTCTTTCCAAACGCAACATTGACGATTGAACACAAATATAGAAGAAAAGACACAATTGGTATCCAAAAAGTTCAGGTTTGAACCCACGTGACTCCAGGCTCCAACCCACGTGACTCCAGGCTTCAACCCACGTGACTTTGAAAACGATCGGTAACCACTTTTGAAGTTGGCAGCTACTCTTTCCAAACGCAACATCTGACGAACGAACACAAATAGAGGAAAAAAGACACAATTGTTATCCAAAAAGTTCAGGTTTGAACCCACGTGACTCCAGGCTCCAACCCACGTGACTTCAGGCTTTCACCCACGTGACTTTCAGAACGATCGGTCACCACTTTTGATGTTGACAGCTACTTGTTCCAAACGCAACATCTGACGAACGAGCACAAATATAGAAGAAAAAACACATTTGTTATCCAAAAAGTTCAGGTTTTAACCCACGTGACTCCAGGCTTCAACCCACGTGACTTCAGGCTCCAACCCACGTGACTTCAGGCTTTCACCCACGTGACTTTCGAAACGATCGGTCACCACTTTGCAATGTCCTTTTCTTATTTTTGGAAAATTCCACTACATTTGGCGAACGGCACTCAGCTTTTTGGTTAGAGCGGGTCGTGGGTTTTTTTCTTGCACGTCACACAACATAAATTTATATCGCGCCAACCAGGAATGTTGGTGTGAAGCTTTATTTCGGGGGAGTCTACCCTGGTTTACCCCAACCCAAACGTGCTATAGTGAGACGTAGCTACTAAGCAAAACTGAAGTAAATGTTAAAGTGAAGGACAACTATTAATTTGAGAGTAGTTAAAGAGTTACAACAAAATTTTAGTTTTTGACTATTTAATGAAAATTAAGATTGGTTTTGTATAATAATAAATGTTGATATATGAATTTTTAGAAATGTTGAACTGAGTGAAATAATTTCGTATTTATTCGTAGCGTATCGTTGTTAATCCTGAGCCGTCCCGTGACGACAATCCTTGGACGCGAGAAGTTCAATAGTGAGAACTCATCAAACACACCCCCCGGGCATTTTCGTAAATTAAAGAAACTACAAGCTACGACCTATCTTAAATAGTGACGTCTGTCACAGAAATCTTGGGCCCAAGTAATCGGTGTCAGTTTTTTAGGCGCAAACCTTGTGCGGAAATAAAAATTGGTACGTATACTGTTCTCTAAAATACTTAAATTCCTAAGGTTAGTGGATAATTATTGTAAAATTCTCACGGACAGGAGCGTCGCCCTGGAATGTGCCTCGGAAAATATTGCTGTCTCGCTGCTTGGTGCTGACGTCTCGGTCAGATTGCGGACGGAGTCCTATCGAGGAGAATTTCGAGACAATGCGTAGCTCCAGCAGGGACAAGAAGATTTCTGTCGGCGTCACGGCGATGCTGACAAATGCTGACGGGTGTACAGCGTGGTAGAGAAAATACAGATGCGGAAATACAGATGATGGAACCGTTGTTAAAAAGTAAAGATGAATAAAGATGAATGATGATATCGATAAGTAAAGTTGCGTGTACGTCGTCGTGCGGATTTCTCGATCCTGCCTTAGACCTTGCAGACAGATAGACGGAATTTCCTGATATTTCGACGTGGACATACATATAATTTTTACACGTGGGAGTCGAAGTTGGAGGTTGGACCTAAAATTGATATTTTGTACCTATTTGAATACCTAATCAATAAATATCTTACCCCAGCACATCGGGCACTTATTTCAAAGAAGAATCTGGTCAGATCTGGCACGGATGGCCCACCAAAATTCGGAAAATCCACGATGGCTAGGGATTCTTGAATATTCACGTGAATTTTATACGACGTCTCTTTTTCATCGTCTATTGAAAGAAACCCTACTCAAAAACCGTTCGCTTCTATCTCGATGCCTCTGAGCCGAACACAAACTCTTATCGGTTCACGCGCGATTTATTTGAAATGCCTAGGTACCTACTCTGTAATTTAGTACCTAAGTACCTACGTACCTACATACAAAGCAGACTATACTTCGCGCGGAAAATAAAATCGTTACACCACCCTTCTCCAAAAAAAATAAAAAATTAATGAATAATTTTTTCTTGTGATAACCTTCTGTCGTTGATGCTTATCATGCTACAATTTGGATCGATATCTGCGCGTATCATACGTCCTTACGGAGACAAAAATCGGTGAGTCATAATCGGTAGTGGACAAATTGGGGAAGTCTGCCAAACATAACATAATCAAAACGAAGAAGTGCCAATAAATTGAGAAGAAACTTATTTTTAGATAATCTGCTTTAGATTACTAAAATCCAAAAATGAAGAAAAAAAAATACCTAGTTTAGAAATTATGATACACTATGTACAAAGGAAATATTTACACAAAAGGAAATACTGAGTTCCAGTCAGGAATCTTTAGAATTTCTAGATACAAAAGACTGAATAATCAATCGATTTCGGAAAAGTGAGCCACGGCAATACAAATGTGAACAGATTCACCGGAAAATTTGTATTACTCTCTAGGCTACAAAACGATAGGAATTTCTCGATTTTATCGAGAAGAAACTTTCGGTAAAAGGAGACGGTAAGGTAAGAAAATTGTTACATGAACAACTACGGTAGGTACGATAATTTATCCAACAGAAATGTCGGAATTGGAACCAAAGTATGGTTTCAAATCTTTCACATGCCATTTTCCGGCATCGGATCCATTCATGTTGTTAAGGTGATAACAAAGATTTGAGGCTTTCCTCCGGACAATACAAAGAACAAATTTCGACGCTAACTTAGCCGCAAATTGATTCGAAGCATCTGAAAGCACTTTGTTCCGTCGCCATACTTTATCCCCAACTTTAAAGGATATGTCGCGCTTCCGCAAATTGTACACCTTAACATTCTTCTGATAGGCAGCGTGAAGATTTCGTTGAACATTTTCAAATATTTGCTTGAGACCGTCACTTATTTCTGTTGCGTAGGTTTCTCGGTCTATTCCAGGTAGAAGTTCTACATCTTTAACAGTTTCGATTTTTCCGTAATAATTCCCGCTAAGAGGAACGTTTCTGCCAAAATTAAGGAACGTCGGCGAGAATTTTGTCGCTTCGTGCTTCGCCGTATTAATTGCGTGGGCAATTTTCGGAAGTTCTTTGTCCCAGTATTTGTGTCCTTGTTCGCCGATGTAGCATCTGATTGCGGTTCCGACTGTTTTGTTGTTTCGTTCCACGAAATTGCATTGTGCCGAATAATAAGGGGTGAACCATATTTTCTGGACGTTGTAGGATGTTGCCAAATTTTTGAAAACGTGTCCTGCGAACTGTCGGCCGTTGTCGCACAAAATAAATTGTGGAACCCCAAACTTCAAAAAGACGTCATTTTCCACATGTTTCACCACGCTCTTTGCGTCGGCTTTTCTTAGCGGAAAGAGCAACGTATACTTCGTGAACCAGTCACCGACGACGAGTAGATATGTATGACCGTTCACAGAGCGAGGAAATGGTCCCATGAGGTCAACGGCGATCACTTGCCATGGGAAACTCACCCTTTTTTCGGTGCCCATCAATCCAATGCGCGATTGACTCGGAATTTTCTGTTCACCGCATACCTTGCACGACCTAACAAACTTGCGAACATCATGCCGCATTTTCGGCCAATAATAACTCTCTTGAATGCGAGTCAAAGTTTTAGCGAAACCAAAATGAGCGGAAGTGGGAGGATCGTGACAGGATTTAATGATTGACGACCGCTGTGATTTAGGAATTACGAGTTTCCACTCGCGCAAATTTGAACTGAAAGGAAGATTTTTGGGAAGGTGTTTATACAACAAATCGTTCTCAACTTTCCACTGAGCGAAAAGCTCAGGATTTTTCACAACTTGGTCACGCATCGATTTATACCAACTGTCTAACTGATCCAAAACCACCTCTACCGCTGAAATTTCCGGAGTTGGACACGCCGGAATCCTGGAAAGAGCGTCTGGAACGACATTATGAGTCCCTTTCCGGTGGATCAGATTGAAAGAATGTTGACGCAGACGCACCGCCCATCTAGCCAATTTGCCAGTGGGGTTAGAGAGATTATTCAACCATAAAAGACTGTGATGGTCAGTGATTACAGAAAATTTGACCCCTTCTATGTACGGTCTGAAGGTCTCGATACAAAAAATGACACTAAGAAGCTCTCTTTCTGTTACACTGTAATTGCGTTCCGATCGGGAAAGTCCGCGACTGGCATATGCGATGACACGCTCTTGATCATCGATTGTCTGCGTCAAAACTCCACCTAGTCCAGTGTCAGATGCATCGGTTTGGATTGTGAACGGTTCGGAAAAATTAGGAGGACAAAGAATTGGCGCTGAGACAAGTGCTTTTTTGATTTTTAGGAAAGATACCTCAGCTTCGGGAGACCATGTGATAGACTCTTTTTTCCTTCGACTTTTCAAAAGATCATTTAGCGGAGATACTAGGGTAGAAAAACTATCAATAAATCTTCGATACCAACTACACATTCCTATAAATCTTTTTATTTCGGTCGTAGTAGTGGGTCTAGGATAATTGACAATACACGTGACTTTTTCAGGATTCGTTCGGAGACCTTGAGAATCGATTACAAAACCGAGATATTTTAAAGATGTTCGGAAGAATTCACATTTTTCGAGATTTACTGTCAGATTGGCTTCTTGAAGTCGTTCTACAACCTCCCCTAAAAGTTCTACATGTCGATCGAAAGTGGAAGATACTATAATTAAGTCGTCCAAGTATGCAAAAATCTCAGGTTCAAATTTAGGACCAAAAAGAGAATCAACTAACCGCTGTTGTGTCTGCGCACTGTTACGCAATCCAAAAGGCATTACTACAAATTGGAAAAGACCTCTTCCAGCTACACTGAACGCTGTTTTCTCTTTTGATGCTTCATCAGCCAACGGGATTTGCCAAAAAGCTTTACGCAGGTCGATACTAGATATGTATTTTGCATCCCTGAGCATATTGAGAATCCGGTCGATTCGCGGAAGAGGGTAGGAATCGTGTTTGGTTACTTCATTAATTTTTCTGCCGTCGAAACAAAATCTATAATCGCCGCTAGACTTTTTAACCAATAAAACTGGACTCGACCACGGACTTTTGGATGGTTCGACAACCCCGAGCTTTAACATCTCGTCTAGTTCATCATTTAGAATTTTCAACATATAAGGAGAGAGAGGATATTGTTTGATTCGGAAGGGGGTTGCATCCCCGGTATCTATTTTCAAAGATATTTTGTCCGTTCGACCTAAGCGATTTTTATTACCAATTTTTTCAAACCTTTCTATAATTGATTTAGTTCTAAGTGATTGCTCGGGATCTAAATTTTCTAGAGAACACAAATGATCAGAAGTGACATCGATCTCATCTATTCTAAACACGTCGCCATTTTTCAAATCGTTAGAAAATCTTTGAGCTAGCCAACTTTCGTTTTTGAAGTCAATGTTAATTTCGAATTGTTTGCAGAAGTCTGTCCCTAAAATGAAAGATTGAGAGACTGAAGGTACAACCAAAGCGCGTATAATCTGACATGTTTTTTCGACACAAATAGGTAAGTCAACAACACCAGTAACGGGCTGTTTCGCGCCGTCAGCTGTGTTTATAAACTTGCAGGGAGAAGAACTGGATTTCACATTGCACCTGGACAAAATTTTTAAACCTCCAGCGCCCACCACTGAGACAGTCGCGCCGGAATCAAGAAGAGCTGTGATCGGCTGATCGAAGAGATTAACTGTAACATAAGGTCTGTTATCAGAAAGTTGTTTAGAGAATAAAGGTTCTATTTTATTAGAAGATTTCGAGATATTATTCTGATAAAAATCAGATACAACCTTTTTCCAACTGGTCCAGTCTTGCAAATTAAAGTTTCTATGATACACGGAATCTAGCGATATTTTGTTATGTACAATCTGAACAGAATTTTTACGATATACCGGGTGAGAAGAATTTTTATTATATACAGGGTGAGAAGAATTTTTATTATATACAGGGTGAGAAGAATTCTTATTATTTACCAGTTTGGCCTTAGGATTTTCATGACGAGAGAAAGGACGGCCACGTAAGCTCCTCTCGAAAATCAGTTTCCCTGACATTTTTTACACGAATTTACGGTCTCATTCGGCGCACCACACCGGAAACAAAATTTGTTTCTCTTCAACGTACAATTTGAGAATGTATGATTAGTTCCCTTACAATTCCAACATACAACTGGCTCACTAGAATTTTTCTTCTGGTTGTTTTTAACGAATTTACCTGACGATTTCGATGGTGTTGAAGGACGAGAACCTCTGAAGTGAGTTCTTGAAGAATTATTGTTGGTATCCGATCGGCTCGACGAAAGTAATCGGGAAGAAGAACAATTTTCAGCGACAAATGCCAATTCAGGTTCCAACAAATTCAAAGCATTACTCTTCTGCGAAGTCGAAATTGAAGTGCGAGAATTCACATTCAGAAAGTTTTCATCTTCCAACCGTTTTACCAGCTTATTTAATTCAGCAACTGTTTGAATATCCTGTAAAGCCAAGGCAGTGGAATATTCGGGAATAAGAAGTCTTCGAATCCATTTTATTTTCGTTGTTTCTGCAGGCGGTCTGGATAAACGACTGAAAAGTGTATTCATCGTTGCAAAATAAATCGTGACACTTTCGGAACGCATTTGTTTTCGTTTCTTTATGATTTCCCACATTTCTTCGTCATAATCTGCTATATTGAAGTCTCGTTTTAATGCTTCCACCAGAGAATCCCAATCACTTACATCTGATAATATTTGTCGATACCAGTATCGGGCTTGACCCACGAATAAATCTCGTGCAGACGTAAAAAGTTCGGATTTGCTTACATGTCGCGCTTTCATAAGTTCTTCAATATTTTCAAGAAAAGGAATTACATTTTTTCGTTCTCCGTTGAATGTTTCACCCCATTTATATACAGGTACGGCTTTTGAGGAATATGCTGTAATCACTTGTTGAGTTTGAGCCGCTGCAGCTCCTTGAATGTTAGATGTCGGTGAACTCACGGTTTGAGATAAAGAAACATTTTGTTGCGCAATAGCAGCTGTGTCTGCTTCCTTCACTCGTTCATGTAAATCAGCGTCGAGTTCTATGCACCTTGCATAGGCTTCGTTTTTAAAATCCGTTTGGGCTTCTGCTCCAGCTTCGTTGGAACTAATTGGTAGACGTAAGGCACGGGCAGTAACGTGAAAGATTCTAGATCTCAAACGTTTGTATAGAGAATCGGAAGTAGGACCTTCGAATTCACCAATCAATATGTTGATGGAATCAATTATACTGTTGATGGCTTCCTTTTCGGTATCATATTTGAAAAGTGGATCTTTCAAAGAATTCGGATCTGTACCAGCTTTTCGCTCTACGTCTAACAGTCGACTCAATATTTTTCTTCGCCTGTCTTGATCATTACTTGAGATTACCTTTCGAATTCGTAGCTCATAGTTTAATTCATCGTTCAATAAATGAACCGCTTTGAAAGATGGATCCATTTTTTTTTAATTGGAGATAATTATTAAAATACTCAAAAAATTAAAAAGAGATAATTTTAGATAAGGAAGAGCAATAAGGACTTCTAACAATAAATTAAACAAGTCCGCAACAAAAACTATAGATAAGGAAATGACCTAAAGAAAACGATTAACCGCTGCAAAAAGATTTTAAGGCACTATAGGTACCTACGATGTACGTACGTGGATAAAACAAGTTACAATTGACACAAAAAGAAATTACGGAAATTTCTGGAAAAATGTATCGATTTCATCCGCACAATGAAACGCACCTTCACGATAAAACCACTATATTCTATCACTGCTAGAAGTGAGAAAATTTTCTTCGGAATTTTACTTTCAACTCTCCAAGAAATCCTACACTTTAATCGGCCTAGACGTTAGGGCGCCATTTTTATGCAATGTCCTTTTCTTATTTTTGGAAAATTCCACTACATTTGGCGAACGGCACTCAGCTTTTTGGTTAGAGCGGGTCGTGGGTTTTTTTCTTGCACGTCACACAACATAAATTTATATCGCGCCAACCAGGAATGTTGGTGTGAAGCTTTATTTCGGGGGAGTCTACCCTGGTTTACCCCAACCCAAACGTGCTATAGTGAGACGTAGCTACTAAGCAAAACTGAAGTAAATGTTAAAGTGAAGGACAACTATTAATTTGAGAGTAGTTAAAGAGTTACAACAAAATTTTAGTTTTTGACTATTTAATGAAAATTAAGATTGGTTTTGTATAATAATAAATGTTGATATATGAATTTTTAGAAATGTTGAACTGAGTGAAATAATTTCGTATTTATTCGTAGCGTATCGTTGTTAATCCTGAGCCGTCCCGTGACGACAATCCTTGGACGCGAGAAGTTCAATAGTGAGAACTCATCAAACACACCCCCCGGGCATTTTCGTAAATTAAAGAAACTACAAGCTACGACCTATCTTAAATAGTGACGTCTGTCACAGAAATCTTGGGCCCAAGTAATCGGTGTCAGTTTTTTAGGCGCAAACCTTGTGCGGAAATAAAAATTGGTACGTATACTGTTCTCTAAAATACTTAAATTCCTAAGGTTAGTGGATAATTATTGTAAAATTCTCACGGACAGGAGCGTCGCCCTGGAATGTGCCTCGGAAAATATTGCTGTCTCGCTGCTTGGTGCTGACGTCTCGGTCAGATTGCGGACGGAGTCCTATCGAGGAGAATTTCGAGACAATGCGTAGCTCCAGCAGGGACAAGAAGATTTCTGTCGGCGTCACGGCGATGCTGACAAATGCTGACGGGTGTACAGCGTGGTAGAGAAAATACAGATGCGGAAATACAGATGATGGAACCGTTGTTAAAAAGTAAAGATGAATAAAGATGAATGATGATATCGATAAGTAAAGTTGCGTGTACGTCGTCGTGCGGATTTCTCGATCCTGCCTTAGACCTTGCAGACAGATAGACGGAATTTCCTGATATTTCGACGTGGACATACATATAATTTTTACACGTGGGAGTCGAAGTTGGAGGTTGGACCTAAAATTGATATTTTGTACCTATTTGAATACCTAATCAATAAATATCTTACCCCAGCACATCGGGCACTTATTTCAAAGAAGAATCTGGTCAGATCTGGCACGGATGGCCCACCAAAATTCGGAAAATCCACGATGGCTAGGGATTCTTGAATATTCACGTGAATTTTATACGACGTCTCTTTTTCATCGTCTATTGAAAGAAACCCTACTCAAAAACCGTTCGCTTCTATCTCGATGCCTCTGAGCCGAACACAAACTCTTATCGGTTCACGCGCGATTTATTTGAAATGCCTAGGTACCTACTCTGTAATTTAGTACCTAAGTACCTACGTACCTACATACAAAGCAGACTATACTTCGCGCGGAAAATAAAATCGTTACAACTTTTGATGTTGGCAGCTACTTGTTCCCAATGCAACATCTGACGAACGAACACAAATATAGAAAAAAAAACACAATTGTTATCCAAAAAGTTCAGGTTTTAACCCATGTGACTTCAGGCTTCAACCCAAGTGACTTCAGGCTTCAACCCACGTGACTTTGAAAACGATCGGTAACCACTTTTGAAGTTGGCAGCTACTCTTTCCAAACGCAACATCTGACGAACGAACACAAATATAGGAAAAAGGACACAATTGTTATCCAAAAAGTTCAAGTTCGAACCCACGTGACTCCAGGCTCCAACCCACGTGACTTCAGGCTTTCACCCACGTGACTTTCAGAACGATCGGTCACCACTTTTGATGTTGTCAGCTACTTGTTCCAAACGCAACATCTGACGAACGAGCACAAATATAGAAGAAAAAACACAATTGTTTTCCAAAAAGTTCTGGTTTTAACCCACGTGACTTCAAGCTTCAACCCACGTGACTTCAAGCTTCAACCCACGTGACTTTGAAAACGATCGGTCACCACTTTTGAAGTTGGCAGCTACTCTTTCCAAACGCAACATCTGACGAACGAACACGAATATAGAAGAAAAGACACAATTGGTATCCAAAAAGTTCAGGTTTTAACCAACGTGACTTTTGGCTTCAACCCACGTGACCTCAGGCTTCAACCCACGTGACTTCAGGTTTCAACCCACGTGACTTTGAATACGAACGGTAACCACTTTTGAAGTTGGCAGCTACTCTTTCCAAACGCAACATCTGACGAACGAACACAAATATAGAAAAAAAGACACAATTGTTATCCAAAAAGTTTAGGTTTGAACCCACGTGACTTCAAGCTTCAACCCACGTGACTTCAAGCTTCAACCCACGTGACTTTGAAAACGATCGGGCACCACTTTTGAAGTTGGCAGCTACTCTTTCCAAACGCAACATCTGACGAACGAACACAAATATAGAAAAAAAGACACAATTGTTATCCAAAAAGTTCAGGTTTGAACCCACGTGACTCCAGGCTTCAACCCACGTGACTCCAGGCTTCAACCCACGTGACTTTGAAAACGATCGGTCACCACTTTTGAAGTTGGCAGCTACTCTTTCCAAACGCAACATCTGACGAACGAACACAAATGAAGGAGAAAAGACACAATTGGTATCCAAAAAGTCCAGGTTTTAACCCTCGTGACTTTTGGCTTCAACCCACGTGACCTCAGGCTTCAACCCACGTGACTTCAGGCTTCAACCCACGTGACTTTGAAAACGATCGGTAACCACTTTTGAAGTTGGCAGCTACTCTTTCCAAACGCAACATTGACGATTGAACACAAATATAGAAGAAAAGACACAATTGGTATCCAAAAAGTTCAGGTTTGAACCCACGTGACTCCAGGCTCCAACCCACGTTACTCCAGGCTCCAACCCACGTTACTTCAGGCTTCAACCCACGTGACTTTGAAAACGATCGGTAACCACTTTTGAAGTTGGCAGCTACTCTTTCCAAACGCAACATCTGACGAACGAACACAAATATAGGAAAAAGGACACAATTGTTATCCAAAAAGTTCAGGTTCGAACCCACGTGACTCCAGGCTCCAACCCACGTGACTTCAGGCTTTCACCCACGTGACTTTCAGAACGATCGGTCACCACTTTTGATGTTGTCAGCTACTTGTTCCAAACGCAACATCTGACGAACGAGCACAAATATAGAAGAAAAAACACAATTGTTTTCCAAAAAGTTCTGGTTTTAACCCACGTGACTTCAAGCTTCAACCCACGTGACTTCAAGCTTCAACCCACGTGACTTTGAAAACGATCGGTCACCACTTTTGAAGTTGGCAGCTACTCTTTCCAAACGCAACATCTGACGAACGAACACGAATATAGAAGAAAAGACACAATTGGTATCCAAAAAGTTCAGGTTTTAACCAACGTGACTTTTGGCTTCAACCCACGTGACCTCAGGCTTCAACCCACGTGACTTCAGGTTTCAACCCACGTGACTTTGAATACGAACGGTAACCACTTTTGAAGTTGGCAGCTACTCTTTCCAAACGCAACATCTGACGAACGAACACAAATATAGAAAAAAAGACACAATTGTTATCCAAAAAGTTTAGGTTTGAACCCACGTGACTTCAATCTTCAACCCACGTGACTTCAAGCTTCAACCCACGTGACTTTGAAAACGATCGGGCACCACTTTTGAAGTTGGCAGCTACTCTTTCCAAACGCAACATCTGACGAACGAACACAAATATAGAAAAAAAGACACAATTGTTATCCAAAAAGTTCAGGTTTGAACCCACGTGACTCCAGGCTTCAACCCACGTGACTCCAGGCTTCAACCCACGTGACTTTGAAAACGATCGGTCACCACTTTTGAAGTTGGCAGCTACTCTTTCCAAACGCAACATCTGACGAACGAACACAATATAGAAGAAAAGACACAATTGTTATCCAAAAAGTTCAGGTTTCAACTCACGTGACTTTTGGCTTTAACCCACGTGACTTCAGGCTCCAACCCACGTGACCTCGGGCTTCAACCCACGTGACTTTTAAAACGTTCGGTCACCACTTTTGGAGTTGGCAGCTACTTGTTCCAAACGCAACATCTGACGAACGAACACAAAAATAAAAGAAAAGACACAATTGTTATCCAAAAAGTTCAGGTTTCAATACACGTGACTTCAGGCTCCAACCCACGTGACTTCAGGCTTTCACCCACGTGACTTTTGAAACGATCGGTCACCACTTTTGATGTTGGCAGCTACTTGTTCCCAACGCAACATCTGACGAACGAACACAAATATAGAAAAAAAAACACAATTGTTATCCAAAAAGTTCAGGTTTTAACCCATGTGACTTCAGGCTTCAACCCACGTGACTTTAGGCTTCAACCCACGTGACTTTGAAAACGATCGGTCACCACTTTTGAAGTTGGCAGCTACTCTTTCCAAACGCAACATCTGACGAACGAACACAAATATAGAAGAAAAGACACGATTGTTATCCAAAAAGTTCAGGTTTCAACCCACGTGACTTTTGGCTTCAACCCACGTGACTTCAGGCTTCAACCCACGTGACTTTGAAAACGATCGGTAACCACTTTTGAAGTTGGCAGCTACTCTTTCTAAACGCAACATCTGACAAACGAACACAAATATAGAAAAAAAGACACAATTGTTATCCAAAAAGTTCAGATTTGAACCCACGTGACTTCGGGCTTCAACCCACGTGACTTCAGGCTTCAACCCACGTGACTTTGAAAACGATCGGTCACCACTTTTGAAGTTGGCAGCTACTCTTTCCAAACGCAACATCTGACGAACGAACACAAATATAGAAGAAAAGACACAATTGTTATCCAGAAAGTTCAGGTTTCAACCCACGTGACTTATGGCTTCAACCCACGTGACTTCAGGCTTCAACCCACGTGACTTTGAAAACGATCGGTCACCACTTTTGATGTTGGCGGCTACTTGTTCCAAACGCAACATCTGACGAACGAACACAAATATAGAAGGAAAAACACAATTGTTATCAAAAAAGTTCAGGTTTTAACCCACGTGACTTCGGGCTTCAACCCACGTGACTCCAGGCTTCAACCCACGTGACCTCAGGCTTCAATCCACGTGACTTTGAAAACGATCGGTAACCACTTTTGAAGTTGGCAGCTACTCTTTCCAAACGCAACATCTGACGAACGAACACAAATATAGAAGAAACAACACAATTGTTATTCAAAAAGTTCAGGTTTTAACCCACGTGACCTCAGGCTTCAACCCACGTGACTCCAGGCTTCAACCCACGTGACTTTGAAAACGATCGGTCACCACTTTTGAAGTTGGCAGCTACTCTTTCCAAACGCAACATCTGACGAACGAACACAATTTGAAGAAAAGACACAATTGTTATCAAAAAAGTTCAGGTTTTAACCCACGTGACTTCGGGCTTCAACCCACGTGACTCCAGGCTTCAACCCACGTGACTTCAGGCTTCAATCCACGTGACTTTGAAAACGATCGGTAACCACTTTTGAAGTTGGCAGCTACTCTTTCCAAACGCAACATCTGACGAACGAACACAAATATAAAAGAAAAAACACAATTGTTATTCAAAAAGTTCAGGTTTTAACCCACGTGACCTCAGGCTTCAACCCACGTGACTCCAGGCTTCAACCCACGTGACTTTGAAAACGATCGGTCACCACTTTTGAAGTTGGCAGCTACTCTTTCCAAACGCAACATCTGACGAACGAACACAATTTGAAGAAAAGACACAATTGTTATCCAAAAAGTTCAGGTTTCAACCCACGTGACTTTTGGCTTCAACCCACGTGACTTCAGGCTTCAACCCACGTGACCTCAGGCTTCAACCCACGTGACTTTGAAAACGTTCGGTCGCCACTTTTGGAGTTGGCAGCTACTTGTTCCAAACGCAACATCTGACGAACAAACACAAAAATAGAAGAAAAGTCACAATTGTTATCCAAAAAGTTCAGGTTTCAATACACGTGACTTCAGGCTCCAACCCACGTGACTTCAGGCTTTCACCCACGTGACTTTCGAAACGATCGGTCACCACTTTTGATGTTGGCAGCTACTTGTTCCCAACGCAACATCTGACGAACGAACACAATTATAGAAGAAAAAACACAATTGTCATCCAAAAAGTTCAGGTTTTAATCCATGTGACTTCAGGCTCCAACCCACGTGACATCAGGCTTCAACCCACGTGACTTTGAAAACGATCGGTCACCACTTTTGAAGTAAGCAGCTCCTCTTTCCAAACGCAACATCTGACGAACGAACACAAATTTAGAAGAAAAGACACGATTGTTATCCAAAAAGTTCAGGTTTCAACCCACGTGACTTCAGGCTTCAACCCACGTGACTTCAGGCTTCAACCCACGTGACTTTGAAAACGATCGGTCACCACTTTTGAAGTTGGCAGCTACTCTTTCCAAACGCAACATCTGACGAACGAACACAAATATAGAAGAGAAGACACGATTGTTATCCAAAAAGTTCAGGTTTCAACCCACGTGACTTTTTGCTTCAACCCACGTGACTTCAGGCTTCAACCCACGTGACTTTGAAAACGATCGGTAACCACTTTTGAAGTTGGCAGCTACTCTTTCTAAACGCAACATCTGACAAACGAACACAAATATAGAAAAAAAGACACAATTGCTATCCAAAAAGTTCAGATTTGAACCCACGTGACTCCAGGCTCCAACAGACGTGACTTCAGGCTTTCACCCACGTGACTTTCAAAACGATCGGTCACCACTTTTGATGTTGGCGGCTACTTGTTCCAAACGCAACATCTGACGAACGAACACAAAAATAGAGGAAAAGACACAATTGTTATCCAGAAAGTTCAGGTTTCAACCCACGTGACTTTTGGCTTCAACCCACGTGACCTCAGGCTTCAACCCACGTGACTTTGAAAACGATCGGTAACCACTTTTGAAGTTGGCAGCTACTCTTTCCAAACGCAACATTGACGATTGAACACAAATATAGAAGAAAAGACACAATTGGTATCCAAAAAGTTCAGGTTTGAACCCACGTGACTCCAGGCTCCAACCCACGTGACTCCAGGCTTCAACCCACGTGACTTTGAAAACGATCGGTAACCACTTTTGAAGTTGGCAGCTACTCTTTCCAAACGCAACATCTGACGAACGAACACAAATAGAGGAAAAAAGACACAATTGTTATCCAAAAAGTTCAGGTTTGAACCCACGTGACTCCAGGCTCCAACCCACGTGACTTCAGGCTTTCACTCACGTGACTTCCAGAACGATCGGTCACCACTTTTGATGTTGACAGCTACTTGTTCCAAACGCAACATCTGACGAACGAGCACAAATATAGAAGAAAAAACACATTTGTTATCCAAAAAGTTCAGGTTTTAACCCACGTGACTCCAGGCTTCAACCCACGTGACTTCAGGCTCCAACCCACGTGACTTCAGGCTTTCACCCACGTGACTTTCGAAACGATCGGTCACCACTTTTGATGTTGGCAGCTACTTGTTCCCAATGCAACATCTGACGAACGAACACAAATATAGAAAAAAAAACACAATTGTTATCCAAAAAGTTCAGGTTTAAACCCATGTGACTTCAGGCTTCAACCCAAGTGACTTCAGGCTTCAACCCACGTGACTTTGAAAACGATCGGTAACCACTTTTGAAGTTGGCAGCTACTCTTTCCAAACGCAACATCTGACGAACGAACACAAATGAAGGAGAAAAGACACAATTGGTATCCAAAAAGTCCAGGTTTTAACCCTCGTGACTTTTGGCTTCAACCCACGTGACCTCAGGCTTCAACCCACGTGACTTCAGGCTTCAACCCACGTGACTTTGAAAACGATCGGTAACCACTTTTGAAGTTGGCAGCTACTCTTTCCAAACGCAACATTGACGATTGAACACAAATATAGAAGAAAAGACACAATTGGTATCCAAAAAGTTCAGGTTTGAACCCACGTGACTCCAGGCTCCAACCCACGTTACTCCAGGCTCCAACCCACGTTACTTCAGGCTTCAACCCACGTGACTTTGAAAACGATCGGTAACCACTTTTGAAGTTGGCAGCTACTCTTTCCAAACGCAACATCTGACGAACGAACACAAATATAGGAAAAAGGACACAATTGTTATCCAAAAAGTTCAAGTTCGAACCCACGTGACTCCAGGCTCCAACCCACGTGACTTCAGGCTTTCACCCACGTGACTTTCAGAACGATCGGTCACCACTTTTGATGTTGTCAGCTACTTGTTCCAAACGCAACATCTGACGAACGAGCACAAATATAGAAGAAAAAACACAATTGTTTTCCAAAAAGTTCTGGTTTTAACCCACGTGACTTCAAGCTTCAACCCACGTGACTTCAAGCTTCAACCCACGTGACTTTGAAAACGATCGGTCACCACTTTTGAAGTTGGCAGCTACTCTTTCCAAACGCAACATCTGACGAACGAACACGAATATAGAAGAAAAGACACAATTGGTATCCAAAAAGTTCAGGTTTTAACCAACGTGACTTTTGGCTTCAACCCACGTGACCTCAGGCTTCAACCCACGTGACTTCAGGTTTCAACCCACGTGACTTTGAATACGAACGGTAACCACTTTTGAAGTTGGCAGCTACTCTTTCCAAACGCAACATCTGACGAACGAACACAAATATAGAAAAAAAGACACAATTGTTATCCAAAAAGTTTAGGTTTGAACCCACGTGACTTCAAGCTTCAACCCACGTGACTTCAAGCTTCAACCCACGTGACTTTGAAAACGATCGGGCACCACTTTTGAAGTTGGCAGCTACTCTTTCCAAACGCAACATCTGACGAACGAACACAAATATAGAAAAAAAGACACAATTGTTATCCAAAAAGTTCAGGTTTGAACCCACGTGACTCCAGGCTTCAACCCACGTGACTCCAGGCTTCAACCCACGTGACTTTGAAAACGATCGGTCACCACTTTTGAAGTTGGCAGCTACTCTTTCCAAACGCAACATCTGACGAACGAACACAAATGAAGGAGAAAAGACACAATTGGTATCCAAAAAGTCCAGGTTTTAACCCTCGTGACTTTTGGCTTCAACCCACGTGACCTCAGGCTTCAACCCACGTGACTTCAGGCTTCAACCCACGTGACTTTGAAAACGATCGGTAACCACTTTTGAAGTTGGCAGCTACTCTTTCCAAACGCAACATTGACGATTGAACACAAATATAGAAGAAAAGACACAATTGGTATCCAAAAAGTTCAGGTTTGAACCCACGTGACTCCAGGCTCCAACCCACGTTACTCCAGGCTCCAACCCACGTTACTTCAGGCTTCAACCCACGTGACTTTGAAAACGATCGGTAACCACTTTTGAAGTTGGCAGCTACTCTTTCCAAACGCAACATCTGACGAACGAACACAAATATAGGAAAAAGGACACAATTGTTATCCAAAAAGTTCAGGTTCGAACCCACGTGACTCCAGGCTCCAACCCACGTGACTTCAGGCTTTCACCCACGTGACTTTCAGAACGATCGGTCACCACTTTTGATGTTGTCAGCTACTTGTTCCAAACGCAACATCTGACGAACGAGCACAAATATAGAAGAAAAAACACAATTGTTTTCCAAAAAGTTCTGGTTTTAACCCACGTGACTTCAAGCTTCAACCCACGTGACTTCAAGCTTCAACCCACGTGACTTTGAAAACGATCGGTCACCACTTTTGAAGTTGGCAGCTACTCTTTCCAAACGCAACATCTGACGAACGAACACGAATATAGAAGAAAAGACACAATTGGTATCCAAAAAGTTCAGGTTTTAACCAACGTGACTTTTGGCTTCAACCCACGTGACCTCAGGCTTCAACCCACGTGACTTCAGGTTTCAACCCACGTGACTTTGAATACGAACGGTAACCACTTTTGAAGTTGGCAGCTACTCTTTCCAAACGCAACATCTGACGAACGAACACAAATATAGAAAAAAAGACACAATTGTTATCCAAAAAGTTTAGGTTTGAACCCACGTGACTTCAATCTTCAACCCACGTGACTTCAAGCTTCAACCCACGTGACTTTGAAAACGATCGGGCACCACTTTTGAAGTTGGCAGCTACTCTTTCCAAACGCAACATCTGACGAACGAACACAAATATAGAAAAAAAGACACAATTGTTATCCAAAAAGTTCAGGTTTGAACCCACGTGACTCCAGGCTTCAACCCACGTGACTCCAGGCTTCAACCCACGTGACTTTGAAAACGATCGGTCACCACTTTTGAAGTTGGCAGCTACTCTTTCCAAACGCAACATCTGACGAACGAACACAATATAGAAGAAAAGACACAATTGTTATCCAAAAAGTTCAGGTTTCAACTCACGTGACTTTTGGCTTTAACCCACGTGACTTCAGGCTCCAACCCACGTGACCTCGGGCTTCAACCCACGTGACTTTTAAAACGTTCGGTCACCACTTTTGGAGTTGGCAGCTACTTGTTCCAAACGCAACATCTGACGAACGAACACAAAAATAAAAGAAAAGACACAATTGTTATCCAAAAAGTTCAGGTTTCAATACACGTGACTTCAGGCTCCAACCCACGTGACTTCAGGCTTTCACCCACGTGACTTTTGAAACGATCGGTCACCACTTTTGATGTTGGCAGCTACTTGTTCCCAACGCAACATCTGACGAACGAACACAAATATAGAAAAAAAAACACAATTGTTATCCAAAAAGTTCAGGTTTTAACCCATGTGACTTCAGGCTTCAACCCACGTGACTTTAGGCTTCAACCCACGTGACTTTGAAAACGATCGGTCACCACTTTTGAAGTTGGCAGCTACTCTTTCCAAACGCAACATCTGACGAACGAACACAAATATAGAAGAAAAGACACGATTGTTATCCAAAAAGTTCAGGTTTCAACCCACGTGACTTTTGGCTTCAACCCACGTGACTTCAGGCTTCAACCCACGTGACTTTGAAAACGATCGGTAACCACTTTTGAAGTTGGCAGCTACTCTTTCTAAACGCAACATCTGACAAACGAACACAAATATAGAAAAAAAGACACAATTGTTATCCAAAAAGTTCAGATTTGAACCCACGTGACTTCGGGCTTCAACCCACGTGACTTCAGGCTTCAACCCACGTGACTTTGAAAACGATCGGTCACCACTTTTGAAGTTGGCAGCTACTCTTTCCAAACGCAACATCTGACGAACGAACACAAATATAGAAGAAAAGACACAATTGTTATCCAGAAAGTTCAGGTTTCAACCCACGTGACTTATGGCTTCAACCCACGTGACTTCAGGCTTCAACCCACGTGACTTTGAAAACGATCGGTCACCACTTTTGATGTTGGCGGCTACTTGTTCCAAACGCAACATCTGACGAACGAACACAAATATAGAAGGAAAAACACAATTGTTATCAAAAAAGTTCAGGTTTTAACCCACGTGACTTCGGGCTTCAACCCACGTGACTCCAGGCTTCAACCCACGTGACCTCAGGCTTCAATCCACGTGACTTTGAAAACGATCGGTAACCACTTTTGAAGTTGGCAGCTACTCTTTCCAAACGCAACATCTGACGAACGAACACAAATATAGAAGAAACAACACAATTGTTATTCAAAAAGTTCAGGTTTTAACCCACGTGACCTCAGGCTTCAACCCACGTGACTCCAGGCTTCAACCCACGTGACTTTGAAAACGATCGGTCACCACTTTTGAAGTTGGCAGCTACTCTTTCCAAACGCAACATCTGACGAACGAACACAATTTGAAGAAAAGACACAATTGTTATCAAAAAAGTTCAGGTTTTAACCCACGTGACTTCGGGCTTCAACCCACGTGACTCCAGGCTTCAACCCACGTGACTTCAGGCTTCAATCCACGTGACTTTGAAAACGATCGGTAACCACTTTTGAAGTTGGCAGCTACTCTTTCCAAACGCAACATCTGACGAACGAACACAAATATAGAAGAAAAAACACAATTGTTATTCAAAAAGTTCAGGTTTTAACCCACGTGACCTCAGGCTTCAACCCACGTGACTCCAGGCTTCAACCCACGTGACTTTGAAAACGATCGGTCACCACTTTTGAAGTTGGCAGCTACTCTTTCCAAACGCAACATCTGACGAACGAACACAATTTGAAGAAAAGACACAATTGTTATCCAAAAAGTTCAGGTTTCAACCCACGTGACTTTTGGCTTCAACCCACGTGACTTCAGGCTTCAACCCACGTGACCTCAGGCTTCAACCCACGTGACTTTGAAAACGTTCGGTCGCCACTTTTGGAGTTGGCAGCTACTTGTTCCAAACGCAACATCTGACGAACAAACACAAAAATAGAAGAAAAGTCACAATTGTTATCCAAAAAGTTCAGGTTTCAATACACGTGACTTCAGGCTCCAACCCACGTGACTTCAGGCTTTCACCCACGTGACTTTCGAAACGATCGGTCACCACTTTTGATGTTGGCAGCTACTTGTTCCCAACGCAACATCTGACGAACGAACACAATTATAGAAGAAAAAACACAATTGTCATCCAAAAAGTTCAGGTTTTAATCCATGTGACTTCAGGCTCCAACCCACGTGACATCAGGCTTCAACCCACGTGACTTTGAAAACGATCGGTCACCACTTTTGAAGTAAGCAGCTCCTCTTTCCAAACGCAACATCTGACGAACGAACACAAATTTAGAAGAAAAGACACGATTGTTATCCAAAAAGTTCAGGTTTCAACCCACGTGACTTCAGGCTTCAACCCACGTGACTTCAGGCTTCAACCCACGTGACTTTGAAAACGATCGGTCACCACTTTTGAAGTTGGCAGCTACTCTTTCCAAACGCAACATCTGACGAACGAACACAAATATAGAAGAGAAGACACGATTGTTATCCAAAAAGTTCAGGTTTCAACCCACGTGACTTTTTGCTTCAACCCACGTGACTTCAGGCTTCAACCCACGTGACTTTGAAAACGATCGGTAACCACTTTTGAAGTTGGCAGCTACTCTTTCTAAACGCAACATCTGACAAACGAACACAAATATAGAAAAAAAGACACAATTGCTATCCAAAAAGTTCAGATTTGAACCCACGTGACTCCAGGCTCCAACAGACGTGACTTCAGGCTTTCACCCACGTGACTTTCAAAACGATCGGTCACCACTTTTGATGTTGGCGGCTACTTGTTCCAAACGCAACATCTGACGAACGAACACAAAAATAGAGGAAAAGACACAATTGTTATCCAGAAAGTTCAGGTTTCAACCCACGTGACTTTTGGCTTCAACCCACGTGACCTCAGGCTTCAACCCACGTGACTTTGAAAACGATCGGTAACCACTTTTGAAGTTGGCAGCTACTCTTTCCAAACGCAACATTGACGATTGAACACAAATATAGAAGAAAAGACACAATTGGTATCCAAAAAGTTCAGGTTTGAACCCACGTGACTCCAGGCTCCAACCCACGTGACTCCAGGCTTCAACCCACGTGACTTTGAAAACGATCGGTAACCACTTTTGAAGTTGGCAGCTACTCTTTCCAAACGCAACATCTGACGAACGAACACAAATAGAGGAAAAAAGACACAATTGTTATCCAAAAAGTTCAGGTTTGAACCCACGTGACTCCAGGCTCCAACCCACGTGACTTCAGGCTTTCACTCACGTGACTTCCAGAACGATCGGTCACCACTTTTGATGTTGACAGCTACTTGTTCCAAACGCAACATCTGACGAACGAGCACAAATATAGAAGAAAAAACACATTTGTTATCCAAAAAGTTCAGGTTTTAACCCACGTGACTCCAGGCTTCAACCCACGTGACTTCAGGCTCCAACCCACGTGACTTCAGGCTTTCACCCACGTGACTTTCGAAACGATCGGTCACCACTTTTGATGTTGGCAGCTACTTGTTCCCAATGCAACATCTGACGAACGAACACAAATATAGAAAAAAAAACACAATTGTTATCCAAAAAGTTCAGGTTTAAACCCATGTGACTTCAGGCTTCAACCCAAGTGACTTCAGGCTTCAACCCACGTGACTTTGAAAACGATCGGTAACCACTTTTGAAGTTGGCAGCTACTCTTTCCAAACGCAACATCTGACGAACGAACACAAATGAAGGAGAAAAGACACAATTGGTATCCAAAAAGTCCAGGTTTTAACCCTCGTGACTTTTGGCTTCAACCCACGTGACCTCAGGCTTCAACCCACGTGACTTCAGGCTTCAACCCACGTGACTTTGAAAACGATCGGTAACCACTTTTGAAGTTGGCAGCTACTCTTTCCAAACGCAACATTGACGATTGAACACAAATATAGAAGAAAAGACACAATTGGTATCCAAAAAGTTCAGGTTTGAACCCACGTGACTCCAGGCTCCAACCCACGTTACTCCAGGCTCCAACCCACGTTACTTCAGGCTTCAACCCACGTGACTTTGAAAACGATCGGTAACCACTTTTGAAGTTGGCAGCTACTCTTTCCAAACGCAACATCTGACGAACGAACACAAATATAGGAAAAAGGACACAATTGTTATCCAAAAAGTTCAGGTTCGAACCCACGTGACTCCAGGCTCCAACCCACGTGACTTCAGGCTTTCACCCACGTGACTTTCAGAACGATCGGTCACCACTTTTGATGTTGTCAGCTACTTGTTCCAAACGCAACATCTGACGAACGAGCACAAATATAGAAGAAAAAACACAATTGTTTTCCAAAAAGTTCTGGTTTTAACCCACGTGACTTCAAGCTTCAACCCACGTGACTTCAAGCTTCAACCCACGTGACTTTGAAAACGATCGGTCACCACTTTTGAAGTTGGCAGCTACTCTTTCCAAACGCAACATCTGACGAACGAACACGAATATAGAAGAAAAGACACAATTGGTATCCAAAAAGTTCAGGTTTTAACCAACGTGACTTTTGGCTTCAACCCACGTGACCTCAGGCTTCAACCCACGTGACTTCAGGTTTCAACCCACGTGACTTTGAATACGAACGGTAACCACTTTTGAAGTTGGCAGCTACTCTTTCCAAACGCAACATCTGACGAACGAACACAAATATAGAAAAAAAGACACAATTGTTATCCAAAAAGTTTAGGTTTGAACCCACGTGACTCCAGGCTTCAACCCACGTCACCTCAGGCTTCAACCCACGTGACTTTGGAAACGATCGGTCACCACTTTTGAAGTTGGCAGCTACTCTTTCCAAACGCAACATCTGACGAACGAACACAAATATAGAAGAAAAGACACAATTGTTATCCAAAAAGTTCAGGTTTGAACCCACGTGACTCCAGGCTCCAACCCACGTGACTCCGGGCTTTCACCCACGTGACTTCCAGAACGATCGGTCACCACTTTTGATGTTGGCAGCTACTTGTTCCAAACGCAACATCTGACGAACGAGCACAAATATAGAAGAAAAAACACAATTGTTATCCAAAAAGTTCAGGTTTTAACCCACGTGACTTCAAGCTTCAACCCACGTGACTTTAGGCTTCAACCCACGTGACTTTGAAAACGATCGGTCACTACTTTTGAAGTTGGCAGCTACTCTTTCCAAACGCAACATCTGACGAACGAACACAAATATAGAAGAAAAGACACGATTGTTATCCAAAAAGTTCAGGTTTCAACCCACGTGACTTTTGGCTTCAACTCACGTGACTTCAGGCTTCAACCCACGTGACTTTGAGAACGATCGGTAATCACTTTTGGAGTTGGCAGCTACTCTTTCTAAACGCAACATCTGACGAACGAACACAAATATAGAAAAAAAAAACACAATTGTTATCCAAAAAGTTCAGGTTTGAACCCACGTGACTTCAGGCTCCAACCCACGTGACTTCAGGCTTTCACCCACGTGACTTTCAAAACGATCGGTCACCACTTTTGATGTTGGCGGCTACTTGTTCCAAACGCAACATCTGACTAACGAACACAAATATAGAAGGAAAAACACAATTGTTATTCAAAAAGTTCAGGTTTTAACCCACGTGACTTCAGGCTTCAACCCACGTGACTTCAGGCTTCAACCCACGTGACTTTGGAAACGATCGGTCACCACTTTTGAAGTTGGCAGCTACTCTTTCCAAACGCAACATCTGACGAACGAACGGAAATATAGAAGAAAAGACACAATTGTTAACCAGAAAGTTCAGGTTTCAACCCACGTGACTTTTGGCTTCAACCCACGTGTTTTTGAAAACGATCGATAACCACTTTTGAAGTTGGCAGCTACTCTTCCCAAACGCAACATCTGACGAACGAACACAAATGAAGGAGAAAAGACACAATTGGTATCCAAAAAGTCCAGGTTTTAACCCACGTGACTTTTGGCTTCAACTCACGTGACTTCAGGCTCCAATCCACGTGACTTTGAAAACGATCGGTAACCACTTTTGAAGTTGGCAGCTACTCTTCCCAAACGCAACATCTGACGAACGAACACAAATATAGAGAAAAAACACAATTGTTATTCAAAAAGTTCAGGTTTCAACCCACGTGACTTCAGGCTTCAACCCACGTGACTCCAGGCTTCAACCCACGTGACTTTGAAAACGATCGGTCACCACTTTTGAAGTTGGCAGCTACTCTTCCCAAACGCAACATCTGACGAACGAACTCAATATAGAAAAAAAGACACAATTGTTATCCAAAAAGTTCAGGTTTCAACCCACGTGACTTTTGGCTTCAACCCACGTGACTTCAGGCTTCAACCCACGTGACCTCAGGCTTCAACCCACGTGACTTTGAAAACGTTCGGTCACCACTTTTGGAGTTGGCAGCTACTTGTTCCGAACGCAACATCTGACGAACGAACACAAAAATAGAAGAAAAGACACAATTGTTATCCAAAAAGTTCAGGTTTCAATACACGTGACTTCAGGCTTCAACCCACGTGACTTTGAAAACAATCGGTCACCACTTTTGAAGTTGGCAGCTACTCTTTCCAAACGCAACATCTGACGAACGAACACAAATATAGAAGAAAAGACACAATTGTTATCCAGAAAGTTCAGGTTTCAACCCACGTGACTTTTGGCTTCAACCCACGTGACTTCAGGCTTCAACCCACGTGACTTTGAAAACGATCGGTAACCACTTTTGAAGTTGGCAGCTACTCTTTCCAAACGCAACATCTGACGAACGAACACAAATGAAGGAGAAAAGACACAATTGGTATCCAAAAAGTCCAGGTTTTAACCCACGTGACTTTTGGCTTCAACCCACGTGACCTCAGGCTTCAACCCACGTGACTTCAGGCTTCAACCCACGTGACTTTGAAAACGATCGGTAACCACTTTTGAAGTTGGCAGCTACTCTTTCCAAACGCAACATTGACGATTGAACACAAATATAGAAGAAAAGACACAATTGGTATCCAAAAAATTCAGGTTTGAACCCACGTGACTCCAGGCTCTAACCCACGTGACTCCAGGCTTCAACCCACGTGACTTTGAAAACGATCGGTTACCACTTTTGAAGTTGGCAGCTACTCTTTCCAAACGCAACATCTGACGAACGAACACAAATATAGGAAAAAAGACACAGTTGTTATCCAAAAAGTTCAGGTTTGAACCCAGGTGACTCCAGGCTCCAACCCACGTGACTTTAGGCTTTCACCCACGTGACTTTCCGAACGATCGGTCACCACTTTTGATGTTGACAGCTACTTGTTCCAAACGCAACATCTGACGAACGAGCACAAATATTGAAGAAAAAACACAATTGTTATCTAAAGAGTTCAGGTTTAAACCCACGTGACTCCAGGCTTCAACCCACGTGACTCCAGGCTTCAACCCACGTGACTTTTGGCTTCAACCCACGTGACTTCAGGCTTCAACTCACGTGACCTCAGGCTTCAACCCACGTGACTTTGAGAACGTTCGGTCACCACTTTTGGAGTTGGCAGCTACTTGTTCCAAACGCAACATCTGACGAACGAACACAAAAATAGAAGAAAAGACACAATTGTTATCCAAAAAGTTCAGCTTTCAATACACGTGACTTCAGACTCCAACCCACGTGACTTCAGGCTTTCACCCACGTGACTTTCGAAACGATCGATCACCACTTTTGATGTTGGCAGCTACTTGTTCCCAACGCAACATCTGACGAACGAACACAAATATAGGAGAAAAAACACAATTGTCATCCAAAAAGTTCAGGTTTTAACCCATGTGACTCCAGGCTTCAACCCACGTGACTTCAGGCTTCAACCCACGTGACTTTGAAAACGATCGGTCACCACTTTTGAAGTTGGCAGCTACTCTTTCCAAACGCAACATCTGACGAACGAACACAAATATAGAAGAAAAGACACGATTGTTATCCAAAAAGTTCAGGTTTCAACCCACGTGACTTTTGGCTTCAACCCACGTGACTTCAGGCTTCAACCCACGTGACCTCAGGCTTCAACCCACGTGACTTCAGGCTTCAACCCACGTGACTTT
Organism: Anaspis maculata; assembly: GCA_949128115.1. NCBI lineage: Eukaryota > Metazoa > Arthropoda > Insecta > Coleoptera > Scraptiidae > Anaspis > Anaspis maculata. Next base: position 74,722,370 of record OX421966.1, read on the forward strand.
GAAAACGATCGGTAACCACTTTTGAAGTTGGCAGCTACTCTTTCCAAACGCAACATTGACGATTGAACACAAATATAGAAGAAAAGACACAATTGGTATCCAAAAAGTTCAGGTTTGAACCCACGTGACTCCAGGCTCCAACCCACGTGACTCCAGGCTTCAACTCACGTGACTTTGAAAACGATCGGTAACCACTTTTGAAGTTGGCAGCTACTCTTTCCAAACGCAACATCTGACGAACGAACACAAATATAGGAAAAAAGACACAATTGTTATCCAAAAAGTTCAGGTTTCAACCCACGTGACTCCAGGCTTCAACCCACGTGACTCCAGGCTTCAACCCACGTGACTTTCAGAACGATCGGTCACCACTTTTGATGTTGACAGCTACTTGTTCCAAACGCAACATCTGACGAACGAGCACAAATATAGAAGAAAAAACACATTTGTTATCCAAAAAGTTCAGGTTTTAACCCACGTGACTCCAGGCTTCAACCCACGTGACTCCAGGCTTCAACCCACATGACTTTGAAAACGATCGGTCACCACTTTTGAAGTTGGCAGCTACTCTTTCCAAACGCAACATCTGACGAACGAACACAATATAGAAGGAAAGACACAATTGTTATCCAAAAAGTTCAGGTTTCAACTCACGTGACTTTTGGCTTCAAACCACGTGACTTCAGGCTTCAACCCACGTGACCTCGGGCTTCAACCCACGTGACTTTTAAAACGTTCGGTCACCACTTTTGGAGTTGGCAGCTACTTGTTACAAACGCAACATCTGACGAACGAACACAAAAAAAAAGATAAGACACAATTGTTATCCAAAAAGTTCAGGTTTCAATACACGTGACTTCAGGCTCCAACCCACGTGACTTCAGGCTTTCACCCACGTGACTTTCGAAACGATCGGTCACCACTTTTGATGTTGGCAGCTACTTGTTCCCAATGCAACATCTGACGAACGAACACAAATATAGAAAAAAAACACAATTGTTATCCAAAAAGTCCAGGTTTTAACCCATGTGACTTCAGGCTTCAACCCACGTGACTTCAGGCTTCAACCCACGTGACTTTGAAAACGATCGGTCACCACTTTTGAAGTTGGCAGCTACTCTTTCCAAACGCAACATCTGACGAACAAACACAAATATAGAAGAAAAGACACGATTGTTATCCAAAAAGTTCAGGTTTCAACCCACGTGACTTTTGGCTTCAACCCACGTGACTTCAGGCTTCAATCCACGTGACTTTGAAAACGATCGGTAACCACTTTTGAAGTTGGCAGCTACTCTTTCTAAACGCAACATCTGACAAACGAACACAAATATAGAAAAAAAGACACAATTGTTATCCAAAAAGTTCAGTTTTGAACCCACGTGACTCCAGGCTCCAACCCACGTGACTTTGGGCTTCCACCCACGTGACTTTCAAAACGATCGGTCACCACTTTTGATGTTGGCGGCTACTTGTTCCAAACGCAACATCTGACGAACGAACACAAATATAGAAGGAAAAACACAATTGTTATCCAAAAAGTTCAGGTTTTAACCCACGTGACTTCAGGCTTCAACCCACGTGACTTCAGGCTTCAACCCACGTGACTCTAAAAACGATCGGTAACCACTTTTAAAGTTGGCAGCTACTCTTTCCAAACGCAACATCTGACGAACGAACACAAATGGAGGAGAAAAGACACAATTGGTATCCAAAAAGTCCAAGTTTTAACCCACGTGACTTTTGGCTTCAACCTACGTGACTTCAGGCTTTCACCCACGTGACTTTCGAAACGATCGGTCACCACTTCTGATGTTGGCAGCTACTTGTTCCCAACGCAACATCTGACGAACGAACACAAATATAGGAGAAAAAACACAATTGTCATCCAAAAAGTTCAGGTTTTAACCCATGTGACTCCAGGCTTCAACCCACGTGACTTCAGGCTTCAACTCACGTGACTTTGAAAACGATCGGTCACCACTTTTGAAGTTGGCAGCTACTCTTTCCAAACGCAACATTGACGATTGAACACAAATATAGAAGAAAAGACACAATTGGTATCCAAAAAGTTCAGGTTTGAACCCAAGTGACTCCAGGCTCCAACCCACGTGACTCCGGGCTTCAACTCACGTGACTTTGAAAACGATCGGTAACCACTTTTTGAGTTGGCAGCTACTCTTTCCAAACGCAACATCTGACGAACGAACACAAATATAGGAAAAAAGACACAATTGTTATCCAAAAAGTTCAGGTTTTAACCCACGTGACTCCAGGCTTCAACCCACGTGACTCCAGGCTTCAACCCACGTGACTTTCAGAACGATCGGTCACCACTTTTGAAGTTGGCAGCTACTCTTTCCAAACGCAACATCTGACGAACGAACACAATATAGAAGGAAAGACACAATTGTTATCCAAAAAGTTCAGGTTTCAACTCACGTGACTTCTGGCTTCAAACCACGTGACTTCAGGCTTCAACCCACGTGACCTTGGGCTTCAACCCACGTGACTTTCAAAACGTTCGGTCACCACTTTTGGAGTTGGCAGCTACTTGTTCCAAACGCAACATCTGACGAACGAACACAAAAATAAAAGAAAAGACACAATTGTTATCCAAAAAGTTCAGGTTTCAATACACGTGACTTCAGGCTCCGACCCACGTGACTTCAGGCTTTCACCCACGTGACTCTCGAAACGATCGGTCACCACTTTTGATGTTGGCAGCTACTTGTTCCCAATGCAACATCTGACGAACGAACACAAATATAGAAAAAAAACACAATTGTTATCCAAAAAGTTCAGGTTTTAACCCATGTGACTTCAGGCTTCAACCCACGTGACTTCAGGCTTCAACCCACGTGACTTTGAAAACGATCGGTCACCACTTTTGAAGTTGGCAGCTTCTCTTTCCAAACGCAACATCTGACGAACGAACACAAATATAGAAGAAAAGACACTATTGTTATCCAGAAAGTTCAGGTTTCAACCCACGTGACTTTTGGCTTCAACCCACGTGACTTCAGGCTCCAACCCACGTGACTTTGGGCTTCCACCCACGTGACTTTCAAAACGATCGGTCACCACTTTTGATGTTGGCGGCTACTTGTTCCAAACGCAACATCTGACGAACGAACACAAATATAGAAGGAAAAACACAATTGTTATCCAAAAAGTTCAGGTTTTAACCCACGTGACTTCAGGCTTCAACCCACGTGACTTCAGGCTTCAACCCACGTGACTTTCAGAACGATCGGTCACCACTTTTGATGTTGGCAGCTACTTGTTCCAAACGCAACATCTGACGAACGAGCACAAATATAGAAGAAAAAACACAATTGTTATCCAAAAAGTTCTGGTTTTAACCCACGTGACTTCAAGCTTCAACCCACGTGACTTCAAGCTTCAACCCACGTGACTTTGAAAACGATCGGTCACCACTTTTGAAGTTGGCAGCTACTCTTTCCAAACGCAACATCTGACGAACGAACACGAATATAGAAGAAAAGACACAATTGTTATCCAAAAAGTTTAGGTTTGAACCCACGTGACTCCAGGCTTCAACCCACGTGACCTCAGGCTTCAAACCACGTGACTTCAGGTTTCAACCCACGTGACTTTGAATACGAACGGTAACCACTTTTGAAGTTGGCAGCTACTCTTTCCAAACGCAACATCTGACGAACGGACACAAATATAGAAAAAAAGACACAATTGTTATCCAAAAAGTTTAGGTTTGATCCCACGTGACTCCAGGCTTCAACCCACGTCACCTCAGACTTCAACCCACGTGACTTTGGAAACGATCGGTCACCACTTTTGAAGTTGGCAGCTACTCTTTCCAAACGCAACATCTGACGAACGAACACAAATATAGAAGAAAAGACACAATTGTTATCCAAAAAGTTCAGGTTTGAACCCACGTGACTTCAAGCTTCAACCCACGTGACTTTAGGCTTTCACCCACGTGACTTTCGAAACGATCGGTCACCACTTCTGATGTTGGCAGCTACTTGTTCCCAACGCAACATCTGACGAACGAACACAAATATAGGAGAAAAAACACAATTGTCATCCAAAAAGTTCAGGTTTTAACCCACGTGACTTCAGGCTTCAACCCACGTGACTTCAGGCTTCAACCCACGTGACTCTAAAAACGATCGGTAACCACTTTTAAAGTTGGCAGCTACTCTTTCCAAACGCAACATCTGACGAACGAACACAAATGGAGGAGAAAAGACACAATTGGTATCCAAAAAGTCCAAGTTTTAACCCACGTGACTTTTGGCTTCAACCTACGTGACTTCAGGCTTTCACCCACGTGACTTTCGAAACGATCGGTCACCACTTCTGATGTTGGCAGCTACTTGTTCCCAACGCAACATCTGACGAACGAACACAAATATAGGAGAAAAAACACAATTGTCATCCAAAAAGTTCAGGTTTTAACCCATGTGACTCCAGGCTTCAACCCACGTGACTTCAGGCTTCAACTCACGTGACTTTGAAAACGATCGGTCACCACTTTTGAAGTTGGCAGCTACTCTTTCCAAACGCAACATTGACGATTGAACACAAATATAGAAGAAAAGACACAATTGGTATCCAAAAAGTTCAGGTTTGAACCCAAGTGACTCCAGGCTCCAACCCACGTGACTCCGGGCTTCAACTCACGTGACTTTGAAAACGATCGGTAACCACTTTTGAAGTTGGCAGCTACTCTTTCCAAACGCAACATCTGACGAACGAACACAAATATAGGAAAAAAGACACAATTGTTATCCAAAAAGTTCAGGTTTTAACCCACGTGACTCCAGGCTTCAACCCACGTGACTCCAGGCTTCAACCCACGTGACTTTCAGAACGATCGGTCACCACTTTTGAAGTTGGCAGCTACTCTTTCCAAACGCAACATCTGACGAACGAACACAATATAGAAGGAAAGACACAATTGTTATCCAAAAAGTTCAGGTTTCAACTCACGTGACTTTTGGCTTCAAACCACGTGACTTCAGGCTTCAACCCACGTGACCTTGGGCTTCAACCCACGTGACTTTCAAAACGTTCGGTCACCACTTTTGGAGTTGGCAGCTACTTGTTCCAAACGCAACATCTGACGAACGAACACAAAAATAAAAGAAAAGACACAATTGTTATCCAAAAAGTTCAGGTTTCAATACACGTGACTTCAGGCTCCGACCCACGTGACTTCAGGCTTTCACCCACGTGACTCTCGAAACGATCGGTCACCACTTTTGATGTTGGCAGCTACTTGTTCCCAATGCAACATCTGACGAACGAACACAAATATAGAAAAAAAACACAATTGTTATCCAAAAAGTTCAGGTTTTAACCCATGTGACTTCAGGCTTCAACCCACGTGACTTCAGGCTTCAACCCACGTGACTTTGAAAACGATCGGTCACCACTTTTGAAGTTGGCAGCTTCTCTTTCCAAACGCAACATCTGACGAACGAACACAAATATAGAAGAAAAGACACTATTGTTATCCAGAAAGTTCAGGTTTCAACCCACGTGACTTTTGGCTTCAACCCACGTGACTTCAGGCTCCAACCCACGTGACTTTGGGCTTCCACCCACGTGACTTTCAAAACGATCGGTCACCACTTTTGATGTTGGCGGCTACTTGTTCCAAACGCAACATCTGACGAACGAACACAAATATAGAAGGAAAAACACAATTGTTATCCAAAAAGTTCAGGTTTTAACCCACTTGACTTCAGGCTTCAACCCACGTGACTTCAGGCTTCAACCCACGTGACTTTCAGAACGATCGGTCACCACTTTTGATGTTGGCAGCTACTTGTTCCAAACGCAACATCTGACGAACGAGCACAAATATAGAAGAAAAAACACAATTGTTATCCAAAAAGTTCTGGTTTTAACCCACGTGACTTCAAGCTTCAACCCACGTGACTTCAAGCTTCAACCCACGTGACTTTGAAAACGATCGGTCACCACTTTTGAAGTTGGCAGCTACTCTTTCCAAACGCAACATCTGACGAACGAACACGAATATAGAAGAAAAGACACAATTGTTATCCAAAAAGTTTAGGTTTGAACCCACGTGACTCCAGGCTTCAACCCACGTGACCTCAGGCTTCAAACCACGTGACTTCAGGTTTCAACCCACGTGACTTTGAATACGAACGGTAACCACTTTTGAAGTTGGCAGCTACTCTTTCCAAACGCAACATCTGACGAACGGACACAAATATAGAAAAAAAGACACAATTGTTATCCAAAAAGTTTAGGTTTGAACCCACGTGACTCCAGGCTTCAACCCACGTCACCTCAGACTTCAACCCACGTGACTTTGGAAACGATCGGTCACCACTTTTGAAGTTGGCAGCTACTCTTTCCAAACGCAACATCTGACGAACGAACACAAATATAGAAGAAAAGACACAATTGTTATCCAAAAAGTTCAGGTTTGAACCCACGTGACTTCAAGCTTCAACCCACGTGACTTTAGGCTTCAACCCACGTGACTTTGAAAACGATCGGTCACTACTTTTGAAGTTGGCAGCTACTCTTTCCAAACGCAACATCTGACGAACGAACACAAATATAGAAGAAAAGACACGATTGTTATCCAAAAAGTTCAGGTTTCAACCCACGTGACTTTTGGCTTCAACCCACGTGACTTCAGGCTTCAACCCACGTGACTTTGAGAACGATCGGTAATCACTTTTGGAGTTGGCAGCTACTCTTTCTAAACGCAACATCTGACGAACGAACACAAATATAGAAAAAAAAAACACAATTGTTATCCAAAAAGTTCAGGTTTGAACCCACGTGACTTCAGGCTCCAACCCACGTGACTTCAGGCTTTCACCCACGTGACTTTCAAAACGATCGGTCACCACTTTTGATGTTGGCGGCTACTTGTTCCAAACGCAACATCTGACGAACGAACACAAATATAGAAGGAAAAACACAATTGTTATCCAAAAAGTTCAGGTTTTAACCCACGTGACTTCAGGCTTCAACCCACGTGACTTCAGGCTTCAACCCACGTGACTTTGGAAACGATCGGTCACCACTTTTGAAGTTGGCAGCTACTCTTCCCAAACGCAACATCTGACGAACGAACACAAATATAGAGAAAAAACACAATTGTTATTCAAAAAGTTCAGGTTTCAACCCACGTGACTTCAGGCTTCAACCCACGTGACTCCAGGCTTCAACCCACGTGACTTTGAAAACGATCGGTCACCACTTTTGAAGTTGGCAGCTACTCTTCCCAAACGCAACATCTGACGAACGAACTCAATATAGAAAAAAAGACACAATTGTTATCCAAAAAGTTCAGGTTTCAACCCACGTGACTTTTGGCTTCAACCCACGTGACTTCAGGCTTCAACCCACGTGACCTCAGGCTTCAACCCACGTGACTTTGAAAACGTTCGGTCACCACTTTTGGAGTTGGCAGCTACTTGTTCCGAACGCAACATCTGACGAACGAACACAAATATAGAAGAAAAGACACGATTGTTATCCAAAAAGTTCAGGTTTCAACCCACGTGACTTTTGGCTTCAACCCACGTGACTTCAGGCTTCAACCCACGTGACCTCAGGCTTCAACCCACGTGACTTTGGAAACGATCGGTAACCACTCTTGAAGTTGGCAGCTACTCTTACTAAACGCAACATCTGACAAACGAACACAAATATAGAAAAAAAGACACAATTGTTATCCAAAAAGTTCAGGTTTCAATACACGTGACTTCAGGCTCTAACCCACGTGACTTCAGGCTTTCACCCACGTGACTTTCGAAACGATCGGTCACCACTTTTGATGTTGGCAGCTACTTGTTCCCAACGCAACATCTGAGGAACGAACACAAATATAGAAGAAAAAACACAATTGTCATCCAAAAAGTTCAGGTTTTAACCCATGTGACTTCAGGCTCCAACCCACGTGACTTCAGGCTTCAACCCACGTGACTTTGAAAACGATCGGTCACCACTTTTGGAGTTGGCAGCTACTCTTTCCAAACGCAACATCCGACGAACGAACACAAATAAAGAAGAAAAGACACGATTGTTATCCAAAAAGTTCAGGTTTCAACCCACGTGACTTTTGGCTTCTACCCACGTGACTTTAGGCTTCAACCCACGTGACTTTAAAAACGATCGGTAACCACTTTTAAAGTTGGCAGCTATTCTTTCCAAACGCAACATCTGACGAACGAACACAAATGAAGGAGAAAAGACACAATTGGTATCCAAAAAGTCCAGGTTTCAACCCACGTGACTTTTGGCTTCAACCCACGTGACCTCAGGCTTTAACCCACGTGACTTCAGGCTTCAACCCACGTGACTTTGAAAACGATCGGTAACCAATTTTGAAGTTGGCAGCTACTCTTTCCAAACGCAACATTGACGATTGAACACAAATATAGAAGAAAAGACACAATTGGTATCCAAAAAGTTCAGGTTTGAACCCACGTGACTCCAGGCTCCAACCCACGTGACTTCAGGCTTCAACCCACGTGACTTTGAAAACGATCGGTAACCACTTCTGAAGTTGGCAGCTACTCTTTCCAAACGCAACATCTGACGAACGAACACAATATAGAAGAAAAGACACAATTGTTATCCAAAAAGTTCAGGTTTCAACCCACGTGACTTTTGGCTCCAACCCACGTGACTTCAGGCTTCAACCCACGTGACCTCAGGCTTCAACCCACGTGACTTTGAAAACGTTCGGTCACCACTTTTGGAGTTGGCAGCTACTTGTTCCAAACGCAACATCTGACGAACGAACTCAAAAATAGAAGTAAAGACACAATTGTTATCCAAAAAGTTCAGGTTTCAATACACGTGACTTCAGGCTCTAACCCACGTGACTTCAGGCTTTCACCCACGTGACTTTTGAAACGATCGGTCACCACTTTTGATGTTGGCAGCTACTTGTTCCCAACGCAACATCTGACGAACGAACACAAATATAGAAGAAAAAACACAATTGTCATCCAAAAAGTTCAGGTTTTAACCCATGTGACTTCAGGCTCCAACCCACGTGACTTCAGGCTTCAACCCACGTGACTTTGAAAACGATCGGTCACCACTTTTGGAGTTGGCAGCTACTCTTTCCAAACGCAACATCCGACGAACGAACACAAATATAGAAGAAAAGACACGATTGTTATCCAAAAAGTTCAGGTTTCAACCCACGTGACTTTTGGCTTCTACCCACGTGACTTCAGGCTTCAACCCACGTGACTTTAAAAACGATCGGTAACCACTTTTAAAGTTGGCAGCTATTCTTTCCAAACGCAACATCTGACGAACGAACACAAATGAAGGAGAAAAGACACAATTGGTATCCAAAAAGTCCAGGTTTCAACCCACGTGACTTTTGGCTTCAACCCACGTGACCTCAGGCTTTAACCCACGTGACTTTAGGCTTCAACCCACGTGACTTTGAAAACGATCGGTAACCAATTTTGAAGTTGGCAGCTACTCTTTCCAAACGCATCATCTGACGAACGAACACAAATATAGAAGAAAAGACACAATTGTTATCCAAAAAGTTCAGGTTCCAACCCACGTGACTTTTGGCTTCAACTCACGTGACTTCAGGCTTCAACCCACGTGACTTTGAAAACGATCGGTAATCACTTTTGGAGTTGGCAGCTACTCTTTCTAAACGCAACATCTGACGAACGAACACAAATATAGAAAAAAAGACACAATTGTTATCCAAAAAGTTCAGATTTGAACCCACGTGACTCCAGGCTCCAACCCACGTGACTTCAGGCTTTCACCCACGTGACTTTCAGAACGATCGGTCACAACTTTTGATGTTGGCAGCTACTTGTCCCAAACGTAACATCTGACGAACGAACACAAATATAGAAGGCAAAACACAATTGTTATCCAAAGAGTTCAGGTTTTAACCCACGTGACTTCAGGCTTCAACCCACGTGACTTTGAAAACGATCGGTCACCACTTTTGAAGTTGGCAGCTACTCTTTCCAAACGCAACATCTGACGAACGAACACAAATGTATAAGAAAAGACACAATTGTTATCCAAAAAGTTCAGGTTTTAACCCTTGTGACTTTTGGCTCCAGCCCACGTGACCTCAGGCTTCAACCCACGTGATATCAGGCTTTCACCCACGTGACTTTCGAAACGATCGGTCACCACTTTTGATGTTGGCAGCTACTTGTTCCCAACGCAACATCTGACGAACGAACACAAACATAGAAGAAAAAACACAATTGTCATCCAAAAAGTTCAGGTTTCAACCCACGTGACTTTTGGCTTCAACCCACGTGACTTCAGGCTTCAACCCACGTGCCCTCGGGCTTCGACCCACGTGACTTTTAGAACGTTCGGTCACCACTTTTGGAGTTGGCAGCTACTTGTTCCAAACGCAACATCTGACGAACGAACACAAATATAGAAGAAAAGACACGATTGTTATCCAAAAAGTTCAGGTTTCAACCCACGTGACTTTTGGCTTCAACCCACGTGACTTCAGGCTTCAACCCACGTGACTTTGAAAACGATCGGTAACCACTTTTGAAGTTGGCAGCTACTCTTTCTAAACGCAACATCTGAAAAACGAACACAAATATAGAAAAAAAGACACAATTGTTATCCAAAAAGTTCGGATTTGAACCCACGTGACTCCAGGCTCCAACCCACGTGACTTCAGGCTTTCACTCACGTGACTTTCAAAACGATCGGTCACCACTTTTGATGTTGGCGGCTACTTGTTCCAAACGCAACATCTGACGAACGAACACAAATAATGAAGGAAAAACACAATTGTCATCCAAAAAGTTCAGGTTTTAGCCCACGTGACTTCAGGCTTCAACCCACGTGACTTTGAAAACGATCGGTCACCACTTTTGAAGTTGGCAGCTACTCCTTCCAAACGCAACATCTGACGAACGAACACAATATAGAAGAAAAGACACAATTGTTATCCAAAAAGTTCAGGTTTCAACCCACGTGACTTTTGGCTTCAACCCACGTGACTTCAGGCTTCAACCCACGTGACCTCAGGCTTCAACCCACGTGACTTTGAAAACGTTCGGTCACCACTTTTGGAGTTGGCAGCTACTTGTTCCAAACGCAACATCTGACGAACGAACACAAAAATAGAAGAAAAGACACAATTGTTATCCAAAAAGTTCAGGTTTCAATACACGTGACTTCAGGCTCTAACCCACGTGACTTCGGGCTTTCACCCACGTGACTTTCGAAACGATCGGTCACCACTTTTGATGTTGGCAGCTACTCTTTCCAAACGCAACATCTGACGAACGAACACAAATGGAGGAGAAAAGACACAATTGGTATCCAAAAAGTCCAAGTTTTAACCCACGTGACTTTTGGCTTCAACCTACGTGACTTCAGGCTTTCACCCACGTGACTTTCGAAACGATCGGTCACCACTTCTGATGTTGGCAGCTACTTGTTCCCAACGCAACATCTGACGAACGAACACAAATATAGGAGAAAAAACACAATTGTCATCCAAAAAGTTCAGGTTTTAACCCATGTGACTCCAGGCTTCAACCCACGTGACTTCAGGCTTCAACTCACGTGACTTTGAAAACGATCGGTCACCACTTTTGAAGTTGGCAGCTACTCTTTCCAAACGCAACATTGACGATTGAACACAAATATAGAAGAAAAGACACAATTGGTATCCAAAAAGTTCAGGTTTGAACCCAAGTGACTCCAGGCTCCAACCCACGTGACTCCGGGCTTCAACTCACGTGACTTTGAAAACGATCGGTAACCACTTTTGGAGTTGGCAGCTACTCTTTCCAAACGCAACATCTGACGAACGAACACAAATATAGGAAAAAAGACACAATTGTTATCCAAAAAGTTCAGGTTTTAACCCACGTGACTCCAGGCTTCAACCCACGTGACTCCAGGCTTCAACCCACGTGACTTTCAGAACGATCGGTCACCACTTTTGAAGTTGGCAGCTACTCTTTCCAAACGCAACATCTGACGAACGAACACAATATAGAAGGAAAGACACAATTGTTATCCAAAAAGTTCAGGTTTCAACTCACGTGACTTTTGGCTTCAAACCACGTGACTTCAGGCTTCAACCCACGTGACCTTGGGCTTCAACCCACGTGACTTTCAAAACGTTCGGTCACCACTTTTGGAGTTGGCAGCTACTTGTTCCAAACGCAACATCTGACGAACGAACACAAAAATAAAAGAAAAGACACAATTGTTATCCAAAAAGTTCAGGTTTCAATACACGTGACTTCAGGCTCCGACCCACGTGACTTCAGGCTTTCACCCACGTGACTCTCGAAACGATCGGTCACCACTTTTGATGTTGGCAGCTACTTGTTCCCAATGCAACATCTGACGAACGAACACAAATATAGAAAAAAAACACAATTGTTATCCAAAAAGTTCAGGTTTTAACCCATGTGACTTCAGGCTTCAACCCACGTGACTTCAGGCTTCAACCCACGTGACTTTGAAAACGATCGGTCACCACTTTTGAAGTTGGCAGCTTCTCTTTCCAAACGCAACATCTGACGAACGAACACAAATATAGAAGAAAAGACACTATTGTTATCCAGAAAGTTCAGGTTTCAACCCACGTGACTTTTGGCTTCAACCCACGTGACTTCAGGCTCCAACCCACGTGACTTTGGGCTTCCACCCACGTGACTTTCAAAACGATCGGTCACCACTTTTGATGTTGGCGGCTACTTGTTCCAAACGCAACATCTGACGAACGAACACAAATATAGAAGGAAAAACACAATTGTTATCCAAAAAGTTCAGGTTTTAACCCACGTGACTTCAGGCTTCAACCCACGTGACTTCAGGCTTCAACCCACGTGACTTTCAGAACGATCGGTCACCACTTTTGATGTTGGCAGCTACTTGTTCCAAACGCAACATCTGACGAACGAGCACAAATATAGAAGAAAAAACACAATTGTTATCCAAAAAGTTCTGGTTTTAACCCACGTGACTTCAAGCTTCAACCCACGTGACTTCAAGCTTCAACCCACGTGACTTTGAAAACGATCGGTCACCACTTTTGAAGTTGGCAGCTACTCTTTCCAAACGCAACATCTGACGAACGAACACGAATATAGAAGAAAAGACACAATTGTTATCCAAAAAGTTTAGGTTTGAACCCACGTGACTCCAGGCTTCAACCCACGTGACCTCAGGCTTCAAACCACGTGACTTCAGGTTTCAACCCACGTGACTTTGAATACGAACGGTAACCACTTTTGAAGTTGGCAGCTACTCTTTCCAAACGCAACATCTGACGAACGGACACAAATATAGAAAAAAAAACACAATTGTTATCCAAGAAGTTTAGGTTTGATCCCACGTGACTCCAGGCTTCAACCCACGTCACCTCAGACTTCAACCCACGTGACTTTGGAAACGATCGGTCACCACTTTTGAAGTTGGCAGCTACTCTTTCCAAACGCAACATCTGACGAACGAACACAAATATAGAAGAAAAGACACAATTGTTATCCAAAAAGTTCAGGTTTGAACCCACGTGACTTCAAGCTTCAACCCACGTGACTTTAGGCTTTCACCCACGTGACTTTCGAAACGATCGGTCACCACTTCTGATGTTGGCAGCTACTTGTTCCCAACGCAACATCTGACGAACGAACACAAATATAGGAGAAAAAACACAATTGTCATCCAAAAAGTTCAGGTTTTAACCCACGTGACTTCAGGCTTCAACCCACGTGACTTCAGGCTTCAACCCACGTGACTCTAAAAACGATCGGTAACCACTTTTAAAGTTGGCAGCTACTCTTTCCAAACGCAACATCTGACGAACGAACACAAATGGAGGAGAAAAGACACAATTGGTATCCAAAAAGTCCAAGTTTTAACCCACGTGACTTTTGGCTTCAACCTACGTGACTTCAGGCTTTCACCCACGTGACTTTCGAAACGATCGGTCACCACTTCTGATGTTGGCAGCTACTTGTTCCCAACGCAACATCTGACGAACGAACACAAATATAGGAGAAAAAACACAATTGTCATCCAAAAAGTTCAGGTTTTAACCCATGTGACTCCAGGCTTCAACCCACGTGACTTCAGGCTTCAACTCACGTGACTTTGAAAACGATCGGTCACCACTTTTGAAGTTGGCAGCTACTCTTTCCAAACGCAACATTGACGATTGAACACAAATATAGAAGAAAAGACACAATTGGTATCCAAAAAGTTCAGGTTTGAACCCAAGTGACTCCAGGCTCCAACCCACGTGACTCCGGGCTTCAACTCACGTGACTTTGAAAACGATCGGTAACCACTTTTGAAGTTGGCAGCTACTCTTTCCAAACGCAACATCTGACGAACGAACACAAATATAGGAAAAAAGACACAATTGTTATCCAAAAAGTTCAGGTTTTAACCCACGTGACTCCAGGCTTCAACCCACGTGACTCCAGGCTTCAACCCACGTGACTTTCAGAACGATCGGTCACCACTTTTGAAGTTGGCAGCTACTCTTTCCAAACGCAACATCTGACGAACGAACACAATATAGAAGGAAAGACACAATTGTTATCCAAAAAGTTCAGGTTTCAACTCACGTGACTTTTGGCTTCAAACCACGTGACTTCAGGCTTCAACCCACGTGACCTTGGGCTTCAACCCACGTGACTTTCAAAACGTTCGGTCACCACTTTTGGAGTTGGCAGCTACTTGTTCCAAACGCAACATCTGACGAACGAACACAAAAATAAAAGAAAAGACACAATTGTTATCCAAAAAGTTCAGGTTTCAATACACGTGACTTCAGGCTCCGACCCACGTGACTTCAGGCTTTCACCCACGTGACTCTCGAAACGATCGGTCACCACTTTTGATGTTGGCAGCTACTTGTTCCCAATGCAACATCTGACGAACGAACACAAATATAGAAAAAAAACACAATTGTTATCCAAAAAGTTCAGGTTTTAACCCATGTGACTTCAGGCTTCAACCCACGTGACTTCAGGCTTCAACCCACGTGACTTTGAAAACGATCGGTCACCACTTTTGAAGTTGGCAGCTTCTCTTTCCAAACGCAACATCTGACGAACGAACACAAATATAGAAGAAAAGACACTATTGTTATCCAGAAAGTTCAGGTTTCAACCCACGTGACTTTTGGCTTCAACCCACGTGACTTCAGGCTCCAACCCACGTGACTTTGGGCTTCCACCCACGTGACTTTCAAAACGATCGGTCACCACTTTTGATGTTGGCGGCTACTTGTTCCAAACGCAACATCTGACGAACGAACACAAATATAGAAGGAAAAACACAATTGTTATCCAAAAAGTTCAGGTTTTAACCCACGTGACTTCAGGCTTCAACCCACGTGACTTCAGGCTTCAACCCACGTGACTTTCAGAACGATCGGTCACCACTTTTGATGTTGGCAGCTACTTGTTCCAAACGCAACATCTGACGAACGAGCACAAATATAGAAGAAAAAACACAATTGTTATCCAAAAAGTTCTGGTTTTAACCCACGTGACTTCAAGCTTCAACCCACGTGACTTCAAGCTTCAACCCACGTGACTTTGAAAACGATCGGTCACCACTTTTGAAGTTGGCAGCTACTCTTTCCAAACGCAACATCTGACGAACGAACACGAATATAGAAGAAAAGACACAATTGTTATCCAAAAAGTTTAGGTTTGAACCCACGTGACTCCAGGCTTCAACCCACGTGACCTCAGGCTTCAAACCACGTGACTTCAGGTTTCAACCCACGTGACTTTGAATACGAACGGTAACCACTTTTGAAGTTGGCAGCTACTCTTTCCAAACGCAACATCTGACGAACGGACACAAATATAGAAAAAAAGACACAATTGTTATCCAAAAAGTTTAGGTTTGAACCCACGTGACTCCAGGCTTCAACCCACGTCACCTCAGACTTCAACCCACGTGACTTTGGAAACGATCGGTCACCACTTTTGAAGTTGGCAGCTACTCTTTCCAAACGCAACATCTGACGAACGAACACAAATATAGAAGAAAAGACACAATTGTTATCCAAAAAGTTCAGGTTTGAACCCACGTGACTTCAAGCTTCAACCCACGTGACTTTAGGCTTCAACCCACGTGACTTTGAAAACGATCGGTCACTACTTTTGAAGTTGGCAGCTACTCTTTCCAAACGCAACATCTGACGAACGAACACAAATATAGAAGAAAAGACACGATTGTTATCCAAAAAGTTCAGGTTTCAACCCACGTGACTTTTGGCTTCAACCCACGTGACTTCAGGCTTCAACCCACGTGACTTTGAGAACGATCGGTAATCACTTTTGGAGTTGGCAGCTACTCTTTCTAAACGCAACATCTGACGAACGAACACAAATATAGAAAAAAAAAACACAATTGTTATCCAAAAAGTTCAGGTTTGAACCCACGTGACTTCAGGCTCCAACCCACGTGACTTCAGGCTTTCACCCACGTGACTTTCAAAACGATCGGTCACCACTTTTGATGTTGGCGGCTACTTGTTCCAAACGCAACATCTGACGAACGAACACAAATATAGAAGGAAAAACACAATTGTTATCCAAAAAGTTCAGGTTTTAACCCACGTGACTTCAGGCTTCAACCCACGTGACTTCAGGCTTCAACCCACGTGACTTTGGAAACGATCGGTCACCACTTTTGAAGTTGGCAGCTACTCTTTCCAAACGCAACATCTGACGAACGAACTCAATATAGAAAAAAAGACACAATTGTTATCCAAAAAGTTCAGGTTTGAACCCACGTGACTTCAGGCTCCAACCCACGTGACTTCAGGCTTTCACCCACGTGACTTTCAAAACGATCGGTCACCACTTTTGATGTTGGCGGCTACTTGTTCCAAACGCAACATCTGACGAACGAACACAAATATAGAAGGAAAAACACAATTGTTATCCAAAAAGTTCAGGTTTTAACCCACGTGACTCCAGGCTTCAACCCACGTGACTTCAGGCTTCAACCCACGTGACTTTGGAAACGATCGGTCACCACTTTTGAAGTTGGCAGCTACTCTTCCCAAACGCAACATCTGACGAACGAACACAAATGAAGGAGAAAAGACACAATTGGTATCCAAAAAGTCCAGGTTTTAACCCACGTGACTTTCGGCTTCAACTCACGTGACTTCAGGCTTCAATCCACGTGACTTTGAAAACGATCGGTAACCACTTTTGAAGTTGGCAGCTACTCTTCCCAAACGCAACATCTGACGAACGAACACAAATATAGAGAAAAAACACAATTGTTATTCAAAAAGTTCAGGTTTCAACCCACGTGACTTCAGGCTTCAACCCACGTGACTCCAGGCTTCAACCCACGTGACTTTGAAAACGATCGGTCACCACTTTTGAAGTTGGCAGCTACTCTTCCCAAACGCAACATCTGACGAACGAACTCAATATAGAAAAAAAGACACAATTGTTATCCAAAAAGTTCAGGTTTCAACCCACGTGACTTTTGGCTTCAACCCACGTGACTTCAGGCTTCAACCCACGTGACCTCAGGCTTCAACCCACGTGACTTTGAAAACGTTCGGTCACCACTTTTGGAGTTGGCAGCTACTTGTTCCGAACGCAACATCTGACGAACGAACACAAATATAGAAGAAAAGACACAATTGTTATCCAGAAAGTTCAGGTTTCAACCCACGTGACTTTTGGCTTCAACCCACGTGACTTCAGGCTTTAACCCACGTGACTTTGAAAACGATCGGTAACCACTTTTGAAGTTGGCAGCTACTCTTTCCAAACGCAACATCTGACGAACGAACACAAATGAAGGAGAAAAGACACAATTGGTATCCAAAAAGTCCAGGTTTTAACCCACGTGACTTTTGGCTTCAACCCACGTGACCTCAGGCTTCAACCCACGTGACTTCAGGCTTCAACCCACGTGACTTTGAAAACGATCGGTCACCACTTTTGAAGTTGGCAGCTACTCTTTCCAAACGCAACATCTGACGAACGAACACAAATATAGAAGAAAAGACACGATTGTTATCCAAAAAGTTCAGGTTTCAACCCACGTGACTTTTGGCTTCAACCCACGTGACTTCAGGCTTCAACCCACGTGACCTCAGGCTTCAACCCACGTGACTTTGGAAACGATCGGTAACCACTCTTGAAGTTGGCAGCTACTCTTACTAAACGCAACATCTGACAAACGAACACAAATATAGAAAAAAAGACACAATTGTTATCCAAAAAGTTCAGGTTTCAATACACGTGACTTCAGGCTCTAACCCACGTGACTTCAGGCTTTCACCCACGTGACTTTCGAAACGATCGGTCACCACTTTTGATGTTGGCAGCTACTTGTTCCCAACGCAACATCTGAGGAACGAACACAAATATAGAAGAAAAAACACAATTGTCATCCAAAAAGTTCAGGTTTTAACCCATGTGACTTCAGGCTCCAACCCACGTGACTTCAGGCTTCAACCCACGTGACTTTGAAAACGATCGGTCACCACTTTTGGAGTTGGCAGCTACTCTTTCCAAACGCAACATCCGACGAACGAACACAAATAAAGAAGAAAAGACACGATTGTTATCCAAAAAGTTCAGGTTTCAACCCACGTGACTTTTGGCTTCTACCCACGTGACTTTAGGCTTCAACCCACGTGACTTTAAAAACGATCGGTAACCACTTTTAAAGTTGGCAGCTATTCTTTCCAAACGCAACATCTGACGAACGAACACAAATGAAGGAGAAAAGACACAATTGGTATCCAAAAAGTCCAGGTTTCAACCCACGTGACTTTTGGCTTCAACCCACGTGACCTCAGGCTTTAACCCACGTGACTTCAGGCTTCAACCCACGTGACTTTGAAAACGATCGGTAACCAATTTTGAAGTTGGCAGCTACTCTTTCCAAACGCAACATTGACGATTGAACACAAATATAGAAGAAAAGACACAATTGGTATCCAAAAAGTTCAGGTTTGAACCCACGTGACTCCAGGCTCCAACCCACGTGACTTCAGGCTTCAACCCACGTGACTTTGAAAACGATCGGTAACCACTTCTGAAGTTGGCAGCTACTCTTTCCAAACGCAACATCTGACGAACGAACACAATATAGAAGAAAAGACACAATTGTTATCCAAAAAGTTCAGGTTTCAACCCACGTGACTTTTGGCTCCAACCCACGTGACTTCAGGCTTCAACCCACGTGACCTCAGGCTTCAACCCACGTGACTTTGAAAACGTTCGGTCACCACTTTTGGAGTTGGCAGCTACTTGTTCCAAACGCAACATCTGACGAACGAACTCAAAAATAGAAGTAAAGACACAATTGTTATCCAAAAAGTTCAGGTTTCAATACACGTGACTTCAGGCTCTAACCCACGTGACTTCAGGCTTTCACCCACGTGACTTTTGAAACGATCGGTCACCACTTTTGATGTTGGCAGCTACTTGTTCCCAACGCAACATCTGACGAACGAACACAAATATAGAAGAAAAAACACAATTGTCATCCAAAAAGTTCAGGTTTTAACCCATGTGACTTCAGGCTCCAACCCACGTGACTTCAGGCTTCAACCCACGTGACTTTGAAAACGATCGGTCACCACTTTTGGAGTTGGCAGCTACTCTTTCCAAACGCAACATCCGACGAACGAACACAAATATAGAAGAAAAGACACGATTGTTATCCAAAAAGTTCAGGTTTCAACCCACGTGACTTTTGGCTTCTACCCACGTGACTTCAGGCTTCAACCCACGTGACTTTAAAAACGATCGGTAACCACTTTTAAAGTTGGCAGCTATTCTTTCCAAACGCAACATCTGACGAACGAACACAAATGAAGGAGAAAAGACACAATTGGTATCCAAAAAGTCCAGGTTTCAACCCACGTGACTTTTGGCTTCAACCCACGTGACCTCAGGCTTTAACCCACGTGACTTTAGGCTTCAACCCACGTGACTTTGAAAACGATCGGTAACCAATTTTGAAGTTGGCAGCTACTCTTTCCAAACGCATCATCTGACGAACGAACACAAATATAGAAGAAAAGACACAATTGTTATCCAAAAAGTTCAGGTTCCAACCCACGTGACTTTTGGCTTCAACTCACGTGACTTCAGGCTTCAACCCACGTGACTTTGAAAACGATCGGTAATCACTTTTGGAGTTGGCAGCTACTCTTTCTAAACGCAACATCTGACGAACGAACACAAATATAGAAAAAAAGACACAATTGTTATCCAAAAAGTTCAGATTTGAACCCACGTGACTCCAGGCTCCAACCCACGTGACTTCAGGCTTTCACCCACGTGACTTTCAGAACGATCGGTCACAACTTTTGATGTTGGCAGCTACTTGTCCCAAACGTAACATCTGACGAACGAACACAAATATAGAAGGCAAAACACAATTGTTATCCAAAGAGTTCAGGTTTTAACCCACGTGACTTCAGGCTTCAACCCACGTGACTTTGAAAACGATCGGTCACCACTTTTGAAGTTGGCAGCTACTCTTTCCAAACGCAACATCTGACGAACGAACACAAATGTATAAGAAAAGACACAATTGTTATCCAAAAAGTTCAGGTTTTAACCCTTGTGACTTTTGGCTCCAGCCCACGTGACCTCAGGCTTCAACCCACGTGATATCAGGCTTTCACCCACGTGACTTTCGAAACGATCGGTCACCACTTTTGATGTTGGCAGCTACTTGTTCCCAACGCAACATCTGACGAACGAACACAAACATAGAAGAAAAAACACAATTGTCATCCAAAAAGTTCAGGTTTCAACCCACGTGACTTTTGGCTTCAACCCACGTGACTTCAGGCTTCAACCCACGTGCCCTCGGGCTTCGACCCACGTGACTTTTAGAACGTTCGGTCACCACTTTTGGAGTTGGCAGCTACTTGTTCCAAACGCAACATCTGACGAACGAACACAAATATAGAAGAAAAGACACGATTGTTATCCAAAAAGTTCAGGTTTCAACCCACGTGACTTTTGGCTTCAACCCACGTGACTTCAGGCTTCAACCCACGTGACTTTGAAAACGATCGGTAACCACTTTTGAAGTTGGCAGCTACTCTTTCTAAACGCAACATCTGAAAAACGAACACAAATATAGAAAAAAGGACACAATTGTTATCCAAAAAGTTCGGATTTGAACCCACGTGACTCCAGGCTCCAACCCACGTGACTTCAGGCTTTCACTCACGTGACTTTCAAAACGATCGGTCACCACTTTTGATGTTGGCGGCTACTTGTTCCAAACGCAACATCTGACGAACGAACACAAATAATGAAGGAAAAACACAATTGTCATCCAAAAAGTTCAGGTTTTAGCCCACGTGACTTCAGGCTTCAACCCACGTGACTTTGAAAACGATCGGTCACCACTTTTGAAGTTGGCAGCTACTCCTTCCAAACGCAACATCTGACGAACGAACACAATATAGAAGAAAAGACACAATTGTTATCCAAAAAGTTCAGGTTTCAACCCACGTGACTTTTGGCTTCAACCCACGTGACTTCAGGCTTCAACCCACGTGACCTCAGGCTTCAACCCACGTGACTTTGAAAACGTTCGGTCACCACTTTTGGAGTTGGCAGCTACTTGTTCCAAACGCAACATCTGACGAACGAACACAAAAATAGAAGAAAAGACACAATTGTTATCCAAAAAGTTCAGGTTTCAATACACGTGACTTCAGGCTCTAACCCACGTGACTTCGGGCTTTCACCCACGTGACTTTCGAAACGATCGGTCACCACTTTTGATGTTGGCAGCTACTTGTTCCCAACGCAACATCTGACGAACGAACACAAATATAGAAGAAAAAACACAATTGTCATCCAAAAAGTTCAGGTTTTAACCCATGTGACTTCAGGCTCCAACCCACGTGACTTCAGGCTCCAACCCACGTGACTTTGAAAACGATCGGTCACCACTTTTGGAGTTGGCAGCTACTCTTTCCAAACGCAACATCCGACGAACGAACACAAATATAGAAGAAAAGACACGATTGTTATCCAAAAAGTTCAGGTTTCAACCCACGTGACTTTTGGCTTCAACCCACGTGACTTCAGGCTTCAACCCACGTGACTTTGAAAACGATCGGTAACCACTCTTGAAGTTGGCAGCTACTCTTACTAAACGCAACATCTGACAAACGAACACAAATATAGAAAAAAAGACACAATTGTTATCCAAAAAGTTCAGATTCGAACCCACGTGACTCCAGGCTCCAACCCAAGTGACTTCAGGCTTTCACCCACGTGACTTTCAAAACGATCGGTCACCACTTTTGATGTTGGCGGCTACTTGTTCCAAACGCAACATCTGACGAACGAACACAAATATAGAAGAAAAGACGTAATTGTTATCCAGAAAGTTCAGGTTTCAACCCACGTGACTTTTGGCTTCAACCCACGTGACTTCAGGCTTCAACCCACGTGACTTTAAAAACGATCGGTAACCACTTTTAAAGTTGGCAGCTATTCTTTCCAAACGCAACATCTGACGAACGAACACAAATGAAGAAGAAAAGACACAATTGGTATCCAAAAAGTCCAGGTTTCAACCCACGTGACTTTTGGCTTCAACCCACGTGACCTCAGGCTTCAACCCACGTGACTTTAGGCTTTAACCCACGTGACTTTGAAAACGATCGGTAACCAATTTTGAAGTTGGCAGCTACTCTTTCCAAACGCAACATTGACGATTGAACACAAATATAGAAGAAAAGACACAATTGGTATCCAAAAAGTTCAGGTTTGAACCCACGTGACTCCAGGCTCCAACCCACGTGACTTCAGGCTTCAACCCACGTGACTTTGAAAACGATCGGTAACCACTTTTGAAGTTGGCAGCTACTCTTTCCAAACGCAACATCTGACGAACGAACACAATATAGTAGAAAAGACACAATTGTTATCCAAAAAGTTCAGGTTTCAACCCACGTGACTTTTGGCTCCAACCCACGTGACTTCAGGCTTCAACCCACGTGACCTCAGGCTTCAACCCACGTGACTTTGAAAACGTTCGGTCACCACTTTTGGAGTTGGCAGCTACTTGTTCCAAACGCAACATCTGACGAACGAACACAAAAATAGAAGAAAAGACACAATTGTTATCCAAAAAGTACAGGTTTCAATACACGTGACTTCAGGCTCTAACCCACGTGACTTCAGGCTTTCATCCACGTGACTTTCGAAACGATCGGTCACCACTTTTGATGTTGGCAGCTACTTGTTCCCAACGCAACATCTGACGAACGAACACAAATATAGAAGAAAAAACACAATTGTCATCCAAAAAGTTCAGGTTTTAACCCATGTGACTTCAGGCTTCAACCCACGTGACTTCAGGCTTCAACCCACGTGACTTTGACAACGATCGGCCACCACTTTTGAAGTTGGCAGCTACTCTTTCCAAACGCAACATCTGACGAACGAACACAATATAGAAGAAAAGACACAATTGTTATCCAAAAAGTTCAGGTTTCAACCCACGTGACTTTTGGCTTCAACCCACGTGACTTCAGGCTTCAACCCACGTGACCTCAGGCTTCAACCCACGTGACTTTGAAAACGATCGGTAACCACTTTTGAAGTTGGCAGCTACTCTTTCCAAACGCAACATCTGACGAACGAACACAAATGAAGGAGAAAAGACACAATTGGTATCCAAAAAGTCCAGGTTTTAACCCACGTGACTTTTGGCTTCAACACACGTGACCTCAGGCTTCAACCCACGTGACTTCAGGCTTCAACCCACGTGACTTCGAAAACGATCGGTAACCACTTTTGAAGTTGGCAGCTACTCTTTCCAAACGCAACATCTGACGAACGAACACAAATGAAGGAGAAAAGACACAATTGGTATCCAAAAAGTCCAGGTTTTAACCCACGTGACTTTTGGCTTCAACACACGTGACTTCAGGCTTCAACCCACGTGACTTCAGGCTTCAACCCACGTGACTTTGAAAACGATCGGTAACCACTTTTGAAGTTGGCAGCTACTCTTTCCAAACGCAACATCTGACGAACGAACACAAATGAAGGAGAAAAGACACAATTGGTATCCAAAAAGTCCAGGTTTTAACCCACGTGACTTTTGGCTTCAACACACGTGACTTCAGGCTTCAACCCACGTGACTTCAGGCTTCAACCCACGTGACTTTGAAAACGATCGGTAACCACTTTTGAAGTTGGCAGCTACTCTTTCCAAACGCAACATCTGACGAACGAACACAAATGAAGGAGAAAAGACACAATTGGTATCCAAAAAGTCCAGGTTTTAACCCACGTGACTTTTGGCTTCAACACACGTGACCTCAGGCTTCAACCCACGTGACTTCAGGCTTCAACCCACGTGACTTTGAAAACGATCGGTAACCACTTTTGAAGTTGGTAGCTACTCTTTCCAAACGCAACATCTGACGAACGAACACAAATGAAGGAGAAAAGACACAATTGGTATCCAAAAAGTCCAGGTTTTAACCCACGTGACTTTTGGCTTCAACCCACGTGACTTTGAAAACGATCGGTAACCACTTTTGAAGTTGGCAGCTACTCTTTCCAAACGCAACATCTGACGAACGAACACAAATATAGAAGAAAAGACACAATTGGTATCCAAAAAGTTCAGGTTTTAACCCACGTGACTTTTGGCTTCAACCCACGTGACCTCAGGCTTCAACTCACGTGACTTCAGGCTTCAATCCACGTGACTTTGAAAACGATCGGTAACCACTTTTGAAGTTGGCAGCTACTCTTCCCAAACGCAACATCTGACGAACGAACACAAATATAGAGAAAAAACACAATTGTTATTCAAAAAGTTCTGGTTTTAACCCACGTGACTCCAGGCTTCAACCCACGTGACTCCAGGCTTCAACCCACGTGACTTTGAAAACGATCGGTCACCACTTCTGAAGTTGGCAGCTACTCTTTCCAAACGCAACATCTGACGAACGAACACAATATAGAAGAAAAGACACAATTGTTATCCAAAAAGTTCAGGTTTCAACCCACGTGACTTTTGGCTCCAACCCACGTGACTTCAGGCTTCAACTCACGTGACCTCAGGCTTCAACCCACGAGACTTTGAAAACGTTCGGTCACCACTTTTGGAGTTGGCAGCTACTTGTTCCAAACGCAACATCTGACGAACGAACACAAAAATAGAAGAAAAGACACAATTGTTATCCAAAAAGTTCAGGTTTCAATACAAGTGACTTCAGGCTCCAACCCACGTGACTTCAGGCTTCAACCCACGTGACTTTGAAAACGATCGATAACCACTTTTGAAGTTGGCAGCTACTCTTTCCAAACGCAACATTGACTATTGAACACAAATATAGAAGAAAAGACACAATTGGTATCCAAAAAGATCAGGTTTGAACCCACGTGACTCCAGGCTCCAACCCACGTGACTTTAGGCTTTCACCCACGTGACTTTCAGAACGATCGTTCACCACTTTTGATGTTGAAAGCTACTTGTTCCAAACGCAACATCTGACGAACGAGCTTAAATATAGAAAAAAAAACACAATTGGTATCTAAAAAGTTCAGGTTTTAACCCACGTGACTCCAGGTTTCAACCCACGTGACTCCAGGCTTCAACCCACGTGACTTCGAAAGCGATCGGTCACCACTTTTGAAGTTGGCAGCTACACTTTCCAAACGCAACATCTGACGAACGAACACAATATAGAAGAAAAGACACAATTGTTATCCAAAAAGTTCAGGTTTCAACCCACGTGACTTTTGGCTTCAACCCACGTGACTTTAGGCTTCAACCCACGTGACCTCGGGCTTCAACCCACGTGACTTTTAAAACGTTCGGTCACCACTTTTGGAGTTGGCAGCTACTTGTTCCAAACGCAACATCTGACGAACGAACACAAAAATAAAAGAAAAGACACAATTGTTATCCAAAAAGTTCAGGTTTCAATACACGTGACTTCAGGCTCCAACCCACGTGACTTCAGGCTTTCACCCACGTGACTTTCGAAACGATCGGTCACCACTTTTGATGTTGGCAGCTACTTGTTCCCAACGCAACATCTGACGAACGAACACAAATATAGAAAAAAAAACACAATTGTTATCCAAAAAGTTCAGGTTTTAACCCATGTGACTTCAGGCTTCAACCCACGTGACTTCAGGCTTCAACCCACGTGACTTTGAAAACGATCGGTCACCACTTTTGAAGTTGGCAGCTACTCTTTCCAAACGCAACATCTGACGAACGAACACAAATATAGAAGAAAAGACACGATTGTTATCCAAGAAGTTCAGGTTTCAACCCACGTGACTTTTGGCTTCAATCCACGTGACTTCAGTTTTCAACCCACGTGACTTTGAAAACGATCGGTAACCACTTTTGAAGTTGGCAGCTATTCTTTCTAAACGCAACATCTGACAAACGAACACAAATATAGAAAAAAAGACACAATTGTTATCCAAAAAGTTCAGATTTGAACCCACGTGACTCCAGGCTCCAACCCACGTGACTTCAGGCTCTCACCCACGTGACTTTCAAAACGATCGGTCACCACTTTTGATGTTGGCGGCTACTTGTTCCAAACGCAACATCTGACGAACGAACACAAATATAGAAGGAAAAACACAATTGTTATCCAAAAAGTTCAGGTTTTAACCCACGTGACTTCAGGCTTCAATCCACGTGACTTTGAAAACGATCGGTCACCACTTTTGAAGTTGGCAGCTACTCTTTCCAAACGCAACATCTGACGAACGAACACAAATATAGAAGAAAAGACACAATTGTTATCCAGAAAGTTCAGGTTTCAACCTACGTGACTTTTGGCTTCAACCCACGTGACTTCAGGCTTCAACCCACGTGACTTTGAAAACGATCGGTAACCACTTTTAAAGTTGGCAGCTACTCTTTCCTAACGCAACATCTGACGAACGAACACAAATGAAGGAGAAAAGACACAATTGGTATCCAAAAAGTCCAGGCCTCAACCCACGTGACTTTTGGCTTCAACCCACGTGACCTCAGGCTTCAACCCACGTGACTTCAGGCTTCAACCCACGTGACTTTGAAAACGATCGGTAACCACTTTTGAAGTTGGCAGCTACTCTTTCCAAACGCAACATTGACGATAGAACACAAATATAGAAGAAAAGACACAATTGGTATCCAAGAAGTTCAGGTTTGAACCCACGTGACTCCAGGCTCCAACCCACGTGACTTCAGGCTTCAACCCACGTGACTTTGAAAACGATCGGTAACCACTTTTGAAGTTGCAGCTACTCTTTCCAAACGCAACATCTGACGAACGAACACAAATATAGGAAAAAAGACACAATTGTTATCCAAAAAGTTCAGGTTTGAATCCACGTGACTCCAGGCTTCAACCCACGTGACCTCAGGCTTCAACCCACGTGACTTTGGAAACGATCGGTCACCACTTTTGAAGTTGGCAGCTACTCTTTCCAAACGCAACATCTGACGAACGAACACAAATATAGAAGAAAAGACACAATTGTTATCCAAAAAGTTCAGGTTTGAACCCACGTGACTCCAGGCTCCAACCCACGTGACTTCAGGCTTCATCCCACGTGACTTCAGGCGTCAACCCACGTGACTTTGAAAACGATCGGTCACCACTTTTGAAGTTGGCAGCTACTCTTTCCAAACGCAACATCTGACGAACGAACACAAATATAGAAAAAAAGACACAATTGTTATCCAAAAAGTTTAGGTTTGAACCCACGTGACTCCAGGCTTCAACCCACGTGACCTCAGGCTTCAACCCACGTGACTTTAAAAACGATCGGTCACCACTTTTGAAGTTGGCAGCTACTCTTTCCAAACGCAACATCTGACGAACGAACACAAATATAGAAGAAAAGACACAATTGTTATCCAAAAAGTTCAGGTTTGAACCCACGTGACTCCAGGCTCCAACCCACGTGACTTCAGGCTTCCACTCACGTGACTTTTAAAACGATCGGTCACCACTTTTTATGTTGGCGGCTACTTGTTCCAAACGCAACATCTGACGAACGAACACAAAAATAAAAGAAAAGACACAATTGTCATCCAAAAAGTTCTGGTTTCAATACACGTGACTTCAGGCTCCAACCCACGTGACTTCAGGCTTTCAACCACGTGACTTTCGGAACGATCGGTCACCACTTTTGATGTTGGCAGCTACTTGTTCCCAACGCAACATCTGACGAACGAACACAAATATAGAAAAAAAAACACAATTGTTATCCAAAAAGTTCAGGTTTTAACCCATGTGACTTCAGGCTTCAACCCACGTGACTTCAGGCTTCAACCCACGTGACTTTGAAAACGATCGGTCACCACTTTTGAAGTTGGCAGCTACTCTTTCCAAACGCAACATCTGACGAACGAACACAAATATAGAAGAAAAGACACGATTGTTATCCAAAAAGTTCAGGTTTCAACCCACGTGACTTTTGGCTTCAACCCACGTGACTTCAGGCTTCAACCCACGTGACTTTGAAAACGATCGGTAACCACTTTTGAAGTTGGCAGCTACTTGTTCCAAACGCAACATCTGACGAACGAACACAAATATAGAAGAAAAAACACAATTGTTATCCAAAAAGTTCAGGCTTTAACCCACGTGACTCCAGGCTTCAACCCACGTGACTTCAGGCTTCAACCCACGTGACTTTGAAAACGATCGGTCACCACTTTTGTAGTTGACAGCTACTCTTTTCAAACGCAACATCTGACGAATGAACACAAATATAGAAGAAAAGACACAATTGTTATCCAAAAAGTTCAGGTTTCAACCCACGTGACTTTTGGCTCCAACCACGTGACTTCAGGCTTCAACCCACGTGACTTCAGGCTCCAACCCACGTGACTTCAGGCTTCAACTCACGTGACTTTTCAAACGATCGGTCACCACTTTTGATGTTGGCAGCTACTTGTTCCAAACGCAACATCTGACGAACGAACACAAATATAGAAGAAAAAACACAATTGTTATCCAAAAAGTTCAGGTTTTAACCCATGTGACTTCAGGCTTCAACCCACGTGACTTCAGGCTTCAACCCACGTGACTTTGAAAACGATCGGTCACCACTTTTGAAGTTGGCAGCTACTCTTTCCAAACGCAACATCTGACGAACGAACACAAATATAGAAGAAAAGACACGATTGTTATCCAAAAAGTTCAGGTTTCAACCCACGTGACTTTTGGCTTCAACCCACGTGATTTCAGGCTTCAACACACGTGAATTTGAAAACGATCGGTAACCACTTTTGAAGTTGGCAGCTACTTGTTCCAAACGCAACATCTGACGAACGAACACAAATATAGAAGAAAAAACACAATTGTTATCCAAAAAGTTCAGGCTTTAACCCACGTGACTCCAGGCTTCAACCCACGTGACTTCAGGCTTCAACCCACGTGACTTTGAAAACGATCGGTCACCACTTTTGTAGTTGACAGCTACTCTTTTCAAACGCAACATCTGACGAATGAACACAAATATAGAAGAAAAGACACAATTGTTATCCAAAAAGTTCAGGTTTCAACCCACGTGACTTTTGGCTCCAACCACGTGACTTCAGGCTTCAACCCACGTGACTTCAGGCTTCAACCCACGTGACTTCAGGCTTCAACTCACGTGACTTTTCAAACGATCGGTCACCACTTTCGATGTTGGCAGCTTCTTGTTCCAAACGCAACATCTGACGAACGAACACAAATATAGAAGAAAAAACACAATTGTTATCCAAAAAGTTCAGGTTTTAACCCACGTGACTTCAGGCTTTAACCCACGTGACTTCAGGCTTCAACCCACGTGACTTTGAAAACGATCGGTCACCACTTTTGTAGTTGACAGCTACTCTTTTCAAACGCAACATCTGACGAATGAACACAAATATAGAAGAAAAGACACAATTGTTATCCAAAAAGTTCAGGTTTTAACCCACGTGACTTTTGGCTTCAACCCACGTGACCTCAGGCTTCAACCCACGTGACTTCTGGCTTCAACCCACGTGACTTTGAAAACGATCGGTCACCACTTTTGAAGTTGGCAGCTACTCTTTCCAAACGCAACATCTGACGAACGAACACAAATATAGAAGAAAAGACACAATTGTTATCCAAAAAGTTCAGGCTTCAACCTACGTGACTTTTGAAACGTTCGGTCACCACTTTTGGAGTTGGCAGCTACTCTTTCCAAACGCAACATCTGACGAACGAACACAAATATAGAAGGAAAGACACAATTGTTATCCAAAAAGTTCAGGTTTCAACCCACGTGACTTTTGGCTTCAACCCACGTGACCTCAGGCTTCAACCCACGTGACTTCTGGCTTCAACCCACGTGACTTTGAAAACGATCGGTCACCACTTTTGAAGTTGGCAGCTACTCTTTCCAAACGCAACATCTGACGAACGAACACAAATATAGAAGAAAAGACACAATTGTTATCCAAAAAGTTCAGGTTTCAGCCCACGTGACTTTTGGCTTCAACCCACGTGACTTCAGGCTTTAACCCACGTGACTTCAGGCTTCAACCTACGTGACTTTGGAAACGTTCGGTCACCACTTTTGGAGTTGGCAGCTACTCTTTCCAAACGCAACATCTGACGAACGAACACAAATATAGAAGAAAAGACACAATTGGTATCCAAAAAGTTCAGGTTTTAACCCACGTGACTTTTGGCTCCAACCTACGTGACCTTAGGCTTCAACCCACGTGACTTCAGGCTTCAACCCACGTGACTTCGAAAACGATCGGTAACCACTTTTGAAGTTGTCAGCTACTCTTTCCAAAAGCAACATCTGACGAACGAACACAAATATGGAAAAAAAGACACAATTGTTATCCAAAAAATTCAGGTTTGAACCCACGTGACTCCAGGCTCCAACTCACGTGACTTCAGGCTTTCACTCACGTGACTTTCAAAACGATCGGTCACTACTTCTGATGTTGGCAGCTTCTTGTTCCAAACGCAACATCTGACGAACGAACACAAAGATAGAAGGAAAAACACAATTGTTATCCAAAAAGTTCAGGTTTTAACCCACGTGACTTAAGGCTTCAACCCACGTGACTCCAGGCTCCAACCCACGTGACTTCAGGCTTTCACCCACGTGACTTCCAGAACGATCGGTCACCACTTTTGATGTTGGCAGCTACTTGTTCCAAACGCAACATCTGACGAACGAACACAAATATAGAAGGAAAAACACCATTGTTATCCAAAAAGTTCAGGTTTAAACCCACGTGACTTCAGGCTTCAATCCACGTGACTCCAGGCTTCAACCCACGTGACTTTGAAAACAATCGGTCACCACTTTTGAAGTTGGCAGCTACCATTCCCAAACGCAACATCTGACGAACGAACACAAATATAGAAGAAAAGACACAATTGTTATCCAAAAAGTTCAGGTTTGAACCCACGTGACTCCAGGCTTCAACCCACGTGACTTCAGGCTTCAACCCTCGTGACTTTGGAAACGATCGGTCACCACTTTTAAAGTTGGCAGCTACTCTTTCCGAACGCAACATCTGACGAACGATTACAAATATAAAAGAAAAGACACAATTGTTATCCAAAGAGTTCAGGTTTCAACCCACGTGACTTTTGGCTTCATCCCACGTGACTTCAGGCTTCAACCCACGTGACTTTGAAAACGATCGGTAACCACTTTTGAAGTTGGCAGCTACTCTTTCCAAACGCAACATCTGACGAACGAACACAAATATAGGAAAAAAGACACAATTGTTATCCAAAATTTCAGGTTTCAACCCACGTGACTTTTGGCTTCATCCCACGTGACTTCGGGCTTCAACCCACGTGACTTTGGAAACGATCGGTCACCACTTTTGAAGTTGGCAGCTACTCTTTCCAAACGCAACATCTGACGAACGAACACAAATATAGAAGAAAAGGCACAATTGTTATCCAAAAAGTTCAGGTTTTAACCCACGTGACTTCAGGCTTCAACCCACGTGACTCTAGGCTCCAACCCACGTGACTTCAGGCTTTCACCCACGTGACTTCCAGAACGATCGGTCACCACTTTTGATGTTGGCAGCTACTTGTTCCAAACGCAACATTTGACGAACGAACACAAATATAGAAGGAAAAACACAATTGTTATCCAAAAAGTTCAGGCTTCATTCCACGTGACTTTAGGCTTCAACCCACGTGACTTTGGAAACGATCGGTCACCACTTTTGAAGTTGGCAGCTACTCTTTCCAAACGCAACATCTGTCGAACGAACACAAATATGAAAGAAAAGACATAATTGTTATCCAAAATGTTCAGGTTTTAACCCACGTGACTTCAGGCTTCAACCCACGTGACTCCAGGCTCCAACCCACGTGACTTCAGGCTTTCACCCACGTGACTTCCAGAACGATCGGTCATCACTTTTGATGTTGGCAGCTACTTGTTCCAAACGCAACATCTGACGAACGAACACAAATATAGAAAGAAAAACACAATTGTTATCTAAAAAGTTCAGGTTTTAACCCACGTGACTTCAGGCTTCAACTCACGTGACTTCAGGCTTCAACCGACGTGACTTTGGAAACAATCGGTCACCACTTCTGAAGTTGGCAGCTACTCTTTCCAAACGCAACATCTGACGAACGAACACAAATATAGAAGAAAAGACACAATTGTTATCCAAAAAGTTCAGGTTCCAACCAACGTGACTTTTGGCTTCAACCCACGTGACTTCAGGCTTCAACCCACGTGACTTCAGGCATCAACCCAAGTGTCTTTGAAAACGATCGGTAACTTCTTTCAAAGTTGGCAGCTACTCTTTCCAAACGCAACATCTGACGAACGATCACAAATATAGAAGAAAAGACACAATTGGTATCCAAAAAGTTCAGGTTTAAACCCACGTGACTTCTGGCTTCAACCCACGTGACCTCAGGCTTCAACCCACGTGACTTCAGGCTTCAACCCACGTGACTTTGGAAACGATCGGTAACCACTTTTGAAGTTGGCAGCTACTCTTTCCAAACGCAACATCTGACGAACGAACACAAATATAGAAAAAAAAAAACAATTGTTATCCAAAAAGTTTAGGTTTGAACCCACGTGACTCCAGGCTTCAACCCACGTGACTTCAGGCTTCAACCCTCGTGACTTTGGGAACGATCGGTCACCACTTTTGAAGTTGGCAGCTACTCTTTCCAAACGCAACATCTGACGAACGATTACAAATATAGAAGAAAAGACACAATTGTTATCCAAAAATTTCAGGTTTCAACCCACGTGACTTTTGGCTTCATCCCACGTGACTTCAGGCTTTAACCCACGTGACTTTGAAAACGATAGGTAACCACTTTTGAAGTTGGCAGCTACTCTTTCCAAACGCAACATCTGACGAACGAACACAAATATAGGGAAAAAGACACAATTGTTATCCAAAAAGTTCAGGTTTGAACCCACGTGACTCCAGGCTTCAACCCACGTGACCTCAGGCTTCAACCCACGTGACTTTGGAAACGATCGGTCACCACTTTTGAAGTTGGCAGCTACTCTTTCCAAACGCAACATCTGACGAACGAACACAAATATAGAAGAAAAGACACAATTGTTATCCAAAAAGTTCAGGTTCCAACCCACGTGACTTTTGGCTCCAACCCACGTGACTTCAGGCTTCAACCCACGTGACTTTGAAAACGATCGGTAACCACTTTTGAAGTTGGCAGCTACTCTTTCCAAACGGAACATCTGACGAACGAACACAAATATAGAAAAAAAGACACAATTGTTATCCAAAAAGTTCAGGTTTGAACCCCAGTGACTCCAGGCTCCAACCCACGTGACTTCAGGCTTTCACCCACGTGACTTTCAAAACGATCGGTCACCACTTTTGATGTTGGCAGCTACTTGTTCCAAACGCAACATCTGACGAACAAACACAAAAATAGAAGAAAAGACACAATTGTTATCCAAAAAGTTCAGGTTCCAATCCACGTGACTCCAGGCTCCAACCCACGTGACTTCGGGCTTCCACTCACGTGACTTTCAAAACTATCGGTCACCACTTTTGATGTTGGCAGCTACTTGTTCCAAACGCAACATCTGACGAACGAACACAAAGATAGAAGGAAAAACACAATTGTTATCCAAAAAGTTCAGGTTTTAACCCACGTGACTTCAGGCTCCAACCCACGTGACTTCAAGCTTCAACCCACGTGACTTTGAAAACGATCGGTCACCACTTTTGTAGTTGACAGCTACTCTTTTCAAACGCAACATCTGACGAATGAACACAAATATAGAAGAAAAGACACAATTGTTATCCAAAAAGTTCAGGTTTCAACCCACGTGACTTTTGGCTCCAACCCACGTGACTTCAGGCTTCAACCCATGTGACTTTGAAAACGATCGGTAACCACTTATGAAGTTGGCAGCTACTCTTTCCAAACGGAACATCTGACGAACGAACACAAATATAGAAAAAAAGACACAATTGTTATCCAAAAAGTTCAGATTTGAACCCACGTGACTCCAGGCTCCAACCCACGTGACTTCAGGCTTTCATCCACGTGACTCCCAAAACGATCGGTCACCACTTTTGATGTTGGCAGCTACTTGTTCCAAACGCAACATCTGACGAACGAACACAAATATAGAAGGAAAAACACAATATTCATCCAAAAAGTTTAGGTTTTAACCCACTCGACTTAAGGCTTCAACCCACGTGACTTCAGGCTTCAACCCAAGTGACTATGAAAACGATCGGTAACCACTTTTGAAGTTGGCAGCTACTCTTTCCAAACGCAACATCTGACGAACGAACACAAATATGGAAAAAAAGACACAATTATCATCCAAAAAGTTTAGGTTTGAACCCACGTGACTCCAGGCTCCAACCCACGTGACTTCAGGCTTTCACCCACGTGACTTCCAAAACAATCGGTCACCACTTTTGATGTTGGCAGCTACTTGTTCCAAACGCAACATCTGACGAACGAACACAAATATAGAAGAAAAAACACAATTGTTACCCAAAAAGTTCAGGTTTCAACCCACGTGACTTCAGGCTTCAACCCACGTGACTTCAGGCTTCAACTCACGTGACTTTTCAAACGATCGGTCACCACTTTTGATGTTGGCAGCTACTTGTTAGAAACGCAACATCTGACGAGCGAACACAAATATAAACTGCTTGACAATTGAACTGCAACACCTAAAAATCAGGTGCGTTTTCAAATTGAGATAGCTCAAAAAATATCTGACGGATTCCAGAAATTCAGGCATGTGAGGAAAGATCATTTCTTTGACTATTGAGTGCTGGTATTGATGATAAGTTTGATTGCACAATTTGTCATATACAGGGTGCCAACAGAGAGCGTGCAGATATGGGCAATCTTGCACCTTGTGCAACTTTCGAAAAAAAAGTCCGAGATTTTTTCTATCACGTGCTTTTGAAAGGTTGAATCATTATGCCGAAACGGTTTTGGAATTTCGACCCTAACTTTTTTTTTCAAAAAATTGTGCTCAATTTTCTGAAATATGCACTTTCTGATTAAGAAAAAGAAATAGAGACATTGTTTGTTTTCAAACGGCGTTCAGATTGAATTTACTTACGAAAATTTTTATTTGAGCCTCTACATCCCCTAGAAACTACCCCTTTTGGGACACCGTCTCACAACGAGATATGCAATGCTTCATTTAAAAGGCCTAAGAAAAGTACTCATCATTAATTGGATTGAAATAGGTATACTAGGATGACCCCATGCACACGTACAGCTCCCTAAAAACCACCCCTTGACTTCAAGGGACAGGGTTGGTATGATAAGACATGCAATAGATGAAAATTCCAAAAAACGTCTTTTTCAACTGTTCCACTAAAAAAGTGATGCTACACGATGACCCTTTACGTAGAGGTCATCCCAACAGTAGCTTATCTCTCGAAAAAAGAACTACCCTTTAAAAAACCAGTACTTCCGCAATACCTCATTTGTTAGGGTTTTTTAAAAATCTGTCGCAATAGTTTGCCGCTACGATGATTTCATTCACATATCTACCGGAAACTACCCCTTCAACTATCCCTTCAATATCGCATAGCCTACTCTACCTTGATGCGTTATTTACGAGTTGAAAGAACTTTTGCCTACTAACCGTTTCATTGAAATGATGGTATTTTCTACGATGATAGTACAAAACCTTTCCTGAAACTACCCCTAGGAATCGCCCCTTTAGTAAAAGGTATGCATACCTCATCTGGAAGCTCAGAGAAGGTGCGATTGAATAAGTTCAAAATGATTTCGCGATGACCTTACACGCATCAAGGTAAAGGCTAGGCGATATTGGAGGGGTAGTTGAAGGGGTAGTTTCGGGTAGATATGTGAATGAAATCATCGTAGCGGCAAACTATTGCGACAGATTTTGAAAAAGTTCCAACAAATGAGGTATTGCGGAAGTATGTACTGGTTTTTCAAAGGGTAGCTCTTTTTCCGAGAGGGTAGCTACTGTTGGGATGACCTACGCAGAGGGTCATCGTGAAGCATCACTTTTTTATGGAACAGTTGAAAAAGACGTTTTTTGGAATTTTCATGTACATATTGCATGTCTTATCATACCAACCTTGTCCCTTGAAGTCAAGAGATGGTTTTTAGGGAGCTGTACGTGTGGGGTCATCGCAGTATCCTTATTTCAATCCAATTATTGATGAGTAATTTCCTTATGCCTTTTAAATGAAGCATTGCATATCTTGTTGTGAGACGGTGTCCCAAAGGGGTAGTTTCTAGGGGATGTGGAGGCTCAAATAAAAATCTTCGTAAGCAAATTCAATATGGACGCCGTTTAAAAACAAACAATTTCTCTATTTCTTTTTCCTAATCAGAAAGTGCACATTTCAGAAAATTGAGCATAATTTTTTGAAAAAAAAAGTTAGGGTCAAAATTCCAAAACCGTTTCGGCATAATGATTCAACGTTTCAAAAGCAGACGATAGAAAAAATCTCGGATTTTTTTTTCGAAAGTTGTACAAGGTGAAAGATTGCCCATATCTGCACGCTCTCCGTTGGCACCCTGTATATGACAAATTGTGCAATTAAACTTATCATCAATACAAGCACTCGATAGTCAAAGGAATGACCTTCCCTCACATGCCTGAATTTCTGAAATCCGTCAAATATTTTCCGAGCTATCTCAATTTGAAAACGCACCTAATTTTTAGGTGTTGCACTTCAATTGTCAAGCAGTTTAGAAGAAAAGACACAATTGTTGTCCAAAAAGTTCAGGTTTTCACCCACGTGACTTCAGGCTTCAACCCACGTGATTTCAGGCTTCAACACACGTGACTTTGAGACCGATCGGTAACCACTTTTGAAGTTGGCAGCTACTCTTTCCAAACGCAAAATCTGACGAACGAACACAAATATAGGAAAAAAGACACAATTGTTATCCGAAAAGTTTAGGTTTGAACCCACGTGACTCCAGGCTTCAGCCCACGTGACTTCAGGCTTCAACCCTCGTGACTTTGGAAACGATCGGTCACCACTTTTGAAGTTGGCAGCTACTCTTTCCGAACGCAACATCTGACGAACGATTACAAATATAAAAGAAAAGACACAATTGTTATCCAAAGAGTTCAGGTTTCAACCCACGTGACTTTTGGCTTCATCCCACGTGACTTCAGGCTTCAACCCACGTGACTTTGAAAACGATCGGTAACCACTTTTGAAGTTGGCAGCTACTCTTTCCAAACGCAACATCTGACGAACGAACACAAATATAGGAAAAACGACACAATTGTTATCCAAAATTTCAGGTTTCAACCCACGTGACTTTTGGCTTCATCCCACGTGACTTCGGGCTTCAACCCACGTGACTTTGGAAACGATCGGTCACCACTTTTGAAGTTGGCAGCTACTCTTTCCAAACGCAACATCTGACGAACGAACACAAATATAGAAGAAAAGACACAATTGTTATCCAAAAAGTTCAGGTTTTAACCCACGTGACTTCAGGCTCCAACCCACGTGACTCTAGGCTCCAACCCACGTGACTTCAGGCTTTCACCCACGTGACTTCCAGAACGATCGGTCACCACTTTTGATGTTGGCAGCTACTTGTTCCAAACGCAACATTTGACGAACGAACACAAATATAGAAGGAAAAACACAATTGTTATCCAAAAAGTTCAGGCTTCAACCCACGTGACTTTGGGCTTCAACCCACGTGACTTTGGAAACGATCGGTCACCACTTTTGAAGTTGGCAGCTACTCTTTCCAAACGCAACATCTGTCGAACGAACACAAATATGAAAGAAAAGACATAATTGTTATCCAAAAAGTTCAGGTTTCAACCCACGTGACTTCAGGCTTCAACCCACGTGACTCCAGGCCCCAACCCACGTGACTTCAGGCTTTCACCCACGCGACTTCCAGAACGATCGGTCATCACTTTTGATGTTGGCAGCTACTTGTTCCAAACGCAACATCTGACGAACGAACACAAATATAGAAAGAAAAACACAATTGTTATCTAAAAAGTTCAGGTTTTAACCCACGTGACTTCAGGCTTCAACCCACGTGACTTCAGGCTTCAACCGACGTGACTTTGGAAACAATCGGTCACCACTTCTGAAGTTGGCAGCTACTCTTTCCAAACGCAACATCTGACGAACGAACACAAATATAGAAGAAAAGACACAATTGGTATCCAAAAAGTTCAGGTTTTAACCCACGTGACTTCTGGCTTCAACCCACGTGACCTCAGGCTTCAACCCACGTGACTTCAGGCTTCAACCCACGTGACTTTGAAAACGATCGGTAACCACTTTTGAAGTTGGCAGCTACTCTTTCCAAACGCAACATCTGACGAACGAGCACAAATATAGGAAAAAAAAAACAATTGTTATCCAAAAAGTTTAGGTTTGAACCCACGTGACTCCAGGCTTCAACCCACGTGACCTCAGTCTTCAACCCTCGTGACTTTGGAAACGATCGGTCACCACTTTTGAAGTTGGCAGCTACTCTTTCCAACGCAACATCTGACGAACGATTACAAATATAGAAGAAAAGACACAATTGTTATCCAAAAAGTTCAGGTTTCAACCCACGTGACTTTTGGCTTCATCCCACGTGACTTCAGGCTTTAACCCACGTGACTTTGAAAACGATCGGTAACCACTTTTGAAGTTGGCAGCTACTCTTTCCAAACGCAACATCTGACGAACGAACACAAATATAGGGAAAAAGACACAATTGTTATCCAAAAAGTTCAGGTTTGAACCCACGTGACTCCAGGCTTCAACCCACGTGACCTCAGGCTTCAACCCACGTGACTTTGGAAACGATCGGTCACCACTTTTGAAGTTGGCAGCTACTCTTTCCAAACGCAACATCTGACGAACGAACACAAATATAGAAGAAAAGACACAATTGTTATCCAAAAAGTTCAGGTTCCAACCCACGTGACTTTTGGCTCCAACCCACGTGACTTCAGGCTTTAACCCACGTGACTTTGAAAACGATCGGTAACCACTTTTGAAGTTGGCAGCTACTCTTTCCAAACGCAACATCTGACGAACGAACACAAATATGGAAAAAAAGACACAATTGTTATCCAAAAAGTTCAGGTTTGAACCCACGTGACTCCAGGCTCCAACCCACGTGACTTCAGGCTTTCACCCACGTGACTTTAGAAACAATCGGTCACCACTTTTGATGTTGGCAGCTACTTGTTCCAAACGCAACATCTGACGAACGAACACAAATATAGAAGAAAAAACACAATTGTTATCCAAAAAGTTCAGGTTTTAACCCACGTGACTTCAGGCTTCAACCCACGTGACTTCAGGCTTCAACCCACGTGACTTCAGGCTTCAACTCACGTGACTTTTCAAACGATCGGTCACCACTTTCGATGTTGGCAGCTACTTGTTAGAAACAAAACATCTGACGAACGAACACAAATATAGAAGAAAAGACACAATTGTTGTCCAAAAAGTTCAGGTTTCCACCCACGTGACTTCAGGCTTCAACCCACGTGATTCCAGGCTTCAACACACGTGACTTCAAGCTTCAACCCACGTGACTTTGAAAACGATCGGTCACCACTTTTGTAGTTGACAGCTACTCTTTTCAAACGCAACATCTGACGAATGAACACAAATATAGAAGAAAAGACACATTTGTTATCCAAAAAGTTCAGGTTTCAACCCACGTGACTTTTGGCTCCAACCCACGTGACTTCAGGCTTCAACCCATGTGACTTTGAAAACGATCGGTAACCACTTTTGAAGTTGGCAGCTACTCTTTCCAAACGGAACATCTGACGAACGAACACAAATATAGAAAAAAAGACACAATTGTTATCCAAAAAGTTCAGGTTTGAACCCACGTGACTCCAGGCTCCAACCCACGTGACTTCAGGCTTTCACCCACGTGACTTTAAAAACGATCGGTCACCACTTTTGATGTTGGCAGCTACTTGTTCCAAACGCAACATCTGACGAACGAACACAAATATAGAAGACAAAACACAATTGTTATCCAAAAAGTTCAGGTTTCAACCCACGTGACTTCAGGCTTCAACCCACGTGACTTCAGGCTTCAACCCACGTGACCTCAGGCTTCAACCCACGTGACTTCTAGAACGTTCGGTCACCACTTTTGGAGTTGGCAGCTACTTGTTCCAAACGCAACATCTGACGAACAAACACAAAAATAGAAGAAAAGACACAATTGTTATCCAAAAAGTTCAGGTTCCAACCCACGTGACTCCAGGCTCCAACCCACGTGACTTCAGGCTTCCACTCACGTGACTTTCAAAACTATCGGTCACCACTTTTGATGTTGGCAGCTACTTGTTCCAAACGCAACATCTGACGAACGAACACAAAGATAGAAGGAAAAACACAATTGTTATCCAAAAAGTTCAGGCTTTAACCCACGTGACTTCAGGCTTCAACCCACGAGACTTTGAAAACGATCGGTCATCACTTTTGAAGTTGGCAGCGACTCTTTCCAAACGCAACATCTGACGAACGAACACAAATATAGGAGAAAAGACACAATTCTAATCCAAAAAGTTTAGGTTTCAACCCACGTGACTTCAGGCTTCAACCCACGTGACTTCAGGCTTCAACTCACGTGACTTTGAAAACGATCGGTCACCACTTTTGTAGTTGACAGCTACTCTTTTCAAACGCAACATCTGACGCACGAACACAAATATAGAAGACAAAACACCATTGGTATCCAAAAAGTTCAGGTTTTAACCCACGTGACTTTTGGCTTCAACCCACGTGACTTCAGGCTTCATCCCACGTGACTTTGAAATCGATCGGTAACCACCTTTGAAGTTGGCAGCTACTCTTTCCAAACGCAACATCTGACGAACGAACACAAATATAGAAAAAAAGACACAATTGTTATCCAAAAAGTTTAGGTTTGAACCCACGTGACTCCAGGCTTCAACCCACGTGCCTTCAGGCTTCAACCCACGTGACTTTGGAAACGATCGGTCACCACTATTGAAGTTGGCAGCTACCTGTTCCAAACGCAACATCTGACGAACGAACACAAATATAGAAGAAAAAACACAATTGTTATCCAAAAAGTTCAGGTTTTAACCCACGTGACTTCAGGCTTCAACCCACGTGACTTCAGGCTTCAAACCACGTGACTCCAGGCTTCAACCCACGAGACTTTGAAAACGATCGGTCACCACTTTTGAAGTTGGCAGCTACTCTTTCCAAACGCAACATCTGACGAACGAACACAAATATAGAAGAAAAGACACAATTCTAATCCAAAAAGTTTAGGTTTCAACCCACGTGACTTTTGGCTTCAACCCACGTGACTTCAGGCTTCAACCCACGTGACCTCAGGCTTCAACCCACGTGACCTATAGAACGTTCGGTCACCACTTTTGGAGTTGGCAGCTACTTGTTCCAAACGCAACATCTGACGAACGAACACAAATATAGAAGAAAAAACACAATTGTCATCCAAAAAGTTCAGGTTTTAACCCACGTGACTTCAGGCTTCAACCCACGTGACTTCAGGCTTCAACCCACGTGACTTTGAAAACGATCGGTCACCACTTTTGTAGTTGACAGCTACTATTTTCAAACGCAACATCTGACGAATGAACACAAATATAGAAGGAAAGACACAATTGTTATCCAAAAAGTTCAGGTTTCAACCCACGTGACTTTTGGCTCCAACCCACGTGGCTTCAGGCTTCAACCCATGTGACTTTGAAAACGATCGGTAACCACTTTTGAAGTTGGCAGCTACTCTTTCCAAACGGAACATCTGACGAACGAACACAAATATAGGAAAAAAGACACAATTGTTATTCAAAAAGTTCAGGTTTGAGCCCACGTGACTCCAGGCTCCAACCCACGTGACTTCAGGCTTTCACCCACGTGACTTTCAAAACGATCGGTCACCACTTTCGATGTTGGCAGCTACTTGTTCCAAACGCAACATCTGACGAACGAACACAAATATAGAAGAAAAAACACAATTGTCATCCAAAAAGTTCAGGTTTTAACCCACGTGACTTCAGGCTTCAACCCACGTGACTTCAGGCTTCAACCCACGTGACTTTGAAAACGATCGGTCGTCACTTTTGTAGTTGACAGCTACTCTTTTCAAACGCAACATCTGACGAATGAACACAAATATAGAAGAAAAGACACAATTGTTATCCAAAAAGTTCAGGTTTTAACCCACGTGATTTTTGGCTCCAACCCACGTGGCTTCAGGCTTCAACCCATGTGACTTTGAAAACGATCGGTAACCATTTTTGAAGTTGGCAGCTACTCTTTCCAAACGGAACATCTGACGAACGAACACAAATATAGAAAAAAAGACACAATTGTTATTCAAAAAGTTCAGGTTTGAGCCCACGTGACTCCAGGCTCCAACCCACGTGACTTCAGGCTTTCACCCACGTGACTTTCAAAACGATCGGTCACCACTTTCGATGTTGGCAGCTACTTGTTCCAAACGCAACATCTGACGAACGAACACAAATATAGAAGAAAAAACACAATTGTAATCCAAAAAGTTCAGGTTTTAACCCACGTGACTTCAGGCTCCAACCCACGTGACTTCAGGCTTCAGCCCACGTGACTTTGAAAACGATCGGTCACCACTTTTGATGTTGGCTGCTACTTGTTCCAAACGCAACATCAGACGAACGAACACAAATATAGAAGAAAAAACACCATTGGTATCCAAAAAGTTCAGGTTTTAACCCACGTGACTTTTGGCTTCAACCCACGTGACCTCAGGCTTCAACCCACGTGACTTCAGGCTTCATCCCACGTGACTTTGAAATCGATCGGTAACCACCTTTGAAGTTGGCAGCTACTCTTTCCAAACGCAACATCTGACGAACGAACACAAATATAGAAAAAAAGACACAATTGTTATCCAAAAAGTTTAGGTTTGAAACCACGTGACTCCAGGCTTCAACCCACGTGCCTTCAGGCTTCAACCCACGTGACTTTGGAAACGATCGGTCACCACTTTTGAAGTTGGCAGCTACCTGTTCCAAACGCAACATCTGACGAACGAACACAAATATAGAAGAAAAAACACAATTGTTATCCAAAAAGTTCAGGTTTTAACCCACGTGACTTCAGGCTTCAACCCACGTGACTTCAGGCTTCAAACCACGTGACTCCAGGCTCCAACCCACGAGACTTTGAAAACGATCGGTCACCACTTTTGAAGTTGGCAGCTACTCTTTCCAAACGCAACATCTGACGAACGAACACAAATATAGAAGAAAAGACACAATTCTAATCAAAAAAGTTTAGGTTTCAACCCACGT
Source organism: Anaspis maculata (assembly GCA_949128115.1). Taxonomy (NCBI): domain Eukaryota; kingdom Metazoa; phylum Arthropoda; class Insecta; order Coleoptera; family Scraptiidae; genus Anaspis; species Anaspis maculata. The sequence goes on from OX421966.1 coordinate 74,766,229, forward strand.
GACTTTTGGCTTCAACCCACGTGACTTTGAAAACGATCGGTCACCACTTTTGGAGTTGGCAGCTACTCTTTCCAAACGCAACATCTGACGAATGAACACAAATATAGAAGAAAAGACACAATTGTTATCCAAAAAGTTCAGGTTTTAACCCACGTGACTTTTGGCTTCAACCCACGTGACCTCAGGCTTCAACCCACGTGACTTCTGGCTTCAACCCACGTGACTTTGAAAACGATCGGTCACCACTTTTGAAGTTGGCAGCTACTCTTTCCAAACGCAACATCTGACGAACGAACACAAATATAGAAGAAAAGACACAATTGTTATCCAAAAAGTTCAGGCTTCAACCTACGTGACTTTTGAAACGTTCGGTCACCACTTTTGGAGTTGGCAGCTACTCTTTCCAAACGCAACATCTGACGAACGAACACAAATATAGAAGGAAAGACACAATTGTTATCCAAAAAGTTCAGGTTTCAACCCACGTGACTTTTGGCTTCAACCCACGTGACCTCAGGCTTCAACCCACGTGACTTCTGGCTTCAACCCACGTGACTTTGAAAACGATCGGTCACCACTTTTGAAGTTGGCAGCTACTCTTTCCAAACGCAACATCTGACGAACGAACACAAATATAGAAGAAAAGACACAATTGTTATCCAAAAAGTTCAGGTTTCAGCCCACGTGACTTTTGGCTTCAACCCACGTGACTTCAGGCTTTAACCCACGTGACTTCAGGCTTCAACCTACGTGACTTTGGAAACGTTCGGTCACCACTTTTGGAGTTGGCAGCTACTCTTTCCAAACGCAACATCTGACGAACGAACACAAATATAGAAGAAAAGACACAATTGGTATCCAAAAAGTTCAGGTTTTAACCCACGTGACTTTTGGCTCCAACCTACGTGACCTTAGGCTTCAACCCACGTGACTTCAGGCTTCAACCCACGTGACTTCGAAAACGATCGGTAACCACTTTTGAAGTTGGCAGCTACTCTTTCCAAACGCAACATCTGACGAACGAACACAAATATAGAAAAAAAGACACAATTGTTATACAAAAAGTTTAGGTTTGAACCCACGTGACTCCAGGCTTCAACCCACGTGACCTCAGGCTTCAACCCACGTGACTTTGGGAACGATCGGTCACCACTTTTGAAGTTGGCAGCTCTTCTTTCCAAACGCAACATCTGACGAACGAACACAAATATAGAAGAAAAGACACAATTGTTATCCAAAAAGTTCAGGTTTCAACCCACGTGACTTTTGGTTTCAACTCGCGTGACTTCAGGCTTCAACCCACGTTACTTTGAAAACGATCGGTAACCACTTTTGAAGTTGTCAGCTACTCTTTCCAAAAGCAACATCTGACGACCGAACACAAATATGGAAAAAAAGACACAATTGTTATCCAAAAAATTCAGGTTTGAACCCACGTGACTCCAGGCTCCAACTCACGTGACTTCAGGCTTTCACTCACGTGACTTTCAAAACGATCGGTCACTACTTCTGATGTTGGCAGCTTCTTGTTCCAAACGCAACATCTGACGAACGAACACAAAGATAGAAGGAAAAACACAATTGTTATCCAAAAAGTTCAGGTTTTAACCCACGTGACTTAAGGCTTCAACCCACGTGACTCCAGGCTCCAACCCACGTGACTTCAGGCTTTCACCCACGTGACTTCCAGAACGATCGGTCACCACTTTTGATGTTGGCAGCTACTTGTTCCAAACGCAACATCTGACGAACGAACACAAATATAGAAGGAAAAACACCATTGTTATCCAAAAAGTTCAGGTTTAAACCCACGTGACTTCAGGCTTCAATCCACGTGACTCCAGGCTTCAACCCACGTGACTTTGAAAACAATCGGTCACCACTTTTGAAGTTGGCAGCTACCATTCCCAAACGCAACATCTGACGAACGAACACAAATATAGAAGAAAAGACACAATTGTTATCCAAAAAGTTCAGGTTTGAACCCACGTGACTCCAGGCTTCAACCCACGTGACTTCAGGCTTCAACCCTCGTGACTTTGGAAACGATCGGTCACCACTTTTAAAGTTGGCAGCTACTCTTTCCGAACGCAACATCTGACGAACGATTACAAATATAAAAGAAAAGACACAATTGTTATCCAAAGAGTTCAGGTTTCAACCCACGTGACTTTTGGCTTCATCCCACGTGACTTCAGGCTTCAACCCACGTGACTTTGAAAACGATCGGTAACCACTTTTGAAGTTGGCAGCTACTCTTTCCAAACGCAACATCTGACGAACGAACACAAATATAGGAAAAAAGACACAATTGTTATCCAAAATTTCAGGTTTCAACCCACGTGACTTTTGGCTTCATCCCACGTGACTTCGGGCTTCAACCCACGTGACTTTGGAAACGATCGGTCACCACTTTTGAAGTTGGCAGCTACTCTTTCCAAACGCAACATCTGACGAACGAACACAAATATAGAAGAAAAGGCACAATTGTTATCCAAAAAGTTCAGGTTTTAACCCACGTGACTTCAGGCTTCAACCCACGTGACTCTAGGCTCCAACCCACGTGACTTCAGGCTTTCACCCACGTGACTTCCAGAACGATCGGTCACCACTTTTGATGTTGGCAGCTACTTGTTCCAAACGCAACATTTGACGAACGAACACAAATATAGAAGGAAAAACACAATTGTTATCCAAAAAGTTCAGGCTTCATTCCACGTGACTTTAGGCTTCAACCCACGTGACTTTGGAAACGATCGGTCACCACTTTTGAAGTTGGCAGCTACTCTTTCCAAACGCAACATCTGTCGAACGAACACAAATATGAAAGAAAAGACATAATTGTTATCCAAAATGTTCAGGTTTTAACCCACGTGACTTCAGGCTTCAACCCACGTGACTCCAGGCTCCAACCCACGTGACTTCAGGCTTTCACCCACGTGACTTCCAGAACGATCGGTCATCACTTTTGATGTTGGCAGCTACTTGTTCCAAACGCAACATCTGACGAACGAACACAAATATAGAAAGAAAAACACAATTGTTATCTAAAAAGTTCAGGTTTTAACCCACGTGACTTCAGGCTTCAACTCACGTGACTTCAGGCTTCAACCGACGTGACTTTGGAAACAATCGGTCACCACTTCTGAAGTTGGCAGCTACTCTTTCCAAACGCAACATCTGACGAACGAACACAAATATAGAAGAAAAGACACAATTGTTATCCAAAAAGTTCAGGTTCCAACCAACGTGACTTTTGGCTTCAACCCACGTGACTTCAGGCTTCAACCCACGTGACTTCAGGCATCAACCCAAGTGTCTTTGAAAACGATCGGTAACTTCTTTCAAAGTTGGCAGCTACTCTTTCCAAACGCAACATCTGACGAACGATCACAAATATAGAAGAAAAGACACAATTGGTATCCAAAAAGTTCAGGTTTAAACCCACGTGACTTCTGGCTTCAACCCACGTGACCTCAGGCTTCAACCCACGTGACTTCAGGCTTCAACCCACGTGACTTTGGAAACGATCGGTAACCACTTTTGAAGTTGGCAGCTACTCTTTCCAAACGCAACATCTGACGAACGAACACAAATATAGAAAAAAAAAAACAATTGTTATCCAAAAAGTTTAGGTTTGAACCCACGTGACTCCAGGCTTCAACCCACGTGACTTCAGGCTTCAACCCTCGTGACTTTGGGAACGATCGGTCACCACTTTTGAAGTTGGCAGCTACTCTTTCCAAACGCAACATCTGACGAACGATTACAAATATAGAAGAAAAGACACAATTGTTATCCAAAAATTTCAGGTTTCAACCCACGTGACTTTTGGCTTCATCCCACGTGACTTCAGGCTTTAACCCACGTGACTTTGAAAACGATCGGTAACCACTTTTGAAGTTGGCAGCTACTCTTTCCAAACGCAACATCTGACGAACGAACACAAATATAGGGAAAAAGACACAATTGTTATCCAAAAAGTTCAGGTTTGAACCCACGTGACTCCAGGCTTCAACCCACGTGACCTCAGGCTTCAACCCACGTGACTTTGGAAACGATCGGTCACCACTTTTGAAGTTGGCAGCTACTCTTTCCAAACGCAACATCTGACGAACGAACACAAATATAGAAGAAAAGACACAATTGTTATCCAAAAAGTTCAGGTTCCAACCCACGTGACTTTTGGCTCCAACCCACGTGACTTCAGGCTTCAACCCACGTGACTTTGAAAACGATCGGTAACCACTTTTGAAGTTGGCAGCTACTCTTTCCAAACGGAACATCTGACGAACGAACACAAATATAGAAAAAAAGACACAATTGTTATCCAAAAAGTTCAGGTTTGAACCCCAGTGACTCCAGGCTCCAACCCACGTGACTTCAGGCTTTCACCCACGTGACTTTCAAAACGATCGGTCACCACTTTTGATGTTGGCAGCTACTTGTTCCAAACGCAACATCTGACGAACAAACACAAAAATAGAAGAAAAGACACAATTGTTATCCAAAAAGTTCAGGTTCCAATCCACGTGACTCCAGGCTCCAACCCACGTGACTTCGGGCTTCCACTCACGTGACTTTCAAAACTATCGGTCACCACTTTTGATGTTGGCAGCTACTTGTTCCAAACGCAACATCTGACGAACGAACACAAAGATAGAAGGAAAAACACAATTGTTATCCAAAAAGTTCAGGTTTTAACCCACGTGACTTCAGGCTCCAACCCACGTGACTTCAAGCTTCAACCCACGTGACTTTGAAAACGATCGGTCACCACTTTTGTAGTTGACAGCTACTCTTTTCAAACGCAACATCTGACGAATGAACACAAATATAGAAGAAAAGACACAATTGTTATCCAAAAAGTTCAGGTTTCAACCCACGTGACTTTTGGCTCCAACCCACGTGACTTCAGGCTTCAACCCATGTGACTTTGAGAACGATCGGTAACCACTTTTAAAGTTGGCAGCTACTCTTTCCAAACGGAACATCTGACGAGCGAACACAAATATAGAAAAAAAGACACAATTGTTATCCAAAAAGTTCAGGTTTGAACCCCAGTGACTCCAGGCTCCAACCCACGTGACTTCAGGCTTTCACCCACGTGACTTTCAAAACGATCGGTCACCACTTTTGATGTTGGCAGCTACTTGTTCCAAACGCAACATCTGACGAACAAACACAAAAATAGAAGAAAAGACACAATTGTTATCCAAAAAGTTCAGGTTCCAATCCACGTGACTCCAGGCTCCAACCCACGTGACTTCGGGCTTCCACTCACGTGACTTTCAAAACTATCGGTCACCACTTTTGATGTTGGCAGCTACTTGTTCCAAACGCAACATCTGACGAACGAACACAAAGATAGAAGGAAAAACACAATTGTTATCCAAAAAGTTCAGGTTTTAACCCACGTGACTTCAGGCTCCAACCCACGTGACTTCAAGCTTCAACCCACGTGACTTTGAAAACGATCGGTCACCACTTTTGTAGTTGACAGCTACTCTTTTCAAACGCAACATCTGACGAATGAACACAAATATAGAAGAAAAGACACAATTGTTATCCAAAAAGTTCAGGTTTCAACCCACGTGACTTTTGGCTCCAACCCACGTGACTTCAGGCTTCAACCCATGTGACTTTGAAAACGATCGGTAACCACTTATGAAGTTGGCAGCTACTCTTTCCAAACGGAACATCTGACGAACGAACACAAATATAGAAAAAAAGACACAATTGTTATCCAAAAAGTTCAGATTTGAACCCACGTGACTCCAGGCTCCAACCCACGTGACTTCAGGCTTTCATCCACGTGACTCCCAAAACGATCGGTCACCACTTTTGATGTTGGCAGCTACTTGTTCCAAACGCAACATCTGACGAACGAACACAAATATAGAAGGAAAAACACAATATTCATCCAAAAAGTTTAGGTTTTAACCCACGTGACTTAAGGCTTCAACCCACGTGACTTCAGGCTTCAACCCAAGTGACTATGAAAACGATCGGTAACCACTTTTGAAGTTGGCAGCTACTCTTTCCAAACGCAACATCTGACGAACGAACACAAATATGGAAAAAAAGACACAATTATCATCCAAAAAGTTTAGGTTTGAACCCACGTGACTCCAGGCTCCAACCCACGTGACTTCAGGCTTTCACCCACGTGACTTCCAAAACAATCGGTCACCACTTTTGATGTTGGCAGCTACTTGTTCCAAACGCAACATCTGACGAACGAACACAAATATAGAAGAAAAAACACAATTGTTACCCAAAAAGTTCAGGTTTCAACCCACGTGACTTTAGGCTTCAACCCACGTGACTTCAGGCTTCAACTCACGTGACTTTTCAAACGATCGGTCACCACTTTTGATGTTGGCAGCTACTTGTTAGAAACGCAACATCTGACGAGCGAACACAAATATAGAAGAAAAGACACAATTGTTGTCCAAAAAGTTCAGGTTTTCACCCACGTGACTTCAGGCTTCAACCCACGTGATTTCAGGCTTCAACACACGTGACTTTGAGACCGATCGGTAACCACTTTTGAAGTTGGCAGCTACTCTTTCCAAACGCAAAATCTGACGAACGAACACAAATATAGGAAAAAAGACACAATTGTTATCCAAAAAGTTTAGGTTTGAACCCACGTGACTCCAGGCTTCAGCCCACGTGACTTCAGGCTTCAACCCTCGTGACTTTGGAAACGATCGGTCACCACTTTTGAAGTTGGCAGCTACTCTTTCCGAACGCAACATCTGACGAACGATTACAAATATAAAAGAAAAGACACAATTGTTATCCAAAGAGTTCAGGTTTCAACCCACGTGACTTTTGGCTTCATCCCACGTGACTTCAGGCTTCAACCCACGTGACTTTGAAAACGATCGGTAACCACTTTTGAAGTTGGCAGCTACTCTTTCCAAACGCAACATCTGACGAACGAACACAAATATAGGAAAAACGACACAATTGTTATCCAAAATTTCAGGTTTCAACCCACGTGACTTTTGGCTTCATCCCACGTGACTTCGGGCTTCAACCCACGTGACTTTGGAAACGATCGGTCACCACTTTTGAAGTTGGCAGCTACTCTTTCCAAACGCAACATCTGACGAACGAACACAAATATAGAAGAAAAGACACAATTGTTATCCAAAAAGTTCAGGTTTTAACCCACGTGACTTCAGGCTCCAACCCACGTGACTCTAGGCTCCAACCCACGTGACTTCAGGCTTTCACCCACGTGACTTCCAGAACGATCGGTCACCACTTTTGATGTTGGCAGCTACTTGTTCCAAACGCAACATTTGACGAACGAACACAAATATAGAAGGAAAAACACAATTGTTATCCAAAAAGTTCAGGCTTCAACCCACGTGACTTTGGGCTTCAACCCACGTGACTTTGGAAACGATCGGTCACCACTTTTGAAGTTGGCAGCTACTCTTTCCAAACGCAACATCTGTCGAACGAACACAAATATGAAAGAAAAGACATAATTGTTATCCAAAAAGTTCAGGTTTCAACCCACGTGACTTCAGGCTTCAACCCACGTGACTCCAGGCCCCAACCCACGTGACTTCAGGCTTTCACCCACGCGACTTCCAGAACGATCGGTCATCACTTTTGATGTTGGCAGCTACTTGTTCCAAACGCAACATCTGACGAACGAACACAAATATAGAAAGAAAAACACAATTGTTATCTAAAAAGTTCAGGTTTTAACCCACGTGACTTCAGGCTTCAACCCACGTGACTTCAGGCTTCAACCGACGTGACTTTGGAAACAATCGGTCACCACTTCTGAAGTTGGCAGCTACTCTTTCCAAACGCAACATCTGACGAACGAACACAAATATAGAAGAAAAGACACAATTGGTATCCAAAAAGTTCAGGTTTTAACCCACGTGACTTCTGGCTTCAACCCACGTGACCTCAGGCTTCAACCCACGTGACTTCAGGCTTCAACCCACGTGACTTTGAAAACGATCGGTAACCACTTTTGAAGTTGGCAGCTACTCTTTCCAAACGCAACATCTGACGAACGAGCACAAATATAGGAAAAAAAAAACAATTGTTATCCAAAAAGTTTAGGTTTGAACCCACGTGACTCCAGGCTTCAACCCACGTGACCTCAGTCTTCAACCCTCGTGACTTTGGAAACGATCGGTCACCACTTTTGAAGTTGGCAGCTACTCTTTCCAACGCAACATCTGACGAACGATTACAAATATAGAAGAAAAGACACAATTGTTATCCAAAAAGTTCAGGTTTCAACCCACGTGACTTTTGGCTTCATCCCACGTGACTTCAGGCTTTAACCCACGTGACTTTGAAAACGATCGGTAACCACTTTTGAAGTTGGCAGCTACTCTTTCCAAACGCAACATCTGACGAACGAACACAAATATAGGGAAAAAGACACAATTGTTATCCAAAAAGTTCAGGTTTGAACCCACGTGACTCCAGGCTTCAACCCACGTGACCTCAGGCTTCAACCCACGTGACTTTGGAAACGATCGGTCACCACTTTTGAAGTTGGCAGCTACTCTTTCCAAACGCAACATCTGACGAACGAACACAAATATAGAAGAAAAGACACAATTGTTATCCAAAAAGTTCAGGTTCCAACCCACGTGACTTTTGGCTCCAACCCACGTGACTTCAGGCTTTAACCCACGTGACTTTGAAAACGATCGGTAACCACTTTTGAAGTTGGCAGCTACTCTTTCCAAACGCAACATCTGACGAACGAACACAAATATGGAAAAAAAGACACAATTGTTATCCAAAAAGTTCAGGTTTGAACCCACGTGACTCCAGGCTCCAACCCACGTGACTTCAGGCTTTCACCCACGTGACTTTAGAAACAATCGGTCACCACTTTTGATGTTGGCAGCTACTTGTTCCAAACGCAACATCTGACGAACGAACACAAATATAGAAGAAAAAACACAATTGTTATCCAAAAAGTTCAGGTTTTAACCCACGTGACTTCAGGCTTCAACCCACGTGACTTCAGGCTTCAACCCACGTGACTTCAGGCTTCAACTCACGTGACTTTTCAAACGATCGGTCACCACTTTCGATGTTGGCAGCTACTTGTTAGAAACAAAACATCTGACGAACGAACACAAATATAGAAGAAAAGACACAATTGTTGTCCAAAAAGTTCAGGTTTCCACCCACGTGACTTCAGGCTTCAACCCACGTGATTCCAGGCTTCAACACACGTGACTTCAAGCTTCAACCCACGTGACTTTGAAAACGATCGGTCACCACTTTTGTAGTTGACAGCTACTCTTTTCAAACGCAACATCTGACGAATGAACACAAATATAGAAGAAAAGACACATTTGTTATCCAAAAAGTTCAGGTTTCAACCCACGTGACTTTTGGCTCCAACCCACGTGACTTCAGGCTTCAACCCATGTGACTTTGAAAACGATCGGTAACCACTTTTGAAGTTGGCAGCTACTCTTTCCAAACGGAACATCTGACGAACGAACACAAATATAGAAAAAAAGACACAATTGTTATCCAAAAAGTTCAGGTTTGAACCCACGTGACTCCAGGCTCCAACCCACGTGACTTCAGGCTTTCACCCACGTGACTTTAAAAACGATCGGTCACCACTTTTGATGTTGGCAGCTACTTGTTCCAAACGCAACATCTGACGAACGAACACAAATATAGAAGACAAAACACAATTGTTATCCAAAAAGTTCAGGTTTCAACCCACGTGACTTCAGGCTTCAACCCACGTGACTTCAGGCTTCAACCCACGTGACCTCAGGCTTCAACCCACGTGACTTCTAGAACGTTCGGTCACCACTTTTGGAGTTGGCAGCTACTTGTTCCAAACGCAACATCTGACGAACAAACACAAAAATAGAAGAAAAGACACAATTGTTATCCAAAAAGTTCAGGTTCCAACCCACGTGACTCCAGGCTCCAACCCACGTGACTTCAGGCTTCCACTCACGTGACTTTCAAAACTATCGGTCACCACTTTTGATGTTGGCAGCTACTTGTTCCAAACGCAACATCTGACGAACGAACACAAAGATAGAAGGAAAAACACAATTGTTATCCAAAAAGTTCAGGCTTTAACCCACGTGACTTCAGGCTTCAACCCACGAGACTTTGAAAACGATCGGTCATCACTTTTGAAGTTGGCAGCGACTCTTTCCAAACGCAACATCTGACGAACGAACACAAATATAGGAGAAAAGACACAATTCTAATCCAAAAAGTTTAGGTTTCAACCCACGTGACTTCAGGCTTCAACCCACGTGACTTCAGGCTTCAACTCACGTGACTTTGAAAACGATCGGTCACCACTTTTGTAGTTGACAGCTACTCTTTTCAAACGCAACATCTGACGCACGAACACAAATATAGAAGACAAAACACCATTGGTATCCAAAAAGTTCAGGTTTTAACCCACGTGACTTTTGGCTTCAACCCACGTGACTTCAGGCTTCATCCCACGTGACTTTGAAATCGATCGGTAACCACCTTTGAAGTTGGCAGCTACTCTTTCCAAACGCAACATCTGACGAACGAACACAAATATAGAAAAAAAGACACAATTGTTATCCAAAAAGTTTAGGTTTGAACCCACGTGACTCCAGGCTTCAACCCACGTGCCTTCAGGCTTCAACCCACGTGACTTTGGAAACGATCGGTCACCACTATTGAAGTTGGCAGCTACCTGTTCCAAACGCAACATCTGACGAACGAACACAAATATAGAAGAAAAAACACAATTGTTATCCAAAAAGTTCAGGTTTTAACCCACGTGACTTCAGGCTTCAACCCACGTGACTTCAGGCTTCAAACCACGTGACTCCAGGCTTCAACCCACGAGACTTTGAAAACGATCGGTCACCACTTTTGAAGTTGGCAGCTACTCTTTCCAAACGCAACATCTGACGAACGAACACAAATATAGAAGAAAAGACACAATTCTAATCCAAAAAGTTTAGGTTTCAACCCACGTGACTTTTGGCTTCAACCCACGTGACTTCAGGCTTCAACCCACGTGACCTCAGGCTTCAACCCACGTGACCTATAGAACGTTCGGTCACCACTTTTGGAGTTGGCAGCTACTTGTTCCAAACGCAACATCTGACGAACGAACACAAATATAGAAGAAAAAACACAATTGTCATCCAAAAAGTTCAGGTTTTAACCCACGTGACTTCAGGCTTCAACCCACGTGACTTCAGGCTTCAACCCACGTGACTTTGAAAACGATCGGTCACCACTTTTGTAGTTGACAGCTACTATTTTCAAACGCAACATCTGACGAATGAACACAAATATAGAAGGAAAGACACAATTGTTATCCAAAAAGTTCAGGTTTCAACCCACGTGACTTTTGGCTCCAACCCACGTGGCTTCAGGCTTCAACCCATGTGACTTTGAAAACGATCGGTAACCACTTTTGAAGTTGGCAGCTACTCTTTCCAAACGGAACATCTGACGAACGAACACAAATATAGGAAAAAAGACACAATTGTTATTCAAAAAGTTCAGGTTTGAGCCCACGTGACTCCAGGCTCCAACCCACGTGACTTCAGGCTTTCACCCACGTGACTTTCAAAACGATCGGTCACCACTTTCGATGTTGGCAGCTACTTGTTCCAAACGCAACATCTGACGAACGAACACAAATATAGAAGAAAAAACACAATTGTCATCCAAAAAGTTCAGGTTTTAACCCACGTGACTTCAGGCTTCAACCCACGTGACTTCAGGCTTCAACCCACGTGACTTTGAAAACGATCGGTCGTCACTTCTGTAGTTGACAGCTACTCTTTTCAAACGCAACATCTGACGAATGAACACAAATATAGAAGAAAAGACACAATTGTTATCCAAAAAGTTCAGGTTTGAGCCCACGTGACTCCAGGCTCCAACCCACGTGACTTCAGGCTTTCACCCACGTGACTTTCAAAACGATCGGTCACCACTTTCGATGTTGGCAGCTACTTGTTCCAAACGCAACATCTGACGAACGAACACAAATATAGAAGAAAAAACACAATTGTAATCCAAAAAGTTCAGGTTTTAACCCACGTGACTTCAGGCTCCAACCCACGTGACTTCAGGCTTCAGCCCACGTGACTTTGAAAACGATCGGTCACCACTTTTGATGTTGGCTGCTACTTGTTCCAAACGCAACATCAGACGAACGAACACAAATATAGAAGAAAAAACACCATTGGTATCCAAAAAGTTCAGGTTTTAACCCACGTGACTTCAGGCTTCAACCCACGTGCCTTCAGGCTTCAACCCACGTGACTTCAGGCTTTCACCCACGTGACTTTCAAAACGATCGGTCACCACTTTCGATGTTGGCAGCTACTTGTTCCAAACGCAACATCTGACGAACGAACACAAATATAGAAGAAAAAACACAATTGTCATCCAAAAAGTTCAGGTTTTAACCCACGTGACTTCAGGCTTCAACCCACGTGACTTCAGGCTTCAACCCACGTGACTTTGAAAACGATCGGTCGTCACTTTTGTAGTTGACAGCTACTCTTTTCAAACGCAACATCTGACGAATGAACACAAATATAGAAGAAAAGACACAATTGTTATCCAAAAAGTTCAGGTTTGAGCCCACGTGACTCCAGGCTCCAACCCACGTGACTTCAGGCTTTCACCCACGTGACTTTCAAAACGATCGGTCACCACTTTCGATGTTGGCAGCTACTTGTTCCAAACGCAACATCTGACGAACGAACACAAATATAGAAGAAAAAACACAATTGTAATCCAAAAAGTTCAGGTTTTAACCCACGTGACTTCAGGCTCCAACCCACGTGACTTCAGGCTTCAGCCCACGTGACTTTGAAAACGATCGGTCACCACTTTTGAAGTTGGCAGCTACCTGTTCCAAACGCAACATCTGACGAACGAACACAAATATAGAAGAAAAAACACAATTGTTATCCAAAAAGTTCAGGTTTTAACCCACGTGACTTCAGGCTTCAACCCACGTGACTTCAGGCTTCAAACCACGTGACTCCAGGCTCCAACCCACGAGACTTTGAAAACGATCGGTCACCACTTTTGAAGTTGGCAGCTACTCTTTCCAAACGCAACATCTGACGAACGAACACAAATATAGAAGAAAAGACACAATTCTAATCAAAAAAGTTTAGGTTTCAACCCACGTGACTTTTGGCTTCAACCCACGTGACTTTGAAAACGATCGGTCACCACTTTTGGAGTTGGCAGCTACTCTTTCCAAACGCAACATCTGACGAACGAACACAAATATAGAAGAAAAGACACAATTGTCATCCAAAAAGTTCAAGTTTCAACCCACGTGACTTTTGGCTCCAACCCACGTGACTTCAGGCTTCAACCCACGTGACTTTGAAAACGATCGGTAACCACTTTTGAAGTTGGCAGCTATTCTTTTTAAACGCAACATCTGACGAACGAACACAAATATAGAAAAAAAGACACAATTGTTATCCAAAAAGTTCAGATTTGAACCCACGTGACTCCAGGCTCCAACCCACGTGACTTCAGGCTTTCACCCACGTGACTCTCAAAACGATCGGTCACCACTTTTGATGTTGGCAGCTACTTGTTCCAAACGCAACATCTGACGAACGAACTCAAATATAGAAGGAAAAACACAATTATTATCCAAAAAGTTCAGGTTTCAACCCACGTGCTTCGGGCTTCAACCCACGTGACTCCAGGCTTCAACCCAAGTGAAAATGAAAACGTTCGGTCACCACTTTTGGAGTTGGCAGCTACTTGTTCCAAACGCAACATCTGACGAACGAACACAAAAATAGAAGAAAAGACACAATTGTTATCCAAAAAGTTCAGATTTGAACCCACGTGACTCCAGGCTCCAACCCACGTGACTTCAGGCTTTCACCCACGTGACTCCCAGAACGATCGGTCACCACTTTTGATGTTGGCAGCTACTTGTTCCAAACGCAACATCTGACAAACGAACTCAAATATAGAAGGAAAAACACAATTGTCATCCAAAAAGTTCAGGTTTTAAACCACGTGACTTCAGGCTTCAACCCACGTGACTTCAGGCTTCAACCCAAGTGACAATGAAAACGATCGGTCACCACTTTTGTAGTTGACAGCTACTCTTTTCAAACGCAACATCTGACGAACGAACACAAATATAGAAGACAAAACACAATTGTTATCCAAAAAGTTCAGGTTTTAACCCACGTGACTTCAGGCTTCAACCCACGTGACTTCAGGCTTCAACCCACGTGACTTCAGGCTAGAACCCACGTGACTTCAGGCTTCAACCCACGTGACTTTGAAAACGATCGGTCACCACTTTTGATGTTGGCAGCTACTTGTTCCAAACGCAACATCAGACGAACGAACACAAATATAGGAGAAAAAACACCATTGGTATCCAAAAAGTTCAGGTTTTAACCCACGTGACTTTTGGCTTCAACCCACGTGACTTCAGGCTAGAACCCACGTGACTTCAAACTTCAACCCACGTGACTTTGGAAACGATCGATAACCACTTTTGAAGTTGGCAGCTACTCTTTCCAAACGGAACATCTGACGAACGAACACAAATATAGAAAAAAAGACACAATTGTTACCCAAAAAGTTCAGGTTTGAACCCACGTGACTCCAGGCTCCAACCCACGTGACTTCAGGCTTCAACCCACGTGACTTTGAAAACGATCGGTCACCACTTTTGTAGTTGACAGCTACTCTTTTCAAACGCAACATCTGACGAACGAACACAAATATAGAAGACAAAACACAATTGTTATCCAAAAAGTTCAGGTTTTAACCCACGTGACTTCAGGCTTCAACCCACGTGACTTCAGGCTTCAACCCACGTGACTTCAGGCTAGAACCCACGTGACTTCAGGCTTCAACCCACGTGACTTTGAAAACGATCGGTCACCACTTTTGATGTTGGCAGCTACTTGTTCCAAACGCAACATCAGACGAACGAACACAAATATAGGAGAAAAAACACCATTGGTATCCAAAAAGTTCAGGTTTTAACCCACGTGACTTTTGGCTTCAACCCACGTGACTTCAGGCTAGAACCCACGTGACTTCAAACTTCAACCCACGTGACTTTGGAAACGATCGGTCACCACTTTTGAAGTTGGCAGCTACCTGTTCCAAACGCAACATCTGACGAACGAACACAAATATAGAAGAAAAAACACAATTGTTATCCAAAAAGTTCAGGTTTCAACCCACGTGACTTCAGGCTTCAACCCACGTGACTTCAGGCTTCAACCCACGTGACTTCAGGCTTCAACCCACGAGACTTTGAAAACGATCGGTCACCACTTTTGAAGTTGGCAGCTACTCTTTCCAAACGCAACATCTGACGAACGAACACAGATATAGAAGAAAAGACACAATTCTAATCCAAAAAGTTTAGGTTTCAACCCACGTGACTTTTGGCTCCAACCCACGTGACTTCAGGCTTCAACCCATGTGACTTTGAAAACGATCGATAACCACTTTTGAAGTTGGCAGCTACTCTTTCCAAACGGAACATCTGACGAACGAACACAAATATAGAAAAAAAGACACAATTGTTACCCAAAAAGTTCAGGTTTGAACCCACGTGACTCCAGGCTCCAACCCACGTGACTTCAGGCTTCAACCCACGTGACTTTGAAAACGATCGGTCACCACTTTTGTAGTTGACAGCTACTCTTTTCAAACGCAACATCTGACGAACGAACACAAATATAGAAGACAAAACACAATTGTTATCCAAAAAGTTCAGGTTTTAACCCACGTGACTTCAGGCTTCAACCCACGTGACCTCAGGCTTCAACCTACGTGACTTCTAGAACGTTCGGTCACCACTTTTGGAGTTGGCAGCTACTTGTTCCAAACGCAACATCTGACGAACGAACACAAAAATAGAAGAAAAGACACAATTGTTATCCAAAAAGTTCAGATTTGAACCCACGTGACTCCAGGCTCCAACCCACGTGACTTCAGGCTTTCACCCACGTGACTCCCAGAACGATCGGTCACCACTTTTGATGTTGGCAGCTACTTGTTCCAAACGCAACATCTGACAAACGAACTCAAATATAGAAGGAAAAACACAATTGTCATCCAAAAAGTTCAGGTTTTAAACCACGTGACTTCAGGCTTCAACCCACGTGACTTCAGGCTTCAACCCAAGTGACAATGAAAACGATCGGTCACCACTTTTGAAGTTGGCAGCTACTCTTTCCAAACGCAACATCTGACGAACGAACACAAATATAGAAGATAAGACACAATTGGTATCCAAAAAGTTCAGGTTTTAACCCACGTGACTTTTGACCTCAACCCACGTGACCTCAGGCTTCAACCCACGTGACTTCAGGCTTCAACCCACGTGACTTTGAAAACGATCGGTCACCACTTTTGAAGTTGACAGCTACTCTTTCCAAACGCAACATCTGACGAACGAACACAAATATAGAAGAAAAGACACAATTGTTATCCAAAAAGTTCAGGTCTCAACCCACGTGGCTTCTGGCTTCAACCCACGTGACTTCAGGCTTCAACCCACGTGACTTCAGGCTTCAACCCACGTGACTTTGAAAACGATCGGTAACCACTTTTGAAGTTGGCAGCTACTCTTTCCAAACGCAACATCTGACGAACGAACACAAATATAGAAGAAAAGACACAATTGTTATCCAAAAAGTTCGGGTTTCAACCCACGTGACTTTTGGTTTCAACTCACGTGACTTCAGGCTTCAACCCACGTGACTTTGAAAACGATCGGTAACCACTTTTGAAGTTGGCAGCTACTCTTTCCAAAAGCAACATCTGACGAACGAACACAAATATGGGAAAAAAGACACAATTGTTATCCAAAAAATTCAGGTTTGAACCCACGTGACTCCAGGCTCCAACCCACGTGACTTCAGGCTTTCACCCACGTGAATTTCAAAACGATCGGTCACCACTTTTCATGTTGGCAGCTACTTGTTCCAAACGCAACATCTGACGAACGAACACAAAGATAGAAGGAAAAACACAATTGTTATCCAAAAAATTCAGGTTTTAACCCACGTGTCTCCAGGCTTCAACCCACGTGACTTCAGGCTTCAACCCACGTGACTTTGAGAACGATCGGTCACCACTTTTGAAGTTGGCAGCTACTCTTTCCAAACGCAACATCTGACGAACGAACACAAATATAGAAGAAAAGACACAATTGTTATCCAAAAAGTTCAGGTTTCAACCCACGTGACTTTCGGCTTCAACCCACGTGACTTCAGTCTTCAACCCACGTGACTTTGAAAACGATCGGTTACCACTTTTGAAGTTGGCAGCTACTCTTTCGAAACGCAACATCTGACGAACGAACACAAATATGGAAAAAAAGACACAATTGTTATCCAAAAAGTTCAGATTTGAACCCACGTGACTCCAGGCTCCAACCCACGTGACTTCAGGCTTCAACCCAAGTGACTTTGAAAACGATCGGTAACCGTTTTTGAAGTTGGCAGCTACTCTTTCCAAACGCAACATCTGACGAACGAACACAAATATAGAAAAAAAGACACAATTGTTATCCAAAAAGTTCAGATTTGAACCCACGTGACTCCAGGCTCCAACCCACGTGACTTCAGGCTTTCACCCACGTGACTCCTAGAACGATCGGTCACCACTTTTGATGTTGGCAGCTACTTGTTCCAAACGCAACATCTGACAAACGAACTCAAATATAGAAGGAAAAACACAATTGTCATCCAAAAAGTTCAGGTTTTAACCCACGTGACTTCAGGCTTCAACCCACGTGACTTCAGGCTCCAATCCAAGTGACAATGAAAACGATCGGTCACCACTTTTGAAGTTGACAGCTACTCTTTCCAAACGCAACATCTGACGAACGAACACAAATATAGAAGATAAGACACAATTGGTATCCAAAAAGTTCAGGTTTTAACCCACGTGACTTTTGGCTTCAACCCACGTGACCTCAGGCTTCAACCCACGTGACTTCAGGCTTCAACCCACGTGACTTTGAAAACGATCGGTAACCACTTTTGAAGTTGGCAGCTACTCTTTCCAAACGCAACATCTGACGAACGAACACAAATATAGAAAAAAGACACAATTGTTATACAAAAAGTTTAGGTTTGAACCCACGTGACTCCAGGCTTCAACCTACGTGACCTCAGGCTTCAACCCACGTGACTTTGGAAACGATCGGTCACCACTTTTGAAGTTGGCAGCTACTCTTTCCAAACGCAACATCTGACGAACGAACACAAATATAGAAGAAAAGACACAATTGTTATCCAAAAAGTTCAGGTTTCAACCCACGTGACTTTTGGTTTCAACTCACGTGACTTCAGGCTTCAACCCACGTGACTTTGAAAACGATCGGTAACCACTTTTGAAGTTGGCAGCTACTCTTTCCAAACGCAACATCTGACGAACGAACACAAATATAGAAGAAAAAACACAATTGTTATCCAAAAAGTTCAGGTTTCAACCCACGTGACTTCAGGCTTCAACCCACGTGACTTCAGGCTTCAACTCACGTGACTTTTCAAACGATCGGTCACCACTTTCGATGTTGGCAGCTACTTGTTAGAAACGCAACATCTGACGAACGAACACAAATATAGAAGAAAAGACACAATTGTTGTTCAAAAAGTTCAGGTTTTCACCCACGTGACTTCAGGCTTCAACCCACGTGATTTCAGGCTTCAACACACGTGATTTTGAAAACGATCGGTAACCACTTTTGAAGTTGGCAGCTACTCTTTCCAAACGCAACATCTGACGAACGAACACAAATATAGAAAAAAAGACACAATTGTTATCCAAAAAGTTCAGGATTCAACCCACGTGACTCTTGGCTTCAACCCACGTGACTTCAGGCTTCAACCCACGTGACTTTGAAAACGATCGGTCACCACTTTTGATGTTGGCAGCTACTTGTTCCAAACGCAACATCTGACGAACGAACACAAATATAGAAGAAAAGACACAATTGTTATCCAAAAAGTTCAGGATTCAACTCACGTGACTCTTGGCTTCAACCCACGTGACTTCAGGCTTCAACCCACATGACTTTGAAAACGATCGGTAACCACTTTTGAAGTTGGCAGCTTCTTTTTCCAAACGCAACATCTGACGAACGAACACAAATATAAAAAAAAGACACAATTGTTGTCCAAAAAGTTCAGGTTTCAACCCACGTGACTTTTGGCTTCAACTCACGTGACTTCAGCCTTCAATCCACGTGACTTCAGGCTTCAAACCACGTGAGGTGTGGAAACGATCGGTAACCACTTTTGAAGTTGGCAGCTACTCTTTTCAAACGCAACATCTGACGAACGAACACAAATATAGAAGATAAGACACAATTGGTATCCAACAAGTTCAGGTTTTAACCCACGTGACTTTTGGCTTCAACCCACGTGACCTCAGGCTTCAACCCACGTGACTTCTGGCTCCAACCCACGTGACTTTGAAAACGATCGGTCACCACTCTTGAAGTTGGCAGCTACTCTTTCCAAACGCAACATCTGACGAACGAACACAAATATAGAAGAAAAGACACAATTGTTATCCAAAAAGTTCAGGTTTCAACCCACGTGACTTTTGGCTTCAACCCACGTGACTTCAGGCTTCAATCCACGTGACTTCAGGCCTCAACCCAGGTGAGTTTGAAAACGATCGGTAACCACTTTTGAAGTTGGCAGCTACTTTTTCCAAACGCAACATCTGACGAACGAACACAAATATAGAAGATAAGACACAATTGGTATCCAAAAAGTTCAGGTTTTAACCCACGTGACTTTTGGCTTCAACCCACGTGACTTCAGGCTTCAACCCACGTGACCTCAGGCTTCAACCCACGTGACTTCAGGCTTCAACCCACGTGACTTTGAAAACAATCGGTCACCACTTTTGAAGTTGGCAGCTACTCATTCCAAACGCAACATCTGACGAACGAACACAAATATAGAAGAAAAAACACAATTGTTATCCAAAAAGTTCAGGTTTCAACCCACGTGACTCTTGGCTTCAATCCACGTGACTTCAGGCTTCAACCCACGTGACTTCAGGCTTCAACCCAAGTGACTTTGAAAACGATCGGTAACCACTTTTGAAGTTGGCAGCTACTCTTTCCAAACGCAACATCTGACGAACGAACACAAATATAGAAGAAAAGACACAATTGGTATCCAAAAAGTTCAGGTTTTAACCCACGTGACTTTTGGCTTCAACCCGAGTGACCTCAGGCTTCAACCCACGTGACTTCAGGCTTCAACCCACGTGACTTTGAAAACGATCAGTAACCACTTTTGAAGTTGGCAGCTACTCTTTCCAAACGCAACATCTGACGAACGAACACAAATATAGAAGAAAAGACACAATTGGTATCCAAAAAGTTCAGGTTTTAACCCACGTGACTTCTGGCTTCAACCCACGTGACCTCAGGCTTCAACCCACGTGACTTCAGGCTTCAACCCACGTGACTTTGAAAACGATCGGTAACCACTTTTGAAGTTGGCAGCTACTCTTTCCAAACGCAACATCTGACGAACGAACACAAATATAGAAAAAAAGACACAATTGTTATTCAAAAAGTTTAGGTTTGAATCCACGTGACTCCAGGCTTCAACCCACGTGACTTCAGGCTTCAACCCTCGTGACTTTGGAAACGATCGGTCACCACTTTTGAAGTTGGCAGCTACTCTTTCCAAACGCAACATCTGACGAACGAACACAAATATAGAAAAAAGACACAATTGTTATACAAAAAGTTTAGGTTTGAACCCACGTGACTCCAGGCTTCACCTACGTGACCTCAGGCTTCAACCCACGTGACTTTGGAAACGATCGGTCACCACTTTTGAAGTTGGCAGCTACTCTTTCCAAACGCAACATCTGACGAACTAACACAAATATAGAAGAAAAGACACAATTGTTATCCAAAAAGTTCAGGTTTCAACCCACGTGACTTTTGGTTTCAACTCACGTGACTTCAGGCTTCAACCCACGTGACTTTGAAAACGATCGGTAACCACTTTTGAAGTTGGCAGCTACTCTTTCCAAACGCAACATCTGACGAACGAACACAAATATGGGAAAAAAGACACAATTGTTATCCAAAAAATTCAGGTTTGAACCCACGAGACTCCAGGCTCCAACCCACGTGACTTCAGGCTCTCACCCACGTGAATTTCAAAACGATCGGTCACCACTTTTCATGTTGGCAGCTACTTGTTCCAAACGCAACATCTGACGAACGAACACAAAGATAGAAGGAAAAACACAATTGTTATCCAAAAAATTCAGGTTTTAACCCACGTGACTCCAGGCTTCAACCCACGTGACTTCAGGCTTCAACCCACGTGACTTTGAGAACGATCGGTCACCACTTTTGAAGTTGGCAGCTACTCTTTCCAAACGCAACATCTGACGAACGAACCCAAATATAGAAGAAAAGACACAATTGTTATCCAAAAAGTTCAGGTTTCAACCCACGTGACTTTTGGCTTCAACCCACGTGACTTCAGTCTTCAACCCACGTGACTTTGAAAACGATCGGTTACCACTTTTGAAGTTGGCAGCTACTCTTTCGAAACGCAACATCTGACGAACGAACACAAATATGGAAAAAAAGACACAATTGTTATCCAAAAAGTTCAGATTTGAACCCACGTGACTCCAGGCTCCAACCCACGTGACTTCAGGCTTCAACCCAAGTGACTTTGAAAACGATCGGTAACCGTTTTTGAAGTTGGCAGCTACTCTTTCCAAACGCAACATCTGACGAACGAACACAAATATAGAAAAAAAGACACAATTGTTATCCAAAAAGTTCAGATTTGAACCCACGTGACTCCAGGCTCCAACCCACGTGACTTCAGGCTTTCACCCACGTGACTTCTAGAACGATCGGTCACCACTTCTGATGTTGGCAGCTACTTGTTCCAAACGCAACATCTGACAAACGAACTCAAATATAGAAGGAAAAACACAATTGTCATCCAAAAAGTTCAGGTTTTAACCCACGTGACTTCAGGCTTCAACCCACGTGACTCCAGGCTTCAATCCAAGTGACAATGAAAACGATCGGTCACCACTTTTGAAGTTGACAGCTACTCTTTCCAAACGCAACATCTGACGAACGAACACAAATATAGGAGATAAGACACAATTGGTATCCAAAAAGTTCAGGTTTTAACCCACGTGACTTTTGGCTTCAACCCACGTGACCTCAGGCTTCAACCCACGTGACTCCAGGCTTCAACCCACGTGACTTTGAAAACGATCGGTAACCACTTTTGAAGTTGGCAGCTACTCTTTCCAAACGCAACATCTGACGAACGAACACAAATATAGAAAAAAGACACAATTGTTATACAAAATGTTTAGGTTTGAACCCACGTGACTCCAGGCTTCAACCTACGTGACCTCAGGCTTCAACCCACGTGACTTTGGGAACGATCGGTCACCACTTTTGAAGTTGGCAGCTACTCTTTCCAAACGCAACATCTGACGAACGAACACAAATATAGAAGAAAAGACACAATTGTTATCCAAAAAGTTCAGGTTTCAACCCACGTGACTTTTGGTTTCAACTCACGTGACTTCAGGCTTCAACCCACGTGACTTTGAAAACGATCGGTAACCACTTTTGAAGTTGGCAGCTACTCTTTCCAAACGCAACATCTGACGAACGAACACAAATATAGAAGAAAAAACACAATTGTTATCCAAAAAGTTCAGGTTTCAACCCACGTGACTTCAGGCTTCAACCCACGTGACTTCAGGCTTCAACTCACGTGACTTTTCAAACGATCGGTCACCACTTTCGATGTTGGCAGCTACTTGTTAGAAACGCAACATCTGACGAACGAACACAAATATAGAAGAAAAGACACAATTGTTGTTCAAAAAGTTCAGGTTTTCACCCACGTGACTTCAGGCTTCAACCCACGTGATTTCAGGCTACAACACACGTGATTTTGAAAACGATCGGTAACCACTTTTGAAGTTGGCAGCTACTCTTTCCAAACGCAACATCTGACGAACGAACACAAATATAGAAAAAAAGACACAATTGTTATCCAAAAAGTTCAGGATTCAACCCACGTGACTCTTGGCTTCAACCCACGTGACTTCAGGCTTCAACCCACGTGACTTTGAAAACGATCGGTAACCACTTTTGAAGTTGGCAGCTACTTTTTCCAAACGCAACATCTGACGAACGAACACAAATATAAAAAAAAGACACAATTGTTGTCCAAAAAGTTCAGGTTTCAACCCACGTGACTTTTGGCTTCAACCCACGTGACTTTAGCCTTCAATCCACGTGACTTCAGGCTTCAACCCACGTGAGTTTGGAAACGATCTATAACCACTTTTGAAGTTGGCAGCTACTCTTTTCAAACGCAACATCTGACGAACGAACACAAATATAGAAGATAAGACACAATTGGTATCCAACAAGTTCAGGTTTTAACCCACGTGACTTTTGGCTTCAACCCACGTGACCTCAGGCTTCAACCCACGTGACTTCTGGCTTCAACCCACGTGACTTTGAAAACGATCGGTCACCACTTTTGATGTTGGCAGCTACTTGTTCCAAACGCAACATCTGACGAACGAACACAAATATAGAAGAAAAGACACAATTGTTATCCAAAAAGTTCAGGATTCAACCCACGTGACTCTTGGCTTCAACCCACGTGACTTCAGGCTTCAACCCACATGACTTTGAAAACGATCGGTCACCACTTTTGATGTTGGCAGCTACTTGTTCCAAACGCAACATCTGACGAACGAACACAAATATAGAAGAAAAGACACAATTGTTATCCAAAAAGTTCAGGATTCAACCCACGTGACTCCAGGCTTCAACTCACGTGACCTCAGGCTTCAACCCACGTGACTTTGGAAACGATCGGTCACCACTTTTGAAGTTGGCAGCTACTCTTTCCAAACGCAACATCTGACGCACGAACACAAATATAGAAGAAAAGACACAATTGTTATCCAAAAAGTTCAGGTTTCAACCCACGTGACTTTTGGCTTCAACCCACGTGACTTCAGGCTTCAACCCACGTGACTTCAGGCTTCAACCCAAGTGACTTTGAAAACGATCGGTAACCACTTTTGAAGTTGGCAGCTACTCTTTCCAAACGCAACATCTGACGAACGAACACAAATATAGAAGAAAAGACACAATTGTTATCCAAAAAGTTCAGGTTTCAACCCACGTGACTTTTGGCTTCAACCCACGTGACTTCAGGCTTCAACCCACGTGACCTCAGGCTTCAACCCACGTGACTTTGAAAACGATCGGTAACCACTTTTAAAGTTGGCAGCTACTCTTTCCAAACGCAACATCTGACGCACGAACACAAATATAGAAAAAAAGACACAATTGTTATCCAAAAAGTTCAGATTTGAACCCACGTGACTCCAGGCTCCAACCCACGTGACTTCAGGCTTTCACCCACGTGACTTCCAAAACGATCGGTCACCACTTTTGATGTTGGCAGCTACTTGTTCCAAACGCAACATCTGACGAACGAACACAAATATAGAAGGAAAAACACAATTGTTATCCAAAAAGTTCAGGTTTTAACCCACGTGACTTCAGGCTTCAACCCACGTGACTCCAGGCTTCAACCCACGTGACTTTGAAAACAATTGGTCACCACTTTTGAAGTTGGCAGCTACTCTTTCCAAACGCAACATCTGACGAACGAACACAAATATAGAAGAAAAGACACAATTGTTATCCAAAAAGTTCAGGTTTCAACCCACGTGACTTTTGGCTTCAACCCACGTGACTTCAGGCTTCAACCCACGTGACTTTAGGCTTCAACCCAAGTGACTTTGAAAACGATCGGTAGCCACTTTTGAAGTTGGCAGCTACTCTTTCCAAACGCAACATCTGACGAACGAACACAAATATAGAAGAAAAGACACAATTGGTATCCAAAAAGTTCAGGTTTTAACCCACGTGACTTTTGGCTTCAACCCACGTAACCTCAGGCTTCAACCCACGTGACTTCAGGCTTCAACCCACGTGACTTTGAAAACGATCGGTAACCACTTTTGAAGTTGGCAGCTACTCTTTCCAAACGCAACATCTGACGAACGAACACAAATATAGAAGAAAAGACACAATTGGTATATTAAAAAGTTCAGGTTTTAACCCACGTGATTTCTGGCTTCGACCCACGTGACCTCAGGCTCCAACCCACGTGACTCCAGGCTTCAACCCACGTGACTTCAGGCTTCAACCCAAGTGACTTTGAAAACGATCGGTAACCACTTTTGAAGTTGGCAGCTACTCTTTCCAAACGCAACATCTGACGAACGAACACAAATATAGAAGAAAAGACACAATTGGTATCCAAAAAGTTCAGGTTTTAACCCACGTGACTTTTGGCTTCAACCCACGTGACCTCAGGCTTCAACCCACGTGACTTTGAAAACGATCGGTAACCACTTTTAAAGTTGGCAGCTACTCTTTCCAAACGCAACATCTGACGCACGAACACAAATATAGAAAAAAAGACACAATTGTTATCCAAAAAGTTCAGATTTGAACCCACGTGACTCCAGGCTCCAACCCACGTGACTTCAGGCTTTCACCCACGTGACTTCCAAAACGATCGGTCACCACTTTTGATGTTGGCAGCTACTTGTTCCAAACGCAACATCTGACGAACGAACACAAATATAGAAGGAAAAACACAATTGTTATCCAAAAAATTCAGGTTTCAACCCACGTGACTTCTTGCTTCAACCCACGTGACTTCAGGCTTCAACCCACGTGACTTCAGGCTTCAACCCAAGTGACTTTGAAAACGATCGGTAACCACTTTTGAAGTTGGCAGCTACTCTTTCCAAACGCAACATCTGACGAACGAACACAAATATAGAAGAAAAGACACAATTGGTATCCAAAAAGTTCAGGTTTTAACCCACGTGACTTTTGGCTTCAACCCACGTGACCTCAGGCTTCAACCCACGTGACCTCAGGCTTCAACCCACGTGACTTCAGGCTTCAACCCACGTGACTTTGAAAACAATCGGTCACCACTTTTGAAGTTGGCAGCTACTCATTCCAAACGCAACATCTGACGAACGAACACAAATATAGAAGAAAAAACACAATTGTTATCCAAAAAGTTCAGGTTTCAACCCACGTGACTCTTGGCTTCAATCCACGTGACTTCAGGCTTCAACCCACGTGACTTCAGGCTTCAACCCAAGTGACTTTGAAAACGATCGGTAACCACTTTTGAAGTTGGCAGCTACTCTTTCCAAACGCAACATCTGACGAACGAACACAAATATAGAAGAAAAGACACAATTGGTATCCAAAAAGTTCAGGTTTTAACCCACGTGACTTTTGGCTTCAACCCGAGTGACCTCAGGCTTCAACCCACGTGACTTCAGGCTTCAACCCACGTGACTTTGAAAACGATCAGTAACCACTTTTGAAGTTGGCAGCTACTCTTTCCAAACGCAACATCTGACGAACGAACACAAATATAGAAGAAAAGACACAATTGGTATCCAAAAAGTTCAGGTTTTAACCCACGTGACTTCTGGCTTCAACCCACGTGACCTCAGGCTTCAACCCACGTGACTTCAGGCTTCAACCCACGTGACTTTGAAAACGATCGGTAACCACTTTTGAAGTTGGCAGCTACTCTTTCCAAACGCAACATCTGACGAACGAACACAAATATAGAAAAAAAGACACAATTGTTATTCAAAAAGTTTAGGTTTGAATCCACGTGACTCCAGGCTTCAACCCACGTGACTTCAGGCTTCAACCCTCGTGACTTTGGAAACGATCGGTCACCACTTTTGAAGTTGGCAGCTACTCTTTCCAAACGCAACATCTGACGAACGAACACAAATATAGAAAAAAGACACAATTGTTATACAAAAAGTTTAGGTTTGAACCCACGTGACTCCAGGCTTCACCTACGTGACCTCAGGCTTCAACCCACGTGACTTTGGAAACGATCGGTCACCACTTTTGAAGTTGGCAGCTACTCTTTCCAAACGCAACATCTGACGAACTAACACAAATATAGAAGAAAAGACACAATTGTTATCCAAAAAGTTCAGGTTTCAACCCACGTGACTTTTGGTTTCAACTCACGTGACTTCAGGCTTCAACCCACGTGACTTTGAAAACGATCGGTAACCACTTTTGAAGTTGGCAGCTACTCTTTCCAAACGCAACATCTGACGAACGAACACAAATATGGGAAAAAAGACACAATTGTTATCCAAAAAATTCAGGTTTGAACCCACGAGACTCCAGGCTCCAACCCACGTGACTTCAGGCTCTCACCCACGTGAATTTCAAAACGATCGGTCACCACTTTTCATGTTGGCAGCTACTTGTTCCAAACGCAACATCTGACGAACGAACACAAAGATAGAAGGAAAAACACAATTGTTATCCAAAAAATTCAGGTTTTAACCCACGTGACTCCAGGCTTCAACCCACGTGACTTCAGGCTTCAACCCACGTGACTTTGAGAACGATCGGTCACCACTTTTGAAGTTGGCAGCTACTCTTTCCAAACGCAACATCTGACGAACGAACCCAAATATAGAAGAAAAGACACAATTGTTATCCAAAAAGTTCAGGTTTCAACCCACGTGACTTTTGGCTTCAACCCACGTGACTTCAGTCTTCAACCCACGTGACTTTGAAAACGATCGGTTACCACTTTTGAAGTTGGCAGCTACTCTTTCGAAACGCAACATCTGACGAACGAACACAAATATGGAAAAAAAGACACAATTGTTATCCAAAAAGTTCAGATTTGGACCCACGTGACTCCAGGCTCCAACCCACGTGACTTCAGGCTTCAACCCAAGTGACTTTGAAAACGATCGGTAACCGTTTTTGAAGTTGGCAGCTACTCTTTCCAAACGCAACATCTGACGAACGAACACAAATATAGAAAAAAAGACACAATTGTTATCCAAAAAGTTCAGATTTGAACCCACGTGACTCCAGGCTCCAACCCACGTGACTTCAGGCTTTCACCCACGTGACTTCTAGAACGATCGGTCACCACTTCTGATGTTGGCAGCTACTTGTTCCAAACGCAACATCTGACAAACGAACTCAAATATAGAAGGAAAAACACAATTGTCATCCAAAAAGTTCAGGTTTTAACCCACGTGACTTCAGGCTTCAACCCACGTGACTCCAGGCTTCAATCCAAGTGACAATGAAAACGATCGGTCACCACTTTTGAAGTTGACAGCTACTCTTTCCAAACGCAACATCTGACGAACGAACACAAATATAGAAGATAAGACACAATTGGTATCCAAAAAGTTCAGGTTTTAACCCACGTGACTTTTGGCTTCAACCCACGTGACCTCAGGCTTCAACCCACGTGACTCCAGGCTTCAACCCACGTGACTTTGAAAACGATCGGTAACCACTTTTGAAGTTGGCAGCTACTCTTTCCAAACGCAACATCTGACGAACGAACACAAATATAGAAAAAAGACACAATTGTTATACAAAATGTTTAGGTTTGAACCCACGTGACTCCAGGCTTCAACCTACGTGACCTCAGGCTTCAACCCACGTGACTTTGGGAACGATCGGTCACCACTTTTGAAGTTGGCAGCTACTCTTTCCAAACGCAACATCTGACGAACGAACACAAATATAGAAGAAAAGACACAATTGTTATCCAAAAAGTTCAGGTTTCAACCCACGTGACTTTTGGTTTCAACTCACGTGACTTCAGGCTTCAACCCACGTGACTTTGAAAACGATCGGTAACCACTTTTGAAGTTGGCAGCTACTCTTTCCAAACGCAACATCTGACGAACGAACACAAATATAGAAGAAAAAACACAATTGTTATCCAAAAAGTTCAGGTTTCAACCCACGTGACTTCAGGCTTCAACCCACGTGACTTCAGGCTTCAACTCACGTGACTTTTCAAACGATCGGTCACCACTTTCGATGTTGGCAGCTACTTGTTAGAAACGCAACATCTGACGAACGAACACAAATATAGAAGAAAAGACACAATTGTTGTTCAAAAAGTTCAGGTTTTCACCCACGTGACTTCAGGCTTCAACCCACGTGATTTCAGGCTACAACACACGTGATTTTGAAAACGATCGGTAACCACTTTTGAAGTTGGCAGCTACTCTTTCCAAACGCAACATCTGACGAACGAACACAAATATAGAAAAAAAGACACAATTGTTATCCAAAAAGTTCAGGATTCAACCCACGTGACTCTTGGCTTCAACCCACGTGACTTCAGGCTTCAACCCACGTGACTTTGAAAACGATCGGTAACCACTTTTGAAGTTGGCAGCTACTTTTTCCAAACGCAACATCTGACGAACGAACACAAATATAAAAAAAAGACACAATTGTTGTCCAAAAAGTTCAGGTTTCAACCCACGTGACTTTTGGCTTCAACCCACGTGACTTTAGCCTCCAATCCACGTGACTTCAGGCTTCAACCCACGTGAGTTTGGAAACGATCTATAACCACTTTTGAAGTTGGCAGCTACTCTTTTCAAACGCAACATCTGACGAACGAACACAAATATAGAAGATAAGACACAATTGGTATCCAACAAGTTCAGGTTTTAACCCACGTGACTTTTGGCTTCAACCCACGTGACCTCAGGCTTCAACCCACGTGACTTCTGGCTTCAACCCACGTGACTTTGAAAACGATCGGTCACCACTTTTGATGTTGGCAGCTACTTGTTCCAAACGCAACATCTGACGAACGAACACAAATATAGAAGAAAAGACACAATTGTTATCCAAAAAGTTCAGGATTCAACCCACGTGACTCTTGGCTTCAACCCACGTGACTTCAGGCTTCAACCCACATGACTTTGAAAACGATCGGTCACCACTTTTGATGTTGGCAGCTACTTGTTCCAAACGCAACATCTGACGAACGAACACAAATATAGAAGAAAAGACACAATTGTTATCCAAAAAGTTCAGGATTCAACCCACGTGACTCCAGGCTTCAACTCACGTGACCTCAGGCTTCAACCCACGTGACTTTGGAAACGATCGGTCACCACTTTTGAAGTTGGCAGCTACTCTTTCCAAACGCAACATCTGACGCACGAACACAAATATAGAAGAAAAGACACAATTGTTATCCAAAAAGTTCAGGTTTCAACCCACGTGACTTTTGGCTTCAACCCACGTGACTTCAGGCTTCAACCCACGTGACTTCAGGCTTCAACCCAAGTGACTTTGAAAACGATCGGTAACCACTTTTGAAGTTGGCAGCTACTCTTTCCAAACGCAACATCTGACGAACGAACACAAATATAGAAGAAAAGACACAATTGTTATCCAAAAAGTTCAGGTTTCAACCCACGTGACTTTTGGCTTCAACCCACGTGACTTCAGGCTTCAACCCACGTGACCTCAGGCTTCAACCCACGTGACTTTGAAAACGATCGGTAACCACTTTTAAAGTTGGCAGCTACTCTTTCCAAACGCAACATCTGACGCACGAACACAAATATAGAAAAAAAGACACAATTGTTATCCAAAAAGTTCAGATTTGAACCCACGTGACTCCAGGCTCCAACCCACGTGACTTCAGGCTTTCACCCACGTGACTTCCAAAACGATCGGTCACCACTTTTGATGTTGGCAGCTACTTGTTCCAAACGCAACATCTGACGAACGAACACAAATATAGAAGGAAAAACACAATTGTTATCCAAAAAGTTCAGGTTTTAACCCACGTGACTTCAGGCTTCAACCCACGTGACTCCAGGCTTCAACCCACGTGACTTTGAAAACAATTGGTCACCACTTTTGAAGTTGGCAGCTACTCTTTCCAAACGCAACATCTGACGAACGAACACAAATATAGAAGAAAAGACACAATTGTTATCCAAAAAGTTCAGGTTTCAACCCACGTGACTTTTGGCTTCAACCCACGTGACTTCAGGCTTCAACCCACGTGACTTTAGGCTTCAACCCAAGTGACTTTGAAAACGATCGGTAGCCACTTTTGAAGTTGGCAGCTACTCTTTCCAAACGCAACATCTGACGAACGAACACAAATATAGAAGAAAAGACACAATTGGTATCCAAAAAGTTCAGGTTTTAACCCACGTGACTTTTGGCTTCAACCCACGTAACCTCAGGCTTCAACCCACGTGACTTCAGGCTTCAACCCACGTGACTTTGAAAACGATCGGTAACCACTTTTGAAGTTGGCAGCTACTCTTTCCAAACGCAACATCTGACGAACGAACACAAATATAGAAGAAAAGACACAATTGGTATATTAAAAAGTTCAGGTTTTAACCCACGTGATTTCTGGCTTCGACCCACGTGACCTCAGGCTCCAACCCACGTGACTCCAGGCTTCAACCCACGTGACTTCA
Source organism: Anaspis maculata (assembly GCA_949128115.1). Taxonomy (NCBI): domain Eukaryota; kingdom Metazoa; phylum Arthropoda; class Insecta; order Coleoptera; family Scraptiidae; genus Anaspis; species Anaspis maculata. Next base: position 74,797,702 of record OX421966.1, read on the forward strand.
GGCTTCAACCCAAGTGACTTTGAAAACGATCGGTAACCACTTTTGAAGTTGGCAGCTACTCTTTCCAAACGCAACATCTGACGAACGAACACAAATATAGAAGAAAAGACACAATTGGTATCCAAAAAGTTCAGGTTTTAACCCACGTGACTTTTGGCTTCAACCCACGTGACCTCAGGCTTCAACCCACGTGACTTTGAAAACGATCGGTAACCACTTTTAAAGTTGGCAGCTACTCTTTCCAAACGCAACATCTGACGCACGAACACAAATATAGAAAAAAAGACACAATTGTTATCCAAAAAGTTCAGATTTGAACCCACGTGACTCCAGGCTCCAACCCACGTGACTTCAGGCTTTTACCCACGTGACTTCCAAAACGATCGGTCACCACTTTTGATGTTGGCAGCTACTTGTTCCAAACGCAACATCTGACGAACGAACACAAATATAGAAGGAAAAACACAATTGTTATCCAAAAAATTCAGGTTTCAACCCACGTGACTTCTTGCTTCAACCCACGTGACTTCAGGCTTCAACCCACGTGACTTCAGGCTTCAACCCAAGTGACTTTGAAAACGATCGGTAACCACTTTTGAAGTTGGCAGCTACTCTTTCCAAACGCAACATCTGACGAACGAACACAAATATAGAAGAAAAGACACAATTGGTATCCAAAAAGTTCAGGTTTTAACCCACGTGACTTTTGGCTTCAACCCACGTGACCTCAGGCTTCAACCCACGTGACTTAAGGCTTCAACCCACGTGACTTTGAAAACGATCAGTAACCACTTCTGAAGTTGGCAGCTACTCTTTCCAAACGCAACATCTGACGAACGAACACAAATATAGAAGAAAAGACACAATTGGTATCCAAAAAGTTCAGGTTTTAACCCACGTGACTTCTGGCTTCAACCCACGTGACCTCAGGCTTCAAACACGTGACTTCAGGTTCAACCCACGTGACTTTGAAAACGATCGGTAACCACTTTTGAAGTTGGCAGCTACTCTTTCCAAACGCAACATCTTACGAACGAACACAAATATAGGAAAAAAGACACAATTGTTATCCAAAAAGTTCAGGTTTGAACCCACGTGACTCCAGGCTTCAACCCACGTGACACCAGGCTTCAGCCCCCGTGACTTTGGAAACGATCGGTCACCACTTTTGAAGTTGGCAGCTACTCTTTCCAAACGCAACATCTGACGAACGAACACAAATATAGAAGAAAAGACACAATTGTTACCCAAAAAGTTCAGGTTTCAACCCACGTGACTTTTGGCTTCAACCCACGTGACTTCAGGCTTCAACCCACGTGACTTTGAAAACGATCGGTAACCACTTTTGAAGTTGGCAGCTACTCTTTCCAAACGCAACATCTGACGAACGAACACAAATATAGAAGAAAAGACACAATTGGTATCCAAAAAGTTCAGGTAATTACCCACGTGACTTTTGGCTTCAACCCACGTGACCTCAGGCTTCAACCCACGTGACTTCAGGCTTCAACCCACGTGACTTTGAAAACGATCGGTAACCACTTTTGAAGTTGGCAGCTACTCTTTCCAAACGCAACATCTGACGAACGAACACAAATATAGAAGAAAAGACACAATTGTTATCCAAAAAGTTCAGGTTTTAACCCACGTGACTTTTGGCTTCAACCCACGCGACTTCAGGCTTCAACCCACGTGACTTTGAGAACAATTGGTCACCACTTCTGAAGTTGGCAGCTACTCTTTCCAAACGCGACATCTGACGAACGAACACAAATATAGAAGAAAAGACACAATTGTTATCGAAAAAGTTCAGGTTTCAACCCACGTGACTTTTGGCTTCAACCCACGTGACTTCAGACTTCAACCCACGTGACTTCAGGCTTCAACCCAAGTGACTTTGAAAACGATCGGTAACCACTTTTGAAGTTGGCAGCTACTCTTTCCAAACGCAACATCTGACGAACGAACACAAATATAGAAGAAAAGACACAATTGTTATCCAAAAAGTTCAGGTTTCAACCCACGTGACTTTTGGCTTCAACCCACGTGACTTCAGGCTTCAACCCACGTGACTTTAGGCTTCAACCCAAGTGACTTTGAAAACGATCGGTAGCCACTTTTGAAGTTGGCAGCTACTCTTTCCAAACGCAACATCTGACGAACGAACACAAATATAGAAGAAAAGACACAATTGGTATCCAAAAAGTTCAGGTTTTAACCCACGTGACTTTTGGCTTCAACCCACGTGACCTCAGGCTTCAACCCACGTGACTTCAGGCTTCAACCCACGTGACTTTGAAAACGATCGGTAACCACTTTTGAAGTTGGCAGCTACTCTTTCCAAACGCAACATCTGACGAACGAACACAAATATAGAAGAAAAGACACAATTGGTATATTAAAAAGTTCAGGTTTTAACCCACGTGACTTCTGGCTTCGACCCACGTGACCTCAGGCTCCAACCCACGTGACTTCAGGCTTCAACCCACGTGACTTTGAAAACGATCGGTAACAACTTTTGAAGTTGGCAGCTACTCTTTCCAAACGCAACATCTGACGAACGAACACAAATATAGAAAAAAAGACACAATTGTTATTCAAAAAGTTAGGGTTTAAACCCACGTGACTCCAGGCTACAACCCACGTGACTTCAGGCTTCAACCCTCGTGACTTTGGAAACGATCGGTCACCACTTTTGAAGTTGGCAGCTACTCTTTCCAAACGCAACATCTGACGAACGAACACAAATATGGAAAAAAAGACACAATTGTTATCCAAAAAGTTCAGGTTTGAACCCACGTGACTCCAGGCTCCAACTCACGTGACTTCAGGCTTTCACCCACGTGACTTTCAAAACGATCGGTCACCACTTTTGATGTTGGCAGCTACTTGTTCCAAGCGCAACATCTGACGAACGAACACAGATATAGAAGAAAAAACACAATTGGTATCCAAAAAGTTCAGGTTCCAACCCACGTGACTTCAGGCTTCAACCCACGTGACTTCAGGCTTCAACTCACGTGACTTTTCAAACGATCGGTCACCACTTAAGTTGTTGGCAGCTACTTGTTAGAAACGCAACATCTGACGAACAAACACAAATATAGAAGAAAAGACACAATTGTTGTCCAAAATGTTCAGGTTTTCACCCACGTGACTTCAGGCTTCAACCCACGTGATTTCAGGCTTCAACACATGTGACTTTGAAAACGATCGGTAACCACTTTTGAAGTTGGCAGCTACTCTTTAAAAACGCAACATCTGACGAACGAACACAAATATAGAAAAAAAGACACAATTGTTATCCAAAAAGTTCAGGTTTGAACCCACGTGACTCCAGGCTCCAACCCACGTGACTTCAGGCTTTCACACACGTGACTTTCAAAACGATCGGTCACCACTTTTGATGTTGGCAGCTACTTGTTCCAAGCGCAACATCTGACGAACGAACACAAATATAGAAGAAAAAACACAATTGTTATCCAAAAAGTTCAGGTTTCAACCCACGTGACTTCAGGCTTCAACCCACGTGACTTCAGGCTTCAACTCACGTGACTTTTCAAACGATCGGTCACCACTTTAGATGTTGGCAGCTGCTTGTAAGAAACGCAACATCTGACGAACGAACACAAATATAGAAGAAAAGACACAATTGTTGTCCAAAATGTTCAGGTTTTCACCCACGTGACTTCAGGCTTCAACCCACGTGACTTCAGGCTTCAACTCACGTGACTTTTCAAACGATCGGTCACCACTTCAGATGTTGGCAGCTGCTTGTTAGAAACGCAACATCTGACGAACGAACACAAATATAGAAGAAAAGACACAATTGTTGTCCAAAATGTTCAGGTTTTAACCCACGTGACTTTTGGCTTCAACCCACGTGACCTCAGGCTTCAACCCACGTGACTTCAGGCTTCAACCCACGTGACTTTGAAAACGATCGGTAACCACTTTTGAAGTTGGCAGCTACTCTTTCCAAACGCAACATCTGACGAACGAACACAAATATAGAAGAAAAGACACAATTGGTATCCAAAAGGTTCAGGTTTTAACCCACGTGACTTCTGGCTTCAACCCACGTGACCTCAGGCTTCAACCCACGTGACTTCAGGCTTCAACCCACGTGACTTTGAAAACGATCGGTAACAGCTTTTGAAGTTGGCAGCTACTCTTTCCAAACGCAACATCTGACGAACGAACACAAATATAGAAAAAAAGACACAATTGTTATTCAAAAAGTTAAGGTTTGAACCCACGTGACTCCAGGCTTCAACCCACGTGACTTCAGGCTTCAACCCTCGTGACTTTGAAAACGATCGTTCACCACTTTTGAAGTTGGCAGCTACTGTTTCCAAACGCAACATCTGCCGAACTAACACAAATATAGGAAAAAAGACACAATTGTTATCCAAAAAGTTCAGGTTTCTACCCACGTGACTTTTGGCCTCAACCCACGTGACTTTGAAAACGATCGGTAACCACTTTTGAAGTTGGCAGCTACTCCTTCTAAACGCAACATCTGACGCACGAACACAAATATAGAAAAAAAGACACAATTGTTATCCAAAAAGTTCAGATTTGAACTCACGTGACTCCAGGCTCCGACCCACGTGACTTCAGGCTTTCACCCACGTGACTTCCGAAACGATCGGTCACCACTTTTGATGTTGGCAGCTACTCTTTCCAAACGCAACATCTGACGAACGAACACAAATATAGAAGGAAAAACACAATTGTTATCCAAAAAGTTCAGGTTTTAACCCACGTGACTTCAGGCTTCAACCCACGTGACTCCAGGCTTCAACCCACGTGACTTTGAAAACAATCGGTCACCACTTTTGAAGTTGGCAGCTACTCTTTCCAAACGCAACATCTGACGAACGAACACAAATATAGAAAAAAAGACACAATTGGTATCCAAAAAGTTCAGGTTTCAACCCACGTGACTTTTGGCTTCAACCCACGTGACTTCAGGCTTCAACCCACGTGACTTCAGGCTTCAACCCAAGTGACTTTGAAAACGATCGGTAACCACTTTTGAAGTTGGCAGCTACTCTTTCCAAACGCAACATCTGACGAACGAACACAAATATAGAAGAAAAGACACAATTGTTATCCAAAAAGTTCAGGTTTCAACCCACGTGACTTCAGGCTTTAACCCACGTGACTTCAGGTTTCAACTCACGTGACTTTTCAAACGATCGGTCACCACTTTAGATGTTGGCAGCTACTTGTTAGAAACGCAACATCTGACGAACGAACACAAATATAGAAGAAAAGACACAATTGTTGTCCAAAATGTTCAGGTTTTCACCCACGTGACTTCAGGCTTCAACCCACGTGATTTCAGGCTTCAACACATGTGACTTTGAAAACGATCGGTAACCACTTTTGAAGTTGGCAGCTACTCTTTCCAAACGCAACATCTGACGAACGAACACAAATATAGAAGAAAAGACACAATTGGTATCCAAAAAGTTCAGGTTTCAACCCACGTGACTTTTGGCTTCAACCCACGTGACCTCAGGCTTCAACCCACGTGACTTCAGGCTTCAACCCACGTGACTTTGAAAACGATCGGTAACCACTTTTGAAGTTGGCAGCTACTCTTTCCAAACGCAACATCTGACGAACGAACACAAATATAGAAGAAAAGACACAATTGGTATCCAAAAAGTTCAGGTTTGAACCCACGTGACTTCTGGCTTCAACCCACGTGACCTCAGGCTTCAACCCACGTGACTTTGAAAACGATCGGTAACAACTTTTGAAGTTGGCAGCTACTCTTTCCAAACGCAACATCTGACGAACGAACACAAATATAGAAAAAAAGACACAATTGTTATTCAAAAAGTTAAGGTTTGAACCCACGTGACTCCAGGCTTCACCCCACGTGACTTCAGGCTTCAACCCTCGTGACTTTGGAAACGATCGGTCACCACTTTTGAAGTTGGCAGCTACTTGTTAGAAACGCAACATCTGACGAACGAACACAAATATAGAAGAAAAGACACAATTGTTGTCCAAAATGTTCAGGTTTTCACCCACGTGACTTCAGGCTTCAACCCACGTGATTTCAGGCTTCAACACATGTGACTTTGAAAACGATCGGTAACCACTCTTGAATTTGGCAGCTACTCTTTCCAAACGCAACATCTGACGAACGAACACAAATATAGAAAAAAAGACACAATTGTTATCCAAAAAGTTCAGGTTTGAACCCACGTGACTACAGGCTCCAACCCACGTGACTTCAGGCTTTCACACACGTGACTTTCAAAACGATCGGTCACCACTTTTGATGTTGGCAGCTACTTGTTCCAAGCGCAACATCTGACGAACGAACACAAATATAGAAGAAAAAACACAATTGTTGTCCAAAATGTTCAGGTTTTTACCCACGTGACTTCAGGCTTCAACCCACGTGATTTCAGGCTTCAACACATGTGACTTTGAAAACGATCGGTAACCACTTTTGAAGTTGGCAGCTACTCTTTCCAAACGCAACATCTGACGAACGAACACAAATATAGAAGAAAAGACACAATTGGTATCCAAAAAGTTCAGGTTTTAACCCACGTGACTTTTGGCTTCAACCCACGTGACCTCAGGCTTCAACCCACGTGACTTCAGGCTTCAACCCACGTGACTTTGAAAACGATCGGTAACCACTTTTGAAGTTGGCAGCTACTCTTTCCAAACGCCACATCTGACGAACGAACACAAATATAGAAGAAAAGACACAATTGGTATCCAAAAGGTTCAGGTTTTAACCCACGTGACTTCTGGCTTCAACCCACGTGACCTCAGGCTTCAACCCACGTGACTTCAGGCTTCAACCCACGTGACTTTGAAAACGATCGGTAACAACTTTTGAAGTTGGCAGCTACTCTTTCCAAACGCAACATCTGACGAACGAACACAAATATAGAAAAAAAGACACAATTGTTATTCAAAAAGTTAAGGTTTGAACCCACGTGACTCCAGGCTTCAACCCACGTGACTTCAGGCTTCAACCCTCGTGACTTTGAAAACGATCGTTCACCACTTTTGAAGTTGGCAGCTACTCTTTCCAAACGCAACATCTGACGAACTAACACAAATATAGGAAAAAAGACACAATTGTTATCCAAAAAGTTCAGGTTTCTACCCACGTGACTTTTGGCTTCAACCCACGTGACTTCAGGCTTCAACCCACGTGACTTCAGGCTTCAACCCAAGTGACTTTGAAAACGATCGGTAACCACTTTTGAAGTTGGCAGCTACTCTTTCCAAACGCAACATCTGACGAACGAACACAAATATAGAAGAAAAGACACAATTGTTGTCCAAAATGTTCAGGTTTTCACCCACGTGACTTCAGGCTTCAACCCACGTGACCTCAGGCTTCAACCCACGTGACTTTGAAAACGATCGGTAACAACTTTTGAAGTTGGCAGCTACTCTTTCCAAACGCAACATCTGACGAACGAACACAAATATAGAAAAAAAAACACAATTGTTATTCAAAAAGTTAAGGTTTGAACCCACGTGACTCCAGGCTTCAACCCACGTGACTTCAGGCTTCAACCCTCGTGACTTTGGAAACGATCGGTCACCACTTTTGAAGTTGGCAGCTACTCTTTCCAAACGCAACATCTGACGAACGAACACAAATATAGAAGAAAAGACACAATTGTTGTCCAAAATGTTCAGGTTTTCACCCACGTGACTTCAGGCTTCAACCCACGTGATTTCAGGCTTCAACACATGTGACTTTGAAAACGATCGGTAACCACTTTTGAAGTTGGCAGCTACTCTTTCCAAACGCAACATCTGACGAACGAACACAAATATAGAAGAAAAGACACAATTGGTATCCAAAAAGTTCAGGTTTCAACCCACGTGACTTTTGGCTTCAACCCACGTGACCTCAGGCTTCAACCCACGTGACTTCAGGCTTCAACCCACGTGACTTTGAAAACGATCGGTAACCACTTTTGAAGTTGGCAGCTACTCTTTCCAAACGCAACATCTGACGAACGAACACAAATATAGAAGAAAAGACACAATTGGTATCCAAAAAGTTCAGGTTTGAACCCACGTGACTTCTGGCTTCAACCCACGTGACCTCAGGCTTCAACCCACGTGACTTTGAAAACGATCGGTAACAACTTTTGAAGTTGGCAGCTACTCTTTCCAAACGCAACATCTGACGAACGAACACAAATATAGAAAAAAAGACACAATTGTTATTCAAAAAGTTAAGGTTTGAACCCACGTGACTCCAGGCTTCACCCCACGTGACTTCAGGCTTCAACCCTCGTGACTTTGGAAACGATCGGTCACCACTTTTGAAGTTGGCAGCTACTTGTTAGAAACGCAACATCTGACGAACGAACACAAATATAGAAGAAAAGACACAATTGTTGTCCAAAATGTTCAGGTTTTCACCCACGTGACTTCAGGCTTCAACCCACGTGATTTCAGGCTTCAACACATGTGACTTTGAAAACGATCGGTAACCACTCTTGAATTTGGCAGCTACTCTTTCCAAACGCAACATCTGACGAACGAACACAAATATAGAAAAAAAGACACAATTGTTATCCAAAAAGTTCAGGTTTGAACCCACGTGACTACAGGCTCCAACCCACGTGACTTCAGGCTTTCACACACGTGACTTTCAAAACGATCGGTCACCACTTTTGATGTTGGCAGCTACTTGTTCCAAGCGCAACATCTGACGAACGAACACAAATATAGAAGAAAAAACACAATTGTTGTCCAAAATGTTCAGGTTTTTACCCACGTGACTTCAGGCTTCAACCCACGTGATTTCAGGCTTCAACACATGTGACTTTGAAAACGATCGGTAACCACTTTTGAAGTTGGCAGCTACTCTTTCCAAACGCAACATCTGACGAACGAACACAAATATAGAAGAAAAGACACAATTGGTATCCAAAAAGTTCAGGTTTTAACCCACGTGACTTTTGGCTTCAACCCACGTGACCTCAGGCTTCAACCCACGTGACTTCAGGCTTCAACCCACGTGACTTTGAAAACGATCGGTAACCACTTTTGAAGTTGGCAGCTACTCTTTCCAAACGCCACATCTGACGAACGAACACAAATATAGAAGAAAAGACACAATTGGTATCCAAAAGGTTCAGGTTTTAACCCACGTGACTTCTGGCTTCAACCCACGTGACCTCAGGCTTCAACCCACGTGACTTCAGGCTTCAACCCACGTGACTTTGAAAACGATCGGTAACAACTTTTGAAGTTGGCAGCTACTCTTTCCAAACGCAACATCTGACGAACGAACACAAATATAGAAAAAAAGACACAATTGTTATTCAAAAAGTTAAGGTTTGAACCCACGTGACTCCAGGCTTCAACCCACGTGACTTCAGGCTTCAACCCTCGTGACTTTGAAAACGATCGTTCACCACTTTTGAAGTTGGCAGCTACTCTTTCCAAACGCAACATCTGACGAACTAACACAAATATAGGAAAAAAGACACAATTGTTATCCAAAAAGTTCAGGTTTCTACCCACGTGACTTTTGGCTTCAACCCACGTGACTTCAGGCTTCAACCCACGTGACTTCAGGCTTCAACCCAAGTGACTTTGAAAACGATCGGTAACCACTTTTGAAGTTGGCAGCTTTTCTTTCCAAACGCAACATCTGACGAACGAACACAAATATAGAAGAAAAGACACAATTGTTGTCCAAAATGTTCAGGTTTTCACCCACGTGACTTCAGGCTTCAACCCACGTGACCTCAGGCTTCAACCCACGTGACTTTGAAAACGATCGGTAACAACTTTTGAAGTTGGCAGCTACTCTTTCCAAACGCAACATCTGACGAACGAACACAAATATAGAAAAAAAAACACAATTGTTATTCAAAAAGTTAAGGTTTGAACCCACGTGACTCCAGGCTTCAACCCACGTGACTTCAGGCTTCAACCCTCGTGACTTTGGAAACGATCGGTCACCACTTTTGAAGTTGGCAGCTACTCTTTCCAAACGCAACATCTGACGAACGAACACAAATATAGAAGAAAAGACACAATTGTTGTCCAAAATGTTCAGGTTTTCACCCACGTGACTTCAGGCTTCAACCCACGTGATTTCAGGCTTCAACACATGTGACTTTGAAAACGATCGGTAACCACTTTTGAAGTTGGCAGCTACTCTTTCCAAACGCAACATCTGACGAACGAACACAAATATAGAAGAAAAGACACAATTGGTATCCAAAAAGTTCAGGTTTCAACCCACGTGACTTTTGGCTTCAACCCACGTGACCTCAGGCTTCAACCCACGTGACTTCAGGCTTCAACCCACGTGACTTTGAAAACGATCGGTAACCACTTTTGAAGTTGGCAGCTACTCTTTCCAAACGCAACATCTGACGAACGAACACAAATATAGAAAAAAAGACACAATTGTTATTCAAAAACTTAAGGTTTGAACCCACGTGACTCCAGGCTTCAACCCACGTGACTTCAGGCTTCAACCCTCGTGACTTTGGAAACGATCGGTCACCACTTTTGAAGTTGGCAGCTACTCTTTCCAAACGCAACATCTGACGAACTAACACAAATATAGGAAAAAAGACACAATTGTTATCCAAAAAGTTCAGGTTTTAACCCACGTGACTTCAGGCTTCAACCCACGTGACTCCAGGCTTCAACCCACGTGACTTTGAAAACAATCGGTCACCACTTTTGAAGTTGGCAGCTACTCTTTCCAAACGCAACATCTGACGAACGAACACAAATCTGGAAAAAAAGACACAATTGGTATCCAAAAAGTTCAGGTTTCAACCCACGTGACTTTTGGCTTCAACCCACGTGACTTCAGGCTTCAACCCACGTGACTTCAGGCTTCAACCCAAGTGACTTTGAAAACGATCGGTAACCACTTTTGAAGTTGGCAGCTACTCTTTCCAAACGCAACATCTGACGAACGAACACAAATATAGAAAAAAAGCCACAATTGTTATTCAAAAAGTTTAGGTTTGAGCCCACGTGACTCCAGGCTTCAACCCACGTGACTTCAGGCTTCAACCCACGTGACTTTGAAAACGATCGGTAACCACTTTTGAAGTTGGCAGCTACTCTTTCCAAACGCAACATCTGACGAACGAACACAAATATAGAAAAAAAGACACAGTTGTTATTTAAAAAGTTTAGGTTTGAACCCACGTGACTCCAGGCTTCAACCCACGTGACTTCAGGCTTCAACCCTCGTGACTTTGAAAACGATCGGTAACCACTTTTGAAGTTGGCAGCTACTCTTTCCAAACGCAACATCTGACGAACGAACACAAATATAGAAAAAAAGACACAATTGTTATTCAAAAAGTTTAGGTTTGAACCCACGTGACTCCAGGCTTCAACCCACGTGACTTCAGGCTTCAACCCTCGTGACTTTGGAAACGATCGCTCACCACTTTTGAAGTTGGCAGCTACTCTTTCCAAACGCAACATCTGACGAACGAACACAAATATAGAAGGAAAGACACAATTGTTATCCAAAAAACTCAGGTTTCAACCCACGTGACTTTTGGCTTCAACCCACGTGACTTCAGGCTTCAACCCACGTGACTTCGAAAACGATCGGTAACCACTTTTGAAGTTGGCAGCTACTCTTTCCAAACGCAACATCTGACGAACGAACACAAATATGGAAAGAAAAAAACAATTGTTATTCAAAAAGTTCAGGTTTGAACCCACGTGACTCCAGGCTTCAACCCACGTGACCTCAGGCTTCAACCCACGTGACTTTGGAAACGATCGGTCACCACTTTTGAAGTTGGCAGCTACTCTTTCCAAACGCAACATCTGACAAACGAACACAAATATATAAGAAAAGACACAATTGTTATCCAAAAAAATCAGGTTTCAACCCACGTGACTTTTGGCTTCAACCCACGTGACTCCAGGCTTCAACCCGCGTGACTTTGAAAACGATCGGTAACCACTTTTGAAGTTGGCAGCTACTCTTTCCAAACGCAACATCTGACGAACTAACACAAATATAGAAAAAATGACACAATTGTTATCCAAAAAGTTTAGGTTTGAGCCCACGTGACTCCAGGCTTCAACCCACGTGACCTCAGGCTTCAACCCACGTGACTTTGGAAACGATCGGTCACCACTTTTGGAGTTGGCAGCTACTCTTCCCAAACGCAACATCTGACAAACGAACACAAATATAGAAGAAAAGACACAATTGGTATCCAAAAAGTTCAGGTTTTAACCCACGTGACTTCTGGCTTCAACCCACGTGACCTCAGGCTTCAACCCACGTGACTTTGAAAACGATCGGTAACCACTTTTGAAGTTGGCAGCTACTCTTTCCAAACGCAACATCTGACGAACGAACACAAATATAGGAAAAAAGACACAATAGTTATCCAAAAATTCCAGGTTTGAACCCACGTTTTTCCAGGTTTCAACCCACGTGACTTCAGGCTTTCACCCACGTGACTTTCAGAACGATCGGTCACCACTTTTGATGTTGGCAGCTACTTGTTCCGAACGCAACATCTGACGAACGAACACAAATATAGAAGAAAAAACACAATTGTTATCCAAAAAGTTCAGGTTTCAACCCACGTGACTTTTGGCTTCAACCCACGTGACTTCAGGCTTCAACCCACGTGACTTTGAAAACGATCGGTAACCACTTTTGAAGTTGGCAGCTACTCTTTCCAAACGCAACATCTGACGAACGAACACAAATATAGGAAAAAAGACACAATAGTTATCCAAAAATTTCAGGTTTGAACCCACGTTTTTCCAGGTTTCAACCCACGTGACTTCAGGCTTTCACCCACGTGACTTTCAGAACGATCGGTCACCACTTTTGATGTTGGCAGCTACTTGTTCCGAACGCAACATCTGACGAACGAACACAAATATAGAAGAAAAAACACAATTGTTATCCAAAAAGTTCAGGTTTCAACCCACGTGACTTTTGGCTTCAACCCACGTGACTTCAGGCTTCAACCCACGTGACCTCGAAAACGATCAGTAACCACTTTTGAAGTTGGCAGCTACTCTTTCCAAACGCAACATCTGACGAACGAACACAAATATAGAAGGAAAGACACACTTGTTATCCAAAAAGTTTAGATTTGAACCCACGTGACTCCAGGCTTCAACCCACGTGACCTCAGGCTTCAACCCACGTGACTTTGGAAACGATCGGTCACCACTTTTGAAGTTGGCAGCTACTCTTTCCAAACGCAACATCTGACAAACGAACACAAATATAGAAGAAAAGACACAATTGTTATCCAAAAAGTTCAGGTTTCAACCCACGTGACTTTTGGCTTCAACCCACGTGACTTCAGGCTTCAACCCACGTGACTTCGAAAACGATCAGTAACCACTTTTGAAGTTGGCAGCTACTCTTTCCAAACGCAACATCTGACGAACGAACACAAATATAGAAGAGAAGACACAATTGTGATCCAAAAAGTTCAGGTTTTGACCCACGTGACTTTTGGCTTCAACCCACGTGACTTCGGGCTTCAACCCACGTGACTTCAGGCTTTAACCCAAGTGACTTTGAAAACGATCGGTAACCACTTTTGAAGTTGGCAGCTACTCTTTCCAAACGCAACATCTGACGAACGAACACAAATATAAAAGAAAAGACACAATTGGTATCCAAAAAGTTCAGGTTTCAACCCACGTGACTTTTGGCTTCAACCCACGTGACCTCAGGCTTCAACCCACGTGACTTCAGGCTTCAACCCACGTGACTTTGAAAACGATCGGTAACCACTTTTGAAGTTGGCAGCTACTCTTTCCAAACGCAACATCTGACGAACGAACACAAATATAGAAGAAAAGACACAATTGGTATCCAAAAAGTTCAGGTTTGAACCCACGTGACTTCTGGCTTCAACCCACGTGACCTCAGGCTTCAACCCACGTGACTTTGAAAACGATCGGTAACAACTTTTGAAGTTGGCAGCTACTCTTTCCAAACGCAACATCTGACGAACGAACACAAATATAGAAAAAAAGACACAATTGTTATTCAAAAAGTTAAGGTTTGAACCCACGTGACTCCAGGCTTCAACCCACGTGACTTCAGGCTTCAACCCTCGTAACTTTGTAAACGATCGGTCACCACTTTTGAAGTTGGCAGCTACTCTTTCCAAACGCAACATCTGACGAACTAACACAAATATAGGAAAAAAGACACAATTGTTATCCAAAAAGTTCAGGTTTCAACCCACGTGACTTCAGGCTTCAACCCACGTGACTCCAGGCTTCAACCCACGTGACTTTGAAAACAATCGGTCACCACTTTTGAAGTTGGCAGCTACTCTTTCCAAACGCAACATCTGACGAACGAACACAAATCTGGAAAAAAAGACACAATTGGTATCCAAAAAGTTCAGGTTTCAACCCACGTGACTTTTGGCTTCAACCCACGTGACTTCAGGCTTCAACCCACGTGACTTCAGGCTTCAACCCAAGTGACTTTGAAAACGATCGGTAACCACTTTTGAAGTTGGCAGCTACTCTTTCCAAACGCAACATCTGACGAACGAACACAAATATAGAAAAAAAGCCACAATTGTTATTCAAAAAGTTTAGGTTTGAACCCACGTGACTTCAGGCTTCAACCCACGTGACTTCAGGCTTCAACCCACGTGACTTTGAAAACGATCGGTAACCACTTTTGAAGTTGGCAGCTACTCTTTCCAAACGCAACATCTGACGAACGAACACAAATATAGAAAAAAAGACACAGTTGTTATTCAAAAAGTTTAGGTTTGAACCCACGTGACTCCAGGCTTCAACCCACGTGACTTCAGGCTTCAACCCTCGTGACTTTGAAAACGATCGGTAACCACTTTTGAAGTTGGCAGCTACTCTTTCCAAACGCAACATCTGACGAACGAACACAAATATAGAAAAAAAGACACAATTGTTATTCAAAAAGTTCAGGTTTGAACCCACGTGACTCCAGGCTTCAACCCACGTGACTTCAGGCTTCAACCCTCGTGACTTTGGAAACGATCGCTCACCACTTTTGAAGTTGGCAGCTACTCTTTCCAAACGCAACATCTGACGAACGAACACAAATATAGAAGGAAAGACACAATTGTTATCCAAAAAACTCAGGTTTCAACCCACGTGACTTTTGGCTTCAACCCACGTGACTTCAGGCTTCAACCCACGTGACTTCGAAAACGATCGGTAACCACTTTTGAAGTTGGCAGCTACTCTTTCCAAACGCAACATCTGACGAACGAACACAAATATGGAAAGAAAAAAACAATTGTTATTCAAAAAGTTCAGGTTTGAACCCACGTGACTCCAGGCTTCAACCCACGTGACCTCAGGCTTCAACCCACGTGACTTTGGAAACGATCGGTCACCACTTTTGAAGTTGGCAGCTATTCTTTCCAAACGCAACATCTGACAAACGAACACAAATATATAAGAAAAGACACAATTGTTATCCAAAAAAATCAGGTTTCAACCCACGTGACTTTTGGCTTCAACCCACGTGACTCCAGGCTTCAACCCGCGTGACTTTGAAAACGATCGGTAACCACTTTTGAAGTTGGCAGCTACTCTTTCCAAACGCAACATCTGACGAACTAACACAAATATAGGAAAAATGACACAATTGTTATCCAAAAAGTTTGGGTTTGAGCCCACGTGACTCCAGGCTTCAACCCACGTGACCTCAGGCTTCAACCCACGTGACTTTGGAAACGATCGGTCACCACTTTTGGAGTTGGCAGCTACTCTTTCCAAACGCAACATCTGACAAACGAACACAAATATAGAAGAAAAGACACAATTGGTATCCAAAAAGTTCAGGTTTTAACCCACGTGACTTCTGGCTTCAACCCACGTGACCTCAGGCTTCAACCCACGTGACTTCAGGTTCAACCCACGTGACTTTGGAAACGATCGGTCACCACTTTTGAAGTTGGCAGCTACTCTTTCCAAACGCAACATCTGACGAACGAACACAAATATAAAAGAAAAGACACAATTGTTACCCAAAAAGTTCAGGTTTCAACCCACGTGACTTTTGGCTTGAACCCACGTGACTTCAGGCTTCAACCCACGCGACTTTCAAAACGATCGGTCACCACTTTTGATGTTGGCAGCTACTTGTTCCAAGCGCAACATCTGACGAACGAACACAAATATAGAAGAAAAAACACAATTGTTATCCAAAAAGTTCAGGTTTCAACCCACGTGACTTCAGGCTTCAACCCACGTGACTTCAGGCTTCAACTCACGTGACTTTTCAAACGATCGGTCACCACTTTAGATGTGGCAGCTACTTGTTAGAAACGCAACATCTGACGAACGAACACAAATATAGAAGAAAAGACACAATTGTTGTCCAAAATGTTCAGGTTTTCACCCACGTGACTTCAGGCTTCAACCCACGTGATTTCAGGCTTCAACACATGTGACTTCGAAAACGATCGGTAACCACTTTCGAAGTTGGCAGCTACTCTTTCCAAACGCAACATCTGACGAACGAACACAAATATAGAAAAAAAGACACAATTGTTATCCAAAAAGTTCAGGTTTGAACCCACGTGACTCCAGGCTCCAACCCACGTGACTTCAGGCTTTCACACACGTGACTTTCAAAACGATCGGTAACCACTTTTGAAGTTGGCAGCTACTCTTTCCAAACGCAACATCTGACAAACGAACACAAATATAGAAGAAAAGACACAATTGTTATCCAAAAAGTTCAGGTTTCAACCCACGTGACTTTTGGCTTCAACCCACGTGACTTCAGGCTTCAACCCACGTGACTTTGAAAACGATCGGTAACCACTTTTGAAGTTGGCAGCTACTCTTTCCAAACGCAACATCTGACGAACTAACACAAATATAGGAAAAATGACACAATTGTTATCCAAAAAGTTTAGGTTTGAACCCACGTGACTCCAGGCTTCAACCCACGTGACCTCAGGCTTCAACCCACGTGACTTTGGAAACGATCGGTCACCACTTTTGAAGTTGGCAGCTACTCTTTCCAAACGCAACATCTGACAAACGAACACAAATATAGAAGAAAAGACACAATTGTAATCCAAAAAGTTCAGGTTTCAACCCACGTGACTTTTGGCTTCAACCCACGTGACTTCAGGCTTCAACCCACGTGACTTTGAAAACGATCGGTAACCACTTTTGAGGTTGGCAGCTACTCTTTCCAAACGCAACATCTGACGAACAATCACAAATATAGAAAAAAAGACACAATTGTTATCCAAAAAGTTCAGATTTGAACCCACGTGACTCCAGGCTCCAACACACGTGACTTCAGGCTTCAACCCACGTGACTTTGAAAACGATCGGTAACCACTTTTGAGGTTGGCAGCTACTCTTTCCAAACGCAACATCTGACGAACGAACACAAATATAGAAGAAAAGACACAATTGGTATCCAAAAAGTTCAGGTTTCAACCCACGTGACTTTTGGCTTCAGCCCACGTGACTTCAGGCTTCAACCCACGTGACTCCAGGCTTCAACCCAAGTGACTTTGAAAACGATCGGTAACCAGTTTTGGAGTTGGCAGCTACTCTTTCCAAACGCAACATCTGACGAACGAACACAATTATAGAAGAAAAGACACAATTGGTATCCAAAAAGTTTGAGTTTGAACCCACGTGACTCCAGGCTTCAACCCACGTGACTTCAGGCTTCAACCCACGTGACTTTGAAAACGATCGGTAACCACTTTTGAAGTTGGCAGCTACTCTTTCCAAACGCAACATCTGACGAACGAACACAAATATTGAAAAAAAGACACAATTGTTATTCAAAAAGTTTAGGTTTGAACCCACGTGACTCCAGGCTTCAACCCACGTGACTTCAGGCTTCAACCCTCGTGACTTTGGAAACGATCGGTCACCACTTTTGAAGTTGGCAGCTACTCTTTTCAAACGCAACATCTGACGAACGAACACAAATATAGAAGGAAAGACACAATTGTTATCCAAAAAGTTCAGGTTTCAACCCACGTGACTTTTGGCTTCAACCCACGTGACTTCAGGCTTCAACCCACGTGACTTCGAAAACGATCGGTGAGTACTTTTGAAGTTGGCAGCTACTCTTTCCAAACGCAACATCTGACGAACTAACACAAATATAGGAAAAAAGACACAATTGTTATCCAAAAAGTTTAGGTTTGAACCCACGTGACTCCAGGCTTCAACCCACGTGACCTCAGGCTTCAACCCACGTGACTTTGGAAACGATCGGTTACCACTTTTGAAGTTGGCAGCTACTCTTTCCAAACGCAACATCTGACGAACGAACACAAATATAAAAGAAAAGACACAATTGTTACCCAAAAAGTTCAGGTTTCAACCCACGTGACATCAGGCTTCAACCCACGTGACTTCAGGCTTCAACTCACGTGACTTTTCAAACGATCGGTCACCACTTTAGATGTTGGCAGCTACTTGTTAGAAACGCAACATCTGACGAACGAACACAAATATAGAAGAAAAGACACAATTGTTGTCCAAAATGTTCAGGTTTTCACCCACGTGACTTCAGGCTTCAACCCACGTGATTTCAGGCTTCAACACATGTGACTTCGAAAACGATCGGTAACCACTTTCGAAGTTGGCAGCTACTCTTTCCAAACGCAACATCTGACGAACGAACACAAATATAGAAAAAAAGACACAATTGTTATCCAAAAAGTTCAGGTTTGAACCCACGTGACTCCAGGCTCCAACCCACGTGACTTCAGGCTTTCACACACGTGACTTTCAGAACGATCGGTAACCACTTTTGAAGTTGGCAGCTACTCTTTCCAAACGCAACATCTGACAAACGAACACAAATATAGAAGAAAAGACACAATTGTTATCCAAAAAGTTCAGGTTTCAACCCACGTGACTTTTGGCTTCAACCCACGTGACTTCAGGCTTCAACCCACGTGACTTTGAAAACGATCGGTAACCACTTTTGAGGTTGGCAGCTACTCTTTCCAAACGCAACATCTGACTAACAAACACAAATATAGAAAAAAAGACACAATTGTTATCCAAAAAGTTCAGATTTGAACCCACGTGACTCCAGGCTCCAACCCACGTGACTTCAGGCTTCCACCCACGTGACTTCCAAAACGATCGGTCACCACTTTTGATGTCGGCAGCTACTTGTTCCAAACGCAACATCTGACGAACGAACACAAATATAGAAGGAAAAACACAATTGTTATCCAAAAAGTTCAGGTTTCAACCCACGTGACTTTTGGCTTGAACCCACGTGACTTCAGGCTTCAACCCACGCGACTTTGAAAACGATCGGTAACCACTTTTGAAGTTGGCAGCTACTCTTTCCAAACGCAACATCTGACGAACGAACACAAATATGGAGAAAAAGACACAATTGTTATTTAAAGTTTAGGTTTGAACCCACGTGACTCCAGGCTCCAACCCACGTGACTTCAGGCTTCCACCCACGTGACTTCCAAAACGATCGGTCACCACTTTTGATGTCGGCAGCTACTTGTTCCAAACGCAACATCTGACGAACGAACACAAATATAGAAGGAAAAACACAATTGTTATCCAAAAAGTTCAGGTTTCACCCCACGTGACTTTTGGCTTGAACCCACGTGACTTCAGGCTTCAACTCACGTGACTTTGGAAACGATCGGTAACCACTTTCGAGGTTGGCAGCTACTCTTTCCAAACGCAACATCTGACGAACAAACACAAATATAGAAAAAAAGACACAATTGTTATCCAAAAAGTTCAGATTTGAACCTACGTGACTCCAGGCTCCAACCCACGTGACTTCAGGCTTTCACCCACGTGACTTTCAAAACGATCGGTCACCACTTTTGATGTTGGCAGCTTCTTGTTCCAAACGCAACATCTGACGAACGAACACAAATATAGAAAAAAAGACACAATTGTTATCCAAAAAGTTCAGATTTGAACCCACGTGACTCCAGGCTCCAACCCACGTGACTTCAGGCCAGCTACTCTCTCCAAACGCAACATCTGACGAACGAACACAAATATAGAAAAAAAGACACAATTGTTATCCAAAAAGTTCAGGTTTGAACCCACGTGACTCCAGGCTTCAACCCACGTGACTTCAGGCTTCAACCCTCGTGACTTTGGAAACGATCGGTCACCACTTTTGAAGTTGGCAGCTACTCTTTTCAAACGCAACATCTGACGAACGAACACAAATATAGAAGGAAAGACACAATTGTTATCCAAAATGTTCAGGTTTCAACCCACGTGACTTTTGGCTTCAACCCACGTGACTTCAGGCTTCAACCCACGTGACTTCGAAAACGATCGGTGAGTACTTTTGAAGTTGGCAGCTACTCTTTCCAAACGCAACATCTGACGAACTAACACAAATATAGGAAAAAAGACACAATTGTTATCCAAAAAGTTTAGGTTTGAACCCACGTGACTCCAGGCTTCAACCCACGTGACCTCAGGCTTCAACCCACGGGACTTTGGAAACGATCGGTTACCACTTTTGAAGTTGGCAGCCACTCTTTCCAAACGCAACATCTGACGAACGAACACAAATATAAAAGAAAAGACACAATTGTTACCCAAAAAGTTCAGGTTTCAACCCACGTGACTTCAGGCTTCAACCCACGTGACTTCAGGCTTCAACTCACGTGACTTTTCAAACGATCGGTCACCACTTTAGATGTTGGCAGCTACTTGTTAGAAACGCAACATCTGACGAACGAACACAAATATAGAAGAAAAGACACAATTGTTGTCCAAAATGTTCAGGTTTTCACCCACGTGACTTCAGGCTTCAACCCACGTGATTTCAGGCTTCAACCCACGTGACTTTGAAAACAATCGGTCACCACTTTTGAAGTTGGCAGCTACTCTTTCCAAACGCAACATCTGACGAACGAACACAAATATAGAAGAAAAGACACAATTGTAATCCAAAAAGTTCAGGTTTCAACCCACGTGACTTTTGGCTTCAACCCACGTGACTTCAGGCTTCAACCCACGTGACTTCAGGCTTCAACCCAAGTGACTTTGAAAACGATCGGTAACCACTTTTGAAGTTGGCAGCTACTCTTTCCAAACGCAGCATCTGACGAACGAACACAAATATAGAAGAAAAGACACAATTGGTATCCAAAAAGTTTAGGTTTGAACCCACGTGACTCCAGGCTTCAACCCACGTGACTTCAGGCTCCAACCCTCGTGACTTTGGGAACGATTGGTCACCACTTTTGAAGTTGGCAGCTACTCTTTCCAAACGCAACATCTGACGAACGAACACAAATATAGAAAAAAAGACACAATTGTTATCCAAAAAGTTCAGATTTGAACCCACGTGACTCCAGGCTCCAACCCACGTGACTTCAGGTTTTCACCCACGTGACTTCAGGCTTCAACCCACGTGATTTCAGGCTTCAACACATGTGACTTCGAAAACGATCGGTCACCACTTTTGAAGTTGGCAGCTACTCTTTCCAAACGCAACATCTGACAAACGAACACAAATATAGAAGAACAGACACAATTGTTATCCAAAAAGTTCAGGTTTCAACCCACGTGACTTTTGGCTTCAACCCACGTGACTTCAGGCTTCAACCCACAGGACTTTGAAAACGATCGGTAACCACTTTTGAGGTTGGCAGCTACTCTTTCCAAACGCAACATCTGACGAACAAACACAAATATAGAAAAAAAGACACAATTGTTATCCAAAAAGTTCAGATTTGAACCCACGTGACTCCAGGCTCCAACCCACGTGACTTCAGGCTTCAACCCACGTGACTTCAGGCTTCAACCCAAGTGACTTTGAAAACGATCGGTAACCACTTTTGAAGTTGGCAGCTACTCTTTCCAAACGCAACATCTGACGAACGAACACAAATATAGAAGAAAAGACACAATTGGTATCCAAAAAGTTTAGGTTTGAACCCACGTGACTCCAGGCTTCAACCCACGTGACTTCAGGCTCCAACCCTCGTGACTTTGGGAACGATTGGTCACCACTTTTGAAGTTGGCAGCTACTCTTTCCAAACGCAACATCTGACGAACGAACACAAATATAGAAAAAAAGACACAATTGTTATTCAAAAAGTTTAGGTTTGAACCCACGTGACTCCAGGCTTCAACCCACGTGACTTCAGGCTTCAACCCTCGTGACTTTGGAAACGATCGGTCACCACTTTTGAAGTTGGCAGCTACTCTTTCCAAACGCAACATCTGACGAACGAACACAAATATAGAAGAAAAGACACAATTGTTATCCAAAAAGTTCAGGTTTCAACCCACGTGACTTTTGGCTTCAGCCCACGTGACTTCAGGCTTCAACCCACGTGACTCCAGGCTTCAACCCAAGTGACTTTGAAAACGATCGGTAACCACTTTTGGAGTTGGCAGCTACTCTTTCCAAACGCAACATCTGACGAACGAACACAAATATAGAAGAAAAGACACAATTGGTATCCAAAAAGTTTGGGTTTGAACACACGTGACTCCAGGCTTCAACCCACGTGACTTCAGGCTTCAACCCACGTGACTTTGAAAACGATCGGTAACCACTTTTGAAGTTGGCAGCTACTCTTTCCAAACGCAACATCTGACGAACGAACACAAATATTGAAAAAAAGACACAATTGTTATTCAAAAAGTTTAGGTTTGAACCCACGTGACTCCAGGCTTCAACCCACGTGACTTCAGGCTTCAACCCTCGTGACTTTGGAAACGATCGGTCACCACTTTTGAAGTTGGCAGCTACTCTTTCCAAACGCAACATCTGACGAACGAACACAAATATAGAAGGAAAGACACAATTGTTATCCAAAAAGTTCAGGTTTCAACCCACGTGACTTTTGGCTTCAACCCACGTGACTTCAGGCTTCAACCCACGTGACTTCGAAAACGATCGGTGAGTACTTTTGAAGTTGGCAGCTACTCTTTCCAAACGCAACATCTGACGAACTAACACAAATATAGGAAAAAAGACACAATTGTTATCCAAAAAGTTTAGGTTTGAACCCACGTGACTCCAGGCTTCAACCCACGTGACCTCAGGCTTCAACCCACGTGACTTTGGAAACGATCGGTTACCACTTTTGAAGTTGGCAGCTACTCTTTCCAAACGCAACATCTGACGAACGAACACAAATATAAAAGAAAAGACACAATTGTTACCCAAAAAGTTCAGGTTTCAACCCACGTGACTTTTGGCTTGAACCCACGTGACTTCAGGCTTCAACCCACGCGACTTTGAAAACGATCGGTAACCACTTTTGAAGTTGGCAGCTACTCTTTCCAAACGCAACATCTGACGAACGAACACAAATATGGAAAAAAAGACACAATTGTTATTCAAAAAGTTTAGGTTTGAACCCACGTGACTCCAGGCTCCAACCCACGTGACTTCAGGCTTCAACTCACGTGACTTTTCAAACGATCGGTCACCACTTTAGATGTTGGCAGCTACTTGTTAGAAACGCAACATCTGACGAACGAACACAAATATAGAAGAAAAGACACAATTGTTGTCCAAAATGTTCAGGTTTTCACCCACGTGACTTCAGGCTTCAACCCACGTGATTTCAGGCTTCAACACATGTGACTTCGAAAACGATCGGTAACCACTTTCGAAGTTGGCAGCTACTCTTTCCAAACGCAACATCTGACGAACGAACACAAATATAGAAAAAAAGACACAATTGTTATCCAAAAAGTTCAGGTTTGAACCCACGTGACTCCAGGCTCCAACCCACGTGACTTCAGGCTTCCACACACGTGACTTTCAAAACGATCGGTAACCACTTTTGAAGTTGGCAGCTACTCTTTCCAAACGCAACATCTGACAAACGAACACAAATATAGAAGAAAAGACACAATTGTTATCCAAAAAGTTCAGGTTTCAACCCACGTGACTTTTGGCTTCAACCCACGTGACTTCAGGCTTCAACCCACGTGACTTTGAAAACGATCGGTAACCTTTTTTGAAGTTGGCAGCTACTCTTTCCAAACGCAACATCTGACGAACTAACACAAATATAGGAAAAATGACACAATTGTTATCCAAAAAGTTTAGGTTTGAACCCACGTGACTCCAGGCTTCAACCCACGTGACCTCAGGCTTCATCCCACGTGACTTTGGAAACGATCGGTCACCACTTTTGAAGTTGGCAGCTACTCTTTCCAAACGCAACATCTGACAAACGAACACAAATATGGAAAAAAAGACACAATTGTTATTCAAAAAGTTTAGGTTTGAACCCATGTGACTCCAGGCTCCAACCCACGTGACTCCAGGCTTTCACCCACGTGACTTTCAAAACGATCGGTCACCACTTTTGATGTTGGCAGCTACTTGTTCCAAGCGCAACATCTGACGAACGAACACAAATATAGAAGAAAAAACACAATTGTTATCCAAAAAGTTCAGGTTTCAACCCACGTGACTTCAGGCTTTAACCCACGTGACTTCAGGCTTCAACTCACGTGACTTTTCAAACGATCGGTCAACACTTTCGAAGTTGGCAGCTACTCTTTCCAAACGCAACATCTGACGAACGAACACAAATATAGAAAAAAAGACACAATTGTTGTCCAAAATGTTCAGGTTTTCACCCACGTGACTTCAGGCTTCAACCCACGTGATTTCAGGCTTCAACACATGTGACTTCGAAAACGATCGGTCACCACTTTTGAAGTTGGCAGCTACTCTTTCCAAACGCAACATCTGACAAACGAACACAAATATAGAAGAAAAGACACAATTGTTATCCAAAAAGTTCAGGTTTCAACCCACGTGACTTTTGGCTTCAACCCACGTGACTTCAGGCTTCAACCCACGTGACTTTGAAAACGATCGGTAACCACTTTTGAGGTTGGCAGCTACTTTTTCCAAACGCAACATCTGACGAACAATCACAAATATAGAAAAAAAGACACAATTGTTATCCAAAAAGTTCAGATTTGAACCCACGTGACTCCAGGCTCCAACACACGTGACTTCAGGCTTCAACCCAAGTGACTTTGAAAACGATCGGTAACCACTTTTGAAGTTGGCAGCTACTCTTTCCAAACGCAACATCTGACGAACGAACACAAATATAGAAGAAAAGACACAATTGGTATCCAAAAAGTTCAGGTTTCAACCCACGTGACTTTTGGCTTCAGCCCACGTGACTTCAGGCTTCAACCCACGTGACTCCAGGCTTCAACCCAAGTGACTTTGAAAACGATCGGTAACCACTTTTGGAGTTGGCAGCTACTCTTTCCAAACGCAACATCTGACGAACGAACACAATTATAGAAGAAAAGACACAATTGGTATCCAAAAAGTTTGAGTTTGAACCCACGTGACTCCAGGCTTCAACCCACGTGACTTCAGGCTTCAACCCACGTGACTTTGAAAACGATCGGTAACCACTTTTGAAGTTGGCAGCTACTCTTTCCAAACGCAACATCTGACGAACGAACACAAATATTGAAAAAAAGACACAATTGTTATTCAAAAAGTTTAGGTTTGAACCCACGTGACTCCAGGCTTCAACCCACGTGACTTCAGGCTTCAACCCTCGTGACTTTGGAAACGATCGGTCACCACTTTTGAAGTTGGCAGCTACTCTTTTCAAACGCAACATCTGACGAACGAACACAAATATAGAAGGAAAGACACAATTGTTATCCAAAATGTTCAGGTTTCAACCCACGTGACTTTTGGCTTCAACCCACGTGACTTCAGGCTTCAACCCACGTGACTTCGAAAACGATCGGTGAGTACTTTTGAAGTTGGCAGCTACTCTTTCCAAACGCAACATCTGACGAACTAACACAAATATAGGAAAAAAGACACAATTGTTATCCAAAAAGTTTAGGTTTGAACCCACGTGACTCCAGGCTTCAACCCACGTGACCTCAGGCTTCAACCCACGGGACTTTGGAAACGATCGGTTACCACTTTTGAAGTTGGCAGCCACTCTTTCCAAACGCAACATCTGACGAACGAACACAAATATAAAAGAAAAGACACAATTGTTACCCAAAAAGTTCAGGTTTCAACCCACGTGACTTCAGGCTTCAACCCACGTGACTTCAGGCTTCAACTCACGTGACTTTTCAAACGATCGGTCACCACTTTAGATGTTGGCAGCTACTTGTTAGAAACGCAACATCTGACGAACGAACACAAATATAGAAGAAAAGACACAATTGTTGTCCAAAATGTTCAGGTTTTCACCCACGTGACTTCAGGCTTCAACCCACGTGATTTCAGGCTTCAACCCACGTGACTTTGAAAACA
Organism: Anaspis maculata; assembly: GCA_949128115.1. Lineage (NCBI taxonomy): Eukaryota > Metazoa > Arthropoda > Insecta > Coleoptera > Scraptiidae > Anaspis > Anaspis maculata. The sequence continues at coordinate 74,824,023 of OX421966.1, forward strand.
ATCGGTCACCACTTTTGAAGTTGGCAGCTACTCTTTCCAAACGCAACATCTGACGAACGAACACAAATATAGAAGAAAAGACACAATTGTAATCCAAAAAGTTCAGGTTTCAACCCACGTGACTTTTGGCTTCAACCCACGTGACTTCAGGCTTCAACCCACGTGACTTCAGGCTTCAACCCAAGTGACTTTGAAAACGATCGGTAACCACTTTTGAAGTTGGCAGCTACTCTTTCCAAACGCAGCATCTGACGAACGAACACAAATATAGAAGAAAAGACACAATTGGTATCCAAAAAGTTTAGGTTTGAACCCACGTGACTCCAGGCTTCAACCCACGTGACTTCAGGCTCCAACCCTCGTGACTTTGGGAACGATTGGTCACCACTTTTGAAGTTGGCAGCTACTCTTTCCAAACGCAACATCTGACGAACGAACACAAATATAGAAAAAAAGACACAATTGTTATTCAAAAAGTTTAGGTTTGAACCCACGTGACTTCAGGCTTCAACCCACGTGATTTCAGGCTTCAACACATGTGACTTCGAAAACGATCGGTAACCACTTTCGAAGTTGGCAGCTACTCTTTCCAAACGCAACATCTGACGAACGAACACAAATATAGAAAAAAAGACACAATTGTTATCCAAAAAGTTCAGGTTTGAACCCACGTGACTCCAGGCTCCAACCCACGTGACTTCAGGCTTTCACACACGTGACTTTCAAAACGATCGGTAACCACTTTTGAAGTTGGCAGCTACTCTTTCCAAACGCAACATCTGACAAACGAACACAAATATAGAAGAAAAGACACAATTGTTATCCAAAAAGTTCAGGTTTCAACCCACGTGATTTTTGGCTTCAACCCACGTGACTTCAGGCTTCAACCCACGTGACTTTGAAAACGATCGGTAACCACTTTTGAAGTTGGCAGCTACTCTTTCCAAACGCAACATCTGACGAACTAACACAAATATAGGAAAAATGACACAATTGTTATCCAAAAAGTTTAGGTTTGAACCCACGTGACTCCAGGCTTCAACCCACGTGACCTCAGGCTTCAACCCACGTGACTTTGGAAACGATCGGTCACCACTTTTGAAGTTGGCAGCTACTCTTTCCAAACGCAACATCTGACAAACGAACACAAATATAGAAGAAAAGACACAATTGTTATCCAAAAAGTTCAGGTTTCAACCCACGTGACTTTTGGCTTCAACCCACGTGACTTCAGGCTTCAACCCACGTGACTTTGAAAACGATCGGTAACCACTTTTGAGGTTGGCAGCTACTCTTTCCAAACGCAACATCTGACGAACGAACACAAATATAGAAAAAAAGACACAATTGTTATCCAAAAAGTTCAGATTTGAACCCACGTGACTCCAGGCTCCAACCCACGTGACTTCAGGCTTTCACCCACGTGACTTTCAAAACGATCGGTCACCACTTTTGATGTTGGCAGCTTCTTGTTCCAAACGCAACATCTGACGAACGAACACAAATATAGAAAAAAAGACACAATTGTTATCCAAAAAGTTCAGATTTGAACCCACGTGACTCCAGGCTCCAACCCACGTGACTTCAGGTTTTCACCCACGTGACTTCAGGCTTCAACCCACGTGATTTCAGGCTTCAACACATGTGACTTCGAAAACGATCGGTCACCACTTTTGAAGTTGGCAGCTACTCTTTCCAAACGCAACATCTGACAAACGAACACAAATATAGAAGAAAAGACACAATTGTTATCCAAAAAGTTCAGGTTTCAACCCACGTGACTTTTGGCTTCAACCCACGTGACTTCAGGCTTCAACCCACAGGACTTTGAAAACGATCGGTAACCACTTTTGAGGTTGGCAGCTACTCTTTCCAAACGCAACATCTGACGAACAAACACAAATATAGAAAAAAAGACACAATTGTTATCCAAAAAGTTCAGATTTGAACCCACGTGACTCCAGGCTCCAACCCACGTGACTTCAGGCTTCAACCCACGTGACTTCAGGCTTCAACCCAAGTGACTTTGAAAACGATCGGTAACCACTTTTGAAGTTGGCAGCTACTCTTTCCAAACGCAACATCTGACGAACGAACACAAATATAGAAGAAAAGACACAATTGGTATCCAAAAAGTTTAGGTTTGAACCCACGTGACTCCAGGCTTCAACCCACGTGACTTCAGGCTCCAACCCTCGTGACTTTGGGAACGATTGGTCACCACTTTTGAAGTTGGCAGCTACTCTTTCCAAACGCAACATCTGACGAACGAACACAAATATAGAAAAAAAGACACAATTGTTATTCAAAAAGTTTAGGTTTGAACCCACGTGACTCCAGGCTTCAACCCACGAGACTTCAGGCTTCAACCCTCGTGACTTTGGAAACGATCGGTCACCACTTTTGAAGTTGGCAGCTACTCTTTCCAAACGCAACATCTGACGAACGAACACAAATATAGAAGAAAAGACACAATTGTTATCCAAAAAGTTCAGGTTTCAACCCACGTGACTTTTGGCTTCAGCCCACGTGACTTCAGGCTTCAACCCACGTGACTTCGAAAACGATCGGTGAGTACTTTTGAAGTTGGCAGCTACTCTTTCCAAACGCAACATCTGACGAACTAACACAAATATAGGAAAAAAGACACAATTGTTATCCAAAAAGTTTAGGTTTGAACCCACGTGACTCCAGGCTTCAACCCACGTGACCTCAGGCTTCAACCCACGTGACTTTGGAAACGATCGGTTACCACTTTTGAAGTTGGCAGCTACTCTTTCCAAACGCAACATCTGACGAACGAACACAAATATAAAAGAAAAGACACAATTGTTACCCAAAAAGTTCAGGTTTCAACCCACGTGACTTTTGGCTTGAACCCACGTGACTTCAGGCTTCAACCCACGCGACTTTGAAAACGATCGGTAACCACTTTTGAAGTTGGCAGCTACTCTTTCCAAACGCAACATCTGACGAACGAACACAAATATGGAAAAAAAGACACAATTGTTATTCAAAAAGTTTAGGTTTGAACCCACGTGACTCCAGGCTCCAACCCACGTGACTTCAGGCTTCAACTCACGTGACTTTTCAAACGATCGGTCACCACTTTAGATGTTGGCAGCTACTTGTTAGAAACGCAACATCTGACGAACGAACACAAATATAGAAGAAAAGACACAATTGTTGTCCAAAATGTTCAGGTTTTCACCCACGTGACTTCAGGCTTCAACCCACGTGATTTCAGGCTTCAACACATGTGACTTCGAAAACGATCGGTAACCACTTTCGAAGTTGGCAGCTACTCTTTCCAAACGCAACATCTGACGAACGAACACAAATATAGAAAAAAAGACACAATTGTTATCCAAAAAGTTCAGGTTTGAACCCACGTGACTCCAGGCTCCAACCCACGTGACTTCAGGCTTTCACACACGTGACTTTCAAAACGATCGGTAACCACTTTTGAAGTTGGCAGCTACTCTTTCCAAACGCAACATCTGACAAACGAACACAAATATAGAAGAAAAGACACAATTGTTATCCAAAAAGTTCAGGTTTCAACCCACGTGACTTTTGGCTTCAACCCACGTGACTTCAGGCTTCAACCCACGTGACTTTGAAAACGATCGGTAACCACTTTTGAAGTTGGCAGCTACTCTTTCCAAACGCAACATCTGACGAACTAACACAAATATAGGAAAAATGACACAATTGTTATCCAAAAAGTTTAGGTTTGAACCCACGTGACTCCAGGCTTCAACCCACGTGACCTCAGGCTTCATCCCACGTGACTTTGGAAACGATCGGTCACCACTTTTGAAGTTGGCAGCTACTCTTTCCAAACGCAACATCTGACAAACGAACACAAATATAGAAGAAAAGACACAATTGTTATCCAAAAAGTTCAGATTTGAACCCACGTGACTCCAGGCTCCAACCCACGTGACTTCAGGCTTCCACCCACGTGACTTCCAAAACGATCGGTCACCACTTTTGATGTCGGCAGCTACTTGTTCCAAACGCAACATCTGACGAACGAACACAAATATAGAAGGAAAAACACAATTGTTATCCAAAAAGTTCAGGTTTCAACCCACGTGACTTTTGGCTCGAACCCACGTGACTTCAGGCTTCAACCCACGCGACTTTGAAAACGATCGGTAACCACTTTTGAAGTTGGCAGCTACTCTTTCCAAACGCAACATCTGACGAACGAACACAAATATAGAAAAAAAGACACAATTGTTATTCAAAAAGTTTAGGTTTGAACCCACGTGACTCCAGGCTTCAACCCACGAGACTTCAGGCTTCAACCCTCGTGACTTTGGAAACGATCGGTCACCACTTTTGAAGTTGGCAGCTACTCTTTCCAAACGCAACATCTGACGAACGAACACAAATATAGAAGAAAAGACACAATTGTTATCCAAAAAGTTCAGGTTTCAACCCACGTGACTTTTGGCTTCAGCCCACGTGACTTCAGGCTTCAACCCACGTGACTTCGAAAACGATCGGTGAGTACTTTTGAAGTTGGCAGCTACTCTTTCCAAACGCAACATCTGACGAACTAACACAAATATAGGAAAAAAGACACAATTGTTATCCAAAAAGTTTAGGTTTGAACCCACGTGACTCCAGGCTTCAACCCACGTGACCTCAGGCTTCAACCCACGTGACTTTGGAAACGATCGGTTACCACTTTTGAAGTTGGCAGCTACTCTTTCCAAACGCAACATCTGACGAACGAACACAAATATAAAAGAAAAGACACAATTGTTACCCAAAAAGTTCAGGTTTCAACCCACGTGACTTTTGGCTTGAACCCACGTGACTTCAGGCTTCAACCCACGCGACTTTGAAAACGATCGGTAACCACTTTTGAAGTTGGCAGCTACTCTTTCCAAACGCAACATCTGACGAACGAACACAAATATGGAAAAAAAGACACAATTGTTATTCAAAAAGTTTAGGTTTGAACCCACGTGACTCCAGGCTCCAACCCACGTGACTTCAGGCTTCAACTCACGTGACTTTTCAAACGATCGGTCACCACTTTAGATGTTGGCAGCTACTTGTTAGAAACGCAACATCTGACGAACGAACACAAATATAGAAGAAAAGACACAATTGTTGTCCAAAATGTTCAGGTTTTCACCCACGTGACTTTTGGCTTCAACCCACGTGACTTCAGGCTTCAACCCACGTGACTTCGAAAACGATCGGTGAGTACTTTTGAAGTTGGCAGCTACTCTTTCCAAACGCAACATCTGACGAACGAACACAAATATAGAAGGAAAGACACAATTGTTATCCAAAATGTTCAGGTTTCAACCCACGTGACTTTTGGCTTCAACCCACGTGACTTCAGGCTTCAACCCACGTGACTTCGAAAACGATCGGTGAGTACTTTTGAAGTTGGCAGCTACTCTTTCCAAACGCAACATCTGACGAACTAACACAAATATAGGAAAAAAGACACAATTGTTATCCAAAAAGTTTAGGTTTGAACCCACGTGACTCCAGGCTTCAACCCACGTGACCTCAGGCTTCAACCCACGGGACTTTGGAAACGATCGGTTACCACTTTTGAAGTTGGCAGCCACTCTTTCCAAACGCAACATCTGACGAACGAACACAAATATAAAAGAAAAGACACAATTGTTACCCAAAAAGTTCAGGTTTCAACCCACGTGACTTCAGGCTTCAACCCACGTGACTTCAGGCTTCAACTCACGTGACTTTTCAAACGATCGGTCACCACTTTAGATGTTGGCAGCTACTTGTTAGAAACGCAACATCTGACGAACGAACACAAATATAGAAGAAAAGACACAATTGTTGTCCAAAATGTTCAGGTTTTCACCCACGTGACTTCAGGCTTCAACCCACGTGATTTCAGGCTTCAACCCACGTGACTTTGAAAACAATCGGTCACCACTTTTGAAGTTGGCAGCTACTCTTTCCAAACGCAACATCTGACGAACGAACACAAATATAGAAGAAAAGACACAATTGTAATCCAAAAAGTTCAGGTTTCAACCCACGTGACTTTTGGCTTCAACCCACGTGACTTCAGGCTTCAACCCACGTGACTTCAGGCTTCAACCCAAGTGACTTTGAAAACGATCGGTAACCACTTTTGAAGTTGGCAGCTACTCTTTCCAAACGCAGCATCTGACGAACGAACACAAATATAGAAGAAAAGACACAATTGGTATCCAAAAAGTTTAGGTTTGAACCCACGTGACTCCAGGCTTCAACCCACGTGACTTCAGGCTCCAACCCTCGTGACTTTGGGAACGATTGGTCACCACTTTTGAAGTTGGCAGCTACTCTTTCCAAACGCAACATCTGACGAACGAACACAAATATAGAAAAAAAGACACAATTGTTATTCAAAAAGTTTAGGTTTGAACCCACGTGACTTCAGGCTTCAACCCACGTGATTTCAGGCTTCAACACATGTGACTTCGAAAACGATCGGTAACCACTTTCGAAGTTGGCAGCTACTCTTTCCAAACGCAACATCTGACGAACGAACACAAATATAGAAAAAAAGACACAATTGTTATCCAAAAAGTTCAGGTTTGAACCCACGTGACTCCAGGCTCCAACCCACGTGACTTCAGGCTTTCACACACGTGACTTTCAAAACGATCGGTAACCACTTTTGAAGTTGGCAGCTACTCTTTCCAAACGCAACATCTGACAAACGAACACAAATATAGTAGAAAAGACACAATTGTTATCCAAAAAGTTCAGGTTTCAACCCACGTGATTTTTGGCTTCAACCCACGTGACTTCAGGCTTCAACCCACGTGACTTTGAAAACGATCGGTAACCACTTTTGAAGTTGGCAGCTACTCTTTCCAAACGCAACATCTGACGAACTAACACAAATATAGGAAAAATGACACAATTGTTATCCAAAAAGTTTAGGTTTGAACCCACGTGACTCCAGGCTTCAACCCACGTGACCTCAGGCTTCAACCCACGTGACTTTGGAAACGATCGGTCACCACTTTTGAAGTTGGCAGCTACTCTTTCCAAACGCAACATCTGACAAACGAACACAAATATAGAAGAAAAGACACAATTGTTATCCAAAAAGTTCAGGTTTCAACCCACGTGACTTTTGGCTTCAACCCACGTGACTTCAGGCTTCAACCCACGTGACTTTGAAAACGATCGGTAACCACTTTTGAGGTTGGCAGCTACTCTTTCCAAACGCAACATCTGACGAACGAACACAAATATAGAAAAAAAGACACAATTGTTATCCAAAAAGTTCAGATTTGAACCCACGTGACTCCAGGCTCCAACCCACGTGACTTCAGGCTTTCACCCACGTGACTTTCAAAACGATCGGTCACCACTTTTGATGTTGGCAGCTTCTTGTTCCAAACGCAACATCTGACGAACGAACACAAATATAGAAAAAAAGACACAATTGTTATCCAAAAAGTTCAGATTTGAACCCACGTGACTCCAGGCTCCAACCCACGTGACTTCAGGTTTTCACCCACGTGACTTCAGGCTTCAACCCACGTGATTTCAGGCTTCAACACATGTGACTTCGAAAACGATCGGTCACCACTTTTGAAGTTGGCAGCTACTCTTTCCAAACGCAACATCTGACAAACGAACACAAATATAGAAGAAAAGACACAATTGTTATCCAAAAAGTTCAGGTTTCAACCCACGTGACTTTTGGCTTCAACCCACGTGACTTCAGGCTTCAACCCACAGGACTTTGAAAACGATCGGTAACCACTTTTGAGGTTGGCAGCTACTCTTTCCAAACGCAACATCTGACGAACAAACACAAATATAGAAAAAAAGACACAATTGTTATCCAAAAAGTTCAGATTTGAACCCACGTGACTCCAGGCTCCAACCCACGTGACTTCAGGCTTCAACCCACGTGACTTCAGGCTTCAACCCAAGTGACTTTGAAAACGATCGGTAACCACTTTTGAAGTTGGCAGCTACTCTTTCCAAACGCAACATCTGACGAACGAACACAAATATAGAAGAAAAGACACAATTGGTATCCAAAAAGTTTAGGTTTGAACCCACGTGACTCCAGGCTTCAACCCACGTGACTTCAGGCTCCAACCCTCGTGACTTTGGGAACGATTGGTCACCACTTTTGAAGTTGGCAGCTACTCTTTCCAAACGCAACATCTGACGAACGAACACAAATATAGAAAAAAAGACACAATTGTTATTCAAAAAGTTTAGGTTTGAACCCACGTGACTCCAGGCTTCAACCCACGAGACTTCAGGCTTCAACCCTCGTGACTTTGGAAACGATCGGTCACCACTTTTGAAGTTGGCAGCTACTCTTTCCAAACGCAACATCTGACGAACGAACACAAATATAGAAGAAAAGACACAATTGTTATCCAAAAAGTTCAGGTTTCAACCCACGTGACTTTTGGCTTCAGCCCACGTGACTTCAGGCTTCAACCCACGTGACTTCGAAAACGATCGGTGAGTACTTTTGAAGTTGGCAGCTACTCTTTCCAAACGCAACATCTGACGAACTAACACAAATATAGGAAAAAAGACACAATTGTTATCCAAAAAGTTTAGGTTTGAACCCACGTGACTCCAGGCTTCAACCCACGTGACCTCAGGCTTCAACCCACGTGACTTTGGAAACGATCGGTTACCACTTTTGAAGTTGGCAGCTACTCTTTCCAAACGCAACATCTGACGAACGAACACAAATATAAAAGAAAAGACACAATTGTTACCCAAAAAGTTCAGGTTTCAACCCACGTGACTTTTGGCTTGAACCCACGTGACTTCAGGCTTCAACCCACGCGACTTTGAAAACGATCGGTAACCACTTTTGAAGTTGGCAGCTACTCTTTCCAAACGCAACATCTGACGAACGAACACAAATATGGAAAAAAAGACACAATTGTTATTCAAAAAGTTTAGGTTTGAACCCACGTGACTCCAGGCTCCAACCCACGTGACTTCAGGCTTCAACTCACGTGACTTTTCAAACGATCGGTCACCACTTTAGATGTTGGCAGCTACTTGTTAGAAACGCAACATCTGACGAACGAACACAAATATAGAAGAAAAGACACAATTGTTGTCCAAAATGTTCAGGTTTTCACCCACGTGACTTCAGGCTTCAACCCACGTGATTTCAGGCTTCAACACATGTGACTTCGGAAACGATCGGTAACCACTTTCGAAGTTGGCAGCTACTCTTTCCAAACGCAACATCTGACGAACGAACACAAATATAGAAAAAAAGACACAATTGTTATCCAAAAAGTTCAGGTTTGAACCCACGTGACTCCAGGCTCCAACCCACGTGACTTCAGGCTTTCACACACGTGACTTTCAAAACGATCGGTAACCACTTTTGAAGTTGGCAGCTACTCTTTCCAAACGCAACATCTGACAAACGAACACAAATATAGAAGAAAAGACACAATTGTTATCCAAAAAGTTCAGGTTTCAACCCACGTGACTTTTGGCTTCAACCCACGTGACTTCAGGCTTCAACCCACGTGACTTTGAAAACGATCGGTAACCACTTTTGAAGTTGGCAGCTACTCTTTCCAAACGCAACATCTGACGAACTAACACAAATATAGGAAAAATGACACAATTGTTATCCAAAAAGTTTAGGTTTGAACCCACGTGACTCCAGGCTTCAACCCACGTGACCTCAGGCTTCATCCCACGTGACTTTGGAAACGATCGGTCACCACTTTTGAAGTTGGCAGCTACTCTTTCCAAACGCAACATCTGACAAACGAACACAAATATAGAAGAAAAGACACAATTGTTATCCAAAAAGTTCAGATTTGAACCCACGTGACTCCAGGCTCCAACCCACGTGACTTCAGGCTTCCACCCACGTGACTTCCAAAACGATCGGTCACCACTTTTGATGTCGGCAGCTACTTGTTCCAAACGCAACATCTGACGAACGAACACAAATATAGAAGGAAAAACACAATTGTTATCCAAAAAGTTCAGGTTTCAACCCACGTGACTTTTGGCTCGAACCCACGTGACTTCAGGCTTCAACCCACGCGACTTTGAAAACGATCGGTAACCACTTTTGAAGTTGGCAGCTACTCTTTCCAAACGCAACATCTGACGAACGAACACAAATATAGAAAAAAAGACACAATTGTTATTCAAAAAGTTTAGGTTTGAACCCACGTGACTCCAGGCTTCAACCCACGAGACTTCAGGCTTCAACCCTCGTGACTTTGGAAACGATCGGTCACCACTTTTGAAGTTGGCAGCTACTCTTTCCAAACGCAACATCTGACGAACGAACACAAATATAGAAGAAAAGACACAATTGTTATCCAAAAAGTTCAGGTTTCAACCCACGTGACTTTTGGCTTCAGCCCACGTGACTTCAGGCTTCAACCCACGTGACTTCGAAAACGATCGGTGAGTACTTTTGAAGTTGGCAGCTACTCTTTCCAAACGCAACATCTGACGAACTAACACAAATATAGGAAAAAAGACACAATTGTTATCCAAAAAGTTTAGGTTTGAACCCACGTGACTCCAGGCTTCAACCCACGTGACCTCAGGCTTCAACCCACGTGACTTTGGAAACGATCGGTTACCACTTTTGAAGTTGGCAGCTACTCTTTCCAAACGCAACATCTGACGAACGAACACAAATATAAAAGAAAAGACACAATTGTTACCCAAAAAGTTCAGGTTTCAACCCACGTGACTTTTGGCTTGAACCCACGTGACTTCAGGCTTCAACCCACGCGACTTTGAAAACGATCGGTAACCACTTTTGAAGTTGGCAGCTACTCTTTCCAAACGCAACATCTGACGAACGAACACAAATATGGAAAAAAAGACACAATTGTTATTCAAAAAGTTTAGGTTTGAACCCACGTGACTCCAGGCTCCAACCCACGTGACTTCAGGCTTCAACTCACGTGACTTTTCAAACGATCGGTCACCACTTTAGATGTTGGCAGCTACTTGTTAGAAACGCAACATCTGACGAACGAACACAAATATAGAAGAAAAGACACAATTGTTGTCCAAAATGTTCAGGTTTTCACCCACGTGACTTCAGGCTTCAACCCACGTGATTTCAGGCTTCAACACATGTGACTTCGAAAACGATCGGTTACCACTTTCGAAGTTGGCAGCTACTCTTTCCAAACGCAACATCTGACGAACGAACACAAATATAGAAAAAAAGACACAATTGTTATCCAAAAAGTTCAGGTTTGAACCCACGTGACTCCAGGCTCCAACCCACGTGACTTCAGGCTTTCACACACGTGACTTTCAAAACGATCGGTAACCACTTTTGAAGTTGGCAGCTACTCTTTCCAAACGCAACATCTGACAAACGAACACAAATATAGAAGAAAAGACACAATTGTTATCCAAAAAGTTCAGGTTTCTACCCACGTGACTTTTGGCTTCAACCCACGTGACTTCAGGCTTCAACCCACGTGACTTTGAAAACGATCGGTAACCACTTTTGAAGTTGGCAGCTACTCTTTCCAAACGCAACATCTGACGAACTAACACAAATATAGGAAAAATGACACAATTGTTATCCAAAAAGTTTAGGTTTGAACCCACGTGACTCCAGGCTTCAACCCACGTGACCTCAGGCTTCATCCCACGTGACTTTGGAAACGATCGGTCACCACTTTTGAAGTTGGCAGCTACTCTTTCCAAACGCAACATCTGACAAACGAACACAAATATAGAAGAAAAGACACAATTGTTATCCAAAAAGTTCAGATTTGAACCCACGTGACTCCAGGCTCCAACCCACGTGACTTCAGGCTTCCACCCACGTGACTTCCAAAACGATCGGTCACCACTTTTGATGTCGGCAGCTACTTGTTCCAAACGCAACATCTGACGAACGAACACAAATATAGAAGGAAAAACACAATTGTTATCCAAAAAGTTCAGGTTTCAACCCACGTGACTTTTGGCTCGAACCCACGTGACTTCAGGCTTCAACCCACGCGACTTTGAAAACGATCGGTAACCACTTTTGAAGTTGGCAGCTACTCTTTCCAAACGCAACATCTGACGAACGAACACAAATATGGAGAAAAAGACACAATTGTTATTCAAGTTTAGGTTTGAACCCACGTGACTCCAGGCTCCAACCCACGTGACTTCAGGCTCTCACCCACGTGACTTTCAAAACGATCGGTCACCACTTTTGATGTTGGCAGCTACTTGTTCCAAGCGCAACATCTGACGAACGAACACAAATATAGAAGAAAAAACACAATTGTTATCCAAAAAGTTCAGGTTTCAACCCACGTGACTTCAGGCTTCAACCCACGTGACTTCAGGCTTCAACTCACGTGACTTTGAAAACGATCGGTAACCACTTTTGAGGTTGGCAGCTACTCTTTCCAAACGCAACATCTGACGAACAAACACAAATATAGAAAAAAAGACACAATTGTTATCCAAAAAGTTCAGATTTGAACCTACGTGACTCCAGGCTCCAACCCACGTGACTTCAGGCTTTCACCCACGTGACTTTCAAAACGATCGGTCACCACTTTTGATGTTGGCAGCTTCTTGTTCCAAACGCAACATCTGACGAACGAACACAAATATAGAAAAAAAGACACAATTGTTATCCAAAAAGTTCAGATTTGAACCCACGTGACTCCAGGCTCCAACCCACGTGACTTCAGGCCAGCTACTCTTTCCAAACGCAACATCTGACGAACGAACACAAATATAGAAAAAAAGACACAATTGTTATCCAAAAAGTTCAGGTTTCAACCCACGTGACTTTTGGCTTCAACCCACGTGACTTCAGGCTTCAACCCACGTGACTTTGAAAACGATCGGTAACCACTTTTGAGGTTGGCAGCTACTCTTTCCAAACGCAACATCTGACGAACGAACACAAATATGGAAAAAAAGACACAATTGTTATTCAAAAAGTTTAGGTTTGAACCCACGTGACTCCAGGCTCCAACCCACGTGACTTCAGGCTTTCACCCACGTGACTTTCAAAACGATCGGTCACCACTTTTGATGTTGGCAGCTACTTGTTCCAAGCGCAACATCTGACGAACGAACACAAATATAGAAGAAAAAACACAATTGTTATCCAAAAAGTTCAGGTTTCAACCCACGTGACTTCAGGCTTTAACCCACGTGACTTCAGGCTTCAACTCACGTGACTTTTCAAACGATCGGTCACCACTTTAGATGTTGGCAGCTACTTGTTAGAAACGCAACATCTGACGAACGAACACAAATATAGAAGAAAAGACACAATTGTTGTCCAAAATGTTCAGGTTTTCACCCACGTGACTTCAGGCTTCAACCCACGTGATTTCAGGCTTCAACACATGTGACTTCGAAAACGATCGGTAACCACTTTCGAAGTTGGCAGCTACTCTTTCCAAACGCAACATCTGACGAACGAACACAAATATAGAAAAAAAGACACAATTGTTATCCAAAAAGTTCAGGTTTGAACCCACGTGACTCCAGGCTCCAACCCACGTGACTTCAGGCTTTCACACACGTGACTTTCAAAACGATCGGTAACCACTTTTGAAGTTGGCAGCTACTCTTTCCAAACGCAACATCTGACAAACGAACACAAATATAGAAGAAAAGACACAATTGTTATCCAAAAAGTTCAGGTTTCAACCCACGTGACTTTTGGCTTCAACCCACGTGACTTCAGGCTTCAACCCACGTGACTTTGAAAACGATCGGTAACCACTTTTGAAGTTGGCAGCTACTCTTTCCAAACGCAACATCTGACGAACTAACACAAATATAGGAAAAATGACACAATTGTTATCCAAAAAGTTTAGGTTTGAACCCACGTGACTCCAGGCTTCAACCCACGTGACCTCAGGCTTCATCCCACGTGACTTTGGAAACGATCGGTCACCACTTTTGAAGTTGGCAGCTACTCTTTCCAAACGCAACATCTGACAAACGAACACAAATATAGAAGAAAAGACACAATTGTTATCCAAAAAGTTCAGATTTGAACCCACGTGACTCCAGGCTCCAACCCACGTGACTTCAGGCTTCCACCCACGTGACTTCCAAAACGATCGGTCACCACTTTTGATGTCGGCAGCTACTTGTTCCAAACGCAACATCTGACGAACGAACACAAATATAGAAGGAAAAACACAATTGTTATCCAAAAAGTTCAGGTTTCAACCCACGTGACTTTTGGCTCGAACCCACGTGACTTCAGGCTTCAACCCACGCGACTTTGAAAACGATCGGTAACCACTTTTGAAGTTGGCAGCTACTCTTTCCAAACGCAACATCTGACGAACGAACACAAATATAGAAAAAAAGACACAATTGTTATTCAAAAAGTTTAGGTTTGAACCCACGTGACTCCAGGCTTCAACCCACGAGACTTCAGGCTTCAACCCTCGTGACTTTGGAAACGATCGGTCACCACTTTTGAAGTTGGCAGCTACTCTTTCCAAACGCAACATCTGACGAACGAACACAAATATAGAAGAAAAGACACAATTGTTATCCAAAAAGTTCAGGTTTCAACCCACGTGACTTTTGGCTTCAGCCCACGTGACTTCAGGCTTCAACCCACGTGACTTCGAAAACGATCGGTGAGTACTTTTGAAGTTGGCAGCTACTCTTTCCAAACGCAACATCTGACGAACTAACACAAATATAGGAAAAAAGACACAATTGTTATCCAAAAAGTTTAGGTTTGAACCCACGTGACTCCAGGCTTCAACCCACGTGACCTCAGGCTTCAACCCACGTGACTTTGGAAACGATCGGTTACCACTTTTGAAGTTGGCAGCTACTCTTTCCAAACGCAACATCTGACGAACGAACACAAATATAAAAGAAAAGACACAATTGTTACCCAAAAAGTTCAGGTTTCAACCCACGTGACTTTTGGCTTGAACCCACGTGACTTCAGGCTTCAACCCACGCGACTTTGAAAACGATCGGTAACCACTTTTGAAGTTGGCAGCTACTCTTTCCAAACGCAACATCTGACGAACGAACACAAATATGGAAAAAAAGACACAATTGTTATTCAAAAAGTTTAGGTTTGAACCCACGTGACTCCAGGCTCCAACCCACGTGACTTCAGGCTTCAACTCACGTGACTTTTCAAACGATCGGTCACCACTTTAGATGTTGGCAGCTACTTGTTAGAAACGCAACATCTGACGAACGAACACAAATATAGAAGAAAAGACACAATTGTTGTCCAAAATGTTCAGGTTTTCACCCACGTGACTTTTGGCTTCAACCCACGTGACTTCAGGCTTCAACCCACGTGACTTCGAAAACGATCGGTGAGTACTTTTGAAGTTGGCAGCTACTCTTTCCAAACGCAACATCTGACGAACGAACACAAATATAGAAGGAAAGACACAATTGTTATCCAAAATGTTCAGGTTTCAACCCACGTGACTTTTGGCTTCAACCCACGTGACTTCAGGCTTCAACCCACGTGACTTCGAAAACGATCGGTGAGTACTTTTGAAGTTGGCAGCTACTCTTTCCAAACGCAACATCTGACGAACTAACACAAATATAGGAAAAAAGACACAATTGTTATCCAAAAAGTTTAGGTTTGAACCCACGTGACTCCAGGCTTCAACCCACGTGACCTCAGGCTTCAACCCACGGGACTTTGGAAACGATCGGTTACCACTTTTGAAGTTGGCAGCCACTCTTTCCAAACGCAACATCTGACGAACGAACACAAATATAAAAGAAAAGACACAATTGTTACCCAAAAAGTTCAGGTTTCAACCCACGTGACTTCAGGCTTCAACCCACGTGACTTCAGGCTTCAACTCACGTGACTTTTCAAACGATCGGTCACCACTTTAGATGTTGGCAGCTACTTGTTAGAAACGCAACATCTGACGAACGAACACAAATATAGAAGAAAAGACACAATTGTTGTCCAAAATGTTCAGGTTTTCACCCACGTGACTTCAGGCTTCAACCCACGTGATTTCAGGCTTCAACCCACGTGACTTTGAAAACAATCGGTCACCACTTTTGAAGTTGGCAGCTACTCTTTCCAAACGCAACATCTGACGAACGAACACAAATATAGAAGAAAAGACACAATTGTAATCCAAAAAGTTCAGGTTTCAACCCACGTGACTTTTGGCTTCAACCCACGTGACTTCAGGCTTCAACCCACGTGACTTCAGGCTTCAACCCAAGTGACTTTGAAAACGATCGGTAACCACTTTTGAAGTTGGCAGCTACTCTTTCCAAACGCAGCATCTGACGAACGAACACAAATATAGAAGAAAAGACACAATTGGTATCCAAAAAGTTTAGGTTTGAACCCACGTGACTCCAGGCTTCAACCCACGTGACTTCAGGCTCCAACCCTCGTGACTTTGGGAACGATTGGTCACCACTTTTGAAGTTGGCAGCTACTCTTTCCAAACGCAACATCTGACGAACGAACACAAATATAGAAAAAAAGACACAATTGTTATTCAAAAAGTTTAGGTTTGAACCCACGTGACTTCAGGCTTCAACCCACGTGATTTCAGGCTTCAACACATGTGACTTCGAAAACGATCGGTAACCACTTTCGAAGTTGGCAGCTACTCTTTCCAAACGCAACATCTGACGAACGAACACAAATATAGAAAAAAAGACACAATTGTTATCCAAAAAGTTCAGGTTTGAACCCACGTGACTCCAGGCTCCAACCCACGTGACTTCAGGCTTTCACACACGTGACTTTCAAAACGATCGGTAACCACTTTTAAAGTTGGCAGCTACTCTTTCCAAACGCAACATCTGACAAACGAACACAAATATAGTAGAAAAGACACAATTGTTATCCAAAAAGTTCAGGTTTCAACCCACGTGATTTTTGGCTTCAACCCACGTGACTTCAGGCTTCAACCCACGTGACTTTGAAAACGATCGGTAACCACTTTTGAAGTTGGCAGCTACTCTTTCCAAACGCAACATCTGACGAACTAACACAAATATAGGAAAAATGACACAATTGTTATCCAAAAAGTTTAGGTTTGAACCCACGTGACTCCAGGCTTCAACCCACGTGACCTCAGGCTTCAACCCACGTGACTTTGGAAACGATCGGTCACCACTTTTGAAGTTGGCAGCTACTCTTTCCAAACGCAACATCTGACAAACGAACACAAATATAGAAGAAAAGACACAATTGTTATCCAAAAAGTTCAGGTTTCAACCCACGTGACTTTTGGCTTCAACCCACGTGACTTCAGGCTTCAACCCACGTGACTTTGAAAACGATCGGTAACCACTTTTGAGGTTGGCAGCTACTCTTTCCAAACGCAACATCTGACGAACGAACACAAATATAGAAAAAAAGACACAATTGTTATCCAAAAAGTTCAGATTTGAACCCACGTGACTCCAGGCTCCAACCCACGTGACTTCAGGCTTTCACCCACGTGACTTTCAAAACGATCGGTCACCACTTTTGATGTTGGCAGCTTCTTGTTCCAAACGCAACATCTGACGAACGAACACAAATATAGAAAAAAAGACACAATTGTTATCCAAAAAGTTCAGATTTGAACCCACGTGACTCCAGGCTCCAACCCACGTGACTTCAGGTTTTCACCCACGTGACTTCAGGCTTCAACCCACGTGATTTCAGGCTTCAACACATGTGACTTCGAAAACGATCGGTCACCACTTTTGAAGTTGGCAGCTACTCTTTCCAAACGCAACATCTGACAAACGAACACAAATATAGAAGAAAAGACACAATTGTTATCCAAAAAGTTCAGGTTTCAACCCACGTGACTTTTGGCTTCAACCCACGTGACTTCAGGCTTCAACCCACAGGACTTTGAAAACGATCGGTAACCACTTTTGAGGTTGGCAGCTACTCTTTCCAAACGCAACATCTGACGAACAAACACAAATATAGAAAAAAAGACACAATTGTTATCCAAAAAGTTCAGATTTGAACCCACGTGACTCCAGGCTCCAACCCACGTGACTTCAGGCTTCAACCCACGTGACTTCAGGCTTCAACCCAAGTGACTTTGAAAACGATCGGTAACCACTTTTGAAGTTGGCAGCTACTCTTTCCAAACGCAACATCTGACGAACGAACACAAATATAGAAGAAAAGACACAATTGGTATCCAAAAAGTTTAGGTTTGAACCCACGTGACTCCAGGCTTCAACCCACGTGACTTCAGGCTCCAACCCTCGTGACTTTGGGAACGATTGGTCACCACTTTTGAAGTTGGCAGCTACTCTTTCCAAACGCAACATCTGACGAACGAACACAAATATAGAAAAAAAGACACAATTGTTATTCAAAAAGTTTAGGTTTGAACCCACGTGACTCCAGGCTTCAACCCACGAGACTTCAGGCTTCAACCCTCGTGACTTTGGAAACGATCGGTCACCACTTTTGAAGTTGGCAGCTACTCTTTCCAAACGCAACATCTGACGAACGAACACAAATATAGAAGAAAAGACACAATTGTTATCCAAAAAGTTCAGGTTTCAACCCACGTGACTTTTGGCTTCAGCCCACGTGACTTCAGGCTTCAACCCACGTGACTTCGAAAACGATCGGTGAGTACTTTTGAAGTTGGCAGCTACTCTTTCCAAACGCAACATCTGACGAACTAACACAAATATAGGAAAAAAGACACAATTGTTATCCAAAAAGTTTAGGTTTGAACCCACGTGACTCCAGGCTTCAACCCACGTGACCTCAGGCTTCAACCCACGTGACTTTGGAAACGATCGGTTACCACTTTTGAAGTTGGCAGCTACTCTTTCCAAACGCAACATCTGACGAACGAACACAAATATAAAAGAAAAGACACAATTGTTACCCAAAAAGTTCAGGTTTCAACCCACGTGACTTTTGGCTTGAACCCACGTGACTTCAGGCTTCAACCCACGCGACTTTGAAAACGATCGGTAACCACTTTTGAAGTTGGCAGCTACTCTTTCCAAACGCAACATCTGACGAACGAACACAAATATGGAAAAAAAGACACAATTGTTATTCAAAAAGTTTAGGTTTGAACCCACGTGACTCCAGGCTCCAACCCACGTGACTTCAGGCTTCAACTCACGTGACTTTTCAAACGATCGGTCACCACTTTAGATGTTGGCAGCTACTTGTTAGAAACGCAACATCTGACGAACGAACACAAATATAGAAGAAAAGACACAATTGTTGTCCAAAATGTTCAGGTTTTCACCCACGTGACTTCAGGCTTCAACCCACGTGATTTCAGGCTTCAACACATGTGACTTCGGAAACGATCGGTAACCACTTTCGAAGTTGGCAGCTACTCTTTCCAAACGCAACATCTGACGAACGAACACAAATATAGAAAAAAAGACACAATTGTTATCCAAAAAGTTCAGGTTTGAACCCACGTGACTCCAGGCTCCAACCCACGTGACTTCAGGCTTTCACACACGTGACTTTCAAAACGATCGGTAACCACTTTTGAAGTTGGCAGCTACTCTTTCCAAACGCAACATCTGACAAACGAACACAAATATAGAAGAAAAGACACAATTGTTATCCAAAAAGTTCAGGTTTCAACCCACGTGACTTTTGGCTTCAACCCACGTGACTTCAGGCTTCAACCCACGTGACTTTGAAAACGATCGGTAACCACTTTTGAAGTTGGCAGCTACTCTTTCCAAACGCAACATCTGACGAACTAACACAAATATAGGAAAAATGACACAATTGTTATCCAAAAAGTTTAGGTTTGAACCCACGTGACTCCAGGCTTCAACCCACGTGACCTCAGGCTTCATCCCACGTGACTTTGGAAACGATCGGTCACCACTTTTGAAGTTGGCAGCTACTCTTTCCAAACGCAACATCTGACAAACGAACACAAATATAGAAGAAAAGACACAATTGTTATCCAAAAAGTTCAGATTTGAACCCACGTGACTCCAGGCTCCAACCCACGTGACTTCAGGCTTCCACCCACGTGACTTCCAAAACGATCGGTCACCACTTTTGATGTCGGCAGCTACTTGTTCCAAACGCAACATCTGACGAACGAACACAAATATAGAAGGAAAAACACAATTGTTATCCAAAAAGTTCAGGTTTCAACCCACGTGACTTTTGGCTCGAACCCACGTGACTTCAGGCTTCAACCCACGCGACTTTGAAAACGATCGGTAACCACTTTTGAAGTTGGCAGCTACTCTTTCCAAACGCAACATCTGACGAACGAACACAAATATAGAAAAAAAGACACAATTGTTATTCAAAAAGTTTAGGTTTGAACCCACGTGACTCCAGGCTTCAACCCACGAGACTTCAGGCTTCAACCCTCGTGACTTTGGAAACGATCGGTCACCACTTTTGAAGTTGGCAGCTACTCTTTCCAAACGCAACATCTGACGAACGAACACAAATATAGAAGAAAAGACACAATTGTTATCCAAAAAGTTCAGGTTTCAACCCACGTGACTTTTGGTTTCAGCCCACGTGACTTCAGGCTTCAACCCACGTGACTTCGAAAACGATCGGTGAGTACTTTTGAAGTTGGCAGCTACTCTTTCCAAACGCAACATCTGACGAACTAACACAAATATAGGAAAAAAGACACAATTGTTATCCAAAAAGTTTAGGTTTGAACCCACGTGACTCCAGGCTTCAACCCACGTGACCTCAGGCTTCAACCCACGTGACTTTGGAAACGATCGGTTACCACTTTTGAAGTTGGCAGCTACTCTTTCCAAACGCAACATCTGACGAACGAACACAAATATAAAAGAAAAGACACAATTGTTACCCAAAAAGTTCAGGTTTCAACCCACGTGACTTTTGGCTTGAACCCACGTGACTTCAGGCTTCAACCCACGCGACTTTGAAAACGATCGGTAACCACTTTTGAAGTTGGCAGCTACTCTTTCCAAACGCAACATCTGACGAACGAACACAAATATGGAAAAAAAGACACAATTGTTATTCAAAAAGTTTAGGTTTGAACCCACGTGACTCCAGGCTCCAACCCACGTGACTTCAGGCTTCAACTCACGTGACTTTTCAAACGATCGGTCACCACTTTAGATGTTGGCAGCTACTTGTTAGAAACGCAACATCTGACGAACGAACACAAATATAGAAGAAAAGACACAATTGTTGTCCAAAATGTTCAGGTTTTCACCCACGTGACTTCAGGCTTCAACCCACGTGATTTCAGGCTTCAACACATGTGACTTCGAAAACGATCGGTAACCACTTTCGAAGTTGGCAGCTACTCTTTCCAAACGCAACATCTGACGAACGAACACAAATATAGAAAAAAAGACACAATTGTTATCCAAAAAGTTCAGGTTTGAACCCACGTGACTCCAGGCTCCAACCCACGTGACTTCAGGCTTTCACACACGTGACTTTCAAAACGATCGGTAACCACTTTTGAAGTTGGCAGCTACTCTTTCCAAACGCAACATCTGACAAACGAACACAAATATAGAAGAAAAGACACAATTGTTATCCAAAAAGTTCAGGTTTCTACCCACGTGACTTTTGGCTTCAACCCACGTGACTTCAGGCTTCAACCCACGTGACTTTGAAAACGATCGGTAACCACTTTTGAAGTTGGCAGCTACTCTTTCCAAACGCAACATCTGACGAACTAACACAAATATAGGAAAAATGACACAATTGTTATCCAAAAAGTTTAGGTTTGAACCCACGTGACTCCAGGCTTCAACCCACGTGACCTCAGGCTTCATCCCACGTGACTTTGGAAACGATCGGTCACCACTTTTGAAGTTGGCAGCTACTCTTTCCAAACGCAACATCTGACAAACGAACACAAATATAGAAGAAAAGACACAATTGTTATCCAAAAAGTTCAGATTTGAACCCACGTGACTCCAGGCTCCAACCCACGTGACTTCAGGCTTCCACCCACGTGACTTCCAAAACGATCGGTCACCACTTTTGATGTCGGCAGCTACTTGTTCCAAACGCAACATCTGACGAACGAACACAAATATAGAAGGAAAAACACAATTGTTATCCAAAAAGTTCAGGTTTCAACCCACGTGACTTTTGGCTCGAACCCACGTGACTTCAGGCTTCAACCCACGCGACTTTGAAAACGATCGGTAACCACTTTTGAAGTTGGCAGCTACTCTTTCCAAACGCAACATCTGACGAACGAACACAAATATGGAGAAAAAGACACAATTGTTATTTAAAGTTTAGGTTTGAACCCACGTGACTCCAGGCTCCAACCCACGTGACTTCAGGCTCTCACCCACGTGACTTTCAAAACGATCGGTCACCACTTTTGATGTTGGCAGCTACTTGTTCCAAGCGCAACATCTGACGAACGAACACAAATATAGAAGAAAAAACACAATTGTTATCCAAAAAGTTCAGGTTTCAACCCACGTGACTTCAGGCTTCAACCCACGTGACTTCAGGCTTCAACTCACGTGACTTTGAAAACGATCGGTAACCACTTTTGAGGTTGGCAGCTACTCTTTCCAAACGCAACATCTGACGAACAAACACAAATATAGAAAAAAAGACACAATTGTTATCCAAAAAGTTCAGATTTGAACCTACGTGACTCCAGGCTCCAACCCACGTGACTTCAGGCTTTCACCCACGTGACTTTCAAAACGATCGGTCACCACTTTTGATGTTGGCAGCTTCTTGTTCCAAACGCAACATCTGACGAACGAACACAAATATAGAAAAAAAGACACAATTGTTATCCAAAAAGTTCAGATTTGAACCCACGTGACTCCAGGCTCCAACCCACGTGACTTCAGGCCAGCTACTCTTTCCAAACGCAACATCTGACGAACGAACACAAATATAGAAAAAAAGACACAATTGTTATCCAAAAAGTTCAGGTTTCAACCCACGTGACTTTTGGCTTCAACCCACGTGACTTCAGGCTTCAACCCACGTGACTTTGAAAACGATCGGTAACCACTTTTGAGGTTGGCAGCTACTCTTTCCAAACGCAACATCTGACGAACGAACACAAATATGGAAAAAAAGACACAATTGTTATTCAAAAAGTTTAGGTTTGAACCCACGTGACTCCAGGCTCCAACCCACGTGACTTCAGGCTTTCACCCACGTGACTTTCAAAACGATCGGTCACCACTTTTGATGTTGGCAGCTACTTGTTCCAAGCGCAACATCTGACGAACGAACACAAATATAGAAGAAAAAACACAATTGTTATCCAAAAAGTTCAGGTTTCAACCCACGTGACTTCAGGCTTTAACCCACGTGACTTCAGGCTTCAACTCACGTGACTTTTCAAACGATCGGTCACCACTTTAGATGTTGGCAGCTACTTGTTAGAAACGCAACATCTGACGAACGAACACAAATATAGAAGAAAAGACACAATTGTTGTCCAAAATGTTCAGGTTTTCACCCACGTGACTTCAGGCTTCAACCCACGTGATTTCAGGCTTCAACACATGTGACTTCGAAAACGATCGGTCACCACTTTTGAAGTTGGCAGCTACTCTTTCCAAACGCAACATCTGACGAACAAACACAAATATAGAAGAAAAGACACAATTGGTATCCAAAAAGTTCAGGTTTCAACCCACGTGACTTCTGGCTTCAACTCACAAGAGTTTTCAAACGATCGGTCACCTCTTTCGATGTTGGCAGCTACTTGTTAGAAACGCAACATCTGACGAACGAACACAAATATAGAAGAAAAGACACAATTGTTGTCCAAAATGTTAAGGTGATCACCCACGTGACTTCAGGCTTCAACCCACGTGATTTCAGGCTTCAACACACGTGACTTTGAAAACGATCGGTAGCCACTTTTGAAGTTGGCAGCTACTCTTTCCAAACGCAACATCCTCCCCAAACGCAAAATCTGACGGACGAACACAAATATAGAAAAAAAGACACAATTGTTATCCAAAAAGTTTAGGTTTGAACCCACGTGACTTCAGGCTTCAACCCACGTGACTTTGAAAACGATCGGTCACCACTTTTGAAGTTGGCAGCTACTTGTTCCAAACGCAACATCTGACGAACGAACACAAATATAGAAGAAAAAACACAATTGTTATCCAAAAAGTTCGGGTTTTAACCCACGTGACTTCAGTCTTCAACCCACGTGACTTCAGGCTTCAACCCACGTGACTTCAGGCTTCAACCCACGTGACTTCAGGCTTTCACCCACGTGACTTCCAAAACGATCGGTCACCACTTTTGATGTTGGCAGCTACTTGTTCCAAACGCAACATCTGACGAACGAACACAAATATAGAAGGAAAAACACAATTGTTATCCAAAAAGTTTAGGTTTGAACCCACGTGACTTCAGGCTTCAACCCACGTGACTTTGAAAACGATCGGTCACCACTTTTGAAGTTGGCAGCTACTTGTTCCAAACGCAACATCTGACGAACGAACACAAATATAGAAGAAAAAACACAATTGTTATCCAAAAAGTTCGGGTTTTAACCCACGTGACTTCAGTCTTCAACCCACGTGACTTCAGGCTTCAACCCACGTGACTCCAGGCTCCAACCCACGTGACTTCAGGCTTTCACCCACGTGACTTCCAAAACGATCGGTCACCACTTTTGATGTTGGCAGCTACTTGTTCCAAACGCAACATCTGACGAACGAACACAAATATAGAAGGAAAAACACAATTGTTATCCAAAAAGTTCAGGTTTTAACCCACGTGACTTCAGGCTCCAACCCACGTGACTCCAGGCTTCAACCCACGTGACTTTGAAAACAATCGGTCACCACTTTTGAAGTTGGCAGCTACTCTTTCCAAACGCAACATCTGACGAACGAACACAAATATAGAAGAAAAGACACAATTGTAATCCAAAAAGTTCAGGTTTCAACCCACGTGACTTTTGGCTTCAACCCACGTGACTTCAGGCTTCAACCCACGTGACTTCAGGCTTCAACCCAAGTGACTTTGAAAACGATCGGTAACCACTTTTGAAGTTGGCAGCTACTCTTTCCAAACGCAGCATCTGACGAACGAACACAAATATAGAAGAAAAGACACAATTGGTATCCAAAAAGTTTAGGTTTGAACCCACGTGACTCCAGGCTTCAACCCACGTGACTTCAGGCTCCAACCCTCGTGACTTTGGGAACGATTGGTCACCACTTTTGAAGTTGGCAGCTACTCTTTCCAAACGCAACATCTGACGAACGAACACAAATATAGAAAAAAAGACACAATTGTTATTCAAAAAGTTTAGGTTTGAACCCACGTGACTTCAGGCTTCAACCCACGTGATTTCAGGCTTCAACACATGTGACTTCGAAAACGATCGGTAACCACTTTCGAAGTTGGCAGCTACTCTTTCCAAACGCAACATCTGACGAACGAACACAAATATAGAAAAAAAGACACAATTGTTATCCAAAAAGTTCAGGTTTGAACCCACGTGACTCCAGGCTCCAACCCACGTGACTTCAGGCTTTCACACACGTGACTTTCAAAACGATCGGTAACCACTTTTGAAGTTGGCAGCTACTCTTTCCAAACGCAACATCTGACAAACGAACACAAATATAGAAGAAAAGACACAATTGTTATCCAAAAAGTTCAGGTTTCAACCCACGTGACTTTTGGCTTCAACCCACGTGACTTCAGGCTTCAACCCACGTGACTTTGAAAACGATCGGTAACCACTTTTGAGGTTGGCAGCTACTCCTTCCAAACGCAACATCTGACGAACGAACACAAATATAGAAAAAAAGACACAATTGTTATCCAAAAAGTTCAGATTTGAACCCACGTGACTCCAGGCTCCAACCCACGTGACTTCAGGCTTTCACCCACGTGACTTTCAAAACGATCGGTCACCACTTTTGATGTTGGCAGCTTCTTGTTCCAAACGCAACATCTGACGAACGAACACAAATATAGAAAAAAAGACACAATTGTTATCCAAAAAGTTCAGATTTGAACCCACGTGACTCCAGGCTCCAACCCACGTGACTTCAGGTTTTCACCCACGTGACTTCAGGCTTCAACCCACGTGATTTCAGGCTTCAACACATGTGACTTCGAAAACGATCGGTCACCACTTTTGAAGTTGGCAGCTACTCTTTCCAAACGCAACATCTGACAAACGAACACAAATATAGAAGAAAAGACACAATTGTTATCCAAAAAGTTCAGGTTTCAACCCACGTGACTTTTGGCTTCAACCCACGTGACTTCAGGCTTCAACCCACGTGACTTTGAAAACGATCGGTAACCACTTTTGAGGTTGGCAGCTACTCTTTCCAAACGCAACATCTGACGAACGAACACAAATATAGAAAAAAAGACACAATTGTTATCCAAAAAGTTCAGATTTGAACCCACGTGACTCCAGGCTCCAACCCACGTGACTTCAGGCTTTCACCCACGTGACTTTCAAAACGATCGGTCACCACTTTTGATGTTGGCAGCTTCTTGTTCCAAACGCAACATCTGACGAACGAACACAAATATAGAAAAAAAGACACAATTGTTATCCAAAAAGTTCAGATTTGAACCCACGTGACTCCAGGCTCCAACCCACGTGACTTCAGGTTTTCACCCACGTGACTTCAGGCTTCAACCCACGTGATTTCAGGCTTCAACACATGTGACTTCGAAAACGATCGGTCACCACTTTTGAAGTTGGCAGCTACTCTTTCCAAACGCAACATCTGACAAACGAACACAAATATAGAAGAAAAGACACAATTGTTATCCAAAAAGTTCAGGTTTCAACCCACGTGACTTTTGGCTTCAACCCACGTGACTTCAGGCTTCAACCCACAGGACTTTGAAAACGATCGGTAACCACTTTTGAGGTTGGCAGCTACTCTTTCCAAACGCAACATCTGACGAACAAACACAAATATAGAAAAAAAGACACAATTGTTATCCAAAAAGTTCAGATTTGAACCCACGTGACTCCAGGCTCCAACCCACGTGACTTCAGGCTTCAACCCACGTGACTTCAGGCTTCAACCCAAGTGACTTTGAAAACGATCGGTAACCACTTTTGAAGTTGGCAGCTACTCTTTCCAAACGCAACATCTGACGAACGAACACAAATATAGAAGAAAAGACACAATTGGTATCCAAAAAGTTTAGGTTTGAACCCACGTGACTCCAGGCTTCAACCCACGTGACTTCAGGCTCCAACCCTCGTGACTTTGGGAACGATTGGTCACCACTTTTGAAGTTGGCAGCTACTCTTTCCAAACGCAACATCTGACAAACGAACACAAATATAGAAGAAAAGACACAATTGTTATCCAAAAAGTTCAGGTTTCAACCCACGTGACTTTTGGCTTCAACCCACGTGACTTCAGGCTTCAACCCACGTGACTTTGAAAACGATCGGTAACCACTTTTGAGGTTGGCAGCTACTCTTTCCAAACGCAACATCTGACGAACGAACACAAATATAGAAAAAAAGACACAATTGTTATCCAAAAAGTTCAGATTTGAACCCACGTGACTCCAGGCTCCAACCCACGTGACTTCAGGCTTTCACCCACGTGACTTTCAAAACGATCGGTCACCACTTTTGATGTTGGCAGCTTCTTGTTCCAAACGCAACATCTGACGAACGAACACAAATATAGAAAAAAAGACACAATTGTTATCCAAAAAGTTCAGATTTGAACCCACGTGACTCCAGGCTCCAACCCACGTGACTTCAGGTTTTCACCCACGTGACTTCAGGCTTCAACCCACGTGATTTCAGGCTTCAACACATGTGACTTCGAAAACGATCGGTCACCACTTTTGAAGTTGGCAGCTACTCTTTCCAAACGCAACATCTGACAAACGAACACAAATATAGAAGAAAAGACACAATTGTTATCCAAAAAGTTCAGGTTCCAACCCACGTGACTTTTGGCTTCAACCCACGTGACTTCAGGCTTCAACCCACAGGACTTTGAAAACGATCGGTAACCACTTTTGAGGTTGGCAGCTACTCTTTCCAAACGCAACATCTGACGAACAAACACAAATATAGAAAAAAAGACACAATTGTTATCCAAAAAGTTCAGATTTGAACCCACGTGACTCCAGGCTCCAACCCACGTGACTTCAGGCTTCAACCCACGTGACTTCAGGCTTCAACCCAAGTGACTTTGAAAACGATCGGTAACCACTTTTGAAGTTGGCAGCTACTCTTTCCAAACGCAACATCTGACGAACGAACACAAATATAGAAGAAAAGACACAATTGGTATCCAAAAAGTTTAGGTTTGAACCCACGTGACTCCAGGCTTCAACCCACGTGACTTCAGGCTCCAACCCTCGTGACTTTGGGAACGATTGGTCACCACTTTTGAAGTTGGCAGCTACTCTTTCCAAACGCAACATCTGACGAACGAACACAAATATAGAAAAAAAGACACAATTGTTATTCAAAAAGTTTAGGTTTGAACCCACGTGACTCCAGGCTTCAACCCACGTGACTTCAGGCTTCAACCCTCGTGACTTTGGAAACGATCGGTCACCACTTTTGAAGTTGGCAGCTACTCTTTCCAAACGCAACATCTGACGAACGAACACAAATATAGAAGAAAAGACACAATTGTTATCCAAAAAGTTCAGGTTTCAACCCACGTGACTTTTGGCTTCAGCCCACGTGACTTCAGGCTTCAACCCACGTGACTCCAGGCTTCAACCCAAGTGACTTTGAAAACGATCGGTAACCACTTTTGGAGTTGGCAGCTACTCTTTCCAAACGCAACATCTGACGAACGAACACAAATATAGAAGAAAAGACACAATTGGTATCCAAAAAGTTTGGGTTTGAACACACGTGACTCCAGGCTTCAACCCACGTGACTTCAGGCTTCAACCCACGTGACTTTGAAAACGATCGGTAACCACTTTTGAAGTTGGCAGCTACTCTTTCCAAACGCAACATCTGACGAACGAACACAAATATTGAAAAAAAGACACAATTGTTATTCAAAAAGTTTAGGTTTGAACCCACGTGACTCCAGGCTTCAACCCACGTGACTTCAGGCTTCAACCCTCGTGACTTTGGAAACGATCGGTCACCACTTTTGAAGTTGGCAGCTACTCTTTCCAAACGCAACATCTGACGAACGAACACAAATATAGAAGGAAAGACACAATTGTTATCCAAAAAGTTCAGGTTTCAACCCACGTGACTTTTGGCTTCAACCCACGTGACTTCAGGCTTCAACCCACGCGACTTTGAAAACGATCGGTAACCACTTTTGAAGTTGGCAGCTACTCTTTCCAAACGCAACATCTGACGAACGAACACAAATATGGAAAAAAAGACACAATTGTTATTCAAAAAGTTTAGGTTTGAACCCACGTGACTCCAGGCTTCAACCCACGTGACCTCAGGCTTCAACCCACGTGACTTTGGAAACGATCGGTTACCACTTTTGAAGTTGGCAGCTACTCTTTCCAAACGCAACATCTGACGAACGAACACAAATATAAAAGAAAAGACACAATTGTTACCCAAAAAGTTCAGGTTTCAACCCACGTGACTTTTGGCTTGAACCCACGTGACTTCAGGCTTCAACCCACGCGACTTTGAAAACGATCGGTAACCACTTTTGAAGTTGGCAGCTACTCTTTCCAAACGCAACATCTGACGAACGAACACAAATATGGAAAAAAAGACACAATTGTTATTCAAAAAGTTTAGGTTTGAACCCACGTGACTCCAGGCTCCAACCCACGTGACTTCAGGCTTTCACCCACGTGACTTTCAAAACGATCGGTCACCACTTTTGATGTTGGCAGCTACTTGTTCCAAGCGCAACATCTGACGAACGAACACAAATATAGAAGAAAAAACACAATTGTTATCCAAAAAGTTCAGGTTTCAACCCACGTGACTTCAGGCTTCAACCCACGTGACTTCAGGCTTCAACTCACGTGACTTTTCAAACGATCGGTCACCACTTTAGATGTTGGCAGCTACTTGTTAGAAACGCAACATCTGACGAACGAACACAAATATAGAAGAAAAGACACAATTGTTGTCCAAAATGTTCAGGTTTTCATCCACGTGACTTCAGGCTTCAACCCACGTGATTTCAGGCTTCAACACATGTGACTTCGAAAACGATCGGTAACCACTTCCGAAGTTGGCAGCTACTCTTTCCAAACGCAACATCTGACGAACGAACACAAATATAGAAAAAAAGACACAATTGTTATCCAAAAAGTTCAGGTTTGAAACCACGTGACTCCAGGCTTCAACCCACGTGACTTTAGGCTTTCACACACGTGACTTTCAAAACGATCGGTAACCACTTTTGAAGTTGGCAGCTACTCTTTCCAAACGCAACATCTGACGAACGAACACAAATATGGAAAAAAAGACACAATTGTTATTCAAAAAGTTTAGGTTTGAACCCACGTGACTCCAGGCTCCAACCCACGTGACTTCAGGCTTTCACCCACGTGACTTTCAAAACGATCGGTCACCACTTTTGATGTTGGCAGCTACTTGTTCCAAGCGCAACATCTGACGAACGAACACAAATATAGAAGAAAAAACACAATTGTTATCCAAAAAGTTCAGGTTTCAACCCACGTGACTTCAGGCTTCAACCCACGTGACTTCAGGCTTCAACTCACGTGACTTTTCAAACGATCGGTCACCACTTTAGATGTTGGCAGCTACTTGTTAGAAACGCAACATCTGACGAACGAACACAAATATAGAAGAAAAGACACAATTGTTGTCCAAAATGTTCAGGTTTTCACCCACGTGACTTCAGGCTTCAACCCACGTGATTTCAGGCTTCAACACATGTGACTTCGAAAACGATCGGTAACCACTTTCGAAGTTGGCAGCTACTCTTTCCAAACGCAACATCTGACGAAGGAACACAAATATAGAAAAAAAGACACAATTGTTATCCAAAAAGTTCAGGTTTGAACCCACGTGACTCCAGGCTCCAACCCACGTGACTTCAGGCTTCAACCCACGTGACTTTGAAAACGATCGGTAACCACTTTTGAAGTTGGCAGCTACTCTTTCCAAACGCAACATCTGACAAACGAACACAAATATAGAAGAAAAGACACAATTGTTATCCAAAAAGTTCAGGTTTCAACCCACGTGACTTTTGGCTTCAACCCACGTGACTTCAGGCTTCAACCCACGTGACTTTGAAAACGATCGGTAACCACTTTTGAAGTTGGCAGCTACTCTTTCCAAACGCAACATCTGACGAACTAACACAAATATAGGAAAAATGACACAATTGTTATCCAAAAAGTTTAGGTTTGAACACACGTGACTCCAGGCTTCAACCCACGTGACCTCAGGCTTCATCCCACGTGACTCTGGAAACGATCGGTCACCACTTTTGAAGTTGGCAGCTACTCTTTCCAAACGCAACATCTGACAAACGAACACAAATATAGAAGAAAAGACACAATTGTTATCCAAAAAGTTCAGGTTTCAACCCACGTGACTTTTGGCTTCAACCCACGTGACTTCAGGCTTCAACCCACGTGACCTTGAAAACGATCGGTAACCACTTTTGAGGTTGGCAGCTACTCTTTCCAAACGCAACATCTGACGAACAAACACAAATATAGAAAAAAAGACACAATTGTTATCCAAAAAGTTCAGATTTGAACCCACGTGACTCCAGGCTCCAACCCACGTGACTTCAGGCTTCCACCCACGTGACTTCCAAAACGATCGGTCACCACTTTTGATGTCGGCAGCTACTTGTTCCAAACGCAACATCTGACGAACGAACACAAATATAGAAGGAAAAACACAATTGTTATCCAAAAAGTTCAGGTTTCAACCCACGTGACTTTTGGCTTGAACCCACGTGACTTCAGGCTTCAACCCACGCGACTTTGAAAACGATCGGTAACCACTTTTGAAGTTGGCAGCTACTCTTTCCAAACGCAACATCTGACGAACAAACACAAATATAGAAAAAAAGACACAATTGTTATCCAAAAAGTTCAGATTTGAACCTACGTGACTCCAGGCTCCAACCCACGTGACTTCAGGCTTTCACCCACGTGACTTTCAAAACGATCGGTCACCACTTTTGAGGTTGGCAGCTACTCTTTCCAAACGCAACATCTGACGAACGAACACAAATATGGAAAAAAAGACACAATTGTTATTCAAAAAGTTTAGGTTTGAACCCACGTGACTCCAGGCTCCAACCCACGTGACCTCAGGCTTTCACCCACGTGACTTTCAAAACGATCGGTCACCACTTTTGATGTTGGCAGCTACTTGTTCCAAGCGCAACATCTGACAAACGAACACAAATATAGAAGAAAAAACACAATTGTTATCCAAAAAGTTCAGGTTTCAACCCACGTGACTTCAGGCTTTAACCCACGTGACTTCAGGCTTCAACTCACGTGACTTTTCAAACGATCGGTCACCACTTTAGATGTTGGCAGCTACTTGTTAGAAACGCAACATCTGACGAACGAACACAAATATAGAAGAAAAGACACAATTGTTGTCCAAAATGTTCAGGTTTTCACCCACGTGACTCCAGGCTTCAACCCACGTGATTTCAGGCTTCAACACATGTGACTTCGAAAACGATCGGTCACCACTTTTGAAGTTGGCAGCTTCTCTTTCCAAGCGCAACATCTGACAAACGAACACAAATATAGAAGAAAAGACACAATTGTTATCCAAAAAGTTCAGGTTTCAACCCACGTGACTTTTGGCTTCAACCCACGTGACTTCAGGCTTCAACCCACGTGACTTTGAAAACGATCGGTAACCACTTTTGAGGTTGGCAGCTACTCTTTCCAAACGCAACATCTGACGAACAAACACAAATATAGAAAAAAAGACACAATTGTTATCCAAAAAGTTCAGATTTGAACCCACGTGACTCCAGGCTCCAACCCACGTGACTTCAGGCTTCCACCCACGTGACTTCCAAAACGATCGGTCACCACTTTTGATGTCGGCAGCTACTTGTTCCAAACGCAACATCTGACGAACGAACACAAATATAGAAGGAAAAACACAATTGTTACCCAAAAAGTTCAGGTTTCAACCCACGTGACTTTTGGCTTGAACCCACGTGACTTCAGGCTTCAACCCACGTGACTTTGGAAACGATCGGTTACCACTTTTGAAGTTGGCAGCTACTCTTTCCAAACGCAACATCTGACGAACGAACACAAATATAAAAGAAAAGACACAATTGTTACCCAAAAAGTTCAGGTTTCAACCCACGTGACTTTTGGCTTGAACCCACGTGACTTCAGGCTTCAACCCACGCGACTTTGAAAACGATCGGTAACCACTTTTGAAGTTGGCAGCTACTCTTTCCAAACGCAACATCTGACGAACGAACACAAATATGGAAAAAAAGACACAATTGTTATTCAAAAAGTTTAGGTTTGAACCCACGTGACTCCAGGCTCCAACCCACGTGACTTCAGGCTTTCACCCACGTGACTTTCAAAACGATCGGTCACCACTTTTGATGTTGGCAGCTACTTGTTCCAAGCGCAACATCTGACGAACGAACACAAATATAGAAGAAAAAACACAATTGTTATCCAAAAAGTTCAGGTTTCAACCCACGTGACTTCAGGCTTCAACCCACGTGACTTCAGGCTTCAACTCACGTGACTTTTCAAACGATCGGTCACCACTTTAGATGTTGGCAGCTACTTGTTAGAAACGCAACATCTGACGAACGAACACAAATATAGAAGAAAAGACACAATTGTTGTCCAAAATGTTCAGGTTTTCACCCACGTGACTTCAGGCTTCAACCCACGTGATTTCAGGCTTCAACACATGTGACTTCGAAAACGATCGGTAACCACTTTCGAAGTTGGCAGCTACTCTTTCCAAACGCAACATCTGACGAACGAACACTAATATAGAAAAAAAGACACAATTGTTATCCAAAAAGTTCAGGTTTGAACCCACGTGACTCCAGGCTCCAACCCACGTGACTTCAGGCTTTCACACACGTGACTTTCAAAACGATCGGTAACCACTTTTGAAGTTGGCAGCTACTCTTTCCAAACGCAACATCTGACAAACGAACACAAATATAGAAGAAAAGACACAATTGTTATCCAAAAAGTTCAGGTTTCAACCCACGTGACTTTTGGCTTCAACCCACGTGACTTCAGGCTTCAACCCACGTGACTTTGAAAACGATCGGTAACCACTTTTGAAGTTGGCAGCTACTCTTTCCAAACGCAACATCTGACGAACGAACACAAATATAGAAAAAAAGACACAATTGTTATCCAAAAAGTTTAGGTTTGAACCCACGTGACTCCAGGCTCCAACCCACGTGACTTCAGGTTCAACCCACGTGACTTTGAAAACGATCGGTAACCACTTTTGAGGTTGGCAGCTACTCTTTCCAAACGCAACATCTGACGAACGAACACAAATATGGAAAAAAAGACACAATTGTTATTCAAAAAGTTTAGGTTTGAACCCACGTGACTCCAGGCTCCAACCCACGTGACTTCAGGCTTTCACCCACGTGACTTTCAAAACGATCGGTCACCGCTTTTGATGTTGGCAGCTACTTGTTCCAAGCGCAACATCTGACGAACGAACACAAATATAGAAGAAAAAACACAATTGTTATCCAAAAAGTTCAGGTTTCAACCCACGTGACTTCAGGCTTTAACCCACGTGACTTCAGGCTTCAACTCACGTGACTTTTCAAACGATCGGTCACCACTTTAGATGTTGGCAGCTACTTGTTAGAAACGCAACATCTGACGAACGAACACAAATATAGAAGAAAAGACACAATTGTTGTCCAAAATGTTCAGGTTTTCACCCACGTGACTTCAGGCTTCAACCCACGTGATTTCAGGCTTCAACACATGTGACTTCGAAAACGATCGGTCACCACTTTTGAAGTTGGCAGCTACTCTTTCCAAACGCAACATCTGACAAACGAACACAAATATAGAAGAAAAGACACAATTGTTATCCAAAAAGTTCAGGTTTCAACCCACGTGACTTTTGGCTTCAACCCACGTGACTTCAGGCTTCAACCCACGTGACTTTGAAAACGATCGGTAACCACTTTTGAGGTTGGCAGCTACTCTTTCCAAACGCAACATCTGACGAACAAACACAAATATAGAAAAAAAGACACAATTGTTATCCAAAAAGTTCAGATTTGAACCCACGTGACTCCAGGCTCCAACCCACGTGACTTCAGGCTTCCAACCACGTGACTTCCAAAACGATCGGTCACCACTTCTGATGTCGGCAGCTACTTGTTCCAAACGCAACATCTGACGAACGAACACAAATATAGAAGGGAAAACACAATTGTTACCCAAAAAGTTCAGGTTTCAACCCACGTGACTTTTGGCTTGAACCCACGTGACTTCAGGCTTCAACCCACGCGACTTTGAAAACGATCGGTAACCACTTTTGAAGTTGGCAGCTACTCTTTCCAAACGCAACATCTGACGAACGAACACAAATATGGAAAAAAAGACACAATTGTTATCCAAAAAGTTTAGGTTTGAACCCACGTGACTCCAGGCTTCAACCGACGTGACCTCAGGCTTCAACCCACGTGACTTTGGAAACGATCGGTTACCACTTTTGAAGTTGGCAGCTACTCTTTCCAATCGCAACATCTGACGAACGAACACAAATATAAAAGAAAAGACACAATTGTTACCCAAAAAGTTCAGGTTTCAACCCACGTGACTTTTGGCTTGAACCCACGTGACTTCAGGCTTCAACCCACGCGACTTTGAAAACGATCGGTAACCACTTTTGAAGTTGGCAGCTACTCTTTCCAAACGCAACATTTGACGAACGAACACAAATATGGAAAAAAAGACACAATTGTTATTCAAAAAGTTTAGGTTTGAACCCACGTGACTCCAGGCTCCAACCCACGTGACTTCAGGCTTTCACCCACGTGACTTTCAAAACGATCGGTCACCACTTTTGATGTTGGCAGCTACTTGTTCCAAGCGCAGCATCTGACGAACGAACACAAATATAGAAGAAAAAACACAATTGTTATCCAAAAAGTTCAGGTTTCAACCCACGTGACTTCAGGCTTCAACCCACGTGACTTCAGGCTTCAACTCACGTGACTTTTCAAACGATCGGTCACCACTTTAGATGTTGGCAGCTACTTGTTAGAAACGCAACATCTGACGAACGAACACAAATATAGAAGAAAAGACACAATTGTTGTCCAAAATGTTCAGGTTTTCACCCACGTGACTTCAGGCTTTAACCCACGTGATTTCAGGCTTCAACACATGTGACTTCGAAAACGATCGGTAACCACTTTCGAAGTTGGCAGCTACTCTTTCCAAACGCAACATCTGACGAACGAACACAAATATAGAAAAAAAGACACAATTGTTATCCAAAAAGTTCAGGTTTGAACCCACGTGACTCCAGGCTCCAACCCACGTGACTTCAGGCTTTCACACACGTGACTTTCAAAACGATCGGTAACCACTTTTGAAGTTGGCAGCTACTCTTTCCAAACGCAACATCTGACAAACGAACACAAATATAGAAGAAAAGACACAATTGTTATCCAAAAAGTTCAGGTTTCAACCCACGTGACTTTTGGCTTCAACCCACGTGACTTCAGGCTTCAACCCACGTGACTTTGAAAACGATCGGTAACCACTTTTGAGGTTGGCAGCTACTCTTTCCAAACGCAACATCTGACGAACGAACACAAATATGGAAAAAAAGACACAATTGTTATTCAAAAAGTTTAGGTTTGAACCCACGTGACTCCAGGCTCCAACCCACGTGACTTCAGGCTTTCACCCACGTGACTTTCAAAACGATCGGTCACCACTTTTGATGTTGGCAGCTACTTGTTCCAAGCGCAACATCTGACGAACGAACACAAATATAGAAGAAAAAACACAATTGTTATCCAAAAAGTTCAGGTTTCAACCCACGTGACTTCAGGCTTCAACCCACGTGACTTCAGGCTTCAACTCACGTGACTTTTCAAACGATCGGTCACCACTTTAGATGTTGGCAGCTACTTGTTAGAAACGCAACATCTGACGAACGAACACAAATATAGAAGAAAAGACACAATTGTTGTCCAAAATGTTCAGGTTTTCACCCACGTGACTTCAGGCTTTAACCCACGTGATTTCAGGCTTCAACACATGTGACTTCGAAAACGATCGGTAACCACTTTCGAAGTTGGCAGCTACTCTTTCCAAACGCAACATCTGACGAACGAACACAAATATAGAAAAAAAGACACAATTTTTATCCAAAAAGTTCAGGTTTGAACCCACGTGACTCCAGGCTCCAACCCACGTGACTTCAGGCTTTCACACACGTGACTTTCAAAACGATCGGTAACCACTTTTGAAGTTGGCAGCTACTCTTTCCAAACGCAACATCTGACAAACGAACACAAATATAGAAGAAAAGACACAATTGTTATCCAAAAAGTTCAGGTTTCAACCCACGTGACTTTTGGCTTCAACCCACGTGACTTCAGGCTTCAACCCACGTGACTTTGAAAACGATCGGTAACCACTTTTGAGGTTGGCAGCTACTCTTTCCAAACGCAACATCTGACGAACAAACACAAATATAGAAAAAAAGACACAATTGTTATCCAAAAAGTTCAGATTTGAACCCACGTGACTCCAGGCTCCAACCCACGTGACTTCAGGCTTCCACCCACGTGACTTCCAAAACGATCGGTCACCACTTTTGATGTCGGCAGCTACTTGTTCCAAACGCAACATCTGACGAACGAACACAAATATAGAAGGAAAAACACAATTGTTATCCAAAAAGTTCAGGTTTCAACCCACGTGACTTTTGGCTTGAACCCACGTGACTTCAGGCTCCAACCCACGCGACTTTGAAAACGATCGGTAACCACTTTTGAAGTTGGCAGCTACTCTTTCCAAACGCAACATCTGACGAACGAACACAAATATGGAGAAAAAGACACAATTGTTATTTAAAGTTTAGGTTTGAACCCACGTGACTCCAGGCTCCAACCCACGTGACTTCAGGCTTTCACCCACGTGACTTTCAAAACGATCGGTCACCACTTTTGATGTTGGCAGCTACTTGTTCCAAGCGCAACATCTGACGAACGAACACAAATATAGAAGAAAAAACACAATTGTTATCCAAAAAGTTCAGGTTTCAACCCACGTGACTCCAGGCTTCAACCCACGTGACTTCAGGCTTCAACTCACGTGACTTTGAAAACGATCGGTAACCACTTTTGAGGTTGGCAGCTACTCTTTCCAAACGCAACATCTGACGAACAAACACAAATATAGAAAAAAAGACACAATTGTTATCCAAAAAGTTCAGATTTGAACCTACGTGACTCCAGGCTCCAACCCACGTGACTTCAGGCTTTCACCCACGTGACTTTCAAAACGATCGGTCACCACTTTTGATGTTGGCAGCTTCTTGTTCCAAACGCAACATCTGACGAACGAACACAAATATAGAAAAAAAGACACAATTGTTATCCAAAAAGTTCAGATTTGAACCCACGTGACTCCAGGCTCCAACCCACGTGACTCCAGGCCAGCTACTCTTTCCAAACGCAACATCTGACGAACGAACACAAATATAGAAAAAAAGACACAATTGTTATCCAAAAAGTTCAGGTTTGAACCCACGTGACTCCAGGCTC
Organism: Anaspis maculata; assembly: GCA_949128115.1. NCBI lineage: Eukaryota > Metazoa > Arthropoda > Insecta > Coleoptera > Scraptiidae > Anaspis > Anaspis maculata. The sequence goes on from OX421966.1 coordinate 74,862,756, forward strand.
CAACCCACGTGACTTCAGGTTCAACCCACGTGACTTTGAAAACGATCGGTAACCACTTTTGAGGTTGGCAGCTACTCTTTCCAAACGCAACATCTGACGAACGAACACAAATATGGAAAAAAAGACACAATTGTTATTCAAAAAGTTCAGGTTTGAACCCACGTGACTCCAGGCTCCAACCCACGTGACTTCAGGCTTTCACCCACGTGACTTTCAAAACGATCGGTCACCACTTCTGATGTTGGCAGCTACTTGTTCCAAACGCAACATCTGACGAACGAACACAAATATAGAAGAAAAAACACAATTGTTATCCAAAAAGTTCAGGTTTTAACCCACGTGACTTCAGGCTTTCACCCACGTGACTTTCAAAACGATCGGTCACCACTTTTGATGTTGGCAGCTACTTGTTCCAAGCGCAACATCTGACGAACGAACACAAATATAGAAGAAAAAACACAATTGTTATCCAAAAAGTTAAGGTTTCAACCCACGTGACTTCAGGCTTTAACCCACGTGACTTCAGGCTTCAACTCACGTGACTTTTCAAACGATCGGTCACCACTTTTGAAGTTGGCAGCTACTCTTTCCAAACGCAACATCTGACAAACGAACACAAGTATAGAAGGAAAGACACAATTGTTATCCAAAAAGTTCAGGTTTCAACCCACGTGACTTTTGGCTTCAACCCACGTGACTTCAGGCTTCAACCCACGTGACTTTGAAAACGATCGGTAACCACTTTTGAGGTTGGCAGCTACTCTTTCCAAACGCAACATCTGACGAACAAACACAAATATAGAAAAAAAGACACAATTGTTATCCAAAAAGTTCAGATTTGAACCCACGTGACTCCAGGCTCCAACCCACGTGACTTCAGGCTTCCACCCACGTGACTTCCAAAACGATCGGTCACCACTTTTGATGTCGGCAGCTACTTGTTCCAAACGCAACATCTGACTAACGAACACAAATATAGAAGGAAAAACACAATTGTTACCCAAAAAGTTCAGGTTTCAACCCACGTGACTTTTGGCTTGAACCCACGTGACTTCAGGCTTCAACCCACGCGACTTTGAAAACGATCGGTAACCACTTTTGAAGTTGGCAGCTACTCTTTCCAAACGCAACATCTGACGAACGAACACAAATATGGAAAAAAAGACACAATTGTTATCCAAAAAGTTTAGGTTTGAACCCACGTGACTCCAGGCTTCAACCCACGTGACCTCAGGCTTCAACCCACGTGACTTTGGAAACGATCGGTTACCACTTTTGAAGTTGGCAGCTACTCTTTCCAAACGCAACATCTGACGAACGAACACAAATATAAAAGAAAAGACACAATTGTTACCCAAAAAGTTCAGGTTTCAACCCACGTGACTTTTGGCTTGAACCCACGTGACTTCAGGCTTCAACCCACGCGACTTTGAAAACGATCGGTAACCACTTTTGAAGTTGGCAGCTACTCTTTCCAAACGCAACATCTGACGAACGAACACAAATATGGAAAAAAAGACACAATTGTTATTCAAAAAGTTTAGGTTTGAACCCACGTGACTCCAGGCTCCAACCCACGTGACTTCAGGCTTTCACCCACGTGACTTTCAAAACGATCGGTCACCACTTTTGATGTTGGCAGCTACTTGTTCCAAGCGCAACATCTGACGAACGAACACAAATATAGAAGAAAAAACACAATTGTTATCCAAAAAGTTCAGGTTTCAACCCACGTGACTTCAGGCTTCAACCCACGTGACTTCAGGCTTCAACTCACGTGACTTTTCAAACGATCGGTCACCACTTTAGATGTTGGCAGCTACTTGTTAGAAACGCAACATCTGACGAACGAACACAAATATAGAAGAAAAGACACAATTGTTGTCCAAAATGTTCAGGTTTTCACCCACGTGACTTCAGGCTTCAACCCACGTGATTTCAGGCTTCAACACATGTGACTTCGAAAACGATCGGTAACCACTTTCGAAGTTGGCAGCTACTCTTTCCAAACGCAACATCTGACGAACGAACACTAATATAGAAAAAAAGACACAATTGTTATCCAAAAAGTTCAGGTTTGAACCCACGTGACTCCAGGCTCCAACCCACGTGACTTCAGGCTTTCACACACGTGACTTTCAAAACGATCGGTAACCACTTTTGAAGTTGGCAGCTACTCTTTCCAAACGCAACATCTGACAAACGAACACAAATATAGAAGAAAAGACACAATTGTTATCCAAAAAGTTCAGGTTTCAAGCCACGTGACTTTTGTCTTCAACCCACGTGACTTCAGGCTTCAACCCACGTGACTTTGAAAACGATCGGTAACCACTTTTGAAGTTGGCAGCTACTCTTTCCAAACGCAACATCTGACGAACTAACACAAATATAGGAAAAATGACACAAATGTTATCCAAAAAGTTTAGGTTTGAACCCACGTGACTCCAGGCTTCAACCCACGTGACCTCAGGCTTCAACCCACGTGACTTTGGAAACGATCGGTCACCACTTTTGAAGTTGGCAGCTACTCTTTCCAAACGCAACATCTGACAAACGAACACAAATATAGAAGAAAAGACACAATTGTTATCCAAAAAGTTCAGGTTTCAACCCACGTGACTTTTGGCTTCAACCCACGTGACTTCAGGCTTCAACCCACGTGACTTTGAAAACGATCGGTAACCACTTTTGAAGTTGGCAGCTACTCTTTCCAAACGCAACATCTGACGAACGAACACAAATATGGAGAAAAAGACACAATTGTTATTTAAAGTTTAGGTTTGAACCCACGTGACTCCAGGCTCCAACCCACGTGACTTCAGGCTTTCACCCACGTGACTCTCAAAACGATCGGTCACCACTTTTGATGTTGGCAGCTACTTGTTCCAAGCGCAACATCTGACGAACGAACACAAATATAGAAGAAAAAACACAATTGTTATCCAAAAAGTTTAGGTTTCAACCCACGTGACTTCAGGCTTCAACCCACGTGACTTCAGGCTTCAACTCACGTGACTTTGAAAACGATCGGTAACCACTTTTGAGGTTGGCAGCTACTCTTTCCAAACGCAACATCTGACGAACAAACACAAATATAGAAAAAAAGACACAATTGTTATCCAAAAAGTTCAGATTTGAACCTACGTGACTCCAGGCTCCAACCCACGTGACTTCAGGCTTTCACCCACGTGACTTTCAAAACGATCGGTCACCACTTTTGATGTTGGCAGCTTCTTGTTCCAAACGCAACATCTGACGAACGAACACAAATATAGAAAAAAAGACACAATTGTTATCCAAAAAGTTCAGATTTGAACCCACGTGACTCCAGGCTCCAACCCACGTGACTTCAGGCCAGCTACTCATTCCAAACGCAACATCTGACGAACGAACACAAATACAGGGTGGTCCTCGTTTTATGTCATTAAATTCAAGGATCAATAGAAAATGGAAAATAAAGGGGACTTTCTCCAGAAACCATATTTGAGAAATGCCTAATAACAGAGATACAGCCCTTCAAAGTTGGAAATAAATAATCGTTTTTTCCGCATAACTTTTGAACCGCTTAACCGATTTCATTCAAAATAGAACCAGAGGTTTACTCAAGTTATCCCCTGTCGAACAATCATAACATGTTCCATAAAAAAGTTTCAGGAGCGTAGATATCAGGGGGTGTTCCTACTCCCCCCCCCCTTATTTCTCAGTCACCACTTATTTTTGAAAACTGTTTATAATTTTGAATTCCACGTTCAATTTAAAAGAAAAAGTCACTCTTGCAAAATTTTGATTAGTGGCTTCGTTTAGGAGATATTCAAGTTTGAAACTTTGGAAAACATCCCGAAATCGACACTTTCCAGAACCCAAATTTTTTTTTCCTGAAAATTTCCGGTGTTTTGGAAAAATGGTGGTTTATCAACTTAGAAATTCTAGAAAACCTATTTCAGCTGAGAAACCATGAGTTTCTTTGGATTTTAATTTTTAGACCTTTGGAAGTGGCGATTTCGGGATGTTTCCCAAAGTTTCAAACCCAAATATCTCCTAAACGAAGCCTCTAATCAAAATTTTGCAACAGTGATTTTTTCTTCAAAATTGAACGTAAAATTCAAAATTATGAACAGTTTCCAAAATAACTAGGGGGTGAAAAATAGGGGGGGAAAAGAAGGGTCACCCCCTAATGTCTAGGCCCCTGAAACTTTTTTATGGAACATGTTATGATTGTTCGACAGGGGATAATTTCAGTGAACCTTTGGTTCTATTTATAATCAAATCGGTTGAACGGTTCAAAAGTTATGCGAAAAAAACGATTATTTATTTCCAACTTTGAAGGGCTGCATCTCTGTTATTAGGCATTTCTCAAATATGTTTTCTGGAGAAAGTCCTCTTCATTTTTCATTCTCTATCGATCCTTAAATTTAATGACATAAAAGTCGGACCACCCTGTATAGAAAAAAAGACACAATTGTTATCCAAAAAGTTCAGGTTTGAACCCACGTGACTCCAGGCTCCAACCCACGTGACTTCAGGTTCAACCCACGTGACTTTGAAAACGATCGGTAACCACTTTTGAGGTTGGCAGCTACTCTTTCCAAACGCAACATCTGACGAACGAACACAAATATGGAAAAAAAGACACAATTGTTATTCAAAAAGTTTAGGTTTGAACCCACGTGACTCCAGGCTCCAACCCACGTGACTTCAGGCTTTCACCCACGTGACTTTCAAAACGATCGGTCACCACTTTTGATGTTGGCAGCTACTTGTTCCAAGCGCAACATCTGACGAACGAACACAAATATAGAAGAAAAAACACAATTGTTATCCAAAAAGTTCAGGTTTCAACCCACGTGACTTCAGGCTTTAACCCACGTGACTTCAGGCTTCAACTCACGTGACTTTTCAAACGATCGGTCACCACTTTAGATGTTGGCAGCTACTTGTTAGAAACGCAACATCTGACGAACGAACACAAATATAGAAGAAAAGACACAATTGTTGTCCAAAATGTTCAGGTTTTCACCCACGTGACTTCAGGCTTCAACCCACGTGATTTCAGGCTTCAACACATGTGACTTCGAAAACGATCGGTCACCACTTTTGAAGTTGGCAGCTACTCTTTCCAAACGCAACATCTGACAAACGAACACAAATATAGAAGAAAAGACACAATTGTTATCCAAAAAGTTCAGGTTTCAACCCACGTGACTTTTGGCTTCAACCCACGTGACTTCAGGCTTCAACCCACGTGACTTTGAAAACGATCGGTAACCACTTTTGAGGTTGGCAGCTACTCTTTCCAAACGCAACATCTGACGAACAAACACAAATATAGAAAAAAAGACACAATTGTTATCCAAAAAGTTCAGATTTGAACCCACGTGACTCCAGGCTCCAACCCACGTGACTTCAGGCTTCCACCCACGTGACTTCCAAAACGATCGGTCACCATTTTTGATGTCGGCAGCTACTTGTACCAAACGCAACATCTGACGAACGAACACAAATATAGAAGGAAAAACACAATTGTTATCCAAAAAGTTCAGGTTTTAACCCACGTGACTTCAGGCTTTAACCCACGTGACTCCAGACTTCAACCCACGTGACTTTGAAAACAATCGGTCACCAGTTTTGAAGTTGGCAGCTATTCTTTCCAAACGCAACATCTGACGAACGAACACAAATATAGAAGAAAAGACACAATTGTTATCCAAAAAGTTCAGGTTTCAACCCACGTGACTCTTGGCTTCAACCCACGTGACTTCAGGCTTCAACCCACGTGACTTCAGGCTTCCACCCACGTGACTTCCAAAACGATCGGTCACCACTTTTGATGTTGGCAGCTACTCTTTCCAAACGCAACATCTGACGAACAAACACAAATATGGAAAAAAAGACACAATTGTTATCCAAAAAATTCAGGTTTGAACCCACGTGACTCCAGGCTCCAACCCACGTGACTTCAGGCTTTCACCCACGTGACTTTCAAAACGATCGGTCACCACTTTTGATGTTGGGAGCTACTTGTTCCAAACGCAACATCTGACGAACGAACACAAATATAGAAGGAAAAACACAATTGTTAATCAAAAAGTTCAGGTTTCAACCCACGTGACTCTTGGCTTCAACCCACGTGACTTCAGGCTTCAACCCACGTGACTTTAAAAACGATCGGTAACCACTTTTGAAGTTGGCAGCTACTCTTTCTAAACGCAACATCTGACGAACGAACACAAATATAGAAAAAAAGACACAATTGTTATCCAAAAAGTTCAGATTTGAACCTACGTGACTCCAGGCTCCAACCCACGTGACTTCAGGCTTTCACCCACGTGACTTTCAAAACGATCGGTCACCACTTTTGATGTTGGCAGCTTCTTGTTCCAAACGCAACATCTGACGAACGAACACAAATATAGAAGGAGAAACACAATTGTTATCCAAAAAGTTCAGGTTTCAACCCACGTGACTTCAGGCTTCAACCCACGTGACTTCAGGCTTCAACCCACGTGACTTTGAAAACAATCGGTCACCACTTTTGAAGTTGGCAGCTACTCTTTCCAAACGCAACATCTGACGAACGAACACAAATATAGAAGAAAAGACACAATTGTTATCCAAAAAGTTCAGGTTTCAACCCACGTGACTCTTGGCTTCAACCCACGTGACTTCAGGCTTCAACCCACGTGACTTCAGGCTTTCACCCACGTGACTTCCAAAACGATCGGTCACCACTTTTGATGTTTGCAGCTACTTGTTCCAAACGCAACATCTGACTAACGAACACAAATATAGAAGGAAAAACACACGTGTTATCCAAAAAGTTCAGGTTTCAACCCACGTGACTTCAGGCTTCAACCCACGTGACTTCAGGCTTCAACTTGCGTGACTTTGAAAACAATCGGTCACCACTTTCGAAGTTGGCAGCTACTCTTTCCAAACGCAACATCAGACGAACGAACACAAATATAGGAGAAAAGACACAATTGTTATCCAAAAAGTTCAGGTTTCAACCCACGTGACTTTTGGCTTCAACCCACGTGACTTCAGGCTTCAACCCACGTGACTTCAGGCTTCAACCCAAGTGACTTTGAAAACGATCGGTAACCACTTTTGAAGTTGGCAGCTACTCTTTCCAAACGCAACATCTGACGAACGAACACAAATATAGAAGAAAAGACACAATTGGTATCCAAAAAGTTCAGGTTTTAACCCACGTGACTTTTGGCTTCAACCCACGTGACTTTGAAAACGATCGGTAACCACTTCTGAAGTTGGCAGCTACTCTTTCCAAACGCAACATCTGACAAACGAACACAAATATAGAAGAAAAGACACAATTGGTATCCAAAAAGTTCAGGTTTTAACCCACGTGACTTCTGGCTTCAACCCACGTGACCTCAGGCTTCAACCCACGTGACTTCAGGTTCAACCCACGTGACTTTGAAAACGATCGTTAACCACTTTTGAAGTTGGCAGCTACTCTTTCCAAACGCAACATCTGACGAACGAACACAAATATAGAAGAAAAAACACAATTGTTATCCAAAAAGTTCAGGTTTTAACCCACGTGACTCCAAGCTTCAACCCACGTGACTTCAAGCTTCAACCCACGTGACTTTGAAAACGATCGGTCACCACTTTTGAAGTTGGCAGCTACTCTTTCCAAACGCAACATCTGACGAACGAACACAAATATAGAAGGAAAGACACAATTGTTATCCAAAAACTTCAGGTTTCAACCCACGTGACTTTTGGCTTCAACCCACGTGACTTCAGGCTTCAACCCACGTGACTTTTAAAACGTTCGGTCACCACTTTTGATGTTGGCAGCTACTTGTTCCAAACGCAACATCTGATGAACGATCACAAATATAGAATACAATACAATACAATACAATACAATAATTTATTCCCCTTTAAACAACTTACAGCGAATAAAATAATCCTAACAATATCAAAAAGGTCATAAATATGGTAAACCCTACCTAAAGTTTTAAATGGAACTTTGTGTGCAGGTGCATTTGTGTCTTCACGTTGGTTCGAAATCAGACGGTAACAATGATAAAACATTTATATGAAAAAAAAGAGTAAAATAGTGAAGCAGATTAAAAACAACAGTACAGCAAAACATGTTAAAAAGCAATTTTCTCATTCGTAAAATCATAGAGTAAAATCTAAAATGTTAAAAATGACTGGAAAATGACTAGAGTTGACTTTCAAGAGGGTCGCCTTCATGTAAAATCGAGTTTTTCAATTCAGCTCGTTTTTGTTTAGGATTTTTCATAGTTTTTATGGTTTTTGGCACCCTATGTATAGTCTCGGCGCTGAATATCCGAAATGGCTCTGACCTAAAGTCTTTCGTGCTCGAGGAACAGCAATCTCTTCTTTCACTCTTATGTCATGTTTGTAGACCCTTATTTCAGCCTTGTGCTGTTTTGTCTGGTATGTAAATAATTTTTCTGCGAATCTGTTTTATTTTGTAAATTTTATACTCCCTGAAGAGTTTGTCACTACTATATGTGATGTCCTTCTTCAGAATTATTTTCAATAACTTCTTCTGCGTTTGAAAGAGTGTTTGCAGGTGCGTTTGCTTGATTCCGCCCCATACGACTATCCCATATCTTATTACGGACTCTACCAGAGCTTCGTATATGAGCAAAAGTGTTCTGTTGTCAAGAACATCACTCTCAATTGGTAAAAAGAGTATAAAAGACTCCGAATTCTTTTATTTGTGTTCTCTGCGTGGAGCCTCCATCTGAGGTGGTTGTCGAGAGTGATACCCAGGTATTTTATTGAGACAGCGCTATCTATGGTAATATTAGTTCCAAGTATATTTAGCTGGTTGAAGTGCGGCAAGCCGTTTGCGTATGAGCAGAAAGGTAAGTATTTTGTTTTTTTGTCATTCATGGTGAGCAAATTACAGTCGAACCAATCTTTTACTAGTTTTAGATCTTTACTAGCCTGCGATCTGACTCTATCCCAGTTTTCGCCGGAAAAAAGAATGGCTGTGTCATCTGCATAATTATGAGAAAACCTCGCCATTCATTTTCAGGAGTAAAAGATCATTAATATAAATTTTGAAGAGGTCGGGAGCGAGGATAGTTCCCTGGGGTAAGCCAACATTTGTTACTCTCTCTTCACTTAGCGTGTCTTTCACCTTAACGTACTGTTTTCTTCCGCTTAAATAACTTCTCATTAGTTTATGTATTGGTCCTCGGAAGCCAAGGTCCCATAGTTTCTTTAGTAATATTTGGTGGTCAATCGTATCAAAAGCTTTTGTTAGATCTACAAATACACCCAATACAGGTTTTTTGTTATCTACAGCTTCGTATACTCTTCCAATCACCCGAGTGAGGGCATCCTCAGCAGACACTCCAGAACGAAAACCAAACTGTTTGTCAGATAAGATGTTATATTTGTCCATGAAGTTCGTCATTCTTTCTTTTAGTGATCGTTCAAATATTTTTGAGATTGAAGATGTTAGTGAAATCGGGCGGTAATTTTCAGCATCCGTGATGCTGCCTCCTTTGTGTATTGGTATAATTAAAGCAGTTTTGAAGTGAGAGGGGCAATTTCCTGTTCTGAACATTACATTTATCAGGTGTGTGATAGCAGGTGCGATCGTATGAATACATGCTTTGAGAATTTCAGACGTGATTTGATCGATTCCAGGAGCTTTACTCTTTTTTAGCAGAGCAATATGTCTATCAACTTCATCACATGTCACTGGGGTCAAGTATAAAGTATTCTGCACCACTGGGGTTTTAAACTCTTTCATGGGTTTTTGTATGTTATTGGCTAAATACTGTCCAATCTCCGAGAAATGTTTATTCAATTCGTTACTTATTTGCGTTCTATCAGTCAATCTGTCTCCGGTTTTTGTAACGATTTCCGTTATCTGATTTTTCTTATTTTTTTGGAAAACTAGGTTATTTACAACTTGCCAGATTTTCTTTGTGTCATTCATGTTTGTTCCTATTTTGTTATGGTAATAGTCTCTTTTCAATTTAGTTTTAAGGTTGTTAACTCTATTTCTTTGTCGCTTGTACCGTATTTTGAGCTCTTCATCTTTCGGCTGTTTCAATTTCTGGGCATATAGCTGGTTTCTAATGTTCATCTCCCTTATAATGTTATTATCTATCCACTCTTTTCTTTTACGTTGTGGTTTAATTTTGATGGTTTTGGTTGACCTTTCAATGGCTTTTTTGAAATTCTCAGCTAAAAAGTTATATAAACGCTCTGCTTCATTGATGCTGTAGTAAAGTTCCCAGTTTGCAGTTTTTAAGGCCGAATCAACCGAATAGGTATCGATTCTTGTGTAGTAATCATCTCTTTTTTCATATCTTGTTTGGGACTCTGTTAAGTTCATAGTTAGGATTGTACTGTAATGGTCTGTGATATCCGATTTTAGGACGATGGGGCATAGGTTCTCTTTCGGAAGTTCTCCCGCATAAAAAATGTGATCAATGTTACTTCCCCTATTTCCCTCCACGACTCTAGTGTTACAGTTTATTTGCGATACATAACCCAGGGCACTCAGCATATTCAGATAGTCGTTTGCAATGGGGCTATTTTGTTCTAGAATATTCATGTTCACGTCTCCCAGCATGATTCTATGTTGATAATTACTGTTTTCCTGTAGAAAAACATTCAAATCGTACAAAAAGTCCTCCACGATAATACCAGTGTGCGGTCTATACAAAAACAATATCGACACAACGTCTTTACTTTCCAGTGTTACTTCAGTATGAATCGCGTTTATCTTGTTAATTTGTTTCAAAGTTACCCTCTCCTTTGATGACTCTCTCACGTACATTATCGCCCCGTCATTTTGGTTAACATCACCGTAATTATAGTAAGCTCTATATCCAGGTATACCAAAATTCAAAGTGTTTTTTATTTTCCAGGTCTCACTAAGACAGATAATATCGAACGGGGTGTCAATCGCAGTCAGGTACACAAGAAAAACGTCGAAGTTGTGGCCTATGCTTCTGATGTTATTGTGAAACATTTTAAGCTGTGTGTTGCATTTATTTTTTTCCAGTATAGCCCTACAACTATCTACACCTTCTGCTACATTTGTGTAGATCTGCAGTTCTACAAAGTCACGGGCAAAAGGATCCATCTAGAATTTTGTCGGACGTCAACAAGTTAGTGTTTTGTGTACATGTGTTAATTTGTGCTAGTGATTGTGTTGACTTTCCTACCTAGTAAAACTATTTTTATGTATCTCTTGCGAAATGAAGTGAAAATAAATTTTTAGTTGATAACAATTTTCGAGGGTAAATTAATTTTGGAAGCATACCTATTTGTTGCACATCTACTTATATTTATAATTCTTGTTTGTTCCTGGTCTTAGGGTTCTTTCTTTTTCCACCATTTGCTGCTCCTTCTTATGAGATTGGACTGGTGTAGGTTTGTCAAGTTTCGGTGTTTCTTCTTTTTTTGGTTGCTTGGCACCTTCTGAGGGGTGAATCCGCGCTCCTTCCTCGTCCTGTTCCTTTTCCAGTCTTTTAAGGTCGTCTACTGAATACGTTTCGTTGTTGATTATTAGTATATTCTTCTTAATCTGTGCTTCCAGATTCCGGTTTCTGGCTTGTTTAAGGTGGCGTCGTAAAGTCTGTTGGTCCTCTCTGTCCTGTCGCGTCAGATCGTTTGCAACTGACACTTTGGATTCTTTAAGGAGTCTACCCTGTTTCAAGATGTCCAGTTTCTTTCGATAATGAATTAATCTCACAATAATCGGCCTTGCACCCCGGGTTTTTCCAAATCTGTACCGGTGGCTAATGTCGTCTTCCTTGATGCTTGTTTTTAGCTTTTCGTTAAAGAGTGCCAGGACCTTGGGATACAAGTCTTCTTCATCAGTTTTGTCTTCCTCCAGTCCGAAGATAATTAGATTGTTTCTCTTTGCATCCCTTTGGCTTTCCAACAGCTCCCTCTTCAATTCTTTGTTTTCTCTCTTCAGTTCCAGTATTTTTCTCTCGGCTTCCTGATGTTTGGAGGTTATGTTTGTGAGTGTTTCGTTTATGTAGTTCTTCAAGGAGTCCACAGTTTTGTCGATGTAAATCTTCAACTTTGAATATAGCTCTTCAACAGTTGTGGGTGCTTCACTACCCATAATTTCACTTTTTGAAAATAAAAAGATTTTGGACTCCAGGAAGTGTACGTTATCAAGCTACGTGTTTACTCTATCCAAGTAAGAAGTAAAGACACAATTGTTATCCAAAAAGTTCAGGTTTTAACCCACGTGACTTCAGGCTTCAACGCACGTGACTTCAGGCTTCAACCCACGTGACTTCAGGCTCCAACCCACGTGACTTTCAAAACGATTGGTCACCACTTTTGGAGTTGGCAGCTACTTGTTCCAAACGCTACATCTGACGAACGAACACAAATATCAAAAAAAATGACGAAATTGTTATCCAAAAAGTTCAGGTTTGAACCCACGTGACTCCAGGCTCCAACCCACGTGACTTTAGGCTTCAACCCACGTGACTTTTAAAACGATCGATCACCACTTTTGATGTTGGCAGCTACTTGTTCCAAACGCAACATCTGACGAACGAACACAAATATAGAAGAAAAGACACAATTGTTATCCAAAAAGTTCAGGTTTTAACCCACGTGACTTCAGGCTTCAAACCACGTGACTTCAGGCTTCAACCCACGTGACTTTGAAAACGATCGGTCACCACTTTTGAAGTTGGCAGCTACTCTTTCCAAACGCAACATCCGACGAACGTACACAAATATAGAAAAAAAGACACAATTGTTATCCAAAAAGTTCAGGTTTGAAACCACGTGACTCCAGGCCCCAACCCACGTGACTTCAGGCTTCAACCCACGTGACTTTCAAAACGATCGGTCACCACTTTTGATGTTGGCAGCTACTTGTTCCAAACGCAACATCTGACGAACGATCACAAATATAGAAGTAAAGACACAATTGTTATCCAAAAAGTTCAGGTTTTAAGCCACGTGACTTCAGGCTTCAATCCACGTGACTTCAGGCTTCAACCCACGTGACTTTGAAAACGATCGGTCACCACTTTTGAAGTTGGCAGCTACTCTTTCCAAACGCAACATCCGACGAACGTACACAAATATAGAAAAAAAGACACAATTGTTATCCAAAAAGTTCAGGTTTGAACCCACGTGACTCCAGGCCCCAACCCACGTGACTTCAGGCTTCAACCCACGTGACTTTCAAAACGATCGGTCACCACTTTTGATGTTGGCAGCTACTTGTTCCAAACGCAACATCTGACGAACGATCACAAATATAGAAGTAAAGACACAATTGTTATCCAAAAAGTTCAGGTTTTAAGCCACGTGACTTCAGGCTTCAATCCACGTGACTTCAGGCTTCAACCCACGTGACTTCAGGCTTCAACCCACGTGACTTTCAAAACGACCGGTCACCACTTTTGGAGTTGGCAGCTTGCAACGTACCTTTGCAACTACAAAAGACAAGTAAAATCAAACCAAACCAAAAGCAAAGGTAGTCACTCTCGAGGGGTGGTTCCGTCCCAGTCTAGGGTTAGGGGTGTCTCTGGTTAATAACAACACGACAAAATTGGCACAATTAATATTTATTAAAAATTGAATAAATTTGACAGAAATGTGAACTATGAATGGATGAATTAAATTGATAAGAATTTGAAGTATAATTGATAATTTAGATAAGATTTAATAGAAATAAAAATAATTTAGAATGAAGAAATTCAAATGACTAATTCGAAGTGAATTATCACAAGATTTGGACAAAAGATCAAACTGTATATGAGTGTTTTGATAAACACAAGAAGGTAAGACAATAATAATTTCCTGAAGGGAAATGAAACTCAAGAGTATATTATTCAAATTTTGAGATTCCTGAAGGGAAAACTATACAGCAAAATTGGACTTATGGGTGGCAATATTTAATACAGGTCCGTACTCAACTTAGCAATGTAAACAGTGCAATAGCAATATAGCGCAGTTTAGACAAATGCAATTTCGCTAATTTCCTTTTGTAGGAACAAAAGGAAAAAAAATAGATGGTCTGATAAAATGCTAGTGACTAAACGGTCTAAAATTCACTCTCAACGCTGAGTATAACTGAAAACAAAACGGCAAACTGTTGGAGCTACTAGGTAAGTATCACTGTAAATTTATTTTTCGGTACCGAGGGCCCTAGGTCGCAGTGCACAGCTAGCAATTCGCAATTAAGTTTCTAAATTTACAGAAGCCGACGGTATGTGGCGCCAACAGCGAAACTCACGCAAGTATTCTCTAATTTTTATCTAGAATAGACCGAACTTATACTAGCACTTATCTGAGATCCTTTTTGTGACGTATTTCGACGCACGTATGGCACTGGTGCGGGGTGAACTTGCCAGTACGGTCCTGTACGATGTCTGCTACCTACTAGTTGGGTGTTCTTAACAAAATTTCAGGTTTCTGGACCTCCAAATTGCATGTGCTGTGATGCGTAGTACTCGTACACAGTTAAGAGGAATCCGCACGAACTAGGAAGAAATTAGAATCGAATAACAAGCAGAAAATCTTCGGCAGATAAAAACGGAAAATATAAAAACCCTAAAAGAAAAGCACAGTTATAGTTTCTTCCATCAGATTTCCCAGCACAGCAATACTACCTTAACGAATAAGGGTTTTCCTTCACAATAATAATCTACAATTAACAAGAATTTTTCCCCTTTTAATTCAAATAAGTCGCATCCGATTTTGTACCACGGTAGTTTACCAATTTCATGTGGTCGAAGTGGCTCTGACCTTTGTGACTTGGAGTACGTTTGACAGACGTGACAATTCGCGATAAATTGTTGGATTTCGTTGACCATGTTTGGCCAAAATAACGTTTGTTGAGCTAACTTTATGCACTTGTTTGAGCCTAGGTGGCTGTAATGGATTTTATTCAGCATTTCTTTTCTCATTTTCTTTGGTATAAGGATGCAGTGACCCTTGAAAATTATGTCATTAATGACTGTTAGTTCGTCCCGATATTTACAGTAAACTTTTACATTTTCGTTCAATTTTTCACTATTATTTGGCCATCCATTTTCAATTACATTTCTAAGGGCAATGAGTTCATCATCGTTTTTGGTATTTTCTCCAATTTCTCGCATTTTATTGTCTGATGCGTTGATTTGAGAGGTGATAAGGCAAATTTGAGCATCAATTTCTATTTCCCATTTCTTATCGTCCTCCGTTTGTTTAGGCAAATAAGCCCTGGAAAGTGCATCTGCTATTAAAAGATCTTTGCCACGCTTGTATCTGACTTCGATGTCGTATTTTTGTATCTGAATCAGCATTCGCTGAAGACGAGCTGGACACTTATTCAATGACTTTTTAAATATTGAGATTAAAGGCTGATGGTCGGTTTCCACTATGGCTCTTTTGCCAAACACATACTCATGAAATTTATTTAACCCGTAACAAATGGCCAGTAACTCTTTTCCTATTCGAGCATATCGTTGCTCAGTATCTGTCAAAGCTCGTGAGGCATAAACGCATGGTGAGTTATTTTGAAGTAAAACAGCTCCTAATCCAGATTTCGAGCTATCTACTGGAATTGTACTTGGCTTGTTGACATCAAAAAATTGGAGCACCGGACTCCTGGACAATTTTGACTTCAAACCATCAAAGGCCTGCTGGTGTGCATCAGCCATTCGAACTCAACATCTTTTTCATTTAGTTTTCTAAGTGGCTCGGTATTTTCTGAGAAATCTGGGATAAATTTACTGACGTATGTTAGCATTCCGAGGAGTCTTTGTACCCCTTTTTTATCTGTAGGCCTCGGCATTTCTGAAATTGCTTTGAGTTTTGTACTGTCTACCGCAACACCTTTCTCTGAAATTATATGTCCCATGTATTTTATCTCATTTTGACTGAATTTGCCGTTACTTGAATTGAATTTGATACTTTTCTCTTTTGCAATTTTCAAGACTTTGTCTAACCCTTTCGTCGTGTTCGGCTTTGTGAGTGTGGTCGAGTTCAATTGAGATCCCTCTCAACTCAACTCAGATCAACTCGACTTTCTCAAGGGGGCCGGAGGCACATCAGCCGGGGTTTCCACGCATCATTCCCAAGCATGCTGAGACTCATCGGCGGAGGGAATCGACTTTTTGTCCTCTAGGTGGGCGGAAACACATCATCTCCTGTCAGTCGCACCATTTGTCGAAGTCTTCCACCCTGGACCAAGAGACTACACAATCTTCGCACCAATCCCATACCCCCAGCGATTGGGCGGGATCCCCACGGACAAGAACTTCCTCTCCACCTTTGGAAAGCAAATGACGCACCCGGAAAGCTACCTCGGTCACTTCGATATCGCAGCGGGATCCATGGGTGTGTACTATTTATGATGATGATTTCTTCTCTCTTCTCTGGAACCTACCTCAGATTGGTTGACTTTAGAACTGAATGCCTACAACAAAATGCTAAAAATGATTCATTTCAGGTCGTTACCCCTGCAATGGTGATTCTCCTCCATAGCGCCCTCTACAATTCAAACTTCGAATCTCATTCGTATGCAAACCGGAGTATCCCGGCAAGAGAAACCAATAAGTTCCCAATCTCTTCGGTTCTACCCAAGATGTCGAAATATGAAGTGTTTCTGGTAGGCTTCAGTGGCATATAGGAAATTTTCGAATCTCGATCGCCATGTTGTCCAATTTTCTGGGAGGCTTCCATCCATTGACATTGGTGCTATTCCACGTGGATCTCCCATCCTGTCTGATTTTCGTCTTTATTTGCACTGCACTTATTTAGTTTCACTATTCAGCATTGTAGGTATACTTTTGATCCACTTCCGCGACTTCGCCATATAATTGGGTGTATTAAAAGACACTTGAGATTGCATTAGATCGTATTCATTGAGTAACAATGGTAACGACTTGGGACCGTCTTGGTACAGTGTCAGTCTCCAACTGGCGTCGAATCCCGTAATCACTAACCGTCAAGTCGGTAGCGAGTAGGGGGTAGGTTGACATGGTAGGCACCAGTATAACTGGTTGCCTAGCTCTACTAACAAAATTGTTGTGTTGTTCAGAGCTAGTTTGAGAGAATCTAATCATTGCGATGTGTCAGATTAGTCACTATACAATTGACAGGTGACATTACGTATATCATTGTCGGTGATGCAGAACACCACAACCACAAGTGTTAAGTACAGCTTCTGTTTTCCGTTCCGTTTTTTCTTCCTTCCTACATTCCTTGCTACATCAAAATGATGTTGATAAAGAATCTGAATTTAGATTTGATTCATCATTAGGTACGCGATGACAGTTGACTAGAAATCGAGGATAAGCTCTGCCAGTCCATCCTACCAAAACCAAAGTATCTAAGCATGATAATTTTTCTGGTTCGTTGCAAAACTCATACAAAAAAAACGATGATCGTTTGGCGGCGCTGATGCTGCTGTATATCTACACGTTACGTATTCCAAGCGACCGTTCATTAACTATCTTAAAAATTCCCTAGATTTCCCAACTGGAATAGCTGTATTATGCCATTACGGCATCCTCATTCATCCCACCGCCGTATACTATACGGCGCTAAACTACATATCTTTACATCTGGGGTCCCTTAATTGTGTCGTTCAATAGTGTTATCAAAATATCAAGTAATTAATTCAGCAAGGCAACTAACTCACATAAGGGTGGCGGAGCAGAGCCAACATCAGATCCAGAGAGCGAACGCGCCGGAGGAACGACGGCGAAGAGGACCGAGGGGCTCCAGAGAGGCAAACGCTTTGGAGGGGGTGGTGATAGGTGGAGAAGGAGGAAGCGGAGGAGGAGGAGGTGTAGGAGGAAGAGGAGGGCAAAGTGGGTAGCTCCTATGCTCTCCTCCGCTTTGGTTCCCGCAGCTCCCTTAATTAGGGCGACGTCTAAAACCACCCTCCCGAGGAGTCAGTTGAAGCGGAGGGATCGATCGTAAAATGATCCTTTCGCCTTTAAACAATGTCCCGGGGAGCAGCCATCGGCAAAGCCAAAGGGTACGAAAGGTATGCCGGCAGCAGAGAGCGGCGGCGGCGGCGGAAGGTGGTGTGCGGTTTTGGTTTATTACCCTGTTGAGACGTCCTCGCAGGCCGTCCGGGCGTCGCACTTTCGATAACGGAACGATAACTTGATCGCGGGGCCATCGTGCAATTGGCAGCCCTGCTTGTCACCCGGACGTTTCGTTGACAGCTGTCACGTTCACCGCTTGACCACAAGCAATGGAATGGTACAGAGGGCGAATGGTATCATGATGAGTGTCCTCCTGAGTGCCCACCAATGTGTACGTAACAGCCCCTATTCTTGCAAAGTCATCAGAGTTGCCAATATGGAAATAACAAAAAATTCTCTATGGATTAAAAAAACCAGAACTCTGGGGATACAGCTTGGGATACAGTCTTGAAGCATTTTGCATTTGCCGCAACGTCAACGGCGTTTAATCCACTAAAAGACGTGGAGTGACCAAATACTCGGTTTTAATTAAGAAAAACCCTCTGAAAGCTTCGCTCTTGTTTACGCTCCCGTTTTGCCAGAATCAGACTAATTTATTCCGAAAAGTAAATTAGAGTACTTAACCTTATATTATACCTACTCCGTATTGTACGTCCACATTTTGTAAGCTGAGACAGCTAATGGGCTGCCGACTTTTTCCCCCGCAGCCATTTCGGATAAATACTTGTTTGATGTACGGACTAGTGTTATGTTACCCACCGCGTACGGTGCACACTGCACCCATTTATCATTGCTGCCAACATTAACTATGATGTAATGGACGTGGTGCATATCTGGGCATGCAGGATAGAGACTTTATGGTTTGTTTTACGATACTTTCGCGTCCATAATGACCGCATTCGTTCCGGATTTTCGCTGCTGTATACTTACCTTTAACGAGATATGGGATACAGATATTTTGAGATAGGTCATGCGCGTATTTCTTCGTGTACGTAATAAACATCCGTACGGATCGTATCAAATGTGGGTCAGCGCGAGACTGCAGGAAGCCGGATGAAATTGTAACATAAGGAGCCAGGGTGGAGTTTTGAATTGACGAGATACAGGAAGAAGTGGGGATGATTGAGAATAAAGGAAGTATTTGAAAAGGAAACGCAAGGTTGACCTGATGTTAAAGGCCCAGGACGAAAGAAAAGAGCTACTGGAGAGGTACGGAGGAAAAAGTTGATAGTCCAAAAAATATGACCAAGAAGACGAGGAAGCACTGAGAGGAAAAGTTGAAGCGATTTCAAATATAGTTTGTTGGTCCCATTTTGTGGTAGTCCTCAGAGTACGAACGTATATCAGTACCAACTGTTCGGTTGCATCGCTCGACAGGATTAAGCCTGCGGATGGTACCTTGCGGTGTACAAAATCTTTCAGACGTTGAAGTCTTCGCGCATTCTTTCCAATTTCTTTCCGATGGAAAGTACCTCATCGTCGCAACATTGCTGAGGGGTACCGTAAAGCAGAAATACCTCATTCTTCACTATTTCCGCCACCGTAGATAGATTCGAATGAGTAGTATAATTATAGTATAATAATTGTAATTGTAAACAAATTTGCTCACCATTTTCAGCAATGTGTTCACCGCCTAGACAATTTGCCCTCAATTTCCAGGAAGCCGCTCACGATTTGCTCTGAATCTTATACAATTGGCTCACAATTTTTCAACAACCTTCAACAATGCTCAATGTTCAATGCTCAATGTTCTAAAACAACTCGTTCAGAGTTTACAACATTTTGCTTATATTTGTCAATCCTCCATAATTCCACCACCATCCTCCACCATTCCTCCATAATTTCGAAAAATTCCCTTGTGATTGTCAACAATTTGCTCACAATTTCCAACAATTTTCCTAATTTTCAACAATTGGGACACAATTTTCGAACAATCTCCAGCAATCTGCTCACAGTTCACAATATTTCGCTCATAATTATTGTCGACCATTTCTTCTCAATTTCAAACAGTTTCCTTGCAATTGTGTCAACAATTTGCTCACAATTTCCAACAATTTACTCAATTTTGAATAATCGATTCGTAATTTTCAACTTTTCGCGAACAGTTTTCAACATTCTACCAACAATTCCATGTGATTTGTTCATAATTTTGAACAGCTTGCTCACCATTAGGGTTCATGAGTTCATTAACAATTTTTACAATTTTCCCAGAGCTACATTTTGCTTACAATTCTCAATAACATACTCAGTTTGTAAGAATTTCCAACAATTTGCTTACAATTTGAAACACCTTTCAACTGATTGCTCACAATTTCCAACAATTTGCTCACAGTTTCAGACAATTTTCTCGCAATTTTCAATATTTTGCTTTGAATTGTAAACAACCAGCTCAAATTTTCAACAATTAATTAATTATTTTTTAATTGAGCCAGAATAAAATTTCCATTCAGGTGGAATATGGCAATCTATATCTGGAAAATCTCGTCTTGGCTCACAATTTTTGATATTTTGCTTACCTTGTTCAACAATTCGCTCTCAATTTTCTCTCAATTCAAACAAAATTCACATTTTTCAATAATCTTCAACAATTTGCTCAGTGTTCCAACATCATTTGCTCATTGTTTTCAACAATTTGCTAGAATTTGTTGACCATTTGCTCACAATTTCCAACAATTTTGAACAAATGGCTTGTCACTGTTATCAATTAGTTTTGATTCGCCCACAATTGTCCACAATTTCAATTTCCTCTCCAATTGCAGGAGCTTGCTCACAGTTCACGCCAATTCGCTTACAATCTTTAACAATTTCCAACAATTTGCTAACTAAAAATTTCAACCAATTTTCCCACAATTTTTAACAATGTGCTCACTAGTTTTATCAATTCAAACAAAATTTTCAACATTTCCTGGATACACTTTCCAACGATTTGCCTAAATTTCCAAAAATGTGCTTCCAATTTGTTCACAGTTTACAACAACTCACTCTGAATTCCCAAAAACGTCGCTTACAAACTTCAACAACTCACTCGCAATTCTCAACAATTCGCTTACAGTTCTTGACAATTTGTGCACACTCTTCAAGAATTTCTGAATGTGATTTTCAAGAATTTGTTCAAAATTATCTTTGATTGTAATAATTCCCAACCATTTGCTTACAATTTCGAATAAATTAGTCGCAATTTCCAATATTCTAGTTGGAATATTCAACAGTCATCTTGAATTTTCGATAATTGAACAAATTTTACTGTTGTCAACGTATCCTTGAAATTTTCAAAAGTTTGTTCACATTTCCCAACAATTTCCTCTTCATCTACAATTCTGCGCACAGTTTCAGACCAATAGAACAAATATTGTTGATAATTTGTTGTGATTTGCTTACAACAATTCATTTTGTTTACAATGTTTACAATATCCTCTCGAATTGCAACAAGTCGCTGAAGTCTCACGTCGATTCGCCCACAATCTCCAGCAGTTTTCAACAATTAACCAACAGTTTCAACCAAATCTCCCACAATTTTCAAAAAATTGCTCTCAAGCTGCTCACAATCTTCAACAATTCACTCGCGATTCCAAACAATTCGCTCACAATTTTCAATAATTTCGCACAATTTTCAACTACTCTTCTTAACCCAACAATTTGCAGTTTTCAACAATTTGCTCATAGTCCTTAACAATTTGTTCATAATTCTCGAAAATTCGCCTTTAATTTGCTTACAATCTTCAACAATTCACTCGCTGCTTGCATTTGTACAACTTCCAACCTTTATTGATTTAACTACGATTTTCTCAGTTTGTGGAATTTTCCTCCCATTTTCCACTATTTACCAATAATGTGCAAGAAATGCTTGTAACTGGTTGTAATATGGTTGGTTTGAACAGTTTTCTCTTCAATTTCAACAATTCGCTCAGGGTTGACGCCAATTCGGTCAGAATATTCAACAATTTTCAACAGTTTGCCAACAATTTCAACCAATTCTCTCACAATAATGTGCGTGCTTACAAGCTCAATAATTAGTTTGTGCCTCGGTTTGTTCACAATTTTCAACAATTGCTGAAAACAAATTCCAACAATTCGCTCAAATGTTTACAAATTTGCTCACAGCTGCCAACAAATTTCTTCTAATTTTCAAGCGCTTGTTCACAACGCGTAACAATTTCCTCCCAATTTCAATTAACTCCCTCAGAGTCGACATCAATTTGTACGATCATTTAATTTTGTGCACAATTTTCAACAATTTGCTAACTAAATTTAAACCAATCCTCCCACAATTTTCAACAACTAGTTTTATCAATTCAAGCACAATTTTCAACATTTCCTGAGTACAATTTCCAATGATTTGCTTAAATTTTCAAAAATGTGCTTCCAATTTGTTCACAGTTTACAACAACTCACTCTGAATTCCCAAAAACTTTGCTTACAAAATTCAACAACTCACTCGCAATCCTAAACAATTCGCTCACAGTTCTTGACAATTTGTGCACAATTTCTGAGCGCAATTTTCCAGAATTTGTTCACAATTTTCTTGGATTGTAATAATTTTCAACCATTTAGTTTATTCAGAATATTTACATTGTAAAATTAACTATAAAGAGAAAATTTCTTCGAGCTCTCTACCGGCAGGAAGTGTACCCATAATCGAGGTTGCATTTCCCCTTCAACAATGGTTCAACCATTCGCTTACAATTTCGAATAAACTATTCGTAATTTCCTACATTCTACTTGGAATATTCAACAATCAGCTTGAATTTTCAATAATTGAACAAATTTTACTGTTGCGAACGTATCCTTGAAATTTTCAAAAGTTTGCTCACATTTCCCAACAATTTCCTCTCCATTCACAATCCTGCGCACAGTTTCAGACCAATAGAACAAATATTGTTGTTAATTTGTTTTGATTTGTGATGTTGTGATATCCTCTCGAATTGCAACAAGTCGCTGAAAGCTCACGTCGATTCGCCCACACTCTCCAACAGTTTTCAACCATTTACCAACAATTTCAACCAAATCTCTTACAATTTTCAAAAAATAGCTCTTAAGCTGCTCACAATCTTCAACAATTCACTCGCAATTCCAAACAATTCGCTAACAATTTTCAACAATTTCGCACGATTTTCAACAACTCTTCTTAACCCAACAGTTCGCAGTTTTCAACAATTTGCTCATAGTCCTCAACAATTTGTTCATGATTCTCGAAAATTCGCTCCTAATTTGCTTACAATCTTCAACAATTCACTCACTGCTTGCCTCGCTGCTTGCTTTTGAACAACTTCAAACCTTTGATTCAACTACAATTGGCTCAGTTTGTGGAATTTCCCTCTGATTTTCCACAATTTACCTATGATTCGCAGGAAATGGCTTGTAACTGGATGTAATATGATTGACTTGAACAGTTTCTTCTTCAATTTCAACAATTCGCTCAGTGTTGACGCCAATTCGGTCACAATATTCAACAATTTTCAACAGTTTGCTAACAATTCCAACCAATTCTTTCACAATAATGTGCGTGCTCACAAGCTCAATAATTAGTTTGTGCCTCGGTTTGTGCACAATTTTCAACAATTGCTGAACACAATTTCAAACAATTCGCTCAAATTATCACACATTTGCTCACAGCTGCCAACAAATTCCCTATAATTTCCAAGCGCTTGTTCACAACGCGTTTCAATTTCCTCCCAATTTCAAATAACTCCCTCAGAGTTGACATCAATTTGTGCGATCATGCAATTTTGTGCACAATTTTCAACAATTTGCTAACTAAATTTCGACCAATTCTTCTTCATATTTCAACAATTAGTTTCATCAATTCAAGCACAATTTTCAACATTTCCTGAGTACAATTTCCAATGATTTGCTTAAATTTTCAAAAATGTGCTCCCAATTTGTTTACAATTTACAACAACTCATTCTAAATTTCCAAAAACTTTGCTTACAAAATTCAACAACTCACTCGCAATCCTAAACAATTCGCTCACAGTTCTTGACAATTTGTGCACAATTTCGGAACGTGATTTTCCAGGATTTGTTCACAATTTTCTTGGATTGTAATTATTTTCAACTATTTGCTTACAATTTCGAATAAACTATCCGTAATTTCCAACATTCTACTTGGAATATTCAACAAATTTCACTGTTGTCAACGTATCCTTGAGATTTTCAAAAGTTTGTCCACATTTCATAACAATTCCCTCTCCATTTTCAATTCTGCGCACAGTTTCAGACCAATAGAACCAATATTGTTGATAATTTGTTGTGATTTACTCATAACAATACAATTAGTTTACAATGTTTACAATATCCTCTCGAATTGCAACAAGTCGCTGAAAGCTCACGTCGATTCGCCCACAATCTCCAGCAGTTTTCAACAATTTACCAACAATTTCAACCAAATCTCTCACAATTTTCAGAAAATTGCTCTCAAGCTGCGCACAATCTTCAACAATTCACTCGCAATTCCAAACGATTCGCTCACAATTTTCAACAGTTTCGCACAATTTCCAACAACTCTTCTTAACCCAACAATTCGCAGTTTTCAACAATTTGCTCATGATTCTCGAAAATTCGCTCTCAATTTGCTTACAATCTTCAACAATTCACCCGCTGCTTGTTTTTGAACAACTTCAAACATTTGATTCAACTACAATTTGCTCAGTTTGTGGAATTTTCCTCTGAATTTCAACAATTTACCTATGATTTGCAAGAAATGGCTTGTAACTGGTTGTAATATATTGTTGGCTTGAACAGTTTCCTCTTCAATTTCAACAATTCGCTCAGGGTTGACGCCAGTTCGGTTACAATATTCAACAATCTTCAACAGTTCGCTAACAATTTCAACACAATTCTCCAATTCTCTCACAATAATGTGCGTTCTTACAAGCTCAGTTAGCTTGTGCCTCGGTTTGTGCACAATTTTCAACAATTATTGCTGAACACAACTTCTCACAATTCGCTCAAATTTTCACAAATTTGTTCACAGCTGCCAACAAATTCCTCATAATTTTCAAGCGCTTGTTCACAACGCCCAACAATTTCCTCCCAATTACAATCAACTCCTTCAGAGTTGACATCAATTTGTGCGATTATGCAATTTTGTTCACAGTTTTAAACAATTTGCTATTAATTCTCAACAATCTTCTCACATACTCAAAAACAATTTGCTTACAGTTAATAACAGTTCACGTATCAATCGCCATCCAGAGAGGAAACGCCGTAAGTGTGCTGGTGGGTATACTACTCAAGAACCAGACTATATACATACATATAAGTTAAAACGCATATTATTGTACAAATTCTGGAATAAATTCGAAGTGAAATCATTTCACTGCATGATTCACGTACTATTTCCATGAATGTACCTACCTACTCGTGATCAGGCAGTTTTCAACATTTTGCCGAAAATTCCCAGTAACTTGTTCACAATTTTAAAGAGTTTGCTTACAATGTTCAACAGTTTACTCACAAATCACAATGTCAGACAATGTTCTTACAACTACAGTTTGTAGTTGCGATTTTCAACAATTTTGCGCCTAATTGAAGATAATTGTCAACAAACTGCTCTCAATTTTCAACAATCTACTTACAAATTTCAACAAATGACTTGTGATTGTAGAAAATTTGTTACGATTTGCAAATAATTTTCTGATATAATTTCCTGTCCAATTTCAACATTCCGCCAATAGTTCACGCTATTCAAAAAATTGAGAGCTAAAGCACGGTACATTTTAAAGAAGAACAAAAAAAAGTCGTGGATCAAATACACATCCTCAATTACCTCCCAAACTCCATCATCCGAGGTTTGGAATAAAATCCGCAAAATGAAGGGCAGTTATTCAACCAACGCCATAAAACTCATCAAACACCAAAATGTGATAATCGACACTGACGACCTTATTGCTGATCATTTGGCATACCGCTTTCATGATAATTCCAGTGATTCAAACTATGACGACACTTTCTTACGATTCAAACAGACAGTTATCCTTGACGATACCCAAGCTCTCCTCCAAAACCAACTTATAGAAAATGCTATAAATCTTCTTATCAGTAATGAGGAGCTTTTGAATGTACTTGACTCCTCCAAAGACTCAAGTCCTGGTCCTGATGATATCCCCTACGCATTCTTGAAAAACCTTCCCCCCAAAGGCTTTACTGTACTGCAAAGAATCTTCAACAAAGTGTGGATGTCACCTGAATTCCCATCAGCCTAGACAGAATCCTTGATAATACCAATTCCCAAACCTGGAAAACCAAAGGAAGAGCTCTCATCTTACCGACCCATCTCCCTCACGTGTACGATGTGCAAACTAATGGAGAAAATCATAAATAATCAGTAGGTACGGGGTCAGTTGAGCCAGACGTTTCTAGGGACTTTTATCTGGTTACTTTCGGTTGGCAACACTGAATCTAGTGACATTTTTGACAGGTCGTTAAGCATTGGATCTGTATTACCGGCATTTGACAGGTGGCGCGGGAAATTTGAAAAGTATTTGGTTTATCTGGTGACTTTTGATTATCAGCACTGAATCTAGTTACTTTTTGACCGGTCATCAGGCATTGGATCTCTGTATCACCGGATTTTGACATGTGGCGGATTTTAACGTGCGGGAAATTTGAAAAGTACGTGGAATCTGGAATTGACAGGTCAGGTCACAGATTGTGTTTGACAGGAGACATTTGTTAGCTTAAAAGCGCGTATATTTGAATTCCCTATACCTACATCCCCTTCTCTACCCTTCTAATTGCATCTAACCCTTGCAAGCTCTCAAGTGGTTTGGTTTCAATAGTAATTTTTGGTATATAAACGCAAGAGAATAGAACCATTTTATTCACAGACCAATATACTGCCTAGTTACACGAGACAATAATTACATACCGTTCAGGGTAAGACCTTAACATCATGATTTATTCGTAGTTTATTGTACATTACTGCCTACATAGACAATTATATTAAATTTAAAATAAAGCACAAACAGGTGATCATAAACAAATTTACAGTGTTGATTATACAAACAATAATTACCTACTAAAATCATTTAAAATCGAAGTACGTTCGATACAATTTCTTAGTTGCTTACATAGATGATTAAGCCAAATTAAAATGAGGCACAAACAGGTGATCGTGAACGATTTTTTATAGCTGAGTATACAGGCAGCAACTACCTAAAATCGAAGTACATCTAATACATGCTCTTAGTTGCTTGCATAGATAATAATTATCATAGGTGTCGTACGTTTGCATGGGTGAACCGTAGGTGATGATATATGTGATGGCGATTTATTACGACATGAGATTGTTAGAGATGACCAGCCAAAAAAGCCGTTATTGACACCATGTGGTGTTTTTCCACTGTTTTTGCTAAGTAATACATTGAAATCTTCATTGCGAAATACACATGCGTTTTATTTCTTTAGTAATTCATACATTTTTCATCTTTCACGTACGGTCTTTTTTCAAATGATTTTTTTCCAGAAAAAAAAGTAGCACATACAGATAAAGTTGAGCTTCAAGAGTCCAAAAATGCAAAACTCATTTTTGAAAAATTTACTCATACGTTATTGTTTTTGTGCTGAAAAGGGTTTTTCTTCCACTCGCGACTGCTCTTCAAGCCTGAGCTTCAAGTATCTCCGGATCAAAAATTGTACCAAGCCACATGCGTAGTATCAGAATGGTGCATCTACTTGACTCAACCCTTCCAGGATGTATGAGAGAAGTTTGTATAAATAAAAATACACATCACTTATTGGCTACAGCTTTATTTATTGCAAATTAAAAACATTCCCATACTCCTAACTTTAAACATGATAGATTTTATTGTATCAACAAGAGCATGTTCGAAGATATTTGTAGTCATTCCCTACAATAATTTAAGGGTTTGACTGTCGAACATACAAAGGGTTTCGCTAGTTAATAATGTTGGATATATAAGAATCCAAACTTGCATAGTCGAGCGCAGTCCGTTGACTTAATATATTATCCCAGTCTCCCGGAGTCTTTCTTCCAGTAAAAGTATCTCGCCAACATTTGAATTTTTTGAAGTTCTTAAATGTATTAACTTATCTATAACTGCGTCTAGGTCGGTAGGACAGACATATTCTTCATTTTTCTCATTGCGCTGAAAAGATTTTCCACTTATCTTGAAGCGGGAACCTAGCTTGGAGATATTTCCATAACTCCTCATTGGTGGAGATCGATCTTTTGCCGAGAATCCATAATCGGTAGCAGCATCATAGGGAGACTCGTCATCACTCATTCCGTCATCTATTGACTCACCGTTGTCCATTGTTTGCAGATTTTGAGGGAATGTTTCTAAATGATAGGATCTCAAGTTTATTGGAGTTGAAGATGAACTGGTCTCACCTGCGACACTGGAATTCTTTTTTGTTTCCATGCTTGTTTTGTTAAAGATGTTAGCTCGAGACATATTCTTCGAAAAAGCTGAGCTATTTTTTATACTTTTAGGATGCACCAACATGGCTCTCTTTTTTTTATTTTCTTGCACCAGGCGTGCTAGCATGGACTTTGGAATACCAAAAATTCGAGCACTTGCTCTAATCGAGGTCCCTCGAAGGACTTCAGCTATAGCACTATGGATTTTTTCGGGACTATGTCGATTCCTCTTCCTTTTAGCAGTATTGCCATCCATCGTTGTTGAAAGCTCTTTCATTACTGATTATTTTGCTCCCGCTCATTCAAATATATACTCTCTCTTTAAATTTGCCTATCTCAGCAGGATGAACAATCTTACAATTAATTTGTCTCCATCGATGGTCCCCATTCATTGCTACTCCAATGTCACCCATGTCCCCTTCAATTGTCTCCCAATGTGTCTCTGACGTGTCCCCTAGCGTGTCCCTAACGTGTCCCTAACGTGTCCCTAACGTGTCCCCAACGTGTCCCTAACGTGTCCCTTACGTGTCCCCTATGTCACTTCCAATGTCCCATATGTCCCATGTGTCTCCTTCAATTGTCTATCTGTCAATCAAATGGTTCAATTTGCTTGTGTTTATACCGTGTGATCTCAATCATTCCGAATTGGGGTAGGCTGTGACATGGTCAAATTCCGGGATGTAACGCTGCTTCTCACCAGGGCACAGCCTACCCCAATTCGGAATGCTTTGGATCACACGGTATACCCAACACAAATTATTGAATCCAAACCACTTGAGAGTTTGCAAGGGCTAGATAAGGAGTGCTCTGGTAGGTATAGGGAATTCAAATATCCCGCGCTTTTAAGCTAACAGATGTCTCCTGTCAAACACAATCTGTGACCTGACCTGTCAATTCCAGATTCCACGTACTTTTCAAATTTCCCGCACGTTAAAATCCGCCACATGTCAAAATCCGGTGATACAGAGATCCAATGCCTGATGACCGGTCAAAAAGTAACTAGATTCAGTGCTGATAATCAAAAGTCACCAGATAAACCAAATACTTTTCAAATTTCCCGCGCCACCTGTCAAATGCCGGTAATACAGATCCAATGCTTAACGACCTGTCAAAAATGTCACTAGATTCAGTGTTGCCAACCGAAAGTAACCAGATAAAAGTCCCTAGAAACGTCTGGCTCAACTGACCCCGTACCTACTATAATCGCCTCATGTGGTACCTTGAACACAACAAATTGCTTAACCCTTGGTTTAGCCCTTAACAAAATGGATTCCGAAAACATAGATCAACTACTGATGACATAACAGCTTTTGAATCTGACATTCGTGAGTCTTTCGCAAATAGCAATAAGGTCATAGCAATATCTTTCGACTTAGAGAAAGCATACGAAATGACATGAAACCTCCCTATTTAACAGTTTTTCTTGAATCAAAATCTCACAGGCAACATCTACTCCTTTGTCAAATTTTTTTTGCGCAATAGATCTTTCAAGGTAAGAACCAATGGAAAAACGTCCAAATCCATGAACTTGGAGAACGGTATTCCACAAGCGGCCAACATCAGTGTGACATCATTTCTTATTGCCATTAACGATTGTATCAACAACATCACTTGCCCGGTCAAAGCCAGTCTCTTTGCAGACGACCTTGTCATTCATATCAAGGGTGGAGATCCAGATTCAATGAGAAAAGTCCTTCAAGAAACTCTGCTGAAACTGGAAAACTGGGCCAAACATTCCGGATTCAAATTTTCTCCCTCTGACAAAATGCGTCCTCTTCAGTAAAACAACCCCAACAATGACCCCTCTGTTGCGACTCAATGGTGAAGTTCTTGTATTTGTCGAGAAAATTCGATTTCTTGGTTTGATATTCGATCAGAGGCTAAACTGGAAACATCACATACAACATCTGAAATCGTCTTGCACCAAGATTTCGAACGCAACACTACGACTGACTGACTCTGTTCAGAGAACAATGTACAGAAAAAGCATTGAAGTCAGTGGATGAAAACACTGAAACGACGCTAATAACTCTTACCAGTTGATGCGTCCTAAAACAGCAAAAAAAAAAAAGAATTTGGTAAGCTATAAGTTGTTTCGTATGCAGTTGTCATTTCCGCCAGGTTATAGCTCAGAATAAAAGGTTCTTGAACTCATTCACAGATTATTGAAACAAAAATCTCGTGTCGCTCTGCCTTGCGATTGTACTAGCTATTAGGAACAAAGATTTATTCGACTCCGTTCTCTTTTCCGCTCCAAAGAAAACTGACAAAAAAGTCCACCGCCACAGCGGAAGCGACGAGAAAAAGCGACGACGGGCGACATAAAGGACCCCGTCGGAAAAGTTGTGTAAGTAGGTAGATCTGACACTCGCTCCTCTCCTTCACAAGGGGATGGTGGGATGGATATGCACAAATGATATCAATAATCTCCGAATTTGTATTTTCTTATCTTGAAAGAAGCAAGTCGTGCGCGAATTCAAATCCCCTTTGATAATCCGCAGGCGGCTGGCGGCTGGCGGCTGGCGGACCAGGGTCGGTCATGCAGGAGATATTCGAATCGTGGGAGCGGGGCGAGGGACACGACAAAAGGGACGGGGATGGGAAACCCTCTCTCTGCCTGCTAGAGAGCGCCGGCCAGATTTGTTCCAGCGACGATTTTTTCCTCCAACTTCCGCATGTCGGCTCGTCTACCGCCGTTCCTCTCTCGCCCGGGCCACAGAGCCTCAATCTCCAGCACGCATCTTGAATGCCAAATTGCCCAGGATTGATTTTCCTCTCTCGAGTGTTTCGCTTTTTTTAATCTTTGCGCCTGGAAAAATGCAACTGTGTTACCAT
The DNA here is from genome assembly GCA_949128115.1 of Anaspis maculata. NCBI lineage: Eukaryota > Metazoa > Arthropoda > Insecta > Coleoptera > Scraptiidae > Anaspis > Anaspis maculata. Next base: position 74,893,926 of record OX421966.1, read on the forward strand.
GAATGTTACCCTAGCCCTAGCGTCCTAGCGATCTCTCCTCAATTTTTTCAACAACCGTAAGTTAGCTCATCAAGTTCTTGTAAAGTATATAGTGCATTCCCAGTTCGCGTTTCACCAACATTCCATGCAATGTTCATTTACTTATATGCTTGAAGTTCATTTATAGATATCTCGATTTCAAATGGTTCGAACATATCAAGAAACGAATATCTGAAAGAAGCTTGTTTTAGTCTCGAGTTCTCGGGTTGGTGGAAGCCGCGCAGGCGCAATAGAGATTGATGGGCGCCGTCTTTGTTCCCGATCTTCGGCCGAACATATCTTCCGTGAAAAGGTAAAACCTAGTAACCCACATTTTTTTGTAAAATGAGTTTTTCACATATTCGGAATCTTTCAAGTATTTGCTTCACTCAGATAATGGTTTTGGATCAATATTCAAAAAAATGAATAAATTAGAACGTATGGAATTTCCTAGTAAGTGCATTTCTAGTCTACTTTACAGTGGAAAAACATAGCACGTATCCCTTCCAAAGGTAAAACCCAGCATCTTTGCGGCATTGTAGATATTTTACAATGGATAAACATAGCAGGGTGGCCTCGAGGGTGGCTTACTAGGTTTTGCCGGTGTTTTATTCAGGATATTATGATCTAGATTAACCCAGCATGGCTCTTACTGGATTCCTCCAATTTTTTGTTCGTGTTTTTAAGTCGAGCTGATAGTTTATTGATGGATGCTATGAATCCATACTTCCGTTCGTACTTCGTAGTACGTTGCTTAAATAGGTACCCTAAATTTACCTACCAGTCACACTTCAAGAAGCCATTGAAGGTCAAGTAAATCAACCGCGCTTTCACGCGTTATACCCAAAAAAACACAACACAAAAAGATTTACACACCCCCAGTATAAACACTCTTAGCACCATGTGCCCCATTGTTGCCGTTTGGACCGTTATACGATACGTGCTCTTGCTCGATTCTTCCGCTAAAACATCAAAGAGAGAGGTCGTATGATGAACTAGTTAAGAATTATTATTGATAGCAATTGTGTTTTGCTGGCATGAAAATGTCTTCGAGGGAAAAGCTTCCCGGAGCTTTGGCTACTAAGAAACGTGAGTTTAGTTAATTTCATTGTTCCAGGAGCACTCAACTTCTAATCGTCGTGATATTTCCAAAATTTTAATTTAGTATTATTCTCTTTCATTATTTTAGGTTCACAAAAATACAACAACCAAGAACGCCGATTGAATTAAGTGTGATTAATTAGGGGGTAGGTAGGTCCGACGCGCCGACATCACAAAAATTTCGACTTTTCTATCCTTACTATCAGAGAAGACAATTGAGGCATAAATTCCTTGAAAAAAGACAAAATTTTTGAGAGAATTGTGCCCAAAATGCCACTTGTGAAGAGACTTTTCTGGAAAAATATTGCTTCGTCTGATGCATCGTCTGGTTTTGACATCAAATGTTGTCTATTTTTTTGTTTTGAATAAAGTTGGGAAAGTGTAATTTTTGAGCTATAATTTTTGTCGCCCGCTTTTGGGTCTTACCACGGTAGCTCTTGTAATTAAAACAATATTGTAATTCTGTTGATTTTGCTATTATTGTTACGATTAATTAATACAACGATGGTTTATTGTAAAAATTACAATATTGTTCCAATTACAAGAGCCACCGTGATTAGACCCATCAGAAAAAAGTGCCATTGATGGAGATAAGTATACTTTGATTTGGTTCATGAGTAGGTACCTGAAAGTAGATTTTGAAGGCATTGTTGTTTCTCATTTGTTTGTAATGTTAGTTACTCGGTTAGTTACCTTTGTAATTGATTATTTTGTTTTGTGATTTGTTCAATCGCAACTCGAATCGTAACTTTTCTTGCGTGCAATTTCGAATGTAAATCCCTGCCAAATATATCAATTTATATCGATAGGGATATTATTTTGGAAACGCTATTTTGTTTGTTTGTTGCTTCTATTTTCAAAAGTTACATCAAATATGATTTTAAACATAACAGGGATGATGATAATTGTACTTACTATGTTTTTCCATTTGAGATTCGATAGCTTTCAGAAGTTCCTCAATAGCAAGTCATTGTGCTAGGTTTTTCCAAAGTAATATGCTGGTATTCCTAATGGAAAAACATAGTAAGTGCATTATTTTCCAAAAAACCACCCAAATCATAAAGATATTATGAAATATGGAAAATTCAACCTTGAAAACCCCCATTACCGCTAATATCTGTTCTATTTTGCCATAGCAATCCTTATGGCAAGACTGGGAACTTCTTTTCGCTCTCCTGCACAATTTGCCCAAAGGCAGTTACCAGGTTTTACCTTTTCACGGGAGATATTCGTTCACCTTGATGATATCATTGTCCCTTCCTCGTCCTTTGAGGAGCAAGTAAATTTTCTTTGGGAGATTGTCGACCGTCTCCAAAAAGGTGTATTTTGGAAAACGCAAGTTATTCCATGCCCTCTGCCATTTGCATTTTGGGACATTTGAAAATTGTTAGTTAATTGTTCTCGGAATTGTCCAAAATTGTCGAAAATTGTGACAATTTGAGTGGAATTCCAAAATTTTAGGCCCATTGCTGATAAAGGAGAGTCGACTTTTTTTTTGAAAATTTCAACTGATATCAAAGAAGATTGAATTGGGAGTCGTGTAGGCCTATTTTTAAAATCGACACGGTTCCGGTTTTCTGACGGCAATTTTTTTAAAATGGAACTTGCACATTCTGTGAGTTTGGAAAAAATGCAGTGCAAACTCCGACATGCAGTGAGCCCCACAAAATATTCATTTTTGGTTCAGACATTCTGGAAATGAAAGTTGAAGAAAAGATTGAACTAATTTTTGGGGGTAAAAACTTTTGAAATCGGACCCACGTTTTCCGAGTTTTCCTCTCTGGAAAGACTGCAAATTCTTCAACTTTTTATCCTGTAAACAGATTTTCACCATTTTCTTTTAAACAAGGGTTAACTAAACTGCTTGACAATTGAACTGCAACACCTAAAAATTAGGTGCGTTTTCAAATTGTGTTTTCTACGATGATAGTACAAAACCTTTCCTGAAACTACCCCTAGAAATCACCCTTTAGTGAAAGGTATGCAATACCTCATTTGAAAGCTCAGAGAAGGTGCGATTGAATAAGTTCAAAATGATTTCGCGATGACTTTACACGCATCAAGGTAAAGGCTATGCGGTATTGAAGAGGTTTTATCCGATGGCTTTCGGTTATGCATCAATTTCTACATATGTATTCGACTTGGAGGTATTCGAGGATAAGAAATGCAACAAAAATGGCCCCGAAGAGATAGTGCCGTTGTTGTCGCAGATACCTACAGGGTGAAACGTAAATTTCTACCTAAAATTTTTAAGGTATTTCCGGATTTTTTAAACGAAGGGGTGGGAAAAGGAAGAAGCACCAGTTTCTCTAATACAGGGGTGAATTTGCTACGTGATTCGGTGGCAGAGAGATATTTTCAAATTTTCAGCGCTAAAACGGGATGGAGCTTATGTTCTTTGTCCTTTTGTCTGTCCGTCCGTTCCCGTCCGTCTATCAGTCTGTACGTCCGTCTGTCGGTCTCTCCGTCACAGCATCTAGTCCTTGACGAAAGGATTGGAAAAATTTCAACTAATGGGTATCTAGGCTCATGGCTTTGGGACCCAGACCAAAAAACAGCTTGTTCAAGAGTGTTCCGATTGCATGCGGTAAATCATAGGTACCCAGTGACGGATTAGAAAGCAGTGACGCCCTAGGCTGATTCATTTCGCCCCCCCCCCCCTCCCCTCCTTCACTTTTGGAACTACAACAAATGAAGAAAATCCACCTCGATTTTTTCTTCAATGTTTGAAGGTTGAATAAAAAAATGTATAGGCTGTTTAAAAACAGAACAAACGACGGCCCCGTGGGGCAGGCGGTCGAGCGGCTGCCTGCGACGCGGAAGTCCTGGGTTCGATTCCCGGTGAAAAGTCTGGGTGTTGTGTTGTCCGAAATTTGCACTTTTCTGAATTTATAAACCTGATAAATAAACGGGCAAAACTCCTATGGCAAGAAAAAACCCGATAAGGAGAAGAACATCTATTTATTTATTTATTTAAAAACAGAATAACAAAACTGACACAATCATAGAGTAGCACACTGTAATAAGTATAGGTATGTACAGGGCTGGGCGGTATTTCAAATACAAGTATTTGAAATACGTATTTGAAATACATTCAAGTATTTTGTATTTTGTATTTAAATACATTTGATTGAGAAGTATTTGTATTTTGTATTTTGTAATAGTTCAGGCAGCTAGTATTTAGTATTTTGTATTTTAAATACATTTTTCGGAAAAGTATTTTGATTTTCAAAATACAAAATACAAAATACATTTGTTTCCCATGCTCTTTAGTCTGTTCGGGCCGAAATTGTTCTGGTAATACTATTTTCACCCCATTGACATCTCTTGCTTCTGCACACTATCTGTGATCGATAATGAGTTCGATTGCATCTTTCACGTTTCACGTTTTACTGGTAAGTGCATCCCTACTGTCAGCCACGAGAGGTTCCATGTCGGATGTCGGACAATATTTTCGAAAAGCTGGTTGTCCCCAAAGGAAATCAACATAATGTTATTTTGAAGAATTGATGAATGAAGTGAGGAATAGGTTTAAATATGAAGTTTTCTTCACTTTATGTTTATTTTATTCGTCTTTTCATAGTTCATAATAACTTACTTATTGTTGCGACTGAATCAATGAAGTGTTCCCATTGAAATACTTGCATTTTACGGATTTTCCAATAAAATGGTTAAAATACGCAATAGGAATGTATTTTGTATTTTGTATTTGGAATACTCTAGGTTGTATTTTGTATTTTGGAATTTCTTAGTTTTCCAAAATACGTATTTTGTATTTTGTATTTCAAAGACATTTCAAGAAGTAGTTTGTATTTTGTATTTCGACTATCTTGGATCGTGTATTTTGTATTTTGTATTTAAATACATTTTTCGAAGTATTTTGCCCAGCTCTGGGTATGTAAAGTGTTAAACACGAGGTTGAACACTAGTGACTGAATAGACCCTTCCAGCCTGTGGGCAGATGATTCTCATTTCTATGTACCTATTGGTCTGTCTCTTGGAAAAGAAGTCATTTCATGTAGGTACCTTTACTCGCCCACTCTCCCACTTATACAAACTTAGTTGATTCTTATGGGATTCTCATGGGACGGGATATGTTCAAGAACGGTAACATTTCTGAATATTTGACGTTTATTGATTTGACAGCAATCGCTTGTTCAAGTACCTACCACGGATGTCTATACTACTAGCTGGATGAGAAACTTCGCCGCCATCTTGAAGCTTGATCTGACACTGAGCCCGTCGGGATTGTCATCGTGACATTCGTGACTGCCGCCGCCAGCCTCTTTTGCATCTATGGCGGATATTAGCTACCTATTCTCTGTGGCGAATTATCGTTAATTATGCCGCGCAAGCTATAATTAAGCCATATAACACACTTTTTGTTGCAAGTAATTGACTAGGTAATTGCTATATCCACTCTCCAGTGATGTGAAATACCCGGGTTTTTATATTCAAGGGTAAATACCCAACGTAAATACCCGGTACCTACCTATTTTCCCAAAATCGGGTCTCTAATAGGGTATCTATTTTCATTAATTGTTATTAACAATTGGAGAAACAACAACAAACAATTATGATTTTTTGCTCACAACAGCAAAATAATAATAAGTTCTTTGGAGGTTATGTTTTTAAAGCCTTGGAACTTGGAAAAAGAAATCATTTAACTTTCAACAGTCAACACTGTCAACCGAGCTGTCAACAGTGTCAACTTTTCTGTCAAACTGGGTAGGGTGGGTAACGAGGGGTCAACCACCAGTGGAAATCACTGTACATTTTCTTGGACATACTATAGAAATACTTGGAAATACATGGAAATAGATGGAAATACTATGAAAATAGATGGAAATACTATGGAAATACTTGGAAATACTCGGAAATACTTTGGAAATACTTGGAAATACTTGACCATAACTGCCGAAATTAAATTCCTAGTGAAGCCTGTGACAACTAGAACAGGTCTTCACGTCATTGTACTCATAAACTGCTGGACAAATTAGTAGTCGGTTAAGAAAAAAAAATCGTCTGAATTTGAAGGCCAATAACTTCTGTGTGCCCATAAGGCGACTCTCAAATACTAGCCCAGGCGCCAGGGGAAACAATAAGGAAATAATTGTTTCCTGGCTGGAAACTAGCTTAAAACGATCTGTGTAGCTTAGGTTTTGACATACTAGTTTCCCCCCTTTCGTAAATGTCGGCGTCATGTCGCCATCATCAACAAGAAGTGCACCAGCGTGATTTTTGCCGAATATCTTAATTTTGGGTCATCTGACAGCAAAAGATGTAAGGAGTCATTTTGAAGCCTATGAAACTCCCTACAGTTTGGTTTTTCAATCAATTCTCTGCGACCTATGGTCTTTGAGATAGAGCTTCTGGAAGCGAGAGTCATTGTCGTGAAAGCTCCATGGCCACTTGACTCGAATAACTATAATGTCGATGTGACAAAGAAAAATTCAAAATGAGATTACTCAAGAATTCTCTATGCTATAGTTGCGGTGATGGTCTCAAACTCTTCCACTTGAACCGTAGATTACGAATATTGAAAAGTCAAAAACGTCACATTGTACATATACAGGGTGTACTACGGAAATCAAATCAGAACAGAAAAATTTGACATATTTCTTCGATATAGCCTATGCGAAACTCTAAGCACTTATCACGAGTCCATTATCAATATGCATGGCTCTGTAAGCTTCACTTGATACACTTAAGAAGTGGTCAGCTCACAGCCTTCCTGTAAAATGTTTTGAAGGCCCTCTGAAATCATCAAAATTTACAGTAGCAAGAAATGTATGTAACAGTATATTATATACTAAGAAACCAAAGTGAATTTTTGATCCCTTGGGTAAAGTTTGTTGCTCGAGGGCCCTTTGGGCCCAAATCCCCAAATCAAAAGTTCACTTTGGTCCCTTGGTATATAATATACTGTTATATACATTCCTTGGTACTGAATTTTTAATATTTTGATGACTTCAGAGGGCCTTCAAAACATTTTACAGTAAAGCTGTGAGCTGACCACTTCTTTAGTGTATTAAGTGAAGCTTATAGAGCAAATCCATATCGATATTGGACTCGTGTTAGGTGCTTAGAGTGTCGCATATAGGCTAAATCGAAGAAATATGTAAAATTTCTCTGATCTGATTTGATTCCCTCAGTACACCCTGTATATGTACAATGTGACGTTTTTGACTTTCCAGTACTCGTAATCTACGGTTCAAGTGGAAGAGTTGAAGACCATCACCGCAACTATAGCATGAAGGATTCTCGAAAAATCTCATTTTGAAATTTTTGTGTCACATCGACATTTTCGTTTTTTGAGTCAAGTGGCCATGGAGCTTTTACGACAATGCCTCTCGCGTCCAGAAGCTCTATCTCAAAAACCATAGGTCGCAGAAAGGTCATTTAAAAACTATTCCATAGGGAATTTCATTGGTTTCAAAATGACTCCTTACATCTTTTGCTGTCAGATGGCCTAAAATCAAGATATTCGGCAAAAACCACGCTGGTGCACTTCTTGTTGATGATGGCGACATGACGCCGACATTTCCGAAAGGGGGGAAACTAGTATGTCAAAACCTAAGCCACACAGATCGTTTCAAGCTAGTTTCCACCCAGGAAACAATTATTTCCTTATTGAGCTGATTTTTGCTCCCTGGCGCCTGGGCTATACGTTTCTTGAGTTGGTCAGTTCAATTCTCCTCTTATACAGTATGTTCATTAAAAAATTCAATAATGGGAGGCCGTGGACCGATGACAACCTGGCCGTTTTCGGATCGAATGGCCTGAGTCACAGCCTCCCTTTATTGAAGTTTTTAATGAACATACCGTACATAGGTATATCCTATGAAAGGAAACATCAAGAAACTCAGGATGAAGTTTCTACAGGGTTATACAGGTGTCCGAGGTTTAAATCCGGAAACTTCAGCAATCGATAGAGAATCGAAAAATAATGGAACTTTGTTCAGAAAAATGTTTTCAAAAATGAAAAATAACGAAGATATAGCCCCTCGAAGTTGGATTCAAAAAACCGTTTTTTCTGAAATAATTCTCACACCGTTCAACCGATTTTGTCCAAATTTGACACAGGTGATCCCACAATACATTTATATCAATAACTTGAGATGAATTGTCCCGAGTGACTCCAGTGGCGAAGATATTGGGAGGTTTACCCCTATTAACCCCTCTATTCTTCACGAAAATCAAAATTCTGAGAAAGCGACCCAAATTCTTAATACTGTATTGAATTTCAAAGAAAAAGTTACTTTTAGTAAATTTTGATTTGAGGCTTCGTTTTTGAGATATTTGAGTTTGAAAATTTCAGACACAAATACAAATTGAAATCATTTTTGTTACTAAAAATTCTATTTACTAGGCTAACGAAGCCCCAAATCAAAATTTACCGACCGTAACTTTTTCTTTTAAATTGAATGCAGAAACAATAACTTGGATTGCTTGCTCGATATATTCATTGGCGTAGAAAATAAGGGCGATAATATGAGTGGCTCCTCCAATATCTACGCCACTGGACTGTTTTTGGAATTTTCAAACTCAAATATCTCAAAAACGAAGCCTCAAATCAAAATTCAACAAGAGTAACTTTTTATTTAGAATTAAATGCAAGAATAATAATTTAGATCATTTTCTCAAAATCTCCATTGGCGTAGGAAATAGGAGGGATAATATGAGTCGCTCCCCTAATATCTACGCCACTGCACTGTTCTGATCAAAGTAATAGTTTTCTTCATGGAGCCAAGTATTCAAGCATCACCGATCCAATTTGAGAAGAAATATCCTGAGTGACATAGAAAATAGAGTTTTAGTAACCAAAATGATTTTAGTTCGTAATTGGGTTTGGACTTTCAAACTCAAATATCTTAAAAACGAAGCCTTGAATCAAAATTTCTCATTGGTAACTTTTTGTTTGGAATTGAATGCAAAATCAACATTTTGGGTCGCTTTTTCAAAATGTTCATTGGCGTGGAAAATAGGGGGGAGTAATAGGGATGAACCTCCCAATATCTACGCCACTGGGGTCATTTAGAAAAAGTCATCTTGAGCTCCTGATGTAATTGTATCGTAGGATAACCTGTGTCCAATTCGGACAAAATCTGTCTAATGATGTAAGAGTTATTTTGAAAAAACGGTTTTTTGAAACCAAATTTGGAAGGCTATATCTCCGTTGTTTTTTATTTTTGAAAAAAAAAATTTCGAAACAGTCCCCTTATTTTTTAATTTTCTATCGGTTGCTGAAGTTTCCGGATTTAAATCTCGGACACCCTGTATACAGGTGTCCGGTATTTATTCGCGGAAACTTTGGCAATCGATAAGAGCATAAAAAATAGAAAGATTTCCCTCAGAACACTCCGTTCAAAATCGAAAAAGAATGGAGATAATATAGCCCTTCAAAGTTGAAATTGGAAAATCGATTTTTTTGGATAAGTAAGTTATGAACCGTTAAACCGGATTTTGTTCCAATTTGGACCAAAGTTTGCTACAATATGTTTCTATTGAATAATAGTAATAACGCATTTTACCTAACATTTTTCGGGGCACAAATAATAGGGGGATGACCTACCTTTTTCCCCCTATTTTAATTCCCCTAATTATTTTAGGAAATCGTTCCATTTTTTTATTTTTCACGTTCAACTTAGAAAATAAAGTTACTTTTGCAAAATGAGAGGCTTCATTTTTGAGCTATTTGGATTTGAAACTTGGGGAAACATCTTGAAAATTCCACTTTAAAGAGGTCTAGAAATTGAAATTTAAAAAAACTCATGATTTCTCAGATTTTACTAGGTTTTCACGAAGCCTCCTAATCAAAATTTTGTATGAGTAACTTTCTTTTCTAAATTGAACGCAGAGCTCAAAAATTTGAACGATTTCCAAAAATAATTAGGGGAGTAAAAATAGGGGGGAAAGGGGGAGAGTATAGGTACCCCTATTACCTTCGCCTTAAAAAATGTTCGATGAAATGCGTTATTATTGTTCAATTGAGACATAATTATTTCAGTAGACTTTGGTCCAAATTTGAACAAAATTGGTTGAACGGTTCGAAAGTTATGCAAAAAACAATTTTTAAGGTTAACTTTGAAGGCCTATATTTCTGTTATTGTTCGTTTTTGAACAGAGTGTTTTGAAGAAAGTCTATTTTTTTCTACATCGATTGCCAAAGTTTCCGCCATTAAACACCGGACACCCTGTACAGGGTGTGTCCCGGAATAAGGGTTACAAAATTCACAGGAAGGTGGAGAATTCAAAAATAAGGAGATTTTTTGAAATAAATATTCCATCGCAAACGTATAATAACAAAGATACAGGCCTTCAAAGTTGTTTTTCAAAAACAGATTTTCTTGCATATCTTTGAACCGTTCAACCGACTCTTCAAATCAAATTCAAATCAAAGTCTAGTCTACTAAAATATGTTTCTATCTAACAATAATAACCCATTTCATCAAACATTTCCAGGAGCGAAGGTAATAGAGGATTCCTCCCCCTTTCTCCCTTCTTTTTCAACACCCTCATTATTTTTGAGAATGGTTCCAATTTTTAATTTCTACGTTTAATTTGGAGAAAAAAGTTACTCTTGCAAAATTTTGATCAGTGGTTTCGTTTTCGAGGTATTTAGATTATTTTACTATAAAACTCGTGATTCCTCAACTGAAATAAGTTCTTTAGATGTTTGAAGTCGATAAACCACCTTTAATTTTTAGTTGAGAGACGAGGTGTTTCCAGGAAAAAAACACTTTGGACTCTGGAAAATGGCGATTTCGAGATGTTTTCCAAAGCTTCAATCCCAAATATCTCGAAAATTGAGTGTTAAGTCAAAATTTTGTTATTATTGCGTTATTATTGTTTAATACAGTGAACTTTGGTTTGAATTTAAATAAAATCGGTGGATTGTTTCAAAAGTTATGCAAAAAGAACTGTTTTTGAAAAAATCTTTCAAGGCCTGTATCTCCGTTACTATACGTTTGCGAGGGTATATCTATCGAGAAAGGTCCCCTTATTTTTCAATTCTCTATATCAAACCAAAAGTTCCGAAAGTTATGCAAAAATAACTATTTTACAAAAAAAAAACATTTTTGAAGGCCTGTATCTCCGTTATCATACGTTTGCGAGGGTATGTTAATTGCGAAAAGTCCCCTTATTTTTCAATTCTCCATCTCCCTGTGAATTTTGTAACTCCTATTCTGGGACACTGTAGAAATCAGAGCACTGAACGGTTCAGGAATTTATTGGTTCGGAAGTCTAACAATCAAGATATGAGTTTTTATGTTAAGTGATGTGGATTTGGCCCATCAGGACACGAACTAATTTTAGTTGTGATTTTGAAAAACTAAAATTGTGCACGATTGTTCCCTCAACCACCTTGCAAATTGTGATAGGTACAAACCCACAATTTGGTACACTTAGGTAGGTACCCCCCTTCAAATTAGGTACCTACGTGTACCAAATTCCAAACTTTGCCCCTGAAAGATAGGCAATCTGCGAACGGAAATACTTGGAAATACTATGGAAATACCTGGAAATACCTGGAAATACTTGGAAATACCATGGAAATACCTGGAAATACCTGGAAATATTTGGAAATACTTGGAAATATATTGGAAATACCTGGAAATACTGTACAAATTTTCAGCAGGTGGTTTACCCCTCGGTGGGTAAATATCGCTCGGGAAAATACCGGGTGAATACCCGATTTATATTTAGCCACCTACCCGGTAAATATCCGACTCACATCATTGGCTATATCATTTTACAAGACCGGGCGAAGGACCGGACCTGGCAGCAAACTTCTGAACGACAGTTTCGAGTGTGCTGTGCTCCGATTTAACGTCACTATGGTTACGGGTCGCGGGCGGTGACACTTTGCCCGTCGGGATTGTCAAATCTCGGCTTCACCTTTTTACGTCAAAAACCGGCCAAGTTAGTGTAAACATCCTTGTTAGGTAGGTACCTACTGATAAAGGGTTGCAAGCTAGGCTAGATAAAATCCCTGGAGGACCTAACCAACTGCAGCGCCTCCTGGCGGGAGCAAGATCGTCCTTGCCTCCCATTCCCAGCATCCCTGCGCTACGCTGCTCTATGTTCTATCTGTGGTGGCCCCTGTTCTGTCTAACGTATTATTCCTTGTGTTTGCACTGTTTGCTGATGACATTACTTCCGATTTGTACCTCTTCATCTGAATAAAATGTAAGCTGCTAGTGAATGCTAAGAGTTCACATCAAAATTCCATCTCTGTGCTATTTTAGGTTAGAATCACCCGAAATGATCGGCCAGTACAACTGTTCGCTATGTTCGCATCGGACTGAATCCGTTTTTCAACTCAATTACCACATCCAGAGGAATCACAAAAATGATTATGCGGCCGAACTGTACCATGCCATCGTCGAACCGCAACAGTTCCCTTGCATCTGCTGCGACTACAAAAGCTACTATCAGTTCGAATTGTACGAACATTGCAAACAAGCACATAGTCAGGGGACGACCGGAAACGATGAAAATGGGACGTTCCGCGAAGAAATTGAAAGATATCCATGTGACTTCTGCACATACAAGTCGGATTCCAGTTTGTCTCTTGTAAAACACCACGATTTGTGTCGAAATAAGCTGGCGGGGATATCACAACAAACCACGGAAGAGGCTGAAGACAAGGAGTCGCTAGATTTGGATAGGGCTGGTGCAAGAAGGACCGCCGTAGATATTGGAGCTGTAGAACTGAATATGTCAACGCAGGATTCAAGTGGGAAAATCAATAAGTATAACTACTGCAGTCATTGTTCGTACCGAGCCGTAAGAGAATCAAATTTGAAAAGACACATGTTTAAACATGCTGCGAATGAAGAAATCAATCGGTTCCAGTGCAACAATTGTTCGTACCGAGCTAAAAAAAAGTATTCTCTGAAAATACACATGATGCAACATGCTTCGAATGAAGAAATCAACTGGTTCCAATGCAATCATTGTTTATACCGCACTAAACAAAAGTCACATTTGAAAACCCACATGTTAAAACATGCTGCGAATGAAGAAATCAACTGGTTCCAATGCAATCATTGTTTGTACCGGGCTAAACGAAACTCACAATTGAAAACCCACATGTTGAAACATGCTGCCAATAAAGAAATCAACTGGTTCCAGTGCAACAATTGTTCGTACCGAGCTAAACAAAAGTCATCTCTAAAAATACACATGTTGCAACATGCTTCGAATGAAGAAATCAACTGGTTCCAATGCAATCATTGTTTATACCGCACTAAACAAAAGTCACATTTGAATACCCACATGTTCAAACATGCTGCGAACGAAGAAATCGAGTGGTTCCAGTGCAACCATTGTTCATATCGATCCAGTCGGAAGTCCTATTTGAAAAAGCACATGTTCAAACATGCTGCGAATGAAGAAATCAATCGGTTCCAGTGCAATCATTGTTCGTATCGTTCAAGTAAGAAGTCAAATTTTGAGACGCACATGATGAATCATACTGCCAATGAAGAAATCAACTGGTTTCAGTGCAACAATTGTTCGTACCGAGCTAAACGAAAGTCATCTCTAAAAATACACATGTTGCAACATGCTTCGGATGAAGAAATCAACTGGTTCCAATGCAATCATTGTTTGTACCGGACTAAACGAAAGTCACATTTGAAAACCCATATGTTGAAACATGCGGCGAATGAAGAAATCAAGTGGTTCCACTGCAACCATTGTTCATATCGATCCAATCGTAAGTCACATTTGAAAACGCACATGTTGAAACATGCTGCTAATGAAGAAATCGACTGGCTTCAGTGCAAGAATTGTTCGTACTGAGCTAAAAAAAACACGACACACGACAAAAGTCATCTCTAAAAAAACACATGTTGGAACATGCAGCGAATGAAGAAAGCTGGTTCCAGTGTCACCATTGTTCGTATCTCCCATAACATGTGGTGTGCAAAACATATTCCATGTAGGTATGTTCAGACTGGATGCAGCATATTCCCCAGCATTCATATCACATGACAGGAATATATTACCGTAACCATATACTTTTTAGAATGTACATAGCATATGATATGAATATTACAACATGTCTAATACCTAGGTACTTCACGGCATATACATAGTTCCGAGCATAGTTCATCATATACAGGAAGATTCACCACCAAATGGACATAGCTTAAGGGTAGGTCCAGTTTTCCCAGGCGAACCGGGATCTGGTTTTGAAATTATTCTAACACTGTTCGTTTCGAAGCTACAGGGTGACTCATCTATTTCGTAGAATTTTTTGACAAGCCATAACTTTAGAACGACCAAATAGATTGGATTGAAATTTTGTGGGTTGATTCTTCTATCGATAGCTGACACATCGCTTCATCAAGCAGTTCAAAATTTCCAGGGCCGGCCTTGATAAGAAAAACTTCAAAGCTTTTTTTAACAAAAGACTTCTGTATGCATATTTTTCAAAATTCATTCACATATTCAGAAACCACATAAAACATGCTTTTGATATCGCAAAAAAATTGCTTGGCACCATTGAGCTGTCAATAAAATTTTGATAATCCTGAAGATTTTTGAGGTTAGGATTTTTTGTAAACTGATAATTCAAAATATTGGCAAATAATCTATCATGGCCTCAAATTTCAGCCGTTTCGTCAAAAAAAAAATTTTTTGCGTTTTCTCAGTTGCAAGAAAAATATTCATCAAAATTTTCAAAAAGTTTTGTTATTTCCCTCAACTTCACTTTTATCCCACATCAAGCTGAAATTGAGAAACATGACATAAATTTGTCGAAAATTCTGATAGAATTTTTGGTTGCTCCTACTTAGTTACTGAGAAAACGTAGAAAAAAATTTCAAATTTTTTTGACGAAACGGCTGAAATTTGAGGCCATAATAGATTATTTGCGAATATTTTGAATTATCTGTTCACAAAAAATCCTAACCTCAAAAATCTTCAGGATTATATGACAGCTTATTGACAGCTCAATGGTGCCAAGCAATTTGTTTTGCGATATCAAGATCATGTTTTATGTGGTTCCTGAATATGTGAATGAATTTTGAAAAATATGCATACAGAAGTCTTTTTTTAGAAAAAGCTTTGAAGTTTTTTTATCAAGGTCGGCCCTGGAAATTTCGAATTGCTTGATAAAGCGATGTGTCAGCTATCAATAGAAGAATTAACCCACAAAATTTCAATCGAATCCATTCGGTCGTTCTAAAGTTATGGCTTGTCAAAAAATTCTACGAAATAGATGAATCACCCTGTAGCTTCGAAACGAACAGTGTTAGAAAAATTTCAAAACCAGATCCTGGTTCGCCTGGAAAAACTGGACCTACCGTTAAGCTATGTCCATTTGGTGGTGAACCACCCTGTACATATCTTAGGTTTTATTACAACTTTATCGTTATAAAGCATAAGCATTGGAGGTTTCGTATGGCATGAATAGAAAAAGTGGTATTCCAAAAATGAAGTCCAATTTTCAAAATTTTCAATTTTTTATACACGAACTATACAAGATAAAACTTTCAAGGTCTACACCCTACTATACCCCGAGTATTTAAATATTTACCTTCGTTACTTATACTTTTTAAGTCTTTAATATTATTATTGTTAATTATTTCTTGTTATACAGACCACAATTGGTGGTAGGATGTTGAATTTTTTTCAATAAATATATAATTTTCATTTTTGAACTTTGAAATTATTCAGCTTTTGTAAAATTCTAATTTTTTTTTGTCTCAGATGACTAGTTCGGGCATCATGCATAGAAACTCCATGATAAAAACATAACAAATTGTTGCTCGTTTTTTGTCACAGTTATATACCCTTGACAGACTGGAAAACTTAATGATCATTAAGCGTAAATTGCGATATAAATAGTAGTTTTCATCAGGTCTAAAACGCATGCTCACGTTCCTTGCCGGTCGGCAAAAATTCGACCTTCGCGTGCTTGCCAGACTCGCACCGGTCTGTAATCATTCTCCCTCCCCACTCTATACCTCTGGTGTTTGTCAACCCGAACTGTCAAATCTTACGCATGCCCACTGAAACACAAAATTGTCATGAAAACTATTTACTATGACCAGTGTGAAACGTTTCCTAGTCTTACCAATCCTTGAATGGACCTAAAAGTCCCCACGTCAGCGAAGCGGAAACCAGCACCTGTCAATGTCACCTGTCGTCGATGTGAAGTTAGAAAAAAGAATTGGAAAAAAAAATGAAACTCAATGCAATTGCTCCTGGTGTAATTTACTTGAAAGCGTTGATATTGATGCACTATTAATTGCGGAAAGAGTGGCTCGTAAGTGGGGTGAGTAGCGCCGGATGGAATTGCGTCACCTGAAAGAGGCTTGTTTCGTTCTCTTTCAAGACCCACTTCGACACCGTCCACGCCTCCGGAGCAAGTCGAGATCCGGCGTAGTGCTGAAAGAAACACCGAATGGTCCTCAGACCCTCCTGCCGGCGCACCGCAATGCTGCAGGGTACCAAAGTCTCCGAGACTTGCACCTGAACTGAGCGCGTATCGAACCTAACCTACTGTGAGCTCACTTCAAGTTTCGGGAACGACTTACCTCAGTTGTGTGCCGCGTATTGCCGCTGGATGTACCACTGCAACCTACCGTACAAATACAAGAAGAGCCCTCGGCCTCTAGTGACAAATGACAGAAGAGCCGGCCTCGACCTTTGCTGGAGAAGCGAAGCCGATGTCGAGTTGTCAGAGTTCTCGGTGCTGTTATCCGTGCTGTCGCTGTACGGTGGGACCAGAGCGGCCAAGGGGGGTGGGTCCGGGCTGGTGTCACACTGCAATAGCCGGTGTGTCCAATTGTGTTGGCCGTTGCCTCAAACTTTCTTGGCCGATCGCGAAGATGTGATATCGATATCTGTGATGCGTGGGATGCTCCTCGACGGATGCCTTGCTGTGCCACGAATAGAGAGGGGCTGGACTTGAGTCCAACAAGGTGGTGTGCGGAAAAAGCCTAGTTGATAGTTACCCAATAAGATGAAGATTAAAAAGAAAAGAAACCTCGACATACCCAGATGTTGGCGGGCTTTTCCGAGTGGGGCTATTTTTAGACGGCGGCGACTGTCGGACGTGAGGGTTCTCGAGGAACAAATCCAAAACCTGGAAACTCCTCGTTTCCTCCTCTAAGCCCCCAGCGAATGGTCCGTCACAAATTGATGCTGTCAGTCAAGCCAGGTAAAATGCCAATGAATGGACTTTTCCATAAATTGTTCCTTATCACCTTTGATAAAAACGTTCCTCTCAGGGTAAAGCAAATTATTGGCCTGGTCCATTGACATACCTACCATTTGTTACCATATGTTTCCCAATGTTACTCGGCAGACACAAAGCTTTACTTCAATCAAGATCTTATTCTTTCAAAGAACGGCGTTCAGCAAGGCGACCCGTTAGGACCAGCATTATTCGCAATTTCTCTTCAAAAAATTGTTGCTTCCATTTCAACAGAACTCATTATTTGGTATCTCGACGACGGTACCATTGCGGGTGACCCTGATACCGTCTTAGAAAATTTTCAAAAAATCAAATCCGAAGCCGCTGAATTAGGTCTAGATCTCAATCTTAACAAATGCGAAATAGCAATTTTGGGTAATTCAATTGATTCCGATAACTCTTCTACATTAACACTGTTCAACGATCATGCCAATGGTATCAAACATTTGTCCAATAACAACGCCACACTTTTAGGCTCTCCACTTTGTGATGACTCGATACCATCTATTATACAAGAAAAGATATCCACACTCGAAAGGTTGACTTCCAAGCTAAGAGGTCTGCCATCTCATTCTGCATTTTTCTTATTACGAGCCTCGCTTGCCATTCCCCGTCTTATATATTTTCTACGTTGTTCTCCTTCTTGGAGATATCATCACCTCCTCTCCGAATATGATTCAAAATTAAGGTGTTGTTTGGAATCAATAATTAACTGCTCCCTATCAGACTCAGCTTGGATACAAGCCTGTTTACCTGTACGTCTCGGTGGTCTTGGACTTCGCCGAACAACTGACATTTCGATACCTGCTTTTCTATCTTCTTTCTATGGTTCACTTGAACTATCAGAAAGGCTTTTATCAGCAAATATTCTGATTCGCGATACCGCCGTTCACGAGGGCGAAGACAGATGGCTAACCAAAATTGATCCATCTATTGACCTACTCCCTACCAGAGAAGAAAAATTGAAACAGTCGTTTTGGGATTCAGTTTTTATTTCACAATCAAAATCAACAATCGTTAATCTCCTTGACACACCTGAAGATAAAGCGCGATGGCTATCCTGTTCACTCCCGGAATCCGGTAGTTGGCTGAATGCTTTACCTTCATCTGCAATGGGATTACAACTATCCGACGAATGCTTTCGAATTGCCATTTCTCTACGTTTAGGTTGCCCTTTATGTGTACCTCATAAATGCATTTGCGGTGCACCCGTCGACCGAAGGGGACTTCATGGCTTATCCTGTGTCAAATCGGCAGGAAGAATCTCACGTCATTCCTCAGTAAACGACCTTATTTGCCGTGCACTCCGTTCAGCTAACATCCCATCGATTTTGGAACCAGTAGGATGCTCCCGTTTAGACGGAAAGAAACCCGATGGTATGACCCTAATACCTTGGAGAAAGGGCAAACCTGTTATCTGGGACTCCACCTGTACAGACACCGTTGCACCAAGCGTCCTCAACAATTCTTCCTCTATCGAAAGATTTGCTGCCAACAAGCGAGAGGACGAGAAATCCAGGAAATACGCCAACCTCACGAAGGATTACGAATTCATCCCAGTAGTCATTGAAACCATGGGATGTTGGAACTTGAATGGTTTGAAATTCATTAGAGATATAGGATGCCGGATCACTGAACAAAATCACGAGAAAAGATCCAGCGAGTTTTTACTCCAACGCATCAGTCTGGCAATAATTCGCGGGAATGCAGCATCCATTATGGGTACTTTCCCTGCTGGAAACATTGGGGAACAATTTTTATAGTTTTGTTGTGAAACTTTTATTATACAATATTTTTATTGAATAAAACACTTCAATTTCTGTCAATGTTTGTTCACCTTCTGGAAGTATACGAGGGGGTATCGAAAGAGGCGAGATGACCGATTTTGGGATCACTCTTTTGATTTATGGGGTAAGTTGAGCTACCCCCAAAAGTGTAACGTAACAAACTGGATTTTTGATTCAATGCTCTGTATGTAAAAAATCTCATCCCAAGGAAATGCTGCCAAAACCGCCGTGAAACATTCCTGAGAAAAATTGTTGAAGTTACGGTAAGTGACAGTGACGGGGGCACATTTTGGTTCACTAAACTTTAGCACAGAACAAATAATTTTGTGATCGGAAATAAGGTCCGCATCAAAGGTTCCATAACTTTCAATTAAATCTGTTGAATTTGAGTAGATGACATCAATCAGCGTCTGCGAGTACTGAGTTACACGTGTAGGTTCACTTATCAATTGTGATAGACCATACGACGACATACATTCGTTTACAGAATTGTTGAATTGATGATCAACATTTACACCTCCTAAAAACATGATGTTTCCGTATCGAGGTGCAACTAGAGACAATAGGTCATCAAGATGGTCAATGAAACTATTCAAATTACTTGATGGCGTTCTGTAAATGACACATACTAATAATTTTGTTTTGTTGGAAATTTAAACTTCCAAAAAAAGATATTCGATGCCATCAGGTGCAGTTTAATCTTCCAGGACATGTTTGGTTCGAATTGACGCATGAACATATATGCCAACCCCTCTACCTCTTGTAGGTCTGTCATTTATTCTGTAAAGCATGAAATAAGGAATATTCACCGATGACGACGGAATATGTTCGGACAACCAAGTTTCTGTAACACACGCATAATATCAAATTGATTTTGAACAACAGAGTCAACAAGAAAATCAAAACCTCTACAAAGTGACCTTACATTTAAATGACCTATTTTGAGATTTCTGCTATTAGTTGCTGCCATAGTCTATAGGTACTCTTCTTTTTCTGCTCTTTTTTCCTTTTGAAACATGGTCACTTCTTGTCCCTAGCGGAATGTTTTCTTTGTTGTATACCCATTTTTTGACAGTTCACACAGTTCAATGCATTATCACACCCTCTCGAATCATGTTTTTTGCCGCATTTGTGACAGGTTTCTTCTTTACTCTTGCAGAACTTCTGGACGTGGCCGAACAAGCAGTTGACTTGAAGCAGATAGGGATATTAACGTGTTCTTGGACGTAAGACTCGTCAAATTTATGGTTATTCTGCCTTCTTTGAGCATGAATTTAGCCAAGTTTGGCGCAACTCTTATCAGCCAATTCTCCTTGTCAGGATTTCTACATTTTCTTCTTGACAGTATGGTGATGTTTTTCTTGATGTCTTTGTGACCATATGCTGCAATCAGTTCCTCGTTTTGCGTGGTTAAAGCTTCAAAGAATTCATTCTCCCTCATATCCCCTTCTAGTTCACATATTTGAATTGTTGGAAACAGTGAGTTGGATTCATTCACTTGTAAATTTGGTTGTGTGAGAATCAAATTTGACATTTTATTTTCCTGCTCGTCGTTTTGGGTTTTGAGGAGAATTTTGTTTGTTCCCAGTTTGATGACATTCACAAGGACACCGTTTATATCTTTTGGCTTTACTTTCCGCCCTATTTCCTTCCATGGTTCTTTCATGTCGGTGCCATCAGTAGTTGCTATCAGGATATCATTGCTTCTGTCTGGTAGTGGCCTTGGGGGTGTAGTCCATGTCTTTCTTGTCTCTTTGGCATGGTTGGCATGGTTCCGAATGTTTTTACACTGGCGGCGTACCGGCGTGGGTCGGCTGTTTCACTTGATTGATTTTGGTTCTAGCAGCTTGCTGAAGTTTTCTATCACTTCTTGCGATGTCTAGTTCAGATTTCAGGATTAAATTGTTTTTTTCCAACTTGCTGATTTTTCTGTAGGTACGCAGCATATTCTGGTGGATAGAATCGATCGACCTCCCAACGGTTTGTTGATTCGAATGAGTGAAAACTAGTTTGCTTTTCTCTTCTCTGTGTGTTGCGTTTTACTTCCCCGACCCACCACCCAACGAGGAGGGAAAGTATTGTAAACGCGCTGAAAAAAATTCGAGATGAAGACGGATATATCCATTTTGAGGTCCCTCAAGACGATTCAGAACATTTTTGGAGTGATGTCTGTCTGTGTGTGTGTGTGTGTCTGTGTGTCTGTCTGTAACCTTCTACGATTACAGCCGCGGCGTTGATCCGATCGACTTGGAATCCGGCATGCGGACATTGTCGGTCCCTGGAATGAGCCCATTAGTTTTTGGCTGTCATCTGTCAAACGGAAATGCCTCTATCAAAGAATGACAGATGTCAACATTCCTGTCGGGTACTTTTTTGTGACCCTTACTCGTCGGGGAAGTTTCGGGGTGACACAACCGATTTTTTTTCAACATGTTACTATTGTTCAATCGAGATTTCAGTAAACTTTGGTTCCAATTTGAACAAAATCGGTTGAGCGATTCCAAAGTTATGTCAAAAAATCGATTTTGAAGATTCAACGTGAACACCCTGTAACCTTTCAACAAAGCATTTCAGGACATCAGAGGTGGTTTTTTTTTTGGTCCATTTCTGATGGGGAATCGCTCCTAGAAGTTTGTATCACCATTTTGGAAACACCCTGTATACAGCCTGTCCCGGAATAAGTGTTACTAAGCTCACAGAGAGATAGAAAATTGAAAAAAAAGGGACTTTTTTTGATAAATATACCTTCGAAAACGCATAATAACGGAGATACAGGCCTTCAAAGTTGTTTTCCAAAAACAGTTTTTTTTGCATTACTTTTGAACCGTTTCGACGATTTCAATAGAATTTAAACTAGAGTTTACTGAAACAGGTCTCTATTGAACAATGTTAATGCATTTCATCAAACATTTTTAGGGGCGAAGATAATAAGGGGTGCTGTTCCCATTTTCCCCTTATTCCTTGCCTCCCCAAATATTTTTGGAAATAGTCCAAATTTTTGAATTCCACGTTGAAAAAGAAGAAAGTTACTCATGAAAAATTTTGATCAGAGGCTTGGTTTTCAAGATATTTGGGATTGAAACATTGCAACACATCTTGAAATCGCTACTTTCCTGGGCCTAAAGTTCAAGAAAAATCCGTGATTCGTCAACTGGAATGAGTTTTCTGGGTGTTGAGTTGATAAACCACCATTTTCGCTGAGAAACATGTAGTTTTTCAGAAAAAAAAAACAAACAATTTGGGCCCTGGAAAGTGGCGATTTCGTGATGTTTTCTATGTTTCAAACCCAAATATCTTGATCTAATCTCTCTAATCAAAATTTTGCCTTGTAGCCTTGTAGTATTATTTTACACATTTAAGTAGGTATTGTGACCTTTCAGGACAAAAACGTCTCATTGATTTTTCATTTCCATAATACACACTTGAAAATATATAAAATCGTCTATAAAATAGTGAGCTAAAAATAGAGAATAAACAAGTCTTAGAGACGGACAGCTTCTTTTGGATTTTGAAAACATTTTTGACATTTACATTTAGAAAAATCAAACGCCTGACCTACTATGTGCTTTTGAACATCATTTTGCACCCAGCCTACCAAATCGCGTGCATATCGTGGGTGTTGTGATGCTACTGTGATGTGTAAAAATTTCGCAGTTTAAATTTTTTTTCTTCGTGTCTAATAATGAAATGTGTGATATTGATGCATCATTATATTCAGATAAGCATAAGAAATCAAAAAAATATTGTTGCTATTTGAAAAACAAAAGTTGACTATCAGTGCTCAGAAGCATCATAACAAAAAAAAATATTTTTTACTGTCGAATCATAGAAGACATGAAATCATTTGGGTTGGTTTTTGAAATTTATAAGGAATAACGATGCTACAGCGGTGGCCGTTTTTTATGCACCCCTCTGTATGTTTGAAACGGGCATTACGGCCGCAATTTTTAGAAGTTAGGAAAAAGAAAAAAAGACGGGTCCAATATTTTCAACATTTCAACAATACTATTGATTGAGTCAATAAAAAAAAGGCAAGTACCCCATTATTGTATACAGGGTGTCCGTTTTTCGAGGCTAAGCATGGGTATCTCGCTTATCTTTGGAGATACAGAGTCGGTTGAATTAGAAAAAAGTTGCAAATTTTCATGACGATCAATAATTCAGGAAGATATTTGACTTGTCTGTTTTAGTTTTCGAGATATCGGAAAAAAACAAAAATTTGTGATTTTTGTTTTTATTTTTTATTTGAAAAACGGTTGACGGTAGCCTTTTTTAGTTGAGATATTGTGCAGGCACTTTTCCAAGGGGAATTCATTGTTGCCGAAATCCTCATTCTAGCTTTCAAAACAATAACCGAGATATGACATTCAACTTTTTTCTCTCTTATGAGCGCCATATTGGATTTTGACATTTTTGAATACAATATTTTTTCTGGCTACAAAGATCTGTCACATGCCACTGTTGAATTAATACTTTTGAGCCAAAAATATTTTTTTTATTTTTCAAAGAGTGCTTTGGAAATCAAATCAGCATCGACATTAAAAAAAAAAACGTAAATGTCAAACATTTATTCAACAATGACATGTGGCACATCGTTCTAACCAGATAAGAATACCGTATTCAAAAATATCAAAATCCAATATGGCGCCCATTAGAGCAAAAAGTTGAATGTCGTATCTCGGTTGCTTTGAAAGCAAAAATAAAGATTCTGGAAGATTTGGATTCCCCTTGAAAAAGTGCCCTGACAATGTTTAGATTAGAGAAGGCCACCTTCAACCGTTTTTTGAATAAAAAATAAAAACAAAATCAAAATCCTGTTTTTTCACGATATCTCAAAAACGAAAATCGATACGTCAAATTTCTTTTTGGATCATTGATCGTCATGAAAATGCGCAACTTTTTCCTGATTTAACCGACTTTGTATCTCTCAAGATAAACGAGATACCTATGCTTAGCCTCGAAAAACGGACACCCTGTAGGTATATGGTAATTCCCTCCCAGATTAAGTTATCTAGAGATGGGAATACCGGCCCTTACCTCGGGTTCCACCAAACTTTTATCAACGCGATAACTTTATCACTCTGATAGTAACTATAAGCAACTGGTCATCTTATTGGGCTGGTGCATAGCAATTATCAGCGTGATAGATTTAATCTGCTCTTAAAATTTTGGTGAAACCCAAGGTTAGAGAGATAGATTGAAAATAATTTGTAGGAAATTGAAAATTGTGCTTTGGAAGATCCAAATTTTCCGGGAGGAGCCTCAAAATCTTTTTTCCCGTTTTTTTTTTAACAATTTGATTGAGAGATAAAAACCATGAAGTAGATACCTATAGGGTTATTTGGGGCTATAGAGTAGACTCCAGAATAATTATTATGATTGAATAGCGCGCCATGATTTTAGTTCGAGGCGAGCCATTGACCTATCAGAGGGCGCGACGGTTCTCGTTGTTGTTGGCAGCTTAGCTGCTTAGCTGAAAGCGGCTGAAAGTTCCCTGCCCTGTTCTATGGTGGCCCGTGTTCTATCTTACGTATCATTTCTTTGTGTTTGCTGACGATATAACTTCCCATTTGTACCTCTTTATCCAATTGAAATGTTAGTATTGCTAGTGAATGCTAAGGATGTTAACATCAAAATTCCATCTCTGTGCTATTTTAGGTTAGAATCACCCGAAATGATCGGCCAGTACAACTGTTCGCAATGTTCGCATCGGACTGAATCCGCCTTTCAACTCGTCCACCACGTCCAGAGGGATCACAAAAATATTTATGCGGCCGAACTGTACCATGCCATCGTCGAACCGCAACAATTTCCTTGCATCTGCTGCGACTACAAAAGCTACTATCAGTTCGAATTGTACGAACATTGCAAACAAGCACATAGTTTGGGGACGACCGGAAACGATGAAAATTGGACGTTCCGCGAAGGAACTGAAAGATACCCATGCGACTTCTGCAGATACAAGTCGGATTCCAGTTTGTCTCTCGTGAAACACCACGATTTGTGTCGAAATGAGCCGGCGGGGAGATCACAACAAACCAAGGAAGAGGCCGAAGACAAGGAGTCGCTAGATTTGGATAGGGCTGGTGCAAGAAGAACCGCCGGAGATATTGGAGTAGTAGAACTAAATATGTCAACGCAAGATTCAAGTGGGAAAATCAATAAGTATAACTACTGCAGTCATTGTTCGTACCGAGCCGTAGGAAAATCAAATTTGAAAAACCACATGTTCAAACATGCTGCGAACGAAGAAATCGAGTGGTTCCAGTGCAACCATTGTTCGTATCGAGCCAAAAGAAAATCAAATTTGAAAACCCATATGCTCAAACATACTGCCAATGAAGAAATCAACTGGTTCCAGTGCAACCATTGTTCGTATCGAGCCAAAACAGAATCAAATTTGAAAACCCACATGTTCAAACATGTTGCGAACGAAGAAATCGAGTGGTTCCAGTGCAACCATTGTTCATATCGATCCAGTCGGAAGTCCTATTTGAAATATCACATGTTGAAACATGCTGTGAACGAAGAAATCAAGTGGTTCCAGTGCAACCATTGTTCATATCGAGCCAGTCGGAAGTCCTATTTGAAATATCACATGGTGAAACATGCTGTGAACGAAGAAATCAAGTGGTTCCAGTGCAACCATTGTTCGTATCGAGCCAAAAGAAAACCAGATTTGAAATCACACATGTTGCAACATGCTTCGAATGAAGAAATCAACTGGTTCCAATGCAATCATTGTTTATACCGCACTAAACAAAAGTCACATTTGAATACCCACATGTTCAAACATGCTGCGAACGAAGAAATCGAGTGGTTCCAGTGCAACCATTGTTTATATCGATCCAGTCAGAAGTCCTATTTGAAAAAGCACATGTTGAAACATGCTGTGAACGAAGAAATCAAGTGGTTCCAGTGCAACCATTGTTCGTATCGAGCCAAAAGAAAACCAGAATTGAAAAGACACATGTTGCAACATGCTTCGAATGAAGAAATCAACTGGTTCCAATGCAATCATTGTTTATACCGCACTAAACAAAAGTCACATTTGAATACCCACATGTTCAAACATGCTGCGAACGAAGAAATCGAGTGGTTCCAGTGCAACCATTGTTCACATCGATCCAGTCAGAAGTCCTATTTGAAAAAGCACATGTTGAAACATGCTGCGAACGAAGAAATCAAGTGGTTCCAGTGCAACCATTGTTCGTATCGAGCCAAAAGAAAACCAGAATTGAAAACACACATGTTTAAACATGCTGCGAATGAAGAAATCAATTGGTTCCAGTGCAATCATTGTTCGTATCGTTCAAGTCGGAAGTCAAATTTGAAGACGCACATGATGAATCATAGTGCCAATGAAGAAATCAACTGGTTCCAGTGCTACAATTGTTCGTACCGAGCTAAACAAAAGTCAACTCTAAAAATACACATGTTGCAACATGCTTCGGATGAAGAAATCCACTGGTTCCAATGCAATCATTGTTTGTACCGGACAAAACGAAAGTCACATTTAAAAATCCACATGTTGAAACATGCGGCGAATGAAGAAATCAAGTGGTTCCACTGCAACCATTGTTCATATCGATCCGGTCATAAGTCACATTTGAAAACGCACATGTTGAAACATACTGCTTATGAAGAAATCAATTGGTTCCAGTGCAACCATTGTTCGTGGCGAACCAAACGAAAATCAGCTTTGAATAAGCACATGATAAGGAAACATGCTGCAAATTAAGAAATCGACTGGCTTCAGTGCAACAATTGTTCGTACCGAGCTAAGAAAAACGCGACACACGACAAAAGTCATCTCTAAAAAAACACATGTTGGAACATGCAGCGAATGAAGAAAGCTGGTTCCAGTGTCACCATTGTTCGTATCCCCCATAACATGTGGTGTGCAAAACATATTCAATGTAGGTATGTTCACACTGAATGCAGCATATTCCCCAGCATTCATATCACATGACAGGAATATATTACCGTAACCATATACTTTTTAGAATGTACATAGCATATGATATGAATATTACAACATGTCTAATACCTACTTCACGGCATATACATAGTTCGGAGCATAGTTCATCTTATACATCCCACTCAGCAAGAAAATGTTGTGAAAATGTCACATCTCTGTGACATCACTCAGATGTTCAAGTCACAACTGCGATGTTGACAAAAAAAGTCTCTGCGATGTTAAATGGACATCTCTGTTACCTCTTATGTCCGGGTAATTAGAACATGAATGAGATATCTCAAAGATGTCCAAATGTGACATACTATCTACATCGCTATTCCACATCTCGTAGATATCACTTTTTGACGTACATATAACGTCGCATTTTGGATGTCTATTTTTAAATAAAAAATATTTTTTAACCACTTTCCAACATAGTTTAATGCCATAGGAGGTTCCGCACCTATTACTACTAATTTTTACAATCTATACAGCACGTTTTTTCCTTAAGAAAAGTTGTTCTTCTATTGGCGTACTCCGGAGGATTCGAACCTGGATCCCCAAAGATGATAGTTAGAGACACTACTGCCGATTCGTCTAAGCTACCAACTTGTTGTTGTTGTTCAGGGATATATCTCGTGATATTTCATTAGGACTCCAAACGATACACCGAACCCAAAGGGCCTCGCTGGGGCTCGAAACGTTACAGCAAGACACAAGGGGCTCCGTTGGGGCCCCGGACGTTACAATAAGACATGAACGGGAGTCATCAAAGTAAGTATTCGGAAGCACAATAAAACAAAATGGGCCCATTTTGGGGCTCCGAATAACACAAGAGCAGACACAAGAGTTCACCAGAGGTGCGAAAGCCCGACAAAATGCAAGAAGGCCCAGTAGGCTTTCGAAGAACACAAGGAGACACAAACTGGACACACTAGTTCCGAAAGCCACAAGCACAAGAAGACACAAAAATGGTTCCAAACGACACATCAAGACATAAGGGGGCCCGCAGAGCCTCAAACTAAACATGAAGACATAAAGGCTGTTCTGTTGAATCAATTAAATATTTTCCGACACACGAAGCTCAGCGATGACAGCCCGCGAAATTTGAAAAATATCTCAGTGACTACGTCTCATTGACGTCAGTGAGATGTTACCCTTCGATCAGTTGGAAGAAGTAGCAATGTTACGTCCGGTAGATGTCTCATGTGTGATGTTCAATTTAAGTTCATTTCGAAACATCTCTCAGACATTACATCGTATAACATCGCGGATGAACATCTCATAGATGTGGAAGTAACGTTCATTGTGATGTTATTTTGTGACATGATTGAGATCATCTCATTTATGAAACATGACATGCTATGCTGAGTGGGATATGTTAGGTTTTATTACAACTTTATCGTTATAAAGCATAAGCATAAGCGTAAGCATTGGAGGTTTCGTATGGCATGAATAGAAAAAGTGGTATTCCAAAGATGAAGTCCAATTTTCAAACTATAATTTTCATTTTTGAACTTTGAAATTATTCAGCTTTTGTAAAATTCTAATTTTTTTTGTCTCAGATGACTAGTTCGGGCATCATGCATAAAAAATTCCATGATAAAAACCTCGATAAAAACATAACAAATTGTTGCTCGTTTTTTGTCACAGTTATATACCCTTGACAGACTGGAAAACTTAATGATCATCAAGCGTAAATTACGATATAAATAGTAGTTTTCATCAGGTCTAAAATGCATGCTCACGTTCCTTGCCGGTCGGCAAAAATTCGATCTTCGCGTGCTTGCCAGACTCGCACCGCTCTGTAATCTTTCTCCCCACTCTATACCTCTGGTGTTTGCCGACCCGAACTGTCAAATCTTGCGCATGCCCACTGAAACACAAAATTGTCATGAAAACTACTATGACCAGTGTGTCACGTCGTCATTTACTCAATGATCATTTGGAACGTCATTTAGGACGTTAATGGTCATTAACTAGGAGTAAGTAACCATAATCGCCGTTGGTCGTGCATCATCGCCGTGATTTTTGAATACCATTGTCCAGCTTTTCTGCAATGTATCGCGATATCTGTCATTTGTCATCAAGTCCGTCATTTCAGTACGCCATTCAGACTCGTCTTTCTGGAATGGAGGAACTTGATTTTGTGTCTTGCTTCTTGAAACAACATCTCTTGTACCAAATTATGATATTGCCTGTAGTGTGCACGTAGAAGCACGTACGAAAAAATGAAATTTTCAAAAACATGAGAAATGACCACCTATTCGCGGAATTTGGATGATACGAACATTGCAAACAGGCAGCAGAATATAGATTGGCGCGAGGATTGGTGGCACTTTATTTTTTGGGCGAAGTCGAATTTATTGATGAGGAGATGGATTTCCGTAAGTATCCGTAAGACAGGTTAGGTATATAATTCCCGTAGCGTGCACGTATAAGCACGTACGAAAAATTGAAAAATCTCCTCGCTTTACATAATAAATGACCGCCTGCGCCTGTTCGCGAAAGTTGGATGATACGAACATTGCGAACTTGCAGCACAGTATCGGTTGTTGGTACCTACTCTATCTTTGGCAAAGTCGAATTTATAGATGAGGGAATAGAGGTTTCCAGAACGTCCGTCGTGAAAAATGTGAAATTTTGCAAAAGCAAGCGAAATGGAAGGTACTTATCGCAAAAGCAGTTGAAAAATTGCAAAAAAAGTTATAAAATGAATAACACGATAGATCCAAACATAATGAACTAAACTGCTCAACATTTGAAATGTCGGTATCGAAGATTTTGCCCTTTTCCAAAATGGTGTAATTTTGAATTGTCTTGACCGATTTCGATTTTGTCTTCACGGTTGCTTGGATACATCTTTCAGCAATCTACTCAGTTGGCGAAAATTCTCAATTCATTCCTATTACATTCGTCACAGGGTGAAATGTAAAGCATTGTAAAATTGTGCTCAGTTCAAGAGATCCCCGTTTCCGTGAACAATTTTTTTTTCAAATTCTAACGATATAATCATGAAACCTGATGTCTTGTCTCTAAACGGTTGTTGAATTTTCCAAATCAGAAGTTCAACAATGATGATATGATTTTTGTTTGAAAAAGTTGCATTTTGGACATCTCTAAAAAATGATAAATTGAGGTTTTATTTCTGGAACATATTCAAACTCAAATTTCAGAATGTGTTTCTGAACCAACAATAAAGCATCTACATATCCGATTTGAGGTCAGTACGTCAAAAATTCCGATATTGATACGATGCAATAAATGCGCCCTCTAATGGCGGATTCCAACCAAAATCACATAAGTTCATAAGACGCTTATACTATGGCTGCGTACCAAATTTCAGCTCAATTGGATATACCGCTTGGGAGTTATCATGGACGATTACACAGCGTAAGACACACAGACCGGCAGACAGACCGACTTTGATCTGGAAATGGTCTGAATAAATCAATAAGATGGACCTTGGAAAAAGTTATTCTTCGAAATTTGGAAACAATTTTTCTGCGCGTTCACAATATTTTCCTTTTAATTCGAGAACGCGAACCGGGTAAGTGAAACAGAGGCGAGAACCAGAGGTTTCTGAGGGCGCAGCAGTTTTCTAACAGTCCGAGCAACAAGCATGCAAAATGGGTAACTATGGGCAAAACGGATTGTAGAGGGCGACGTGTTCCATGCACCCATTTTGACAGTTGACGTACATAACCTCAAAGAAATGCAAACAAATGTACGGAAAGTGGAAAGTGCTCAAAGAAGAGTTGAGGCGGATAGGAGTCCCACTGAGAGTGTGACTGAGAGGGAATAAAAAAGAGCTGGTGCAAACTGTAGAGGTATGGTCCTTTTGAACTGTTGCAGCCTGATACACAACACCAACACGTCACTACCAATTTTTTTCCGCGAGATTTGGCTTGTCGGCGTTTCTACTTTTCAACTCACTAAGTGACGCAAACCGCTGGTTATATGCTGAGTGCTGGCAAATGAAAATGAAATGACAATTTACAAAGTTGAGGTTATGTACGCTTAAAATGACACTGATGATAGCTGGGGTGCATAGAACACGGGCGCCATTACTTCAGGCATTTGCCACTATAGTTCCCCATTACAGGTTCTTATCATCCAAAATGCGATTTTATTGCCAACCAAAATGACTGAAATGCAACTTTGACAAAAAAAAACATGTCATCATTGTTGGACTTCTGATCTGGGAAATTCAAAAACTGTTCCGAGATAAGACATCAGGCTTCATGATTATACCATTAGAATTTGGGAAAAAAAATTGTTTTCAAAAATGGGGATCTATTGAGCTATGCATAATTTTGCAATGCTTTACATTTCACCCTGTAACGGATGTAATTGGAATAGATCAAAAAATCTCGCCAGCCAAGTAGATTGCTGGAAGATTTATCTAAACAACCGTGAGAATAAAATCGAAATCGGTTGAGACAATCCAAAGTTATACCGTTTTGAAAATGGGCAAAATTTTCGATACCGACATTTCAAATGTTGAGCAGTTTATATAACATGCATCTGTCAGTTGCCTTTTGCCACTTGCCAGCCGCGCACATTAATCAGGGCCGCGCTTAAAAGTTAGTTAGACTATGGGGCTATGCGATTTTGATCGGATTATTGACTGAATCATCAGTCTCTTATTCTTCTTTTCCTCCATTTCTTTCGACTCAATACAAATTCAGCATATATTTTGGCAACAAATAAAAATAGTATGATGCGGTGTGAACATTGCAAGCAATAGTTACTTTGTTATTGCTTGCAATGTTCACACCACGCTTTCTTGATTGAATGGAATAATAATTATAATAAGAGGCTTTATTCAAAGAGGCAAAGTCTAGCTTACGCTATTCAACTTAACCTCTAATCGAAAGAATTACAACAAAATCAGGATTCTAATAAAAACAATTTCACAAAATATCGAAATCTTGTAATAGACATATTCTCAATTTCCACAGGTAAATGATTGTAAATGCTCACAGCATTGAAAGTAAATGATCTGCAGAAAATGGTTGTCCGAAAACGCGGCAAAACAAGTTGTTCATTGTATCTTAAGCTGACAGTTTGAAGGTTTGGTCTGTGAATTAGTTTTTCTCGAAGATATTCTGGTGAGGAGGTTAGCAAAATTTCATGACTCAAAGTTGATAGACGCAGCTTACTCACGTTTCCCATCTTCAACCAATTCAACTCTTTCAACCTCGAAGATATGCGGTCGTCTTTCCTTAAACCGAAAATGAACCTGACACAGCTATTTTGTATTTTCTGAATCCTATTTTTTGTTATGCTATCTAAACAGAAAAAGTAAACGTCAATAGCATACTCTACAAATGGAATCACGAGCGATTCAAACAATGTCTTTCTTAGTTTGAAATCTATGATGCTGACATTATTATACAGTAAATTCAGGGCAACATATGATTTCTTGACGAGAGAGGCTACGTGATCTTTGAATCTAAGCTTTTCATCAAACACAACGCCCAGATTTTTCACCTTTTCAACGCAAGTTAGTGATACTCCGTCAATAGAGACTTTGAAGTTGGATTTTACAATATGATTTAATCTTTCTGGACAAAAACATATATAGGAACATTTGGATGGGTTAAGTTTCAAATTATGGGATGTGCAGTAAGTTGAAATGGCTTGGAGGTCAGTATTTAAATTTTCTGAAGCTTCTTCAATTTGATCAATAGAAAAAGAGCAATAAAGTTGAATATCATCAGCATAGGCTTGGATGTTTGAGTGTTCTATAACGTTGAAAATATCAGATGTATAAATTAAAAATAGTAGTGGGCCTAGAAGAGATCCTTGAGGTACTCCAGATGTGACTGAGCCCAACTTTGAGCACTCTGTACCAATAACAACTTTCTGTTTTCTATTGACGAGGTATGTTTGAAAGAGTTTAGTTGAAGTTTCATCGAATCCAAGGTATTGTAATTTAGCACAAAGAAGAGAGTGGTCCAGCGTGTCAAAGGCTTTTGAAAAGTCCAGCAAGGCATTATTACCCAAGTCTCTAGCACGGAGAATGTTGTCAGTCACATTAGCGAGTGCAGTTGTAGTACTGTGGCCCCTCACAAAACCAGACTGCAAAGAAGAAATAATTTTCTCAGTAGTGATAAACTCATATACCTGAGAATAAATAACTCTTTCCAATACTTTGGACATCGCTGGAACTAAACTGATGGGTCTTAAGTCGTTGTAAGAAGTGGGTGTAGCTGTTTTGGGAAGAGGACGAACAAGAGAAACTTTCCAACTGTCTGGGAAGAAGCCAGCATCTAGACACACATTTACAACATGTGTGATGTGCTTGGCGATCACTGGAATACAGAGTTTCAACATTTTAGCGTTAATTTCATCGTGTCCGAAGGCATTTCATTCCAAATCCAGAAAAATGTCTTTCACTTCCTCTATAGTGGGCAATCGAAATTGAAATTTACGATCAGGACTGCGCTTTTCCCCCAGATAATCACTCAAAGCCGGCGGTGTGACATCTTGTGGACTAAAAACAGATAAAAAATGGGAGTTTATAAGATCTGGATTACTTAATGAAAGTGGTAATGGTGGATCTGGTTCGTGTTTGATGTTCAATGTCCTAATAGATTTCCATAAAGCCCTATTATTTGAATCATTGGTAAAGCGGGATAGGTAGGTATGCTGCTTTTTCGCTTCTAATGGCTTTAACTAAAACGTTCCGTAACTGCTTATATTGATTCCAATCAACAGGATCTTTAAAAGATTTGAACTTTCTTAAAACAATGTCACGATCCCTCATCATCAATTGAATGGTGTCTGTAATCCACGGAGCTCGAGGTTTGGTAAAGCGTCTAGTGACAAAAGGTGCGTGTACCTATATCAAACAGGGCAACTATTCCATCGCTAAGGAACTGGATTTTTGATTCAATGCTCTGTATGTAAAAAATCTCATCCCAAGGAAATGCTGCCAAAACCGCCGTGAAACATTCCTGAGAAAAATTGTTGAAGTTACGGTAAGTGACAGTGACGGGGGCACATTTTGGTTCACTAAACTTTAGCACAGAACAAATAATTTTGTGATCGGAAATAAGGTCCGCATCAAAGGTTCCATAACTTTCAATTAAATCTGTTGAATTTGAGTAGATGACATCAATCAGCGTCTGCGAGTACTGAGTTACACGTGTAGGTTCACTTATCAATTGTGATAGACCATACGACGACATACATTCGTTTACAGAATTGTTGAATTGATGATCAACATTTACACCTCCTAAAAACATGATGTTTCCGTATCGAGGTGCAACTAGAGACAATAGGTCATCAAGATGGTCAATGAAACTATTCAAATTACTTGATGGCGTTCTGTAAATGACACATACTAATAATTTTGTTTTGTTGGAAATTTAAACTTCCAAAAATAGATATTCGATGCCATCAGGTGCAGTTTAATCTTCCAGGACATGTTTGGTTCGAATTGACGCATGAACATATATGCCAACCCCTCTACCTCTTGTAGGTCTGTCATTTATTCTGTAAAGCATGAAATAAGGAATATTCACCGATGACGACGGAATATGTTCGGACAACCAAGTTTCTGTAACACACGCATAATATCAAATTGATTTTGAACAACAGAGTCAACAAGAAAATCAAAACCTCTACAAAGTGACCTTACATTTAAATGACCTATTTTGAGATTTCTGCTATTAGTTGCTGCCATAGTCTATAGGTACTCTTCTTTTTCTGCTCTTCTTTCCTTTTGAAACATGGTCACTTCTTGTCCCTAGCGGAATGTTTTCTTTGTTGTATACCCATTTTTTGACAGTTCACACAGTTCAATGCATTATCACACCCTCTCGAATCATGTTTTTTGCCGCATTTGTGACAGGTTTCTTCTTTACTCTTGCAGAACTTCTGGACGTGGCCGAACAAGCAGTTGACTTGAAGCAGATAGGGATATTAACGTGTTCTTGGACGTAAGACTCGTCAAATTTATGGTTATTCTGCCTTCTTTGAGCATGAATTTAGCCAAGTTTGGCGCAACTCTTATCAGCCAATTCTCCTTGTCAGGATTTCTACATTTTCTTCTTGACAGTATGGTGATGTTTTTCTTGATGTCTTTGTGACCATATGCTGCAATCAGTTCCTCGTTTTGCGTGGTTAAAGCTTCAAAGAATTCATTCTCCCTCATATCCCCTTCTAGTTCACATATTTGAATTGTTGGAAACAGTAAAGTTGGATTCATTCACTTGTAAATTTGGTTGTGTGAGAATCAAATTTGACATTTTATTTTCCTGCTCGTCGTTTTGGGTTTTGAGGAGAATTTTGTTTGTTCCCAGTTTGATGACATTCACAAGGACACCGTTTATATCTTTTGGCTTTACTTTCCGCCCTATTTCCTTCCATGGTTCATTCATGTCGGTGCCATCAGTAGTTGCTATCAGGATATCATTGCTTCTGTCTGGTAGTGGCCTTGGGGGTGTAGTCCATGTCTTTCTTGTCTCTTTGGCATGGTTGGCATGGTTCCGAATGTTTTTACACTGGCGGCGTCGGCGTAGGTCGGCTGTTTCACTTGATTGATTTTGGTTCTAGCAGCTTGCTGAAGTTTTCTATCACTTCTTGCGATGTCTAGTTCAGATTTCAGGATTAAATTGTTTTTTTCCAACTTGCTGATTTTTCTGTAGGTACGCAGCATATTCTGGTGGATAGAATCGATCGACCTCCCAACGGTTTGTTGATTTGAATGAGTGAAAACTAGTTTGCTTTTCTCTTCTCTGTGTGTTGCGTTTTACTTCCCCGACCCACCACCCAACGAGGAGGGAAAGTATTGTAAACGCGCTGAAAAAAAATCGAGATGAAGACGGATATATCCATTTTGAGGTCCCTCAAGACGATTCAGAACATTTTTGGAGTGATGTCTGTCTGTGTGTGTGTGTGTGTGTGTGTGTGTGTCTGTGTGTCTGTCTGTAACCTTCTACGATTACAGCCGCGGCGTTGATCCGATCGACTTGGAATCCGGCATGCGGACATTGTCGGTCCCTGGAATGAGCCCATTAGTTTTTGGCTGTCATCTGTCAAACGGAAATGCCTCTATCAAAGAATGACTGATGTCAACATTCCTGTCGGGTACTTTTTTGTGACCCTTACTCGTCGGGGAAGTTTCGGGGTGACACAACCGATTTTTTTTCAACATGTTACTATTGTTCAATCGAGATTTCAGTAAACTTTGGTTCCAATTTGAACAAAATCGGTTGAGCGATTCCAAAGTTATGTCAAAAAATCGATTTTGAAGATTCAACGTGAACACCCTGTAACCTTTCAACAAAGCATTTCAGGACATCAGAGGTGGCTTTTTTTTGGTCCATTTCTGATGGGGAATCGCTCCTAGAAGTTTGTATCACCATTTTGGAAACACCCTGTATACAGCCTGTCCCGGAATAAGTGTTACTAAGCTCACAGAGAGATAGAAAATTGAAAAAAAAAGGGACTTTTTCTGATAAATATACCTTCGAAAACGCATAATAACGGAGATACAGGCCTTCAAAGTTGTTTTCCAAAAACAGTTTTTTTTGCATTACTTTTGAACCGTTTCGACGATTTCAATAGAATTTAAACTAGAGTTTACTGAAACAGGTCTCTATTGAACAATGTTAACGCATTTCATCAAACATTTTTAGGGGCGAAGATAATAAGGGGTGCTGTTCCCATTTTCCCCTTATCCCTTGCCTCCCCAAATATTTTTGGAAATAGTCCAAATTTTTGAATTCCACGTTGAAAAAGAAGAAAGTTACTCATGAAAAATTTTGATCAGAGGCTTGGTTTTCAAGATATTTGGGATTGAAACATTGCAACACATCTTGAAATCGCTACTTTCCTGGGCCTAAAGTTCAAGAAAAATCCGTGATTCGTCAACTGGAATGAGTTTTCTGGGTGTTGAGTTGATGAACCACCATTTTCGCTGAGAAACATGTAGTTTTTCAGAAAAAAAAAACAAACAATTTGGGCCCTGGAAAGTGGCGATTTCGTGATGTTTTCTATGTTTCAAACCCAAATATCTTGATCTAATCTCTCTAATCAAAATTTTGCCTTGTAGCCTTGTAGTATTATTTTACACATTTAAGTAGGTATTGTGACCTTTCAGGACAAAAACGTCTCATTGATTTTTCATTTCCATAATACACACTTGAAAAGATGAAAAATCGTCTATAAAATAGTGAGCTAAAAATAGAGAATAAACAAGTCTTAGAGACGGACAGCTTCTTTTGGATTTTGAAAACATTTTGACATTTACATTTAGAAAAATCAAACGCCTGACCTACTATGTGCTTTTGAACATCATTTTGCACCCAGCCTACCAAATCGCGTGCATATCGTGGGTGTTGTGATGCTACTGTGATGTGTAAAAATTTCGCAGTTTAAATTTTTTTTCTTCGTGTCTAATAATAAAATAAGTGATATTGATGCATCATTATATCCAGATAAGCATAAGAAATCAAAAAAGAAATTAAAAAAATATTGTTGCCATTTGAAAAACAAAAGTTGACTATCAGTGCTCAGAAGCATCATAACAAAAAAAATATATTTTACTGTCGAATCATAGAAGACATAAAACCATTTGAATTGGTTTTTGAATTTTGAAGATCGGATAAGGAATAACGATGCTACAGCGGTGGCCGTTTTTTATGCACCCCTCTGTATGTTTGAAACGGGCATTACGGCCGCAATTTTTAGAAGTTAGGAAAATGAAAAAAAGACGGGTCCAATATTTTCAACATTTCAACAATACCAATTATTGATTGAGTCCACGATGTAGCGATTTTTGTGTTTCTATACCTACGGTGTGCAATCTTCCCCCTTTAAATGTCAAATTCGTGAAGCCAAAATCCAGCTTCTTTTCGTAGTTCTTTTTTCATTGACAGAGGGAGAACGATCGCTAAAAATCACCATAATTAGTGTTTTACAGTTTTATAGGTTGACCGCAGATCGGCCGTTTAGAAGTGCGTCGTTGTGCGCTGTGGATTGTCATTTGAATTCAATTGACAATATGACAATTGACTTGACACTTGACTGTCATGATTTCTCGAGGCTGTCGCCGCTGTCGATGTTATTTCATCTTTTACGGAGCTGGGCGATTTTCTGAGGGCTGAGAAGAAACAGGGACATAATATGGAATGGATTAACTATTGATTCCCGAATATCTACCCTACTCATTTTCGTGTGGATATAAATTGAAACAGTCCGTCGATTGAAGGAAAAAGTGATTTGCGGAAGTGGTTTGAGTGGGTATGCTTGGTTTAAGTTTAACTGGCGGAGTTTTACAGTCACTGCTACCTCGCCTATTACTGTGAAATCTAAAAATGCTACTCTTCAGTCACACCGGGATGTTGAAGTCGAATTAGGTATGAAGTTTTTACAATGAAGTAGTTTATCAAAATAATGTTGTATTTTGTTTTTCGTCTAGGCCCAACCAAGCACATACGTGTACAGCTTCTGTGGACCCATCCACGATTTCTGGATTCTGGACTTATTGAATGGTTGAACCTTTGTGGGACTCTAAAAACCGTGCTAAACATGAGATCTTTTTTTGATTGTCAATTCAAGAAAATGAATTCTGCAAAACTTCTTGGATGGATCAAATTTGTCTCTCTCACTGCTTGAATTATGCTCATGTATACGGCCCGTGTCTCAGCAAGTGCACTCATCAACGCCTACTACGTGTTCAGAACTCATGTGCGACTGATCTGCAGCCTCCCTAAATATGACAACATTACCCCTAAGTTTTCTGATCTGGGATGGCTCAGAGTGCACAAGAGGGAAATTCTCCACTGCTGAAATTCGTACATACAACAACAAAGTACACCGCTGCTCTCCGCCTTCCTTGTACAGAAGAATTGCATTTTGAATGGACATTCACAACGTGAATACAAGGCACTGAAACATGATTACTCTGATGCCACCTTACGCACCCAATTGTTTCAGGGCTCTTTTTCTTTCAACATCGCAAGACTCTACAATCGATTACCACCGGAGCGGACAGCTTCAACTGGGGTTGGTTTCAGTCGCGGTTTAAAAGCCATTCTTCTCAATGAATCATCTTCAACCATTTTTATTTTGTCACTGCCAAGTTTTGTCTTGTGTTTATTTAAGTTGTTTATTGTGTACATACATTTCTATTTGTTATAACTATTTGTATTATATTCTTGTGGGTTGAGTGGAAGCGGGGATGCAAATCCGAACTCCGCCCTTTGACATATTTATATTCTTATTTTGTATATATCTCTAATTCTTCACTGCCAATCGCCAATAAAGCCATTTATTATTACCAATTTTGTTATTATTATTATTATTATTACTATTTACAAACTAATGAACTGGCTCTCTTCCTGTAGTAGATTACATTAATTTCGGGAGATACAACTTGATGTATCTATGATCTTGTTGTATTGTTACTTGTCTAAAGGAACTATGCGAAAAATGTGAAAATGCATGTGCCCCGCAAAGCGCAGTACGTTATGCCATTAAAAAAAACACCGATATGAATTGAAAAGCAAATAGAGAAATTACTTGCGTCAAATACCTATTTTTCGCGACTTTCTTCCCATTTTCTGTGTTTTATTCTTTCATTTTTAACGTACTTCAACTCTTTTTTATGCTTTTGAGCGATACTGTCCATGCGTTGTTATCCTTTTTGCGTTTTTTCGCCATTTTTCCTGCATTTTAATTGTTCTTTACACGCATCGATTGCCTTTTTTGCGACTTTCTTCCTGTTTCGTGTGATTTCTTCCTTTTCAATGTTTTTAAACGATTGTTAGCGATTTTCAGCCCGGTTTTTTGTTTTACGACACGTATTTTTTTAGCTTCTCCCCGCACAACACCCCTGTTTTGCTTCCCGGTCCCGTTGGTGTCTTTTGGTAGCGTATTGCCACAAAAAAATGTCTTAATGGTTTTCTTACGATTTCTTGCGATAAATCGCCCTGTTTTTTGTTTTATGATGCGTTATTTCCAAGTGCTTCTCGCCTAATACCCCTATTTTGCTCTCCGGTCCCGTTTGTGTGTATTATCTTTTGTTTAGTATCATTTCCACTTTGTTCGGGGGGTTGCATATCCGCCCGGCGCTTAAAATACACTGCGTAGTTTCCTAGCTTTCATAATTTTTTTCTCGAAACTTTGTGTATCTTCCGCAAAATTTCCTTTGAAAAACCTCCTTGGCCACTGTTTGTAGTCTATTTTTACTTCTGGAATGATCGAAATCGAGGTCCCCTTTATGACATGGTCATGGTCACCTAATAATTTTTTCCTTGAAAACTAGTGGATAATCCGCAAATTTTCTTGCACGGAACCTTGTTGGACACTCTTTTTAGTCTATTACTACTTTTGGAATTATCAAAATCGCGTGGCCTTTCATTATACTGGACCCGGTGGCTCTTCGCTTATGCTGTTAGGTAGTGGTGACCACTAAAGAAAAAATTATAAGGTTGATCAAAAAAAAATCAAATCGCGTGACCCTTTATTATACTGGACCCGGTGGCTCTTCGCTTATGCTGTTAGGTAGTGGTGACCACTAAAGAAAAAATTACAAGGTTGATCAAGAAAAATCAAATCGCGTGGCTCTTCATTATACTGGACCCGGTGGCTCTTCGCTTATGCTGTTAGATAGTGGTGACCACTAAAGAAAAAATTACAAGGTTGATCAAGAAAAATCAAATCGCGTGGCCCTTCATTATACTGGACCTGGTGGCTCTTCGCTTATGCTGCTAGGTAGTGGTGACCACTAAAGAAAAAATTACAAGGTTGATCAAGAAAAATCATCGAGTATGTACAGGATGTTCACGTTGAGATTGACCCCCCCCCCCCACTCATTAGAAACCATTCAAAATGGTATAGATAAGATACACGATATCTCACAAAATCACAATCTCAAATTTAACATATAGAAATGTGCCATTATATTGTTTGGTAGCAGACATAACTGTTCAATGATAAACGATATCTCTTTTCACATGACAACAAATTTATTCCAAATGTAGAGTCTTTTAATTATCTCAGGTTAGTTCTCGATTCATCTTTATAATTCAGTTCACACAAACAAGCTTTTACAAAGGACATACAGTAGCTGGAAATTGCTTTATGCGAATCCCCACCTCCTCAATCATCAACTGCGAAAAACGTATGTAATTCGGTTCTCTCGCATATGGGATATTGCAATTTCGTTTATGCACCGTGTTTGGACTTTGTCGATGGGGCTCGGCCTCCAAAGGGTTCAGAACTCTTGTTGTAGGTTCGTGTTTGGGTTGCGCAGATATGACAGGACTTCTGTAAAAATCAAAGAACTTAATTGATTAAACATTTAAAATCGCGCCAAGGGTGGAGTTGAATTGGTGAAATAAGGCGTTGCGGCATCGATCGCTGTGAGCTTATTCCTTGACAGAAAATTACCATTCAGGTCTCTTTCGAAAGCTACAAAGATGTACCTTGGTTTGAGCGTATTGGAATTTTTAAAATTCATGAATATATTTTCAAAAATTGAATTTTTTTGATTAGCTTTCGAAAGAGACCTGAATGGTAAATTTCTGTTAAGGAATGAACCCACAGCGATTGATTCAGCTACTCCTTATTTTACCAATGCAACTCCATCCTTAAATTGCAGAATGCGGTTTTTACACATAAAGTCCTTCGGACTTCCACTCCTCCTTATCTAAAAGAAAAGCTTCTATCTCAGGGTCAACTACATGATTTGAACATTGGCCACCTGAATATATTGAGCCTTCCAAAACATTTCACATCTTGGGTCCATGCCACTTAAGGGACTCATTGTACTTTTTTTCATTTTACAAACAAAAATACGACCGGAACGTAGACTTTTTTTTAGCAATTTAACCTAACCCCTTATTTCGACCCCACTGGTCAGATTTGTTTGGTTTTTGTTTCTTTTTTTTTGGCACAGGGAGATCTCTTCACAGTGCAAATAAAACACGTGTGAGATTTAAAACAAATTCAACCATCATCAGTGGAGTTGAGGGTTGGGGTCGGTTAACCACCAGAAGAAAATTATTCGACACGTTCCTGGCTTTTCCACTTTTACTCGTGAATGGTGCATCCTACAGGAAAAATGCAAGGGGCATAAAAGTTCAGTCTTGAACAAGTCTATCCAAATGTGCAAACAAAAATACAAACGGATCGCAGACTTTTTTTTCTTCTGACAGTTCAACCTACCCCAACCCCCTCCAACTTCGCCTTCACTGGTTAGATTTGTTTAAAATTTTGCATGTACATTTGCATTGTTGAGGAACTTTCCTACACCAAATTTGAAGTTGTTCCTTTCGACGGTTCTTGAGCAAATAATTGAAAACTCAGTTTCACATTGTACCTTTCAGGGGCTGTAACTCCCTTAGGAAGCAATTTAGGAAAAAATGTTACTTTTACTTTTCGACTCTTTTTTATTGGAATCACCTCCCAAAATTTTAGGCAAGGTCACTGAAACACCCTGTATAATTCAGAAGTTATGTCAAAAAATCGATTTTAAAAATTCAACTATAGCACCTCGTAACTTTTCAACGGAGCATTTTAGGACATCGAAGTTATATTTTTACCTGGTCCATTTTTGATGGGAAATCTCCCCTAGAAGTTTGTAACCCTGATTGCAAAACACCCTGTATATCATTACTTATGCTTGCTCATTCCTTGCTAACTTCTGTATTTTGCTCATTGTATGGCAGTTAAGTGAAAAAATAGCGACAGCTGAACTCCGCTGTCATTTAAATGTAAATAAGGGGGTTTTATTATTATCATTATTACTATTTTATTATATCATTTTGTATTTTTGGGTAGGTTGGTTGGTTGGTTGACAATAGAAATTCTGTTATAGAATTGAAGGTGATTGAAAGTTTCCAATTTTTGTTATTGATGCTTGATGGTGAAAAAATAATTGTGAGATGCTGCAATATCTTATGACCAAAGTATAACAATCAATGTTTCAACTTTCAACAGCCAAGAACATCCTACGTTTCAACTTTTTAGTTCATGAATTGCTAGTATTGTCACTAAAATGGCCATTCACTGTAAAATATTGATAGTAATAGCAAATTATACTGTTGTGTTCTAATCACAATACCTTATTGTTGAATTAGGCCGTAGGAAAAGGGTCCCCAAGTGAAACTTTTCATGTGTCCTGACACGTTGTATGAGAAAGCTTGGTTTTTGCCTGTGGAATCTAAACAAGAGTCTATTGTTTTCTCCGAGATTGTGGACTAAGTTTCTTTTTTCATCATTTTTGGTGTGGCTTCCACTACCGGGTCAAAAAAATATAAACTACCTACTTGCGTTACGTAGCTAAAAATGATTGGGCATTTTTTGTAGGTGTATGCCTACATACATACATACATACATAATCGGCTCCTCTTCCACCGATTTGGTGTACCAACAGGTCTTGTTCGGTTTACTGTACCAACAAAGCTGAGCAGCTGAACCACTCCTGCCCATGCAATGTCTCTCTTTCATTATTTCCACTGGGACATTCCATGTTGTTATTGGTCTTCTTTTCGGTCTATGCCCTGCTGCTTCGGCATCCCACACCTTCACTCTCCTTGACATGTCTCCTCCACCTCAACAGTTCCTGCTTGTATTTCCGTGTTTCTGCTGGTTGCACCTTCATTTCTTCTTAAATACTTCATATCTGGCTGTACCTCAAGACAGTGTTTGCCGAGTTGTTTGCACATAATGATTTGGTTTTATGGATTATCATCATCTTCGTTTCCTTTGAACCACCAAAGTATAAATTGGCAGTATTGGCACTGCAAGACCTGCAAATATTGGTTGTGAAAGCAAATCAAACTGCTCTGTTTCATTGTCGCAATACCTTGTTCGATTAGATAGTGAAAATACCGGAATATTGAATGTAGAATGGATCAGTTGCCCGAAGTGCGGCTCTTTGGGTGTCCCTGATTCTTG
Source organism: Anaspis maculata (assembly GCA_949128115.1). Lineage (NCBI taxonomy): Eukaryota > Metazoa > Arthropoda > Insecta > Coleoptera > Scraptiidae > Anaspis > Anaspis maculata. Next base: position 74,937,934 of record OX421966.1, read on the forward strand.
ATGTGTACGAGAAAGATTGCATCAGGAATTCAAGAGTCGCTGCAGTGTGTCTTGGGGGGGATTGCCAACTGAAGTTCTCCCATCCCATCCGTGGAGTCCATTACCTGCTCAAAATGACATTTTTAATACCAAAACTTCACATTTTACAACAACAACAACAACAACAACTTTGTTTGCTTACGTAGCAAAAAATGATAGAGCATTTTTCTTAGGTATATATTGTAAATGGCAAAGCAGATCGACCAGGGAAATAAAACACTAACTATTCAAGTATTTACAAGTACTTACCGTTTGTGTTTTGAAGAACAATCATTGAACAATGGATTAACATAACCTCAAAATCTTCACAACAATAACAACGTAACCGCTGGCAGCGCATTGCGCTGATTGCGCTCGCCTGTAGCCTGCAGTGGCCGGCAGGTAAGTTGGCAGCCAACGCTGAGTTTTTAAATTCCCTAAATCTAGTGATTATTAGCGTTCCCAGCGCCTCTTGCGGAAATGACCGTTTTTTGCTTCAACTTTTTTTCGGAGTTTGCACACCGTATAGCAACGCAAAAATCGCTACATCGTGATTGAGTCAATAAAAAAAAGGCAAGTACCCCATTATTGTATATAATATGGTAGGTAATTCCCTCCCAGATTAAGTTATCTAGAGATGCAAATACCGGCCCTTACCTCGGGTTCCACCAAGCTTTTATCAACGCGATAACTTTATCACTCTGATAGTAACTAAGCAACTGGCCATCCTATTGGCTGGTGCATAGCAACTTTCAGCGTGATAGATTTAATCTGCTCTTAAAATTTTGGTGAAACCCGAGGTTAGAGAGATAGATTGAAAATAAGGTAACAGTTCCGTATGCGGTGAAACGCCAAAAATTCGTTTTTTTTCGGGAAAAAAGACTCTAACAGAAAGATTTCACTCCAAAGAACACGATTCCGCTGTCGGAGCCTGGTTTTTCAAACTATTTCTCCTGATTTTCTAACCTCAAAAGTTTCACCGCATACGGAACAATTACCGCGGGGATATTATTCCGTATACGGTGAAACGCCAAAAACACATCAATTAAGGTGGGAAATGACACTCATAGTTAGACTTCACATTGAAGAACATGATTCCAATGTCGGAAGGATGCATTTCTTAGTAAAAGTTGTTTTTTTTTCAGTTCTAAACGTTCACTTAATCTTTTTTTCCAACTCATAATAATTATCCGCCGCCACTGAATATGTGTCATGTGTCAACCAACAAAACAAAAGCCGGTTGACAGCAATGACAGCCCAGCTGAGTCAATCGACAGTCTTGGACTCTGCTTTGCCTTGGAAAATGTACATTATTTGAAGAAAAATAAGAAAATCGGTCGTGCAAAAATGTTAATAACTATTTTAATGTATATACGTTCGGAGATTCTTGTTTTATTTTGTCACAAAAAAATTCAATTTCATTTAAATCAATTTTGTAGGTACTAAATAAAATAATCAAGTCGCCTTTTTTCAAATTATTTTCTATCTGTCCAGTCATTTCCAATTGTCGTTTTTCTTTCTAAATTCCACGCATAGATAATTCCACGATGGATTGCGAAAATTGTCCGAGGACAATTCGGGAGTTTCTCCACTTATCTGTCAACAAACGGCAGTATATCTTATTTTTAATTAAACACGGAATTGTGGCCGAAGCAGTACCGTGTGGACAGTGTGGCAGCCCGGCAGACCTGGATGTGGGATCATTCAGCTACACTTGTAGACGAGTCCGGCAGCAGGAGAGAGGCGCTTCTAAGAAGAAGAAACTTCGTATTCAGTGTACATTTAAGAAGTCTGCCAGACGTGGCAGCTTCTTTGAGAGTTCAAAGTTGAAAATCGAAGATATCGGCTATTTTGGCGTGCTCTGGTGCATCCTCCGCTTCCCACGCCAGGAAATTATCATGGCAGAATTGGACTGCTCCTCGAAAACCGTTGTTGACTGGTCGTCATTTTGTAGAGAAGTTGCGCTCGACTGGTGCCAAAGAAATTCACAGTCGATAGGAGGGCCAGGCGTGGTCGTCGAAATTGATGAAGCCAAATTTGGGAAACGGAAGTATAATCGAGGCAGACGGATCGAGGGGCAATGGGTTTTCGGAGGATTCGAGAGGGGCAGTAAGAAGATCTTCCTAATACCTGTACCGAAAAGGGACCGGGAAGAACTGTTGGGGGTCATTCAGAGCAACATTCTCCCTGGCACCTTGATAATGTCGGACTGTTGGAAGGCGTATGATACGCTAGCCGATGAGGGCTTTGAGCACCTTCGGGTTAACCACAGCCTCCAATACGTCGACCCCACGGACCCTCGCGTCCACACGCAGAATATTGAGAGGACATGGAGGGATGTTCGGGGCGGCATACCCAAATATGGACGTAAAGAGGCCCATTTTGTTGGGTATTTAGCGGAATTCCTTTTCAAACGGGCCTTCCCTAAAAACCAGAGAATCCATAAGTTTTTCTCTCAAATTGGAGAACTCTACCCTATCCAACATACCGCCTAAGCTAAGCTTATTATTACCTACCTGTTACCTGTTCAGTTCACCCATGTTCCATGTTGCATTAAACTCCTTCTCCTTTAATACCGAAGTTGTTTTCCTTCCGTACTTTTTTCATCGTTGGATTGACGCCGCATCGGGTTAGAAAAAAAGCATCACTCAGTAATTTGGTTATTTGTTCTGCTTGCATAGTAGGTTACCTGCAGAAAGCACCAGAGAATGAGAGGATTACCACTGCAGATAGAAGCGATAAAACAATAATAGCATTGTATAATAGTATGAGTCATGACGTAAGTAACAGCATAGCCGTACGCAAGGAACTGGTTTTGGGCGTTCAAACCCTCCCCTAAAACCCAAAAATACAGAGAAATTCCGAGGTTTGAAGCAATTTTTCCATTTTTTTCATCTGGCGGCGGCTATTGTGCTTGTTTTGAACGCGTTTTACTTTCATTTTTGTAAATTTTCTGGTCATAAACCCCCCGGAACTGAAATCTGCGTACGGCCATGAGGATAACGCACGCCAATCACGCCATGCCATGGATGCGCCATGCACATCGGAAGGCATTGCGCAAGTTCTAGTTCCCTCCAAACCAAATTTTCAAATTGAAAATAATCCTAATTTAAAGATTCAAAGAAACGAATAGTCTGTGGGAATAAAATATTTAATAATTTCTCGATGGCCGTGGATCACAATTTAGAGTTAGATAGCTTCTAGCAATCATGCTGAAACTAAAATATCTATGCCTAATTCGATCGCCTTCTTCCCCGTCTTTTGACCAATATTCAATCAGGTTTTTAATTGTGCTCAAATAATTGCGCATCATATTCCCCTTAATACGCCACAAAAAAGAAAGTATTTGTGTAGGTTCCCTGACCCCATTCAAAAAAAAAAAGGAACATATTTTCACACGTTCGCTGTAACAAAACGTTGATGATGCAACAGCTTCTTGTATATACTGTGGCCATTCACAGAAAGGCCCAGCAATATCTTGTACTGACCACAATACATCTGAAAAATACAAGTCGTTGAAACAAAATAGAGGTTTATTTTACAGGAAAGTGGGTAAACCTTGAATGTTAAACATTGGCTCATAAGCCAATGCTAGTCTCTGTCGCAAAGCATCCATTAGGTAGGTGGTAAACGACAAGGATAAAGGCAGGTATACTAGTAGGATAAGTCGTGTTTGTAGGTTGTAGGTTTATATATATATATATATATATATGTATAAGTAGGTTCTGAAACAAAGGATATGAGTGAAAATTAAAGAAGGTTAGGTTTAGTTAGAGGTAGGATTAGGTATCATCAAATATAATTTTTTTGATAAATTTTGATCTGGGTCGATGGTCTAATAAGAAGGAGCATAACTTGGCGTCTGATACGAGATCTGGACAGTTTGAATCAAAGCAATTAAATTATAGGTACCTATTCCCCAACCGCCCTGGTCTGAATAAAAGAAGGAACACCATTATATTGAATCAAAATGCAACTACAACTTCCTATACCCACTGGCGCAGGTCTAAAAAGAAGGAGCATACTTGAGCCGACGGGGAGAGTTCAACAAAAATGATAAATTCCTCTTCAATAACAATAATAAGAGACCACTTATTTACTTACTTGCACTAATTCACGAACTTTTTCCAATTTCAGCGGTGGTATGGTTGTCATCTGTCAGACTTTGACGTATGGCGTCGCGTAAAACAGTGGCGTACTATAGGCCAGTTTCGACAGATTCCATAACTTAGAAAATAGAATTCGATGTAAAGCGAATGAAAAAGTGCCGCTCCGACAACAGAACTGTGTTTTTCAAAGTAAAATCTACCAATGAGTGTCGTTTCCCACCAAAATTGATGCATTGTTGGCGTTTCACCGTATACGGAATAATACCCCCGGGGGTAATTGTTCCGCATGCGGTGAAACTTTTGAGGTTAGAAAATCAAAAGAAATAGTTGAAAAAACCAGGCTCCGACAGCGGAATCGTGTTCTTTGGAGTGAAATCCATCAGATAGAGCCTTTTTTTCTTAAAAAAAACGAATTTTTGGCGTTTCACCGCATACGGAACAATTACCGAAAATAATTTGTAGGAAATTGAAAATTGTGTTTTGGAAGATCCAAATTTTCCGGGAGGAGCCTCAAAATCTTTTTTCCCGTTTTTTTTTAAACAATTTGATTGAGAGATAAAAACCATGAAATAGATACCTATAGGGTTATTTGGGGCTATAGGTAGAGTAGACTCCAGAATAATTATTATGATTGAATAGCGCGCCATGATTTTAGTTCGAGGCGAGCCATTGACCTATCAGAGGGCGCGACGGTTCTCGTTGTTGTTGGCAGCTTAGCTGAAAGCGGCTGAAAGTTCCCTACCCTGTTCTATGGTGGCCCGTGTTCTATCTTACGTATCATTTCTTTGTGTTTGCTGACGATATAACTTCCCATTTGTACCTCTTTATCCAATTGAAATGTTAGTATTGCTAGTGAATGCTAAGGATGTTAACATCAAAATTCCATCTCTGTGCTATTTTAGGTTAGAATCACCCGAAATGATCGGCCAGTACAACTGTTCGCAATGTTCGCATCGGACTGAATCCGCCTTTCAACTCGTCCACCACGTCCAGAGGGATCATAAAAATATTTATGCGGCCGAACTGTACCATGCCATCGTCGAACCGCAACAATTCCCTTGCATCTGCTGCGACTACAAAAGCTACTATCAGTTCGAATTGTACGAACATTGCAAACAAGCACATAGTTTGGGGACGACCGGAAACGATGAAAATTGGACGTTCCGCGAAGAAACTGAAAGATACTCATGCGACTTCTGCAGATACAAGTCGGATTCCAGTTTGTCTCTCGTAAAACATCACGATTTGTGTCGAAATGAGCCGTCGAGGAGATCACAACAAACCAAGGAAGAGGCCGAAGACAAGGAGTCGCTAGATTTGGATAGGGCTGGTGCAAGAAGAACCGCCGGAGATATTGGAGTAGTAGAACTGAATATGTCAACGCAAGATTCAAGTGGGAAAATCAATAAGTATAACTACTGCAGTCATTGTTCGTACCGAGCCGTAGGAAAATCAAATTTGAAGAACCACATGTTCAAACATGCTGCGAACGAAGAAATCGAGTGGTTCCAGTGCAACCATTGTTCATATCGATCCAGTCAGAAGTCCTATTTGAAAAAGCACATGTTGAAACATGCTGCGAACGAAGAAATCAAGTGGTTCCAGTGCAACCATTGTTCGTATCGAGCCAAAAGAAAACCAGAATTGAAAAGACACATGTTGCAACATGCTTCGAATGAAGAAATCAACTGGTTCCAATGCAATCATTGTTTATACCGCACTAAACGAAAGTCACATTTGAATACCCACATGTTCAAACATGTTGCGAACGAAGAAATCGAGTGGTTCCAGTGCAACCATTGTTCGTATCGAGCCAAAAGAAAACCAGAATTGAAAAGACACATGTTGCAACATGCTTCGAATGAAGAAATCAACTGGTTCCAATGCAATCATTGTTTATACCGCACTAAACAAACGTCACATTTGAAAACCCACATGTTAAAACATGCTGCGAATGAAGAAATCAACTGGTTCCAATGCAATCATTGTTTGTACCGGACAAAACGAAAATCAGCTTTGAATAAGCACATGATAAGGAAACATGCTGCAAATTAAGAAATCGACTGGCTTCAGTGCAACAATTGTTCGTACCGAGCTAAAAAAAAACACGACACACGACAAAAGTTATCTCTAAAAAAACACATGTTGGAACATGCAGCGAATAAAGAAAGCTGGTTCCAGTGTCATCATTGTTCGTATCCCCCATAACATGTGGTGTGCAAAACATATTCCATGTAGGTATGTTCAGACTGGATGCAGCATATTTCCCAGCATTCATATCACATGACAGGAATATATTACCGTAACCATATACTTTTTAGAATGTACATAGCATATGATATGAATATTACAACATGTCTTATACCTACTTCACGGCATATACATAGTTCCGAGCATAGTTCATCATATACAGGAAGATTCACCACCAAATGGACATAGCGAGGGACATAGCTTAAGGGTAGGTCCAGTTTTTCCAGGCGAACCAGGATCTGGTTTTGAAATTTTTCTAACACTGTCCGTTTCGAAGCTACAGGGTGATTCATCTATTTCGTAGAATTTTTTGACAAGCCATAACTTTAGAACGACCAAATGGATTGGATTGAAATTTTGTGGGTTGATTCTTCTATCGATAGCTGACACATCGCTTCATCAAGCAGTTCAAAATTTCCAGGGCCGGCCTTGATAAGAAGAACTTCAAAGCTTTTTTTAACAAAAGACTTCTGTATGCATATTTTTCAAAATTCATTCACATATTCAGAAACCACATAAAACATGCTTTTGATATCGCAAAAAAATTGCTTGGCACCATTGAGCTGTCAATAAAATTTTGATAATCCTGAAGATTTTTGAGGTTGGGATTTTTTGTAAACTGATAATTCAAAATATTCGCAAATAATCTATCATGGCCTCAAATTTCAGCCGTTTCGTCAAAAAAAAATTTTTTTGTGTTTTCTCAGTATAGCAAGAAAAATATTCATCAAAATTTTCAAAAAGTTTTGTTATTTCCCTCAACTTCACTTTTATCCCACATTGAGCTGAAATTGAGAAACATGACATAGATTTGTCGAAAATTCTGATGGAATTTTTGGTTGCTCCTACTTACTGAGAAAACGTAGAAAAAAATTTCAAATTTTTCTGACGAAACGGCTGAAATTTGAGGCCATAATAGATTATTTGCGAATATTTTGAATTATCTGTTTACAAAAAATCCTAACCTCAAAAATCTTCAGGATTATCAAAATTTTATTGACAGCTCAATGGTGCCAAGCAATTTTTTGTGCGATATCAAAAGCATGTTTTATGTGGTTCCTGAATATGTGAATGAATTTTGAAAAATATGCATACAAAAGTCTTTTTTTAGAAAAAGCTTTGAAGTTTTTTTTATCAAGGTCGGCCCTGGTAATTTCGAATTGCTTGATAAAGCGATGTGTCAGCTATCAATAGAAGAATTAACCCACAAAATTTCAATCGAATCCATTCGGTCGTTCTAAAGTTATGGCTTGTTAAAAAACTCTTACGAAATAGATGAATCACCCTGTAGCCTCGAAACGAACAGTGTTAGAAAAACTTCAAAACCAGATCCTGGTTCGCCTGGAAAAACTGGACCTACCCTTAAGCTATGTCCATTTGGTGGTGAATCACCCTGTACATATCTTAGGTTTTATTACAACTTTATCGTTATGAAGCATAAGCATTGGAGGTTTCGTATGGCATGAATAGAAAAAGTGGTAGGTATTCCAAAAATGAAGTCCAATTTTCAAACTATAATTTTCATTTTTGAACTTTGAAATTATTCAGCTTTTGTAAAATTCTAATTCTTTTTTGTCTCAGATGACTAGTTCAGGCATCATGCATAAAAACTCCATGACAAAAACATAACAAATTGTTGCTCTTTTTTTTGTCACAGTTATATACCCTTGATAGACTGGAAAACTTAATGATCATTAAGCGTAAATTACGATATAAATAGTAGTTTTCATCAGGTCTAAAACGCATGCTAACGTTCCTTGCCGGTCGGCAAAAATTCGACCTTCGCGTGCTTGCCAGACTCGCATCGGTCTGTAATCATTCTCCCTCCCCACTCTATACCTCTGGTGTTTGCCAACCCGAACTGTCAAATCTTGCGCATGCCCACTGAAACACAAAATTGTCATGAAAACTACTATGACCAGTGTGTCACGTCGTCATTTACTTAATGATCATTTAGAACGTCATTTAGGACGTTAATGGTCATTAACTAGGAGTAAGTAACCATAATCGCCGTTGGTCGTGCATCATCGCCGTGATTTTTGAATACCATTGTCCAGCTTTTCTGCAATGTATCGCGATATCTGTCATTTGTCATCAAGTCCGTCATTTCAGTACGCCATTCAAACTCGTCTTTCTGGAATGGAGGAACTTGATTTTGTGTCTTGCTTCTTGAAACAACATCTCTTGTACCAAATTATGAGATATTGCCTGTAGTGTGCACGTAGAAGCACGTACGAAAAAATAAAATTTCCAAAAACAAGAGAAATGAATTTCGAACACCTATTCGCGGAATTTGGATGATACGAACATTGCAAACAGGCAGCAGGATATAAACTGCGCACAAAATGAAGTGACAATTTTATTTTGGGAGGTTTTTTCAAATGTCCATAACTTTTTGAAAAATGATCGTAATTTGGAACAGTTTGCACTATTTTGAAGATACATCATTCTATTTTCATGAATCGTACATATCCAAGTCATCCAAAGCGGAGAAATGCCTCATACAGGGTGATACAAAAGGGCGTGCAAAGTACTGCTCTTTTTATCCTGGCACAGGAAATTTTCACGTCATCCTGTATATACGAATGTGATTGCATCTTGTAGCTTGTAGTATCTGTAACACGGACCCGTTCAGTTTTTCACTCTACGTTGTGTATTGACGGAATTATTATTTTTCTTGTAAAAGATGACAATTTGCAATCTGTTGAACGGCAACAATTCCGTCGCTTAATAGTCACCAACAAAGAGCTAACAATAAAAAGCCGTATCTCTGTATCTAGGCAATGGATTTTTGGCAATTGTTGGCGATCGGATCAAGGCTCAAGAAGATTGAGAAACACAAAAGGAATTAAGATCTCGGTCTGTACCATAGAAAAAATTAGTGCACAAAAGTTGACTACGGACCCAAAAACGTTACGTTCCAAGTGCCCTGGAATAATCCTGTGACCGCAGGTTTATTGGGTTGACTTGTGAGCATGGGCATGCAGTATGCAACTCGGGACGGTGGACCGATGGAGGTATTCACGTAATGCAGAGTAGAAAGACAACCTGTTACTTACAGATACGACAAGCTACAAGATAAGTACAGTCAATTCGAGTACCTGTACCGAGTGATAGAACCATTCCTGCCTGCGCCAGGGAGAAAAAACGCAGTATTTTTCCATCACCCTGTATGTATCATTTCTTTGCTTTTATTGGGAATGAAATTTATGGTTCCTGAAGAGAAAACAAATTATCCTATCTCAAGATGATTATCGTTTGATCAACAAACTGTTTCGTGCAATTATTGCTCTTCTATGAAAAAATTGGTACTTTTATACAAGAAAAATCATATCTTCCCAAGTACACAACGTAGAGTGGAAAACTAAACAGTTATGAGTTAGAGATACTACAGGCTACAAGACGCAGTCATATTCGTATATACAGGATGACGTCAAAATTTCCGGTGTCAAGATGAAAAGAGCAGAAAGTTGCACGCCCTTTTGTATCACCCTGTATGAGATATACGTTCACTTTGAATAAGTTGGATATGTATGGTTCACAAAATAGAAGTATGTATCCTCACAACAGTGCAAGCTGCTTTAGATTCTGATCATTTTTTCAAAAGTTCTGGACATTTGAAAAAACCTCCCAAAATAAAATTGTCACTTCATTTTGTGCGCAGTTTAGATTGGCGCGAGGATTGGTGGCACTTTATTTTTGGGCGAAGTCGAATTTATTGATGAGGAGATGGATTTCCGTAAGTATCCGTGAGACAGGTTAGGTATATAATTCCCGTAGCGTGCACGTATAAGCACGTACGAAAAATTGAAAAATCTCCTCGCTTTACATAAGAAATGACCGCCTGCGCCTGTTCGCGAAAGTTGGATGATACGAACATTGCGAACTTGCAGCACAGTATCGGTTGGTGGTACCTACCGACTCTATCTTTGGCATAGTCGAATTTATTGATGAGGGAATAGAGGTTTCCAGAACGTCCGTCGTGAAAAATGTGAAATTTTGTAAAAGCAAGCGAAATGGAAGGTACTTATCGCAAAAGCAGTTGAAAAATTGCAAAAGAAGTTATAAAATGAATAACACGATAGATCCAAACATAATGAACTAAACTGCTCAACATTTGAAATGTCGGTATCGAAGATTTTGCCCTTTTTCAAAATGGTGTAACTTTGAATTGTCTCGACCGATTTCGATTTTGTCTTCACGGTTGCTTGGATACATCTTTCAGCAATCTACTCAGTTGGCGAAAATTTCCAATTCATCTCTATTACATTCGTTACAGGGTGAAATGTAAAGCATTGTAAAATTGTGCTCAGTTCAAAAGATCCCCGTTTCCGTGAACAATTTTTTTTTCAAATTTTAACGATAAAATCATGAAACCTGATGTCTTGTCTCAAAACAGTTGTTGAATTTTCCAAATCAGAAGTTCAACAATGATGATATGATTTTTGTTTGTAAAAGTTGCATTTTGGATATTTCTGAAAAATGATAAATTGAGGTTTTATTTCTGAAACATATTCAAACAAAAATTTTTTAGAATGTGTTTCTGAACCAACAAAACATCTACATATCCAATTTGAGGTCAGTACGTCGCCAATTCCGATATTGATACGATGCAATAAGTGCGCCCTCTAATGGCGGATCTCAACCAAAATCACATAAGTTCATTAGATGTCTATACTATGGCTGCATACCAAATTTCAGCTCAATTGGATATACCGCTTGAGAGTTATCACGGACAGGCAGACAGACCGACTTCGATCTGGAAATGGTCTGAATAAATCGATAATATGGACCTTGAAAAAAGTTATTTTTCGAAATTCGGAAACAATTTTTCTGCACCTTCACAATATTTTCCTTTTCATTCGAGAACGCGAACCGGATAAGTGAAACAGAAGCGAGAACAGAGGTTTCTGAGGGCGCAGCAGTTCCCTAACAGTTCAAGCAACGAGCATGCAAAATGAGGAACCGAGTGAGGAACTATGGGCAAAACAGATTGTAGAGGGCGACGTGTTCCATGCACCCATTTTGACAGTCAACGTACATAACTTCAGAGAAATGCAAACGAATGTACGGAAAGTGAAAAGTGCTCAAATAAGAGTTGAGGCGGATAGGAGTACCACTGAGAGTGTGACTGAGAGGGAATAAAAAAGAGCTGGTGCAAACTGTAGAGGTATGGTCCTTTGGAACTGTTGCAGCCTGATACACAACACCAACACGTCACTACCAATTTTTTTTCCGCGAGATTAGGCTTGTCGGCGTTTCTACTTTTTAACTCACTAAGTGACGCAAACCGCTGGTTATATGCTGAGTGCTGGCAAATGAAAATGAAATGACAATTACAAAGTTGAGGTTATGTACGCTTAAAATGACACTGATGATAGTTGGGGTGCATGGAACACGGGCGCCATTATTTCAGGCATTTGTCACTATAGTTCCCCATTACAGGTTCTTATCATCCAAAATGCGATTTTATTGCCAACCGAAATGACTGAAATGCAACTTTGACAAAAAAAAATCATGTCATTATTGTTGGACTTCTGATCTGGAACATTCAAAAACTGTTCCGAGATAGGACATCAGGCTTCATGATTATACCATTAGAGTTTGGAAAAAAAAATTGTTTTCAAAAATGGGGATCTATTGAGCTATGCATAATTTTGCAATGCTTTACATTTCACCCTGTAACGGATGTAATTGGAATAGATCAAAAAATCTCGCCAGCCAAGTAGATTGCTGGAAGATTTATCTAAACAACCGTGAGAATAAAATCGAAATCGGTTGAGACAATCCAAAGTTATACCGTTTTGAAAATGGGCAAAATTTTCGATACCGACATTTCAAATGTTGAGCAGTTTATATAACATGCATCTGTCAGTTGCCTTGCCACTTGCCAGCCGCGCACATTAATCAGGGCCGCGCTTAAAAGTTAGTTAGACTATGGGGCTATGCGATTTTGATCGGGTTATTGACTGAATCATCAGTCTCTTATTCTTCTTTTCCTCCATTTCTTTCGACTCAATACAAATTCAGCATATATTTTGGCAACAAATGAAAATAGTATGATGCGGTGTGAACATTGCAAGCAATAGTTACTTTGTTATTGCTTGCAATGTTCACACCACGCTTTCTTGATTGAATGGAATAATAATAATAATAAGAGACTTTATTCAAAGAGGCAAAGTCTAGCTTACGCTATTCAACTTAACCTCTAATCGAAAGAATTGCAACAAAATTAGGATTCTAATAAAAACAATTTCACAAAATATCGAAATCTTGTAATAGACATATTCTCAATTTCCACAGGTAAATGATTGTAAATTCTCACAGCATTGAAAGTAAATGATCTGCAGAAAATGGTTTTCCGAAAACGCGGCAAAACAAGTTGTTCATTGTATCTTAAGCTGACAGTTTGAAGGTTTGGTCTGTGAATTAGTTTTTCTCGAAGATATTCTGGTGAGGAGGTTAGCAAAATTTCATGAGTCAAAGTTGATAGACGCAGCTTACTCACGTTTCCCATCTTCAACCAATTCAACTCTTTCAACCTCGAAGATATGCGGTCGTCTTTCCTCAAACCGAAAATGAACCTGACACAGCTATTTTGTATTTTCTGAATCCTATTTTTTGTTATGCTATCTAAACAGAAAAAGTGAACGTCAATAGCATACTCTACAAATGGAATCACGAGCGATTCGCACAATGTCTTTCTTAGTTTGAAATCTATGATGCTGACATTATTATACAGTAAATTCAGGGCAACATATGATTTCTTGACGAGAGAGGCTACGTGATCTTTGAATCTAAGCTTTTCATCAAACACAACGCCCAGATTTTTCACCTTTTCAACGCAAGTTAGTGACACTCCGTCAATAGAGACTTTGAAGTTGGATTTTACAATATGATTTAATCTTTCTGGACAAAAACATATATAGGAACATTTGGATGGGTTAAGTTTCAAATTATGGGATGTGCAGTAAGTTGAAATGGCTTGGAGGTCAGTATTTAAATTTTCTGAAGCTTCTTCAATTTGATCAATAGAAAAAGAGCAATAAAGTTGAATATCATCAGCATAGGCTTGGATGTTTGAGTGTTCTACTACGTTGAAAATATCAGATGTATAAATTAAAAATAGTAGTGGGCCTAGAAGAGATCCTTGAGGTACTCCAGATGTGACTGAGCCCAACTTTGAGCACTCTGTACCAATAACAACTTTCTGTTTTCTATTGACGAGGTATGTTTGAAAGAATTTAGTTGAAGTTTCATCGAATCCAAGGTATTGTAATTTAGCACAAAGAAGAGAGTGGTCCAGCGTGTCAAAGGCTTTTGAAAAGTCCAGCAAGGCATTATTACCCAAGTCTCTAGCACGGAGAATGTTGTCAGTCACATTAGCGAGTGCAGTTGTAGTACTGTGGCCCCTCACAAAACCAGACTGCAAAGGAGAAATAATTTCCTCAGTACCTAGTGATAAACTCATATACCTGAGAATAAATAACTCTTTCCAATACTTTGGACATCGCTGGAACTAAACTGATGGGTCTTGAGTCGTTGTAAGAAGTGGGTGTAGCTGTTTTGGGAAGGGGACGAACAAGAGAAACTTTCCCACTGTCTGGGAAGAAGCCAGCATCTAGACACACATTGACAACATGTGTGATGTGCTTGGCGATCACTGGAATACAGAGTTTCAACATTTTAGCGTTAATTTCATCGTGTCCGAAGGCATTTGACTTCAAATCCAGAAAAATGTCTTTCACTTCCTCTATAGTGGGCAATCGAAATTGAAATTTACGATCAGGACTGCGCTTTTCCCCCAGATAATCACTCAAAGCCGGCGGTGTGACATCTTGTGGACTAAAAACAGATAAAAAATGGGAGTTTATAAGATCTGGATTACTTAATGAAAGTGGTAATGATGGATCTGGTTTGTGTTTGATGTTCAATGTTCCTAATAGATTTCCATAAAGCCCTATTATTGTAACGGGGGGGGGGAATGAAAAAGGGGGTTTTTCTCTTCTCTTTTAACTGGTCCCTGCTCGGGCGCCAGTTTGTAACGGGGGGGGGGAATGAAAAAGAGTCTCTCCTCTTTTAACTGGTCCCTGCTCGGGCGCCAGTTTGTAACGGGGGGAATGAAGACTGGGGTTTCTTCTCTTTCACTGGTCCCTGCTCGGGCGCCAGTTTGTAACGGGGGGAAAAATGAAAAGGAGTTTCTTCTCTCTTCTTTTAACTCGACTAAATTCGCGGGTTCTTACTCTTCCCACATGAATCGATGCGTTTCTCTCTAGGGGGTTTGCTCGGGCGCCACCTTACTTTACCGCAAGGAATTTAAACAAGATTCGGGTTTTACTTTAGTATATTGAACACACAACAATATCTCAAACAAGTATCAAAAAGACAACAATTATATTTACAGTTTACAACGTTACTTAGAGAGAAATGTGACCGCACCTATCCACCCTGTGGGAATCTACCACAACAACACGACTACCGTCAGTCAATTATCCAACTTCAGTGCAATGCGCTACTCGTTTGGTGTGAAGCACCGATGGGTTCCGACCCCGCAACAGTCTAGGGTACTCTTCGTATCCGCTCCACCCCGCAACAGTGTAAGGTGGAGTAAGCCTACAAGAGCAATCCACACAGCAGCCCCCTTCAGGTCACTCGTCCGGTCCCCACGTCCCAGACAACCTGTTATCCGTAGACAGGACACCAGAGAGAGCACCACGAAGACGACCCGCAGGACGCGGTATTAACACGGAGGGGCATCCACACAGTCGCCCCCTTTCGGTTGATGTCGCAGTATCAGAAGCTCAGGACAACGGTCAGGTTGTTATCCACGGCTTCGACACCGCTAATCCCCCACAAAGGTGACCCGCAGGACACTATTGCATCTCAATGCAAAGTGGCGAGAAGTGCGCTTCCGTCTCCACCCCGCAACAGTGTAAGGTGGAGTATAGCCTACAAGAGAGCGATCCACACAGCGGTCGAAGGACTCGTCCGGTACCCACGTCCCAGACAACCGTGTTATCCGTAGACAGGACACCAGAGAGAGCGCCACGAAGACGACCCGCAGGACGCGGTATTAACGCGGAGGGGCATCCACACAGTCGCCCCCTTTCGGTTGATGTCGCAGTATCAGAAGCTCAGGACAACGGTCAGGTTGTCATCCACGGCTTCGACACCGCTAATCCCCCACAAAGGTGACCCGCAGGACACTATTGCATCTCAATGCAAAGTGGCGAGAAGTGCGATCCCGGCATCACCGCGTCAGTTGGCCGTCGTCGGCTTGGTTCAAACAAACTAGCTTGGCACTTGGTGTACGAATTGGTCGGCCGCGGCCAGTTAATTCATCAAGCACCGTTCATGTACCCTCCCTAGATGTTCGCCTTGCCGATTGCGACTGGCACAAACTGCGTGTCTTTTTATGACTGATGCATTCTCTGTACAACGTCTTTACAAAGACATGCGTACATGCGATCCAGTGGAATTGGATGAAGTGGCCGTCCGCCACAACTTTACTTACGTTGGGTCGTTGGACGCGGTGCGGTGGCTTGGCCGCACGGCGCCCTCTCTCGGTCACCGTTGGGACCTTGTATTTACCGCGGGACGAGTGCGCTTGCTACTTATTTATCTCGCGTTACCTAGACGCTTTATCACATTATTTGAATCATTGGTAAAGCGGGATAGGTAGGTATGCTGCTTTTTCGCTTCTAATGGCTTTAACTAAAACGTTCCGTAACTGCTTATATTGATTCCAATCAACAGGATCTTTAGAAGATTTGAACTTTCTTAAAACAATGTCACGATCCCTCATCATCAATTGAATGGTGTCTGTAATCCACGGAGCTCGAGGTTTGGTAAAGCGTCTAGTGACAAAAGGTGCGTGTACCTATATCAAACAGGGCAACTATTCCATCGCTAAGGAACTGGATTTTTGATTCAATGCTCTGTATGTAAAAAATCTCATCCCAAGGAAATGCTGCCAAAACCGCCGTGAAACATTCCTGAGAAAAATTGTTGAAGTTGCGGTAGTGACAGTGACGGGGGCACATTTTGGTTCACTAAACTTTAGCACAGAACAAATAATTTTGTGATCGGAAATAAGGTCCGCATCAAGGGTTCCATAACTTTCAATTAAATCTGTTGAATTTGAGTAGATGACATCAATCAGCGTCTGCGAGTACTGAGTTACACGTGTAGGTTCACTTATCAATTGTGATAGACCATACGACGAGCCATACGACGACATACATTCGTTTACAGAATTGTTGAATTGATGATCAACATTTACATCTCCTAAAAACATGATGTTTCCGTATTGAGGTGCAACTAGAGACAATAGGTCATCAAGATGGTCAATGAAACTATTCAAATTACTTGATGGCGTTCTGTAAATGACACATACTAATAATTTTGTTTTGTTGGAAACTTAAACTTCCAAAAAAAGATATTCAATGCCATCAGGTGCAGTTTAATCTTCCAGGACATGTTTGGTTCGAATTGACGCATGAACATATATGCCAACCCCTCCACCTCTTGTAGGTCTGTCATTTCTGTAAAGCATGAAATAAGGAATATTCACCGATGACGACGGAATATGTTCGGACAACCAAGTTTCTGTAACACACGCATAATATCAAATTGATTTTGAACAACAGAGTCAACAAGAAAATCAAAACCTCTACAAAGTGACCTTACATTTAAATGACCTATTTTGAGATTCCTGCTATCAGTTGCTGCCATAGTCTATAGGTACTCTTTTTTTTCTGCTCTTTTTTCCTTTTAAAACATGGACACTCCTTAACCCTAGCGGAATGTTCTCTTTGTTGTACCCATTTTTTGACAGTTCACACAGTTCAATGCATTATCACACCCTCTCGAATCATGTTTTTTGCCGCATTTGTGACAGGTTTCTTCTTTACTCTTGCAGAACTTCTGGACGTGGCCGAACAAGCAGTTCCCACTGGCGGCTCTACGGGGGGAACGACGGTACGGCCGTAGCCCCTGTCGCAAATCAGGGGCGCCAGACGTCAATTTTGGAGGAAAAAATCCACGAGTAGTATCGATGGATATTTCCGAGGATATTTCTTTATCAAAAATAATAAACGCTATAAAAGCTTGTCAATGAAATTGATAATGTTACCTATGGAAATTCGCTTTGGGCGTCGCGCGACAGAATCTTGGAACTATTCTCGGA
Source organism: Anaspis maculata (assembly GCA_949128115.1). Taxonomy (NCBI): domain Eukaryota; kingdom Metazoa; phylum Arthropoda; class Insecta; order Coleoptera; family Scraptiidae; genus Anaspis; species Anaspis maculata. The sequence continues at coordinate 74,955,499 of OX421966.1, forward strand.
ACTGTTCTCATAACATCTGTGGAGGGGGAAACAAAGAAAAAAAAAGCTTCAAAGAATTCATTCTCTTTCATATCCCCTTCTAGTTCACATATTTGAATTGTTGGAAACAGTAAGTTGGATTCATTTACTTGTAAATTTGGTTGTGTGAGAATCAAATTTAACATTTTAGTTTCTTGCTCGTCGTTTTGGGTTTTGAGGAGAATTTTGTTTGTTCCAAGTTTGATGACATTCACAAGGACACCGTTTGTATCTTTTGGCTTTACTTTCCGCCCTATTTCCTTCCATGGTTCTTTCATGTCGGTGCCATCAGTAGTTGCTATCAGGATATCATTGCTTCTGTCTGGTAGTGGCCTTGGGGGTGTAGTCCATGTCTTTCTTGTTTCTTTGGCATGGTTGGCATGGTTCCGAATGTTTTTACACTGGTGGCGTCGGCGTAGGTCGGCTGTTTCACTTGATTGATTTTGGTTCTAGCAGCTTGCTGAAGTTCTCTATCACTTCTTGCGATGTCTAGTTCAGATTTCAGGATTAAATTGTTTTTTTCCAACTTGCTGATTTTTCTGTAGGTACGCAGCATATTCTGGTGGATAGAATCGATCGACCTCCCAACGGTTTGTTGATTTGAACGAGTGAAAACTAGTTTGCTTTTCTCTTCTCTGTGTGTTGCGTTTTACTTCCCCGACCCACCACCCAACGAGGAGGGAAAGTATTATAAACGCGCTGAAAAAAATTCGAGATGAAGACGGATATATCCATTTTGAGGTCCCTCAAGACGATTAAGAACATTTTTGGAGTGATGTCTGTCTGTGTGTGTGTGTGTCTGTGTGTCTGTCTGTAACCTTCTACGATTACAGCCGCGGCGTTGATCCGATCGACTTGGAATCCGGCATGCGGACATTGTCGGTCCCTGGAATGAGCCCATTAGTTTTTGGCTGTCATCTGTCAAACGGAAATGCCTCTGTCAAAGAATGACAGATGTCAACATTCCTGTCGGGTACTTTTTTGTGACCCTTACTCGTCGGGGAAGTTTCGGGGTGACACAACCGATTTTTTTTTAACATGTTACCATTGTTCAATCGAGATTTCAGTAAACTTTGGTTCCAATTTGAACAAAATCGGTTGAGCGATTCCAAAGTTATGTCAAAAAATCGATTTTGAAGATTCAACGTGAACACCCTGTAACCTTTCAACAAAGCATTTCAGGACATCAGAGGTGGTTTTTTTTTTGTCCATTTCTGATGGGGAATCGCTCCTAGAAGTTTGTATCACCATTTTGGAAACACCCTGTATACAGCCTGTCCCGGAATAAGTGTTACTAAGCTCACAGAGAGATAGAAAATTGAAAAAAAAAGGGACTTTTTCTGATAAATATACCTTCGAAAACGCATAATAACGGAGATACAGGCCTTCAAAGTTGTTTTCCAAAAACAGTTTTTTTTGCATTACTTTTGAACCGTTTCGACGATTTCAATAGAATTTAAACTAGAGTTTACTGAAACAGGTCTCTATTGAACAATGTTAACGCATTTCATCAAACATTTTTAGGGGCGAAGATAATAAGGGGTGCTGTTCCCATTTTCCCCTTATTCCTTGCCTCCCCAAATATTTTTGGAAATAGTCCAAATTTTTGAATTCCACGTTGAAAAAGAAGAAAGTTACTCATGAAAAATTTTGATCAGAGGCTTGGTTTTCAAGATATTTGGGATTGAAACATTGCAACACATCTTGAAATCGCTACTTTCCTGGGCCTAAAGTTCAAGAAAAATCCGTGATTCGTCAACTGGAATGAGTTTTCTGGGTGTTGAGTTGATAAACCACCATTTTCGCTGAGAAACATGTAGTTTTTCAGAAAAAAAAAACAAACAATTTGGGCCCTGGAAAGTGGCGATTTCGTGATGTTTTCTATGTTTCAAACCCAAATATCTTGATCTAATCTCTCTAATCAAAATTTTGCCTTGTAGCCTTGTAGTATTATTTTACACATTCAAGTAGGTATTGTGACCTTTCAGGACAAAAACGTCTTATTGATTTTTCATTTCCATAATACACACTTGAAAAGATATAAAATCGTCTATAAAATAGTGAGCTAAAAATAGAGAATAAACAAGTCTTAGAGACGGACAGCTTCTTCTGGATTTTGAAAACATTTTGACATTTACATTTAGAAAAATCAAACGCCTGACCTACTATGTGCTTTTGAACATCATTTTGCACCCAGCCTACCAAATCGCGTGCATATCGTGGGTGTTGTGATGCTACTGTGATGTGTAAAAATTTCGCAGTTTAATTTTTTTTTCTTCGTGTCTAATTATAAAATGTGTGATATTGATGCATCATTATATTCAGATAAGCATAAGAAATCAAAAAAGAAATTAAAAAAATATTGTTGCTATTTGAAAAACAAAAGTTGACTATCAGTGCTCAGAAGCATCATGACAAAAAAAATATTTTTTACTGTCGAATTATAGAAGACATAAAACCATTTGAATTGGTTTTTGAATTTTGAAGATCGGATAAGGAATAACGATGCTACAGCGGTGGCCGTTTTTTATGCACCCCTCTGTATGTTTGAAACGGGCATTACGGCCGCAATTTTTAGAAGTTAGGAAAAAGAAAAAAAGACGGGTCCAATATTTTCAACATTTCAACAATACTATTGATTGAGTCAATAAAAAAAAGGCAAGTACCCCATTATTGTATATATGGTAGGTAATTCCCTCCCAGATTAAGTTATCTAGAGATGCAAATACCGGCCCTTACCTCGGGTTCCACCAAGCTTTTATCAACGCGATAACTTTATCACTCTGATAGTAACTAAGCAACTGGCCATCCTATTGGCTGGTGCATAGCAACTTTCAGCGTGATAGATTTAATCTGCTCTTAAAATTTTGGTGAAACCCGAGGTTAGAGAGATAGATTGAAAATAATTTGTAGGAAATTGAAAATTGTGTTTTGGAAGATCCAAATTTTCCGGGAGGAGCCTCAAAATCTTTTTTCCCGTTTTTTTTTAAACAATTTGATTGAGAGATAAAAACCATGAAATAGATACCTATAGGGTTATTTGGGGCTATAGGTAGAGTAGACTCCAGAATAATTATTATGATTGAATAGCGCGCCATGATTTTAGTTCGAGGCGAGCCATTGACCTATCAGAGGGCGCGACGGTTCTCGTTGTTGTTGGCAGCTTAGCTGAAAGCGGCTGAAAGTTCCCTGCCCTGTTCTATGGTGGCCCGTGTTCTATCTTACGTATCATTTCTTTGTGTTTGCTGACGATATAACTTCCCATTTGTACCTCTTTATCCAATTGAAATGTTAGTATTGCTAGTGAATGCTAAGGATGTTAACATCAAAATTCCATCTCTGTGCTATTTTAGGTTAGAATCACCCGAAATGATCGGCCAGTACAACTGTTCGCAATGTTCGCATCGGACTGAATCCGCCTTTCAACTCGTCCACCACGTCCAGAGGGATCATAAAAATATTTATGCGGCCGAACTGTACCATGCCATCGTCGAACCGCAACAATTCCCTTGCATCTGCTGCGACTACAAAAGCTACTATCAGTTCGAATTGTACGAACATTGCAAACAAGCACATAGTTTGGGGACGACCGGAAACGATGAAAATTGGACGTTCCGCGAAGAAACTGAAAGATACTCATGCGACTTCTGCAGATACAAGTCGGATTCCAGTTTGTCTCTCGTAAAACATCACGATTTGTGTCGAAATGAGCCGTCGAGGAGATCACAACAAACCAAGGAAGAGGCCGAAGACAAGGAGTCGCTAGATTTGGATAGGGCTGGTGCAAGAAGAACCGCCGGAGATATTGGAGTAGTAGAACTGAATATGTCAACGCAAGATTCAAGTGGGAAAATCAATAAGTATAACTACTGCAGTCATTGTTCGTACCGAGCCGTAGGAAAATCAAATTTGAAGAACCACATGTTCAAACATGCTGCGAACGAAGAAATCGAGTGGTTCCAGTGCAACCATTGTTCATATCGATCCAGTCAGAAGTCCTATTTGAAAAAGCACATGTTGAAACATGCTGCGAACGAAGAAATCAAGTGGTTCCAGTGCAACCATTGTTCGTATCGAGCCAAAAGAAAACCAGAATTGAAAAGACACATGTTGCAACATGCTTCGAATGAAGAAATCAACTGGTTCCAATGCAATCATTGTTTATACCGCACTAAACGAAAGTCACATTTGAATACCCACATGTTCAAACATGTTGCGAACGAAGAAATCGAGTGGTTCCAGTGCAACCATTGTTCGTATCGAGCCAAAAGAAAACCAGAATTGAAAAGACACATGTTGCAACATGCTTCGAATGAAGAAATCAACTGGTTCCAATGCAATCATTGTTTATACCGCACTAAACAAACGTCACATTTGAAAACCCACATGTTAAAACATGCTGCGAATGAAGAAATCAACTGGTTCCAATGCAATCATTGTTTGTACCGGACAAAACGAAAATCAGCTTTGAATAAGCACATGATAAGGAAACATGCTGCAAATTAAGAAATCGACTGGCTTCAGTGCAACAATTGTTCGTACCGAGCTAAAAAAAAACACGACACACGACAAAAGTTATCTCTAAAAAAACACATGTTGGAACATGCAGCGAATAAAGAAAGCTGGTTCCAGTGTCATCATTGTTCGTATCCCCCATAACATGTGGTGTGCAAAACATATTCCATGTAGGTATGTTCAGACTGGATGCAGCATATTTCCCAGCATTCATATCACATGACAGGAATATATTACCGTAACCATATACTTTTTAGAATGTACATAGCATATGATATGAATATTACAACATGTCTTATACCTACTTCACGGCATATACATAGTTCCGAGCATAGTTCATCATATACAGGAAGATTCACCACCAAATGGACATAGCGAGGGACATAGCTTAAGGGTAGGTCCAGTTTTTCCAGGCGAACCAGGATCTGGTTTTGAAATTTTTCTAACACTGTCCGTTTCGAAGCTACAGGGTGATTCATCTATTTCGTAGAATTTTTTGACAAGCCATAACTTTAGAACGACCAAATGGATTGGATTGAAATTTTGTGGGTTGATTCTTCTATCGATAGCTGACACATCGCTTCATCAAGCAGTTCAAAATTTCCAGGGCCGGCCTTGATAAGAAGAACTTCAAAGCTTTTTTTAACAAAAGACTTCTGTATGCATATTTTTCAAAATTCATTCACATATTCAGAAACCACATAAAACATGCTTTTGATATCGCAAAAAAATTGCTTGGCACCATTGAGCTGTCAATAAAATTTTGATAATCCTGAAGATTTTTGAGGTTGGGATTTTTTGTAAACTGATAATTCAAAATATTCGCAAATAATCTATCATGGCCTCAAATTTCAGCCGTTTCGTCAAAAAAAAATTTTTTTGTGTTTTCTCAGTATAGCAAGAAAAATATTCATCAAAATTTTCAAAAAGTTTTGTTATTTCCCTCAACTTCACTTTTATCCCACATTGAGCTGAAATTGAGAAACATGACATAGATTTGTCGAAAATTCTGATGGAATTTTTGGTTGCTCCTACTTACTGAGAAAACGTAGAAAAAAATTTCAAATTTTTCTGACGAAACGGCTGAAATTTGAGGCCATAATAGATTATTTGCGAATATTTTGAATTATCTGTTTACAAAAAATCCTAACCTCAAAAATCTTCAGGATTATCAAAATTTTATTGACAGCTCAATGGTGCCAAGCAATTTTTTGTGCGATATCAAAAGCATGTTTTATGTGGTTCCTGAATATGTGAATGAATTTTGAAAAATATGCATACAAAAGTCTTTTTTTAGAAAAAGCTTTGAAGTTTTTTTTATCAAGGTCGGCCCTGGTAATTTCGAATTGCTTGATAAAGCGATGTGTCAGCTATCAATAGAAGAATTAACCCACAAAATTTCAATCGAATCCATTCGGTCGTTCTAAAGTTATGGCTTGTTAAAAAACTCTTACGAAATAGATGAATCACCCTGTAGCCTCGAAACGAACAGTGTTAGAAAAACTTCAAAACCAGATCCTGGTTCGCCTGGAAAAACTGGACCTACCCTTAAGCTATGTCCATTTGGTGGTGAATCACCCTGTACATATCTTAGGTTTTATTACAACTTTATCGTTATGAAGCATAAGCATTGGAGGTTTCGTATGGCATGAATAGAAAAAGTGGTAGGTATTCCAAAAATGAAGTCCAATTTTCAAACTATAATTTTCATTTTTGAACTTTGAAATTATTCAGCTTTTGTAAAATTCTAATTCTTTTTTGTCTCAGATGACTAGTTCAGGCATCATGCATAAAAACTCCATGACAAAAACATAACAAATTGTTGCTCTTTTTTTTGTCACAGTTATATACCCTTGACAGACTGGAAAACTTAATGATCATTAAGCGTAAATTACGATATAAATAGTAGTTTTCATCAGGTCTAAAACGCATGCTAACGTTCCTTGCCGGTCGGCAAAAATTCGACCTTCGCGTGCTTGCCAGACTCGCATCGGTCTGTAATCATTCTCCCTCCCCACTCTATACCTCTGGTGTTTGCCAACCCGAACTGTCAAATCTTGCGCATGCCCACTGAAACACAAAATTGTCATGAAAACTACTATGACCAGTGTGTCACGTCGTCATTTACTTAATGATCATTTAGAACGTCATTTAGGACGTTAATGGTCATTAACTAGGAGTAAGTAACCATAATCGCCGTTGGTCGTGCATCATCGCCGTGATTTTTGAATACCATTGTCCAGCTTTTCTGCAATGTATCGCGATATCTGTCATTTGTCATCAAGTCCGTCATTTCAGTACGCCATTCAGACTCGTCTTTCTGGAATGGAGGAACTTGATTTTGTGTCTTGCTTCTTGAAACAACATCTCTTGTACCAAATTATGAGATATTGCCTGTAGTGTGCACGTAGAAGCACGTACGAAAAAATAAAATTTCCAAAAACAAGAGAAATGAATTTCGAACACCTATTCGCGGAATTTGGATGATACGAACATTGCAAACAGGCAGCAGGATATAAACTGCGCACAAAATGAAGTGACAATTTTATTTTGGGAGGTTTTTTCAAATGTCCATAACTTTTTGAAAAATGATCGTAATTTGGAACAGTTTGCACTATTTTGAAGATACATCATTCTATTTTCATGAATCGTACATATCCAAGTCATCCAAAGCGGAGAAATGCCTCATACAGGGTGATACAAAAGGGCGTGCAAAGTACTGCTCTTTTTATCCTGGCACAGGAAATTTTCACGTCATCCTGTATATACGAATGTGATTGCATCTTGTAGCTTGTAGTATCTGTAACACGGACCCGTTCAGTTTTTCACTCTACGTTGTGTATTGACGGAATTATTATTTTTCTTGTAAAAGATGACAATTTGCAATCTGTTGAACGGCAACAATTCCGTCGCTTAATAGTCACCAACAAAGAGCTAACAATAAAAAGCCGTATCTCTGTATCTAGGCAATGGATTTTTGGCAATTGTTGGCGATCGGATCAAGGCTCAAGAAGATTGAGAAACACAAAAGGAATTAAGATCTCGGTCTGTACCATAGAAAAAATTAGTGCACAAAAGTTGACTACGGACCCAAAAACGTTACGTTCCAAGTGCCCTGGAATAATCCTGTGACCGCAGGTTTATTGGGTTGACTTGTGAGCATGGGCATGCAGTATGCAACTCGGGACGGTGGACCGATGGAGGTATTCACGTAATGCAGAGTAGAAAGACAACCTGTTACTTACAGATACGACAAGCTACAAGATAAGTACAGTCAATTCGAGTACCTGTACCGAGTGATAGAACCATTCCTGCCTGCGCCAGGGAGAAAAAACGCAGTATTTTTCCATCACCCTGTATGTATCATTTCTTTGCTTTTATTGGGAATGAAATTTATGGTTCCTGAAGAGAAAACAAATTATCCTATCTCAAGATGATTATCGTTTGATCAACAAACTGTTTCGTGCAATTATTGCTCTTCTATGAAAAAATTGGTACTTTTATACAAGAAAAATCATATCTTCCCAAGTACACAACGTAGAGTGGAAAACTAAACAGTTATGAGTTAGAGATACTACAGGCTACAAGACGCAGTCATATTCGTATATACAGGATGACGTCAAAATTTCCGGTGTCAAGATGAAAAGAGCAGAAAGTTGCACGCCCTTTTGTATCACCCTGTATGAGATATACGTTCACTTTGAATAAGTTGGATATGTATGGTTCACAAAATAGAAGTATGTATCCTCACAACAGTGCAAGCTGCTTTAGATTCTGATCATTTTTTCAAAAGTTCTGGACATTTGAAAAAACCTCCCAAAATAAAATTGTCACTTCATTTTGTGCGCAGTTTAGATTGGCGCGAGGATTGGTGGCACTTTATTTTTGGGCGAAGTCGAATTTATTGATGAGGAGATGGATTTCCGTAAGTATCCGTGAGACAGGTTAGGTATATAATTCCCGTAGCGTGCACGTATAAGCACGTACGAAAAATTGAAAAATCTCCTCGCTTTACATAAGAAATGACCGCCTGCGCCTGTTCGCGAAAGTTGGATGATACGAACATTGCGAACTTGCAGCACAGTATCGGTTGGTGGTACCTACCGACTCTATCTTTGGCATAGTCGAATTTATTGATGAGGGAATAGAGGTTTCCAGAACGTCCGTCGTGAAAAATGTGAAATTTTGTAAAAGCAAGCGAAATGGAAGGTACTTATCGCAAAAGCAGTTGAAAAATTGCAAAAGAAGTTATAAAATGAATAACACGATAGATCCAAACATAATGAACTAAACTGCTCAACATTTGAAATGTCGGTATCGAAGATTTTGCCCTTTTTCAAAATGGTGTAACTTTGAATTGTCTCGACCGATTTCGATTTTGTCTTCACGGTTGCTTGGATACATCTTTCAGCAATCTACTCAGTTGGCGAAAATTTCCAATTCATCTCTATTACATTCGTTACAGGGTGAAATGTAAAGCATTGTAAAATTGTGCTCAGTTCAAAAGATCCCCGTTTCCGTGAACAATTTTTTTTTCAAATTTTAACGATAAAATCATGAAACCTGATGTCTTGTCTCAAAACAGTTGTTGAATTTTCCAAATCAGAAGTTCAACAATGATGATATGATTTTTGTTTGTAAAAGTTGCATTTTGGATATTTCTGAAAAATGATAAATTGAGGTTTTATTTCTGAAACATATTCAAACAAAAATTTTTTAGAATGTGTTTCTGAACCAACAAAACATCTACATATCCAATTTGAGGTCAGTACGTCGCCAATTCCGATATTGATACGATGCAATAAGTGCGCCCTCTAATGGCGGATCTCAACCAAAATCACATAAGTTCATTAGATGTCTATACTATGGCTGCATACCAAATTTCAGCTCAATTGGATATACCGCTTGAGAGTTATCACGGACAGGCAGACAGACCGACTTCGATCTGGAAATGGTCTGAATAAATCGATAATATGGACCTTGAAAAAAGTTATTTTTCGAAATTCGGAAACAATTTTTCTGCACCTTCACAATATTTTCCTTTTCATTCGAGAACGCGAACCGGATAAGTGAAACAGAAGCGAGAACAGAGGTTTCTGAGGGCGCAGCAGTTCCCTAACAGTTCAAGCAACGAGCATGCAAAATGAGGAACCGAGTGAGGAACTATGGGCAAAACAGATTGTAGAGGGCGACGTGTTCCATGCACCCATTTTGACAGTCAACGTACATAACTTCAGAGAAATGCAAACGAATGTACGGAAAGTGAAAAGTGCTCAAATAAGAGTTGAGGCGGATAGGAGTACCACTGAGAGTGTGACTGAGAGGGAATAAAAAAGAGCTGGTGCAAACTGTAGAGGTATGGTCCTTTGGAACTGTTGCAGCCTGATACACAACACCAACACGTCACTACCAATTTTTTTTCCGCGAGATTAGTCTTGTCGGCGTTTCTACTTTTTAACTCACTAAGTGACGCAAACCGCTGGTTATATGCTGAGTGCTGGCAAATGAAAATGAAATGACAATTACAAAGTTGAGGTTATGTACGCTTAAAATGACACTGATGATAGTTGGGGTGCATGGAACACGGGCGCCATTATTTCAGGCATTTGTCACTATAGTTCCCCATTACAGGTTCTTATCATCCAAAATGCGATTTTATTGCCAACCGAAATGACTGAAATGCAACTTTGACAAAAAAAAATCATGTCATTATTGTTGGACTTCTGATCTGGAACATTCAAAAACTGTTCCGAGATAGGACATCAGGCTTCATGATTATACCATTAGAGTTTGGAAAAAAAAATTGTTTTCAAAAATGGGGATCTATTGAGCTATGCATAATTTTGCAATGCTTTACATTTCACCCTGTAACGGATGTAATTGGAATAGATCAAAAAATCTCGCCAGCCAAGTAGATTGCTGGAAGATTTATCTAAACAACCGTGAGAATAAAATCGAAATCGGTTGAGACAATCCAAAGTTATACCGTTTTGAAAATGGGCAAAATTTTCGATACCGACATTTCAAATGTTGAGCAGTTTATATAACATGCATCTGTCAGTTGCCTTGCCACTTGCCAGCCGCGCACATTAATCAGGGCCGCGCTTAAAAGTTAGTTAGACTATGGGGCTATGCGATTTTGATCGGGTTATTGACTGAATCATCAGTCTCTTATTCTTCTTTTCCTCCATTTCTTTCGACTCAATACAAATTCAGCATATATTTTGGCAACAAATGAAAATAGTATGATGCGGTGTGAACATTGCAAGCAATAGTTACTTTGTTATTGCTTGCAATGTTCACACCACGCTTTCTTGATTGAATGGAATAATAATAATAATAAGAGACTTTATTCAAAGAGGCAAAGTCTAGCTTACGCTATTCAACTTAACCTCTAATCGAAAGAATTGCAACAAAATTAGGATTCTAATAAAAACAATTTCACAAAATATCGAAATCTTGTAATAGACATATTCTCAATTTCCACAGGTAAATGATTGTAAATTCTCACAGCATTGAAAGTAAATGATCTGCAGAAAATGGTTTTCCGAAAACGCGGCAAAACAAGTTGTTCATTGTATCTTAAGCTGACAGTTTGAAGGTTTGGTCTGTGAATTAGTTTTTCTCGAAGATATTCTGGTGAGGAGGTTAGCAAAATTTCATGAGTCAAAGTTGATAGACGCAGCTTACTCACGTTTCCCATCTTCAACCAATTCAACTCTTTCAACCTCGAAGATATGCGGTCGTCTTTCCTCAAACCGAAAATGAACCTGACACAGCTATTTTGTATTTTCTGAATCCTATTTTTTGTTATGCTATCTAAACAGAAAAAGTGAACGTCAATAGCATACTCTACAAATGGAATCACGAGCGATTCGCACAATGTCTTTCTTAGTTTGAAATCTATGATGCTGACATTATTATACAGTAAATTCAGGGCAACATATGATTTCTTGACGAGAGAGGCTACGTGATCTTTGAATCTAAGCTTTTCATCAAACACAACGCCCAGATTTTTCACCTTTTCAACGCAAGTTAGTGACACTCCGTCAATAGAGACTTTGAAGTTGGATTTTACAATATGATTTAATCTTTCTGGACAAAAACATATATAGGAACATTTGGATGGGTTAAGTTTCAAATTATGGGATGTGCAGTAAGTTGAAATGGCTTGGAGGTCAGTATTTAAATTTTCTGAAGCTTCTTCAATTTGATCAATAGAAAAAGAGCAATAAAGTTGAATATCATCAGCATAGGCTTGGATGTTTGAGTGTTCTACTACGTTGAAAATATCAGATGTATAAATTAAAAATAGTAGTGGGCCTAGAAGAGATCCTTGAGGTACTCCAGATGTGACTGAGCCCAACTTTGAGCACTCTGTACCAATAACAACTTTCTGTTTTCTATTGACGAGGTATGTTTGAAAGAATTTAGTTGAAGTTTCATCGAATCCAAGGTATTGTAATTTAGCACAAAGAAGAGAGTGGTCCAGCGTGTCAAAGGCTTTTGAAAAGTCCAGCAAGGCATTATTACCCAAGTCTCTAGCACGGAGAATGTTGTCAGTCACATTAGCGAGTGCAGTTGTAGTACTGTGGCCCCTCACAAAACCAGACTGCAAAGGAGAAATAATTTCCTCAGTACCTAGTGATAAACTCATATACCTGAGAATAAATAACTCTTTCCAATACTTTGGACATCGCTGGAACTAAACTGATGGGTCTTGAGTCGTTGTAAGAAGTGGGTGTAGCTGTTTTGGGAAGGGGACGAACAAGAGAAACTTTCCCACTGTCTGGGAAGAAGCCAGCATCTAGACACACATTGACAACATGTGTGATGTGCTTGGCGATCACTGGAATACAGAGTTTCAACATTTTAGCGTTAATTTCATCGTGTCCGAAGGCATTTGACTTCAAATCCAGAAAAATGTCTTTCACTTCCTCTATAGTGGGCAATCGAAATTGAAATTTACGATCAGGACTGCGCTTTTCCCCCAGATAATCACTCAAAGCCGGCGGTGTGACATCTTGTGGACTAAAAACAGATAAAAAATGGGAGTTTATAAGATCTGGATTACTTAATGAAAGTGGTAATGATGGATCTGGTTTGTGTTTGATGTTCAATGTTCCTAATAGATTTCCATAAAGCCCTATTATTGTAACGGGGGGGGGGGAATGAAAAAGGGGGTTTTTCTCTTCTCTTTTAACTGGTCCCTGCTCGGGCGCCAGTTTGTAACGGGGGGGGGGAATGAAAAAGAGTCTCTCCTCTTTTAACTGGTCCCTGCTCGGGCGCCAGTTTGTAACGGGGGGAATGAAGACTGGGGTTTCTTCTCTTTCACTGGTCCCTGCTCGGGCGCCAGTTTGTAACGGGGGGAAAAATGAAAAGGAGTTTCTTCTCTCTTCTTTTAACTCGACTAAATTCGCGGGTTCTTACTCTTCCCACATGAATCGATGCGTTTCTCTCTAGGGGGTTTGCTCGGGCGCCACCTTACTTTACCGCAAGGAATTTAAACAAGATTCGGGTTTTACTTTAGTATATTGAACACACAACAATATCTCAAACAAGTATCAAAAAGACAACAATTATATTTACAGTTTACAACGTTACTTAGAGAGAAATGTGACCGCACCTATCCACCCTGTGGGAATCTACCACAACAACACGACTACCGTCAGTCAATTATCCAACTTCAGTGCAATGCGCTACTCGTTTGGTGTGAAGCACCGATGGGTTCCGACCCCGCAACAGTCTAGGGTACTCTTCGTATCCGCTCCACCCCGCAACAGTGTAAGGTGGAGTAAGCCTACAAGAGCAATCCACACAGCAGCCCCCTTCAGGTCACTCGTCCGGTCCCCACGTCCCAGACAACCTGTTATCCGTAGACAGGACACCAGAGAGAGCACCACGAAGACGACCCGCAGGACGCGGTATTAACACGGAGGGGCATCCACACAGTCGCCCCCTTTCGGTTGATGTCGCAGTATCAGAAGCTCAGGACAACGGTCAGGTTGTTATCCACGGCTTCGACACCGCTAATCCCCCACAAAGGTGACCCGCAGGACACTATTGCATCTCAATGCAAAGTGGCGAGAAGTGCGCTTCCGTCTCCACCCCGCAACAGTGTAAGGTGGAGTATAGCCTACAAGAGAGCGATCCACACAGCGGTCGAAGGACTCGTCCGGTACCCACGTCCCAGACAACCGTGTTATCCGTAGACAGGACACCAGAGAGAGCGCCACGAAGACGACCCGCAGGACGCGGTATTAACGCGGAGGGGCATCCACACAGTCGCCCCCTTTCGGTTGATGTCGCAGTATCAGAAGCTCAGGACAACGGTCAGGTTGTCATCCACGGCTTCGACACCGCTAATCCCCCACAAAGGTGACCCGCAGGACACTATTGCATCTCAATGCAAAGTGGCGAGAAGTGCGATCCCGGCATCACCGCGTCAGTTGGCCGTCGTCGGCTTGGTTCAAACAAACTAGCTTGGCACTTGGTGTACGAATTGGTCGGCCGCGGCCAGTTAATTCATCAAGCACCGTTCATGTACCCTCCCTAGATGTTCGCCTTGCCGATTGCGACTGGCACAAACTGCGTGTCTTTTTATGACTGATGCATTCTCTGTACAACGTCTTTACAAAGACATGCGTACATGCGATCCAGTGGAATTGGATGAAGTGGCCGTCCGCCACAACTTTACTTACGTTGGGTCGTTGGACGCGGTGCGGTGGCTTGGCCGCACGGCGCCCTCTCTCGGTCACCGTTGGGACCTTGTATTTACCGCGGGACGAGTGCGCTTGCTACTTATTTATCTCGCGTTACCTAGACGCTTTATCACATTATTTGAATCATTGGTAAAGCGGGATAGGTAGGTATGCTGCTTTTTCGCTTCTAATGGCTTTAACTAAAACGTTCCGTAACTGCTTATATTGATTCCAATCAACAGGATCTTTAGAAGATTTGAACTTTCTTAAAACAATGTCACGATCCCTCATCATCAATTGAATGGTGTCTGTAATCCACGGAGCTCGAGGTTTGGTAAAGCGTCTAGTGACAAAAGGTGCGTGTACCTATATCAAACAGGGCAACTATTCCATCGCTAAGGAACTGGATTTTTGATTCAATGCTCTGTATGTAAAAAATCTCATCCCAAGGAAATGCTGCCAAAACCGCCGTGAAACATTCCTGAGAAAAATTGTTGAAGTTGCGGTAGTGACAGTGACGGGGGCACATTTTGGTTCACTAAACTTTAGCACAGAACAAATAATTTTGTGATCGGAAATAAGGTCCGCATCAAGGGTTCCATAACTTTCAATTAAATCTGTTGAATTTGAGTAGATGACATCAATCAGCGTCTGCGAGTACTGAGTTACACGTGTAGGTTCACTTATCAATTGTGATAGACCATACGACGAGCCATACGACGACATACATTCGTTTACAGAATTGTTGAATTGATGATCAACATTTACATCTCCTAAAAACATGATGTTTCCGTATTGAGGTGCAACTAGAGACAATAGGTCATCAAGATGGTCAATGAAACTATTCAAATTACTTGATGGCGTTCTGTAAATGACACATACTAATAATTTTGTTTTGTTGGAAACTTAAACTTCCAAAAAAAGATATTCAATGCCATCAGGTGCAGTTTAATCTTCCAGGACATGTTTGGTTCGAATTGACGCATGAACATATATGCCAACCCCTCCACCTCTTGTAGGTCTGTCATTTCTGTAAAGCATGAAATAAGGAATATTCACCGATGACGACGGAATATGTTCGGACAACCAAGTTTCTGTAACACACGCATAATATCAAATTGATTTTGAACAACAGAGTCAACAAGAAAATCAAAACCTCTACAAAGTGACCTTACATTTAAATGACCTATTTTGAGATTCCTGCTATCAGTTGCTGCCATAGTCTATAGGTACTCTTTTTTTTCTGCTCTTTTTTCCTTTTAAAACATGGACACTCCTTAACCCTAGCGGAATGTTCTCTTTGTTGTACCCATTTTTTGACAGTTCACACAGTTCAATGCATTATCACACCCTCTCGAATCATGTTTTTTGCCGCATTTGTGACAGGTTTCTTCTTTACTCTTGCAGAACTTCTGGACGTGGCCGAACAAGCAGTTCCCACTGGCGGCTCTACGGGGGGAACGACGGTACGGCCGTAGCCCCTGTCGCAAATCAGGGGCGCCAGACGTCAATTTTGGAGGAAAAAATCCACGAGTAGTATCGATGGATATTTCCGAGGATATTTCTTTATCAAAAATAATAAACGCTATAAAAGCTTGTCAATGAAATTGATAATGTTACCTATGGAAATTCGCTTTGGGCGTCGCGCGACAGAATCTTGGAACTATTCTCGGAACTGTTCTCATAACATCTGTGGAGGGGGAAACAAAGAAAAAAAAAGCTTCAAAGAATTCATTCTCTTTCATATCCCCTTCTAGTTCACATATTTGAATTGTTGGAAACAGTAAGTTGGATTCATTTACTTGTAAATTTGGTTGTGTGAGAATCAAATTTAACATTTTAGTTTCTTGCTCGTCGTTTTGGGTTTTGAGGAGAATTTTGTTTGTTCCAAGTTTGATGACATTCACAAGGACACCGTTTGTATCTTTTGGCTTTACTTTCCGCCCTATTTCCTTCCATGGTTCTTTCATGTCGGTGCCATCAGTAGTTGCTATCAGGATATCATTGCTTCTGTCTGGTAGTGGCCTTGGGGGTGTAGTCCATGTCTTTCTTGTTTCTTTGGCATGGTTGGCATGGTTCCGAATGTTTTTACACTGGTGGCGTCGGCGTAGGTCGGCTGTTTCACTTGATTGATTTTGGTTCTAGCAGCTTGCTGAAGTTCTCTATCACTTCTTGCGATGTCTAGTTCAGATTTCAGGATTAAATTGTTTTTTTCCAACTTGCTGATTTTTCTGTAGGTACGCAGCATATTCTGGTGGATAGAATCGATCGACCTCCCAACGGTTTGTTGATTTGAACGAGTGAAAACTAGTTTGCTTTTCTCTTCTCTGTGTGTTGCGTTTTACTTCCCCGACCCACCACCCAACGAGGAGGGAAAGTATTATAAACGCGCTGAAAAAAATTCGAGATGAAGACGGATATATCCATTTTGAGGTCCCTCAAGACGATTAAGAACATTTTTGGAGTGATGTCTGTCTGTGTGTGTGTGTGTCTATGTGTCTGTCTGTAACCTTCTACGATTACAGCCGCGGCGTTGATCCGATCGACTTGGAATCCGGCATGCGGACATTGTCGGTCCCTGGAATGAGCCCATTAGTTTTTGGCTGTCATCTGTCAAACGGAAATGCCTCTGTCAAAGAATGACAGATGTCAACATTCCTGTCGGGTACTTTTTTGTGACCCTTACTCGTCGGGGAAGTTTCGGGGTGACACAACCGATTTTTTTTTAACATGTTACCATTGTTCAATCGAGATTTCAGTAAACTTTGGTTCCAATTTGAACAAAATCGGTTGAGCGATTCCAAAGTTATGTCAAAAAATCGATTTTGAAGATTCAACGTGAACACCCTGTAACCTTTCAACAAAGCATTTCAGGACATCAGAGGTGGTTTTTTTTTTGTCCATTTCTGATGGGGAATCGCTCCTAGAAGTTTGTATCACCATTTTGGAAACACCCTGTATACAGCCTGTCCCGGAATAAGTGTTACTAAGCTCACAGAGAGATAGAAAATTGAAAAAAAAAAGGACTTTTTCTGATAAATATACCTTCGAAAACGCATAATAACGGAGATACAGGCCTTCAAAGTTGTTTTCCAAAAACAGTTTTTTTTGCATTACTTTTGAACCGTTTCGACGATTTCAATAGAATTTAAACTAGAGTTTACTGAAACAGGTCTCTATTGAACAATGTTAACGCATTTCATCAAACATTTTTAGGGGCGAAGATAATAAGGGGTGCTGTTCCCATTTTCCCCTTATTCCTTGCCTCCCCAAATATTTTTGGAAATAGTCCAAATTTTTGAATTCCACGTTGAAAAAGAAGAAAGTTACTCATGAAAAATTTTGATCAGAGGCTTGGTTTTCAAGATATTTGGGATTGAAACATTGCAACACATCTTGAAATCGCTACTTTCCTGGGCCTAAAGTTCAAGAAAAATCCGTGATTCGTCAACTGGAATGAGTTTTCTGGGTGTTGAGTTGATAAACCACCATTTTCGCTGAGAAACATGTAGTTTTTCAGAAAAAAAAAACAAACAATTTGGGCCCTGGAAAGTGGCGATTTCGTGATGTTTTCTATGTTTCAAACCCAAATATCTTGATCTAATCTCTCTAATCAAAATTTTGCCTTGTAGCCTTGTAGTATTATTTTACACATTCAAGTAGGTATTGTGACCTTTCAGGACAAAAACGTCTTATTGATTTTTCATTTCCATAATACACACTTGAAAAGATATAAAATCGTCTATAAAATAGTGAGCTAAAAATAGAGAATAAACAAGTCTTAGAGACGGACAGCTTCTTCTGGATTTTGAAAACATTTTGACATTTACATTTAGAAAAATCAAACGCCTGACCTACTATGTGCTTTTGAACATCATTTTGCACCCAGCCTACCAAATCGCGTGCATATCGTGGGTGTTGTGATGCTACTGTGATGTGTAAAAATTTCGCAGTTTAATTTTTTTTTCTTCGTGTCTAATTATAAAATGTGTGATATTGATGCATCATTATATTCAGATAAGCATAAGAAATCAAAAAAGAAATTAAAAAAATATTGTTGCTATTTGAAAAACAAAAGTTGACTATCAGTGCTCAGAAGCATCATGACAAAAAAAATATTTTTTACTGTCGAATTATAGAAGACATAAAACCATTTGAATTGGTTTTTGAATTTTGAAGATCGGATAAGGAATAACGATGCTACAGCGGTGGCCGTTTTTTATGCACCCCTCTGTATGTTTGAAACGGGCATTACGGCCGCAATTTTTAGAAGTTAGGAAAAAGAAAAAAAGACGGGTCCAATATTTTCAACATTTCAACAATACTATTGATTGAGTCAATAAAAAAAAGGCAAGTACCCCATTATTGTATATATGGTAGGTAATTCCCTCCCAGATTAAGTTATCTAGAGATGCAAATACCGGCCCTTACCTCGGGTTCCACCAAGCTTTTATCAACGCGATAACTTTATCACTCTGATAGTAACTAAGCAACTGGCCATCCTATTGGCTGGTGCATAGCAACTTTCAGCGTGATAGATTTAATCTGCTCTTAAAATTTTGGTGAAACCCGAGGTTAGAGAGATAGATTGAAAATAATTTGTAGGAAATTGAAAATTGTGTTTTGGAAGATCCAAATTTTCCGGGAGGAGCCTCAAAATCTTTTTTCCCGTTTTTTTTTAAACAATTTGATTGAGAGATAAAAACCATGAAATAGATACCTATAGGGTTATTTGGGGCTATAGGTAGAGTAGACTCCAGAATAATTATTATGATTGAATAGCGCGCCATGATTTTAGTTCGAGGCGAGCCATTGACCTATCAGAGGGCGCGACGGTTCTCGTTGTTGTTGGCAGCTTAGCTGAAAGCGGCTGAAAGTTCCCTGCCCTGTTCTATGGTGGCCCGTGTTCTATCTTACGTATCATTTCTTTGTGTTTGCTGACGATATAACTTCCCATTTGTACCTCTTTATCCAATTGAAATGTTAGTATTGCTAGTGAATGCTAAGGATGTTAACATCAAAATTCCATCTCTGTGCTATTTTAGGTTAGAATCACCCGAAATGATCGGCCAGTACAACTGTTCGCAATGTTCGCATCGGACTGAATCCGCCTTTCAACTCGTCCACCACGTCCAGAGGGATCACAAAAATATTTATGCGGCCGAACTGTACCATGCCATCGTCGAACCGCAACAATTCCCTTGCATCTGCTGCGACTACAAAAGCTACTATCAGTTCGAATTGTACGAACATTGCAAACAAGCACATAGTTTGGGGACGACCGAAAACGATGAAAATGGGACGTTCCGCGAAGAAATTGAAAGATATCCATGTGACTTCTGCAGATACAAGTCGGATTCCAGTTTGTCTCTCGTAAAACATCACGATTTGTGTCGAAATGAGCCCGCGAGGAGATCACAACAAACCAAGGAAGAGGCCGAAGACAAGGAGTCGCTAGATTTGGATAGGGCTGGTGCAAGAAGAACCGCCGGAGATATTGGAGTAGAAGAACTGAATATGTCAACGCATGATTCAAGTGGGAAAATCAATAAGTATAACTACTGCAGTCATTGTTCGTACCGAGCCGTAGGAAAATCAAATTTGAAAACCCACATGTTCAAACATGCTGCGAACGAAGAAATCGAGTGGTTCCAGTGCAACCATTGTTCGTATCGTTCAAGTCGGAAGTCAAATTTGAAGACGCACATGATGAATCATACTGCCAATGAAGAAATCAACTGGTTCCAGTGCAACAATTGTTCGTACCGAGCTAAACAAAAGTCATCTCTAAAAATACACATGTTGCAACATGCTTCGGATGAAGAAATCAACTGGTTCCAATGCAATCATTGTTTGTACCGGACAAAACGAAAGTCACGTTTGAAAACCCACATGTTGAAACATGCGGCGAATGAAGAAATCAAGTGGTTCCACTGCAACCATTGTTCATATCGATCCGGTCATAAGTCACATTTGAAAACGCACATGTTGGAACATACTGCTAATAAAGAAATCAATTGGTTCCAGTGCAACCATTGTTCTTATCGATCCAGTCAGAAGTCCTATTTGAAAAAGCACATGTTGAAACATGCTGCGAACGAAGAAATCAAGTGGTTTCAGTGCAACCATTGTTCGTATCGAGCCAAAAGAAAACCAGATTTGAATACCCACATGTTCAAACATGCTGCGAACGAAGAAATCGAGTGGTTCCAGTGCAACCATTGTTCATATCGATCCAGTCAGAAGTCCTATTTGAAAAAGCACATGTTGAAACATGCTGCGAACGAAGAAATCGAGTGGTTCCAGTGCAACCATTGTTCATATCGATCCAGTCAGAAGTCCTATTTGAAAAAGCACATGTTGAAACATGCTGCGAACGAAGAAATCAAGTGGTTCCAGTGCAACCATTGTTCGTATCGAGCCAAAAGAAAACCAGAATTAAAAACACACATGTTTAAACATGCTGCGAATGAGGAAATCAATTGGTTCCAGTGCAATCATTGTTCGTATCGTTCAAGTAAGAAGTCAAATTTGAAGACGCACATGATGAATCATACTGCCAATGAAGAAATCAACTGGTTCCAGTGCAACAATTGTTCGTATCGAGCTAAACAAAAGTCATCTCTAAAAATACACATGTTGCAACATGCTTCGGATGAAGAAATCAACTGGTTCCAATGCAATCATTGTTTGTACCGGACAAAACGAAAATCACATTTGAAAATCCACATGTTGAAACATGCGGCGAATGAAGAAATCAAGTGGTTCCACTGCAACCATTGTTCATATCGATCCAGTCATAAGTCACATTTGAAAACGCACATGTTGAAACATACTGCTAATGAAAAAATCGATTGGTTCCAGTGCAACCATTGTTCGTACCAAGCCAAACAAAAATCAGGTTTGAATAAGCACATGATAAGGAAACATGCTGCAAATTAAGAAATCGACTGGCTTCAGTGCAACAATTGTTCGTACCGAGCTAAAAAAAAACACGACACACGACAAAAGTTATCTCTAAAAAAACACATGTTGGAACATGCAGCGAATGAAAAAAGCTGGTTCCAGTGTCACCATTGTTCGTATCCCCCATAACATGTGGTGTGCAAAACATATTCCATGTAGGTATGTTCAGACTGGATGCAGCATATTCCCCAGCATTCATATCACATGACAGGAATATATTACCGTAACCATATACTTTTTAGAATGTACATAGCCTATGATATGAATATTACAACATGTCTAATACCTACTTCACGGCATATACTTAGTTCCGAGCATAGTTCATCATATACATATGTTAGGTTTTATTACAACTTTATCGTTATAAAGCATAAGCATAAGCGTAAGCATTGGAGGTTTCGTATGGCATGGATTGAAAAAGTGGTATTCCAATAAAGATGAAGTCCAATTCTCAAACTATAATTTTCATTTTTGAACTTTGAAATTATTCAGCTTTTGTAAAATTCTAATTTTTTTTGTCTCAGATGACTAGTTCGGGCATCATGCCTAAAAATTCCATGATAATAACCTCGATAAAAACATAACAAATTGTTGCTCGTTTTTTGTCACAGTTATATACCCTTGACAGACTGGAAAACTTAATGATCATTAAGCGTAAATTACGATATAAATAGTAGTTTTCATCAGGTCTAAAACGCATGCTCACGTTCCTTGCCGGTCGGAAAAAATTCGACCTTCGCGTGCTTGCCAGACTCGCACCGCTCTGTAATCTTTCTCCCCACTCTATATCTCTGGTGTTTGCCGACCCGAACTGTCAAATCTTGCGCATGCCCACTAAAACACAAAATTGTCATGAAAACTACCATGACCAGTGTGTCACGTCGTCATTTACTTAATGAGCATTTAGGACGTTGATGGTCATTAACTAAGAGTAGGTAACTATAATCGCCGAATAATCGCCGTTGGTCGTGCATCATCGTGTTACACAGAAAATTACCCAATAACAACACACAGTTTCTCCGGCTGGGACTCGTCTTTATTAATAATTTTCACTCTTCGCTTCACAATACTTTCTCTTTTCACTTTCCGCATTTTCTTCTAAATCTTCGTGGTCTACCTTCTTGGTTAGGGATTTGTTTACCTTGATGACGTGAAGGCCCACGTGATCTCTAGAGAAATCTAGAAGAAGGGAAAAAAAAGAGATAGTGATAACAATTTTCTTCTTGGTAGCCATCTTACCATCCTAAGGAGTAGAAACGCTTTTCCAAGCCCAAGTACGGCAATTCGACATTTTCTCCGTTTCTCTCGTCGTCTGTGCTGGTGTGTAGTGCTCCACGTCTTCCGCGAAGACCAGCACTAATTCTTGAGGCAAGAAAGATTGTTCGTCCACCCACGTTTACGAAGCCCGCCAACATCAAGGGTATGTCCCATGCCGCTCTGTGTGTTGTTCCCCCCAATTTTTGTCCCTTCATATTTTGTTAGGCTTCTGGTTTTACCCTGGGGCCTATATTGCTAGTAATCGTGACCCACATTTCGAAGACTCGGCCACATCGACAACATCAGGTAGCCAAGCCAGGAAGTCGAGTCCCCAGGTTTGGATTTGGTTCTGTGTCGTCCGCCACACGAACCCAAACTCTACCACAATAGACAGCCGGGCTGGTGTCTTGTTTTCTCGCGACGGCAAGGAGTCCAAATCCACCACGACCACCTGAGTCTGACTCCTCCAACACCGGTAGCGCCCACAGCCACGTTCCATCTCCGCCAACGCCGACACCATCTACGTAGCGACCCAGTGGACGGCAAGGGGCACCAGCTTGCATCGGAGGCGTGAGTTTTCCCCCGAATGCAACGGACGTTGCGGTGGTGTTGTTCCATGTTATTTGGTTGCGTGTTAATCGTCGTATCTAGGTTAATTGAGCTCAATTAGTTTAGGCCCTACGACCCGCTTTATTAACTCACCTGACACCTTGACATCGACGTCAAACCACCCCACTACCACAGCTCCTGGGTTATTCGACCAGGGGAAAATTGCACGAGTAACCTCATCGTCAAAAATTAGCGGTCCCCCCTGCAGTCTTATGTTGTTGTTTTACACACAACGGCATAGTAGTATCCATTCGATTCGTATTGTTGAATACCTACAAACTATTGGCGAATAATACACCCTTCCAACAAAGCGTCTGTGGTTCTGTTACTTACTGCTTTCTTTTTGGTATAATCACATTACCCCTTCACCCCAATCACTGTCTTGCTGGGTCTAGTGTGACTGTCAAGGCCAACGAACAGCTGATTGGTCTGGCCGCCACCAGCAGGATGAGCCGATGCTAACAATCGCCGTGATTTTTGAATACCATTGTCCAGCTTTTTTGCAATGTATCGCGATATCTGTTGTTACGGCCTCGATTTTCGAGCGCTCAGGGTGCGAGGCCCTTCTTCAAAAATTGAGCCCGGACCTGAACTCGGGGTGGTCGGGTTCTAGTGATTTTCTCGGCGCTGAGTTGGCGGCGACAGTCGGACTGTGCTGCCATGGAATGTTCCATCGAGGATAGGAAAACTGAGTTTTTTCGGGCAAGAAACGGTGTCCCTATAAAACCAGCCGCGCCCAAATTTCGCTTTCTTTTCGCCCCGAACCAGTGTATCGAGAACATCATGTGCGAGTAGTACACTCACAGTGCGTGCACCACTCTGAAGAGGAGCGCCTTGGGTATGTTCAAGTTCAACTTGTCTACGTCCGGCGAGCAAGTTCTTTATTGGTAAACTTTTATAAACAGGCCGTTTCGGCGGGGGGCTGCTCTTCGATTCATCAGAGGACGCTCTCCGTTTTCCTGTCTACCTGCGGATGCCCGCACCGATCTCGTCCAGCGTGATGAACACGCCGCTAGTCCACACCGCGCCCCCCTCAAGGTAGGGAAGAGCGCTGACGTCCACCCTACACTGTTTTCTGCTGTCTTTGGATGCCCATGGGGGCCCAACCCTCAATCTGCGCTCTGGCCCGCGCGGAAGAGCGCTAACGTCTACATTCTGCGGTCTTTGGATGCGCAGAAGAGCGCCAGCGTCCACCTCTACATGTTCTGCTGTCGTCGGACGACCAAGGGGGCTATCGTCTGCATTTTTCTGTGCTCCCGTGCCGTCGGCGACCGAATGCACTCTACCAGCTTCGCTCGTGGGGTCCCGCCGGATCTGACCCACCCGTCGGACTTCGAGTACAGAAAAAGCTAAGTTCATTTTGAAAAGCTTGTTTTTTCTCATGTTTGATTTTTTCTCTACCTGCGTACCATGCCTGCCTGTATTATTAAAAGTTTATCTGCCTCTCTCGCACGGCGCCATTTTGGCATTGATTGTGCGGTCGTGCGCCGAATGCGAAAAACCATGTGCACCTTTTGTTTGTTGTGCGACTGGGAATGTCTGCTGTCGACGGATTTTGCCGTCTGTCAGGTTGGCAGCCGTGTCGGCCATTTGACAGGCGGTGATGTCAGTTTCCACGATTTTGTTTAATTAAGTCAAAATGTTTGAGATTATCTATCCGACGATTTCGATACCACCTGTTGTTGCGACTTGTATGTAACTGATTTATTTTTCTTAGTTGCCTGTGTATTGGCCTTGCAATCATGCAATTTATGCCTTTTTTTTGTGACCGATTACTGTTTCTCTGTCATGTTCCAGGTCCAGTGGGAACGCCCAAAGTCATGCCGCAGCCGACCTTTCACGGCAAATCAACCGTCTCACCGGAGCAGCGACGTGGAAGATGGCGTCCAGGGAAAATTCTCCCAAACAAACCCGGCAGCTGAGCCGGCCTGCTACCGGTGAAACGGCATGACAGAGGGGCCGACTCGCTGCGAACCTGGAGAAGCATGGCAGAGAGGCAGTGAATCTGGAGGCTGGGATTGCTGGGCTGGTGACGACGCACGATTCGCCGGGCAAGTTCATTTTAAAAACATTATATGCATCGCCTATAAGTCGTCGGAGTCTTAATTAGTTTGTTTAGTATTCCTTTGTAAACTTATTTAAAGTAATTTCATAATTAAATGTTTGTCACTGCTAAATCAGGGTCTTTAATTTGCCGTGCCACTGCACCCCTTTGTGATTCGTGAACGCTGACACACTCGGAAATGTTTCCGAACTGAGCTAGTCAATACTGTAGCGGTGATGTACCCCAGAGGTCTCTCTGGCCCCGTTTTCTACCCCCAGGTAGAATAAAAGATTCTTAAATTTCCACCCGGAGAGTCTAAAAGGTAACACTGTCATTTGTCATCAAGTCCGTCATTTCAGTGCGCCATTCAGACTCGTCTTTCTGGAATGGAGGAACTGTACTTTGTGTCTTGCTTCTTGAAACAACATCTCTTGTACCAAATTATGAGACAATGCCTGTAGTGTGCACGTAGAAGCACGAACGAAAAAATGAAATTTTCAAAAACATGAGAAATGACCACCTATTCGCGGAATTTGGATGATACGAACATTGCAAACAGGCAGCAGGATATAGATTGGCGTGAGAATTGGTGGCACTTAATTTTTGGGCGAAGTCGAATTTATTGATGAGGAGATGGATTTCCGTAAGTATCCGTGAGACAGGTTAGGTATATAATTCCCGTAGCGTGCACGTATAAGCACGTACGAAAAATTGAAAAATCTCCTCGCTTTACATAAGAAATGACCGCTTGCGCCTGTTCGCGAAAGTTGGATGATACGAACATTGCGAACTTGCAGCACAGTATCGGTTGGTGGTACCTACTCTATCTTTGGCAAAGTCAAATTTATAGATGAGGGAATAGAGGTTTCCAGAACGTCCGTCGTGAAAAATGTGAAATTTTGCAAAAGCAAGCGAAATGGAAGGTACTTATCGCAAAAGCAGTTGAAAAATTGCAAAAAAAGTTATAAAATGAATAACACGATAGATCCAAACATAATGAACTAAACTGCTCAACATTTGAAATGTCGGTATCGAAGATTTTGCCCTTTTTCAAAATGGTGTAACTTCGAATTGTCTCGACCGATTTCGATTTTGTCTTCACGGTTGCTTGGATACATCTTTCAGCAATCTACTCAGTTGGCGAAAATTTTCAATTCATCTCTATTACATTCGTTACAGGGTGAAATGTAAAGCATTGTAAAATTGTGCTTAGTTCAAGAGATCCCCGTTTCCGTAAACAATTTTTTTTTCAAATTCTAACGATATAATCATGAAACCTGATGTCTTGTCTCAAAACGGTTGTTGAATTTTCCAAATCAGAAGTTCAACAATGATGATATGTTTTTTGTTTGAAAAAGTTGCATTTTGGACATCTCTAAAAAATGATAAATTGAGGTTTTATT
The DNA here is from genome assembly GCA_949128115.1 of Anaspis maculata. NCBI lineage: Eukaryota > Metazoa > Arthropoda > Insecta > Coleoptera > Scraptiidae > Anaspis > Anaspis maculata. The sequence continues at coordinate 74,982,012 of OX421966.1, forward strand.
TCTGAAACATATTCAAACAAAAATTTTTTAGAATGTGTTTCTGAACCAACAAAACATCTACATATCCAATTTGAGGTCAGTACGTCGCAAATTCCGATATTGATACGATGCAATAAGTGCGCCCTCTATTGGCGGATCTCAACCAAAATCACATAAGTTCATTAGATGCCCATACTATGGCTGCATACCAAATTTCAGCTCAATTGGATATACCGCTTGGGTGTTATCATGGACGATTACACAGCGTAAGACACACAGACAGGCAGACAGACCGACTTCGATCTGGAAATGGTCTGAATAAATCGATAAGATGGACCTTGAAGAAAGTTATTCTTCGAAATTCGGGAACAATTTTTTTGCGCGTTCACAATATTTTCTTTTTCATTCGAGAACGCGAACCTGGAAAGTAAAACAGAGGCGAGAACAGAGGTTTCTGAGGGCGCAGCAGTTTCCTAACAGTTCAAGCAACAAGCATGCAAAATGGGGAACTATGGGCAAAACGGATTGTAGAGGGCGACGTGTTCCATGCACCCATTTTGACAGTTAACGTACATAACCTCAAAAAAATGCAAACAAGTGTACGGAAAGTGGAAAGTGCTCAAAGAAGAGTTGAGGCGGATAGGAGCCCCACTGAGAGTGTGACTGAGAGGGAATAAAAAAGAGCTGGTGCAAACTGCGAAAAAGTATGGTCCTTTGGAACTGTTGCAGCCTGATACACAACACCAACACGTCACTACCAATTTTTTTTTCGCGATTCTTGGCTTGTCGGCGTTTCTACTTTTCAACTCTCAAAGGGACGCAAACCGCTGGTTATATGAAATCCAGTCTATTTATCATGAAATCAAAGTGGTTCCAGTGCAACCATTGTTTATATCGATCCAGTCAAAAAACAAATTTGAAAACGCACATGTTGAAACATACCCACCCACTCAGCAAGAAAACATCTCTGTGACATCACTTAGATGTTCAAGTCACAACTGCGATGTTAACAAGAAAAGTCTATGCGATGTTGAGTGGACATTTCTGTTACCTCTTATGTCCGGGTAATTAGAACATGAATGAGATATCTCAAAGATGTTCAAATGTGACATACTATCTACATCGCGATTCCACATCTCGTAGATATCACTTTTTGACGTACATACAGGGTGTTTCAGGGATGAGAGCGAAAAATTCAACTGTGGATAGATCTCGTAAAAATATGACGAAAACCTATCAACCATTTTGCAAAGTTCGGCCTGATAACGAAGATACAGCCCTCCAAAGTTCACTTTTTTCTGATTTCAAAAATTTGTAACTCAGGAACGTTTCGACAAATTTAGCTTCAATTCAGCAAATACTGGTTTGTCATAATTATCTATCAACTTGCCAAATTTGGGGATAATCCAACCAGTGGTGTAGGAGTTATGAGGGTCAATAATTTAGAAGCATCCGAAGAAAAGTTGACTAAAGGTGACCCCTCATAACTTCTACGCCACTGATTGGATTATCTCCAAATTTGGCAGGTTGATAGATAATTATGACAAATCAGCTCATGCTGAATTGAAGCTGAATTTGTTGGAACGTTCCTGAGTTACAAGTTTTTGAAATCCGAAAAAAGTAAACTTTGCAGGGCTGTATTTTCGTTATTAGGCTGAACTTTGCAAAATGGTATACAGGTTTTCGTCATATTTTGACGAGATCTACCCACAGTCTAATTTTTTGTTATCATCCCTGAAACACCCTGTATAACGTCGCATTTTGGATGTGTGTTTTTAAATGAAAATTAATTTTTCATCACTTTTCAACATAGTTTTATGCCATAGAAGGTTCCGCACCTATTTTTACAATTCATACAGCACTTTTTTTCCCCTAAGAAAAGTTGTTCTTCTATTGGCGTACTCCGGAGGATTCGAACCTGGATCCCCACAGGTGATAGTTAGAGACACAACTGCCGATTCGTCTAAGCTACCAACTTGTCTAATACCTACAGTATATTCTAATAGCGAACTTGATGTTCAGGGATATTTCTCGGGATATTTCATTAGGACTCCAAACGATACACCGAACCCAAAGAGCCTCGCTGGGGCTCGAAACGTTATAGCAAGACTCAAGGGGCTCCGGTGGGGCCCCGGACGTTACAATAAGACATGAACGGGAGTCATAAAAGTATTCGATAGCACAATAAGACAAAATGGGCTATCATTTTAGGGTTCCGAATAACACAAGAGCAGACAGAAGAGTTCACCAGAGGTGCGAAAGCCACGACAAAATGCAAGAAGGCCCAGTAGGCTTTCGAACAACACGGGGAGACAAAAACGGGACACTCTAGTTCCGAAAGCCACAAGCACAAGAAGACACAAAAATGGTTCCAAACGACAGGGCCCGCAAGGCCTCAAACTGAACATGAAGACAAATAGGCTGTTCTACTGGCATCACACACATGGAATAGGAGGCACAACTATCTATTAAATATTTTCCGGCACCCAAAGCTTAACGATGACAGCCCGCGAAATTTGAAAAATCTCTCAGTGACTACGTCTCATTGACGTCGGTGAGATGTTAACTTCGATCAGCTGAAAGAAGTAACAATGTTACGTCCGGTAGATGTCTCATGTGTGATGTTCAATTTAAGTTCATCACGAAACATCTCTCAGACATCGTATAACATCGTGGATGAACATCTCATAGATGGGGAAGTAACGTTCATTGTGATGTTATTTTGTGACATGATTGAGATCATCTCATTTATGATTAGTGGGGGCACTAGGTGAATGAACCTTGCAAATGGTGATGAAAGCATGAAACTCGGTACACATACTCAGAATGAGCACCTCTCTCAGATAAGAGGTGGAGCCACGCCGAATTTTCACCGGAAGGGGGCTCGGGGGGCTCCTGAAAGTTGAAGGTGCTAGGGCTTCCACTAAACGGCTTATCAGTTCGTTTTGACAATCAAAAAGGAAACTTATGAATATATTGTAAACATTGACGGCGTTTATCGTATTGTCCCGGGAATTTCTTATTATGAAAAAAAATAAGTTCTTCGGCAGAACACACAAATTGGTTTTATTTTATTTTGACCTACAAAGAATTAATAAGGAGATGTGCAACACGTTGATCCCCACAAATTTGTATCCTTTGAATTCGTTTGTGGCATCAAAATTTTGATGGTGTATCTTCTTGAAGAGGGGCATTCCAAAGAGTAAGCTATTTTCAACACTAAGTTCAAACATAATTTTTTCAATGTTCTGAATCGAAATTACTCAATTCCTTCCAGCAATGCATACCCTGAACCCTTCTTTGGAAGTACCGCGTGCGATTGAACGTGGAGTAAGTCCTGAAACACTATCAGAATTTTTCTTCTGTGATGCTACTATCCTCTCTCGACCGGGGAAATTAGGTTCCTACACAGCATGCGCGGAGTATATACACGTTATTTGAATATTATGACACAATTTCAATCATAAAAAAGTTGACTGAACCGAGAAAATACCCTGCATCGTGTATACACTCCGCGCATGCTGTGTGGGAACCCAATTGCCCCGGTCGAGAGTGGATAGTAGCATCACAGAAGAAAAATTCTGATAGTGTTTCAGGACTCACTCCAAGTTCAATCGCACGCGGTACTTCCAAAGAAGGGTTCAGGGTATGCATTGCTGGAAGGAATTCAGTAATTTCTATTCCGAACATTTGAAAAATTCTGTTTGAACTCAGTGTTGAAAATAGCTTACTCTTTGGAATGCTCTTCTTCAAGAAGATACACCATCAAAATTTTGACTCCACAAACGAATTCAGAGGATACGAATTTGTGGGAATCAACGTGTTGCACATCTCCTTATTAATTCTTTGTAGGTCAAAATAAGATAAAACCAATTTGTGTGTTCTGCCGAAGAACTTATTTTTTTTCATAATGAAAAATTCCCGGGACAATACGATAAACGCCGTCAATGTTTGCAATATATCCATGAGTTTCTTTTTTGATTGTCAAAACGAACTGATAAGCCGTTTAGTGGGAGCCCTAGCACCTTCAACTTTCAGGAACCCCCCGAGCTCCCTTCCGGTGAAAATTCGGCGTGGCTCCACCTCTTATCTGAGAGAAGTGCTCATTCTGAGTATGTGTACCGAATTTCATGCTTTCATCACCATTTGCAAGGTTCATCCCGATTTTGGCTCTTAGCGCCCGCACTAGAAACATGACATGCTATGCTGAGTGAGCAGATAGCACAAGACTTTCTATGAATATTCTTCATATATTCTTTTCGGAATATTCGAACATACTCAGAATAGTCTTAGGTATATTCGGGAATATTCATAGTATATCCATAGTGCCTAACTTATAGACACAAAATCTCCGCCTTGAGAATATTTCACGGAATATTCATTGGATATCCATAGGAATATTCCAGAATATACTTATTCACGGTATATTCCATTATTTCCTGAACTTGTATAGGTATAGTGATGTAGGATGTAGGTGGTAATAAACGAATATAACTCATAAATTTGGTTGTACCGTATTTTTCGTATCCGTTTCCTGTGTGGTGTGCCTTTCAACGGCACAACATTTTAGGTGATTCACGGGACGGCACAAAATCAGGCAAGAAAGAACACGAGACACGTAGATGGGAAGCACCGTTTGGATTGTTTTAAACCCGCACATGCGCAAATGGCAAGACAGACACCGTGATGGAGTCAAGCCCCTCTGCGCCGTCTCAAGAAAGACGCCCTCATCACTAGTTCCGGGTCCGGGGTTTGGAATGCCATTGTCCGACCAATAGGGCTCTGAGCGAGGCTCTGAGAAACTTGATAAGGCACAAAGGAGCTTTCTAAGATTCCGGAAACTTCGAGAAACTGGAGGGGGTCACCTGGTCCGCAAACGGCTTGGGCCCAATAGGTCTCCAAGCGATACTTGAAGGTACAAGGTAGCTCATAGAGCTTGAAACGCTTCAATGTAGACACAAGAGAGGAGAGGCCTGTAAAGATCGGATGACGGCCTGGCGGGGCTCACCGGGGCTCCAAATGACACGAGGGGGCCTCGTAGAACTTTGACCAACACATGAAGACCAACAGGAGCTAACTAGAGCTTGAAAACTAACACATTGTGAAAAGGGGCTCAGCAGGGCTACAAATGCAACATGAAGACACCAGGGGGCCACATAGGGCTCTGAGAAACCTAAGAAGGTACAAAGGAGATTTCTAAGATTTCAGAATTATCAAAAAAAACAGAAGGGGGTCATTTGGGCTGCAAACGATAATAATTGACGACGCAAGGGGGCTCATTAGGACTCCAAACGGTATCTGAAGATACAAAGGGGGCTTAACAGGGCTTGAAATGCTTCAATGTAGACTTAAAGCAGGATAGAACTCTGAAAATTGCAAGAAGGCCTGCCTGGCTCACTATAAGGCTCCAAAACGACCCTTGAAGACACAAGGGAGGTCAGTGGGATTCCGACCAACACAAGAAGACAAACAGGAGTTAACTATAGAGCTTTGAAAACTGATGCAAGATACAAAGGAGCTCAGCATGGCTACAAATGCGACATGAAGACAAGGGGTCCTAATAGGGCTCTGAGAAACTGTCCAAGGCATAAGGGCGAAGCATATCCCCAGAAAATTTGAAGATACCCAAGGGGATCCATCAAGACCCCAAACGATACTTGTAGAGACGAGGGGGCTCAGCAAGGCTTGAAACGCCACGTCAAAACCCAGTGGGGAATAGGGCTCTGAATATCACACCGACACTGGGCCTCATTAGAGCTCCAAAGTTTCCGACGCGAAGATTTGTCCAGCGGAGAATTGTCCGCGCGAAGAATTGTCCGGCCACCATTTTTTATACCCCCAGCTATTTTTTCAAACTGTTCCAATTTTTTAATTTAACGTTCAATTTGGAGAAAAAAGTTATTTGTGCAAAATTTTGATTAGAAGCTTTGTTTTTGAGATATTTCAGTTAGAAACTTTGGAAAACATCTCGAAATTGCCACTTTCAAAGGCCTAAAAATCAGAATCCAAAAAAAACTCATGATTTCTCAGCAGAAATAGGTTCTCCAGAATTTCCAAGTTGATGAATTACTATTTCCACTAGAACGAGGAGTTTTCAGAGGAAAAAAATTGGGCTCATTAAAAGTGACGATTTCGAGATGTTCTCAAAAAAAAGTTTCAAACCCAAATATCTCGAAAACGAAGCCTCGAATCAAAATTTTGCGGAAGTAACTTTTTTTCTAAATTGAACGCAGAATCCAGAAATAGAAACAATTTGCAAAAATAACTAGGGGGGTGGAAAACATAGGGAGGAGGGGATGAAGACACCATTATCTACGCCCCTGATTTTTTTTTAGACATGTCACTATTGTTCAATCGAGATTTCAGTAAACTTTGGTTCAAATTTGAACAAAATCGGTTGAACGGTTCAAAAGTTAAGTCAAAAAATTGATTTTGAAGATTCAACGTGAACACCCTGTAACCTTCCAACAAAGCATTTCAGGACATCAGAGGTGTTTTTTTTTTGTCCATTTTTGACGGGGAATCGCCCCTAGAAGTTTGTATCACCATTTTGGAAACACCCTGTGTACAGGCTGTCCCGGAATAAGTGTTACTAAGCTCACAGAGAGATAAGAAATTAAAAAAGGGACTTTTTCTGATGAACATACCTTCGAAAACGCATAATAACGGAGATACAGGCCTTCAAAGTTGTTTTCCAAAAACAGTTTTTTTGCATTACTTTTGAACCGTTCAACCGATTTCAATCGAATTTGAACATTGAGGTCTCTAGTGAACAATGTTAACGCATTTCATCAAACATTTTCAGGGGCGAAGATGATAGGCGGTGCTATTCCCCTTTCCCCCCTATTTTTTGCCTCCCCAAATATTTTTGGAAATAGTCTAAATTTTTGAATTCCACGTTGAATTCAAAGAGAAAAGTTACTAATGCAAAAATTTGATTAGAGGCTTAGTTTTTGAGATATTTGGGATTGAAACATTGCAAAACATCTTGGAATCGCCACTTTCCTGGGCCTAAAAATAAAAATTTAAGAAAAACCCATGATTCGTCAACTGGAATAAGTTTTCTGTGTGTTGAGTTGATGAAACATCATTTTCGCTGAGAAACATGGGGTTTTTTAGAAGAAAACAATTTGGGCCCTGGAAAGTGGCGATTTCGTGATTTTCCTATGTTTCAAACCCAAATATCTTGAAAATGAAGCCTTTTATCAAAAATTTGCAAAAGTAACTTTTTTATTTGAATTGAACGCAGAGTTCAAAAATTGGAACTGCTGGATGGTTGAAAATAGGGAGAAAAGGGGGAGTTTATGAGTTTATTATGTTCGCCTCTGAAAATGTCTGATGAGATTCGTTATTTTTGTTCAATAAATATCTGTCTCAATGAACCTCAGTTTGGATTTGAATAAAATCGGCTGAACGGTTCAAAAAGTCAAAGCCGAAACAGCTGAGCCCGATTGATTTTCCGGATTTATGAGAAGGCACCAATATATTTTTTCAATAATTAATATAAAATACATTTGTACAAGTTGTAGGTAACTGTTATTGTTATTTTTTCATAAGATTTGTATTCTTGCTGGTGCTGTTACTTTCGACCCCAAAGGGTGTTACAATTGTCCCTTATATATGGGATGAAAGTAACATGTGAGTTGTCTTGGAAAATAAATCACCAGGTCTAAATAGTGTCATCCTGGACACAACTAACATTGGCCATTTGTAGAGAAATATTTGATGAATCTTTGGGTGGTTTCCTTTTTTCTGTGGGGCTTCCCGAACATTCATGAGCAGCCCAAATGTGAAAACTGTTACTTTAGTCCCCGGTCTCCCCTATGCAATAAAAAAACTGTTTTTAGAAAACAACTTTGGAGGCCTGTCTCTCCGTTATTATACGCTTGAGAGGATAATTATGTTTATTGACATAAGTCCCCTTATTTTTCAATCTTACATCTCCTTGTGAGTTTTGTAACACTAATTGCGGGACAATCAAGATCTAATACAACCTATAAAAAATTTGTCCAAATTCACCAAAACCACTTTGTCATAGTAGACATGCGGGGTCTTTTGCCGAACCCCTGTGTGTTCCAAAACAGGGTAAGGATTTTTACGACCACCAACATCGCATGGGGTCGGCACCATCGTTCTTGTTTTACGTGCTATGCGACACACGACGCCGCCTTGTATTCAGCAAGCATTCCAACTGAAGCAAGAAGCTTGTTTTCGAGGCGAAAATCTGTCCCCGGCGGGGATCGAACCCGCGACCTCCGGAGTGGTAATCGAACGCGCTAACCACCACACCACAAGCTTCTGCTCATCCCTAAACTGAAAGGCAAATACCGTGGAAACAATTATTGTAACCTACTTACTTATGGTACCTACTTGCCAATGAAACAGACTTGACTGAAACTACTTTTGATCATCAACTAGGGTAATGAAAAGCATTTCCATAAATTTCTGGAAAATGTATCCATTGGTCATTGAGATTTTTTTAATTTGTTTTTTTTTTAGAAGGTTGCGTTCTCGGTTGCATTGGTAAGAGTAGGGAAACTTCAGTGGAGTTTTTATGTGTGTATTTTTCAAATATTATAATACTTCTCTAGTTTTTCGAGTTTTCAATCCAACAGTGCTGTTTGTTTCGTTTTGAGTATATTTGTGACGTCACTAATATACTCGCAAATATATGTTTGAGACAGAGGCATTACGGCCGCAATTTTTAGAAGTTAGGAAAAAGAAAAAAGACGGGTCCATTATTTTCAACATTTCAACAATACTATTGATTGAGTCAATAAAAAAAGGCAAGTACCCCATTATTGTATCTATGGAAAATTTCCTCCCAGATAAAGTTATCTAGAGATGGAAATACCGGCCCTTACCTCGGGTTCCACCAAACTTTTTTAAACGCGATAACTTTATCACTCTGATAGTAACTATAAGCAACTGGCCATTCTATTGGCTGGTGCATAGCAGCTATCAGCGTGATAGATTTAATCTGCTCAAAACATTTTGGTGGAACCCAAAATAATTGTAGAATTGGAAAATAATTTGTGGGAAATTGAAAATTGTGCTTTGGAAGATCCAAATTTTCCGGGAGGAACATCAAAATCTTTCTTACCGTTTTTTTTTTGATTATTCGATTTAGGGGTAAGAACCATGAAGTAGATATCCACCTATAGGGTTATTTTGGGCTATAGAGTAGGCTCCAGAATAGTCATTGTGTTTAAATAGCGCGCCATGATTTTAGTTCGAGGCGAGCCATTGACCTATCAGAGGACGCGACGGCCCTCGTTGTTGTTGTTGTTGACAGCTTAGGTGACAGTTCCCTGCCCTGTTCTATGGTGGCCCGTGTTCTGTCTAACGTATTATTTTTTTGTGTTTGCTGACGATATAACTTCCCATTTGTACCTCTTTATCCAATTGAAATGTTAGTATTGCTAGTGAATGCTAAGAATAGTTGACATAAAAATTTCATCTCTGTGCTATTTTAGGTTAGAATTGCCCGAAATGGTCGGCGAATACAACTGCTCGCAATGTTCGCATCGGACTGAATCCGCCTTTCAACTCGTCCACCACGTCCAGAGGGATCACAAAAATATTTATGCGGCCGAACTGTACCATGCCATTGTCGAACCGCAACAGTTCCCTTGCATCTGCTGCGACTACAAAAGCTACTATCAGTTCGAATTGTACGAACATTGCAAAAAAGCACATAGTCAGGGGACGACCGGAAACGATGAGAATGGGACGTTCCGCGAAGAAATTGAAAGATATCCATGTGACTTCTGCAGATACAAGTCGGATTCCAGTTTGTCTCTTGTAAAACACCACAATTTGTGTCGAAATGAGCCGGCGGGGATATCACAACAAACCAAGGAAGAGGCCGAAGACAAGGAGTCACTAGATTTGGATAGGGCTGGTGCAAGAAGAACCGCCGGAGATATTGGAGTAGTAGAACCGAGAGTAGAACTGAATATGTCAACGCATGATTCAAGTGGAATAATCAATGAGTATAATTGCAGTCATTGTTCGTACCGAGCCGTAAGAAAATTATATTTGAAAAGACACAACATGTTGAAACATGCTGCGAATGAGAAAATCAATTGGTTTCATTGCAACCACTGTTCGTATCGAACTAATCGCAACTCATCTCTGAAGACGCATATGTTTCAACATACTGCGAATGAAGAAATCGAATGGTTCCAGTGCAACCGTTGTTCTTACCAAGCTAAGCGGAAGTCACATTTGAAAACGCACATGTTGAAACATGCCACGGATGAGGAAATCAAATGGTTCCAGTGCAACCACTGTTCGCACCGAACCAAACGAAATGGAGATTTGAAAAGGCACATGTTGAAACATGCTGCGAATGAAGAAATCAACTGGTTCCAGTGCAACCATTGTTCGTACCGAGCAAAACAAAAATCAGGTTTGAATATGCACATTATAAGTAAACATGCTGCAAATGGAGGAATCAAACGAAATGAAGATATAAAAAAGCACATGTTGAAATATGCTACGAATGAAGAAATCAAATGGTTCCAGTGCAACCGTTGTTCTTACCAAGCTAAGCGGAAGTCACATTTGAAAACGCACATGTTGAAACATGCTACGGATGAGGAAATCAAATGGTTCCAGTGCAACCACTGTTCGCACCGAACCAAACGAAATAGAGATTTGAAAAGGCACATGTTGAAACATGCTGCGAATGAAGAAATCAATTGGTTTCATTGCAACCATTGTTTGTACCGAGCAAAACTGAAGTCAAATTTGAAGAAGCACATGTTCAAACATGCTGCAAATGGAGAAATTCATCTGATTCCAGTGCAATCATTGTTCGTACTGTAAGAAGGCGTGATTCAGTTGGCGCCTATCAACCAGAAAAAAACACCGACAATGCGGATGGAAACGCTCGCGAAATTCTGGTACCACCATGTTTTGTAAATACGTGCCCAATTTTGTGAATATTTTGCGTAGAAATAGCTTTATTGTTTCTCAATAGACGAGCCATCTTGAAATTCGAGTTTAGATAAACCTACACTCCCGATCTTCCCCTTTTTCAGCCCTTTTCACCCAAAAAAAAAAAATGTTGTGGGGCGACACAAAACTTACCCGGCGGTATCCAGAGACGTCAGTCATGATTTTGATTCAAGCGTCCCTTCGGGAATGTGGAATTTAATGAGGAAATTGCTGCAAAAATTCCAGTGAGTTTAGCGTTCAGCGGGCTGCATCCTGCATCCATTGTTGGGTCGACGGAACAATTGACAGGCTAGGTTAGTTTTCCAAGGTGATGAAATAATCCAAAAGGTAGAACTATGTAGCTAACTGTTATGATATCTCAAGAATACAATAATGCTAGTTCTTTATTAAAAGTTTTGTTTCTGCCTCGGTTTCTGCTTTGGACATGATGATGAAACATTGTTGGACAGTTGTTGGCAGAACAGTTCAATCTGCACGATCAGATATCAAATGATTGTGAAACTGAAGAAAAAATCGACCAAGTCAGGCGACCATCCAGAAAAACTAACTTCCCTGTTGTAAATGTCCCATAGAGAATATTTAAAAAGTGTACAGGGCCCAACAGGGCATGTGCATGCGACAAATACACATATAGAACCCTGTAGGGCCCTGTAGATATTTCAAATAATTGTTCCCATACAAACACCATAGGGCGTATATAAAGCCCCGATTAGTTCTACCGGGCTCTACAGTGGGCTATACAAAAGTTGGTGCTGACCCCCACAAGGCCCTGTACACTCACTACGGGTCTGTATGGTAAATGAACCAAATTGTGCTGATTTCCATAGAATCCTTTACACTTCCTATAGAGCCTAATGGTAGAAAAACGCATAGGACCCTATGAAATTTCTATAGGTCAGGGACCCCATAAAAAATATACCCCATACCCGTTCGCTGTCCCATAAAGCCCTGTACACTCACTACAGCTGTCTGTGCCATACAGCCCTATATACATCAATAACTTTTAAAACAATAACAATCTTGGTATATCATGTAAAATAATTACCTCCCACATGCACAATTGTTGCTTCCCACCAATCTTATTTTTCCGTCGCCGTACCTGACAAGGTACTTTTAAGTTGGATTTAATTTGGAAAATCTAACTTTCGAACGTTTTCGATTGGTACGATGGGTCGGGCATTATACCTTTCTGATCTTGTCCTTTACAAATATCAAATATAACGTAAGATAAGCATGCGACGTATAGACGCCAATTTTTGCCTGAAACAAAATTATTTACAATAAATACAGCTCCAGTAGGACAGTGAAAAAACTCTTACTTATCACAGAACTGAGATTATTGTGTCATAAAGGGCATCTCCAATTTTACAGTGTCCAACTAGAATTCTTTAACAAACACTTGAACAGGCACAGCACAACTAACAATTCCAGGTTATCCAGGACTAAGTATTCTGGGCACAGACATGCACGACACTCACATCACATATCACATCACATGTACCTACTGTGGTCTCTGGACTCTGGAGCACGCGAAAGCAAACGCCAAACCAAATTAATGACAGAAAAAAACTAGTATCACAGCGTCCCTGGCGGTGGCGCCACTATAACCCAAGCCCTCCGAAATGACCACATAGAGCCCTATATCAAGAAATCTATAGGGAGTCTATACCGGCACAAAAATATCGAATTGTATAGGGCTGTATGGGATAATAATATCACCTAAAACTACCTGTAGAGCCCCGTACAAAGAAAGCTGAGGCAAATGTCCAAGTACCATAGAATCCCATAGGTAACCTGAGGCAGTCGAAATCTATAGGAGTACCCCCAGTAAAGAAATATCGCATTGTATAGGAACGTGTGGGTGAAAATACAATGTTGAAATTCACATACTGAGGCCGGTACATAGTTACACTCATGCCCATAGATACTGATCCAATGCATAGAACACCCATTAATACTCATAGGGAAATCTACCGGTCTGAAAGAGGCTCTATGGACCATTTATAACAGGGGTAAGTCCAGAACACACCTGACGGCACAATAGTTCTGAAGACTGAAAAGACGAGAGGGGGGCTCAGTGGGACTCCAAGAGACACCTGTAGACACCAAGAATATACAACAGCGTTGCTGAAACGGCAAAATCTGACAGTCACAAGTGAGGGCCCCATCAGGGCTTTGAACGGTAGAAAGACACCATGGAGCCCTGGTAACAAATTACATAAGGGAGCCGCACAAAAAAGAGAGCTTGCAAGTACCTATCCGCCAAAAGGATGGGCATGCTGAAGTAGCTAAAGCTACAGAAACACAAGGGGGTTCACGGAGCCCCAAAACTATACTTGAAGACACAAAGGATCTGGGGCGCGCACTGTTGTCTCAAACGATACAAGAACACACACCGAGCTCTGCCTGCATCAATAATCATTCTGTCACTTTGACGTAGATACGTTAATAAAACAAAAACGTACCGGTTTGGTTGCCAAGAAAGTTAAATGAGCCAAAAGTCGAGAAACAGGCAAGCGCGGCTCAAATCGGCCAGGCCAAATTTTGAAAATGCATAGCGCCCGGCTGGTGAATGATGGGAAACTCCAGCTTCAGCATCAGTTTGATTCTTTGGTAATGTTGCTTCCTGCCGAGTTTGGTTCAAATATGTCGGATAGATTTTGAATAATTGAATAGTAAAGTTTCAGACTTTAGCATTTTTTATTATTTGACAGCTAACCGGTAAGGAAATATTTTCAACTGTTCTGAACACAGTCGAGGGCTTTTAAATGACGTATCGCAAGTCAAGTTCCGTTGAGATGCAGCTTTTGTCATTTTCTGATAGTGACACTTTTGTTTGACAGATGACAGCCAAAAACTAATCCGGTCATTCCAGAACCAAACCATGTCTGCATACCAAATTTCAAATCGATTAGCGTGAATTATTAATTATCGATTATTCAAAGTGATAGAACTAGGAGAATTATGCCTCAACGCAGAAAGATATCGATGGGGTGTAAACGCCAAATCAGGGACCTGGACCCAAATGAAATAAGGGTTCCGGTCCGGTCCGGTTCGGAACGGGATCAAAAATTTGGGTTCGGGTTCTGACCACACCATTCCAAAAATATTTCGGTCCGGTCCGGTCCGGTTTTTTCGGTCCAAACGGGTTTTTTTCGGTTCGGAGAAATAAGGTTATTATTACTTTAGATAGGTAGCCTTTTTTATAAAAAATTACCTTGTAATGTAAATTTAAACCTAGCGTAACCTGGAGAACTTTTCGGCCTCAATTCGAAAGTAAATAAAAATTAAGTGGTGAATATAAAATCTCAGTTAAAAATAACGGTCAAGTATGGGTAAAACACTGACAAGTTTATCGGCCTCAAGTTTCAATTTAGTTATGTCAGGTCGTAGTAATTTAAGGTAAATTATAAAACACGATTGTAATAAATGTATGTTTGTACCTACCTATATACGTTTCTTTTTTGGGATCGAGGATAAAAATGATGATGTGAGCAAAATATTTATCTACTTTGCGTTCTAATGGATTTAATATCAGGTACCTACATCTAAAGCAGTGCCCTAATAGAGCATATTAAACTTTTTCTTTAACCCAATAGGAACAATTTACTGCCAATAGAAGGTATAATAGGCAAACGAGTTCTGAAGTATCACCTGTCAAAGGTTTCTATTTTTAAGGCTGTATACGCAGGGTATCAATATTTCTTTCAAAAATCAAGGTGAAGAGACTCGTAAAGAGGTATAGAAATTTTGATGGGATTCCATCAAATGGTTGTCCACCTTGTTTCCATTTGGATTACCCCACATTATTTCAGGAGCCTATTAGCCCTAAAACACTAGAAAAGTTTCTGAAGGATTACTGGTACATTTTTTGACAAACAAAGAAATTATCAACTGTTTTATAATTTTGAGAGACGTAGGAAATTGAATACAGAGCTAATACAGAGCCGTTTTTTTGAAAAAAGTTGTCAACAAAACAGAAAAAAAAAGTTTTTCATATATTTGAGAAAACGCTCCTGTAGGTACTCTAAAATTAAGTTTTTATCTCCATTTTTGAGGGAGAAATCCTTTACATAGTTTTTACCTACTGAGAATACAGCCACAATTTTGCAATTTCGGGGCAATTATAAAAAAAGTAGATGAAGTAGCATATTATACTCGTTTAGTAAGACGTACGTATTACCAGTCTCTTTCCTTTTGCGCACTCCTCACAAGCTCGTTGTGCTTCACAATTAGTCGTGTGATAATAATAGGTCTAATGAAAACTCCTATCTCCTCGTTGTTGGTAGAAAACCGTGGGTAGGTATTGCGCGACGATACTACAATTATTTAATTGATTATTTACATAGTCGAAACCTGAAGTAAAACGCGAAGAAAAAATCTGACGAGAACCGAAAAAAAACCGAAAAAACCGAAAAATATGTTGAGGGTTCGAGTTCGTACCCTAAACTTAAAGAAACATGAAATATGGGTTCAGTTTCGGTTCGGGTTCAGGAAAAAAATACGGTTCCGGTCCGGTTTTCGGTCCAAAATCGGTCCGGTCCGGGTCCCTGAGTCGCCAATCGAATGCGTACGTGACCATCAGATAAAGTTGACCGATGATTTTTCTAACTTGACCACCATCTTTGATCCGCCATTTTGAATTTCTCTGAAAGTGGTCCGATTTGAGTGAAATTCACAGACGATGTGAACTTATCACCAAAATACATCCGATTTTGGACAAATGATGCTCTGCCGCCATCTTGGCCGCCAAATTGAAATTTCTTATCATTCAACGATTTTCATGAAGATTAGGACTTACCTTTGTTTCGTATGATCATTCTCATTCTCCAGTCAAATTTCAACATTCCTTCTGCCATCTTGGCCGTCATATTGCAATCTTTTATTAGTGGAACGATTTTCATGAAACTTGGAACTCGGCCTTGTCTAGCTCGATCATTTTGATTTTCAAACCAAATTTCATGATTCTGACGCTATTTTGGCCCGCCATATTGAAATTTCTGCCCAAATAACGGTAGAACTCTAATTAAACATCTTGCGTTCACTAATCCTTCAAAAAGGAAGTGCGCTACTGAGCCTCATGCCAATGAGGCATATTCGCTTGTTTCTGTCTGTCCGTGTAGAATTCAAGAAGTTGTAGGTACTGCCCTTTGGGGAAAATAGCTGGAGCCTTGTAACTTTTTCCGTTGGATAGCTGATGTCCGCAAGGGTGGCCAGTGGGCTTTTTCACCGTACATGGCTATCATTATAATTATTATTATCAAATAACAAGGATTTCCCGTAAACTTCAAAGAAGTTGAACTCTTTCTCGGGGAATAAAGCTAGAGCCCTGGAACTTATTCCGATTGATAGCTTAGGTCCTCAAGGGTGGCCAATGGGCAGATTGCATTTCATGGTTGCGCCACCATCTTGGTCGTCATCATGAATAACTCTTTTATTAGTAGAACGATTTTCGTGAAACTTGGAACTCACCCTTGTCTCGTATGATGATTCTTATTTTCAATCTGAATTTCATGGTTTCGCCGCCATCTTGGCCGCTATATTTAAATCTCTGATGAAAGAACGAATGCCATATGAACCTTGGATCTTACTCTCTTGTCCCTTATGAACATTCTTACTTTCAAATGAGTTTCATGATTCCGCCGCCATCTTGGCCGCCATGTTGAAATCTCTTATTAGTGGAACATGAAACTCACCATTGTCTCGTATGATCGTTCTTATTTTCAAGCTTAATCTCATGATTTCGCCGCCATCTTATTGGCCGCCATATTTAAATCTCTAATGGATGGGACACTTCGAAGGAAGGTCACGCGGACAGTTTTTCCACTTCACTAGACCGGCGCGTAACTTTGACTGCGATAAACGGCTAAACCGAAGAAGCTAGACATATGCCCCCAGAGACTTTTTTGTAGATAATTGAATTCCCTACAACTTTGTTACCTACTGACAGTTTTCAAACATCTCTCACCGTACTCTCACCGTTTCAAAAGAAAGATCGCAGCGCATGTTTTTCCATTTTCTCCAATTTTTTTCCATGGTTCCCGGGATGACTGGAAATGAAACTTTGGTTTTTCTTATTCAGTTTTGCATTCTCTACATCGCCATATTTTTTCCATCCTGCCCCCAATTTGTTCCAACTTTGGCCTAAAAATCGCCTCATTTTACTGGACTAATAGGGTTATTTTGGGCTATAGAGTAGACTCCAGAATAGTCATTGTGTTTAAATAGCGCGCCATGATTTTAGTTCCAGGCGAGCCATTGACCTATCAGAGGGCGCGACGGCCCTCGTTGTTGTTGTTGTTGACAGCTTAGGTGACAGTTCCCTGCCCTGTTCTATGGTGGCCCGTGTTCTGTCTAACGTATTATTTTTTTGTGTTTGCTGACGATATAACTTCCCATTTGTACCTCTTTATCCAATTGAAATGTTAGTATTGCTAGTGAATGCTAAGAATAGTTGACATAAAAATTTCATCTCTGTGCTATTTTAGGTTAGAATTGCCCGAAATGGTCGGCGAGTACAATTGCTTGCAATGTTCGCATCGGACTGAATCCGCCTTTCAACTCGTCCACCACGTCCAGAGGGATCACAAAAATATTTATGCGGCCGAACTGTACCATGCCATTGTCGAACCGCAACAGTTCCCTTGCATCTGCTGCGACTACAAAAGCTACTATCAGTTCGAATTGTACGAACATTGCAAACAAGCACATAGTCAGGGGACGACCGGAAACGATGAAAATGGGACGTTCCGCGAAGAAATTGAAAGATATCCATGTGACTTCTGCAGATACAAGTCGGATTCCAGTTTGTCTCTTGTAAAACACTACAATTTGTGTCGAGGTAAGCCGGCGGCGGGGAGATCACAACAAACCACGGAAGAAGCCGAAGACAAGGAGTCGCTAGATTTGGATAGGGCTGGTGCAAGAAGAACCGTCGGAGATATTGGAGTAGTAGAACTGAATATGTCAACGCATGATTCAAGTGGGAAAATAATTAAGTATAACTACTGCAGTCATTGTTCGTACCGAGCCAAAAGAAAATCAAATTTGAAAAGACACATGTTGGAACATGCTGCGGATGAGGAAATCAATTGGTTTCATTGCAACCACTGTTCGTTCCGAACTAAACGCAACTCATCTTTGAAAAGACATTCGTTACAACATGCTGCGAATCAAGAGATCAACTGGTTCCACTGCAACCATTGTTCATATCGATCCAGTCAGAAGTCACATTTGAAATCGCACATGATGAAACATACTGCCAATGAAGAAATCAACTGGTTCCAGTGCAACCATTGTTCGTATCGAGCCAAATGGAAGATATCTCTGAAAACGCACATGTTGAAACATGCTGCGAATGAGGAAATCAGCTGGTTCCAGTGCGACCACTGTTCGTACCGAGCAAAACAGAACTCATCTTTGAAAATACATTCGTTACAACATGCTGCGAATGAAGAAATCAACTGGTTCCCGTGCAACCATTGTTCGTACCGAGCTAAACGAAAGTCATATTTGAAAAAGCACATGTTGAAACATGCTGCGAATGAAGAAATCAACTGGTTCCCGTGCAACCATTGTTCATATCGATCCAGTCGAAAGTCACATTTGGAATTGCACATGTTGAAACATGCTGCGAATGAAGAAATCAACTGGTTCCCGTGCAACCATTGTTCGTACCGAACCAAACGAAATAGAGATTTGGAAAGGCACATGTTAATACATGCTGCGAATGAGGAAATCAGCTGGTTCCAGTGCAACGACTGTTCGTACCGAGCAAAACGGAACTCATCTTTGAAAAGACATTCGTTACAACATGCTGCGAATCAAGAAATCAACTGGTTTCACTGCAACCATTGTTCATATCGATCCAGTCAGAAGTCACATTTGAAATCGCACATGTTGAAACATACTGCCAATGAAGAAATCAACTGGTTCCAGTGCAACCATTGTTCGTATCGAGCCAAATGGAAGATATCTCTGAAAACGCACATGTTGAAACATGCTGCGAATGAGGAAATCAGCTGGTTCCAGTGCGACCACTGTTCGTACCGAGCAAAACAGAACTCATCTTTGAAAATACATTCGTTACAACATGCTGCGAATGAAGAAATCAACTGGTTCCCGTGCAACCATTGTTCGTACCGAGCTAAACGAAAGTCATATTTGAAAAAGCACATGTTGAAACATGCTGCGAATTAAGAAATTCACTGGTTCCAGTGCAACCATTGTTCGTACCTACTGTACCTAACGAGGCGTGATCCAGCCGGCGCCTATTAACCAGAAAAAACACCGACAATGCTGAAGGGAACGCTCGCGAAATTCGAGTACCTCCATGTTTTGTAGATAGGGTGAAAGCAATGGACACCCAAGAGGAAATTTCAAGTTTGAGCTATCAAAATCGTATCGAAATATAGCAATTCAGAGTTGCAATTTTTTTGTAAGAATCTACGGGAAACTGAAAATCCTGTCGGAAATTTTAAATAAAATCATATAAAAAAATAAAATCGGTTTTTGAAACAGTAGTTTGCAGATAGAAAACATAGAATTTTATCTGCAAAAACTTATAGGATTAGGCAAAATAGCTTATAGGGTACATATAGAAGCATTGAGATACCGCATTTTGGCATATAAAAACATATAAAATTGTATAACCTTTTTATAATTGTTACGTGTTTCGAACGGGATACGTAAAATAACATATAAAATCATATAGATTCATATAAAATTCAGCCAATCGCGATGGGTGACGTGCTAAGTGTGATGATCCTGCGCGTTCCCGTCATACATATTTCCAATAAATTATGACATTTACTAATTATTTTAGAGACCATTGTAGATAAAATCTTGTAATAGGATACACGCGTTAAAAGTGTCTTTATCAATAATATGTCACTTTTAACTCTTGTATCGGAAATAGCTATTATACAGGGTGGTGAAAATTTCGATGCTCACCATTGGTATCTTGGAAACGGTAAGAGATACGAGGTCGGTTGAATTAGAAGAAAGTTGCGCATTTTTGTGGCGATTGAGAATCTGAAAAGAAACTTTTATTATTTTGATTGGTTTACGATTTATCACGAAAAAACTGAAAATTTTGATTTCAGAAATTATTTTTCATCTTTCCAACCATTTAAGCTATTTCAATCAATTCTGGAATTTTTATGTTTTTGATCACTCGGAGTCGATCAACGTTGACAGAAATTTTCCAGGCCTTCTAGATGTCAAATTATGATAGTCAACTTTTGTTTTTCTCATGGCCGCCATATTGGATTTTTGCACTAATAGATAGAGAAAAAAATTTGCTTTCCGAATTAGTAACCAACATGTTCTTTTTATGACATTTTTAGCATCAAATTTTGAAATTTTCGTAAATTATTGACAAAATCGGGAATGCTTTGAAAAACAATTGAAATATTATCAATTGTAACAACAAAAAAAAGACAGATTGTGTTCAATTGACGTATCTAAGGGCTCGATACCAAGTTGCAGGCGCAAAGTTTCGGACGGCGTAACTCGCCAAATACAGCGCGGTCTGATTGGTTGGTATCCGCCGTTGCTATGGTAACGGCACTTACGGCGGTCTCAGCCCCAACTTGGTATCCAGCCGTAACTTCTTAATCGGGTTTTGTGCTTGTTTGTACCGAGAGTTCATAAATTAAATGAGTCAATGGTGCCTGTGAATTCAAAAACGTCTGTCGAAACTAGGGTAATCCTTACTCCTTTTCTAATAAATTTGTCAAACTTAAACAAGAACGATGCTAGTTCCGACAGACGTTTTTGAACTCACAGACACCCTTGACCATTCAACTTATGAACTACCGGTACAAACAAGCACAAAACACGATTAAGAGTTAGATACGTCAATTGCACACCATCTGTCATTTTTTTGTTGTTGCTATTGATAAATATTTCAATTGTTTTTCAAAGCATTCCCGATTTTGTCAATAATTTACGAAAATTTCAAAATTTGACGCTAAAATGTCATAAAAAGAACATGTTGGTCACTAATTCGGAAAGCTAATTTTTTTCTTTATCTATTAGTGCAAAAATCCAATATGGCGGCCATAAGAAAAACAAAAGTTGACTATCATAATTTGACATCTAGAAGGCCCGGAAAGTTTCTGTCAACGTTGACCGACTCCGAGTGATCGAAAACATAAAACTACCAAGTTTGATTGAAATAGCTTGAATGGTTGGGAAGATATAAAATAATTTCTGAAATCAAAATTTTCAGTTTTTTCGTGATAAATCGTAAACCAATCAAAATATTCAAAGTTTCTTTTCAGATTCTCAATCGCCACAAAAATGCGCAACTTTCTTGTAATTCAACCGACCTCGTATCTCTCACCGTTTCCAAGATACCAATGGTGAGCATCGAAATTTTCACCACCCTGTATACTTACGTATTCTTTTTTGCGTCGATTATTGAAAATGTAACAGGCAGGAGAATACACTGTGAAATGTGGAATCGTGGAGTTCTTATTCGGTCTTCCAGAGGGTCTTTCTTCATGTTTTTGATCCAGCATCGATCAAAACAACATAAGAATTTTGAGCCAAAAAAAAAAAAAAAAAAAAAAAAAAAAAAAAAAAAAAAAAACAAGCGAACGAAGCAAACACAGAAATGGACGCCGCGGAGCCAAAGAACAGACAGCTAGACGCAGATATGGCTGAGTCAGAGTCACTGGCACTGCTCACTGCATTATCGGCAGTTCCCGGAGAATTCAAAATCTTTCAAAAGCTATCAGTATTTCATAATAGAAACGCATAAGACAAATTCTATCAGCATTTGCTAATAAATAATCTATAAGGTTTCCATGATAGGGATTTTTCATATAAAAACTTATAGAAATTCAATGATGAATTCCAGATACATTCTAGGTATTATGTTTTCATATAAAAACATATAAAGCTAACTACGTGTTTACCTCATAGCTTATATGATATCATATAGGATCCACTATTTTCATATAGAAAATTTAAAAAAAAACATAGAATTTGTATCTGAAATTTCCGTCAGAGAATTTACCTGTGTACTGGAGTGATCAATAACACTAACAGTTTTTTTTTCAATCTCAATTTACATTGAAGAAACACCAAATCCTCACTAGTGGACACCACAACGCCAGTGTTGGGCAACTTCTTTTTTCAGTTATGGACCCTACTAACCTCGCTACTAACCGTGGGTTCCACAAAACAGATAATACGAGATTAGTTGATTTGCGATTTTTGTTTGTCAATTTGTAGCTGACTGATCAATGGAAATGCTGGTTTATCCCTCAATAATGAAAAGATGATTAGTCTAGTACAGATTTCAGGCATTTTTTGTGAGTGATCATCTAGCATTCAGCAGAAAAAAGTCCAGTTAATCTGCTATCAGCCTTGATCGCTGATCATCTTTTTTGTGGAACTGACAGTAAGTATTTTGCATGAAGTGAAATAGTCAAGATATTTTTCAACACAGTTGGTCTGAATAATAATTAACTTCGATAAAAATGAGCCTTCAGTTACCTGCTACACAAAAGAACAATGGTCAACCCGATAATAGGAATATAAAAATCTGTTATGGGCGATACAAAACTTTCCCGGAAATATCCAGAGACACAAAATAGAGTTCGCAAGAATACGCTAAGGGGATGAGCAATTGAGCACACTGATGTTCCAAAAGCTACGGAAAACCAAAGGGCTTATCGGAGCCCTAAACGGCACAAGAAGACAAACCGAATCTGCATCCATCACTAGTCTGTCAGTTTGACATAGATACGATGTAACAAAACGCACCGGTTTGTTTGCCAAGGGTATAAAATGGGCCAAAGTCGAGTGAACAGCCAAGCCAAGCTGATATCGGCCAGAAAAACTTTAGAAATGTATAGCGCCCGTCCAGGAAGTAGGGGACAGTTCAACCGCAGACTTGATTAGATTTTTTGGTTTGACTTTTTAAACTTTGACATATTTTTGGTATTTGACAGATTACATTGTAGAGAAATGCTTCCAACTGTTTTGAATGCAGTTTTTCAAAAGCTTTTATATGACAGACTAAAAGTCAAGTTTCGTGAGATATAGCTTATCCTGTCGTTTATTGGTAGTGACACTTCTGTTCCATAGATGACATTCAAAAACTGATGGACTCATTCCACAGCAAAACCATGTCTGCATATCAAATTTCAAGTTGATTGGATTGACGATTCGGCAGTTATTGTGTGTGAATAATAAAACAAGCAATAAAATCAGTCGAAAGAAAATCCAAAAAATCAGACATGGGAAGTTTGGCCCTGATATAGTGTCCTTCACTCGGTCTTTCATATGTACACTTTTGCACTTTTTCATTTTTTCAATAATGAAAATAAATTGTTAGTAACTCAATCAAGGTGACCATTACTGAAAAAGTGCTGATTTCAGTAATGAGCACGATAGTATAGAAACGAAATATCAATAATCAATATTTTGTTCAATGTTCAATTGAAAATCATAAGCTACATGCCTTTTGCACCTTCTAAAAATGTTTTCTACATTTAAACTTCCACTGGACAACTTTAGCGAGGGATTTTGTGAGGAGCGACGTCAACTTGACGTTGCTTGATATTTGACTGATTTGTGGCGGCATTCAGAGACTTATACAGGGTGGCCCAACGAAAACAGAACAGGAGGGTTTTCGAGCATTTCACTTCATTTTTTCGAAAAAAGCTCAGTGAGGTCGATTTTTATATCGAGGGGGACATCTGAAACATACATTGGCAAATTTCTATTTTCAGCCCCCTCACCCCTACCCACCTCAAGTTTAGAATTTCAAATGACGCCATCTACTTTGTGATACATCAAATCAAAGAGAATCTTATTCTTTTTCTGAAAAAAACATTTTCAAAATTTTCAACTCCACCTTCCATCTTCCTCAATTTCTCTGACCTCGTCTCTGACTGTCGCATTGTATATCCTCGACCCCTCAATTCTCTCCAATTTAATCAGCGTCATCCTGAATAGCATCTAAGGAGAAAATTTTCGGTGAAGAAAAGTGTCAAATTTACCCCTCTCTTCTACCGCTCTACCCCACCACAACTTCAAAACTTAACAGACAACACCTTCTTTGTGATACATCGGATAAAAGGAAATTGATTTCTCTTTCTGAAAACATTTTTTTTTGGAATTTTCAACCCCTCTCCTGATAAATTGAACATTCGGAGTATTTGAGGGGGGAAGGAGGCTTTTTGAAAATTCTGAAAATATTTTATCCAGAGAGAGAATTCCATTCCCTTCGATTTAATGTATCGCAAAGTAAGTAGTGTCATTTTAGATTTTGAAGTTGAGGTGGGAGAGTGAAGTGGTGAATTTTGGTGGCACTTTTAACACAAAAAAATTTATCTCCTTCGATGCTGTGCAGGATGACGTTGACTGTACTGAAGAGAATTAAGAGATCAAAAATATTACATCGGAAACTCTGACAATTTTAGGAAAAAGGGGGGTGGGGTTGAAAATTATAGAAGTATTTTTTCAGGAAGAGAATTTAATTCCCTTCAATTTGATGTATCGCAAAGTGGGTAGTGTCATTTGATTGAACTTTGACAACTTCAAAGTTGGGGTGGGTGGGGGTGAGGGGGCTAAAGATAGAAATCTGCCAATGTATGTTTCAGATGTCCCCCTCAATATAGAAATCGACCTGTTCGAAATTTTTCAAAAAAAAATGAGGTGAAATTCCCGAAACCCCTATGTTCTGTTTTCGTTGGGCCACCCTGTATAAGCCGGCCAGTGGGGTCTGCAGAGCAAAGTGAATATCAATGAAAAGTTCAAAAGAGTCACAATGTAATCTCAAGTTACCATTGAAAGTACCGAGCAATACTACATATTACACTCTTTGAAATAGTACCTACCTACATTACCTACGTAACAACTACGGAAAGTGATACATTACCCATGAGTATGTACGTTACTGCACAAGGCGCAGCCGAGTGTAGAAATCACACGAATGAAAGTAAGACACTTTATGGCGAGTTACGTACACTTTTTTTCTACGACCAGGAGAAAATTACATTCAAATTGAGACGTACTAAGTACTAAAATTTTAGTGTTCTTCTGTAAACGTAGATTTTATAGAAACCAGTGGATGAATAACAACTACAAAAACACGGGTAATGCAAAATGGATTCATGAGGAGAATGTATATGTATTTCAAATTTTCAAAATTTGTTCCACTTCCAAGACGAACACTGGGCATATCACCTGCAAATTAGGTACCCCCCAACGTGATCTGTATTATTTTATTATTAGTCCAGTAAAATAAGGATTCAACTTGTAACAAATTAAGGGCAGGATGAAAAAAATATGGTGATGTAAAGGATGAAAAACTGAATAAGAAAAACCAAAGTTTCATTTCCAGTCATCCCGGGAACCATGGGAAAAAATGGAGAAGATGGAAAAACATGCGCCGCAATCTTTATTTTGAAACAGTGAGAGAACGGTGAGAGATGTGTGAAGACTGCCAGCGACAAAGTTGTAGGGAATTCAATAATCTACAAAAAAGTTCCTGGGGGCATATGTCTAACTTTCTCAGTTTAGCCGTTTATTGCAGTCAAAGTTGCGGGCCGGTCTAGTGGAGTGGAAAAACTGTCCGCGTGACCTTCCTTCTTGGATGCTGTGAGAACGACAACAGATATCAAAAAATTGTGAGCGACAAAGTTGTAGAGAATTGAATGCTTCACTGGAAAATTTCCAAGGCCGAATATTATCTCTTCTAGTTTAGCCGTGAACCACGTTTGAAGTTGCGCGACAATCCTGTTGATAAAGTGGTTCTTCTGGAAAACTTACAAAAACCCTAGACTCGATGAAAAAACTATAACAATGTAGCGGATGAAAAACTGGATCTATAAAACCAGAGTTTCATTCCACACCGTTTCGGGAAACCTGAAAAAAAAGAAAAACTTGAAAAATAGTGATTTGCACTCGCAGCTTCCTCATTGAATACTGAAATAAACGTAATAGATATGGAAAATCTGAACAGACTAGCTTGTAGAGGACTAAATGATCTATGGAAAATTCCGTGATGTCATGTATGCATCTTTGTCGACTTAGCTGCGAAGCGCTATCAAAGTTGGGGTACATGACTCGTGACGCATCGCATATGTGGTGAATCTGGCACGACGTTGCGGTCATTTAATTGATTATAAAACATGATCAAATGATTCGAAAAAATTGCGTGCTTTGTTCAACGTCTGGGTGGCTACTTATTGTTGGAATTATCATTGTAGTCATCATCATCGTCTTCCGAAACGACAATGCAGGAAGCGTGAGAGCAGGTGGCTCCACGGCAGTGGTGGCAAAACTTGGTACACTTGAGGTCAGCTTTGCTGCATCCACAAAGCTTCTCGCAGTTTTTCTAGCATCTGCAGGAAATCAGCCGTAGCAGATTTTTGAGAGCTACGTTATCCTGGGTTCTAATGGGCATCAACAGAGAAATGTTTAATTTCCAACCCCATTGTTCAGGTGGACAGCTGTTTATTATCTTCGAGCTGTTGTTGAATAATCATTGTTCATAAGAAATCAGTTGAAAAACATCTCATTATCTAACGTGAATCACGTTTTCCAATTATTATACATATTGTGTTACAAAATACGAGTAGGTACTTTCTCAGTTTCAAGCCCGAGTGTCACGATACTATTTTTGTACTATTTTGATGCTATAAATATCTATATGATTAGAAACGACAAATTCAGAAATTCCCTAGCAACCCAGTCTCTCGTCCTAGATTTCTAGAATGAAAATATGACGAAAATAGTACAGTGACACTACCGACTTTAATTTTGCCAAACAAGAAACTATATACATAACAAAGCGTTCATCCGCGGAGTTACATTTCCAACAATAGTTACCAGACGTTCAACAAAGCACGTATTTTTTTCGAATCATCCAATCATGTTTTGTAAACAATTGAACAATGACCGCAACGTCGTGCCAGTTTGACCACATATGCGACGCGTCACTAATCATGCACGCCAACTTTGATAGCGCTCCGCAGCTAAGTCGACAAAGATGCATACATGTCATCACGGCATTTTCTACAAGGTGTTTCCAAAATGGTGTTACAAACTTCTAGGGGAGACTCCCCATCAAAAATGGACAAGGAAAATATATACCTTTGATGTCCTAAAATGCTCAGTTGAAAAGTTACAGGGTGTTCAAGTTGACTTTTTAAAACTGATTTTTTGACATAAGTTTTGAACCGTTTGACCGATTCTGTTCAAGTTCTCACCAAAATTAACTGAAATAAGTCTCTATCGAATAATAGTAACGTGTTGGAGAAAAAAAATCAGGGGCGTGGATAGTGAGGGCTGTCCTCATATTTCCCCCCCTATTTTTTACACCCCTAGCTATTTTCCCAAATTGTTCTTAGTTTTTCATTCTACGTTCAATTTAGAGAAAAAAGCTACTTTTGCAAAATTTTGATTAGAAGCTTCGTTTTTGAGATATCTGAGTTTGAAACTTTGGAAAACATCTCGAAATTGCCACTTTCCAAGGCCAAAAAATTAGAATAAGAAAAAACTCATGATTTTTCAGCAGAAATAGGTTCTCTCCAATTTTCTAAGTTAATAAACCATTATTTCCTCTGAGAAACGAGAGCTTTTCAGGGAAAAAAAATTGGGCTCATTGAAAGTGGCGATTTCGAGACGTTTTCCAAAGTTTCAAACTCAGATATCTCAAAAACGAAGCCTCTAATCAAAATTTTGCACGAGTAACTTTTTTCTCTAAATTGAACGTAAAATAAAAAAATTGGAACAATTTGGGAAAACAGCTAGGGGTGTAAAAAATAGGGGGGGGGGGAATATGAGGACAGCCCCCATTATCTACGCCCCTGAACTTTTTTCACCAACACGTCACTATTATTCGATAGAGACTTATTTCAGTTAACTTTGGTGAGAACTTGAACAAAATCGGTTAAGCGGTTCAAAACTTATGTCAAAAAATCAGTTTTAAAAAGTCAACTTGAACACCCTGTAACTTTTCAACTGAGCATTTTAGGACATCAAAGGTATATATTTTCCTTGTCCATTTTTGATGGGGAATCTCCCCTAGAAGTTTGTAACACCATTTTGAAAACACCCTGTATAGATGGTTCAATCCTCTACAGGCTAGTTTGTTCAGATTTTCCATACTTATTACGTTTATTTCAGTATTCAATGAGGAAGCCGGGAGTGCAAATCGCTATTTTCCAACTTTTTCTTTTTTTTTCTTGGATTTCCCGAAACGGTGTGAAATGAAACTTCAATTTTTCAGATCCAGTTTTTCATCCTCTACATTGTCATAGTTTTTTCATCGAGTCTAGGGTTTCTGTAAGTTTTCCAGAAGAACCAATTTATCAACAGGATTGTCACGCAACTTCGAACGTGGTTCACGGCTGAACTAGAAGTGATAGGTAATGATTGGCCTTGAAGATTTTCTAGTGGAGCATTCAATTCTCTACAACTTTGTCGCTCACAATTTTTCAATATCGCTTGTCGTTCTCACAGCATCCAAGATGGAAGGTCACGCGGACAGTTTTTCCTTTTCACTAGACCGGCGCATAACTTTGACTGCGATAAACGGCTGAACCGAAGAAGTTGGACATATGCTTCAGGGACTTTTTTGTAGATTATTGAATTCCCTACAACTTTGTTCCTGACAGTTTTCGAACATCTCTCACCGTTCTCTCACCGTTTCAAAAGAGAGATCGCGGCGCATGTTTTTCCATTTTCTCCAATTTTTTTCCATGGTTTCCGAGATGACTGGAAATGAAAGTTTGTTTTTTCCTATTCAGTTTTGCATTCTCTACATCGCCATATTTTTTCCATCCTGCCCCTAATTTGTTCCAACTTTGGCCTAAAAATCGCCTCATTTTACTGGAATAATCATTACGTTTAAATAGCGCGCCATGATTTTAGTTCGAGGCAAGCCATTGACCTATCAGAGGGCGCGACGGCCCTCGTTGTTGTTGTTGTTGACAGCTTAGGTGACAGTTCCCTGCCCTGTTCCATGGTGGCCCGTGTTCTGTCTAACGTATTATTTCTTTGTGTTTGCTGACGATATAACTTCCCATTTGTACCTCTTTATCCAATTGAAATGTTAGTATTGCTAGTGAATGCTAAGAATAGTTGACATCAAAATTCCATCTCTGTGCTATTTTAGGTTAGAATTGCCCGAAATTATCGGCGAGTACAATTGCTCGCAATGTTCGCATCGGACTGAATCCGCCTTTCAACTCGTCCACCACGTCCAGAGGGATCACAAAAATATTGATGCAGCCGAACTGTTCGATGCCATCGTTGAACCGCAACAGCTCCCTTGCATCTGCTGCGACTACAAAAGCTACTATCAGTTCGAATTGTACGAACATTGCAAACAAGCACATAGTCAGGGGACGACCGGAAACGATGAAAATGGGACGTTCCGCGAAGAAATTGAAAGATATCCATGTGACTTCTGCAGATACAAGTCGGATTCCAGTTTGTCTCTTGTAAAACACTACAATTTGTGTCGAGGTAAGCCGGCGGCGGGGAGATCACAGCAAACCAAGGAAAAGGCCGAAGACAAGGAGTCTCTAGATTTGGATAGGGCTGGTGCAAGAAGAACCGCCGAAGATATTGGAGTAGTAGAACTGAATATGTCAACGCATGATTCAAGTGGAAAAATCAATGAGTATAATTGCAGTCATTGTTCGTATCGAGCCGAAAGAAAATCAAATTTGAAAAGACACATGTTGGAACATGCTGCGAATGAGGAAATCAATTGGTTTCATTGCAACCACTGTTCGTTCCGAACTAAACGCAAGTCATCTCTAAAGAGGCATATGTTTCAACATACCGCGAATGAAGGAATCAACTGGGTCCAGTGCAACCATTGTTCGTACCGAACCAAACGAAAATCAGATTTGAATCGGCACATTATAAGTGAACATGCTACAAATGTAAAAGGAATCAATTGGTTTCAGTGCAACCACTGTCCGTACCGAACCAAACGAAATGATGATTTGAAAAGGCACATGTTGAAACATGCTTCGAATGAAGAAATCAACTGGTTCCCGTGCAACCATTGTTCGTACCGAGCTAAACTAAAATCAAATTTGAAAATGCACATGTTGAAACATGCTGCGAATGAAGAAATCAACTGGTTCCCGTGCAACCATTGTTCATATCGATCCAGTCGAAAGTCACATTTGGAATTGCACATGTTGAAACATGCTACGAATGAAGAAATCAACTGGCTCCAGTGCAACCATTGTTCGCACCGAGCTAAACACAAATCAAATTTGAAAAGGCACATGTTGAAACATACTGCCAATGAAGTAATCAACTGGCTCCAGTGCAACCATTGTTCGCACCGAACCAAACGAAATAGAGATTTGAAAAGGCACATGTTAATACATGCTGCGAATGAGGAAATCAGCTGGTTCCAGTGCAACCACTGTTCGTA
Organism: Anaspis maculata; assembly: GCA_949128115.1. Taxonomy (NCBI): domain Eukaryota; kingdom Metazoa; phylum Arthropoda; class Insecta; order Coleoptera; family Scraptiidae; genus Anaspis; species Anaspis maculata. The sequence goes on from OX421966.1 coordinate 75,012,385, forward strand.
CCGAGCAAAACAGAACTCATCTTTGAAAAGACATTCGTTACAACATGCTGCGAATCAAGAGATCAACTGGTTCCACTGCAACCATTGTTCATATCGATCCAGTCAGAAGTCACATTTGAAATCGCACATGATGAAACATACTGCCAATGAAGAAATCAACTGGTTCCAGTGCAACCATTGTTCGTATCGAGCCAAATGGAAGATATCTCTGAAAACGCACATGTTGAAACATGCTGCGAATGAGGAAATCAGCTGGTTCCAGTGCGACCACTGTTCGTACCGAGCAAAACAGAACTCATCTTTGAAAAGACATTCGTTACAACATGCTGCGAATGAAGAAATCAACTGGTTTCAGTGCAACAATTGTTCGTATCGATCCAAACGAAAGTTATCTCTGAAAACGCACATGTTGAAACATGCTGCGAATTAAGAAATTCACTGGTTCCAGTGCAACCATTGTTCGTACCGGGTGTCACCAAAATGCAGGTCAGCCGATTGGCTCCGTGAAGTTGGCGGACGACTTGAAGCACTAATGTTGAAACTTCGCATATGTTTAGTGCTTCATTAGTGCTTCATATTGCTTCACATCGCACTACCAGCGGACGTCTATGAAAAAAGTTATGGACTGATAAAGGCCTTGGCAAAACGTGACGTCATGCAGACGTTCTGGAGAGAGAGAGAGAGAAAAGCAGACACGCCTGGGCGAGAGTGAGGCAGTACGAAGTTATGCGAATGATCTCTCTCGGCGGGCCAAGGGATTTTTGCACGCACAAGAAAAACCACAGAAAATCCTCCATCGGCATAACCAAAGTTACATTGAAAGACGTAAGTAGGTATTCAAGTTTCAATAGGAAATGGAATACAAGGAAGAATAAAATTGTCTATCACGTGACTTTTTACCTTTTGTCAATGAAGAATTTCCTCAAGAATTTCAAACCCTTCCTGGAGTCCGAGATCGAGTCCGAGTACCTGGCATAAAACGGATGCATAGATACAGATGGAAAAAATAATTATTTGCGTAGCGGACACATTCATGGAAAAGACTTGCACAGTAAAGTATGCGAATACTGGCCTATATAGTTTGAATTACGTTGCCAAACATTAATAATATTCCGCTCCTTATTATGCCGTTGCTCGTTAGTTAATATAATGGAGTAATTATGCTTGAAGCCTACCGCATAAGCGGGTCGAAAACAAACGGGAAAAGAATTAATAAAAGCCGAGGAATCGAGCGTTAGGTGACCCCGGTTAGTTTGTATAAAAAAAAATTGAACGACAATTTTTGAAAGTATATTTATTGGTACTTCATACTTGTACGAGTTGTAAGTACTACCTACATAACAGTATGGCCTAACATAACATGGCCTTTTTTTCCATGGCCAAAAACACGAAGAAAAAAGTATGTTTCTTCACAATTTTATATCATATCGTATAAATTACGCGAATAACTACCTTAAACATTTTTCTTTTTTTGGACACAGTAGGTATCCATATGATCTATATATGTGAAGAAATTTACATTTTATAGTTGAATTGAATGTAAATATTCCGAATAAGGAAAACTTCTATCGATAAAAAAATGTACCATCTCTTTTACAGAAAATGAGGTAACCACCATAAGAATAAGTAAATACAATAAGTAAATACATAAATACCATATATTTTATAAGAAGTTATTAAAAAACAAAAGTATAAAAAATATCCAATATCCGACAAGAACATTTTTCAAAGACAAAATAATACAAAAGCCAGAACATTACAAATGTCAAACTTTTTATTAGCGCTCGCGGAACAATGTCACAATTTTTCATTGGTCTCATAAAATAAATATCCAAAAAAATACAATTAGGGAAATTTGCAAAGGGACGATAGGAATATACCAGTTATAACATAAAAATCATATTAGATGATCATTGATCATAATCTACACTGTACTTATTTGCAATCATATTATTCACCTGTATCTTACCTACATATTTTTTCAAATGTTCAGATATTGTTATTGTAAATTGAGTATTCCTCATTATAGGTAGGTAGGTGGGTAGATACAATGGACCTGTCATGTGGCCTGGTCGAAATCAGGGGTGCGAAGCTGCATTTGGCTAGGGCACAGCCCGCCTAAATTAGAAATCAATTGATCACACGATAGATGCTTGTCTTGCTTATATTATTGTACAAAGACTCCTGAACAGAAAAAAACATGCAGTGAATATAAGGCAATTAAGTTCAAGATTTTCAGATTTTACTATATTTCTTGCGTCTGAAGTAAAACCGGTTTTATTGACTGACTTTGACCAAGGAGTACCTATTCTCCGCAATGGTTGAAATAGTGAACCCTGAGAGCCAAAAAAAAATGACTGAAGAAACAAACAGTGGAAGTAACAGTAAAAGAGCCACTCGCCTTTTTAAAGCTGATTCCATCACAAGGACAGACTGCGAACTACCGTCAGTGCGAAATAGACACAGACCGACTTTTCTGTCGTGACCCCTCGGCTAAACCTGCCTTCCTGTCAACCGAAAAAAAAAAGAAAAAAAAAAGCTGGCAAGAGAGTAGGAGTATTTTTCCGGATAAAAAAAATTGTCGGGAAAATGAAATCGAATTTTTCGAAAATTGAAATTTCAAAGTATACAATATGTTGCCCATTTGTGTTGCCAAATAGGGGCCCATTTTAGTTGGCCCCTATTTTTTATTTTTTCTGCAGACAGGTTTGACTGAGGGTCAAACCCTCAGAACACTGAGGAAATGACGTCCTGAGAAGCTACGCCTACAAACAGGTAGTGGCGCGGTTAAGGACGGAGTTCAATTGGTAAAATATGCGTTGCGAAATCAATCCGTCTGGGTTTATTCCTTGACGGATTTTCACCATTTTGGTCTCTTTCGAAAGCTACAAGGATGTACTTTGGTTTGAGCCCATTGGCATTTCCAAAATCCAAAAATATTTTTTTTGATTTTTGGATTTTGGAAATGCCAATGGGCCATAGAACAGGATGCGCCCTTCTAATAAGATAAGATAAGATAACCAAGGATTTCTTTCGAACCGAAGTAACTCGGCGCTATTGACTGGGTATTTACCTACGTTTTGGGCTATCCTTAGTCTGATTTTAATGGATTTTTAAATGGTTTCAAATTTCAAGTAGCTTTTTGATTCAAGTAAGTGGGTTTCAGATACCTACCTAGGTAACCACCGAAAAATTTTGAAACCGACCAACGGTTTTCGAGTCCCCCCTGAGAAAACTGCAAATTTTCAACTTTTTCTCCCGTGAACAAATTTTCACCAATTTTTAAGCAAGAGCTTTCGAGTGTTCCTCAACGTTTTTCAACCATTTTTTCTCAAGTTTTTCCAGTAGAAAATGCAAAACTGATTTAGCAAACAGAAGTATCACTGTCAACAAATGTCAGAAAATATATCTCACGGAACTTGACTTGCAATATGTAATTTGAAAGTCCATGAAAAATTCTATTCAGGAATCAAAGGTATTGCCTTATATGTCATCTGTCAAATAATAAAAAATGTCAAAGTTCAAAACTTTACCAGTTGATTATTCAAAATCTATCCAATAGATTGAGACCAAATTTGGCAGGAAGTAACATAACAAAAGAGTCTCATTGAGGCCGCAGTTGCAGTTTTCCACCATTCTTCAGTCGGATGTAATGAATTTTCAAAATTTCTCCTGGCCGTTGCCACCCGAGAGGGGCTTTCGCCGGTGTTTTGACCAGAAACGACCCGCTTTTGTAGCAGGATTCCACTCAAAAATTCATTCCTGCTAGGGGATCGATTTTTTTTTAACTCCAACTGATATCGAAAAAAGATTGTGTTGGGCGTCGTGTAGGCCTATTTTCAAAATCGACACGGCTCCGGTTTTCTGACGGTAACTTTTTCAAAATGGAATTAGCACATTCCGCGAATTTGAAAAAAACGCAGTGCAAACTTCTACATGCGGTAGGACCAACGAAATATTAATTTTAGGTGCAGACATGCTGCGAATGAAAGTTGGAAAAAAGATTGAGCTAATTTTTAAAGGAAAAATTTTCAAAATCGGACCAACGGTTGCCGAGTTTTCCTCTCTGGAAGAACTGCAAATTTTCCAACTTTTTATTCCGTGAGCCGATTTGAACCTTTTTTTTAAACAAGAAGTAACTGTGGCACTGAAGTTCAATCAACTGCGATTCGTCCAGGTCACGCAGCGAGATGTGCCGAAGAAAGGAAGAAAAACTTTTACAATTTTTCACAAGAACGTTTTATTTTTATTCCAATTGCTTTGGAAACAAGCGGAGTATGAGGTTGTGAGGGCCTTTCATTGATAAAAGAAATTGGGAAGAGGGTAACAGACCAAACTGGTAAAAGAAGAGCGACAAGTTATTTGATCCAAATTATTAGTTTAACTTTGCAAAGGGGAAATGCAGCCCCGATTGTGGGCACACTTCCTGCGGGTAGAGCTAGAAGAAATTTTCTTTCTATAGTTAATTTTACAATGTGAATATTCTAAATAAAATATAATAAAGAACAGAAGTAGCTGGTTCTTGAACATTTTCCAACAATTTTTTCAAATTTCCCTGGAATTTTCCGGTTGAAAATAATTTACTCCCAATTAATTTCAATTTTTTTCTGTAATTCCAACTTCCCACCCTAAGGAACGTTTCGAACAAAAATTTATATAGGATCCTGAATACTAGTCGAGAAAGTTTTGGGGTATTATATATTATCTACAAGCGTTAAATAATACCCGTCACTTTTAGCACGTCGTCATGGGCGACGTGAAAAAATGATGATTCTGCGCATTCCTGTCATATTTTCAATAAATTCTGACATTTATCAAACATTTCAAAGACCATTGTAGATAAAATCCTGTACGATACACGCGTTAAAAGTGTCTTATTTTGTTCGCGGGGTTGCTCTACTCGCTGATGCTCGTTTCGCAAGCGTCCCCGCTCACAAAATAATACCTGTCACTTTTAACACTCATATCGTAAATAGCTATTATTTTATCCAATCCTATTGAATAATGCACGCGCATACATGCCTGCATTGTTCAATAAGACTGGATAAAGCATAGTATTCTACTCGCGGGTAATGGCTATTACTCATTCGGATGCTTTACGACACTTACCAAGGCTTGTGTCGTCAAACTGCATCCTCATGAGTAAGAAGCAATGATTCCCCACTTGTTGAATAATATACTATAATAAATAAATGGACAGGCTCTGATGGCAAAAAGCCGATAAGGAGAAAACAACATATTTTTCATCTTTAGGCAATTTGATTTACCCAGGTAGGTACCTACTCACATATTTATATTACATTGCATTATCAATAAGACACTTTTACATGAAATAGGTACCGAATTATCCTGAATTGTGCTTGCTGGAAGGATGCTACCAGGGCCGCCGAGAGCTTCGCTGGGCCCCGATGTTGAATGTCATTCACGGGCCCCCCCTTCTTGATGTTTTTTAATGACAATAATAATAATAATACTAACATTACGTATTTTCCACAATTGAAGCAAGAAGAACAACAAAAACCAACAAAAATTGAGCTTCTTGCTCAACTCTACAAAATTTCCTCAAATTTTTGACATTTTTGGAAATGAATTATGCTATTTCAGTCAGGCAGTAAAAAAATCAGTTTTTTGCTTTTGAGTTTTTCAATTTTTTTTCCATTTTTCTTGTTAGTGGAGCTAGAAAAAAATTATCTCTCGCTCACGGGCCCCCACGGGGCTTCGGGTCCCGATGATATGTCACCTCCTGAACCACCCTCTCGGCGGCACTGCTAATTTTCTCCAATTACATTATTTATTTTTTCTCAATATCCATCAACTGCTATACTGCTAATAGTACTAACTACTGGTAGATATAGGTATATTTAATCAAGGTTATTGATTTGTCTCATTGTTTCATCTTCATTAGCCGATTTTAGGAAGTTAATGAAACACGTTAGAAAGCAGTCTTTTACGACAGTTCACACAGTACACAGAAGACTTTTGAGTTTCACATTTTTTTTCTCAACCTTTAAATTTGGAGTTGAATTCCAAATTAAATCTGGTTTTTGTCGACTATCGACGAGATAATCCTTATCATTATCAGCATTATTATTATTACAGGTATTCGCAAAATTAAATAATAGGCGCCAATATCTAACGCACTTCGGCGCCAACTGAAGTAGTTACGCCACTGTTTCGGACCGTATAGATCGACAGCCATATACCAACACAGAGGTCATACAGAGGTTACTTAGGTACCTACTTCCAAGTTGTAGATAGGTACTGGGATCCGTGGTACTGGGCCATAACAAAATAACCGAGGAAATAGCTCAATAAACGGTGGAGTCATTACGGTTAGGTATTCGTATTCATTTTTAATATACAATTATTTTTCTCTGTATAGATTTCAGTGATCTCTTCAAAAGAGACAGGGAATGAAATTTACATGTTTTATATTTTCATTCACTCTCAAGATAATGACGAGCACGACTCAAATCCGAAAAATATTGTTTATATCAGGTACATTCGCAAAAGAATTTTATGAATAGCAAGTATTTCATTTAATTAGACCAAGTGCATGCCAAGTTTCAACATTGGTATCTCCTACCTATTCTTCAATAATAAGTCGTCCGGCAACTTAAATGCTACGTTTTGCCAAGGACTTTTATCAGTCCTTCGTCGTACTGCCTCACTCTCGCCCAGGCGTGTCTGCTTTTCTCTCTCTCTCTCTCTCGAGAACGTCTGCATGACGTCACGTTTTGCCAAGGCCTTTATCAGTCCATAACTTTTTTCATAGACGTCCGCTGGTATTGCGATGTGAAGCACTACGAAGCACTAATGAAGCACTAAACATATGTGAAGTTTCAACATTATAGTGCTTCAAGTCGTCCGCCAACTTCACGCTTGGCAAAAGACTTAAATTGGCCATAACTTTTTTCGTAGACGTCCGCTGACCTTTGGATATGAAGCACTATGAAGCACTAATGAAGCACTAAACATATACGAAGTTTCAACATTAGTGCTTCAAGTCGTCCGCCAACTTCACACCTGGAAATAGTCAGTTTTTTGCCTGTAACTTTTTTTAGAGACGTCCGCTGGTCGCCGCACATGAAGCACTATGAAGCACTAATGAAGCACTAAGCACAGGCGAAGTTTCAACATTAGTGCTTCAAGTCGTCCGCTAACTTCACGCAGTCCAGCCGATTTTGCAGGTCAGCAGAAATCGTACCTATACCCCATTCACTTGCCTTGTGGAACACATACCTAGCCACTCATATGCCTTCTATGTCGGCAAAAAATACTTGCAGGTCGGCATACAGGCCGTTGCTGTCACCTTCTCCGAGCACTTCCAGACAATTTTCGTGGTCCTCCAGGTCCTTGGACTTTTGCTGCTGGCGATCAAAGTGGGAAAATTTTGCAGGTCGGCAAAAATTCCTGCAGGTCGGCATATAGACCGTTGCTGTCACCTTCTCCGAGCACTTCCAAACAATTTTCGTGATACTCCAGGTCCTTGGACTTTTGCTGCTGGCAATATACGTGAGAAAATTTTGCAGGTTGGCCTAAATTCTTGCAGGTCGGCCTACAGGCCGTTGCTGTCACCTTTCCCGAGTACTCCCAGACAATTTTCGTGGTCCTCCAGGTCCTTGCACGTCTGCTGCTGGCAATCTAAGTGAGAAAATTTTGCAGGTCGGCAAAAATTCTTGCAGGTCGGCCTACAGGCCGTTGCTGTCACCTTTCCCGAGAACTCCCAGACAATTTTCGTGGTCCTCCAGGTCCTTGGAGGTCTGCTGCTGGCAATCAAAGTGAGAAAATTTTGCAGATCGGCAAAAATTCTTGCAGGTCGGCATACAGGCCGTTGCTGTCACCTTCTCCGAGCATTTCCAGACAATTTACGTGGTTCTCAAGGTTCTTGGACGTTTGCTGCTGGCGATCAATGGACTGGAGAAAATTTTGCTACCAGAAGCTACCATTTCTTCAATTTCTCGGGAGGTCGGCGATGGGTCACTACCCAAACTCCTACTAGGTATGTAATGAATCAATTACCATAGTGGTTGTGAGTAAAAATTTTTGCCAGCTTGCAAAATTTTTGCACTTTAGTCGCCAGCAGCAAAGGTACAAGGACCTGGAGGACCACAAAAATAGTCTAGAAGTGCTCGGAAAAGGTGACAGCAACGGCCTGTATGCCGACCTGCAAGAATTTTTGCCGACCTGCCAAATTTTCTCACTTTGATCGCCAGCAGCAAAAGTCCAAGGACCTGGAGGACCACGAAAATTGTTTGGAAGTGCTCGGAGAAAGTAACAGCAACGGCCCGTGTGCCGACCTGCAAGAATTTAGGCCGACCTGCAAAATTTTCTCACTTTGATCGCCAACAGCAGACGTCCAAGGACCTGGACGACCACGAAAATTGTCTGGAAGTGCTCGGAAAAGGTGACAGCAACGATCTATATGCCGACCTGCAGGAATTTTTGCCGACCTGCAAAATTTTCTCACTTTGATCGCCAGCAGCAAAAGTCCAAGAACCGAAGAACCACGAAAATTGTCTGGAAGTGCTCGGAGAAGGTGACAGCAACGGTCTGTAGGCCGACCTGCAAGAATTTTTGCCAACCTGCAAGAATTTAGGCCGACCTGCAAAATTTTCTCACTTTGATCGCCAGCAGCAGACGTCCAAGGACCTGGAGGAGCACGCAAATTGTCTGAGAGTGCTTGGGGAAGGTGACAGCAACGGCCTGTAGGCCGACCTGCAAGAATTTAGGCCGACCTGCAAAATTTTCTCACTTTGATCGCCAACAGCAAAAGTCCAAGGACTTGGAGGACCACGAAAATTGTTTGGAAGTGCTCGGAGAAAGTAACCGCAACGGCCCGTGTGCCGACCTGCAAGAATTTAGGTCGACCTGCAAAATTTTCTTACTTTGATCGCCAACAGCAGACGTCCAAGGACCTGGAGGACCACGAAAATTGTCTGGAAGTGCTCGGAGAAGGTGACAGCAACGACCTATATGCCGACCTGAAGGAATTTTTGCCGACCTGTAAAATTTTCTCACTTTGATCGCCAGCAGCAAGAGTCCAAGAACCGGAGGACCACGAAAATTGTCTGGAAGTGCTCGGAGAAGGTGACAGCAACGGTCTGTAGGCCGACTTGCAAAAATGTTTGCCAACCTGCAAGAATTTAGGCCGACCTGCAAAATTTTCTCACTTTGATCGCCAGCAGCAGACGTCCAAGGACCTGGAGGACCACGAAAATTGTCTGGAAGTGCTCGGAGAAGGTGACAGCAACGGCCTGTATGCCGACCTGCAAGAATATTTGGCCGACGTAGAAGGCATATGAGTGTGTAGGTATGTGTTCCACAAGGCAAGTGAATGGGGTATAGGTACGATTTCTGCTGACCTGCAGGCTTGGCTGACCTGCATTTTAGAATTCCCCGTTCGTACCTACTGTACCTAACAAGGCGTGATCCAGCCGGCGCGTATTAACCAGAAAAAACACCGACAATGCTGAAGGGAACGAGCGCGAAATTCGAGTACCTTCATGTTTTGTAAATAGGGTGAAAGCACTAGCAATGGACACCCAAGAGGAAATTTCAAGTTTGAGCTACCAAAATCGAATCGAAATTTAGCAATTTAGAGTTGCATTTTTTTTGTAAGTATCTACGGGAAACTGAAAACCTTGTCGGAAGTTTCAGATAAAATCACATAAAAAAAAAACATATAGAATTCTATATGTTTTCTATAAATGTTCTGTATTCGGTTTTTGAAACAGTAGTTTGCAGATAGAAAACATATAGAGTTTTATTGTAGAAAGTTAAAAATGTCTCTTCACTTGTATAATATTTTATTTTGCTCGACGCGTTTCGAGACCCTTATTTATAGTCTCATTTTCAAGAGCAAGTAAATGGTGAATAGATATAAAATGTAAAAAGTCATGAGTAAATGTCAGAATTTGAAATATCTGACAAAATTATGATAACAATTAAATAACGATAGAGACATGGCTGGTACTTTGTATAGGTATTTATTGTGGATAATTTCGATTACTTGACGGAAACAAAAAAGGGAGTAAAATCGATGAATTGAAATGTATTTGTTCATTTAAACATAAATTTGGATTGCTTTTACTTAATTTTCTAATTTCCAACTCCTCAAGATAATTACATAACATTTTGTCTGATGTGGTATGTAGAATAGATTTAAAATTTTGATTACTGAATGAATTGCAAAAAGAAATATGAGAAGCAAATGCAGAATGATCTAAATTTTGTGTATTGAGAGCTCGCATGTGTTCTTTGATTCTCACGTTAAAATTTCTGTATGTTCTGCCGATATAAGATTTACCACAGTCACATGTTAGTTTATAAACGCCACTTTGTTCGAAAATAGGAATAATAGATTTGTTTTTCACCAAGGAAGATTTTAAGGGATGGGGTACTGAAAAAGATATCGTCAAATTTTGAGATTTGAAAATTTTTGTTATTTTTTCCGATATTTCAGGAAAATATGGTAACGATATGTAAGTTTTCTGAGAGTTATTATTTTGATTTGAATTTAGTGTAGTAACTTGTGAAATATGGAATTTTGAAAGTTTTTTATGGTATAATGAATTTATCAATTTTATAGGAAATTGATTATTTACTGCTATTTGTTTTATTAGATTTAATTCATGGTTGAAGTCGGAACTATTTAAAGGGGTGATGAATAAACGATGAAAACTTGAATGAAAAAATGCAAGTTTGTGAGAAAATGGGTGTGCTGAATGGTATGGAATAATAGAATCGGTGAAAGTTGGTTTGTGATATATAGAAAAAGAAAATTCATTATTTATTAAACTAATGTAATTGTCTAAATAAGAAATTTTGTTATGTTCGCTAAATTCTACTGTGAATTTTATATTTAGATGTATATTGTTCAAAAAATTGAGGAAATCGACGACATCTTCTTTTGAACCTTTCAACAAAACTAGAATATCATCCACGTAACGGTAACAGTTTTGAATATGTTTTGTAAAAAGAAGGTTTTTTGAAATTATTTCGAGTTCAAGATTGTTGAGAAAAACTTCTGCAAGGAAAGGAGAAAGTGGTGAACCCATTCCAAGTCCTGTTTTCTGTTTGTAAATTTTGTCATTGAATGTGAAAAAGTTTTGACTGACTGAGCATTTAAGAAGAGAAAAAATACTTTGTGTAAAATTGTCTGGTAGGGAAGATTGAAATAGAAGATCTCTTATTATATCAAGGCATTCTGAAATAGGAACTGAAGGAAATAAATTTGTTACATCGAATGAGATCAAAATTGAATTTGGTGTTGGAGTAATATTTTTCATTTTGTTTATAAGCTCTGTAGAATTTTTAATGCTGAAAACTGGTTTGAGATCTAATACTTCAGGTAGAAGTTTACTTAGAAAGGATGTTAATCTATATACAGGGGAATTTATGAATGAAACTACAGGTCTGATGGGAGTGTTGGGTTTGTGAATTTTTGGTAGGGAATAAAGTCGAGGTATTTTTGGGTTTGATAAAATGAGGGATGATAGTGATTTGTTGAAGTGTTTTAATAGTTCTGAATTTTCTTTGATGGTATTTTTAAAAGATGTAATGAATTTGTTCATTGACTTCTTATTCATAATTTCAAAATCAGGTGAATTCAAAAAGGTTTCAGTTTTTGTAATGTAGTCAATTTTATTCAAAATAACAGTAAAATACCTCGACTTTATTCCCTACCAAAAATTCACAAACCTTACACTCCCATCAGACCTGTAGTTTCATTCATAAATTCCCCTGTATATAGATTAACATCCTTTTTAAGTAAACTTCTACCTGAAGTATTAGATTTCAAACCAGTTTCCAGCATTAAAAATTCTACAGAGCTTATAAACAAAATGAAAAATATTACTCCAACACCAAATTCAATTTTGATCTCATTCGATGTAACCAATTTATTTCCTCCAGTTCCTATTTCAGAATGCCTTGAAAGAAGTCAGATTGACAGATAAATAAACAATTGAGAAATGATCGGTAAACAAGTACATAAATCAGCAAGAAACAAATGATTAGTGAACAAGTGAATAAATCAGCAAGACACAAATGATCCGTAATGGTGTAGGTAAATAAACAAGAAACAAATGATAAGTAATGGTGTAGGGAGAATAAACAAGAAACAAATAAGGAATAAACAGGTAGATAAATAAACAAGAAACCAATGCGAGATAAATAGGTGGATAAATAAACAAGAAACAGGTGAGAGGTAAATAAGTAGAGAACTTGAAGTTGGTCAGACTTTTTGTGAGCAATTGGAAGGAAGAAGTATCTATAACGCATTCGCCCGAAGTTACCCATCACAAACCCCACAGATACATACATACATTCAAAACAGAACAATGGTTAGTAAACAGTAATCACATACAAGAAATAACAGTAAATACAAGAAAATCGACTCGACCCAACCTGTGGCCCTCTCTTCGTCGTTATACATAATTTCCCCCCAAATAAGAAAGGTTAGTAGATTCAACAAGGCAGATTCATACAAGTGGAGGACCCCCCCCCAGGACACAGAGAAGCGGCAAGTCTCTCTTTCCTTCCTTTACTTCCATGTATAACCCGACAATGAACAATGAAATGTGAATGAATCATGAAAATTGATGTTCTTCACTTAGCGGCTGATTTTGGCGTAGTGGAGTTTCTTTTTGTCGTCTTACTGTTTGTGACGTAACTTGTGGAAAGAAACAATTAATGAAACCTCGAAGTACGCGCGATAGCGCGGCCTTGAGGTCACGTCATGAGTGCACAAAAAGCACACCCACTAGATTTACGGCTGTTGCCGTCAACATTGAGATCATTTGGGAGTAGATAAATTACACAAAATTCAAAGCTGTGCGAAGCACCTTGATTTCAAAGGGGAAAAACTGCAGGTTATGCAATCCCGTGGAGAACACAGAGAACAAAGAGTTTCGGGTTATGTACAATAATTTCGCGGACAAAATAGGTATCAAAATGCATGATTTGGTGAGTGGATGGGAGCCAAAATTACGATACAATAATAAGTGAAAAACTAACCTTAAATACGAAAAAACGACACACACCGGAGCACTTGAAATCACGTGTTCCGCACCACAGCTGATTCCCTTCTCTCCGTCGGCCCGCGGCTCCCGCTCGCCCCGGCCACGCCTAGCGCAGCGCCATCTCCTCCCATCGGCAAACGCTACGAACGTCAACGACCGTACCTACTTCAGGTACCAACGTACAAACAAAACAAAAGGGAAATACCACAGCGGCAACAGATTTGAATTTGAAACAAGCAGCGGTCCAGAATTTCCAATCGTGAAACGTACCTAACCTTACCTCAAAAACTTGACAACTTGACTTGGCGACGAGAAGAATCATCGAAGACGATGGACTCATCTGCAATGGACCCACAAGAACATCGGGTAATCCAGATGTCCTATGGCCGCCTGATGGTGGTTTAATCCTGAAAGTACTTGTCATACCTCCTATTTATATAGTAGAAATATGAATAGTTGATTTTCAATTCAATTCAATATAAGTATTTATTGTTCCTTTGGTATTACACCATGAACAAGAAAACAAACAGGATTCCATAGAAATTGTATGTGTGATGTGATCACAATACACGTGTGATCCACAAAATTCATAATCAGAGCTCTGATTGGGGTCCACCCGGGTGACTTCGTAAACGAGATGTTCATCGATTCAAGTGACTGGATTGGCTGAATGACTGAATTTTTCACCTTCAAAGCTATCCCAGATTACGAATGGTCCAAGTACACAGTATGTAACAGAGAAAAGTACAAGTACGTAACTATTTAAAGCTATCCAGTCCCTCTTTTCCCGCCAAATGCTGATAACCAAAGTTATAACTGCCACGTTTTAGCGAGAAATGTCAGATGTCAAAAAAATGACAGTATCTGTCAATCTAATGTCAACCGCTAATAACCAACCGGTTACAAAAAGTTACTCGCTCGAAAAAGACCAGAGTCACTGGCACTGCTCACTGCATTATCGGCAGTTCCCGGGAAATTCAAAATCTTCAAAAGCTATCAGTATTTCATAATAGAAACGCAGGAGACAAATTCTATCAGCATTTGCTAATAAATAAGGTTTTCATAATAGGGATTTTTCATATAAAAACTTATAGAAATTCAATGATCACTTCCAGATACATTCTAAGTAGTAGGGTTCATTATTAGTAGTAGGAAGGTAAAACGTCTCGGTGCATCTTGAATTTACGCGTGGAACCCTGAACATCAATGTCTGCACCAAATTCTTGGAGTCGAGTAAACCATTGACAAGCTTGAAAAGAAAAACAATGGAATGCGAACATCGTCTTGACTGTAGGCTGACGAACTGCGTCCGTGCCAGCAACATGTCCTGGGGACATCCCCTAGGAGGATAAGTACCCCAAGTTCTGAAATGCAAAAACTTCAAGAATCGACGCTGAACTCTCTCGATAGCGGAAACGTGCACCGAATATGAAGGACTCCAAATGATAGAGGCATACGCTCTACAATACGGAGCAATCGAGCATTTACTGGAATTAAGTGGTAGGTGATTCGTCTGACACCATCTCCTAACCCTGTTCAAATCAGCCTGAAGTCTCTCACAGTCAGCCACAGCACCTATTCCACTATACAACTTTAGGTCGTCAGCGTACATCAGAAATCCAGCCTCAACACAGTCACCGATATCATCCACATATATGTCAAAAAACAATGGTCCAAGCTTATTTCCCTGTGGCACACCAGAAGTCTGAGCAAACATCCGAGAACGAAAACCATTGCACTGCACATACTGAAGCTTACCTGTCAAGAACGACTGTATCAGAGCCAGGAACTTAGGAGACAGACCGTACCAAGCCAGTTTCGCCATCAGTATGGAATGATCTATTCTATCAAATGCCTTGGAAAAATCGGTGTAGACAACATCCACCTGCGCTTTCCTATCCAACCTCTCAGACAAGAACTGGGTGATCTCCGTAAGGTTCGTTAAGCGGTGGACCGTCGTGGTATGAAACCATGTTGCCTGTCAGACAGCATAGGACCTACATGACATAAAATTTTACAGTGCGTAAGGATCTCAAACACCTTACTGAAATTACATCCTATGGCAATGGGTCTATAGTTTTCAACAACATTCCTTCTACCCTTCTTGAAAACCGGACACACTCCAGTCGCCTTTCACCTCCGCGGATAGGCTCCCTCCCTCAACATGGTACTGAAAATCAACGATAGAGGCGCTGCGAGGACTGAGGCACAATCTCGTACAAGATAAGAAGGAATCAAGTCAGGTCCTGCAGTAGATTCAGATGGGAGACTACGAATAGCCTCCAGAACCTCATCTTCAGAGACCATATCAAAATTGAGGACATCACCACGGCGTAAAAAACTCGAGAGACCGGGGTAAAGCGAAGCATTAGATGGAGAAGAGAGGGACTTGCTGAAATAATCGGCAAAGGAATCAACTATACTTGACGATCCATCAATATCATTGCCAGCATAAGTCATAGTGGTTGGTATGCTCCCACATTCATTTTTTGACCTCACATCGGACCAAAACTTGCTAGGATCACTAGAAATGTTGGACTCCATCTGTCTGATATAAGTAGCGAACGATCCAGCAATGTCCACTTTAATCTGAGATCTCTACAATCTATTATTCATTGAACATCTCAACACATCTGGTTCTATCGTATTTGACCCCAAGCCGCTTCCTAATATCTCGAATATTTGTTCAGTGAACCAGAGGGGATATGTGCGAGAAGTTTTGCTTTTACAGGGCACACACAAGTCAAACACCCGAGCAAGGGATTCATAAAATCTATCCACGACATCCTCGACTGGTACGCTACGTAACTCTTGCAGTTGCCAGTCGAAACCAGCAAGTCTGTCATATAACTCGACAAAATTCGTCTTTCTAAAGTTGTACTCACTGCTACAAGTGACGGGAAGTGGCTTATTATGTGAAACAGCGTGCAAGTGAATCTCGAGCGCAGGATGATGGCCGTCCTCCGGCAACAGAACACGATCAGAATGCACAACGGAACACTCAAGATTAGTCACCACCAAATCCAACAACCTGTCATTACAATAAACCACCCCGTTGCACTGCCTGAGATCACCATACTCGATAAAATCACAAAACTCATCAATCAAGAGTGTTCGCTGATGACCATTATAAAAGCCAGCCAAGTCAGTCAGTCAGTCAGTGTACGTTGATAGGAATTTTATCATCAAATAGGTGAGAATATTTAGTTATGATAGTAGCTCATGGTCTATTGGCTCGTTCAATTTGACATACTCACTTTCCAAGTCAAACTTTTCCAGAACCATTTTGATCCAGACAAAAAGGTCAAGTAGTCCAGTAAAACTACGGTTCAACCTCGAACTAATTGCAACAGAAATAATTTTTCGGCCATCAAGTTTCGTTTAGCTGTCTAAACAACATATTAAAAATTAGGAAAAATTTGAGTAGGGGAAAACGTCCAAAATGGTATATCCAATCCGGCCGAAGGACGTCAACCATACTTCTTGATAAAGAATCTATAACAAATTTAATTTTTGTTGATTATCGGTTCAGTACACCTATACGAACAACACATAAAAAACATAGAACAATATAGGTAGGGGAACATGTCCAAAATGTCAAAACAAATCTGGAAGTAGGCGCTACGTGGATGATTTTCGTTTCTGTCAATAACGGAACAATTATGGACAGTTTGACATCGTTTTCTACTAAATTCGACGTTGTGAATTCAATGAAGGTGATTTAATTGTGATTGAAACATGTTTGAGCAAGTTTCACTAAAGAAAACACGTTTTTTTCGGGCATTTTTCTCTTTTTTTTTCACTTCATTTGTGTCGTTGTTGGAATTATTTATTATCATAATTCTTGCATACTTCATCTATTCCAAGTATCTTACACAAAAAAATCATGCACTGAATGTGTCTTTTGTTTAAACAAAGTGATATATTCGATTTGTTGCAAAAGCCGCCTAACGACCATTTTTGCTCAAAAAATGTGAGCACTCTTGCGGTAAAAAAGATGCTGTAAGTGTAAAATACATTTGTTTTGAAGTTTTTGAACTGCGGATTATGGAAAAAGCATTCCTCTTGTCGTTCAGTAGAGGCAGTCGTATGAAAGCTGTATTTTGATAGACGCAGCATAATTTTTGCGTGAACCTGCGTAAATTTTCGAGTGAAAAACTAGCTTTGAACAGTTTTCGCAACAAATCAATTTAATCAATCTGTGAGAATAAAATGCACATCCAATGCATAGTTTTCATGTGCAAAACGCTTGAAATCAGTAAAATATGTAGCAGTTCACACAAATTTTTTTTTGACAATGACCAAATCGAAAATAAAAATCGGCAGAAAAATAAACCTCAAAAACGTGTTTTTTCAAGTTTAACTGGTTTTAACGTGGTTTAATCACAATTTTACGTCTTGTTGCTTATTTTGATAAATAATGAAGAGGAAACATATAGTTTCGCCTGATTTTTTTTATTCCCTTGAGAAAGTCAGCTAGCCAATATTTCGATTTTTCATTTTTCAGCTACCGCGTCAAGTGAGGTATTATTTTGATTCTGATTCTTGTCCATTTGGATTTAGTAATGAAGGATTTTCTCTTGGGGTAGATTTTTGGACACAAATAAGTAAAAACTCCAGGTATTTGCCGACGTTTCGATTAATTTAAAATCTTTTTCAAGGCTGTAACAAAATGATGTGCAATCAGGTGAAACAGATAATCAAAGAGACCAGACAGTTCTTACCTCATGACCTATTTACTTTAAATAATTATTGAATGAATTATAACTGACATTTTTGTGCAGTAAACTGCTTAACAAGTCAGGCAGTAATAAAATACCATTCCTGCCTGACTTGTTAAGCAGTTTACTGCACAAAAATGTCAGTTATACGGCAAATACCTAGAGTTTTTACTTATTTGTGTCCAAAAATCTACCCCAAGAGAAAGTCCTTTATTAGTGAGGTATTATTTTCGACTAATTTCTACATTCCGAATGCAATGATGACCCCAAAATTACAATAGAAACAAGTTTGGACAAGTTACCTGAGAAAAATTTTCCTTGCCATTTTTCAGTTTTTTTTTTCAATTGGTGGAGGCATTTGTATACAGAACTATTTTATACATCACTACTTTGGAGTGTATTAACCATTATCAATAGAATGTACCCAATACCTGCGTATTTTGTTTTTGGAAGCTAAAAAAAAACAAAAATTTGAAAATACTTTTGGATAGAGATGCTTCCAACAATTACTGGAAAAATCAAAGTGAAGAATATCAATAAAAACCGGTTTTTCAAGCTAACTTGTTCAAACTTGTTTTTATTCCAATTTTAGGGTTATCATTGGATTTAGAATGTGGAAATTACTCGAAAATGATACCCAACTTGATGGTATAGCACCAATATGGAAAAAAGAAAATTTCACAAACTTCTAGTTAAAACCCCCCGCCGTGCCCCCCACGTCATGAAATTATACATTTTTTGTTAGAAATGGCACCTTCAGGCTCCGATACATAGAAAAATTCGAAAAAATTGTTTATTTGAGTCCGTATGAGTAATAGGTTCTAAAGTTCTAACCCTGATGCACTTTGAACAGCAGTCTCAGATCTCCCTCCCCCAAATAACACAAAACCCTTCTGTACGATTTTTGTCGATTTTGGGAGAGTTATAAGGCAGACAATTCTTGACACATCCTGACATTTTCAGATTTCCATGATCAATTTTCGGTTAGAAACTGATGTTTTATGTACTATAAGCAAAAACTATGCAAAGTGACACCGCCATTTTTGATTCGTCATTTTGAAAACTTTCCGCCATTTTAATTTTTCCTAATTTTTGATATGTTGCTTGTAGGACTTCAAGGTATTCCATAGCGATAGAATTATTTCTGTTGCAATTAGTTTGAGGTTCACCCCTTTTTTTACGTAGGTTTACTGGACTAAAGGTGTCATTTCGTGGCAAAAACTAGCTGATTCTCCTGGTTACATCAATCAATTTGCAGTAAATCTGAACATGCTTCTCGTTTCTGGAATTGGCAAATCAAATTATCTGGCTTGTCTTGAAATTCTTGAGAATTCTTTTAGATTATCCCACCTTTGACACCAAAATATTCCGAATTTGCAGTGGATGCGTGACTATATGTAACTGCTACGTGATGATCTATGCAGCTGTCAAATTGAATGATAAGCAGGAGCGATCGTGGCCGAGTGGTATAGGTGATGGCAAGCTGACCCACTCGCGCTGCGCTGTGCGGGTTCGAATCCCGCTACATCCATGGATATTTTGTTCTGTCCCCGAGGTTGCATGGTAGAGCACCTGATAGCTGAATGTCGCCTCGTTAAATAAGTCAATTAGAAGATTAAAAATTAATAAATATTAAGCATAACCGGTGGCCCATGTCCACGCAAAAAAAAAGACAACGGCAGTCTTATACTGCCGCGAAAATTCCACCCGGTAGCCGCACAGGTCGTAACTCGTGGCTCTATCTTGCGGCGGTAATTGCCGGACGCGAGTTTCGTCCATCAAGGAGATAAACATCATAATTCAGTTCAATCTTCCGGTGGTGTGCCCGCTCCTGCCCGGCTCCGGCTTGCTTGCTTGCACGCCACCTTACTACACTTACGGTCTAATAAAGATTAAGGTACCGTGCACACCGCGCTGTAACGTGATATATCTGTACGGTATATCGCCGACACACGCTGCAATGCAATCTCTTTAACGCCTTCTCGTAAACTACATTGTGGATTAAGAGCGTTCCTCCGGTGCGGCGGCATCACCCCAACTCTCCGGCTCGTCTGGCACAAGTCATAGTGAAGACCGGACCTGCCAGCTCTCATTCACGATCTTTATTCCAGAGCTCCTTTATTCGATCCGAATGTTTGCTACTAAAGGATTAACCGTATGTAGTCGAAGACAAATTTGGTGTCTTTCCAAAAATTAACTCAAACGGAGTGTAGTTATGCGTGGAGTTTGGGGTTGTGCTATAACAGTGAGTGAAATATCTCAACCAAACATGCCAATCAGTCATCGTAGCATTTATGTAGGAACGAACGTATTCATTAAATATTCTGTGATTCCTTTCTACTGTTCCAACCGTCTCATGTCGATATGGTGTTGACACTTTATGCTCATACTTTAGCTGAATTGCTAGTTCATCAAATAGCGCATTTTTATACTCAGTACCAAGATCTGTCCTAATTACCTTTGGAAAACCATATGTAAGGAAAACCTCTCGGAATAGAGCTCGCGCTACCGTTTTAGATTCCTTTTCCGGAATAGGAATACTTACGAGATACTCTGACAAATCGCATATTACTGTAAGAGCATATTTATTACCGTCGATGGACATCGGAAGTGGTCCAATTGTATCGATTATCAAAATCTCAAATGCTTTTAGTGGTGTTGGTGTGATAATTAGTTTTCCTTAACCTCCTTTTATAGGTTTATTCAACTTGCATGACTCGCAATTTCTCATGAAATTCACCAAATCTTTTTTCATGTTTCTCCACTTGAAATACAATTTTAATTTCGACAACATTCTCTTGGAGCCCGCATGACCTCCAAGTAGTGGATCATTATGAAATGTTTTTAAAATTTCTTTTCTGTCGTTTTCGTCGAATAGTGTGATAATAGGGGTACAAATCGCGATTTTTACATGTGTGAATGCATTGTTGCTTATTACTCTTGAAATTTCATTCTCGTTCTGAAGCTTCAACATTTTCAATTCATTTTCGCCGGCCATATTATCCAACTTGGTTAGCAGATGCTCTAAAGCACTGTTAACGCTAGTGGATTCCTTTTTGTTACTCGAGGTATTATCCTGTACTCTCACATCACCGGGCTTCACCCTGGATAACAAGGCCTTAGCTTTGTTATCACTAGTGACTTATTCATCAAAACTCGCAACACACTGTAAATTGTATTCCTGTATTATCATACTTATTCGATTTTCTCTTGAAAAACTCCAACCTCATTTTCACTTATTCTGGTTTCCGTTTCCGATCGGTCAGTTTCTGTGAGAATTTTTTCTTTCCTGGTTTGGGCTCGCGTCATCATTTTTGCTACATTGATATTTAAAACTTTAGGTTCTTCAGTATTTACCCTGGACAAGGCATCAGGTCCTACATTGTCTTCCCCCTTTATGTAATTGATTTCAAAATCGTATTCCTCCAATTCGAGACGCATACGTGCTAGCTTGGTAGTAGGATTCTTCATTGAAAATAGATGAACGAGGGGGCGGTGGTCAGATCTCACAATAAATCTCTTTCCATAGACATATGGTTTGAAATAATTAACAGCCCAGTGGATTGCTGTTAATTTTTTTCCAATGGTACTTTTGTTAGCTTCCCCCTTTGTGAATTTTTTGGATGCAAATGCGATCGGTAAATCGTTTCCATTGTGTTCCTGCGACAAAACTGCGCCACATGCAATCTTTGAGGCGTCAGTTGAAAGTATGAAAGCTTTTGAAACATCTGGATACTGCAATATTGGCGGCATCATCAATGCCTTTTTTAAACTCAAAAATGCACTGTTACAATCCGTAGTCCATTCGAATGGGACTCCTTTTTTTGTAAGTTGATTTAGTGGAGAAGTTATTCCAGCAAAGTTTTTCATAAAACGCCGATAATAATCAGCGAATGCTACGAAACGCTTGGCTTCATCAGCGTTTTATGGAATGGGAAAATTTTTAATTGCATCGAATTTTGCTTAGTCAGGTAGGACTCCTTTGTCTGGAATGGTATGGCCCAAATATGTGACCTGATTTTTGAAAAATTGACATCCATCAGGATTTAACTTCAAATTGCCACTTCGGCATACTTCAAAAACTTTTCTGAGATTTTGTAAATGATGCCTTTCTGAACATCCCGTGATTATAACATCATCAACGTACAAAAACGCCACGTTGGGTGGTAGACCCGAAAATGCCATTGTCATCATACGCTGAAAACTGTTACATGACACATTTACTTGATTTATCTATTTATTTATTTATTTAATTGTCTTATTTTACGAGGCGACATTCAGCTATAAGCTGCTCTACCATGCAACCTCGGGGACAGCACAAAATATCCATGGATGAAGTAGGATTCGAACCCACACAGGGCAGCGCGAATGGTTTGGCTTGCCAT
Source organism: Anaspis maculata (assembly GCA_949128115.1). NCBI lineage: Eukaryota > Metazoa > Arthropoda > Insecta > Coleoptera > Scraptiidae > Anaspis > Anaspis maculata. The sequence goes on from OX421966.1 coordinate 75,034,516, forward strand.
TACCTGTACCACTCGGCCACCACCGCACCCAACATTCAAACTGAAAGGCAATCTTTTGAATCTGTATGAAGCACCTTCGATAGAAAAAGATGTGATATTTCGTTAGTTTTCTTTTAACGAAATTTGATGAAATCCGGCCATCAGGTCAATAACCAAGAACCATTTAGCCCTACTTAATTCATCTAGGATCTCCTCAATTCTTGGTAATGGGAATTTATCTTGTACCAGTTTTTTATCAACTTGTCCAAAATCAACGACCAAACGCCATTTTTTTTTCATTTTTGCTTTTCCAGTGGTTTGTGTAATTGATAAGTGGTTAATAATGGGGCACCACACTACTCAGCTGTAGTACTGGATCGAATCGAGTACTGATGAAGTTTCAATCGCTATCTAATCGAATCGCATCTACTCCAAAGTTTATAACCACCCTGTACACGCAGCTATAGGTACGTACAGCAGAAGCGTTTACTCAAGCAGAAGGACCGCGAATGCCTTTCTTACACTCCAGTAGCGCGCGCGGCGAAGGGACGTCGGCATCATTTCGTTAAAGCTGTAAAAGTTGTACCGTGTAGTTTCTTTTTCTTTTCTCTCTCCTGTGTTGTTTTGCTTTTTTTTTCGTTGCTGTGTTATATGTGTGTGTACTTTGCAGGCAGTTTTACAAGGTCCTAGTTTTATAACTTGGATGCAATGTGCACACGGCGAGCATTATTCAGATTACGACCGGCAGGAAGCGTAATCTCGGGCGACGACGTTGGCGGCAACTTTTTTATTACCGCACTATAGTCAGGCACCTACCTACACCTACCCACCTCTCTCTCTCCAGAAAATACTTTCTGAAATCGCAAAGAATTTCGATGATTTCAAGAAGCGCGTGGCCCCATCAGAATAGTTGGAAATTTTCAAAGTTCGGATGGCTTAACGCGAACAGACAAGGCAAGAAGCGGCGTATGGGGTGGATTGCTACTGAGGGTCGCTACAGCGTGAGCAAAAGCAAAAAGAACCGGGATCAAAGCAGGCCGTGGCGAAGCACTGCGTGTCTAGGGTGGCGTAGACTAGCGCGGACGTTCACGTCACTTGTCAGTCTTCCGTCATATTTGCGGTAACTCGTTTGGATTACTCCAAGCCCCGTTTTTACACGCCGCTTCTGATAATCTAATTAGGCGCCTGCCCGTGTAGCTAGCGACACTTCTATTTTCACTCGCCTGTACCTAGTAGAAAATTTCCAATTGATATTAGGTAGGCACGGGTCGAGCTAATCGGATTGACGGTTTCATTCATGTGAAAGATTCAATCTCTTGCAGGGTTCGGTTGATATGATGAATCTGATGCGAGCAAATAATTTTCGTGTCCCGAATGGATTGAGAATTCGCAGGTATAATTTCAAGTTGCATCTGAATCTTGTACAAGTACCTAGGTACTTGTATGATTGTACAGGGTGTTCGGGTCTGGTTACTACAAACTTTGAGGGATGATTCCTCATGAAAAATAAAGTTGGAACCCTGTTGTAAATGTCCCATAGAGACTATTTAAAAAGTGTACAGGGCCCAACAGGGCATGTGCATGCGACAAATACACATATAGAACCCTGTAGGGCCCTGTAGATATTTCAAATAATTGTTCCCATACAAACACCATAGGGCGTATATAAAGCCCCGATTAGTTCTACCGGGCTCTACAGTGGGCTATACAAAAGTTGGTGCTGACCCCCACAAGGCCCTGTACACTCACAACGGGTCTGTATGGTAAATGAACCAAATTGTGCTGATTTCCATAGAATCCTTCACACTTCCTATAGAGCCTAATGGTAGAAAAACGCATAGGACCCTATGAAATTTCTATAGGTCAGGGACCCCATAAAAAATATACCCCATACCCGTTCGCTGTCCCATAGAGCCCTGTAAACTCACCACGGGTCTGTATGGTAAATATATACCAAATCCGCTGATGCCCATAGAAACCTTTACACTTCCTATGGAGCTTAATGGTAGAAAATCAACATAGGACCCTATAAAATTTTTATAGGTGAGGGACCCGATCAAAAATATTCCCCCACCCGGTCAGTTTGAAAAAACCGTTACGAATCCTCGCTGCATTATAGATATCAACCAGTCAATTGACTGCGGTCGAATACCTCGCTCGGTCAATTGACTAAATTTTTCTTCTAATATATGATAATTGATAATATCGGATTTATTCAGTTGAAATATTGAAAATTTATCTGATAAATGTAATTTTTTACTCATATAGTAGGACTTAAGTAGGTTTACTTCTCACTATTTCGAGTTTTTTATTAATGTTTGTCTTCTTAATTGAAATAGTGGATTTTTGTTCAATTTTTTTACTAGAAATAGTGGATAAAACTCCTATAAATTGCCAATAAAACGTTGTTGCTCGAAATATGATAAATTTTGATAATAAAATTAGGGTTGTACTATGAGTTTAGGCTTTATACGAGGCTTCATACACATAACACATGACGGGTACGTTTGTTCTTATTTGACCTATTTGACCGTCATTTGACCGTCATTTGACCGGTCAATAGTCAAACTCGTATTTGACCGGTCAAAGTACAACTCTAATACCTCCCAATAGGATGTATGGTGGTATATTCATATGTCTGTAGTGGCCCCATTCATCCCTGTACACTTTCTATGAGACTGTATAGTGGCATATCTATCAAGTTATATTGATCCTATACCGCCCTTTACAGTTTCTATGGGGCTATATGGTGGAATATTCACATCTGCGCTGACCCCATCCACTCCTATAGACTTTCTATAGTGTCCTATAGTGACACCCTCGGTGACACCCATACAGCCCTGTACACTTCCTATAGAGCTGTATAGTGGCATGTCCATCTAGTTGTATTGACCCTATAAAAACCTTAACAGTCTCTATGGGGCTATAGGTGGCATATTTAAGTCTGTGCTGGCCGCCATACAGCCCTATATACATGAATAACTTATAAAACAATAACAATCTTGGTATATCATGTAAAATAATTACCTCCCACATGCACAATTGTTGCTTCCCACCAATCTTCCTCGTCGCCGTACCTGGCAAGGTACTTTTTAGTTGGATTTAATTTGGAAAATCTAACTTTCGAACGTTTTCGATTGGTACGATGGGTCGGGCATTATACCTTTCTGATCTTGTCCTTTACAAATATTAAATATAACGTAAGATAAGCATGCGACGTAGACGCCAATTTTTGCCTGAAACAAAATTATTTACAATAAATACAGCTCCACAGTAGGACAGTGAAAAAACTTTTACTTATCACAGAACTGTGATTATTGTGTCATAAAGGGCATCTCCAATTTTACAGTGTCCAACTAGAATTCTTTAACAAACACTTGAACAGGCACAGCACAACTAACAATTCCAGGTTATCCAGGACTAAGTATTCTGGGCACAGACATGCACGACACATCACATCACATATCACATCACATGTACCTACTGTGGTCTCTGGACTCTGGAGCACGCGTAAGCAAACGCCAAACCAAATTAATGACAGAAGAAAACTAGTATCACAGCGTCCCTGGCGGTGGCGCCACTATAACCCAAGCCCCCCGAAATGACCACATAGAGCCCTATATAAAGAAATCTATAGGGAGTCTATAGGGGTAATACCGGCACAAAAATATCGTATTGTATAGGGCTGTATGGGATAATAATATCACCTAAAACTACCTGTAGAGCCCCGTACAAAGAAAGCTGAGGCAAATGTCCAAGTACCATAGAATCCCATAGGTAACCTAAGGCAGTCGAAATCTATAGGAGTACCCCCAGTAAAAAAATATCGCATTGTATAGGAACGTGTGGGTGAAAATACAATGTTGAAATTCACATACTGAGGCTGGTACATAGTTACACTTATGCCCATAGATACTGATCCAACGCATAGAACACCCATAAATACTCATAGGGAAATCTACCGGTCTGAAAGAGGCTCTATGGACCATTTATAACAGGGAAGACCAGAAAACTCATGGTCCTAAAATGCTTCCTTAAAAAGGTACAGGGTGTTTAAGTTACTTTTTAAAATCGTTTTTCCACCGTTACTTTTGAACCGTTGGATCGATTTCGATCAAATTTGAACCAAGGTTTAGTCAGGGTGGTAAAGTCCTGGTTCCACCTCCACGCGGTGCCACCTGGATAGCCTCTTTCAGGGCCCGGCACTATGTGGCCGGCTCGGGGAGGTGAACTAACGGAGTGGGCACCGTACCCGGCTGTAGTATCATGGCTTGGGGTTTGCACACGGTTTAACGACGCCGGACTGGTAGGGTCTATTAAAGGACCCCCCAGTCCGATACATCGAACCCTGCATCGCTGTGGTCATGTCTCACGGATGTCGGGTTTAGAGGGTCTTGACTTCAATGCCTGGACCGAGGTGGTAAGGAAACCACTAGAAAAAAAAAAAGAACTCAAGGTGGAACAGCATAAGCCAAGGAGTGCATGGCCAAGGGGAAGCTTAGTCACCATTATGCGGACTCCTGGGTAACGGGCGACACCCAGGTTTCAATCAGCCTTCCTGAGGCAATGCGGGGCTCTAGTTCAGGTGATCACCCTTTTCCTCAACTACTCGTGGGATTTAAATGGACCTGAATGATCCTGAAGGAGGGGGTACATCCTCAATGGTACCCAACAAAGAGGCTGAAGAAAGCCTTGACACAAAAAGCACAAAAGGAGCAGAAGAGCCTGCAGACATCCAAATGGATAGTAAGGCCAAAAAAGACCTAATAAGGGATAGCGACGACGAGCTAGCCAATAGCCTCAAAGGTCTTAAAGCCTCAGAGCAAAAGTGAGGATGTCCGGCGCAGCCAGGAAGAGGGTGGTGTTCTTCATCAAGAAAGAAGTTCCTCCGGAGGAAGCTCGTCAAAAGGCTTTAAAGCCTATGTCGAAAGCTCCACAAACGAAGAGGACACCCAACACAAAACGTGTTCACTACGACAGCAGCACGCCGGAGGTAAACAAGGCCAAAAAGGTTAAAAGGCAGTCGGTGTCTGTAACCAGTGGTCGGAAACTTGCCTTCAGCCAAGCTGCTACCGGAACAGAAATGGGCATTATTGCCCGAAACTATACAGAAAGCCTTCTAACAACGGAGCAATTAACAGCCGTACAGGAAGCAATTCTAAATCAAATCATCATCGAGCAAAGCAAAAAAGGCCCAGCTAAGCCTCACTTCTTTCAAGTTCAACACCGGCCAGGGTGGCTTGCTCTGGTCTGTGCCGACAAGCCTACAGCTGAATGGCTCAAAGGCTTGAGCGGAGTTTCAAAACTATGGGTAGGGGCCGATTTGAGGGTGGTAGAGGACAAAGATATGCCTCACTCTGAGATCCTGATCGGCTATCTACCGGGCAGTCAAGAATATTCAACTGAGAAGATACTATGACGCTGATAGAGGCCCAAAACGACCTTAAGGCCACCAGCTGGAGGGTCTTGAAAAGGAACCCGGTTGGTCCGACTCTGGAAGTCACCTTCTCGGTCGACGCCCAGACCATGAGGAAGCTAGAGCTTAGTGAGTTGAAAATCAACTACAAGTTCGGACAGCTCCAACTCCGCAGTAAGAGCAAGAATGCACAAGGGAAGCCTGGAGAGGATCCCAGTACCTCAACCGTCCTTGCCATGGAAACCGACGCAGTGGATTCATCCAAGCCTCGACCGGAGGTACCAAAAGAAGGAAGTAGCGAAACCTACTGAAAAGCCGACAAAGCCGAAAGACTCTACGAAGTCTAAAGGCGAATCCAAAGCGAAAAAATGAAGGCAAAGGTGAGGTGCCTACAGCTGAATCTTTACCACTCAAAGGCAGCTTCTAGTGCACTGTACTGATGAAGATTCAAAATAAAACAATTCGGGGTAGGCTTTCTGCAAGAGCCCTGGACATACAGGGGAAAGGTAAAGGGGCTACCTATCGACACATGTGAGCTAATATATAAAACTGACTGCGAAAAACCAAGAGCAGTATTGCTGCTACACACAAATATCACATTTGTATCTGTTCCAGAGTTTACAGCACAAGACTTAGCAACAGCTATAGTAGAAATACCCACGGGGAAAGGTAAGAGGCAGATAGTGATGACCTCGGCGTATCTCCCTGGAGAAAAAACTAGCCCACCAACAGAGGAAGTCAGACGCCTAGTTGATTGGTGCAAGAATGGGCATAAGCACCTCATTCTGGACTGCGACGCAAATGCTCACCACAGCATTTGGGGCAGCACGAATACCAACGACAGAGGTAAGTAACTCCTTGATTCCATTTGTGGTGATAATCTAGAGATTATCAATAAAGGTAGTAGACCTACTTTTTTAACTAGTAACAGACAGGAGGTTTTTGACATAACTATAGCTGATATGTTTACAATAAATTCAATCACCAATTGGCACGTGTTCCTGACAAAAGCTCCTTGTCGGACCATCAAACGATTGTGTTCGATATAGAGGGCAGCGTGAACAACGTGAAAGAGTGCAGAAACTCAAAGAAGACGGACTGGGATCTCTACACCGAGATACTCCAAAACGAATTCGAAGGTGTGCGCCTCAAAATCACCACAAAGGACGAACTGGAAACAGCAACGATCCTGCTCACCCAAACCATAAGAAATGCTTATGAAACTAGTTGTCCACTAAAGAGGAGAAAAGCCTCAAGGGACGTCCCGTGATGGAACAAGAATCTAAGCAGTCTCAAGACCCTAGCCAGGAAGGCTTTTAATAAAGCCAAGCGAACAAAGGACTGGAATGCCTATCGCAAGGCTCTGACTGGATACAATCAAGAACTGAGAAGGTCTAAAAGGAAAACTTGGAGAAACTTTTGAGAAGGGATTACTGAAACGTCCCCCGCTGCGCGACTCCGAAAAGTCCTAGCAAAAGACCACTCTAATGGAATAGGCCCGATAAAAAAGGCTGATGGTAGCTTCACACAGGACCTTAAGGGGAGCTCAAGAGTTCTCTTACAGACTCATTTCCCTGGGTCAAGTGAAGCTGCCGAAAATGGGACGAACAGTGGACCCTTTGAGCTTAAGCCCACCTCCGAGGGTTGGCGAATTGCAAACAAAATTTTCAATTCAAAGAGAATCAAATGGGCTGTTAGAAGCTTCAAACCATAGAAATTGCCAGGTGAAGATGGCATTTTTCCCGCTCTATTGCATAAGGGCATCGAATACCTGGCCCCGCAACCGCATGAAATTTTCAAGGCCTGCTATGTACTGACCTACACTTCCCAAGAGTGGAAAGAGGCAAAGGTAATTTTTAGACCCAAGGCAGGGAGACGGCCTCCGGAAGAGGCTAAATTCTACCCCCCTATTAGCCTCACATCGTTCTTCCTGAAAATCGTGGGAAGAAATTGTAGATAACTAAGTACCTGAGGAATGGCATCCTAAAAAGGAACCCACTCCATATGCGACAATGTGCATATCAGCCTGGAAAATCCACAGTGGATGCTCTACACAACCTAGTATGTTAGATATAAAGAAAACACTGAAAGCAAAAGAAACTGCGATCGGCACATGCATGGATGTGGAGGGTGCTTTCGACAACACCACTTTCTCGTCCATTGAAAGAGCCACCAAGAGGAGGGGCCGAGGGGGATTGATACTCCTACCCTAAAATGGATCCAATCCATGCTTGTGGACCGGAAAGTAACCGCAGACCCTGGAGGAGAGTCCGTGACAGTCACCACTGGAAAAGAGTGTCCACAGGGTGGAGTCTTATCACCCCTTCTGTGGTGTCTTGTCGTGAATGAACTTGGTCGTGGTCTTTCCAACCCCCCTCGACTCTGTATTGTTTTTATTGCCAGTGCCTCGTCAGCGTTCATGGAGAATCAGTGCTCCCCTAAAATCGTGTTCATTACCGACTGAGCTGTTTTGTTTTGGGGTCGTGCTACTCGACCGGCTTCCAGGCCCGGTCGAATCCCAGTCTTCAGCGGGCAGAGACAAAAGCAGTTTTGTCCTCGGCAGGGCAAATCTGTACGGTAGCTAGGTGATGTGTCTTAATTGTTTTGCAGTCGGGCTTGTTAGGACGATTGAATTCTTGATTCTTGATTATTATTATTAGATAGTGACCGTTCCACACCACGTTACGAATACCTAAGTACGATTCCTGACTTCTCAGTGTCCATTGAGTGCTTTCCACTTAGACGGTACAAATACCACCAGACGGAACATGTTCTACGATTTGGTACACCTAGATGGAAAGCACCGGGATCGTTGACCGACGCGACATCTCTGGTCTGGAGGCAACAGATGACATATGTAATTCAGAAATGAAGGAATGGCAGCGTAAATCGTAATCGTTGGTCTGTAATCTCTGCAGAGAATTGAAATAAAACATGGATGCATGGATGAAACAACACAAAGAGTGTTGACGGTACCTATGACAACGGAGTGCTGGATATGACATATGACGGTACGTCATTTTTCGCATCCGTTTCCTGTGTGCCTTTCGATGGCACAAAATTTCAGGTGATCCACGGGACGGACAATAAACCAGGTAGGAACACGTAGATGGAAAGCACCGTTTGGAACCCGCACATGCGCAAATAGCAGGTGTACCTAGATACCAAACTTGGAGCTAAGTGGAAAGCACCCATTTAGTACCTACCTAAATAAACGGTTTTGAAAATGTTCGGAGACGCAAGGCACATGCGTGACAAATGCCAGTGACATGCGTCAAAAAAATCTGGGAGCTCGGTCAAAAACCTCCGACGAAACCGAGCGTGCTCGGAAGCCCCTGATACGAGGTGATATCCGAACGGTACAGATCTTGCTCTGGCTCGTTGGACGTAATATCCGAACGCGGCTTCAAATAACTAGGCTTGTTCCATCAGAAATCCGAAACACCGACAGTTTGCAAACTGTAAGCAATGCGCATGGCCCACTTCGGACCAGTTTCCGTCTGGCTGCTGCTCGTTGATGGAACAGCAAACCGTCAATCTAGGTACTTGACGGTAGGTAGGCTAATGTCTATAGGTACTTAATTCTGATCGTTTGGCAGTTTGCAGCTGGAAATAAGCCGTGTACCTATTTTATAAATTAAATGGATAAATAATGAAACCACTAATCTTACCCATATTATTTGTAAACATTGACCAGAGAAGGCTCGATGCCAAATGAATATATTCCGCCGCGCAAGCCGTTATTCAGGGATTTTGGGTGGTGTCGACTGGCACTACTTCGCTACTTGGCCACTTGACTAGGCACGACATTATTTTGCTTCTCCCTCAAAGTACGTGGAATCAACACTAATAACATTAGGTGGAAATCAACGGGTGAAGAAAAGGTGAATGATCATTCCAGCATCCAAAAGTTTTTTAACTACGTGATGTTTATTCACACTGTCAAAAAGCTGTCACTTGACGTTTCGTTCACTCAGAGTACAGTGGCTCCCAATCATCCAACTCGATGTGATTATTTTGTCATTTCAAGGAAACTGAATACACTTACGCAATGGTAGGTACTTGAGAAAACTGGATCGCTTTTGTACAATTGTAGAAGATTTGATCAATTTCACGGCCCTTGAGACATTTTGTGGTAGCTATACAGCTCCCCTGTTGCAGATCCTCCATAGAGCCACCACAAGAAAAGCTATAGGGGCCCTATAGGCAGGGCTGGGCGGTATTTCAAATACAAGTATTTGAAATACGTATTTGAAATACATTCAAGTATTTTGTATTTTGTATTTGAATACATTTGATTAAAAAGTATTTGTATTTTGTATTTTGGAATAGTTCAGGCAGCTAGTATTTCGTACTTTGTATTTTAAATACATTTTTCGGAAAAGTATTTTGATTTTCAAAATACAAAATACATTTATTTCCCATGCTCTTTAGTCTGTTTGGGCCGTAATTGTTCTGGTAATACTATATTTACCCCATTGACATTTCTTGCTTTTGCACACTATCTGGGATCGATAATGAGTTCGATTGCATCTTTTACGTTTCACGTTTTACTGGTAAGTGCATCCTACTGTCAGCCACGAGAGGTTCCATGTCGGATGTCGGACAATATTTTCGAGAAGCTGGTTGTCCCCAAAGGAAATCAACATTTGTTATTTTGAAGGATAGGTTTGAATATGAAGTTTTCTTCACTTTATGTTTATTTTATATTTGTCTTTTCATAGTTCATAATAATTTACTTATTGTTGCGACTGAATCAATAAAGTGTTCCCATTGAAATACTTGCATTTTACGGTTTTTCCAATAAAATGGTTGAAATACGCAATAAGAATGTATTTTGTATTTTGTATTTGGAATACTCTAGGTTGTATTTTGTATTTTGGAATTTCTTAGTTCTCCAAAATACGTATTTTGTATTTTGTATTTCAAAGACATTTCAAGAAGTAGTTTGTATTTTGTATTTCGACTATCTTGGATCGTGTATTTTGTATTTTGTATTTAAATACATTTTTCGAAGTATTTTGCCCAGCCCTGCCTATAGGCTTCTATATGTGTATTGGCACGTGGATTTTCACCATTTACCCCGTTGAGATTTCACGTTATTGTCCTGTATACCTCCTAATAGGATGTATGGTGGTATATTCATATGTCTGTAGTGGCCCCATTCATCCCTGTACACTTCCTATGAGACTGTATGGTGGCATATCTATCACGTTGTATTGACCCTATACAGCCCTTTACAGTTTTTATATGGGGCTATATGGTGGAATATTCACATTTGCGCTTACCTCATCCACCCCTTTAGACTTATCTATAGTGTTCTATAGTGACACCCATTCAGCCCTGTACACTTTCTATAGGGCTGTATAGTGGCATGTCCATCACGTTGTATTGACCCTATACAAACCTGTACAGTTTCTATGGGGCTATATGGTGGCATATTTAAGTCTGCGCTGGCCCCCATACAGCCCTATATACATCAATAACTTATGAATCAATAACAATCTTGGTATATCATGTAAAATAATTACCTCCCACATGCACATTTGTTGCTTCCCACCAATCTTTCTCGTCGCCGTACCTGACGAGGTACTTATTTTTAGTTGGATTTAATTTGGTAAAATCAAACTTTCGAACGTTTTCGATTGGTACGATGGGTCGGGCACTATACCTTTCTGATCTTGTCCTTTACAAATATAACGTGAGCATAAGCATGCCACGTAGACGCCATTTTTTTGCCTGAAACAAAATTATCTAATTATCTACAATAAATACAGCTCCAGTAGGACAGTGAAAAAACTCTTACTTATCAGTCTTATCACAGAACTGAGATGATTGTGTCATAAAGGGCATCTTCAATTTTACAGAGTTCAACTAGAATTCTTCAACAAACACTTGAACAGGCACAGCACAACTAACAATTCCAGGTTATCCAGGACCAAGTCCAGGACCGAGTCCAGGACTATTCTGGGCACAGACATACATGGCACATCAATCACATCACATATATCACATCACATGGTACCTACCTACCTATACTGTGGTCTCTGAAGCACGCGAACGCCAACGCCAAAACCGAGGCCAAAACAAACTGATGACAGAGGAAAACTAGTATCACAGCGTCCCTGGCGTGGTGGTGGCGCCACTATAACCCAAGCGGGATATTCCCCCCGAAATGGCCACATAGAGCCCTATATAAAGAAATAATAATACTGGAATGACCACCATAGAATCCCGTAGGTCATATCTACCTGGCTCCTCTGTCATTCAGTTATCTATAGGTAGGTAGTATACCGGTACAAAATATATCTAACGTACAGGGATGAATGGGCAATATGAATCACTTTGAAATGACCTATAGGGACCGATACATACCTTTCCTTGTGCCTATACCTACATCCCGGTACACCCCACAGATACAACACAGATACCTACCGATAGGGGACCCTAGCAGTTTGAATGGGTGTTCAATGGCACATTTAGGTACAACAGAGTCTGTACTTTGAGAATCTTGAGATACACTGGAAATTAACCATCAAGCAAGATGGCGTCATTCGCTAACTCCTTATTTATGTGGACAGCTGCCTGCCCTGTTCTATGGTTGATTGGTTGCCAGTGTTCTATCTTAGGTACCTAGGTATTATCTCTGATTGTGTTTGCTGACGATATTACTTCCGATTTGTACCTCTTTATCAAAATAAAATGTAAGTATTGCTAGTGAATGCCGTGAATAGTTCACATCAAAATTCCATCTCTGTGCTATTTTAGGTTAGAATTGCCCGAAATTATCGGCGAGTACAATTGCTTGCAATGTTCGCATCGGACTGAATCCGCCTTTCAACTCGTCCACCACGTCCAGAGGGCTCACGAAAATATTTATGCAGCCGAACTGTACCATGCCATCGTCGAACCGCAACAGTTCCCTTGCATCTGCTGCGACTACAAAAGCTACCATCAGTTCGAATTGTACGAACACTGCAAACAAACACATAGTCTGAGGACGACCGAAAACGATGAAAATGGGACGTTTTGCGATGAAATTGAAAGATATCCGTGTGACTTCTGCAGCTACAAGTCGGATTCGAGTTTGTCTCTTGTAAAACATCACGATTTGTGTCGGAATGAGCCGGTGGGAAGATCACAACAAACCACTGAAGAGGCTGGAGACACAAAGTCGCCAGATTTGGATAGGGCTGGTGCAAAAAGAACCGTCGGAGATATTGGAGTAGTAAAATTCAACATATCAAGTGGAAAGACCGTTGAGTATGATTGCAGTCATTGTTTGTACCGAGCCGAAAGAAAATCAAATTTGGAAAGACACATGCTGAAACATGCTGGGAATGAAGAAATCAAATGGTTCCAGTGCAGTCATTGTTCGTACCGAGCTAAACGAAAGTCACATTTGAGAGAGCACATTATACATAAACATACTGCCAACGACGAAATCAACTGGTTCCAGTGCAACCACTGTTTGTACCGAACTAAAAAAAACTCATCTCTGAAGAGGCATATGTTCCAACATAGTGCGAATGAAGAAATTAAATGGTTCCAGTGCAATTATTGTTCACACCGATCGAAGCTAAAGTCAAATCTAAAAAAGCACATGTTGAAACATGCCGCGGATGAAGAAATCAACTGGTTCCAATGCAACCATTGTTCGTACCGAGCTAAACGAAAGTCACATTTGAAAAGGCACATGTTGAAACATGCTGCGAATGAAGAAATCAACTGGTTCCAGTGCAACTATTGCTCGTACCGAGCTAAACGAAAGTCACATTTGAAAAAGCACATGTCGAAACATGCTGCGAATGAAGAAATAAACTGGTTCCAGTGCGACCACTGTTCGTACCGAGCCAAACAGAACTCATCTTTGAAAAGACATTCGTTACAACATGCTGCGAATGAAGAAATCAACTGGTTTCAGTGCAACCACTGTTCGTACCGAACCAAACGAAAATCAGATTTGAATCGGCACATTATAAGTAAACATGCTACAAATGAAGGAATCAACCCACTAAACAAAATAACGTCATACTATTGTTCAAATAACATTCACTCTTGAACAAGAACGTTCGGATTTGACGTTCATTTGATGTCAAATTAACGTTTTATACAAGTCCTATATTCGCCTTATTGAACGTTCTCACAAAAACGTTCCCACAAGAACGTTTTCGTTGGAATGGATTTTAAACGTTGAAAAATGAACAACGTTTGGACATTGATTGCATCACGTTCAGTGAACGTTTTGTACTCTTACTACTTTTTAATGTTATGGAATGAACGTTCTATTAATGTATGTTTCCTCATGTTAAATAGATGTTTTTAATTATACAACAATGAAACGTTCGAATAATAGGTATCTAACTGGAATAATGTTGCAAAAATAAACAATTGACTCAATTTTCATTATAAGATAATACCATGGAATTGGTTGCCATCAATGAAGTAGCAACAAATCATATGGATGCATCATAATGAAAATGAAAGTCTATTGTTGATTTCTGCTACCTAATTTCAGTCCTTAGTTCCTTACCTATTAATACCTGAGTGTTTTTTTTTTCGTAGCGTGAACCTAAACCTCAACGATTATTGTTATTATCATTATCGTGAACCATGCAAGCCGGAGCTACATATCACTATGATAGAAATTAGAAATGTGTCTAAACTCTAAAGTAAAAGACTTGTTAATTTAATAATAATTATTATTAAATATTCCATTCTTATAATTTTATTGATTTTCTTACATGTATATAGCTATACACCAATAAAGCAGTGATTGTTTACATTTGTCTTTTTTTTCCCTATCATCCTGATTACACCCCTGATTATGCTGAAATTGAGAGGAGGAGGGGAACTATGCAACCAGATGTACACCTAGTAATTAATCCCCAGATTTATGGTAATGTGGGTTCGCATCGGTAGGTACTAAGAGATGTTGGCATTATAGGTTTGTATCTATGTTAAATGGAGCTTCGCAGTTGTACCGGGAGATTGCGCTATTGCCACTATCAATAGATTACTGTAAGCGCCGGTAATACGGATTTCTGTAAATATTGGTAGATTCCTGTAAACGCCGGTAATACAGGTTTCTGTGAATATAGGTAGATTCCTGTATATGCCGGTAATGCAGGTTTCTGTAAATGTCGGTAATGTTAGTTCCTCTGCCCGCCGCTAGGTGGCGCTACTGCAGATGACCTTGAAAGTGGTCCAGAAATGCCCTAGCTATACTACTTGTAGGCCGTCAGCCCCAGTGAAGTTCAAATTGTCGTATTATGTCACCTGTAAGCCCTCAGCTTTGTCGCAAACCTTTGTCGTTATATGGATTGCGAGATTCGGCACTCCAGCCGTAATAGCAACGGACAGAGGACGACAATTTGAGTCTAACCTTTCCACCAGCCTCATAAAATTAGCCGGAGTCAGACACTACAGAACAACAGCATACCACCTGCAGAGCAATGGCCTAGTGGAGCGTTTCCACCAACAGCTCAAGGCAGCACTAGAATGCCACGAAGAATCGTGGACCGAAGCCTTGCCGCTTGTTCTCCTGGGTATTCGCAACACGATTGAAGAAGACATCAAAGCTACACCTGCAGAATTGGTCTACGGCACGACGCTGAGATTACCCGCCGACCTGGTGGAAAAATCATCAATTCCATTCGCCGACACCACGTACAGCACCAGACTTCGTCAGAAAATGCAAAAAATACATTTCACTCCAACGTTCCGGCACAACAATACATCCAGTCAAGTGTGAGGTGCCGCTTGGGAGTGGAAGGCGCCAGTGAACGTGTCCAACACGGCGACAGGGACGGTTGGCAGCACGGGATGGACAAGGAGGCGGAAGGGGGATTTTGACGGGTGTTGAGAGCAGCGCCGGGAGAATTCTAGAAGATTCATTGAGAGATTACGATTACGGCTTGTACAGTGGAGGTGAATAAAGAATACTCGGCTTCCAGTGAGTTTTGCTGTGAATACCCAAAGCGTCCTACAACACAAGTCAATCCCAATCTGAAGGACGCGAGATTTGTGTTTGTGCGTGTAATAGGAACCTCCAAATGGATATATCCGTCATCATTAGAAAATTTTTAGCACGTTCATAGAACTTGCCCTCCTCGTTGGGTGGTGGGTCAGGACACTCAAAGAACACTTTCAATTCCTTTTCACGTAACCATCATGAGATTATAGATCATTAGATCAATGAGTTATTGTTATAGTTAGATATCTACAACTCTGATCGCCGGCGGTTTCAGAACAAAATTATTGAGCTAATCTATGATTAGATACCTAAATACAAATAAAAATTGAGCAAATTGTATAACTCACTGATCAAGACACAATCTGTAAAATCTTTAGAAAATGGATTGTTCATCTCAAGAGTCGACCATACTTCAACTACTTCAAGAAACTGCAGAGTTTCCATGCGTCATCAATCAGCTCAAAATGACTGAAAGAATTCCTGAAACTTAGCTTAACTTGAATTTATTTGTGAAATCAAGTTATACAATTTTATTACAGATTGTATCCACAGGGTGTTTGCAAACTTTAGGTAGAAAACTGAACAGCAGTTGGGGAAATGCTGAAAAAAACTATGATTTCAATTATTGTTGGGAACATGGAGAGTCAAAAGTGGTCATTCGACCCATTCTATTTTCGTTATTCTGAAAGATTTCAGGAAACTTCCCATCGGAACAAAAAGCAATTTTTTTGAACCTCTGAATGTGTCTTGTAATTTTATTCAATGTACAGGGTGAGAGCCATGAATCGTAAAAATCTATTTCTTCTCGAAAAGGGCCGTGAAAGGTTCTAGAGATTATAAAACTGATGTAGAGCGACAAATAATACAAATAGTTCTTATACGAAGTATTCTGCATGCATTTTCAAAGAAAACTGGATTTTCAGGATTTACGACTCCCCCTGTACTTATCTATAATAAAAAAAATTACAAAACACATTCAAAAGTTCTAAAACATTGCTTTTTGGTCTGTTGAGAACAAATAACTGAAATCTTTCAAAATAACGAAAATAGAGGGGGTTGAAGGACCACCCTTTGACCCTCCATCTTTAAAAAAACCCTAAATTGTTTTCAAGATTTTTCTGATACTTTTGGAGCATTTCTGTGACTGCGGTTCAATTTCCTACCGCAAGTTTGCAAACACCCTGTATACATAAGCACATATCGTATAATTACAAATTAGTATCTAGGCATGCAATCGCTTCTTTCCCTCATCACATCCATCATTTATAAGCAATCGAATTACCAGAGTGCTCTGCCAATCGTGGCCGAATTCCACAGGCATCAGGCAAACACAAATTTATATCATTTCTAAAATGGACGTCAGACCATTCAAAAGTATTTACGGCATGCTAGATGCAACCTATTACATAGCCAGCTTCATGGGAATCGCTCCGTACCGCAGGTTTCGCTCAAACAGAGGAGCCTATATTTATGTGGTAGAAGAAAATGGTTACAAATACGTGTTACCTATATGTGAGTCTTGCATCTTTTCGAAATTTTAGCTACTTATAGGGTGCTCCGGTGACTTGGCTTGCATAACACTTCGGAAGGTGATTCCTCTCAACAAAAAAAATCGGATATAGGAGTGACATTTTTCCCCAAAGTGCTTTCCACGTGAGTTACTGACCCTCAAAAGTACAAAATAGAACAGAGTTTTTGATTATTTTCCCTGGAGCTATCGAAGGTAGGAGCTTCAAAGGTGCAGAAATGTTTCTCTACGGTTAAATGTGCCTGTAAAATTCCCAAGAAATCTGATCAATGGCGGCGGAGTTGGGTTAGGTTGAACTGCAAGATCAATCATTTTTATGTCAGCTCAATCTACCTCAACTCCCTCCAGATCCGCCACCACCGATCAGATTTATTTGAAATTTTGCAGGTACATTTGGACTGCGGAAGAAATTTTCTGCACCTAGTTTGAAGTTCCCGGGAACCGGACAACTCGTCGACAACCAACTTGCCGACAGGATAACTTTCCGACACCCAACTCATCGACAAGACAACTTGCCGACAGGACAACTCGCCGACAAGGCAACTCACCGACAAGACAACTCGCCGACAAGACAACTCACTGACAGGACAATTCATCGACAGGACGACTCATCAACAGGACAACTCGACGACAGGACGACTCATCGACAGGACAACTTGACGACAGGACAATTCATCAACAAGAAAACTTAATCGATAACACTCAACACTTTACGAAAATGATCAAAATATTATAGCATGGTTTGGAAAAACTCTTGCACCTCCAACTTTCAGATACACCCACGCCACCCTACATGGGGGGCAAGTTTGGCTAGAAAGCTGATTTGGTATGTCCGAGTCCACATTACAATTCTGCCAGGTGGCATTCCTCAGACACAAAATGCAAGATGAATCGCCTTAAAGACAGCTTGGACATGTTAAAGCTGTGTACATTGACCTATTCAGGTCCAAGTTAATTTTTTTTACCCGGTCGGATCAAGTCCGGCAATTAAGTTCTTCAAGCAAGCAATCATGTGCTCAGGGCCGGGCCTAGCAGGCGTGCAGTGCGTGCCCGCACGCAGGCGGCAAGTCATAGGGGCGGCAATTCAATAATAAAGTTGAATTTCAAGTTGAGTTTCAATTTGAGTTTTTCCAGGATATGGATTTTCAGATGAGGTCTCAAAAAAGTCTTTTCCGTGACTCCATGCTCCGGAACTCCCTTGCCAAGTTCCTCAGAAGTTTCTCCAACATTCTTTTGAATTCCCTCAGTTCCCTTGAAAATTTCTGGTACAAAAAAAGATCCTCTACTTGATAACTCCAAAGTACTTCTTCCCTTATTTCTGGAAGTTTGTTTTGCTGAAATCGTTCGGAGTTTTTCAGGGCTTCTTCATGATTTCTTGGAATTCCTCAGAATTCTTCCAGAATATGAACTTTCGATTGAGGTCCCAAGGAAAGTCTTTTTTGTAACTCAATGTCTCGGGATTCTCCTTCCAAGCTACTCGAGATTGTTCGAAGTTCCCTCAGAGTTTCCTTTGGATCCTTCCTGGATTTTCAAAGTTCTCCAACTTGGTACCTCCAGAGTTGCTCTGGCTTCATTCCTGGTTCTTTTTGCTGAGCCCTCCTTTTGAGAGTTCCCTCAGAGTTTCCTTGGAAATTCTAGGTGCCCCTTGACGTCCTCCAACTTGTACAAAATAGATCACTTTTACGTCTGGATTTCCCAAAGTTCTCCTACTTGGTACCTCCAGAGTTTTACTGGTTTTATTCCTGAGAATTTCTTCTGATGAGCTCGTTCAGAGTTCCCATGGGCTTTTTCAAAATTCCCCGGAACTCCTCCAGAATATGGACTTTCAATTGATGTCCCAAGGGAATTTTTTTTGTGACTCAATTTATCGCAGGAGTTTTTCCGATTTCTCAAAAGTTCTTCTTGCTGAGCTTTTTCTGAAGCTCCCTCAGACCTTCTGATAAAAATTTGAGACCCTTGAGGTTTTTCAATTTGTACCAAATATAAAAAAGATTACTTTGGCGGCGGAATCCTCGGAATTACTTCACTGAGTTCCTTCGACATTGACTTGTGTTTTTCAGGATTTCTTGGAGTCCCCAGGG
Source organism: Anaspis maculata (assembly GCA_949128115.1). Taxonomy (NCBI): domain Eukaryota; kingdom Metazoa; phylum Arthropoda; class Insecta; order Coleoptera; family Scraptiidae; genus Anaspis; species Anaspis maculata. The sequence goes on from OX421966.1 coordinate 75,053,496, forward strand.
TTTCCCTAGAGTATTGAGTTCCTTTTAATGAAATAGAATCGCCCAACTTGCACTACGCAGGTTCTTTACCCAACTGAATTTCACGCGATTCCCTTGCTGAGTTCAAAGTTCCCCCAAAATTCCTTGGAATTCCCCGGGGTTTCTCTGCCGAGCTCTCCAGTGGGCTTTTCTGGATTTCTCTTGAGTCCCCTCGGTTTTTCTTCCACCATATTGAGTTCCAGAATTTTCAGCGTTCACTGAAGAGATCACCTTCGCGACTAAATTCCCCCTCAATTTCTCTGCCGAGTACGTCCAGTACCTACATCAGAGATTCAAGCTCATCCAGACTTCTTTGTTAAGTTTACCCAGGGTTACTTTGAAACTCCCGGAATTCCTTGGAGTTCCCTAAAGTTTTTCTAAAACATCTAATTTGATTCGTCTTGAGATTCTTCAACTTGTTCAAAATATTTGTTTTTCGGAGGGGTCACTTTTGCAACTGAATTTCCCGTAAGTTCTTAGCCAAGTTCATCGAGAGCTCCTTTGCATTTGTCTAGAATTCCTTGGAGTTGCTCAAAATTTCCCTGGAATAATTATTTTTGATTCGCCTCAACGTTCTTCAAGTTGTTCAAAATTTTATATTCTTCAAAGAGGTCACTTTGCGGCTAAAATCCCCGGAAAGTCTCCGCCTAACTCATCCAGAGTACCTTTGAGTTTCTCTAGAATTCCTTGGAGTTTTCCAAAGTTTCCCTAGAATATTTATTTTGATTCGCCTTCAGGTTCTTCTACTTATTCCACATTTTATATTTTTCAAAGAAGTCACTTTTGTGATCGAATTTTTCGGAAACTCTTTGCTAACTTCATGCAGAATTTCTTTGTGTTTCTCCGGAATTCCTCGGGGCTCCCCAAAGTTTCCCTGAAATATTTATTTCGATTCACCTATAGGTTTTTCAACTCACTTCCCACGACGCCTTTGACACGTACTGGATGTCTTCTGCACGACTTGGTCGTCTTCCCACGGTATCCAGAAAGCTTCCAGGGTGTCAAGTGACCCAGATGGCTGGTTCCCAGGTCCAAGTGACCCATTACCCGAGGCCGGGTCTAGCAGGCGTGCAGTGCGTGCCCGCAAGCAGGTGGCAAGTCATGGGGGCGGCAATTTAATAATAAAGTTGAATTTCAAGTTGAGTTTCAATTTGAGTTCCTCCAGGATATGGACTTTCAGATGAGATCTCAAAAAGTCTTTTCCGTGACTCAATGCCCCGGAACTCTCTTACCAAGTTCCTCAGAAGTTTCTTCGAAGTTCTTTGGAACTCCCCCAGTTTCCTTGAAAATTTCTGGTTCTCCTTCGGGTCCTTCAACTTGTACAAAAAAAATCCTCCACTTGATAACTTCAAAGTACTTCTCCCCTTATTTCTGGAAGTTTGTTTTGCTGAAATCGTTCGGAGTTTTTCTGGGCTTCTTCATGATTTCTTGGAATTCCTCAGAATTCTTCCAGAACATGGACTTTCAATTGAGGTCCCAAGGAAAGTCTTGTTTGTAACTCAATGTTCCGGGGTTCTCCTTCCAAGCTACTCGAAATTATTCGAAGTTCCCTCAGAGTTTCCTTTGGATCCATCCTGGATTTTTTCAAGTTCTCCAACTTGGTACATCCATAGTTGCTCTGGCTTCATTCCTGGAAGTTGCTTTTGCTGAGCCCGTTCAGAGTTTCCCTGGGCTTTTTCAGAATTTTTCGGAATCCTCCAGAGATCCTCCAGAATATGGACTTTCAGTTAGGGTCCTAAACGAGTCTTTTCTGTGACTTAATGCCCCGGAACTCTCTTGCCAAGTTCCTTGGAGTTTCTTCGAAATTCTTTGAAATTCCCTCAGTTTCTTTGAAAATTTCTGGTTCCCCTTCAGGTCTTTCGACTTGTACAAAATAAGGTCATCTCTTCGCCTGGATTTTCCAAAGTTCCTCTACTTGATAACTCCAAAGTACTTCTGTCTCTATTTCTAGAAGTTTGCTTTGCTGAACTCGTTCGAAGTTATTCTGGGCTTCTTCAAGATCTCTTTGAATTCCTCAGAATTCTTCCAGAATATGGACTTTCAGTTTAAGTTCCAAGTAAAGTCTTTTTTGTAACTCAATGTTCCGGTGTTCTCTTGCCAAACTACTTGAAATTATTCGGAGCTCCCTCGGACCTTCTAATAAAAATTTGAGACCCTTGAGGTTTTTCAATTTGTACCAAATACAAAAGATTACTTAAGCGGCGGAATCCTCGGAATTGCTTAACTGAGTTCCTTCGAAGTTGACTTGTGTTTTTCAGGATTTCTTGGAGTCCCCCAGGGTTTCCCTAGAGTATTGAGTTCCTTTTAATGAAATAGAATCGCCAAACTTACACAACGCAGGTTCTTTACCCGACTGAATTCCACGCGATTCCCTTGCTGAGTTCAAAGTTCCCCCAAAATTCCTTGGAATTCCCCGGGGTTTCTCTGCCGAGCTCTCCAGTGGGCTCTTCTGGATTTCTCTGGAGTCCTCTCGGTTTTTCTACCAACATATTGAGTTCCAGACTTTTCAGCGTTCACTAAAGAGATCACCTTCGCGACTAAATTCCCCTCCAATTTCTCTGCGGAGTACGTCCAGTACCTACCTGAGAGATTCAAGCTCATCCAGACTTCTTTGTTAAGTTCACCCAGAGTTACTTTGGAACTCCCGGAATTCCTTGGAGTTCCCCAAAGTTTTCCTAAAACATCTAATTTGATTCGTCTTAAGATTCTTCAACTTGTTCAAAAAAATTTGTTTTTCGGAGGGGTCATTTTGCAACTGAATTCCCCGGAAGTTCTTCGCCAAGTTCATCCAGAATTCCTCTGAGTTTCTCCAGAACTCCTCAGAGTTACACAAAGCTCCCTGCAATATTCATTTTGTTCCGCCTTCACGTTCTTCGTCTTGTTCCAAATTTTACATTCTTTAGAAAAGGTCACCTTTTGAGTGAATTCCCCGTAAGTTCTTAGCCAAGTTCATCGAGAGCTCCTTTGCATCTCTCTAGAATTCCTTGGAGTTGCTCAAAATTTCCCTGGAATAATTATTTTTGATTCGCCTCAACGTTCTTCAAGTTGTTCAAAATTTTATATTCTTTAAAGAGGTCACTTTGCGGCTAAAATCCCCGGAAAGTCTCCGCTTAACTCATCCAGAGTTCTTTTGAGTTTCTCCAGAATTCCTTGGAGTTTTCCAAAGTTTCCCTAGAATATTTATTTTGATTCGCCTTCAGGTTCTTCCACTTATTCCACATTTTATATTTCTCAAGGAAGTCACTTTTGTGATCGAATTTCTTGGAAATTCTTTGCTAACTTCATGCAGAATTTCTTTGTGTTTCTCTGAAATTCCTCGGAGCTCCCCAAAGTTTTCCTGAAATATTTATTTCGATTCACCTTCAGGTTTTTCAACTCACTTTCCACGACGTCTTTGACACGTACTCGATGTCTTCTGCACGGCTTAGTCGTCTTCCCACGGTATCCAGAAAGCTCCCACGGTGTCAAGTCACCCGATGGCTGGTTCCCAGGTCCAAGTGACCCATTACCCGAGGCCGGGCCTAGCAGGCGTGCAGTGCATGTCCGCAAGCAGGCGGCAAGTCATAGGGGCGGCAATTTAATAATAAAGTTGAATTTCAAAGGATTCTTTTTACTCCCGCATTTGGGGAGGGTTTCCACTGCCGGTGAGGGAGGCGGCAATTTTTTGTTGGCACGCAGGCGGCAAATAGGCCAGGCCCGGCCCTGCAGGTGCTGTCAGCAATTTTTTCTTGTTTTTCTGTCGATGAGTAGTGGACAGGGAGCTGGTGCCTCAAAACATACGTCATAAGGTACATGATTTCAACCTTGTAGGTCTAATGTGCGTTGATAAGGTTGTTGAAAATTGCTTTGTCTTACATGTCAAAGGGGCTTTAGGATTGGATGAGCTTGTTGGTTTCATTCATGTACCTTATGACGTGAATTTTTGACATTTTTCGAAAATTGACAAACCCATACTAGCCTGGAGCCCCCAGTCTGACATGTAAGACAAAGAAAGTTTCAACAACTTTATCAACGCACATTAGACCTACAAGGTTGAAATCATGTACCTTATGACGTATGTTTTGAGGCACCAGCTCCTTGTCCATAGGGTGTCGGCAGGCTATCCTGTCGATGAGTCGAGTATCGGCAACTTATCCTGTCGATGAATTGTCCTGTCGGAGAGTTGTCTCGTCGAGAAGTTGTCTTGTCGGTGAGTTTTCTTGTCGGTGACTTGTTCTGTCGACGAGCTGTCTTGTCGGTGAGTTGTCTCGTCAATGAGTTGGTTGTCGGCAAGTTATCCTGTCGATGAGTTGGGTATCGATGAGTTATACCAAACCCGAAGTTCCCACCTAGTTTTTGGGCAACCAATTTGAAACTTTGTTTCACTATGTAACAAGAAATCTTGTTATTACTTTTCGACTTTTTTCAAGGGGAATCACCTTCCAAAGTTCCATTCAAGGTCACCGAAACACCCCGTATAGATCTTTTCACAAGCGCTATGACATTTTTTCTTTATTTTATTTAGGAAGATAATTTTTCCAGGTCTGATCGTTTTGTCAGTAATCGGCGTAGTCAGCCTAACCTTTTACCTTGTTTACGATCCGGACATCCGCCTGGTGGAAGTTTATCTGTTCACGGCTTTCAACGTGACCCTCGTCTTGGGATCTGTACTCACTCACGTACGCTTTGCATACAAGAACCGCGACTTTCTCGAAATGTTCAAGCTCATTACGGCCATCGACCGTGAATTGTTGAGCTTGGGAATCGCCACTTCTTACCAACCTGCCAGATATTACACGCTTCTTGTCCTGAGCCTTTTCCCGATCCTTTTGGCCACCTCGACTTGCTACAGTTTGGTTTGGAACGACAAAGGCTGGTTCGCTTACCTCTGTCTGAATTTTTCCTTTGCAATTCCGTTCATCGTTCAATCAGTTACAGTTTACTATTGGCACGCGCTCACTTTACTGGCCGTGAACAGGTTTCGCAAGCTCAACTCGTTCGTCAAACGGTCGAATTATCACTATTGCAATTCGCGCTGTCTGCAAGATGACTTGATGACCGTCTCGTACATACATTTTGAATTATGCAGACTTTGTCAGTACGCAACTTCGGTTTTCTCAGGAGGTATCTTCGGATTTTACGTGACGACCATGATGGGCTGTGCCATGCTCATGATGACTTTATTGGGAATGAAAATTGAAAAGTTCCGAAACGAAGTTTTCTTTTGGGGCGCTGTTTTTCTCACTCTCACCTTGGCAATCATCAGTACGATGGAAATCGCCAAAACTGTGGTTAGCTCAATTTTTTCTTATTGTGTGCTTATTGTTCTTATTGGGTTCTCAAAATCTGTTCACTACAGGTGCCATAAATTACAATTTTTTTTTTAATACCTACATTTCAGTCAAGAAAAACAGCTCTGGTAATCTGTGAACTTTCGATATCGTTCTTTGATGCAGACATTGGATCCGAGGTAAGTGTTTTACAAAGCCGCTGTAGCTTCCGAACCATGACCTTTTCCACCAAGAGCCATAGCCTAGCCCCTCAGCTTGTTATTCTATTTTTGCGGTCAAAAGCCCTAATTCTGATTTTAAAAGATGAATGGGAGATACCCGAGGAGATACTCACATTATCATCAGAAAGAACAAAGAGTGTCATACAATTGTACAAGGAAAATGATAGCTATAATCATTCTGGCGACTGACCGGAAGAGGACAGACCACTGGGGAGGTGTTCAGGATCACTGGATCCGTAGTAAGGTCACGACATATTGGGACCAAAAATGCATTCAAACTGGTGTGCGACAGCAAGAGTTTCACGTGAGTGCGAGCGAGATGGGAATTTCTCTTCTCCTTCCTTGCATTTTTGACCTCCCATCTCGTCGTGACCTTGCTATGGATCCATTGATCTTAGAGGTTGTATCTTAGTTGAAAGTATATAATACCTATCATATCTATCTTTTTTCCAGCGAAATACACTCCTTTTACAACTTTTACATCAAGAAGTTGACTATAATTTGGCAGGATTCTTCACTTTGGGTACAGGAAAATTGTTGCAGGTTAGTTGTTGTAGTTGATTAGAAGAGTGTTTGGGTCAGGTACAGGTCATTTTTCATTCTTTTGAAACGTTTTTGATTGACCTAGAAATTGAGAATTGTTTTTATCTGACTTTAGCCACCTGAAAGTCTACTGGGTAATATTATTACGATCATCAGGCAGTATAATAAGTACTTCTTCATCAACTTTGCTACGTATTTCGCGTACGGGTTCTGATAACTGAGACGATCGTTTTAAAACACACGCTGTTTATTACTGCGTACTACAATAAATACACGCCAACAATTATCTATTTGGAGATATCGCAGGTACTTCGCTTTCATCCGCTCGCTACTACTTCGCATTCCGATTCAATACTGCCCGTGAACCAACGGTTGATGCCTTATATAGGCCTCCGAATAGTATTCCCGAACTTTCCATCATCTTCCAGCAAACTCGACTGTGACCTGCATACGATTTTCTAGGCGACTCGCGAATAATCCTATACATTTCGCGTATAATTCTGCCGTGCTCTGGAGCCGGCGCCGCCGCCAAATGGACAGATGTGTCTTGATCAGGCGTTGATATCTCCATGTATTTCAATGCCATCAAGTTTCCTCTGGAAATGCCCAGCGCATTTGCACACTGCGGCTTTGGAAGAGTCTAGAAATATCGCGTGTCTCCAGATTGCACGGGCATCGCCGCTCGTAACAATATTATTCTCTACTAATCGTACGTACATCAACATCACTCAGTATAAAAGCACTTTCATTTTGTTTCAGAACTTTGGTGATATCACAACTCTCATCATGTTCCTGTTGCAGATTAAAGAAAAAGCAAATTTGAGTTTCTAGATTTGACTTGAGCATGATTGAGGAAACTGTGGGATAACCTTAAATCACACCCTGTATGTTTACCTGTTCCCTATGAAAGGAGACCCTTCGTTGTAATGGGCAGTTTAAATAAACATCTCATAGTATACACATGTATGTTTACCTGCACCGCTTCACCTGAAATACTACATAACATGGCGCTGCGAATATTCGAACTATAGAACATTAAAGGAGACTGTGACGTGGAATCGCCAAATAAATAAACAATCGGAGTGCAAATGATATTGTCAAGAACATAGTGAATGTACATAGTGAAAAGTTGTGAAAACAATAATGGCAAATTTAAGTGCGCTACCACAATTAAATTTATTATCGGGAAATCCTGTTGAACAATGGAAGCGGTGGCTCAGCAGATTCAAGATTCACCTAACGGCAACGGAAGTGGACAAAAAGGCAGAAACAATTCAAATAGCCCAACTACTTCACTTTGCTGGACCAGAGCTGCAGAAAATTCATCAAACTTTTCAATTCAACGAGGAAGAAACAGACAAATTAGGACCCGTGATCGAAAAGTTCAACAGATAATTCAAGCCAAGAGAGAATTTTTGTTTTCTTCGTTATAAATTCTTCAAGTCGCACAAAGAAGAGCAGACCCTCGAGCAATTTGTCACAGATTTGAAGAAGCAAGCCTCACTGTGCAAATTCGAAAAATTAAATGACGACTTGATAACATGCGTGCTAATCAGTGGTAGCAATAACTCCGAAATTCGAGAAAAACTACTACAGCAGGAAGATTTGAAGCTTGAAGAAGCAATCAAAATATGCGCGATTCACAAACAAGCCAGGAAGCAGTTAAAGAAAATTGAAAAGGACAACAACCATCAATACCTGAGCGAAGACCCATCAGTTGGTGCCATAGATCATTCCATGAAACAAACAATGAACAGGCGTCCACATACCAGACAACCTGTTGCAAATCGTTCCAGTGGCACTAGGAGACGGAGTAATTTAAACAGAAGACATCAGGTATCAAGGTCAGACAATGTAATCAACAACTTTACTAGATGTGGATCGTCACATCAAATAACCAAGTGTCCAGCGTATTCAAAAACGTGTATGAAGTGTAAAAAAAAAAACAATCATTCCGCCTCAATGTGTAGGTCGTCAAGAAAAAATCAAATCAGTGCAGTTTTAAGTCATAATAATTCGAATGATACAACAGAATTCAATGTAGGTAGTGTAAATAGTCAGAAAATTGAGCATACTCGAACTAAGAATGTTAATGCGAGTGGTTGTTCCTGGATAACAAAGTTAGCAATCGAAAACACACAAATCAAATTCAAAATAGATAGCGGAGCTTCAGTGAATCAAATGCCTATGAATATGTACAAAGACGTTTTGAAATTGCCAATAAATGCATTGCAAACTCCTAAATTGAAACCAACTTCATACACAGGGAATCAAATCACTGTAGTTGGAACATGTGAATTGATTTGTTCAATTGAAAATGGGAAAAATCTAATCGAATTCTAATAGTTGAGAGCAATTCAGAACCTCTTTTAGGTTTACCAACGTGCATAAAGCTAAAACTCATCCAAAATACAGATACGTCGTGTATCAATGAAAATGAAGTTCTGGTGCATGAAATTCGACATACAAAAGATACTGTCATGGAAAAATATGGAATTTTTTTTTCAGGAATAGGAAAAATAAATCGACCCTTTCACATGATTTGATTCCAAATGCACAACCAGTGATCACCTCAATAAGAAAAGTACCATTTGCTTTACTTGACCCTCTCGAAAAGGCGCTGAATAATTTAGAAAAAAGTAAAGTAATAGAAAAGCTCAAGGACCAAGTGATTGGATAAATCCATTGGTACTTGTCAAAAAGCCCGACAATAGGGTAGTGACCACCATCGAAAAATATAAAAAAAATTATACTAATCAAATGTAGAGCCCTAATAACAAGGGTACGTTTCGTGAAAATTCGAAAAAAAAATCCAAGTGTCTCAAAATCTGCCTTGAAAGTCGCTACTTTTGCGAACGATTCCAAATCTACCGAGCTGTAAGGCGGGCTGTGACGTTTCAATCTTTTGACAGTAGCGGGGATGACCCCACCTCCGTTGCCTGTGTGTCAGTGTTGACGTTGACGTTTGCCAGCATAACATAACCATTGAAGTCTGATGTAGTCTTGAAATATTCATAAATCATGAAAGATTCCACCAACTTTCCATATTTTCAAGCAAAACAACACGAATAACCGCACAGATACACAAAGCATTAACAATATAACAATCAGCTGTTATGAGCGTTGACGGGTTGACCCTAGTGCTTTTTGTCGTAAGTTCTGTAGTGTTGTCAAGCCTGCTTCTCCGCCTATGAAAGATTGTGACGTCTTCGCGCCAAATTTGAAATGATCGAAAACTTTCATAATTTTTTTTACCAAGAAAACTTACGAAAAAAAATCTGTTAACTATATAGCGTTACTCATCAAGAAGGGAACATTAATAAAAAATAATAATAAAAAAATCGGTCACTACCCTATTCATTGAGAATCTGCCTTGATCCGTTTCATCTAAACAAATCAATTGAGAGAGAACATAGCAGACTATCAACTTTTGAAGGAATAACAAGTCGTATGTCCGGAGCTAAATTTTTTAGTAAATTAGATGCAAATCAAGCATTTCATCAAATACCGCTTGATGAAGAGAGTTCAAATCTTTGCACATTCTATGGTATCACTTGTTCGCCCGAAATATTCATTGAAAGTTTCAAAAGCATTCTTAATTGCAATAATGTAGGAGTATACATCGATTACATTATTATTTGGGCTAAAGATCAAAAAGAACATGACGAAATTCTTGAAAAAGTATTGAATTCAGCCAGAAAGCATGGAGTCAAATTTAATCTAGCAAAATGCCAAATTGCAATTATTGAAATTAAATTTATGGGACACATTATAAATTGGAAAGGAATAGAAATTGATACATATCGAGCTAAAGCTCTAAAAGAAATGCCCACATCAAAATGTGAAAAAGACGTTTAGCGTTTGATCGGTGTTGTAAATTATGTGAATAAATACACCCCAAACTATTCAATAGAAACACACGGGCACTGAGAGATCTTTTGAAAAAGATACACACTTCAGATGGAAAGAACCTCAAATACAAGCTCTTGAAAAAAATTGAGAAAAAATTAACTCGAAGTCCTGTTTTACAGTTTTTTAATCCCAAAACAAATATCACGGTGTCAGTAGATGCAAGTCAAAACGGCGTAGGTGCATGCCTACTACAAGAAAACAAACCAGTCTGCTGTTCATCAAAATCATTTACAGAAACACAGAAATTATAATCCCAGATAGAAAAAGAAATGTTTGCAGTTTTTTACGGGTTGTAAAAATCTCACGATTATGTTTTTGGAAGACAAGTCATAGTGGAAAGTGACCATAAACCACTTTTGGCCATAATTTAAAAACCAATCGATGAATTTCCGCCCAGACTACAACGTTTGCTGCTACAATCACAAAAATACCAATTCACTTTGAATTACAGAAGAGGCAGGAAACTGATAATTGCAGACGCATTGTCGCGGGCCTATTTGCCTGAAACGGACTCAAATGACGGAGAAAATATGTCAATAAATAAAAACGAACAAATATGCGTGATTTATCCAGGTTCAAATATTACAGATGAATATCTCGAAAAAATAAAAATTGAAACTGAAAAAGATGAAAAATTGATCATTCTTTCTCAAATTGTTGCCAGGGCTGGCCAAATAATAATAAAGTAAACGAAAAAATTGGGATTTATACGAAGTACGAGAGCTCACTAACAATAAATAACGGTATTATTTATAAAGGGCAAGCATGCATCATTCCAAGGTCATTGAGAAAAGAAATCTTGGGTAAAATACATTACAGTCTCTTCGATTATAACAAAAGTGTAAAAATGAGCGAGGACAGTGTATTCTGGCCCACGATCCGAAACGAGTTAAGACAATTATTGATAGAATTGTGTCCGATTTGCCAAAAATACAATCCATCTCAAAGAAATGAACCATTGCGTACCCATGACGTACCTGCGATCCCTTGGTTCAAAGTAGGTGCCGACATCTTCGAACTGTTTGGGGAACAATACCTGATCCTAGTAGACTACTATTCTAAATTCGTAGAAGTGGAGAAACTTACCGGAAACGCAACAAATAATAAAATTATCAAAATAATGAAAAGCATTTTTGCCAAGTTCGACGTCCCATACATTCTGGTGAGTGACGGTGGTCCTCAGTATACCACCATAAATTTCAAGAGTTTCAGCTCTGAATGGGGTTTCAAACATTTAATCACCTCACCATATCGTAGCCAGTCCAACGGCATGGCCGAGCGGCAGGTACAAAACGTGAAAAATATTTTCAAGAAAGTCCTTGAAGATAACAAAGACCTGGATATGGCACTGTTACTGTCAGGGGGCTGAACACTACCCGTGTAGTAGCCGGGTCCTGCAGGTTCTTTCAAATTACTCGCGCAATATATCACAATACTATGATATATATATATATATATATATATATATATATATATATTTTGTATATATACCGGGTGATCATTTGAAAACTATCCACCTGCAATAACTCCCGATTCCTAGTGAAAATGTCTTCGAGCAAAAACAGGTCGATTTTTATATCGCGGGGAACATCTAAAACATACATTAGCGATTTTATATCTTCAGCCCCCTCGCCCCCCACATACCACAATTTTGAAATTTCAAATGACACTACCTATTTTGCGATACATTAAATTCAACAGAATCAAATTCTCTTTCTGAGAAAATATTTATGAAATTTTTAACCCCACCCCTCTTCTCCCCCAAATTCTCTGAGTATCCGATTAAATATTCTTGACCTCTCAATTCTCTTCAATGCAGTTAACGTCATCCTGCACAGCATCGAAAGAGAAAATTTTCCATGGAAAAAGTGCCACCCAAATTCACCCCTTCGCTCCCCCCTCCTCACCTTAAAAATCTAAAATGACAATACTTACTTTGTGATACATCAAATTAAAAGGAATTGACTTCTCTCCCAGAGCACAATTTTTTCGAAATTTTCAAAACCTCCGTTTTCCTACTAAAATACTCCAAATGTCCAGTTTAATGGGGGAGGGGTTGAAAATTTCAAAAAAATTGTTTTTCAAAAGAGAATTTAATTTCCCCTAATTTTATGTATTGTAATGTTTATTAATGTTTCACATAAAGAAAATGTTCACACAAGTCCACAAAGTGGGTGGTATTTTACTAAATTTTGAAGTTGAGGTGGGGGAGAGCAATGGGGTCAATTTGGGTGGCACTTCTTCCACCGAAAATTCTCTTCTTTGAAGCTATTCAAGATGATGCTGACTAAACTAAAAAGAATTGAGGGGTCCAGAATATTGAAAGGGCCACTCAGGGAATTTTTTGGGAGCAGGGGGGGTAGAGTTGAAATTTTTCAAAAATTTTTTCAGAAAGAGAAATAATTTTATTTAATTTGATGTACCACAAGGTAGGTAGTGTCATTTGAAATTTTATTTTTGGGATGAGTGGGGGCGAGGGGGCTGAAGATAGAAATTTGCCAATGTATGTTTTAGATGTCCCCCTCGATATATAAAAATCGACCTGTTTTTGCTTGAAGAAATATTGACTAGGAATCGGGAGTTATTGCAGGTGGATAGTTTTCAAATGATCACCCGGTATATCATATACATATATCATATATATAATCAAATTCCCTTCTACCGCAATGTGTCGGGCTTACAATATCTACAATTCACAAGTTATGTACAAACTCGCACCACTTCTTCTTGTTTCCTGCTAATATTCTCGCTTCATTCCATGTCTTTCCTTTATTTTCCAAGATCTTCTCTATGGTCTCTTCCCATGTCTGTTTTGGCCTTCCTCGTTTCTTCTTCTTCTCTATCCTTGGCTCCCATATTTTCCTGACTGGTCTCTCATCGCTCATCCTCAATAAGTGTCCCCATCAACTGAGTTGTCTCTGTTTCGTGTAAGATAAAACGTGTTCTTTATTCCTCTTTGAGCGCCATTTCGTTTTTTTTTTGACAAATGACAAGAAAACAACAATTTGGTTACTTTTTTTGGGACTTTTTCCCCAGCTGTTCATAATCTGATATCTCATGACAGTACCGTAACAAAAAATACATTATTCTCACGACAGTTACAATGGAGAAAGACTCTTATTTTTGAAAACACAACTCCATCCGAAGTACTAATGTTGGGGCGCACCAGAAATCCTTTGTAACCTCTTAACGTAATAAAATTTCAGACGCACATGATTAATACATAGAAATACATGAAACATCTGGAGGAGAAAGAAAATTATCGTGGAAACGTTCTGTTTTAAATCTCAAATGTAATTTTTCTGTACAAAACAAGAATGTCAAGCGACACCATTGCAAATTCCAGCGCCAAGGTGTGTGAAAATGGTGAATGCGCCTCGTTTGAACGCTGAAATGTGGTTTTCTTGTACAATTGAATGGAGAGTTCGAGGAAGAGTTGAAAAATAAGCATGTCAAACAACTTTATTCCACATTCTAGCACCAGGGCTTGTGAGGATGCTAAATACGCCTCAATTTGATGCCTGATTATAGTTTTCCTGGGCAAAACAAGCTTATCAAGCGACTCCAGTTCACGTTTTAGAGCCAGCATAAGTAAGAATCGTGGGAACGTTTCGTTTTGAATCTCAAATGTAATTTTTCTGTGGAAAACAAGATTGTCAAGCGACACTATTGCAAATTCGAGCGCCAGGGTGTGTGAAAATGGTGAATGCGCCTCGTTTCAACGCTGAAATGTGGTTTTCTTGTACAATTGAATAAAGTGTTCGAGTATAAGTTGGAAAACAAGCTTGTCAAACAACTCCATCTTACATTCCAGCAAAACGGTTTGTGAGATTGGTAAATACGCCTTGATTTGATGCTTGATTGTAGTTTTTTTGTGCAAAACAAGCTTCCAAGCGACTCCAGTATACGTTTTGAGGCCAGCATTGGTGAGAATCGTGAAAACGTTTCGTTTTAAATCTCAAATATAATTTTTCTGTACAAAACAAGATTGTCAAGCGACACCATTGCAAATCCTAGCGCCAGGGTGTGAGAAAATGGTGAATGCGCTTCCTTTCAACGCTGAAATGTGGTTTTCTTGTACAATTGAATGAAGTGTTCGAGTATAAGTTGGAAAACAAGCTTGTCAAACAACTCCATCACACATTCTAACAAAACGGCTTGTGAGGATGGTAAATACGCGTTGATTTGACAGCCTTGACAGCATCAGTAAGAATCGTGAAAACGTTTCGTTTTCAATCTCAAATGTAATTTTTTTGTTCAAAACAAGATTTTCAAGCGACACCATTGCAAATCCTAGCGCCAGGGTGTGTGAAAATGGTAATGGAAAATGGGAAATGGAAAATGGTAATTGCGCCTCGTTTCAACGCTGAAATGTGGTTTTCTTGTAAAATTGAATGAAGTGTTCGAGTATAAGTTGGAAAACAAGCTTGTCAAACAACTCCATCTTACATTCCAGCAAAACGGTTTGTGAGATTGGTAAATACGCCTTGATTTGATGCTTGATTGTAGTTTTTTTGTGCAAAACAAGCTTCCAAGCGACTCCAGTATACGTTTTGAGGCCAGCATTGGTGAGAATCGTGAAAACGTTTCGTTTTAAATCTCAAATATAATTTTTCTGTACAAAACAAGATTGTCAAGCGACACCATTGCAAATCCTAGCGCCAGGGTGTGAGAAAATGGTGAATGCGCTTCCTTTCAACGCTGAAATGTGGTTTTCTTGTACAATTGAATGAAGTGTTCGAGTATAAGTTGGAAAACAAGCTTGTCAAACAACTCCATCACACATTCTAGCAAAACGGCTTGTGAGGATGGTAAATACGCGTTGATTTGACAGCCTTGACAGCATCAGTAAGAATCGTGAAAACGTTTCGTTTTCAATCTCAAATGTAATTTTTTTGTTCAAAACAAGATTTTCAAGCGACACCATTGCAAATCCTAGCGCCAGGGTGTGTGAAAATGGTAATGGAAAATGGGAAATGGAAAATGGTAATTGCGCCTCGTTTCAACGCTGAAATGTGGTTTTCTTGTAAAATTGAATGAAGTGTTCGAGTATAAGTTGGAAAACAAGCTTGTCAAACAACTCCATCCTACATTGTAGCAAAGCGGCTTGTGAGAATGGTAAATACGCCTTGATTTGATGCTTGATTGTAGTTTTCTTGTGCAAAACAAGCTTTCAAGCGACTCCAGTTCACGTTTCAAGGCCAGCATCAGTAAGAATCGTGAAAACGTTTCGTTTCCAATCTCAAATGTAATTTTTTTGTACAAAACAAGATTTTCAAGCGACACCATTGCAAATCCTAGCGCCAGGGTGTGTGAAAATGGTGAATGCGCCTCGTTTCAACGCTGAAATTAGGTTTTCTTGTACAATTGAATGAAGTGTTCGAGTATAAGTTGGAAAACAGGCTTGTCAAACAACTCCATCTCACATTCCAGCAAAACGGCTTGTGAGAATGGTAAATACGCCTTGATTTGATGCTTGGTTGTAGTTTTCTTGTGCAAAACAAGCTTCCAAGCGACTCCAGTTCACGTTTTAAGGCCAGCATTAGTGAGAATTGTGAAAACGTTTTGTTTTCAATCTCAAATGTAATTTTTTTTGTACAAAACAAGATTGTGAAGCGACACCATTGCAAATCCTAGCGCCAGGGTGTGTGAAAATGGTGAATGCGCCTCGTTTCAACGCTGAAATGTGGTTTTCTTGTGCAATTGAATAAAGTGTTCAAGTATAAGTTGGAAAACAAGCTTGTCAAACAACTCCATCTTACATTCCAGCAAAACGGCTTGTGAGAATGGTAAATACGCCTTGATTTGATGCTTGGTTGTAGTTTTCTTGTGCAAAACAAGCTTCCAAGCGACTCCAGTTCACGTTTCAAGGCCAGCATTAGTGAGAATCGTGAAAACGTTTTGTTTTCAATCACAAATGTAATTTTTCTATACAAAACAAGATTGTCAGGCGACACCATTGCAAATCTTAGCGCCAGGGTGTGTGAAAATGGTGAATGCGCCTCGTTTCAACGCTGAAATGTGTTTCTTTTGTACAATTGAATGAAGTGTTCGAGTATAAGTTGGAGAACAAGCTTGTCAAACAACTCCATCCCACATTATAGCAAAACGGCTTGTGAGAATGGTGAATACGCCTTGATTTGATGCTTGATTGTAGTTTTCTTGTGCAAAACAAGCTTCCAAGCGACTCCAGTTTACGTTTCAAGGCCAGCATTAGTGAGAATCGTGAAAACGTTTCGTTTTGAATCTCAAATGTAATTTTTTTACAAAACAAGATTGTCAAGCGACACCCTTGCAAATTCTAGCGCCAGGTTGTGTGAAAATGGTGAATGCGCCTCGTTTCATCGCTGAAATGTGGTTTTCTTTTACAACTGAATGAAGGGTTCGAGTATAAGTTGGAAAACAAGCTTGTCAAACAGCTCCATCCTACATTGTGTCGAAACGACTTGTGAGAATGGTGAATACGCCTTGATTTGATGCTTGATTGTAGTTTTCTTGTGCAAAACAAGCTTCTAAGCGACTCCAGTTTACGTTTTAAGGCCAGCATTAGTGAGAATCGTGGAAACGTTTTGTTTTCAATCACAAATGTAATTTTTCTGTACAAAACAAGATTGTCAGGCGACACCATTGCAAATCCTAGCGCCAGGGTGTGTAAGCATGGTGAATGCGCCTCGTTCCAACGCTGAAATGTGGTTTTTTTGTACAATTGAATGAAGTGTTCGAGTATAAGTTGGAAAACAAGCTTGTCAAACAACTCCATCCTACATTGTGTCAAAACGGCTTGTGAGAATGGTGAATACGCCTTGATTTGATGCTTGATTGTAGTTTTCTTGTGCAAAACAAGCTTCCAAGCGACTCCAGTTTACGTTTTAAGGCCAGCATTAGTGAGAATCGTGAAAACGTTTCGTTTTAAATCTCAAATGTAATTTTTTTACAAAACAAGATTGTCAAGCGACACCCTTGCAAATTCTAGCGCCAGGTTGTGTGAAAATGGTGAATGCGCCTCGTTCCAACGCTGAAATGTGTTTTTTTTGTACAATTGAATGAAGTGTTCGAGTATAAGTTGGAAAACAAGCTTGTCAAACAACTCCATCCTACATTGTGTCGAAACGACTTGTGAGAATGGTGAATACGCCTTGATTTGATGCTTGATTGTAGTTTTCTTGTGCAAAACAAGCTTCCAAGCGACTCCAGTTTACGTTTTAAGGCCAGCATTAGTGAGAATCGTGAAAACGTTTCGTTTTAAATCTCAAATGTAATTTTTTTACAAAACAAGATTGTCAAGCGACACCCTTGCAAATTCTAGCGCCAGGTTGTGTGAAAATGGTGAATGCGCCTCGTTCCAACGCTGAAATGTGTTTTTTTTGTACAATTGAATGAAGTGTTCGAGTATAAGTTGGAAAACAAGCTTGTCAAACAACTCCATCCTACATTGTGTCGAAACGACTTGTGAGAATGGTGAATACGCCTTGATTTGATGCTTGATTGTAGTTTTCTTGTGCAAAACAAGCTTCTAAGCGACTCCAGTTTACGTTTTAAGGCCAGCATTGGTGAGAATCGTGGAAACGTTTTGTTTTCAATCACAAACGTAATTTTTCTATACAAAACAAGATTGTCAGGCGACACCATTGCAAATCCTAGCGCCAGGGTGTGTGAGAATGGTGAATGCGCCTCGTTCCAACGCTGAAATGTGGTTTTTTTGTACAATTGAATGAAGTGTTCGAGTATAAGTTGGAAAACAAGCTTGTCAAACAACTCCATCCTACATTGTGTCAAAACGGCTTGTGAGAATGGTGAATACGCCTTGATTTGATGCTTGATTGTAGTTTTCTTGTGCAAAACAAGCTTCCAAGCGACTCCAGCTCACGTTTTAAGGCCAGCATTAGTGAGAATCGTGGAAACGTTTGGTTTTGAATCTCAAATGTAATTTTTCTGTACAAAACAAGATTGTCAAGCGAAACCATTGCAAATTCTAGCGCCAGGGTGTGTGAAAATAGTGAATGCGCCTCGTTTTAACGCTGAAATGTGTTTTTTTGTACAATTGAATGGAGTGTTCGAGTTCAAGTTGGAAAACAAGCTTGTCAAACAACTCCATCCTACATTGTGTCAAAACGGCTTGTAAGAATGGTAAATACGCCTTGATTTGATGCTTGATTGTAGTTTTCTTGTGCAAAACAAGCTTCCAATCGACTCCAGTTTACGTTTTAAGGCCAGCATTAGTGAGAATCGTGAAAACGTTTTGTTTTCAATCACAAATGTAATTTTTCTATACAAAACAAGATTGTCAGGCGACACCATTGCAAATCTTAGCGCCAGGGTGTGTGAAAATGGTGATTGCGCCTCGTTTCAACGCTGAAATGTGGTTTTCTTGTACAACTGAATAAAGGGTTCGAGTATAAGTTGAAAAACAAACTTGTCAAACAACTCCATTCCACATTATAGCGAAACGGCTTGTGAGAATGGTGAATACGCCTTGATTTGATGCTTGATTGTAGTTTTCTTGTGCAAAACAAGCTTCCAAGCGACTCCAGTTCACGTTTCAAGGCCAGCATTAGTGAGAATTCACGTTTCAAGGCCAGCATTAGTGAGAATCGTGAAAACGTTTTGTTTTCATTCTCGAATGTAATTTTTCTGTACAAAACAAGATTGTCAGGCGACACCATTGCAAATCCTAGCGCCAGGGTGTGTAAGAATGGTGAATGCGCCTCGTTCCAACGCTGAAATGTGGTTTTTTTGTACAATTGAATGAAGTGTTCGAGTATAAGTTGGAAAACAAGCTTGTCAAACAACTCCATCCTACATTGTGTCAAAACGGCTTGTGAGAATGGTGAATACGCCTTGATTTGATGCTTGATTGTAGTTTTCTTGTGCAAAACAAGCTTCCAAGCGACTCCAGTTTACGTTTTAAGGCCAGCATTAGTGAGAATCGTGAAAACGTTTTGTTTTCAATCACAAATGTAATTTTTCTATACAAAACAAGATTGTCAGGCGACACCATTGCAAATCTTAGCGCCAGGGTGTGTGAAAATGGTGAATGCGCCTCGTTTCAACGCTGAAATGTGGTTTTCTTGTACAACTGAATAAAGGGTTCGAGTATAAGTTGAAAAACAAACTTGTCAAACAACTCCATTCCACATTATAGCGAAACGGCTTGTGAGAATGGTGAATACGCCTTGATTTGATGCTTGATTGTAGTTTTCTTGTGCAAAACAAGCTTCCAAGCGACTCCAGTTCACGTTTCAAGACCAGCATTAGTGAGAATTCACGTTTCAAGGCCAGCATTAGTGAGAATCGTGAAAACGTTTTGTTTTCATTCTCGAATGTAATTTTTCTGTACAAAACAAGATTGTCAGGCGACACCATTGCAAATTCTAGCGCCAGGGTGTGTAAGAATGGTGAATGCGCCTCGTTCCAACGCTGAAATGTGGTTTTTTTGTACAATTGAATGAAGTGTTCGAGTATAAGTTGGAAAACAAGCTTGTCAAACAACTCCATCCTACATTGTGTCAAAACGGCTTGTGAGAATGGTGAATACGCCTTGATTTGATGCTTGATTGTAGTTTTCTTGTGCAAAACAAGCTTCCAAGCGACTCCAGTTTACGTTTTAAGGCCAGCATTAGTGAGAATCGTGAAAACGTTTCGTTTTAAATCTCAAATGTAATTTTTTTACAAAACAAGATTGTCAAGCGACACCCTTGCAAATTCTAGCGCCAGGTTGTGTGAAAATGGTGAATGCGCCTCGTTCCAACGCTGAAATGTGTTTTTTTTGTACAATTGAATGAAGTGTTCGAGTATAAGTTGGAAAACAAGCTTGTCAAACAACTCCATCCTACATTGTGTCGAAACGACTTGTGAGAATGGTGAATACGCCTTGATTTGATGCTTGATTGTAGTTTTCTTGTGCAAAACAAGCTTCCAAGCGACTCCAGTTTACGTTTTAAGGCCAGCATTAGTGAGAATCGTGGAAACGTTTTGTTTTCAATCACAAATGTAATTTTTCTATACAAAACAAGATTGTCAGGCGACACCATTGCAAATCCTAGCGCCAGGGTGTGTAAGAATGGTGAATGCGCCTCGTTCCAACGCTGAAATGTGGTTTTTTTGTACAATTGAATGAAGTGTTCGAGTATAAGTTGGAAAACAAGCTTGTCAAACAACTCCATCCTACATTGTGTCGAAACGACTTGTGAGAATGGTGAATACGCCTTGATTTGATGCTTGATTGTAGTTTTCTTGTGCAAAACAAGCTTCTAAGCGACTCCAGTTTACGTTTTATGGCCAGCATTAGTGAGAATCGTGGAAACGTTTTGTTTTCAATCACAAATGTAATTTTTCTATACAAAACAAGATTGTCAGGCGACACCATTGCAAATCCTAGCGCCAGGGTGAGTAAGAATGGTGAATGCGCCTCGTTCCAACGCTGAAATGTGGTTTTTTTGTACAATTGAATGAAGTGTTCGAGTATTAGTTGGAAAACAAGCTTGTCAAACAACTCCATCCTACATTGTGTCAAAACGACTTGTGAGAATGGTGAATACGCCTTGATTTGATGCTTGATTGTAGTTTTCTTGTGCGAAACAAGCTTCCAAGCGACTCCAGTTTACGTTTTAAGGCCAGCATTAGTGAGAATCGTGAAAACGTTTCGTTTTAAATCTCAAATGTAATTTTTTTACAAAACAAGATTGTCAAGCGACACCCTTGCAAATTCTAGCGCCAGGTTGTGTGAAAATGGTGAATGCGCCTCGTTCCAACGCTGAAATGTGTTTTTTTTGTACAATTGAATGAAGTGTTCGAGTATAAGTTGGAAAACAAGCTTGTCAAACAACTCCATCCTACATTGTGTCGAAACGACTTGTGAGAATGGTGAATACGCCTTGATTTGATGCTTGATTGTAGTTTTCTTGTGCAAAACAAGCTTCCAAGCGACTCCAGTTTACGTTTTAAGGCCAGCATTAGTGAGAATCGTGAAAACGTTTCGTTTTAAATCTCAAATGTAATTTTTTTACAAAACAAGATTGTCAAGCGACACCCTTGCAAATTCTAGCGCCAGGTTGTGTGAAAATGGTGAATGCGCCTCGTTCCAACGCTGAAATGTGTTTTTTTTGTACAATTGAATGAAGTGTTCGAGTATAAGTTGGAAAACAAGCTTGTCAAACAACTCCATCCTACATTGTGTCGAAACGACTTGTGAGAATGGTGAATACGCCTTGATTTGATGCTTGATTGTAGTTTTCTTGTGCAAAACAAGCTTCTAAGCGACTCCAGTTTACGTTTTAAGGCCAGCATTGGTGAGAATCGTGGAAACGTTTTGTTTTCAATCACAAACGTAATTTTTCTATACAAAACAAGATTGTCAGGCGACACCATTGCAAATCCTAGCGCCAGGGTGTGTGAGAATGGTGAATGCGCCTCGTTCCAACGCTGAAATGTGGTTTTTTTGTACAATTGAATGAAGTGTTCGAGTATAAGTTGGAAAACAAGCTTGTCAAACAACTCCATCCTACATTGTGTCAAAACGGCTTGTGAGAATGGTGAATACGCCTTGATTTGATGCTTGATTGTAGTTTTCTTGTGCAAAACAAGCTTCCAAGCGACTCCAGCTCACGTTTTAAGGCCAGCATTAGTGAGAATCGTGGAAACGTTTGGTTTTGAATCTCAAATGTAATTTTTCTGTACAAAACAAGATTGTCAAGCGAAACCATTGCAAATTCTAGCGCCAGGGTGTGTGAAAATAGTGAATGCGCCTCGTTTTAACGCTGAAATGTGTTTTTTTGTACAATTGAATGGAGTGTTCGAGTTCAAGTTGGAAAACAAGCTTGTCAAACAACTCCATCCTACATTGTGTCAAAACGGCTTGTAAGAATGGTAAATACGCCTTGATTTGATGCTTGATTGTAGTTTTCTTGTGCAAAACAAGCTTCCAATCGACTCCAGTTTACGTTTTAAGGCCAGCATTAGTGAGAATCGTGAAAACGTTTTGTTTTCAATCACAAATGTAATTTTTCTATACAAAACAAGATTGTCAGGCGACACCATTGCAAATCTTAGCGCCAGGGTGTGTGAAAATGGTGATTGCGCCTCGTTTCAACGCTGAAATGTGGTTTTCTTGTACAACTGAATAAAGGGTTCGAGTATAAGTTGAAAAACAAACTTGTCAAACAACTCCATTCCACATTATAGCGAAACGGCTTGTGAGAATGGTGAATACGCCTTGATTTGATGCTTGATTGTAGTTTTCTTGTGCAAAACAAGCTTCCAAGCGACTCCAGTTCACGTTTCAAGGCCAGCATTAGTGAGAATTCACGTTTCAAGGCCAGCATTAGTGAGAATCGTGAAAACGTTTTGTTTTCATTCTCGAATGTAATTTTTCTGTACAAAACAAGATTGTCAGGCGACACCATTGCAAATCCTAGCGCCAGGGTGTGTAAGAATGGTGAATGCGCCTCGTTCCAACGCTGAAATGTGGTTTTTTTGTACAATTGAATGAAGTGTTCGAGTATAAGTTGGAAAACAAGCTTGTCAAACAACTCCATCCTACATTGTGTCAAAACGGCTTGTGAGAATGGTGAATACGCCTTGATTTGATGCTTGATTGTAGTTTTCTTGTGCAAAACAAGCTTCCAAGCGACTCCAGTTTACGTTTTAAGGCCAGCATTAGTGAGAATCGTGAAAACGTTTTGTTTTCAATCACAAATGTAATTTTTCTATACAAAACAAGATTGTCAGGCGACACCATTGCAAATCTTAGCGCCAGGGTGTGTGAAAATGGTGAATGCGCCTCGTTTCAACGCTGAAATGTGGTTTTCTTGTACAACTGAATAAAGGGTTCGAGTATAAGTTGAAAAACAAACTTGTCAAACAACTCCATTCCACATTATAGCGAAACGGCTTGTGAGAATGGTGAATACGCCTTGATTTGATGCTTGATTGTAGTTTTCTTGTGCAAAACAAGCTTCCAAGCGACTCCAGTTCACGTTTCAAGACCAGCATTAGTGAGAATTCACGTTTCAAGGCCAGCATTAGTGAGAATCGTGAAAACGTTTTGTTTTCATTCTCGAATGTAATTTTTCTGTACAAAACAAGATTGTCAGGCGACACCATTGCAAATTCTAGCGCCAGGGTGTGTAAGAATGGTGAATGCGCCTCGTTCCAACGCTGAAATGTGGTTTTTTTGTACAATTGAATGAAGTGTTCGAGTATAAGTTGGAAAACAAGCTTGTCAAACAACTCCATCCTACATTGTGTCAAAACGGCTTGTGAGAATGGTGAATACGCCTTGATTTGATGCTTGATTGTAGTTTTCTTGTGCAAAACAAGCTTCCAAGCGACTCCAGTTTACGTTTTAAGGCCAGCATTAGTGAGAATCGTGAAAACGTTTCGTTTTAAATCTCAAATGTAATTTTTTTACAAAACAAGATTGTCAAGCGACACCCTTGCAAATTCTAGCGCCAGGTTGTGTGAAAATGGTGAATGCGCCTCGTTCCAACGCTGAAATGTGTTTTTTTTGTACAATTGAATGAAGTGTTCGAGTATAAGTTGGAAAACAAGCTTGTCAAACAACTCCATCCTACATTGTGTCGAAACGACTTGTGAGAATGGTGAATACGCCTTGATTTGATGCTTGATTGTAGTTTTCTTGTGCAAAACAAGCTTCCAAGCGACTCCAGTTTACGTTTTAAGGCCAGCATTAGTGAGAATCGTGGAAACGTTTTGTTTTCAATCACAAATGTAATTTTTCTATACAAAACAAGATTGTCAGGCGACACCATTGCAAATCCTAGCGCCAGGGTGTGTAAGAATGGTGAATGCGCCTCGTTCCAACGCTGAAATGTGGTTTTTTTGTACAATTGAATGAAGTGTTCGAGTATAAGTTGGAAAACAAGCTTGTCAAACAACTCCATCCTACATTGTGTCGAAACGACTTGTGAGAATGGTGAATACGCCTTGATTTGATGCTTGATTGTAGTTTTCTTGTGCAAAACAAGCTTCTAAGCGACTCCAGTTTACGTTTTATGGCCAGCATTAGTGAGAATCGTGGAAACGTTTTGTTTTCAATCACAAATGTAATTTTTCTATACAAAACAAGATTGTCAGGCGACACCATTGCAAATCCTAGCGCCAGGGTGAGTAAGAATGGTGAATGCGCCTCGTTCCAACGCTGAAATGTGGTTTTTTTGTACAATTGAATGAAGTGTTCGAGTATTAGTTGGAAAACAAGCTTGTCAAACAACTCCATCCTACATTGTGTCAAAACGACTTGTGAGAATGGTGAATACGCCTTGATTTGATGCTTGATTGTAGTTTTCTTGTGCGAAACAAGCTTCCAAGCGACTCCAGTTTACGTTTTAAGGCCAGCATTAGTGAGAATCGTGAAAACGTTTCGTTTTAAATCTCAAATGTAATTTTTTTACAAAACAAGATTGTCAAGCGACACCCTTGCAAATTCTAGCGCCAGGTTGTGTGAAAATGGTGAATGCGCCTCGTTCCAACGCTGAAATGTGTTTTTTTTGTACAATTGAATGAAGTGTTCGAGTATAAGTTGGAAAACAAGCTTGTCAAACAACTCCATCCTACATTGTGTCGAAACGACTTGTGAGAATGGTGAATACGCCTTGATTTGATGCTTGATTGTAGTTTTCTTGTGCAAAACAAGCTTCTAAGCGACTCCAGTTTACGTTTTAAGGCCAGCATTAGTGAGAATCGTGGAAACGTTTTGTTTTCAATCACAAATGTAATTTTTCTATACAAAACAAGATTGTCAGGCGACACCATTGCAAATCCTAGCGCCAGGGTGTGTGAGAATGGTGAATGCGCCTCGTTCCAACGCTGAAATGTGGTTTTTTTGTACAATTGAATGAAGTATTCGAGTATAAGTTGGAAAACAAGCTTGTCAGACAACTCCATCCTACATTGTGTCAAAACGGCTTGTGAGAATGGTGAATACGCCTTGATTTGATGCTTGATTGTAGTTTTCTTGTGCAAAACAAGCTTCCAAGCGACTCCAGCTCACGTTTTAAGGCCAGCATTAGTGAGAATCGTGGAAACGTTTGGTTTTGAATCTCAAATGTAATTTTTCTGTACAAAACAAGATTGTCAAGCGAAACCATTGCAAATTCTAGCGCCAGGGTGTGTGAAAATAGTGAATGCGCCTCGTTTTAACGCTGAAATGTGTTTTTTTGTACAATTGAATGGAGTGTTCGAGTTCAAGTTGGAAAACAAGCTTGTCAAACAACTCCATCCTACATTGTGTCAAAACGGCTTGTAAGAATGGTAAATACGCCTTGATTTGATGCTTGATTGTAGTTTTCTTGTGCAAAACAAGCTTCCAATCGACTCCAGTTTACGTTTTAAGGCCAGCATTAGTGAGAATCGTGAAAACGTTTTGTTTTCAATCACAAATGTAATTTTTCTATACAAAACAAGATTGTCAGGCAACACCATTGCAAATCTTAGCGCCAGGGTGTGTGAAAATGGTGAATGCGCCTCGTTTCAACGCTGAAATGTGGTTTTCTTGTACAACTGAATAAAGGGTTCGAGTATAAGTTGAAAAACAAACTTGTCAAACAACTCCATTCCACATTATAGCGAAACGGCTTGTGAGAATGGTGAATACGCCTTGATTTGATGCTTGATTGTAGTTTTCTTGTGCAAAACAAGCTTCCAAGCGACTCCAGTTTACGTTTTAAGGCCAGCATTAGTGAGAATCGTGAAAACGTTTCGTTTTAAATCTCAAATGTAATTTTTTTACAAAACAAGATTGTCAAGCGACACCCTTGCAAATTCTAGCGCCAGGTTGTGTGAAAATGGTGAATGCGCCTCGTTCCAACGCTGAAATGTGTTTTTTTTGTACAATTGAATGAAGTGTTCGAGTATAAGTTGGAAAACAAGCTTGTCAAACAACTCCATCCTACATTGTGTCGAAACGACTTGTGAGAATGGTGAATACGCCTTGATTTGATGCTTGATTGTAGTTTTCTTGTGCAAAACAAGCTTCCAAGCGACTCCAGTTTACGTTTTAAGGCCAGCATTAGTGAGAATCGTGGAAACGTTTTGTTTTCAATCACAAATGTAATTTTTCTATACAAAACAAGATTGTCAGGCGACACCATTGCAAATCCTAGCGCCAGGGTGTGTAAGAATGGTGAATGCGCCTCGTTCCAACGCTGAAATGTGGTTTTTTTGTACAATTGAATGAAGTGTTCGAGTATAAGTTGGAAAACAAGCTTGTCAAACAACTCCATCCTACATTGTGTCGAAACGACTTGTGAGAATGGTGAATACGCCTTGATTTGATGCTTGATTGTAGTTTTCTTGTGCAAAACAAGCTTCTAAGCGACTCCAGTTTACGTTTTATGGCCAGCATTAGTGAGAATCGTGGAAACGTTTTGTTTTCAATCACAAATGTAATTTTTCTATACAAAACAAGATTGTCAGGCGACACCATTGCAAATCCTAGCGCCAGGGTGAGTAAGAATGGTGAATGCGCCTCGTTCCAACGCTGAAATGTGGTTTTTTTGTACAATTGAATGAAGTGTTCGAGTATTAGTTGGAAAACAAGCTTGTCAAACAACTCCATCCTACATTGTGTCAAAACGACTTGTGAGAATGGTGAATACGCCTTGATTTGATGCTTGATTGTAGTTTTCTTGTGCGAAACAAGCTTCCAAGCGACTCCAGTTTACGTTTTAAGGCCAGCATTAGTGAGAATCGTGAAAACGTTTCGTTTTGAATCTCAAATGTAATTTTTTTACAAAACAAGATTGTCAAGCGACACCCTTGCAAATTCTAGCGCCAGGTTGTGTGAAAATGGTGAATGCGCCTCGTTCCAACGCTGAAATGTGTTTTTTTTGTACAATTGAATGAAGTGTTCGAGTATAAGTTGGAAAACAAGCTTGTCAAACAACTCCATCCTACATTGTGTCGAAACGACTTGTGAGAATGGTGAATACGCCTTGATTTGATGCTTGATTGTAGTTTTCTTGTGCAAAACAAGCTTCTAAGCGACTCCAGTTTACGTTTTAAGGCCAGCATTAGTGAGAATCGTGGAAACGTTTTGTTTTCAATCACAAATGTAATTTTTCTATACAAAACAAGATTGTCAGGCGACACCATTGCAAATCCTAGCGCCAGGGTGTGTGAGAATGGTGAATGCGCCTCGTTCCAACGCTGAAATGTGGTTTTTTTGTACAATTGAATGAAGTATTCGAGTATAAGTTGGAAAACAAGCTTGTCAGACAACTCCATCCTACATTGTGTCAAAACGGCTTGTGAGAATGGTGAATACGCCTTGATTTGATGCTTGATTGTAGTTTTCTTGTGCAAAACAAGCTTCCAAGCGACTCCAGCTCACGTTTTAAGGCCAGCATTAGTGAGAATCGTGGAAACGTTTGGTTTTGAATCTCAAATGTAATTTTTCTGTACAAAACAAGATTGTCAAGCGAAACCATTGCAAATTCTAGCGCCAGGGTGTGTGAAAATAGTGAATGCGCCTCGTTTTAACGCTGAAATGTGTTTTTTTGTACAATTGAATGGAGTGTTCGAGTTCAAGTTGGAAAACAAGCTTGTCAAACAACTCCATCCTACATTGTGTCAAAACGGCTTGTAAGAATGGTAAATACGCTTTGATTTGATGCTTGATTGTAGTTTTCTTGTGCAAAACAAGCTTCCAATCGACTCCAGTTTACGTTTTAAGGCCAGCATTAGTGAGAATCGTGAAAACGTTTTGTTTTCAATCACAAATGTAATTTTTCTATACAAAACAAGATTGTCAGGCGACACCATTGCAAATCTTAGCGCCAGGGTGTGTGAAAATGGTGAATGCGCCTCGTTTCAACGCTGAAATGTGGTTTTCTTGTACAACTGAATAAAGGGTTCGAGTATAAGTTGAAAAACAAACTTGTCAAACAACTCCATTCCACATTATAGCGAAACGGCTTGTGAGAATGGTGAATACGCCTTGATTTGATGCTTGATTGTAGTTTTCTTGTGCAAAACAAGCTTCCAAGCGACTCCAGTTCACGTTTCAAGGCCAGCATTAGTGAGAATTCACGTTTCAAGGCCAGCATTAGTGAGAATCGTGAAAACGTTTTGTTTTCATTCTCGAATGTAATTTTTCTGTACAAAACAAGATTGTCAGGCGACACCATTGCAAATCCTAGCGCCAGGGTGTGTAAGAATGGTGAATGCGCCTCGTTCCAACGCTGAAATGTGGTTTTTTTGTACAATTGAATGAAGTGTTCGAGTATAAGTTGGAAAACAAACTTGTCAAACAACTCCATCCTACATTGTGTCAAAACGGCTTGTGAGAATGGTGAATACGCCTTGATTTGATGCTTGATTGTAGTTTTCTTGTGCAAAACAAGCTTCCAAGCGACTCCAGTTTACGTTTTAAGGCCAGCATTAGTGAGAATCGTGAAAACGTTTTGTTTTCAATCACAAATGTAATTTTTCTATACAAAACAAGATTGTCAGGCGACACCATTGCAAATCTTAGCGCCAGGGTGTGTGAAAATGGTGAATGCGCCTCGTTTCAACGCTGAAATGTGGTTTTCTTGTACAACTGAATAAAGGGTTCGAGTATAAGTTGAAAAACAAACTTGTCAAACAACTCCATTCCACATTATAGCGAAACGGCTTGTGAGAATGGTGAATACGCCTTGATTTGATGCTTGATTGTAGTTTTCTTGTGCAAAACAAGCTTCCAAGCGACTCCAGTTCACGTTTCAAGACCAGCATTAGTGAGAATTCACGTTTCAAGGCCAGCATTAGTGAGAATCGTGAAAACGTTTTGTTTTCATTCTCGAATGTAATTTTTCTGTACAAAACAAGATTGTCAGGCGACACCATCGCAAATTCTAGCGCCAGGGTGTGTAAGAATGGTGAATGCGCCTCGTTCCAACGCTGAAATGTGGTTTTTTTGTACAATTGAATGAAGTGTTCGAGTATAAGTTGGAAAACAAGCTTGTCAAACAACTCCATCCTACATTGTGTCAAAACGGCTTGTGAGAATGGTGAATACGCCTTGATTTGATGCTTGATTGTAGTTTTCTTGTGCAAAACAAGCTTCCAAGCGACTCCAGTTTACGTTTTAAGGCCAGCATTAGTGAGAATCGTGAAAACGTTTCGTTTTAAATCTCAAATGTAATTTTTTTACAAAACAAGATTGTCAAGCGACACCCTTGCAAATTCTAGCGCCAGGTTGTGTGAAAATGGTGAATGCGCCTCGTTCCAACGCTGAAATGTGTTTTTTTTGTACAATTGAATGAAGTGTTCGAGTATAAGTTGGAAAACAAGCTTGTCAAACAACTCCATCCTACATTGTGTCGAAACGACTTGTGAGAATGGTAAATACGCCTTGATTTGATGCTTGATTGTAGTTTTCTTGTGCAAAACAAGCTTCCAAGCGACTCCAGTTTACGTTTTAAGGCCAGCATTAGTGAGAATCGTGGAAACGTTTTGTTTTCAATCACAAATGTAATTTTTCTATACAAAACAAGATTGTCAGGCGACACCATTGCAAATTCTAGCGCCAGGGTGTGTAAGAATGGTGAATGCGCCTCGTTCCAACGCTGAAATGTGGTTTTTTTGTACAATTGAATGAAGTGTTCGAGTATAAGTTGGAAAACAAGCTTGTCAAACAACTCCATCCTACATTGTGTCAAAACGGCTTGTGAGAATGGTGAATACGCCTTGATTTGATGCTTGATTGTAGTTTTCTTGTGCAAAACAAGCTTCCAAGCGACTCCAGTTTACGTTTTAAGGCCAGCATTAGTGAGAATCGTGAAAACGTTTCGTTTTAAATCTCAAATGTAATTTTTTTCACAAAACAAGATTGTCAAGCGACACCCTTGCAAATTCTAGCGCCAGGTTGTGTGAAAATGGTGAATGCGCCTCGTTCCAACGCTGAAATGTGTTTTTTTTGTACAATTGAATGAAGTGTTCGAGTATAAGTTGGAAAACAAGCTTGTCAAACAACTCCATCCTACATTGTGTCGAAACGACTTGTGAGAATGGTGAATACGCCTTGATTTGATGCTTGATTGTAGTTTTCTTGTGCAAAACAAGCTTCCAAGCGACTCCAGTTTACGTTTTAAAGCCAGCAATAGTGAGAATCGTGAAAACGTTTCGTTTTAAATCTCAAATGTAATTTTTCTGTACAAAACAAGATTGTCAGGCGACACTTTTGCAAATCCTAGCGCCAGGGTGAGTAAGAATGGTGAATGCGCCTCGTTCCAACGCTGAAATGTGGTTTTTTTGTACAATTGAATGAAGTGTTCGAGTATTAGTTGGAAAACAAGCTTGTCAAACAACTCCATCCTACATTGTGTCAAAACGGCTTGTGAGAATGGTGAATACGCCTTGATTTGATGCTTGATTGTAGTTTTCTTGTGCAAAACAAGCTTCCAAGCGACTCCAGTTTACGTTTTAAGGCCAGCATTAGTGAGAATCGTGAAAACGTTTCGTTTTAAATCTCAAATGTAATTTTTTTACAAAACAAGATTGTCAAGCGACACCCTTGCAAATTCTAGCGCCAGGTTGTGTGAAAATGGTGAATGCGCCTCGTTCCAACGCTGAAATGTGTTTTTTTTGTACAAATGAATGAAGTGTTCGAGTATAAGTTGGAAAACAAGCTTGTCAAACAACTCCATCCTACATTGTGTCGAAACGACTTGTGAGAATGGTGAATACGCCTTGATTTGATGCTTGATTGTAGTTTTCTTGTGCAAAACAAGCTTCTAAGCGACTCCAGTTTACGTTTTAAGGCCAGCATTAGTGAGAATCGTGGAAACGTTTTGTTTTCAATCACAAATGTAATTTTTCTATACAAAACAAGATTGTCAGGCGACACCATTGCAAATCCTAGCGCCAGGGTGTGTGAGAATGGTGAATGCGCCTCGTTCCAACGCTGAAATGTGGTTTTTTTGTACAATTGAATGAAGTGTTCGAGTATAAGTTGGAAAACAAGCTTGTCAAACAACTCCATCCTACATTGTGTCAAAACGGCTTGTGAGAATGGTGAATACGCCTTGATTTGATGCTTGATTGTAGTTTTCTTGTGCAAAACAAGCTTCCAAGCGACTCCAGCTCACGTTTCAAGGCCAGCATTAGTGAGAATCGTGGAAACGTTTGGTTTTGAATCTCAAATGTAATTTTTCTGTACAAAACAAGATTGTCAAGCGAAACCATTGCAAATTCTAGCGCCAGGGTGTGTGAAAATAGTGAATGCGCCTCGTTTTAACGCTAAAATGTGTTTTTTTGTACAATTGAATGGAGTGTTCGAGTTCAAGTTGGAAAACAAGCTTGTCAAACAACTCCATCCTACATTGTGTCAAAACGGCTTGAAAGAATGGTAAATACGCCTTGATTTGATGCTTGATTGTAGTTTTCTTGTGCAAAACAAGCTTCCAAGCGACTCCAGTTCACGTTTCAAGGCCAGCATTAGTGAGAATTCACGTTTCAAGGCCAGCATTAGTGAGAATCGTGAAAACGTTTTGTTTTCATTCTCGAATGTAATTTTTCTGTACAAAACAAGATTGTCAGGCGACACCATTGCAAATCCTAGCGCCAGGGTGTGTAAGAATGGTGAATGCGCCTCGTTCCAACGCTGAAATGTGGTTTTTTTGTACAATTGAATGAAGTGTTCGAGTATAAAATGGAAAACAAGCTTGTCAAACAACTCCATCCTACATTGTGTCAAAACGGCTTGTGAGAATGGTGAATACGCCTTGATTTGATGCTTGATTGTAGTTTTCTTGTGCAAAACAAGCTTCCAAGCGACTCCAGTTTACGTTTTAAGGCCAGCATTAGTGAGAATCGTGAAAACGTTTTGTTTTCAATCACAAATGTAATTTTTCTATACAAAACAAGATTGTCAGGCGACACCATTGCAAATCTTAGCGCCAGGGTGTGTGAAAATGGTGAATGCGCCTCGTTTCAACGCTGAAATGTGGTTTTCTTGTACAACTGAATAAAGGGTTCGAGTATAAGTTGAAAAACAAACTTGTCAAACAACTCCATTCCACATTATAGCGAAACGGCTTGTGAGAATGGTGAATACGCCTTGATTTGATGCTTGATTGTAGTTTTCTTGTGCAAAACAAGCTTCCAAGCGACTCCAGTTCACGTTTCAAGACCAGCATTAGTGAGAATTCACGTTTCAAGGCCAGCATTAGTGAGAATCGTGAAAACGTTTTGTTTTCATTCTCGAATGTAATTTTTCTGTACAAAACAAGATTGTCAGGCGACACCATTGCAAATTCTAGCGCCAGGGTGTGTAAGAATGGTGAATGCGCCTCGTTCCAACGCTGAAATGTGGTTTTTTTGTACAATTGAATGAAGTGTTCGAGTATAAGTTGGAAAACAAGCTTGTCAAACAACTCCATCATACAATGTGTCAAAACGGCTTGTGAGAATGGTGAATACGCCTTGATTTGATGCTTGATTGTAGTTTTCTTGTGCAAAACAAGCTTCCAAGCGACTCCAGTTTACGTTTTAAGGCCAGCATTAGTGAGAATCGTGAAAACGTTTCGTTTTAAATCTCAAATGTAATTTTTTTACAAAACAAGATTGTCAAGCGACACCCTTGCAAATTCTAGCGCCAGGTTGTGTGAAAATGGTGAATGCGCAACGTTCCAACGCTGAAATGTGTTTTTTTTGTACAATTGAATGAAGTGTTCGAGTATAAGTTGGAAAACAAGCTTGTCAAACAACTCCATCCTACATTGTGTCGAAACGACTTGTGAGAATGGTGAATACGCCTTGATTTGATGCTTGATTGTAGTTTTCTTGTGCAAAACAAGCTTCCAAGCGACTCCAGTTTACGTTTTAAGGCCAGCATTAGTGAGAATCGTGGAAACGTTTTGTTTTCAATCACAAATGTAATTTTTCTATACAAAACAAGATTGTCAGGCGACACCATTGCAAATCCTAGCGCCAGGGTGTGTAAGAATGGTGAATGCGCCTCGTTCCAACGCTGAAATGTGGTTTTTTTGTACAATTGAATGAAGTGTTCGAGTATAAGTTGGAAAACAAGCTTGTCAAACAACTCCATCCTACATTGTGTCAAAACGGCTTGTGAGAATGGTGAATACGCCTTGATTTGATGCTTGATTGTAGTTTTCTTGTGCGAAACAAGCTTCCAAGCGACTCCAGTTTACGTTTTAAGGCCAGCATTAGTGAGAATCGTGAAAACGTTTCGTTTTAAATCTCAAATGTAATTTTTTTACAAAACAAGATTGTCAAGCGACACCCTTGCAAATTCTAGCGCCAGGTTGTGTGAAAATGGTGAATGCGCCTCGTTCCAACGCTGAAATGTGTTTTTTTTGTACAATTGAATGAAGTGTTCGAGTATAAGTTGGAAAACAAGCTTGTCAAACAACTCCATCCTACATTGTGTCGAAACGACTTGTGAGAATGGTGAATACGCCTTGATTTGATGCTTGATTGTAGTTTTCTTGTGCAAAACAAGCTTCCAAGCGACTCCAGTTTACGTTTTAAGGCCAGCATTAGTGAGAATCGTGGAAACGTTTTGTTTTCAATCACAAATGTAATTTTTCTATACAAAACAAGATTGTCAGGCGACACCATTGCAAATCCTAGCGCCAGGGTGTGTGAGAATGGTGAATGCGCCTCGTTCCAACGCTGAAATGTGGTTTTTTTGTACAATTGAATGAAGTGTTCGAGTATAAGTTGGAAAACAAGCTTGTCAAACAACTCCATCCTACATTGTGTCAAAACGGCTTGTGAGAATGGTGAATACGCCTTGATTTGATGCTTGATTGTAGTTTTCTTGTGCAAAACAATCTTCCAAGCGACTCCAGTTTACGTTTTGAGGCCAGCAATAGTGAGAATCGTGAAAACGTTTCGTTTTAAAACTCAAATGTAATTTTTCTGTACAAAACAAGATTGTCAGGCGACACTTTTGCAAATCCTAGCGCCAGGGTGTGTAAGAATGGTGAATGCGCCTCGTTTCAACGCTGAAATGTGTTTCTTTTGTAGAATTGAATGAAGTGTTCGAGTATAAGTTGGAAAACAAGCTTGTCAAACAACTCCATCCTACATTGTGTCGAAACGACTTGTGAGAATGGTGAATACGCCTTGATTTGATGCTTGATTGTAGTTTTCTTGTGCAAAACAAGCTTCCAAGCGACTCCAGTTTACGTTTTGAGGCCAGCAATAGTGAGAATCGTGAAAACGTTTCGTTTTAAATCTCAAATGTAATTTTTCTGTACAAAACAAGATTGTCAAGCGAAACCATTGCAAATTCTAGCGCCAGGGTGTGTGGAAATAGTGAATGCGCCTCGTTTTAACGCTGAAATGTGTTTTTTTGTACAATTGAATGGAGTGTTCGAGTTCAAGTTGGAAAACAAGCTTTTCAAACAACTCCATCCTACATTGTGTCAAAACGGCTTGTAAGAATGGTAAATACGCCTTGATTTGATGCTTGCTTGTAGTTTTCTTGTGCAAAACAAGCTTCCAAGCGACTCCAGTTTACGTTTTAAGGCCAGCATTAGTGAGAATCGTGAAAACGTTTTGTTTTCAATCACAAATGTAATTTTTCTATACAAAACAAGATTGTCAGGCGACACCATTGCAAATCTTAGCGCCAGGGTGTGTGAAAATGGTGAATGCGCCTCGTTTCAACGCTGAAATGTGGTTTTCTTGTACAACTGAATAAAGGGTTCGAGTATAAGTTGAAAAACAAACTTGTCAAACAACTCCATTCCACATTATAGCGAAACGGCTTGTGAGAATAGTGAATACGCCTTGATTTGATGCTTGATTGTAGTTTTCTTGTGCAAAACAAGCTTCCAAGCGACTCCAGTTCACGTTTCAAGGCCAGCATTAGTGAGAATCCACGTTTCAAGGCCAGCATTAGTGAGAATCGTGCAAACGTTTTGTTTTCATTCTCGAATGTAATTTTTCTGTACAAAACAAGATTGTCAGGCGACACCATTGCAAATCCTAGCGCCAGGGTGTGTAAGAATGGTGAATGCGCCTCGTTCCAACGCTGAAATGTGGTTTTTTTGTACAATTGAATGAAGTGTTCGAGTATTAGTTGGAAAACAAGCTTGTCAAACAACTCCATCCTACATTGTGTCAAAACGGCTTGTGAGAATGGTGAATACGCCTTGATTTGATGCTTGATTGTAGTTTTCTTGTGCAAAACAAGCTTCCAAGCGACTCCAGTTTACGTTTTAAGGCCAGCATTAGTGAGAATCGTGAAAACGTTTCGTTTTAAATCTCAAATGTAATTTTTTTACAAAACAAGATTGTCAAGCGACACCATTGCAAATTCTAGCGCCAGGTTGTGTGAAAATGGTGAATGCGCCTCCTTTCATCGCTGAAATGTGGTTTCCTTGTACAACTGAATAAAGGGTTCGAGTATAAGTTGGAAAACAAGCTTGTCAAACAACTCCATCCTACATTGTGTCGAAACGACTTGTGAGAATGGTGAATACGCCTTGATTTGATGCTTGATTGTAGTTTTCTTGTGCAAAACAAGCTTCCAAGCGACTCCAGTTCACGTTTCAAGGCCAGCATCAGTGAGAATCGTGAAAATGTTTTGTTTTCAATCTCGAATGTAATTTTTCTGTACAAAACAAGATTGTCAGGCGACACCATTGCAAATCCTAGCGCCAGGGTGTGTGAGAATGGTGAATGCGCCTCGTTCCAACGCTGAAATGTGGTTTTTTTGTACAATTGAATGGAGTGTTCGAGTATAAGTTGGAAAACAAGCTTGTCAAACAACTCCATCCTACATTGTGTCAAAACGGCTTGTGAGAATGGTGAATACGCCTTGATTTGATGCTTGATTGTAGTTTTCTTGTGCAAAACAAGCTTCCAAGCGACTCCAGGTTACGTTTTAAGGCCAGCATTAGTGAGAATCGTGAAAACGTTTCGTTTTAAATCTCAAATGTAATTTTTTCACAAAACAATATTGTCGAGCGACACCCTTGCAAATTCTAGCGCCAGGTTGTGTGAAAATGGTGAATGCGCCTCGTTCCAACGCTGAAATGTGTTCTTTTTGTACAATTGAATGGAGTGTTCGAGTATAAGTTGGAAAACAAGCTTGTCAAACAACTCCATCCTACATTGTGTCAAAACGGCTTGTGAGAATGGTGAATACGCCTTGATTTGATGCTTGATTGTAGTTTTCTTGTGCAAAACAAGCTTCCAAGCGACTCCAGGTTACGTTTTAAGGCCAGCATTAGTGAGAATCGTGAAAACGTTTCGTTTTAAATCTCAAATGTAATTTTTTTACAAAACAAGATTGTCAAGCGACACCATTGCAAATTCTAGCGCCAGGTTGTGTGAAAATGGTGAATGCGCCTCCTTTCATCGCTGAAATGTGGTTTTCTTGTACAACTGAATAAAGGGTTCGAGTATAAGTTGAAAAACAAACTTGTCAAACAACTCCATTCCACATTATAGCAAAACGGCTTGTGAGAATGGTGAATACGCCTTGATTTGATGCTTGATTGTAGTTTTCTTGTGCAAAACAAGCTTCCAAGCGACTCCAGTTCACGTTTCAAGGCCAGCATCAGTGAGAATCGTGAAAATGTTTTGTTTTCAATCTCGAATGTAATTTTTCTGTACAAAACAAGATTGTCAGGCGACACCATTGCAAATCCTAGCGCCAGGGTGTGTGAGAATGGTGAATGCGCCTCGTTCCAACGCTGAAATGTGTTTTTTTTTGTACAATTGAATGAAGTGTTCGAGTATAAGTTGGAAAACAAGCTTGTCAAACAACTCCATCTTACATTCCAGCAAAACGGCTTGTGAGAATGGTAAATACGCTTCGATTTGATGCTTGATTGTAGTTTTCTTGTGCAAAACAAGCTTCCAAGCGACTCCAGTTTACGTTTTAAGGCCAGCATTAGTGAGAATCGTGGAAACGTTTTGTTTTCAATCACAAATGTAATTTTTCTATACAAAACAAGATTGTCAGGCGACACCATTGCAAATCCTAGCGCCAGGGTGTGTGAGAATGGTGAATGCGCCTCGTTCCAACGCTGAAATGTGTTTTTTTTTGTACAATTGAATGAAGTGTTCGAGTATAAGTTGGAAAACAAGCTTGTCAAACAACTCCATCCTACATTGTGTCAGAACGGCTTGTGAGAATGGTGAATACGCCTTGATTTGATGCTTGATTGTAGTTTTCTTGTGCAAAACAAGCTTCCAAGCGACTCCAGTTTACGTTTTAAGGCCAGCATTAGTGAGAATCGTGGAAACGTTTTGTTTTCAATCACAAATGTAATTTTTCTATACAAAACAAGATTGTCAGGCGACACCATTGCAAATCCTAGCGCCAGGGTGTGTGAGAATGGTGAATGCGCCTCGTTCCAACGCTGAAATGTGTTTTTTTTGTACAATTGAATGAAGTGTTCGAGTTCAAGTTGGAAAACAAGCTTGTCAAACAACTCCATCCTACATTGTGTCAAAACGGCTTTTAAGAATGGTGAATACGCCTTGATTTGATGCTTGATTGTAGTTTTCTTGTGCAAAACAAGCTTCCAAGCGACTCCAGTTTACGTTTTAAGGCCAGCATTAGTGAGAATCGTGGAAACGTTTTGTTTTCAATCACAAATGTAATTTTTCTATACAAAACAAGATTGTCAGGCGACACCATTGCAAATCCTAGCGCCAGGGTGTGTGAGAATGGTGAATGCGCCTCGTTCCAACGCTGAAATGTGTTCTTTTTGTACAATTGAATGGAGTGTTCGAGTATAAGTTGGAAAACAAGCTTGTCAAACAACTCCATCCTACATTGTGTCAAAACGGCTTGTGAGAATGGTGAATACGCCTTGATTTGATGCTTGATTGTAGTTTTCTTGTGCAAAACAAGCTTCCAAGCGACTCCAGGTTACGTTTTAAGGCCAGCATTAGTGAGAATCGTGAAAACGTTTCGTTTTAAATCTCAAATGTAATTTTTTTACAAAACAAGATTGTCAAGCGACACCATTGCAAATTCTAGCGCCAGGTTGTGTGAAAATGGTGAATGCGCCTCCTTTCATCGCTGAAATGTGGTTTTCTTGTACAACTGAATAAAGGGTTCGAGTATAAGTTGAAAAACAAACTTGTCAAACAACTCCATTCCACATTATAGCAAAACGGCTTGTGAGAATGGTGAATACGCCTTGATTTGATGCTTGATTGTAGTTTTCTTGTGCAAAACAAGCTTCCAAGCGACTCCAGTTTACGTTTTAAGGCCAGCATTAGTGAGAATCGTGGAAACGTTTTGTTTTCAATCACAAATGTAATTTTTCTATACAAAACAAGATTGTCAGGCGACACCATTGCAAATCCTAGCGCCAGGGTGTGTGAGAATGGTGAATGCGCCTCGTTCCAACGCTGAAATGTGTTTTTTTTGTACAATTGAATGAAGTGTTCGAGTATAAGTTGGAAAACAAGCTTGTCAAACAACTCCATCTTACATTCCAGCAAAACGGCTTGTGAGAATGGTGAATACGCCTTGATTTGATGCTTGATTGTAGTTTTCTTGTGCAAAACAAGCTTCCAAGCGACTCCAGTTTACGTTTTAAGGCCAGCATTAGTGAGAATCGTGGAAACGTTTTGTTTTCAATCACAAATGTAATTTTTCTATACAAAACAAGATTGTCAGGCGACACCATTGCAAATCCTAGCGCCAGGGTGTGTGAGAATGGTGAATGCGCCTCGTTCCAACGCTGAAATGTGTTTTTTTTTGTACAATTGAATGAAGTGTTCGAGTATAAGTTGGAAAACAAGCTTGTCAAACAACTCCATCCTACATTGTGTCAAAACGGCTTGTGAGAATGGTGAATACGCCTTGATTTGATGCTTGATTGTAGTTTTCTTGTGCAAAACAAGCTTCCAAGCGACTCCAGTTTACGTTTTAAGGCCAGCATTAGTGAGAATCGTGGAAACGTTTTGTTTTCAATCACAAATGTAATTTTTCTATACAAAACAAGATTGTCAGGCGACACCATTGCAAATCCTAGCGCCAGGGTGTGTGAGAATGGTGAATGCGCCTCGTTTCAACGCTGAAATGTGGTTTTCTTTTACAACTGAATGAGGGGTTCGAGTATAAGTTGGAAAACAAGCTTGTCAAACAACTCCATCCGACATTGTGTCAAAACGGCTTGTGAGAATGGTAAATACGCCTTGATTTGATGCTTGATTGTAGTTTTCTTGTGCAAAACAAGCTTCCAAGCGACTCCAGTTTACGTTTCAAGGCCAGCATTAGTGAGAATCGTGAAAACGTTTTGTTTTCAATCACAAATGTAATTTTCCTGTACAAAACAAGATTGTCAGGCGACACAATTGCAAATCCTGGCGCCAATGTTTGTGAAAATGGTGAATGCGCCTCGTTTCAACGCTGAAATGTGTTTTTTTTTGTACAATTGAATGGAGTGTTCGAGTATAAGTTGGAAAACAAGCTTGTCAAACAACTCCATCTGACATTGTGTCAAAACGGCTTGTGAGAATGGTAAATACGCCTTGATTTGATGCTTGATTGTAGTTTTCTTGTGCAAAACAAGCTTCCAAGCGACTCCAGTTTACGTTTCAAGGCCAGCATTAGTGAGAATCGTGAAAACGTTTCGTTTTCAATCACAAATGTAATTTTTCTGTACAAAACAAGATTGTCAGGCGACACAATTGCAAATCCTAGCGCCAGGGTGTGTGAAAATAGTGAATGCGCCTCGTTTCAACGCTGAAATGTGTTTTTTTTGTACAATTGAATGAAGTGTTCGAGTATAAGTTGGAAAACAAGCTTGTCAAACAACTCCATCTTACATTCCAGCAAAACGGCTTGTGAGAATGGTGAATACGCCTTGATTTGATGCTTGATTGTAGTTTTCTTGTGCAAAACAAGCTTCCAAGCGACTCCAGTTTACGTTTTAAGGCCAGCATTAGTGAGAATCGTGGAAACGTTTTGTTTTCAATCACAAATGTAATTTTTCTATACAAAACAAGATTGTCAGGCGACACCATTGCAAATCCTAGCGCCAGGGTGTGTGAGAATGGTGAATGCGCCTCGTTCCAACGCTGAAATGTGTTTTTTTTTGTACAATTGAATGAAGTGTCGAGTATAAGTTGGAAAACAAGCTTGTCAAACAACTCCATCCTACATTGTGTCAAAACGGCTTGTGAGAATGGTGAATACGCCTTGATTTGATGCTTGATTGTAGTTTTCTTGTGCAAAACAAGCTTCCAAGCGACTCCAGTTTACGTTTTAAGGCCAGCATTAGTGAGAATCGTGGAAACGTTTTGTTTTCAATCACAAATGTAATTTTTCTATACAAAACAAGATTGTCAGGCGACACCATTGCAAATCCTAGCGCCAGGGTGTGTGAGAATGGTGAATGCGCCTCGTTCCAACGCTGAAATGTGTTTTTTTTGTACAATTGAATGGAGTGTTCGAGTATAAGTTGGAAAACAAGCTTGTCAAACAACTCCATCCTACATTGTGTCAAAACGGCTTGTGAGAATGGTGAATACGCCTTGATTTGATGCTTGATTGTAGTTTTCTTGTGCAAAACAAGCATCCAAGCGACTCCAGTTTACGTTTTAAGGCCAGCATTAGTGAGAATCGTGGAAACGTTTTGTTTTCAATCACAAATGTAATTTTTCTATACAAAACAAGATTGTCAGGCGACACCATTGCAAATCCTAGCGCCAGGGTGTGTGAGAATGGTGAATGCGCCTCGTTCCAACGCTGAAATGTGTTTTTTTTGTACAATTGAATGAAGTGTTCGAGTTCAAGTTGGAAAACAAGCTTGTCAAACAACTCCATCCTACATTGTGTCAAAACGGCTTTTAAGAATGGTGAATACGCCTTGATTTGATGCTTGATTGTAGTTTTCTTGTGCAAAACAAGCTTCCAAGCGACTCCAGTTTACGTTTTAAGGCCAGCATTAGTGAGAATCGTGGAAACGTTTTGTTTTCAATCACAAATGTAATTTTTCTATACAAAACAAGATTGTCAGGCGACACCATTGCAAATCCTAGCGCCAGGGTGTGTGAGAATGGTGAATGCGCCTCGTTTCAACGCTGAAATGTGGTTTTCTTTTACAACTGAATGAGGGGTTCGAGTATAAGTTGGAAAACAAGCTTGTCAAACAACTCCATCCGACATTGTGTCAAAACGGCTTGTGAGAATGGTAAATACGCCTTGATTTGATGCTTGATTGTAGTTTTCTTGTGCAAAACAAGCTTCCAAGCGACTCCAGTTTACGTTTCAAGGCCAGCATTAGTGAGAATCGTGAAATCGTTTTGTTTTCAATCACAAATGTAATTTTCCTGTACAAAACAAGATTGTCAGGCGACACAATTGCAAATCCTGGCGCCAATGTTTGTGAAAATGGTGAATGCGCCTCGTTTCAACGCTGAAATGTGTTTTTTTTTGTACAATTGAATGGAGTGTTCGAGTATAAGTTGGAAAACAAGCTTGTCAAACAACTCCATCCGACATTGTGTCAAAACGGCTTGTGAGAATGGTAAATACGCCTTGATTTGATGCTTGATTGTAGTTTTCTTGTGCAAAACAAGCTTCCAAGCGACTCCAGTTTACGTTTCAAGGCCAGCATTAGTGAGAATCGTGAAAACGTTTCGTTTTCAATCACAAATGTAATTTTTCTGTACAAAACAAGATTGTCAGGCGACACAATTGCAAATCCTAGCGCCAGGGTGTGTGAAAATAGTGAACGCGCCTCGTTTCAACGCTGAAATGTGTTTTTTTTGTACAATTGAATGAAGTGTTCGAGTATAAGTTGGAAAACAAGCTTGTCAAACAACTCCATCTTACATTCCAGCAAAACGGCTTGTGAGAATGGTGAATACGCCTTGATTTGATGCTTGATTGTAGTTTTCTTGTGCAAAACAAGCTTCCAAGCGACTCCAGTTCACGTTATAAGGCGAGCATTAGTGAGAATTGTGAAAACGTTTTGTTTTCAATCTCAAATGGAATTTTTTTTGTACAAAACAAGATTGTCAAGCGACACCATTGCAAATCCTAGCGCCAGGGTGTGTGAAAATGGTGAATGCGCCTCGTTTCAACGCTGAAATGTGGTTTTCTTGTGCAATTGAATAAACTGTTCAAGTATAAGTTGGAAAACAAGCTTGCCAACCAACTCCATCTTACATTCCAGCAAAACGGCTTGTGAGAATGGTGAATACGCCTTGATTTGATGCTTGATTGTAGTTTTCTTGTGCAAAACAAGCTTCCAAGCGACTCCAGGTTACGTTTTAAGGCCAGCATTGGTGAGAATCGTGAAAACGTTTCGTTTTAAATCTCAAATGTAATTTTTTTACAAAACAAGATTGTCAAGCGACACCATTGCAAATTCTAGCGCCAGGTTGTGTGAAAATGGTGAATGCGCCTCCTTTCATCGCTGAAATGTGGTTTTCTTGTACAACTGAATAAAGGGTTCGAGTATAAGTTGAAAAACAAACTTGTCAAACAACTCCATTCCACATTATAGCAAAACGGCTTGTGAGAATGGTGAATACGCCTTGATTTGATGCTTGATTGTAGTTTTCTTGTGCAAAACAAGCTTCCAAGCGACTCCAGTTCACGTTTCAAGGCCAGCATTAGTGAGAATCGTGAAATTGTTTTGTTTTCAATCTCGAATGTAATTTTTCTGTACAAAACAAGATTGTTAGGCGACACCATTGCAAATCCTAGCGCCAGGGTGTGTGAGAATGGTGAATGCGCCTCGTTCCAACGCTGAAATGTGGTTTTTTGTACAATTGAATGGAGTGTTCGAGTATAAGTTGGAAAACAAGCTTGTCAAACAACTCCATCCTACATTGTGTCAAAACGGCTTGTGAGAATGGTGAATACGCCTTGATTTGATGCTTGATTGTAGTTTTCTTGTGCAAAACAAGCTTCCAAGCGACTCCAGTTTACGTTTTAAGGCCAGCAATAGTGAGAATCGTGAAAACGTTTCGTTTTAAAACTCAAATGTAATTTTTCTGTACAAAACAAGATTGTCAGGCGACACTTTTGCAAATCCTAGCGCCAGGGTGTGTAAGAATGGTGAATGCGCCTCGTTTCAACGCTGAAATGTGTTTCTTTTGTAGAATTGAATGAAGTGTTCGAGTATAAGTTGGAAAACAAGCTTGTCAAACAACTCCATCCTACATTGTGTCGAAACGACTTGTGAGAATGGTGAATACGCCTTGATTTGATGCTTGATTGTAGTTTTCTTGTGCAAAACAAGCTTCCAAGCGACTCCAGTTTACGTTTTGAGGCCAGCAATAGTGAGAATCGTGAAAACGTTTCGTTTTAAATCTCAAATGTAATTTTTCTGTACAAAACAAGATTGTCAAGCGAAACCATTGCAAATTCTAGCGCCAGGGTGTGTGGAAATAGTGAATGCGCCTCGTTTTAACGCTGAAATGTGTTTTTTTGTACAATTGAATGGAGTGTTCGAGTTCAAGTTGGAAAACAAGCTTTTCAAACAACTCCATCCTACATTGTGTCAAAACGGCTTGTAAGAATGGTAAATACGCCTTGATTTGATGCTTGCTTGTAGTTTTCTTGTGCAAAACAAGCTTCCAAGCGACTCCAGTTTACGTTTTAAGGCCAGCATTAGTGAGAATCGTGAAAACGTTTTGTTTTCAATCACAAATGTAATTTTTCTATACAAAACAAGATTGTCAGGCGACACCATTGCAAATCTTAGCGCCAGGGTGTGTGAAAATGGTGAATGCGCCTCGTTTCAACGCTGAAATGTGGTTTTCTTGTACAACTGAATAAAGGGTTCGAGTATAAGTTGAAAAACAAACTTGTCAAACAACTCCATTCCACATTATAGCGAAACGGCTTGTGAGAATAGTGAATACGCCTTGATTTGATGCTTGATTGTAGTTTTCTTGTGCAAAACAAGCTTCCAAGCGACTCCAGTTCACGTTTCAAGGCCAGCATTAGTGAGAATCCACGTTTCAAGGCCAGCATTAGTGAGAATCGTGCAAACGTTTTGTTTTCATTCTCGAATGTAATTTTTCTGTAC
Organism: Anaspis maculata; assembly: GCA_949128115.1. Classification (NCBI taxonomy): domain Eukaryota; kingdom Metazoa; phylum Arthropoda; class Insecta; order Coleoptera; family Scraptiidae; genus Anaspis; species Anaspis maculata. Next base: position 75,097,458 of record OX421966.1, read on the forward strand.
AAAACAAGATTGTCAGGCGACACCATTGCAAATCCTAGCGCCAGGGTGTGTAAGAATGGTGAATGCGCCTCGTTCCAACGCTGAAATGTGGTTTTTTTGTACAATTGAATGAAGTGTTCGAGTATTAGTTGGAAAACAAGCTTGTCAAACAACTCCATCCTACATTGTGTCAAAACGGCTTGTGAGAATGGTGAATACGCCTTGATTTGATGCTTGATTGTAGTTTTCTTGTGCAAAACAAGCTTCCAAGCGACTCCAGTTTACGTTTTAAGGCCAGCATTAGTGAGAATCGTGAAAACGTTTCGTTTTAAATCTCAAATGTAATTTTTTTACAAAACAAGATTGTCAAGCGACACCATTGCAAATTCTAGCGCCAGGTTGTGTGAAAATGGTGAATGCGCCTCCTTTCATCGCTGAAATGTGGTTTCCTTGTACAACTGAATAAAGGGTTCGAGTATAAGTTGGAAAACAAGCTTGTCAAACAACTCCATCCTACATTGTGTCGAAACGACTTGTGAGAATGGTGAATACGCCTTGATTTGATGCTTGATTGTAGTTTTCTTGTGCAAAACAAGCTTCCAAGTGACTCCAGTTCACGTTTCAAGGCCAGCATCAGTGAGAATCGTGAAAATGTTTTGTTTTCAATCTCGAATGTAATTTTTCTGTACAAAACAAGATTGTCAGGCGACACAATTGCAAATCCTAGCGCCAGGGTGTGTGAAAATGGTGGATGCGCCTCGTTCCAACGCTGAAATGTGGTTTTTTTGTACAATTGAATGGAGTGTTCGAGTATAAGTTGGAAAACAAGCTTGTCAAACAACTCCATCCTACATTGTGTCAAAACGGCTTGTGAGAATGGTGAATACGCCTTGATTTGATGCTTGATTGTAGTTTTCTTGTGCAAAACAAGCTTCCAAGCGACTCCAGTTCACGTTTCAAGGCCAGCATCAGTGAGAATCGTGAAAACGTTTCGTTTTAAATCTCAAATGTAATTTTTTCACAAAACAATATTGTCGAGCGACACCCTTGCAAATTCTAGCGCCAGGTTGTGTGAAAATGGTGAATGCGCCTCGTTCCAACGCTGAAATGTGTTCTTTTTGTACAATTGAATGGAGTGTTCGAGTATAAGTTGGAAAACAAGCTTGTCAAACAACTCCATCCTACATTGTGTCAAAACGGCTTGTGAGAATGGTGAATACGCCTTGATTTGATGCTTGATTGTAGTTTTCTTGTGCAAAACAAGCTTCCAAGCGACTCCAGTTCACGTTTCAAGGCCAGCATCAGTGAGAATCGTGAAAATGTTTTGTTTTCAATCTCGAATGTAATTTTTCTGTACCAAACAAGATTGTCAGGCGACACCATTGCAAATCCTAGCGCCAGGGTGTGTGAGAATGGTGAATGCGCCTCGTTCCAACGCTGAAATGTGGTTTTTTTGTACAATTGAATGGAGTGTTCGAGTATAAGTTGGAAAACAAGCTTGTCAAACAACTCCATCCTACATTGTGTCAAAACGGCTTGTGAGAATGGTGAATACGCCTTGATTTGATGCTTGATTGTAGTTTTCTTGTGCAAAACAAGCTTCCAAGCGACTCCAGTTTACGTTTTAAGGCCAGCATTAGTGAGAATCGTGGAAACGTTTTGTTTTCAATCACAAATGTAATTTTTCTATACAAAACAAGATTGTCAGGCGACACCATTGCAAATCCTAGCGCCAGGGTGTGTGAGAATGGTGAATGCGCCTCGTTCCAACGCTGAAATGTGTTTTTTTTGTACAATTGAATGAAGTGTTCGAGTATAAGTTGGAAAACAAGCTTGTCAAACAACTCCATCTTACATTCCAGCAAAACGGCTTGTGAGAATGGTGAATACGCCTTGATTTGATGCTTGATTGTAGTTTTCTTGTGCAAAACAAGCTTCCAAGCGACTCCAGTTTACGTTTTAAGGCCAGCATTAGTGAGAATCGTGGAAACGTTTTGTTTTCAATCACAAATGTAATTTTTCTATACAAAACAAGATTGTCAGGCGACACCATTGCAAATCCTAGCGCCAGGGTGTGTGAGAATGGTGAATGCGCCTCGTTCCAACGCTGAAATGTGTTTTTTTTTGTACAATTGAATGAAGTGTTCGAGTATAAGTTGGAAAACAAGCTTGTCAAACAACTCCATCCTACATTGTGTCAAAACGGCTTGTGAGAATGGTGAATACGCCTTGATTTGATGCTTGATTGTAGTTTTCTTGTGCAAAACAAGCTTCCAAGCGACTCCAGTTTACGTTTTAAGGCCAGCATTAGTGAGAATCGTGGAAACGTTTTGTTTTCAATCACAAATGTAATTTTTCTATACAAAACAAGATTGTCAGGCGACACCATTGCAAATCCTAGCGCCAGGGTGTGTGAGAATGGTGAATGCGCCTCGTTCCAACGCTGAAATGTGTTTTTTTTGTACAATTGAATGAAGTGTTCGAGTTCAAGTTGGAAAACAAGCTTGTCAAACAACTCCATCCTACATTGTGTCAAAACGGCTTTTAAGAATGGTGAATACGCCTTGATTTGATGCTTGATTGTAGTTTTCTTGTGCAAAACAAGCTTCCAAGCGACTCCAGTTTACGTTTTAAGGCCAGCATTAGTGAGAATCGTGGAAACGTTTTGTTTTCAATCACAAATGTAATTTTTCTATACAAAACAAGATTGTCAGGCGACACCATTGCAAATCCTAGCGCCAGGGTGTGTGAGAATGGTGAATGCGCCTCGTTTCAACGCTGAAATGTGGTTTTCTTTTACAACTGAATGAGGGGTTCGAGTATAAGTTGGAAAACAAGCTTGTCAAACAACTCCATCCGACATTGTGTCAAAACGGCTTGTGAGAATGGTAAATACGCCTTGATTTGATGCTTGATTGTAGTTTTCTTGTGCAAAACAAGCTTCCAAGCGACTCCAGTTTACGTTTCAAGGCCAGCATTAGTGAGAATCGTGAAAACGTTTTGTTTTCAATCACAAATGTAATTTTCCTGTACAAAACAAGATTGTCAGGCGACACAATTGCAAATCCTGGCGCCAATGTTTGTGAAAATGGTGAATGCGCCTCGTTTCAACGCTGAAATGTGTTTTTTTTTGTACAATTGAATGGAGTGTTCGAGTATAAGTTGGAAAACAAGCTTGTCAAACAACTCCATCTGACATTGTGTCAAAACGGCTTGTGAGAATGGTAAATACGCCTTGATTTGATGCTTGATTGTAGTTTTCTTGTGCAAAACAAGCTTCCAAGCGACTCCAGTTTACGTTTCAAGGCCAGCATTAGTGAGAATCGTGAAAACGTTTCGTTTTCAATCACAAATGTAATTTTTCTGTACAAAACAAGATTGTCAGGCGACACAATTGCAAATCCTAGCGCCAGGGTGTGTGAAAATAGTGAATGCGCCTCGTTTCAACGCTGAAATGTGTTTTTTTTGTACAATTGAATGAAGTGTTCGAGTATAAGTTGGAAAACAAGCTTGTCAAACAACTCCATCTTACATTCCAGCAAAACGGCTTGTGAGAATGGTGAATACGCCTTGATTTGATGCTTGATTGTAGTTTTCTTGTGCAAAACAAGCTTCCAAGCGACTCCAGTTTACGTTTTAAGGCCAGCATTAGTGAGAATCGTGGAAACGTTTTGTTTTCAATCACAAATGTAATTTTTCTATACAAAACAAGATTGTCAGGCGACACCATTGCAAATCCTAGCGCCAGGGTGTGTGAGAATGGTGAATGCGCCTCGTTCCAACGCTGAAATGTGTTTTTTTTTGTACAATTGAATGAAGTGTTCGAGTATAAGTTGGAAAACAAGCTTGTCAAACAACTCCATCCTACATTGTGTCAAAACGGCTTGTGAGAATGGTGAATACGCCTTGATTTGATGCTTGATTGTAGTTTTCTTGTGCAAAACAAGCTTCCAAGCGACTCCAGTTTACGTTTTAAGGCCAGCATTAGTGAGAATCGTGGAAACGTTTTGTTTTCAATCACAAATGTAATTTTTCTATACAAAACAAGATTGTCAGGCGACACCATTGCAAATCCTAGCGCCAGGGTGTGTGAGAATGGTGAATGCGCCTCGTTCCAACGCTGAAATGTGTTTTTTTTGTACAATTGAATGAAGTGTTCGAGTATAAGTTGGAAAACAAGCTTGTCAAACAACTCCATCCTACATTGTGTCAAAACGGCTTGTGAGAATGGTGAATACGCCTTGATTTGATGCTTGATTGTAGTTTTCTTGTGCAAAACAAGCATCCAAGCGACTCCAGTTTACGTTTTAAGGCCAGCATTAGTGAGAATCGTGGAAACGTTTTGTTTTCAATCACAAATGTAATTTTTCTATACAAAACAAGATTGTCAGGCGACACCATTGCAAATCCTAGCGCCAGGGTGTGTGAGAATGGTGAATGCGCCTCGTTCCAACGCTGAAATGTGTTTTTTTTGTACAATTGAATGAAGTGTTCGAGTTCAAGTTGGAAAACAAGCTTGTCAAACAACTCCATCCTACATTGTGTCAAAACGGCTTGTGAGAATGGTGAATACGCCTTGATTTGATGCTTGATTGTAGTTTTCTTGTGCAAAACAAGCATCCAAGCGACTCCAGTTTACGTTTTAAGGCCAGCATTAGTGAGAATCGTGGAAACGTTTTGTTTTCAATCACAAATGTAATTTTTCTATACAAAACAAGATTGTCAGGCGACACCATTGCAAATCCTAGCGCCAGGGTGTGTGAGAATGGTGAATGCGCCTCGTTCCAACGCTGAAATGTGTTTTTTTTGTACAATTGAATGAAGTGTTCGAGTATAAGTTGGAAAACAAGCTTGTCAAACAACTCCATCTTACATTCCAGCAAAACGGCTTGTGAGAATGGTGAATACGCCTTGATTTGATGCTTGATTGTAGTTTTCTTGTGCAAAACAAGCTTCCAAGCGACTCCAGTTTACGTTTTAAGGCCAGCATTAGTGAGAATCGTGGAAACGTTTTGTTTTCAATCACAAATGTAATTTTTCTATACAAAACAAGATTGTCAGGCGACACCATTGCAAATCCTAGCGCCAGGGTGTGTGAGAATGGTGAATGCGCCTCGTTCCAACGCTGAAATGTGTTTTTTTTTGTACAATTGAATGAAGTGTTCGAGTATAAGTTGGAAAACAAGCTTGTCAAACAACTCCATCCTACATTGTGTCAAAACGGCTTGTGAGAATGGTGAATACGCCTTGATTTGATGCTTGATTGTAGTTTTCTTGTGCAAAACAAGCTTCCAAGCGACTCCAGTTTACGTTTTAAGGCCAGCATTAGTGAGAATCGTGGAAACGTTTTGTTTTCAATCACAAATGTAATTTTTCTATACAAAACAAGATTGTCAGGCGACACCATTGCAAATCCTAGCGCCAGGGTGTGTGAGAATGGTGAATGCGCCTCGTTCCAACGCTGAAATGTGTTTTTTTTGTACAATTGAATGAAGTGTTCGAGTATAAGTTGGAAAACAAGCTTGTCAAACAACTCCATCCTACATTGTGTCAAAACGGCTTGTGAGAATGGTGAATACGCCTTGATTTGATGCTTGATTGTAGTTTTCTTGTGCAAAACAAGCTTCCAAGCGACTCCAGTTTACGTTTTAAGGCCAGCATTAGTGAGAATCGTGGAAACGTTTTGTTTTCAATCACAAATGTAATTTTTCTATACAAAACAAGATTGTCAGGCGACACCATTGCAAATCCTAGCGCCAGGGTGTGTGAGAATGGTGAATGCGCCTCGTTCCAACGCTGAAATGTGTTTTTTTTTGTACAATTGAATGAAGTGTTCGAGTATAAGTTGGAAAACAAGCTTGTCAAACAACTCCATCCTACATTGTGTCAAAACGGCTTGTGAGAATGGTGAATACGCCTTGATTTGATGCTTGATTGTAGTTTTCTTGTGCAAAACAAGCTTCCAAGCGACTCCAGTTTACGTTTTAAGGCCAGCATTAGTGAGAATCGTGGAAACGTTTTGTTTTCAATCACAAATGTAATTTTTCTATACAAAACAAGATTGTCAGGCGACACCATTGCAAATCCTAGCGCCAGGGTGTGTGAGAATGGTGAATGCGCCTCGTTCCAACGCTGAAATGTGTTTTTTTTGTACAATTGAATGAAGTGTTCGAGTATAAGTTGGAAAACAAGCTTGTCAAACAACTCCATCCTACATTGTGTCAAAACGGCTTGTGAGAATGGTGAATACGCCTTGATTTGATGCTTGATTGTAGTTTTCTTGTGCAAAACAAGCATCCAAGCGACTCCAGTTTACGTTTTAAGGCCAGCATTAGTGAGAATCGTGGAAACGTTTTGTTTTCAATCACAAATGTAATTTTTCTATACAAAACAAGATTGTCAGGCGACACCATTGCAAATCCTAGCGCCAGGGTGTGTGAGAATGGTGAATGCGCCTCGTTTCAACGCTGAAATGTGGTTTTCTTTTACAACTGAATGAGGGGTTCGAGTATAAGTTGGAAAACAAGCTTGTCAAACAACTCCATCCGACATTGTGTCAAAACGGCTTGTGAGAATGGTAAATACGCCTTGATTTGATGCTTGATTGTAGTTTTCTTGTGCAAAACAAGCTTCCAAGCGACTCCAGTTTACGTTTCAAGGCCAGCATTAGTGAGAATCGTGAAAACGTTTTGTTTTCAATCACAAATGTAATTTTCCTGTACAAAACAAGATTGTCAGGCGACACAATTGCAAATCCTGGCGCCAATGTTTGTGAAAATGGTGAATGCGCCTCGTTTCAACGCTGAAATGTGTTTTTTTTTGTACAATTGAATGGAGTGTTCGAGTATAAGTTGGAAAACAAGCTTGTCAAACAACTCCATCCGACATTGTGTCAAAACGGCTTGTGAGAATGGTAAATACGCCTTGATTTGATGCTTGATTGTAGTTTTCTTGTGCAAAACAAGCTTCCAAGCGACTCCAGTTTACGTTTCAAGGCCAGCATTAGTGAGAATCGTGAAAACGTTTCGTTTTCAATCACAAATGTAATTTTTCTGTACAAAACAAGATTGTCAGGCGACACAATTGCAAATCCTAGCGCCAGGGTGTGTGAAAATAGTGAACGCGCCTCGTTTCAACGCTGAAATGTGTTTTTTTTGTACAATTGAATGAAGTGTTCGAGTATAAGTTGGAAAACAAGCTTGTCAAACAACTCCATCTTACATTCCAGCAAAACGGCTTGTGAGAATGGTGAATACGCCTTGATTTGATGCTTGATTGTAGTTTTCTTGTGCAAAACAAGCTTCCAAGCGACTCCAGTTCACGTTATAAGGCGAGCATTAGTGAGAATTGTGAAAACGTTTTGTTTTCAATCTCAAATGGAATTTTTTTTGTACAAAACAAGATTGTCAAGCGACACCATTGCAAATTCTAGCGCCAGGTTGTGTGAAAATGGTGAATGCGCCTCCTTTCATCGCTGAAATGTGGTTTTCTTGTACAACTGAATAAAGGGTTCGAGTATAAGTTGAAAAACAAACTTGTCAAACAACTCCATTCCACATTATAGCAAAACGGCTTGTGAGAATGGTGAATACGCCTTGATTTGATGCTTGATTGTAGTTTTCTTGTGCAAAACAAGCTTCCAAGCGACTCCAGTTCACGTTTCAAGGCCAGCATTAGTGAGAATCGTGAAATTGTTTTGTTTTCAATCTCGAATGTAATTTTTCTGTACAAAACAAGATTGTCAGGCGACACCATTGCAAATCCTAGCGCCAGGGTGTGTGAGAATGGTGAATGCGCCTCGTTCCAACGCTGAAATGTGGTTTTTTGTACAATTGAATGGAGTGTTCGAGTATAAGTTGGAAAACAAGCTTGTCAAACAACTCCATCCTACATTGTGTCAAAACGGCTTGTGAGAATGGTGAATACGCCTTGATTTGATGCTTGATTGTAGTTTTCTTGTGCAAAACAAGCTTCCAAGCGACTCCAGTTTACGTTTTAAGGCCAGCATTAGTGAGAATTGTGAAAACGTTTCGTTTTAAATCTCAAATGTAATTTTTTTACAAAACAAGATTGTCAAGCGACACCCTTGCAAATTCTAGCGCCAGGTTGTGTGAAAATGGTGAATGCGCCTCGTTTCATCGCTGAAATGTGGTTTTCTTTTACAACTGAATGAAGGGTTCGAGTATAAGTTGGAAAACAAGCTTGTCAAACAACTCCATCCTACATTGTGTCGAAACGACTTGTGAGAATGGTGAATACGCCTTGATTTGATGCTTGATTGTAGTTTTCTTGTGCAAAACAAACTTCCAAGCGACTCCAGTTACGTTTTAAGGCCAGCATTAGTGAGAATCGTGAAAACGTTTCGTTTTCAATCACAAATGTAATTTTTCTGTACAAAACAAGATTGTCAGGCGACACAATTGCAAATCCTAGCGCCAGGGTGTGTGAAAATAGTGAATGCGCCTCGTTTCAACGCTGAAATGTGTTTTTTTTGTACAATTGAATGAAGTGTTCGAGTATAAGTTGGAAAACAAGCTTGTCAAACAACTCCATCCTACATTGTGTCAAAACGGCTTGTGAGAATGTTGAATACGCCTTGATTTGATGCTTGATTGTAGTTTTCTTGTGCAAAACAAGCTTCCAAGCGACTCCAGTTCACGTTTTAAGGCCAGCATTAGTGAGAATCGTGGAAACGTTTGGTTTTGAATCTCAAATGTAATTTTTCTGTACAAAACAAGATTGTCAAGCGACACCATTGCAAATCCTAGCGCCAGGGTGTGTGAGAATGGTGAATGCGCCTCGTTTTAACGCTGAAATGTGTTTTTTTTTGTACAATTGAATGGAGTGTTCGAGTATAAGTTGGAAAACAAGCTTGTCAAACAACTCCATCTGACATTGTGTCAAAACGGCTTGTGAGAATGGTAAATACGCCTTGATTTGATGCTTGATTGTAGTTTTCTTGTGCAAAACAAGCTTCCAAGCGACTCCAGTTTACGTTTCAAGGCCAGCATTAGTGAGAATCGTGAAAACGTTTCGTTTTCAATCACAAATGTAATTTTTCTGTACAAAACAAGATTGTCAGGCGACACAATTGCAAATCCTAGCGCCAGGGTGTGTGAAAATAGTGAATGCGCCTCGTTTCAACGCTGAAATGTGTTTTTTTTGTACAATTGAATGAAGTGTTCGAGTATAAGTTGGAAAACAAGCTTGTCAAACAACTCCATCTTACATTCCAGCAAAACGGCTTGTGAGAATGGTGAATACGCCTTGATTTGATGCTTGATTGTAGTTTTCTTGTGCAAAACAAGCTTCCAAGCGACTCCAGTTTACGTTTTAAGGCCAGCATTAGTGAGAATCGTGGAAACGTTTTGTTTTCAATCACAAATGTAATTTTTCTATACAAAACAAGATTGTCAGGCGACACCATTGCAAATCCTAGCGCCAGGGTGTGTGAGAATGGTGAATGCGCCTCGTTCCAACGCTGAAATGTGTTTTTTTTTGTACAATTGAATGAAGTGTTCGAGTATAAGTTGGAAAACAAGCTTGTCAAACAACTCCATCCTACATTGTGTCAAAACGGCTTGTGAGAATGGTGAATACGCCTTGATTTGATGCTTGATTGTAGTTTTCTTGTGCAAAACAAGCTTCCAAGCGACTCCAGTTTACGTTTTAAGGCCAGCATTAGTGAGAATCGTGGAAACGTTTTGTTTTCAATCACAAATGTAATTTTTCTATACAAAACAAGATTGTCAGGCGACACCATTGCAAATCCTAGCGCCAGGGTGTGTGAGAATGGTGAATGCGCCTCGTTCCAACGCTGAAATGTGTTTTTTTTGTACAATTGAATGAAGTGTTCGAGTATAAGTTGGAAAACAAGCTTGTCAAACAACTCCATCCTACATTGTGTCAAAACGGCTTGTGAGAATGGTGAATACGCCTTGATTTGATGCTTGATTGTAGTTTTCTTGTGCAAAACAAGCATCCAAGCGACTCCAGTTTACGTTTTAAGGCCAGCATTAGTGAGAATCGTGGAAACGTTTTGTTTTCAATCACAAATGTAATTTTTCTATACAAAACAAGATTGTCAGGCGACACCATTGCAAATCCTAGCGCCAGGGTGTGTGAGAATGGTGAATGCGCCTCGTTCCAACGCTGAAATGTGTTTTTTTTGTACAATTGAATGAAGTGTTCGAGTTCAAGTTGGAAAACAAGCTTGTCAAACAACTCCATCCTACATTGTGTCAAAACGGCTTTTAAGAATGGTGAATACGCCTTGATTTGATGCTTGATTGTAGTTTTCTTGTGCAAAACAAGCTTCCAAGCGACTCCAGTTTACGTTTTAAGGCCAGCATTAGTGAGAATCGTGGAAACGTTTTGTTTTCAATCACAAATGTAATTTTTCTATACAAAACAAGATTGTCAGGCGACACCATTGCAAATCCTAGCGCCAGGGTGTGTGAGAATGGTGAATGCGCCTCGTTTCAACGCTGAAATGTGGTTTTCTTTTACAACTGAATGAGGGGTTCGAGTATAAGTTGGAAAACAAGCTTGTCAAACAACTCCATCCGACATTGTGTCAAAACGGCTTGTGAGAATGGTAAATACGCCTTGATTTGATGCTTGATTGTAGTTTTCTTGTGCAAAACAAGCTTCCAAGCGACTCCAGTTTACGTTTCAAGGCCAGCATTAGTGAGAATCGTGAAAACGTTTTGTTTTCAATCACAAATGTAATTTTCCTGTACAAAACAAGATTGTCAGGCGACACAATTGCAAATCCTGGCGCCAATGTTTGTGAAAATGGTGAATGCGCCTCGTTTCAACGCTGAAATGTGTTTTTTTTTGTACAATTGAATGGAGTGTTCGAGTATAAGTTGGAAAACAAGCTTGTCAAACAACTCCATCCGACATTGTGTCAAAACGGCTTGTGAGAATGGTAAATACGCCTTGATTTGATGCTTGATTGTAGTTTTCTTGTGCAAAACAAGCTTCCAAGCGACTCCAGTTTACGTTTCAAGGCCAGCATTAGTGAGAATCGTGAAAACGTTTCGTTTTCAATCACAAATGTAATTTTTCTGTACAAAACAAGATTGTCAGGCGACACAATTGCAAATCCTAGCGCCAGGGTGTGTGAAAATAGTGAACGCGCCTCGTTTCAACGCTGAAATGTGTTTTTTTTGTACAATTGAATGGAGTGTTCGAGTATAAGTTGGAAAACAAGCTTGTCAAACAACTCCATCTTACATTCCAGCAAAACGGCTTGTGAGAATGGTGAATACGCCTTGATTTGATGCTTGATTGTAGTTTTCTTGTGCAAAACAAGCTTCCAAGCGACTCCAGTTCACGTTATAAGGCGAGCATTAGTGAGAATTGTGAAAACGTTTTGTTTTCAATCTCAAATGGAATTTTTTTTGTACAAAACAAGATTGTCAAGCGACACCATTGCAAATTCTAGCGCCAGGTTGTGTGAAAATGGTGAATGCGCCTCCTTTCATCGCTGAAATGTGGTTTTCTTGTACAACTGAATAAAGGGTTCGAGTATAAGTTGAAAAACAAACTTGTCAAACAACTCCATTCCACATTATAGCAAAACGGCTTGTGAGAATGGTGAATACGCCTTGATTTGATGCTTGATTGTAGTTTTCTTGTGCAAAACAAGCTTCCAAGCGACTCCAGTTCACGTTTCAAGGCCAGCATTAGTGAGAATCGTGAAATTGTTTTGTTTTCAATCTCGAATGTAATTTTTCTGTACAAAACAAGATTGTCAGGCGACACCATTGCAAATCCTAGCGCCAGGGTGTGTGAGAATGGTGAATGCGCCTCGTTCCAACGCTGAAATGTGGTTTTTTGTACAATTGAATGGAGTGTTCGAGTATAAGTTGGAAAACAAGCTTGTCAAACAACTCCATCCTACATTGTGTCAAAACGGCTTGTGAGAATGGTGAATACGCCTTGATTTGATGCTTGATTGTAGTTTTCTTGTGCAAAACAAGCTTCCAAGCGACTCCAGTTTACGTTTTAAGGCCAGCATTAGTGAGAATTGTGAAAACGTTTCGTTTTAAATCTCAAATGTAATTTTTTTACAAAACAAGATTGTCAAGCGACACCCTTGCAAATTCTAGCGCCAGGTTGTGTGAAAATGGTGAATGCGCCTCGTTTCATCGCTGAAATGTGGTTTTCTTTTACAACTGAATGAAGGGTTCGAGTATAAGTTGGAAAACAAGCTTGTCAAACAACTCCATCCTACATTGTGTCGAAACGACTTGTGAGAATGGTGAATACGCCTTGATTTGATGCTTGATTGTAGTTTTCTTGTGCAAAACAAACTTCCAAGCGACTCCAGTTACGTTTTAAGGCCAGCATTAGTGAGAATCGTGAAAACGTTTCGTTTTCAATCACAAATGTAATTTTTCTGTACAAAACAAGATTGTCAGGCGACACAATTGCAAATCCTAGCGCCAGGGTGTGTGAAAATAGTGAATGCGCCTCGTTTCAACGCTGAAATGTGTTTTTTTTGTACAATTGAATGAAGTGTTCGAGTATAAGTTGGAAAACAAGCTTGTCAAACAACTCCATCCTACATTGTGTCAAAACGGCTTGTGAGAATGTTGAATACGCCTTGATTTGATGCTTGATTGTAGTTTTCTTGTGCAAAACAAGCTTCCAAGCGACTCCAGTTCACGTTTTAAGGCCAGCATTAGTGAGAATCGTGGAAACGTTTGGTTTTGAATCTCAAATGTAATTTTTCTGTACAAAACAAGATTGTCAAGCGACACCATTGCAAATCCTAGCGCCAGGGTGTGTGAGAATGGTGAATGCGCCTCGTTTTAACGCTGAAATGTGTTTTTTTTTGTACAATTGAATGAAGTGTTCGAGTTCAAGTTGGAAAACAAGCTTGTCAAACAACTCCATCCTACATTGTGTCAAAACGGCTTTTAAGAATGGTGAATACGCCTTGATTTGATGCTTGATTGTAGTTTTCTTGTGCAAAACAAGCTTCCAAGCGACTCCAGTTTACGTTTTAAGGCCAGCATTAGTGAGAATCGTGAAAACGTTTTGTTTTCAATCACAAATGTAATTTTTCTATACAAAACAAGATTGTCAGGCGACACCATTGCAAATCTTAGCGCCAGGGTGTGTGAAAATGGTGAATGCGCCTCGTTTCAACGCTGAAATGTGGTTTTCTTGTACAACTGAATAAAGGGATCGAGTATAATTTGAAAAACAAACTTGTCAAACAACTCCATTCCACATTATAGCAAAACGGCTTGTGAGAATGGTGAATACGCCTTGATTTGATGCTTGATTGTAGTTTTCTTGTGCAAAACAAGCTTCCAAGCGACTCCAGTTCACGTTTCAAGGCCAGCATTAGTGAGAATTCACGTTTCAAGGCCAGCATTAGTGAGAATCGTGAAAACGTTTTGTTTTCAGTCTCGAATGTAGTTTTTCTGTACAAAACAAGATTGTCAGGCGACACCATTGCAAATCCTAGCGCCAGGGTGTGTGAAAATGGTGAATGCGCCTCGTTTCAACGCTGAAATGTGGTTTTCTTTTACAATTGAATGAAGTGTTCGAGTTCAAGTTGGAAAACAAGCTTGTCAAACAACTCCATCCTACATTGTGTCAAAACGGCTTGTGAGAATGGTAAATACGCCTTGATTTGATGCTTGATTGTAGTTTTCTTGTGCAAAACAAGCTTCCAAGCGACTCCAGTTTACGTTTCAAGGCCAGCATTAGTGAGAATCGTGAAAACGTTTTGTTTTCAATCACAAATGTAATTTTCCTGTACAAAACAAGATTGTCAGGCGACACAATTGCAAATTCTGGCGCCAATGTTTGTGAAAATGGTGAATGCGCCTCGTTTCAACGCTGAAATGTGTTTTTCTTTGTACAATTGAATGGAGTGTTCGAGTATAAGTTGGAAAACAAGCTTGTCAAACAACTCCATCCGACATTGTGTCAAAACGGCTTGTGAGAATGGTAAATACGCCTTGATTTGATGCTTGATTGTAGTTTTCTTGTGCAAAACAAGCTTCCAAGCGACTCCAGTTTACGTTTCATGGCCAGCATTAGTGAGAATCGTGAAAACGTTTCGTTTTCAATCACAAATGTAATTTTTCTGTACAAAACAAGATTGTCAGGCGACACAATTGCAAATCCTAGCGCCAGGGTGTGTGAAAATAGTGAATGCGCCTCGTTTCAACGCTGAAATGTGTTTTTTTTGTACAATTGAATGAAGTGTTCGAGTATAAGTTGGAAAACAAGCTTGTCAAACAACTCCATCTTACATTCCAGCAAAACGGCTTGTGAGAATGGTGAATACGCCTTGATTTGATGCTTGATTGTAGTTTTCTTGTGCAAAACAAGCTTCCAAGCGACTCCAGTTCACGTTATAAGGCCAGCATTAGTGAGAATTGTGAAAACGTTTTGTTTTCAATCTCAAATGAAATTTTTTTTGTACAAAACAAGATTGTCAAGCGACACCATTGCAAATCCTAGCGCCAGGGTGTGTGAAAATGGTGAATGCGCCTCGTTTCAACGCAGAAATGTGGTTTTCTTGTGCAATTGAATAAACTGTTCAAGTATAAGTTGGAAAACAAGCTTGTCAAACAACTCCATCTTACATTCCAGCAAAACGGCTTGTGAGAATGGTGAATACGCCTTGATTTGATGCTTGATTGTAGTTTTCTTGTGCAAAACAAGCTTCCAAGCGACTCCAGTTCACGTTATAAGGCCAGCATTAGTGAGAATCGTGGAAACGTTTGGTTTTGAATCTCAAATGTAATTTTTCTGTACAAAACAAGATTGTCAAGCGACACCATTGCAAATTCTAGAGCCAGGGTGTGTGAAAATAGTGAATGCGCTTCGTTTTAACGCTGAAATGTGTTTTTTTGTACAATTGAATGAAGTGTTCGAGTTCAAGTTGGAAAACAAGCTTGTCAAACAACTCCATCCTACATTGTGTCAAAACGGCTTGTAAGAATGGTAAATACGCCTTGATTTGATGCTTGATTGTAGTTTTCTTGTGCAAAACAAGCTTCCAAGCGACTCCAGTTTACGTTTTAAGGCCAGCATTAGTGAGAATCGTGAAAACGTTTTGTTTTCAATCACAAATGTAATTTTTCTATACAAAACAAGATTGTCAGGCGACACCATTGCAAATCTTAGCGCCAGGGTGTGTGAAAATGGTGAATGCGCCTCGTTTTAACGCTGAAATGTGGTTTTCTTGTACAACTGAATAAAGGGTTCGAGTATAAGTTGAAAAACAAACTTGTCAAACAACTCCATTCCACATTATAGCAAAACGGCTTGTGAGAATGGTGAATACGCCTTGATTTGATGCTTGATTGTAGTTTTCTTGTGCAAAACAAGCTTCCAAGCGACTCCAGTTCACGTTTCAAGGCCAGCATTAGTGAGAATTCACGTTTCAAGGCCAGCATTAGTGAGAATCGTGAAAACGTTTTGTTTTCAGTCTCGAATGTAGTTTTTCTGTACAAAACAAGATTGTCAGGCGACACCATTGCAAATCCTAGCGCCAGGGTGTGTAAGAATGGTGAATGCGCCTCGTTCCAACGCTGAAATGTGGTTTTTTTGTACAATTGAATGAAGTGTTCGAGTATAAGTTGGAAAACAAGCTTGTCAAACAACTCCATCCTACATTGTGTCAAAACGGCTTGTGAGAATGGTGAATACGCCTTGATTTGATGCTTGATTGTAGTTTTCTTGTGCAAAACAAGCTTCCAAGCGACTCCAGTTTACGTTTTAAGGCCAGCAATAGTGAGAATCGTGAAAATGTTTCGTTTTAAATCTCAAATGTAATTTTTCTGTACAAAACAAGATTGTCAAGCGACACCATTTCAAATTCTAGCGCCAGGTTGTTTGAAAATGGTGAATGCGCCTCGTTTCAACGCTGAAACGTGGTTTTCTTTCACAACTGAATGAAGGGTTCGAGTATAAGTTGGAAAACAAGCTTGTCAAACAACTCCATCCTACATTGTTTCAAAACGGCTTGTGAGAATGGTAAATACGCTTCGATTTGATGCTTGATTGTAGTTTTCTTGTGCAAAACAAGCTTCCAAGCGACTCCAGTTTACGTTTTAAGGCCAGCATTAGTGAGAATCGTGAAAACGTTTTGTTTTCAATCACAAATGTAATTTTTCTATACAAAACAAGATTGTCAGGCGACACCATTGCAAATCCTAGCGCCAGGGTGTGTGAAAATTGTGAATGCGCCTCGTTTCAACGCTGAGATGTGGTTTTCTTGTACAACTGAATAAAGGGTTTGAGTATAAGTTGAAAAACAAACTTGTCAAACAACTCCATTCCACATTATAGCAAAACGGCTTGTGAGAATGGTGAATACGCCTTGATTTGATGCTTGATTGTAGTTTTCTTGTGCAAAACAAGCTTCCAAGCGACTCCAGTTCACGTTTCAAGGCCAGCATTAGTGAGAATCGTGAAAACGTTTTGTTCTCAATCTCGAATGTAATTTTTCTGTACAAAACAAGATTGTCAGGCGAAACCATTGCAAATCCTAGCGCCAGGGTGTGTGAAAATGGTGAATGCGCCTCGTTTCAACGCTGAAATGTGGTTTTCTTTTACAACTGAATGAAGGGTTCGAGTATAAGTTGGAAAACAAGCTTGTCAAACAACTCCATCCGACATTGTGTCAAAACGGCTTGTGAGAATGGTAAATACGCCTTGATTTGATGCTTGATTGTAGTTTTCTTGTGCAAAACAAGCTTCCAAGCGACTCCAGTTTACGTTTCAAGGCCAGCATTAGTGAGAATCGTGAAAACGTTTTGTTTTCAATCACAAATGTAATTTTCCTGTACAAAACAAGATTGTCAGGCGACACAATTGCAAATCCTGGCGCCAATGTTTGTGAAAATGGTGAATGCGCCTCGTTTCAACGCTGAAATGTGTTTTTTTTTGTACAATTGAATGGAGTGTTCGAGTATAAGTTGGAAAACAAGCTTGTCAAACAACTCCATCCGACATTGTGTCAAAACGGCTTGTGAGAATGGTAAATACGCCTTGATTTGATGCTTGATTGTAGTTTTCTTGTGCAAAACAAGCTTCCAAGCGACTCCAGTTTACGTTTCAAGGCCAGCATTAGTGAGAATCGTGAAAACGTTTCGTTTTCAATCACAAATGTAATTTTTCTGTACAAAACAAGATTGTCAGGCGACACAATTGCAAATCCTAGCGCCAGGGTGTGTGAAAATAGTGAATGCGCCTCGTTTCAACGCTGAAATGTGTTTTTTTTGTACAATTGAATGAAGTGTTCGAGTATAAGTTGGAAAACAAGCTTGTCAAACAACTCCATCTTACATTCCAGCAAAACGGCTTGTGAGAATGGTGAATACGCCTTGATTTGATGCTTGATTGTAGTTTTCTTGTGCAAAACAAGCTTCCAAGCGACTCCAGTTCACGTTATAAGGCCAGCATTAGTGAGAATCGTGGAAACGTTTGGTTTTGAATCTCAAATGTAATTTTTCTGTACAAAACAAGATTGTCAAGCGACACCATTGCAAATTCTAGCGCCAGGGTGTGTGAAAATAGTGAATGCGCCTCGTTTTAACGCTGAAATGTGTTTTTTTGTCCAATTGAATGAAGTGTTCGAGTTCAAGTTGGAAAACAAGCTTGTCAAACAACTCCATCCTACATTGTGTCAAAACGGCTTGTAAGAATGGTAAATACGCCTTGATTTGATGCTTGATTGTAGTTTTCTTGTGCAAAACAAGCTTCCAAGCGACTCCAGTTTACGTTTTAAGGCCAGCATTAGTGAGAATCGTGAAAACGTTTTGTTTTCAATCACAAATGTAATTTTTCTATACAAAACAAGATTGTCAGGCGACACCATTGCAAATCTTAGCGCCAGGGTGTGTGAAAATGGTGAATGCGCCTCGTTTCAACGCTGAAATGTGGTTTTCTTGTACAACTGAATAAAGGGATCGAGTATAATTTGAAAAACAAACTTGTCAAACAACTCCATTCCACATTATAGCAAAACGGCTTGTGAGAATGGTGAATACGCCTTGATTTGATGCTTGATTGTAGTTTTCTTGTGCAAAACAAGCTTCCAAGCGACTCCAGTTCACGTTTCAAGGCCAGCATTAGTGAGAATTCACGTTTCAAGGCCAGCATTAGTGAGAATCGTGAAAACGTTTTGTTTTCAGTCTCGAATGTAGTTTTTCTGTACAAAACAAGATTGTCAGGCGACACCATTGCAAATCCTAGCGCCAGGGTGTGTGAAAATGGTGAATGCGCCTCGTTTCAACGCTGAAATGTGGTTTTCTTTTACAAATGAATGAAGGGTTCGAGTATAAGTTGGAAAACAAGCTTGTCAAACAACTCCATCCGACATTGTGTCAAAACGGCTTGTGAGAATGGTAAATACGCCTTGATTTGATGCTTGATTGTAGTTTTCTTGTGCAAAACAAGCTTCCAAGCGACTCCAGTTTACGTTTCAAGGCCAGCATTAGTGAGAATCGTGAAAACGTTTTGTTTTCAATCACAAATGTAATTTTCCTGTACAAAACAAGATTGTCAGGCGACACAATTGCAAATTCTGGCGCCAATGTTTGTGAAAATGGTGAATGCGCCTCGTTTCAACGCTGAAATGTGTTTTTCTTTGTACAATTGAATGGAGTGTTCGAGTATAAGTTGGAAAACAAGCTTGTCAAACAACTCCATCTGACATTGTGTCAAAACGGCTTGTGAGAATGGTAAATACGCCTTGATTTGATGCTTGATTGTAGTTTTCTTGTGCAAAACAAGCTTCCAAGCGACTCCAGTTTACGTTTCAAGGCCAGCATTAGTGAGAATCGTGAAAACGTTTCGTTTTCAATCACAAATGTAATTTTTCTGTACAAAACAAGATTGTCAGGCGACACAATTGCAAATCCTAGCGCCAGGGTGTGTGAAAATAGTGAATGCGCCTCGTTTCAACGCTGAAATGTGTTTTTTTTGTACAATTGAATGAAGTGTTCGAGTATAAGTTGGAAAACAAGCTTGTCAAACAACTCCATCTTACATTCCAGCAAAACGGCTTGTGAGAATGGTGAATACGCCTTGATTTGATGCTTGATTGTAGTTTTCTTGTGCAAAACAAGCTTCCAAGCGACTCCAGTTCACGTTATAAGGCCAGCATTAGTGAGAATTGTGAAAACGTTTTGTTTTCAATCTCAAATGAAATTTTTTTTGTACAAAACAAGATTGTCAAGCGACACCATTGCAAATCCTAGCGCCAGGGTGTGTGAAAATGGTGAATGCGCCTCGTTTCAACGCAGAAATGTGGTTTTCTTGTGCAATTGAATAAACTGTTCAAGTATAAGTTGGAAAACAAGCTTGTCAAACAACTCCATCTTACATTCCAGCAAAACGGCTTGTGAGAATGGTGAATACGCCTTGATTTGATGCTTGATTGTAGTTTTCTTGTGCAAAACAAGCTTCCAAGCGACTCCAGTTCACGTTATAAGGCCAGCATTAGTGAGAATCGTGGAAACGTTTGGTTTTGAATCTCAAATGTAATTTTTCTGTACAAAACAAGATTGTCAAGCGACACCATTGCAAATTCTAGAGCCAGGGTGTGTGAAAATAGTGAATGCGCTTCGTTTTAACGCTGAAATGTGTTTTTTTGTACAATTGAATGAAGTGTTCGAGTTCAAGTTGGAAAACAAGCTTGTCAAACAACTCCATCCTACATTGTGTCAAAACGGCTTGTAAGAATGGTAAATACGCCTTGATTTGATGCTTGATTGTAGTTTTCTTGTGCAAAACAAGCTTCCAAGCGACTCCAGTTTACGTTTTAAGGCCAGCATTAGTGAGAATCGTGAAAACGTTTTGTTTTCAATCACAAATGTAATTTTTCTATACAAAACAAGATTGTCAGGCGACACCATTGCAAATCTTAGCGCCAGGGTGTGTGAAAATGGTGAATGCGCCTCGTTTTAACGCTGAAATGTGGTTTTCTTGTACAACTGAATAAAGGGTTCGAGTATAAGTTGAAAAACAAACTTGTCAAACAACTCCATTCCACATTATAGCAAAACGGCTTGTGAGAATGGTGAATACGCCTTGATTTGATGCTTGATTGTAGTTTTCTTGTGCAAAACAAGCTTCCAAGCGACTCCAGTTCACGTTTCAAGGCCAGCATTAGTGAGAATTCACGTTTCAAGGCCAGCATTAGTGAGAATCGTGAAAACGTTTTGTTTTCAGTCTCGAATGTAGTTTTTCTGTACAAAACAAGATTGTCAGGCGACACCATTGCAAATCCTAGCGCCAGGGTGTGTAAGAATGGTGAATGCGCCTCGTTCCAACGCTGAAATGTGGTTTTTTTGTACAATTGAATGAAGTGTTCGAGTATAAGTTGGAAAACAAGCTTGTCAAACAACTCCATCCTACATTGTGTCAAAACGGCTTGTGAGAATGGTGAATACGCCTTGATTTGATGCTTGATTGTAGTTTTCTTGTGCAAAACAAGCTTCCAAGCGACTCCAGTTTACGTTTTAAGGCCAGCAATAGTGAGAATCGTGAAAATGTTTCGTTTTAAATCTCAAATGTAATTTTTCTGTACAAAACAAGATTGTCAAGCGACACCATTTCAAATTCTAGCGCCAGGTTGTTTGAAAATGGTGAATGCGCCTCGTTTCAACGCTGAAACGTGGTTTTCTTTCACAACTGAATGAAGGGTTCGAGTATAAGTTGGAAAACAAGCTTGTCAAACAACTCCATCCTACATTGTTTCAAAACGGCTTGTGAGAATGGTAAATACGCTTCGATTTGATGCTTGATTGTAGTTTTCTTGTGCAAAACAAGCTTCCAAGCGACTCCAGTTTACGTTTTAAGGCCAGCATTAGTGAGAATCGTGAAAACGTTTTGTTTTCAATCACAAATGTAATTTTTCTATACAAAACAAGATTGTCAGGCGACACCATTGCAAATCCTAGCGCCAGGGTGTGTGAAAATTGTGAATGCGCCTCGTTTCAACGCTGAGATGTGGTTTTCTTGTACAACTGAATAAAGGGTTTGAGTATAAGTTGAAAAACAAACTTGTCAAACAACTCCATTCCACATTATAGCAAAACGGCTTGTGAGAATGGTGAATACGCCTTGATTTGATGCTTGATTGTAGTTTTCTTGTGCAAAACAAGCTTCCAAGCGACTCCAGTTCACGTTTCAAGGCCAGCATTAGTGAGAATCGTGAAAACGTTTTGTTCTCAATCTCGAATGTAATTTTTCTGTACAAAACAAGATTGTCAGGCGAAACCATTGCAAATCCTAGCGCCAGGGTGTGTGAAAATGGTGAATGCGCCTCGTTTCAACGCTGAAATGTGGTTTTCTTTTACAACTGAATGAAGGGTTCGAGTATAAGTTGGAAAACAAGCTTGTCAAACAACTCCATCCGACATTGTGTCAAAACGGCTTGTGAGAATGGTAAATACGCCTTGATTTGATGCTTGATTGTAGTTTTCTTGTGCAAAACAAGCTTCCAAGCGACTCCAGTTTACGTTTCAAGGCCAGCATTAGTGAGAATCGTGAAAACGTTTTGTTTTCAATCACAAATGTAATTTTCCTGTACAAAACAAGATTGTCAGGCGACACAATTGCAAATCCTGGCGCCAATGTTTGTGAAAATGGTGAATGCGCCTCGTTTCAACGCTGAAATGTGTTTTTTTTTGTACAATTGAATGGAGTGTTCGAGTATAAGTTGGAAAACAAGCTTGTCAAACAACTCCATCCGACATTGTGTCAAAACGGCTTGTGAGAATGGTAAATACGCCTTGATTTGATGCTTGATTGTAGTTTTCTTGTGCAAAACAAGCTTCCAAGCGACTCCAGTTTACGTTTCAAGGCCAGCATTAGTGAGAATCGTGAAAACGTTTCGTTTTCAATCACAAATGTAATTTTTCTGTACAAAACAAGATTGTCAGGCGACACAATTGCAAATCCTAGCGCCAGGGTGTGTGAAAATAGTGAATGCGCCTCGTTTCAACGCTGAAATGTGTTTTTTTTGTACAATTGAATGAAGTGTTCGAGTATAAGTTGGAAAA
This sequence comes from Anaspis maculata, assembly GCA_949128115.1. Classification (NCBI taxonomy): domain Eukaryota; kingdom Metazoa; phylum Arthropoda; class Insecta; order Coleoptera; family Scraptiidae; genus Anaspis; species Anaspis maculata. Next base: position 75,119,492 of record OX421966.1, read on the forward strand.
CAAGCTTGTCAAACAACTCCATCTTACATTCCAGCAAAACGGCTTGTGAGAATGGTGAATACGCCTTGATTTGATGCTTGATTGTAGTTTTCTTGTGCAAAACAAGCTTCCAAGCGACTCCAGTTCACGTTATAAGGCCAGCATTAGTGAGAATCGTGGAAACGTTTGGTTTTGAATCTCAAATGTAATTTTTCTGTACAAAACAAGATTGTCAAGCGACACCATTGCAAATTCTAGCGCCAGGGTGTGTGAAAATAGTGAATGCGCCTCGTTTTAACGCTGAAATGTGTTTTTTTGTCCAATTGAATGAAGTGTTCGAGTTCAAGTTGGAAAACAAGCTTGTCAAACAACTCCATCCTACATTGTGTCAAAACGGCTTGTAAGAATGGTAAATACGCCTTGATTTGATGCTTGATTGTAGTTTTCTTGTGCAAAACAAGCTTCCAAGCGACTCCAGTTTACGTTTTAAGGCCAGCATTAGTGAGAATCGTGAAAACGTTTTGTTTTCAATCACAAATGTAATTTTTCTATACAAAACAAGATTGTCAGGCGACACCATTGCAAATCTTAGCGCCAGGGTGTGTGAAAATGGTGAATGCGCCTCGTTTCAACGCTGAAATGTGGTTTTCTTGTACAACTGAATAAAGGGTTCGAGTATAAGTTGAAAAACAAACTTGTCAAACAACTCCATTCCACATTATAGCAAAACGGCTTGTGAGAATGGTGAATACGCCTTGATTTGATGCTTGATTGTAGTTTTCTTGTGCAAAACAAGCTTCCAAGCGACTCCAGTTCACGTTTCAAGGCCAGCATTAGTGAGAATTCACGTTTCAAGGCCAGCATTAGTGAGAATCGTGAAAACGTTTTGTTTTCAGTCTCGAATGTAATTTTTCTGTACAAAACAAGATTGTCAGGCGACACCATTGCAAATCCTAGCGCCAGGGTGTGTAAGAATGGTGAATGCGCCTCGTTCCAACGCTGAAATGTGGTTTTTTTGTACAATTGAATGAAGTGTTCGAGTATAAGTTGGAAAACAAGCTTGTCAAACAACTCCATCCTACATTGTGTCAAAACGGCTTGTGAGAATGGTGAATACGCCTTGATTTGATGCTTGATTGTAGTTTTCTTGTGCAAAACAAGCTTCCAAGCGACTCCAGTTTACGTTTTAAGGCCAGCATTAGTGAGAATCGTGAAAACGTTTCGTTTTAAATCTCAAATGTAATTTTTTTACAAAACAAGATTGTCAAGCGACACCCTTGCAAATTCTAGCGCCAGGTTGTGTGAAAATGGTGAATGCGCCTCGTTTCATCGCTGAAATGTGGTTTTCTTTTACAACTGAATGAAGGGTTCGAGTATAAGTTGGAAAACAAGCTTGTCAAACAACTCCATCCTCCATTGTGTCGAAACGACTTGTGAAAATGGTGAATACGCCTTGATTTGATGCTTGATTGTAGTTTTCTTGTGCAAAACAAACTTCCAAGCGACTCCAGTTTACGTTTTAAGGCCAGCATTAGTGAGAATCGTGGAAACGTTTTGTTTTCAATCACAAATGTAATTTTTCTGTACAAAACAAGATTGTCAGGCGACACAATTGCAAATCCTAGCGCCAGGGTGTGTGAAAATGGTGGATGCGCCTCGTTTGAACGGTGAAATGTGGTTTGCTTGTACAATTGAATGAGGTGTTAAAGTAAAAGTCGGAAAACAAGCTTTTCAAACAACTCCATCCCATATTCTAGCAAAACGGCTTGTGAGAATGCAACGAATTATTATAATCTAAGAAACGGAGTCAAACAATTGAAACCATTGGTAAACAATCAAAAAGTTTGGGTACAGTTACAACCAAATTCGAACTGGCAGCCAGGAATAATCATCAGCAGGCTAGGTGATCGTGGATATAAAATAGAAGTAGAAAGAAAAGGGAGTTATGTACGAAACAGAAAATATATCAGACCTAGAGAATCAAGTTTATCCAATAAAAACATTTGTAAAATTCATTACCCTCCTTAACATGTTAGATTTGCTGACTTAAATACAACTGAAAATGATCAAAACTTAGCAACTTCAAATCCCATTGATAATATAACCTACGAAACTTACGAAACTTTTTTGTCAACAAATAATATCAAACGTACTCTATGTTTGGGTATCTGTTCCATCTTGTTTAAATAAAGTGCTCAACAAAATAAGTGTCGCAACAGAAATTTTTCCCCAAATTCGAATCAACATAACTTTTGACTGTCACGGACGATTTCAATTTGGTTTTCACTGGTCGATTGCCTAATTTTTTGGCTATTTACCATGTCCAAAGATCACCTGAGAAGCTGCACATGAAGTTTCTACGGGGTGGTAAATAAAGCAGTTCATAATTGTTAAAATTTTAATGAACCCCCGTTTGAGCTCAAATTTTTTTTGTCAACAACCGATAACAAAATAATGGAGAATGATGACTCACCTCGGAACGGTTTTCGAATTTCCCGGATTAGAAGTGAAATAGCCAAGATACGATTTTTTTGCTGGGAATGATGCTTTTTATTTCTTCTCCTTCATGAAAAATCATCAGCCTCTCGATGTGAGAGCATATCTCTTAGCAGGCTTGCTCGTTAGACGATTCTAAGCAATTTGTTGTCTAGCGCACCCGCTGTTGTGTCTTTTGGGGCTGAAATAGGGCGTACTATTTTTGTGAATTCGCCACCAATTTCACAACCTAGGCTTGTTTGGTATCAATTCTTTTGATTGAGGTTCGCTGAACAATATTATCTTAGTGAAAACATTCTTCTGTCTGTCTGTCTGTCAGTCATCTGTTTCTACAACTCCCGAACGGTTTATCGAATTTAACTGAAATTTGGTGAATATGAAGGTACAGTGTCGATAGAAAGTTTGGAAACACTTGTCAAGCTTGTAAATTTTGGAGGTTAAATTAAGACTGAATGAAAAAGATTTGAGAAGGTGACGCACTCAAAATTTGAAGAAGACATCTTTTGAACTGTGAAAGAGAACACTTTTTTCTGTCATATCACATTCAATTTGACTTCAAAAATTGACAGTTTTCAAAAGTGTTTCCAAAGCTTAGTCAGTGTACATATGAGGGTATAATTTGAATTTTCGAGTAAGTTGATGAGATTTTAGCTCAAGTCGGTGCACTAGAGGGCGCACCATCCCGTAATTAGCTATCAGTTTTTTTTCAAGCATTTGCAACATGGACCTCAAACTTACCAGGTTTGTAGGTAGGTACTAGGTAAGTAACATTTTCCTTCCAGTTGATGATTTTCAGTTTAAGATGCTGAAATAATTAATATTTTGTCGGTCCCCCTCTTGCCTGGATCAGATCGAGCCATTACTTATCTCGATATGCTCTCCACTAAAGCCCGCAGAAAATTCTGAGGAATAGCCTTCCATTCTTCCTGAACTGCAATCGCTAAGTCATTCAAATTGTCCGATTGTCCTTCTTTTCTTTCAATTTCAACTTTATCCGACTCCATACATGCTCGATAGGATTCATATTTGGAGACAAGGGTAGCCAATCTATCCTTCGAATATTGTGATCCCCTAAAAATTCGTTGACAATTCTAGCCCGATGAGGTCGGACGTTGTCGTCGACCAACATGAAATTGTCACCAAAATTTTGAGCAAAGGGGACCACAATATCCTTTATACACAAATCCCTATATCTTTCACCATTCCCTTCTCCTCCCACCATCCACTCTCTCCTCTCAGTATCACCAAATCACTTATTCTTCCAGAAGTCTTTCGTTCCTCTGTCGCCATACCAGAGCCCGTCCATCCGACCTACACAAATTAAACTTACTTTCATCTGAAAACAAGCACCTACTCCACTCTGCTATTCCCCAGTGCTAATATGGTTTTGTGCCCATCTTAGGCTAGTAGCACGATGCTGCGGTTTCAGCAGAGGGCATGCCGCTCTTCTTCTGTATTCACTCAATTTTTTCAAGTCCAGAACAACCACACATATGTACCTACCTTGATCGACAATTGGAGACAAAAAATACCAAGTGTTAAATTCGATAGAAAAGAAATGTTCATGTATTTAAAATTGATCTTGCGAGAGCAAAAGAAAAGGAACTGATAAGTAAGTAGGTATGGTGCGGTCTCTCAAGACCTTTTAAGATATTGTGGTGCCTCTGGATCAATTTGAATTTTAACCTTCATGAATCATGTCTATACTAAATTTCAGTTGAATTCGATGTACTGGTTCGGAAGTTATCGTAACATAATTACAGACAGACAGACAGACAGACAGACAGACAAAAGACCATTTTTATCAATATAATCTTGTAAAGTGAGCCTTGATCAAATGAACTGATATCAAACCAGCCTGGGTTCACTAGGTTGTGAAATTGGAGCATATCGTAACATGTTGCAGACAGACAGAAGACTGTTCTTATCAAGATAAGCTTGTTCAGCAAGCCTTAATCAAAAGAATTGATATCAAACAAGCCTAGGTTGTAAAATTGGAGCATATTACATCCATATAACATATTACAGACAGACTGGCAGACAGACAGAAGACTGTTTTTATCAAGATAGTCCTGTTTAGCGAGCCTTAACCAAAAGAATTGATATCAAACAAGCCTAGGCTGTGAAATTGATAACGAATTCATCAAAAAATATACCCAATTTCAGCCCCAAAAGACAAAATAGGGAGTGCGCTAGACAACAAATTGCTTAGAATCGTCTAATGAGCAAGCCTGCTAAGAAATATCCTCTCACATCGACAGACCGTTGATCTTTCATGAAGAAGAAGAGATGAAAAGCATCATTCCCAGCAAAAAAATCGTATCTTGGCTATTTCACTTCTAATCCGGGAAATTCAAAAACCGTTCCGAGGTAAGTCACCATTCTCCATTATTTTGTTATCGGTTGTTGACAAAAAAATTTTCAGCTCAAACGGGGGTTCATTAAAATTTCAACAATTATGATCCGCTTTATTTACCACCCTGTAGAAACTTCATGTGCAGCTTTTCAGGTGATCTTTGAACATGGTAGATAGCCAAAAGATTAGGCAATCGAGGACTGAAAACCGAATTGAAATCGTCTGTGACAATCAAAAGTTATGTTGACTCAAATTTGTGAGAAAATTTCTGTTGCGACACTTATTTTGTTGAGCACTTTAGAATCAAAACATCACAGTTGTTGCATGTCAAAAAGGCCTCGTGCTATTTCGGTGCGAGTTACTTATCGGTCTGTCTTATTCAGGAACACGGTCCGCCAGCTAATCATTGAAGAAGGCCGGGGTGCTTGAGATACGCGGTCGGCGGCGCTAAGCATTGTAAGCCGAATTCTAAAAATCAACTATACTACCAAAGAATGACAAATACAATACTGAAAATAAAGCAGAGTTTGGATTGCGGGTACAAATTTTATTTACAAAAGACGAAGAAAATGAACAGGTGTCGGTTGGCTAATTTTACAATGATGAAACATACGGAATTACCAGTCGCTGTTACTACCACAATAAGCGAGATATTTCTTTCTGAAAGAGAGGCTTAGCTTCCAAGCTAGAATATAAATGTTATTTAAGATGTCTTAACCTATAACGCGTGAAGTACGCTAATGCGTCTGCTTCCGCGGAGTCAGCAAGGCTCTACCAGTATACACCTCAATCTAATCTTCGGCCTCACTGTGGCCGTCTATACTACCATCAGGCTCAGGGGTCCAGGGGTCATAATAGGACAAAATGCGACTGAAATGTATGACGTCTTTTGGTGAGTTAGCTCGATCACCTTTTTTGACCCGATAGCTGACGTCGCTCATCTTCTTTTCTATGTAGAGTACGGCCCGAAATATCTTAGAAGGAGTTTTTCGCTTCTGCCAACTTTCCGTATTGGCGTAAACACTTCAACTTTGTCCCCGACGTTGAACTCCGTGTGTCAAGGCTTCGAGTCGTACCTTTTCTTGTCATAGCGTGTCTCTTGATGATGTTCTCAACCGCCAATGCTCGAGTCGCGAGGGCTTTTTCTCTGATTTCTTTGACATCTTTTGACGGTGTGTCTTCCATCAGTTCTGCTCCACTTGGCAGGACAGGCTTTCTAGCTAAACTAGCATGAAAGGCAAAAAGTCTGTTGTGCTCTGCCTAGCCGTATTGTACGCTGAGTTCTTCAGCATTGGTAAGAAAACATCCCAGTCGTCCTGAGCGGTTGAACAGAACATTGAGATCATGCTGCCCAATGTTTTGTTCAGTCTTTCCGTCAGTCCGTTCGTCGCAGGATGGTATGATGAAGTGAATTGCGAGCACTCGCCCAATGCGTTCACCAACTTTGTCACCAATTCCGATTGGAAGACTTTTCCTCTGTCTGACAGCAGGTATTTTGGGCAGTCTATCGCTACCACGATGTATCTTGCCCCCTTGTTTTGTCTTTGGAAAAGGACCAAGAAGATCGATCCCTACTTTATAAAATGGGGTGGCAAGGTTGTAGTGATCCCTGTGGACGCTGGTTACTGCCGCGTCTGGCTTGGCAGTCTTGGCATCCCTTCACGAATTTTGTTACGTCCTTTTGCAAGGTGGCCCAATAGAATCCATCTTTTATTCTACTGAGTGTTTCCGCGATGCCTCAGTGACCAGCCAAGGGTGTGGTGTGTTAGTGAAATTTTGCCAACAAGTTTTTTGGGAATCACCAGCAGATCTTTGTACTCAGCTGTGGTTGCATTCTTCTTGTAAAAAATTCCCTTCCTTACTTTGAAATTTTTCGCTCTTTTCGCTATACCAGTTGATGCTTCCTGGGACTTCTCGATCGCATTCTTCAGCCTCATCATTTCGGCGTCCTCTTTCTGCAGGTTGATGAGACCTTGATCATCCATGATGTATGTGGGAATGTCCTGCGCTTCTTGCTCATCCTTTATCGTTGCTTTCAGTACAGGATTGCGTGACAGGCAATCTGCGCAACTTCACTCTTGTGTTTAATAGTATAGTCACATTCTGACAACTTGATGGCCCATCTCAATTAACGTCCTGAACCTTCCTTGGGAGTTTTCAACCAACAAAGGGCATGATGGTCTGTTAAGATATGGATCTTATTGCCATACAAGATCGAGTGGAGGTGCGAGAGGACCCATATAACCGTTAGAACTTCCATCTCAGAAATTGTGTATTTGGTCTCTGCTTTCGTGAGATTTCTGCTTACAGAAGCTTTGGGGTGTAGTTGACCATCCGTTGCTTTTTGTAAGACCATAGCACCAAGTCCGTGTATTGATGCGTCGACCCTTAATTTGCACTCCTTGTAGTCCTTTCCTTGTTTGGATCGTATGATTGTACAAAAGGCGCGTTCATTTCACCACAATTTCACTTTGCCTCCCTTCAGTTAGAAAGAAAAAGCAACATATTGCTAAGGAACGAGTGATACACCACTATCAGCTGAGGTGAGAATACCTTAGTTTTATTGCAGAGAAGCAGGTGACGGCTTAGGCTACAATGGGCGCTTTCCATTTACAACACTTTGTATCGGTTTGTGTCAACGGAAGTCGGCTTGTGTTAGCTTGTGTCGATGACACACAGTAACACAGATCAAATGGAACGCATTTGTGTCGGTAAATGGAAAGCGCCCAATGACATTTGAAATTGTCATTTGTCTATGCTTTCTTGTCGGCTGTCAGCACTGTCACCTCGATGACGTATCCTCAATGCTGCCAACTATACGCCAGCCTGAACGTTAAAAATGACATTTCCTTCCAATAAAAAACACCCTGATGCCCTTTTGATACACCTGAAGTAGAAACAACCGCGAGTTGATATTAATTGTGTCATTACTCGATTAAATAACATAAGATGGCACAGAAGTGTACATAGAAGCTCGTATAATTAGCGTATTTCAATGCCGGTGGCTTTGCCCAGATCTTGGATGAATTCCGGAAAAGTTTTGGCCAAGGTGGCGTGGTGCGGAACCAGCCGTGAATTGCACATCACTCCCAGCTTGACGTGATCTGCATACTCGTTCAAGCACAGCGAGACACCTTCAAAGAGAAAAAGAAACCGGTTAATAACCAGCATTCATGTCGTCAAGTAGTTTGCGAAAATGAAAGAAGAAAAGTCAAACTTGACGTATTTCTACGCACCGTTGCCAACTTTATTCAAACTTGACGTATTTCCACGCACTGTTGCCAGCTTTATTCAAGCTTCTGTTGCCAGCTTCACTCAAGCAAGTACGACGATATGGAGCCCTCCCTACTTTGACGTCGTAGTGTAAGGGGCAGCTTAAAATTATAAAAACAAAGAGGAAATTATAATGTGGGATAATTTAGTATTGGTTGAGGAATGCGAAAAATATCGATTTGTTGCCGCCTGGCCTCGGGGTGACGCCGCATACTGGCATCGGTCTTGTGGGTAAGTGGAGATTCAGCAGAGGGGATGAAAAGGGAAAGGAATGGCCTGAGAGAAGGACTCAGGGGTGGGTAAGAGGATTCGCGTGGTAGCAGTCAAGAACGGCAGATGTGCGGGGGAAGAAAATTAATATTTTTCAAGAAGAATAAACTAAGAAAAGTGCTCAAAACACTGTAATTGATTGTAGTGCATCAGTTACGAGAGAAAGAGATACTGAGGCAAGTCTGATTTCCATTGTAATCAAATGCAAATTGTTTAATAGGGTTGACGAAATTGTTTGGCTTATAAAATGACAGTAGGTTTTGGTTTGATATTTCGAACAGCCATGATAAGCGTCAAGCCGATTTCAATTCCCTGTAGTTGCTTTGAGCTTTTGAATGCGGCCCCTTGTTTCAGCTACCTACCTTCAAGAAGCCAGAAAAAGGCTCAAAACCTCAGTAACCCTTTTAAGAGATTTACCTTCCTACAGAGCATGATTTTGTAGACTCTGTTAGCTTGAGACAAGCACTAGCAGTATTTATGCAAATCAAATCTGGGCAAAATCTCGATCACGCGTTGTTTACCCCATAGAATAAAAGACTTAGCCCTTTTCGCACGTCAAGGAGTGTATGGACATTAAAATAAGCTAGCGTTCCAAAACAAGGAGAACCTCTTAAGAACAATGCCAGAAAATTCAGTGTCGTTTCGGAAACACTTCAAGACAGAATGGAACATAACATAATTTTTTGCAGGCTATTTAATTATAGGCTCATTGCAATAAACTGTACACCTGACCGGAGTGTATATTTGAGTGGAGCTATTTGACTCAGCTCGAAATAGAGTTGTTGGATAGGGCTGTACGTTATAAACTATAGCACCAGCTGGATACAAATTTATGAAATGTTAACACTCAAATTTCATGTAAATCATTTGGTCAATAATTGAAATAATGGCTCTAAATTCGAAATACCAAGATAAAACTCAGTGAACAACCATCACTCTCTAAGTACAATGAAATAGTAAAGATTTCTTTTCGTACCAATAAAAATGGGCGAGAGGAGGAAAGGGTTGAAATTAAATCTGGACGAAGAATTAATCAATCAAGCAGGGACTCAAAACTCAAGTGCATTAGGAAATGGGTTGATCAATAGTTCGGCAAATTAGGAAGAATGAGAACGGAATTACTTGGAAGGGTTGAACAAATTCGTCGTAGGATTGCACGTAATTAGGATGTACTTTTCTTTCAGAAACCGAATGTAAACTTGAATAATTCCCAACGCTAGCTGATGTCCGCACGTCTGGAAATTATGCAATGAATAATGAAGAGGAATTTAATTAAATTGGCGATGATTGAATGATTCGTAATCAAGTTGAGGTGTGGTTGAATGACTTTGTTTATTTTTCAATATTCATTCAAATTCATCCCCTTTCAAAGAACGTGAGGTTACTATAGTTTGATTGAGGTATTAGCACGACGTGAAGTGAGGTAGTTGGGAAATAATTTAAATTGCTTAGGTGGAGGTAATTAAAATCTACGGCAATGAAAAACACAACGTAGGGTCGACTGAACGTATCAAAGCTAGGTAGTTTGATTGTAGGGAAGGGGGTAGCTCACAGTACCTATAGGTTCTTTTCATTTGGTATCATTATTGGATCCAAAGTGGCTCCCCCACCATAATTTCAAAGTGGCGCCTCCACCATAATGTCAAAAGCTACCGTCGTCTTACCTTTTCTTGGCTTCTATTCGGGACATTCTGATATGCCCGAATACTGGACGATCGTTGCCTCTAACTGGGTGACGTATCGGATGGCACTCGCTTGGCGTTTTCAGTACATTTCGGGTTAAGTGGCGCAAGTTAAATCATCCAGGAAGGGGAACGTTTCAGGCGTTCATTGAAACATTAAAAGTTATTGAAAATAAACTCTGGATAATAATTGAATGACTACACCTTTTCCAGTTGTAGTTCAGAAAATATCAGTTGTATTTCAGATATCGTCAATTGTAGTTCAGAAGACGTCAATTGCATTTCAGATTAGTGAAATGTAGTTCAGAAAGTATCAATTTTATTTCAGATTAGTCAAATGTATTTCAGAAACAGTCAACTGTATTTCAGATTAATAAATTGAATTTGAGAAAGCATCATTTGTATATCAGAAATGATCATTTGAATATCAGAAAGCGTGATTTGTATTTCAGAACATGTCATTTGTAGTTCAGAAAATAATTTATATGTATAATTTATCAATCAATGCAGCTCCAAGATAATTGTAGCATTTGTTACACAGAAGATGTGCCGAATATCTGCAGTTCATCATACAAGAAGATCAAGAGTTCGAAGCTGTGGTTGTGCAAAAGTGCCCCAATTTGAAAGAGTCCGAATAAAATTGATACTTTCTGAACTACATTTTACTAATCTGAGATGCAACTGATGTCTTCTGAACTACAATTGACGCCTTCTGAACTTCAATCAACGCTTTCTGAAATACAATTGACATAATCTGATGTACAGTTCAAGTTTTCTGAACTACATTTGATAAATCTGAAATACAATTGACGTCTTCTGAACTACAAGTGACTAATCCGAAATACAATTGACGCTTTCTGAACTACACTTGATAAATTTTGAAATTCAATTGACGATATCTGAAATACAATTGATATTTTCTGAACTACAACTGGAAAAGGTGTGGAGTAAAGTACTTACATAACAAAATACACTACGTCGACCCCGTGCATCGCAACGAGCCTTTTTGAATTTGCTCCCGGCAGTCCTGACACAACAACTTACCACTCGACCGGCCCCGATCCCGGTCAAAAGAGAGCGTTCCTCTTTTCCTTTGAAAGTTTTCTCACCTCGGTTCATTCTTTACCCCTCCTTTGGATTTTTTCCATGGAGGTCGGTAGACTGTGTCGTTTGACCGGCCGGATGTGATTCTGTCCTCTTTGCGAAAATTGCACTTTGCGTTCCCGGTTCGTTGCGATGCAAGAGGTGCAATGTACTTATTTAATGTATCGGGTGCGCCGTAAGTCGGTTACACCGAGACGTACCGGGTGAATCATGAAATTCTTGAATCGGTTTCTCTAACTCCCCACCCGAAGGTACCTCATTTCATGATAAAATTCTCATTCGTTCCTTGCTACTCGTCGGAGAAGTTATAGGGTGACACAACCAATTTTTTTTATTCCTGGTGCTTGTACTACGAGTATAGTGCCACAACTCATTTTTTCACGGCTGCCAATCGATGATGGAGCATAATAATATCAAATTTTAAACTTGTATCGGCACTCTGTAAACGACCACACTACAGCAAGCACCAGAGCTTCCACCAAAAACACCGGCGTTCTCCCGCCAAAAGACCAAGTCGATATGCTCTTCCTCTCTGTCTAGCTACTCCATCTGCGGGATCTCTCAGTAATGTTTCGAGTTTCCAAACAAATATTGACGCTGAAATTCAACTATTGCCGCGGAATAGAGTGGCATGCTCTGCGGTGGGTTGGTAGCAAGTTTGAAATTTTGTAGAGGGTCGTAAGTACGACGTCGTCGACGACGACGGATGGCGTCGGGACGTCATCGATTATGGGGCAGAGGAAGCCGGGCAAAAAAAGGGAGGCGAAACGCCAACGTTCGTCGCTGATGGCAAAGCGCGGGAACGGAAGGAAACGATCGGAAAAGGCACGAAGAAAATTTTGCTCTCGTACACATCGGGCGACACTGGCGACAGATAAAAGACCAGAGGACAAGCCGGAGGAAAATCACGGCGAGATGAAATTTGCTTTATGGGTAAACTGGAGGGTAAAATATGAGAAGGTTTTTGCGAGGAATTTTCCGTGCGGAAATGTTTATTATGTGACTGGAGAGAAGTGTGGCACGATGAATAGAAACGACGGTCGTGTGATAAACGGTGTCAAATTAGCAGGTGGGTGGTAATTGCTGCTTTAAAATTGGTTGGCGTGTTTATTCCTGGATATTATACATCGCACATCGGTAATAAAATGCAAGGATTCAGCCCAGATAGCACAAAGTATAGTCTCATACCTCCGGTTCCACCGAACTTTCATCAACGAATTGAATTTATCACTCTCACCTCGGGTTCCACCAAACTTTTATCAACGCGATCACTTCATCACTCTGATAGTAACTAAGCAACTGGCCATCCTATTGGCCGGTGCACAGCAACTATCAACGTGATAGATTTAATCCGCTCATAAAACTTCGGTGGAATCGGATATAATGGACGTAGATTGGAGATCCCCGAGGAAATCCCATTGTTTACGGGTGTTTATATTTTTATCATGCCATGAATTTGCGTTAGTGTTCATATGTCACACAATGGGGTCTTATACGAAAATCACAAAATGCGATTTTCTTACGTGAATCGATACTGAAGTACGTAAAAGTTATTACTGTGAAGATGAAACAAAAAAAAAACAAAAATCGGCCCAGGGAAAAGAACTTGAAATTTGGCTCTTCACACTCCCTCTGTTTAAATCGACTGAATTCGCGGCTAAACTCGTCCACCAATGGAATGGAAGCAAGACCGCAGTTGACATAAAGCAGCGTTGCCACGTTGTCATTATTTACATGTCTGTCATTTATCTAACCTCACATTCCTGATTCCTCTTGTTGTGAGAGTTTGCGGTCATATTTGCTGAACGTATTGAGTTGTTTTTGTGCTAAATTGGAAAAAAATGGAAGCTGGTTTCGAAGAAGCCAACGACAGAAATCTCCCAGAAGTCGATGCGGACATGGTAGACAATTTTCATAGAAGAAACGCAGATTTTTTCACACATGGCGTGAGAAATGTTAAAACTAGCAGGTGAGGCTTTGTGACTCATAAGCAAGTGGCAAGCGGGCCTCACCCACCTGATCTCAATCAAAATGATCATTCCTTTTTTTGCAGAAGTAGCAAGCAAATATATGGAGACGAAGCAACAGGGTTTGTACAGGTGGAACGTGATAGAATGTTATGTACTGTCAAAGCCAAAGTAACTCCAGAGCACAAAGCTGAAGTACTCCATATGCTGTTACAGTCATCATTGAAGAAGAAACAGGGGAGGTTGTCTCATGTACCTGTGGAGATTGTGCGGCTAGTTCAGGTAGGGTGCGGTATTATTTTGTTAGCAAACTTCTTACAATTCAAGTTTGACGAAGTGAAGGATATCATTGTTTTGTAGTTTGGTATCAATGAATTTGAATTGAATTGAAATTTATTGTGTAACTTTGTTACAGGAGGCTGTAAGCATAGCGTCGCCCTCCTATATTGGCTACTGAACAAAAGCCAAAATCCATCAGTAACCTCCACAGAGTGCTATTGGAGAAAATCTGCTTTAGCCAAAGTGGGAACTACCCTTAAGGGACAAACACTTCAGGAAATTTTTAAAGGTGAAAGTAGTACCACTAAATCAACAACCTCAGATTTCAAAGATAAAGTAGTTGAAAGTGGATTAAAAACAAATTCAGATGGAATTTTATTCACTTTTTATAGTGATAAGGAAACCGATGCAGAGAAGGTTTCCCTTCATCACTTGTTTATTGGGGACACTAGTACACTGTAAAACAACACAGAAGTTACGACATAAAACTTTTTTAAAATACTGCAGTGATCTTTTATTTAAAGTGACGTGTGAAAAAGTGGCCAGTTAGACAAAATAGTATCGGTAGGTACATGAGAGTCAAAAAATTATCTTTTGCTTAAAAAAGAGTAATTCTCAAACAGTTTTTTGCTCCATGCGTAATGGATCTAGTGGAGTATTTAGTACATATTTAGGATTTGTTATTAATTAATCCTAATTCATGTAGTACACTATAATGGGTATCATAGATAATTAAATACTGAAAACTGAATAGTATATGAAAAACAGGTTCATTTGTTTCAATTTTTATACAGTTGACAACTGAATGTTATAATGAAGTTGAATAAAATGTAAAAACAGAACATCTTGGGTGTGGCTTATTTGCAGGCAGTGTACCAAATCTTCGTTTTGGAAGCGAAGCGGTGAGTTGTTCTACTTGGTTGGAAGAACCATCAAGTTCTACGGCCTGTCGATTTGCTATGTTGCTGATGGTGACGATAGCTGCTGTAGATCCTTGCTAACACCTACTTAGATGGTGGCATATAATTTCACTTCCTGCCACATCCATTTCGAAGTGTTGCTTGGAATCATTTTCTTCGCATACCTCCACGATCTGCTACCAGTGAGGTAGTGAGCTCATATTCTTTTTTCTTTGTAAAAGGAGTTAGCTGAGGCTTCTTTTCCAGCTCAATTTCTGAAGGGGGGTACTACATATTTTCCTTGGATGGTTTTTAAGCCCACAACCGAGCCCACAACCTTATACATACTACTACTTCTAGTTTGGGGCATCGGATTACAGCTGTGAAAAAACAAACTGTTGCAGGTAAGGGGTCACAAAGTTCAACGATTCTATCTACGTTGGAATGATCAAGGGGTTGAGACTTGGGTACACTGATGACAATTTTTTGTGGGGCACTTGAAGAGGTGTTGGGATATCCCTTGAAAATGCATGTTCCCAGTGACATTATTGCTTATTTGCAGAATGTACCGAACAAATAACTTCGATTCAACCACCATTTTGTCAAAAAAGACAATTAACGAGGTGGCAACAGCGTCGTTCACATGACGTTTCCTTGTTGCAAAGCTGCCAGATTCATAATGGAATCCCATCGCAAACACCAAAATTGATTCTTCATGCCTCAAAAATGTATTCCATTGTATCCAAAAACATACTTACCACCTAACGTGTTGTTTTATCGAAGTGATTTTTTCCGAGGAATATCAAAATATTCATGCAAATCTTGACTGCCTGTCACACAATTTGGCAACAAGGCTCCAGCTACGACCATCCCATTGCGCAAACTCAACTCGTCCGCCTACGTCATCAGACGTTGAAATTTAATCGGGGTTACTCCCGCCTCGATTTTCAACATTTCAAAAAAACAAGATGGAGGCTTTTGAGACAAACTGTTATCATTCATGTAGCAAACTCACCTTGTAGAACATTTTGGAGCAATAAAATCGTATAAGACCCCATTGGACTTCCATAGAACGTCTATCATCGAGCATTCGGGAGACGTTCACTCAGTGTCCACTGTCATCAAGTTATCATGAAATTGAGGAATATCATCCATTTCCCTCAATAGCAGAAATCTGAATTTTGGAAAACCGACATCAGCCGTACAGAAATGCGTAGTCGCCCAGTTCTTGGAATATCGCTCATCACTAGTGATGTAGTTTAGTAGAAGAATGGAAAATGTGTCTGTCGCACATAATATTATCGTCCACATTCTCTCAGTAGACGTGTGGATGGTGGCCAGAGCCATAAGCCTGTACTCCAGTAGATGTAAGTACGATTGCCAGCGTTGTAACCGTTTCCAAAACAGAACCACAACCATAAAAAAACAGAAAAGCTCATCAGAGACATTTAAAATTGTATTTATTATACAAACTGGAAAGTTAAAATTGAGGTTAAAACACAAAAATACAACAACAAAAAAGCAGTGCTTGGTGTTAGAAGGCTATTCTATTAGTGCTTGTGTATTATTAAAGACAAAAGCTAGGATGCCGGCACCAAATACTCACCGTAATATCAGTCAGATTCGATCGAAACCCCTCCCCCGCCCTCCCAATAAAACCCCCTTTTTTGTAAGAAATTTTTTATTCATCAGTATCCAATTAGTCTTTGATAAACGCAAGCGACGATCATATAGAATAGCCCTGTAACATAAATTCAAACAGATTAAAAAATTGAGTTAGAAATAAAAATAATTCTAGATTAGCTGCCGGCTATGGCTTTGGTGAGAGCTTTCTTGAGCAGGTCCGTACCGTAAACTTTCAGTTGATCCGTGATCCTGTCCGTCAGAGTGGACTCGGCGCCGCTTTTCTGCGGTCCGTACCTGCCCTGTTGCTGGTTGTAAGGGTTCTGCGGGTAGGCGCCCTGCGGGTTCCTCTGGTTGTTGTATCCGCCTGTAACGTCAACACTCAGTAATCTTTTCGCAGCAGTTTGTTCTTAACCCTAAATGTAGAAATTTTGAAAAAAAAAAGTGAAGTGCTATGCGAAGTGCTACTACTCTAGCATGCATAGATGCATAGTAAATATAAAACGAATGAATGGAACCTTGTTGGGGGTATCCTTGTTGAGGATATCCTTGCTGGGGGTAAGCCCCTTGTTGAGGGTAAGCCCCTTGCTGGGGGTAAGCCCCTTGCTGCGGGTAAGCCCCTTGTTGGGGGTAACCCGCCCTTTGTTGGTAATACCCGCCTTGGTTGTAATTGGGGTAGGCTCCTTGCTGTCCTTGCTGCGGGTAGCCGCCCTGAGTGGGGTAGCCGCCTTGCTGGGGGTAGCCGCCTTGTTGAGGGTAGCCGCCCTGGTAGCCGGGCCTGGCCTGGCCCGGATACCCCGAGCCCACCTGGCCGCCCTGATAACCGGCTCCTCCACCGCTCGGCGGGCGGTAGACGTTGGGCCTTGGGGTGGTCTCGCCTCTCGGAAGACTTGGATAAACATTAGAGCCGCCTGATTGGTCATTTATGCCGCTCGTTTGGTACCCCACGTGTCCCACTGGAATAAATTTTGCGATTAGTTCCAACCAGCCAGGTACTTACCTACTTTGAAGTAGAGAGAGTTGAAGGCTTTTAAAACAACAAAATGGCGGCCAGGGAAGAGAAGGGGGAGCGGAGGAGGGGGTAAAGGGGGTAAGAGAGGAGGAAGATGAATGAGGATTTAAAATCATCCCTCGGAAAATCGAAAGGCTCATAAAACAACACGGAGTTGGACTTGAGGTGTAAAGAGCAGGAAGGGGGCGGAGGTCACGGCAGATGGTGGAAGGAGTTGGAATCGAAAAACCACTGTGCAAGATGCGAAGGATTAGTTTGCAAGCTCTATGTGCTAGAGTTCGATATATAGCTGCGTCCTTATTTATTATCGTGTTGCTCTCGCACATCGCGCGCATTCCATAGAAGTCAAAATATCCTACTATCTCTTTCTCGCTCTTGCTGATGTATACTAAATGAGGACGCATGCTATATAAATCGGACTCTGACTCATAGAGCTTGCAAACTAATCCTTTGCATCTTGCACAGTGTTTTTTTTTTATATCTGAGTCCTCCTATCCTCTATTTTGACCATACTGAGGACTTACCAGTGCGAAGACATCCAGGTCAGACTATCCACTCTGTAGACTATCCAATTAAAAAGCTGTCAAAGATCCTCAAAGTACAGTACTACGAGGCTCAAATCTATGATGGCATCGCGGATCTATGATGGCGACGCGGAATGCCTCGAATAGAGGGCGTTGCGTGAAAAACTCACATTTATGAGTCTCCCAGTAGTGTACTTCAGGAATCTCTGACTGCTATTTCATACGATCTGGATGTCTCCGCACTGGTGAGTCCTGAATGAGGCAAAATGGGGTTTTAGTCTTATGATCTGAGGTAAAAAAGCTCTGTTGATCATCGATCTGATAACGTGAATTTTTGGGTTTAGACTGATAACGTGAATTGGTCCAACTAGGTAAGTTACCTTTGCTGTGGTCGTCGATGCATTTCGGGGTGGCGCCGTCCATTTTGCAGACTTTGGTCGGAGGGCACACGTAGTTAGCGCACGTCCTTGGACCGCTGTTTACTTTTTTACATGTCGGGTAACTGGAAAGCGTAACATCGTTACCAAACTTAGCTCAAGTGGGAATAGCTGAGCTCAGATTTCGAACAAAAAAAAATACGAGCTTTCTAGGTTAGGTAGCTATAGCTCATTTGAACTGAGAAGTGTGAACCGTTATTATTTGAGCACTCTAATGAGAAACAACGTTTCGCTGAACCAATCAGAACATTATTTGTTTCGTGCGTATGTTGGCTAACTACGCATAAACGCAAACAAAAACTTTTCAAATGATCTGTGCAAAATAGTTGAAGATTCTTTCATTCTCTTCCAAATTAGGTATTCACTTACGATCCACACTCATTTTGTCTTTGGTAATAAGAACAAGGGTCCGTTTCCATCACGCATTGTTCGTCAGTCAAACATCCGATATCCTTACACGTCCTTCCATATTCTAGAAGAAAAAATGTATTATATTGATTTTTGATCTTGGTTTCCATGTAGATTAGAGTAGGAAAGCTGTGACAGTTCTAGATCACTTTCAAGGTCACACCAGATGTATGTGTGGTTGCATAGCTTTTGGTGATGAATTTGTGGATTTTTAGGTTAGTTTAGGTTAGGTTGCACACGCTTCCAGACCGGTTCCACAAAACCGGTAGGCTGTTCCAGAAAAAACGATCCATACCGGTCTGGAGCATATTTAACCAAACATACATCTGATAAAAAGTCGTCAGACTTATCGCCAAGATTCACCACCAAGACTAATGCAGCCACACATACATCTAGTGTAACCTTGAAAGTAATCTAGAACTGTCACGGCTTCTTTACTGATCAGGCATGTCAATAATCATCGAAAAAGTAGGAAAAACAAAATATAAGGACTTACTTGAGTAAGCTTCGCCTAGACTGAGGTAAGCAAGGATCAAAGCACCAAAGGCCAGAGCTCTCATTCTGTAACAAAACAAACTGAGTTAAAGAAACTGTCATAGAGGATGATGGTGGTGATATTTTCAATAGAAATATTGCTGATTATAAAGCAGCTTTGATGTTTTGTCAATTGCTTTTCCCTCAAAGTGAGGTTTGCCACTAAGGCAACTTTGCTGTTCAATCAGCATGTCTCTCAGAATAAGATGAGCTTTCTCTCAATAGGCTCACGTTCACTGTGTAGTCAATTGGTTTTGTGGTGTTCCGGCTTCGAGTAGACGAAATCATTGTTATCAATTTCACAAATTCCTAAGAAGTGTTTCCCATGAAGGTCTTCTGTAAAAAAGACCCCAAGAGGGCGACGGTATCGTTCACTACAAGCGTTAATGAGTGCGCGAATAGCCGGAAGTGCTCCCTGGTGGATCGGAAATTTTCAAGTCATTTTCAGTGAGATGATCAGCCGACTGGGTAGGATCTTGTGTCCCCATATTGATATAAAGAGTTATCAACAATCGTACGTTTTAAACGTCGGATGGTCAATCGATACCCACGCGATGCTAGACTCGCGACGAGGGCTAAATATTACAGATGCTTGACCAGTGCGCCCTCTCTCAAATATTGGTAGAATGAATGACGCTCTCGCTCAGCGCTCTTTTCTCTCGTATCTCTCTGGTTTTCAATCATGGAAATATATCTATCTGATGCAGTCACGAAAATTGCCTTTCAGTATACGGCATGGCCGCATTTGCTTCATTACTTCACCGACAGATTGACGTCACATGCTTCACAGTGACGTAACCCATAACTTCAGTGACCACGTGTTGATTGTCTATTATTATTATCATGAGAAACAGATGAACTCCTTCTGGGGGGAGGCTTGGTTCAGCTTCTTAAAACAAATGGCTCCGAAAGCCTTCTGTAAGCTTGCTAGAGCTTCAAAGCTTACGACATAATAATTGTGCTGGCCCCGCTTGGCCCAAATAACACCAACAGTTTTTTAGGGGCCATCAGCACAGCCCCCAGCCCAGTAGACCACTCACAAGCCTCCTTTTCTTTTGTTTGACGTGAAACTGGCTCAAGTACCTAATCCAAGTGATGCTATAGCTTTGGCCTCTAGCCAAGAAATAAACTGCTTCGGTATTCCAAGCGACAGTTTCCGCCTCTAGTGAAAGAATCATCTGCTTCATTATTCGAAACGACAGTTCAGCAGACTGTTAGACAAACAGGTTGCTAAGCCAAGCGACAGTTTGGTAGCCTCTGGAACATATAGGTTGCTTCGCCAAGCGACAGTTTTCAGCTCTAGTGGGACAAGAGTTGCGTTAGTATTCCAAACGATAGTTCAACTGCTCCCAAGATGTGCCATTCTTTCCGCCAAGCGACAGTTTCCACCTCAAATGAGAAGATACAGTGCTTAAACATTCCAAGCGACAGTTCAACAGGCTGTTAGATAAATATTTGCTTAGATAAGCGCCAGTTGTTACCTCAATAATTTTTGTAATTTGCAACAGATTGCATATTTCGATGAGTTATTAAAAAAAAACTGCAGTAGAGAAGTACCCGTTTGGGTATCCTCAGCGGCAGTTCAACAGCTTGTAAGACAATGATTCACTTCGCTAAGCCCCAGTTTCCGCCTCTAGTGAGAAGACAAACTGCTTCATTTAGTTTATAAAACAAATGATTTATTCCGGTAAGCGACAGTTTTCACTCTCGCTGAAAAATAGTCGGGTAAGCATTCCAAGCGATAGTTTAGCAGCTTATGAGAGGGAATATTGACTCTGTTGAGCGATAGTTTCCGAATTTGGGCAGGAAATGAACTGTTTAATCATTCCAAGCGGCAGTTTAGCGGGCTGTTAGACAAACAGTTAGCCAGTCAAGCGATAGTTTTCAGCCCTTGTGGAAAAATACTTCCATAATCTCAAGCGACAGTTCATCAGCTTGTAAGAAAAAGTGTCTACTCTACCAAGCGATAGTTTCCGCTTCTAGCGAAGCGAAAAACTGCTTCGGCACTCCGAAGCGACAGTTTAGCAGGCTGTGAAACAATGTTTGCCCATATCAGCGATAGCTATCACCTCTATTGAGAAAAAATCGCTCAAGTATTCCAAGCAAGAGCTCAACAACTTGTAAGGCATTATTTATTTCACCAAGTTACTGCTTCTGTTTTTAGTGAGAAAATAAACTGGTTTAATATTACAAGCGACAGTTAAGCAGGCTGTTAGACAAATAGTTCGCCTAGCCAAGCGACAGTTTTCGCCCCTAAAGTAGAGAATTACTCGTTTTATTATCTCTAGTTGATGTTTTGTAGCTTGTAAGAGGAACTACTCACTTTTGCAAGCGATGATTTTCACCTCTGTTCAAATGATGAACCACCTCAGTACTCCAAGCTACATTTAATCAGACTGTGAGACAGAATATAGTTTGCTAAGTCAAGCGACAGATGTCACCTCTAGTAGACAAATACTAGCTCTAGTATTCCAAACGACAATTCAGCATGTTGTGAGACGTATCACCATTCCGTCAAGCGATAGTTTCCGCCTCCAGTGTACATATAAACTATAAACTTCTCTTGTATCAAAGCGATAGTATAGTAAGTTATAAAACACAAAAGTTATAAAACAAATCAATTGTGAGTCGGAAGACAGTTCTCAGCTTCAACAGAAAAAAAGTCGCTGCTTGTGAGACAAATCATTTACTTTGCCAAGCGATAGTTTTCGCTTTCACAGAAAATATGAACAGCGTTTCTTCTGATTTTCTGATCAACTGATAAACTATTCGCCCCGGTGGAAAGTAATTTCAAGCTACAGTTTCCAACCTTTGTGGAAAATACTCGTTTTAGAAGAGTACTCGCTCAAGCGACAGTTTGGAAGCTCGTAAGACAACTGCGCAAGTGTAAAAGCGCCAGGTTTTGAGAACTTTAGTTCACCTGTCAGTGTGAATATGGAAACTTGGCAACGCCGCATGCTCTGTCTAGCCGCCTGACCAATAACTAGTTTCTGGCTGTCATTTTTACACACACCGTGAACGCATCTTTTCGAGCTTCTTTGAACTTCCTTCTCGGTACAGCCATTTTCAACAAGTTGTGTTCTTTCGTCAAAATATGAGCAATGACATGTAGGTCCGGTAGAAACAAGAAGTGTCATCCAATTGTCACAAGTGACAGTTGGCGCCAATGTCTTGTTGTTTTGAGCGCTGTTGCCATTTCAGTTGTTCAGCCTGAACTTCCACAAATGATAATTGAACTTAATTTCAATAAATTATTTCCTTTGAAATTTATTGTTTTATCCTCCGAAACGAAGGGACCTATTCACATAACCGTTATAAATCGCATCCAGTGATCGTATTGTAACTAAAATCCGTTCAGTACTGAACGCAACACATCGCTTGTGCTTAGTCCCTCATCTCTCAAGCTCGTAAAGCTCCATTCAAAAGAATTATCTCATTTCGCTTTCGACTGGAAACTTTTTTCTGTGTCTCTCTACTACCTCCTCTTCATATTTACGACTCGTTCCGGCATAAAGCTCTGTTAACAATTATTATTAATATAACTCGAAATTTCTGGAGTTACCTCTTCTTTTCTCCATCCACCTATCTCTCTTGCTTTCGCTTACTTTTCATTCAAAGAGGCTGCGATATAGCCAGAAACGGGTTTTTATTATTTTTGTTCAAATTAGACTCTACTGCCATATTAGCCGAGTTTCATTCTTGTCTTGAAATTGCAAAAGCGCCTCGGAGCTACTAGGTTCCTGTTCCTGTTGTTGTTTGTTGTGTCGTTTTTCGTTTTGTAAATTAATTGCACTTGTTTACTCGTCTCGTTAGGTACAATTTTCATGTTTTGCATGCAATAGCGAGTCGAAAAATAAGGCCGAGGGCGTTGCAGATGAGACGCTGATTAAGTAACGGCCCCTTTGCTCCGTTCGTTCTCGTTCGGCGTTTGATTTACGACCTCTCCTAGGGCTTTACGGGGACCGGTGAGGGAGCCCGCTAGGATGTAGGTGAGAGGCTAGGGCCTCTAGAAACTGTGTGTATTCGGCTTCTCTAGCGCAGTGTGCCGAATTATTTACATTTTATGCCTTATAATAAATTTGATGGGATTGTGTATCTGGGGCCGTTAAATTTTATGGGTTCACATGTATCAATACTGTCGGGGTAACGCTGGGGCTGTGCTGTCGTGCTTTACACGAGCAGTTTAAAACTGAGCCGATAAAAAATTTATAAAGTGTTTAAAGAACGAGGAAAGCATTTGATGAAGCTACGCTACCTATTTTTCCAGCTTTTTTCGCATATTTTTTCACATACTCAATAGGAATGTGTATCTTACGTGTTATCCGGGCCCATGCGCGTAGAATTAGGCGCTTGATATGAAACTTCCAGACAAATAGCGTCTGTTAACACGTAACATGATCAGAAAAACTATCAATAATCGTTTGTGTAAGTGAAATTTTCAACTATTGATGCTCACTGTTTGTGAGTTGTGAGACTGATGTTATTTCAATCTTTTAAACATGAAAAACAATCATTTTGAAGGTGGAATAGGAAGGCACGCTTTCGGTTCTTACAAGAAAGAATGGAAATAAACACTGCGTCATGACAAGTGTAGAAGCGAGAGTCGATACGATGAAGAAAAAGGTTTAATTTTATTCCGTTTCCGCGAACACGTGGCGTGGAAGTTTTGGTCAGGGCCCTCTCCGAATCTCCTCTAAACTGAAAGCCTCTGGGGCCAAAGGTAGGCGAGCCGCGAGAGCCACTCTCATATAGTACGTTTCAGGCAATCCTTGCTACATGAATGTACTGCGGATTGCATAAGACTATCCGGCCCAGAAGCTAGGCAGGAGAACGGCAGAAGCCGTATTCGGGGTTGCCAAGTGAACAAGAAATATAAATTTCAATTACTTCGATGTAATAATTTCCCAATTTTGAACTTTCATTCCGTATGGTGTCAGATTCCATAACTAGAAGAGCGCAAGGAAACATCTTGCAAAACAAATTGATTTTATAGTGACTATTTGAGGTGACAGTATATGTAATATAACGTATTATTGGTAACGGCGGCCATGCCAAATCTGACAACATCGCGATTAACAGACTGTGGATCATTTGCGAAGTAAACAAGGAACTTCCAATATTTTTATTATTTTGTAAAAAAGAACTATACAAAATAGAAATTTGGCTTGCGACTGGTTCTTCTTCACATTTTGAGTAACTTTTTTGTATCTATCTGGAGACTTAGTCATGAAATAGCCTGGTATTCCATAGAAAAGTCGATATTTGTCTGGATGTTTCAAATTTGGCACTAAATAGCGACAGTTGCCTCCATGTTGCATCTGCGCCGTCGGGTCAGGAGAACGCACTATTAGGTACAAAAATGCATTCTACAAAATTCAAATAGGGCACACCGTGGGAATACGTGCTACACTTCAATAAAAAAACCTCTTTCATCAAATAAGCGAGAGTGAAACAAATTCGTTCGACTTTCATTGAAAGCGCGCGGCCTCATTGGCCCTCAATGACCCGGCGTTTAGGGTCGGCGCCCCCTATTGTGTGCGATGATGTGAACTTCGCACGCCAACTTTATACTCAAACACCTCTCCCCCTCCCCCTGCCGCTGACCACTCCGCAAAGTCACACGAAATCGATTCTCTCGACTCCCGAAACTCCCGGAATCAATCTGTTCGTTATTAAAAACCCCTCGAAAAAGCCTAAACAAAAGGACTTACGGCCGCGTGTGGTTATAGGAATCGAGATCGTGAACGCCAAAAGTTATCCGTTCCGGCTCCCGGAGCTTTTTCGTATCATATAGACAGTCAAGTCCATTACTGCCACCTCTCCCTCTCTCGAACACAAAGCAATCTTATCTCCGTTGCCGTTTGTTTTATTAACTTCCTCTATCCGCGTGTGTGAGTGTGTCGGGGATGGCCTACATAGGGGGCGCTTGTATCGTTCACGGCACACTGGACGTTTTTATCACCTGTCTCGTAATGTACGATATAAACGGGATAATAACGACGGGGGTGGGTGGCGGCGCGCGCGGTTTTCGAGCTTTACGCTTTCCATCAAAACGCGTACACATATCTCCGCAGTTCTTTGGCTTTTATTTTCGGTTTCTGCTTTTACACTGAGTGAAATGTAATGGCGAAATGCACTTGAATGCAGTCGTTCCTTTCACTTCGGCTCTCTCTGGCCACTGAACGGTTTATCTGGCTGTTGAAGGCTCAAACTGTCGCTTAGTTGAGCAATTTGGCTTACAAGCTGCTGAACTGTCATTCGAGATAGTTTTTTAGACGCCAAAACTGCCGCTTAGCATGCAAAGAATTTGTATTGCAAGCTGATGAACTGTCGCTTGAAATATTAAAGCGACTATCACGAGGTAGAACTACCGCTTGACGGATCAAATTAGTTCTCTTACAGACTGACAGCTGAACTGTCGGTTGGATTGATAAAACCGAGGATAAAACAGTTCATCTCGCAGCGCAGATTATTAAAGCAGTTATCTCGTTATTTTAGGCGTAGACTGTCCTATAGTTAAGCGAACAAACTGTTTTACAAGCTGTTGAACAGTCGCTTGGAATACTACCAAGAGTTCATAAATTAAACAGGTCAAGAGTACCTGTGAATTTGATAACGTCTGTCGAAACTAGCGTAGGTAATCTCAACTCCTTTTGTTATAAATTTGTCAAACTTTGACAAGAACGATGCTAGTTCTGACAGACGTTTTTGAACTGTCGCTTGAAATGCGAAAGCGATTATTTCTCTACTAGAGGAGACAATTGTTGCTAGACTTGACAAACTATTTCTCCACAGCCTGCTAAACTGTCGCTTGAAATACTAAAACAGTTTATTTTCTATCTAAACGCGAGAACTGTCGTGAAGCAAAGAGAATGATTTGTTTTACAAGACACTAAACTGTCGTTACAATATTAACCTGATTATTTTCCTACTGGTGGTGAGAACTGTCGCTCGACTTAGCAAACTATCTATCCTACAGCCTGCTTAACTGTCGCTTGGAACAATAAAGCAGTTTATTTTCCCAATATAAGCCAAAACTATCGCTTGACAAAGTAACTCGTCTCACAAGTTGCTGAACTGTCGCTTGAAATATTGAAGAGAGTATTCCTCTACTGCTCAATTGAAAACTGTTGCTTATCTAACTGAACTTACTAACTTACTATACTATCGTTTTGATACAAGAGAAATTCATATGTACACTGAAGGCGGGGACTATCGCTTGACGGAATGGTGATACGTCTTACAACATGCTGAATTGTCGTTTGGGATACTAGCGCTGGTATTTGTCTACTAAAGGTGACAACTGTCGCTTGACTTAGCAAATTATATTGTCTCACAGTCTGATCAAATGTAGCTTGGAGTACTGAGTTGGTTCATCTTTTGAACAGAGGTGAAAATCATCGCTTGGAAAAGTGAATAGTTTCTCTTACAAGCTACAAAACATCAACTAGAGATGATAAAACGAGTAATTCTTTACTTTAGAGGCGGAAACTGTCGCTTGGCTAGGCGAACTATTTGTCTAACAGCCTGCTTAACTGTCATTTGTAATATTAAACCAGTTTATTTTCTCACTAAGAACAGAAGCAGTAGCTTGGTGAAATAAATATTGCCTTGCAAGTTGTTGAGCTCTTGCTTGGAATACTTCAGCGATTTTTCCTAATAGAGGTGACAGCTATCGCTGATATGGGCAAACATTGTCTAACAGCCAGCTAAACTGTCGGCTCGGAGTGCTAAAGCAGTTTTTCGTTTCGCTAGAAGCGGAAACTATCGCTTGGTAGAGTAGATACCTTTTCTTACAAGCTGATGAACTGTCGCTTGAGATTAAAAAAGTATTTTTCCACAAGGGCTAAGAACTATCGCTTGACTGGCTAATTGTTCATCTAACAGCCCGCTAAACTGCCGCTTGGAATGATCAAGCAGTTCATTTCCTGCTCAAATTCGGGAACTATCGCTTAACTAAGTCAATATTCCATTTTATGAGCTGCTAAACTATCGCTTGGAATGCTTTCCCGACACCCGACTATTTTTCAGCAGGGGTGGAAACTCTCGCTTACCAAAAAAAATCATTTGTTTCATAATTCAAATGAGGCAGTTTATCTTCTCACTGAAGGCGGAAACTGGGGCTTGGCGAAGTGAATCATGTCTTACGAGCTGTTAAACTGTCGCTGCCGATACCTAAGCGGGTACTTCTCTACTGCAGTTTTTTTCAATAACTCATTGAAATATGCACAATCTGTTGCACTGAATCAACTTACAAAAATTATTGAGGTAGCAACTGTCGCTTATCTAAGCAAATATTTGTCTCACAGCCTGTTGAACTGTCGCTTGGAATGTTCAAGCACTGTATCTTCTCACTTGAAGTGGAAACTATCGCTTGGCGAAATGAACATCTCATCTTGGGAGCTGTTGAAGTATCGTTTGGAATACTAACGCAACTCTTGTCCCACTAGAGGTGAAAACTGTCGCTTGGCGAAGCAACCTATCTGTTCCAGAGGCTACCAAACTGTCGCTTGGGATGATAAAGCAGCTTATCTTTCCATAAAAAGTTGGTATTTCTCCACTGGAGGTGACAGCTGTTGCTTATCTGAGCAAGCTATCTGTCATACAATTTTCTACGCTACCTTTTGTTGGAAAACTGTAGCTTAGCTAGAGAACTATCTGTCTAACAGTCTACTACATTCTCGCTCCGAATACTGGAGCTGCCAAACTGTCGCTTGGAATAATAAAGCTGGTAATTCTCTACTGGAAGTGACTGAGCAAATAATATAATTTGGCTCACGTTCTACTAAACTTCCGCTAGTATCACTTTAGAAGTCTATTTCGTTATTTTTGAAGCAAACTGTCGCTTAGCTGAGCAAAGAAATACTCTCACAAGCTGCTAAACTCCCGCTTAGAATATTCAAGCAGTAGGAATCGCTAGAATCATTCGGGCAGTTCGTCTTGCTATAATACGTGGAATCTGGAACCAGACCGAGATCCAGACGATGTGAATAGTTTGTCTCACAAGCTGCTGAACTGTCGCTTGAAATGCAAAAGAGACCATTTCTCTACTAGAGGTGACAACTGTTGCTAGACTTGACGAACTAGTTTTTCACAGCCTGCCAAACTGTCGCTTGGAATACCGAAACAGTTCATTTCCTGCCTAAACGCCAGAACTGTCGTGAAGCAACGGGAATTATTTATTTTACAAGACACTAAACTGTCGTTAGAATACTCACCTGACTATTTTTCTACTAGAGGTGGAAACTATCGCTCGATGAAGCAAACTATCTATCTTACAACCTGCTAAACTGTCGCTTGGAACAATAAAGCAGTTCATTTTTTGACTATAAGCATAAACTATCGCTTGGCAAAGTAACTCGTCTCACAAGCTGCTCAACTGCCGCTTGAAATAGTGAAGCGAGTATTTCTCTACTGCTTAATTGAATGTTGCTCATCTAATAAATTTGTCTTACAGCCTGCTAAACTGTCGCTTGGAATACCAAAACAGTTTATTTTCTGCCTAAATGCAGGAACTGTCGTGAGGCGAAGAGAATAATGATTTGTTTTACCAGACACTAAGCTGTCGTTGAAATACTAACCTGGCTATTTCCCTACTAACGTTGGAAACTATCGCTTGACTGAGCAAACTATCCATATTACAACCTGCTAAACTGTTGCTTGGAACAATAAAGCAGTTTATTTCTTCAACATAAGCAAAAACTATCGCTTGACAAAGTAACTCGTCTCACAAGTTGCTGAACTGTCGCTTGAAATATTGAAGAGAGTATTCCCCTAACGCCTAATTGAAAACTGTTGCTTATCTAATTGAACTATTTGTCTTTAGCTTATATACTTTGCTGTTCCACCATGTAACCTCGGGACGAATAGTGAATCAGTTTATCAGAAAATCAGAAGAAACACTGTTCATACTTTCTGTGAAAGCAAAAACTATCGCTTGGCAAAGTAAATGACTTGCCTCACAATCAGTGATTTTTTTTTTCTGTTGAAGCTGAGGACTGTCATCTGGCTCACAAATGATTTGTTACATAACTTTTGTGTTTTATATTTTACTATACTATCGCTTTGATACAAGAGAAGTTCATATGTACACTTGAGGCGGAAGCTATCGCTTGACGAAATGATGATACGTCTTATAAAATGCTGAATTGTCGTTTGGAATACTAGAGCTAGTATTTGTCTACCAAAGGTGACAACTATCGCTTGACTTAGCAAACTATATTCTGTCTCACAGTCTGATTGAATGTAGCTTGGAGTACTGAGGTGGTTCATCTTTTGAACAGAGGTGAAAATCATCGCTTGGAAAAGTGAATAGTTTTTCTTACAAGCTACAAAACATCAACTAGAGATGATAAAACGAGTAATTCTCTACTTTAGAGTCGAAAACTTCCACTTGGCTAGGCAAACTATTTGTTTAACAGCCTGCTTCACTGTTGTTTGTAATATTAAACTAGTTTATTTTCGCACTCAAAACAGAAGCAGTAGCTTGGTGAAATAAATATTGCCTTACAAGTTGTTGAGCTCTTGCTTGGAATACTTCAGCGATTTTTTTTCAATAGAGGTGACAGCTATCGCTTACATTGTCTTACAGCCTGCTAAACTGTCGGCTCGGAGTGCTAAAGCAGTTTTTCGCTTCGCTAGAAGCCGTAACTATCGCTTGGTAGAGTAGATACCTCTTCTCACAAGCTGATGAACTGTCGCTTGAGATTATAAAAGTATTTTTCAACAAGGGCTGAAAACTATCGCTTGACTGGCAAACTGTTTATCTAACAGCCCGCTAAACTGCCGCTTGGAATGATTAAACAGTTCATTTCCTGCCCAAATTCGGAAACTATCGCTAAACAAAGTCAATATTTCCTTTTATAAGCTGCTAAACTATCGCTTGGAATGCTTTCCCGACACCCGCCTATTTTTCAGCAGGGGTAAAAACTCTCGCTCACCGGAACAAATCCTCTGTTTTATAATCAGAATAAAGCAGTTAATCTTCTCACTAAAGGCGAAAACTGGGGCTTGGCAAAGTGAATCATGTTTTAAAAGCTGTTAAATTGTCGCTAAGGATACCCAAGCGAGTACTTCTCTACTGCAGTTTTTTTTAATAACTCATTGAAATATGCAATCTGTTGCACTAAATAAACTCACCAAAATTATTGAGGTAACAGCTGTCGCTTATCTAAGCAAATATTTGTCTTACAGCCTGTTGAACTGTCGCTTGAAATGTTCAAGCACTGTATCTTCTCACTTGAGGTGGAAACTGTCGCGCTTGGCGAAATAAACAGCTCATTTCGGGAGCTGTTAAACTATCGTTTGAAATACTAACGCAACTCTTGTCTCACTAGAGGTGAAAACCGTCGCTTGGCTAAGCAACCTATCTGTTCTAGAGGCTACCAAACTGTCGCTTGGGATGATAAAGCAGCTTATCTTTCTATAAAAAGTTAGTATTTCTCCACTGAAGGTGACAGCTGTTGCTTATCTGAGCAAAATATCTGTCATACAATTTTCTACGCTGCCTTTTGGCTAGGAAACTGTAGCTTAGCTAGCAAACTATCTGTCTAACAGTCTACTACACTATCGCTTCGAATACTGGAGCTGTTTATCGGTTCACTAGAGGTGGAAACTATCGCTTGAAGTGAATAATTTCACTTACATGCTGCTAAGTTATAGCTTGGAATACTGAAGCTAGTATTTCTCCGCTAGAAGTGACATTTATCGCTTGGCTAAGCAAACTATTTGTCTTCAAGTCTGCTGAACTGCCTGGAATACAAAAGCAGTCTATCTAGTTAATAGAGGCAAAGACTATCGCTTAACGAAGTAAGTTGTTTATTTTACAAGCTTGGAATCAGCTTTTCCCGTTGATAAAGCTGTAAACTTTCGCTAAGTTGAGCAAATAAGTTAAGTTACCAGCCGTAAACTATCGCTCAAAATAATTAGACAGTTTCTATTATTTCTAGGAGCAAAAACTATTTTTGACTGCGCGAATTATTTGTCTTATAAACTACCTGTCATTCGCAATGCTGAAGTAGTTGTCTTGCTATTTCTCAGCTATAGAAACATCACGTTTCACAAGGTGATGAGCTGTCGCTTGGATTATCAAAGCTGACTCGTTAATTTGAACGCAAACTGTCGCTTGATTAAGCGAACAGTTTGTCTGATAAACTGCCAAACTGTCGCTTGCAATATTAAAGTGAGTATTAGATCACTAAAGGTCACAATTGTCTTATTGTGTGCTAAACTGTCGCTTGGAAAGATTGAGCAGTAATTTTGCTAACTGTAGGTACTCACCGAACTTTTCATAGTAACAGTTGCTTGGTTACTATGAGAGTGATGAAGTTGATCCTCTCATGTAAGTTTGGTGGAGCCGGAAGTCAGAGAGGCGAGAACTATCGCTTGTTGGCGGAGTGAATACCTTGTCTTACAAGCTGCTAAACTGTCACTTGAGATTCCAAAGCAAGTATTTTTGAATAGGGTTGAAAATGATCGCTTGATTGGCAAAATGTTTGTCTACAGCCCGCTAAACTGTCGATTGGAATGATAAAGCAGTTCATCCTCTGCCCAAATGTGAAAACTGTCGCTTCGCAAAGCAAAGAATTTTTTTTAACCTGCTGAAATATGCTTTGGAACACTAAAGCCACTATTTCTCTCCAACTGAGCATGAAAACTGTCGCTTGACTGAGTAACTCATATCTTACAAGCTGTTAAATTATCGCCTCGATTATCGCTTGAAATACTGATGCGAGTATTTCTTTATTTGAGGTAACAACTGTCCCTTATATGAGGGAAATGAGACTCGAAATAAGAACTTACAAGCCGCGGAACTGTCGCTTGGATTACTAAATCAAGTATTCAGGTATTCACTGCAGCTAGGGAGCTCAAAGCTTGGATTTATAACTGTCGCTTGAAATGCTGGAGCAGTTAATATCTTCACTGGAGGCGAAAACTATCACTTGGCACAGTAAATGATCTGTCTTACAAGCTGCTGAAATGTCACTGAAAATATTCAAGCGAGTATTCATCCACTGGCAGTGACAACTGTCGCCCTTTCAAACCAACTATTTGTTATACAGCACGTTAAACTGTCGCTTGGAATGCTTCAGCAGTTTAAACTGTCGCTTGGAATGCCCAAGAAGTTTATCCTCCCAAGAAGGTTTTCTTGTTATTGAGAGGCAAACTGTCTCTCAGCTATGAAAACACAACGTTCCACTAGCTCACGAGCTGTGGCTTGAACTAATGTTATCTCAATAATATCTCAGGTGCTAACTGTCGCTTATTTGAGCGAACAGGTTGTCCTACTAAACTGTTGCTTGGAATGATAAAGCAGTTCATCTATTCACTAGAAGCGAAGCGAGTATTTTTCTATTGGAATTAAGAACTGTCACTTGACGACCTGACTAGCAAACTATTTGTCTTACAGCCTACTAAATCATGGCGTAGAATACCACAGCGGTTCATCTAATCACTAGAAGCAAGAACTACCGCTTGGTGAGTTGTTACTTAGAATAGCCTCACAACTGCCTCACAACCTGCTCAACAAAGTAGTTTCATCTGCTGATCCAAGTGGAAACTATCGCTTCGCAAAGTATATCTTGAAATATATTATTCCTCCTACAAGTTGCTAAATTGTCGTATGGCGACTATTTTACTACTAGGGGTGAAAACTGTCGTTTGGTTGAGCAAACTACTTGTCGACAGCCTGCTGAACTGTCGTAAGTGATGATAAAACAGTTGTTTATCTTTCCACTATAGAGGCGGAAACTATCGCTTGGAATATTAAAACTACTATTTCTTCACTAGAGGGATCAACTGTCGCTTGACTGAGCCTACTGAAGCAGCTCTACTAGCTACTACTAAAGCAAGTAGAGGTCGAAACTATCGCTTGTGAAAATAAATAATTTGTCTTAGAAGCTGCTAAACTGCCATTTGTATTACTTGAGTGGCGATCAAGCAAAAACCAATTCAGACACCGGCCAATTTGATGCCAAAACAAAAAAAATGAAGGCTTTTGGAAGCCCTGCTGGGGGCTCTGCTGGTGGCTTCTAGAAGACTTTTGGTGTTATTTGAGTCAAGCGAGGCCACCATAACCTCATGCAAAGCCGCAGAAGGCTTTTGATTGTCATTTGTTTCAAGAAGCCCACTCAAATACCCAGCAACAGTCTATTGGTTTCTATGTGATATAGAGGCCTTGTGAATACTTTTTTTTGCTTTTCAGAGTTTTAGTGAGCTTTCCCGGGTCTTATCCCGAGTCTCTAGCTTGCCCCTTGAGTATTGTTTGTAACCCCTCAAGAGCCGCAAGAGTCTCATTGTGGCTTTCAAAACCCCAGTCAGTCCCCGCTGCATTTTCTTGTATTGCTCATAGCTTCTTTTGTCCCTGATTTCGAAGCACCGGTGATTATTTTGTGACTTGTCATGTTTGTTATATTTCTGTGTTGTCCAGACGGATTCAGCAACGGATTTCCCGGAACAATATTTCCCCGTCTTTTTTCTCGGAAATAATTTTCCTGAAGGAACCCCAGGAATAATTCCACCGGAATGAACTTCCTTATAAAATAATTTCTCTGGAATTTTACCGAAATAATTTTCATCGGAATGAGCTTCCCTCGGAAATGATTCCCATTAGGAAGAAGTTTCCTGAAATAAACTTCGCCTAATTGAATTCCCCTTCGACTTTCCTTCAGACTAAATTCAATTAACCGTCGTTTCGTGTCCAAGTTGGTGTCGCAGAAAAATCGATGATAGGACCGTAGTGACAAAGGTAGTGACCGAGTATTTGAACTCAAGTTTCCTCATAATTTCTGAGTCAAAGCAACTCCTTCATGTGAGGATCTAAAAAGGAGAATATTCAGTACAAAGAAACTTCTTTTACCTGGTGGTCTGAAAAGAACGAGGAAATTGTTCCCGAGGGAAGTTGATTCCGGTGGAATTAATTTTGGGAAGATTCCCCTCAAGAAAAATTCCCTCAATAGGTATTCAATTCCAAGGGAAGTTCATTTCGGTGAAATTCACTCCGGTGGAACTTACTCTGAAGGAAGTCCACCCAGAGGAAATCATTCTCGTGGAGGCTCATCCGGTAGAATTGATTCCGAAAAAGTTTCTTCCAGGAGAAATTATTTCCAGAAAATTGGTTCCAAGGGAATTCTTATGAGGGAAATTTGTTCCTGTTGCAGTCTAGAATGTCATTGGACTCCTCGATACCTGGTGCAGAGCCCTAGTTAACCCCGAAAAGCCCCTTGTATATTTTCGTGCCCTCGTGACTCTAGTGAACTTTAGTCGCATCTCCCTCCAGGAGTCCTGCTGAGTCATCTTTCATCATCCTTGGTTCTGAAGCCCTGATGTTCCCCTGTAGCCCGTAGGAACCCCGAAAAAACCCTTGTATCTTTTCGTGATCCTCGTGACTCTAGTGAACTTCAGTCGCATCTTCCTCCTGGAGTCCTGCTGAGTCATCTTTCATCATCTTTTGTTCTGGAGTCCTGATGATCCCCTGTAGCCCGTGAGTATCTGATTTTATCAACTTTGCTTGATAGTTTGAAGCCCCAGTGGATCCTTCTAAGCCTTCATGTCTTATCTGAAGCACTAATGAGCCCCTTGTGTTTTGTATTGACTCTTAGAACTCCAGTAAGCCACTTTGCACCTTGTTTGTTCAAAGCCCTGCTACCTTCCTTTCTTCTTCTCATGTTCCGAAGCAAAGGTGGCCCTATTCCGTCTTGCTGTATGTTTATCCCGTGGCATCGTTTGGAGCCCTTGTAGACCTCTTCGTGTTTTTATGTCTTGTTCGTAACGTTGATGAGCCTTGACGAGTCTCTTGTGTCTTTTCTCTCGAAAGCGTCAATGACTTTAATGGTGTTCTTTCGTGTCGTTTAGAGCCCTGACTGGCCCCTGTGTTTTCTTTTGACTTCCGGAACTCTAGCGACAGTGAGCCCTCCGTCTTCGCGTACTCTTGTGTTGCTCACAGCTCTGCCGGGCTTCTTCAGAATTTTTCGGAATTCTTCAGAGATCCTCCGGAATATGGACTTTCAGTTAGAGTCCCAAACGAGTCTTTTCTGTGACTTGATGCCCCGGAACTCTCTTGCCAACTTCCTTAGAGTTTCTTCAAAATTCTTTGGAATTCCCTCAGTTTCCTAGAAAATTTCTGGTTCCCCTTCAGGTCCTTCGACTTGTACAAAAAAAAATCATCTCTTCGTCTGGATTTTCCAAAGTTCTTCTATTTGATAGCTCCAAAGTACTTCTGTCTTTATTTCTAGAAGTTTGCTTTGCTGAACTCGTTCGAAGTTTCTCTGGGCTTCTTCAAGATTTCTTGGAATTCCTCAGAATTCTTCCAGAATATGGACTTTCAGTTGAAGTTCCAAGGAAAGTCTTTTTTGTAACTCAATGTTCCAGAGTTCTCTTGCCAAACTACTCGAAATTATTCGGAGTTCCCTCAGAGTTTCCTTGGAAATTCTAGGTTCCCCTTGACGTCCTCCAACTTGTACAAAATAGATCATTTTTACGTATGGATTTCCCAAAGTTTTCCTACTTGGTACCTCCAGAGTTTTTCTGGCTTTATTCCTGAGAATTCCTTTTGCTGAGCTCGTTCAGAGTTCCTATGAGAGATTACTTTAGCGGCGGAATCCTCGGAATTGCTTTACTGAGTTCCTTAGACGTTGACTTGTGTTTTTCAGGATTTCTTGGAGTCTCCCAGGGTTTCCCTAGAGTATTGAGTTCCTTTTAATGAAATAGAATCGCCCAACTTGCACAACGCAGGTTCTTTACCCGACTGAATTTCACGCGATTCCCTTGCTGAGTTCAAAGTTCCCCCAAAATTCCTTGAAATTCCCCGGGATCTCTCTGCCGAGCTCTCCAGTGGGTTTTTCTGGATTTCTCTGGAGTCCCCTCGGTCTTTCTTCTAACATATTGAGTTTCAGACTTTCCAGCGTTCACTAAAGAAATCACCTTCGCGACTAAATTCCCCCCAATTTCTCTGCCGAGTACATCCAGTACCTACCTCAGAGATTCAAGCTCATCCAGACTTCTTTGTTAAGTTCACCCAGAGTTACTTTGAAACTCTCGGAATTCCTTGGAGTTCCCCAAAGTTTTCCTAAAATATCTAATTTGATTCGCCTTAAGATTCTTCAACTTGTTCAAAAAAAAATTTTTTTCGAAGGGGTCACTTTTGCAACTGAATTCCCCGAAAGTTTGTCGCCAAGTTTATCCAGAATTCCTCTGAGTTTCTCCAGAATTCCTCGGAGTTACCCAAAGCTTCCTGCAATATTCATTTTGTTCCGCCTTCGCGTTCTTTGCCTTGTTCCAAATTTTACATTCTTCAAAAGAGGTCACCTTTTGAGTCAATTCTTCGTATGTTCTTTGCCAAGTTCATTGAGAGCTCCTTTGCATTTCTCTAGAATTCCTTGGAGTTGCTCAAAGTTCCCCTAAAATAATTATTTTTGATTCGCCTCAATCTTCTTCAAGTTGTTCAAAATTTTATATTCTCCAAAGAGGTCACTTTACGGCTAAAATCCCCGGAAAGTCTCCGCTTAACTTATCCAGAGTTCCTTTGAGTTTCTCTAGAATTCCTTGGAGTTTTCCAAAGTTTCCCTAGAATATTTATTTTGATTCGCCTTCAGGTTCTTCCACTTATTCCACATTTTATATTTTTCAAAGAAGTCACTTTTGTGATCGAATTTTTCGGAAATTCTTTGCTTACTTCATGCAGAATTTCTTTGTGTTTCTCCGGAATTCCTCGGAGCTCCCCAAAGTTTCCCTGAAATATTTATTTCGATTCACCTTTAGGTTTTTCAACTCACTTTCCACGACGCCTTTGACACGTACTGGATGTCTTCTGCACGGCTTAGTCGTCTTCCCACGGTATCCAGAAAGCTCCCACGGTGTCAAGTGACCCAGATGGCTGGTTCCCAGGTCCAAGTGACCCATTACCCGAGACCAAGTTTAGCAGGCGTGCAGTGCGTGCCCGCAAGCATGCGGCAAGTGATGGGGGCGGCAATTTAATAATAAAGTTGAATTTAAAAGGATTCTTTTTACTCCCGCATTTGAGGAGGGTCTCCACTGCCGGTGAGGAAAGTCCACCCAGTACAGAGGAAATCATTCTCGTGGAGGCTCATCCGGTGGAACTGATTCCGAAAAAGTTTCTTTCAGGAGAAATTATTTTCAGAAAATTGGTTCCAGCGGATTTCTTATGAAGGAAGGAAATTTGTTCCTGTTACGGTCTAGAATGTCATCCTCTTGTGTCTGATTTGATGTAACAGAATATCGGCTCTCACTCAAATGAATGTCGAGCCCTTGAGAGAATGGTCATCTCTTTTATTTGATGGTCGAAGCAATCGGTGGCGCCACTTTCTTTTATCCAGTAGCACAGTCTGGTTATGTCTCATTTGAAGTACCAATCAGCCCCTTTCTGTCCCATCGATTTCAAAATTAGTGACTCCCCTAGTTGTGTCTTGAGGTGTTTATCCTGCTGTCATTTGAACTCCTAGTGATTTTCTGTCTTCATCAAGTCTTGTTTGAAGCGCTAATCACCCCCTGATGATCTTCTCAAGTCTTCTTGCAATATTTCAGAATCAAAAAGGGATTATTCCTACTTTCTAGTTGTGTTTGTGATCCTTTTGTTTTCTTATGTTGTACAGAGGCCTTCTGAGTCCCCTTTTGCTTTCTTGTCTTCCGAAACCCTGGTATCCTCATGCCATGCTGCATCAATCTTGCTGTATCGTTTGGACTTCTAGGCCCTAGTAGGTCCCTGGTATTTTCATGTTTTATTTGTGAACCCCTTTGTGTCTTTTTGTGTCCTTTCGAACACTACTCAGCCCTGTGTCTTCCTTTGCTGTTTGATGCCCTGATGAGCCCCTTGTGGTTTCTTTTGACTCTCGAAGCCCCAGTAAGTCCTGTCATTGTGTCTTCCTCTGTTGTTAAGAGCCCTGCAGGGCGCCTTCCTTCTTTGTGTTCCATTCTCGGTTCCATTGCCTCGGATGACCAACTTGTGTCTTGTTGTACCCATTTATATTGTCGTGTCATTTGTAGCTACGCTTGAACTCCGTTGGATTTTCTCGAGGATTTTCTTAAAGCTTTCGAAATCAGTGAGCCCTGCTGTGTATTTGCGTTTCAAGTAGCCCTACCGAGCCCCTTTCTTTTCTATTCCACAGCCTCATGAACTTGATGGTGTCTTATTGTTGTAACTTTTGGAATCCGCTAGCGGGAACCAACTTCATCAGCTTTTGTGCCTCTCAGGAGACACAGGCCTTGTAATTGTGCCTTCAGTAGTCCCCTTGCTTATTTGCTGTTTTTTTTGAAGCCCTCAAAAGCCGCCTGTGTCTCCTTGTGGCTTTCACATCTCTAGTAAGTCTCCTCATATCCTCTTGTGTTGTTCAGAGCTTATTTTTGTTTTCCATTCCCAGCACCGATTTTTTTTGTGACTTGTTGATCCTATTGAATTTCTGTGTCCTTTAGGATGCTATTAGGCTTCCTTGTGTCTTTATACCTTGTGCGGAATCCTAGTGAACCAGTATCTTCTTGTGACTTTCGCAGTTCTATCGAGCTTTAGTCGTATATTCCTCCTGAAGTCCTGCTGGACCACCTTTCATCATCTTTTATCCTGAAGCCCTGGTGCTCCCTTTGTTTCCTATTTTATCAATCTTGCTGTGGATTTTTAGGCCCCAGTAGATACTTTTGAGTCTTCATGTCACGTTTGGAGCACCAATATGACCCCCCTTGTGTTGTTTCAAGTCCTGACGAGTCCCTTGTGTCTTTTTACTGTCGGAACTCCAGTTAGCCTCTTTGTGTTATTGCTGGTGTTCTACAAAGTCCTCTTTTGTCTGTTGTACTCCGGAGTCGTCTTTGGTGCCTACTGAATAAATACGTATTTGAAAAAGCCCATCCAAGGTAACAGTCCCAAATTTTCACGTAATACAACTCTGTGCTGTTGAACAAAGGGGGTTATCGAAATCGCTCGATTTTTTGTCTTCAAGGCACAAGATTAATTTGCACATTAGATTGAACGGTTGCAATCAACTTTAGCTTCAAATATTCTCAGTAATCGACCTTGACCTCCAATTTGTTTTCAAGCTCTGATTCGTACTTCGCAGTAACTCGAACAAAATCTTTTTTGAATTATTTTCAGAATTAAGGTCATAACTATCACCATTTTCTTTCATGTTGAGGACTTACTGACGCACTTGTTTTCAACAATAACTAGAATTTTGACCGAAAAGTTCGATATTGCAAAAAACATTACTACAATAATTATTTGTATGTGCTTGAAAACAGATGAACCTATAATGATTCTCACGTTGTGTATGGAACTGAACAAAATACATAATCATGTACCTAGATACTATACATTGTTCGTGGGTATATATGTATAGCTTCTAAGTGGTAATTAATCTACTACCTACTAAACATTCCTGATGATTGAAGACAGGTGTTTTTCCTCTCCTCTACCCTCGCCTCTATCTATCTGCAAAAATAGCAGGTACCTGTACACACTATTGTTATTATACAATACGGATATCCCATAACTTGCTAAAAAAAATCAAACGAAAATGAACCTGTGTCTAGCTATAGGTGCCTACACCTACTTAAAATCAACTTATTTAGGAAAGAGTGACTAAGTAAAACTCTTAGCCCAGAATTTTAATTGGCAACAGTAAAAATGTACAAATAAAATGATTTAGTGGTTGTAATTAGGTGATTAACCAGAAAAAAGTGAAGATATTACCTACATGAATGTGTCAGTAGATGACTTCAACGCATAGTTTATCTACAAGTTATTTGATAATGCTCACAAAATATTCTCCACTATTATGAATAGATACCTACTCGTGAGCATAATCAATTTCACGGCTTTTTTGATTAGAGTACCTGAGTCAGTTGTGGAAATTGACATTGGTACCTACTGGAAATATTACTATGAAAATCATTTCCATCGTTTACTGTAATGAAACAAGCCGTGAAATTGATTATATAGCCTCAGTGCTCACATACCTATCTATTCATGTAACTTTTTCCCATTATTTGTCATTCCCATATTCCAATTAA
This sequence comes from Anaspis maculata, assembly GCA_949128115.1. NCBI lineage: Eukaryota > Metazoa > Arthropoda > Insecta > Coleoptera > Scraptiidae > Anaspis > Anaspis maculata. The sequence continues at coordinate 75,159,347 of OX421966.1, forward strand.
AAACAATTGAAGTTCATTTGTCGGCGATTCAACGAACCTTTCGAAAAGTGAATATTTACAAACATTGCACAACGCACAACATTAAAACGTGCTTTTATGGTAAAAATGAAAATATAGAAATAATAGTAAATAAAAAAATATAGAAAATACACTAATAGACAAAGGACCCCGCACGTTTTCTATGAAAAAGTGGTTTCGGTGAATTTGGCTGAATTTTTTATATGTTGTAGATCTTGATTCAAAAAATATATTCCTGAAAAATTGGACCCCTCCTATGAACAGTTTTTCCCCTACACCCCTAATAAGGCCAAAACTAGGAATAGTCTCAAATTTTTTGAAATTCATGAAACTGGTTCAAATGAAACCCGTGATCATGGGAAAAATAATTGAAAAATTCCAAGTTGTGAATTGGGGTAGTTATCAAGGGGGTTGGGGGTCGAAATTGAGAAAATAAATTAAAATTCCGATTTTTTTTATTCTCATAAAATCTGAACAGAATAATAGTCGAGAAATAATTCTGGAAAATCTAAATCAATAAATTGGCGGTTATTTTTTAGAGGACTGGGGGGTCGAGATCAAGAAAACGCAGTGAAAAACCGGAATTTGCAGTTCTCATATATATGATTTTACGAGCAATGGAGAAATTGCTCAAAAAAATCTAAACCAATGACTTCGGGTGTTATTGAGGGGGTAGAGGGTCAAAATTAAGAAAACAGTTCTGGAACTTTCAGTTTATCTAGGAAGATCTGGGCGAATGACAAAATGATAATACAACATTCATTCATTCAATACAACCAATGTGAATAAGGACTGAGTTCATCACCTGTTACCAGTTACCTGGTACAACCATTATGATAACTGCTCACAACCACAATGAGGGCTTGGGGGGGGGGTATCGAGACTTGCAACAGCATTACTTTCAATAAGAGTGATAGAACTTTGATAAGATTTTACTGTCATTTTTTGAAATAAATACTCAGTATATCTTACAAAATCATCATCTTTCATTAAGACGGGGCTACGTGCCACACAGCAGGAGAAACCTTGGGACTTGTTGGCCGAAAACTTCCAAGGAAGAACAATTTCGCGAAACGGCGATTTCAATTGGCCAGCGAGATCTTGCGATATTACGTCCTTAGACTTTTTTTGTGGGGGTATGTGAAGTCCCTGGTATACAAGAACAAGTCTAGAACCATTGAAGCCCTGAGGAACAATATTGTGCGTGTTATTACTGAAATATAGCCCGATATCTGCCAGAAAGTTATTACAAATTGGACTTCCCGTCTGCACGCCGTTAGACAAAGTCGAGGAGGCCATTTACTAGGTGTTATTTTCCACACATAATGTTAAAAACTGTTCTTACACATAGAGTCAATTCGATATCGTAAACCCCGACATAATTTGTTTAATTCCAATTTGAAGTTCTATCACTCTTCTTGAAAGACCCTATATATGAATTTAAAGTTTCGGAATTTCTTCCTTTTCCTAGATTTGGACCACTGCCCCTCAGTAGGTAACCATCTCAATTTATTGATTCAGATTTTTCTAAATTACTTCCACCTTTTTCTGGAATGCTAATTCCTTTACTTGATTTCGACGCCCGCCCCCTCGATAATTACTCCAATTCACAACTTATATTTTTTATTCTTCAACTTAATTTGAGCTATTTAGTTTCATAAATTTTAAAATGCTTGAGACAAATTCTTATTTGAACTAGGACATGGCTGTAGGCAGAAATTATGGTGGGTGGGAGAAGGGATGGTCAAGAAATGAAGAACTCAATCCTTATGCAGATTGGTTTTATTATCGTGTTGTCATTCACCCAGATCAATTTCTAGATGAACTGTAAGGTCCAGAGTTTCATTGTTCCCTTGATTCGACCCTCTACTTCCTCAATAACACCAGAACTCATTAGTTTTGATTTTTTGAATTATTTTCTCAATAATGGGAATTGCAAGTTTCGGAATGTTACTCCGTTCCCTTGATTTTGACCCCCAGCCCCCTTTAGAATAACCCCCAAATTATTGATTTAGATTTTCCGAAATTATTTCTTGATTATTATTCTGTTCAGATTTTATAGGAATAAATTTTTTTGGAATTTCAATTTATTTTCTCAATTTCGACCCCCAACCCCCTTGATAACTACCCCAATTCACAACTTGGAATTTTTTAATTATTTTTCCCATGATCGCGAGTTTGATTTGAACCAGTTTCATGAATTTTAAAAAATATTTAGGCTATTCCTAATTTTGGCCTTATTATGGGAGTAGGGGAAAAACTGTTCATAGGAGGGGTCCAATTTTTCAGGAATATATTTCTCTAATCAAGATCTACAACATATGAAAAATTCAGCCAAATTCACCGAAACCACTTTTTCATAGAAAACGTGCGGGGTCCTTTGACGGCCGTGAATCAGTGGACTGTTAATCACATGTTTTCATCAAACATTTTTGAAATAAAATTCAAATATAGGTATACCTGTCTACAAAGTGCTTTTTTACATGAGTAATAAGGGTCATTATAAAATAAAATAATAAAGAAGATGAGATTCGAGGAAAAGTTCCGATTTTGATCCAAACTTTGCATCGTAATACACAAGCAATCATATTCTATTTCCAGCCGGATTATTTCCGAACCTTTCTTGCTGTTTTTATGACCCAATTCAAAATTCTAAAACTGTCTCTTTCAAGTTCATTGTTGCGCCTATAATAGACCGGAAAAAACAGATGAATGGCATATCTAGATAAATACTTGCTGACTGACTGTGCACATACAATACAATAACCATCCTTAAAAGGCCAGAAACATTGAATAAAGCACCATAAACACCTTGAAGAATAAAATAATAACCCTGCCCGTATCAATCCCAATGTCACCGCAAAATTCACTATCCAGACCTGATGCTAATTCCCTGCAATAATACCAATGATTATTTTCTTTATGGCATCACGGCATCTCTATCTAGTGACCCTTGACACTGAAAGCAACAACAAGCGAATGTGTGACAGCATAACGTAATAATAGATCGCAGTTGCCCTGGCAAAATGTCAATCAAATCGGCCTACCTGGCTGTGTTGTGTTTTGTTGGAGATTACGTCAAAAAGTGACAGCAGGTATGAGCACGGCACACTATCGGGTCGATGACGTATACTACGCGGTTTATTAGACGTCTAGATATGTTCCACAGCCGACTTTGATGTAACTTTCTGCAAGAGGGACCGACTAGGACTGATTTACCTCGCCCGCTTCGATATTACCACGAGAGAATAAACACGCGAGAGGTGTGACGTCATCCATGGTCGAGGCCTCCTAGTTCCGGGCCTGCTTTTTTCGTCTTCTCACTTTCGCCCGCTTCTTGTTGCTCATTACCCATTAGTCTCGACTTTAGGTGAGTGCTTGTCACTTTGTTGAATCAATTTCAAACGCTATTGTTACGAATTTGCATTGGGTAATTCAATAATTGATGAAAAATGAGTTCAACTCTCCCGCTGCGGTTTCAAGCCGGGCCTCACAGACATGCCTCCCCATTCCAGAATATTTCAGCCCTCTTCTGGAAAGGCCCCGAAGGATCTCGTCGCTTTTATTATTATCACGGCGTATTCCAGCAGAGATTGCTAGTTTATTCACAAAATATCTAGAAAAGTCTATTGACTTCGCGAATATTCCTGCGTAATCTCTCGACGCACGGCTCCTCCGCCAATTGTGCGACTATGTCTCTTATTCGTGCGTTGCAGTCTCCAGCAAGTAGGACCGAATCGTTGATGAATAAAATGAGAAGCATGAGCATGGGACCCACAATGCTGCCCTGCGGAACATCGAACTGCCCCAGTATCCTCTCAGAAACGCAACAGCCTCCTGAGCCCCGAATTTTTGGTGACCGGACAATTCTTCGCCGGAAACTTTGGAGCCCCAATGAGGTCCAGTGTGAGTGTGATATTCAGAGCCCTATCTCCCACTGGGTTTTCACATTTCACGTGGCGTTTCAAGCCTTGCTGAGCTCCCTTGTCTCTATAAGCATCGTTTGGGATCTTGATCAACCCCCTTGGGTATCTTCAAATTTTCTGGAGATTTCCTTCGCCCTTATGACTTACAGGACGGTTCCTCAGAGCCCTATTAGGCCCCCTTGTTTTCATGTCGCATTTGTAGCCCTGCTGAGCTCCTTTGTATCTTGCATTGGTTTTCAAAACTCTATAGTTAGCTCCTGTATGTCTTCTTGTGCTGGTCGAAATCCTACTGGCCCCCCTTGTGTCTTCAAATATCGTTTGGAATCCTAATAAGCCCCCTTGTGCCGTCAATCATTATCGTTTGCAGCCCAAGTGACCTCCTTTCAATTTTTTTGATGATTCTGGAATCTTAGAAACCTCCTTTGTACCTTATTAGGTTTCTCAAAGCCCTATCCGGCCCCCTGGTGTCTTCATGTTGCATTTGTAGCCCTGCTGAGCCCTTTTTTTACAATGTGTTAGTTTCCCAAGCTCTAGTTAGCTCCTGTTAGTCTTTATGTGTTGGTCAAAGTTCTGCGGGGTCCCCTCGTGTCTCCAAGTGTCATTTGGAGTCCCAGCGAGCCCCGCCAGGCCTTCGTCCAATTTTTAGAGGCCTCTCCTCTCTTGTGTCTACATTTAAGTGTTTCAAGCCCTACTGAGCCCTCTTGTACCTTCAAGTATCGTTTGGAGCCCCATTGAGCCCTTTTGTGTCTTCAATTATCGTTTGAAGACCAGGTGACCTCCATCTGATTTCACGATGTTTCTGGAATCTTAGAAAGCTTCGTTGTGCCTCATCAGATTTTTCACAGCCCTATGTGGCCCCCTGTTTATTTATGTTTCATTAGTAGCCCTGCTAAGCCCCTTCACAATGTGTTAATTTTTCAAGCTCTAGTTAGCTCCTGTTAGTTCTTATGTGTTAGTCAAAGTTCTACGGGGCCCTTCGTGTCCCCAAGTGTCATTTGGAGCCCTAGTGTGCCCCGCCAGACCTTCGTCCGATTTTTAAAGGCAGCTCCTCTTTTGTGTCTACATTAAAGCATTTCAAGCCCTACTGAGCCCCGTTGTATCTTCAAGTATAGTTTGGAGCCCTATTGAGCCCCCTTGTGTCTCCAATTATCGTTTGCAGACCAGGTAACCCCCTTCTGATTTCTCGAAGTTTCTGGAATCTCGAAAAACTCCTTTGTGCTTTATTAGGCTTCTCAGAGCCCTATGTGGCCCCTCTGTGTCTTTGTTTCATTTGTAGCCCTGCTGAGCCCCTTTTTACAATGTGTTAGTTTTCGAAGCTCTAGTTGGCTCCTATGAGTCTTTATGTGTTGGTCGAAGTTCTACGGGGCTCGTCGAGCGTCCTTTGTGTCTCAAAGTGTCATTAGGAGCCCTAGTGAGCCCCGCCAGGCCTTTTTGCAATTATAAGAATCCTATTCCCCCTTTTATCTACATTGAAGCGTTTTAAACCCTGCTGAGCTTCCTTATATCTTCAAGTGGTGCTAAGAGAACTCGTCCCGCGGACAATTCGTCCCACGGACAATTCGACGCAAGTGAAGGCTTTGGAACGTAAGGGGGTTATATTACACATGAAGACACAAGGGGGCTTGAGAAAAGGATCTAAAAATTATAAGCAAATACAAGAGGTTCCGACAGAGATCCGAACGCCACGGAAAAATGCAACGGGGCTCAGCAAGGCTTCAAACGATATCGAAAACACAAGGGGGCCTCATAGAGCTTCATATAAGAAATGAATACAGGGGCTTATACTGATACTCTAAAAGCCATCAAAAGCCTAAGTGGACCAATTGGGTTCCGTACTACACTCGAGAGACAAGAGGGCACGATAGGGTTCCGAATATCACATAGAGGCACAAGGTGCTTGCTACTGCTTCAAAAGCCACGGAATGATGTAAGAAGGCTCAGCAGGGCTTCAAAAGACGTTAAAGAAACAAGGGGGCCCACTGGAGCTCCGGATAACACAAGAAGGCAACAGAGGGCTCACTGGAATTCTGATAGTCATCGAAAAACATAAGGGGGCTCACTAGGGCTCCAAGCTACACTTATGGACATAAGAGAACTCACTAGGGCTCAGAGCTACACTTATGGGCACAAAGGGGTTCACTAGGGCTCCAAACTACACTCTCAAGCACAAAGGGGTCCGATAGAGCTCCGTATATCACATGAAAGCACAAGAGACTTATACTAGGGCTTCCAGCAATATAAAAGCGCACAAGATGGCTTACTGGAGTTATAAAAGCCACGGAAATACATAAGGGGGCTCATTAGGACTCCAAACGACACATAGGGCACAAGAGTCCTAACTGTAAATCACGGAAAAATGCAAGGGGGCTCCGTAGAACTTCATGTAATATTGGTTACACAAGGGGGCCCAAGGGACTTTTCATAATGAGAAAAGGCAAAAGAGGGCTTACTGTATGGTACTCTGAAAGCCAATACAAGTGGACTTATTGGGGCTCCAAACTACACACAATGGTACAAAGGGGATCCGATAGAGCTCCAAAAGCCATGGAAATACAACAAGGAGACCCAATGAAGCTCTGTATAATCAAGAAAAAAAACAAAAGGGGGCTGACTGGAATTCTGGAAGGCATGAAAAAACCAAAGGGGCTCACTAGGACTCCAAACCACACTTGCTGGCCCAAGAGGGTCCGATAAGGCTCCGTATATCACATGAAGGCACAAGGGACTTACACTAAGGCTTCCAGCAATGCAAAAGCGCACAAGATGGCTTACTATAATTCTAAAAGCCACGAAAACAAATAAGGGGCTCATTAGGGCTCCAAACGACACACAGGGCCGAATGGGCCTGATAAAAATCCAGAAATCACGGTAAAATGCAAGCGGACTCTGTAGAACTTTATATGATATTAGTGACACAAGGGGGCACAAGGGGTTTTTTAATAACGAAAAAAGGCAAAAAGGAGCTCACTGTATTATACTCTGGAAGCCAATAAAAAAAAAGTGGACTGATTAGGGCTCCTTACTACATATAAGGGTACAAGGGGACCCGATAGAGCTCCGAACGTCATGGTAATACGACAGAGGGCCCAATAAAGCTCTGTATAATCAAGCTTACACAATGGGGCCCAATAAGAGCTCCGTAGGGCTTCAAATGATATTGGTAACACAAGGGGGCCCAAAAGACTCTATTGACCGAAATAGGGCACAAGAGGCTCTTTAATAACGAGAAAAGGCAAAAAAAAGCTCACTGTACTATACTCTGAGAGCCAATAAAAAAAAAAGTGGACTGATTAGGGCTCCAAACTACATATAAGGGTACAAGGGGACTCGATAGAGCTCCGAAAGCCATGGTAATACGACAAGAGGGCCCAATAAAGCTCTGTATAATCAAGCTTACACAATGGGGCCCGATAGGAGCTCCGTAGGGCTTCAAATGATATTGGTCACACAAGGGGGCCCAAAAGGCTCTATTGATCGAAATAGGGCACAAGGGGGCTCTTTAATAACGAGAAAAGGCAAAGAGGAGCTCACTGTAATATATTCTGGAAGCCAATAAAAAAAAAAGTGGACTGATTAGGGCTCCAAACTACATATAAGGGTACAAGGGGACCCGATAGAGCTCCGAAAGCCATGAAAATACGACAAGAGGGCCCAATAAAGCTCTGTATAATCAAGCTTACACAATGGGGCCCGATAGGAGCTCCGTAGGGCTTCAAATGATATTGGTCACACAAGGGGGCCCAAAAGACTCTATTGATCGAAATAGGGCACAAGGGAGCTCTTTAATAACGAGAAAAGGCAAAAAGGAGCTCACTGTACTATACTCTGAAAGCCAATAAAAAAAGAGTGGACTGATTAGGGCTCCAAACTACATATAAGGGTACAAGGGGACTCGATAGAGCTCCGAAAGCCATGGAAATACGACAAGAGGGCCCAATAAAGCTCTGTATAATCGAGCTTACACAATGGGGCCCGATAGGAGCTCCGTAGGGCTTCAAATGATATTGGTTACACAAGGGGGCCCAAAAGGCTCTATTGACCGAAATAGGGCACAAGGGGCTCTTTAATAACGAGAAAAAGCAAAAAGGAGCTCACTGTATTATACTCTGAAAGCCAATAAAAAAAAAGTGGACTGATTAGGGCTCCAAACTACATATAAGGGTACAAGGGGACCCGATAGAGCTCCGAAAGCCATGGAAATACGACAAGAGGATCCAATAAAGCTCTGTATAATCGAGCTTACACAATGGGGCCCGATAGGAGCTCCGTAGGGCTTCAAATGATATTGGTAACACAAGGGGGCCCAAAAGGCTCTATTGATCGGAATAGGGCAAAAGGGGGCTCTTTAATAACGAGAAAAGGCAAAAAGGAGCTCACTGTACTATACTCTGAAAGCCAATGAAAAAAAAAGTGGACTGATTAGGGCTCCAAACTACATATAAGGGTACAAGGGAACTCAATAGAGCTCCGAAAGCCATGGAAATACGACAAGAGGGCCCAATAAAGCTCTGTATAATCAAGCTTACACAATGGGGCCCGATAGGAGCTCCGTAGGGCTTCAAATGATATTGGTAACACAAGGAGGCCCAAGAGGCATAAGTGGGCTGATTAGGGTTCCAAGCTATACATGAGAGCACAAGGGGGCCCGAAAGAAAGGACTTCAAATGACATGACGACACATGGGTGATTACTGTGCTCTAAAAGTAACGAAAAATACAAGGGAGCTCAGAAGGACTCCAAATCACATCTCAAAGGCACAATAAGGGGACCCAATGGAGCAAGGATAAATGAATAACACAAGATGGCAAAAGATGGCTTAGTGGAATTCTGGAGACCATTGAGCACAAAAGGGGGTTCATTGGGGCTCCAGATTATATTTAAAGAAACAAGGGATTTGAGGCCGAATATAACATAAAGGCACCAGCGACTTACTAGTGCTCCGAAAGCCTGAGAAAAGTGCAAGGGGGCTCAACAAAGCTTCAAACGGTACTGACTTCAAACGGTACTGAAGACACAAGGGGGCCTCATGGAGCTCTATATAACAAAATAACGTGAAATTGGGCTTACTGGTACCTACTCCGAAAGTCATAAAAACATCAGGAGGCTCAACGCGGCTCCAACTATACCTGATGGCACAATGGGGCCCGATAGGGCTCCGAACATGCCACGACGGCATAACGCTGCTTGCTGCTCCGGAATTAATGGAAAATGCATGGAATACAGAATAAGGGGCCCAGTGGAGCTCTTGATAAGACAAGACTGCAAAAGGGGCCTTGTGGAAATCTCAAAACAATGAAAAACGTAAGAGGACTCATTAGAGCTCAAGAATTACACTAGAGAAGATAAGGGGCTCGATGGGGGCGAAATATCTCATGAAGGTATATAAGGGGCTCACTGGTGCTCCCAAAGCTCGGTGTACTTGCAGAAATTCTCGGAATAATGCAAGGGGACTAGGCAGAGCTTCAAAAACATAAAGAAACCAGGGTGCGCAGTAGGGCTGTGAATACTACAAAAAGGAATAAGGGGGCTTACTTAAGTTCGAAAAGTAGCAAAAAAACACAAAGGGACTTCTTAAAGTTAAGACAAAGGGCCAATCTTTATTTTGCGACAAATTGTCCGCGAGACGAATTGTCCGCTACGAATTGTTCGTGAGACGAATTGTCCGGTCACGCTTCAAGTATCGTTTGGAGCCCTAATGAGCCCCCTTGTGTCTTTATGTGTCATTTGTAGCCCTGTTGAGCTCCTTTTGACCCGTCTTTCTTTCGGAGCTCCAATCAGCTCCTGTGTGTCTTCATGTGATGATCGGAGCCCTATAGCCCTCCTTGTGCCTTCAAGTGTAATTTGGAGCTCTAGAGAGCACCATCAGTCCTTTTTTAGTTTAGTTTAGTTTAGTTTAGTTTTACAGCCCTATCCTCTCTTGGTCCACATTGTAGTGGTTTAGGCCCTGCTGAGCACCCTTGTGTCTTCAAATGTCGTTTGGAGCCCCATTGAACCCCTCATGCCTTTTTGTGTTATTCGGAGTCCTATCAAGCCTTGTATCTACATTGTGGCGATTTGAGCCCCGCTAGCCTCCATCCCTTTCTTCCATCATCTCCCCATCCGTAACCTGTATGCTTGGAGTCGATTTGAGTTTTTTCACGCTATTTTATATCCCTGTCCCCAGATGTCTCTGTTTACGTCTCCACAAAGTTCCTTCCAGGCCTTTTTCTTTTGTTTCTCAATATCTGCAGCTTGAACTCTCACCTCTGTTTTTGATATTCTTCCTGATCTATCCTTTCTTCTTTCTGACTTTTTACTTCTAATCTAATCATTTTTCGACACTTCTCGATGCGTGGCCGGACAATTGACACATGGGGGCTCATCAGGGCTCCAAACTACCCATGAGGACAAAAATGAGCCCGATAGAGCTTCGAAGCCACGGAAAAAAGCAAAGGGGCTCAGCGGGGCTTCAAACTATATTGAGGACATAAGGGAGCCTAATGGAGCACTCTATTACAAAACAAGGCAAGAGGGGGCTCGCTCACTGTAGTACTCTGAGAGTCAAGAAAAAACATAAGTGGGCTAATCAAGGCCTTAAACCACACTTGAGGACACAAGGGGGCTTGATAGGGCTCTGAACATCACATGAAAACACAAGGTGTCTATTGATGCACCAAAGGTCAAGGAAAATGTGAGGGGGCTCAGCAGGGCTTCAAAACACGTTGAAGAAACAGGGGGGTCCAATGAAGTTTGCTTGAATTCAGATCGCTGGCTGTGAAAAAACATGAGGGGGCTAATGGGAGCTCCAGACTACCCTTTCGGGCACAAGGGGGCAAATAGGGCTTCGAAAATCACATGGAAAAACAAGGAACTCACTGATGCTCCAAAAGACACAAAAACAGTGAGGGGGCTCAGCGGGGTCTCAAAAGACGTTAAAGAAACAATGAGGGCCCACGAAGGATCACTAGGGCCTCTACCAGCGCGAAAAAGCACAATGGTGCTCACTGGAATTCTAAAGGCTACAAAAAAAGGGGGCTCATCAGGGTTCCAAACGATACGTGAGGGCACTAGGGAACCCGATAGAACTCCGTAGGCCACGGAATAATGCTAGGGGGCTCAGCAGGGCTTCAAAAGATGTTGATGGAACAAGAAGGACCTCAGAGGGCAACTAGGGCAACAAGGGAGCTCACTGGGATTCTGAAGCTACGGAAGGGCTTCAAACGATACATGAGGAAACAAGGGGGCTCGATGGAGCTCCGTAAGCCACGGAAAAATGCTATGGGGCTCAGCAGGGCTTTAAAAGACATTAGGGAAACAAGGGGGCTGTTGGAGGGCCATTTGGGCCTCTTATAACGCAAGAAGGCACAAGTAGGCTCACTGGAATTCTGAAAGCTACGCAAAGAATAAGGGGTCTCCAAACGATTCATGAAGACACAAGGGGGCCCAATAGAGCTCCTTAAGCCACGGTAAAATGCTATGAGGCTCAGCAGGGCTTTGTGAGACATTGAAGAGACAAGGGGGCTCTTAGAGGGCAACTAGGGTAACAAGGGGGCCACTGGCGGCTCCACGGGGGGTACGACGGTACGGCCGTACCCCCTGTTGAAAATCAGGGGCGCCAAACAGCAACCTCATAGTTTTGAAAAAATCCATAAGTAGTACCCTCGACAGTACCAGTGGGTTTCTCTTCGTAAAAAATCATATTTTAATAACATGATGAAGCTCGCCAACGAAATCGATAATGCGACCTGTAAAGATTCGCGATGGTCGTCGCGCGATCAAATATTGGAATACAAAAATGTCTATCCGTTAATCGAATAGACAGGGTTTTAAGCATTCCTATTATATCTGTGGAGGCGGAAAGAACCTTTTCCAAGCTAGTCCTGGTCAAAACCAGAATTCGGTCTACAATGACTGAAGAACGACTGGAGGCTCTGTTAATAATGACCGTGGAGGCAGAGAGGACTAAATCTGACTATATGCAGAGACTGTACTTTTGTAGATTAGATACATAAAATCAATTCACGTCTCTTCTTATTAAAGTGAGCTATGGAAAAAATATGTTGTCTTGGTCCGAATGGTACGATGACGACTTGGTGGTAATAACGTCTTGTCAGCTAGTTGTCTACATGTGAAATGTTTAATGTGACACATTATCACTGTGTCGAGGCGTCATGGCGAAAGTTGAAATTTTCGAGAATACGCGAGGAATCATGAGTTCCCTTGGATTGTTTGCAGTGTGGACGATATAGGACCTAATTTTTACTGATCGGTGGCTCTTCGCCAAGGCTGTTAGGTTTTTTGGCGGCTACTGAGAAAATAATGTCTAAAATCGGCAATAGTGAAGAAAATGGGAAGTAAAAACCCACTGCCCAAGAAAAACCTATTATTTAGATGGACAATATGGACAGTCGTTTATGGAGTTGAACTGTACGAGATGTGACGCACGCGTGAGTACCTACACTGTGTTGTCAGTCTCCTGTACCTAGGAACCTGGGTACGTATCTTCTTCATGCCATGCTTGCTGTTTCAGTATAATAAGCTAGAATAGGTAGAGGCATAGTAGGTACTCACTACTCAGATGTGCATCAGAAGATGGAGCCTCTTTTCAAGCCATTCGTATTCTTGAACATTTTTACTTACGCGTACATGACGCCTCGACACGTTGACAAGTGTCATCTAGCACATGTAGACAACTAGCTGGCAAGACGTTACCATCAAACCGTCATCGTACCATTCGTACCAACACAACACATTTTTTCCATAGTGCACTCTAATGAAGAAAGTCATGAAATTGATTATAGAGTAGACTTCATCTTTCAATTTATACTTGATGAGTAGAACCAAGTTGTTGTCATGATGGTTTTTGCTTTGAAAATTGCTCCTGATAGCAGGACGGGAGTTAGAGTAATGTCAGAGAGAAGCACCTACTAGGACTTATTTTGCTCCCTATTCCCTATAGTCCTCTTCTATTGCCTAAACAAATTTCGCCTGTACTGGGAGGGGGGGGTCCCCTCCAACGCTCGTCATCTTAAGGGCGCCTGACCGATGAGTCGTACCCCCTATTCGAAAATGCTGGAGCCGCCAGTGAAGGGGGCTCACTGAAATTCTGAAAGCTATGAAACGCATAAGGAGGCTCATCAGGACTCCAAACAGTACAGGGCACAAGGGGGGTCTGCTGGAGCTCCATGACTCACGGAGAAATGCTAGGGGACTCAGCATGATTTCAAATGATATAGACGACACAATGGAGCCCGACGTAGTTCTCTTTAACAAAAGAAGGCAAAAGGGGCTTACTTCTGAGATTACTGATACCCTGAAAGCCATGAAAAAACATGACGGGGCCAATTAAAACTACACTTGCAGACACAGGGGGGGGGACAACGTCGGAATATTATATGAAGACACTAGAGACTTACTAATGCTTCGACCAATAGGGCTCCGAAGACATTACGGATTGACGGCACACGGGTGTTTAGTGCTCCGAAAGTACCTGACGGAAATACAAGGGAACTCAGCAGGTCAAATCAGCAGCAGCTTCAAATTACTTTGAAGACACAGGAAGGGGGCCCAATGAAGCTCTGGATAACAGAAGATGATGAAAAGGGGGCTAATGGAATTCTAAAAGCTATGAAGCACTTGAGGACGCAAAGGGGCCCGATAGGAGGCTGAAGATCACATGAAGGCACAAGGGGTTCACTAATGCTCCGAAATCCTCGGAAAAATGCCATAAAAACATCTAAAGATCAAATGTTGAGAAATTTCTCCTCAGTTTGACAAGAAGCTGTCGGAGGACTTTCACCTTCCTCACCTTTTACCATCGTAGAGTAGACAATGAGATGAAATTTACCAGCTTAATGTCGGCTCCAGGTCTCTGCCATGGATGATCGAGTATGAGATGAGTCTTCAACGTTCCCTCAGTTTGATTTCTGGCTAATTTTCCACACAATCTGCAACTCTCTCTCAGTTTTCGTCGTCCGCACGCATGCCAAATCAGTAAAAAAATCGGCCTTGCGTGGTATTTTGCTTTTTTCATGCCAAAAACATCCTCGTGAATCAGCTCAAACACCTCCTCTTGCAAAGCTCTCGAAAGAAGCAACTTGTAAAAGAGATTCTGAAATGCTTTCAACTACATAGAATTGAATTAGATTTTTTCATTTTCAATTGAACAAATAATTTCACATATTCCAACTACAGTAATTTGATTACTTGTGTATGGAGTTAGTTCTAATTTAGGAGTTTACAATGCAATCATTAGAAATTTCAAAACGTTTTTGTACATATTTATAGGCATTAGATCCACTGAAGCTCCGCTATCTATTTTGAATTTGATTTGTTTGTTTTCAATTGCTAACTTTGTTATTCAGGGAACAACCACCCGCATTAACATTTTTAATTTGAGTATGCTCAATTTTCCGACTATTTATACTACCTACATAGAATTCTGTCATATCATTTGAATTATTATGACTTAAAACTGCACTGATTTGATTTTTTCTTGACAACCCACACATTTAGGCGGAATGATTTGTTTTTTTACACTTCATACACGTTTTTGAACACGCTGGACACTTGTTAATTTGATGTGATGATCCACATCTAGTACAGTTGTCAATTACATTGTCTGACCTTGATACCTGATGTCTCCTGTTTGAATTACTTCGTCTCCTAGTGCTACTGGAACGATTTCCAACAGGTTGTCTGGTATGTGGACGCCTGTTCATTGTTTGTTTGATGGAATGATTTATGGCACCAGCCGATGGGTTTTCGCTCAGGTATTGATGATTGTTGTCCTTTTCAATTTTCTTCGACTGCTTCCTGGCTTGTTCGTGAATCGCGCATTATTTGATTGCTTCTTCAAGCTTTAAATCTTCCTGCTGTAGTAATTTTTCTCGGATTTTGGAGTTGTTGCTACCACTGATTAGCACGCATGTTATCAAGTCGTCATTTAATTTTTCGAATTTGCACAGTGAGGCTTGTTTCTTCAAATCTGTGACGAATTGCTCGAAGGTCTGCTCTCCTTGGTGCGACTGGAAGAATTTATGACAAAGAAAACATAAATTCTCTCTTGGCTTGAAGTATCTGTTGAACTTTACGATCACGGGTTCTAATTTGTCTTTTTCTACCTCGTTGAATTGGAAAGTTTGGTGAATTTTCTGCAGCTCTGGTTCAGCAAAGTGAAGTAGTTGGGCGATTTGAATTGTTTCTGCCTTTTTGTCCACTTCCGTTGCCGTTACGTGAATCTTGAATCTGCTGGACCACTGCTCCCATTGTTCAACAGGATTTCTCACTATGTACATCCACCATGTTCTTGACAATATCATTTGCACTCCGATTGTTTATTTATTTGGCGATTCCACGTCACAGTCTCCTTTAATGTTCCATAGTTTGAATATTCGCAGCGCCATGTTATGTAGTATTTCAGGTGAAGCGGTGCAAGTAAAGACACATGTGTATACTATGGGATGTTTATTTAAACTCCTCATTACAACGAAGGGTCTCCTTTTATAGAGAACAGGTAATAATAGGTAGATGTGGAAAACACATACAAGGTGTGGTATAAGGTTATCCCACAACTTGTCGCATTTGTCAACATATTTTTCAAATATAGTTCATCAAACTTTCGCATCCGGCTGAAGACAACTAAACCAGGCAGAGTGAAGCTGCCCCTCGAGCTGCCCTATTGGAATATGTCATTTACAAAGACAGCTGATAGAGCAGCGAAGCTGCCACATTAGTGTTCGTCATTTTGAAGGAAAAAACTGAACAAAACAGCTCCACACCCAGGCATAAAGAACACGAACGAGCTCTCTGCACAGTCGGGGCTTCTTTCAAACACAATGCGTGCAAAAATTGAATAATATTTACGAGGCTTTATTACCAGCCCGGCAATGATCCCAAAATGAAATTCTTTTATTGGCGAGAGCGTTTCCGGGGGCGGCGGCGGCGGCGTCGTCGCCGCCGTCGGTATAGCGCGCCTTCTTATTCAACTTGCAGCCGAAAATTACTTTTTCTTCTTAACGAACTAAGTTGTTGGGTGTGGGGGACGTGGCCGGGGTTTTAATCAAGGCGGCCGTGGAACGCGATATTTTCCCGCGAAATACTGACCTTCGGTCCGCATAAATCCCATGCCCCGTTCCACATATTTTCGGCACCCCTCCGCCACCTTCTTGCTCGGAGGAAAGCGATGGTTTATGGAAGAAAGAAAAGCGTCCTGTTAAGGGAGGAGAAGAGGAAAAACGGGTAGAAGTGGGGTGGGCGGGAGACATTTCGGCCAACTGCTAGTTTCGGTTCCAGCACCAGAGAATTTGTAGTTAATCTTTGCCTTTTCCAGTATTCCCACTGAAATGTACTGAATCTAAAGCCAGCAGCGCCATCTGCACTTGTTATATGTAGACACGCCGCCAACAGTGATCATGAACGAAAACGATGAACGTATATGACCCATAGAGACCACATCGGAGCCATTTGTATCGTATAACCCGCATAACCACGTATAGATGAGTGTAAACTTGAATCCTATGGGATTTCCCAATTAAGTAAGTACCTATACCTACTAATTTTGTGTATCATAGAAACGTATCTTAGTATAGGTATCTACCTATTTATGGGTACATTTTCTCATATGCAGCATTTATCTAAAAACTTATCTCTGAAGGTTTCTCTTGAAACTCAACTTCTCCAGAACTTCAATTAAAAAGCCCTGTCATAAACAAACTCATCGCACAGAAGTTTCGTTGATGGATATGCTCATGGGTTTGAATGTGTTTTCTATAACGTTTTCCAACTGCCGGCGATTTTAATATTGAAAACGACGCCGACTTGATATTTCTCCCGCATGCACAAGACCATAATATGCCGGCGTCGTCGCGGGGGCACGTAAGGGCCATTTGTTGACGCCTCGGGAAGGTGCACGGGGAGGAAGGGGGGCGCGAGGGGGAGCTGTATAGGTACGGTGGCGCGGTGTGGTGGCGTCTCGGTGAGATCTCATTTGGAGTGGGCGTGATTTATGCCGCCTCTGTGTTCAGTTGTTTTTCCACGGCTTATGTGATTTCCGCGGGGACAACAGTAGCCGTCCTTGCGTCAGGCCCGCAGGTCCTATATTACTTGCGATAATAAAGCGAGAAACCGCTCAGAGGGCCGCGGGCATGTGTGCATGAAACGGAGGCATAAATCCGTCTTTGCTGATGGCTATCGGTACCTATAACGCAGCACCAGATGGCGTTGCGGCTGTACAGCCGCAAGTATGTCGATGATTGGATTGTTAATACTTTGTCGAGCTTCAAGAAACATTTTTTGGCGAATAAGAGCTTAAAGCTTCAACTTGGTACGAAGGCGCAGAGCGGACATGGAAGATATTTATCTGTGATTGCGACTTTTTTCTGTCAATTGCCACTGGTGCGCCTTCTGGCTTATTAAAGCGAATGACTTCGAGACGACGTTTATTTTTTCTTTTTTAGGATCATTACAGAAAATTGTTGTTATTCCGTTGATATTCAATTGTTCCTCCTTTTTTCCGCCTGCCTTGACGACACAGGTGAACAATCTACGGTGACGCGACAAGTGAGCTATAGTTTACTGTTCAGGGCCTGCCCATCCACTTCTCCACCCCCCCCGGTGTAAATTCTGGTAACTCGCACATCTCTTTGCTTTATACTTGTAACGTTCTTCTTCACCATCCATCTGATTTCGCTCCACCCCGTCTCGACTCCCACACGAGTGATAATTTCGACAATAACTTGATGATTGTCAATTCCCAACTTTTATGTCTAATTTCGCCAGCTTGGATACAGGCCTTCTGTACGTTCCGGAAGAGGTCTTCACGTCTGCCACCCAGAACTATCCCATCAGTTTGTTCTGGATAGACCGCCACCACTCTTCCTTTGATCCACCTGTTTCTTGCCAGCTCCGAATCCACTATGATTACAATATCCTCTATCTTGATCTCTCGCTCCTCACTCCGCTCGAACCATCTGGTTTTTCTGGTCAACGTCAGCAAGTTTTCTCTCACCCATCTTCTCCAGAAACTGTCCACTAACTCCTTTCCTAGTTTCCATCTCCTCCCTTTAATGATGTCTTCCTCGCTTATCACGTTGCGGGGTCGTAGAGTTCCAATTCTCCCTAATATAAAATGGTTCGGTGTAATCACTTCTTGCTCCTCTGGGTCGATTGAAATGTACGTCAACGGCCTCGAATTTAGCATGTTTTCAATCTCTATCATCACCGTTGTCAGTACTTCTTCTGTAGGGGATTTCTCTTTCAGCATAATAGCGAGTCCCCTCTTGACTCGTCCCCTCGACATCATCCTGGTCACGGCACCACTCTTAAATTGTAAAAACGACGCACCCTCGATGCACCGAAACGTTCACGTCTTCGTCACAACAGCTGACCCTCTTCTCTCTGTCTGCCCGCGGCTGCCGCTCGCCTGGCTCCTAGCGCAGCGCCATCCTCCTCTTCCATCGGCAAACGCTACGAACGTCAACGACCGTACCTACTTCAGGTACCAACGTACAAACAAAACAAAGGGGGAATACCACAGTGGCACCCGTCTCTGTTAGCGCCTTTGCAGTTCTGGTACTCCTCTCTGGTACAAGCCGCAGTCTCTGGTGCAAGCCGACTCGTTGATGCTAGCTGACTTTTTCCAACACGTTGTCTGTCTATGCCGTTGTCAATCCTTCTACTCCTTGTCCTTCGCTTGTCTTCAGATCGTAACCTGACAGTCCTTGTCCTTCGCTTGTCTTCAGGTCGTAACCTGGCAGTCTTTGTCCTTCGATTTCCTTCAGACGTACGATCCTCGTCGTCCCCACTTGGTCACTTTTACGTATGTACTTTTACGTTGTTGAGCTGATGATTCCACTCGTTGTGTAAATCTGGCTTTGAGGACTAGTATATTGCGCCTTTTGACATATTAATGCGAGTGACTTCGAGACGACGATTATTTTTCCTTTTTAGGATCGGTACAAAAAAATTGTTGTTATTCCGTTGATATTCAATTGTTCCTCCTTTTTTCCGCCTGCCTTGACGACACAGGTGAACAATCTACGGTGACGCGACAAGTGAGCCATAGTTTACTGTTCAGGATCTGCCCATCCAGCCACTTTATTCTGGCAATTGCGACTTTTTTCTGTTAATTGCAACTTTTTAGCACATTTCGATATAGTCCAGGAATTTTAGAAAAAATAGCGAACAAAAATGAAAGCGAGCCAGATTTTTGTATATAAGCTCAGTTAAGCATGTAGTTTAACATAGTAAAAGTCCTCAAGAATCCGGTGTGAGCTTCGGCCGTTGTGGCCTCGAGAAGAACTTGAGGATCAGTTTTTTGCGTATATCTCGTGAACAATGGCACTTAGGAAGAAAGTGTTCAAGAAAAATTGTTGAAAATTTTATTGTCTTTAAGAAAGGTCCTTACACATTCCATCGTCAGTCCACTCCTTCTCCGTCAAAACACAAGAAAATTAAAATAATCCAGATGTTCGATGCTGGAGACTGTATGGACCTTGAGTTTTATGATGGCGGGGTGCCACTTGGTGAAGGTGTTGTTCGATCTATTCTGTTTTGACTGAAACTCTTTGCCATCAATACCAACTATGCCGGCGGCATATACAGGGTGGATTAAAAATAAAAAGTTGAACAAATGTACCTCAAGAACCAAAATTGGAGAAGACATATAAATCGACAAAAAGATTTCTTATTTCATGGTCATGAAATCCTCGTAAATTTGGATCAAATATGTTGAGCCGTTTCTGACATATCTTCAGAAGACTAAAGTCGTTACGAAAAAAAACTAGTTTTCGGTATATCAGTAATTCTTCAGATATTGAATCGAGACTTGGTGTTTCGAATCGAAACAATGATAAATAACATTTAAAATCAAATAATAGTGAAAAACACTCTCTGGGCCAACAACTTTTAGGAAAAACACTGTCAACTTTTTTTATGATGAGTAGACGAAAACATTATTTTTTTCGGTAATAACTTCAGTTTTTTGAAGATATTTCAAGAACGGCTCAAGATATCTGATTCAAGTTTACGATGACTTCATGACCATGAAATCAGAATTATTTATGGCGATTTACATGTCTTCACCTATTTTGGTTCTTGAGGTACAAATGTTCAACTTTTTATTTTTATTTCACCCTGTATATGCCGCCGGCATAGTTCCTATTGACGGCTTCAAGTTTCAATCAAGAAATAGTGGACTAACCAACAACTCTACGAGGTGGCACTCCGCCATCATAAAACTCAAGGTCCATACAGTCTTCAGCATCGAGCATCTAGATTATTTTAATTTTCTTGTGTTTTGACGAAGAAGGAGTGGACTGACGATGAAATGTGTGAGGACCTTTCTTATAATAAAATTTTCAACAATTTCTTCCTGAGCACTTTCTTCCTAAGTGCCATCGTTCACGAGATATACGCAAAAAACTGATCCTCAAGTTCTTCTCGAGGCCACAACGGCCGAAGCTCACACCGGATTCTTGAGGACTTTTACTATGTTAAACTACATGCTTAACTGAGCTTATATACAAAAATCCGGCTCGCTTTCATTTTTGTTCGCTATTTGCGATTTTAACAGCTAAAATTCCTGGACTAATAGGAAACGATGTTTATTTGGCCGGTTTGTCCGTCTGTCTGTCCGTCCGTCTATCTGCCTGTCCGTCCGTCTGTCTGTCTGTTCGTATATTAGTTGAGAAGTTGTTCTCCTCCTCGGGAAATGAAGCTAGAGCCTTAGAACTTTTTCCGATTTATAGCTCAGGTCCTCAAGGGTGGCCAGTAGGCAGACCGGATTTCATGGTGGAGCTGCCATCTTGGTCGCCATATTGTAGCAAACCGGGCCTCGTTTGCTTGGTTTCCCCTACTCGAGATTTCCTTTGAATAAAGTGCTCAACAATGAAAGTGTTACAAAGCAAAAATTCACCCAATTTAGAACCGCTGTAACTTTTGATTGGCACAAACGATTCTGATTCTGTTTTAAGTACTAAAGAGCTCAATCTTTTGGGCATCTTTCTTGTCAATAAAAAATTCATAGAGCCCTTCATAAGATTTCTACAGGGTGATAAACAGAGCAGTGCAAAATTGATGAATGTTCAACATACCCCCGTTTTCGTTAAAAAAAAATTTCGGAAGTATCAACACCAAATTTATGAAGAATGATGTGTTCCCTCGAAACGGTTTTTGAATTTTCGGGATTCCTGTCGAAACAGCCAAAATGTGGTTTTTTATTGTGAATACTGTATATTAATCCTGTAGCAACGCAAGAACATTAAAACTTTTCATATCAAGATGACGCCACTTGGTAGGCTTGTTCACTGAACAATTCTGAGCAATTTGACTTGCAAAACGTTCCTATTGTCTAGTGTAGGGGTGAAGAAAAGCCCAGTGGCAGTGTACTTTTTGGTACTACTCCTAAAATTCGAGTTTTTAGCAATTAAAAAAGGTTAATTTTTACTCTCTTTAGTCAACATGGGACTACGTCATTAGAATTAGACTAACAACATTTCCGCCATTTTGAAATTGTTTGCCTTCACCTTAAATTTCAAAACATAGGCATGTTTGGCATCATTTCTTGAAATGTTGGTCCCCTAAATGGTATTCTGTCAATAAGATCTGTCTATCTGTTTGTTTATCTGCCTATCTCTTTCCGAAAAAATATTTATAGAATTTTTAACCCCACCCCCCCTTCTTCCTGAAATTCTCTGAGTGTCCAATTTGATATTCTTGACCTCTCAATTCTTTTCAATGCAGTCAACGTCATCCTGCATAGCATCGGAAGAGATAATTTTCTGTGGAAAAAATGCCACCCAAATTTCACCCTTTCGCTCCCCCCACCTCATCTCAAAAATCTAAAAAGGCAATACCTACTTTGTGATACATCAAATTGAAGGAAATTAAATTCTCTCCATGAACACAATTTTTTCTCAAACTTTTTAAAACCCCAATTTTCCTCACCAAACACCCCAAATGTCTAATTTATTTGGAGAGGGGTTGAAAATTTCAAAAAAAATGTTTTCGGAAGGAGAATTCAATTCCCTTCAATTTGATGTATCATAAAGTAGGTATTCTGTGGAGTTACTGGCTGAAGCGGCTGAAGAGTTAAAGCCAGAAATAGATGCACGCTACCCCAACCTAGATTAAAACCGTAAGATGCACCCAGATGGTCTGTTCCCTTCCCCCTATGGATCTGTCTCTCGATATAAAACAACTGAGAACTGTGGTGGCAGCACACGTTACTATATAGATATAAGCAACCCCTATTCTAACGACCATATAGGGTCATCGACCTACTGTAGTTCCCCCAAACCGTACATAAGGTACAGGAACTCGTAATACTTATTATCATACATACCTACTTTATTGTGTTTACATTGTTCAGTTATTTGAACGCCAACCGCCCCCAGTTTTGTAGTTGATGGTGTTCTCCTATCAATTAATACTTTGGAAGTGTCTTGGACATATTTCAATTGCGTCGATCGTAAACCGCACTTTCATATTCAAGTTAACCCCCTAATACTAAAATCGTGTTATATTATAATAGGTAACCTTCAACCCCTTTAATCAAAGTTATCGTTATTATTTTTATCCTGTTTGTTACGATTGTGGCAAATGGTAGGATCTTTCGTCTAACACCTAAATACTTTTATATTACCATTGCAATCCCTCTTAATCCCCTTTTAGTTTTCATAGATCCCAATTTTAAATCGTCCCTGCGTGTTACAATATTAATTTCTCATCAGTGGAACGATTTTCCTGAAACATGGAACCTAATCTTATCTCGTATGAACATTCTCACTTTCAAGGTTAGTTTCATGATTACGCCGCCATCTTGGCCGCCACAATCGAAATTTCTTATTATTGGAACGATTGTCATGAAACGTGAAACGTAGGTACCGAGGTAGGTACTCTTGTCTCGTATGAATCCGCTTCAGTTTCATACGCTCTGAATCCGCTCTAGCGGATTATGAAATTCTGCTTGGAAATAAGAATGATCATACGAAGCAAGGGTAAGTAAGTTCTAAGTTTCAGGAAAATCGTTCCACTAATAAGAAATTTAAATATGGCTACCAAGATGGCGGCGCCACCATGAAATCCAGTCTGCCCATTGGCCACCCTTAAAAACCTAAGCTCTCCAACGGAAAATGTTCCAAGGGTCTAGCTTCATTCTCCGAGGAAGAGTTCAGACAGCAGAAAGATAGATCGACGGACAGACAGACAGACAGACAGACAGACAGACAGACAGACAAACCGGTCATATATCAACGTCATTTTCTATTAAAATGTGCTGAAAAGTCGCAATTGCCAGAATAAAGTGGCAATTTCCAGAAAAAAGTCACAATTGCCAGAAAAAAGTTGCAATTGCCAGAATAAATATCTTCCATGTCCGCTCTGCGCCTTCGTAACTTGGGCATATGTAGGTAAGACAAATTAATGCTAGTTATTTGATGATTCGAGTAAGTATTGCTCTGTGCCTGAAGCGCGGGATTTCAGGCAAAGAATCTCTGAAACGTAAAACAGAGAGCATAAAAGGCCAAAGCAGGAATTCAGGTATCACTGCGACTCTGCGACACCTCGGCTCTAACGCGGGGATATTAAACCGGCAGCAACAGCAGCAGCATCAGTGGCAGCCAGCAGCTACACAATAAAGCGCCCGCGCTCCGAAGAAAGGCAAGAACTTCAATTAGCATCTAAAGAGTCTAGTTAAGAGTCGAAATTGAAAATTAGCCCGCTCGCGACTCCAGACGTAACTCCGCCGAAAGCTTTAATATCATCAGCGCGGGATGAGAGTCGGCGTGCAAGAGGCCGAGCGGTGCGAGTGTGAGCTTCAATGTTTCAACGTGGCCTGCCGGAACACACCGCACACGAGTGCCAAACAAGCTGTGTGGGGTCGTGCTACGTGACAACTACTGCACTGGCAACTTTTCAATTTGAGCTTATCGTCCTCCATCCGCAACACTTGTACCAGAAGCGCGCGGCTTAACAGCACTGCATAGCAAACGGCTCCTTATTATTGTTATTTTAATTCGCAAAACTCCTTGTTTTATTCTTTCCAGTTTTCTCCATGGCTGATGCAAATCATTTCCGCAGTCAGAGAGCTCAAGTCACAATAAAATATGTATTGAATCCTGCAATACGATGCAAATTTGGGTACCTACTTCCGCAGTACACAACTAAACTGCGCACTTCCTGTTGTAAATGACCCATTTGAATCAAACAATGACTGCATTGGATTATATTGGTTGATATTCGGTAGGTTTGGTATTGACTGAGATGCCAATCAAGTTGGTTTCAGGTGGAAATTTCCGATACTCATTCACCCAGTGGGCAAGGACAACTTTGGGAGGTTTTGCGATGTTCTGTTTAGCTCTCAAAAAGGATATCCAAAAAAATATCCCTGCTATGTTTCATAGTTGTCCTAATAAGGAGTTCCTAAAAAGGATGTCCCATCCACTTCCTGCATGGCCTGTCCGGAAGACATCCTACAAAGTTTGCCTAGAGATGATTTTTTCAAGTCTCATCATAACCTATAACTGCGCTCTGTCAACCACAAGTCAACGTCAAAAATCTCGCGTCATTTGATTTGAACGTCAACCGTTGTTTGTGTTTCGTGCATGGATGTTTCGTGTTTGTGTCTTCAAGTGTTTTCCTTTTTTTTCCAAATTTTCACGTCGAGTTTTACCAAGCGGAAATGTCGTCTCGTTTAGCGATATGCCACGTTTGTGGTTATTCGGAGGCCGCAGTTGAAAATATGGATTATTTTCCATCAGCGGTGGCAAAGTAAGTTACTTAATTAACTTAATCTCAATTTTGATTTCGAATAGTTTTGCATTGCATCTTTGCATGCATGTCGTCTTTCTGCCAGAGTGAAACGTTATGAAATCAATATTTTACAGATCAAAATTGTGGCAAGAAAACATGGGCATCAAGTTTACCGGAGCGTCGCTTCGACACTATCGAATTTGCAGCCGTCATTTTATTGTTGAAAGCTACAAGGACCCTGGTTCAAAGAAATTACGCCCTGATGCTATCCCGACTCTGTTTCCGATGTACCATCCTCAGCCGCCGGAGATCTCATCGGTTACTACGAAAAGTAGAAAGGTAGCGGACACTGGTGCCGGTAGTGGCTTGGTCGGTGAAATTGAACAGCCGGTGATGGGAATAGGCATATACTTAGGAATAGGTAACTAATTTTAATATTTTCACGCTTTGAGCCTAATCACAAAATTGTATTCAATTTCTCTTATAAATAAGGTAATTGCTTTCAAATGTTGATTGTTGCTCGTGTTTTTTTCTGTAGATGTAAATCCCTTTGAGGTTCCACGTTACGGAGCTGTTCCCAGTACATATAAGGCAAGGCCCAGTTCCATGAAGCACCCATAGCGGTTCCCAGTACATCTGTCCAGTTCAAAGAACATGCAGTACCTGCAGATTTTGCAGGAGAAATTGGTGGCAATTCAGATGCATCAGTCCTGTTTTGTGAGAGACATCGAGAGACATTCCTGCCGCTTTTTATTGAAGGGGTGTATCCTCGGGTGTATTAAATTGGGATTCCATGATGGTGTAAAAGAAAGAAAGTTGAATTCAAGCGTTAGAAAGTGATGAAAAAAATAAAAATGTTGGAGAATTTGAAGTGAAAGTCTGCTGAGTTCTGGTCCAAGACACAGAATAGCTCCAAAGAAGAACTCCAGGATCATTTTTTGTAAGTATTTTGGTGAATTTATATTGGTATAAGCTATATTGAACGATTTTTTAGAGAAAGATGATTGACAGCATTGGATGAGGAACAGATATTCAAAGAATTTCGTGAAGAGGGTCCTAGCTAAATGTTTTACCAAATTGACTTAGCTCAAAAGGTGTTCTTGGACAGGGCAGAAAAATAATTTTGCGCCGAAGAACTGAGATTTTTCAAGTTTCACTGACTAAGTTCAAAGTTTTTGAGTATAGGTATATCTGCCGACATACAAGCAACTTGTTATTTCAAAATCTTGCTGTGTATTGCCGGTTCAGGTACTGTGGCTCGAAAGTTTGCCACATAAGTACTTAGGTACTTGTCACTTTAGCTCCAAATTTGTAAAATATCAAAAACAATATACCAATATCGTATCTGAACCGCAGTAGATGGCAAGTTTTCTCAAAACGTTTTAAAATAATTCAAGTTTCAAGCAGTACCTACTCGTTAAGTTATAACTCTGGGTTGCACCAAAAAAATGATATGCAATTAACGCTAATACGAGATTAAATGGATTTCAATCTGGTCAATCCCAGAAGGTTGACCATGGGAAACACATAAAATCTTCAGCTAATCAATCATTGGATCATTCTCTTTTGAGAAACCAGAGTTTCTATTATTCACCAACGAGTACTGACCAAAATAAATTTCACTAATCTCGTATTACCTATATCAATTGAGCGTTGGTGCAACCCAGGGTAACTTGATTAAAAAATGGAAAATAGCAAGGCACTGTGAGGTATAACCTAACGTGAAGTATTTTTCCAGGTGCAGTGTGCAGTGAAAAATATATTTATTACAACTACTGAAAGCGAATTTGAACACTTCAAGGAGCGGCTCCGCCACGCTTCTCAAAGGTACAGAAGGGAGTCTGTGTAATGAATGAAGTTTGGTGCTGAGTAATGCTCGATTGCTCCCTACCGAAGACAGGGGAACTGGGTATATATATTTTAAATTAAGTCAGCGGTGGATAAAAATTCTGTTGCAATTATTTTATATCACTACCTTTTACACCAAGATATTATATTTGTATTCATTCCCACAGATGTTTCATAAAAGTTCTTTAAATAAAAATTTTGTACCATACCATATTATGCCATAGCTACTTTAGAAATTTTTTAATAACTTCACTAATCATCAATAACGGATATCCATGGTGGATTTGTTAGTTCACAGAGACTCCATTGTCAATGTCGTTTCCATCAAACTGAGCTGCGTTATTGAGACCTTCATGAAACATTTTTGAATGACCATAACCCAATATCAATATTCTTCGGTTTGAGATAAAACTATTCCATGTTCAGAATACCGAAAACGGAGTTATTGTCTCTGATTCATGTAAGCGTAGTTGTTTTACATGAATTAGGGACATAATACACTCATTTTCGAATAGGATTTTGAACATGGATAGTCATAGGTACTCCCACAACAACTATCGGATCGAGATTCACTAGATATCTATAATAGTGCGATTCTGTAAAAAGTAATTGTGCGATTCTCTAAAAAATTGCATTCCATAAAGGCTCTGTTACGTTGTTACTTAGGCAACAGCCAATGGCCAACATGGATTTTTACATAAGTGCTATTCTGTAAAAAATAACATCCCATAAACGCTCTGTTATGTGAAAAATCCTGTCGGCCATTGGCTGTTACCTAGTCAATAACAGCGTAACAAAGCCTTTATGGAATGTTATTTTCCAGAAAATCGCACCATTAATCAGGAAAACTATATGACTTTTAATCGGACGGCCTAAAAACCTCGTGCCGCGAACATTTAAGAGATGTCCTGAAACCAACTTCCCTGTGAAATCTTAATTGAACTTCTGACAAACCTCCCAGTTCAACATTGCTGGGATGTACTAAACTGGACACAAAATGACTGACATAAGAGGTACCTGTAACATATTGCAGAGGTTTCTGGGCTTTTATTTAGGACATCACATCATCCTTTCGTGACTACTATGCGACATCACTGGGACCAGTTCTTGCCCACTGGGTCAATAACAGTTCATATTGGAATATGTTGGGGGAATTTTCAAATAACTGGTTAAACCAGCTGACTTGTTCAATTGGTAATTTCCAATGCATATTTCTTTTCCATTTGATACCAGTGAGTTTGTATTTGGATACGTTGGTAAT
Source organism: Anaspis maculata (assembly GCA_949128115.1). Classification (NCBI taxonomy): domain Eukaryota; kingdom Metazoa; phylum Arthropoda; class Insecta; order Coleoptera; family Scraptiidae; genus Anaspis; species Anaspis maculata. Next base: position 75,187,130 of record OX421966.1, read on the forward strand.
AATTCACCTTGAGAATTACCTATTGAAAGTGAAGAGTTCGATTGGGAATTTGATGGCAGCATTTGAACTGGAATCCCAACCTTACCTATACAAATCAAGAATACTGCAGTTTTTACTAGTGAAAGCAACACTGCAAAAATTGAAGCCTTATTATACCCTTATAGGTGGGGTGCGATTGGGGTAGGTTCGGTTGGTAGTAGCAAAGTAGAGAACAGAAACAAAAAATACGCAAGTTTTTACGGGGTAGTAAAACGGAAAGGTGTCACACAATCAACAGCACGGTTTATGTGGATCGTTTTTTGTAATGTCAGCAACAGCACACACGGAACGTCCTTTCTCTTTAGCTTCCATCAGAACCGGTGACGTTTTTACTGCTATACCTACCGGCTCTATCGCAGCCGGTTCGATGAAAAATTGATGCGAGCGAGGACGAAAAGGACGAGAGATCGGAAGGCTTCGGAATATGAAAGAATTTTTTTCAAGTACTCATGCACCTATCTATTTAAAATTATTGTTGCTGTAATTTCTAAGCTAAGTATAGTCGGGGATTGCTTATCTCTGCAAATAATCGACAGGGATAAGACTAGGTATACCGAGAGGTATACCTATTTGTTCCTATACCCATATCCAAAATTTGCTTGATATTAATATTAATCACAGTCGTCGTGTTGTGAGAGCACGTTCTTTCTTAATTTGTACTTGCCCTCGTACTTGCCTATACCTTATCTATGGTTCTTCCTTATTATCTTATTATCTATAGTTTTGATGGCCGTACGTGCTCCTAGCAGAAAGTATAAGCATTATAAGCTCACTTTTAGGTAGGTACCTAATCTAGATGAACTTATTGCATTTGTACTATATAAGACCTATAAGTGAAAGAATCTATTTGCTCAACACTCGGTTCAACAAAATAGGCACTGAATTATTACCTATTATTCAAGTAAAATAATACAGAGGAGATCGATATCCTATATTCCAACCAAAAGCGTATGAAAACACTCAAAACGGTAGTAACTCCTATATGGGTGAGTATGGTTTTTGAAGGCCCTGTATAGGATCCTGCTTATTGAACGTTTTTCAACGAGTTTCTAAGTAGGTCCGAAGAGAAAAGTATGAACTAGGTAACGTTCAGATAACTGTTTACTGTTTTTCAGGTTAGTTGGGTACACTGAGAGGAAAGATTTCGAATATTTATTATGGAAAACACAGACTCGTTTATTGTTAACAAATGCCTTATTTAAATACGGCTTAATAAATATTTATTTGCATCCACCAAGCGGATTGTTTTGATAGCGTTGAAATACCTTGTTTCCTGTTATTTAATATTTGGTTATAATTACAAAACATCAGTTTGATAATGTTTTATCAATAAGAAACGTGAATAATAATAAGCAATTCGATTATTGAGTGGTAACGATAGAATATTAGCTATGAATAATATGATCTAATTTAGTTTTTATAGGTGATTTTATGCATCATTGCTGGCTATAGATGATTCTGCCAAATCATCATAAAACATATTAAATCCATTATCAATAGCTAATAATTTGTTTAATAAATATAGGGTGATTCAAAGTGTCGGACCACCTTGAAGGTGCATGATATGCAGGTATAGTACAGTACTGGGAAGTTGTTTTAAAGATTCTAGGCTTCTTAATTTTGAAGTTATGGAGGTACAAAGTTTGATTTTTCGATTTCTTCTGTTTTCGTTGTTTCAAAAGATTTTAGCAAAGACTCCATTACATATATATAATGAAATGATGGATTCGAAAAATCAACATCTGAATCTGTATCGAATTTCTGTTTTCTATGCAGGTTGAGTCATAAACTATTCTGTTTTCTATACAGGTTGAGTCATAAACTACAAAAATTCAGTTTTCCTAAGAAACCAGGAGCAAAGAATTTTATAAAATTGAATTGTGTTTTATTGTGCTCTACATAGGATATGGGACTGTTTGCAGGCACTTTTGGAAAAAAATAATTTCCAAGATTCATGACTCACCCTTTATACAAAAGAGAAATTCATCACAGATTTAGAGGTTGATTTCTGGCACTCATTGTTTTTCCATAAACAGTTCACCAAAATCTTTTGAAACAACGAAAATAAAAAGCGATCGAAGAACCAACTTTTGTTCCTCCACAATTTTAAAACTGGAAGACATTAGAATCTTTTCAACAACTTTTCAGCACTCTACTACACCTCTACATTACGCACTTTCAAGATGGTCCGACATTTTTGAGTCACCCTGTATGAATAAATTTGCTTTTCTTCAACGAGATACTGGACAATAAATGACATAGGATGATACGACACAAATGACACCATGCACGAATAATGGCGCCGGGTGGAAATCTCTCACCCCATCAACGCATTACATTGGCAATAATAAATAATAACATCCGAAGATACTCTTGTGATTAAATTCATTGAGGGTCACTTAGCGATTGTTTGTGAATAATGCACAGTTATTATTGGGGAATAAATGGTGCCAAAGTGAAGTGAACACAGGTATATTGTTGGTTAAGAACAGGTGATTGTCCGCCAATATGTATTTGTTTATAGTGATTAAACCGGCTCAATCACAAACAAAATGTGCAATTTGGATGTAATAAATCATTTTTTGGGAAAGTTTGACTAATAATTGATACAGAATAATATATTCATTGAATCTTATGAACTCTTATGAACAACTGGCATAATAAGCCCCTTTGTTATAATGAATAAGTGATTTTAAAATAATCATTTGATGTAAACGATATATGGTGACATATACTTTGTTATAGTATTTGTTATTGAATTGGTACGAAACAAGTATTTATTACCTATAAATGAAACTTTTCTTTCAGTGTACCTATTCTAGCTGAAAAGTTCATAGTGTCACGAGCGACTATTCTGTGCATACTGGTGAACACGGGATCTTTTTGGATTTCATCCAGGCCCTAGCAGTACTTCTGTAGAAAAAACGATGTAATCAAAATTTTTTTTTTTGGAATCGTTAGAGGATCATCCCAGGACAAATAATCACTCGGGTGCTTTCGCGATTTCTGGTACATTTTCCAGCAAAATAGCACCAAAGTTGGCGGCTGGTCAATTCTTCAGTTCGCCGATATTTCTTGGAGTTTTTGCGATTTTCTTCAGATAAAAGTACTAATCTACCCAAAAAAACAATTCTAGATCGAATGGTGCTGTCAGATGTTCAGTACTTACCGTCAAGTGGGTATTCATGGGACATTTTTTTCAGTGTTTGCTTTATATCTTTTCAGTGTCAGCCGGTTTTTTTGAGGTGAAAAATACTATAGCTGCGAGTTTATCTAGGCTATCAGATCCAATGGTCAATTTGCAATTTCAGTATTGCCGTCTATTTTTTTTTTCGATTTTCTGCTGTCCCATATAACCCTGTACATGGGTCTATATGGGACAGTTTTGGTTTTTAATGTTAAATGCATTAGAAAAATAGTTTGACCCAAACAAGACTGTATATGGGTTATATGGGACGTCCTTATTCTTTAAAAAAAAAATCGGTAAAAATTTTCTAAAACTGGACCTACAAAATGGCAAATAAAAAAGCGTCCCATATTAGACTTTTTTTATTATAAAATGTAAACAAAAATAACAAAAAATAAATTCTTGGCCCCTTAGTCTCTAATGCTCTTTCTAAGTTTTCAATACAATAATTTCTGCGGTACGCCGTTCCCGGTTTGTGAACGTGGTGCCGAGGCATGATGCATATGCGTCCCAAATAATCCTGTAAACGTGCATTTTATCAAAATATTGGAAATTAAAAAAAAATTGCACTGCAAAACCAAAACAAAACAGTGTGTTGTGTTGTTGAGGTTATGTACAAGAATTTGTTTCATAGGATCGAGATTCTAGCTCTTATACTTCAGGCAGTCCAGATGAGACTCTTAGCACAAAGTAAAATTTCACTTTTTTTTTTTAAATACCGATTTTTTTTTACACTTACTTGATGTTTTTTTCATCGTCTCACCGGCGACTTTGACGGCCTTCGGCACTTGTCAGTGCTAGGGAATTTTTTACCACCTCGATTGGTACCCCGGAACCGAGTTAAGGCGGCACATTTGAAAAATTGTAGTAACGTCCCATATAACCCGTAATGTCCCATAAATACCCACTTGACGGTACGTTATACCGGGTGAAAAAACAAAATAAAACGAGTTTTATAATTTTGTTTCCAACTTTTTAGTTTCTTGGCCGATTCACACAAACTTTATGTCAAAAGCACGCTGACTAAATCGTCTACTCAAATCAATTGTCAATATAGCCAAATTATCAAAAATCAAGATGGCGGCGGCGAACCCAAATAAAAATGTGTCGTATTTCGAGATTTTTTTTTGATTTCTAAACTTCGTAAAGAACGACACTGATGGTGGATTCTGGAAGATTCAGCTTTTTTCTGCAATTTGGGACTAGATTTACTTGATTCGCACATTCCACTGTGAAAATATAGTGAATTGAAGGAAGGTCCACTTGTAATTTTTTCCAAATTCATAATAAATCAGCAGTTTAAAAACCTCCCGCGAATCCTTATTTCTGAAGCAATTTCTACACACTTGGTAGTGATCGTAAGCTGTGTGCATAGGCTACAAATACCGTGTTGGTGCATGGCCTAGGTTTCGAAATTTTGGATGACAGATGACGTAAATGGTGGAGGTGCGCATGTCAAATATCGAATATTCTACTTTTTGTTCTCACGTGTTCTGAACGAAATTTCTATAAATGGTTGGCTCAATGGTCAGCTGAATAAACACGCAACGAGAGTCAAATGTTGAAAGAGTCGAAATGTAAAATTTTCAAATAGACGACTTTACTTCTTTGGAGAAAATGAAACGGTTTTATCCGTTAGTCCAGGAATTTTAGCTGTTAAAATCGCAAATAGCGAACAAAAATGAAAGCCAGCCAGATTTTTGTATATAAGCTCAGTTGAGCATGTAGTTCAACATAGTAAAAGTTCTCAAGAATCCGGTGTGAGCTTCGGCCGTTGTGGCCTCGAGAAGAACTTGAGGATCAGTTTCTTGCGTATATCTCGTGAACAATAGCACTTAGGAAGAACGTGCTTGTGAAGAAATTGTTGAAAATTTTATTGTCTATAAGAAAAGTCCCTACACATTCCATCGTCAGTCCACTCTTTCTTCGTCAACCCAAGAAAATTAAAATAATCCAGATGCTCGATGTTGAAGACTGTATGGACCTTGAGTGTCATGATGGCGGAATGCCACCTCGTAGAGGTGTTGGTTGGTCCACTATTTCTTGATTGAAACTTGAAGCCATCAATACGAACTATGCCGGCGGCATATACAGGATGAATTGAAAATAAAAAGTAGTTCTAAAGTGATTGATGTAGTAATTGAAGTAATTCTATCATCATAGAATCCTGATGAATCCATCCCCGTGTGCCCGCGTATGTCAGTCTAATCCCAATCGACAAATCAGGTCGATGCACGTTTCCTCGTGCTTGGTGAACCTGGCATACCACGGCGGTTATGAACTAAGAATTGTGCTGCCCTTGCAGCATTCAGCATTTCCTGTGGCAGCTCGTTGCTTTTGGCTGAAGGCGACTTATGAATTATTATGATTTATACCTAATAAAATAATTCGTACTCAAGAGATGAGCCTTTCGTTATGGCCCTTCCGTCATGTTCATGACAGTATCTTCCAAGATTTTATCTACAATGGTCTTTAAAATGTTTGGTAAATGTCATAATTTATTGAAAATATGACAGGAACGCGCAGGATCATCACTTTTAGCACGTCGCCCATGACGTCAGATTTATTTCCACTCTGATAGGTCGGTATACAAGAGTGGTGGGAGGTTCCAGATCCGTTAAAAAATCGCGATTGGCTGAATTTTATATAAATATATTCTATATGATTTAATATTTTATTTTAAGTATCCTGTTCGAAACTACATAATTATACAATTTTATATGTTTTTATATGTCGAATGCGGTATCTTATATGCTTCTATATGTACCCTACAGGCTATTTTGCCTAATCCTATCAGTTTTTGCGAATACAATTCTATATGTTTTCTATCTGCAAACTACTGTTTTAAAAACCGAATACAGAACTTATAGAAAGCATATAGAATTTTATATGATTTTTTCCATGATTATAAACTACTCAACAATTGAGTGGCCCAACCAAAAATTTTAATGAAGTTCAAAGTGCCCTAGCTCCCGAAACAATAGGACCAATTCCAATTTTTTTCTCTTCTCACATACCTGCGCTCTTTGTCTATCAGAGGATGGATACAGAATCAAGTTCAAATTTTCCGTGTTGGTTATACAGGACATCGCGTAAAACCTTGACAAAACTGAAAAGTTAGAGTGACTCCCAATTTGAAAAAACAAGTTATTGAATATTTTTAACTGGTCCAGGGAGGTTGATACACTCATATCTTGAAACGGTTGTTTAATTTTCCGATTATCTTTCTTCACTACAGAGTGATTTGGAAAAAACAACTTTTATTTGCTTTTTTGGTCATAGCTTTTTTTCTTATTGGCCGATGTTTATAATCTGTAGCTCATGTTGAAGCTAAAGCTTCAAGGAACAAGAACATCTCTTCGAAATCGATGCAGAAGAAAACTTGGAATTGAGACTCTGCATAAAAAATGACGCAGATCTGAATAAGCCCCGAAATCAGATCCGGAGATGGAATTGAACCGGTCGGAAATCAATTTGCTTCAAAGTGAACCACTCTTCGATAGTCTCAGCAGGTAATTTGAATATATATTGAAAGAAAACAAGATCTTATAGTCATTTCTTATTCATTCTTTCAACACATTGGATGAAGATGCCAGACTTTGGTACTCTTACCTCACCTACCTTCCTTACCTAGGTGGATTAGATATGGTACCTATGGTACCGGAGGCAAATATGGCCCACCTATCGCCAAAATGCTTGTCACTTCCAAATATTTGAATTTTTATGAACGGTTTTCACATCATTCTAAAGATTATAACTATCTGGTCATCATACATGAGTTATATTCAACCAAAGCCAAAAAGGAAGGAGAAGTGAATAAAATGGCGGAGCCCTGCATTTGGGCCATATAAACTACGCAACGAAATGATTGTCGTACTCCAAATTTCACCCTTTTTTAAAACAAGAGAGCTCCCGACTGATTTGAACAATTTTAATTCTGCTTGGAGCATTTGAGAGCTTGATTCTCTAGGTATAGAATCGTATCAATTCGAAGATTGATAGATGTCAACTTGAGTTCCTACAGGGTGTTTGAAGAAAGTAGTGCAACATTTATAATGTTTGACTATCTCCCATTTGGAATCAAACTGTTTCTCTTGAATTTTAACATCAATGGCATGTAGCTAAAGTTCATATCTCTGAACGGTTTTTGATTCATCTTTCTATCTCTTTTATTTACAGGGTGGTATCGAAAAGACAATTTTCCTTGAAAATTGACATAATGAAATGAAACAAAAACAAGAATGTGAAGAAAAGACCAAGGTACAGTTGGCCATGAATCGTGATCTTTCACTGTCGCTGGTACTCTCCATGCGAGGCTCCAAAAATATGGGAAAAAACACAACACCAATGTCACACCCGCTATACAAGGTGGTCCTCGTTTTATGTCATTAAATTTAAGGATCAATAGAAAATGGGAAATGAAGGGGACTTCCCCCAGAAAACATATTTGAGAAATGCCTAATAACAGAGATACAGTCCTTCAAAGTTGGAAATAAATAATCGTTTTTCTCGCATAACTTTTGAACCGTTCAACCGATTTAATTATAAATGGAACCAAAGATTCACTGAAATTATCCCCTGTCGAACAATCATAACATGTTCCATAAAAAAGTTTCAGGGGCTTAGACATTAGGGGGTGACTCTACTTTCCCCCCCGCCTATTTTTCACCCCCCTAATTATTTTTGGAAACTGTTCATAATTTTGAATTTTACGTTCAATTTAGAAGAAAAAATCACTCCTGAGAAATTTTGATTAGAGGCTTCCTTTAGGAGATATTTGAGTTTGAAACTTTGGAAAACATCCCGAAATCGCCACTTTCCAGAACCCAAATTGTTTTTTCCTGAAAATTTCCCGTGTTTTGGAAAAAATGGTGGTTTATCAACTGAGAAATTCTAGAAAACCTGTTCCAGCTGAGAAATCATGAGTTTCTTTGGACTTTAATTTTTAGACCTTTGAAAGTAGCGATTTCGGGATGTTTCCCAAAGTTTCAAACCCAAATATCTCCCAAACGAAGCCTCTAATCAAAATTTTGCGCCGGTGATTTTTTCTTCAAAATTGAACGTAGAATTCAAAATCATAAACAGTTTCCAAAAATAACTAGGGGGGTGAAAAATAGGGGGGGAAAAGTAGGGTCACCCCCTAATGTCTAAGCCCCTGAAACTTTTTTATGGAACATGTTATGATTGTTCGACAGGGGATAATTTCAGTGAACCTTTGGTTCTATTTATATTCAAATCGGTTTGACAGTTCAAAAGTTATGCGAAAAAAACGATTATTTGTTTCCAACTTTGAAGGGCTGTATCTCTGTTATTAGGCATTTCTCAAATATGTTTTCTGGAGAAAGTCCCCTTCATTTTTTATTCTCTATCGATCCTCAAATTTAATGACATAAAAGTTGGACCACCCTGTATAGCCATTGCTGAATTTTTTCGATTATTTCTTACACACTGTTATTCTTGAGGAATCAACTTTTCACTCGAAAGGAGAATTTCTCAAATCAAACGAATGGTTCAGAAGAAAACCGACTTCAAAGTTATGGTAAAATTTTGGTGCTGCGTTAATTTTGCACGCCAGTGTACAGGGTGTCCGTTTTTCGAGGCTAAGCATGAGTATCTCACTTATCTTAAGAGATACAAAGTCGGTTAAATTAGGAAAAAGTTGCGCATTTTCATGACAATCAATGATCCAAAAAGAAATTTGACGTATCAATTTTAGTTTTTGAGATATTGTGAAAAAACAGGAATTTGAATTTTTGTTTCAATTTTTTATCCAAAAAACGGTTGAAGGTGGCCTTTCCTAATGTAGACATTGCCTGGGCACTTTTTCAAGAGGAATTCAAAGCTTCAAAAATCTTTATTCTAGCTTTCAAAGCAACCAAGATACGACATTCAACTTTTTCCCAATGGGCGCCATATTGGATTTTGATATTTTTGAATACGGTATTCTTTTCTGGTTACAACGATGTGCCACACATGTCACTGTTGAATAAATGTTCAACATTTATTTTTTTTTTTACTGTCGGTGCTGATTTTGTTCCCAAAGCACTCTTTGGAAAAAAAAAAATTTGCTCAAAAGCATGGATTCAACAGTGGCATGTGACACATCGTTGTAACCAGAAAAAAATACTGTATTTAAAAATGTCAAAATCCAATATGGCGCCCGTAAGAGAAAAAAAAGGTGAATGTCATATCTCGGTTGCTTTGAAAGTTAGAATAAAGATCTTGGAAACATTGAATTCCCCTTGGAAAAGTGCCTTCACAATGTCTCAGTTAGAAAAGGCTATCTTCAATGGTTTTTCAAATAAAAAAATAAAAACAAAAATTACAAATTTCAGTTTTTTCTCGATATCTTGAGAACTAAAACCGAGACTAAAACTGACAAGTCAAATATCTTTTTGGATCATTGATCTTCATGAAAATTCGCAACTTTTTTCTAATTCTAGAATTTTACCGACTCTGTATCTCTGAAGATAAGCGAGATACCCATGCTTAGCCTCGAAAAACGGACACCCTGTATATTAGGTTGGAAAATTTTCAGTAGGTGGCATATTTTTCAAAATATAGACCTTGGGCCATATTACCCGCTGGGCCATATTCACCGCAAGTACCTTCTTTCAATAATTATTAGTATAATTATTATGATGAAATGATAGGTACATCTCGGGCGGCTGTGATATTTGACATTTTTGCTTTGCAAATCATGTGTTTTCGGAGTCTCAGCAAGTTTTATATGGTAGATTATCATCAAACGTTTAGAAATTGATGAAAGGCACTTACTATGAACTCGATTTAACTCAGGAAACGCCTAATTTCATTCATTTATTCGTTCATTTCATTCAAATTGTAGGTAGGTACGATAGTTGGGTATTTTAGTGCAATCGTTGCACTATTTTTGTTGTACAAACCTGAATAAAAACCTGAAAACCGAGCTTTACACACGCTAAAGTGATGTGTCAAAGCTTTCAGCGATGGCGATTCAATGTGGCAGTAACTTTAGAGACGTAAAGCCGGATTATCAGTTTCTTGAAAACTGGCCGTGGATTTCCCGTTTCAAATTTGCCGCCGCCGACCGCTTCCCGCCACCGCCGGCGCGTCGACCAATCGCGCCGCGCCGATCCAGCGCCGCCAACACGACAGCGATCGATTCCCCCAGCCCGACCGCCGGCGAGTCGGTAACGTCACCCGTCAGTCCCGTCACTCCTGTCAACGTCGTTCCCTTCTTCTCGTTACCGACCATCGCGACAAGTGCCAAAAAATGGCGAAGAAGAAACTGGACGAGAAAAGCAGCCAGAACGGCCCCAGCACGAAAAACGACAACGACGGCTCGTCCAGCGACGAGGAGCCCAACTTCAGCGACCCGGAGGGATACGTCGACGACATTTCCGACGAAGGTAACGCGACCGAGATCTGGCCCGTGACGCTTCCACGTGTTTCGCCCCCGGTTTTCGTCGAAAACCGCGCTTTCTGGGCCGAAATCGCCCTCGAGGGCGCTGCACGTTCAATATTTAAGGTCGCCTGTGGGTTTTGGAGCGAAATTCGGGGGCGCAGGCGGTGGCATATGTCGCGGATGTAAAGTGAGGTTAGGACGTGACTTGATGGAATTTATTTGGTGATTGCAGAGCTCCTGGGGGATATCTTGAAGCAGAAGCCGAAAGAAACCGATGGAGTAGAGAGCGTCATCGTTGTCGACGGAGTGCCGCAAGTCGGGCCTGACCGTATCGAAAAGTTGAAATCGGTAGGTATTTACTTTGTTTCAGGTATACTCGCTTCCAAAAGCCTTGTTTGGTATTCTGTTGAAATACTGGTAATCACACCAAGTTTTAATTTGAGCTGTACCAAGTTGTAGCGAGGCTGACAACCGGTTTGTAGCCTCAGGCCAATACTTTCTAATCAAACATAATTTCATTCCTGGCAATGTTAGAACTAAATTACTCGATAGAATAAGTTTCACCCTGCAACATTTGACCTAACTTTGAACCTAGACAACTTTGAAATGCTACAAGCGATTCAATCAATTTTCAGACCATTCGCTAGTCCCAGTCCAGTCTTTCAGCTGTTGGACCATATTTTTTAAATACAGGTGGTCCATCCTAGTGTAATTATCCCATAGCGGTCTCACCGTTCAAGATAGAGAAAAAGATGTAGAAGAAAAGTTATTTGGTTTGATAAGACCTATAACCTAAAATTATCTTCAGCTATACAGGTGTCCCATTTTGGCGGAATTAACGAAACGTCAATTTTTTTTAATGGAACAGCCTATTTTTTGCATTTTCATGTTTAATTTTCTCAATTGTCTTATGCCTGTATTTTTTTTTCAATTGTGTGGCAGTGCTACTAACTAAAAATTGAAAACTAGAAAAAACGCATTTTCACAGTTTTCTTAGAAAAATCGTAGTGGCCTTGCTTTTCAAAACTAGGAGATGAAACTTGACATGGTGATAGTCAAGTCAAAGACCAATATCCCAATGTCAAGAAATTGGGATTTCTTGATACAGGGCGTTCACAAAAAAAACATCATACTTCATAATTTTCAAAGTATCATAACTCATTTTTTTCAAATGGCATGCCCCTAATTTTATAACGTTATCTGATAGCTTTTTTATCCTCTTTCATTTTTACCAGGGGTACCCTACCCTTAAACTTCATTTTTTTCGAGATAATCGGAAATTTTCCCAAAATTTGCAATTTTTCTTGTTTTTTTTTTTTCAAAAATTGAGTTGGCCGTGATGAATGACAGGCCAGCCAAATAGTGCGCAGCTGTCAGTTAGTCAGTCTGAGTACTGTCGAACAAAAAAAAAATGGCTTCAACGCAAAAAGATAACAAAGTGGGATCCTGGATATCTGGATTATTACCAGAATATCATATCAATTATTTCCTCTCGCGTAAAGTCATTTTTCTTTGTTCGACAATATTCAGACTGACTTACTGAGTGTTACGTACTATTTGGCTTGTCTGTCATTCATCACAGCCAACTCAATTTTTGGAAAAACGAAAAAAATAGCAAATTTTGTGAAAATTTCCGATTATCTCAAGAAAAATAGAGTTTAAGGGTAGGGTACCCCTAGTAAAAATGAAAGAGGATAAAAAAAGCTATCAGATAACGTTATAAAATTAGGGGCATGCCATTTGAACAAAATGAGTCATGATACTTTGAAAATTATAAAGTTTGAAGTTTTTTTTTTGTGAAATCGCAATTTTTTGACATTGGGATATTGGTCTTTGACTCTACTATCACCAAGTCAAGCTTCATCTCTTAGTTCTGAAAAGCAAGGCCGCTACTATTTTCTCAAGGAAACTGAAAATGCGATTTTTTCAGTTTTCAATTTTTAGTTGGTAGCACTGCCCCACAATTGTAAAACAAAAATACAGACATAATACAGTTGGAAAAGTTGAACATGAAAATGCAAAAAAATATAGGGTGTTCCATTTAAAAAAATTGACGTTTCGTTGATCCCGTCAAAATGGGACATCCTGTATAGCTGAAAATAATTTTAGGTTATAGGTCTCATCAGACCATTGAACTTTTCGCTTACATCTTTTTTTCTATCTTGAACGGTAAGACCGCTATGGGATAATTACGCTAGAATGGACCACCCTGTACATGAAATATTCCACATATTTCTACGGGGTGTTCAATAGACTGGTGCAAAATACCTAAAAGTTTAACGTACTCCCTCTTGAGCGGATTTTTTTTTTTTGGATTTCAACATCATCGGCAAGAAGGTAGAACTCGTACCTTGGGACGGCTCTTGAATTTCTGGTTCATCTCTTCAATTTACAGATTGACCTCAAAAAGTCAAACTTTTTGGTGTTACAGTTGTAACTTTCTTTGCTGACCGATTTTCGAGATTTCAGGCTCATTTTAAAGCTAAAACTATAGGATCAGAATCAATAACTCAAGGCAAACAATAAAGATACAGGGTTGCATTAAAAGTGACCAAAACCTGAACTGCTCTTGGAATATGAATTGGCAGGAGATAATGAAAGGAACCAAATTATTACCGCATGTTTTCAGAGGTGAAACGGGGCCTTCCTCACATGAAGCTTCTCGTAACCAACGTTACAAAAATCGGAACAATCACTCGCTTGTCAATCACTGTTTGTTAGTGAATATTAGGCTTCTGTTGCTTTGGTTACGAACATTTTCAGATGCACAAGGACGATCGCAGCGGCGCACAGTGGTCCGAAATTCAATAAATGCGGCCAAAAATCAAATTTTACAAGTATTTTGCATGACTTTCATATTTTGTGGGCGCGTCAAGAAATAGTGTAGGTAGTCTTTCTTGGAATATAGGTTACTTTGTTCCAGGAACTCACCTGTTCTGACCCCTCAAACTTACTAATTTTTTCGGAGTCAAAGCTACCCTATTTTGCTCGCAAACTTTAAAGAATGAGTCCTAGCTTGATAATTGCACTGCGGCTTTGAAACTTCCACAAAATGATCTTCAAATGAAGTACTTTAGTTTGACATACATGGTCAGTCTAAAAACAAATTTGAAAACATTCAATATTACTATTATTTATATAGTTGATTTTTCGAGTTTTTGAAAAGTTTCTTGAGAAATACAAAAAAGTCCCCACAAAACCCCACTGAGATTCATACCCTAAGAGATACTACAACATTCCATGAACGAAACAGTTTGAACAGTTTTTGCTCGAAAGTGTTCTATTGGCAAATAATCTTTTTTGTTCCGATGTGGTGCCGTGCATCTACATTTTAGAGTAAGATAAAAAAAATAGTTAGGTACTTATTGAGAGAGAAAACGTTACGTTTTGTGAAATAAACGTGGTGACGGATTTCAACACACTAAAATCAACCCAATTTTCTAATAAGATTTTTCCAAATATTTTTATTGCAACCACGACCTTATTATGGACTAGCTTCAAAAGTTTCAGAATTTTTCTAATTTTTTTCGATTTGAACCCCCTTAAAATCAACCCCATTATGCGATGAGATTTTTTTAATCATTTTTTCTGTAATCACGACCTTATTGTGGACCAGTGTCATAAATTTCAGATTTTTTCGAATTTATTTTTACTTCAGTCCCCTCAAAATTACCCCATTTTCCAATGAGATTTTTTTGATGATTATTTCTGTATTCACGATTTTGTTCTGAACAAGTTACACAAGTTTCAGATTTTTGGCCAGATTTTCTGAATTCTGGACCACTGTGCGCCGCCCCCGGTCAATAATTCGAGATTTCTGGCGGACCAAACAAAAGATCGACACGGGACAAAAACCAACGTATTCCTGGTCGCTAATCAATCACAGAAAAAACAGTTTGCGCCGCCTCCGCCGTCTCCGTACGCCGCCCCCGATCAATAATTCGCGAATCAAAAATTTCTCAAACACGTGAGAAAACCCCTCACATTCCACTTTCTTTCAATTGTAATCAAACGGTTTCCTTTGCCGCCGCCCCCAATCGCAGCGCCGCCCCCGGTCAATAATTCGAGTTTTCTGGCGAACCAAACAAGAGATCGACAAAGGACAAAAACCAACGTATTCTTACGTATTTATTTTGACGGGTGTAAGTGTCTGTTTTGCACATTTTAACACGAATAAAGTATTATTATTGTATTCCTGGTCGCTAATCTATCACAGGAAAAACAGTTTGCGCCGCCTCCGCCGTATCCGTACGCCGCCCCCGATCAATAAGTCGCGAATCAAAAATGTCTCAAACACCTGAGGAAACCCCTCACATACCACTTTCTTTCAATTGTAATAAAAAGGTTTTCTTTGTCGCCGCCCTCAATCGCAGCGCCGCCCCCGGTCAATAATTCGAGATTTCTGGCGAACCAAACAAGAGATCGACACGGGACAAAAACCAACGTATTCTTACGTATTTCTTTTGACGGGTGTAAGTGTCTGTTTTGTACATTTTAACACAAATAAAGTATTATTATTGTATTCCTGGTCGCTAATCTATCACAGGAAAAACAGTTTGCGCCGCCTCCGCCGTATCCGTACGCCGCCCCCGATCAATAAGTCGCGAATCAAAAATGTCTCAAACACGTGAGGAAACCCCTCACATTCCACTTTCTTTCAATTGTAATAAAAAGGTTTCCTTTGTCGCCGCCCTCAATCGCAGCGCCGCCTCCGGTCAATAATTCGAGAGATGTCTGGCGAAACAAACAAGAGATCGACACAGGACAAAAACCAACGTATTCTTACGTATTTCTTTTGACGGGTGTAAGTGTCTGTTTTGCACATTTTAACACGAATAAAGTATTATTATTGTATTCCTGGTCGCTAATCTATCACAGGAAAAACAGTTTGCGCCGCCTCCGCCGTATCCGTACGCCGCCCCCGATCAATAAGTCGCGAATCAAAAATGTCTCAGACACGTGATGAAACCCCTCACATTCCACTTTCTTACAATTGTAATAAAAAGGTTTCCTTTGTCGCCGCCCTCAATCGCAGCGCCGCCCCCGGTCAATAATTCGAGATTTCTGGCGAACCAAACAAGAGATCGACACGGGACAAAAACCAACGTATTCTTACGTATTTATTTTGACGGGTGTGAGTGTCTGTTTTGCACATTTTAACACGAATAAAGTATTATTATTGTATTCCTGGTCGCTAATCTATCACAGGAAAAACAGTTTGCGCCGCCTCCGCCGTATCCGTACGCCGCCCCCGATCAATAAGTCGCGAATAAAAAATGTCTCAAACACCTGAGGAAACCCCTCACATACCACTTTCTTTCAATTGTAATAGAAAGGTTTCCTTTGTCGCCGCCCTCAATCGCAGCGCCGCCCCCGGTCAATAATTCGAGATTTCTGGCGAACCAAACAAGAGATCGACACGGGACAAAAACCATTGTATTCTTACGTATTTCTTTTGACGGGTGTAAGTGTCTGTTTTGCACATTTCAACACGAATAAAGTATTATTATTGTATTCCTGGTCGCTAATCTATCACAGGAAAAACAGTTTGCGCCGCCTCCGCCGTATCCGTACGCCGCCCCCGATCAATAAGTCGCGAATCAAAAATGTCTCAGACACGTGATGAAACCCCTCACATTCCACTTTCTTACAATTGTAATAAAAAGGTTTCCTTTGTCGCCGCCCTCAATCGCAGCGCCGCCCCCGATCAATAAGTCGCGAATCAAAAATGTCTCAGACACGTGATGAAACCCCTCACATTCCACTTTCTTTCAATTGTAATAAAAAGGTTTCCTTTGTCGCCGCCCTCAATCGCAGCGCCGCCCCCGGTCAATAATTCGAGATTTCTGGCGAACCAAACAAGAGATCGACACAGGACAAAAACCAACGTATTCTTACGTATTTCTTTTGACGGGTGTAAGTGTCTGTTTTGCACATTTTAACACGACTAAAGTATTATTATTGTATTCCTGGTCGCTAATCTATCACAGGAAAAACAGTTTGCGCCGCCTCCGCCGTACCCGTACGCCGCCCCCGATCAATAAGTCGCGAATAAAAAATGTCTCAAACACCTGAGGAAACCCCTCACATACCACTTTCTTTTAATTGTAATAAAAAGGTTTCCTTTGTCGCCGCCCTCAATCGCAGCGCCGCCCCCGGTCAATAATTCGAGATTTCTGGCGAACCAAACAAGAGATCGACACGGGACAAAAACCATTGTATTCTTACGTATTTCTTTTGACGGGTGTAAGTGTCTGTTTTGCACATTTCAACACGAATAAAGTATTATTATTGTATTCCTGGTCGCTAATCTATCACAGGAAAAACAGTTTGCGCCGCCTCCGCCGTATCCGTACGCCGCCCCCGATCAATAAGTCGCGAATAAAAAATGTCTCAAACACCTGAGGAAACCCCTCACATACCACTTTCTTTCAATTGTGATAAAAAGGTTTCCTTTGTCGCCGCCCTCAATCGCAGCGCCGCCCCCGGTCAATAATTCGAGATTTCTGGCGAACCAAACAAGAGATCGACACGGGACAAAAACCATTGTATTCTTACGTATTTCTTTTGACGGGTGTAAGTGTCTGTTTTGCACATTTCAACACGAATAAAGTATTATTATTGTATTCCTGGTCGCTAATCTATCACAGGAAAAACAGTTTGCGCCGCCTCCGCCGTATCCGTACGCCGCCCCCGATCAATAAGTCGCGAATCAAAAATGTCTCAGACACGTGATGAAACCCCTCACATTCCACTTTCTTACAATTGTAATAAAAAGGTTTCCTTTGTCGCCGCCCTCAATCG
Source organism: Anaspis maculata (assembly GCA_949128115.1). Lineage (NCBI taxonomy): Eukaryota > Metazoa > Arthropoda > Insecta > Coleoptera > Scraptiidae > Anaspis > Anaspis maculata. The sequence continues at coordinate 75,204,547 of OX421966.1, forward strand.
CAGCGCCGCCCCCGATCAATAAGTCGCGAATCAAAAATGTCTCAGACACGTGATGAAACCCCTCACATTCCACTTTCTTTCAATTGTAATAAAAAGGTTTCCTTTGTCGCCGCCCTCAATCGCAGCGCCGCCCCCGGTCAATAATTCGAGATTTCTGGCGAACCAAACAAGAGATCGACACGGGACAAAAACCAACGTATTCTTACGTATTTATTTTGACGGGTGTAAGTGTCTGTTTTGCACATTTTAACACGAATAAAGTATTATTATTGTATTCCTGGTCGCTAATCTATCACAGGAAAAACAGTTTGCGCCGCCTCCGCCGTATCCGTACGCCGCCCCCGATCAATAAGTCGCGAATCAAAAATGTCTCAGACACGTGATGAAACCCCTCACATTCCACTTTCTTACAATTGTAATAAAAAGGTTTCCTTTGTCGCCGCCCTCAATCGCAGCGCCGCCCCCGATCAATAAGTCGCGAATCAAAAATGTCTCAGACACGTGATGAAACCCCTCACATTCCACTTTCTTTCAATTGTAATAAAAAGGTTTCCTTTGTCGCCGCCCTCAATCGCAGCGCCGCCCCCGGTCAATAATTCAAGATGTCTGGCGAAACAAACAAGAGATCGACACGGGACAAAAACCAACGTATTCTTACGTATTTCTTTTGACGGGTGTAAGTGTCTGTTTTGCACATTTCAACACGAATAAAGTATTATTATTGTATTCCTGGTCGCTAATCTATCACAGGAAAAACAGTTTGCGCCGCCTCCGCTGTATCCGTACGCCGCCCCCGATCAATAAGTCGCGAATCAAAAATGTCTCAGACACGTGATGAAACCCCTCACATTCCACTTTCTTACAATTGTAATAAAAAGGTTTCCTTTGTCGCCGCCCTCAATCGCAGCGCCGCCCCCGATCAATAAGTCGCGAATCAAAAATGTCTCAGACACGTGATGAAACCCCTCACATTCCACTTTCTTCCAATTGTAATAAAAAGGTTTCCTTTGTCGCCGCCCTCAATCGCAGCGCCGCCCCCGGTCAATAATTCGAGATTTCTGGCGAACCAAACAAGAGATCGACACAGGACAAAAACCAACGTATTCCTACGTATTTATTTTGACGGGTGTAAGTGTCTGTTTTGTACATTTCAACACGAATAAAGTATTATTATTGTATTCCTGGTCGCTAATCTATCACAGGAAAAACTGTTTGCGCCGCCTCCGCCGTATCCGTACGCCGCCCCCGATCAATAAGTCGCGAATCAAAAATGTCTCAGACACGTGATGAAACCCCTCACATTCCACTTTCTTTCAATTGTAATAAAAAGGTTTCTTTTGTCGCCGCCCTCAATCGCAGCGCCGCCCCCGGTCAATAATTCGAGATTTCTGGCGAACCAAACAAGAGATCGACACGGGACAAAAACCAACGTATTCTTACGTATTTCTTTTGACTGGTGTAAGTGTCCGTTTTGCACATTTTAACACGAATAAAGTATTATTATTGCATTCCTGGTCGCTAATCTATCACAGGAAAAACAGTTTGCGCCGCCTCCGCCGTATCCGTACGCCGCCCCCGATCAATAAGTCGCGAATCAAAAATGACTCAAACACGTGATAAAACCCCTCACATTCTACTTTCTTTCTATATTAATAAAAAGGTCTCCTTTGCCGCCGCCCCCAATCGCAGCGCCGCCCCCGGTCAATAGATCGAGATTTGTGGCGAAACAAACAAGAGATCGACACGGGACCAAAACCAACGTATTCCTGGCCGCTAATCTATCACAGGAAAAACAGTTTGCGCCGTCTCCGTACGCCGCCCCCGATCAATGAGTCGCGAATCAAAAATGTCTCAAACACGTGATAAAACCCCTCACATTCCACTTCCTTTCTATTTGAATAAAAAGGTTTCATTTGCCGCCGCCCCCAATCGCTGCCCCGCCCCCAATTGCAGCGCCGCCCCCGGTCAGTCATTCACCACTACTTTGCTATTCGAATAACAATACTCTGAGGCGCCGCCACCCCTATACGCCGCGTAACCCCTTTGTTTGCTTTGAAATCAAAGTTGCTACTTCCTCAAGCATGGGGCGTAGCCCATGGGATCCACCCTTAGACTAAGGGTCCACCTAGTTATGTATAAATTAGTAACAAATGTAGCACAGTTGTATTAAAATTTGGTCTCAATAACAGGTGATCAACAAGATCTTCGTCAAGTTCGGCAACATCCTCAGCGATTACTATCCAGTGGACGAGAAAGGCCACACGAAAGGCTACATCTTCCTCGTCTACTCCAATCCCATCCACGCGGCCGAAGCGGTAAAGTTGACCAACGGCTTCAAGCTCGACAAGCAGCACACGTTCCAGGTCAACTTGTTCACCGACTTCGACAAGTACTCCAACATCCCGAAGGAATGGACCCCGCCGTCGCCCCAGCCCTACGAGGGCCAGGACGACCTGCACTACTACCTCATGGAACCGGACGCGTACGATCAATTCGCCGTCGTCGTCGGTCAGGGCCAGAACGTCCAGATCTGGCAGAACACCCAGCCGGATCCCAGTCTGGTCCAGCAGAGAGCAGTAAGTATGGCTCTGGCAGAGAGTCCTGGTGAATTTGCAAATTATCAAAGCTCTAGCATTTTGAGCCACGATGTGGCTCGGTGGGCCCTGCTGATCTGGGGAGCTGATCAGCTGAGCTGATAAAAATTGATTACAAAGTCATATGGCGAGTGTCAGTTACTGGCGCAAGCCAATAAACAAAATACTAAGTCTTAGAAGACACAAGATCATAGGCAGCTTGCAGGAATAAAGACCAGTTTACATGCTCAAGAGTTGAGTATACTGTAAACTTTTTGCCAAAAATATATTCATATCAATTATCACCTAAAGCTATGTTTACACTATAGCTGTAGTGCCATTGTCACTTGCTGAAGACTGTAGGAAGTGTAGGAACAACTAAGGGATGTCATTCATCTGCTTATATGCAGAAAACCAAGCTTTATTGATGATCTAAGTGAGTTTCATGAAGGCATTTTTGCAAAAAGAATAATTTTATCAACTAAAGCCATGTTTACAGCACACCGTAGCTGGATAACATCACTTGCTGGAAATGATGCCATGTAGGAACACTAACTGTGATAATCAAATCTGTGCACGCAAACCGAGCTTTAGCTATCCTACAAGTGTGTTGTAAATAAAACCATTTGGTGGATAATAAAGCTGCGTTTACTGGATCAGCTTGAGCTTCATTCTTACTGGTTAAAAAGAACCTTTTTCAGCTTGCTGCTTATGTGTTCAGACCTAGCTTTAGTTGTGGTATAATGGTTTTATAAAGACACTTTTCCAAAAAAATTATAACCAAAGTTGACAGTACTCTTACCAATGCCTGTTAGCTCGTTCCGTAATATTCAGCCCAGTTTACATGGCAATAATTAAACAACAATTTGGTTAGCAAGTGCCATTGATTGACGCAAGTATAAGCACTTGGCTTTATATGACGCAGGTCAGTTTATGAGTAGGCTTGCAAAATTAAGACTAGTTCACACGCTCAGAATTTTTTCAAAATATAATTTGGACGGTTGTCCATTAACTTGAGCAATCAGTCTTGTGAAATAAAGGCCGATTTGCACCCTTGAGGCAAGCTAGTTCGGAATACCAAAACCCTCGGCTAATGCCTATCACCGCCATCAATTTTGTGATCAAGTGCAAGCCAGGCTTTAGAATATGCATGCCAGTGCTTGGTCAACTTCATTATACACAAAACAAAACGTAGCTTGGTTTCGTGTCACTTTTAACGAGTGCTTTTTCAGCTCGTCCTATTGCATAATGCCTGGTTTACACGCTCAATGATGAAATGTTCATTTTTGCACTACCTGTAGCTAGCACTAGAAGAATCAATTTTCAATATTTTTAAAGTAAGGGCCAGAATACACGCTAAATGCAGACGAAGTTGGGAGTATCAAGACTCGTGCCACCTTCAGCTACTGTCATTTATCATTTATTTCGTGGCATGGTGCAAACCAGGCTTTAGAATTTTGCTAAGTCAGCTCTTATACACAAGACAAAAAGTAGCCTGATCCCGTTCCATTTTTGGCGAGTGCTGTTTCATCTCGTCCCATCGAATAATGGTCAGTTTACACGATCAAAGGTGTTTCAAGTTCACACGCTTGTAGACGATTTCATATTATTATGCTGCCTTTAGCTAGCACTTGAAAAATTGATCTTCTGAAATGAAGGTCGCGCTTAAAGTAGACGAAGTTGAAATATCAAGACTCGTGCCGCCTTTAGCTAGTGCCAATAATCTTCGTCAGTTTCATGATATGGTGTAAGTCAGGCTTTATAATAGGTATGCCAGTGCTTACCCAACTTTTATACAGAATATAAAAAGTAGCTTAGTCTCTTTCCATTTTTGGCGAGTGCTATTTCAGCTCGTCCCATAAAGTATTGTCCAGTTTACACGCTCAGAGATGATTCCACATTCTTGTACGGCTTTCATCCAATAGTTGTATTACACTACACAATTTCTTGTGCAATTTCTTGAACAATCTGTCAGTCAAACAATCAAATTCATTGTTTTTTGACACTATTTTGACAGATTGTTCAAGAAATTGTGTAGTGTAATACAGCTATAACACTTGAACAATCGATCTTATAAAATAAAGTTCAGCTTACACGCCCAAGGCAGCTAGGCACACGCCCAGGCTTTGTGCATCCTGACATGAATAAATCAATCTAAACTAGTACCGCCTTCAGCTTCTGCCATTTATCGTCATCAGTTTCGTGACATGTTGTAAGCTAGGCTTTAGGATACGTAGGCCAGTGCTAAGCCAATTTTATACATAAGACAAAATGTATCTTTATCCCTTCCACTTTTAGCGAGTGAGTCCTTTTTTAGCTCGTACTATAGAATAATGTCCAGTTTACACTCTTAAAGATGATTTTACATTCTTGCACTGCCTTTAGTTAGCGCTTGAAAAATCGATCTTCTGAAATAAAGGTCAGCTCACACGCTGAAGGCAGACGAAGCAGGAAGAAGACCCGTGCCGTCTTTAGCTAGTGCCATTAATCTTCATCAATTTCGTGACATGTTGCAAGTCCGGCTTTAGAATACGTAGGCCAGTGCTTGGGCCAACTTTTATACACAATATAAAAAGTGTCTTTTCCTCTTGACGGGTGCTTTTTTAGCTCGTCCTGTTAAAGTCCAGTTCACACGTAAAATATGATTTCATATTCTTACCCTGCCTTTAGCTAGCATTTAAACAACCAATCTTCTGAAATAAAGGCTAGTTCACACGTTTAAGGCAGACCAGGGAAAAATATCAAAGCTCATGTAGCCCTCAAGTAGTGCCATTTATAGCCATTAATTCGTGGTAAAGTGCAAGCCATGCTTTATAATACGTATGCCAGTGCTCAGCTAATTTTTATACACAATTAAAAAAGTGACTAGTCTCGTTTCACTTTTGGCGAGAGCTTTTTTAGCTCGTCCTGTAAAACATGTTCGGTTTTACACGCTCGAAGATGATTTCATATTTTGCACTGTCTTTAGCTAGCACTTGAACAATCGATATTTTAAAATAAAGTTCAGCTTACACGCTTAAAGCAGCCGAAGTAGGAACATTGAAACTGGTCGTAGCAAGGTGTAAGCCAGGCTTTATAATACGTTTGCCCGTGCTTAGTAAATTTTCTAAATTTTTCAAAAGGTGGCTTAGTCTCATTCAATTTTTGGCAAGTGCTTTTTCAGCTCGTCCTGTAAAATTAAGTCCAGTTTACACGCTCAAAGATGATTCCACATTCTTGAACCGCTTTCAGCTAGCACTTGAGCAGTCGTCCTTTTGCAGTGAAGGCCAGTTTACACGCTCAAGACAGACCCCTTTGGAAGATAAAGACTTCTACCGCCTTTAGCTAATGGCATTTATTGTCATCGATTGCATGATATGATGTAAACCGGACTTTAGGATACGTAGGCCAGCGCTAAGCCAACTTTATAGACAAGGCACAAATATCTTCGTCCCGTATAACTTCTGGCGAGTGGTTTTTCAGCTCGTCCTGTAAAATAAAGTCGAGCTTACACGCCCAAAAAGCTTTTTCTATATATTTTTTCATCATATTATTTAGCCGAGGGGTTGATTTCCCCGGAATTCAGTGTACATTTCATTTCGAAATTCCCGGAATTCTTTCGGAAATCACTGGAATTCCCGGAGATCTTTCGGCATCGGAATTCCCGGAAATCACCGGAATTCCCAGAAGTCTTTCGGAAATCACCGGAATTCCCGGAAATCTTTAGGAAATCACCGGAATTCCCAGAATTCCTTCGGAAATCACATCACCGGAATTCTTAATAAAAATTCTGAATTCACCGAAATTCCCGGAGGTCTTTCGGAAATCACCGGAATTCCCGGAAATCTTTCGGAAGTCACCGGAATTCTTTCGGAAATCACCGGAATACCCGGCTGTCACCGGAAATCCTCGGAATCTCGGGAAATCAACCCCTCGTATTCAGCGGTAGCACAATCATGCTCAATCCATCTTGTGAAATAAAGGCTGATCAGGAGATAATTCCGTAACAAGGTGCAAGCCAGGCTTCATAATTCGCATGCTAGTGCTTAGCAAACTTTTATACACGATAAAAAAGTAGCTTAGTTGCGTCCCACTATAGGCCAGTGCTTTTTCAACTCGTTTTGTAAAATAAAGTCGAGTTTACACGCCTAAAAGTGATTTTATACTCGTTCGTCGCCTTTAGCGAGAGCATCCAATCAATTTGTTTCGTAAGATAAAAGCCAGTTTGAGCGATGATTCATTGACAAGATGCAAGTCAGGCTTTATATTGCGTATGTCAGTACTTGGCCAACTTTATACACGATAAAAAAATAGGTTCGTCTCATGTACGCAACTGTAATTTTTTTTGCGCAGCTGTCAATTTATTGGAAATATCTTCCATTTTTTGCACAAAACTGTCACTTTTGCACGCAGCTGTCACTTAGTTTTACTCAGCTGTCAATTAATTGCAAACAACTTCCAGGTTTTCTCGTACGAAATTGTCACTTTTGTACGCAACTGTCACTTAATTGTATGCAACTGCCACTTTTTTGCCGGTGGTCGTCTTCTGTTTTTTTTTTGTCTTCTCTTAGCCCACCTCTTTGTATTTTTGTCATATTCTTGGATGGATTCCATATTACGTATATCGTTCTAAACTCACACTGGGATACTTTTGAGACACCCTGTATTCTCATCGCCTCAAAAAGAAATCAAAGAAACTAAAGAGTGCCCTGGAATCTTTGCTGTTGTGTTAATGCCATAACGCGATCAGTTACACGCCCAGGGAAAATTAAAACAGGACCGGCTCTGAAAAAAAACGGTTTGGTTTCACATTTTGATGCTGAGCCATGGAACCGGTCCCACAATTTCCATATTTCTGAAATAAAGTACCCATGTACCGGGTGTTTTTTTTTTATTTGTGAATTGGAGTTAGCTGTGGAAACGATTTTTTTATTCGTCATAATAATAGATAGTTTCAAAGTCTGTTACGTAATGTATTATTCATGATAGTTTGAAATATTAGGTGCTTTCCTTTTACCACAAAACTCACTGATCTGATGTAAGTTAGAGCGAGAAAAATCGAGAAATCACATGCGCGAAAGTGAGATTCCACGAACAACTTAGGTCAGAATACTTAGTTCAGGTTGTAAACGGAAAGCACCTATTGCTATGCATTTTTCATCGATATGTCATGAGACGTCTTCATTGTTTTGTGAAATTTAATTGACACCTACCCTTCGCTGTCATTTTCATCAATTGACATGTCCGTCATGATGACAGCTAACACCAACAAGGTACAAAGCCCACTTGTACCACAAAATTATTTTTTTTTTTTTTTAATGATTGAAATTGTTGAATTTTCGTTCAGACATGGACGATGGGCTACACGAGATGGTCGCCTCTGGGCACTTACCTTGCCACCTTCCACAAGCAGGGCATAGCCTTCTGGGTGGGACCCAAGTTCTCGCAGTACAAGAAATTCGCCCACACTGCCGCCCAGTTCATCGATTTCTCGCCGTGCGAGAAATACCTGGTCACGTACTCGCCGCAGGGAGAAGGCCCCAACCAGAACTGCGTCATCGTTTGGGATATCAGGTAAAAACAAAAATCAAACGTCACTTTTTTGTACGCAGCTGTCACTGAATTGCACGAAACTGTCACTCTATTGTACGCAACTGTCATTTTATTGTACGCAACTGTCGCTTTTTGTGCGCAACTGTCACTTTATTGTATGCAGTTGCCACTTTTTGTAAGCAGCTGTCAGTTTGTTGCACGCAACTGTCGCTTTTTGTGCGCAACTGTCACTTTATTGTATGCAGTTGCCACTTTTTGTACTCAGCTGTCACTTTATTGCACGCAACTGTCAGTTTATTATACGCAACTGCCGCTTTTAGTACGCAACTGTCACTTTATTTGACGCAACTGTCGCTTTTTGTGCGCAACTGTCACTTTATTGTATGCAGTTGCCACTTTTTGTACGCAGCTGTCAGTTTATTGCGCCCAAACATTCATGTATTTCTTTTTCATTATTTTCATCGCGGAAAAAAAATAATGAAGTGGCCCTGGAACTTTGCTGTCGTGTTTGTGCCATAACGCGATCAGTTATGACCCAGGGAAAATGAAACGGGGCCGTCTTTTCCAAAAAATCGATCCGGCTTCACATTTTGATGCCAATCTCTGGAACCGGTCCTACAATTTCTACACTTATAGAGTACCTATGCACTTTTTTTTGGAAAAAAAATTGAATTGTAGCAAGCTGTGGAAGTGGAAACGTACGTGCGCGACTTGATTCATTCTCTCGCGTTGCCCGGCCGGTCGCTTTAAACGCGCAATTCGAATCAAGTCGCCGTTGTTACTTCCACAGCCAACTGCAGTTCTCTCTTCCAAAAAATATTCGGTATTTGAATGACTCCAAAACCATGATTCCTTCGATATTATTTGATGAAAAATTTCTGGAGAGCCAGGCCATCTGGCGGAGAGCATATTAACCACGACGTGACACGGTTTGTGGCTAAAGCGACGTTGCCAAATCGTTGGAACGTTATTTGTGTCACGTTGCCAGCTTCGCCACATACCGTTGCCAACTTCACTAGAAACAGTTGCCAACTTCACACACATGAATTTATCGCTGAATCTGCATGCTAGAGATCTAAGCAGAAATTATAGCTGCAAAAGCTCCGTTTATACATTTTGTTCCCATTTTAAGCTTCATTTATATTTGGCGATTCCTGCTGTTCTAGTGTTGACTCGTTTTCAGCGAGTGTCAGTGACTTCGAGCTAGTTCAACATTTCAACGCAAGTGAGATTTTCAGGATTAAAGCCCCGTTTACAGTTGGGAAAATATTACTGTTTATACTGAATCTGAGCTGGTTTCGATGCTAGATCTAAACCAGAATTATCACTACCATTAAGCACCGTTTCTACATCATGTTCTATTGTCATTTTATGCCTTGTTTATACTTGTTTTATTGTCACTTCAAGTCTCATTTATACTTGTTCAATTGCCACTTCAAGCTACACCGAGAACTACTTACAATTTGTTCTGTTTTATGCCTGCCTTGCTTGAGCGAGTGTCAATGTCATCGATCTAGTTCAGAAAACAAATGCAATTGACATTTTAAAGAATAAAGTGCCGTTTACAGTTGAAGAAAATATTACTGTTTTCACTAAATTTGAGCTGGTTTCGATGCTAGTTTTAAACCAGAATTATCACTACTGTAAGCACCGTTTCTACAATCACGTTCTATTGTCAATTTAAGCCCCGTTTATACTTGTTTTATTCTCGCTTCAAGCCTCGTTTATACTTTTTCCATTGCCACTTCAAGCCGCATCCAGAACTATTAATAATTTGTTCTGTTTTATCCCTGTCTTGTTTTAAGCACTGCCAATGACTTCGAGCTAGTTCAAAAAACGAATGCAAGTGACATTTTGAGGAATAAAGTCCCGTTTACAGTTGAAAAATAATTGCTGCTTACGCTGAATTTGAGCTGGTTTCGATGCTAGCTCTAAACCTAAATCATCACTACCATTAAGAACTGTTCCTACATCATGTTCTTTTGTAAATTCAAGCTTCGTTTACACTTGTTTTGTTGTCACTTTAAGCCTCATTTATACTTGGTCGATTTCCACTTCAAGCTACATCAAGATGGAATAAAGTCCCGTTTACAGTTGAAGAAAATATTACCGTTTTCACTAAATTTGAGCTGGTCTCGATGCTAGTTCTAGATCAAAATTGTCACTACCATAAGCACCGTTTCTACAATCACGTTCTATTGTCAATTTAAGCCCCGTTTATACTTGTTTTGTTGTCGCTTCAAGCCTCGTTTGTTCTTTTTTAATTGCCTCTTCAAGCCGCATCCAGAACTTTTAATTTGTTCTGTTTCATCCCTGTGTTGTCTTACAGTTGAAAAATAATTGCTGCTTACGCTGAATTTGAGCTGGTTTCGATGCTAGCTCTAAACCTAAATCATCACTACCATTAAGAACTGTTCCTACATCATGTTCTTTTGTAAATTCAAGCTCCGTTTATACTTGTTTTGTTGTCACTTTAAGCCTCATTTATACTTGGTCAATTGCCACTTCAAGCTACATCCAGAACTACTTAAAATTTGTTCTGTTTTATGCCTGACGTGCTTGAGCGAGTGCCAATGTCTTCGAGCTAGTTCAAAAAACAAATGCAAGTAACATTTTAAAGAATAAAGTCCCGTTTACAGTTGAAGAAAATATTACTGTTTCCACTAAAGAACTGGTTTCGATGCTAGTTCTAAAGCACAATTATCACAACTATAAGCACCGTTTCTACAATCACGTTCTATTGTCAATTTAACCCCCGTTTATACTTGTTTTATTGTCACTTTAGGCCTCGTTTATACTTTTTCAATTGCCACTTCAAGCCGCATCCAGAACTATTTATGATTTGTTCTGTTTTATCCCCGTCTTGTCTTAAGCACTGCCAATGACTTCGAGCTGGTTCAAAAAACGAATGTAAGTGAGATTCTGAGGAATAAAGCCCCGTTTACAGTTGAAAAATAGTTGCTGCTTACGCTGAATTTGAGCTGGTTTCGATGCTGTGTCTAAACCCAAATCATCACTACCATTAAGAACCGTTTCTACATCATGTTCTATTGTCAATTCAAGCCCCGTTTATACTTGTTCTATTGTCACTTTAAGCCTCATTTATACTTGGTCAATTGTCACTTCAAGCTGCATCAAGAACTACTTAGAATTTGTTCTATTTTATGCATGCCTCGACTTGAGCGAGTGCCCAATGTCTTCGAGCTAGTTCGAAAACTATTGCAAGTGAGATTTAAGGTATAAAGCTCCGTTTACAGTTGAGAAAATATTACTATTTACACTGCATTTGAGCTGGTTTCCATGTTAGTTATGAACCAAAATTATTACTACATATCAAGCACCGTCTCTACACACATATTCTGGTACCATTTTAAGCCCTATTTATACCTGTTCTATTGCCATTTCAAGACCTAATACTTGTTTTCTTACTTTTTTTAAGGCTCATTTATACTTATAGGTTTTTCTACCGTAGTCCTGCCTTGTCTTTAGCGCATGCCAATGACTTGGAGTTAGTTCAAAACACTAATGCAATTACGACTTGAGGGGAAAAAACTTGATCTCCTTGATTGTATAATTAAGTCTTGTTCACAGCCAAAAATTATTGCTAACTATCGAGCACCGTTTCTGCAAATTTAATTTGCCATGTCAAGTCTCGTTTTTCATTTGCTTTTATTGAAGTCTCCTCAATTCTTGTGTTACTGTCTTTTTTAAGCCGAATAATAATTATACTCTTGTGATTTGTTTCATTTTAGTCTTGCCTCGTCTTCAGCGAGTGCCAGTGAACTAGTCGACTATCACTAATATAAAGTCCTGTTTACAGCCAAAAATTAATACTGTGGAATTGAATACATTGAATTTGAGCTGTTCCTAATGCTGGCGCTGAACAAAAATTATTGCTACCATTAAGCACCGTTTCTACATGTTCTGTTGCCATTTCAGGTCTTATTAATACTTGTTCTATTGCCACTGTAAGCTTCGTTTATACTCGTAGTTTTCCCCTGCCTTTGAAGCACGAATGCACATGAGATTTAACGGAAAAGAAGCCTCAATCATCTTCACGATTGATCATCACGAGTTATTTTCTACTCACGTTCTTCATGTTGTTTTTAGCGCACTTTCCCAAAAAACGGGAAAAAGGCGCTTTTAGCTTCACTTTGTCCGTCCGTCCGTCCGTACCCGGGATAACTTCTCAGGGAAGAAAGATATCGATGTGGTGTAAACGCTGATCAGTAGTACATATGTCCAGGATGTCAAGTTGACTTTTGGTTTGTTGTTTTTCTGCCGCCATCTTTGATCCGCAATTTTGAATTTATCTAAAAGTGATCCGATTGAAATGAAATTTGCAGGCAATGTGAACCACATCAAGATCTATCCATTTTTCGACAATTGATGTCCCGCCGCCATCTTGTATTCTTCATATTGAACAAGTTTCGAAGTGATAGAACTAAGAGAATTATGCCTCAACGAAAAGAGATATCGATGTGGTGCAAATGCCAATCAAATGCGTACGTGTCCACCGTATAAATTTGACCAATGATTTTTGTCACTTGGCCGCCATCTTTGGTCCGCCATTTTGAATTTCTCTGAAAGTGGTCCGATTTGAATGAAATTCACAGGCGATGTGAAAATACATACGATTTTGGACAAATAATGATGCTCTGCCGCCATCTTGGCCGCCATATTGAAATCTCTTATTAGTGGAACGATTTTCATGAAATTTGGAACTTACCTTTGTCCATAGTAGGTACGATCATTTTGATTTTCAAGCCAAATTTCATGATTCTGACGCTATTTTGGCCGCCATTATGAAATTTCTGCCCAAATAACGGTAGAACCCTAATTAACATCTTGCGTTTACTAATCCTTCAAAAAGGAAATGCGCTACTGAGCCTCATGCCCATGAGGCATATTCGCTTGTTTTCATATACGAGCGAATATAGCTTGAAGACTGAGTGATGAATTTAACGTGGTGAAGTTGCTTACTATACCGGCTTGGTGAAGTTGGGAACTTATGTGGTGAAGTTGCTCATTGTACGTGGTGAAGTTGGCAACCATACATGGTGAAGCTGGTAACTGTACGTTGTGAAGTTGGTAACTTGCTGCTGCCAGATTTCGCCAGCTGTCTTTTCATAATGCAAATTAACTTGTTACCGTTGTCACTAATGACGAACCGATTCCAGGACCGGCTTGGAAAAGCGCGTCTTCAATCCGGACGGCCCGTCGTCGTGGCCGATATTCCGCTGGTGCTTCGACGACAAGTACTTCGGCCGCGTCGGCAACGACGTCCTCTCCATCTACGAGACGCCGTCCTTCGGCCTGCTGGACAAGAAGTCGATCAAGATCAACGGCATCCGCGACTTCAGCTGGTCGCCCACCGACAGCGTCGTCGCCTACTGGGTGGCCGAGGACAAGGACGTCCCGGCCAGCGTCACCCTGCTGGAGATCCCCAACCGCGTCGAGGTGCGCAAGAAGAACCTCTTCAACGTGGCCGACTGCAAGATCCACTGGCAAAAATCCGGCGACTACCTCTGCGTCAAGGTCGACCGCTATTCGAAAGTGCGCAAGGAGAAGAACGAGACGAAATATTCGGGCATGTACTGCAACTTCGAGATATTCCACATGCGCGAGAAGCAGATCCCGGTGGACAGCGTCGAGATGAAGGAGCCGATACAGGCGTTCGCCTGGGAACCCGTCGGTTCCAAGTTCGCCGTGATACACGGCGAATCGCCCAACATCAACGTGAGCTTCTACGAGGTGCGGATGGGACAGGCGCCGATTTTGCTCAAGAAATTCGAAAAGCGCGCCTGCAACCACCTGTTCTGGTCGCCGATGGGGCAGTTCATCGTGCTGGCGGGGCTCGGTTCGAACGGCGGCGGCTCTCTGGAGTTCGTCGACACGCACGAGTTCCTCGTCATGAACACCACCGATCACTTCCAGATGTCCGACGTGGAATGGGACCCCACCGGCAGATACGTGGTGACCAGCGTGTCGTATTGGAAGACCAAAGTCGATACAGGTACTTCATTTTTTTAATATGTTGAGCGTGGCACCCTTGTAGTCAGAAGCTCTCCCGAAAAAAGAGCATGGCAGTTGAAAAACGAGACCCGGCGCCTCCACCATGTCGAGTTTAAAGGTTGTCCCCTTGCTGAGGCGTCTATCCCTCCATCCGTAACATACCCGGCGCCTCCACCATGTCACGTACGATGGTTGTTTCCCTTGTTGGAGACAGAGGCTCATTGCGGGAGTCATTCAATGGCAACTACCGAATTTCTCGACTTCAAAAGCTATCCCTGACTAGGGACTTTGTGGACCACACGCAGAGCTGGGCGGTATTTTAAATACTGGGTGACCTAACGAAAACGAAACAAATTTCAGGTCATTTGAACTCATTTGTTTGTATACTGTAATAAGTTCACTAGAGGGACATGAGCCCGGCATGGGTCCGGCAACTTCGAGCCAGCCTCTGGAAGGGGCTGTTACCCTCCAAAAACACTGAAATAAGCTTCATCTTGAAAAATTTGCATTCAATCGAAAAGAAAAATAACACCGCTGTAAAGACAATCGAACCAGCTTTGCAATGATGTATCACTCAACCCCAATTGTCATTTAAAATTTTCGAAGGGGCTGCGCCCCCGACTACGGCGGTTAAACTTCACGGTTAAATTGATAGCATTTGAACGTCCCCCTTGAAAAGAAAGTTGACCTGTCCGGGCTGATTTTTTAAAAATGAGGGCAAATGCCCGAAAATCTGTTTTGTTTTCGTTGGGCCACCCAGTACGTATTTAAAATACATTTCAGTATTTTGTATTTGAATACATTTGATTGACAAGTATTTTTATTTTGTCATTTTGGCATAGTTCAGGTAGCTAGTATTTTGTATTTTATAATAAAATACATTTTTCGGAAAAGTATTTTGATTTTCAGAATGCCAAATACAAAATACTTATGAGAATTGCCATGAGACTTCTGTGGTTTTCTAAAGATTCCAAGAGATTTCTCAGGATTACTACGAGATTTTTACGGATTTCCGAAAATTTGTTTGGGGAGTTATAGGAATTTCTACGACAATTCTAAGGATTTCTAGAGACTTCTGAAGACAACCAATAATTTATAAGGATTTTCTTATATTTCTAGGATTTCTAGAGATTTCTGAAAGGTTCGAAATTTTTGAGGGATTTCTAGGAATTTATAAAAATTTGTGAAGATTTCTAGGGGTTCCTGGAGATTTTTCGAGATTTTTGAAGAACTTTGAGAGATTTCTACGGGTTTAATTAATATACTAACGAGATTTTTATGGTTTCTGTGAGAATTTCTACGATATCTCTCAAGATTTCTACGGGATCATTAGGGTTCCTAACGATTCATTTGAGATTTCTAGGGACTTCTAAATATTTATACGGGGCTCCAGGGATTTCCAAGGATTTTTGCGAATTTCTAGGGAGTTCTGAGATTGAACATGATTGTATTATGTGATTTCTATTGTTTTTAGGATTTCTACGGGCTGAGATTAAAGATCAGTATAGGGTTTCTACGACTTTGAAGACTTCTACAGGATTTTGAAGTTTTCTGAGAATTTCTAGGTTTTTGCGATTTATACAGAATTTTTAAGGATTCCCAGAGATTTGGATGTAATTTTATACACTTTTTGAGGGTTCCATGGGAATTTGAAGAATTTTTGGATTTTTGAAGATTTCTTCAAGATTGGTTTGGTAGGAATTTCTAATAATTCCTTCAAATATCTGAAAACTTCTAGGGAGTTCTAAAGATCTTTGAATGATTTTTGAGAATATTGATGGAATTTCTGAGGACTTCCTACAAGATTTTTAGGGACTTCTAGAGATTCCTACGAGATTTCTGAAAATTTTCGAAAGTTTCTAGCGCTTTTCAAAGATTTGTACGGGAATTCGAGGGATTTCCAAAGATTTCTTCGAGAATTGAGAGATTTATAATAGATTTCCACGGAATTCCTAAAGGCTCATATGGAATTTTTGAAATCTTCTAATGATTCCTGAGAGTTTCTATAGATTTTCAGAGATTTGCAAGAATTTTTACTAGATTTTGAAGGGATTTCTAAAGATTTTTGGCGAGTCCCAAAAATTTCTGTGGATTTATCATTATTTCAGCGGAATTTCTGGGAATTAATGAAGACTTGTATGAAGTTTCTAGGGATTACTTGAGATTTCTACGAGATTTTTAAAAGGGTTTCAGGGACTTCTGAAGATAACGTGATTTCTAAAAATATTTACGAGATTTCTGAGGATTCTTAAGAGTTTCGTGGGATTTTTGAAGAGTTTTACGGGATCTATCGGGGTTTCTGAAGATTATTTTGGAATTCGTAGGGATTTTTGAATATTTTCACGGAATTTCTAAGGATTTCTGAATATTTCTACGGATTTTGCAGGAATTTCCAGAGAGTTCAACAAGATTGTTTCAGATTTCTGAAGATTCTTGCACGAGATTTCTGAAAATTCGTAAGGCTCCTCAAAAGACTTCTACAAGATCTATAGAGATTTCTGGGAATTCTTACAGGATTATTTCGACGAGATTTCTGCGGATTTTCAAGGAATTCTAGAAGCTCCTGAGAACCACGACGGGACTTCTATGGATTTCCAAAGATTGGTATGGAATTTTCTAGGATTTCTACGACAATTCTAAGATCTTCCGAAGACTCCTGAAATTTACCGATAATTTCCATAAACTTTTTGATAATTCTACGGTTTTTAGGGATTTCTAGAAGGCTTATGATTTCTAAGGGATTTCTGGAATTCACCGAGATTTGTACGGGATTTCTGAAGATTTTCACGAGATTTTTGAAGAATTTCTGAAGATGTCCACAGGGTTTCTAATTCTATATTAACGAGATTTCTGAAATTCCTGTGAGAATTTCTAGGGATTTCTAAAGATTTCTACGAGCTGAGATAAAAGACTAGTATAGTATGAAAGTTTTTAATGGATTTCTGGACATTTGTATGGGATGTCTAGGAATTTCTGAAAATTTCTATGAGAATTTTCAGGACTTTAGAGATTTCTACAAAAATTTTTAATGTTTCGAAAGATTTTTACGGGATTACTAGGGATTTCTACACAGTTTTTGAGTGAGATTATTGTGAGATTTTCTAGGTGTTTCTTAAGACCCCCTAGAGATCTTTACGAGATCCTAGGGGATTCCTAAAGGTTAGTGAATTCGTTAGAATTTCCATGGATTTTTGAAAATTTATACGGGACTCCCAGGTATTTCCGAAAATTTCTGCGAAATTTGTGGGGATTTCTGAATTTTGTCACAGAAGAACTAGCGACTTCTGAATGCCAAGTATTTCCGAGAATTTTTAGGGAGTTCTAAAGATTTCTGAGAGATTTCCAAACATTTGTATGATGGGATTTCTAGGAATTTATTTGTTTCTACGAGATTTTTAGAGATTACCAGAGATTTTTTTGAGATTTCCAACAATTTGCAAGAATTTTTATAGATTTCCAGATATTTGTATGAGATTTGTGGTTCGTAGAGATCTCTACGATAATTCTAGAGAAAAGATTCCTGAAGATTACTAATACTTACAAGAACTTCTTGAGACTCTTCAATGATTTTTTACGAGAATTCGATCGTTCCAGGGAACTTTTACGGACTCCTTAAGGTTTCTACGGGATTTCTAAGGATTCCTAAAGATTTGTATGGGATTTCCAGTAGTTTTTCAAGGTTTCCATTGGAATTTTTAGGATTTTCAAAGATTAGTCTGAAGAGTTCCAAAAATTTCCAAGGATTTCTGAGAACTTCTAGGGAGTTCCGAAGATTTCTACAGGATTTCTAAAATTTTGCATGATATTTCTAGGGTTTCCGAATTTTTCTCTTCTCGATTTTCAGGGACTCTAGGGATTTTTACGAGATTTCTTATTGCGGTTTAATCAATAAAGTGTTTTCATTGAAACCTTTGCATTTAACGGGTTTCTCCATTGAAATCGCCGAAGTGATTAGGTATGTGATTTGTATTTTGAAATAAATAGTTTGTATCTTGGAATTTCTTTGGTCTTCCAAAATACGAGAAATACGAGATTTCGTATTTTGTATTCCAAAGACATTTCAACAAGTAGTTTGTATTTTGTATTTCGACTATCTTGGATTGAGTATTTTGTATTCAAATACATTTTTCGAAGTATTTTGCCCAGCCCTGATCACACAGCATAAAAGCTGTAGAATTGAAGGTTCTTCTTCTTTCCAGCTTTCCTCTCCATTGATAAATCTCAGGTCCAAAATCAAAAGTGCTCCCTGGAATCTTTGCTGGCGTGTTCAATAATAATGCGTTCAGTTACACGCCCAGGGGAAATAAAAATCATCTTTGAGTTACAAACTGAAAAAAACCGTTTTTCTTTTTTGAATGGAAAAGATGATACAGTGTCTCTTACTTGAATTTCTTGTCTCAAACACTCCGTCCTGTATAATAGCTTTCCTTCGAATTATTGAATCGTTGCTTTTCTACTTATTGAATGGAAAGTATCAGGTCGAAAACAAATAATTAAAAGTGCTCCCTGCATTCTCTGCTAACGTGTTTCAATGACGCGTTTAGTATAAATCAGGGGAAATTGAAATCGTATCTGAATAAAGTAAAAAACTGAAACTTTTTTTTTCTTGCAAAAATACGATACAATGTGCTTTTTTCTCTTCCGATTTCTCATGCCTTCCAGCCTAAAGTTCTAGTTAGTATTAGCATTAAGGTGGGTTTATTCTGCTTATTTAGCCGCATGTTTTAATTTTAACCGTAAGCGCAGCATCGCTTATTCGCTTTTCTGGCTCGGTTCATGAGAGCTAATGAGTGACGCTGGGCTTACGACTAAAATTAAACTTGCGGCTAAATAAGCTGACTGAACCCGCCATTATGGTTGTTATTTTAAGGTAGTAACCCCTCTGAGGGGTATTTCGAATATCTTTATTGAATATTTAATTTATATCTGCTTGTTTTTTTTTTACTTGTTCACTTTTGTATTGGTTTTGATATTTTATTATCAATTGTTAAATTGATTGCAACTACCCCTGGAACTATGCTGGCGTGTTCAACTAATGCGTTCAGTCAACGCCCAGGGGAGATAAATAACGTCTTGAAGTAAACTGAAAGATAATCTAATTTTTTTCGGTTCCAAAAGGTGATAACAGCTCTCACTTTCGTCGGATTGTGCGAAAAGTTGATTGAAACCGCAAAAATGTTACTGAAATACTGCAAAAAGCTACTCGAAGTGCAGAAATGTCAATTGAAACTGCAACAAGTGGCTGCTAACTGCAAAATACTTGAAACTGCAAGAATACTACTTTAACCTGCAGCAAGTTACTTGACTCTGCAAAAATGTTGAGGCCATAAAGTTACTTGAAGCTAAAAGGCACCTGGAGCTGCAAAAAGGTTACACTTATTGAATTCTTCGAAAATTACTCGGAAGTACAAAGATACTTGAAACTACAGAGGTACTTGAAACCACAAGGTTACTTGTAACTGCAACAAATTACCTAAAACTGTAAAAGTTACTTGGTATTGTTGAGTGTTTCTTGAAACTTCAGAGTCCTTGAAACTTGAAAGTTACCTACCTGCAACTTCTTGAGCACTTCAAACTGCAAAAAAAAAACTAAAAACTCCAAAAACGTTACTTGGAACTGGAGAAGTGTTACTTCAAACTGTAAAAATTACATGAAACTACAATGTCACTTGAAACTGCAGAAAGTTATTTGAAACTAAATAATGATTGAAGCTGCAAAGTTACTATGAACTGCATAAATGTTACTACAAATTAAAACTTCTAACTCACTCTAAACTGCAAAAACGTTACCGAAATAGTGCAAAAAGTTACTCAAAGCGAAGAAATGTCAATTGAAACTGCAACAAGTGGCTGAAAACTGCAAAATACTTGAAACTACAGAATACTTGGAACAGCAAAATACTGGAAACTGCAAAAATGTTAGTTGAAACTATAGCAAGTTACTTGACTCTGCAAAAATGTTGAAGTCATGAAGTTACTTGAAGCTAAAAGGTACCTGGAGCTGCAAAAAGGTTACACTCATTAAATACTTCCAAAGGTACTTGAGACCACAAGGTTACCTACTTGAAACTGCAACAAATTACCTAAAACTGCAAAAGTTACTTGAAATTGTTGAATATCTCTTGAAACTGCAAAAAAGTTACCAAAAACTCCAAAAACTTACTTGAAACCTGAAAAATAATACTTCAAACTGTAAAAATCACTTGAAACTGCAAAAAGTTACCTAAAACTGCGAAAATTGCTTGAAATCGTTGAATGTTTCTTGAAACTGCGGGGTTCTTGAAACTTGAAAGTTACCTACCTGCAACTTCTTAAGTACTTGGAACTGCAAAAAAAAGTTTGAAACTAAAAAAATATTGAAGCTGTAAAGTTACTGTAAACTGCATAAATGTTACTATTAAAACTTCAAAGTCACTCGAAACTGCGAAAATGTTACTTTGAACCATAACAAATCCCTCGAAATAAGAAGGTTGCTTGCAACTGCAAAAGTATTCAAAACTGCAAAAATTGTTACTTGAAACTGCAAAAAAGATGTTTCTTACAAAAACGTGACTTGAAACTGAAAAAATGTTACTTCTCACTTTAAAAATGCTTGAAATTACAAAGTCACTTGAAACTGCAGAAAGATATTTAAAATTATTGAAGCTGCAAAGTTACTAAAACTGCATAAATGTTACTATTAAAACTTCAAAGTCATTCGAAACTGCAAAAATGTTGCTGAAATACTGCAAAAAGTTACTCAATTGAAACTGCAACAAGTGGCTGAGAACTGCAAAATACTTGAAACTGCAAAATACTTGGAACAGCAAAAATACTTGAAACTTCAAGAATGTTACTTAAAACTGCAGCAAGTTACTTGACTCTGTAAAAATGTTGAAGCCATGAAGTTACTTGAAGCTAAAAGATACCTGGAGCTGCAAAAAGGTTACACTTATTAGATACTTACTGGAAAAATGTTACTTCAAACTGTGAAAATTACTTGAAACTACAAAGTCACTAAGAACTGCAGAAAGTTATTTGAAACTAAAAAATTATTGAAGCTGCAAAGTTACTATAAACTGCATAAATGTTACTATTAAAACTTCAAAGTCATTCGAAACTGCAAAAATGTTGCTGAAATACTGCAAAAAGTTACATCAATTGAAACTGCACCAAGTGGCTGAGGACTGCAAAATACTTGAAACTGCAAAATACTTGGAACAGCAAAATACTTGAAACTTCAAGAATGTTGCTTAAAACTGCAGCAAGTTACTTGACTCTGTAAAAATGTTGAAGCCATGAAGTTACTTGAAGCTAAAAGATACCTGGAGCTGCAAAAAGGTTACACTTATTAAATACTTACTGGAAAAATGTTACTTCAAACTGTGAAAATTACTTGAAACTACAAAGTCACTAAGAACTGCAGAAAGTTATTTGAAACTAAAAAATTATTGAAGCTGCAAAGCTACTATAAACTGCATAAATGTTACTATTAAAACATCAAAGTCACTCGAGACTGCAAAAATGTTACTTTGAATCATGAATAATCACTCGAAACAAGGAGGTTACTTGCAACTGCAAAAGTATTCAAAACTGCAAAAATTGTTACTTGAAACTGCAAAAAAAATGTAACTAGAAACTTCAAGAACGTGATTTGAAACTGGAAAAAAGTTACATCAAACTGTAAAAATTACTTGAAACTGCAAAGTCACTGGAAACTGCAGAAAGTTATTTGGAATTATTGAAGCTGCAAAGTTTCTGTAAACTGCATAAATGTTACTAATAAAACTTCAAAGTCTCTCTAAACTGCAAAAATGTTACTGAAATACTGCAAAAAGTTGCTCAAAGTGAAGAAATTTCAATTGAAACTGCAACAAGTGGCTGAGAACTGCAAAATACTTTGAACTGCAAAATACTTGGAACAGCAAAATACTTGAAACTTACTGCAACAAATTACTTGCAAAAGTTACTTGAAATAGTTGAAAGTTTCTTAAAACTACAGAGTTCTTGAAACTTGCACCTGTTACCTACCTGCACCTTCTCAAGTACTTGAAACTGCAGAAAAATGTTCCTAAAAACTCCAAAAACCTTACGTGAACCCTGAAAAATATTACTTCAAACTGTAACAATTACTTGAAACTGCAAAAAAAGTTTCCAAAAAAAGTATTTAAAACTGCAAAAATTGTTACTTGAAACTGCAAAAAAATGTCACTAAGAACTTCAAAAACGTGACTTGAAACTGAGACAATGTTACTTCAAACTATAAAAATCACTTGAAACTACAAAGTCACTTGAAACTGCAGAAAGTTATTTTAAATTATTGAAGCTGCAAAGTTACTGTAAACTGCATAAATGTTACTAATAAAACTTCAAAGTCTCTCGAAACTGCAAAAATGTTACTGAAATACTGCAAAAAGTTGCTCAAAGTGAAGAAATGTCAATTAAAACTGCAACAAGTGGCTGAGAACTGCGAAATGCTTGAAACTGCAACAAGTGTGAGAACTGCAAAATAGTTGAAACTGCAAAATACTTGAAACTTCAAAAATGTTGAACTGCAGCAAGTTACTTGACTGCAAAAATGTTAAAGTTATGAAGTTACTTGATGCTAAAGGTACCTGAAGCTGCAAAAACGTACACTTATTGAATACTTCAAAAGTTACTTGAAACTACAAAGGTACTTGAAACCACAAGGTTACTTGAAACTGCAAAAAAAAGTTACTAGAAACTCCAAAAACGTTACTTGAAACTAGAAAAATGTTATTTCAAACTGTAAAAATTACTTGAAACCACAAAAGGTACTTGAAACTACAGGTTACTTGTAACTGCAACAAAATACCTTAAACTGAAAAAGATATTAGAACTGTTACTGAAACGTAAAATGTTACCTTAAAAAGGTGTGATAAATTACTTCGAGCTGCCAGAATGTTCACTTAAAACTCCATAAACGGTACTTGAAAGTGCCAAAATGTTACAAGACACTGCAAAAAGTTACTTCCAGCTGCCAAAATGTTGAAGTTATTGTAAGTTACTCCTAGAACTGCAAAAGTGTTTTTTTCGAAACCACAAAAAAACTACTTGAAGTTAAAAAACTTCTTGAAACTAGAAAGTTGCTTGCATCTGCAAAAGTATTTTAAAAAACAAAAATAACTACTGGAAACTGCAAAAACGTTCGTTACTTCAAACTGCAAAGTCACTCGAAACTGTAAAAATATCATGTAACTACCTACTTGAAACTGCAAATTACTTGAACCATAAAAAGTTCTTGGAAGTATAGAAAGTTACTTGTAACTGCAAAGTTACTATAGACTGCAATAATTTTGCTTTCAAAACTGCAGAGTTACTTTAAACTGTAAATAATTACTTGAAACTACCAGGTTACTTTAAACTGCAAAAACGTCACTTGAAATTACAAAAAGTGGCTTAGGACTGCTGAAATTTTGCCTAAAACTGCAAAAAGTTACTTGAAAATGCAAAAATTGTTACTGGAAACTGAAAAAACCTTGCTTGAACCTGCAAAGTTGATTGAAACTGCAAAAATGTTTTGCAAGTACCTACTTGAAACTGGAAAATTACTTAACAAAAAGTCCGTCAGATTGCAAAGTTACTGTAAGATGCAAAAATGTTTTATGTTGAACTGTAGAAAGCTACTTGAAACTTGAACAAAAAATTGCTTGCAAATGCAATAGTATTAGAAAATGCAAAACTTCTTGCTGGAAACTGCTACTTGAACCTGCAAAAATGTTGAAACTAAGAAGCTACTTGTAACTAGAAAAGTTGATTGAAACTGCAAAAGCTATCAAATCTGCAAAAACGTTACTCGAAACTGCACAAACGTTACTTCAGCTACAAAGTTACTTAAGCTACAAAGTTACTTAAGTAGCTATGATTCTAGCTACAAAGTTACTTGAAACTAGAAAGTTACGCAGCACCTGCAAAGTTACTTAGAACTTCAAGAAGTTGTTCAAAACTGCATTAATGTCACTTGTAATTTCAAAAAGTTGACCTGAATCTGCGAACTCAACTGCTAAAATACCACTTGAAGCTACAAAAGTACTTGAAACTGCCAAAATTTTACTTACTGCAAAGTCTTATTGAAATTCAAAATTTAACTAAAAAACTGCCAAAAGTTGCTTTAGGTGAACATTGCTACTGAAAATTGTAAAAAAACACTTGAAACTTCAAAGTTACTCCTAACTTGAAAAGTTATTGGAACTGCAAAGAATTCTTGAAGCACAAAAAGTTACTCAGAATTTGCGAAGTTGGAACTGCAAAGCTACTAGAAACTGCAAAAATGTTACTTTGAATTGTAACAATAACAAATTACTTGAAACTGCAAAAAGCTTTTTGAAAGCGAAGTTACCTTGCAGCACAAAAATACTTGAAACTGCAAAAGTTGTGACTTAGAACTGCAAAGACCTCACTTGAAACTGCAAAAATCGTTATTGAAAACTGCAAAAACTTTACTTGAACGAAACTGCCAGAATGTTTCTTGGAGCTGCAAAAAGTTACTTTGAACTGTGAAAAGTTATAACAAGCTTTCTAAAAACTTGCCGAAAATGATTCACCCTTACGTCGCATTTTATTCCGAAACCAAAGAAGTTGATTGAATTTTCTCGTTGCAGGCTATTGGATCTGGTCGTTCCAGGGCAAGATCTTGAAGCGCGTCAACCTGGAAAAATTCGCCCAGCTGCTCTGGCGTCCCCGTCCGCAGACCCTCCTGTCCGAAGAAAAACAGAAAGAGATCAAGAAGAACCTCAAGAAGTATTACGCCCAATTCGAGAGCAAAGACAGGATGAGACAGTCGAAGGCTTCCAAGGAACTGATTGAAAAGCGAGCGGCTTTGATGCAGAAATTCAACGAGTACCGCCAGAAGAGGATCGAAGAGTTTATCGCCAACAAAGAGAGGAGGTTGCAGCTGAGAAACAGTAAGTTTTCGTCTCTGCTGGATCCGTAAAAAAAAGAGCTTCAGCGCCTCCACCATGTGTCAAGTCCAAATCCCCGGACGTGGCAGTACTATTTTCTTATTGATCAACTTTTGTGCTTCAACTATTCAAATTGAACATGTTCTGTTGCAGATATCGACACCGATGAACTGGACGCTGATCCGGAGAACCAGGAGGAGGAAGTAGTGGAATTTTTCATTAAAGAAGAGGTGACCGTCATCGAGTGACGCAATTGTGCATCTGTGGTTGTCCCGTGTCGGTGTCTTTTGCAAAAAAATTGTGAAAGCGACGCCCGCGGGAACTTGGACTTGTGAAATCTGCTCTACTGACTAACTAGCCTTAAGTAATCTACAAACGGAGAGAAATTGTTTTGTACTTGTTCAGCCCATTGCGCGCGTCCCGGGTTTTTATCTATATATTTTGTCTAGTTTTGTAAAGCTGCGCAAGATTTTTAGGTTTTTTTCCCCAGTTGGTTAATCATCCCCATTTTTTATTATTAATATAACATAGTGTCTGACCATGTACAGCGGTTTGTGTCTGTTGAGGAATAAATTTCTAAAAATATTCAATCAGCTTTTCACTTCTCAACTAATTCTTCGAAAAATGGGAAGGTCATCGAAAATCCTTCATTCGTTTTTTGGACACCTCGTATGATAAACCGTCGAGATCTGTCAAAAAAAAAAAACTTCCGTGCCAGTCCGTTTCTACGTATGTTAGTCTGTTAGTATGTCAGGTTTGTTTTTGACCACCCGAACAGCAAGAATAGAGTGGTTAGTGGTTACCATATAGCAACGATTCAGGAAAGTGGGCGATGTTCAAGTGCGAAAATAGAATATTTAACGTGAGTAAATCGCATTCTTCCGTACCTACATCTACTCAAAATTGCATGAGGAAGAGAATGGTGATAGAATCGCCAAAGTTTTATGAGCGAATTAAACTTTATCACGCTCATATTTGCTACGCAACGATCACGATCAATTGATCGTTGCAATAGGACAATTGATTAGTTACTATGAGTGCGATACAGTTAATTCGCTCATGCTCATAAGACTTTGGTGGAGTTGGTTGTATAAGTCGTCCCTATTTTGACAAAACGACGTATATGTCTGTTTTAATCATAGTTTCGAGAAAATGGAGGTTGAAGTTTTCAGTCTTTTTGACGTGGATACGTCTATGTTTTCGAACCGGAACGTTAAAGATCATTGTGTAACATTCGAGATCGTTCCACAGCATTTCAGAAGGCTCCGATATGTTCTGGAATGTTCGGAGATAGTTTAGAGCATTCGAAAATATCCTGGAACATTCCAGATCATCATGGAACATTCGAGATCATCATGGAACATTCGAGATCATTCCACAACATTCCACAATGTTCGGAAATGTTCTGGAATATTCGGGAATAATCTAAACATCCGTCCAGAACATTCCAGAGTATTCAAGATTATTCCACAACATTCCAGAAAGTTCAGGTATGTTCTGGAATGTTCCAGAATAGTCTGGAACGTTCGGAAACATCCCGGAACGTTCCAGATCGTTGTGTAACGTTCGAGATCATTCCACAACATTCCAGAATGTTTCGATATTTTCTGGAATGTCCAGGAATAGTCGGGATCATTCAGAAACATCCCGGAACATCCCAGATCATTGTGAAACATTCGAGATCATTACACAACATTCCAGAATATTCCAGTATGCTCTGGAATGTTCGGGAATACATAGTTTGAAACGTAAAGGAACATGCCGAACCATTGCAGATCATTGTGAAACTTTCCAGATTACATTATAAAGTTTTCCCCCATTTATGAAGAAGGATCCCGGTTTTACCTGGAGAGCGTGCTATTGAAGATGTTGGGGCTGGAAATTTCGCCCCCTGGAAATTTCTAGAACAGTCCAGAACATTCAAGAGTATCAGATAGATAACTCCACAACATTGCAAAATGTTTCGGTATGCTCTAGAATGTTCAGCAATAGTCTGGAATATTCAGAAACATCCCGGGTAATTGTTGACGACCACTACTTCTCGACTTCAGCCACCAACTTTTCACGGTAGGTAGACACCACCACAACATCACGTTCGTGGACCGTAGTTTCCTGGGGAAACCACTATTTCCACTGTAAAATACCCCTTCTTTCCATTACTCATCCACCAATGTCCTACGACGTAAGTACATGCAAGAAGGAAGCCGTCCTACATAGCTGTTTAAGTGGTTGCCTAACTCTTTGAAAATGCTAGTCGAGAAGTAGTCGTCGTCAACAATTACCACATCCCGGAACATTCCAAACCATTGTGGAACACTCGAGATCATTCCGAAACATTCCAGAATGTTCTGGTTACTGGTTCTGGTATGTTTTGGAATTTCCCGGAATAGTCTTAAACGTTCGGTAATATCCCGGAACATTACAGATCATTGTGAAACATTATCACAGAGCACTCAAATGTTGTGAAATAATGTTCTGGAACATTGTGGACTGTTTTAGGCCTTTTGGTGTGGAGCTACCCATTGGTAGGGGTATAGTACCTATGGGTATGTTCTACAGAACATTCGAGAGTACTTATTTGAAATCATTCCACATTCAGAATGCTCTGGTATGTTCTGGAATGTTCGGGAATAGTCTAGAACGTTTTTATTTCAATCACTGCTTCGATATTCTCAAGCGATGAAGAAACTTCTACTAACAGTGGAACCTGACATTTTACAACGCCGACCATCTTGGAGATTTCAACTCCGACAAATATAGGTACAAATAGGGTTGCCACCCGTCCTCCTTTGAGGAGGACAGTCCTCCTTTCGGCAAATATGTCCTTCGTCCTCCTTTAAACGGCAAATGTCCTCCATTTTTACGTTTATTATTTAATTTTTTTTTAATTGTGTCCGGATGAAGCTTGGTCCCTTTTTTGCTACTAGCGTGTTGCCATGCTACAAATCTGGGGATATTGCATGTACTTTATATCAACAACTTCAGAAGCGTGGTTTGCACAGTTGCATATTTTAGTTATAAAGGTGACAGGTGACTGTTCTCTGGTTGTATTTTGTTCTTTGAATTTTTTTTTTTTTAATTTTTCATAGATACCTTTAATACAATTGTCAAATTTGACATATTTGAAAAATGACTTATTATTAATAGTATCATTATTATTATTCTCAAAAATTTTCGCCTGGGGCGCTTCTGGGGGGGGATCCCCTCAGACCCCCCCTTCGTCGTTACACTCGCATATTCTTTTAGTCCTCTATCACTTTTCCCAAAAGGTGGCAACCCTAGGTTCAAACAAATAAATTACTTCTCGATTTTATGGAAGAGGAGGTTCAATCTAGAATGTCACCAGACTCACCCCACATTCTGGGCAATACGTACCTTGATTTAACCTTCACACACTTAATTAAAATGTCAAACTATTTATTTCAGACTTTTCTTATCATCGACCAGTGCTCAATAAACTCACTTTCCTCTGGTTCCACGTTTCACCAAAGTTTTATGAGCGGTTTGAATCTATCACGCTGATAGTTGCAACGCACCAGCCAATAGCATGTCCAGATGCTTATAGTTACTAATGAAAATGTAAAACCGAGTTTTCGGGACCGGACTTGAATGATGGAGCTTAAAATTGAGCCTTAATTGAGATTTTTACAATAAGATGATTTGGAAAAAGATTTGAGGTTTTCCCAGACAATTTTCGATTTCCTGCAAATTATTTTCACTTATTCTGATTCCAACTTCCCACCCGAAGAGACATTTTGAACAAAAATTTCCATAGGTTCCTGGATAGTATGTGGATATGGATGGTCCATGGGATAGGTAGATACTAGCCGGGAAAGTTTTGTGCCGACACAATCGATTCTTTCTTATAGGCAGTCAATGGGTAACGGAAAGAAGTAGCAAGGTAATGTTTATTATAAAAATTTTTATTGGAAACAATCTGTAAACACAGCACGACGGCACCTTGCAGGTACTACAATCAAATCTCCATCGAAACACCGGTTTTTGCTTTAAACCTAAAATACACACTTACGACGTGACATCAATTTCTACAGTATATATATATTATTCAATTATCAGATCGAGGTTCTTCCTATACAATAAAATATATAAAAATAAAAAATAACACGCAAAAAAATCTCAATTTAGTTTTCTGTTTCTGCATCATCAATACTCTATGGCCGGAATTAAGGTCGCGCCAGCGCAACGACGAAGAGCGCCATCACCACAGAGATGGCGTAACCGTAGACGGCGACGGTGCTGCCGCCGCTCTGGTCGCAAAAGTCCAAGCTGCAGCCCTCCGCGACGTACTGCAGCTTCTGCTTCACCGTCGACCAGTTGCACAGGCCCACCGAGCAGTCCGGATAGTCAACCGGAACTTCGTTCAGGAAAAACATCACCCGGTGTCTCTCTCCAGTGCGGCACCTTGACGGAAACAAAATTACTAAAAATGTTGTTGACATTTTTGACAGGTGGCCTGTCATATAGCCAGTAGTTCCATCTCTAGTTAACTTTTGATAAAAATTGCTCCAACAATCATTGCTGCGGCATTCAAACATAAGTTAACTCCAGATAGTTCAGTTCAATTTCAGGGCTGGCATGGGGAATAATACTGGGCTTTTACGAGCATGCCTCACTGACGGACTTACTGATACAAAACGGCGGCCAAGTTCGAAGCGAACGGATCCATGGTCGAAGTGCGCCACTTTCTCCGCGACTGCTGGTGGTAGTTGTCGGCCGTCAGCGGTTGGTAGTCTTTGTTCATGCCCATGGCGGTCAAAAAGGTCTGCAGCGACGCCGAATGGGTGAAGAACACGGAAACCTTGTTGCCGCCGGAGTTGCCGTTGACGGTGCTCTCGAACTTTTCGTACAGGTCCTTGACGGAGGGACAGCCGACCCTCTTGTTGATTTCGTTGCCGTAGCCGGTGGTGTAGTAGTATTTCAGATCTTCGGCGTACTCCAGCAGCTTCAGCTGTTCCTTGTTGAAGACGGTGCACCAGGGAGAATGGCGGTCCAGATCCCTGGATAATCAGAAACATCTAGATGAAAATTGGGTTCGGACGCAAGCATCCTGAAGAACTGAGCTTTCTAGACAAAAAACTGAGTCAAGATTGATCGTTCTAGAAGATACAGGCAACTTGGATGATCATATAGTTGATCATGAGAGTACTATAAGGGTGATCGAGCATTCCGGATGAGACCTGACTCCAAACTGAGCGTCTTGGAAAGAAATTGAGCATGCCAATAGGAACTGATTCTACCTAAAACGTCCTAGAGAATGAATTTAGGAATCTAGATTAAAATAGAGTAACAATGAAATGTCACAAAAGAATCAGGCATTCTAGAAGAACTGATTGAAGAATGCGTTTTTGAATGCGTGTTAAGCACGCTGAAATGTCCAAGAAGGAAAATCAAGCATTCTACTCGAGAATCGACTCGAAATTGGGCGTCCTAAAAGATAATTCAGCATGCCAATAAAACTTAAGTCAAGATCAAGCTTTCTAGGTCAAGATTCTAGCAACCTAGACTAGAATAATAGTCTCATAATTAAATGTCCTAGAAGAATAAGGCATTCTAGATGAAAACTAACGGGAAAATGAGTTTTTTAAGATGTGTTAAGCACGCTAAAATGCCCTAGAAGGAAAATCAAGCATTCTAGCTGAGAACTGACTCAAAACTGAGCGTTCTAGAAGAGAATTGTGCATGCCAATAAAATTCAAGATCAAGAATCCTAGAAGATCCAAGCAATTCTAGACTAGAATGGTCACAATGAAATATCCTAGAAGAATTGGACATTCTAGATAAAAACTGATGGAAGAATGCGTTTTTGAAGGCGTGTTGAGCACGCAAAAATGTCCTAGAAGGAAAATCAAGCATTCTACTCGAGAATCGACCCGAAACTGGGCGTCCTAGAAGATAATTCAGCATGCCAATAAAACTTAAGTCAAGATCAAGCTTCCTAGATCAAGATTTTAGCAACCTAGACTAGAATAATAGTCACATAATTAAATGTCCTAGAAGAATAAGGCATTCTAGATGAAAACTAACGGGAAAATGCGTTTTTTAAGATGTGTTCAGCACGCTAAAATGCCCTAGAAGGAAAATAAAGCATTCTAGCTGAAAACTGACTCAAAACTGAGCGTTCTAGAAGAGAATTGTGCATGCCAATAAGATTCAAGATCAAGAATCCTAGAAGATCCAAGCAATTCTAGACTAGAATGGTCACAATGAAATATCCTAGAAGAATTGGACATTCTAGATATAATCTGATGGAAGAATGCGTTTTAGAAGGCGTGTTGGGCACGCAAAAATGTCCTAGAAGGAAAATCAAGCATTCTACTCGAGAATCGACCCGAAACTGGGCGTCCTAGAAGATAATTCAGCATGCCAATAAAACTTAAGTCAAGATCAAGCTTTCTAGATCAAGATTCTAGCAACCCAGACTAGAATAATAGTCACATAATCAAATTTCCTAGAAGAATAAGGCATTCTAGATAAAAACTAACGGGAAAATGCGTTTTTTAAGATGTGTTCAGCACGCTAAAATGCCCTAGAAGGAAAATGAAGCATTCTAGCTGAGAACTGACTCAAAACTGAGCGTTCTAGAAGGGAATTGTGCATGCCAATAAGATTCAAGATCAAGAATCCTAGAAGATCCAAGCAATTCTAGACTAGAATGGTCACAATGAAATATCCTAGAAGAATTGGACATTCTAGATATAATCTGATGGAAGAATGCGTTTTAGAAGGCGTGTTGGGCACGCAAAAATGTCCTAGAAGGAAAATCAAGCATTCTACTCGAGAATCGACTCGAAACTGGGCGTCCTAGAAGATAGTTCATCATGCCAATAAAACTTAAGTCAAGATCAATAAGCTTCCTAGATCAAGATTCTAGCAACCTAGACTAGAATTATAGTCACATAATTAAATGTCCTAGAAGAATAAGGCATTCTAGATGGAAAATAACGGAAAAATGCGTTTTTTAAGATGTGTTCAGCACGCTAAAATGCCCTAGAAGGAAAATCAAGCATTCTAGCTGAGAACTGACTCAAAACTAAGCGTTCTAGAAGAGAATTGTGCATGCCAATAAGATTCAAGATCAAGAATCCTAGAAGATCCAAGCAATTCTAGACTAGAATGGTCACAATAAAATATCCTAGAAGAATTGGACATTCTAGATATAATCTGATGGAAGAATGCGTTTTTGAAGGCGTGTTGAACAAGCTCAAATAATGTCCTAGAAGGAAAATCAGGCATTCTACTCGAGAATCGACTCGAAACTGGGCGTCCTAGAAGATAATTCAGCATGCCAATAAAACTTAAGTCAAGATCAAGCTTTCTAGATCAAGATTCTAGCAACCTAGACTAGAATAATAGTCACATAATTGAATGTCCTAGAAGAATAAGGCATTCTAGATGAAAACTAACGGAAAAATGCGGTTTTTAAGATGTGTTCAGCACGCTAAAATGCCCTAGAAGAAAAATCAAGCATTCTAGCTGAGAACTGACTCAAAACTGAGCGTTCTAGAAGAGAATTGTGCATGCCAATAAGATTCAAGATCAAGAATCCTAGAAGATCGAAGCAATTCTAGACTAGAATGGTCACAATGGAATTTCCTAGAAGAATTGGACATTCTAGATATAATCTGATGGAAGAATGCGTTTTTGAAGGCGTGTTGGGCACGCAAAAATGTCCTAGAAGGAAAATCAAGCATTCTACTCGAGAATCGACCCGAAACTGGGCGTGCTAGAAGATAATTCAGCATGCCAATAAAACTTAAGTCAAGATCAAGCTTCCTAGATCAAGATTCTAGCAACCTAGACTAGAATAATAGTCACATAATTAAATGTCCTAGAAGAATAAGGCATTCTAGATGAAAACTAACGGAAAAATGAAGGAAAATCAAGCATTCTACTCGAGAATCGACCTGAAACTGGGCGTCCTAGAAGATAATTCAGCATGCCAATAGAACTTAAGTCAAGATCAAGCTTCCTAGATCAAGATTCTAGCAACCTAGACTAGAATAATAGTCACATAATTAAATGTCCTAGAAGAATAAGGCATTCTAGATGAAAACTAACGTGAAAATGCGTTTTTTAAGATGTGTTCAGCACACTAAAATGCAGTAAGATTCAAGATCAAGAATCCTAGAAGATTCAAGCAATTCTAGACTAGAATGGTCACAATGAAATATCCTAGAAGAATTGGACATTCTAGATATAATCTGATGGAAGAATAAGTTTTTGAAGGCGTGTTGGGCACGCAAAAGTGTCCTAGAAGGAAAATCAAGCATTCTACTCGAGAATCGACCCAAACTGGGCTTCCTAGAAGATAATTCAGCATGCCAATAAAACTCAAGTCAAGATCAAGCTTCCTAGATCAAGATTTTAGCAACCTAGACTAGAATAATAGTCACATAAATAAATGTCTTAGAAAAATAAGGCATTCTAGATGAGAACTAACGGGAAAATGCGTTTTTTAAGATGTGTTCAGCACGCTAAAATGCCCTAGAAGGAAAATCAAGCATTCTAGCTGAGAACTGACTCAAAACTGAGCGTTCTAGAAGAGAATTGTGCATGCCAATAAGATTCAAGATCAAGAATCCTAGAAGGTCCAAGCAATTCTAGACTAGAATGGTCACAATGAAATATCCTAGAAGAACTGGACATTCTAGATATAATCTGATGGAAGAATGCGTTTTCAAAGGCGTGTTGGGCACGCTCAAATAATGTCCTAGAAGGAAAATCAAGCATTCTACTCGAGAATCGACCCGAAACTGGGCGTCCTAGAAGATAATTCAGCATGCCAATAAAACTTAAGTCAAGATCAAGCTTCCTAGATCAAGATTCTAGCAACCTTGACTAGAATAATAGTCACATAATTGAATGTCCTAGAAGAATAAGGCATTCTAGATGAAAACTAACGGGAAAATGCGTTTTTTAAGATGTGTTCAGCACGCTAAAATGCAGTAAGATTCAAGATCAAGAATCCTAGAAGATCCAAGCAATTCTAGACTTGAATGGTCACAATGAAATATCCTGGAAGAATTGGACATTCTAGATATAATCTGATGGAAGAATGCGTTTTAAAAGGCGTGTTGGGCACGCAAAAATGTCCTAGAAGGAAAACCAAGCATTCTACTCGAGAATCGACCCGAAACTGGGCGTCCTAGAAGATAATTCAGCATGCCAATAAAACTTAAGTCAAGATCAAGCTTTCTAGATCAAAATTCTAGCAACCTAGACTAGAATAATAGTCACATAATTAAATTTCCTAGAAGAATAAGGCATTCTAGATAAAAACTAACGGGAAAATGCGTTTTTTAAGATGTGTTCAGCGCGCTAAAATGCCCTAGAAGGAAAATCAAGCATTCTAGCTGAGAACTGACTCAAAACTGGGTGTCCTAGAGAAAATTCAGCATTCCAATGAGACTGAAGTCAAGATCAAGCTTCCTTGATAAATGTTTTGTCAACCTAGAATGAGATTCACATAATTGAATGTCAAAATCAAAATCAAGCGTTCTAGAGAAGAATTCTAACAATTTAGGCAAGAATAAAGTCATGAGTGTCCAGTGTCCCAGAAGAATTAGACATTATAGATGAGAACTGATAAAAGAATGCGTTTTTGAAGGCGTGTTGAGCACGCTAAAATGTCCTAGAAGGAAAATCAAGTTTTCTAGATTGGAACTGATTCAAAACTGAGCGTTCTAGAAGTAAATAGAGCATACCAATAATACTGAAGTCGAGATCAAGCTTCCTAGATGAATACTCTAGCAACCTAGACTAGAATAATAGTCACATAATGAAATGTCCTAAGAAAATTAGGCATTCTAGATGAAAACTAATGAAAGAATGCGTTTTTGAAGGCGTGTTGAGCACGCCTAAACGTCCCAGAAGGGAAATCAAGTATTCTAGATGACAGCTGATTCAAAACTAAGTGTCCTAGAAGAAAATTGATCATGGCAATAAGACTCAAGATCAGCAACCTAGACTAGAGTAACTGAGTCACAATGAAATGTCCTAGAAGAATGAAGCATTCTAGATGAAAACTGATGAAAAATGCGTTTCTGAAGGCGTACTGAGCGCTCTAAAATGTCCTAGAAGATAAATCAAGGATTCTAAATAGATGAGAAATGCCTTTTCATCCTAGAAGAAAAACTGAGCATGCAAATCTAGTCAAAATCAAGCTTTCTAGAGAAGTGCATCTGGGTGAGAATCAAGTCAAGAATTAGCTTCTCAAAAGAAGAAGATTTAGGCATCTGGATTACAATCAAATCAAGATTAAGCGTCCTAGAAGATCAGAGATTCTAGATGAGAAACAGGTCAAAATTAAGCTTTCCAGAAGAAGGACATTCAAGCATCTGGATGATAAAATCAAGTCATAAGTAAGCGTCCCAGAAAATCAGATATTCTCGATGAGGAACAAGTCAAAATTAAGCTGCCCAGAAGAAAAAGATTCAAGCATCTAAATGAGAATCAAGTCAAGATTAAGCATCCAAGAGAATCAAAGATTCCAGATGAGAAACAAGTCAAAATTAGGCTTCCAGAAAAAGAAGATTCAGGCATCTGGGTGAGAATCAAGTCAAGAATTAGCTTCTCAAAAGAAGAAGATTTAGGCATCTGGATTACAATCAAATCAAGATTAAGCGTCCTAGAAGATCAGAGATTCTAGATGAGAAACAGGTCAAAATTAAGCTTTCCAGAAGAAAGACATTCAAGCATCTGGATGATAAAATCAAGTCATAAGTAAGCGTCCCAGAAAATCAGATATTCTCGATGAGGAACAAGTCAAAATTAAGCTGCCCAGAAGAAAAAGATTCAAGCATCTAAATGAGAATCAAGTCAAGATTAAGCATCCAAGAGAATCAAAGATTCCAGATGAGAAACAAGTCAAAATTAAGCTTCCAGAAAAAGAAGATTCAGGCATCTGGGTGAGAATCAAGTCAAGAATTAGCTTCTCAAAAGAAGAAGATTTAGGCATCTGGATTACAATCAAATCAAGATTAAGCGTCCTAGAAGATCAGAGATTCTAGATGAGAAACAGGTCAAAATTAAGCTTTCCAGAAAAAAGACATTCAAGCATCTGGATGATAAAATCAAGTCATAAGTAAGCGTCCCAGAAAATCAGATATTCTCGATGAGGAACAAGTCAAAATTAAGCTGCCCAGAAGAAAAAGATTCAAGCATCTAAATGAGAATCAAGTCAAGATTAAGCATCCAAGAGAATCAAAGATTCCAGATGAGAAACAAGTCAAAATTAAGCTTCCAGAAAAAGAAGATTCAGGCATCTGGGTGAGAATCAAGTCAAGAATTAGCTTCTCAAAAGAAGAAGATTTAGGCATCTGGATTACAATCAAATCAAGATTAAGCGTCCTAGAAGATCAGAGATTCTAGATGAGAAACAGGTCAAAATTAAGCTTTCCAGAAGAAAGACATTCAAGCATCTGGATGATAAAATCAAGTCATAAGTAAGCGTCCCAGAAAATCAGATATTCTCGATGAGGAACAAGTCAAAATTAAGCTGCCCAGAAGAAAAAGATTCAAGCATCTAAATGAGAATCAAGTCAAGATTAAGCGTTCAAGAGAATCAAAGATTCTAGATGAGAAACAAGTCAAAATTGAGCTTCTCAGAAAAGGAGATTCAGGCATCTGGGTGAGAATCAAGTCAAGAATTAGCTTCCCAAAAGAAGAAGATTTAGGCATCTGGATTACAATCAAATCAAGATTAAGCGTCCTAAAAGATCAGAGATTCTAGATGAGAAACAGGTCAAAATTAAGCTTTCCAAAAGAAGGACATTCAAGCATCTGGATGATAAAATCAAGTCACAAGTAAGCGTCCCAGAAAATCAGATATTCTAGATGAGGAACAAGTCAAAATTAAGCTGCCCAGAAGAAAAAGATTCAAGCATCTAAATGAGAATCAAGTCAAGATTAAGCGTTCAAGAGAATCAAAGATTCTAGATGAGAAATAAGTCAAAATAAGGCTTCCAGAAAAAGGAGATTCAATCATCTGGATGAGAATCAAGTCAAGATTAAGCGTCCTAGAGAATCAGAGATTTCAGATAAGAAACAAGTCAAAATTAAGCTTCCCAGAAGAAGGAGATTCAGGCATCTAGATGAGAATCAAGTTAATATTGAGCGTCCCAGAAAATCAGAGATTCTAAACTGCTTGACAATTGAACTGCAACACCTAAAAATTAGGTGCGTTTTCAAATTGACATAGCTCAAAAAATATTTGACGGATTTCAGAAATTCAGGCATGTGACGAAAGGTCATTCTTTTGACTATCGAGTGCTGGTATTGATGATAAGTTTGATTGCACAATTTGTCATATACAGGGTGCCAACGGAGAGCGTGCAGATATGGGCAATCTTTCACCTTGTACAACTTTCGAAAAAAAAATCTGAGATTTTTTCTATCGCCTGCTTTTGAAAGGTTGAATCATTATGCCGAAATGGTTTTGAAATTTTGACCCTAACTTGTTTTTTCAAAAAATTGTGCTAAATTTTCTGAAATATGCACTTTCTGATTAAGAAAAAGGAATAGAGAAATTGTTTGTTTTCAAACAGCGTCCATATTGAATTTGCTCACGAAGATTTTCATTTGAGCCTCCACATCCCCTAGAAACTACCCCTTTTGGGACACCGTCTCACAACAAGATATGCAGTACTTCATTTAAAAGGCATAAGGTAATTACTCGTCAATAATTGGATTGAAATAAGGATACTGCGATGACCCCACACGTACACGTACAGCTCCCTAAAAACCACCCCTTGACTTCAAGGGACAGGGTTGGTATGATAAGACATGCAATATGTACATGAAAATTTCAAAAAACGTCTTTTTCAACTGTTCCACTAAAAAAGTGATGCTACACGATGACCCTCTGCGTAGGTCATCCCAACAGTAGCTACCCTCTCGGAAAAAGAACTACCCTTCAAAAAACCAGTACATACTTCCGCAATCATTTGTTGGAATTTTTTCAAAATCTGTCGCAATAGTTTGCCGCTACGATGATTTCATTCACATATCTACCCGAAGCTACCCCTTGAACTACCCCTCCAATATCGCATAGCCTTTACCTTGATGCGTGTAAGGTCATCGCGAAATCATTTTGAACTTATTCAATCGCACCTTTTCTGAGCTTCCAAATGAGGTATTGCATACCTTTTACTAAAGGGGCGATTTCTAGGGGTAGTTTCAGGAAAGGTTTTGTACTAACATCGTAGAAAACACCATCATTTCAATGAAACGGTTAGTAAGCAAAAGTTCTTTCAACTCGTAAATAACGCATCAAGGTAGAGGCTATGCGATATTAGAGGGGTAGTTGAAGGGGTAGTTTCGGATAGATATGTGACTGAAATCATCGTAGCGGCAAACTATTGCGACAGATTTTTAAAAAATCCTAACAAATGAGGTATTGCGGAAGTACTGGTTTTTTGAAGGGTAGTTCTTTTTTCGAGAGGTTAGCTACTGCTGGGATGACCTACGTAAAGGGTCATCGTGTAGCATCACTTTTTTAGTGGAACAGTTGAAAAAGACGTTTTTTGGAATTTCCATCTATTGCATGTCTTATCATACAAACCCTGTCCCTTGAAGTCAAGGGGTGGTTTTTAGGGAGCTGTACGTGTGGGGTCATCCTAGTATACTTATTTCAATCCAATTATTGATGAGTACTATTCTTAGGCCTTTTAATGAAGCATTGCATATCTTGTTGTGAGACGATGTCCCAAAAGGGGTAGTTTCTAGGGGATGTGGAGGCTCAAATGAAAATCTTCGTAAGTAAATTCAATATGGACGCCGTTTGAGAACAAACAATGTCTCTATTTCTTTTTCCTAATCAGAAAGTGCATATTTCAGAAAATTGTGCACAATTTTTTGAAAAAAAAAGTTAGGGTCAAAATTCCAAAACCGTTTCGGTATAATGATTCAACCTTTCAAAAGCACGTGATAGAAAAAATCTCGGATTTTTTTTTCGAAAGTTGCACAAGGTGCAAGGTTGCCCAAATCTGCACGCTCTCCGTTGGCACCCTGTATATGACAAACTGTGCAATCAAACTCATCATCAATACCAGCACTCGATAGTCGAAGAAATGATCTTTCCTCACATGCCTGAATTTCTGGAATCCGTTGTATATTTTTTGAGCTATCTCAATTTGAAAACGCACCTAATTTTTAGGTGTTGCAGTTCAATTGTCAAGCAGTTTAGATGAGATACAAGTCGAAATTCAGCTTCCCAAAGAAGGAGATTTAATTGTCAAGATTAGGGCTTCTGGAAGTAGAATTATGAGGGAGGCTCTATAGATCAAAATCGAATCTAGAGTTTGCATCCTAATAGGCGAAATCAAACACTTTAGATAAAAATCGAATCAAGATTAGGCTTCTAAGCACTCCAGATGAAAAAACAAGATAAGGCGTGAAAAGTAAATTGAGCAGGTGGGTAGGTAACCTGATCTGGATGAGGATAGAATCAAGATTAACCTCCTTAAAAGAAGAATAAGACACTCTAGATGAGGATCGTTTCACAATGAGGCGTTTTAGGTAATTGGCAGGTATGAAGATGACAGATGAAGAGAAAACTAAAAGAAAAAGATCAAGAAATGAGTCAAGAAACTTTTGTAATTGTGTATGATCAACACAGATGAATAGACGATGATAAGATGAGGAGAAAATTAGAAAAAAGATTAGGACTAAGACAAGATGAAGATCAAGAGTATATGAGTCAAGGACGCTTTATATGACCTAGATAGACAGATAAAGAAAGCGTGACAGAAGAAGGGGGTCGATAAGGCTTCTATAGATGTATAATTATGTTTTAGATAGATGAAGAAAACATAATAAAAAAGAGAGCAAGAAGAAGCCTGTATAGATGTATATGACCTAGACAGTAATGGAAGGAAGATGAGAAGAAAATTAAGAAAGTTGAAGACTAAGAGAAGATGAAGATCAAGAGAACATGAGTCAAGGAGAAGCTTCTATCGATCCATATAATCCACACAGATGAAGAGTCGAGTCAAGATGAGTTTATCATAAGGAAGTGAATGATCTATTCTTAACTCACCAAGCTTTTTCGTAGCGGCACAGGTCGTACATGTCGTCGATGACCGAAGCGTTGAGGGTGTACCTGAATCCCAGCCTCCTGAACACGTCCCTGACCATCTGCTGGTATTCTTGCGAGGCCGTGAACTTCCTGTACTCCCTGTAGGTGTCAGGGTTGTGTTCAACTTCTCTTTGGTACGCGTTGCATTGCCTCGTCGGCTGTGGAAACGCCAAAATTTCAGTAACAAAACCCTGTTATTAAACAATCTACAATAGCCACATGGGCACACAACAGCTAGACAAGCACGGAATAGCTAAGTGGGGCACAAGACAGCTAATGGAAGCTAGACGGGTGCATGAATACCAACCCTCATGAGTCTGTTGTCCGACTGCACGTTGGCGTGGACTTGGTAGGCGTTGTTCCTGAACAGCCCTTCGATGTAAGCCTGGTAACTGTCATGGGTCCTGTCCGAATCCGTGTATTGGAACTGGGAATGAAAATTGTTGATGAAAATTGTAGAAAATTTGGCAAGAAAAACTCACATTGTAGTGCAACTGGTTGTACGGTTCTCTGAAGATCTGTTCGAATTTCGAAGCGTAACGCCTGGCCAGGTATTTCATGTCCGTGATTCCCTGGCTGGTCAGTCCATTGGCGTTTTGCTCGGTAATCGTTTGATTCCAGCGCCATCTGTGAACGACAAAAATACTTGCTTCAACTAGGGCTCTCTTAACGGTCGGTACTCGAGAATTAGTGCTAATGAATAGGTACTTGAATAACAAGGGTGATAATATATCAAAACTAGTGTCTTGACTTTTTCAGTAAAAAAAAACAGTAACATCATTCGAAAGTTTATTGGAAACAATTAAGTACGACCCTGCTTTGTACAATCAGTCTCCAAGGTAGTAAAACCTAAAATACTTGCGAGGTCCATTTTATAATTTTTCAAGTACATTGTTCAAGGTTCTTTTCATCATCAGCATGCAAATATCAAAAAAACGATATAAAAACGAGTATACAAATAAAAAAGAATAAGTACAAAATATATCAATTTGGTTTTGTTCACGACACTTCTTGAATTTTTAAAGCTGCGTCAGTACAACGAGTAGCGCCGTTAGAATAGAGATGGCGTAGCTGTAAGCGCCGACAGTGCTGCCACCACTCTGGTCGCAAAAGTTCAAGTTGCAATTCTCGGCCACGTGCTGCAGCTTCTGCTTCACCGTCGACCAATTGCACAGTCCCACCGAGCATTCCGGATAGTCGACCGGAACTTCGTTCAGGAAAAACATGACTCGGTTCCTCTCCCCAGTGCGACACCTTGACAAAAAGTTACTGTTAGTATCCAGCCGAATAGTAATACTAGCAGTACTCGGTGTAACATGACGTTTGTACTCACTGATATAAAACGGCGGCCAGATTCGCAGCGAACGGATTCATGACCGAAGTGCGCCATTTTCTCCTCGACTGCTGGTGGTAGTTGTCACCCGTCAGAGGCTGGTGGTCCTTGTTAACGTCCATGGCCGCCAGAAACGTCTGCATGGTGGTGGAGTGCGTAAAGTACGCCGACACCTTGTTGCCGCCCGGATTTCCGCCGACGGTGTTTTCGAACTTCTCGTACAGATCCTTCACCAACGGGCAACCGACCTGTCTGTTCGTGTCGCTGCCGTACCCTCCGGTGTAGTAGCTCTTCAGATCTTCGCCGTATTCCAGCAGCTTCAGCTGTTCCTTGTTGAACGCCGTGCACCAAGGCGAGCGGCTGTCTAAGTCCCTAGAGAATCAAATTTTTGAGTTTGCAATCTGCAGTTTTATCCGGACGATTGCATGTAGGGAAATATGTTT
This sequence comes from Anaspis maculata, assembly GCA_949128115.1. Classification (NCBI taxonomy): domain Eukaryota; kingdom Metazoa; phylum Arthropoda; class Insecta; order Coleoptera; family Scraptiidae; genus Anaspis; species Anaspis maculata. The sequence goes on from OX421966.1 coordinate 75,246,441, forward strand.
CAACTGTCGATAGCGGTTAGGTTTGTTATGAGCTTCCGCTGTTTGGATTTGTTCATGCTCTCGACGAAGAATGGTAAATCGTTATGCAAATCATGCAGTTCAGGTGAACAGTGAAGGTCTACCTCGAATACACATCCGGCATTCGAACATGCTCCATGAAACGATGGCGATATTCATTCGATTTTTGAGCTAACTGAATATTTAATATGGCAGATCGGTGCTCATTGCGCTGCCATAAAGATTTGTCGCATCGAAATACCTGAGTGAGGCTCTAATGGATTGGAACTGAGCAGGAATTTGTTATTGGCTTTGGATTTCCAAACGTTACAGTGGCATATGCCTCCATGGGTGCCACTCTTTACAAAATCTAGCATTTAAATTTTTCAAACGATTTCCAGCTTGAACTTTGTACAAACATAGCAGTCGGTAACAGCACCAAGGCAGTTGAAAATTTAGCTTGATCGAGTTCATATTTGAAGTCCACATTGCTCGATTAGCAAGAAGCATGCAATCCGATTAGATAGAGCGAGTTTCTATTGTTTTTCATCTATACTTCACTCACCAAGCTTTTTCGTAACGGCACAAGTCGTACATGTCTTCGATAACGGCGGCTTTCAGGGTGTACCTGAATCCCAGCCTTCTGAACACGTCCCTGATCATCTGCTGGTAGTCCTGCGAAGACGTGAACTTGGCGTATTCCCTGTACGTATCGGGGTTGTGTTCCACTTCTCTTTGGTAAGCGATGCATTCTCCCGTCGGCTAGAAAGGCACTCGATACAAAAACTGTTCGCGTAAATGCAAGTGTACCAACCCTCATGAGCCGATTTTCGGCGTAAACATTGGCGTGAACTTGGTAGGCGTCGTTGGCGAAGAGCCCCTCGATGTAAGCCTGGTAACTGTCGTGGGTCCTGTCCGCTTCCGTGTATTGGAACTGGAAATTTGTTAGAACTAGATCAAATACAAACTAGGCAAGAACGTAATCGCATACAAAAATATATGATGAATATGAATATGATTGGATGAAATATGAAGAGACTCACGTTATAGTACAGCTGGTTGTACGGTTCTCTGAACAACTGTTCGAATTTCGAAGCGTAACGCCTGGCCAGGTATTTCATGTCGACGACTCCCTGACTGGTCAGTCCATTGGCGTTTTGTTCGGTGACTGTTTGATTCCAGCGCCATCTGTTGGTCAAACAAAAATACTCTGCTCAACCACAGTTGCCTTAAAGATACATTCTTCATTTTGTAAATACAGTTTGGTATTCTGTTCAAGCAACTTATACGTACGCATAGAATGTCATTCCAGATATTGTATTGTTTCTGCTTTATTGTGCAAAATGCTGCATAATAAATACCTTTTTCAAGTTTATCCACTAGCGAAATACACACAATCACTGGAAAAAACACGAGTTTTCGCGAATTTGACACTTCTCTGAGCACGAAACCGAACCGCGTCTCTACCATTCGTCATTGGTCGAAGCCATCACCACCATTTTTTTCACAACGCGGCGCTAAATTTGTAATATTTAAATTTTATTTCATGCAGGAAACCGCAAGGATTCAGGACAATTCAAGGAAAATCTACACTGAGCTGAGCATGCTGGACAAGAGTTGTGTTGCAAAAATGAAAGAAACTTTGATGTGGAAATCGTACAGCAGGAAGTCTTGATGATGAGGGATTGTCTGGAAATCAAATGAGTAAATCATAAGATTGTTTTCAATAACATTGTGATGTGGAAAAATGAAATGGGAAATCATCAGCAGCGTATTTAAACACATATTTTGAACTGGAATTGAAATCTTGGTAAATTTAGTAACCACCTTGCAGATGTGAGCATTAATGACCACTTCAGTGGAGTGAATGGAGTGAATAAGGCAAAAAAAGTGAAGTATGAAATTGAATAAAAGTAATAAAGTGAGTGCGGTGAGTAAAATGAGTGATTGTAAGGTAAGCCAGGTGAAATGAGAAAAGTAAGTGAAGTGAGTAGAGTAAGTAGAATGAGTAGAGTGAATACAGTGAAAATGAGCAATATAAGTGAAGTAAGTAGAGTAAGTTGAGTAAGTGAAGTGAATCAAATAAGCGCAATTCATAACGCGAAAAAATACAATTTTGGAGTAAGTAAAGCAAGTGAGGTAAAATGAGTATAATAAGTGAAGTTAGTGAGGTAACTAATGTAAGTGGAGTGAGTAAAGTGAGTCAAATAAGTAAAGTGAACTAAGAAAATGTAATGATCGGAGTGAAATGAGTGGAACAGAAAGAGTAAAATCAGTCGAATAAAGTGATTGAAGTGAACATAGTTGCGTGAATGATCGAGTTGAGTGAAGTGAGCAAAATAAGTGGAGTGGATAAAATAAGTAGAGTGAAGTGAGTGAAGTAAATGAAACAAGTGAAGTCAGGTGAGTGAAGTTAGTGAATTAAAGTAAGTAAAGTGAGTAAACTAGGTTGAGTAAGTGAAGCGAGTAAAGTGAATGGAGTGAGTACAGTAAGTGAAATGAGTGAAGTAAGTGAAGAGCATGAAGTGAAATGAGTGAAGTGAATGGAAAAAATAAAGTGAGTAAAGTAAGTAAAGTGAACGAAGAAAATGTAATGATTGGAGTGAATTGTGTAAAATAGAAAGAATAACATCAGTCGAATGAAGTGAATGAAGTGGAATGAGTGAAATCAGTCAAATAAAGTGAATGAAGTGAAGTAAGTGGAGTAGGTTGAGAAGGTGAAGCGAGTAGAGTGAATAAAGGAGTCAAGTAAGTGAAATGAGTGAAATGAGTGGAGTAAGTGGAGAGGATAAATTGAGTAAAGTAAGTAAAGTGTACGGAATAAATGTAATGATTGAAGTGAAATAAGTGAAACAGGAGGAGTAACATTAGTCGAATAAATTGATTGAAGTGAAATGAGTAAAATAGAAGAAGTAACATCAGTCGAATAAAGTGATTGAAGTGGAATCAGTGAAATTAGTCGAATAAAGTGAATGAAATAATTGAAGTGAATGAAACAAGTGAGGTGAAGTTAGTGAAGTGAAGTAAGTGAAGTAGGTTGAGTAGGTGAAGCGAGTAGAGTGCATAGAGGAGTCAAGTGAGTTAAATGAGTGAAGTAAGTGAAGAGGATAAAGTGAAATGAATGGAGTAAGTGAAAAGGATAAATTAAGTGAAATGAGTAAAGTGAACGGAATAAATGTAATGATTTAAGTGGAATAAGTAAAACAGAAAGAGTAATATTAGTCGAATAAAGTGATTGAAGTGAAATGAGTAAAATGAGTGGAGTGAATCGAATGAGTAAAGTGAGTGAAGTTAGTGAATAAAGTGAGTGGATACAGTAAGTGAAATGAGTGAAATAAGTGAAGAGGAAAAAGTGAAATGAGTGAAGTAAGTGAAGAGCATCAAGTGAGTGAAGTGAAGTGAACGAAGGAAATGTAATGAATGAAGTGAAATCAGTAAGAGTGAATGAGTATAGGAAGAGTAAAATTAGTCGAATAAAGTGACTGAAGGGAAAAGACTGAAATAATAAGAGGAGAATTAGTCAAATGAAGTGAGTGAAGTGAACACACTTAGGTGAACGAACGAGTTGGGAGAAGTGAGTAAAATAAGTGAAGTAAATAAAATGAGTAGAGTGAGCGAAGTTAGTGAATAAAGTGAGTGGGTACAGTAAGTGAAATGACTGAAATAAGTGAAGAGGATGAAGTGAAATGAGTGAAGTAAGTGAAGAGCATAAAGTGAGTGAAGTGAACTAAAGAAATGTAATGATTGAAGTGAAATCAGTAAAAGTGAATGAGTATAGGAAGAGTGAAATTAGTTGAAAAAGTGATTGAAGTGAAAAGATGAATTAAAAAGAGAAAAATTAGTCGAATAAAGTAAGTGCGGTGAGCACACTTAGGTGAACGAACGAGTTGAGTGGAGTGAATAAAATAAGTGAAGTAAATAAAGTGCGTTGAGTGAGTGAAGTGAGTGAAGTAAATGAAACTAAGTGAGATGAAGTTAGTGAAGTGAAGTAAGTAGAAGTGAAGTAGGTTGAGTAGGTGAAACGAGTAGAGTGAATAAAGTGAGTCCAGTAAGTAAAATGAGTGAAGAGCATGAAGTGAAATGAGTGAAGTAAATGGAGAGGATAAAGTGAGTAAAGTAAGTAAAGTGAACGAAGAAAATGTCATGATTGGAGTGAATGGAGTAAAATGGAAAAAGTAACATCAGTCGAATAAAGTGATTGAAGTGGAATGAGTAAAATAGAAAGAGTAAAATTAGTTGAATAAAGTGAATTGAGTGAGTGGAGTGAACGAAACAAATGAGATGAAGTTAGTGAAGTAAAGTAAGTGAAGTAGGTTGAGTAGGTGAAGCAAGTAGAGTGAATAAAGGAGTCAAGTAAGTGAATTGAGTGAAATGAGTGAAGTAAGTGGAGAGAATAAAGTGAAACGAGTGAAGTAAGTGAAGAGGATAAATTGAGTGAAGTAAGTAAAGTGTACGGAATAAATGTGATGATTGAAGTGGAATAAGTGAAACAGATGGAGTAACATTAGTCGAATAAATTGATTGAAGTGAAATGAGTGAAATAGAAAATAGTAACATCAGTCGAATAAAGTGATCGAAGTGGAATGAGTAAAATTAGTCGAATAAAGTGAATGGAGTGAGTGAAGTAAATGAAACAAGTGAGGTGAAGTTAGTGAAGTTGAGTAGGTGAAGTGTAGGTTGAGTCGGTGAATCGAATAGCGTGAATAAAAGAGTCAAGTAAGTGAAATAAGTGAAATGAGTAAAGTAAGTGAAAAGGATTAAGTGAAATGAGTGAAGTAAGTGGAGGGGATAAATTGAGTCAAGTAAGTAAAGTGGACGGAATAAATGTGATGATTGAAGTGAAATAAGTAAAACAGAAAGAGTAACATTAGTCGAATAAATTGATTGAAGTGAAATGAGTGAAATAAGTGGAGTGAATCGAATGAGTGAAGTGAATGAAGTCAGTGAATAAAGTGACTGGTTACAGAAAGTGAAATGAGTGAAATAAGTGAAGAGGATGAAGTGAAATGAGTGAAGTAAGTGAAGAGCATAAAGTGAGTAGAGTGAAGTGAACGAAGGAAATGTAATGATTGAAGTGAAATCAGTATAAATGAATGAGTATAGGAAAAGTAAAATTAGTCAAATAAAGTGAGTGAAGTGAACACACTTAGGTGAACGAACGAGTTGAGTGAAGTGAGTAAAATAAGTGAAGTAAATAAAATGAGTAGAGTGAGTGAAGTTCGTGAATAAAGTGAGTGGGTGCAGTAGTAGCTATAGGTGCAGTAAGTGAAATGACTGAAATAAGTGAAGAGGATAAAGTGGGTGGGTACAGTTGGTGAAATGAGTGAAATAAGTGAAGAGGATAAAGTGAAATGAGTGAAGTAAGTGAAGAGCATAACGTGAGTAAAGTGAAGTGAACGAAGGAAATGCGAGGAAGGAAATGAAATCAGTAAAAGTGAATGAGTATAGGAAGAGTAAAATTAGTCGAATAAAGTGATTGAAGTGAAATGATTCAAATGAAAAGAGAAAAATTGGTCAAATAAAGTGAGTGGAATGAACACATTTAGGTGAACGAACGAGTTAAGTGAAGTGAGTAAAATAAGTGAAGTGAATAAAATGAGTTGAGTGAGTAAAATGATTGAAGTAAATGAAACAAGTGAAGTGAAGTGAGTGAAGTTAGTAAAGTGAAGTGAGTGAAGCGGGTTGAGTAGGTGAAACGAGTAAAGTGAGTACAGTGAAATGAGTGAAGTAAGTGAAGAGGATAAAGTGAGTAAAGTACGGCGGGTAAAGTGTGTATGGTTGCCATTACAAGCTTGGTGTTCGCATCCACGAGGTGGCATCCAATATCCAATACCACATTTCGATCGAATCAGAACGACCGGTGCAACAAAAAAGTACCTGCGCAGCAGATCGAAGTCGGTACGGCACAGCTTGCCCTTGTCCGGGTACGACCGCCTCTCCTCGTAATTCCTGACGATTTCGTCGTGGATCCTGTTCAAATTCCTCAGCCTGCTGATGGTCCTGGCGCTGGGGAACCTCGTGCCGTGCCTGTTGATGCTCCAGAACTGGACCGGCTCGCAATCTGCAAGTTTCAATTTGATTTCAGCTCATGCCTTCGTGCTCGGTCCTCTTACTCGCTTTCACGCATAGTTTGACCTCGGTTAACTTGGCTAACTTAGCTTTAAATGTGATAGTTACCAGGAATTTTGTGCTGCTCCGATTGTTTCCTGTAGACCACTTGGTACGGCGTTTTGGTGGCGAAATCCAGAGAAGGAGCCTCGTCCTGGGTGTAGCAGTACTCGTGACAGCAGTTGTCGTTCGTGTTGTAGACCTCACCGCCGTTCCTGTCGTCGCCGTAGCGGTTGCCGAACTGGTAGTTGGTGTCGCTGCCGTACTGCTGTCCGCCGCCGTTCTGCTGCCCCCTGTCCTGGTTGTACTGGTCCCTGTTGCTGTTGTACTGGTCGCGGTTGTTCGGGTCCCTTCCGTACTGGTCCCTGTCTCGGTTGTACTGGTCCCGGTTGTTGGGATCCCGGTTGTTGGGATCCCGGTTGTTGGGATCCCGGTTGTACTGATCGCGGTCCCTGTTGTACGGATCGCGGTTGTACGGGCTGTTGGGGTCGCGACCGAACGTACTGTTGTACTGGTCCCGGTTGTAGGGGTTGTTCGGGTCGCGGTTGAAGCCGTACTGGTCGCGGTTGTACGGATGCGAGCCGTTGTAGCTGTGGTTGCCGTACGGGTCGCGGTCGCGGCTGTAGGGATCGTTCGGGTCGCGGTTGTAGGAACCGTTGTGGTCGCGGTTGTACGGATCGCGGCTGTAGGGATTGTTCGGGTCGCGGTTGTAGGGGTTGTTGGGGTCGCGGTTATTGGGGTCGCGGTTGTAAGGGTTGTTCGGGTCGCGGTTGTAGGGGTTGTTGGGGTCGCGGCTGTTGGGGTCGCGGTTGTAGGGATTGCTGGGGTCGCGGTTGTAGGGATTGTTGGGGTCGCGGTTGTAAGGGTTGTTGGGGTCGCGGTTGAAGGAGTTGTTGGGGTCGCGGTTGTTGGGATCGCGGATCACGTTGCCGTACTGGTCGCGGTTGGTGCCGCCGCTCTGGTTGAACTGGTACGGCGGGCCCTGGCCGCCGTAATAGGTGTTGTTGTGAGGGCCGTACTGGGACTGGTTGATGCCGAACTGGGTGCTGTTGTACTGCTGGTCGTACGGGCGGTTGGGGTCGTACTGCTGGGCTGAGCTTTTGAACACCATGTAGCTGAAGAAAGCCAGGGGGAAGAGCTTCGGTCGTAACCTGGAAAAGATTATGAGTATTCAGTAACGGTTTGAAAAACATTCATTATTTCTAGTATTAATCGCTGAGTGGATTCTTGAAGCAGTTGAAGCAATTTAGTCAATGAAAGCGGCGGTCGTAAAGCCAAAACATTGCAGAAAAAACTTGTCGGGAGTTGTGTTATCGTATCCAATGGTTAAAAAAGTGGTTCTTCTAGGTTGAAACGCAGTATTTCTTGGTTGAAATGCAGTATTCAGGGTTTAAACTGTGGTATCGATGGGTTGACTTGAGGTTTTTAGAGGTTGAATTGCAGTTTTTATGCTGTTAAACTGCGGTTTACAAGAGTCGAATTGTGGTACATGCGGGTTGAACTGCGGTATGTGAGTTCAATTGCGGTATGTAAGGGTTGAATTACGGTATGTAAGAATTGCAACGCGGTATTCAAAATCTGAATTGCGGTATTGAAAATAGAAACATTGTATCTGAATGTTGACACATCAAGTCGGATGACTGCAAGACTTAAAAGTCGAAGAGTTAAGGTTGAATCGCAGTATAGAGGGTTGAAACGAGACTTTTTCAAGTATCGAGAAGCACTACTTTGGGGTCAAGTCGCGGTTTGAATGTGCGACATTGCATGCAAAAAGCAGTGAATAGAAGTACATATAAACACGGTATTCAAGGGCGGAATCACGGTATTTGAAGATTGAGTTCGGATAACTTCGAGGTTAAAGTGTAGCTTCCAAGTCTTCAAATGAAGTGTTCCAAATTCAATCACGGTATCTACAGAGCTGAATTGCGGTATTGAAAAACTGAATTTCGGTATTAAAAAGTTCAACTGCGGTATTTCTGAGAGTTGAATTGCTGGTTTCAAAAGTTAAATTACAGTATGTAGAGGTTGAAACATAAGAATTGCGACGCGGTAATCAAGATCTGAATAGCAGGATTGAAAATCAACGAAGAGTTGTGATACCTTGTGTGGATAACCAAGAAGATGTATATTCAACAGTGCAAAAATGTGATGCCTTGTTTACAGATTTCCGGAGAGAATTAAATTTTCAATTGTAGGAGGAACCGAAGGGAATAAAAATCCACATTTCTCTCCGCAAAAGAGGAAGAAAAAGTGTTCTTTTTGTCCCGGTATTGCGAAAACAATATTGAGGGGTTGAATTACGGTATCTGGGGGTTGAATTGCGGTAATCAAGGATCGAGTTGCGGTACTGTGAGTTGAAGTGTGATATTGAAGGGGTTGGGTTGCGGTATTCAAGAATTAATTGCAGCATTGAAGGGGCTGATTTGCGGTACTGAAGAGTTGAATTGGTATATTTGAAGGCTGATGAGTTGTACTCGTGTGAAGAAGAACAATATCGTTGAATTGCTGCATCTACAGGGTAAAATAATGTATTCAAATGTTGAAAACGCGACAATCAAGAGCGGAAAAGACAGTATGTATCTCAAAGTAGAAACACGACAACCAAGGGTTGAAATGCGGTATTTGAAAGGTGAAGTCTCGAGTATACCGCAGTAATATTGGTTGAAAAATCGTTTCTAATGGTGAAAATGCGGTTTCCAAAGATTGAATTACGGTAGTTCAGAGTTGAAGCGTGGTGTTCAGGTGTTGAAAAAGCAGCATTCGACAGTTGGAAAGCTAGGGGCTGAACTACGGTTTGAAATGGTTCATCAATGGTCTAACTGGGTTGAACTATGGAATTTCTGAAATTTTCTAATGATTCCTGAGAGTTTTTTTAGGTTTTCAGAGATTTCCATGGGATTTCCAGAGATCTGCAAGAATTTTAACTAGATTTTGTAGGGATTTCTAGGGGGACTCCCAAAAATTTCAATGGATTTCTCATTATTTCAACGGAATTCTTAGGAATTGAATAAGAATTGTATGAAGTTTCTAGGGATTACTTGAGATTTCTACGGGATTTTTAAAAAAGTTCTAGGGACTTCTGAAGATTAACGTAATTTCTAAAGATATTTACGAGATCTCTGAGGATTCTTCTGAGAATTTCGTGGAATTTTTGAAGAGTTCTACGGGATCTCTAAGGGTTTCTGAAGATTCGTTTGAGATTCCTAGGGATTTCTGGATATTTTCACGGAATTTCCAAAGATTTCTAGATATTTCTACGAATTTCGCAGAACTTTCCAGAGATTTCGACAAGTTTGTTTCAGATTTTTGAAGATTTTTCCACGAAATTTCTGAAAATTCATAAGGCTCCCGGAAGACTTCAACAAGATCTCTAGGGATTTCTGGAAATTCTTACAGGATTATTTCGACGAGATTTCTGCGGATTTCCAAGGAATTCTGAAAGCTCCTGAGAACCACGATGGGATTTCTAGGGATTTCCAAATCTGTATGGAATTTGCAAGGATTTCTACGACAATTCTAGGATTTACCAAAGACTCCCGAAATTTACCAATAATTTCCAAACAAAATTTGATATTCCTACGGTTTCTCAGGATTTCTAAAAGGCTTAAGATTTCTTAGGGATTTCTGGAATTTACAAAGACTTGTATGGGGTTTCTCGGGGTTTTTGAAGATTTTCACGAGATTTTTGAAGAATTTCTGAATATTTCTAAAGATGTCTACAGGGTTCCTAATTTTATATCAACGAGATTTCTGAAGGTTCCTGTGAGAATCTCTAGGGATTTCTAAAGATTTCTACGGGATCACTAGGAATTCCCGAAGATTTGTTTGAGATTTCTAGAGATTGAAATGTGACATCTTTATTTTTGCCTTACACATTTAATAGTGTTCAAGATTTTTTTGATAGTGCTACGTTGGGTGAATGATCCGTGTACCTACAACTTGTCTGTGATATTTTTATTTATTGTCATTGCTTCTACATTTTTTTTTATTTTCAAGCTGCTCGACAATGCTCATAGACTATAATAATACTCATATGCCGTAATTACTCAATCGAAAAGGGAAATAAAGTTAAAAGTTGATTTCTGAATATTTCTACGGAATTTCCAAGATTCTTACAAGATATCGAGGGTTTTTTGAAAAAATTTACAGGGTTCTTACTGAAGGTCTGAAGAACATTCTAGAGATTTCTGAGATTGAGTATGTGTAACTTTGTGATTTCTATTCTTTTCAAGATTTCTACAAGCTGAGATAAAAGACTACTATGGGATTTCTATGGATATCTAGAGATTTTTACGTGATTTCTCACGATTTCTGAGAACTTGTAGGCAGTTCTGGAAGTTTCTATAGGATTTCTGTACATTCGTATGGGATTTCTAGGAATTCTTGAAAGTTTATATGAGAATTTTCAGGATTTTGAAGATTTCTACAGAGTTTTCAAATATTTCTAAAGATTTTTACGGAATTACTAGGGATTTCCACAGAGTTTTTGAGTGAGTATGCCCTCTCTAGAGATCTCTACGGGATATTCAGGGATACCTCAAGGTTAGTATAAGATGTCTCCAAATTTCTAAGAATTCGTGAGAATTTCTATGGATTTTTGAAGATTTCTACGAAATTTCCCAGGTATTTTCAAAAATTTCTACGAGATTTGTGGAGATTTCTGAATTTCTCCTCAGAAGGACTAGCGACTTCTCAATGCTAAATATACCCGAGAATTTTTAGGGAGCTCTGAAGATTTCTGTGAGATTTCTAAAAATGTGTATGGGATTTCTAGGAATTTGTTTGTTTCCACGAGATTTTTAGGGATTGCCAGAGATTTTTTTGAGATTCCCAACAATTTGCAAGAATTTTTGTAGATGTCCAGATATTTGTACGAAATTTGTGGTTTGTAGGGATCTCTACGATAATTCTGGAGAGAAGATTCCTGAAGAATGATTTTTTCGAGAATTCGATCGTTCCAGAAATCCGTGAGAGACTTCTACGGACTCCTTGAGGTTTCTACGGAATTTCCAAGGATTCGTGAAAATTTGAATGGGATTTCTAGTGATTTTTCAAAGTTTCCATGGGAGTTTTTAGGATTGTAAAAGATTAGTCCGATGAGTTCTGGAGATTTCTAAGGATTTCGGAGAGCTTCTAGGGAGTTTCCAAGATTTCCACAGGATTTCTAAAAATTTGCGTGGGATTACTAGGGATCCCTGAATTTGTCTCTGCTCGATTTTCAAGGACTCGAGGGGGGGGGGGTAAAGGGGGGGAAGACCAAAAATCACCATTTTCCACCATTTTTGATACCGGGACTGAGACCTGTCATCAATGTGGAGTAAATTACATCGTATGTTGATTAACTGAGGTCTTATACTATCATCTTGACATGATTACTGTCAAAATTTCCATAGGGGGGCGACTGGTGAGGGGGAATGTTGACTGTGAAGATGATTCTTCTTTTCTCTTGATTTTGAGTGAATACATACATGTTTGGTGTTTTTTCCTATCAAGTTTCATATTCTCAATTCAATTATGGTGTCAAAATTACAATAGGAGCAAGTTTGAACAAGTTTTAGATGATAAAACATTTTTTTTTGTCAATATTTTTTCACCACTTTGAACTGTGTTATTTATTGCAAATCGGCATTTTTTTCTCAAAATTCTTGCGTAGTTCGTTAGTCTGGTGTATTTCACATAATAGTCATGTAACTGATGTGCCTTCAACTTTTAAAATATGAAAAAATATTTTTTTGTGAAAACTGTTTGGCGCTACTTTTCAACTTTATTTTTTGCTATTATTTTATTGTATGATGAAAAACTGTGATCCTCCACCTCATAATTATGAAGAAAACCTCAGCTGAGATATTCTAGAATGTACTTTTTTTCGAAAGAAGAGTTTCATGTCAGAACCTGATTCCCAGTGGGCAAGAGTTCTCTCAGAGAGGCCTGAGAAGTTCTATTGAGCTCGAGAAACGGTAACCTCTTCCTAACGGCTTTGATATGCCCTATTAAGATACAGAGAGGTTACCTTATTCCAACTTTTTTGTGATGTTCTCTTGAGCTCCAAAAATTTTACCACTTTTGCACTTCTTTGAGATGTTCTATTAAGCTCCAAAGAGGTTACCTTTTTCCAACTTCTCTATGATGTTCTCTCAAGCTCCAAAGAAGGTTACCTTTTTAGAACTTATTCAAAATGTTTTATAAAATTATAAAGCTCCAAAGGTTACCCTTGAGGTTACCTCTCTCCAACTTCTCTAAGAAGTTCTATTTCAGCTCCAAAAAAAAAATTGATTTTCTTTGTATGTTTGATTATGCTCTAAATAAGGTTACCTTTTTTGGATTTCCGTGAGATGATCTATCAAACCTCCAAGAAAAGTTACCTTTTTCGAACGTCTTAGGCAGGTGTTCTCTACCATCAACCTCTAAAAAAGAACAGCTCCTCAAAATTTACGTTCATGAGAATAGATGTAGATACCTATATTCGAAGAAGCCGCATTCCTCTAATAATACCCAGGGAAGAGGTAGATGAAGAGATTTTGAAATCGAATGTAATAAATGTGGATGATAAAACCTATAATTGTATTATTCAACCAAACGTTTAGGGTAATGTACGTATCTGCCTTCGGTTGCACCAAGTTCTCTTCAGTTCCATTAGCGTATTTTTTTTAATTCTATAAATTATGATATCTCAATGCAAATCGGAGTTTTTTTCGACAATTCTTGCGTATTTCGTTAGTCTGATGTATTTTACACAATACATTCACATACCAAGTGTGTTCGTCACTTGTTAAAATATGAAAAACTTGAGTTTTGATCACACATACATCATACAGCAAAAAACAAAGTTGAAAAGTAGGGCCAAACAATTTCCACAAAAAAATTTTTTTCTTCATATTTAAAAAAGTAGAGGCAAATCAGTTGGATGCCTATATCATGGTAAATACATGGGACTAACGAACTACGCAAGAATTTTGAGAAAAAATGCCGATTTGCAGTAAAATAACACAGTTGAAAGACGTAAAATAATATTGACAAAAAACATGTTTCATTATGTAAAACTTGTTCAAACTCGCTTCTGTTGCAATTTGAACACCACAGTTGAATAGGGAATATGGAATTTGGTCGGAAACGATACCAAACATGTTTATGTTTACTCAAAATTGAGAGAAAACAAGAATCATTTACACAGTCAACATTCCACCCACCAGTCTTAACCCTCTAGAAATTTTGACAGTAATTATGTCAATATGGTAGTATAAGACCTCAGTGAATCAAGATATGATGTAATTCACTTCACGTCAATGACAGGTCGCAGTCCCGACATAAAAAATGGTGAAAAATTGTGATTTTTGGTCTTCCCTCCCCTTTACCCCCCTATTGCGGGCTTCCGGTGCAAAATTCGGCTTGGCAACAATGGTTTTCGTATTCAGCGGGGTCCAAATACCCTTAAAACGTATGTTGCCAAACTTTAACATGACTTGCCTCTAGCTTTGCTTTTTAATATTTTGATGATTATTACAAAAAAAAAGTTGAAAGTGACAGCTGTCAGATTTTGTTGTTTACATTCATTTCATTGCGTTGCCATTGACAGTGGGATTTAGATAAGTGAATATTATTTTTGTAGGTCTAATAATCAAGAGCGGCGTTGTATGTAATAATCAACAGTAATATCACAAGTGCTTAGATTTTCACGATAATTTTGGTCAGGCGATCGCGAGTGCTGATTGTAGCGATAAATGCCCGACTCCGTAGGAGGAGGGCATTTATCCAGGGACAATCAGCCCGAGGGAAACGCCTGGCCAAAATTATCTGGGAAAATCTCAAGCACGAGTGATATTTTGAAGATTATTGCAAAAAAGAAGTCCGAAGTGACAGCTGTCAGATTTTGTTGTTTACATCAATTTTATTCCGTTGCCATTGACAGTGGGATTTAGATAAGTGAATATTATCCTTGTAGGTCTAATAATCAAGGGCGTTGTATGTAATAATCAACAGAACGGTAAACGTACCAATGCCTGACACTGTGCTTTAACCTGACACCTTCATTTATTTTATGGAAAGTAGGCAGAATTATTGGCTTTAGACCTATCCTGTTCAAATGTTAGGGTTCGCAAACATTTTACTCTAGATTTTCCAGAAGCACTAATATTTCTGTTAAGATCGAGGTTAAGATTTTGTAAAATTGAAATAGTTTGTAAAAACGTGAGTTTGGTTAATTTTCTTGAAACATTCATATAGCATTGCTGCATATTGATGAAGAAAGATGCTGTTACATCAATTCCAGGTGATTTCAGAGTTTTGTGGTTATAATAGGGGGTGTCAGCTATTGGCACTGGGTAATATAGACAAGTCCAATGCCTGAAAATAAGTGTGCGTCAGCTCCTGGATAATGAGAAATGAACGCAGTGATAGACCCTATAACAAAGATTCAATGAGCTTATGCTGCTGTAAAAGTTTCATATTGATATCTTCAGTGGTTTCAATACCTGAGGCCCTAGGTCAGCCAGTAGCTTTATTAGTGTCAGCTACTAGCAATGATCGATATTTGCAGATTCCATACCTACTTCCAGCCTCGCTCCCAGCTATATAACTAACTGGTATTTGACTTGTTATCAGTTCGATAGAAGTTTCTATTTTGCAATTTATCTACTGCTGTTCCTCTGAATATCACATCTGAGCTGTTTACATGTGGGTCAGGCATTGGTTCTCTTGAAATCAGGCTTAGGGCCAAGTTATATCATGGATGTTACCTGCTCTAATTATTCCACATACGAAACTCACCCTAAATACTTTTGATACATTTCTAGACAAGAAAATATACAAAGATAGCCCTTAAGGTGTCAGGCATTGGTAGGTTTACGTTAATATCACAAGTGCTTAGATTTTCACGATAATTTTGGTCAGGCGATCGCGAGTGCTGATTGTAGCGATAAATGCCCGACTCCGTAGGAGGAGGGCATTTATCCAAGGACAGCCAGCCTGAGGGAAACGCCTGGCCAAAATTATCTGGGAAAATCTCAAGCACGAGTGATATTTTGGTGATTATTACAAAAAAGAAGTCCGAAGTGACAGCTGTCTGATTTTGTTGTTTCCATCAATTTTATTCCGTTGCTATTGACAGTGGGATTTAGATGAGTGAATATTATCCTTGTAGGTCTAATAATCAAGGGCGTTGTATGTAATAATCAATGGAATTTTGTGAAAAAAATACCAGGAGGCATATTATCATTCCTTACAGCACTGTACGGCACTTACACTTGTTGCCAGTGGCATATTACTGCCACTTGCTAGGGTATTTTCATAGAAAAACCCAGTTTTCTGAATAAAAATGAGCAATGAGAGCTCTGAAGTTAGCAGAGTCTTCATTACATTAGATAGTGGTTCCAGAAACATTTGTGAAAAATCTCATCTATGTATTTACTTAAATCTAGTGGAAATGCTTTTTTGTCTCGCTGAATTTTTGACAGGACGCAATGTCACGTTTATGAAATTTTCCAGCGTCACCAATTCAAAAACAAGGTACCTCTAGCACTTCGAGGATATAAGTTGTCGAAAACGGTACCCACCAACTTGTAAAAGCTAGAATATCCCTGCAAGAATTTTGTACCCTGTGATCCAAACCATTCCGGATTGCGGTAGGCTGTGACATGGTCAAATTCCTGAATGTACAGCTGCTTTTCGCCAGGGCACAGCCTACCCCAATTCGGATTGGTTTGGATCCTGCGTGTTTGGATCACACGGTATATAGCACGCAAAATATCCGACTTTCCTGACTATTTGTATTCAGAGTTAGATTATCAAACTTGTCCGCCGGAAAGTAGCTACGGTTGCTAGTATACCTACCTACCTATGTTTTGTGACGCTGGCTGTACTGGCGGATTGGATTGAGCCTGAAGCCTGCGAAGATCGGCAATATCGCACACGCCAATGTGGCAGAGCCGATCAGCGCATCCACCAAATTGATTTGTAGGTATCATCTTGTTTTGTACATTGTTATTTTTACGGGCTTGGTATAGCTTCTACACTGGAACCTAAGTTCATTGTGCCTTCTCGTTTCATATGAAGTCGAGTAGTGATTCCTATATTGATAGGAGTCAATAATAAGAATAAGGTCTTTATTGCAAGGAAGGCCGAATTACGCGGCTGCATTGCCTGCACACGAAAACAGCCTGCGAAGAGCAGGTTCTTGAACTCTGCAGCCAGCAGCTAGCACATCATCGTCAATTGACCCTTCCAATTGACCACGGAGCAGAGGCAAACTCGCACCTATCTGAGGACGCATCTTTTACAAATAATCTTTCTGGGCCCTCCGTTTTGCAGGCTGTTATCTTATCTCTCACGTGACGTCACGTGATGCACCTATGTACACGGCGAAAAACCCAGAGTACCGCTACGACACCTTTCTTATTCAATCCAACGCCGACGCGACCAACGCATGGTAAATAAAAATAGGCCAGACCGCGCTTCTCTTGAAATAACTTACGGTACTATACTACCTCTCTGAGAGTGCTGGCTAGAGAGCGTACACCAAGCTGCTATAGCAGAGTAAACACACGGCAGGTTACGCCCAGTCCCATTCGAACAACACATCTTCAATAACCAGCACGTGTTGAGTGTCCCGTCGAAAAACATCGAAAACAGTAAGTCACAATCGCAATTTTTCGTACAAAAAGCAAGCTCTAACTTGAAGAAACGTTTTGGCAGAAGAAAACATGGCCAATCCGATCAACCTGATCCTGTGGCTGCTGGTCCTCATCTTCATTTCATTCTTCGTCGCTGGTTTCTGCGCGTTTATTTACATCATCGTGCATCCGCTCAGCGTGTGTCTGCCGCCGTTAAAAGTGAGTTTTTTCCACAATAACAATTTACCAGTACAGTTTTTAATTGTTGCTCTGTTTAAATTATAGGACATAGCGGATTTGCTGTTGCAAGGCATCCAGTTCCCGCACTGGTGTGCCGAAAAAATGTTCTCGTAGGCGGCAGCAGCGAAAATTAATTTATAACTTAACCTAGGTCATGTGTTCATCTTTTTTTTTTCGTACAATTTAGTATCTTATTTATTAAGAAGAAGATTATGTACCTAATTTACTTTGCTCGAAAGAGCATCGGAACATCATTCTTGTATTTAAAGCTGTGATGTAACAACAGCTGAGCTGACAACAGCGCTATTATTAAAACAACACCTACAACACCTCTTTATACGATATAATGTTTAGTTTTGGAATATCTGTTTACAATAAAATATCTTTGTCATAATCGCTCTGTGTGTGTATGCACCTTTGTACGTTTCTATCGATTAGCGACGTTCGATTAACACCTCTGAAAGTACCATTAGCTCGTTAAGATTTCTCTTTCGAAATCGATTAGTCGAGTCGAGTTTGGTGTGGAATCTTTTAAAACTGTATATGAACGTGAATGTGTAAAAAGCAACACATCAAGTCATATAACATGGAAATAACGTTCGAGTGTGGCGATATTAAAATACGGTAAGGTCACATGTTTTTTCTTAACGAGAAATTAGGTATCTTGAAGTTTATCGCGGTGGAATTTAATCCCTAAAAATATTTGTGTAAATGCGATAAAAATTTATGTTTGCAACTGACGCATGACGGTGCGGAATTTTTTTGGAAATATTAGTGAATATATGAATATGACTTGAATATGACTTAAGCTGCGATTACGCGGTTCTAGTGTAGTATAAGTGGTAGCTAGTAATAGCCTTGCATTGCTTTCGTCATCTCCGTTCGATTCACTTTATTAATTGAAGGCTTAAAAGATGGAAAAGCGTGAAATTTTAGCCATTTTGCACCGCCACTTTTAACACCCTGTATAGATACTTCATACTGAGCTCAACAAATCTTGGATAAACCCAGATATAGTATCAAAAATTGAGCAATCTAGCAGTAAAAACTGCATTAAAATCGATGACCCCAGTCGAAAATTATTTCAATCTAAAACTGAGCGATATTTTACTGTGTACCAAGATTAATTATTTAATAGCCCACTAATTTGCTTGTTTACTTAAGCTCCTTATAACAGCCTCAATCGATGCCTGCATAATTCGGCATCGACTGTAATTGGTTCCTTGATAATAATATGGCTTTATTGAATTTACTCGGAGGCTGTATTTGGTTCCCCAAAACTGGACAGTGCAAAAGCGGCTAGAAGATGCCAAAAATCTTCAGTATTTGGTTCCTTAGAGCTAGCAAGTGCAATCAAGTTTAGTACAACGCCTACATTAATTTCTTTGAAACTAATAAATGGGAAAAATTCGTTTTTGACCTGGATTTGGTTCCCTGATAACACCGATCTGGTATAACTGAACTGACTCGGAAACTTAGTTCCATGTAGAGAGTGAAAAACGGACTGGGAGATGTGAATGAACCTCTTCACTAGCATTTGGTTCTGGGGATAGTATTTGGTTCCGACGATAGTATTTAGCTCCTTCGACAGTATTTGGTGCTAACATTTTGACCTGGATTTGGTTCCCTGATAACACCGATCTGGTGTTACTGAACTGACTCGGAAACTCAGTTCCCTGTAGAGGGTGAAAAACGGACTAGGAGATGTGAACGAACCTCTTCCATAGGCCTGCATTCGGTTCTGGTGATAGCATTTGGTTCCGACGACAGCATTTGGTTCCATCGACAGTTTTTGGTGCTAGCATTTTGACCTGGATTTGGTTCCCTGAAACAACCGATCTGGTGCTGCTGAACTGACTCGGAAACTCAGTTCCCTGTAGAGGGTGAAAAACGGACTAGGAGATGTGAAGGAACCTCTTCCATAGACCAGCATTTGGTTCTGGTGATAGTATTTGGTTCCGACGATAGTATTAAGTTCCTTCGACAGTATTTGGTGCTAGCATTTTGATCGGATTTGGTTTCCTGATAACACCGATCTGGTGTAACTAAACTGACTCGGAAATTCAGTTCCCTGTAGAGGGTGCAAAACGGACTAGGAGATGTGAATGAACCTTTTCCATAGGCCTGCATTCGGTCCTGGTGATAGTATTTGGTTCCGACGACAGCATTTGGTTCCTTCGACAGTATTTGGTGCTAGCATTTTGACCTGAATTTGGTTCCCTGATAACACCGATCTGGTCCAACTAAACTGACTCGGGAACTCAATTCCCTGTAGAGGGTGCAAAACGGACTAGGAGATGTGAATGAACCTCTTCCATAGGCCTGCATTCGGTTCTGGTGATAGTATTTGGTTCCGATGACAGCACTTGGTTCTTTCGACAGTATTTGGTGCTAGCATTTTGATCTGGATTTGGTTTCCTGATAAAACCGATCTGGTGCAACTAAACTGACTCGGAAACTCAGTTCCCTGTAGAGGATGCAAAACGGACTAGGAGATGTGAATGAACCTCTTCCATAGGCCTGCATTTGGTTCTGGTGATAGTATCTGGTTCCGACGACAGCATTTGGTTCCTTCGACAGTAGGTGTTTGGTGCTAGCATTTTGACCTGGATTTGGTTCTCTGATAACACCGATCTGGTGTAACTGAACTGACTCGGAAACTCGGTTCCCTGTAGAGGGTGAAAAACGGACTAGGAGATGTGAATGAACCTCTTCCATAGACCAGCATTTGGTTCTGGTGATAGTATTTGGTTCCAACGACCGCATTTCGTTCCTTCGACAGTTTTTGGTGCTAGCATTTTGACCTGGATTTGGTTCCCTGATAACACCGATCTGGTGTAACTGAACTGACTCGGAAACTCAGTTCCCTGTAGAGGGTGGAAAATAGACTAGATGATTGAATTAACCTCTTCCATAGACCAGCATTTGGTTCCGCTGATAGTATTTGGTTCCGACGACAGCATTTGGTTTCTTCGACAGTATTTGGTGCTGGCATTTTGACCTGTATTTGGTTCCCTGATAAAACCGATCTGGTGTAACTGAACTGACTCGGAAACTTAGTTTCCTGCAGAGGGTGAAAAACCGACTGGGAGATGTGAATGAACCTCTTCACCAGCATTAGGTTCTGGGGAGAGTATTTGGTTCCGACGATAGTATATAGTTCCTTCGACAGTATTTGATGCTAGCATTTTGACCTGGATTTGGTTCCCTGATAACACCGATCTGGTGTAACTGAACTGAGTCGAAAACTCAGTTCCCTGTAGAGGGTGGAGAACGGACTGGGGAATGTGAATGAACCTCTTCCATAGGCCTGCATTTGGTTCTGGTGATAGTATTTGGTTCCGATGACAGCACTTGGTTCCTTCGACAGTATTTGGTGCTGACATTTTGATCTGGATTTGGTTTCCTGATAAAACCGATCTGGTGTAACTGAACTGACTTGGAAACTTAGTTCCCTGTAGAGGGTGAAAAACGGACTAGGAGATGTAAATGAACCTCTTCCATAGACCAGCATTTGGTTCTGGTGATAGTATTTGGTTCCGACGATAGTATTTAGTTCCTTCGACAGTACTTGGTGCTAGCATTTTGACCTGAATTTGGTTCCCTGATAACACCGATCTGGTGTAACTGAACTGACTCGGGAACTCAGTTCCCTGTAGAGGGTGAAAAACGGACTGGGAGATGTGAATGAACCTGTTCCATAGACCAGCATTTGGTTCTGGTGATAGTATTTGGTTCCGACGATAGTATTTAGTTTCTTCGACAGTATTTGGTGCTAGCATTGTGACCTGGATTTGGTTCCCTGATAACACCGATCTGGTGTAACTAAACTGACTTAGAAACTCGGTTCCCAGTAAAGGGTGAAAAACGGACTAGGAGATGTGAATGAACCTCCTCCATAGGCCTGCATTTGGTTCTCGTGATAATATTTGGTTTCGACGACAGTATTTGGTTCCTCTGAGTTACCTGGGTAGTTATATATCAAGTGTAATCGATTTCAGTCTTGACGCCTGTATTCAGTTCTTTGAGACTGGCAGTTGTAGCAAATCTCATTTGAAACCTTTTTTTGGTTCCCTGATACTGCTCTGGCTCAATTCAAATAATTCGGAGACTATGTTTCGTTCCCTGAGACTAGTTGATGGAAAACAACAAGAAGGTTTGGATAATTTTCTTCCAGATCCGTGCGGTTTGGTTTCTGTTGCAGCATTTGGTTCTTTCGACAGTATTTGGTTCTAGCAAATTTCGGCCTGACGCCTGCATTTAGTTCTTTAAAGCTAGAAGATACCACAAACCTAATTTTGGACTTGTATTTGGTTCTTCAATCTAGAAAGTGGGGAAACAACAAAAAGATGTAGACGATTCTCCTCCACAAGCATGCATTTGGTTTCTGCGGTAATTTTTGGTTATTACGACAGTTTTT
The DNA here is from genome assembly GCA_949128115.1 of Anaspis maculata. Lineage (NCBI taxonomy): Eukaryota > Metazoa > Arthropoda > Insecta > Coleoptera > Scraptiidae > Anaspis > Anaspis maculata. The sequence goes on from OX421966.1 coordinate 75,267,810, forward strand.
GGTAGCAGCAGGTGAAATCAATCTTAATCTGATGCCTGCATTGAGTTCTTTGAGGCCATATGATACCACAAATCTTATTTTGGACCTGTATTTGGTTCTTTGATACTGCTGTGGCTCAATTAGATATGTTTTGGTGACTATTTTTGGTGCTTGATCAGTATGTGGGTGAGCAACTAGAAATTGTAATGATTTTCCTTCAGAAGCATGCATTGAACCAAGCATGCATGATTGGTTTTTGTGGTAGTGATTGGTTCCTTCGGCAGTATTTGGTGCTTGCAACTGCAATCACTTTTAGCCTGTGGCCTGCATTGAGTTCTTTGAAGCTGGTACCAGCACAATACCATAAATTGTCATCGACTGTATTTGGTCCTCAACACTGATCTGGCTCTACAAAATTCACTTGGAGGCTGTATTCCCCGTTCCCCGAGACTAGATTGTGCAAAAAGCGACTAGAAGATGCAAATAAATCTCCAGCAGCCTAAATTTGGTTCTTTTGGCAGTATTTGGTCCCTCTAGTATTTGGTGGCTCTAAGCTAGCAAATGTCATTCATTTGAGTCGGGAACCTGCACTTGGTTTTTTAGATTGGCAGATGCAGCAGTCTCTAGGATCTGTCTTTTGGTCTCTCACTAATTATTTGAGCCAACTGAAACTCGAAAACTGTATTTGGTTTCTCTCTCCAGACCAGTACAAGCAATACTGGAACTGATGAATGAATCGCATTCAGAAGCTTGTATTTGGTTCTGATAGGATTTCGTTTCTACGATAGTGCTTGGTTCCTCTAAGTGAGCAAGTCCACTCGGTTTTCTCACCTCTGAAACCTCTGTTTGGTTCTTCGGTACTAGTCTGATGTAATTGAATTGACTTGGAGACTGTATTTGGCTTCGTGAGACTAGCAGCTGGAAAAAACGACCAAAACATGCAAATGAATCTGATTGAGAAGCCTGTATCTGGTTACTACAGTAGAATTCGATCCCTACCAGACAGTATTTGGTTTCTCTGGGCCAACAAGTCCATTGAATTTCAGTCTGACGCCTGTTTTCAGTTCCCTGAGAGCAGCAGATGCAGCAAACCTTATTTAGAACCTGTATTTGGTTCTTCAATACTAGTCTGACGTGACTGAATTGACTTGGAGGCTGTATTTGGTTCCATGAGACTAGTAGCTGGAAAAACGACCCAAAGATGTAACTGAGCCCCCTCCAGAAGTCTGTATTTGGTTCCGATAGTGAGATTCAGTTCCTACCATAGTATCTGGTTCTCCTCAGCTAGTTAGTCCATTCAATTTCAGTCTGACGTCCGTATTCAGTTTTTCAGACCCGTGGATGCACCTAATCTCATTTGGAACCTGTATTTGGTTTTTCAATACTGGTCTGGTGTGATTAAATTGACTTGGAGGCCGAATTTGGTTCCTTGAGACTAGTAGGTAAACAAGTGACTAGAATATGCAAATTAATCTCATTGAGGAGCCTGTATTTGATTTCTACAGTGGTATTTAATTCCTACCAGACAGTATTTGGTTCCTCTAAGCTAGCAAGTCCATTCAATTTTAGCCTGACGCCTGTTTTCAGTTCTCTGAGACTAGCAGATACAGCACATCTCATTTGAAACCCCTGTATTTGGTTCCTTAATCTCTGACTCAATTCAACTGATTCATAGACTGCATTCCATTTCCTGAGACTAGTAGATGGGAGAACAACTGGAAGGTTTGTATGGAGAATTCTCCATACGCATGCATTTGGTTCCTGTGGTAGTATATTTGGTTACCATGACAGTATTTGGTACCAGAAAATGCAACCAATTCCAGTCTAACGCCTGCATTGAGTTCTTTGAGGCTACTAGATACCGCAAATTTTATTTTGGACCTGTTTTGGTTCTTCAATACTGCTGTGGCTTGATTAGATATGATTTGGTTACTGTTTTTTGGTGCTTGAGATCAGTAAGTAGGGAAACAACTAGAAATTGTGATGATTCTCCTTCAGAAGCATGCGTTTGGTTTCTGTGGTAGCATTTGGTTCCTTCGACAGTATTTGGTGCCCGCAAGTGAAATCAATTTCAGCCTGGCGCCTGCATTGAGTTCTTCTAAGTTATTTAACATCACAATTCTTATTTTCGACCTGTCTTTGGTTCTTCAATACCGCTCTGGCCTAATCAAATCAACTAGGAGACTGTATTTGTTTCCCTGAGACTAGTAATCGGGAAAACAACAACAAGATTTCAGACGATTCTCCTCCAGGAGCATGCATTTGGTTTCTGCGGTAGTATTTGGTTCCTTCGGCAGTATTTGGTGGCAGCAAGTGTAATCAATTTCAGCATGGCGCCTGCATTGAGCTCTTTGAGGCTTGTAGATATTACAAATCTCATTTGGAACCTACATTAGGCTCCTCAATACTGCTATGTCTTAATTAAATTGACTCGGAGACTGTATTTGGTTCCCTGAGACTCTAGTATGTGAAGAAACGACTAGAAGATGCGAACAAATCTCCTCCACAAGTATGCATTTATCTATTGTACTAATATTTGGTTACTACGACAGTATTTAGTACCAGCAAGTGGCGTAAATTTCAGTATGACGCCTACATTGAGTTCTTAGAGGCTATTAGATACCGCAAATCTCAATTGAGACCTGTATTTGGCTCCTCAATACTGCTCTGGCATGAGAACATTGACTTGGTGACTGTATTTGGTTCTTATAGACTAGTCGGTGAAAAAACGACAAGACAAAATGAATGAATCTCCTCCAGATGCCTTCATTTGGTTCCTACAGCAGTATTTGGTCTCTATTTATGCCATACGGCAGTTTGGTTTCTCTAAACTGAAATCTTCGTCGAATACTTGTATATGGTACTTCCTTCAATACTCAACTGACATAACTGAGACTGAATAGCCGAATTGACAACTCGAATAACTAGCAGACTGTATTTGGTTCCAGTAAGTGCAAAAAACGATTGAGGGACGGGAATCATTCTCCTCCAGAAGCCCGTATTTGGTTCCTGAGGCCGTATTTGGTTCATATGAAAGTATTTGATTACTCTGAGCTAGAAGATTGAATAAATCTCTGTTGCAGGCTTGTATGTAGTCCTTCGAACGAATAAATATCCTCCAGAGGCTTATATTTGGTTCCTATTGCAGTATTGAGGATCTATGCCAGTATCTGGTTACTCTAAATTTGAGGACTGAAGAGATGTCCGTCAAGGGCTTGTACGTGGTTATTCGATACTGAATTAACGCAATCAAAATGATTTGAAGACAGTATTTCGTTCCGAAGATAGTATTTGGTTGATACAAATGTATATTTAGTTTCTCTAAACTAGAAAATAATGCAATCATTGTTCGTTTGAAGCCTGTATTTAGTCCCTTATGATGGATAGAGGCAGCAAACCTCATTTGGGAGCTGTATTTGGTCCGTTATACTGAATCAAGCTCCAATTTATTGTCAAACCAGTCGTTGAATGACTGAATGTTTCGCTAATCTGGCGTTTATTGTAAAGGAGCAGCTCGAAACCAAACTGGCTCATACACTTGCGCAAAGCCAACCAAAATTGTACTCGACAAAACAAGCGACACTGTTCTTGAATTTGTTATCATTTTTGTGCGTGTAAACCTAGCTTCACAGCTCCAATTTATTGTCAAACCAGTCGTTGAATGGCTGAATGTTTCGCTAATTTGGCGTTTATTGTATAAGAGAAGCTCGAAACCAAACTGGCTCATACACTTGCGCAGAGCCAACAAAAAACGTACTCGACAAAACAAGTGACATTGGCCTTGTAATTGTAATTATTTTTGTACGTGTAAACCTGGCTTTACAGCTCCAATTTATTGTTAAACCAGTCGTTGAATGGCTGAATGTTTCGCTAATCTGGCGTTCATTGTAGAGGAACAGCTCGAAACCAAACTGGCTCATACACTTGCGCATAGCCAACAGAAAACGTACTCGACAAAACAGGCGACACTGGCCTTGTAACTGTAATTATTTTTGTGCGTGCAAACCTGGCTTCACAGCTCCAATCTATTGTTAAACCAGTCGTTAATAGGTTGATTGTTTTGCTAATCTGGCGTTTATTGTATAAGAACAGCTCGAAACCAAACTGGCTCAGACACTTGCGCAGAGCCAACAAAAAACGTACTCGACGAAACAAGCGACACTGGTCTTGTAATTGTAATCATTTTTGTGCGTGTGAACCTAGCTTCACAGCTCCAATTTATTGTTAAACCAGTCGTTAAATGGCTGAATGTTTCGCTAATCTGGCGTTCATTGTATAAGAACAGCTCGAAACCAAACTGGCTCAGACACTTGCGCAGAGCCAACAAAAAACGTACTCGACGAAACAAGCGACACTGGTCTTGTAATTGTAATCATTTTTGTGCGTGTGAACCTAGCTTCACAGCTCCAATTTATTGTTAAACCAGTCGTTAAATGGCTGAATGTTTCGCTAATCTGGCGTTCATTGTATAGGAGCACTCGAAACCAAACTGGCTGGTACACTGCGCAGAGCCAACAAAAAACGTACTCTACAAAACAAGCGACACTGGTCTTGTAATTGTATTTATTTTTGTGCGTGTAAACCTGACTTTACAGCTCTAATTTATTATTAAACCAGTCGTTAAATGGCTGAACGTTTCGCTAATCTGGCGTTCATTGTATAGGAGCAGCTAGAAACCAAACTGGCTTATACCCTTGCGCAGAGCCAACAAAAAACGTACTACCCTGCCCGATATGGCCCCAGTTCCCCTAATTGCGCGACCGATTTTTTACTTAACAATGTTTTTCCTAAATAATTTTCCAAAGATCAATTAGTTGTGGGTGAAAAAAAATCTCTTTACCATTGATTAGCTTAATTAGGTATCTTTTTTGAAATTTGCGAAATCGCACATGCGTTTTTGAGTGATCCTGACATGAGAAAATGCATTTCTATCAACTTTTTTACCCGTGAACCGATTTACGCCAAACAAACTTCAAAATGAGGCTCAATCTATTTTATGATTTCTATTTCTACAATGGTAATAACGGGACCATTTTGCTTTTAATTTTTTTTGAGAAAGTCATTTACCTAGGTACATGGACAATTAATTAAAGTATATTTTTTCATCATGAGAATGTTTTTAATCTTCCAAGCAATTTCCAACTTTCCACCCGAAGAGACGCCTTGAACTAAAGTCTGCAAGGCTTCCTGAATACTAGTCGGGAAAGTATTGTGGCCACAACAGATCTTTGAAACAAAGGAGTGAGCCACAGCTCCGAAAAAACATTTAATGTTACCTATCTCTCGAAACGCCCTACCTACAAGTCTACGGGAGTCATGGTAATTTGTCAGGTATGTGTCATTAATTCGATCCGAACAAGAGGGTGATTCATTCATGGCATAGTCACAACGTTCGGATGCAATAAGTAAGTAATGTTGAGTTTGAAATTTCAATTATTTCTAGATTTATACACGTTTGTATCATAGGTAGGTACAGTACAACCTTGGTGGTTTAACCTTGTATGTTTTTCTTTAAATTATATATTTCTGCACTTGTAAGTAGGTAGGTATTTGGAATACGAAGCATTTTTACAAGAGATCCTGCAACTATGCAAATCGTGCTATTTGCTCCAAATAATACCTGGTGGTGACTACCAAAATATTCAATAAACTTAGCTTAGATGAGCATTTCCTTCTTCTAGCTACTCCCAAGCTCATATTGATTTTAAGGTTTTTTCTCCATTTTCTAGCCATAATTAAACATAATTTATTCAGGGTGAATGTTCTCTTCATCTACGCTTTACCCATTTCAAATTTCGCTCAAGTCTTTCAAGTGCCGTTCAAAAGCGATATGGTTTATAAAGCCACACATATTGTTCGCAATTTAAAATTCTACCCCAGTCCTTCTTTCCTTTATCAATACCTAATAGGTACATTTATCGTTCTATTGTGTTTGTGTACCTACTTACTGAGGATTTACAAGTACCTACCTAATAAACACTATACTGGCGGCATAAAATAATTGTAAAAAAGAGAAGCTATTGTTGATTGTTCATGTGCATGTAATCTCTTCAGTGTTCAAACCGTTTACTGGAATCTTCGCGGGTAGATAAGTAGCCGGGTATTATCATTCACGTTTACACAATTAGCTATTTCATAACAGCTGTATATTATTTACCTGAGTAAGTACATCATTCCATTGTAAATAAAAGAAGAACAACCAATTTGTTGTGCCTATCTTACCTGTATAAATTGTGATTTGCCGGCTGCGAATTTCGTGTCTGTCATGTGTCGTTAGATCCGCAGGCCTTGGTTCAAGGAACTTTCATTTATCTCATTAGTGAAACGATTCTATATTTTTATGCTTGATAATTTCACTTCCAGCACATTTTCAGCATGGAAAAATTACTTGTGAGCAAACGCCTGGTTTACACGAGAGCTTATTACTGATTTGGCTTTATAACACGCTTCAAACTGATAATGAACATCTTCAAATCCAAGCAAGGCTTTAGCGCAATTTGAATATCAATTAATGCATTCCCAGCGGGTGTTTCAGTATAGCAAAATTACTTGTAAGCAAAAGCCTAGTTTACAGCGGGACAGATAACTGATTTGGCTTGATAAAATGGTTCCAATTGCTAGTGAAACTCTTTAAATCCAAGCCAGGCTTCAGCGCAATTTGAATAATAATCAATGCACTTCTAGCAAGTGTTTCAGTATAGCAAAATTACTTGTAAGCAGAAGCCTAGTTTACAGCGGGACATATTACTGATTTGGCTTTGTAAAATGGTTTTATATGCTATTGAAACTCTTCAAATCCAAGCCAGACTTTAGCACAATTTGAATATTAATCAACGCATTTCTAGCAAGTGTTTCAGTATAACAAAATTACTTGTAAGCAAAAGCCTAGTTCACACGAGGACAGACAACTGATTTGGCTTGATAAAATGGTTCCAATTGCTAGTGAAACTCTTCAAATCCAAGCCAGACTTTAGCGCAATTTGAATATTAATCAATGCACTTCTAGCAAGTGTTTCAGTATAGCAAAATTACTTGTAAACAGAAGCCTAGTTCACAGCGGGACATATTACTGATTTGGCTTTGTGAAATGGTTCCAATTGCTAGTGAAACTCTTCAAATCCAAGCCAGACTTTAGCACAGTTTGAATATCAATTATTGCACTTCTAGCAAGTGCTTCAGTATAGCAAAGTTACATGTAAGCAAAAGCCTAGTTCACACGAGGACAAATAACTGATTTGGCTTGATAAAATGGTTCCAATTGCTAGTGAAACTCTTTAAATCCAAGCCAGGCTTTAGCGCAATTTGAATATTAATCAATGCACTTCTAGCAAGTGTTTCAGTATAGCAAAATCACTTGCAAGCAGAAGCCTAGTTTACAGCGGGACATATTACTGATTTGGCTTTGTAAAATGGTTTTAATTGCTAGTGAAAACTCCACAAATCCAAGCCAGGCTTTAGCGCAATTTGAATAATGATCAATGCATTTCCAGCGAGTGTTTCAGTATAGCGAAATCACTTGTGAGCAAAAGCCTAGTTCACACGAGAGCAGATAACTTATTTGGCTTGATAAAATGGTTTCAATTGCTAGTGAAACTCTTTAAATCCAAGCCAGGCTTTAGCGCAATTTGAATATTAATCAATGCACTTCTAGCAAGTGTTTCAGTATAGCAAAATTACTTGTAAGCAAAAGCCTAGTTCACACGAGGACAGATAACTGATTTGACTTGATTAAATGGTTTCAATTGCTAGTGAAACTCTTCAAATCCAACCCAGACTTTAGCAAAATTTGAATAATTATTATGCACTTCTAGCAAGTGCTTCAGTATAGCAAAATTACTTGTAAGCAAAAGCCTAGTTAACACGAGGACAGACAACTGATTTGGCTTGATAAAATGGTTCCAATTGCTAGTGAAACTCTTCAAATCAAAGCAAGGCTGTAGCGCAATTTGAATATCAATTCATGCACTTCTAGCAAGTGTTTTAGTTTAGCAAAATTACTTGTAAGCAAAAGCCTGGTTCACACGAGGACAGATAACTGATTTGGCTTGATAAAATGGTTCCAATTGCTAGTGAAACTCTTCAAAACCAAGCCAGACTTCAGCACAATTTGAATATCAATCAATGCACTTCTAGCAAGTGTTTCAGTTTAGCAAAATTACTTGTAAGCAAAAGCCTGGTTCACACGACGACAGATAACTGATTTAGCTTGATAAAATGGTATCAATTGCTAGTGAAACTCTTCAAATCCAAGCAAGGGTTCAGCGCAATTTGAATATCAATCAATGCATTCCCAGCAAGTGCTCAAGTATAGCAAGACAACTTGTAAGCAAAAGCCCAGTTTACAGCTGGACATATTACTGATTTGGCTTTGTAAAATGGTTTTAATTGCAAGTGAAACTCTTCAAATCCAAGCCAAACTTCAGCACAATTTTAATATAAAAATGATGCAGTTCTAGCAAGTGTTTCGGTATAGCAAAATTACTTGTGAGCAAAAGCCTAGTTCACACGAGGACAGATAACTGATTTGGCCTGATAAAATGGTTCCAATTGCTAGTGAAACTCTTTAAATCCAAGCCAGGCTTTAGCGCAATTTGGATATAATCAATGCACTTCTAGCAAGTGTTTCAGTACAGTAAAATCCTTGTAAGCCAAAGCCTAGTTTACAGCGGCACATATTACTGATTTGGCTTTGTAAAATGGTTTGAATTGCTAGCGAAACTCTTCAAATCCAAGCTATACTTCAGCACAATTTGAATATCAAATAATGTACTTCTAGCAAGTTTTTTAGTATAGAAAAATTACTTGTAAGCAAAATCTTAGTTCACACGAGGACAGATAACTGATTTGGCTTGATAAAATGGTTTCAATTGCTAGTGAGACTCTTCAAATCCAAGCCAGACTCCAGTAAGTGTCATCGGGTCTCTCAATGACACTTCAAATAAATAAATAAATAAATAAATAAGATAAAAAAATTACTTGTAAGCAAAAGCCTAGTTTACACGAAGACATGTAACTGATTTGGCTTTATGACGGTTTTTAAACTCGTGCCAAAGAAACAACTTCAAATCCAAGTCAGGCTTCAAGGCGATTACCACTTGTACCACTGCTAAAGCTTAGTTTGCTTGCTCAAATAGGTATAGTGATAGTTGCACAACAGATAGAGTTTACGTGTAAGTCAACCTTTAGGGAAGCGCTAATCAAGTGTCAGTACGTGAATATCCACAGGTAGGTTCCCAAAATCAATACGTAAATGCACTAGCGACTGAATAAAACGCATTTAGATATGCGATATAGGTACGTAGATCTTTCTTTTAGGTAGAAAAATCTAGAACTGACAAGATCCTCGAACTTTTCAAAACTCAAGCGTCGTTCAAGCCGCGGTCTTGAACTTTAAGCGTTTAGCGCGGGAAAATCTATACCAATTGGAAATTAATGGAAATCCGTTCCAGTAACGGACAAATGTCACTCAAGACTCGACTCATTCCCGATTTGAAGAATTTTGGGGTCAATGTTTATAGAGCATTGGAGCAAGACTTTTCAGGAAAAATTGGGTCATATTCATACAACCACATGAACAATATGGACACATTATATACGGGTAATGTTATTACCTAGTCTTATCGAAACAATAACTCTAATGATTGAGTTTCAGTTGCAGAACAAACATGATAATTTAAACAATTTCAAACAAGTGTTATTGGAGAAGTTTATCAGAAAAACATACCTAGCAGATCCGGTATGCTTGCATTTTTACTCGTTATCTCAACTAGGGGAAGCATGAAAAATACTCAGATTTGAAAAACAACAATTTCCTTTTCATAGGACTAGCCTTTGAGACACTGGGGCCTTGGTGTGAAGATACAAAAAAATTTATAAATTTAATAGGGGGTTCCCTAAGAAAAAAATCTGGAGAATCGCGAGCTAGGGAATATCTCTCGCAGAGAATCTCAATTGCTGTGCAAAGAGGAAATGCTGCAAGCATTAGAGGAACTCTCCCAAATAATATGGAAATGGAAGAAATTTACAATTTATATTAATTATTACATATTAACCACTTTTTACCATATATGTACCTATACCTTTTACTTCAATATATTTAGTTTTCTGGATCATTACTAGGGGAAAGGTGGCAGTTTTGGCATTTTGTACGTCCGTCTGTCACAGCTTTACTTCTCACAATCAGGGCGCGACATTTGATAATCACGTCGATTGATGTAAAAATCAGTTGAAAAATTATGTCACGTTACCTTGATAAGATTTTTCATTGCTATTCCGACGCCGAAAATTATTCCGCCATGTTGGATTTTTTCTACAATCGATTGCAACAAAACTTAAAACCGTCATACTTGCGTTTTTTTTTGTATCAGCATTACATCATCAAACATCTGTTTTTATATCTCCAAAATTGTGTTGGTCAATAATTAATCACTCTGAGAGTATACCAGCATACTTGCGAATCAGAATCAGGAGGCACTGTATAATAATTAATTCAAGTACTTGAATAAGGTGAAGGTCTTGGTACTCTCGGTACAGGTGCTTATGAAAATCAGCAAAGTTTTTATGGCACCAGCTACCAATGGCTGAAAAGTCGATAATTGAATAGGCAAGCGTGTAACGTTACAAGTAAATACACATTGCCGTTTTCAAAACTCCATTATCTAAGGATCCGTGCTAAATGTTTCAATAAATAATCGCTTAGGTTCCGTTTCACGGAGTCCGGGCTTGAATTAATTTGACTGGCTACATGATGGTCAATTCGTGTGACTGAACACTTGAAATTACCGCTCCAAGCAACTGAAAGTGATCGAAATGAACTCTGCAATGGGTAAAACTTTGATTCCATTTGTGTTCAATTAATTAGTCACTATTAGAAAGTGACATAATAGTCAAAATGTCATCAGAAACTGTGAAATTTGTTTGAAACAAAGACAACGTGAACACAAATTGTTCACAAAGTGTTCACATGTCAAAATGTCATGTCAAGTGAAATTTTGTCCCACTATCGTTGTGAAGTTGTGCAACTTCAACTATCGCTTTGAAACAGATAAAAACTGTTAATAAAACAATCTATAGAGTAAATGAAATCTCTATTCCATCAATGTGCAATGAATTAGTCATTTTCACAAAGTTTCACATGTCAAAATGTCATTTCAAGTTGTGAAATCTGTCTCAATATCGTTGTGAAGCTGTGAAACTTTTACTATCGCTTTGAAACAGTTGAAAGCTGTTGAGACAACCTATAGAGTGATGAAATATCAATTTTTTCAATGTGCAATAAATTAGTCATTTTTACAAAGTGTTCACATGTCTAAATGTCATTTCAAGTTGTGAAATTTGTCTCAATGCCGTTATGAAGATGTGAAACTTCTACTATCGCTTTAAAACAGTTGAAAGCTGTTGAGACAATCTATAGAATGAATGAAATAATGTATTTCTTCAATGTGCAATAAACTAGTCATTTCCACAAAGTGGTCACATGTCAAAATGTCATTTCAAGTTGTTAATTTGTCTCAATAACGTTGTGCAGCTGTGAAACTCCGACTATCGCTTTGGAGCAGTTAAAAGCTGTTGAGACAGTCTATAAAGTGGATGAAATATCTATTTCTTCAATATGCAATAAATTAGTCATTTTCACAAAGTGTTCACATGTCAAAATGTCATTTCAAGTTGTGAAATTTGTCTCAATGCCGTTGTGAAGTCGTGAAACTTCAACTATCGCTTTGAGACAGTTGAAAGCTGTTGAGACAATCTATAGAGTGAATGAAATATCTATTTCTTCAATGTGCAATAAATTAGTCATTTTCACAAAGCGTTCACATGTCAAAATGTCATTTCAAGTTGTGAAATTTGTCTCAATGCCGTTGCAAAGCTGTGAAACTCCAACTATCGCTTTGGAGCAGTTAAAAGCTATTGAGACAATCTATAGAGTGAACGAAATAGCTATTTCTCCAATGTGCAATAAGTTAGTCATTTTCACAAAGTGTTCATATGTCAAAATGTCATTTCAAGTTGTGAAATTTGTCTCAATGCCGTTTTGAAGCTGTGAAACTTCAACTATCGCTTTGAAACAAATGAAAGCTGTCGAGACAATCTATAGAGTGAGTGAAATATCTATTTCTTCAATGTGCAATAAATTAGTCATTTTCACAAAGTGTCCACATGTCAAAATGTCATTTCAAGTTGTGAAATTTGTCTCAATATCGTTGTGAAGCGGTAAAACTTCAACTATCGCTTTGAAACAGTTGAAAGCTGTTGAGACAATCTATAGAGTAGATAAAATATCCATTTCTCCAATGTGCAATAAATTGGTCATTTTCACAAAGTGTTCACATGTCAAAATGTCATTTCAAGTTGTAAAATCTGTCTCAATATTGTTGTGAAGCTGTGAAACTCCAACTATCGCTTGGAAACAGTTGAAAGCTGTTGAGACAATCTATAGAGTGATTAAAATAGCTATTTCTTCAATGTGCAATAAATTATTCATTTTCACGAAGTGTTCACATGTCGAAATGTCATTTCAAGTTGTGAAATTTGTCTCAATGCCGTTGCGAAGCTGTGAAACTTCAACTATAGCTTTGAAACAGTTGAAAGCTGTTGAGACAATCTATAGAGTGAATGAAATATCCATTTCTTCAATGTGCAATAAATAAGTCATTTTCACAAAGTGTTCACATGTCAAAATGTCATTTCAAGTTGCAAAATTTGTCTCAATGCCGTTGAGAAGCTGTGAAACTTCAACTATCGCTTTGAAACAGTTGAAAGCTGTTGGGACAATCTATAGAATTGATGAAATATCTATTTCTTCAATGTGCAATCAATTGGTCATTTTCACACAGTGTTCACATGTCAAAATGTCATTTCAAGTTGTAAAATTGGTCTCAATGCCGTTGAGAAGCTGTGAAACTTCAACTATCGCTTTGAAACAGTTGAAAGCTGTTGAGACAATCTATAGAGTAGATAAAATATCCATTTCTCCAATGTGCAATAAATTGGTCATTTTCACAAAGTGTTCACATGTCAAAATGTCATTTCAAGTTGTAAAATCTGTCTCAATATTGTTGTGAAGCTGTGAAACTCCAACTATCGCTTGGAAACAGTTGAAAGCTGTTGAGACAATCTATAGAGTGATTAAAATAGCTATTTCTTCAATGTGCAATAAATTATTCATTTTCACGAAGTGTTCACATGTCGAAATGTCATTTCAAGTTGTGAAATTTGTCTCAATGCCGTTGCGAAGCTGTGAAACTTCAACTATAGCTTTGAAACAGTTGAAAGCTGTTGAGACAATCTATAGAGTGAATGAAATATCCATTTCTTCAATGTGCAATAAATAAGTCATTTTCACAAAGTGTTCACATGTCAAAATGTCATTTCAAGTTGCAAAATTTGTCTCAATGCCGTTGAGAAGCTGTGAAACTTCAACTATCGCTTTGAAACAGTTGAAAGCTGTTGGGACAATCTATAGAATTGATGAAATATCTATTTCTTCAATGTGCAATCAATTGGTCATTTTCACACAGTGTTCACATGTCAAAATGTCATTTCAAGTTGTAAAATTGGTCTCAATGCCGTTGAGAAGCTGTGAAACTTCAACTATCGCTTTGAAACAGTTGAAAGCTGTTGGGACAATCTATAGAATTGATGAAATATCTATTTCTTCAATGTGCAATCAATTGGTCATTTTCACACAGTGTTCACATGTCAAAATGTCATTTCAAGTTGTTAAATTTGTCTCAATACCGTTGTGAAGCTGTAAAACTCCAACTATCGCTTTGAAACAGTTGAAAGCTGTTGAAACAATCTATAGAGTAAATGAAATCTGTATTTCTTCAATGTGCAATAAATTAGTCATTTCCACAAAGCGTTCACATGTCAAAATGTCATTTCAAGTTGTGAAATTTGTCTCAATGCCGTTGCAAAGCTGTGAAACTCCAACTATCGCTTTGGAGCAGTTAAAAGCTATTGAGACAATCTATAGAGTGAACGAAATAGCTATTTCTCCAATGTGCAATAAGTTAGTCATTTTCACAAAGTGTTCATATGTCAAAATGTCATTTCAAGTTGTGAAATTTGTCTCAATGCCGTTTTGAAGCTGTGAAACTTCAACTATCGCTTTGAAACAAATGAAAGCTGTCGAGACAATCTATAGAGTGAGTGAAATATCTATTTCTTCAATGTGCAATAAATTAGTCATTTTCACAAAGTGTCCACATGTCAAAATGTCATTTCAAGTTGTGAAATTTGTCTCAATATCGTTGTGAAGCGGTAAAACTTCAACTATCGCTTTGAAACAGTTGAAAGCTGTTGAGACAATCTATAGAGTAGATAAAATATCCATTTCTCCAATGTGCAATAAATTGGTCATTTTCACAAAGTGTTCACATGTCAAAATGTCATTTCAAGTTGTAAAATCTGTCTCAATATTGTTGTGAAGCTGTGAAACTCCAACTATCGCTTGGAAACAGTTGAAAGCTGTTGAGACAATCTATAGAGTGATTAAAATAGCTATTTCTTCAATGTGCAATAAATTATTCATTTTCACGAAGTGTTCACATGTCGAAATGTCATTTCAAGTTGTGAAATTTGTCTCAATGCCGTTGCGAAGCTGTGAAACTTCAACTATAGCTTTGAAACAGTTGAAAGCTGTTGAGACAATCTATAGAGTGAATGAAATATCCATTTCTTCAATGTGCAATAAATAAGTCATTTTCACAAAGTGTTCACATGTCAAAATGTCATTTCAAGTTGCAAAATTTGTCTCAATGCCGTTGAGAAGCTGTGAAACTTCAACTATCGCTTTGAAACAGTTGAAAGCTGTTGGGACAATCTATAGAATTGATGAAATATCTATTTCTTCAATGTGCAATAAATTAGTCATTTCCACACAGTGTTCACATGTCAAAATGTCATTTCAAGTTGTAAAATTGGTCTCAATGCCGTTGAGAAGCTGTGAAACTTCAACTATCGCTTTGAAACAGTTGAAAGCTGTTGGGACAATCTATAGAATTGATGAAATATCTATTTCTTCAATGTGCAATCAATTGGTCATTTTCACACAGTGTTCACATGTCAAAATGTCATTTCAAGTTGTTAAATTTGTCTCAATACCGTTGTGAAGCTGTAAAACTCCAACTATCGCTTTGAAACAGTTGAAAGCTGTTGAAACAATCTATAGAGTAAATGAAATCTGTATTTCTTCAATGTGCAATAAATTAGTCATTTCCACAAAGTGTTCACATGTCAAAATGTCATTTCAAGTTGTGAAATTTGTCTCAATATCGTTTTGAAGCTATGAAACTTCAACTATCGCTTTGAAACAATTGAAAGCTGTCGAGACAATCTATAGAGTGAGTGAAATATCTTTTTCTTCAATGTGCAATAAATTAGTCATTTTCACAAAGCGTTCACATGTCAAAATGTCATTTCAAGTTGTGAAATTTGTCTCAATGCCGTTGCAAAGCTGTGAAACTCCAACTATCGCTTTGAAACAGTTGAAAGCTGTTGAAACAATCTATAGAGTAAATGAAATCTGTATTTCTTCAATGTGCAATAAATTAGTCATTTCCACAAAGTGTTCATATGTCAAAATGTCATTTCAAGTTGTGAAATTTGTCTCAATGCCGTTTTGAAGCTGTGAAACTTCAACTATCGCTTTGAAACAAATGAAAGCTGTCGAGACAATCTATAGAGTGAGTGAAATATCTATTTCTTCAATGTACAATAAATTAGTCATTTTCACAAAGTGTTCACATGTCAAAATGTCATTTCAAGTTGTGAAATTTGTCTCAATGCCGTTGCGAAGCTGTGAAACTTCAACTATAGCTTTGAAACAGTTGAAAGCTGTTGAGACAATCTATAGAGTGAATGAAATATCTATTTCTCTAATGTGCAATGAATAAGTCATTGTCACAAAGTGTTCACATGTCAAAATGTCATTTCAAGTTGTGAAATTTGTCTCAATGCCGTTGCGAAGCTGTGAAACTTCAACTATAGCTTTGAAACAGTTGAAAGCTGTTGAGACAATCTGTGGAGTGAATGAAATATCTATTTCTTCAATGTGCAATAAATTAGTCATTTTCACAAAGTGTTCACATGTCAAAATGTCATTTCAAGTTGTGAAATTTGTCTTAATAACGTTGTGAAGCTGTGAAACCTCAACTATCGCTTTGAAACAGTTGAAAGCTGTTGAGACAATCTATAGAGTGAATGAAATATCTATTCCTCCAATATGCAATAAATTAGTCATTTTCACAAAGTGTTCACATGTCAAAATGTCATTCTAAGTTGTGAATTTGTCTCAATAACGTTGTGAAGCTGTGGAACTCCAACTATCGCTTTGAAACAATTGAAACTGTTGAGACAATTTATGGAGTGAATGAAATATCTATTTCTTCAATGTGCAATGAATTAGTCATTTTCACAAGGTGTTCACGAGTCAAAATGTCATTTCAAATTGTGAAATTTGTATCAATGCCGTTGTAAAGCTGTGGAACTTCAACTATCGCTTTGAAACAGTTTAAAGCTGTTGAAACAATCTATAGAGTGAATGAAATATCTATTTCTTCAATGTGCAATGAACTAGTCATTTTCACAAAGTGTTCACATGTCAAAATGTCATTTCAGATTGTGAAATTTGTATCAATGCCGTTGTTAAGCTGTGAAACTTCAACTATCGCTTTGAACAGTTGAAAGCTGTTGAGACAATCTATAGAGTGGATGAAAGATCTATTTCTTCAATGTGCAATGAATTAGTCATTTCCACAAAGTGTTCACATGTCAAAATGTCATTTCAAGTTATCAATTTTGTCCTTATATCGTTGTGAAGATGTTTAACTTCAGTTTTGACTTTGAAATAGAAGAAGCTGTTGAGCCTGACTATCGCTTTGAAGCTGTAAAAAGCTGTTGAAAAATTAAACTAAGTGGAATCTTTTTCATTTGTGTGCTAAAAACTAGTCACTACTTTTAGTAAGTAAAATCAATGCTATTTGATTGATTGTCGTCACTTCAAAATACACTAACCTGTACTTCGCTTCAAGCTTGTCAAGTAGATGTCTAGCATGTTACCAAATCTTCATGAAACGGAGCCTTACGGTAGCTTTCCAGTTTGCATGACTCGATATTGTTAAAAATTGTGCCAAACTATTTAGCACTATGTATAAGTACCTACTCCTCTTCTGAAGATTTTTTCTAAAGCAAATAAACTCTGGAAAAGAGTGGGACGTGTACTGTTACCAGTTTTTGTGCGATATAATGATGACAAATTTTACTTTCTCATTTTCCCATGCCTATAAACCACAATGCAAGTACAGTTACCTTCAAAAGTTTATACTTTAAATTGGTGAATAAGGCTCCTAACAGCGACAAGAGTTAACTACACAATTTGAAACGCCCAGAAGAATGTGATGCAAATGCGAAAAAAACACGACAATAAGAGCTTTTTGCGCAATTTCGAGCTGAGCCTGAGCGTTACATAATTTGCAACCATGTCCCGATTTGTGCCAAAAGCTGCATTTTTCTTCTCGAATGAAGAAAGTGGTTTTGAAAACAAAACTAAAACAATAAGGGCATAATGATCTAGAACATATACATCAATGCATAGTTGTCCATCCAACCATATAAAAATGCAACGGTGCCTGAAAATGGTCGGTTACAACAACTTACAACAATTCCAAGCCCAGCGACATGGGCGTGATTGCAATAACAAATACACATGCGTCAACTTTTCAAAACTAATGGTAAGGGGGAATTATAAAAATATTTGTGTTATTTCTGAGTTCAAAAAAACTCAAAAACTCACATGATTTTGGATATGATATCCGCTGGCTTGGAAAAAAAACTTCCGGTCACTCACATTCACTCGTTCAGAAAAATTTTTGTAAATGTACAACGGCCATAAGTTCACGAGCCGCTCGCGGTTCGCGTATGGTCAATACTGACGGAACAGGTTGAAGAAAGACAAAGTTGAGGCCTCGTCTGCGGCGCGGCTAGATCCCACCTTCAATTCTCCCGATAGGTATAGGTAGGTGCTCTCGCGATCAAGCCGAAACACACCTTGTAACCGTCAAATACGCTACTATAAAGTATAGTGGCCGGCAACGTGTATTAATGAAGTGAGGAATGAGGACTTTTGAATAGCGGCTTGAATAATGTTTAGATCTTGATCGGATATTCCATCTGCGCAACAACGAAGGGCCGGTGGTAAGGGGGAAAATATGCACCTTACCTTGGACTTTTAAAAGTAGGTTTACGGCTAGATAGGTGTATGAATGAGGCGATGACCAAGCCCTTTGTTTGAGCCCGCGGAATTATTGATGAGCTTGGTGAGGGCTTTCACATTGAAACGATTCCAATAAAGGTGATAATGATGACTAGCTTTAGACGAGCTAGAAGACGAAAGGGCACGTTTATTGTCAATTTTTTTGAGCCCTTCTCATTTGTATAATATAATTTGATCTAATTTTCTACGTATTTCCATCAGTAGATGGTACTAGGTATAATATTCCGGAAGTGATATTGTTTAATAATATTATTGTGCGAGTTACTTGACCCCTGCACTTCCGTTTATGGGATGGATAAATAATAATAAATAATAACACTAAATATAATGCTATGCTAACAATAATAGTGTTCTTTATTATGATTTGAGTTTTTTTGTGATTTTTATGCTATTTCCAGATAGCAGTGAACGTCTTGGATCCGTTGGTCCATGGACTTGAAATGGACGTACTATGGACAGCTACTAGGTACGCCCTGTGAGCGTTTGTTCAATGGCCATTATTGGGCCGAAAAATTTGAAAAATAGGCAGAGAAGGCACAGCTATCGTGATTGTATTTGTTCTATTGTAAGTAATTGTAAGTGTTCCTATCAATTTCAGCAACATGATTGTGATAGGAGCGAAATTGAAGATCGGTCAGGTTAGGTCAGGTCAGGTCAAGTCAGGTCAGGTCAGGTCAGGTGGTATGATAACGACCATACCACGTTGAAAACACCAGTTCTCGTCCGATCACTGGAGACGGCCCCGTGGCGCAGGTGGTTGATTGGCTGCCTGCGGCCATGGAGGCTCCAGGTTCGATTCCCGGGAGTGTCTGGCTGTTTGTGTTGTCCAATCTTCAATTTTTCCAAGATGAAAGAACTGTGGAAAGGTATAATTACCTAGATATTCTAAAGAAATTTCTGAAGAAAACTACCACCTTCTAGTATGTACTTTTCACTTGAAAAGTCATTCGTTACGTCAGTGGAAACCTTTCACAGTTCTTCCATCTTATAAACTAAGTCGATGGTTCTTCAAGAAAAAACACTGCTTATAAATTCAATTTTTCTGTATACCTAGGTATCGGTTATAATGAAGGGCAAAAACTCCTATGGCCAGTGCAGGCCGATAAGGAGGAGAACATTGTTTTTATTTTATTTTTATCGGTCAGCACTTGGCCCCGTAGTTAACCTTCGCAACAAGGGAGGGCGCTCAAAGTTCAATTCACCACATTTGCCATTTTACTTTCCTGACCCCCCGACCAATATATAAAGGATAGGTAATCCTGCACACCTCAATGTCGTTCAACATTTGACTTGCAGGTTAGAATCTTCCGTTCAAAGACAGCACCAAAGGTTGTTTGACTCCCATCAATTTTCTCACAGTTTCCAACATTTTGCTCCAAATTCCCAACATTTCACTAAAATTGTCAGTTTTCAACGATTCCTCCACAATTTCAAACATTCCATTTACTGAACATGCTGCTTACGATTTTCAACAATTGTCTAACAGTTTTTGTTCACATTTTTCCAAAATTTCCTTATACTTTTCAGCAACTTCCAACCATTCGCTTGCGATTTTCAACAATATCCTCACCATTCTCAACAATATGCTTGGTTTCTAACAATTCTAACGAAAACTTGCTCACAATTATTGTCAACAACTTCTGAATACAATTTTCAACAAAGTGGCTCACAAGAATTATTGTTTTTGTCTTGATTCTCAACAAATAGATCACAATTTTTGAAACTTCGATTCCAATTGGCTTTGTCTTTGAGAATTTACTCGAAATTTTCTACAATTTCCTCACAGTTTTCAACAATTTTCTCGTAATTGTCAACTATTTGCTCACAATTTACAATAATTTGCTCAGTTTCTAACAATTTGCTAACAATTTTCAACAGCTTGCTCAGAAGTTGCAACAATTTCCAACAGACTACCATTTCCAACAATTCGCTCACAATTTTCAACAATTTCTGAACACAATTTCCTAAATCGCTCAGATTAATTGTCAACAATTTTGTCTGAACTTCCAACAATTAGCTCACAATTTTCAAAATATAGCGATAGATTCGTTTACAATTTGCTTATAATTTTCATCCATTCGCTCACAATCGTCAACAGTTTGCTCACAATTTCAAATTATTTGCTCACAATTTCCAACAATTCGCTAACAATTTCCAACAATTTGCTCACAATTAACAATTTTCCCAAAATTTTCAACAATTTGCTTATAATTTTCAATAATTTGTCACCAATCAGCTCGCAATCGTCAACAATTTCAAACAGTTTGCTTACAATTTCAAACGATTCGCTCACATTTTTCAACAATAAGTGCACAATTTTTACCAATTTCTGAGCACAATTTTCAACAATACCCTCTAAAATTTCAACAATTTGCTCACAATTCCTTGAAATTTTTCTTCAATTTGCTCACAATATTCAACAATTCACTCGCAATTTTCAATAACTTCGCTCACAATTTTCAACAATTTGCTCACAATAATTTTCAACAATTTTGTCTCAGTTTTCAACAATTCACTCAATTTTCAACAATTTGCTTACAATTTTCCAACATAATTGAGTGAGAACAATACCTAACAAATTGTTCACAACTGCTCGCAATGCAACTCATCGCAGCGAGTGCATTTTTATCTCGCCTTGTTAGACTGAAGGGTTGCTTTTGGCGAGTTCCTACATATTCGCGCGAGTATTCATGTCGTTCTGGAATGTTAGGTAGCTTTACGTTAAGATCAAGAACGGTTTTAATGAAGACTATGGTCGTTTCGCACAAGATCAAAGTAATTTCACACAAGATGAAGATTTGTTTCACACAAGATTAAGGTAGCTTTATATGATTGAAGTTGCTTGGGAAATACTATGCCATTGCCAATGCCTAGCGCAAGTTGCAAAATGCAAGCTGAGCTTTAGAAGACGCAGCTCGATATGCACTTCATCTCAGCGTTCTTTTCAATGAAAAAAATAAGGCCCGATTCATCTTAGCATTTGTTTTTGTTATTGATCTTTTTGCTTGAATAAATAAAGCTTTATTCACAGTACCTACCAAAGGTGAACGCCCTAGGACGACTCATCAAATGGCTAAAGCTTAATTATTTACACAATGAAGATATCGCCTTCGGCTGAAAGAGAGTTTATAAACGAATCGCTTGGAAAAATTAGGCTAGATTCACTTGATTTGCATTAGCACTCGCTTTGTCTTTGAACAATTCGCTTGAATAGCTAAAGCTTTGTTCATGCAATACAGTACCTATCAGGGCGAGTGACTGAAGAAGATTTATTAAATAGCGAAAGCTTAGTTTACACTATGGACCACTCGCCCTTTGTGGAAAGAAAGTTTTGAGTGATTCGCTTGAAGAAATAATAAGGCCCGATTTACATTAGCACTTGCTTTTGTCTTTGAACCATTTGTCTGAATGGATAAAACGATGCCTGGCGGCGAAACCGGTTGGCCAAAGAAGTCTAAATAATTATTTGTGGTGTAATTGAAAGCAAAATAAAAGAACCTATAACGTCAACGTCATTGGAAGAAGGATGGAAGAGTTTTTTCAATTTATTCAAGAATAAAACGTTGTTTATTCAATACAGTACAGATCAAGGCGGGTGCACTAAAAAGAGTCATTAAATGGCTAAAGTTCAATTTACACTAAAAACCACTCGCCCAACAATTTGTATGAATTACTAAAGCTTCTTTTATTCAATACAGTAGGTACAGGTCAAGGCGGGTGCCCTAAAAAGAGTCATTAAATGGCTGAAGCTTAATTTACACTAAAAGCCACTCGCCCAACAATTTGTATGAATTATTTAAGCTTCGTTTATTCAGTATAGTACAGATCAAGGCGGGTGCCCTAAAAAGAGGCATCACATGGCTAAAGCTTAATTTACACTAAAAACAACTCGTTCAACAATTTGTATGAATTACTAAAGCTTCGTTTATTCAATACAGTACAGATCAAGGCGGGTGCCCTAAAAAGAGTTATTAAATGGCTAAAGGTTAATTTACACCAAAAACTACTTACCCAACAATTTGTATGAATAACTAAAGCTTCGTTTATTCAATACAGTACAGATCAATGCGGGTGCACTAAAAAGAGTCAATAAATGGCTAAAGTTTAATTTACACTAAAAACCACTCGCCCAACAATTTGTATGAATCACTAAAGCTTCGTTTATTCAATACAGTACAGATCAAGGCGGGTGCCCTAAAAAGAGTCATTAAATGGCTAAAGCTTAATTAACACTAAAAACCACTCGCCCAACAATTTGTATGAATTACTAAATCTTCGTTTATTCAATACAGTACAGATCAAGGCAAGTGCCATAAAAAGAGTCATGAAATGGCTAAAGCTTAATTTACACTAAAAACCACTCGCCCAACAATTTGCATGAATTACTAAAGCTTCGCTTATTCAATACAGTACAGATCAAGACGGGTGTCCTAAAAAGAGTCAGTAAATGGCCAAAGTTTAATTTACACTAAAAACCACTTGCCCAACAATTTCTAGGAATTATTAAAGCTTTGTTTATTCAATACAGTACATATCAAGGCGAGCGCCCTAAGAAGACTCATCAAATTGCTATCGAGGCTCAATTTACACTATAAACCACTCGCGCAACAATTTTTATGAATTACTAAAGCTTCGTTCATTCAATACAGTACAGATCAAAGCGAGTGCCCTAAAAAGAGTCATTGAATGGCTAAAGCTCAATTTACACTAAAAAACACTCGTCCAACAATTTGAATGAATTACTAAAGCTTCATTTGCTCAATACAGTACAAATCAAGGCAGGTGCCCTAGAAAGAGTCATCAAATGGCTGAAGCTTAATATTCACTGAAAACCACTCGCCCAACAATTTGTATGAATTACTAAAGCTTCGTTCATTCAATACAGTACAGATCAAGGCGGGTGCCCTAAAAAGAGTCACCAAATGGCTAAAGCCTAATTTACAGTAAAAACCACTCGCCCAATAATTTCTATGAATTACTGAAGCTTTGTTCATTCAATATAGTACAGATCAAGGCGAGTGCCCTGAAAAGAGTCATTAAAGGGCTAAAGTTTAATTTACACTGAAAACCACTCGCCCAACATATTTTATGAATTACTAATGCTTCGTTTGTTCAATACAGTACAGATCAAGGCGAGTGCCCTAAAGAGACTCATCAAATTGCTATGCTCAATTTACACTATGAACCACTCGCCCAACAATTTCTAGGAATTACTAAAGCTTTGTTCATTCAATACAGTACAGATCAAGGCGAGTGCCCTAAGAAAACTCATCAAGTTGCTAACGCTCAATTTACACTATGAACCACTGGCCCATCAATTTGTATGAATTACTGAAGTTCCGTTTTTTGTTCAACACAGTACAGATCAAGGCGAGTGCCCTGAAAAGACTCATTAAATTGCTAACGCTCAATTTACACTATGAACCACTCGCCCAACAATTTGTATGAATTACTAAAGCTTCGTTTATTCAATACAGTACAGATCCAGGCGAGTGTCCTATAAATGAGTCATTAAGTGGCTCAAGCCTAATTTACACTAAAAACCACTCGCCCAACAATTTGTATGGATTACTGAGGCTTCTTTTATTCCATACAGTACAGATTAAGGCAGGTGCCCTAAAAAGAGTCATCAGATGACTAAAGCTTGATTTACACTAAAAACCACTCGCCCAACAAATTGTATGAATTACTAAAGCTAAGTTTATCAATACATTACAGATCAAGGCGAGTGCCCTAAAAAGAGTCATCAAATGGCTAAAGCTTAATTTACAGTAAAAACCACACGCCCAACAATTTGTATGAATTACTAGAGCTTCGTTTATTCAATACAGTACAGATTCAGGCAAGTGCCCTATAAAAGAGTCATTGAGTGGCGCAAGCCTAATTTACACTAAAAACCACTCGCCCAACATTTGTATGGATTACTAGAGCTTCGTTTATTCAATATAATACAGATCAAGGCGAGTGCCCTAAAAATACTCATCAAATTGCTATGCTCAATTTACACTATGAACCACTCGCCCAACAATTTCTACGAATTACTAAAGCTTTGTTTATTCAATACAGTACAGATCAAGGTGAGTGCCCTAAGAAAACTCATCAAGTTGCTAACGCTCAATTTACACTACGAACCACTGGCCCAACAATTTGTATGATGAATTACCAGAGCTTCGTTTATTCAATACAGTAAAGGTCCAGGCGAGCGCCCTATAAAAGAGTCATTAAGTGGCTCAAGCCTAATTTACACTAAAAACCACTCGCCCAACAATTTGTATGGATTACTAAAGCTAAGGTTATTCAATACAGTACAGATCATGGCGAGTGCCCTAAAAAGAGTCATCAAATGGCTAAAGCTTTATTTACACTATGAACCACTCGCCCAACAATTTGTATGAATTACTAAAGCTTCGTTTATTCAATTCAGTACAGATCTAGGCGAGTGCCCTAAAAAGACTCATCAAATCGCTGAAGCTCAATTTACACTATGAGGCTATCGCCTCCAGCTATAGTA
This sequence comes from Anaspis maculata, assembly GCA_949128115.1. Classification (NCBI taxonomy): domain Eukaryota; kingdom Metazoa; phylum Arthropoda; class Insecta; order Coleoptera; family Scraptiidae; genus Anaspis; species Anaspis maculata. The sequence goes on from OX421966.1 coordinate 75,292,577, forward strand.
TAATTTTTCAACCATTCGCTTAAAGAATTAAGGCCCAATTTACATCAGCGTTCGCTTCGGCGTTCGCTTCGGGTTTGCTTTAGTCTCTGAACTATTTGCTTGAATAACTAAAGCTTTGTTTATTCTATAATTATCTGTTAAAGCAAGTGTCTTAAGGCGACCCATTGGACGGCTAAAGCCTAATTTTTACTACGAATCACTCGTCCAACATTTTGTTGTGAATATTTAAAGCTTCGTTTATCACTACAGTTATAGAGGACTCAATCAATAGCTGAAGCTTAGTTTACACTATGGGGTTATCGTCATTGGCCAAAGGAGAATTTTTGAAGGATTGGCTTGAAGAAATAAGACCCGATTTACATTAGCTTTTGTCTTGAACAATTTGCTTAAATAACTAAAGCTCAGTGTATGTAATCCGATGCCTACCAAAACGAGTCGATTCATGAAATGGCTTAATAGCTAAAGCTTGATTTAGACTATGAAACATTCGTCGTGTCGACTTTATCGTATCATTCGTATCGTATTCGCGCTTTCAGGTTCATCTCAATTCAGGCTCGTCCAAGCGTAGCTTTAACCCTGTTATCAAACTTGCCCGAGCCTAATCCTAGTATTCCTATTATCTGTCAAGAGTGTAAAGAGTGCGTCAAGTTAGTGTCAAACCTGACATTTCGACATTTTTCAATTTTTCAGAGCAACCATCTTGGCTTTAGAAAACGTCACACTTGACATTTGAATTCGAGCTCGAACTTTTACCGCCACCGCCACTTTTGTCACTTCAATTTGCAAAATTTGAATCAATTTTTGCCAGCAAAAACCCTGATGACTTTTCGGTGACGTCGACGTCACGCCAACGTCAATTTAGTTTTTTTTTTTAAGAAAGGTTCACCTACCGACATGACATGGTTTGACTTTTCATGTGAATTTTCCGCTTCCACCGCAAGTGATTTCTAATTCCCATGCTAAGTTGGCTTTGGTAAAGAATTTTCATCGATTGGAGCGATTGGATTGGCTGAACGAGAACAAGCAAAGCCAACTCGATAAAGTGCAGCGCAATCCCAAAATTGACATGCATAATACAACAGACCCATCAACTAGTGATGGGGTCAACAGACAGCAATAATTGGTAATAAAACGAGGTAATAAATAAGCACTCACCATTGTTACCTCGGGTTCCACCAAAATTTTAAAAGCAGATTAAATCTATCACGCTGATAGTTGCTATGCACCAGCCAACAGGATGCCCAGTTGCTTAGTTACTATGAGAGTGATAAAGTTGATGAAAGTTTGGTGAAATCCGAAGTTATCGTGTTAAGTCGCTGCTTCGGCTGTCTAAAAGCCACAACCACTATAATTACGTGTTTTCAACTCGATTTTCGACAAAAATCAACAATACTGAAAAACAGAGCAGGCGAAGTTCACAACTGTCACTACTACTGACTGTCACCCTTTGACACTTTGACAGATGTGCTCCAGTGGCGTAGCTAGGCTTGCGCGGGGCAGTATTCAAGCTGCTTTTTGACCTCGACCGTCTATCTTTTTTGAAAATGAATGTAGATCAGTTCATTGTTGTTACTGTAGCTATTTCAGGGGGACCACCCACAATCACCCTGGCTCTGAGCTCTATAGCGCTTCCGCTGCTCCATTATGCGATGAACGTCCTATCACTACGCCACTGGGATATGACATTAAAGGTGCGTTCAGTCAGCTTATTTAGCCGCAAGTTTTAATTTCAGTCGCAAGCGCAGCAACGCCCATTGGCTATTATAAACCAGCCTCCTCAGAACAGCCAATGAGCGATGCAGCGCTTACGGCTAAAATTAAAACTTGAGGCTAAATAAGCTGACTGAACGCACCTTAAGTGTGAGGGTGAGGCATGAGGCAGAGTGGGTCGTGGCCGTGGGTCGTGGGTCGTGGGGTCGTGGCGCTTTTAAAAATTGCTCATATAATTTAAAAAATCATTAGAGAACATCAATTATAACAATCTAACCAAAAATTTTGGAGCTTTAATCTGATATATTATATATTTAAAGAAGTGTAGGAAATCATGAGAAAATACTCAATTTTTGAATACTATTCGCGATTCAAATTGATTTTCCCACCGCAAGATGGCGCCAAATAATGATCTCGTATAACGACAAATGACACTACTTCATACACTACTTGCTTTCGAATGACCACAGAGCGAATGACATAATTTTATTTCATAGCCTTGTCCTTGGTGAGACTGTACCTTGCTTATTGCTTTTAGCTGGTGGTGGTAGTAGGTATAGGACTTACCTATACCTATTCAGATTATTATTCTTAATTAAAAAATGATGTTGTGTACATGAAATTTTTTTTAAATGGTATTGTTCCTCGTGTTGTTCACTATGGGCTATGGGCTAGTGCGTGATCTTGAGTGGTCAACTGGTCAACGCCTAGGACATACAGAGCCCATGGTGGTGAAAATAAGAAATTCTTGTTGGACTTCTTTGACAATTTTGTGGCAATTAGTGGCAATTTTGTAAAATTTAAACTCCCCTTGAAAGTTGCTATACGGAATCTGATAACCCGATGGACAAACACGAGAAAATCTTTTGAACGTAACAAATAATAATTTATAGAGGAAACCCAGTTTCCACAATTTTGGTGCTCGAGCACGTTATTGCGTCGTTAGATTGATACAAAGAATAAAGTCTCTCGTTTTTCATTTTCGGCAATTTAACCGCAATTTAGGTAGGTATATTTTATGCTAAAATTGCATGTCTGCGGCTAAACGGGGTTAAGGTGTGCCACCCTGACGATGATATCGTTTTCCTGCGCAATAATATAGCTACAAGAAATAAGAAGGGTCCGACCCCTGCTTTCGTGCCAACGGCCTCTGTAATCAAGTCCAATGTCATGGGAACACATTGTTTTACCAATAATGAGCACGTCTAGAGCTTACGCGTGAATTATTATTGTAGATACATCTTCCGAATCAGGCAGGATTACCTATGTAGTTGATCTACCTAAATTGATTAAACAATTAATTACCACCAGCCTTTGTATTAACAAAATTATCATGACGAAATCGACCAACTTTTCTTCGTTTTCAAACTCATATTTATTTCAAAATCATATACCACCAAGCATTGTTGTTTGTTGTCAATACCTATAAGGCGATATACTTGCAGGGAAACCGCGATGGTGATGCATGCATTAGCGATTCAAATTGAGTTGTTATTCATCGCCTTCATGCGGTCAAGTTTAATTAAGCTCTGATTAACATACAGTCCCGAAAACTAGCGTATTTGCGTGCTATAAATAGTTCTCGTGTGGAGTATGGATTTATAGCTTAAAAGTTGGTGGCATTGTTTTTGACAGCTGCCCGAATGACATCTATAGATGCCAGAAAAGCCAACGTCAAAAAATAGGAACCGTGGCGAATTTCATGCAGTCACGTTTGTTTGAGCTCTGGATCATCTGGATCATCAAAAACAGTCGAAAAGCTCCGGTATTTGCGTAGACCATTCGCGTTGATATCGTTGCCATGAATACATTTGTAGAGACATTCAATCATTTGCAGGTTGGTGGTACTGCGGTTTTGACAGTCTGTTCCAGTGACATTTTACCAGTACAGCCAACGTCACAAATTCAACAGCTCCGATCAAGAGTCAGGAAAAGATTCGGTTTCTGGAAGCGATTGGGTGGCTATCGAGGAGTTTTCCAAGAGGCTTTTCTCAGCAATACACCGCAAAGAGGATACACACCAAATCAGAAAACAATCCAAGAAGACCATTCACGGGAAATTGATTGCAGAAAACAGAAATTTCACAATTGCAGTAAGTGAAATTAGAGGTTAAAGCTTGGTGCATGGCAGGTTCTAGTTCGGGGGGCAAACTGCCCCTCGGCGACACTAAACCCGCATCCCGTAGAATAGACGCTTTTCTCAGCCCAGCAGCAAAATCAATCACCAAATCATTTCATCAATTTTCACCAATTTAAGGACCAGATCTACTCACACTCGAAAATGAAATTGCCGACCTAGAGAAGACGTTTGAAAACGACGAAGAGATGTCAACTGAGATAAACACCCTGAAAATGGAAACCAACACGCTCAAGACGAAGAGAATCCAATACTCAAAACAAGACAAAGGACGGTACGTAGTCATCGTGGAAAGAAAAGAAGGAAACATTGGCAACATCCACCCAATGGATTTAGGCAAACTCCTACACAACCTCAAAGCAAACAAAGGAATACGGAAAATTGACAGAAAAGGATCCAACCGAATTGGAGTTGAATTCACAAGAGCGACACAAGCAAACGACATGCTAATGAACCGAAAGGTGTTGGAGAAAGGTTATAAAACGTACATTCCACAAAGTTACCTCTCCAGCAGAGAAATAATAAGAGATGTGGGATTCGCAATCACAATGGAAGACATCATCAACTCAGGAGAGTCATCATGTAGAATAATTGGCGCAAGAAGAGTGAACAGACGAATAGTTGACGAAGACAGGCAGGTATCATATACGTTCCCTCGAAATCAGTTCAAGTCACCTTTGACAGCAGGAACCTTCCGGATGAAGTGAAAATCTTCTACAACTGTTGCCCAGTTTTACCCTACATCAGCCCAATTCAATGCTACAAATGCCTGAGATTCGGACATGGACAAGGCCAATGCCGAGAAAAACTTCGATGCCCCAATTGCCAAGACGAAAACACTCCAAGGACAACTGCACAGAAGAACCCAAGTGTCTGTACTGCAAAAAATCACCCTGCCACCTTCAACAAGTGCAAAAGAACGGGAAAGACAGAAAAACATCAACGATGCCATGTCATTTCAAAACATCTCCTACTTCGAGGCAGAAAGATTCTTTCCACGGCTAACACAAAAAGAAAACACCGGCACATACACAAGAAGACCACAGGAGTCTCCGACCTTCAAAACCCATGAACATTCCAGAGCGGGATCAAATCACCCAACAAGGACAAACACCCAAGAAAACAGTTACGCATCTGCACTACACAGCAAGAGGAGAAGATCGAACAACTACAGCTCCCCAAAATATGACCGAGAGGCTAACGAAGAATGCCTGAACAAATTCGATCTTGGCACCCTAACGAGGAACTTCTATCCCAATTTCCGAAGGGAGAAAGACAACGAAGAAAAAATGGACGGAGACGATAGCTACTACAACCCCAAAGAGCGCATCATCAGTGAAAAGAGTCAGCCCAGACACGAAACACCTCAAACAATGACTTCCGATATACAATCAAACTTCAACGCTTTCTACAAATCATTCTTACCAGCTCCATCACCAATAATAAGGAAAGACAACAAACAACAGAACCAACGCAAATAAGACAGCCCCAACAAGACAAAACAAATGGACATATTACAATGGAACATGCGCTCATGGCATCAAAACAGAGACACACTTATCAACATCATACGTGACCACAACCCATCAGTAATTTGCCTTAACGAAACTTGGCTCAAACCACAGCACAACTGCCAGATCACAAATTATTCAACAATCCGGGAAGACAGAGAAGACGGAAGAGCAGGCGTTGCCACCCTAGTCAGAAATGACATTCCTTTCGCGATGGTTCTGGACACATCAAAGGATCAGTCTACCAGGCAAAGGACAAACCCTGGCAATAGAATCCAACAACTTTATGGTAATTAACATGTTCGTTCCTCCAGAGACAATCCTATCACCTTCCAAGATACGCCAGATCATGTCTTTATCACCAAAACCTGAGCTAACTAATGGGTGACCTCAACGCACAACACCAGGCTTGGGGCTCAGGACTCTTCAACAGAAACGGAAAAACTCTCGTCAACATCATAGGAGGACATGACCTCATCATCCTCAGTGATGGTTCCCCAACCTGGCTAATACATCCAGGGGCAAACACAAGCGCACCAGATGTAGCGGCATGCTTCACAGCATTGGCGAATGAATTTGCATGGTACACTCTAGAAGAACCAGGCATAAGCGACCACCTACCATGTTTATGCAAGAGTGGAAACCCCAAAAACCTAGCCTGACAGAGGAGACTTCCAGAGAAGATTCAACACCAAATTGGCCAACTGGGAGGAATTCAGAAAAATCACAGAAAGGGCAATAGCTGAAAAAAGCATCACCACCTACGACGAACTGGCTGGAATAATACAGGAGGCCGCAAGAGAATCCATCCCAATTCTTTCCATCAAATTGAACAGACGCCTCAGGCTACCGTGGTGGGACCAAGAGTACAACAACGCGCGTAACGACAAAAAAAAGCCTTCAGGGAACTCCGGGAGACACCATCCATGGAACACTTCATTAGCTTCAAGAGGATCAGAGCGCAAACCAAAAGAACACTGAAAAACAAGAAAAAAGAAAAATTCCGGAAAACCTATCCCCAAGAACTCCCACAGTACAAGTATGGGATGCAATAAGAGCATTCTCCCGAGTGCGAAATCCACTGCCGAGGGCAATGCCTCTTGACAAAGAATTGGGAGGGAGACTTTTGGAAGAACTCACAGAACACGACCCCGACACGATCAACTGGCAGGGGACCATCCAAAACTTCGAGCAACTTTCCAACACCTTCACAGTGCAAGAGCTCAAAGAAACTCTCCAACCAAGGAAGGACTCCATCCCAGGCATCGACAAGATAACATACAGCATGATCAGAAACCTACCGGAAAAACGCCCTGCAGGAACTTGTAAGACACTACAACTCCTTCCTGACAGAACCAGAAGTCCCGGTGCCAACCTCATGGACCACCACCACAGTGTGTCCTATACCAAAACTGGGCAAAGATCCAAGCCAGGAATCAAGTTGGAGACCAATATGCTCCAGCTCATGCCCGGGAAAAATACTCGAGAGCCTGATAAAAGACAGACTTGACTGGCACATGGAGAACGGGGGAAGCCTGTACGAACTACAGTCTGGATTTCGGAGAGGCAAAGGTGTCTTAGAAAATTTGGTCACGATATATGGACAGGTGGCATGTGACATGGCAGAAAACAAATACACAGCAATGGTTCTAGTCGACATCTCGGCGGCATACGACAACGTCAACATCAATCTCTTCAAGGACAAACTTCTCCAATCCAATCTACCAGAAGACCTATGCATCACTGCTTTGAAATTTTTACGAGGAAGAGAAGTTCACCTCAAAGGCCCTCACACAGGCAGTGTAATAGGCCCAAGACCCACAATCAAAGAACTCACTCAGGGATCACCGCCGAGTGCCTTTCTGTTCAACGTTCACACGAACTCCCTTCAGGAAGTGGTCCGTGATGGAGTACGACTACTCCAGTACGCGGGTGATGTAGCATTCATGGCAACTTCCCCGAAGGTCGAGGAAGCAGTGGAAAGGCTCAACAGAACCCTAACAAGATTTTCCGAGTGGCTGGAGGAACACTTTCTCATCGTATCTCCAACGGAATCGCAGGCCATAATCTTCAGGAAAGGAGAAGCACGCACGATCCCTCCGGATATCACTTTGAACGGAACACCGATTCCCTACCGATCAACCGTCAAATATTTGGGTATCATCCTTGATAGCAACTATCCTGGGAAGCCCAAGTAGAACAAGCATGTGGAAACATCTGCTCTGCAGTCTAAAGAACGAAGGCAAAAACATCACTCTGGTGTCGATTCCGAGTCACACTGGCATCCACGGCAACGAAGAGGCGGACAAACTCGCAAAGTTATCGAGATCCCTCAATCCGAACACCAGGTTGCAGATAGATCCCAGAGATATGCTGAAGAACTAAAAGACAAACCTGTGGGAATGCTGGAAGGGAGAATTCGAGACTGAGTCAGCGAAAAAGGGACGATAAGGCTACGCCTCTTCTGTGAAATCCCCTCAATCAAAGCCATGGTTCAAAAACTACAGCGATCTCTCCAGAAGAGAAATCACAACTATAAGACGCATAAGATCGGGACATTTCCTAACTCCAAAGCACCTACACAAAATTCGCATTGCGGACAATCCAAGGGACAATCCGAACTTCTCCTGTGGACAATTAGGAGATGTCTGGCACAAACTCTTCAACTGCCCGAACAACGCAGCAGAGTCAGAAACTCTGTACAACAAGCTAGCGGAGAACGTGATCCATCTTCCTCTCTCGCTACACTCAGTCGTCTTTGAGGGCCTGAACAGAAACTCAGCGAAAGAAATTGACCAATTCCTATGCTTGAAAAACCAAAAAACTGTAGAAATAGAACACCCAAGCATCTTTTTCAAAACACCTCAAAAAGAAGAAGAGATTTTGATGCCAGAAAAGCCAATGTCACAATATAAGAACCGTTAGTAAATTTCATGCAGTCACGTTTGATTGAGGTCTCATTCTCATCATATGAAAAACAGTCCAAAATCTCTGGTATTGCGTGCTATCTATCGTGTGATCAAATGAATTCTTATTTTAGGTAGGCTGTGGTCTAGCCGAACGCAGCTTCGCACCCCTGAATTTGACCAGGCCACAGCCTACCTAAAATAAGAATTCATTTGATCACACCGATATAAATAGCAAGTCTAGAGATATTCAATCTTGTCCAAGTTGGTGGTACTGGTTCTGACAGCCTGTCCCAGTGACATTTCGCCAGTACAACCAACATCACAAAAGCGATTTTCAAACGGTGAAATTAATTTGGGCTCTGATTCAATAGCTGTATTACACTACACAATTTCTTGTAAAACTTCTTGTACAATCTGTTAGTTAAACAATCAAGTTCATTGTTTTTTGACACTATTTTGGCGGATTGTACAAAAAATTGTGTAGTGTATTACAGCTATAAGAATGATTTAAGAGTAAAAAAAAACTCCCAGTAGGGTTATTTTGGCTTAGCTACACAAGTTGGTGATACTGCGTTTGACAGCTTTCCGAGTGACACTCAGCCAGTACGGCCAACGACACAAAACTACCTACTAGATACCCACACCGATTTCAACAAAATCACAACAGTAGAACAAGTGGGCAGGGGCACCTCTAGCGTCATTTCTTCAATTTTCAGTATTTTTACCGTTTTTATTAAGAAGAAAATTACATAATATCATAATTATGTTACTTTATAGCGTGATAAAAGGATTATAATATACGTTTTATAGGTAGGTAGCTTATATAAATTAAATCACTTGTGTTGTCCTAGCCTCTTCTGGAAATAGTGATAGGCACAGTTGGCGATCAAGGTCACAGCCACTCCAAGGCCAAAAGTGAGGATCTTTTTGATGGCGTTGATCGGCAAGGTCCTGTTTCTGGCCGACATTTTGGTTATAAAATCCAGGTTTTTCTGTGTGTACGGAGGATACCTGAAAAATTGAATTTCAAGTTAGTTACAATAAAAAGTTTACATTTGAATAGTCCCTAGAGCAAAACGAAAGCGAACTTGTTCTAGAAACTCAACTGCAGCTATCCCCTATTCCAATAGGTCCCTTCGTTTCGGTTTTTTTGAGTGCGCATGCCTGACGCGAATTTCATAGTTTCGTACACCGATATTGAAAATTAACACTAAAAAATATTGTAGTGCACCCAAAATTCCACAAATAATTTGGTTGAATGTTAGACACCATTTTGTATGTTCAAAGGAAATGTTTCATTGAAATTAAGTTCAATGATCATTTGTGGAAGTTCAGAGACAACGAAAATGGCAACAGCGCTCAAAACAACAAGACATCGGCGCCAACTGTCACTTGAGACAACTATGCTCACACTTCTCGTTTTTACCCGACCTACATTTCATTTACTCATGTTTTGACGAAAGAACACAACTTGTTGAAACTGGCTGTACCGAGAAGGAAGTTCAAAGAAGCTACGAAGAGATGCATTCACGGTGTGTGTAAAAGTGACCGCCAGGAACCAGTAGTTGGTCAGGCGGCTAGACAGAGCATGCAGCGTTGCCATTCAACTGACAGGTGTACGAAAGTTTTCAAAATTTGGAGCTTCCAAGCATGCGCACCTGTCCAAACGAAGTAGCCTGTTCGGAATGTTTGACATCTCGGGCGGCCGTGAAATTTGACATTTGCGATAGGAATAATGGGTTTTCAAGTCCAGGTAGGTTTTGTATGATAGATTATCACCAAACGTTCACAAATTGATCACAAGTTTTCATTATAAACTCAATTTGGCCTGAAAAGCGCTCCATTTCTAGCGCATTATGTTAAATTTCACAGCCGCCCGAGATGTCATTCCATTTGAATCGTGCCTACTAGCCCACCAACTATAATTTTAATGATGATGTGATGAATTATGACAGTGATGATCACTGTTGCAAACTTAACACACTTGAATTTGTCATTCGATCTTCAGAACAAACTTGACACACACACAAATCTGTCAATAAGTCTCTAGAGCCAACTTCACATATTCACTTAAATTGGCCATTCAGTTTCCAGAGCCAACTTCACACACCTCAATCTGTCAGTCAACCGTCAAAGCCAACTTCACACTCTCAAGTCTGTCATTCAATTCCCAAAGCCAAATTCGCACTCCTATATCTGTCATTCAATCTTCAGAGCCAACTTTACATACTCAAAGGTGGATTTATACTCGCAGAAAATAAGAATAAAAATAAAAATAAGAAAAATAACAACGGCAACTGCCCATTCATACTCCAGAAATAAAAATAAGAATAAGAAATAATTTGAAACATTGCTCCTAGGTGTCGCTCAAAGCATTAGAATGACAGTCGTCAAAATGTTTAGTTACAGTTTTTAGCTTTATTCTGTTGTTATTGCGATTGTTTTTCTACTTGTTTTGTTTGGTGTCATACAATATCACTAATCTTAATCTGTAATAATACTTTAATAGGTAAGTATCCAAAAGAATTTTTTACATCGAATTATTTCAAATTAATATCATGTGTAGTGCAGGTATCTACTTCTCAATCTAAATTATTGCAGTAATAGACAATTATCACTGATTTGACTTGTGAGGATAACTGGTAGATGGCGGCACGTTTGGACCGCCGTTACAAAACAACCCGTGGGAGTTTCTCACCTACCCAAAGACAGGCGGTTTCAGGCAACTCTTGCTACATCGATGTACTGCGGATTGCATGGAAGCAGCTCCCATCGTCATCGGCAAAACTCGACTGCGTTCGTCACTCGTTCGGCTTATCTTTGAGCAGAAGTTGAAAATATTCAACTTGTTATTTTTATTCTTAAATTTCTTGAGCAGTAGCGGCGGTAAGTATTTTTTGGGAGGGGCTAGGATCTCGTCATTAACGGAAGGGAACACAAGCCACGGAAGGCTTTAAAACACATTGTAGAATATTATTCTACATGAGTTAACCGCGTAACTTGATTAATCAATAACATTGAGGATGATTTGTGCAGAATTCGAGAAACATTTCGCCCTCAAAGACTCTTTTACGCCGCCACTGTTGCCATATCTGCGCATCTTTAATACGCAACAGTGAATGGAAAGTTGGAATTCTTTATTCTTGTTGTTATTTCTTATTTTGGTGTATAAATGCTTCCATCTGAAAGTTCATTTTTAACAATTTCTTATTGTTATTGTTATTTTTATTTTTATTCTTATTTTCTGCGAGTATAACTCAACCTTAAATCTGCTATCAAATCTTTAGAGCCAATTTGACACACCTAAATATGTCATTCAATCTTTAGAGCCAACTCAACACATCTGAATCTGACAGTCAATGTTCAAGGCCAACTTCTCATACTTAGATCTGCCATTCAATTTTCAGAACCAATTTATCACATACCTAAATCTGTCATTCAACGTTTAAAGTCAACTTAGCACATCTCAATATGTCAGTCAATCTACAGAGCCAACTTCACACACCTTTAACTGTCATTCAATTTTCAGAGCCAGCTTCACATACCTGAATTTATCATTCAATCTTAATAGATCGCGGGAACAAAAATTGCGTCCTAGTATGCTGTTACAGCAGAAATCTTGAGCCTCACCTTCCGCTCTGCATCTTCTCCCCGAACCCGCTCAGGCTCCTCACCAGCGCCCCCTTCTTGTGCGAGAACGTGTCGAAGCCGAACTTGCCGTGGTACGACCCGATGCCGCTGTTGCCGACGCCGCCGAACGGCAGCGCCTCGCAGTTGAAATGCATCAGGGTGTCGTTGACGCAGACGTTCCCGCTGGAGGTGTTCTTCATTATCAGGTCGATTTTTTCGCTGTCGCTGGCGAAAATGTACAGAGCCAGCGGCTTTTCCCTGGCGTTGATGAACTGCACGGCTTCCCGGACGTTTTCCACGTTCAGTATGGGCAAAATCGGTCCGAAAATCTCCTCCTGCATGACGGGGTCGTGGGGCGTCACGTCGGTCAGGATGGTCGGCTGGATGTACTTGTCGGAGGCGTCGTAGTCGCCGCCGTAGGCGATCGTGGCGCCGTCCAGCAGCTTGACGATGCGCTTGAAGTGGCTGTCGTTGATGATGCGGCCGTAGTCCGGCGACTGCTTAATCTTGTCGCCGAACCATTTCTGCAGGACGACTTTGGCTTTTTCCACGAACCTCTTTTGAATTTCTTTGGTGCAGAGGATGTAATCGGGGGCGATGCAAGTCTGACCCACGTTCATCAGTTTACCTGGATCGAAACAAAAATAAACAATGAGACATTGGTTTGTTTTCACAACCATCTTATTCGAGAATGTCAATCAGGCACTCCTACGCGCAATAATCAAGCTCAATCACCGATGAGGGCGCGCGAAACGAAACAAGATGGCGGAATGTGAATCGTTGTCAAGGCCTCGGTTAGGAGTTGCTAGGTGATTGCCAGTTCTTGAACATCAGATTCACTCATAGCCTAGCATTTTAACCGCCAGATGGCTGTCCAGGCTTTCAGAATTGCGATGATCTTAGTACTGTTGCCAAATTCAAACAGTTCCACTTGAACTTCAACTTACACAAACGTCAAATTCACGCATGTTGGCAGCACTGGGCAAATATATATAGTATGTTCACCTGTACCGTGATTCTAGTCGCCTGTGAGATTTTGTTTTCAAGTTTCCAAATCTAAAATATAGAAAATCCCCAAAACTTTGCGGTTGGCTGCTCTGGCTTCATTTAGCGTTCGTCGTTTAAACCACTTTTGGAACGCTTTTTTACGCATATCCTCTGCAGATAGACGGAATATTTTTGCGCGACGTGATGTCTGACGCTTTTTTCCATTATATTGAAAAATGTAAAAAATTTTCGACCTGTTTTTAATTTTTGCCAATGAACAAATAAATCAAAGCAGCTTTGACATTTGACAGGTGTCAAAAATATCACTAACCTCTCGAAGCCAGTTCAACTTTGGGTTGATTCAAACTAAAAAAGTACTAGGCCTTCGTCCAAAAAAAGGGGTCCCATGGAATCATCAATCCTTTCACCTCTTGCAGTCGAAAAGACACGACGAATCATGGAGAACATTCGATCATTCAGTTGCAGCAGGATTTACGTATAAAAAGTTGATTAAACCGAATTTCAAAAAACCCAGCCGCTTAATGTTGCGTATTGGACCGAAATTCATGTGAGTACCTTCAGTTTGTAATTTGCTTCCGTTTTGGAGCTTGGCGGAACGAGTTTTTGTCGGCCTTGAATGGTCGTCGTCAAGATGACTTAAATTGAAGGCGGCCCCGTAGGGTTCTGGTGTCTAAATGACGGTAATACAGCTCTGCGCCCCTCTAGTCGCCTTTCCACTTATGACAAGGTCAGTTTTCCAAGATTTCAATATCAATTTGATAAGAAATATAACTTTACTTCCAGAGAAGTCAGTTTCACACCAGGTAAAAAGGCGGCATGCCTACAATGCTAAATTAGAAAATTTACCCAGCCAACTAGAGTCACAGTACAAGCGAACCTGGTACACCTAAAACTGATAAGTTACTGTTACGTTACCAACCCCATAGGATTCTGTTGACGGCCACGTCCAGGTCGACGTCTTTGTCGATGTAACAGGGGCTTTTGCCGCCCAGTTCCAAGGTCGTCGGCGTCAGGTGCTTGGCGGCAGCCTGCTGCACGATCCTGCCCACGGCCGTCGATCCCGTGTAGAAGATGTAATCGAACCTCTCCTTGAGCAGCTCGGTGGTCTCCTGGACTCCCCCCAGGTAGACCTTGTAACAGTCGTTGTCGAGATACTTCGGCACCAGTTCTGCCAACAGCTTGGCGCTGCTGGGTGCAACCTCAGACGGCTTGATGACGGCGCAGTTGCCGGCGGCTATGGCGGCATGCAGGGGTGCCAACGTCAGCTGCAACGGGTAATTCCAGGCTCCTGAAAAACGCCCCCGTTTCATCAAGAAATACTCTCGAAAGAGCACGTCGAGGCCTCAATTACCTATGATAAGGACGACGCCGTAGGGTTCCTTGTGGATGACCACCTCGTCCATGACGTTCAGGAGGCCCTTGGGCGGATGCTCGGGTTCCATCCACTCGGCCAGGTGCTTGACGATCACGTTGACGTCGTTGACGACGTACGACAGTTCGGCCATGACGGCCTCGAACTTGGACTTGCGCAGGTCCTCGGCCAGGGCGTCCAGCATCTTCTTTTCGTTTTCCTTGTACATGCGCAGGAGGGCGTTCAGCTGCTTGAGGCGGAACTCGGCCGGCTTGGTGACGCCGCTGTTGAAGGCGTTGCGCAGCCCGGTGACGATGTCTGAAGGGTTCGCCATGTTGTGTCTGCGAAATGTAAAAGTTCCATCAGAAAACATATCGACGGTTAAAACGCAGGACCTCGTAAATAACATTTTCAGCAAAATTAGGTTTTTAATTGAAAAGGCTTCAGTATATCCATCTCCATCTATTAGCTAAGTAAAACTACAGTTCTTTACAGAGTTTTTGCAAAAAAAAAATTAAAACATAACCTCGTAAGTTTTGTGATTCAAGTTCAAGAGCAGGACCTCGAATGTTTTCATTCTGTCATGCTGCCGTAACGGTGCTGAGTGCTACGGCGATATGTGAGTAAATTCAGTTTTTCAAGAATTACTTTTTCAAAAACTATAACGATTTGCTTTGTTTTTCAATTCAGACGGTTTTTTGCGTCCCCTGTAAAATTTGCATTTTGTAAATTACGAGGTCCTGCCTTTTGACCGTCGATATTCGAACCCGTTTGGATCCGTTATGGTCTGTACGTGAGATGTGTTGGTTTTGAGGGAGCGAATGCAGATTTGACGGCCATGGCTGTTTTTGAGGTATTTGATAACCAAATACGATCGCTGAAGACGATTCAGTTCCCCTACCCTAATGTAAGAGACCAAATACAGCCACTGGAAGCGTTAACATGAGCCTACTCAATGTTGAGGACAAAAAATTAACTCTGAAGGCGATTGAGTTATTTTTGTTCTATTTTCAAGAACCAATTGAGGTCGTTGGAAGCGATTGGTGCTCCTATTTTTGGAGAACCAAATGCAGTCACTGCGGAAGCGTTTGCGTGAGTCTACTCTATTTTGAGGAACAAAAAATTATCCCTGAGGGCGAACTGGTTCATCTGCTCTATTTTAAGGAACCGAATACGGTCTCTGGAAACGATTGGTGCTCCTACATTTGAAGAACCAAATACAGCCACTGGAAGCGTTTACATGAGCCTACTCAATGTTGAGGGCAAAAAATCAACTCTGAAGGCGATTGAGTTATTTTTGTTCTATCTTCAAGAACCAATTGCGGTCGTTGGAAGGGATTGGTGCACCTATCATTTTTTGAAGAACCAAATACAGTCTCTGGAAGCGTTTACGTGGGTCTACTCTATTTCGAGGAACAAAAAATTATCCCCGAGGGCGAATCGGTTCGTCTGCTCTATTTTCAGGAACTAAATACGGTCGCTGAAAACGACTACTGCTCCTACTTTTTGAGAACCAAATACAGCTTCTGGAAGCGTTTACTGACATCTACTCTATTTTGAGAGGAACAAAAAACGTCTGTAGGCAAATAATTTTTTTGCTTCATCTTCAAGGACCAAATACGGTCTCTGGGAGCGTTCACGTGTGCATCTACATAATTTTAAAAACCAAATACAATCACTAAGTAATAGTTAGTTACTATCTCTATGCTAGTGAAATTAACCCGCTACAGTTGCTATACAGTAGCGATTTGGTGGACCTAATCTGTTTTAAGGAACCAAATATGACACTAATAGATTTTTTGCATCTACCCTCCTTCAAGGAACCAGATACAGTCGTTAAGCGCAATTCAATGTGTCCACTTCATTTTGAAGAACCAAACACAATCGCTCGAAGCGACTTAGTCCAACTACTATATTTTGAGGAACCAAATACCTTCGTTAAGGGCGACTTGGCTTGTCTACCTATTACGAGGAACCAAATACAGTCGCTGAAAGCTATTAATGCGTCAGCTATGCCTTGAGGGACCAAAACAATCGCTTGAAGCGATTTGGTGCCTTCACTATATTTTGAAAAGCCAAACAAAATAGCCAAGGGAGAGTTTGTGCCGTTACTCTATATCGAGAAACCGAATATAACCGCTAGAAGCGTTTCAGTCCGTCTACTCAATTTTCAAGGACCAAATACATCGCTACGGGCGATTTGATGTACCACTAGGAGCCAAATACAGCTGTCAAATGCGATTTAGTCTTTCTACGGTATATTGAAGAATAAAATGTGGTCACTGAAGCGATTATTTGTGTCTGCTCTATTCTGAGGAACCAGATACAAACGCCTTAAGCGTTTCAGTTCATCTATTTTTGAAGAACCAAATTCAATCGCTAGAAGTTGACAGTACATCCACTCTGTTTTGGAGGAACAACTACAATCGCTGAGACTGTTCAACTGTTCTGAGGAACCAATTGCTGGAAGCGTTTTAGTGTACCTACTCTGTTTTGAGGGACCAAATACAATCGCCAAGGAAAATTCTGCGCGTCTACTTATTGTGAGAAACCAAATACAGTCGCCAAATGTGATTATGCTGTTTTGAGGAACCAAATACATCGCTAAGGGCGATTTGATGTGTCTATCTGTTGTAAGGAACCAACTACAATCGGTAGAGGCAATTTAATTTGTCTGCTTATTGGGGGGAACCAACTAACAATCGTTCAAAGCGTTTCAGGGCATCTACATTTTCGAGGAACCCTCGTGGGAACCAAATACAGTCGTCAAAGGCAACGGTTTATTATGTCTTCTCTATATTGAAGAAAAGAAAACCTAAAAGAACCTAGCTATAAGAATTAAGTATCTTTATACTCTATTGCGAGGAACCAATTACAGTCGTCAAATGCGATTCCGTCTCTCCATTGTATTTTGCAGAACCAAATATAGTCACTGAAGCGATTTGCTATGTTTGAGCTATGTTTAAAGGGACCAAATACATCGCTGAGGGCGATTTTTCATCTACCTGTTTTGAGGAACAAAACATAGTAGCTGAAAGAGTTTCATTGCATCTACTTTGTTTTGAGATACAAAATCAGCAAGTAAAAGCGCCAAGGTTTTCACGATTTTCAAGAACGAAATACAGTCGCTGAAAGCGAGTGATGCGTCTACTCTCTTCGAAGAACCAAATACTGTTGCCAAAAGCGCGTTTAGTGCGTTTACTTGATCTCGAGGAACCAGATACAAACGTTGAGGGCTATTTAGCACACATTTCCAATATTTTAGGAACCAAATACAGCAGGTGTGATCAATTAACTGCACTATGTGTTGCTCAAGAACCAAATACAGTGGTCTACTGTGACAATTGAAAACTGAAAAAGCAAATACAGTCGTCTATTGTGGCAACTAAATATTGGAAAAGCAGATGCAGTCAATTATTGTGACAATTTAGTTGTAAATAAGCAAATACAAATACAGTCGTCTACTGCGGCAACTAAATATTGAAAATGCAAATACCGTCGATTATTGTGGCAATCCAGTTGAGAAAGAGCAAATACAGTCTATGAGGGCGATCTAACTTTTGTTTGACGTTGTAGAAGCAAAAGCAGTAATCTGTTGTGGAAACTAAAAATTGAAGAAGCAAATACAGTCGATTATTGAGGCAATTTACTTGTGAATGAGTAAATACAATTGTCTATTACTGTGGCAGTTAAGTACTAAAGAACTTGATATAGTCGATTAGAGCAATTTACTGCCTGTTTCGTAGCTGAGGATAAGCTAATACAGCCGTCTACTACAGGGGCAACCAAGTACCGAAGAAGCAAATACAGTCTATCAAGGCAATTTAGCCCCTTTTCGAAGCTGAAGAAGCAAATACAGTTGCTAAAGGCGATCAAGCCCCAGTTTGATGTTCAAAAAACAAATACAGTCGTCTCCTGTGGCAACTTAATATTGAAAAAGCAAATACCGTCGATTATTGTGACAATTCAGTTGAGAAAAAACAAATACAGTCTATCAAGGCGATCTACTTTCTGTTTGACATTGAATAGGCAAATACAGTTGATTATTGTGGCAACTGAAAAATTAAAATGCAAATACAGGCAAATATTGTGGCAACTAAATATTGGAAAAGCATAAACCGTCGATTAATGAGGCAATTCACTTGAGATTAAGCAAATACAGTTGTCTATTATTGTGGCAGGTGAGTACTGAAGAAGTTAATACAGTCGATCAGGGTAATTTACTGTCTCTTTGGCATAAGAAGGAAATACAGTTTATTGAGGCAATCTAGCTTCTGTTCCACGTTGAAGAAGCAAATACAGTTATCTATTGTGGCAGCTAAAAACTGACAAAGCAAATACAGCCATCTACTGTGGCAACTAAATATTTGAAAAGCAGAAGCAGTCGATAATTGTGACAATTTGGTTTTGAATAAGCAAATACAGTCGATCATGGTAACAATTCAAATGAGAATAAGCAAATACAGTCGTCTACTGTGGCAACTGAATATTGAAAAAGCAAACATGGTCGATTATTGTGACAATTCAGTCGAGAAAAAGGAAATACAGGCTATTAAGGCGATCTACTTTCTGTTTGACATTGAATAGGCAAATACAGTTGATTATTGTGGCAACTGAAAAATTAAAATGCAAATTCAGGCAAATATTGTGGCAACTAAATATTGGAAAAGCATAAACCGTCGATTAATGAGGCAATTCACTTGAGATTAAGCAAATACAGTTGTCTATTATTGTGGCAGGTGAGTACTGAAGAAGTTAATACAGTCGATCAGGGTAATTTACTGTCTCTTTGGCATAAGAAGGAAATACAGTTTATTGAGGCAATCTAGCTTCTGTTCCACGTTGAAGAAGCAAATACAGTTATCTATTGTGGCAGCTAAAAACTGACAAAGCAAATACAGCCATCTACTGTGGCAACTAAATATTTGAAAAGCAGAAGCAGTCGATAATTGTGACAATTTGGTTTTGAATAAGCAAATACAGTCGATCATGGTAACAATTCAAATGAGAATAAGCAAATACAGTCGTCTACTGTGGCAACTGAATATTGAAAAAGCAAACATGGTCGATTATTGTGACAATTCAGTCGAGAAAAAAGAAATACAGGCTATTAGGGCGATATAGCTTCTGTTCGACGTTGAAGAAGCAAATACAGTCGGCTACTGTGACAACTAAAAACTGACAAAGCAAATACAGTCGTCTATTGCGGCAAATGAAAAATAAAATGCAAATATAGGCAAATACTGTGGCAACTAAGTATTGAAAATGCAAATAGCGTCGATTATTGTGGCAGTCCAGTTGAGAAAGAGCGAATACAGTCTATAAGGGCGATCTAACTTTTGTTTGACGTTGAAGAAGCAAATACAGTAATCTATTGTGGGAACTAAAAATTGAAAAAGCAAATACAGTCGATTATAGAGGCAATTTACTCAAGAATAAGCGATACAGTTGTATATTATTGTGGCAGGTGACTACTAAAGAAGTTGATACAGTCGATTAGAGTAATTTACTGCCTGTTTTGTAGCTGAAGATAAGCAAATACAGTCGTTTACTACTGGGGCAACCAAGTACCGAAGAAGCAAATACAGTCTATTTCGGCAATGTAGCCCCGTTTTGAAGCTGAAGAAGCAAATACAGTTGCTAAAGGCGATCAAGCCCCTGTTTGTTGTTGAAAAAGCAAATACAGTCGTATATTGTGACAATAATTAAAAACTGACAAAACAAATACAGTTGTCTATTGTGGCAACTAAATACTAGAAAAGCAGATGCAGTCAATTATTATGACCAAAGCAAATGCAGTCGATAATTGTGACAATTTAGTTGTAAATGAGCGAATACAGTCGATTATTGTGACAATTGAATTGAGAATAAGTAAATACAGTTGTATACTATGGCAACTAAATATTGAAAAAGCAAATACGGTCGATTATAGTGACAATTCAGTCGGGAAAAAGAAAATACAGGCTATTAAAGCGATATAGCTTCTGTTAGACGTTGAAGACGCAAATATAGTAATTCATTGTGGGAACTAAAAATTGAGAAAGCAAATACCGTCAATTATTGTGACCATTCTGTTGGAAAAAAGCAAATACAGGCTATTAAGGCAATATAGCTTCTGTTCGACGTTGAAGAAGCAAATACAGTCGGCTATTGTGACAACTAAAAACTGACATGGCAAATACAGTCGTGGCAACTAAATATTGAAAAAACAAATACAGTCGATTATTGTGGCAATTTACTTGAGAATAAGCAAATACAGTCGTTTATTGTGGCAACTAAAAAACGAAAATGCAAATATAAGCAAATATTGTGGCAACTAAATATTGGAAAAGCATAAACCGTCAATTAATGAGACAAATGACTTCAGAATAAGCAAATATAGTTGTCTATTATTGTGACAGGTGAGTACTGAAGAAGTTAATACAGTCGATCAGGGCAATTTACTGCCTCTTTGGCATTGAGAAGCAAATACAGTCTATTGAGGCGATCTAGCTTCGGTTTGACGATGAAGAAGCGAATACAGTCATATATTGTGGCAACTAAAAACTGACAAAGCAGATTCAGCCGTCTACTGAGGCAACTAAATATTGGAAAAGCACATGCAGTCGATAATTGTGACAATTTGGTTTTGAATAAGCAAATACAGTCGATTATGGTGACAACTTGATTGAGAACAAGCAAAGACAGTCGTCTCCTGTGGCAACTAATTATTGAAAAGGCAAATACAGTCGTCCACTGTGGCAACCAAATATTGAAAAAGCAAATACCGTCGATTATTGTGACAATTCTGTTGGGAAAAAGCAAATACAGGCTATTAAGACAATATAGCTTCTGTTCGACGTTGAAGAAGCAAATACAGTCGGCTATTGTGACAACTAAAAACTGACATGGCAAATACAGTCGTCTGTCGTGGCAACTGAATATTGAAAAAACAAATACAGTCGATTATTGTGGCAATTTACTTGAGAATAAGCGAATACAGTCGTTTATTGTGGCAACTAAAAAACGGAAATGCAAATATAAGCAAATATTGTGGCAACTAAATATTGGAAAAGCATAAACCGTCGATCAATGAGGCAAATGAATTCAGAATAAGCAAATATAGTTGTCAATTATTGTGACAGGTGAGTACTGAAGAAGTTAATACAGTCGATTAGGCGATTTACTGCCTCTTTGGCATTAAGAAGCAAATACAGTCTATTGGGGCGATCTAGCTTCTGTTTGACGTTGAAGAAGCGAGTACAGTCATATATTGTGGCAACTAAAAACTGACAAAGCAGATACAGCCGTCTACTGTGGCAACTAAATATTGGAAAAGCAGATGCAGTCGATAATTGTGACAATTTGGTTTTGAATAAGCAAATACAGTCGATTATGGTGACAATTTAAATGAGAATAAGCAAATACAGTCGTCTACTGTGGCAACTAAATATAGAAAAAGCAAATACCGTTGATTATTGTGACAATTCAGTCGAGAAAAAACAAAACAGTCTATCAAGGCGATCTGGTTTCTGTTTGACATTGAAGAAGCAAATACAGTCGTCTATTGTGGCAACTTACTTGAGAATAAGCAAATACAGTCGATTATTGTGGCAACTAAAAAATGAAAATGCAAATATAGGCAAATACTGTGGTAAATAAATATTGAAAAAGCAAATACCGTTTATTATTGTGACAATACAGTCGAGAAAAAACAAAACAGTCTATCAATGCGATCTGGTTTCTGTTTGACATTTAAGAAGCAAATACAGTCGTCTATTGTGGCAACTTACTTGAGAATAAGCAAATACAGTCGATTATTGTGGCAACTAAAAAATTAAAATGCAAATATAGGCAAATACTGTGGTAAATAAATATTGAAAAAGCATAAACCGTCGATTAATGAGGCAAATTACTTGAGAATGAGCAAATACAGTTGTCTACTATAGTGGCAGGTGAGTATCGAAGAAGTGATTACAGTCGATTATGGTGACAATTGAATTGAGAATGAGTAAATACAGTCGTCTACTGTGGCAACTAAACATTGACAATGCAAATACCGTTGATTATTGAGGCAATTCAGTTGAGGAGAAGCAAATACAGTCTACTGAGGCGATCTAGCTTCTGTTTGACGTTGACGAAGCAAATACAGTCATCTATTGTGGCAACTTAAAACTGACGAAGCAAATACAGCCGTCTACTGTGGCAACTCAATATTGGAAAGAGCAGATGCAGTCGATAATTGTGTCAATTTGGTTTTGAATATGCAAATACAATCGATTATGGTGATAATTTAATTGAGAATAAGCAAATACAGCCGTCTACTGTGGCAACTAGATATTGGAAAAAGCAGATGCAGTCGATAATTGTAACAATTTGGTTTTGAATACGAAAATACCGTCGATTATGGTGACAATTTAATTGAGAATAAGCAAATACAGTCGTCTACTATGGCAACTAAATATTGAAAAAGCAAATACGGTCGATTATTGTGACAATTCAGTCGTGAAAAAGAAAATACAGGCTATTAAGGCGATATAGCTTCTGTTCGATGTTAAAGAAGCAAATACAGTCGGCTATTATTGTGACAAATTGTAAGAATTAGCAAATACAGTCGTTTATTGTGGCAACTTGATATTGAAAATGCAAATACCGTCGATTATTGTGGCAATTCACTGAAGAATAAGCGATACAGTTGTCTATTATTGTGACAGGTAAGTACTAAAGAAGTTAATGAAGTCGATAAGAGTAACTTCATGCCTGTTTCGTAGCCGAAGATAAGCAAATACAGTCGTTTACTACTGGGGCAACCAAGTACCGAAGAAGCAAATACAGTCTATTACGGCAATGTAGCCCCGTTTCGAAGCTGAAGAAGCAAATACAGTTGCTAAAGGCGATCAAGCCCCTGTTTGATGTTGAAAAAGCAAATACAACCGTATATTGTGACAATTAAAAACTGACAAAACAAATACAGTCGTCTACTGTGGCAACTGAATATTGAAAAAGCAAATACCGTCGATTATTGAGACAATTCAGTTGAGGAAAAACAAATACAGTCTACCAAGGCGATCTAGTTTCTGTTTGACATTGAAGAAGCAAATACAGTCGTCTATTGTGACAACTAAAACTGACATGGCAAATACAGTCGTCTGTTGTGGCAACTGAATATTGGAAAAGCATAAACCGTCGATTGATGAGGCAAATTACTTGAGAATAAGCAAATACAGTTGTCTATTATTATGACAGGTGAGTACTGAAAAAGTTAATACAGTCGATCAGGGCAATTCACTGCCGCTTTGGCATTAAGAAGCAAATACAGTCTATTGAGGCGATCTAGCTTCTGTTTGACGTTGAAGAAGCGATTACAGTCATCTATTGTGGCAACTAAATATTGGAAAAGCACATGCAGTCGATAATTTTGACAATTTGGTTTTGAATAAGCAAATACAGTCGATTATGGTGACAACTTAATTGAGAATAAGCAAAGACAGTCGTCTACTGATGCAACTAAATATTGAAAAGGCGAATACAGTCGTCTACTGTGGCAACTAAATATTGAAAAAGCAAATACCGTCGATTATTGTGACAATTGTGTTGGGAAAAAGCAAATACAGGCTATTAAGGCAATATAGCTTCTGTTCGACGTTGAAGAAGCGAACACAGTCGTCGTATTGTGACAATTAAAAACTGACAAAGCAAATACAGTCGTCTATTGAGGCAACTGGATATTGGAGAAGCAGATGCAGTCGATAATTGTGACAATTAAGTTGAGAAAAAGCAAATACAGTCGATTAAGGCGATTTACAGCCTGTTTGATGTTGAATAAGTAAATCACAGTCATCATAGTCGATAAAGTTATCGAGTCCATAAGACTTACCGGAAACCGGGCACAAGTAGCGAAGAAGCAAATACAGTCGATAAAAACGATTTACTGCCTGTTTGCGTTAAATAAGCAAATACATTCCTGTATCTTGACATCAAATACACTAATAAACAAAGGTCGTATTTCGAGTCTATAGAACTGTGCAAAAATATGGGAAGTTATGGATTACAGCATAGCACGAAAAATAAGATATTTATATTTATAAACTTGCCAATGTTTTACGAAGAAAGAAGAAATGTCAAGATGACTGCCATTCACATGAAGTTCGACTACTATTATTAGGCAGGTAGGTACAGGTACCTAACCTGCGTAAGTTGTGGTGGAAAAAGGTAGAAACATTGAAAAAAGCAACCAGAAACCTCGACCTTGGGACAAACACTAATCGATTGCTGCTAATTGCGATGACATAATAATGGAAATGATAAATATCACTACATGGTGATAGCAACAATTTTCATATTCTCCAAGTATTAGGAAAAACATTTCTTTTATTTACTAAGTATTAGATAAGCGATAACTTCTGCTAGTTATAGGTAGGTATCTATTTTTATTGTTTTGTTTCTCTAACTGGAAATTGTTTCTTCAACTAGAAAACAGCAGTTTTGAATGTTCGAAAATATTTATGGTGAGAATTTAGTATTCGCGGCTCGCGCTTCTTTAAAACTAGGTAATAGCCTTTTTTCCTACAATTAGCTGTAACTAGAGCACTTTGCTTTGTTTATAAAAAAAATGTGAAAACTATCCTACTTGACAAATTATTCTCAAAGTCATTCATATGAAGAAAAATGTACTTAAACTTGATTGCGTGCAAAGTTCAAAGACCATCCACCGGCGCCACCTTGGAAAAATTCAAGGTACAAGTATATTGGATTACACAGCGAAATATTTATTTGTTAATTACACCTTGCTGCCGTATTATTACGAAAAATGTAACATTTGACAAAATATGTGATAAACAAGCAGCTATGAGGAATAAACAAAGATAAAAATTATTAAAACAGTCGATTACGTGTCGTCCCGACAACTTTTTTTCTGTCAAGGTATCTTTAATAATTCGAACAAATATTGAGTTTATCTTTATCGAGAGACGGTTTGTTATTTTTAGACGGAACGTTCATAATTGTACCAAATTGGAGCTAACAATAACAAATTGAAATACTGCAAAGGTGAAATTTTAAAATAAGAAAAAGCGCAAAAACTTACGTGTTTTATGCGCAATAAACGGTGGGAAATGGCACCTCAACGCCAAAACTGAACAGTCACTGATGTGTTTATACGAAATTCAAATGAAACAATGATTAAATTAATAAAAACGCTCGCCAGTGCTGGCATTCGTTAACCAGTTGACCTCTACACCATCTCGTATGCTGTTATACTTTTTATGGTTTTTTTTTCTTTCGATTTGATCAAACAACAGGGCCGCGTAAGGGAATTTCGCGTGGTTCGCCTCAGCAGTTTCACCAAGGCAGGAAAAATCGATTTTCTTCAACCTTGAGCGTTAATTACACATTTACCATATAAACACTCAAATTTTCCGCGGTGCAATTCGTGTATATGTATCAAGTATATAAGGAAGAGCCTATTTACTGAATAGCTTAAATAACTGACAATAGTAAGTACTCACCGCTTGAATTATTTGTTTTTGTTGTTGATAAAGAAGTATCACGAACGCTGCACTTTGGTTAACTGAAATGGAACATCTAGAGCGAGCGCGAGCTCTGGAATAAAGGCCGGGGCTCTGCTGAATTAGATTTTGTTTATGTGTGCTCGTTATCTACAAAGAGAGTCATAGGTGGCGATGATTGTGTGGAAAATATACAAAACGTCTAATTAAAACTCATCTTTACCTCACTTCTTTCGTATTAGCAGAGTTTTCACGGTAAACACCATAAACCTGGCAATCACTGCCAATTTTTAGATCCAGCTTACGATCAATAAACATTACCTGCACAAATCGTAAACAAACATGAGAATATGGTAATAAATGTTGCTTTTGTTTGACATAACTTGCACTATTTACTGGTAGTGGCTGGTTGCTTTAAAAAAAAATTCTCACGGAAAACCTAGTTTTTGAAAAATTGGAAGAAAAACGAGCAAAAAAAAACTTGCGTCACTGTCGGGATTTGAACCAGGGACCTCCGCAGAAATCACAATGGGCTTGTTGACAGATAATTTGCAGCAGGCGAGTGCTAGGGCGTCGAGAAGCTAAAAACCATACATTTATTCAAAAAGAAAACTTGCTATATTTCCTTACTAAACGATACATAGTACCCAATAAAAAGGAATATATTTTACCTTATATTACCTGAGAACATGGTCTGGCATGAATGTTCCCATATTTTTTTTGTCTAAAACTGTCGTTTACACAACAGAAATTAAAATTTGGAATACAAACAAACAAAAACAGTTAAAAAAAAGATAGGGACACATTTCATGTCGGACCCTTTATAACTTACACTTCTTAGCCTAAAACACAACTTAGCTTAAAAGAGTACCGAATAACCGGTACGAAATAACAACGAAAAACTTAATGCGGGCGGCGACTATTGGGAGGATCGATGGACATGCCGGCCGGCACGAAAACGGTCTTTGATGAGGTCGGGCCGTTTTGGTGCCCGGAACCCCTTGAATTCTTGTACGTACGTCTTCCCGTCCACGGCTGCTTGTTCTTCGGGTTCGCCGTGGTTTTCGGCTGGAACAAAAATTCGGTCCAATCATCGGTCAACGTGAATCATCACCCCCGGACCGGAATGAGCCCACGGCAGGAGCGTCGCGGCAATCCGGTTGCCAAGCAGCAACCGCCGTTGCTTGGGAACCGGCCGGTTTTGTTTGGCAACCGGCTGTCGTTGCTTGGTAACCAGTCATCGTTGCCTGGTAACTAGTGTCGTTGCCAGATAACCAGCTGTCGTTGCTTGGCAACCGACATTGTGTCGTCGCTTGGTCAACAAGTAGATACCGTGACATACCACCGTGACAGTGGGTTCGTTCGTTCGGTGATGATGATTTTCGCCTAGAGTGATTCACCAAAAACGGCTGTAATTTTGCGATAGGTACGTTTTTTTCACAGTATACGTTGCCGTGACTTCGATTTTTAGAAACAAATGCCTGTAGTGAAAAGCATATGACCAAAGCTTCTCACAGAGGTGTCACTCAACATGGTTTTAGATCGAAATACAATTTCAAAAAACTTGAATTTCTAAAAAAAAAGAATGTTTTTGATTTTCTGAACAAAGAGGCTAGTAGTGAACAGAATTTGTCCAGAGCTTTCCAACAAGGTATCACTCGGCATGGTTTTATATCCAAACCTAGGAGGATATAAGAATAGGGAGGGAATATAACCCAGCTTGTGGACGGGGGGAAATGAAGCCGGGTGACGTAAGGGGTGAGGTAGCAACTACGCCCAAAAATTGCATCTAGTCTCAAGGGTATTTTGACTTTTGTAATTTGAATTGACATTATTGAAATCATTTGAAACTATTTGAGGTTATTGAGATTTTTTTGGTTGTCATAAAATGAGTCTTGCCTGATATCTTTTATCTTTGTGCCTGAATCTTGTTTGGGTGGTGCTTCATCTATAAGAGCTGAATAGATCAGCTTTCCCAGGTGTGGGAAAGACAGAGGCTACGTGCGCTGGATACAATATGATGTATGAAGAATATCCCATCAATGCGAGCCGAAGAGAAGATGCCTACCTGTAGCATAAGGTCGCCCGATGTTTCAGTAGAAGGTTGGACAAGGATGAGAATGACCAGCAAATTCCAAAAATAATAAGCAGAAAATGAGCAGTTCGATTCTACCCTCCTAGATTCTACCACGTATTTGTGAGGTCAGCGCACTGTTGATAGACCCAATGATGATCTACACTCTGTGATCTACACTGAACAGTGAAAGAGATACTCTCTAGAAACCTTATCATCACCCAATCTTAAGGGCTGTGTAGACTCCAAGGTCCATGGCAAAATTACAATGAAAAGTATCTAGGTACCTATCTTGGTAGAACTCCTACTGCTACGGACTATCACCTACCACGAAGTTAGTGACGAAAATGCCAATAAGTAGAAGTAATTGAAATCCAACGATCATCTTTAGGAAGGATGTGGCTGGATCTGGTGCAGCACAAGCGTCATAGACTGACACTGACAAGAGCGACAGCTCGCAGAAATTGACGTGGCAATATTCAGTTTCAATGGTAAAGTGATAAAAATTTTGGGCGTACAAAGATGGCGGATATGACATTTCCATGGCTTCACTTTTTATGACGGACCTTCCCTCCCTATTCTTATATCCTCCTAGATCCAAACGCATTTTCGAAAAACTTCGATTTCCAAAAATTGATAGAAAATCAAATTGTGTACGATAAATTTGATTTTCAGAACAATAAAGCCGGTAGTGGAATGCATTTGTCTAGAGCTTTTCAACTGAGTTTCACACGGCATGGTTTTATATCCAGAAGAATTTTCAAAAAATTTCAATTTTCAAAAAAAAAAAAAAAAAGGGGGTAGGACGATTTCAATTCTCAGAACAAAAAAGCCGGTAGTGGAAAGCATTTGTCTAGAGCGTTTCGAACAAATATCACTCGACATTTTTTATAACCAACGGGATTTTCGAAAAACTTCAATTTCCAAAAATTGAAAAAAAACAAATGGTGCAGGATAATTTCGATTTTTGGAACAGAAAAGCGACTAGTTACGAGCATTTGTCTAGAGCTTTTCAAAGAAATATCACTCGGCATTTTTTATATCCAACGGGATTTTCGAAAAACTTCAATTTCCAAAAATTGAAAAAAAAACAAATGGTGCAGGATAATTTCGATTTTCGGAACAAAAAAGCGACTAGTTACGAGCATTTGTCTAGAGCTTTTCAAAGAAATATCACTCGGAATTTTTTATATCTAACAGGATTTTCGAAAAACTTCAATTTACAAAAATTGAAAAAAAAACAAATGGTGCAGGATGATTTTGATTTTCGGAACAAAAAAGCGACTAGTTACGAGCATTTTTCTGGAGATTTTCAAAGAAATATCAATCGGCATTTTTTATATCCAACGGGATTTTAGAAAAACTTCAATTTCCAAAAATAAAAGAACAAATGGTGCAGGATAATTTCGATTTTCGGAACAGAAAAGCGACTAGTTACGAGCATTTGTCTAGAGCTTTTTAAAGAAATATCACTCGCCATTTTTTATATCCAACGGGATTTTCGAAAAACTTCAATTTCCAAAAATAAAAAATAAAAATGGTGCAGGATAATTTTGATTTTCGGAGCAAAAAAAGCGACCAGTTACGAGGATTTGTCTAGAGCTTTGCAAAGAAATATCACTCGGCATTTTTTATATCCAACGGGATTTCCGAAAAACTTCAATTTCCAAAAATTGAAAAAAAACAAATGGTGCAGGATGATTTTGATTTTCGGAACAAAAAAGCGACTAGTTACGAGCATTTGTCCAGAGCTTTTCAGAGAAATATCACTCGGCATCTTTTATATCCAACGGGATTTTTGAAGAACTTCAATTTAAAAAAAAAAATGGAGCAAGATAATTTTGATTTTCGGAACAAAAAAGCGACCAGTTACGAGGATTTGTCTAGAGCTTTGCAAAGAAATATCACTCGGCAATTTTTATATCCAACGGGATTTTCGAAAAACTTCAATTTCCAAAAATTAAAAAAAAGCAAATGGTGCAGGATCATTTCGATTTTTCGAACAAAAAAGCGACTAGTTACGAGCATTTGTCCAGAACTTTTCAAAGAAATATCACTCGGCATTTTTTATATCCGACGAGATTTTCGAAAAACTTCAATTTTCAAGAATTGAAAAAAAAAACAAATGGTGCAGGATGATTTTGATTTTCGGAACAAAAAAAGCGACCAGTTACGAGGATTTGTCTGGAGCTTTTCAAAAAATATCACTCGGAATTTTTTATATCCAACGGGATTTTCGATAAACTTCAATTCCCAAAAATAAAAAAACCAAATGGTGCAGAATGATTTTGATTTTCGGAACAAAAAAGCAACTAGTTACGAGCATTTTTCTAGAGCTTTTCAAAAAAATATTCATCGGCATTTTTTATATCCAACGGGATTTTTGAAAAACTTCAATTTCCAAAAAAAAATTGTGCAGGATGATTTTGATTTTCGGAACGAAAAAGCGACTAGTTACGAGCATCTGTCTAGACCTTTCAAAGAAATATCACTCGGCATTTTTTATATCCAACGGGATTTTCAAAAAACTTCAATTTCCAAAAATTTAAAAAAAAACAAATGGTGCAGGATAATTTCGATGTTCAGAACAAAAAAGCGACTAGTTACGAGCATTTGTCTAGAGCTTTTCAAAGAAATATCAATCGGCATTTTTTATATCCAACGGGATTTTTTAAAAACTTCAATTTCCAAAAATAAAAATAAAATGGTGCAGGATAATTTTGATTTTTGGAACAAAAAAGCGACTAGTTACGAGCATTTTTCTCGAGCTTTTCAAAGAAATATTAATCGGCATTTTTTATATCCAACGGGATTTTTGAAAAACTTCAATTTCCAAAAAAAAAATTGTGCAGGATAATTTTGATTTTTGGAACGGAAAAGCGACTAGTTACAAGCATGAGCTTTTCAAAGAAGTATCACTCGGCATTTTTTATATCCAACGGAATTTTCGAAAAACTTCAATTTCCAAAAATTAAAAAAAAGCAAATGGTGCAGGATAATTTCGATTTTTTGAACAAAAAAGCGACTAGTTACGAGCATTTGTCCAGAACTTTTCAAAGAAATATCACTCGGCATTTTTCATATCCAACGAGATTTTCGAAAAACTTCAATTTCCAAAAATTGAAAAAAAAAACAAATGGTGCAGGATGATTTTGATTTTCGGAACAGAAAAAGCGACCAGTTGAGAGGTTTTGTCTAGAGCTTTTCAAAGAAATATCACTCGGAATTTTTTATATCCAACGGGATTTTCGAAAAACTTCAATTTCCAAAAATAAAAAAACCAAATGGTGCAGGATGATTTTGATTTTCGGAACAAAAAAGCGACTAGTTACGAGCATTTTTCTAGAGCTTTTCAAAGAAATATCAATCGGCATTTTTTATATCCAACGGGATTTTTGAAAAACTTCAATTTCCAAAAATTAAAAAAAAAGCAAATGGTGCAGGATAATTTCGATTTTTTGAACAAAAAAGCGACTAGTTACGAGCATTTGTCCAGAGCTTTTCATAGAAATATCACTCGGCATTTTTTATATCCAACGGGATTTTCGAAAAACTTCAATTTCCAAAAATAAAAAAAAAAAACAAATGGTGCAGGATAATTTTGATTTTCGGAACAAAAAAAGCGACCAGTTACGAGGATTTGTCTAGAGCTTTTCAAAGAAATATCACTCGACATTTTTTATATCCAACGGGATTTTCGAAAAACTTCAAATTCCAAAAATTTAAAAAAAACGAATGATGCAGGATGATTTTGATTTTCGGAACAAAAAAGCGACTAGTTACGAGCATTTGTCTAGGGCTTTTCTAAGAAATATCACTCGGCATTTTTTATATCCAACGGAATTTTCGAAAAACTCCAATTTCCAAATTAAAAAAAAAACAAAAAATTATGTAGGACAATTTTGATTTTCAAAACATAAAAGCTGGTCGTGAAGAGCATTTGCCTGAAGCTTCCCAACGAAGTTTAGCTATGACAGCAGATCATTTACAGATTTTCTGGAAGAATAAAATCTGGTACGCTCAATGATAAAGGATGAGAAGAGCTGGAATGAGATTGCCGAAGTCATGACGACGGTGATGAGGAAGAAGGAGGCAAATGAGCGCGAAAGACAGAAGAATCGTGCCAGAGAAGAGAACTAGACCAACCGCCCCCCGAAGCAATGCTAACGCGGTCCCAGGGGGCGGGTTAACCACTTGGTCTACGGAGGGGTTTTAGCCGGTTTGGTGCCCGGCACTACCCGGAGAATCAATCCATCGCCGGGTGTCAATCGATTTCCCCTCCGCCCCTGTCTTAGGCAAGGGGGCAAAAAAAAGATCATTTCCAACTTGAAAAAACTTCATTTTGTTGCTCTTTTCAACTTTTTGGGAACGATGAATTGATGGATTACTATGTCGAGTAACACCTCGTTGGATAGCTCTCGACAACCTTCTTCACTGCAGCTATTAGTTCTATGCAATTACAGTGGTACCGATTATATAAATTCGTGATTTCCGATTGAGTTTTTTACAGTGTATGATTAATTGAGTTTTAATTCATATAACATTGTCGACAAATGAAGACCCAACCAAATGTCCCAACGAGGTGCCACTCAATGATATTAGTTCGGAGCCATGAAACAACTTCGAAAAATGCACAAAAGATTTTTTTTTTAAAAGATCAAGTTTATTGAAGTTTTTTCGTGACTCAGAACCATATCGAGTTATATAGCGTTGGAAAGCGATTTCTGCTCCTTTTTGCTAGATTCCCAATTACAATTCGACACCAATTTATGGCAAGTTTCAACTATTTCACCCACAAAGAACCGGAATAACATTTTGAGATTTCCGACTGAGTTTTTTACAGCGTAATACTGATGAGCTTTTATATTCAGAGGAATGAACTGCAGAAACTAAAAGCATTTGTCAAAGGCTTTCCAACGAAGTGTCACTCGATATGATAGCGAATCATTTTGCAACTTCAAAAAACTTCATTTTGTGACTTTTTCGAGATTCTTGAAGTTTTTTGAAACGGCGAATCGACGAACAACCATGCCGAGTGACACCTCGTTGGAAAGCCTTCAACGAACCCTTTCCACTGCAGCCATTAGTTTTCTGCAATTCCAGCCGTGCCAACTTTAATTTGAGAAAAATATCATTACAACTCCAAAATGGTCCTCTAAATACAATCGGCTTGTTCAAACCGAAGCATTTTTTTGGAGGCTCTACTCACCAGAGGATTGGAAGGCCCTTTCGCCCCTTGAAATGCGGTTCTCTGAGGAACGAAACCCGGTGCTTCGTAAAACTCTTCGTCGTCTACCTCTTCCCGGACATTCCTGTGTTTCTGCTCCGGTTTCTTGTAGGAAAGCTTTTAAAAAAGAAAAAGAAGAAATCCTTATAAATAGTTTCTCATTATTATCAAGGCTGCAAACGTGAAGTGTCAAATCTTCAGTTATTATAAACGACATATTTTAAAATGACAGATCTAAAAGTGACAGATCTGAAAATGACACTAGACAAGTACAAAAATGATGAATGGCAGATCGAAGGATAGCAGAAAGCAGATCGACAAATCCAAAAATCGCTAGGTGGCAGATTTTTGACAGATGACAGCTGTTCAACTCGTTTGACATTGACACTATTGACAGCTGAGCGCCGTGATCGCCCTCTATTAGCTCTCAAGCAAACGTCTTGTTCGAAATCGAGCGCCGCGGGACTTACCAGAGGATTGGCGGGCCACTTTGCCCACTGCGGTCCCCTTTGAGGAACGAATCTGGGAGCTTCGTGGGACTCTTTGCGATCTTCATCTTCCTGTGCCTTTCTGCGACCCGTTTCGGTCGCTTTTCTGCAGGAATCCTTGGGTTCGTCCCTCTTTTCGAAGCTCGATTCGTCGACGTCCTTGTCGGAATCCTCTTCTTGTTCTTTGGCCTTCAGCATTTCTTTGCAGCTTATTTTGTCGGCGTTTTCGTCGAAAAACATCCTGAGGGTGTCGGGCATGGGCGTGTCGCAGATCACTTCGCCGTTTTCGTCGATCTTCGGCCTCGTGTATTCGGCGTAGTTGTCCAGATCTCGCAGGAAATCGGCGTGGGTGTTCCAAGACATTGAAATTCTGGAAGAGAAAGCGAAATTGGACATTGTCGGGATTTGTTGAGGAAATTTCAAACCGATTTCGAAAATTTTCCCTCCAAAAATTAATTCAATCTTTCCTCCAACTTTCATTCCCCAGCATGTCTGCACCTAGAATGAATATTTCGTAGGGCTCACACCGCATGTCGAAGTTTGCACTGCAGTTTTTTCAAATTCACGGAATGTGCCAATTTCATTTTGAAAAAATTACCGTCGGAAAACCGGAACTGTGTCGATTTTAAAAATGGGTCTACACGACGCCCAATTCAATATTATACTTTCGATATTGGTTGGAATTTTTCGAAAAAAGTCGATCCCTAAGCAGGAATGAATTTTTGAGTGGAGTCCTGCATCAAAAGCGAGTCGTCCTGGTCAAAACACGGGTGATAAGCCCTCTTGGGTGGCAACGGCTAGGAGAAATTTAAAACATTCATAATGCCCGGCTGGAAAATAGTGGAAATCTGCAACTGCAGACTCAACTTGACCCTTTTGTTGTGCTGCTTCCTGTCAAATTTGCTTCTAATCCATCGGACAAGTTCTTGAATAATTAAATGGTGGATTTTTTTTTACTTTGACTTTTTTTTTGTTTGACAGATCCAGATAGGGCAATACTTCCAACTGTTCTCAATACAGTTTTTCAAGGGCGTTCAAATGACATACTGCAATCAAGTTCCGTGAGATATAAATTCTGACATTTGTTGATAGTGACACTTCTGTTTGACAGATGACAGCCAAACATTAATTGGGTCATTCCACAGAAAAACCATTCCGGCATACCAAATTTCAAGTCGATCGGATCAACGGTTGGGCAGTTAAAGTGGGAGATTACAGACAGACAGACTGACAGACAGACAGACAGACAGACAGACAGAAGACATCATTCTGAAAATAGTCTTAATCGTCTAGGGACTCTTGGGGAACCTCAAAATGGATATATTCGGCGGAATCTCAAAAGAATATATACTTTCCCTTCTATTCCACAGCTCACTTCAATTGGTATAGTGCGGATGTTGAGAGCCATAAAACCACCACCACCTTGCATTTAATGATTAAGCAGTGCCGTTTGGTACGAATGTTGTACAGGCGCCGTATACAGGGTGATCAAAAATATAAAAATTCCACCAACTCATGAACCAAAAAACTTGGACTCATGAAAATTAGCATGTAGATTCACAATTCAATGCTTATTAAGCTGAAACAAACCGCGTCTGAACATTTTCAGCCGTTTCCGAAATATTTTCAGTTCAGTGGTCGATTTCATGGGAAGGGACATTTTACAAAAAATCAGTGATTTTCCAAGATATTTGGATAAAACTCTGCATGTCGACAAAGAATGACCTCAATCAATAAATGTGGTGTGTTGCCACCGTCTCCGCCTACTATTTTCGAAAATATGACAGTAGACTCATTTTTTTCTTATGGCCGCCATATTGAATTCGCCTATCATGGAATAAGTGGAAAATCAACTGGTACTAGCAGTAATGGTCATACTCAATAATATAAATGCAAAAGTAACCGTTCTTGGTGAGTAACTTTTTGTAATTGGCCACTTGGAAATGTTAAACCCATTTTTAAGAATTTTCAAAGCACTTCGGCGCTTAACACGACCAAAATGACCATTGTAAAGATGAAAAAGGAGTTTGGAAACAATCCATCATCTTGCTTGGTCTCTTTGGCAATTGTGCATTTCCGAAAAAAAATTGTAATACAAAAAATGACCCACCGACAAAAAAAACGGCGAGTCAAAAACGAGAAATTTATCAAATAAACGTGTTTCCAAAACTTGTCCCATTTTTTCAAGATATTTCCAGTATATTTGGGGGATGAATGATGAAGAATCAAAATGGTTCCGTAATTCATCTTGACCAAGATATTGGATTGATTTAATACCCCATAGTCATCTTCACAACAGTTGTCAATAAGGTCGTGGTAAGCGCTGAAGTGCTGTATAACTCGTAAAAATGGCTTAACATTTCCTTATGGTCAATTACAGAGAGTTATTCACTGAGAACGGTTATTTTTGCATTCAGATTATTGTCTATGACCATTACTACTAGTTTCAATTGATTTCTCACTTATTCCATAATGGGCGAATTCAAAGTGGCGGCCATAAAAAACAAGCGAATATGCCTCATGGGCATGAGGCTCAGTAGCGCACTTTCTTTTTGGAGGGTTAGTGAACGCAAATTTTAATTAGGGTTCTATTGTTATTTGGGCGGAAATTTCAATATGGCGGCAGAGCATCATTTGTCAAAAATCCCTACAAAAATCGGATGTATTTTGATGAAGTTCACATCGCCTGAGGATTTCACTCAAATCAGACCACTTTCAGAGAAATTCAAAATGGCAGACCAAAGATGGCGGCCAAGTCACAAAAATCATCTGTCAAATTTATATGGTGGACACGTACGCATTTGATTGGCATTCGCACCACATCGATATCTCTTTTCGTTGAGGCATAATTCTCCTAGTTCTATCACTTCGAAACATGTTCAAAAGTGAGAATACAAGATGGCGGCGGGGCATCAATTGTCAAAACTTGGATGTATCCTGATGCAGTTCACAACGCCTGCAAATTTCACTCAAATCGGACCACTTTCAGAGAAATTCAAAATGGCGGATCAAAGATGGCGGCCAAGCCACAAAAAACATTGGTCAACTTTCTATTGTGGACACGTATGCATTCGATTGGCGTTTCCACCACATCGATATCTCTTTTCGTTGAGGCATAATTCTCCTAGTTCAATCACTTCGAAATATGTTCAATAGTGAGAATACAAGATGGCGGCGGGGCATCAATTGTCAAAAATTGAATAGATATTGTTGTGGTTTACATTTCCTGCAAATTTCATTTCAATCGGATCACTTTTAGAGAAATTCAAAATGGCGGATTAAAGATGGCGGCAGAATAACAAAAAACCAAAAGTCAACTTGACATCCTGGACATATGTACTATTGATCAGCGTTTACACCACATCGATATCTTTCTTCCCTGAGAGTTATCCCGGGTACAGACGGACGGACGGACGGACGGACGGACGGACGGACGGACGGACGGACAAAGTGAAGCTAAAAGCGCCTTTTTCTCATTTTTTGGGAAAGTGCGCTAAAAAGCAGTCGACTGTCATATTTTTAAAAATAGTAGACGGGGACGATGGCAACATCACATTTCATTCATGAGGTCATTATTTGTGGAAGTACGAAGATTTATCCAAATATTTTGGAAAATCACCGGATTATTGCAAAATGTCCATTGCCATGAAACCGACCACTGAATTCAAAATATTTCAAAAACGGCTGAAAATATTCAAACACGGCTTGTTTTAACTTGATGAGCATTGAATTATGGATCTACAGGGTGATTTTCGTGACTTCAGTCGTTTTGGTTCATGAGTTGGAATTTTTGCATTTTTTATCACCCTGTCTGTATACGGCGTCTGCACGGACCAACATCCTGGCAACACCTCTTAAAATTAAGGCATGGGTATGTACAACATTCGTACCAAACGGCACTGCTTAATCATTAAATGCAAGGTGGTTGGCGCCTAACATCCGAACTAGTAATAAAAACTGAAAAGCTGTGAAATTGACTATAGCCTACGACTAGAATAAAGAACTTTTTTTTCAAAGAAAAATGGCCCCTTTCTTCCAGTTTACCGTGAGTTCACCCTTGCGAACAAGTCAGTGGCAGAATTCGGTCCTGTACAGTGCCTACTGAGCAAAACAAGGAGCAAATAATGCAAAAGCGGTTATTAAAATGCACGGTTAAAATGATATCTAGAAAGCTGGAGTGCTGCGTAGTTCACCAGAAAGCAATCAAGTTGCATGAGCTCAGCTGTCAAGATGTTAATTATTCAAATCAAGGAAATATTATTGATTGCCTTGGCAACGAATGGCACGGATGACACGCCGCGGCGGCTTGCTTGATGGATGGCAAAATTACCAAATCGAGTTATCCCCCAGCCCGGAAACCCGTTCCCTCCCTCGAATTCAACCGGCATTCAACTGAAATAAAGTACATTTTCTTTACCTGTTAGTTTAAAAGGCGACGCGTCGACGGCAACAAGAACTCAGAAAATTTCGGGTTGACAACAAAACATAAACATAACCACAGATTTGTTGACAGCGCTCACTCGTGCCAACGGGAGGGCACAGGCCACTTCCACTTGGACCGGAGCAGGGCCGGACTGAGCTGAGCGCGGCGCACAGAGTAGGCCTCGGAATTTGTGAAGAAATGTGTCAAAGCCAGATAGCTACGACAAAACTCAGGAGTAAACATTAAACCGAGCAATAAATATCGAAATCTACGGGTCGAGTACACTTAACGGCTACATTAAAACACTTTTTACAACCACGAAACAAATACTCTGTTGCCTTCTACTCACGATGATTAGCCCCCCCCCCCAACGAGGGGAAAATTACGATCACACCACACTTATAGTTTCTTTGCAGTTGAATTTTTTGCGTTGTACTACTCTTCCTTGCGGTGTCCATCTTAGGCCCACGCACAACATTGTGCAACATCGTTTTGTTGGTAAGTCATGATGACTCACTGATGTACCCCCGTACCTGCTCTAATTTTCCACTGAAGTGATGTAGGCAACCAGCAATACAACAACATCCAGAAACTTGAACTGTTCTTTCAACGCGTTGTTCCTTCTTTATTTTTTTTTAGCAAAAATTTCCGGATGATCCGCAAATTTATTTTAGATTACCTATCATTTCCCACACGATAAACTTACAAAATCTCAATAGAATCAGTGGTGTAGTGAAAGAATCTCTATTAGTAGAGGAAAAATAGTAAAAAATCGGCAAAACCTCGGAATAAATATGGACGTCATGAAAATTTGATATTCCGTTCAGAATTGAGTGCTCTACAACATATCCAAAATCGCCAAAAATCGCACCCGGGGGCTCTGAGTTATTGGAGGGGGGGTAAAAAATTGCAGGTGAACATGGAGGGGATGGAACCCGTCAATCCATTGGATGCGGATACATTATAGTTCGACGTATCATATCCCATTGATACCATTTTGGCACAAAAAGTGACCATCATTGTTGAAGGGGAGTAGTGGGGGGGGGCGAAGCTCTGCTAGGTGATCCATTTTGTTTTTTGGCCATGTAGAACCGATCACGACAAGTTTGGTATCTTTTCCGACTAAATTTGATCTCCTGAACTCATATTCGATGTGCAAATTCGGATAAAAACAAGTTTGAACAAGTTAATTTGAGAAAACTTGTTTTTTCTTTGACAATTTTGACGAATTTTTGTTTAACTGTTGGAGGCGTTCATTTTTAGCGAATTTTCAGGGACCATTAAATTGAAGTGTATCCTCCACAAAAATCATCCACTCGATGCATAATTTTGTTTCTCGAGTTTAAAAAAATCGATTTAAACTTGAGCCGGCACGGCGCGCTGTCTACTACTGACCAGAACTTTACAGCATGCACCTTTAAATGAAAACACCTCAAACTGTTGGAAAAATAACAACTTATCTTTGAAAATTGGAGGATCTGGGAAGAATTGAATTTCCTATAACATAAACAAAATCGCCATGAATCGCACTGCAGAGTTTTGAGTTATTCAAGTGGAGAGGTACCAGTTCATAGAGTATGAATCCTGTCAAAGTGTTATCCTCCTCCTCGAATAACTCAAAATTCTGCATTGCGATTCATGGCGATTTTGTTCATGTTATAGGGAATTCAGTTCTGCACAAATCCTCCAATTTTCAAAGGTGAGTTGTTATTTCTTCAATAGTTTGAGGTGTTTTCATTTAAAGGTGCATGCTGTAAAGTTCTGGTCAGTAGTAGACAGCGCGCCGTGCCGGCTCAAGTTTAAATCGATTTTTTTAAACTCGAGAAACAAAATTATGCATCGAGTGGATGATTTTTGTGGAGGATACACTTCAATTTAATGGTCCCTGAAAATTCGCTAAAAATGAACGCCTCCAACAGTAAAACAAAAATTCGTCAAAATTGTCAAAGAAAAAACAAGTTTTCTCAAATTAACTTGTTCAAACTTGTTTTTATCCGAATTTACACATCGAATATGAGTTCAGGAGATTAAATTTAGTCGGAAAAGATACCAAACTTGTCGTGATCGGTTCTACATGGCCAAAAAACAAAATGGATCACCTAGCAGAGCTTCGCCCCTCACTACTCCCCTTCAACAATGATGGACACCTTTTGTGCCAAAATAGTATCAATGGGATATGATACGTCGAACTATAATATCTCAAAAACGAAGCCTCTAATCAAAATTTTGCAAGATTAACTTTTTCTTCTGAATTGAACGTAGAATCCGAAAATATCAACAATTTTGAATAATAATCAGGGGAGATCAAAATAGGGGCGAAAATAGGAGACAGTCCCCTATTATCTACGCCCCCAGAAATTTTTGATGAATCGTGGTATCATTATTCGATGAAGACTCATTTGACTGAACTTTGGTTGGAATTCGATTAAAATCGGTTCAACGGTTCAAAGGTTACGGTGAAAAAACCATTAAAAAAAGTCAACTCCAACACCATGTATCTTTTTAAAGAAGCATTTTAGGACCATGAATTTTTTGTTCTTTCGACTTTATTTTTGATATGGAATCATCCCTTGAAGTTTGTAATAACCAGCAGACCCGAACACCCTGTATAATTATGCAACAAAACATACTTTAAACAGATCATCACTATTTTTTTTCATAGTTTTGAAATGTCTCTGGGAGTAGGCGGCATATGACAGTGGCTAAATGAGCGGTGGACTTTTTCCGGTGGGACGTTTGAGCTGTGGACTGATTTCGCTGTGGAACGCTGAGTGGGCTTCCCTGAACTGGTTCGGTTCTAGTGATTTGAAAACGCTATTTGATAAAAAAAAACGTTTCAAGGATCTAGGGTTTCAAGTGTCTCAAATGACAGTTCAAACATGTAAAATGACAGATCCGTCCCGTCATAGCTTTCAGATGTATTACTGGTTGCCTATACGTGTCCTCTGGAAGCATTTCTTTTCTAGAGCGAAATGCTTGAAACGTTTCGGCTTCCAGAAGCGTATACCTCCAACTTTTACGTTTTTATGGCTTCATGCAAAGCAACAAAATGCATTTTTCCCAATTTTCCATTGATTCTTTGACGTTTCGAATACGACGATCTTGATTTTTTCACGCTGTCAAGTTTTGGCCTTGCACGTTTAGCACATACGTCATACGTCATATGTCAACAACGTCACCGTGTCAGTCGTGACACTGACACTTGCCATACATAACATAACCTCAAATCCGTCAAGAATCACGCATTTCGAGGCCTGCGGAGCCCCGTTCCAAAGAAAATGTGCAGCATAGGCGATGAAATCGACGACACGGACGCCATGAAGTACATGCCGCAAGAAAAACTGCAAGTCTTTGTCAAGAGAATGGTGCAATTATTGTAATTTATCTTTTTATATCAGGTCGTCTTCGACGAAATGCAACAAGTGTCGCGCGGAGCCCCCGTGCGTGGTGCTGCGCGCCAAAGACAAGTACTGCAAGGCGTGCTTCCTGGCCGGAACCGTGCACAAATTCAAATCGTCCCTCGGCAAGCACAAGCTCATCCGGCCCGGCGACCGCGTCTTGATCGTGCACAAAGGGGGCCACGCGTCCAGCGCCCTGCTGCACTTCGTCCGCACCGGCTTGGACCTGGCCACCCACAAGAAGCTGCGTTTCGAACCCGTAATCCTGCACATTGATGGTACCTAACTGTTTTTGATCCCGCAGCTCCTTTGTAATAACCATGGCTTTCAGAACGGTTCGATTTGAGCGCCGAGCAACGGTCAGCTGTGCAACAGAGCATCAGAAATGAAGCGTTAAAATTCAGTATACCGGTACATTTTGGGAGTATACTTCAAGCGATTTCGGCTGAGGACGAGTTGGAGCTGAATGATGAGTGTGTAGTACCAAGGAACGAAGACGGGGGCGTGTTAAAAGCGTTCTTGGCCAAGCAAAAGAACGCTAGCGATAAAAATGATTTGCTACGGATACTGTTGAGGCAGCTGTACATACGCTACGCCGACAAGTTGAGTTGCAAGTTTATATTTACGCCGGACATTTCCATGGACGTGTCCGCTCAAATTCTTACCAATTTGACTTTGGGACGAGGCTCTCAAATACCTTTGGATGCAGTGAGTATCGTAATCGAAAAGAAATCTTTTGATTTTATCCATTTTGATCACCAATCTCATCTATAGTCCAGGAGTTATAGAAAAAATTGCGAACAAAAATGAAACCCAGCCGGATTTTTGTATACAGGTGTCCCGTTCTAGGGCAGCTTCCTCTCATCAAAACAAGAAAAAAGTTCCCATAAACATGGGCCCGGAAACGCTTCCTAAGGGAGCTACAGGCCCCTAAAGGTGGAATCCTGAAGATGGTTCTTATTTCATATCTCCGAAACCGTTCAAGAGAAATCAATCAAACTTGACACATCCACTAATCTTCTTATGCCCAACAAAATTAGGCAAGATTAATTCCAAAAAAATTTACCAGGGGTGGGTCAGGCTGAGGTGTGGGAGTAAAAATAACCCCAACTTTTTTCAATATGAATTGTTTCCACATTTAACAAGAAATTATGCAATATTGGAGTTTTCTACCAAAAAAAGGTCCCTATGTTCAACCTCGATAGACGCACCGTTTACGAAATATTTGAGTTTGAATGTATGAAAACGTGGTCAGAAATGCTGATTTTTTCAATTGCGATATTCAACGCGAAAGAAAAACGATTTCAAAGCAACATCATTCTTGTTAGGCACTCAAATTTTGTTAGGCATAAGAAGGTTATCTCAAAAATGAAGCCTCTTATCAAAATTTTGTAAAGTAACTTTTTCTTGTACATAAATTAAACATAGAACTCAGAAATATGAACAATTTAAAAAAAATTTCTAGAGGGTAAAAGATTAAGGGGCAAGAAGAGGGGTGCTCCCTATTATCTACGCCCCCAGATAATTTTGATAAAACGCGTTATCATCGTTCGATAGAGACTAGCTTAAGTAAACTTTGGTTAAAATTTGAACAAAATCGGTTAAACGGTTCAAAATTTATGCAAAAAAAGATTTTTTATTTCCAACTTCGAAGGGCTATATCTCCGTTATTATGTACTTCTGAAATTTGTTATCTCCGGAAAGTCCCCTTCATTTTTGATTCTCTATCATCTTTCAAAATTAATGTATCAAAAACTGGACCACCCTGTATGCAAAAAAAAACATTTTTTTGAAATCCATTGAAATCATTGATTTTTTTTAGATTAATCCTGGACCACCCTGTATAGAAAAATCCAGCTGGGTTTCATTTTTGTTCGCTATTCGCGATTTCAACGTCTAAATGGTTATATTGTACAGGGTGATTCA
This sequence comes from Anaspis maculata, assembly GCA_949128115.1. NCBI lineage: Eukaryota > Metazoa > Arthropoda > Insecta > Coleoptera > Scraptiidae > Anaspis > Anaspis maculata. The sequence goes on from OX421966.1 coordinate 75,335,855, forward strand.
TGAGTGACCTTACATAGGCTAATGGGAGATGGACGACTTCGAGGCAAGTCAGGGCTTCGAGGCAAGTCAAGATCCACTGAAGAAATTTTGGTTTCTCCATTGGTTACGAAGATACAGGGTGTTTTGTGTGTTTCGTATGAAACTTTGATAAGCGATATTTCTGAAACGACTAGAGATATTTTCTTGAAATTCACCAATAATATTTCTCTATTGGAACTCACCCTGAAGCCATACTGGGTAAGTCAAAATCCAGGGCCGGGATTAAAAAAATGTGCCCCTCCTTTATCTGATCAAAAAGTATATTTTCTGACTACTTTTCTAAAAAACTGCTATCGGATTCAAAAAGCTAAGGAAAAATGCTTGAAGAATCACTCTTCTAAACCTAAACCGTTTCGACATAAAAATTGAAAGTAAAATTTATGGGTAAGTTTACATTTTTGACCGGACATAATCGACTCGTTGTTTGATTGAATTCAGTCAAATTTATTTTTCAGCTTGTCTCTGTGGGAAAGAAGGGCTTTGTAGGAAGAAAAATTCCATAGCCGAAGATTTTTTTCGACTACCAAATCGAGTCTAATTTTGGTTTCACTCTCGATTTGGCATAAAAAAAAATGGTCGGCTCTAGAATTTTTCTTCCAACCAAGTTCTTCTATTCAACAGAGACAAGCCAAAAAATGAATTTTGATGAATTCAATCAAACAATGAGTCGATTATGTGTGATCAAAAATGGGAACTCACCCACAAATTTTAATTTTATTGTCGAAACGGTTTAGATGTGCCATCTAAATTCAAAAGTGATTCTTAAAGCATTTTTCCTTAGATTTTTGAATCCGATAGCAGTTTTTTAGAAAAGCGGTCAGAAAATGTACTTTTTGATGGAACAAAAAAAGGGCGCCTTTTTTCTAGCCCGGCCCTGGCTTTTGACTTACCCAGTATGGCTTCGGGATGCGTTCCAACAGAGAAATATTACTGGTGAATTTCAACAAAAGACCTCTGGCCGTTTCAGAAATATCGCTTATCAAAGTTTCATACGAAACACACAAAACACCCTGTATCTTCGTAACCATTGGAGAAAATAAAATTTCTTGAGTGGATTCCGACTCACCTCGAAGTCCTCTATCTCCCATTAGCCTATGTAAGGTCACTCATGAATCACCCTGTATAAATAATAATATTGCTCTTCTTTTTAAAGGGTTTCAGTGACGCTAGAAACGAAGTGAAGATTCTGAGGCCGTTGAGGCTTTTGGACATGAAAGAATTGGCTTTTTACAATCATTTCAACAACGTAGACCCTATTTCTGCCAGCAGAAGAACAAACGAAAATGTCTACGGCTCCGTCCAGAGTCTCATGAAGAAATTCGTGGACGATTTGCAAGTCTCTTTTCCGGCCACGGTGACGACCATTCTGAAAACTGGCGACAAATTGGGCGTGGGCAAGGACAATCTGCGGTGTAGATTTTGCATGGTGGGTGGCGTGAATCGATACAGGGTGTTTGGTAAAAATTGGAATCGTTTCAGGCCCAGCTGGAAGTGAAATCGCCGGAACTCAGCTCGGCAGAGTCGACGCGATTTTCCCATTTGATTTCTACCGGGGTTTCCCATGACATGGCCTTGCTGGAAGCCCCCTTGGAGGCAGGAGACGCTTACTGTTTCAGCTGTCGAAAACTGCGACATTCGTGATTTTTCTCAACATTGAACAATAACATTAAATAGATAGTCAACAGAATCATTCCAATTTTACTTTCCTGGTTCCCTACCATGGAAGGGAAAGTATTGTCCAATCGCGCAGAAAAACGTTTTGAGATTTCGATGGATATATCCATGTTGAGGTTCCCTAAGACGATTTAAACCATTTCTAGAATTATGTCTGTCTGTCTGTCCGTAGGTGGGTGAGTCTGTGATCTCCCACAATGACTGCCAAACCGTTGATTTGATCTACTTGAAATTTGGTATGCGGACATGATTTTTCTTTGGAATAAGCCCATTAGTTTTTGGCTGGCATCTGTCGAACAGAACTGTCACTATCAACAAATGTCAGAAGCTATATCTCACGGAACTTGACTTGCAATATGTCATTTAAAAGCCCTTGAAAGACTGCATTTAGAACAGTTGGAAGTATTGCCCTATCTTTTATTTGTCAAATAATAAAAAAAATGTCAAAGTTCAAAACTTTACCATTTATTGATTCAAAATCCTTCGAATGGATTGGAATCACATTTGTCAGGGAGCAACACAACAAAAGAACCAAATTAGGTCTACAGTTGCAGTTTCCCATCATTTTCCAGTCGGGCGTTATGAATTTTCAAAATTTCTTCTGGTCGTTGCCACACGAGAGGGTCTCTCGCCCGTGTTTTGACCAGAACGACTCGCTTTTTGTAGCAAGACCCCACTCAAAAATTCATTCCTGCTCGAGGATCGACTTTTTTTTTAATTTCAACTGGAGGTATTGAGACATATGGCCCCAGAGGATGTTTATCTCGAGCGTGTGTGTCATCTGCACTTTGAAACTTTGTAATTTCTGACAGAAAAACGTCACCTTATTTCTTGAAAACCTAAAAACATATGATAAACATCTCTTAATACCTATGCAGTAGTACTGCATAGGTATAGGCGATTGACCTTATTGGGGAAAATGGCCGTTTCGTAGAGGAAGTTTTAGAGAATTAATTGAAAGAAGAGGTGTAAGTTGCTGCAGGCAACGTCGGCTGTTACGTCAATTGGTGGCACGTCAAAACTGTCACTTTGCTGTCTTGTGCAGTCCACTACAAACAAACTTTTGTTCCTGGTGAACCCTTGGGACCCCGTAGGCTCTTTGTTGGGCCCCCTTGTTGATTACCAGCGTCGCCGCAGACCTTTCTTCAAATCATCCATAGCTTCCGCTCAAGGAAGAGCAACATTCTGTGACATCCGCACGTAAGGAAACACAACAAGCCATCCTGCCAGCAGTGCCAGCCGAGAAAAAGTCACCTCGGGCTGGCCATGCAGAGTCAACCACCACCTACCTTTTTTCCTCGCTTTTTTCCAAAGATTTTCTGCTTGGACTTCAGCTGGAGATCCTTATTTTTCATTCTAATAAGCTCGCCGTAGCTACCTTTGTGTTCGGGACGTGAACGTTGTCTTTTTTTACCGCAATGTAGTGCATTGCTGGGGGCGTAGTCTTTCAGCTGCGCACCTCTAGAGCTAGATCTACCACAAGCCTGCTGAATACGCTAACCATAACATGAAATAAGAGACACAAATGCAAACCTCTTTTCACATTATTTCTACTTGTCAAATTTCCATTAAAACGTTTTAAAAATTGCGAAAATAAATATTGATACGCCTATGCCTTCAAGCGGCCGTTTTTCTGGCTTATCGTAGCTTTATTTCGGTCCGGGACAAAAAGAACGGAAAAAAGGCAGTCAGATTCGAGTGTTAGACGTGAATCAAATTACATACCGGCTGCGAGCCACAGGATTTTCATATTAAAGTAACAGTTTCAACACAATTTCCCCTTCATACCGTTCCGATACCGTGCCGTGAAGGCCTAGTTATTTGGGAAATACCAAGAAGGTCGGAAAGGTCCAATCACTCTAATCCACTCCGTCACTATCGTTGTTCGAGCAGAGAGCAGAGGTAAAGAAACCTATAAATTCCGTGTTACGCTCCCTCTAACCATTTTCTTTTTAGGCATTATTATTTTGTTGAAGTGGCGTTGATAGAAAATTTGCAAAAAATCATCTAGAACCAGCTAATTTTGTTGGATATTATTGGACTGACTCAGTTTCGGTAGAGGTATAGGTCTAACTGGTTGACGAAACGTTAGTTGAATTATTTTGACATGCGTTTATTTTAGCCGTGCATGGGTTTTTGGTGCCTGGACTATTGCCACTCAATTACACCGATAGTTTTCCAAAAAAGTTCCTAATTAAGACCGTAACGTACGTGACCAGCCGGAAGAACGTCGAAAGGCGGCCAAGATCCGAGAGCCAATACTTACCTAAATGTGGTATTCCCCCTTTGTTTTGTTTGTACGTTGGTACCTGAAGTAGGTACGGTCGTTGACGTTGGTAGCGTTTGCCGATGGGACAGGGAGATGGCGCTGGGCGCGCGAGCGGCAGCCGCAGACAGAGAGAAGAGAATCAGCTGTGGTGAGGGACACGTGATGTTAAGTGCTCCGGAGTGCGTCGTTCCCACGTATTCAAGGTCGGTTTTTCTTTGATTATTGTACCGAAATTTTGGCTTCCACCTACTCATCAAATCACGTATTTTGATACACATTTTGCCCCACAATTATTGTACATAACCTGAAATTCTTTGTTCTCATTGTTCTCAACGGGCTTGCATAACCCGCAGTTTTTCCCTCTTTGAAATCAAGGTGCTTTGCACTGTTTTGACTTTTTTGTAATTTATCGACTCCCAAATGATCTCAATGTTGATGGCAAGGGCCGTAGTCCAGTGGGCGTGCACTTTGCCCACTCATGACGTGACCTTCGAACTACGCTCTCGCGCGTATTTCGAGGTTTCATTATTGTTTCTTTTCCACAAGTTACGTCACAAACAGTGAGACGACAAAAAGGAAACTCTGCTACGCCAAAACCAGCCGCTAAGTAGAGAACCGTATTTTTTATGAATCATTCTCATTTCATTGTTCATTGTCGGGTTATACATGAAAGTAAAGGAAGGAAAGAGAGACTTGCCGCTTCTCCGTGTCCTGGGGGGGGGTCCACCTCTTGTATGAATCTGCCTTGTTGAGTCTACTAACCTTCCCTTATTTGGGGGGGGGGGATTATGTAAAATGAAGAAGAGAGGGCCACAGGTTGGCTCGAGTCGAATTCTTGTATTTACTGTTATTTCTTGTATGTGATTACTGATTACTAACCATTGTTCTGTTTTGTATGTGAGTATGTATCTGTGGGGTTTGTGATGGGTAGCTTCTGGGGAATTTCAGGCGAATGCGTTATAGATACTTCTTTCTTCCAATTGCTTACAAAGGGTATGACCAACTTCAACTTCTCTACCTATTTATCTCTCACTTGTCTCTTGTTTTTATTTATCTACCTATTTATCTCTTATTTGTTTCTTCTTTATTTACCTACACCATCACTTATCATTGGTTTCTTGCTGATTCATCTACACAATTACTAATCATTTGTTTCTTGCTAATTTATCTACTTATTTACCGATCGTTTCTTTATTGTCTACTCATCTATCAATTTGAGTTCTTTTGTTTGTAAAGTGTGAAATTAATTGCTGAGCGTAAAGTTTTCTCCAAAGCGTAAATGAGCGAGTTTCCTTTTGTTGTTACGTAAATAACTTGTAAACGAAGCAAACGTTTCAAAGAGGTTCAAGCACCGATTCACGCTGACTTGATCAATGCAACTGGAGTGACTTCTCTGCCATTTCATCAGGACTCATTCAAACTTGACTTTTGTTCAGATCATTTAGAAAGGGATTTTTCAGCAATCAACCGGGCTATACGCATGGGTTTCTTTGACGTGTTCTTCCCATGTGTACCTGTCAGCGAACACATCACTTTTCCTTTGCGATCAAATTGACAGTTGGACATGTTTCATGATATCTTGTTTTGTTTTGTTAATCTGCTTTTGTGTTCATTCCATTGTTGTAAATTCCTGCATTGTCTAAATAATTTGTAATGATTTTTCTTGTTCAATTTCTTTGTGTTTTGTTCCTCATTCTAGTTGTGTCATTTTATCACTGTCAATTTCTTGTTGTGATGTGTTTTGAGAGAAGAAACAAATTCATTTAAAAACTTGAAAGCTAATTGATTTTCAATAAACATTCATTTTGCTTGCATTTCATTCGCGTTTCATTCAAGAATCAAATTTCATCCCCAACGACACATTCTCATCTCGAGTAAGAACTCAACAACACAACGTAGCTAAAATGTAAACGACGTGGGGAAGGGAAGAAACAACGACGATCACTGCCAACATCGAAAACGGGGTTACACTACAGAAATGGTGCCATCAACCAGAATACACTACAAAAGTGGTGCCGTGACCGGGATGGGTACACTACAGAGTGGTGCCGTGACCAGGATTAGGATATTACAGTACTGAATGAACTTTAGCAAGCTGTCCAAACAGTAATTTTTCGACTTGCACGCTTTCTTCCTCCCATCGGCATCGTCGTTATGTAAGTCGTCGCTATTTAATTTCAAGGGAATTCCGTAAATATAGATTCAAGTGAATAAGAAAAGAAAAACCATTACCTACCCATTGCTGTTATCGCGTTGTTCATTACCATTGTTTTTCTACAACCGCATATTAGTTCTGCGTTATCTGATCCTCTTTTTATTGGTACATTTCCAATTCAAAATTTTATTTATTAAATCTCTTAAAACTTAACTGTATTGCTATTTTTCTAGTATCCACCTCCGAGGCCAATCACTCACAGATTACCCATGGTTTTCCTAACCTGTACTGGGCTAGGGTAGCATTTGTACAGGTGGCGCCCGGTTTTACATCAAAAATAAGAGCCCGCTCCCTCTCTCTGAGCCGGCGGGGCTACCCTAACGGGGAAATTTGTGACACCCTGTCAAAAATGTTGGTATTGCAGGTATCCACTAGTGCCCACCTAGGCTACTAGACGTCGGAGTATGTGTTCCTCTCAAAAAATTCCTCTACGATCAAGTACCGAGCTTTACACCAGGAGCGCGATTCTGTACTTGCCTACCGACAACTATCGGATCGGTAGCTAGGGTGAGAACCAATCAAATTCGCTCCTGCCTAGCTACCGACAGTACCGACACCGACAAGTGTCGGTAGGAGAGTACAGAATCGCGGCCCAGGTGGCGTTTTTTAAATGTAAATCGCCTATAGCAGTAGTACATGAAATGGTTGTTCAAATTTCCCGCTATCGTTTTCATCTTTCTTCCTCCAGGAACCAGACGGCGCCACAATATTTTCGTTCAATCCAAATACGCCTGCGTGAAGCATCTATAACATACGTGATCTATGGATGGTCATCTATGGGATGGTCTGTAAGTTCAGTAACTACTGGCGTTTTGACCCCGCCATAACCCCGCTAGAGAGAACGAGAACACCTCTTGCGTAATCTTTAGATTTAAAGCTCGTGTTAAGTTTAAAAGTGGTTATATCTAAGTGGTCCACAGAACTATAATACGTGAGTGATCCAGTATCACACCTCTACTTCGTGTAGCCTGGTATATAATATGTCCTCCCTGCTCCCTGCACTTTTCTAAGAATAATCATCTAGAAAAAGGCTGGTAAATAAGAATCCCATGCATCAACTGGGCCGCTATATTTGCGTAACAGTAAACGTAGGTACTAGGTTGTAACTAATGACGGCTACCTTTTCCAGATCGTCAGTCATGGCCGAAATACATCGGTGTCAACAATGTTCATATGAGTTTGAACTGATGTTCCAACTAGAACATCACGTACAACAGGCCCATGAAAATGTTAACGCAGCAGAATTGTTCCAAGCCATCGTAGAACCTGAACAGTTTTCGTGCATTTGCTGCGAATTCAAGGGCTATTACAAATGGGACTTGTACGAACACTGCAAACACCAACATCACAGCAGGATCAACGACGACAACATCGGGCGAAGCTCGTTTTGCAATGAGGCGTTTCATAAATTTGTGTGCGATTGCTGCCGATTAAAAACCGATTCCGCGTTGCTTCTGGTAAAACACACGAATTCTCATCGAATGGCAGCAATACGTGCAACACCGCCACACAAATGTGCAAAGTGTTCATATAAATCCAACCACAAAAGCAATTTGGAGACGCACATGTTGAAACATGCTATAGCTGGAGACATCTTTCGGTTTGAATGCGATAAATGTTCATTTAAAACCAAGCATCGTGCTAATTTGAAAAGGCACCTGTTGAAACATGCTGCTGCCAAAGACATAATCGTTTGGTTTGAATGTGATGAATGTTCATACAAAACCAAGCATCATGTGAGTTTGAAGGCGCACATGTTGACACATGCTGCCGCTGGAGACATCGACTGGTTCGAATGTGATAAATGTTCATTTAAAACCAAGCATCGTCAGAGTTTGAGAGTGCACATGTTGAAACATGCGGCCGCTGAAGACATCAATTGGTTTCAATGTACAAAATGTCGATATAAATCCAACGAAAAGGGTAATTTAAAGAGGCACATTCTGAAACATGCTGCCGATGCCGACATCAATTGGACTAAATGTGATGAATGTTCGTTTAGAACCAAGCATCATGGCAGCTTGAAGAGGCACATGTTGACACATGCTGCCGCTGAAGACGTCGTTTGGTTTGAATGTGACAAATGTTCATTCAAAACCAAGCGTCACGTGAGTTTGAAGACGCACATGTTGACACATGCCGCCGCTGAAGACATCAATTGGTTTAAATGTGTAAATTGTTCTTTCAAGTGCAAACAAAAGACCGATTTGAAGAACCACATGTTGAGACATGCCGTCGCTGAAGACATCATCGATTGGTTTGAATGCGATAAATGTTCATTCAAAACCAAGCATCGTAAGAGTTTGAAAGTGCACATGTTGAAACATGTAGCCGCTGAAGACATCAATTGGTTTAAATGTGCAGAGTGTTCTTTTAAGTGCAAACAAAAGACCAATTTGAAGAAGCACATGTTGAAACATGCTGCCGCTGAAGACATCGATTGGTTTAAATGTGCACAGTGTTCATGTAGATTCAAACGAAAGTACAATTTGAAGACGCACGTGTTGAAACATGCTGCCGCCGAAGACATCGTTCATCAAAATTCATCGCAGCTGAATTTTGAGGAAATAGTCAGGCACCCAGTGTAACCCTTGATACCCTCTACCCGCCTAGTTATTCAAATTCAAATACTCGCTTCCCGCTCATTTGAATTCTTTCACTTACTCCTGATTGGCCAGTGAAATCGTCTACTGGAAGTCAAGAATCCAACGTCGTTGTTAGTTCGATTTGGCGTAGCCTAATGTTACACTCGTAAAAATGGGAATTAAACAATAGAAATACCCTTATGAGCATTTTATTCAAGTTATTCAGTTATTAAACGAGAATTGCCATTGAATTCGGTAAATGTGTATGTCCTGTCAGTGAGTGACTTGATGCAATATTTTAATACAGAAAGCGGAGTCGTATACACCTATCCCGTCGGGGAATTTGGGACCCAGTGCGCACGCAATATAACTATATTCAAAATTGAGGTTGGCAATTCTGACTGGCATCGGTACATATCATCTACTCTGCACGCTACTCTGTCAATTTCGCCCGTTTCGCATTTGAGAACCATCCTGGTAATAACTAAAATTAATGATAATTATGGTTATGGTATGCAGGATAAAATGTATGAAACTCACCAGACAGAACTGAAAATTAACCTCAACAAGGCACAGATTTCGTAAACAACTGAACATCAACTGAATCAACACAAACAGTCAAACGGGTAACACACAATGAGTAGGTCCAAACCGTTGACCCAGACATGTGCAGTTCAGCCTACTATAAGTTAAACAACCTACTACCAGAATAGCCAATTATGTCCAAACCCCAAGCAAAATTTCCCCATGACACCGGCGCACGCAGGGGGTTCCCGAGTTGATATCGCGATGGGATAGGTGTATTAGTACACTCGCGATACGTTTTTGTCGACACAAACGCCATCTACTGAGATATGCGCAAACTAAACTTCCCTCTTGTCATTTGTCCGAGTATTTTTGGCAGTCGGCAGTCGACAGTCGGAACATGCGACAGTGGATGGGAACATCCCTATCAAACCTCGTAATGAGAACGGATTTGTTGAAAGGACAAATAGGGTATCCTGGTATCCATCCAGGTATCCTGTAAAACGCCAGCCTCGTTTGAGACTCGTTGTCAACTCTTGACCATAGCTACTTGATTTGGCTATTGCTCACGTAACCTGTAAGCAACGTCATCTCTACCCAGGTCACCTGTAAGTAGGACCTGTCTCGTCCTGCCACCCTGTAAATAAAAAAAAATTAATACACGTCTATTGGTAGATATTTCTTTCTCGTAATTATGTCGTTAACAGTAAAACTGGAATCTTTTGAATTAACAAAACTAGAAGGGTTCAAAGAGCCGTCCCTTAACCCTTTAATAACCCCAGAAATGGAAGTCGAAGAATTTTTCATCATTTTTTCGGAGGTCCCTGAAGGGTCGACCCTTACAACGTACTGGAGAGCTTTTCCGCCATTTTCTGGACATCCCTTTTTTTCGCTTCCCTACCTTTCTGGCAGGGGCGGAGGGAAAATCGCTTGACAACCGGCGATGGATGTAATGCCGGACGCTAAACCGGCTAAAAACCCTCCGAAGACCTAGTGGTTAACCCGCCCCCTGGGACCGCGTTAGCATTGTGTTCAGTTTTGTATGCAACCAATGGGGTGTTTTCTCTGCAGTTGTTAACGTGTCAAGTAGATGGCAGCAGGGGCCAACCCGGGTTATTTTCCTGCTACTTTTTGAACGGTTCTCACATAAAGGGGGTTTTCCTTTTGACTTTGGTGTCTGCCTGTCGGATCGACTGTCATGTCAAGTCAAGTATGAATGTCGTCAACAAAGAATATAAACATCATAGGATGAACAATCTTCAATGGTAGCCATCGTGAGTGACCAACCAATTAGTTAGACTGTCGCCGGCGACGCAACGATATTCTGTGAAGCCGTCTAAAGGAGATACGAGACACCAACATTGAGCAGGTAGGCTTACCAACCAACAGTAACCTAGTGATAAACCCGGGTTGGCCTCTGCTGCCATCTATCGTCTTCTTCAGCGGCGAAACACCCCATTATACTCCAGATACTTGGATGCCTTGTCACCACGGATATTATTCACGACGTTGCCAGATCAACAAACCTATAGTTTTTGTTACGCTGTTTTTGTGCACGCTCTAATCTGTAATTCACTTCTTTTTCGTGTGAGCAGTCGGCCACAATAAAGTCTTTCGAACAGATCCTTTCCGAGTTCTCTCTTACGCCCTCAACAGGTTATGGGCCCAGTCTACGTGTAACTCGTAGAGAATTGGAAGGAAAATCAAGACGAGATCGGAGAGTTCAGACGTGTGATCCAGAGACCGGCAGTTTGATCGAAATCCGGCAGAAGCGTCCTGAGATCAGGAAACACGACTTCTAAAACAAAAACAGCGATAACGAGAAGATGACGGCATTAGTTTGGCAGCGATTTCTACGTTTGATGGTCGAAATTATTGCGTATTCTTCAGAACCGTAGTACCTCCAGGAAAAGAAATAACTTGAAAGCAAAAGCCTAATAATGGAAAAAAAACTCCAGCGGGTTCTAAACGAATCCAACGAGTTTTTTGGGAAAAGTCTTGACTTGTAAGCAAAAGTCTAGTTTGAAAACAAATCCATAGACTCCCAAACGATTGTTTCAGGACAAGAAGATATTTGTAAGCAGAAGCCTAATTTATAAAAAAGATCCAACGTGTTTAAAACGACTCCAACGAATAATTTGGTAAAAGAATTGACTTGTAAGCAAAAGTTTAGTTAGAAAAAATCCATCGGCTTCCGAAACCAGTGTTTCAAGGAGAAGAAGTACGTGCAAGCTGAAGCCTAGTTTATAAAATAAATTCCAGCGGGTTTTAAGCGAATCCAACGACTATTTTGGGAAGAGAATTGACTTTTGAGCGAAAGTTAAGTTAAAAAAAAATCATCGACTTCCAAAACCAGTGTTTTCAGGGAAGAGAAAGTACGTGAGAGCTAAAGCCCAGGTTATAAAAAAAATTCCAGCGGGTTTTAAACGAGTCCAACGACTAATTTGGTAAGAAAATTGACTTGTAAGCAAATTTTAGTTGGAAAAAAAATCCATCGGCTTCCAAAAGCAGTGTTTCAGGAAAAGAAAGTACGTGTAAGCTAAAGCATAGTTTATGAAAAATATTCCAGCGGGTTTTAAACGAATCCAACGACTAATTTGGTAAAAGAACTGACTTGTAGCCAAAAATTTAATTGAAAAAAATTCACCGGCTTCCAAAACCAGTGTTTTAGGAAGAGAAAGTACGTGTAAGCTGAAGCCTAGTTTGAAAAACAATACAGCGGGTTTTGAACGAATGTAAGCAAAAGTTTAGTTGAAAAAAATCCATCGGCCTCCAGTGTTTTAGGAAGAGAAAGTACGTGAAAGCTGAAGCCTAGTTTATAAACAAAATCCAGCGGGTTTTGAACGAATCTAACGATTAATTCCGTGAGAGAATTGATTTTTAAGCGGAACTTTAGTTGAGAAAAATTCATCGGCTGCCAAAACCAGTGTTTCAGGGAAAAAAAAGTACGTGTTGGCTAAAGCCTAGTTTATAAAAAAAATTCCAGCGGGTTTTAAACGAATCCAACGATTAATTTGGTGAGAGAATTGACTTGTAAGCAAAAGTTTAGTTGAAAAAATCCATCAGTTTCCGATACCACTGTTTTAGGAAGAGAAAGTGCATGTGAGCTGAAGCCTAGTTTATAAATAAAATCCAGCGGGTTTTAAACGGATCCAACGACTAATTTGGGAAGATAATTGACTTGTAAGCAAAAGTTGAGTTGAAAAAAAATCCATCGGCCCCCAAAACTAGTGTTTCAGGAAGAGAAAGTAAGTGTAAGCTGCAGCCTAGTTTATAAGAAAATTCCAGCGGGATTTAAACGAATCCAACGACTATTTTGGTAAGTAAGTTGACTTGTAAGCAAGTTTGGTTGAACAAAAAATCCATCAGCTTCCAAAACCAGTGTTTTAGGAAGAGAAAGTACGTGTAAGCTAAAGCCTCGTTTTAAAAAAAATCCAGCGGGTTTTAAACGAATCCAACGACTATTTTGGAAAGAGAGTTGACTTGTAAGCAAGTTTAGTTGGAAAAAAAATACATTAGCTCCCAAAACTAGTGATTTAGGAAAAGAAAGTACGTGTAAGCTGGAGCCTAGTTTATAAAAAAAAATCTAGCGGGTTTGAAACGAATCCAACGACTGATTTGGTAAGAGAATTGACTTGTAAGCAAAAGTTTAGTTGAAAAAGGATCCATCGGCTTCCAAAACCACTGTTTCAGGAAGAGAAATTGCGTGTGAGCTGAAGCCTAGATATTAAAAAAAATTCCAGCAAGTTTTAAACAAATTCAACGACTAATTTTGTAAGAGAATTGACTTGTACGCAAAAGTTGAGTTGAAAAAAAATATCGGCTTCCAAAATCAGTGTTTCAGGAAGAGAAAGTATGTGAGCTGAAGCCTAGTTCATAAAAAAAATTCCAGCGGGTTTTAAACGAATCCAACGACTAATTTGGGAAGAGAATTGACTTGTAAGCAAATGTTGAGTTGAAAAAAATCCATCAGCTTCCAAAACCAGTGTTTTAGGTAGAGAAAAAACGTGTAAGCTAAAGCCTAGTTATAAAAATAATTCCAGCGGGTTTTAAACGAATCCAACGACTAATTTGGTAAGAGAATTGACTTGTAAGCAAAAGTTTAGTTGGAACAATCCATCAGCTTCCGATACCAGTGTTTTAGGAAGAGAGAGTGCGTGTAAGCTGAAGCCTAGTTTATAAATAATATGCAGCAGGTTTTAAACGGATCCAACGACTAATTTGGGAAGATAATTGACTTGTAAGCAAAAGTTGAGTTGAAAAAAAAACCATCGGCCTCCAAAACTAGTGTTTCAGGAAGAGAAAGTAAGTGTAAGCTGCAGCCTAGTTTGTAAGAAAATTCCAGCGGGATTTAAACGAATCCAACGACTATTTTGGTAAGTAAGTTGACTTGTAAGCAAGTTTAGTTGAACAAAGAATCCATCAGCTTCCAAAACCAGTGTTTTAGGAAGAGAAAGTACGTGTAAGCTAAAGCCTCGTTTTAAAAAAAATCCAGCGGGTTTTAAACGAATCCAACGACTATTTTGGAAAGAGAGTTGACTTGTAAGCAAGTTTAGTTGAAAAAAAAAATACATCAGCTTCCAAAACTAGTGATTTAGGAAGAGAAAGTACGTGTAAGCTAGAGCCTAGTTTATAAAAAAAAAATCTAGCGGGTTTGAAACGAGTCCAACGACTAATTTGGTAAGAGAATTGACTTGTAAGCAAAAGTTTAGTTGAAAAAATCCATCGGCTCCCGATACCACTATTTTAGGAAGAGAAAGTGCGTGTAAGCTGAAGCCTAGTTTATAAATAAAATCCAGCGGGTTTTAAACGGATCCAACGACTGATTTGGGAAGAGAATTGACTTGTAAGCAAAAGTTGAGTTGAAAAAAATCCATCGGCCCCCAAAACTAGTGTTTCAGAAAGAGAAAGTAAGTGTAAGCTGCAGCCTAGTTTATAAGAAAATTCCAGCGGGTTTTAAACGAATCCAACGACTATTTTGGTGAGAGTTGACTTGTAAGCAAGTATAGTTGAAAAAAAAATCCATCAGCTTCCAAAACCAGTGTTTTAGGAACAAAAAGTACGTGTAAGCTGAAGCCTTGTTCGAAAAAAAATCCAGCGGGTTTGAAACGAATCCAACGACTAATTTGGGAAGAAAATTGACTTGTGAGCAAAAGTTGAGTTGAATAAAATCCATCGGCTTCCAAAACCAGTGTTTTAGGAAGAGAAAGTACGTGTAAGCTAAAGCCTAGTTTATAAAAAAAATCCAGCGGGTTTCAAACGAATCCAACGACTTATTTGGGAAGAGAATTGACTTGTGAGCAAAAGTTAAGTTGAAAAAATCCATCGGCTTCCAAAACCAGTGTTTTAGGAAGAGAATCTACGTGTAAGCTGAAGCCTAGTTTATAAAAAAATTCCAGCGGGTTTTAAACGAATCCAACCACTAATTTGGGAAGAGAGTTGACTTGTAAGAGTTGAAAAAAATCCATCGGCTTCCAAAACCAGTGTTTCAGGAAGAGAAAGTACGTGTTAGCTGGAGCCTAGTTTATAAAAAAATTCCAGCGGGTTATAAACGAATCCAACGACTAATTTGGGAAGAGAATTGACTTGTTAGCAAGAGTTTAGTTTGAAAAAAATCCATTGGCTTCCAAAACCAGTGTTTCGGGAAGAGAAAGTATGTGTAAGCTGAAGCCTAATTCATAAAAAAAAATCCAGCGGGTTTTAAACGAATCCAACTACTAATTTGGGAAGAGAGTTGACTTGTAAGAGTTGAAAAAAAAATCCATCGGCTTCCAAAACCAGTGTTTTAGGAAGAGAAAATACGTGTAAGCTGAAGCCTAGTTTATAAAAATAATCCAGCAGGTTTTGAACGAATCCAACGACTATTTTGGTAAGAGAATTGACTTGTGAGCAAAATCAAAGTTACAAAAAATACATCAACTTCCAAACGAATCCAACAAGTGTTTCTGGGAGGAAAGCTACTTGTAAGCAAGAGCCTACTTTGAACAGTCAAATACCTGATGTCTATACGAATTTAGGCAGAGGTATTTTATATATGTTGTCACCACAAGAAGACATGACCTTGAAAAAAAGCCAGTCTTTTCCAATGATTTTTGTCTTAAAATGAGACAAGAAGCGGCTCCTTCAAATTGATGACACAGGTTTGAGGCCATCCTGTATAGAAAAGTCGTTTGAAAAAAATCTAGTTTACACAAGAACTTAACATTTAATCTATGTATAAAATAATCAGCAACTTATTAATGTTTTTTCTTAATTCTGAGCTTCTTTTTCTGCGCCCTCTTTTCGTCCTGTATCTGTTGCTCGTCGTCCATTTCGCCCAAGTCGACCTTTTTGATTTCCACATTGCCGAACGGATCAACCACCACTTCAGTGTTCAGCCTGGTGCTGACCTCGTCCCGGACGGTGACGCAACCCTTTGGCAGCTTCACTTCGGACACTGGAACCGCCACTTCGTTCTGATTTTCTGCAAAATAAAAGAAAAACAATATTGATTACAATCTGCAAAGATTAAGTGAGTTGGTAGAAAACAGACAAAAAAAGAAGCAAAATTTGAAGCAAAAAAAAGAAGAAATAGCTTACTCAAAGTCATGTAAATGGGCACACCGACGCCCCGAGTGCTTTTCACATTGATGCTCCTGACGTTGTCGAATCCACCGGGAAATTCTTTACGCAAACTGCTCACGACCGCTTGAATGTTGGCCACGAGCCGCTTCGCCGGCATCTTGCTGTGCCCGAACTGCACGCTGAAGCTGTCGCCTTTGGAATGCACGTGCATCTGCACCTTCTGCAGGGCGGCCGCCAGATGCTCCTTCAGCTTGCTGGCGGTCAGCTTGACAGCCGTCGGCACCTTGCGTTTCTTGTAGAAGATCGATCCGCACTTCCTGACGGCCTTGCCGGCGATCCGGCCGTCGACCAGGAAAAAATCGTACAGCTCCACCAGCTTGCCCTTCATCTCGAACGTGTCGTACTCGGTCCTGAACTCGTGGAACGTCATGATCTTTTTGATGTTTTCCACATTTTTCGTCCGCAGCATGTCCTCGTAGTGTTCCAGGTGCCGGTCGTGGTCCTTGTTGGGGATGCCCTTGACGTCCGGCACGATGAGGCACACTTCGCTTTCGGGGGTGAGTATCGGGTTGGGCAGGGGTATCCTCAGGATTTTCGGGTGGACTCGGGGCACCTTCACGGCGTTGATTTGGAGGAAGAGTGGCACGGGGGCTTCGGCGAACAAGTCTTGGGTTATTTTGGGGTTGTTTTCCAGGGACGCGATCGAAGCCTTGACGGCTTTGTCCAGGGCCTTGGGCGACAGGGCTCCGGCGGTTTGCGGAACGCTTTTTACGTTTCCCAGCGATTTCCTTCGGTCTTTCGGCGGTTTCACCGCGTCCAGTGCACTGAACGACGCGTTTTTGTTGAAATTCTTCTTAGCCGGTGGACTCTTTGCGGTTTCTTGCTTCCTTTTCACCATTTTGCTTCGATTTTGCTCCCTTGTTCTTCACGTGGTTGACAGACAAGCAAGACGAGCTTCAATAAGTGAGGTTAGGATCTTCCAGCTGTCACTTTGACAAACATGGCGCTGTTGCCGTTGTTGCCAATACATGTCAATCCATCCTTTAAAAAAATATACCATCAATATTTGCTTCATTCACGCAAGTAGCTACATACAAAACAACACAAAATGCACTGAAGCATCATGTTTGTGTATCACATAATTTTAATAGCGTAGCTTCAAAAATAAGCAAATAACGAATTGCGTAGAGCTGGCACCGCCGCTGGGTGCAAAGCAAAAGTCCCTAGCTTTGACACGCGAGCCCCACTGACAAGTGACAGATTGACAGGAGCACGTGTCATAACCTCAAATTAAGCCCCTCGTGTCGAAGGCTGTTTTTCGACACAAAAATGCCGAAAACATGGGCCGAACTGGGCGTTTCGCTGCACGAAGACCTCAAACGAGGCATCGAGTCGCTCAATTTCCCCACAATGACCCCGATTCAAGCAGCCACAATACCGCAACTCCTATCCAAAAAAGACGTTGCAGCTGAAGCTGTCACAGGTCCGTATTCCCGTATTTACCAAACAAACGTACTATTTTACTCTGGTTACAGGCTCCGGAAAAACTCTAGCTTTCTTGATACCGCTACTTGAAATCCTCAAGCAGCGCTCCGTTTGGAAAAAACACGAAATCGGAGCGTTGGTAATCTCGCCGACGCGAGAGCTGGCATTGCAGACGAAAACCGTCCTTGATCAGCTTTTATTACACGTTAAAGTATGCACTCGCTCTTGTACTTGAGCAACTCTGTATTAACAGCCATTGTTTGCATGCAGGGCCTCACACGAATGTTACTAGTCGGCGGCAATTCGGTAGAAGAGGACATCGGCACCTTCAAAAACAACGGAGCGAACATTCTGATCTGTACGCCGGGACGGCTGCAGGACATGTTCACGAGGAAGAGCTTGAATTTTGCGGTTGCAGTCAAGAGTTTGGTGAGTG
The DNA here is from genome assembly GCA_949128115.1 of Anaspis maculata. Classification (NCBI taxonomy): domain Eukaryota; kingdom Metazoa; phylum Arthropoda; class Insecta; order Coleoptera; family Scraptiidae; genus Anaspis; species Anaspis maculata. The sequence continues at coordinate 75,353,647 of OX421966.1, forward strand.
GCCTCTTCATGCGAGCAACGTAAAAAATATTGAAAAACAGGAAATTTTAGTGCTGGACGAAGCAGACAGGCTGCTGGACCTGGGATTCCAGAGCACGCTGGACACGATACTGAGCTACTTGCCGAAGCAGAGGCGCACCGGGCTGTTTTCGGCCACGCAAACGAAAGAAGTGAACGATCTGATCAGGGCGGGGCTGAGGAATCCGGTGCTGGTCAGCGTGAGGTCGGTCAAAAGCACGCCCGAGCTCTTGGACAATTACTACATCGTTTGCAAGAATAACGGTAAGGCAATGGCAAATCAACTGCCACGTGTCCCGTCGTTCCGCAATTGTAGCACTGGAAAGATAGTTCCGTTTGTTTATTTTCTAATAATAACGCTAGATGAGTGTAAATTCTGGAAACTCTACGCTAGCTTGTTGTAGTTATTTTGACTAATTTTGATTGATAATTAATTCATAATATGATCAACAATACAGAAAGCGGTTCATGTGAGTTTTTCTAGCTGTTACTACACTGGAAGCATATTTATTCAAATTCTTGATAAAATTTCACGTTTTTAGACACCAAACACGACTATTTTACGTTGAAAATTGACAAAGATATGAGCTAGTTGCCTTTGGCTGGCACTGGTCTAAAGCTCGGCTTACACGTGAACTTCAGGACTTCGATGATTGAATGATTGATGATTGAAGAATAATTTAGATGCAGTCTAACAAAATTCCTCTGTGAATCACAATTAAGCTACGGTTTTCTTGATGAAATAAAGTCTGGTTTACGCCAACCTATTGCCATTGGTTGATTTACTTGAAAGAACTAAAGCTTTATTCACATTTTTCGGGTTTGTCGAGCTGAGAGCACTCGTCCGCTTTTTTAGTAGTGCGCTTGTAGAATTAAAGCTTGATTTACGCCTGGCAGTCTTTTGCTTAATTCGCTTGAAAGAACTCAAGCTAAATTTACATTGTACAAGTGCGTCAAGCTGTCCCGCATTCGTCCTTGTTTTCTAGCAATACGCTTGTAGAATTGAAGCTTGATTTACGTCTAGCCCTCTTGATGGTCAATTTGCTTGAAGGAACTAAAGCTAAATTTACATGGTACGGATGTGTCAAGCTGTACAGGCACTCGTCCAATTTTTTAGCAATACGCTTCTAGAAATAAAGCTTGATTTACGCCTAGCTATCCCATTGGTTAATTTGCATGAACTAACTCGACTTTTTCATCAATACGCTTGTAGAATTGAAGCTTGATCTACGCCTGGCAGGCTCGTTGGTTAATTTGTCTGAAAGAATTAAAGCTAATTTTACATTTCACGAGTGTGTCTGTACAGCACTTGTCTTATTTTTTAGCAATACGCTTGTTGAATTAAAGCTTGTTTTACGGATAGCAATCTCATTGATAATTTTTCTTGGAGAACTAAAGCTAAATTTACATTGTACCGGTCAAACTGTACAGCACTTTATCTTATTTTTTGGCAATACGGTTGTAAAATTGAAGCTTGATTTACTCGTTGCTTGTAGAATTGAAGCTTGATTTACGCCTATCAATCTCATTGGTTAATTCTCTTGAAAGAAGTAAAGCTAGATTTACATTGTACGGGTGGGCCGAGCTGGACAGCACTCGTCCAATTTTTTAGCAATACGCTTGTAGAATTGAAACTTGCTTTACGCCTGGCAGTCACGTTGGTTAATTTGCTTGAAAGAAAAGCTAAATTTACATTTTACTAGTGTATAGAGCTGTACAGCACTCGTTCATTTTTTCAGGAATACGCTTGTAGAATTCAAGCTTGATTCACGCCTGGCAGCCTCGTTGGTGAATTTGCTGGACAGAACTAAAGCTAGATTTACATTGTACTGGTGTGTCAAGCTGTACAGCACCCGTCCTATTTTTAAGCAATGCGCTTGTACAATTAAAGCGTGATTTACGCCTGGCAGGCTCGTTGGTTGATTTGCTTGAAAGAACTAAAGCTAGATTCACATTGTACGGATTTGTCGAGCTGTACACAACTCGTCCAATTTTCCAGCAATACGCTTGTAGAACTAAAGCTTGATTTATGTCTGGACATATTGATGGTCAATTTGCTTGAGTGAACTAAAGCTGAATTTACATTGTACTGGTGCGTCAAGCTGCACAGCACTCGTCCTATTTTCTATCAATATGCTTGTAGAATTAAAGCTTGATTTACGCCTGGCAGGCTCGTTGGTTAATTTGCTTGAAAGAACTAAAGCTAGATTTACAATGCACGGATTTGTCGAGCTGTACAGAATTCGTTCATTTTTTTAGCGCACTTCTCCAAACGGGAAGGCGCTTTTGTCCTCGCTTTGTCCGTCCGTCCGTCCGTCCGTCCGTCCGTCACAGCATCTAGTCCTAGACGAAAAGGTTTTTTCGAAAAAAATTTACTCCATTGGGTAGCTCATGACCTTGTATCCCGAACCAAGAAAAATCTCGACGAAATAATAATAAACAATGACAATAATAACAATTTAGAGTGACGCGGCATCGCCGTTGAATGCTGCATTTCAGAAGCCGGCCTGATCTCGAAAGTTATCACATGCGAGGAAGTACCCGATCTTATCATTTTACCATAATACATATGCGGAGTTATATTTAGAGGATGATTTGAACTTTATTTTAATGAAAATTTCACATCGGTGCAAGGTTCAGGCCAATAGTTATTAATTTTTGAAAATGACTCCGAAACTACGGCTCGGCCGCAAATGATTTATTCCTTGCTTGCTGGTGCTTGATATCCTTTCCTCCGAACAAAACGAAATTCAATACAGAAAATATTTCAATTCGAATGGGTAGCTCATGGCCTTGGTACGCGAATGAAGAAAAATTTTGCCGAAATAATCATGAACAATTACAAAAATATTATTTTGGTGTAGGGCGGCTTCGCCGATCAAGTGCTGGCATTCGCGGTAAGATGTAGAAAGTTGCGATATGCAGGCAACTACAATTTCTTAATGAAATACATCACTGCATGTACGGCATTATATTTAGAGAACAATTTGAACTTTCTTTTGACAAAAACTCCACTTCGATCCGACCGTCGGGTCAATTGTTATCAATTTTTGAAAACGACCGCAAAGCCACGGCTCGGCGCATATTACACGACCCTACAAATTTAAAATCAGACGTGCCAAAATAGTAATTGACCATTTTGAAATAGCCAATACTAGGTACCTAAAGGATAATGGCACTCAAATTACGAAACATGTTCGCTCAATAACAAAAAAAAAGTAGGTAGGTATCACTAAAAATCATGTGACAGGCTACCATTTTTTCGGTTTTTCGATAAAAAAGAAATGTTCCAATTCAAAACTGAACCCGATATTCGTGTTCAGGAGGTCGAAATCAGTTGGAGAACATTTTTTTATATAAGTAACAGAATGACGCTTATGTGGCCGGTTTGTCTGTCTGTCTGTCTGTCTGTCTGTCTGTCTGTCTGTCCGAGTCCGTGCAGAAATTAAGACGCTGTACTCCTTCTCGAGAATTGAAACAAGAGTCTTGGAACTTTTTTCCGATTAATAGCTGATGTCCCCAAGGGTGACCAATGTGCACTATTTTTGTTATCCATACATCGTCATCATTATTCTCAAAAAACAGAGATCTCCTGTGCACTTCGATGAAGTTGAACTTCTCCTCGGGAAATAAAGCTACAGCCCTTGAAGATTGAACTTTATCCGGTGGATAGCTTAGGTTCTCAAGGACCAAATAGGCAGATTGGCTTTCATAATTCGGCCGCCATCTTGGCTGCCATATTGAAATTTCTCATTAGTGGAACGATTGTCATGAAACTTGAAACTTACCCTTGTCTAGTACGATCATTCTTATTCTTGTCTCTTATCGTAGTCATTTTCAAGCCAAATTTCATGATTGCCCCACCATCTTGGCCGCCATATTGAAATCTCTTATAAGTGGAAGGATTTTCATGAAACTTGAGAGTTACGCTTGTCTCGTACGATAATTCCTATTTTCAAGCTGAGTTTCATAATTCTGCCGCCATCTTGGCCGCCATATTGAAATCTCTTATTAGTGGAACGATTTTCATGAAACTTGGAACTTACCCTTGTCTAGTACAATCATTCTGATTTTCAAGCCGAATTTCTTGATTCTGTCGATATTTTGGCCGCCATATTGGAATTTTTTGCCCAAGACGGTAGAACCCTAATTACTTAACATCTTGCGTTCACTAATCCTCCAAAAAGGAAGTGCGCTACTGAGCCTCATGCCCATGAGGCGTATTCGCTTGTTCACCAATATGCTTGTAGAACTAAAGCTTGATTCATGTATAGCCATATTAATGGTCAATTTGCAAATTACATATCTGGACTCTTAACGGTCAATTCGCTCGAAAGAACTAAAGCTAAATTTACATTTTACGAGTGTGTCGAGCTGTACAGAGCTCGTCCAAGTTTCTAGCAATACGCTTGTAGATTTAAAGCTTGATTCACGTCTAGCCATCTTAATGGGTAATTTTCTTGATTGCTTGAATGAACTAAAGCTCAATTTACATTGTACGGTTGCGTCGAGCTGTACAACACTTGTCCTATTTGGAGCAATACGCTTGTAGAATTAAAGTTTGATTCACACTTGGGAGTTTCGTTAATCAATTTGCTTGAAATAACTAAAGGTAAATTCACATTATACGAGTGTGTCGACCATTACAATCTACACTTGCCCTTTTTTCAAGCAATACGCTTTTACAATTAAAGCTTGATTTACGCCTGGCGGGCTCGTTGGTCAATTTGTTGGTCGAGCTGTACACAACTCGTCCAATTTTTTAGCAATACGCTTGTAGAATTAAAGCTTGATTTACGCCTAGTCATATTGTTGGTCAATTTTCTCGAGTGAACTAAAGCTATATTTACATTGTACTGGTGCGTCAAGCTGCACAGCACCCGACCTATTTTCTAGCAATATGCTTGTAGAATAAAAGCTTGGTTTACGCCTGGCAGGCTTGTTGGTTAATTTGTTTGAAAGAACTAAAGCTTAATTTACATTGTACGGATTTGTCAAGCTGTACAGAACTCGTCCAAATTTTTAGCAGTACGCTTGTAGAACTAGAGCTTGCTTTACGCCTGGCAGTCACGTTGTATAATTTGTTTGAAAGAACTAAAGCTAGATTCACAATGCACGGATTTGTCGAGCTGTACAGAACTCGTTAATTTTTTACCGATACGCTTGTAGAACTAAAGCTTGATTCATGTCTAGCCATATTAATGGTCAATTTGCTTGAGTGAACTAAAGCTCAATTTACATTTTACGAGTGTGCAGAGCTGTACAGCACTCGTCCAGTTTTTTAGCAATGCGCTTGTAGAATAAAAGTTCGATTTACGCTTAAGTTACGCTTTCTTCCGTTCGCTTGGAAGAACTTGCGGCTAGTATTTAAAGCTCCGCTTACACGTACAATTCAGTTATTCATGTATCGCTTGACGCAAATTGTTATGATGTAAAAGGCTCTTTAGGCAACCAAATTGTTTCATTCTCTCGTCGGCTACCGACAATTGTTCCCGTATAAAATACGCTTTAGGTAACAGCGATGTTGTATACAGGGAGTTACTTTGATGGGGTAAAAAAAAACTGCTGCTGGTACATCTTGTTGAAATATGACGAAAATCTATGCAGCATTTTGCAAAATTTGGCCTGATGACGGAGATACAGCCCTCCAAAATTCACTTTTTTCGATCTTCAAAAATTTGTAGCTTAGCAATTTGACAAAATTAGCTGAAATTTAGCATAACTTCATTGGTTTCATTGGCGCTCAGGCATCGTTTCCATCAGCGGACACCACTACCTAACAGCATTAGCGAAAAGCCACCAATCAGTAGGGACAATTTTCCTTTCACTACGTTCTCGAATATTTTTACTTGCGCATGTCTGTTCTACTGTCGCTATGTCACGGTGACATCTGTCACATTATACATGTACAATGTACAGGTGATCCACCGAGATTTTCCCATCCCCGTTAGAATTTTCCCCGTTGGAATAAATTGTTGGGTAAAGAAATTTTTCTCAACCATTTTTCTTGTAGAATTCAAATTTGGACACCTTTTTTTTCCATGTCTTATAGTATACAGAGTGTTTCAAAAAAACTTTGCAATTTTTTGACACCTTGTATTTAAATATTGGAAATGATGCGGCTTTTTCTTCCGAGTCCAGATATATGTATAATTTGATATTTAAGTTCATATCCAGGGTGTTCATTTTCACTTTTCTCACCCCAGATTTCTTACTGACAATTTTTTTTTATCAAGAAAAACGCCAGAACAGGTCGATTTTTATTTTGAGGGGACGCATGGCCGAATTCTCATCAATGAAAATCAACCCGTTCTCACGTTTTTTTTGAAAAAAATTTGGCGGGGAGAAATCTGTGCTGAGAAGTGTAAAAGTGAACACCCAGTATATGATCCTATTTAGATATCAAATTACATATCTGGACTCTTAACGGTCAATTTGCTTGAAAGAACTAAAGCTAAATTTACATTTTACGAGTGTGTCGAGCTGTACAGAACTCGTCCAAGTTTTTAGCAATACGCTTGTAGATTTAAAGCTTGATTCACGTCTAGCCATCTTAATGGGTAATTTTTTTGATTGCTTGAATGAACTAAAGCTCAATTTACATTGTACGGTTGCGTCGAGCTGTACAACACTTGTCCTATTTGTAGCAATACGCTTGTAGAATTGAAGTTTGATTTACGCCTGGGAGTTTCGTTAATCAATTTGCTTGAAATAACTAAAGGTAAATTCACATTATACGAGTGTGTCGACCATTACAAACTACACTTGCCCTTTTTTTAAGCAATACGCTTTTAGAATTAAGGCTTGATTTACGCCTGGCAGGCTCGTTGGTTAATTTGCTTGAAAGATCTTAAGCTAGATTCGCATTGTACGGATTTGTCGAGCTGTACACAACTCGTCCAATTTTTCAGCAATACGCTTGTAGAATTAAAGCTTGATTTACGCCTAGTCATATTGTTAGTCAATTTTCTTGAGTGAACTAAAGCTATATTTACATTGTACTGGTGCGTCAAGCTGCACAGCACTCGTCCTATTTTCTAGCAATATGCTTGTAGAATTAAAGCTTGGTTTACGCCTGGCAGGCTTGTTGGTTAATTTGTTTGAAAGAACTAAAGCTAGATTCACAATGTACGGATTTGTCAAGCTGTACAGAACCGGTTTATTTTTTTTTTACCAATACGCTTGTAGAACTAAATCTTGATTTATGTCTAGCCATATTAATGGTCAGTTTGCTTGACCAATAATAGCTTGAGTGGACTGAAGCTTAATTTACATTTTACGAGTGTGCAGAGCTGTACAGCACTCGTCCAGTTTTTTAGCAATACGCTTGTAGAATAAAAGTTGACGCTTAAATTAGGCCTTCTTCCGTTCGCTTGGAAGAACTTGCGGCTAGTATTTAAAGCTCGGCTTACACGTACAATTCAGTTATTCACGTATCGCTTGACGCAAATTATTATGATGTAAAAAGCTCTTTAGATAACAAATTTGTTCCATTCTCTCGTCGGCTACCGACAATTGTTCCCGTATAAAATACGCTTTAGGTAACAGCGATGTCGTATACAGGGTGTTACTTTGATGGGTAAAAAAACTGCTGTTGGTACATCTTGTTGAAATATGACGAAAATCTCTGCAGCATTTTGCAAGATTTGGCCTAATGACGGCGATACAGCCCTCCAAAATTCACCTTTTTCGATCTTCAAACATTTGTAGCTTAGCAATTCGACAAAATTAGCTGAAATTTAGCATTTTGGTTTCATTGGCGCTCAGGCATCGTTTCCATCTGCGGTCACCACTACCTAACAGCATTAGCGAAAAGCCACCAATCAGTAGGGACGATTTTCCTTTCACTACGTTCTCGAATATTTTCACTTGCGCATGTCTGTTCTACCGTTGCGATGTCACGGTGACATCTGTCACATTATACATGTACAATGTACAGGGTGATCCACCGAGATTTTCTCATCCTCGTTAGAATTTTTCCCGTTGGAATAAATTGGTGTTAACGAAATTTTTCTAAACCATTTTTCTTGTAGAATTTTAATTAGGACACCATGTTTTTCCATGTCTTATAGTATACAGGGTGTTTCAAAAAAACTTAGCAATTTTTTTGACACCTTGTATCTAAATACTGGAAATGATGCGGCTTTTTCTTCCGAGTCCAGATATATGTAAAATTTGATATTTAAGTCCATATACACTATACAGGGTGTTCATTTTCACTTTTCCCACCCCAGATTTCTTACTATCAATTTTTTTTGAAGAAGAAAAACGCCGGAACAGGTCGAGTTTTATTTATTATTATTTACAAATTTACATTGTACGGGTAAGTCGAGCTGTAAAGCACTCGTCCAAATTTTTAGCAATACGCCTGGCAGGCTCGTTGGTTAATTTGCCTGAATAAAAGAACTAAAGCTCGATTTACAATGTACGGATTTGTCGAGCTGTACAGAACTCGTTCATTTTTTTTACCAATACGCTTGTAGGAACTAAAGCTTGATTTATGTCTAGCCATATTAATGGTCAATTTGCTTGAGTGAACTAAAGCTAAATTCACATTGTACAGGTGCGTCGAGCTGTACAGTACTCGTCCAGTTTTTTAGCAACACGCTTGTAGAATAAAAGTTTGATTTACGCCTAAATTACGCCTTCTTCCATTCGCTTGGAAGAACTGGCGGCTAGTATTTAAAGCTCGGCTTACACGTACAAATCAGTTATTCATGTTTCGCTTGACGCAAGTTGTTATGATGTAAAAGGCTCTTTAGGCAACAAAATTGTTCCATTCTCTCGTCGGCTACCGACAATTGTTCCCGTATAAAATTCGCTTTAGGTAACAGCGATGTTGTATACAGGGTGTTACTTTGATGGGTAAAAAAACTGCTGTTGGTACATCTTGTTGAAATATGACGAAAATCTCTGCAGCATTTTGCAAGATTTGGCCTAATGACGGCGATACAGCCCTCCAAAATTCACCTTTTTCGATCTTCAAACATTTGTAGCTCAGTAATTCGACAAAATTAGCTGAAATTTAGCATTTTGGTTTCATTGGCGCTCAGGCATCGTTTCCATCCGCGGTCACCACTACCTAACAGCATTAGCGAAAAGCCACCAATCAGTAGGGACGATTTTCCTTTCACTACGTTCTCGAATATTTTCACTTGCACATGTCTGTTCTACCGTTGCGATGTCACGGTGACATCTGTCACATTATACATGTACAATGTACAGGGTGATCCACCGAGATTTTCTCATCCCCGTTAGAATTTTTCCCGTTGGAATAAATTGGTGGTAACGAAATTTTTCTAAACCATTTTTCTTGTAGAATTTAAATTTGGACACCATGTTTTTTCCATGTCTTATAGTATACAGGGTGTTTCAAAAAAACTTTGCAATTTTTTTGACACCTTGTATCTAAATACTGGAAATGATGCGGCTTTTTCTTCCGAGTCCAGATATATGTAAAATTTGATATTTAAGTCCATATACACTATACAGGGTGTTCATTTTCACTTTTCCCACCCCAGATTTCTTGCTATCAATTTTTTTTGAAGAAGAAAAACGCCGGAGCAGGTCGAGTTTTATTTATTATTATTCACAAATTTACATTGTACGGGTAAGTCGAGCTGTAAAGCACTCGTCCAAATTTTTAGCAATACGCCTGGCAGGCTCGTTGGTTAATTTGCCTGAATAAAAGAACTAAAGCTCGATTTACAAAGTACGGATTTGTCGAGCTGTACAGAACTCGTTCATTTTTTTTACCAATACGCTTGTAGGAACTAAAGCTTGATTTATGTCTAGCCATATTAATGGTCAATTTGCTGGAGTGAACTAAAGCTAAATTTACATTGTACAGGTGCGTCGAGCTGTACAGTACTCGTCCAGTTTTTTAGCAACACGCTTGTAGAATAAAAGTTTGATTTACGCCTAAATTACGCCTTCTTCCGTTCGCTTGGAAGAACTTGCGGCTAGTATTTAAAGCTCGGCTTACACGTACAATTCAGTTATTCATGTATCGCTTGACGCAAGTTGTTATGATGTAAAAGGCTCTTTAGGCAACAATATTGTTCTATTCTCTCGTCGGCTACCGACAATTGTTCCCGTATAAAATACGCTTTAGGTAACAGCGATGTCGTATACAGTGTGTTACTTTGATGGGTAAAAAAACTGCTGTTGGTACATCTTGTTGAAATATGACGAAAATCTCTGCAGCATTTTGCAAGATTTGGCCTAATGACGGCGATACAGCTCTCCAAAATTCACCTTTTTCGATCTTCAAACATTTGTAGCTCAGCAATTCGACAAAATTAGCTGAAATTTAGCATTTTGGTTTCATTGGCGCTCAGGCATCGTTTCCATCCGCGGTCACCACTACCTAACAGCATTAGCGAAAAGCCACCAATCAGTAGGGACGATTTTCCTTTCACTACGCTCTCGAATATTTTCACTTGCGCATGTCTGTTCTACCGTTGCGATGTCACGGTGACATCTGACACATTATACATGTACAATGTACAGGGTGATCCACCGAGATTTTCTCATCCCCGTTAGAATTTTTCCCGTTGGAATAAATTGGTGGTAACGAAATTTTTCTAAACCATTTTTCTTGTAGAATTTAAATTTGGACACCATGTTTTTTCCATGTCTTATAGTATACAGGGTGTTTCAAAAAAACTTTGCAATTTTTTTGACACCTTGTATCTAAATACTGGAAATGATGCGGCTTTTTCTTCCGAGTCCAGATATATGTAAAATTTGATATTTAAGTCCATATACACTATACAGGGTGTTCATTTTCACTTTTCCCACCCCAGATTTCTTACTATCAATTTTTTTTGAAGAAGAAAAACGCCGGAGCAGGTCGAGTTTTATTTATTATTATTCACAAATTTACATTGTACGGGTAAGTCGAGCTGTAAAGCACTCGTCCAAATTTTTAGCAATACGCCTGGCAGGCTCGTTGGTTAATTTGCCTGAATAAAAGAACTAAAGCTCGATTTACAATGTACGGATTTGTCGAGCTGTACAGAACTCGTTCATTTTTTTTACCAATACGCTTGTAGGAACTACAGCTTGATTTATGTCTAGCCATATTATTGGTCAATTTGCTTGAGTGAACTAAAGCTCAATTTACATTGTACAGGTGCGTCGAGCTGTACAGTACTCGTCCAGTTTTTTAGCAACACGCTTGTAGAATAAAAGTTTGATTTACGCCTAAATTACGCCTTCTTCCGTTCGCTTGGAAGAACTGGCGGCTAGTATTTAAAGCTCGGCTTACACGTACAATTCAGTTATTCATGTATCGCTTGACGCAAGTTGTTATGATGTAAAAGGCTCTTTAGGCAACAATATTGTTCTATTCTCTCGTCGGCTACCGACAATTGTTCCCGTATAAAATACGCTTCAGATAACAGCGATGTTGTATACAGGGTGTTACTTTGATGGTTGAAAAAACTGCTGCTGGTACATCTTGTTGAAATATGACGAAAATCTATGCAGCATTTTGCAAAATTTGGCCTAATGACGGAGATACAGCCCTCCAAAATTCACTTTTTTCGATCTTCAAAAATTTGTAGCTTAGCAATTCAACAAAATCAGCTGAAATCTAGCATAACTCAATTGGTTTCATTGGCGCTCAGGCATAGTCTCCATTAGCGGTCACCACTACCTAACAGCATTAGCGAAAAGCCACCAATCAGTAGGGACGATTTTCCTTTCACTACGTTCTCGAATATTTTCACTTGCCCATGTCTGTTCCACTGTCGCCATGTCACGGTGACATCTGTCACATTATACATGTACAATGTACAAGGTGATCCACCGAGATTTTCCCATCCCCGTTAGAATTTTTCCCGTTGGAATAAATTGGTGGGCAAAGAAATTTTTCTCACCCATTTTTCTTGTAGAACTCAAATTTGGACACCATTTTTTCCATGTCTTACAGTATACAGAGTGTTTCAAAAAAACTTCGCAATTTTTTTGACACCTATCTAAATATTGGAAATGATGCGGCTTTTTCTTCCGGGTCCAGACATATGTATAATTTGATATTAAAGTTGATATACAGGATGTTCATTTTCACTTTTCCCACCCCAGATTTCTTATTGACAATTTTTTTCCTTAGAAAAACGCCGGAACAGGTCGATTTTAATTTTGAGGGGGATATCAATAGGACACGTATTGCCGAATTCTCATCAATAAAAATCGACCTGTTCGCGCGTTTTTCTTGAACAAAATTTGGCGGGGAGTTATCTGGGCTGAGAAGTGTAAAAGTGAACACCCAGTGTATGATCCTATCTAGATATCAAATTACATATCTGGACTCAGAAGAAAAAGTCTCATCATTTCCAATACATATTTAGATACAAGGTATCGAAGAAAATTGAACGTTTTTAGAAAGACCCTGTATAAGTACTATGAAATACAAAAACATGTTGTGTCCAAATTGGAATTCTACAAGAAAAATGTTTGGGAAAAATTTCTTCTCCCAGCAATTTATTCCAAAGAGAAAAATTCCAAAAGGGCGGGGGGGGGGGGGGTCAAATCTCGGTTGATCACTCTGACATCTATCAAGACGTTGCATCAAATTTTTGAAGAAAAAAACATGTTTAATCAACAAATTGAACTATCAGCTCCAATTCCCTGATTATTATCTACATTTAGCCACCTTTCCCGTTTTTTTTCGTTTAACGGTTACGGAATAATTGACGATTTTTTCTTTCGCACATTTTTAGGTTAAGCAAGGGAGCCTTTAACATTCTGTATGATTGAAAAATGTTCTTTTGTTTTTCCAGGCAAGCTGGGGACTTTGTTGTCGTTCATACGGACGGAAGAAGTACAAAAAGCCTTGCTGTTTCTTCCGACCTGCGCCTGCGTGGATTACTGGTCTCAGATACTGACGCACGTCGAATTCGACCTGCCCATCCTGGCGATCCACGGAAAAATGAAGCAGAAACGCAAGAAGGTCCTGGATCGCTTCAGGGACTCGCCCAAAGGTCTCCTGATTTGCACGGACGTGATGGCGAGAGGCATAGACATTCCCGAAGTGAGATTCGCGCCGTGGCCCGCCACGTCACCCCGCTTAATTCCCTCCGATTTCAGGTGGACTGGGTGCTGCAGTGGGATCCGCCGGCAAGCGCCAGCGCGTTCGTTCATCGAGTCGGAAGGACGGCGCGTCAGGGGCGCCAGGGCTCCGCCCTGCTGCTCCTCCTGGAAAACGAAGAGGCTTACGTGCACTTCATCGAGAAGAACCAGCGGGTGGCCCTGCACCGCAAGGACGATCCGGCAGGCACGGAGCAAATCGATGGGGTGAGGGAGGCACTCCGAAAGGCCCAGTTGAAAGACAGGGATCTGATGGAGAAAGCCACGAGGGCGTACGTGTCGCACGTCAGGGCTTACTCCAAGCACGAATGTTCGCTGCTGCTGAAAATCAAGGAGCTGCCGCTGGAAAGCATGGCCGAAACGTACGGACTGCTGCAGCTGCCCAAGATGCCCGAACTGAAGAACAGGGACGTGTCCAACTTCCGGGAAGTCGTCGATTTCGACGTTAATGCAATACCGTACAAGGATAAGGCCAGGGAAGCGGTGCGGCAACAAAAAATGCTACAGTACAAAGCCACAGGTAAGAATTGCTCACTACACATACATACATACATCAGAAGTGGCGTTACGGCTTGTCCTATTATGTTAAAAAATGTGCGGGTCGAAAAGGTTTGGTTTACCACGTGATGAATTTGGCAGGTTCCTGGCCGGGGCACAAGCCGAAACAAATCAAAAAGCCGACGGAGCCTTGGTCGTTGAGCAAGCAAAGCAAAACGGACAAAAGCGAGAAGCGGGCCAAGAGAAAACGGAAGAAGGAAGCGCTGAAAGAGCAAGGAGGACCGGCCAAGAAGAAGTCGAAAAAAATGAGTAAAGAGGACATCGAAGAGCTGGCAAAAGACGTTGCGCTTTTGAAAAAGTGGAAAAAGAAGAAGATTAGCGAAGAAAATTTCGATAAAGAATTCGGTTCGTTATAGGTAGGTTGGTGCGACATGCGGTGTAAGAATATTAAAGTTTAAGAACGTTAAATTGGATTCTATTTTTCACCTTTATTCACAAAACGAGGCTTTTACTTTGCAAATTATTCTACTTAAGAACATTTACTAGAAGTCTGCAGCTATTAGTTTTCTGTAGTTACAGTTGTGTCAGTATCAAATTTGACAAAGCTGAATGGAATAATATGTTCTCTTGTACTTACCTACTGGACAGGGAGCTGGTGCCTTAAAACTTACGTCATAAGGTACATGATTTTAACCCTGTAGGTCTAATGTGCGTTGATAAGGTTGTTAAAAATTGCTTTGTCTTCCATGTCAGACCGGGGGCTTTAGGCTGGTATGAGCCTGTCAAATTTCGAAAAAATGGCCAAAGATTAACGTCATAAGGTACATGAATGAAACCAACTGGATTTTGTGTGGGAACATCCCCTTGATTGAAAATCTGGTCGTAAGACAAAATTTTTGGGGGCTTTTTGTCCACAAGACAAGTTTAAAATTTCCAAAAAAGGACCAAAATTTATCAATTTCTTCACAGGCGTTTTGTTGACTAACCCACCAAGTGTGATATATATTTGTAATCAGGATGAAACACGGAATCGATTTCGGATTTCAATCGCTATCCATCAATGTTAAAAAATTGTCGTGTATTAACGCTATTGTTTCAACATATACAGGAGGTTTTCTGTTTTTTTTTTTCAATAACCACTATGTATATGAGTTGAATCAGTACTGGAGACCAGACCTCTTTCAAGGACTCCTATACCAATCTCTAAATTTAGCAATGTTTTACCTTCATTTCTTGACGGGGGACTTCGATTTACAGACGGTTTGATTTATTTGTTCAAAAACGAGAGTTTTTATGCATATCACGAATTTAATGATATACTCTATACACTGATAGAAAGGACCACCAGATTCATCCGCTTGAAAAGTAGTACCGAGCGTTACCCGCGAAATTTAAAATTCCAGTTAGAAAGAGGTGCTTATTTCCGTTAATCACAGCTAAGTGCTATGGTAATTTTAAATGACACCAGATTAATACCAATTTTAATGAATGAGAAAATAATATTTTAGAATGAAGCTGATTTTATTACACAACACTCACAACAGCCGAGCCGACTAAAAATAACAAACATCATAGAGAAATGGAGGTTAGAAATCGTACGTAAGTGTCAAACTCGCTGAATGTAATGCCATTGGTTTGGCGTAGGAATAATTTGCCCGGGTAAGACTACCAACCGAACAAAACTAATATTAGTTCCAAACGCGCCTATGTTGTTACAGTCTTTGGTGCTTTTGTTTGCTATAGGTTACATCACTGAAATTCAAAAAAGTCCGTTCTATCGGTGTACAGACTATAGTATTATACGTTCAGGGGCTATGGATCTTGGCATATTTGGGATACATTGCCCCTCGACTGATATTTTAGAGGATGTTGTCAACATTTATAACAAATTGTTCAACATAAACCTTGATTAGATTAGTAGTGGTGTTTTTTATGTTACTGTGAACACATGCATTAGATTAGTAGTGAAACCGCAATTACAAACTTGAATCACCAATAATTAATGTTTGTTTCTCGCACTCCTACACGTGTATTTTTTTCCTTCTCTTTATTTTCTGCTTCCTTTATTTCAGTTAGTTAACGCTAGTGTAATGATGCATTTTCTTTTCGTCTTAGGAGCTGTAATTGCTTTCTATAACGTGTTTTAATTTATTGATATATCAGTTCTCATCTTGCATCGATATAACCTGTTAGATGTTTGATCAAATTAAATACAAAAATAAAATAGACAAAAAATAGATTATTCCACAACAAAATAACGCTGAACACCCGTTTCATATCGAGCAAACTGAACGTTGTTGAAAAGTGTGCATAGCACGGTTCCTTGTATAAGAAATTGTTGTATAAATTGAACATATAATATGATGAGTAACTGGTCCAGTACGCCTCCGACAGCTTCCTAGGAAAGAGAAGAAGAAGCGCGAGTTCACCAGTTTTTTTCAATTTACACCTGTATGTAGTCTCTTACGGGTACATGACTTTTTTTTGTTTTTAGCACACCATATCCAAGGTTGACCACATAAGCGGGCGCTTGTGCTCCTATTAGGCAGCAGTCACACTGAACCACCCACCACCACCCACTACCACCAACCAAAAATCAAACGCACGCAATGTAATGATGCTGGTCACACTGCAGCCACCTCTTACCACCGCCCAGTGACCACCGGTGGCCATGTGTTTGAAATTCCCAAAGTGGTGGTCAGTGGTCGGTGGTTAACAATACGCATCTTGATGCGCATGCAGAACAAACATTTTGTGTATACATACAACATACAATTACCTTTGTCCCGAAGAGAACAAAGGTTTCAATTTGGTCACTAACAAATTGTAACATTTCTTGCTCATACGGTAATAACTGTAAAATTGTTCTTCATCATCAACAAGCTGCGGCACTAATTGATGAAATTCTCCTAGTTGTTCTCTATCGAGAAACATTTGACGCACCCCACATGTTCCGGCGTTTTTTACGGATTTTTTTCGAGATGTAGTATAAAGCTACAACTTCGTCGGTATCTGAGTCATCAGACGAAATCATTGCAATCACAGGACTTGTCAATCTTGTCACGAGCTGGGCCGCTATTCTTGAATCGTGTGAGAAAAGTTCCTGGGAGTATGAAATACATTCCGCAGTACACTGATGTAGCGATTGTTGCCTAAAATCGTGGTTTTCAGGCAACTTCCGCTACAGAATTGTAGTACGGATTATATAAAACAGGATTATGTCAAATTCAGGAGGGGGACACGGTGGTGAACGGTGGACGATGGACGGTGGCTCAGTGAGACCATGGCGGATTAGGCAGCAGTCACACTGGAGCCATCACCACCCACTACCACCCACCACCACCCACTACCACCAAGCAAAATAATCCGCTCTGGTCTCACTGAGCCACCGTCCATCGTCCACCGGTAACCACCGTGTCCCCCTCCTGAATTTGACATAATCCTGTTTTATATAATCTGTACTACAATTCTGTAGCGAAAGTTGCCTAAAAACCACGATTTTAGGCAACATTCGCTACATCAGTGTACTGCGGAATGTATTTCATACTCCCAGGGACTTTTCTCACACGATTCAAGAATAGCGGCCCAGCTCATGTCATGACAATATTGACAAGTTCTCTGATTGCAATGATTTCGTCTGATGACTCAGATATCGACGAAGTTGTAGCTTTATACTACATTTCGAAAAAAATCCGTAAAAAACGCCGGAACATATGGGTGCGTCAAATGTCTCTCGTTAGAGAACAATTAGGAGAATTTCATCAATTAGTGCCGCAGCTTGTTGATGATGAAGAACAATTTTACAGTTATTACCGTATGAACAAGAAATGTAACAATGTGTTAGTGACAAAAGTGGAACCTTTGTTCTCTTCGGGACATACACATTGTATGTTGTATGTATGCACAAAATGTTTGTTCTGCATGCGCATCAAGATGCGCATTGTTAACCACCGACCACTGACCACCACTTTGGAAATTTCAAACACATGGCCACCGGTGGTCACTGGTCGGTGGTAAGAGGTGGCTGCAGTGTGACCACCATCATTACATTGCGTGCGTTTGATTTTTGGTTGATGGTAGTGGGTGGTGGTGGGTGGCTCAGTGTGACTGCTGCCTTATTTTGCTTGGTGGTGGTGGGTGGTGGTGGGTGGTGATGGCTCCAGTGTGACTGCTGCCTATTGTCTCAGAACGACGGTGGCCCGGTGGTTGCTGGCGCGTCCCATCTTTTACGATATAATTTTCACGTATCAGTTAGTTTCGACTCGCGCAAGTCGATCCTAATCAAACTTTTCTTTCGCTTCTTATTATTCTTCATATCTCTCTATCCCAGAAACTTCTTTGATATTTTTTAAAAACCACACAGATCTTGGTTTTTTCGGAAACTGATGTGAAGCTTATATTGTCGGTGGTATAGCCGGTATGCATGCAAGGTACATTATGAGTTATAGCTGACAGGTATAACACACATCGGAATGGACCCTGAATTTTGACGTCACGAGTGGTAAACACCACGGCACCTGGCAGTGTGCGACATTTTTTACGGTATTTCTTTCTGTTTACCGTATATGTGCATTAGTTCCATGTGTGGAGGGTGCTTGAGGAAAGTTGCTTTAAGGTTCCTCTCTCCCCGTTGCACCTGTTGGAAATAACTACTATTTATTTGTTTCTTTCTTTATTCACCCATGTTTCTTTATAAATTTACATAGACATATACTTAATAGCTATATATTATGCATCTAGAACAATACTTCTTTTATTAATCCATGTCCATACCTTGTTCGATGTATGATAAAAAGCTGGAAACATGTTTTCCTCAAATTTACAAAACCATTCTTTCATCACTTGTAAATTTTCAAATTTTTCTGGATTTTCACATCACCTTGTGAGCACAATGGATAGTTTTTCAATGTTTTCAATGTCTTCACAGAGCTTGTAACTCGAAAGGTTGGAGATGTTTTGGTGCACCCTGTATCGGCAAGCATTTTGATAGCGTCATTATCTCAGCAGGACTAGGTGTTTGCAGGTAATCATATTTAATCGCTAGATGAAGTGTCACTATGAATTTATCGCTGTCACCTGCGTTCGAAGACTCCCAAATACCGGGTGATCATTTGAAAACTATCCACCTGCAATATCTCCCGATTCCTAGTGCAAATATGTCTTTGAACAAAAACAGGTCGATTTTTATATCGAGGGGGACATCTAAAACATACATTGGAGAATTTATATCTTGAGCCCCCTCGCCCCCACTCACCCCAACTTTGAAATTCTCTTTCTAAAAAAAAATATTTTCAAATTTTTCAATCTCACCCCCTGTTCTTCCTAAAATTCCCTGAGTGTCCAAGTTAATATTCTTGACCTCCATTTCCCTTCAATACAGTAAACGTCATCCTGCACAGCATCGAAAGAGAAAATTTTCTATGAAAAAAGTGCCACCCAAATTTACCCCTTCGCTCCCCCCACCTGACCTCAAAAATTGAAAATGTCAATACCCACTTTGTAATACATCAAATTGAAGGAAATTGGATTCTCATCCTGAAAAATATTTTTTCACAATTTTTAAAGCCCCCCCCATCTCCCCCCTAGAATACTCCAAATGGCCAATTTATTGGGGGAGGGGTAGAAAATTTCGAAAAAATTATTTTCGGAAAGAGGATGTAATTCCCTTTAATTTGATGTATTACAAAGTAGGTGGTGTTCTGTTAAATTTGGGAGTTGAGGTGGGGGAGAGCAAAGGGGGGAATTTGGGTCGCACTTTTTCCACCAAAAATTTTCTTCTTCGATGCTATCTAGGATGACGCCGACTAAATTGAGAAAAAAATGAGGGGTCCAGAATATAAAATGGGACAGTCAGAGAATTTTCAGGGAAAAGGAGGTGGGTTAAAAATTTTGAAAATATTTTTTTTAGAAAGAAAATTGAATTTCCTTCAATTTGATGTATCGCAAGGTAGGTAGTGTCATTTGAAATTTCAAAGTTGGGGTAAGTGGGGGCGAGGGGGGTGAATATAGAAATTTGCCAATATATGTTTTGGTTCTCCCCCTCGATATAAGAATCGACCTGTTTTTGCTCGAAAAAATATTCACTAGGAATCGGGAGTTATTGCAGGTGGATAGTTTTCAAATGATCACCCGGTATATCCTGATATGAAGGGATTTGGGATTTCGTGTGATTGTTGGAATTTTTGCAGTGTTTGAATATATTGGCTGAATGCCTCTGCTTAAGGGTGATGATAACATGGTATCCAATTGGCGTAAGCTCCATGACAAAAAAGGACCTTTGTTGTTACTTTATATGCACAGTTTCCGTCTCTACACCGTTCACATTCTTTATGGATTTCGGTGTTTTTTTTTCACTGATGAAAACAACTGTTCACACCGCACACGTTTTATTCCTCTGCGCTCCCTAAGGGCACGTATACACCATCCTCATATTGGCACACTGTGTATGTTGTTTGGATGTTGCCTCGTTCACATGCGTCGTTTGTAGAGAGTAGACCCACTTCGAATTCATCAACGAAATACGGGAAACCCCACAGGTACATCTCGCATTCCAGAGGATTGATGTTGTAGGTTGCTTTTATGGAACTGGATTTGTATACAATCCCCTATTTCTACATCTTCACCTATGATTAGTTCACACACAAACTGAGATTGCGTATTTGTTTTGAAGTGAACTGTAATTTTTCTTGGAGAGGGTTGACTCACACTAAGCCAAGGGGGTGTACGTATTGTTGTACTTGAAGTACAACAATACGTACACCCCCTTGGAACTCATGTAGCATGATTTTCCACACGATCTCTGGCATGCACATGTCTGGAGTTTGCGTTGGTATAGGACATTAGGTGTATATATCAGTTTCTTCGAGGTTGCGTTCCCACTCCATATAGCTCTTCATGCTTGCTCCCCCCACCACCTGTTTGGGTGAATGAACTTTCGAGGTCGCGAGCAAGGTCAAGGTCGAGGTCAAAGGTCAAGGCCAAAGGTCAATGACCTGTCAAGGTCAGGGTCAGGGGTCAATGACTTTTCAAGGTCAGGGGTCAATGACCTGTCAAGGTCGTACCCCCACCACCGTTGCACGCCCAAAAATCATCTACTACCTTACATTTGAATGGACCGCAAAAGTCCATGTGCAAACGTCCCCAAGGTCTACAACTAAGAGGCCAAGGAGTCAAAACAGTTTTATCTGATTCTCCACCAATTGCATCACAAATGGAACATCCTCTACATAATTCTTCAATTTCCGCATCGATTCTAGGCCACCAAAAATAGGATCTCGCGAGCGATTTACATTTATTCATCCCCATGTGACTGAGATGCAATTCTTTCAGAACGGCATATTGCAACTTGTGTGGAATAATTATTCGGTAACCCCAAAACAGGCACCCCTGATCGACATGCAATTCGTTTCTTTTCTTGAAGAATGTCAACTCTTCCTCATCTAATTTTCGCTGATCTGGCCAACCGTGTAGAACGCCGTAACTGGTAATTTTATTCAGTACGTAACGGTAAGTAGTACGGTAACGCGAACGTCTGGTCTTCTGGTTTTTCTGGACAGCTGAGATCACACATCAGCTCGTACGTTCGGTTCCCTACAAGTGTAATTAGCGTGGCTGTTTTTACCTCTTCTTTTATGCCGTTGGCTATGAAGAATTGTTGTACACGGGCGGGACGTGTACGTTTTCCAGTTTCCTTCTAAGTAGTTAAATTCTTCAATTCTTCCTACTGTAGCCATTTTGATTCTGGTTGCTTCTATTATCTTCGGTACTTCCGAGGCTTTTTTTCTTTTTTCTTCGTCGCCAGTGTTAAGTCTTTACGATATTGCGTCCAGACTTATGGTATTTAATTTATGCAGGCCGACCGGGTCTGACATGGTAATCGGAAGACGACAGTTTTCTTAGTGGTTTTATTGTCGAACTTATGTACAGTTGGGAGCGAAACCATTCATAGGGCACCGCCAGGAAATTGGCTGGATTTCAGGAATATCAGCTGCTTGGATTGTTCTTGAATGTCAGTTTTAAATAGAGATTGATCGTAATCAAAACTGGCATTTAAGAACGATCCAGGTAGCCAACATTTCTAAAATCAAACCGACTTCCTAGCAGTGCCGTATGAATAATTTCGCTCCCAACTGTACATACAAAAAGAATAATTGATTAGATATCACACCATCTGCCAGTCATATGTCCGCCGAAACCGACCTCTTCTGGTTCGCCGTCGGCCACCTCGTTCTCTGCCTGCTAATCATGCATTCCGATCCACCTGCCCTCGTAAGGCTCTCCGTCTGCCCCCCCCCCCCCAATCTCCGCCCAAACTCCAATTCTCTGTCTTCTCTTTGTTTCTTTTCCGACTGCTCTTCGAAATTTTTTCATTATAAGTTGATCTTTTTTTTTCTTCCTGTAACAACTGAAGAAATAATTTGACTATTGGTACTTCTGGACGAAGGCGAAGGCACGCAAGCCGAAGCTATCTGGACTTGCAATGAAGATCAATATCAACATTGATGATAATTGAAGAAAATGTATTGTGTTCTTTGTTGGCGTTTTGTCAACTTCTTCGGTCATTTCGGCGCTTTCTTGCATTTTCTTCCAGCTGTTGTTCTTGTCTTCTTTTTCTTCTTTCTCCACTTCTTCATTTCGTCTACCTGCCGTGCCAGTGGACTGGTCGCTGATCAATGAAGTACTTTTGTACTTCTCGGTGAACGCTTCTCCATCAGAGTAGGTCTGCACGTCGCATTCCGTAAGGGAAGGGCCCTAGAAGGACTGCTTCCTTCGATCTGCTTTGGACTGGAGATGACTTATTGATGAACTCTTCGTGCCTATCTGTGATGTTGAATGAGTTTAAAAACCACACCAAAACCACACCAAAACACACGTTGAAACAAAAGCTTCGTGGAGACGTAGGTAACAAATTTGAAGGGACTGACGCCGACACACGCGCCGGCTTTTAAGAAAAATATATGTCAATTATGTATAGGTTGCAATATTTATAACGGTGTCACCATGAGGTAACACTCGCCAAAGGAAAGGGGTGGATTTAAGGGTTATCAATGACGGTTATTTACTTAATCTTCCCGGAAAGCACCAACTGTACCAACGGAAAAAAAAGAAAGGTTGTTTATTATGAGTAAGAGATATCGTGGTACTAGATCACAGAGGAAGGGTGTGTCCCTCGATTGTCCTGGAAGGCCTTGAAACTAATTTCGATAGCGTACCGCTGCCACCACCGCAAAATCTGTTTGACTCCCGTTTCGCGGGTCGGAAGAGGGTTTGGACAACCGTTGGGCACACGGGGGTATTTTGTGGTAGACGTGCTCTGTGGAATTCTTCAAATGGAGGAGTGAAAAGGATTGGTCCGCGTCCAAGCAACCATATAGCAGGTGGCAACTTTCTTGTAATGCAGTAATCAGTGGTGGAACCACGAGCACTCGACAGTTGTCGATCCCGACAATTTCCCCTTTCCCCTCTGCACCTCTCACCCCGATTTCCCCTTTCCCCTCTACACCCTTCACCCCATTCAGAAAAGGGAAAATTATCGAGATCGACAACTGTCGAGTGCTCGTGGTTCCACCACATGTCATTTCAAATCAAAGTCATTGGGTAAAATCAACCAACAAATTACAATACAAGGTGTTTCGAAAGTACCTACCTAGCTGTATATCGTCGGATTCAGCTTCCAAAAATATGAAGTTTTCGATGAGAATGAATCGCAAGAGGTGCTCCCTAAGAAAATTACGGCCCTTCAAAGTTCAATTTTTTAAATCGTTTTTTTTTCATCGTAACTTTTGAACGGATCAACCATAAGATCAGTTCAAAAAAACTGCCCCCAAAGCATTCGCGAAAAATAGCCTAATATAATATGAGTGCTGTGGTGCTGTGACATCAGTGACAATTGACATTTGCCGATTTCACAAGTGCAGCGCCAGCAATGAAGCCGATATTATGAGTTAAATTTTGAAAAATCGGACAACAAAAGGTCCGAAATAAGCATGCCAATCAAAACATGGATCCTTTCTGGAAGTGCAGCCGCAAAGTTCCCTGGAATCAACACGTATTTTCTACAAAACAAGTCGTGGCAAGATAGTTGTGCAACTCGCCACGGAAAGTGTTATGGACAACGAGAGAAGCCCCTTTCTCGAAATGTGGAGCCTTCAAAAATCGGCCCCTAGTGTGAAAACTGTGAGTACCTTCCCCGATCACCTCTTGGCTCCCCCAACTCTTCTGTATCGGTGAAATTACCCCGTCAACACCGGAGCCGGCCTGGGTAATTTGATCAAAGTGCCGTCAAATTTAGAGGTGACTCTTGTGTCTGATGGACGCTCAAAAGTCTCCTCGAGACCACGGTTCAATTTCGCACGCTGACTTGGTCAGTTTTGTTCCAAAAGCACTGTTCAAATGCCCCGAGGTGTTGAGTTTCCCAAAACCGAGAGCGTCAATTGACGTCCCTGTCAGATTGGCCTTGCCATGCTCCAATTTTTCGACATTTTTCGGCAAAATTTCAAAAAAAGCCCCGCCAAATGGCCCGCACTGGACGACACGCGGCCCCCGAAACCCCCCGGTCGGCATTGTACACTAAATTTCTTGAAATTCTGCCCGAAAAGCCGAATTTTTGCCGCAACAACGTATCAAGAAACTGGAACGAATTATTCGAAAATGTCAGTTCCCTGGAACAAATTGGAATGAATTATGAATTTTTGAAAAATTCGAAAAATTTGAAAATTGAAAAAAAATACCTCGCCAAAATCCGACGTCTGGTTTTTACAAATTTCAACCTGCCGTCGTTTGGTTCCCTCAGCGGTTAGTTTAGGGCGAGGTTTAGGGTGGAAGGGTGACGCTAAAAATCTTTGTTATGATGTGCCACACCGCGCTCAAAATTCAACAAAACAGAAATGACATAAAATTCCACAAGTTCCCCACCAATGAAGCCCTGAAGAAGTGATTGGGCCGTTATTCGACTTTTATTTGCAATTTGCAAAACATAAACAAACGAAACAAATCGATACTCTGGATTTGGCACAACACAAGCGCGCTGTGCCACCAAACCAAAGCCACCAAGTGGCGACAAGCTGAACCAAAAAGCGACTATGTCTCACACCCATAGACATTTCAAAACTAGTAGATGGTCTGTTGAATGTATGTTTGGTTGCATATTGCATATCAGCAGGAAAAATAGCAGCAGTTTATTTCTTGTCCATGATATCACTCGACAATTGCTCGTTTTCTAACAGTGATCAGTGAAAAGTTTGGAGATGCAAAGAGGTATAGGCTGTCTGATTTCTACATGATTCTAGTGTGCTGCGATTCAGGCCGCGGTCGGCCGATGGCGATCAGAAACTTCATCTAGTTTTGCAATGTCTATGGGCAAAGTCACCTGACACTTCTGACAGTGGATAAATGCGTGGTGGACCTTTTTCCGGTGGATCGTTGAAGCAGTGGATGTCTTCGCGGTGGTAGAACGAGGGGGATAAATGAGTCGTGGACTTCTTTCCGGTAGGACGTTTGAGCTGTGCAGGCTGATTTTGCCGTGGACTGCTGAATATGGACCCCGCTTTGTGGAGCTCATGCATTTTCTCATTTTTTTCGCATAACTCCTATAGGCAATAACTATACAGGTGGTCCGACTTTTATGCCATTAAATTTAAGGATATATGTATAGAGAATGAAAAATGAAGGGGACTCTCTTCAGAAAGCATATTTGAGAAATGCCTATAACTCTTCCTAATAACAGAGATACAGCCCTTCAAAATTGGAAATAAATAATCGTTTTTTCCGCATAACTTTTGAACCGTATTTTTCAACTTCCTAGTTATTTTGGAAAACTGTTCATAATTTTGAATTCTACGTTCAATTTAGAAGGAAAAGTTACTCTTGCAAAATTTTTATTAGAGGTATCATTTAGGAGATATTTGAGTTTGAAACTTTGGAAAACATCCCGGAATCGCCACTTTTCAGAGCCCAAATTGTTTATTTCCTGAAAATTTCTCGTGTTTTGGAAAAAATGGTGGTTTATCAACTCAGAAATTCTAGAATACCTATTTCAGCTGAGAAATCATGATTTTTTTGGCTTTTAATTTTTAGACCTTTGAAAGCTGTTTTCCAAACATTCCATCCTAAATATCTCCCAAACAAAGCCTCTAAGCAAAATTTTGCGAGAGTGATTTTTTTTTCTAATTAGAACGTAAAATTATAGAACATTCAAAATTATGGACAGTTTTAGGGACACCCCCTAATGTCTACGCCCCTGAAATTTTTTTATGAAACATGTTATGATTGTTTGACAGGTGATAATTTCAGTAAACCTTTGGTTCTGTTTTGAATCAAATCGGTTGAACGGTTCAAAAGTTATGCGGAGACAACGATTGTTCATTTCCAACTTTGAAGGGCTGTATCTTTGTTACTAGGCATTTCTCAAATATGTTTTCTGAAAAAAGTCATTTTTCATTTTCTATCGATCCTTGAATTTAATGACATAAAAGTCGAACCATCCTGTACAGGTGTCCCGAAATTAATGCAACAAAATTTACATGGAGGTGGAAAATAGAAAAATAAGGGGACTTCCTTTATAAAAATATCCTCGCAAACGTTGTAGCGGAGATACAGGCCTTCAAAGTTGGTTTTTTAATCAGTTTTTATTGTATAACTTTTGAACCGTTTAACCGATATCATTCAAATTCAAACCAACGTTTACCAAAATAAGTCTCTATTGAACACTAATAACGCATTCCATCAAACATTTTTAGGGGCGAAGATAATAGGGGGTACCTTCCCCCTTTTTCCCCTATTTTTCACCCCCTGAATAATATTGAAAATGGTTCCAGCTTTCGGGTTCTACGTTTAATTTAGAGAAAAAAGTTACTTCTGCAAAATTTCGACTAGACGCTTCATTTTTGAGATATTTGTGTTTGAAACTTTGAAAAACATCTCAAAATCGCCATTTTTCAGGGCCGATTTTTTTTTCCGAAAAGCTTCGTGTTTTTTCAGCAAAAATGGTAGTTTACCAATTTGAAACACCTAGAAAACTCATTTCAGTTGAGGAATCTTGAGTTTTCTTGAAATTTAATTTTCAAGGCCTTGAAAGTGGTGTTTTCGAGATGTTCTCCAAAGTTTCAAACCCAAATATCTCGGAAATGTTTAATCAAAATTTTGCAAGAGTAACTCTTTCCTCTTAATTGAACGTAGAATCCAAAAATTGCAACCATTTCTAAAAATATTCAGTGGGGTGAAGAAGAGAGGAAAAAGGGGGAAGGTACCCCCTATTATCTTCGCCCTGAAAATGTTTGATGAAATGCGTTATCACTGTTGGATAGAGACCTGTTTTGGTAAACTTTGGTTCAAATTTGGATAAAATCGGCTCAACGTTTCAAAAGTTATGCAAAAAACTGTTTTAAAAACCAACTTTGAAGGCCTGTATCTCCGTTATTACGTTCGCGAGAGTTATTTTCATTGAGGAAGTCCCCTTATTTTTCAATTTCCTACCTCCCTGTAAATTTTGTTGCATTAATTTCGGGACACCTGTACACCCTGTAACAAAATTTACAGGGAGGTAGAAAATTCGGCGCGTTCGACTACCACTCCGGAGGTCGCGGGTTCGATCTCCGCCGGGGACGGATTTTCGGCCTCGAAAACAAGCTCCTTGGTTTAGTTGGAATGCTTGCTAAATGCAAGACGCGCCGTGTGTCGCATAGCACGTAAAATACGAACGATGGTGCCGACCCCTATGCGATGTTGGTGGTCGTTAAAAATCCTTACCCTGTGTTGGAACACACAGGGGTTCGGCAAAATTTCCGGTATAGTGGAGGAAAGCATTCACCGGCGTCGGTGTTAGGCCTCGTTACGGAAATAGGCCGACGCTAAATAAACGAATAAAAAAAAGGGGACTTTCTCAATAAAAATACTCTCGCAAACGTAATAACGCCGGAGATACAGGCCTTCAAAGTTTGTTTTTTAAAAACAGTTTTTTTTGCATAATTTTTGAACCGTGCAGCCGATTTTATTCAAATTTGAACCAAAGTTCACTGAAATAGGTCTCTATCGAATAATCATAACGCATTCCATCAAACATTTCCAGGGGCGAAGATAATGGGGGGTACCTTTTCCCTTTTTCCCCTATTTTCACCTTCGTGAATATTTTTAGAAGTAGTTATAATTTTTGAATTTAACGTTCAATTTAAAGAAAAAAGTTACTCCTGCAAAATTTCAATCAAAGGCTTCATTTTTGAGATATTTGGGCTTGAAACTTACGGAAAACGTATCGAAAACGCTACTTTCAAAGGCCTTAAAAATTAAAATTCAAGAAAACTCAAGATTCCTCAAGTGAAATAAGAATTCCAGATGTTTTAGGTTGACTATTCCACACAACATACTTTTGACCAATCAATACGTTTAAAACCTTCAAGTTGAACCAATGAAATCAGTTTTATACTGATAAAACAGGACCTTCGTACAGTTTTATACTGATAAAAAGACTGTGCCTTCCTTTTTATAAATAAACATTTTACTTGATTTCAAAAGTTCCTGAACATCGTGCCTGCTATAAGCTTTTCAAGCGTCACCTACACACAGTGATACCGCTTCCAAAAGCGATAGTATTGCAATCGGTAAGTATATATACTTATCCTTTGTGTCCAACTAAAGGTGAGATGTAGTTTACTATACAGGGTGTTTCAGGGATGATAGCAAAAAATTCAACTGTGGGTATCTTGTCAAAATATGACGAAAACCTATATACCATTTTGCAAAGTTCGGCCTAATGACGAAGATACAGCTCTCCAAAGTTCACTTTTTCGGATTTCAAAAATTTGTAGCTCAGGAACGATTCGACAAATTCAGCTTCAATTTAGCATAAGTTGGTTTGTCATAATTATCTATCAGTCTGCCAAATTTGGAGAGAATCCAATCAGTGGCGTAGAAGTTATAAGGGGTCACCTTAAGTCAACTTTTCTTCGGATGCTTCTGAATTATTGTCCCTCATAACTTCTACACCACTGGTTGGATCATTTCCAAATTTGGCAGGTTGATAGATAATTATAATAAACCAGCTATTGCTGAGTTAAAGCCAAATTGGTCAAAACGTTCCTGAGTCACAAATTTTTGAAATCCGAAAAAAGTGAACTTTGGAGGGCTGTATCTTCGTCAATAGGCCGAACTTCGCAAAATGGTCTATAGGTTTTTGACATATTTTGACGAGATCAACCCATACAGTTAATTTTTTTGCTATCATCCCTGAAACACCCTGTATTTGTCAAAAACCATTAGGCAAATAGGCAGTTTCTAATTCAAATAAGTAACAATAATTTTGATCTGCAATGATTATCCATGAAACATTATGTAATTTCTACGCTGTCGAGTTTTTTTTCAGATAATAAAGTTACCATTTCACACTCGGTGAATTTCTTGAAAACAAAGCTTTCGAGATAGTTTAAAAATTTTATCGATAAAACTCATAGCTCTTGCGGTATTACATACGATAAACTACCATTTTTGTTGAAAAACATCAAGTTCATCAAGTTTTTCAGAAACAAAAAATTTGGGCCCTGGAAAGTGCCGATATTGAGATGTTTTCCAATGTTTCAGTCCCAAATATCTTTGAAACAAAGCCTCTAATCAAAATTTTGCAGGAGTAACTTTTTTCTCCAAATTAAACGTAGAATTGAAAAATTGAAACCTATTTCAAAAATCTCCAAGGGTGTGAAAAATAGGGGAAAAAAGGGCAAGGTACCCCCTATTATCTTCGTCCCTAAATATGTTTGATGAAATGCGTTATCACTGTTTTATAGAGACCTATTTTATTAAGCTTTGGTTGAAATTGGAATAGAATCGGTTCAACGGTTCAAAAGTAATGCCAAAAAACCTGTTTTCAAAAAACAACTTTGAATGCCTGTCACTCCGTTATTACGTTTGCGATGGTAGTTTTATCAAAGAAGTCTCCTTATTTTTTAATTTGGTCTCTGTACAGGTGTCCCGAAATTGATGCAACAAAATTCACATGGAGGTAGAAAATTGGAAAATAAGGGGACTTCTTCATTAAAAATACCCTCGCAAACGTAATAACGGAGATACAGGCCTTCGAAGTTGTTTTTTTAACGGTTTTTTTCACATAACTTTCAAACCGCTGAACCGATTCTATTCAAATTTGCACCAAAGTTTCCTAAAATAGGTCTCTATTGAACAATTACAACGCATTTCATCAAATATTTTCAGGGGCAACGATAATAGGGGGTACCCTCCCCATTTCCCCCCTATTTTTTACCTCCCTGGATATATTTTGAAACGGTTTCAATTTCTGAATTCTACGTTCGATTTGAAGAAAAAAGTTACTCTTGCAAAATTTTGATTCAAGGCTTCATTTTCGAGATATTTGGGTTTGAAACTTCGAAAAACGTATCGAGAACACCACTTTCAAAGATTTTAAAAATTGCAAATTCAAAAAAACTCCAGATTCCTCAAGCGAAATGAGAATTTCAGGTGTTTTAGGTTGATAAACCACCATTTTTGCTAAGAAACATGAAGTTTTTCAGTAAAAAAATTTGGGCCCTGGAAAGTGGCGATATTGAGATGTTTTCCAATGTTTCAATCCCAAATATCTTTAAAACGAAGCCTCTAATCAAAATTTCGCAAAGGTAGTTTTTTCTCTAAATTGAACGTAAAATTCAAAAATTGAAACCATTTCTGAAAATATTCAGGGAGGTGAAAGATAGGGGAAAAAGGGTGAAGATACCTCCTATTATCTTCGCCTCTGAAAATGTTTGATTGTTCAATAGAGACCTATTGTAGTAAACTTTGATTCAAATTTGAATAAAATCGGTTGAACGGTTCAAAAGTTATTGAAGTAAAAACTGTTTCCAAAAACCAACTTTGAAGGCCTGTACCTCCGTTATTACGTTTGCAAGGGTATTGTTATTAGGAAAGTCGCCTTATTTTTCAATTTTCTATCCCCCTGTGAATTTTGGTGCATTAATTTCGGGACACTTGTACCGGGTGGGCCATAAAAAACCGTACTGTTTTATTTTCCTCGCCGATTTTTTGTTTCTGGACCGATTTTGACAAGCTTGGTATCACTGTGTAGCTGATTGAAGAGGCTACCAGAACCATATACAAATGATTCCTTAGTGTCAAAATTCAAAATGGCGGAAACAACTGAAAGTAGGCCTTTTTTTGCAGTCGTTTTTTTAAATTGAAATTTTACAAAATAATCGAACTAAAGACGTTTTCTGAAAGAATGAACTACTTTCTACATTCTGAGACCACAATCAGCTCAATTGGTTCATTCGTTGGGAAGATGTGGCAAATCCGAAAGAAGCTTATTTTTCATTGTTTTAATCCAAAATGAATAATAAAAAATATTGTTTTGCCTGCCAAATTTTGGTTTCTGGAACGATTTTGACAGGTTTAGTATCATTATGTAACCAATTAAATAGGCTTGAAGTGTCATATACGAATATGATTGAAATGTCAAAATTCAAAATGGCCGACACAACTAAAAATGAGCCTTCTTTCGCAGTCGTTTTTTTAAATTGAAATTCGACAAAATGACAGAACTAGAAGCGTTTTTTAAAGAATGAACTATTTTTTACATTTTGACACCACAACTAGCTCAATTGGTTCATTCGTTGAGGAGATGTGGCAAATTGAGAAAAAGCTTATTTGCCATTGTTTCAATCCAAAACAAATGATAAAAAATATTATTTTGTCTGTAAAATTTTTGCTTCTGAAGCGGTTATGATAGGTTTGATGTCATTATGTAGCCAATTAACTAGGCTACAAGTGTCATATGAATATGATCGAAATGTCTGAATTCCAAATAGCGGACACAACTGAAAACAATCCTTTTTTTCATTGAAATTTGACAGAATGAAAGGGGCTTTTTGGAAAAAAACGATGTGCAAATGTTGTGGGAAAGACTATCAGAATATGTTTCTACCATCAGTGAAATTAAAACCTATCTTACATGTCTATTTTGAGGTTAACAATGGACTCAAGTAATCAACAACAACTTTGACCAACACAATTACAAAAACTAGGATAGTCCTCAAATGTTTGCATCCAGAGAGTCCGCGTCCATAGATAGGAACCTACCAAGTGAAACTCACCCTGTAAAATAATTTTGAATTATATTTTGAAAACTGGTGATTATATCTCAGGCAGCCACCCCTTGAATAAATTTTACAGACAAAATAATATTTTTTACTATTCGTTTTGGATTGAAACAATGACAAACAAGCTTTTTTTTTAATTTGCCACATCTAGTCAACGAATGAACCAATTGAGCTAGTTGTGGTGTCAAAATCTAAAAAACAGTTCGTTCTTCAAAAAACGTGTCTAGTTCTGTCATTTTGTCAAATTTCAATTTAAAAAAACGACCGCGAAAGAAGGCTTATTTTCAGTTGTGGTCCGCCATTTTGAATTTTGACATTTCAATCATATTCGTATATGACACTTGAAGCCTATTTAATTGGTTACATGATGATACTAAACCTGTCAAAATCGTTCCAGAAATAAAAATTTGACAGGCAAAACAATATTTTTTATCATTCATTTTGGATTGAAACAATAGCAAATAAGCTTGTTTTCAATTTGCCACATCTCCCCAACGAATGAACCAATTGAGCTAGTTGTGGTCTTAAAATGTAGAAAATAGTCCATTCTTTCAGAAAACGTCTTTAGTTGGGTTATTCTGTCAAATTTTAATTTAAAAAAACGACTGCAAAAGAAGGCCTATTTTCAGTTGTTTCCGCCATTTTGAATTTTGACACTTAGGAATCATTTGTATATGGTTCTGGTAGCCTCTTCAATTAGCTACACAATGATATCAAGCTTGTCAAAATCGGTTAAGAAACAAAAAATCGGCGAGAAAAATAAAACAGTATGGTTTTTTATGGCCCACCCAGTATATCCATTCATTCAAATTTCCCGCCCGCCTAGTGACACGCCGCGGCGTGGTTGGCGATGTTGGTACCGCCGAGCGCTTCAATCACGTGACAATCACGAAACGTCAGATTTGAGATTTGACTCTGTTTGAAGTTTGAATTGTTTAGTTTGTGCGTGAAACGCGGCCCGTGAGCCCCACAGCGATGCCTTTTTCCGACAAAGGTGAGTCCCCGCCCGTCCTCGGCGCCCCCTTCCGCAATTCCAATCCAAATTCCAGGCCCGGCCCCGGTCCCCCCCGGACGACCAGAGCAGCCGTCGTGAGAGGCGTCCCGGAGCACCGTCCCAGTTTGAAATTGCGCCCCCCTGAGCGCCCGCCCGGCCCCGGCCATGCCGCCCGCCCCCTCCCGGTAACCCCCTCGTCCAGTTTCCTACGTTTTCCGTTGTGTTTGCTCCGGAGCAGGTCTGCTAATTTTGAATGTTTTTCGTGTTCTTTCGTAGGAAGCGCAGAAGACGTCGAGCAGCTCGTGGACACCCTGACCATGGACGCGAGCAACCTGAGCGAAGCCAACTTGGCCAGCTTGTCCGCCGGCGACATCCAGCAGCTGGCCGAGCTTTCGCACGAGCTGCATTTGGAAACCGAAATGGAAACCGATGGTAGCCCCCTTTTTTTTGCATATCCCATTGATAAGCACGTCAGATTCTAACTGAACTAAAATTGTGGAGTATCCTAGTAGCTTCCTGCATTTCGCAAAGGTTTTTTCAAAAATTTCCCACCCAAAAAGAGTGTGGTTATGTTTTAGTGTTATCTTGATTTTTGTATTTAGCGCCAATCCTTTTTACTGCATGCACTGCAGCATTTGGCATTGTTTTAATTTATTTTCCTCGAAAAAACGGTAAAAAATCGGTTTTGGTTGCAAATAAACCGAGTGACCTGGTGTCAAATCGAAAAATCAAGTAGTGTCAAAAATCTAGGGACTTTGGCTCTGTTTTGTCAACAATCCACGCCACACGTGTTTTTTTGACAAAGAAAATTCCGGGAATTCAAATTTGAATACAACACAAGAGCGTTTCGGTCGGAATCATGTACACGATCGTGTCGTTGAATTTTGCAGAATCCGAAGTGATCATCGAGACCATCGAGAACGAAACCGACGACGACATGATGCAGTCGGAGATCGGGGCCCACGAGGTGGAAATCGAAACGGAAAGGGGACCGTCGCCCGAAGAGATCCTGCCCGACATCAAGACGAAAGCTGCCGTGGTGGTGCCTCCCCTGAGACCGCTGACCATAGCGCCGAAACCGGCCAAGGTTCCCATCACCGTCAAGCCCATGCCTGGCCAGCAGCTCCTCTTTCTGCAAGGTTACTAATTTAATTTAAAAAAAAACAACTTATTACGCCTAGGTTGGGGGGGGACCTAAGTATTAATTTATTTCAAGGGATTGATATTCGTTTTTTTTTCTCCATTTAACTCGTGTAAACGAGGCTTTCTTACTAATAACGCAGCTAAAAATTTTTTTGCAAAAAACACTCAATGACATTGGAATAAATTTGATAATAAAAGTGCTAAAGCCACGCTTAGGTGCATTAAAGCACAATACAATAAGGATGAGTATAGTAGGTTCATTTGTACTGTGACTCTAGTTGGCTGGGCAAATTTTCTACTTTAGCATTGTAGGCTTGCCGCCTTTTTACCTGGTGTGAAACTGACTTCTCTGGAAGTAAAGTTATTGGTGCGATTCTCTAAAAAATTACATTCCATAAAGGCTCTGTTACGTTGTTATTATCTAGGCAACACCCAATGGCCGACACGGATTTTTAGCGCACTTATCCAAACGGGAAGGCGCTTTTGTCCTCGCTTCGTCCGTCCGTCCGTCCGTCCGTCCGACCGTCCGTCCGTCCGTCCGTCCGTCACAGCATCTAGTCCTAGACGAAAAGGTTTTTGCGAAAAAAATTTACTCCATTGGGTAGCTCATGACCTTGTATCCCGAACCAAGAAAAATCTCGACGAAATAATAATAAACAATGACAATAATAACAATTTAGTGTGACGCCGCATCGCCGTTGAATGCTGCATTTCAGAAGCCGGCCTGATCTCGAAAGTTATCACATGCGAGGAAGTACCCGAGCTCATCATTTTACCATAATACATATGCAGAGTTATATTTAGAGGATGATTTGAACTTCATTTTAATGAAAATTTCACATCGGTGCGAGGTGCAGGCCAATAGTTATTAATTTTTGAAAATGACTCCGAAACTACGGCTCGACCGCAAATGATTTATTCGTTGCTTGCTGGTGCTTGATATCCTTTCCTCCAAACAAAACGAAATTCAATACAGAAAATATTTCAACTCAAATGGGTAGCTCATGGCCTTGGTACGCGAATCAAGAAAAATTTTGCCGAAATAATCATGAACAATTACAAAAATAACATTTTGGTGTAGGGCGGCTTCGCCGATCAAGTGCTGGCATTCGCGGTAAGATGTAGAAAGTTGCGATATGCAGGCAACTACAATTTCTTAATGAAATACATCACTGCATGTACGGCATTATATTTAGAGAACAATTTGAACTTTCTTTTGACAAAAACCCCACTTCGATCCGACCGTCGGGTCAATTGTTATCAATTTTTGAAAACGACCGCAAAGCCACGGCTCGGCGCATATTACACGACCCTACAAATTTAAAATCAGACGTGCCGAAGTAGTAATTGAACATTTTGAAATAGCCAATACTAGGTACCTGAAGGATAATGGCACTCAAATTACGAAACATGTTCGCTCAATAACAAAAAAAAAGTAGATAGGTATCACTAAAAATCATGTGACAGGCTACCATTTTTTCGGTTTTTCGATAAAAAAGAAATATTCCAATTCAAAGGTGAACCCGATATTCGTGTTCAGAATGACGCTTATGTGGCCGGTTTGTTTGTCTGTCTGTCTGTCTGTCTGTCTGTCTGTCTGTCTGTCTGTCTGTCCGTCCGAGTCCGTGCAGAAATTAAGGCGCTGTACTCCTTCTCGAGAATTGAAACAAGAGTCTTGGAACTTTTTTCCGATCAATAGCTGATGTCCCCAAGGGTGGCCAATGGACACTATTTTTGTTATCCATACATCGTTATCATTATTCTCAAAAAACAAAGATCTCCTGTGCACTTCGATGAAGTTGAACTTCTCCTCGGGAAATAAAGCTACAGCCCTTGAAGATTGAACTTTATCCGGTGGATAGCTTAGGTCCTCAAGGACCAAATAGGCAGGTTGGCTTTCATAATTCGGCCGCCATCTTGGCTGCCATATTGAAATTTCTTATTAGTGGAACGATTGTCATGAAACTTGAAACTTACCCTTGTCTAGTACGATCATTCTTATTTTCAAGCCAAATTTCATGATTGCCCCACCATCTTGGCCGCCATATTGAAATCTCTTAGTGGAAGGATTTTCATGAAACTTGAGAGTTACGCTTGTCTCGTACGATCATTCCTATTTTCAAGCTGAGTTTCATAATTCTGCCGCCATCTTGGCCGCCATATTGAAATCTCTTGTTAGTGGAACGATTTTCATGAAACTTGGAACTTACCCTTGTCTAGTACGATCATTTTGATTTTCAAGCCGAATTTCATGATTCTGTCGATATTTTGGCCGCCATATTGGAATTTTTTGCCCAAGACGGTAGAACCCTAATCACTCAACATCTTGCGTTCACTAATCCTCCAAAAAGGAAGTGCGCTACTGAGCCTCATGCTCATGAGGCGTATTCGCTTGTCACATAACAGAGCGTTTATGGAATGTTATTTTTTACAGAATAGCATCATAAGTTTCTTATCAAATTGATATTAAAATCTTGGAAAACTGACCTTGTCATACGTGGAAATGCCACTAGAGGGGCGCAGAGCTGTATTACCATCATTTAGACACCAAAACCCCACGGGGTCGCCTTCGATTTGAGTCATCTTGACGGCGGCCATTCAAGGCCGACAAAAACTCGTTCCGCCAAACTCCAAAACGGAAGCAAATTACAAACTGAAGGTACTCATATGAATTTCGGTCCAATACGCAACTTTGAGCCGCTGGGTTTTTTGAAATTCGGTTTTATCAACTTTTTATACGTAAATCCTGCTGCAACTACAGGCCTGCTGGGATGTTCCTTGTCTTGCCAATAGTTCTTCATGATTCGTCGTGTCTTTTCGACTGCAAGAGGTGAAAGGATTGATGATTCCATGGGACCCCCCTTTTTGGGCGAAGGCCTAGTACTTTTTTAGTTTGAATCAACCCGAAGTTGAACCGGCTTTGAGAGGTTAGAAATATTTTTGACACCTGTCAAATGTCAAAGCTGCTTTGATTTATTTGTAATTGGCGAAAATTAAAAACAACCGCAAAGTTTTGGGGATTTTCTATACAGGTGATCCATCCTAGCGTAATTATCCCATAGCGGTCTTACCGTTTAAGATACAGAAAAAGATGTAAGAGAAAAGTTATATGGTTTGATGAGACCTATAACCTAAATTTATTTCCAGCTATACAAGCTGTCCCATTTTGACGGGATTAACGAAACGTCAATTTTTTTTTTAATGAAACACCCTTTATTTTTTTGCATTCTCATGTTCAACTTTTTCAACTGTCTTATGCCTGTATTTTTGTTTTTCAATTGTGTGGCAATGCTACCAACTAAAAATTAAAAACTAAAAATAAATCGCATTTTCACAGTTTTTTTTTAAATCGTAGCGGCCTTGCTTTTCAAAACTAAGAGATAAAACTTCACATTGTGATAGTCAAGTCAAAGACCAATATCCCAATGTCAAAAAATTGCGATTTCTTGATATCGGCATTCACAAAAAAACATCAAACTTTATAATTTTCCAAGTATCATAACTCATTTGTTTCAAATGGCATGCCCCTAATTTTATAACATTATCTGATAGCTTTTTTTATCATCTTTCATATTTACCAGGGGTACTCTACCCTTTAACTTAATTTTTTTCGAAATAATCAGAAATGTTCACAACATTTGCTATTTTTTTGTTTTTTGTCCAAAAATTGAGTTGGCCGTGATGAATGACAATCAAGCCAAATAGTACGCAGCTGGCAGTTAGTCAGTCTGAATATTGTCGAACAAAAAAAAATGGCTTTAACGCAAAAAGGAAACGAAGTGGGATCCTGGATATCTGGATTATTACCAGAATATCACATCAATCATTTCCTGTCGCGTAAAGTCATTTTTCTTTGTTCGACAATATTCAGACTCACTAACTGAGAGTTGCGTACTATTTGGCTTGTCTGTCATTCATCACGGCCAACTCAGTTTTTGAAAAAAAAACAAAAAAATGGCAAATTTTGTGAAAATTTCCGATTATCTCGAGAAAAATGAAGTTTAAGAGTAGGGTACTCCTAGTAAAAATGAAAGAGGATAAAAAAAGCTATCAGATAATGTTATAAAATTTGGGGCATGCCATTTGAAAAAAATGAGTCATGATCCTTTGAAAATTATAAAACTTTATGTTTTTTTGTGAACGCCCTGTATCAAGAAATCGCAATTTTTTGACATTGGGATATTGGTCTTTGACTTGACTGTCACCGTATCAAGTTTCATCTCTTAGTTTTGAAAAGCAAGGCCGCTACGATTTTTTCAAAAAAACTGAAAACGCGATTTTTCAGTTTTCAATTTTTAGTTGGTAGCACTGCCACACAATTGAAAAACAAAAATACAGGCATAAGACAGTTGAAAAAGCTGAACATAAAAATGCAAAAAAATATAGGTGTTCCATTTAAAAACATTGACGTCTCGTTGATCCCGTCAAAATGGGCCTGTACCTGTATAGCTGAAAATAATTTTAGGTTATAGGTTTCATCAAACCATATAACTTTTCTTTTACATCTTGTTCTCTATCTTGAACGGTAAGACCGCTATGGGACAATTACGCTAAGATGGACCACCCCCTGTATTTCAGATTTAAAAAACTTGAAAACAAAATCTCAGCCGACTATAATCACGGTACCTACAGATGAACATACTATAGTTATTTTGTCTTGTGTAAATTAAGCTTTTTCTTACTTGTAATACAGCTGATTATTACATACAACGCCCTTGATTATTAGACCTACGAGGATAATATCCACTTATCTAAATCCCACTGTCAATAGCAACGGAATAAAATTCATGTAAACAACAAAATCTGACAGCTGTCACTTCGGACTTCTTTTATGTAATAATCTTCAAAATATCACTCGTGCTCGAGATTTTCCCAGATAATTTTGGCCAGGCGTTTCCCTCGGGCTGATTGTCCCTGGATAAATGCCCTCCTCCTACGGAGTCGGGCATTTATCGCTACAATCAGCACTCGCGTTCGCCTGACCAAAATTATCGTGAAAATCTAAGCACTTGTGATATTACTGTTGATAATTTCTCTGCTAAATACTATTCGGAATGGTAATAAATTTGGTCACAATGGCGCTAAAGCCACGCTTGAACGCTTGTTAATTCACTGCTACGAGTCGTAAGGTACAATATGAATTTTTCTCCAATCACGACCACTTCATTTTCATTTTCTCATGGGTTCACTTTTTAAAATTCCTTACGAGTGTTATTAAGTGCATTTACATTTTTTATTTAATTTGTGGCTATGCTACTAATCAAATACAGGGTGTTAGGTTCTGGTTGTTACAAACTTTAAGGGATTAAAAATTTATAAAATATTATCCATTGAAATGAAGTGAAAAAAAATCATGGTCCTAAAATGCCCCTTGAAAAGATACCTACCGCCGCGAGCTGATAAGAGCTGAAGGCCCTTAGATGGTGCGTTAGGTGTTACTAGTCATTAGTTACCGCTACTACATTTCTCGCTGGGGGAGGGCTGCCGTTAACACATACTTGTGACATTTCCCCCTTCCCTGAAATGCCGATCCGGCATTCAGAGGGCCGTCACTCCCCAAAAATTCTGGTAAAATTGACTTATTGGAATACTGCCATTGAAAATAATTGCCAATAAATCCCATTTATCTTCATTCTCAACTAATTTGAGGTATCTCATTCAAATAAACAGATAAACGATTGAAGTGGTCTACCCCAAAAACTCGCTCAGGTTCTAATGAGGATATCGAAATGTAAAATGAACCGCTTCAAAAAAAATGGTGGTGTTAACGATTCAGGCGTTCTTCTGGCTGCAAGTTTCATATTAATTTGGACATCGTGTTTGCTAATATACTGTATGATATACAGGCTGGTCACTCCTAACGTAATTATCCCATAGCGGTCTTACCGTTCAGAATAGAAAAAAAAATGTATAGAAAAAAAGATGTAAGAGAGAAGTTACATGGTTTGATGAGACCTATAACCTCAAATTATTTACAGCTATACAGGCTGTCCCATTTTAACGGGATTATTGAAACATCAATTTTTTTAAACGGAACACCCTATATTTTTTGCATTTTCATGTTCAGCTTTTTCAACTATCTTATGCCTGTATTTTTGTTTTTCAATTGTGTGGCAGTGCTACCAACTAAAAATTTAAAACTGAAAAAAATGGCATTTTTCCAGTTTTCTTGAAAAAATTGTAGCGGCCTTGCTTTTCAAAACTGAGAGATGAAACTTGACACGGTGATAGTCAAGTCAAAGACCAATGTCCTAATGTCAAAAAATTGCAATTCTTGGGCCTTCACAAAAAAAATCAAACTTCATAATTTTCAAAGTATCGTAACTCAATTTTTTCAAATGAGATGCCTTTAATTTTGTAACGTTTTCCGATAGCTTTTTTAATCATCTTTCACTTTTACCAAGAGTACCCTACCCTTGAACTTCATTTTTATCGAGATAATCGGAAATTTTCACAAAATTGTTATTTTTTTATTATTTTTTTCCAAAAACTGAGTCGGCCGTGATGAATGACAGACAATCCAAATAGTACGCAGCTGTCAATCAGTCATCAGAGCAGCTGACAATCTGAATATTGTCAAACAAAAGAAAAAGCTTTGTCGAAACATTTTTTTTTTGTAAACACCCTGTATCAAGCAATTGCAACTTTTTAACATTGGAATATTGGTCTTTGACTTGACTATCACCATGTCAAGTGTCATCTCTTAGTTTTGAAAAGCAAGGCCACTACAATTTTTAGCGCATTTTCGTAGGAAATCCGCTATTAGCCGCGCTTTGAAGTCCGTCCGTCTGTCCGTCTTGTAGTTGAACTCCTCCTAAACGAAAAATTGTAGCGGGATGGGGCTTTTTGCAAATTATTGCTGATTGTCTGCGGATGGGAATAGGCACAAAAAATATTTGGTCAAACCGGACGATTGCAGGGAAAAAAAGTTTAAAAAGTCGGCATTCAACGCTACGGTGTGAACTTCTACATCGAGGAATCTTGCGAACCGTTCTAGATACATGCGTACATGCAGCGAACGAAATATGCGGAAATTGATGAATACATTTTTAGTGAAAGAATCGTTTTGATTCCTTGCAAAATTATTTTTTCACATAATTGAAAAATGCTATGTATTACATTCTCTAACACACTCAGTACACCGTATAAAAAAAATTCATCCTAATTTTTGAGGGAGAAATATTGAAGGTATGTACTTTTATTCACAACCACTATGGTAAAGTATGTTCACTTGTACCGTGATTCTAGTCGGCTGTGAGATTTTGTTTTTAAGTTTCCAAATGTGAAATATAGAAAATCCCCGAAACTTTGCAGTTGGCTGCTCTGGCTGGACCAGTTTTGAAACACATTTTTTGCGTATTTCCTCTGCAGATGGCCGGAATATTTTTGCAGGACGTTGATGTCTGACGCTTTTTTCCATTTTATTCGAAAATGTAGCAATTTTTCGACCCGTTTTTAATTTACGCCAATGAACAAATAAATCAAGAGAGCCTTGACATTTGACACTTGTCAAACATATTTCTAGCCTCTAGAAGCCGGTTCAACTTTCGATGGTTCAAATTAAAGAGTATACAACGCCCTTTGTCCAAAAAAGGGGCCCCATGCAATCATCAACCCTTTCGCCTCTTCCAGTCAAAAATACACGCGAAACCCTGAAGACTCATAGGCGATACAAGGATCGCCGTGCAGTCTGCCATTGGCAAGAGAATTCACGTGTTAAAAGTAGATTAAACCAAATTTCAAAAAACCCAGCCGCTCAAAGTTGCGTATTGGACCGAAATTGATGTTAGTACCTTCAATTTGCAATTTGCTTTCGTTTTGGGGCTTCCCGCGACGAGTTTTTGTCGACCCTGAATGGGCCGCCGTCAAGATGACTGGATTTGCGGCCGCCCCGTGCTCTTTTGCGGTTACATGACGGTAACACAGCTCTGCGTGCCCCTAGTCGCACTTCCACCTATGATCAGGTCAGTTTTTCAAGATTTTAATATCAATTTGATGAGAAATATAACTTTACTTCCAGAGAATTCAGTTTCACACCAGGTGAAAAGGCGGCAAGCCTACAATGCTGAAGTAGAAAATTTGCCCAGCCAACTAGAGTCACAGTACAAG
Source organism: Anaspis maculata (assembly GCA_949128115.1). NCBI lineage: Eukaryota > Metazoa > Arthropoda > Insecta > Coleoptera > Scraptiidae > Anaspis > Anaspis maculata. The sequence goes on from OX421966.1 coordinate 75,395,595, forward strand.
TGAACCTACTATAATAGACTTATCACGACAAAACGACTTTTAAAAAGTTGGAAAAGACGCTTTGTTGATGATTTTTTTTTTTCGCCTCCGAAATCACTTTCCGCCCCGGTTAGAGGGCGGAAAGTGCATGGCCTCCTTGATTGATTGACAATTGACAGGTGGATGACGGAATGACAGGTGTGGAGGGGCTCGAATCGAAGAGTCAAACGCAGTTTTGTGAGGTTAAGGGTGCTAGTTATTATTATGGTATGGTGTTTATGATATAATTATTGATGATTCTAATAGCCTCATTGACTATTTAAACTCCGAATCTTTATTCTAACCATTCTAAATGGTTGTGAATAAAATAGTACACATACTATTACTCTGCTGCTGCAGTGGACATTGTCATTCCATTTTCCGCGCTTGGGCATCATTTTCTTCAGTGGCCACCATTATACCTAACAGCATTAGCGAAAAACCGCCAACCAGCTGATGATTTTCGCTACATTGCTGGGACATTTTTTGACAAACAAAAAAATTATCAACTGTTTTGAGAGACGTAGAAAATAAATATACAGGGTGTCCCAGTTAAAATTATCCAGCGCGATTTTCTCAGAAAATATCAAGGCAACTAAAACATGTCTTCAATTGGGGGGAAGCCTGATCTTTTAGCTTCCTTTTGAGGGGGCGCCGATGCTTGTAGGTGCTCTAGTTTCCAAGAAAATGCAATTTGAATCGGGCGAGTCACGAGAATTCGAAAATTCATGACCGACAAAACTTTCAAACACTTCACATGAAAAAAATCCTATTTCTCTGGGCTTTCCATTGATGTATCGCTGATGTCTGTACCTGGCCCAATAAGCCAGAAATTCTGCCTCAGAGTCCAGCAAACACAATAATCGGAATCCGTGACGTCACCGATCACACACTTATTGATTTTAGCACCAGCCGTTACTAAAACTTTTTCACTCAACATACCTGGATTCTCCATAGCAATGAATACTGGCTGATGTGAAAATCAACAATTGTGAGATCGGTGACGTCATTATGAATTCCGATTATTGTGTTTGCTGGACTTTGAGGCAGAATTTCTGGCTTATCGGGCCAGGTACAGACATCAGCGATACATCAATGGAAAGCCCAGAGAAATGGGATTTTTATTTCATCTGAAGTGTTTTGTTTTGTCGGTCATGAATTTTCGAATTACTGTGACTCGCCAGATTCAAATTGCATTTTCTTGGAAACTAGAGCACCAACAAGCATCGGCGCCCCCTAAAAAAAAAAGCTAAAAGTTCAGGCTTCCCCTCCATTGAAATTTTTGTTGTTGTTGTTGTTTTTTTGTTTGTTGCCTTGATATTTTCTGAGAAAATTGCGTTGGATTGTTTTAGCTGGCACACCCTGTACAAATGTCAGAACTTTTCAGGGTTTGCTTCAACAATCACAGCGATCTTGCTTTTTGAAATTCAGAAATAAATCTTGTCATGATGATGGCCGAATCAATGGTCAACATCGTCAATTCAAGAAACTGAGATTTGATGTTACAGGTGTTCTCAAAAATAAATCAAACTTTGCAAATATCAAACTGCGTCTCCCAGCTTTCCCACTCAAAATGATTTTCAAAAGCGCGCATTCAGTCCTCCAATTGGTGGTTAGTCTCTTGATGCGATTTTTTATAAATTCGTGCTGATCTGGAAGCGCGCCGAGTTTCCAAACGTAATTTTTTTTTGCACCCGCAGGAACCGGAGGTTCTGGCCACCAGGCCATAAAGTTCGTGTCCACGCAGGGCCAGGAGCTGAACCTGGCCAACCTGGGCGTCGGCCGGCCGGTGACGCTGAAGCCGACGGTCGTCAAGAAGGTCATGACCGCGGCTCCCAAGTCCGTCGTCCACCATTCGGCAGTTTCGGTTGCCGCCTCTGTGGCCGGCGGCGGCGGCATGATAAGAACGACGAAAACCATGACAACGACGCCGACGCTTGTGACAAACAAGCAGGGTCACTTGATGATGCTGCAGAAGACGGTCAGCACTGACCACCATCATCACCAGCAGCAGCAGCAGCAGCATCACGTGACCCCGACGATCACGACTCTGCCGCCCGGCGTCAAGAGCCTGTCGTTGCAGCAGGCGCAGCAGATGGGCCTCATCACCACCACTTCGAAAATCGTCCAGCAGGTATTTTTTTATATATTATTGCAGCCTTGCCTTGCATTGCACAAACTCTCTTATCTATTGATTTCGTATACGATCCCCGATCCGTAAATTGCCTCAACTATCTGAAATAAAAACAAAATTAGTTCCCACTGTGATTTGAAGTCGCCACCACTGGTTTGCGAGTAGGGAGTGTGTTACGGTCTACCCTTCCGGCCTAGGACCAGAAGAGCAGTTTCTCTCAGCGCAGCTGAGTTTTTCTCAGCGAAGGGCTATGCCGACGCTCGGGGCAAACGCCAGCATGGCAACGAGCCCTACAAAATAAACCAGTATCGTCGTTCGCGTCTTCCTCGAGGGCAGCGCTGCGGATACGGTAGAGGGAGTCAAACAAAACTTGTTTCAAGTAGATCGGGGTATATTCAAGCTGCCTATGACACAAGCTAATGCTAGGCCAGCAACCTAGCTACAATAGTGACGGCAGAAGGCCCTTAAAACTACGTAAATGAATTATAAAACAAAAGTGTACGTCACCGAGGTCCTTTTCGAGTTGAAATCTGCTCCGGTCTGGCGTTTGTTCTTCCAGGATCGTCGACGGCCGGGCTCCCACTTCTGCCGTAGCGATGCGGCATTCAGGTGGCCCAGCATGATGTTACCGGCTAGCTCACTTTTTGCCGTCTTGGCGCCACCGCTGAAGAGGGCTTGCGTCGCACCTGGTGCCTCGATGCAGTGCAGCGGACACTGAAGTGAAGGAGGAGGCAGGAGGGGGTCCCCTGACCGACGCGACGTCCTGAAACAACACAAAATACCGGCAGATATTTAGGCCTCCACAAATGTCAAAGAAGAAAGGGAACAATAAATTGACGACGGGGTCAACGACCTCAGATCGGTTGTCGCACTCGGGCGTTGATCGATTCAGTGGCAGGCATTACCACGGTGAAATGCTGAAGGCACAAAAATACGAAACATACGCCGACCAGACGCTGAGGGCTGTCCGGCCGGAATCAAATCACAACGGGGTTTTACGATTTTAGCAAAATAATTGAATTACGAAAATGACGAAGAAAATCTAGGCCGACAGCAAACACTAATCACACTTGAGCAATATTAGCACTCAGCTTGGCACGGCGTCTCCGAAGGGAAGTGAGAATTCATTGCTGCTGAATATTTTTCACACGATTGCCACTTCGGCGGCAGATGACGGAGCTACCACCACTATAACCCAAAACTCACCGCTTCGCGTACTGTTCGCAGGCAGGGCCGGACTGGCCCCTTCCAAATTTGAGCCGCCACAAGTCCTTCCAAATGAGCTAATAATTCAACCACTGCGCGAAAACTTGGGGTTTTCGCGCCATATAAAGAAGCCACCGAAAATTATACAGAACTGAATGAATTCCGCTTTTATCAAAGGACCCCGCACAAAAAGTAGGCAAAAGTGGTCTCGGTGAATTTGGCTGAAAATTGGCACACTTGTACATCTTCACTTTCTGATCAAATACTCAAAGTTACAGTCACTTTCTATGTACAGTTCTCCAGCTATACAGGGATTTGTACAGGATGTGCCGAAAATTCGAACCCCTTTGGGGGCCTAGTTTTTGTGATAATTTGAAGGTTGAAAAACTTATCCAAGACAGTTTTTTACATAGAAATCAAATCTCTCCTCTGGACTTCTCTATATTTCACGGTATACAGGGTGTGCTTTTTTCAATTTTCAACAAAGTTTTTTTTTATCGACAGTAGATTGGATATCTTTTCAGCGCATTTTCCTTGGAAATGACATTCATATATGATGGCCAGTTTGTCTGTCTGTCTGTTTGTCTATCTGTCTGTCCGTTTGTGTGTCTGTCTGAGTGTCAATTTTAATTGAGTATGTATCGATTTTGTCATCGACAGTTGATAGAGCTTTTTCTGATTAACAAAATACATTTTGGTTTTCCTCATTTAGCTAGAACCTGTCAAAAAATCGGTGAAACTATATAACGCAAGAATTTTGTGCTGAGCAGATATTTTGTTGTTAGGTGTGAATGAAACATCATACATTAAACAAAAAAAAGTTGAGTAGTTTGCTTTTTGGACCAATATAAAAAGTAGAAAATAGTTAATATCGCCTCATATGATCAATTTCCTGGGATATTAGAAACCAAGTTATCTACAGGGTGCATCTTCAAAAAGCACCTAAATATTGATACCATCTGGAGCAACAATTAACATGGGTTGACTATAATATGTCGACTGTTACGTTGCTGAAATGTGTACCTATATTTGTTTGATAGGCAAGGCCAAGATGGCAACACAATCATGAAGTCCAGTCTTAAAATAAGAATATTTATAAGACAAAAGTAACTTCCAAGTTTAATGAAAATCGTTCCACTAATAAGAGATTTCAACATGGTGGCCAATATGGCGGCGCAACTAATCCAGCCATTGGCCATCATTGAAGATATGAGCTCTATTCGTCGGAAAAGTTCACCTTCACCTTAATATTGTAGATAAAAACTTTGGTTTTTGATGATAAAAATAATGATAACTATGTATGGATTTGTTCAAACCAGCCCTTGACCACCCTTGAATACATAAGCTTTCCACTGGAAAACGTTTCAGGCCTCTAGTTTTATTCCTCGAAGAGGAGTGCAACTTTTTAGTTGACACACGGAAAGACAGACAGACAAACAGACACACAGACAGACAGACAGACAAATTGGCCATATGAATGCCATTTCCAAGGAAAATGCGCTAAAAAGATATCCAATCTACTGTCGATAAAAAAAAACTTTGTTGAAAATTGAAAAAAGCACACCCTGTATACCGTGAAATATAGAGAAGTCCAGAGGAGAGATTTGATTTCTATGTAAAAAACTGTCTTGGATAAGTTTTTTAACTTTCAAATTATCACAAAAACTAGGCCCCCAAAGGGGTTCAAATTTTCCGCACATCCTGTACAAATCCCTGTATAGCTGGAGAACTGTACATAGAAAGTGACTGTAATTTTGAGTATTCGATCAGAAAGTGAAGATGTACAAGTGTGCCAATTTTCAGCCAAATTCACCGAGACCACTTTTGCCTACTTTTTGTGCGGGGTCCTTTCAGTTTTTTCTTTCTTTCACAGGGCGGCACTACCACCAAGCAGCAAGTGGTGCTGACCAAGCCCGGAGGCGGCGCCACCAAAATCAAACTGGTGCCGCATCTGACGTCCACCCAGCTGATGGCGGGCGGCGGCGGCGGCGTCGTCGGCGGCGGCCTTCCGAAAACGGTCACGATCAAGTCGCCGACGAAAATTCTGCCCGCGACCCAGCTGACGACGGCGGGGGGCGTCGTCAACAAGACGGTCGGCCCCCAGAGGATCGTGTTCAAGACTTCCGGCGGCGGCATGGTGCCGTCGCACCAGATCCTCCAGATGGCCGGCGGACAGACCCTTAACACCGGACAGCTGCATCAGATCAACATTCCCGGCAAAGGGGTAACGTAGCGGCGGTCGCTGCGATGCAATCGGCTGTCATAATGACAGATCGTTTCTCCATCTGTCATTATGTTGACAGTTCGTTGCTCCATCTGTCATTATGTTGACAGTTCGTTGCTCCATCTGTCATTATGTTGACAGTTCATTGCTTCACCTCTCATTACTTTGACATTTCATTGCTCAATTTATCATTATTTTGACAGTTCATTTTTCCATGTGTCATTATTTTGACATTCCATTGCTCAATTTTTTCTTGTTTTGACAGTTTGTTGCTCCATTTGTCATTATTCTGACAGCTTGTGGCTCAATATGTCACTATTGTGACAGATCGTTGCTTTATCTATCATTATTTTGACAAGCTGATTGCTCAATTTATCATTATTCTGACAGTTTTTTGTTCCATGTGTCATTGTGACATGACATGTCATGGCCTAATTTGTCCTTGTTTCGACAGTTTATCGCTCCATATGTCATTATTTTGACAGATAATTGCTTCACCTCTCATTACTTTGACATTTCATTGTTTAATTTATTAATATTTTGACAGTTTATCATTCCATGCGCCATTATTTGACATTTCATTGCTTAATTTCTCCTTGTTGTGACCGTTTGTTGCTCCATTTGTCATTATTTTGACAGCTTGTGGCTCAATATGTCACAATTGTGACAGATCATTGCTTCATCTAACATTATTTTGACCAGCTCATTGCTCAATCCATCATTATTTTGACCGTTTTTTGTTCCATGTGCCATTATGACATGACATTTCATGGCCTAATTTGTCCTTAGGTTTGTTCGCGTCGCATGTACTTTTTGCACTTTCTGCACCCTAGCCAATAGCGTGGGGTCCCTGGCAGCAGCTGACCAATCACAGCAGTTTAAGTGCAGAAAGTGCAGAAAGTTCATGCGACGCGAACAAACCTCTTGTCTCGACAGTTTATCGCTCCATATGTCAATTTTTTGATAGATTATTGCTTTATCTGTCATTATTTTGACATTTCATTGCTTAATTTTTCCTTGTTTTGACAGCTTGTTGCTCCATTTGTCATTATTTTGACAATCTGTGGCTCAATATGTCACTATTGGGGCAGATAATTGCTTCATCATCATCATTTTGACAAGCTCATTGCCCAATTTATCATTATTTTGACAGTTTTTTGTGCCATGTGTCATTATGACATAACATTTTATGACCCAATTTGTCTTTGTCTCGACAGTTTATCGCTCCATATGTCATTATTTCAACAGATAATTGCTTCATCTGTTTTTACTTTGATATTTCATTGCTTAATTTTTCCTTGTTTTGACAGTTTGTTGCTCCATTTGTCATTATTTTGACAGCTTGTAGCTCAATATGTCACTATTGTGACAGATCATTGCTTCATCTATCATTATTTTGACAAGCTCATTGCCCAATTTATCATTATTTTGACAGTTTTTTGTTCCATGTGTTATTTCGACATGACATTTCATGGCCTAATTTGCCCTTGTTTCGACAGTTTATCGCTCCATGTGTCATTATTTTGACAGATTATTGCTTTATCTGTCATTACTTTGACATTTGATTGCCTAATTTATCATTATTTTGAAAGTTTATTGTTCCATGTGTCATTATTTTGACATTTCATTGCCTAATTTTTCCTTGTTTTCTATCATTATTTTGACAGTTTTTTGTTCCGTGTGTCATTATGACATGACGTTTTATGGCCTTATTTGTCCTTGTCTCGACAGTTTATCGCTCCATGTCATTATTTTGACAGATCATTGCTTCATCTGTTTTTACTTTGACATTTCATTGCTTAATTTTTTCCTATTTTGACAGTTTGTTGCTTCATTTGTCATTATTTTGACAGCTTGTAGCTCAATATGTCACTATTGTGACAGATCATTGCTTCATCTATCATTATTTTGACAAGCTCATTGCCCAATTTATCATTATTTTGACAGTTTTTGTTCCATGTGTCATTATGACATTTCATGACCTAATTTGTCCTTGTTTCGACAGTTTATCGCTCCATGTGTCATTATTTTGACAGATTGTTTCTTTATCTGTCGTTACTTTGACATTTCATTGCTTAATTTATCATTATTTTGAAAGTTTATTGTTCCATGTGTCATTATGTTGACATTTCATTGCCTATTTTTCCCTTGTTTTGTCAGTTTGTTGCTCCATTCGTCATTATTTTGACAGCTTGTGGCTCAATATTTCACTATTGTGACAGATCATTGCTTCATCTTTCATTATTTTGACAAGCTCATCGCCCAATTTATCATTATTTTGACAATTTTTTGTTCCATGTGTCATTATGAAATGACATTTCATGGCCTAATTTGCCCTTGTTTCGACAGTTTATCGCTCCATGTGTCATTATTTTGACAGATTATTGCTTTATCTGTCATTACTTTGACATTTAATTGCCTAATGGGGCCTTGCACTGCCAATTTTACACACCGAGGGCGCCACGACCGTTGGGGGCAAATTCGACGATTTTGACGGCGTTGACGCTTCAGCGACCGACGTCCGTCATTTTATGTCTTGATTTGAAATTTGGATAACTTCTGTTTCTTGCTTGACGTCTCCAGTCACTGTCAGTTACTGGTCAAACTACTCAAACTCCCCTGTTTTTCGCGTCGTTACGGCCGCTTTATCGAAGTAGGCGCCCCCTACAGTAGTGGCGACCTCACGTTGAGTTTTTCAATTGCAAGGCCCCATTTATCATTATTTTGGAAGTTTATTGTTCCATGCGTCATTATTTTGACATTTCATTGCCTAATTTTTCCTTGTTTTCTATCATTATTTTGACAGTTTTTTGTTCCGTGTGTCATTATGACATGACGTTTTATGGCCTTATTTGTCCTTGTTTCAACAGTTTATCGCTCCACATGTCAATATCTTGACAGATCATTGCTCAATTCACTATCATTTTGACAGTTTATTGTTCCATGTGTCATTATTTTGACATTTCATCGCTCAATTTTTTCTTGTTTTGAGAGTTTGTTGCTCCATTTGTCATTATTTTGACAGCTTGTGGCTTAATATGTCACTATTGTGACAGATTATTGCTTAATCCATCATTATTTTGACAAGCTCATTGCTCAATTCATCATAATTTTTGACAGTTTTTTTTGTTCCATGTGTCATTATGACACGACATTTCATGGCCTAATTTGTCCTTGTTTCGACAGTTTATCGCTCCATGTCATTACTTTGACATTTCATTGCTTAATTTATTATTATTTCGACAGTTTATTGTTCCATGTGTCATTATTTTAACATTTCATTGCTTAATTTTCCCTTGTTTTGACAGTTTGTTGCTCCATTTGTCATTATTTTGACAGCTTGTGGCTCAATATGCCACTATTGTGACAGATCATTGCTTCATTTATCATTATTTTGACAAGCTCATTGCCTAATTTATCACTCTTTTGACAATTTTTTGTTTCATGTGTCATTATGACATGATATTTCATGGCCTAATTTGTCCTTGTTCCGACAGTTTATCGCTCCACATGTCAATATTTTGACAGATCATTGCTTCACCTGTCATTACTTTGACATTTTATTGCTTAATTTATCATTATTTTGACAGTTTATTGTTCCATGTGTCATTATTTGACATTTCATTGGTTAATTTTTCCTTGTTTTGACAGTTTGTTGCTCCGCATTTGTCAATATTTTGACAGCTTGTGGCTTAGTATGTCACTATTGTGACAGATCATTGCTTCATCTATCAGTATTTTGACAAGCTCATTGCTCAATTTATCATTATTTTGACATTTTTTTGTTCCATGTCATTATGACATGACATTTCATGGCCTAATTTGCCCTTGTTTCGACAGTTTATTGCTCCGTATGTCATTATTTTGACGGATCATTGCTTCATCTGTCATTACTCTGACATTTCATTGCTTAATTTATAATTATTTTGTCGGTTTATCATTCCATGTGTCATTATTTTGACAGAATATCGCGGCTTCTAGCCATCCGTAATTTTTTGGCTATTCGTTGTCAATCTATCTTGATTGATCACTCGAATTGAGCTGTTTGGCATTGTTTCAGCAGTTCATTTCTGCATCTATCTCAAACTTTAAATAACTTGAAATGAGTCACCTGTCATTGCTGTAACAGTCTATTGCGCCTTCTATATCAACTGCTTACTTATACTGAGTCATCTGTCAATCTTTTGACATTTTATCACGCCTCCTATCTAAATTCAAAAGCAACACAATAAATATTCCGGTTTTATTGATATCAAAGAGTATAAAAGTCATGTTTTTCCAAACAGGTTCAGTACATTAAATTTGTGGCAGCCACCAGTGCAGAAACGGTTTCCACGTCCAACGTCGTTAAAACCACGTCAACTTTGGCCAGCACGCCCACCAACATCGTCCTCTCCGAAATGAAGGTAAATTTTCGTTTTTAATTAGAAAAAAAATAAAAATTGACAATGTGGGCAGAGAATTTCGGAAGAGGCTGTCACCTGTCAGCGTAAAAAATGTATATTTTTTGAAAATAATAGCATAGTACGTTCACTTTTAGTGTGCTTCTAGTTGGCTGGGCGAATTTTTCAGTTTAGGATTGTAGGCTTGCCGTCTTTTTACCGTGTGTGAAACTGACTTGTCCAAGTGTGAGGTTATGTTGCTTATCAAACTGACATCAAAATATTGGAGCATTGGATAATTGTTGATCTTGTCATGCGTGGAAATGCGACTAGGGGACCGCAGAGACGTGTTATCGTCATTCAACCGCATGAACCGCTTTCGATTTCAGTCATTTTGACGGCGGCCAGGTATAGGCAGAGGCAGAGCCGGTAGAAACTCGTCCCGTGTGAGCCCTAAAGTGAAAGAAAAATGGCAAAATGTAGGTAGTCACATCAATTTCGTTCCGATACGTCGAACTTGAGCAGTTGGGTTTTTTAAAATTTGGATTATTGAGCTTTTTACACGTAAATCCTGCAGCCCATGACAGCCGCCGGGCTTCTTTTGCCGACAATTCTTCAGGGCTTGGCATGTCTTTTTGATTGAAACAGGCGAAAGGGTCGAACTTCCATTGGCCCGATTTTTTTTTTAAAGAAGGGTTTTGCAGTCTTTAGTTTGATTTGAAGCATCGAAGAATCGACCTCGTTTCAAGAGGCTAATTTTTTTCTCAACCGTCAAATGTCACAGGCTGCTTTGATTTATACCTTCATTGACAAAAATTGAAACAGGTCGTGAAATTGCGCCATTTTCGAAAAAATGAAGAAAAACGTCAGATATGACGTCCCGCAAAAATTTGTCGTCCATGTGTAGCGGGAATGCGCGAATAATGTGTTTGAAAAGTGGCCCGGACACATCTTGTTTATGTAGTCGTGAATTACTGCTCCGAATATTGTCAGTGCAGTCCACCGCAAAATTTTGGGGATTTTCTATACAGGGTGTTTCAGCGATTATACAGGGTGTCCCGTTTTTCAACGCTCACTATTGGTATCTCGGGAACGGTGAGAGATACAAAGTCGGTTAAATTACAAAAAAGTTGCGCAATTTTATGACTATTTCAAATATCTCAAGATATCCAAGATATCTTCTGTCATTTCTGAAATATCCCAAAAAAACTGAAAAATGCCGAATTCGAAAATTTCAAATCATTTCTTTATTATGACAGATATCAATTTGAAAATTGGTATCTTGACATTTTTCAAGGTCCTTGATCGACTGACGTTGATAATTTTTCCTGCGCTTACTAGTTTTTGAGATATGACAGTTGACTTAATTTTTTCTTATGGACACCATATCATTTATACACCCCATAAAACTCATCTCTTCTCCCTCTTCACAAAGATATAAAACACTTGTAGCATTTTTGTCAAAATTACCTGTAAAAATTGGAAAAACTGTTTTTGAGGCGAAAAAATCGAGTTACCGCTTCGGTTGCCATGCTCTTGTGGCATATAAACAATGGCATTTGGTTGCTATGGTCTGTTGATTTTGGAAAAAGTTGAGTTTTTCGTTTTTCCGTTTTTGTGTATTTGATAATGATAATAAATAACAATAAAACAAATACAGAACTAAGTATAACACAAAATGACATAGCAATAGCAATAAACATTCATAATTTACAATTGTCCGAATTGGAATCCATTTTGCTCTATGCAGAGTTGTGTGCCTTTTAGCCATGTTTTCAACGGCTGCGCTGATATCGTGCGGGCGGGTTATCAATTGACTGAAACGCATCATCAGCTCCTTGCTTCCAGCTCTTGGTTGCTTTGGGATGTTCTGTCATGAACCACAAATTCGATCTTTGAGCGTTCCCCGCAAAATGGACCCCATTTCGTATTATAAATGTTTATTGCTATTGCGATGTTACTTTGTGTTATACTTGGTTTTGTATTTGTTTCATCATCATCTATTATCATTATCAAATACATAAAAACGGAATGTAACTCAACTTTTTCCAGAATCAACCGACCTTGGCAACCGAATGCCATTGTTATTATGCCACGAGAGCATGGCAACCGAACCGGTAACTAGATTTATTCGCCCCAGAAATGGTTTTTTCAATTTTCACAGGTTATTTTGACAAAACTGGTATGGGTGTTTCATATCTTTGTGAAGGGAAAGAAAAGATGAGTTTTATGGGGTGGATAAATGATATGGTGTCCATAAGAAAAATTGAGTTAACTGTCACATCTCAAAAACTAGTAAGTGCAGGAAAAAATTATTGACGTCAGTCGATCAAGGACCTTCAAAAATGTCAGGATACTAATTTTCAAATTGATAGCTGTCATGATAAAAAAGTTATTTGAATTTTTGGAATTCGGCATTTTTCAGTTTTTTTGAGATATTTCAAAAATTAACAAAGATATCTTTGATATTTTGACATTTTTGAAATAGTCATAAAATTGCGCAACTTTTTTGTAATTTAACCGACTCTGTATCTCTTACCGTTTACGAGATACCAATAGTGAGCGTTGAAAAACGGGACACCCTGTATAGCTAAAAATTTAACTGGGAGTAGATCTCGTCAAAATACGACGAAAACCTACATACCATTTTGCAAAGTTCGGCCCGATGACAAAGATACAGCCTTTGAAAATTGATTTTTTTTGTATTTCAAAAATTTGTAATATAGGAACGTTTCGACAAAATTAGCCTATAAACTCAGCATAAGTGGGTTTATCAACATTATCTATCAACCTGTTAATTTTTGACAGAATCCAACCAGTAGCTTAGAAGTTATGGGGGGTCACCTTAGGTCAACTTTTCTGCTGATGCTTCTAAATTATTCACCTTCGTAACTCCTACGCCACTGGCTGGATTCTTTCAAAATATGGCAGGTCGGTAGAAACCACGAAAAAAGTGAACTTTCAAGGGCTGTATCTTTGTCATTAGGTAGAACTTCGCAAAATGATTTATAAGTTCTCGTCGTATTTTGACGATATCTATTCACAGTTGAATTTTTTGCTATCATCGCTGAAACACCCTGTATTTCACATTTGGGAACTTGACAACAAAATCTTTGGGGTGACTAGGATCACACTCGAAGTGAACGTACTATACCTATGTTCTGACAAGTCACAGTTCGAAATTCCATGCCCACGACTCGACAAGCCAAAACGCATTCATCCGACATCTCAAATTTGACAACGGAAAAATTGCCACAAATTTCTACAGCGTTTGAATCTCCAAAAACTCAAACGTCCGACCGGAATTCGTGCCACGATGCAGTTTTCCCACAGGTAGTGCAAGCGCGCAGATCACCAAAAATTCTAACGTATGCATTTCTCCCACACTGAGAGCAAACGCGCGAATCTCCCAAAGCTCAAACGTCCGACCAGAATTTGTCCGACCACGCATTTTCCCACACGCGCGATTCGCGTTCCCTATCCTATGCTGCTCATACGCAGTTGAAATTGTTGTAAAATTGTGTTGTTGTGCTCTTCCGTACAGAATTGATTCAATTTTGGATCATAATACCCCATTTTGAAGCTTTGGGAGATTCGCACGTTGGCTTTCCATGTTGGAGAAACACGTGATCGAACGAATTCCGGTCGGACGTTTGAGCTTTGGGAGATTCGCGCGCTCTTGAAATTTGTGCCATAATTAGTCGTGGCGCTTTTTCCGTTGGGAGGTTTGAGATGTCTGATGAATTTGTTGCATTTTGTTTCATTGATGTGATGATTTTATGGAATTTGGATTTGATTTTCCAGACTAGTATTGCTCCGAAACCGCTGAAAACCATTGCAGTGAAAACACCGGTCACCGGACAACAAGTGGTCATGCTTCCAACGTACGTGCCGTCGCAGTTGAGCTCCGCCAAGGTAATATAGTGTGTCTCTTTTTCATAACGCGCTCGCAAGAAGTTTTCTGGTACATCCTAATAACATGATACAGTTTTTACTATACAGGGTGTTTGGAAACTTGGGGTAGAAAATTGAACCGCAATTAGAGAAATGCTCCAAAAGTGCCGGAAAAATTTTGAAAAAAATTTATGATTTTTTATTTTTTTAAATATGGAGGGTCGAAAGGTGACCATTCTATTTATTTTGAAAGATTCTTGGAAACGTTCCACCAGACCAAGAAGCAAATTTTTTTAACCCTTAATTGTGTTTGAAATTTTGTTTAGTGTACAGGGTGAGTCATGAATCGTAAAAATCTATTTAAGTGCCCGTGAAAGGTTCTAGCGAGGTCAAAAACTGATGTAGAGCAACAAATAACACAAATAGTTCTCATATGAAATTTTCTGCATGCATTTTTTAAGAAAACTGGATTTTAAGGATTTACGACTCACCCTGTATAGTGAATAAAATTACAAAACACATGTTTTGTCCCACTGCCCTGCCACAACACCGCCCCAAGTTTGCAAACACCCTGTAATTGAATTTTTTCACTGCAAAGTGGAGTGTAAGTGTAGGTCCTGTCACGGTCGCCATGATGTGCCCTTTGGGCAGGTGCTCGAAATACAAACAGATGTTAAGTGTTTGGTAGTGTTTATTATAATTGCCTCTCTTAGTCTACATTACTGCCTAAGTAGGCATAGGTAATAATGATGGTACAAGAATGTGCTGACATATACTTGCGCTAGTAACGAAGCTGTTAAGTAGGTTAGTACAGGAGAAAACAAATCAGAAACAGTTTCAAATTGGCAGCCAATATCTTTGTCTGTTTGATCTTTACAATGAGAAGAGTGTACGTTTACAAGAAATTGGCGCTTCTCCCGCTAAAGCATGGCGGTACAGTTTTGACATCTGTCAACATTTACTGCGTCATACCGTCTGTTTTTGTTTCTCATTTGTGAATTGGAGTTGGCTGTGGAAGTGGAAACGCATGTCAGCGACTTGATCCATTTTCCCGCGTTACCTGGCCGACCGCCTCAAGAGCGGTCAAATAGCGGACATACTTTCCACTTCCAGAGCTAACTGCAAGCCACAATTTAAAAAACGCAACAACGTAGTAAGAGCAAGTGGAATATTTCCAGATTTCAAATGCACCATCTACTTTTGTGACACATCAAATTGAAGCAAATCAAAATCTCTTCCTGACCTAAATATTTTCAAAGTCCCCCCCCCCCAATATTGATGAAAAATGATATTCATCAGTCGAGCATTCTTCCACCTTCCCAGGTTTTTTCCAATGCAGTAAACAGACATTGCAGAACATCGATTGAAGAAAATTATGAGCGAGAGAAGTGTAAAATGAAATTCATCATTTCACCCCCAACACCCTAATTTTAATTTTTTCATAGCACCCCCTTGTGATGCATCAGAGGTAAAAAAAAACGTCTTACTGGTGGAAACATCAAAATGTTCAACAATGCTCGTAGATCTAATTAGTCCCTTGTTTTTTTTTTTCATTAGAGAGAGCTAATTTTGGTGACTATTCGCTAATGCTGTTAGGTAGTGGTAGTCACTAAAGAAAATAATGCTCAAGCGGAGCGGCAATGAACAGTGAACAGATTTGCACCTTTTTGTTTTAAACAAGAGGTAACTGGTTCTTGAACATTTTCAACAATTTTTTTTTTTTCAATTTCTTGGGAATTTTCTGTTTGAAAATTAAAACTGGCCTGGGTTTTCGAGACCGGACTTGAATGATGGAGCTTGAAGTAAAGCCCTAATTGAAATTGACCATTTGTACAATGAAATGATTTGGAATAAGATTTAAGGTTTTTCAATTTTCCTGGCAAAATTTCCAATCGTTGTTGTCCCTTCCCTTCCCAATGTTGCGTGTCTTTTACCTACGTTGTATGAGTTCTTACTCTACACCTTTTCCAGTTTAATTTCAGACATCGTCAGTTGGAATTTAGATTCAGTCAGTTTTATTTTAAAAAGCATCAATTGGATTTCAGAATAATCAATTGTATTTTAGAAAGCGTCATTTGTAATTCAGATTAGTCAATTTAATATTGGAAAGCATCAATTGAAAATCAGATTCGTCAATTGAAAAATAGAAACCATCATTTGAGCATCAGAACTGGTCAAATGTAAATTAAATTCCAAGTGTTGCAGCCATAGTTTTGCCTTATCAATTGTATTTTAGAAAGCGTCAATTGGATTTCAAATTTTGATCGTCAGTCTGACATTGGAATGCATCATTTGGATTTCAGATTGCGTCAATTGAAAATGAGAACAATCAATTTAATTTTAGAAGTGATCATTTGTAATTGGAAATAGTCAATATAATTTCCGAAGGCATCAATTGGAATTCAGATTCATCAAATGCAAATGAAAAATCGTCATTTGTATATTAGAACTCGTCAATTGGATTTCAGAATTATTCATTTAGATTAAATTGAAGAGCACAGTTGAATTCTAGAAGGCGTCAATTGAAATTCAGAAGGTATAGTTGGATTTCAGACTGTGAGCTCCGAATACATACGAGTAAGTTTGACCAACACGTTGGGTCGTGGAACGACCGTGGCCGAGTGATTGCACATGTCGCTTTCAATGTGAAAGGGTCCGGGTTCTAATCCTGGCGCAGCCCAAATCTTTTTTTCTCGTTATTTTTTCCCTTTCACGCAGATATCAGTGACTCACAGTCTAAAATCCAACTGATACCTTCTAAATTTCAATTGACTCCTAAAATTCAACTGTTGTTCTTCAATCAAATCTGATGAATAATTCTGAAATCCAATTGACGAGTTCTAATATACAAATGACGATTTCTCATTTGCATTTGATGAATCTGAATTCCAATTGATGCTTTCCGAAATTATATTGACTATTTCCAAATTACTAATGATCACTTCTAAAATTAAATTGATTATTCTAATTTTCAATTGACGCAATCTGAAATCCAAATGATGCATTCCAATGTCAGACTGACGACCAAAATCTGAAATCCAATTGACGCTTTCTAAAATACAATTGCTAAGGCAAAATTATGGCTCCAGCACTTGGAATCTAATTTACATTTGACGAATTCTGATGTTCAAATGATGGTTTCTATTTTTCAATTGACGCTTTTCAATATTAAATTGACAAATCTGAATTACAAATGATGCTTTCTAAAATACAATTGATTATTCCGAATTCCAATTGATGCTTTCTAAAATAAAACTGACTGAATCTAAATTCCAACTGACGATGTCTAAAATCCACTTGATAGATTCTGAAATTGAACTGGAAAAGGTTCTGAAAACTGAACTGGCTGAATTCTTTGATGGAACGCGGATGAAATGCAAGCAAAATGAATGTTTATTGAAAATCAATTGCAAAGTTTTAAATGAATTTGTTTCTTTTCTCAAAACACCTCACAACAATAAATTGACAGTGATAAAATGACACAACATGAATGAAGAACAGCAAAACATAAAACAAGAATGAAACAAGACAAATCATTACAAACTATTTAGACGGCCCCGTGGCGCAGGCGGTCGAGTGGCTGCCTGCGACGCGGAAGTCCCGGGTTCGATTCCCGGTGAAAAGTCTGGGTGTTGTGTTGTCCGAAATTTGCACTTTTCTGAATTTGTAAACTTGATAAATAAACGGGCAAACTCCTATGGCGAGAAAAAGCCGATAAGGAGAAAAACATTTATTTTTTTTTTATTTTTTTTACAAACTATTTAGACAATGCAGGAATTTACTATTAATAAAATGAACACAGAATCAGATTAACAAAACAGAACAAGAAATCATGAAACATGTTAAACTGTCAATTTAATCGCGAAGGAAAAGTGACGTATTCGCTGACAGGCACACATGGGAAGAACACGTAAAAGAAACCCCTGCGTATAGCCTGGTTGAGTGCTGAAAAATCCCTTCCCAAATGATCTGAACAAAAGTCAAGTGTGAATGAGTCATTATGAAATGACAGGGAAGTCACTGCAGTAATGCATTGATCAAGTCAGCGTGAATCGGTGCTTGAACCTCTTTGAACGTTGCTTCGTCTACAAGTTATTTACATAACAACAAAGGGAACTCGCTCGCTTTTGCTTTGGAGGAAACTTTACGCTCAGCAATTAATTTTTCACTTTACAAACAAAAGAAGTCAAATTGATAGATAAGTAGGTGAACAATAAAGAAACGATCGGTGACAAGTAAATAAATCTGCAAGAAACAAATGATAAGTAATTGTGTAGATAAATGAACAAGAAACAAATGATGAGTAATGGTGTAGGTAAATAAACAAGAAACAGGTGAGATAAATAAGTAGAGAAGTTGAAGTTGGTCATACTCTTTGTAAGCAATTAGAAGGAAGAAGTATCTATAACGCATTCGCCCAAAATTCCCCAGAAGTTACCTATCACAAACCCCACAAATACATACATACATACATACATACAAAACAGAACAATGGTTAGTAAACAGTCATCACATACAGTAAATAACAGTAAATACAAGAAAATCGACTCGAGCCAACCTGTGGCCCTCTCTTCGTCGTCTTACATAATTTCCCTCAAATAAGAAAAGGTTAGTAGACTCAACAAGGCAGATTCATACGAGCAGGTGGATCCCCCCCCAGGACACGGAGAAGCGTGCAAGTCTCTCTTTCCTACCTTTACTTTCATGTATAACCCGACAATGAACAATGAAATGTGAATAAATCATCAAAAGTACTGTTATCTACTTAGCGGCTGATTTGGCGTAGCAGAGATTCTTTTTGTCGTCTTACTGCTTGTCACGTAACTTGTGGGAAAGAAACATTCAATGAAACCTCGAAATACGCGCGACAGCGCGAATCTGAGGCCACGACATAAGTACGCCAAGTGCACACCCACTAGATTACGGCCTTTGCCATCAATATTGAGATCATTTGGTAGTAGAAAAATTACACAAAATTCAAAGCACCTTGATTTCAAAAGGGAAAAACTGCGGGTTATGCAAGCCCGTTGAGAACTAAGAGAACAAAGAATTTCGTGTTATGTACAATAATTTTTCGGAGAAAATAGGTATCGAAATGCATGATTTGGTGAGTGGGTGGAAACCAAAATTACGATCAATAATCAGTAAAACTAACCTTGAATTCATAAAAACGACGCACACACGTTGCACTTGGAATCACGTGTTCTTCACCACAGCTGATTTTTTCAGAAGTTTTTTTTGGAATTTTGCAGGTGCCGATACCGATGCGTCACACGCCGGTGCAGCAGGCGACCAAGCAACCGACGCCGTCGGCAGTGACGGTCTCTTCGGTCTCTTCTTCGCCGGAACCGGTCGCCATCATCGGAGTGACGCCCACCGCCGCGGTCGCCGCAGCCGCCACCGCCGCCAGCGGAGGAGGCGCGACCGCCGCGGCCGGCGGCTCCCCGAATCTCAACGACTCCGACCCGACCTCGGTCAGTCTCGAACCGAACGGCATGCGGCCGCGCAAACCCTGCAACTGCACCAAATCGCAGTGCCTCAAGCTGTACTGCGACTGCTTCGCCAACGGCGAGTTCTGCTACATGTGCAACTGCATGAACTGCTTCAACAATCTGGAGAACGAGGACCACCGACAGCGCGCCATCAAGACCTGCCTGGAACGAAATCCGAGCGCTTTCAGGCCGAAAATCGGCAAGGCCAAGGACGTGCCCGGCGACAGTTCGGTGCGCAAGCACACCAAGGGATGCAACTGCAAACGGTCCGGCTGTCTGAAGAACTACTGCGAGTGTTACGAGGTAATTTCTAACGAGCAAAAACACCGTGAGATCACGATGGTTTCCACGAGGAGCCGCATGAAACCCTGCTTGATTCGTAGCCGAACAAGGGACGCCCCAACACTTTCTTGCAGACCTGCATTTCGATTCATTTGGACTATTAATCAAAATTTCAAAATAAATGCAAATTTTAAAACTAAACGAAATTCCAAGCGAGTCAGCAGTCCTAAATTTGCGTATTTTCGTGAAATCCAAATGGGCACCTTCAATTTGTGATTTTGCCTGTTCAGGTTTCCCCCAGCATATATGCTTTGTCTCTGTCGCCGCGATAAATCCATATTCAATTGCTGTAAGTTTCTCCGGGGGCCGTGCGGTTTCGGTTTCCAGATGACGCGTGCACTACCCCGCGGTACTCGAGTCGCATTTCGACGCTTGACACGCTCGATTTTTCACAAGAGCGCTGCCCCAATCGCCGGCGAAATTTCACGCGTTTGAATCTGCTCGACGCACGGATGGCGCCCTCTCATTGTTATTCCCGACTCCAATAGGTACGGGGGTGCCCCGCTTGAAGTTGACCCCCCCATCATTATTTTTCCCATTCTCAACAAATTTTCGTCGGGCAAAATCTTCTCTTGATTGATTTTTCTCAATATTTTTTTAAATCTCAAGTCGAATCGCTTGAATTTCTAATATAACGTGTCAATAATATTGTCACGAAAGGGGAAAGGGCTAACCCTTATCCCTGTTCGTGATTGGGGGTTTGCTCTTTATTGACGTTACTTATGCACAGCTGAAATCAGGAACAGGAGAGGTAAATAGGAACGCAAATAGGTTACATTTTATATCATTTTTGACTCCAAAATGTAACAAGAATTGGCAAAAAATGCTGTGTATTAGTTTTTTTTTCCACAAAAAAATATAAGCGATGTTTTTTTCTCACTGAAACACTTTGCGTCTTTATTGACTGTGAAGTAAAAACATAAGTGTGGTAAGATTTTTCAATCCATGTGAAAGTATCCAAGGTTTACATTAAAAAAATTCTTCATGAAATCCTTGTTTATTTATGACATGTCAGAAATTCGACTTGAAATTCAAAAAATGAACAAAAAAATCGCGAAGTTTTGCCCAACGAAAATTTGTTGAGTAAGAAAAATAATGATGGGGGGGGGGTCAATTTCAGACGGAACACCTTACAAGGTTCTAGTGCTATTATACAGGTGTTTCAAAAGTAAGTACCTAGCTATACAGGGTGATTCATAAAACATGCTCGGTCCCATTTTTCTCGAGAACCGTTCGCGATATCGAGTGGCGGAAAACTGGTGAATCAACAATATCTTTGAGGTCCAGTTTCATCTACTACCAGAGTTTTTTCACCTCAACTTCTTTCTGTACGGGGGCTCCTCAATAATTTTTCTCACTGTACAATGTTGAGTGGTATGTCATCTAAAAGAATTTTGAAAAGTTCTATGAAAAAGTGCAAACAGTTTTGAAAATTTTCATATTTGTAATTAGGATAACAATGTGCATCATTGTGCTGATGAAATACAGGGTGTTTCGAAAAAACGCAAAAAATGGGACATCCTGTGAAACTATGAAAAAAATTGTCCCAGGAAAGTTTTTCTTTTTTTAATTATTTCTAAGGGGAAGTTTTTTATGGGGGGAGGGGGTATCCGTCTCGCGTTAACACCCTGTACATCAAATCCAAGCTTTCTCATGTCAGGTGGATAAAGCTGTCCTTCCTCTCAATGGATTCCAAATTTCAAAGTCCTAACTTGAAAATTTATCTTCGAGAATTTTTTTACCAAACACATGCTGTATACAGAGTGATTCAAAAGTGTGGGACCATCTTGCGTCTCATGGAGGTCCAGGAGAGTGCTGGAAAGTTGTTGAAAAAATGCCATGTTTTTTTAATTTTGAAGTCATGAAGGAACAAAAGTTGATCCTTCGATCGTTTCCATTCTCGTTGTTTCAAAAGTTCTCAGCAAACTGTTGATGGCAAAATGATAAGTAAAAAAAAATCAACCTCTGATTCTGAATTGAATTTCTGTTTTCTATCCAGGGTGAGTCATAAACTGCAAAATTTTGTTTCCTTAAAAAAACAGAAGCGAAAGAATTTTATTGAAATGAACTGTGTTTCATTGTGCTGTAGACAGGTTATGGGACCACTGTGACTGTTTACAGGCACTTTTAGAGAAAATAAATTTTCAGGATTCATGACTCACCTTGTACAGGGTGTTCACGATAAAATTCACCCTCCTCCAGTAGATTCCCTTTCAAGATATTTCGAAGAACTAAAAACTTTTTCTCAACGATTTTTCCCAGGGACCTTAAATCGATCCTCTAAAAGTTTCCAATTGGTACCTTCACACAGGGTGTGATATGTAACTTTTTTATTTAAATGCAACACCCTATATTTTATTCCGTTATTTGGTGGAGCCTTTTTTGTGATTACAAATATACACGTATCCTGGAATAAGTGTTACAAAACTCACAAGGAGATAGAAAATTGAAAAATAAGGGGACTTTTCTTGATGAACATACCCTCGCAAACGCATATTAACGGAGGTACAGGCCTTCAAAGTTGTTTTTTTAAAAACAGTTTTTTTTGCATAACTTTTGAACCGTTCAACCGATTTTAGTCAAATTTGATCTCAAGTTTACTGAAACAGGTCTTTATTGAGCAATAAGAACGCATTTCATCAAACATTTTTAGGAGCGAAGATAATAGGGGCTGCTCTCCCTCTTTCCCACCTATTTTTGACCTCCCCGAAAATTTTTGGAAATTGTTTCAATTTTTGAATTCCACGTTCAATTCAAAGAAAAAAGTTACTCTTTCTAAATTTTGATTATAGGCTTATTTTTCGAGATATTTGGGATTGAAACATTGCAAAACATCTCGAAATCGCCACTTTCCTGGGCCTAAAATTTAAAATTCGAGAAAACTCATGACTTGTCAACTGGAATGAGTTTTCTGGGTGTTTTAAGTTGATAAATCATCATTTTCGCTGAGAAACATGAAGTTTTTCAGAAAAAAACAATGTGGGCTCTGGAAAGTGGCGATTTCCTGATGTTTTCTAATGTTTTAAATCCAAATATCTTGAAAATGAAGCCTCTAATCAAAATTTTGCAGGAGTAACTTTTTTCTTTAAATTGAACGCAGAATTAAAAAATTGAAACCGTTTCCAAAAATATTCAGGGGGGTTGTTAAAAATAGGGGGGAAAGGGGGAGGGTACCCCCCATTATCTTCGCCCCTAAAAGTGTCTGATAAAATTCGTTATTATCGTTTAATAAAGAGCTGTCTTAATAAACTTTGGTTTGAATTTGAATAAAATCGACTGGACGGTTCAAAAAGTATGCAAAAAAAACTGTTCTTGAAAAACTATTTTGAAGGCCTGTATCTCCGTTATTATACGTTTGGGAGGGTATGTTTATTAACAAAAGGCCCCTTATTTTTCAATTTTTCATCTACCATTGTGGGTTCTGTAACACTAATTCCGGGACACCTGTATATGACACTTATGATTTATTTTGACAAGTAAGTTGTCGGAAAAATAATGGAATAGGTAGTCAAATAATTTTGTTTCGCGGCAAGATGGCTTAGGTTTCTACAGTTCACTTGAGAAAAAGTTATTCTCGCAGCATTTTCCAGAATTCAACTCTGCATGGATAAATGGTCTAATTCGTTCCTAATACAGGTTGTTTGCGTTATCTTTAATTTTTAATTTATTTGACTACCTATTTTATTATTTTTTTGACAGCTTCCTTGTCAAAATAAATCATAAATGTTGAATATTTTTGTAATCAGAAAGAAAGGCTTCATCAAATGACGTAATAAAATATAGGGTGTTGCATTTGAAATGAAAAAGTTACATGTCACACCCTGTATACGGTACCAATTGAAAACTTTTAGACGATCGATTCAAGATCCCTGGAAAAAATCGTTGAGAAAAAGTTTTTTGTTCTTCAAAATATCTCAAAGGGGAATCTCCTAGAGGGGGGTGAATTTTATCGTGAACACCCTGTACACAAAACAGAAATTCATTACAGATTCAGGGGTTGATTTTTTGCACTCATTGTTTTCTCATGAACAGTTGACTGAAATCTTCTGAAACAACGAAAATAGAAGCGATCGAAGGACCAACTTTTGTCCCTCCATATTTTCAAAATTGAAAGACAGAATTTTTTCAACGAATTTCCAGCACTCTACTGGACCTCCATATTACGCACCTTCGAGATGGTCGGTCACTTTTGAATCACCCTGTATATTTGTATGTATTCAGAATGAAAAATTTCCATTAGTTGCAATTGAACAGGTACTTTTTATTTTGCTTTCAGTTACACCATAAATAATTATTAAGACTTCTTTGGCCAACCGGTTTCGCTGTTAAGCATCGTCAGGGCTGTAATAAGTTTTATGAAGCTGTTGTAGGTATATTAAAATGAGTAAAGGATCTTACTTGAGAAGTGACATTTTGTTATTTATAATTATGTATAAAATTCAAATGTTTTTTCAGGTGTTATGATCAGAAACTAGTTGGTCCAAGATGCTTATATGCTTATATTATATACATTGTAATCTTGGACCAACTAGTTTCTGATCATAACACCTGAAAAAACATTTGAATTTTATACATAATTATAAATAACAAAATGTCACTTCTCAAGTAAGATCCTTTACTCATTTTAATATACCTACAACAGCTTCATAAAACTTATTACAGCCCTGACGATGCTTAACAGCGAAACCGGTTGGCCAAAGAAGTCTTAATAATTATTTATGGTGTAACTGAAAGCAAAATGAAAAGTACCTATAACGTCAACACCATTGAAAGAAGGATGGAAGAATTTTTTTAATTTATTGAAGTATACAGGGTGTCGCTAGACAAAAAAAAAACTGGGACACTTGTACATATATTATGTGAAAATTATAGTTTCCAGTTTTCAAACCTACGCCAAAAATTGATCAAGAAAAGTCCCTCCCCCCACAAATACATTGAAGGGAAAGCCTCCAGTAGGTGGAGAATTTTCGCGTGATCACCCTGGTACAAGCCTGTTTCTCCTGTTCCGTCATTCGTGATTTCAACTGCCGATGGGGGCGCTGTAAAACGTAAACAAAATGGCGGATTGTAAGTGGTCGATGACTGTCAGTTTTCAGCATTCTTCAGACATCAGATTCGCTCATTTGCTTTGGCACTTTCGCCGCCAGAGGACGTCCAGACAGAATTAATTGATAATATGAATTCGCGAATCGCTTTGACGCAACGTTTTGTGTATGGAATTCCAAACGAAATAATTTTTTTTTATGATAGTTTTGGGAGTTTGCTTGAGCGCTCGCAAGGCTTCGTCACGATCACACATGCCGTGCCATTCAGACGTATCGTTTTGACGTTTATTGTGCAACAAAACGCACACTTTCGTCATCAAGTGGGTGTTCTTTTGTCGAAATTTCAAATTTTTATTTCTGTTGCCAGGCAAAAATCGCGTGTTCCAACAACTGCAAGTGCGTAGGCTGCCGGAACATTGAGGATTCGATGGAAAAGCGAGGCATGAGGAGCATCCACGACGACCCGATCCTCTACCCGCACCACCAGCCCGTCCACCACAAAATGACCCCCATCAGGGACATCGCCATCCGGCCCAGGAGGAGCTCCAACTCAAAGTAACGAATTTTTATCACTATTGTCAACGTTGTTACAATTTTCTTTTTTGCAAATTTGCAAGATTTAAGGCCAGTTTATAGTCGACGGATGCATAAACGGAGACGTAAGCGGAAGTGTTCCGCGAAAGATGAACTGGCCTAAACTGGTGTGATCGTTTATAGTCTGACGCAATGAACGGAAGCGGTGACGGACGACGGAAGAAGTTGGTCAACATTCAACTTTTGATGTAGACGGAAGCATAAACGTGACAATTCAACCAATCAGAGTGAAGCAGTGAGGACGCAACAAACCTCTCATGGGGAATTCTGAAAGTCCCTATATAGACCTTCTCATATAGACAGTTCCCTTTACTCGCAGCTCGTCTGTAGGTCTTCCCATAGACTAAACTCACTGGTTCAATCGGCTGTTTAACGAGGAGCGCTTCTACTTTTATGACGTTCTTTTACACCAACTGCGCAATCGGCTGCTCAGCAATTCCCTTTCTTTTACTGTCGCCTGTTTGTTGACTACGCAGCTAAACGAAACCGATTGCTGTAGATGCTCTGCTGCTGCGCTTTCATTTCAAGCGAGAAATTTTCGCAGGTGACAACAGTACTGACTTGACAGTACAAGAATCTGTCAAATCTTGTCACGAGTCTTGTCATCAACATGCATGCGCCGCCTTGCGCTTACGTCGACTATAAACAAGCATCTTGCATAGAGTCTTCCGTTTAAATCACCGTCTACGTCTCCGTTTATGCATCCGTCGACTATAAACTGGCCTTTAACGTAACGATTCGTTACATTTCCAGGCAGCCGATCAATTTTATTACGGACGACGTGGTGGAAGCCACGTGCCAGTGCATGCTGACGGTATCCGACCACGGGGAGTCTTCCATGCAGGCCGTCGACCTGACCATTTCGCAGGTGATCGAAGAATTCGGCCGTTGTCTCACGGAAATCATCGCCTATTCGTCGACGGCCAGCGCCGGCAATTGACGCGGACCCTGGGGGATGGGGGCGGTGGAGGCGAAAGACTGTTGTACATACGTTGAAGTGTTCAAATTTTAAATAACGCCTAGGTCTTGTGTACATAACAATCATGATGTAGCTTTGTGTTTGAACGGCAAGTTAATTTTTTCTTTTTAGATCTCGGACGTAGGTCGCGAGTTGCTTTAGGGTTTAAGCACTTGAGCAGTGGACATATTCACGATAATAATATATTTTCATTTTAACGCATCGTTTTAGTATTATGATTTTTTAAACGAAACTGGAAATAAATTAGTATGATACTTTACCTTAGCGTTTACACAGGACCAGTATACTTTTTTTAGCGCCAGCAAATAGAGCTGAATCGGAAGACGACTGCGTAACCAGTAGGCATCAAACAAGCAATTGAGTTCACAGCACTTTTAATTCGGTTACCTCTATCTTAAAAACGTATCTACACGTCCGTTTCGAGCCTCATTATCCTCAGCTTTCCTTGATCGACCAGTATGCAAGCGGCTTCGTTTTGTCCGCCGCAATATTTCGACGACGAAAACACCGTCAGCAGTTTACCTTTTTGTTGCACCTGTAAAATTCGTGTTTGAATCGTATCAGAGTGTCACGAAGGTGTGTCCCACAATCGCAAGGTAGAATGGATCGCAAGAGGAAGAGCTAGGAACTCTTCTACCGGAAGTGAAGCCGACAAGATGAAGCACGAGAGGAAGTCGTCGTAAGGTGGATGGTAGCGAGTGCAATAATAGGTAGTGTAAATATTTATTAGATGTAAGTATGCAGTAGCTAGTGCCAATAAGTATATCTGAATAGGATCCGTGGGTATTCGGGTTTTTACTGCGTTCATTAGCAAAACAACGAAGCACCCGGTGCCTCCACCATGTCGCATGTAGCAAGGGATGTGTTCGTTTTTGTTACGTACGTTCTTTAGCCGGGAGCTGAAAAGGTCGATTATAGAGAACCACAGGCCCTATTCAAACATATTTATCATTACTAGCTAGATCTCAGCTTATCCTTATATCTAACAGAATTCTCACATTACACCCACTACCATCCACACCACACATTCGCTTATCGACTTTGCGTGCATCATCTTGTCGGTTTGCGAGTTCTTAGCTCTACTAGGGTAAAAATTCACGCATACGTGAAAGCCGGACTCGACGACCTCGTGGGCGCGTATCATGTGCGTGAAGCCGTTGATCTTGAGGAAGTTCTCCAGAGCTTCCACGTTGAAGACGTGCGCCGTGCCCCTGCGGAAGTTCATGGCGAATCCTTCGTTGGCCAGCAGCTCCATCGACAGCTTCTCGTTCATGTGCTTGGCCCTGACCGGGTCGTTCCACATCAGCTCCCACGCCAGCGGGCTCTGGTTCTGCGGCTCGTTCAGGACGATCGGTATGTCGTTGATGGCGGCCACGACCGGACAAAGCCACGGCGGAGGGATGCCGCCGTGAGCGCAAAACACCTGCGTTCAACCGAAATATTATAGTCATCAAAGGGCGCGTTTTTTTCTGCACTCGGTGCGACCGTACGTCGTCCCATTGGCTCGTACTCGCACCGAGTGCAAGAAAGCGGGCACTGTGAAATGGCAAGCAGAAAACGCGTTTTAGAGGCAAGCTTTTACGCACCCTGCCATCGATGACGGCAGCCAGCGGCATCGTATCGAACGTATCGTTGATTACATTGAACACCTGCGTGCCGACCTTATCTCCAAATTTGATCTTACATTCTCTGAAAATTAAATTACAACCATTAGGAAACATACAAACTTGTAGAATGTGTGTGAACAAACTGTATTTGTAATGGTCGATATAAGGCACAATCAAAATTGAATTACAACCTTTAGGGAACATATCAGAACCCGTAGAATGTAAGTGAACAAACTGTATTTGTAATGGTCGATATTAGGCACAATCAAAATTGAATTACAACCATTAGGAAACATACAAACCCGTAGAATGTGTGTGAACAAACTGTATTTGTAATGGTCGATATAAGGCACAATCAAAATTGAATTACAACCATTAGGGAACATATCAGAACCCGTAGAATGTGTGTGAACAAACCGTATTTGTAATGGTCGATATAGGGCACAATCAAAATTGAATTACAACCATTAGGGAACATATCAGAACCCGTAGAATGTAAGTGAACAAACTGTATTTGTAATGGTCGATATAAGTCACAATCAAAATGGAATTACAACCTATAGGGAACATATACAAACCAGTAGAATGTGTGTGTACAAACTGTATTTGTAATGGTCGATATAAGGCACAATCAAAATTTAATTACAACCATTAGGGAACATATCAGAACCCGTAGAATGTAAGTGAACAAACTGTCTTTGTAATGGTCGATATAAGGCACAACCAAAATTGAATTACAACCAATAGGGAACATATTAGAACCCGCGGAATGTGTGTGTGAACACTGAAGAGAGTTTGTACTGATTTGGGTTGGTTTGTATGAGGACCAACAAAATTGAATTACAACCATTAAGAAACATAAACAAACCAGTAGAATGTGTGTGAACAAACCGTATTTGTAATGGTCGATATAAGTCACAATCAAAATGGAATTACAACCTATAGGGAACATATACAAACCAGTAGAATGTGTGTGTACAAACTGTATTTGTAATGGTCGATATAAGGCACAATCAAAATTGAATTACAACTATTAGGGAACATATCAGAACCCGTAGAATGTAAGAGAACAAACTGTATTTGTAATGGTCGATATTGGGCACAATCAGAATTGAATTACAACCAATAGGGAACATATCAGAACCCGCGGAATGTGTGTGTGAACACTTTGAGAGTTTGTACTGATTTGGATTGGTTTGTATGAGGACCAACAAAATTGAATTACAACCAATAGGAAACATATACAAACCAGTAGAATATGTGTGAACAAACTGTACTTGTAATGGTCGATATAAGGCACAATCAAAATTGAATTACAACCAATAGGGAACATATTAGAACCCGTAGAATGTGTGTGTAGACACTTGAAGAGTTTGTACTGATTTGGAATGGTTTGTGTAATGACCATCAAAATCAAATTACAATCAATACAAAACATTCAAACTGTAGAATGTGTGTGAACAAACATATTCGAACCCGTGAAATGTGTCTGTGAACACTTGAACAGTTTATATTTTTGTTTGAAATGGTCTGTATATGGCACCATCAAAATCAAATTACAACCATTGGGAACCATTTTCTAACCCAGTAGAATGTGTGTATGAACAATTCGTATTTGTAATGGTCTACATCAGCCACCATCAAAATAGAATTATGACCATTAGGAAACGTATTCAAACTTACGTGTCTCAAAACTTACTTTTCAAAGGTCCACTGGATTTGAACGCGTTTTATTTCGTGATTCCCGCGGAGCATCTTCAATTTTTTCGGGCTCTGCAGCTTGTAGCTGAACAGGTACGAGATGACTTCGATGCTGAAAGCGCCTCGGTCCACGTAGTCGCCGAGAAAGAGCAAATTGCACGGGCACAGGCCGGGACCGACGTGCCAGAGGACCTTTTCGAAGTACAGCAGGTCGGCGAAGTTGCCGTGGAGATCGCCTGTTGAACAGAAATCGCAGAATGTTATTCTTCATTGTGGGTAACCTCTTGCGACACCCGGTAGTCGAGTACAATTTGCCTGTACCAGTACCACCGGTGAGTTATGATTGGAAGCTGATAACGCTCAATGGTACATTACGGCTGGCCCGATTCAAGTATGCCTTCGTACCCATGACGTAGATGGGCGAGCTGAGGTCCAGCAGCCTCTGCTCCTTCATGAACACGTCCTTGACCTGGTTGCAGACGTTCATCAGTATCTTGGCCATGATGGTGCTGTCCAGCTGGCCCCAGGTGAACTGCATCTGTTCCGGTTTCAGGTAGCAGGTCATCTTCTTGTTGACCTGCGACAGGTAGCGCAGCGCCTTGAGCAGCTCGCCGGCCTGCGAGGTCTGGCTGAACTGGTCGATGGAGACGCGGCGCATCACCTCGTTGATGATCGGCACTTTGGTGCTGGAGAAAGAAACGGCAGCTGACGGATGACGAAGAAAAAGACTCTTTTCAAAAAACTCTTCGGAAAAGCTAGCACGACGCGCAAGAAAGTCTCGCGGAATCGAGAAACTCACTGTCCAGGCTGAACAGCTGGTCGACGTTGATGGCGGTGCCGCTCTTCTGGATCTTGATCGTGTGCACGGCCAGCTCGAACTCCTGTCCTTTGGCGTACGGCTGCATGCTGGCCTTGGATGCGTCGACGGTCATGGTGCTTTTGCCCCCGGCTTCCGCGGCCCTGACCGACGCCTTGGCCCGGTTGTCTCTGTCTGCGGACAGAATTCCATAATTATTGTCCGCGTTGAGGGCAGAAAAGAAGATCCCATCATATCTTCGACCAAACGGGTCGAAGAGCAAATTGCGTTAGGCAACAGCGCGGTGGCTAGCTCTCGGCAGGAGGAGAAAAGCAGCGTCGACTCAGCGGTTTTGCTCGACGGATTTTTCCATGCAGCGTCGGCGGGTTTACAAGTCAATGCACGGCTCCATGTGACCAAATGACGATTCAATGAGTATCATGAAAAAGACCCAGAGATAAACGCAAGTCAATTGATCAATAGATCCACGTTGCGGCGAAAGCCTTTTCTAGTCGCATCTTCAAACTTGCAAGAATGTATTTTTCAATTCATTTGTATCAATAATTGTTATCTTATGTGGCCATGTGAGTAAAACCCATTGAAGTACCCACCGACGCAGTCCTTGATGTACTTCTGGATGCTGTGCGGCGCCCGGAAGATCTGCGACGTGCCCCTGACCTTCAGCTCGCCGACGGCCTTCAGGAACTCCGGCATGGTGAGGGCGTGCGTGTCGGGCACGCCGAGGCTCTTGTAGCACTCCTCCAGCTCCTTGTCGACCTTGGGCGCGTCCAGGGGCTGCTTGCGGAACTTGCGCACGGACACCACGAAGGCGCGCAGCTCGTCGCTCTTGAGCAGGTTGTTGCGGTCGCTGTCGAAGTAGCGGAAGATGTAGCGGCAGCGCAGCTCGGCCGGTCCGCCGCCGTGATTGGTGGCCGGCTCGACGGCCGCCACGAAGTAGAGGAACTCGCGGAACGACAGGCCGTTCCGCAGGTTTGCGTCTGCAGCCCTGCGAGTTCAAGAAACGATAAACTGCTTTGAACGACATCTTTTTTTACATTGCAAGTTTGCAAAAGATTCCTTCTTGATTGGCTGATTAATGGACTGGTGCATTGTTCACACAAGCCCGTTCACAAGGCTAGTTACTTGCCTACAATTCGAGATGGTTATTTTCAAGATAGAAGCTTTTATGGCCGTCGTGTGTCGCCTTCAGCAATGCCACTGAATCACGTATCAATTGTAAGCCTAGCGAGTCAAACGTAAAGACACCTTTAGTAAGTTGAACTAGCTCATCCACAAGGCTATAGTTACTTGCGAGGTTACTTGTCTACAATTTGGCACGGTAACATTGGAGAAAAAACCTTTAATAGCCGGCGTAAGTGGCCTTGAGCGAATGCCACTGACTCGCGTGTCAAGTGTAAGCCTAGTGAGTCAAATGTTAGGACACTTTTAGTGAGTTACACAAGCCCGTTCACATTACTAGTTACTTATCTAGAATTTGAGACGGTAACATTCGGGAAGAAGTCTTTATGGCTGGCGTGAGTAGACTTAAGCGAATGCCACTGCTTTGCATGTCAAGTGTAAACCTAGCGAGTCTAATGTTAGGACACTTTTAGTGAGTTACACAAGCCCGTTCACATTACTAGTTACTTATCTAGAATTTGAGACGGTAACATTCGAGGAAAAAGCTTTCATAGCCGGCGTAAGTAGCCTTGAGCGAATGCCTCTGACTAGAGTATCAAGTGTAAGCCTAGCGAGTCAAAGTTGAAGACACATAAAAAGAGTAACACAAGCCCGTTCACAAGGCTAGTTATTTGTCTACAATTAAGGACGGTAACATTCGAGAAAAAGCTTTTATAGCCGGCGTGAGTGGCCTTGAGTGAATGCCACTGACTCGCGTGACAAGTGTAAGCCTAGCGAGTCAACTGGAATGACACCTTTAGTAAGTTACACAAGCCCGTTCGCAATGCTTGTTACTTGTCAACAATTTGGGACGGTAACATTCAAGGAAAAACAATTACGTCCGGCATATAAGTAGCCTTGGGCGAATGCAACTGACTCGCGTGTCAATTCCAAGCCTAGCGCGAGTCAAATGTAAAGACACCTTTAGTCAGTTGCACAAGTTCGTTCACAAGGCTTGTTAGTCTTGTCTACAATAAGGGACGGTAATATTCGAGGAAAAATATTTATAGGCGGCATGAGTAGCCTTGAGCGAATGCCACTGAATCGCGTGTCAAGTGTAAACCTAGCGAGTCAAATGTAAAGACACCTTTAGTGAGTTACACAAGCCCGTTCACAAGGCTTGCTAGTCTTGTCTACAATAAGGGCAGTAACATTCGAGAAAAAATATTTACAGGCGGCATAAAGTAGCCTTGAGCGGATGCCACTGAATCGCGTGTCAAGTGTAAGCCTAGCGAGTCAAATGTAAAGACACCTTTAGTGAGTTACACAAGCCCGTTCACAAGGCTTGTTACTTGTCTACAATTTGGGACGGTAACATTCGAGAAAAAAAGCTATTATAGCCGGCGTAAGTGGCCTTGAGCGAATGCCACTGACTCGCATGTCAAGTGTAAACCTAGCGACTCGAATGTAAAGACACCTTTAGTGAGTTACACAAGTCCGTTCGCAAGGCTTGTTACTTGTCTACAATGTGGGACGGTAACATTCAAGAAAAAAACTATTACGTCCGGCATATAAGTAGCCTTGAGCGAATGCCACTGACTCGCGTGTCAATTCTAAGCCTAGCGCGAGTCAAATATAAATACACCTTTATGGTGCGATTCTCTAAAAAATTACATTCCATAAAGGCTCTGTTACGTTGTTATTAACTAGGCAACAGCCAATGGCCGACACGAATTTTTACATAACAGAGCGTTTATGGAATGTTATTTTTTACAAAATAGCACCATTAGTGAGTTACACAAGCCTGTTCACAAGGCTAGTTACTTGTCTACAATTGGGGACGGTAACATCGGAGAAAAAGTTTTTATGGCTGTCGTAAATAGACTTGAGCGAAAGCCACTGACTCGCGTGTCAGGTGTAAGCCTAGCGAGTCAAAGTTAAAGACACCTTTAAAAAATAGCACAAGCTTGTTCACAAGGCTAGTTGTTTGTCTACAATTAAGGACGGTCACCTTCGAGAAAAAAGCCCTTATGGCCGGTGTAACTGGCCTTGAGCGAATGCCACTGACTCGCGTCTCAATTCTAAGCCTAGCGCGAGTCAAATGTGAAAACACATTTAGTGAGTTAAACAAGCCAGTTCAGAAGGCTAGTTACTTGTTTACAATTTAGGACGGTCACCTTAGAGAAAAAGGCCTTTATGGCCGGCGAAACTGGCCTTGAGCGAACGCCACTGACTCGCGTGTTAATTCTAAGCTTAGCGCGAGTCAAATGTTAAGACACCTTTAGTGAGTTACACAAGGCTAGTTACTTGTCATAAAATTGGGGACGGTAACATTCGAGAAAAAGTTTCAATGGCCGGCGTAAGTAGACTTGAGCGAATGCCACTGCTTCGCATGTCAAGTGTAAACCTAGCGAGTCAAATGTAAAGACACCTTTAGTGAGTCACACAAGTCCGTTCACAAGGCTAGTTATTTGTCTACAATTAAGGACGGTCACCTTCGTGAAAAAAGTCTTTATGGCCGGCGTAACTGGCCTTGAGCGAATGCCACTGAATCGCGTGTCAAGTGTGAGCCTAGCGAGTCAAATGTTAAGACACCTTTAGTGAGTTACACAAGCCCGTTCACAAAGCTATTTACTTGTCTTCAATTTGGGACGGTAACATTCGAGAAAAAGCTTTTATGGCCGGCGAGGTTAGCCTTGAGCGAATGCCACTGCCTCGCGTGTCAAGTGTAAGCCTAGCGAGTCAAATGTAAAGACACTTTTAGTGAGTTTCACAAGCCCGTTCACAAGGCTGCTCACTTGTCTAAAACTTGAAACGGTTATCTTCAAGATTTAATAAGCTTCCATAGTCACCGTGTGTCGCCTTTTGCAAGTGACACTGACTCACGTGTGAAGTGTAAGCGCGACTTCAGTAAGTTATGTGTCGTCTTAATGTCGACTTTTGCGTGTGCTTTGAAGTATAAAGCCCAATTTACCAGAGACAGTAAGCTCGTGTACGTTCTAATTAGTAGTAATTAGCATGCTAATTTCCTGTGGCGATCGTCCACTACCAAGTTCTGGGTTCAAGTGCAAGCGTTGCTTTAGCAAGATGTGACTAACTTGAAGCTCTTACGTCGTCTCTAACGAGTGCTTTAAAATATAAAGCTCAATTTACACGACAAAGTAAGCTCGTTCACGTTTCAATCAGCTTGATCACTTTCTGTGGCGACTGTCAACGACTGGAACAAGTTCTAAGTTCAAGTGAAAGCGTTGCTTAAGTAAGATGTAACTTACTTGAAGCTGTCCTGTCGTTTTGGGAGAATGCTTCAGAATATAAAGCCCAATTTACACGACAAAGTAAGCTCGTTCACATTCTAATTAGCATGCTCACTTCCTGTGACGACCGTCAACTACCAGAACAAGTTCTAAGTTCAAGTGCAAGCGTTGCTTTAGTGAGATGTAACTCACTTGAAGCTGTTATTCTGTCGTTTTTGGCGAGTGCTTCAGAATATAAAGCCCAATTTACACGACAAAGTAAGCTCGTTTACGTTCTTATTGGTATGCTCACTTTCTGTGGCGACCATGAACTACTGGAACAAGTTTTAGGTTCAAGTGCAAGCGTTGCTTTATTGAGATGTGACTATAACTTGAAGTTCTTATGTCGTCTTCAACGAGTGCTTCAAAATATAAAGCCCAATTTACACGACAAAGTAAGCTCGTCACGTTCTAATGAGCATGATCCTCGGCATGATCACTTTCTGTGGCGACTGTCAACTACTGGAACTAGTTCATGAAGTGCAAGCGTTGCTTTAGTAACATGTAACCCACTTGAAGCTCTTATGTCGTATACAGCGAGTGCTTCAAAGTATGAAGCCCAATTTACACGACAAAGTAAGCTCGTTTACATTCTAATTAGCATGATCAGTTCCTGTGTCGACCGCCAACTACTGCAACATGTTCTAGGTTCAAATGCAAGCGTTGCTTTAGTGAAATGTAACTTACTTGAAGCTGTTTTTCTGTCATTTTTGATGAGTGTTCAGAATATAAAGCCCAATTTACACGACAAAGTGAGCTCGATCACGTTCTAATTAGTATGCTCACTTTCTGTGGCGACCAACTACTGGAACAAGTCAAGGTTCAAGTGCAAGTGCTGCTTCAGTAACAAGTAACTCACTTGAAGCTGTTATGTCGTCCTCAGCGAGTGCTTCAAAGTATAAAACGCAATTCAGACGACAGAGTGAGTTTGTTTACATTCTAAATAGCATTAGCATGATCACTCCCTGTGTCGACCGCCAACTACTAGAACAAGCTCTAAGTTCAAGTGCAAGCGTTGCTTTAGTGAAATGTAACTCACTTAAATCTGTTATTCTGTCGTTTATGACGAGTTCTTCAGAATATAAAGCCCAATTTACACGACAAAGTGAGCTCGTTCACGTTCTAATTAGTATGCTCACTTTCTGTGGCGACCGTGAACTACTGGAACAAGTTCTAGGTTCAAGTGCAAGCGTTGCTTTAGTAAGATGTGACTATAACTTGAAGCTCTTATGTCGTCTTCAACGAGTGCTTCAAAATATAAAGCCCAATTTACACGACAAAGTAAGCTCGTCACGTTCTAATTAGCATGATCACTTTCTGTGACGACTGTCAACTACTGGAACAAGTTCAAGGTTGAAGTGCAAGCGTTGATTTAGTGAGATGTAACGTATTGAAAGCTGTTCTGTCGTTTTTGGCGAGTGCTTCAGAATATAAAACCCAATTTACACGACAAAGTGACCTCGTTCACGTTCTTATTAGTATGCTCACTTTCTGTGGCGACTGTCAAATATTGGGACAAGTTCTAGGTGGAAGTGCAAGCGTTGCTTTAGTAAGATGCTACTTACTTGTAGTTTTGAGGTCATTTTTAGAGGGTGCTTCAAAACATAAAGCCCAATTTACACAAAAAAGTAAGTTCGTACACCTTCTAATTCGCATGATCACTTCCTGTGTCGACCGTCAACTACTGGAACAAGTTCTACGTTCAAGTGCAAGCGTTGCTTCAGTACGAAGTAACTTACTTGAAGCTTTTATGTCATCTTTAGCGAGTGCTTCAAAATATAAAGCCCAATTTACACGACAAAGTAATCTCGTTCACGTTCTAATTAGCATGATCACTTTTTGTGGCGACCGTCAACTACTGGAACAAGTTCAAGGTTGAAGTGCAAGCGTTGCTTTAGTAACATGTAACCCACTTGAAGCTGTTATGTCGTATGCAGCGAGTGCTTCAAAGTATAAAGCCCAATTTACACGCCAAAGTAAGCTCGTTTACATTCTAATTAGCATGATCACTTCCTGTGTCGACCGCCAACTACTAGGACAAGTTCTAAGTTCAAGTGCAAGCGTTGATTTAGTGAGATGTAACTTATTGAAAGCTGTTCTGTCGTTTTTTGGCGAGTGCTTCAGAATATAAAGCCCAATTTACACGACAAAGTGAGCTCGTTCACGTTCTCTTAAGTATGCTCACTTTCTGTGGCGACTGTCAAATATTGAGACAAGTTCTAGGTTGAAGTGCAAGCGTTGCTCTAGTAAGATGTTACTTACTTGAAGTTTTCAGGTCATTTTTAGAGAGTGCTTCAAAACATAAAGCCCAATTTACACGAAAAAGTAAGTTCGTACACGTTCTAATTCGCATGATCACTTCCTGTGTCGACCGTCAACTACTGGAACAAGTTCTACGTTCAAGTGCCAGCGTTGCCTCAGTACGAAGTAACTTACTTGGAGCTTTTATGTCATCTTAAGCGAGTGCTTCAAAATATAAAGCCCAATTTACACGACAAAGTAATCTCGTTCACGTTCTCATTAGCATGGTCACTTTTTGTGGCGACCGTCAACTACTGGAACAAGTTGTAGGTTCAAGTGTAAGCGTTGCTTTAGTAAGATGTAACTTATTTAAAGCTGTAATGTCGTCTTGAGCGAATACTTTCAAGTTTAAAGCCCAATTTACACGACAGAGTAAGCTCGTAAGGTTATAATTAGCATGATCACTTTCTGTGGCGACCGTCAAAAACTGGAACAAGTTCTAAGTTCAAGTGCAAGCGTTGCTTTAGTAACATGTAACTCACTGAAAGCTGTTATGTCGTCTCCGGCGAGTGCTTCAAAGTATAATTAAAGCGCAATTTACACGACAGAGTGAGCTTGTTCAGATTTCAATTAGTGTGCTCACTTCCTGTGCCGACCGTCAACTACTGAAGTTTCAGGTTCAAGTGTAAGCGTCCCTTTACAAAATGTAGCTCACTAATTTATGTCTTTAGCAAGCGCTTTTTATAAAAAATGCATGGAATCATACTGCTTCCCCTACCAGACAGGTTACGATTATTACATCTGAGTAATACCTGAAAAGACTAGGCGTTTCATCTTTTGGCCAGCCTGCTTCCACAAGAAACCTGGAAAACGCCTCGCTGCTCATGTAGATGGCCGGAAAACACACGAGTAAAAATTCTCGATAAAGAGCTTCCTGACCTGCAACAGAAACTTGGTTAAATTCAAACGATAATTTTCTAAATAAAGAAGAACAGATTCAGTTGGGGTGCTAGGACAGTTCACCATCACTTTCAAGGTCACACTAGATGTATGTACGTATGGTTGCATAACTTGTCGTGATGAATCTGGTGACTTTTTACCAGATGTATGTTTGGTTGCATACTGTTCCAGAAAAAAACTGTCACAAACCGGCCTAGAACCGCTGTAAACCGGTTTAAAACCGCATGCAACCAAACATACATCTGGTGAAAATTCACCAGATCTATTACCAAAAGTTATGCAATCACACAAACATCTACTGTGTCCTTGAAAGTGATACAGAACTGTCCTAGCTTCCCTACTAGATTCGTTCTACCATATTCATAATTATTCAAGTGCCCATATGGGCTAAAAGCTGTATTACACTACACAATTTCTTGTAGAATTTCTTGATCAATCTGCCAAAATAGTGTCAAAAAACAATGAACTTGATTGTTTAACTGACAGATTGTACAAGAAATTGTACAAGAAATTGTGCAGTGTAATACAGCTATAAGTTCAGTTTCGTTTAGATACTGTAAATGCGATAATCGTTCAATTTTGTCAACTTGAACTCAACCAGAGTGAAGGATCCGTCGACCAAGAATAGCCAATCGTCCACTCCGCCGACTTTTCCGACTGAGCCACTTCGTGACAATGCGTGTCAATATTACGAAACCAAAGGGTTGTACACTGTCTCACCTGGGCGGTCTATTCCCGAAGCGTCCACAATCTGCTCGTACATCGTGCTCTTTCCGCTGACCACGACGTCGTCGCTGACTTCCAGGAAATTCCCTCCGCTGAGGCGGTAGCCCGGCGGAGTGCTGAAGTTGTTCGGTATGACGTGGTTCTTCGACAAGTAAAAGTACTCCACCAGTTCCGGACTCTTGAGGTTCTTGCCGCCGGAGAACCGCAACAGCTCGTCTTCCACCACCCATCGAACTTTCCCCCTGAACTGTGGGCAGGTTCATAACTTACACGTCTTACAAAGTGGAGCCTGAAGTTCAAAGCAGAAGAGATGGAGAGAGAATAAGAGAAGAGTAGCGAAAGGAAAGAAAGAAGAGAGGAGAGGAAAGAGAGAAGACCTAACAGGGAAGAGACAAGACCTAACAGAGAAGAGAGTAGGGGAAAAAAGAGAACACAGAAGAAATAGCAAGAAGAGAGAAGAAAGAAGGCAGAAGACAGAAGACAGAAGACGGAAGAAATAAGACAGAAGAGAAAAGCGAACAGAAGAATAACGAATACAATAATTCGGAAACTGACCCGTCCGACGCAGGCCTTTGACTTTTTCTTCTGCTCCTGGTTGACGTCGATCTGAAAGACGGTGTGGCTGACGTAGCTGTACTTGTGGTTGGACAGCCACAGCTTGTTGAGGCGCAGCATCTTCGGATTGGGGATGCTGCCGAAGAGCTCCTGCAGGTCCTTGGCCATGTTCTTCTCCCAGGACTCGCCCGGCTGCACCTTGACCGACGGTATCCAGAAGTCGCTGGTGGTGTTGTCCAGCGTGAGCATCATGCTGCTGTCCGAAGGGCACACGGACACGAACGAGACGACGTCGCACAGTTCGCAAACCGCCTTGAACATGGCCATCTTCAATTGGCCAGCTAGCGAAACGGGCTTTCTACTGGCTCGATTGAACAGAATGGACTTACTGGACGATTCGCTCATCTGGCAATGAGCATTCGGCCTCGTTCATTTCCCGATTAGATTTTCACTGTGAAAAGAGACAAGAGCAACAACATTTGATGGACGTGACAGAGGAAATTTGACGCCTGATTCCACGTCACTTGACTTATTGACTGCAAGAGGCGTCTCGTTTCAATCCTACACACTGAAAACAAGGCTTACGATCATTGCCTTGTCCTGGCATAATCTTAGCCTTGCATATAGTTTATTTATTTATTTTTTGCTATAAAGTTGGAGATCTTGATGATTTTCTCACGCTGGAAAGCATTCTCAACCCAATTTGCAAGAACTGAAGTTGCCAATGTTTTCATTAGGTTTGTTCGCGTCGCATGAACCTTTGGCACCCAAAAGTTCATATGAACCTTGAAGTACATGTACGAGGTGT
This sequence comes from Anaspis maculata, assembly GCA_949128115.1. Taxonomy (NCBI): domain Eukaryota; kingdom Metazoa; phylum Arthropoda; class Insecta; order Coleoptera; family Scraptiidae; genus Anaspis; species Anaspis maculata. Next base: position 75,435,711 of record OX421966.1, read on the forward strand.
AGTTGGTGCAGATTAAAACACCAAATCGACGCGAACGGTTTAGTGCAATAAATCTTGTAGCACCAGATTTGATAGTTGATAGTTGACAGTGTTAATACTTTCCGAGTTCTGAGTGATAGCTTCAGAATTCATTTGTAAAATGTCGAGCAAAGCCAAGAGCTGTGCCAAGACTGCCAAGAGCGAAGCAATCGCCAAGCAGAACCGAAACGCTCTTATGATGATGTTTGGACTGATTACACACAACATATAGCTTCTTCCGACGAGGACGATGACAGATAAACGGACATTTTTACGGACGGACGTTATATTTCAACACCATGGAGAAGGCAAATAAAAATTATGTAGAACAAGTCTCTCCACTTCTTGGTGGATCTTTCTTCTTTGATCGCCAAAATATACGAAGTCTCCTTCTTCAGCAACTTTCCACAAGTCCATCGTACAGACAGAAGCTAACGTCAAATCAGGCGCTAAATCATCCAAATGTCATAAATGGCAAACTTTCTGGGTTCTGAACTTTTGGCACCACCCTCCGACTGGGTGTAGAAGGTGCAGCACTTTTTTCTGGCACTGAGAACTTTTTCGGCGACGCGAACACCACCAAACTGTACTTTTTCTGCGACGCGAACGGTAAAGTGCACTTAGGGCAGAAAAGTGCAGAAGGTTCATGCGACGCGAACAAACCTATTTCTTCCATGAATTCACATTCTCAACGCTATAGGCCAGTCAAATTAGAACAAATTATTCCGTTTGCGGGAAAAAACTGTTGGGAGTTTTGGAAACTTGACAGTAATGTCCGGTAAGGTGTACTGTTGAACATACTAAAAGTCCCCAACTCTACCTATTGAGCTCGAGCCGCCATCTTGGAAAAATGGTCCATCGATCCAGTTTTCTGCTTATATTCCGCTAATCATCAGAGATATTCAATTAAATTTCATAAAAAATCAAGGCTATAAAATTGTCTACAGAAATTGTTTCATACCGATTTTTTTCTCGAATATGTTGATATTAATAAATGTAACTTGACAAGAGAAAATCAAAAAATTAGCGACTTTTTGCCTACGGCTAGAGATATTGTCTTCAAAATTTGTGAAGATGTTGGCAGTCTACATCAAAGCTGAACGTGACAGTTGAGATAGAAAAAAAAATACGGAAATATTTTTTTATTTTTTTTTTAAATTAAGCAAAGATTTGGTTTTTGAGTTAGACATTTCCAACAGGGCGGAGTGAGGGTTTCATTTGAACATCAATCCGGTTTGATATTTACATATATTTTTTTTTAATTTACATTTACAATGCTGCATCAACCATTGAAGGTTATTAGCAGCTCACTTGAGTTACTGAAGTGTGACGTACGGGTTAGATGGAGTCAAATATTTGGATTTCTTTCAGGAAAGTTAGAACTTTATCATATTTGTTAGGGTCTGTAAGAGTTGTTGGAGACTCTGCAACACCATATAGTGATCTGTGATTATGGTGGTTTGGGCAATGGTAGAGGATATGGTCGATTGACAGATGGATGTCGCAGGTTGGATATTTTGGACGATCTTGCCTTGACAACAAAAAAGAGTGGGTGAGTCTGGAGTATCCCAGTCTCAACCTATTGAGTTTAACTTGTTCGTTTCTTTTCTCCGGGCAGGTGAGAACTGTACAGATGAGTGGTTTTGTTTTTTGAAGATAGTGGTCTTTTTGGTCCCAACACTGCTGCCAGATACGAGATATACTGACCTTCACATATGTTTTGAGGTCAGCTGGGGGATTAATTCGACAAATTGGTAGATTGTTCGATGATGTTGCCTTTTTGGCCAGATCGTCAGCTCTGTCATTACCATCTATTCCGATGTGTGATGGTGTATACATAAAAACTATTTTGTCAACCCTATCGGACAGTTCGTCTTTTATTGTTTGTATAAGGGGATCTCGTGGATGGTTCAAGGCCATAAGTGAGCTTAGAGAATCTGAACAAATAATGAAATTTATTTCAGGGTGTGTTCTTGTGTGAATTAACGCTTGAAGTATGGCATAGAGCTCAGCTGTATAGATAGTATTGTAGTTTTGAAGGCGAAAGGATTGTTCAGATGTTGGGGTGATTAGGGCAGATGCCACTTTATTGTCAATTTTGGAGCCATCGGTGAAAATCAGTCTGTGATTTAGAAAACCATTGACTATTTCAAGAAAATGAGTCTTGATAAGAGTGTGATTTGTTTCAGCTCTGTCAAACCTTGTAAGATCAAGGATCAATTTAATCTTAGAGTGTTTCCATGGTGGGACCGAGGAGTTTTGCCAAGGAAGAGATTCAGGGATAGTGAAGTTGATTTCTCGTTGGATGCAAGCGACTCTTTCATGAACTGGTGGAGCTACACTCCCGTTCAAAGTGATTTCAGGCCTAGTTGGGAACACTAAGTCACGACTCAGGCTTTGTGGATTTGAGAGGGTGTTTATAGCCAAGTTCAGGGTGGATCGTTTGTTGCAGAGTTCGAGAGGGGGGTCGTTCACCAACGCTAGGAGACTTTCCACCGGAGTGGTACAAAACGCTCCTGTTGCTATTCTGATAGCCAATGATTGTATAGCACTGATGGATCTGAGGTACGACTTTTTGGCTGTCATGAAGGCAATTGCTCCATAGTCAAGTTTTGATCTTATAAGACTGCGATAGATCATCAACAATGTTCTGGTGTCTGCTCCCCAGGTGTGGTTAGACAAAATTCTCATTAAATTTAAACCTTGGTGGCATAATGTCTTGAGTTGTGATAAGTGTTGTTTCCAAGATAGCTTCTGATCAAATGTAATGCCTAAAAATTTGGTTGATTCAGAGAATTTTAAGCTTCTGCCGTTCAGTCGAAGGAGAGGGGAGCTTATTTGTTTGGTCCTACTGAAGTTGATGCAGGTTGTTTTTTGCTTAGAAAATTTAAAACCTGATGTTGAGCACCAGTTTTCTATGTTACGCAATGTTGCTTGGAAGATTTCTTGCATCGATGTAAGATTTTTTCCTCTCAGGTATATCACCAAATCATCTGCGAATAGACAACAGCGGACTGGAGCTTCAATGCGTGTTAGTATGTCATTAATTGCTATCAGGAATAGGATCACACTCAAGACTGAGCCCTGGGGAACACCGTTTTGCAGTTTCTTACTGTTGGAAAAACTGTTGTTGATTTTGACTTTGAATGACCTGTTACGTAAAAAATTTTGGATGAACGCCAAAATATTCCCCTTTATGTTCCATTCTATCAGTTTTTCGATCACATGGCGAGTCCAAGTCATGTCATAGGCTTTTTCGACGTCAAAGAAGATGGCTAATAAGTTTTGTTTGGTTGCAAAAGCCTGATGTATCTCGGATTCCAACTGTATTATGTTGTCAGTGGTTGAACGGTGTTTTCTGAAACCATTTGGGGCGGGATGAAGAAAATTATCTTTATCCAACTGCCAAGACAAACGTTTTGTGATGATGCGCTCGAAGGTTTTGCACATAGTGTTGGTCAGAGATATTGGACGGTAGGAGCTCTTTTCATCACTTCGTTTGTTTGGTTTCAATAGTGGTATGACAGTTGATTCAGACCACGCTTTGGGGGAAACCTGAGTTTGCCAAATCTTATTGTAAATGTCCAAGAGTTTGGCTTTGCCTTTAGCCGTTAGATTTTTCAAAAAAAGATGGGGGATATCGTCGGGGCCAGGGATAGAGTCTTTGGCTGATTTGAGCGATTCGTCGAGCTCTGATAATGTAAGGGGGAGATTGATGTGATGAGTATTGTCAAGACAGTGGTCAGTTACTTCTTGCATTTCCCTACCTCTTTTTTATATTGTAAGAAATTTTGGTCGAAGTTCAAGTCACTTGAATTTGTACGAAAGGATTCAGCCAAGACCTCAGCGATGTCAGGTTCGGATTCATAGATTTGATTGTTGTCCTTGAGTATTTTTATTTGAGGGCGGTTGATGGACTTAAGTCTCCTAATTTTGTTCCAGACTTCCGAGATTGGGGTGGATGACGAGATTGTAGATACATAATTTTCCCAGGATAGCTTTTTACTTTTCTTGGTGATATACCTTGCCCGAGCCCTTAATCTTTTGAAAGTTAGGAGATTTTCAGGGGAATTATTTCTTTTCAGTCTGTTGAACGCATTTTTGCTTTCTTTTATGGCGTCTGAACATTCTTTGTTCCACCATGGAACAGAAGTATGTTTTTTTTAGGGCAGTAGACTTACCTATAGATGTGTGAGCTGCCGTGAGTAGGATGTCAGAGAATTTTTGGATTATTTGGTCAATGCCATGGTTAGTAATGTGCACCAGGTCAAGATCATGATCTACCTCATCAGAAAATTTGGTCCAGTTTGCGGTTTTTAGTTTCCATTTGGGGTGGTGATTATTTAGATCGTTGGTAGAGTTTATTTAGTCATTTCTTATTTTAATGGGGTAATGGTCACTACCATGGAGGTAAGGGTAGGTTTCCCAAGACAAATAAGGTGTGAGGTTTGGAGTACATAAAGTGAGATCTAGGGCACTGAAATTGCCAGTAAACGAATTAAACCTGGTAGGAGAACCTGTGTTGAGTAGAGTTAGATTAGAAAAGTCAAGCCATTGTTCTATAATTTGACCCCTATGATTTGTCGAGGAAGAACCAAACAATGTATTATGGGCGTTGAAATCACCCAGTATCACACATGGAGTGGGGATCTGGTTGAAAAGATCTCTAAGTTCTTGTTGGTGGATTTCTCTGTTTGGGGGAATGTAGACATTACATATTGATATTCGGGATTTAAGTTGTATTGAGAAGGCAACCGCTTCAAGGTTTGTGTTGAGATCGATTTTTTGAGAGTGATAATTTGTGCTAACGTATGAAGCTACTCCTCCATTCGATCTTTCTCTGTCTAATCGATGTTTGGAGAAACATTTGTAACCTCTGAGACAAGGATCGCTTTTTAAATGTGTTTCTTGTAAGCAGATTATGAGAGGCTTGTCGTTAGCAACTAGGAGTTTTAATTCTTCCAAATGGGTATAGTACCCATTCAAGTTCCACTGTAGAATGAAGAAAATGATTTCATTGGTAGGGTGTGGGGGGTTAGTACTCGTCTTGTTGGGAGTCTTGAGAATTGAGAGAGCAGGTGCTCAGGCTCAAGGATCTGCTCTTTCCTAGTTCATGTGTTGTCATTTGACTTTCGATCTTTTTATGTATACGGGTGAATCTTGTTTTGGCAGCCTTGTTTGGAAGAAGAGGGTATAGATCAAACATCATTTTCAAAAGGGATTCAACGTCATTTGCACATCGTTTTGCCTCGCTAAGTGGATCAGGGTTTCCTCTACAGTTTTCCAGAAAACCTTTGAAGACGCTATATGTCACAGGGAAGGATTTAGGTTTTTTTCTATGTGTAGTTTGATAGGCTCCATGTCCAAATCTAGCTGTAAAGATTCAGTTGAACTAGAAGGTTTGGGTTTGTCCAAGTTGGCTTCGGGATCTGCTATTCGTGGTTTTTTTTTGGCTTATTTTTCGGTTTTTGGAAGGGGTCAGGTGTTTGTAATGCATTTTGGCTTTCAAATAGGTCTTGGGAATTTTGGATTGCACCGTCCGCCGGCGGCGAATCTAAGCTTTCTGAAGGAGCTGGGCGCTTATTCCGTTGATCCTCGGTATCCATGGGAGTTTGAGATTCTGTAGATGGTTGGGCAGACCAAGAATTAGATATATGTCCTTGACGACCGCAAATGAAACATGTTAGGTCGTCATATGTCAAGAATATGCGATAATGAGTGTCTTCAAAATTTATTACCAAGGAAGGTGTCAACTGGATTTGCTCATCGGGTGTGACGTAAACATGCCTTCTAAAGCTCAAAATATGATTGAATTCATCTTCTTGGTAGCCTGCTCTCAAAAACGATATTGATGACACGAGCTTTAAACCTGTATCTTTAAATGCATCTTCAACAATTTCGTTGGGGATCGATGGGCATACATTCGATATTATCACTCTTTTTGATGGAGTGATCAACTTCCTCATACCTATGTCAATGCCGTTTATATTTATGGTTTTGTATTTAGTCACCAAGTTTTCCACCGCTTGGACGCTCGAGAGGTACATGCACACACGGTCATTTGAAATGCGAGAAGCAACAATAATATTTTTGGGTCCTACGATTTTACCTATTGACTTGACATAATCGAGTCTAGAGAGTTCTTCGTTGACGTTCACGTTCATTATTGCTTGCTCTTTTTTGGGGTAATTTGTTGGTGGACGTGACTTGGCGGCATTGACATAGGATGATGAAGATTTTGCAGGTTGTTGTGGAGTATAATTTGAAGTAGATTCCATGGTGTTAATAGAGAGAGGGGTACTCATGTCGGTAAATCTGAATTTATCAATGTATAATTGATAAATATACACAAGGCAGGTGCGACACTGCTAGGCGCAGAGCGCCCGGCAGAAAGTTGGCTTTTTCAGCGATAAGACTGGATGGATACTTCTCACCACGTTTTCAGCTATTAAACCTGCATCGGGTGAATTTTCCAGAGTATCAGCTACTCCAGGTTACTCCAGGTGCTGCATTTGTTGGTTATTGGCAGTCCATTAGCACAAAAAACAACAACAAACACGCGGAATTAATGATTGTTTAGAGAGCTCGATATGAGTTATAAACTAAAAGAATAATAGCTAAGTCCAAAAAGTGTTGTCGATTGGTTATGAAGGAAACGTTTCGAAACAAAAGACATCAGCAAAAAGGATATACAGGAAGTCCAAAGGTTATTCAACTGTATATGAGCCCCATATTGATGTGCCTTATCCAAAATAGTACAAAAGAATCAATCAAAATGTTGAAATATACACTGTATAACAAAAAGTAACGATACAAAATGGAAGTAGTGAAGCATACCTGATGCCAAAAAAGACAGCCTTTACATTTTTGAAGAGAAGAACAAGATTAATTGATTTATTTGAAAGTTATTAGTCCTCAAACTTGACTTTACAAATTTTAGCCAGTCAAATATATAAAGGTAGAGAGAAGTAAACTGTCGGAGTTTCAGAAATTCGACAGGGATGTTCGCTAAGGTATACTGATGATCATACTGAAAGTCCCCGCCACTACCTGTTGTGCTCGAGCCGCCATCTTGGATAAATGGTAATAAACTTGATCAAAGGACCATTTTTCCAAGATGGCGGCTCAAGCGCAACAGGTAGAGGCGGGGACTTTCAGTATGTTTATAAGTATACCTTAGCGAACACCCCTGTCAAATTTCTGAAACTCCGACAGTTACTTCTCTCTACTTTTCCCTATTTGACTGATGGCTAAAATTTGTAAAGTCAAGTTTGAGGACTAATAACTTTCAAATAAATCAATCAATTTTGTTCTTTTTTCCAGCAATGTAAAAGCTGTAAAAGCACAGTTTAGACAAAACACTCAAGCCTTGTTCAACCTTCAGCAAGTATTGCTGTTTCGCTTCAGCCTTACACGGTGCAAACAGGGCCTTACGTCATTGCTCGACGAATCTAGCCTCGCCTTCGGCTCGGCGAACTTCGTTTTCAGACTGCGACCATTATAACTCAAGCACAGTTCAGACAAAACACTAGGCCTTGTGCAGCCTTTAACGAGTATCACGGTCACGCTTCAGCCTCACAAAGTTCCAAAAAGGCTTTACGTCACTGCTCCAAGAATCTAGTCTCGTCTTCGGCTCAGCGAACTTGATTTTTCACTACAGTCCTTAGGATTAAAGCACAGTTTCGACGAAACATTAAAACTTACACGGTGCAAACAAGACTTTACGTCATCGCTCAACTACTCTAGGCTCGCCTTCGGCTCGGAAAACTTCATTTCTAGACCACAGCCCTTATGATTGAAGCGCAGTTTAGACGAAACACTAAAGCTTATACGGTGCAAACGGGGCTTTACGTCATTGCTCAACTTATCTAGCCTCGCCTTCGGCTCGGCGAACTTTATTTTTAGGCTGCGGCCATCATGACCAAAGCACAGTGTAGACGAAAAACTAGAACCTTGTGCAGTCTTTCACGAGTATAGCGGTCACGCTTCAGTCTTACATAGTGCAAACAAGGCTTTACGTCATCACTCGAAGAATCTAGCCTCGCCTTCGGCTCGGCGAACTTCATTTCTAGATTACGGCCACCATGACTGAAGCAGAGTTTAGATGAAACACTGAAGCCTTGTGCAGCCTTCAGCGAGTATTGTTGTTTCGCTCAAGTCCTACCCCAGTGCAAACAAGGCTTTACGTTATTGCTGAACTAAACTAGCCTCGCATTTGACTCGGCGAACTCAATTTTCCTGTAGCCCTATTGAGTGAAGCACAGTTCAGACGAAGTCCCAGAATCTTCGAGTATCGGAGTCCTTAGTCAGAGTCCCGGAAAAGGTACGAGGAAGAATACAATGACACCGACTGAACAACAACGACAAAGTTCCAAAACAAAACTTTGGCTCGGTCGACCACTGGTTTCGCACGTGTTTATTTCTGTGTCTGTATAGTAGAACAGAGGAGTATAGACAAATTAATAGGTTACACTACTATCCCCGCGTCCAAACACACACACACACACACACTCACACAACACACAGACGAATTTCCTGGCACCTGTTATGTTCTCCAGCAGCGCGTGGAACTTATAAATAACCAGCACCCGACAACAAGTAAGTCCTGGATAAGTTCTGGGTTTGTGGGCCAGCTGACCACCGGGCGGCCGCTATCATCGTGCTTTTCGGAGAGGGACACCGCCGCAGTTTTTTCCCCGGAGCCTTCCAGCGATGAGCGGCGGCGAGCAACAGTTGGTGTTGAGGTGGCACTACCAGGAAGTGACGCTGGTGAGGAACCTGCCCTGCCTGTTCGAAAACGACATCCTCACCGACGTGACCCTGTCCGTGGGGGCCCAGAACGTCAAGGCGCACAAGCTGGTGCTGGCCATGTGCAGCGTGTACTTTTTGCAGCTGTTTCAGGTACCGCTATTGGAAGAAATTCGTGTGAATTTGTGAGTTATCGTGTGTGTGTTTGCGTGTCGCTTGCGTGTCAGCCCATTCCGGGGCTAATTTTAGGCCGGCGGGATGTATTGCGGAACTGCTCAGAGGTAGGCAGCGCGCTTCGAAGTATTTTTGGAGCTTTGACATTAGCGCACATGACGCGGCAAGGTGTCGACAGCGTACCTGGTAATTAAGCCTCCAACTAAGTACCCAGTAATTAGTTGCCTGAAATTTCGTACTTGGACAAATGTTCTCGAACTCCAAAGCTTCTCAATATAAGCCCAAAAGCCTCCAGTTTGATCAGTCTATTTTTCAAAGGACAGGAACCAGTGGAAAATTGGCACAGCTCTTCTGTTTGGAGGGACCTATAACAACACCTACATAAATACTGATTATAAAACATTGGAATTTCAAAATACACTCACCTACAGTACCGAATAATATAAATTCAAACACAACTTCCCGCGCAATACTTCACCAATTGAATAAAGCATACTTTTCGACACTCGTGTAATGGCCATTATACTGTTACCGAGTTCCGAGGCACTAGTGCATTCGAGAGCATACGGGTGGGCTCCGGACCGTTTGATTCAACTGGAGATTCCAATGACCGGGTAGAACACATCCGCCAAATTGTCGGAGGTTCCACTTCCAAATCACGGCAATTAAATGTTCGTTCACGAGAATCTTCAAAAAAAATGTTTTTTTCGCAAAAATACAATAATAAATAATACATGCGAGCTCTAAGCGTGCAATGTCGTAACTGGTGCGCGCTTGGGGCGTTGGAGTCTATATAATGTTAAAAAAGCTAAGCTAAGCATAATATATAATAAGCGGTGTAAGCTAAATCCGGAGGAAAACTGGGATATAATTCCTCCAGGGCGAGTGTGAGGCTCCGACGAACTTTTCAGAATTTCGCCATATTCGGGAAATGCTGGTCTTCAGGGACGCGTTCTTGTTCTGCTGTCGGTGCATCTGACGTTGTCATCTTCTTCTGTCTCTTCTTAACCTATATTAGTGGACAACGTTCCTTTAAAGGGACGGCGCCGTTTGTTTTGATAACTTCAAAAAATGAGGGCATATCAGAGCGCACGCTTCCGAATTTCATTGTCCAGACTTGTGGCAAGTGTTTTCGGCGGTTGTTTGTTTTAAACAAGTGTAACTGGTGTTTCAGCAATAAAATGGATTCTGAACTTTATTCCTTGCAACGTGGAGGGTAGGTATCTTGCTTTATAGGATAATATCATGCTACTTTTGGCGGTGTTTTCTTATAAATTACTCGAAAATAACTATAACGGATAGATTCGCTTGATTGGATGGTTATTCAGACGTACAGTTTTCACAAAATATCAAAAATAATGTGATGTCCCTTATAAGGGACGCCGCCCACTGTGACTACTATTTGAAGTCTACATTTTCGCAGGTTGACACTCTCATAACTGTTGGACATTATAGATGATGACGATGTGGTACCTCCTGATCAAGTTTTTATTCTGCCACCCATTGATAGTGATCATTCCGACGATGAACGTGTTGGAAATATCAACCACTTACCACGCGGTACTTTGAATCAGCCTTGTGGAATTGATGAACAAAGAAGAAGAAAAAGATGATTATGACGACGACTATGACAAATATTTTTCCTATCCATACTTCTCCCCTGGTTTTTCTCTTTGTAACTAACAACACAGATGAATCTTGTGGAAATAAAATGGCTACAAAATCCTACGGAAGTCCCAGATAATGACATATGCATAGAGTGTGATCTCAAACTACCATCTTTGAACCAGCTCCAATGCCTCTACTCTAGTCTCCAGTTGAATATTTTGAGCTTTTTTTTGATGAAGAGCTGCTCAGCTTGATTATTGAGAGAATAACAGATATGCTCAACAAAGAAACGACAACTTGAACTTGACTCTAAATGAGTTATATGTATTTTTAGGAATTCTCCTTCTATCGGGGTATAGAAAATATCCAAACAGAAAGCTGTTTTGGTCCAGCGAAGATGACGTCCAGAAAATAGTGCAGAACAGCATGCGGCTAAAAAGATTTGATATATATTTTTTCAAATATATTTATTCCAATTCAGAGAGAATCGGCTCCACAAAATTAGGCCCCTCATCGAGAAGCTCAACAAGAATTTTAAAGAACATGGAGGTTTGAGCGGTTGCACCCCAAGCAGTGCTTCAAGGATAATAAAGGACCAAATAAATTATTGCTATTACCCCATATACAATTATCAGAAATTTAAATACATCTTATACTTGAATATAAGAAGATAAGCTAAGTTCTGTAGCTGATCTTTTAGCGGGTCAAGAATATTCTGATACTATTCAATAAATATTCTTCTTCATTCTACAGTTGTAGGTATATTTGTTTCACTTGCCACTAACTTGATCCACAATGAGCAGCGTCCCTTATAAGGGACGCCCAAAATACAAAAAACCTATGAATTGATTTGCAAAATTTTGCCTCTGCTGTGTTTCTTCAAGACTCTTTTGCTTAAATATGATAGAAAAACATATATTTTTTGAAAAAAATAACTTTGCCCACTAATAGGTTAATCACACGATATGTGATTATGCAGGCTGCAGTTATTATTATCAGATAGACTATGATAATAGATGACGTGTGGAAATGTGATGTCGTGGGTACAGCCTGGACGGAGGTCAGCGGCTGGATGTTGGTCTCCAGTTTCTTGAGGGTCAAATGCTTGATCTTCAGCTCGGGTAGTTTTGACTGTTCTTGTTTCTTGAAGTCGAAGTCGAAGTCTTGTAGGTGGAGTGGTTGGCCACTGCTTTCATCGTTGAAAATCAAGGGTCTCCCTTGAATGAAGATGGTACAAGACGAATTCTCGAACAGGAATGTTCCGGTCTTCTTGCGGGTGTTCCAAGACTCGGCACAATGTTCTTTGACGAGCTCTTCTTTGACGAAGGTCCCGAGGTAGCTTTGTAGTTCGGGTATGAACTCTAAGGCGTTTTCTTCGAGGTGTAGTTTTTGGTAGGAACAAGTCGAAAAGTCGTTTTCGAGTAGAATGTTGCGTTCGCAAGTGTTGTTGGCGAGCGATATCAGGCTTCGTTGGCATTGATAGATACCGTTCAGCAGGACACAGTTGTCTACTAAGGGCAATAACTCTGATCCCTTTTTTAGACCGAATTTCGAATAAGGTATAATCGTATACGAGTGTTCGTTAGGCAAAGGCAGGAAGTAGTATAATTCGTAATAATTTGGATTCAGCAAGGGGATTGCCATAAAGAAAATTATTTGTTTTCCTTTAATGGCACACCTAGGCTTTATTAGGGATTCGTAGTTATGAATTTGAGACAAAGTTACTGGAAAAGGTAATTGGTTTCCATAAAATTCGGAAATTCTATCGAGTTCTTTTAAAAGTTCTTCACTTGTTACTATGCTGGGGTGTAGAATATTCAACTTGGTTTTACGATTGGTTTTACCTTCGTGGTAGACTTTTACAATGTTTATCTGTTCATCGAGGGTTTCGATGTCTATCAAAGTTTTGGTGCATTTCTTGAATTTGAAGGAATCATTGAAATGAAGTTGTACGACATTACTGAATTGTTCGTACATTTTATTGTTTGAAAAGGTGACACTGTAATTGACATTGGGGACAATATATTCTTTTAGAAATTCTTTGATTTCTTCTTCGTGATCCTTTTCTGAAATTTGGACTGTGTATCTGATTTTTGAATTCTCAAATAATCTGATCACTGTCGGGGGTAATGGGTTCATTTTAACTGAAATGAATTCGATTTGGTTTTTCCCATTTATGGGGTCTTCTGAAATCGGAATTTCAGCGACTGGGTTTTCAAAATTGGAGTGCACGGTTACGTCGTCAGGGATTATGTCTGGAGTGTCGTCAGGGGGATCGTCAATGGGATCGTCAGGAATATCGGTCCTGTCGTCACCGAGCTCGACAATCATTGACTGACTGTCGATTGGTGGTTTTGTGTTGAAATCTTCCATAAACTCGAAGAAAGGGTTATTTTCTTCGGTTTCTTCGGGAATCTCATTATTCAAAATGTAAATAAAGACGTCCATTTTTGCGCCTTTGAAAACTGATATAATCATTGGGAACACTTCTTCCCAATTTAGTCCATCCAAACCGCATCCTAACTTTGGTATGGCTAAATTTCTGACACTATGTCTCAAGCAAATTTGTTTTAAAGCAATTAAGGAATTTTTTAGGTCTTCGTAAGTGGGCTTGTCATAAAAGTTTTTCTTTGTTATTAAATAGTAGATGTATCTGTCCAATAATTTCAGGGAAGCCACATCTCCTATTGTTTTATGTTGACTGACAAGTGTTAGGACGTTGCCGAATTTTTCTTTAAAAGTCCTGGCTATGCCAGAATTCATGATCAAGTCTTCTGAGACACAGTGCGCCAGGTAGAAGTCCTCTGGGGCTTCGAATAAATCGGCATTTAATATGTGGACATTGCCGAATTCTGTTTCTGTCAACAGATTTAGGTTGGGAACCCGCGAAAGGGCATCAGCGTTGGAATTCAATTTCCCTTTTTTATAGACTACTTCGTAGTCATATTCCTCCAGCTTCAGTCGCCAACGCACTAATTTTGAATTGGGCTCTTTGAGTGACATTATCCACTGAAGGGGCTTGTGGTCGCTGATGACCTTAAATTTTCGACCAAATAAGTAATGCCTGAACATTTTGGTTCCATAGACTACGGCAAGTAGCTCCTTTTCTATGGTTGAATAATTGATTTCGTGGGCATTAAGGGTTCTTGATGCGTATGCAATTGGTAGGTCCGACCCTATTGGACCTTGGGACAAAACTGCGCCTATAGCGTAGTTGCTTGCATCGCAGGAAAGTAAGAATGGGGATTCAAAATTTGGGTATTGGAGCAATGGCTCATTCGTTAAAAGTGTTTTACATAGGTTAAAACATTTGGAGTAATCTTCGTCCTTGACGTTGATTTCTGTATCTTTCTTTAATCGTGATGTGAGTGGTTTTGTAATTTTTGCAAAGCCTTTGATAAATTTCCGGTAATATCCAACTAGTCCCAAAAATCCCTTTAGTTGTTTTTTGGTTGTTGGAATTGGAAAATTTTCAATTGCCGAAATCTTGTCTGGATTTGGTTTAATACCTTGTGGAGTGACGACATGTCCTAGGTATTGGACCTCTTTTTTGAGAAACTCTGATTTGTTCAGCTGGATTTTCAAATGGGCCCTTCTGAGCCTTAAGAAGACTTCCCGGAGTCTGACAATATGCTCTGGGAGTAAAGTACTGAATATTATTATGTCGTCCAGATAAACAAAGCAGGTTTCATTCTGAATACCTCTCAAAATGTTGTCCATAGCGCGCTGGAACGATGAGGGCGCGTTTTTTAACCCGAAGGGCATGCGTCTAAATTGGTAATGGCCGTTGTCCACGCTAAAAGCAGTTTTTTCGACGTCGCTAGGGTCCATTTCGAGCTGGTGAAAACCACTAGCCAGGTCGATACATGAAAAATATTGACTTCGGCCCAATTTGTCCAATATATCAGAAATATTTGGCAAAGGGTACCGATCATCTACAGTATTTTCATTTAATTTCCTGTAGTCTATGACTAGACGCCATTTTCGTTTATTTGTTGCATCCAATTTTTTTAGAACGACCCAAATTGGTGCATTGAAGGGTGAATTTGAATGTTCAATAATTCCTTGGTCAAGCATGTCTGAAATTTGTTTATTAACTTCCTCCTTATGCACGTAAGGGTAGCGATAACTCTTCGTGTATATGGGTTTATCGTCTTTCAGTTTTATTGTATGCTTGGCGGAATTTGTGAAAGTCAATTTCTGATCTGGGAAATGAAAAATGTCTTTATATTCCACTAAGAGTTTGGTTATTTCTCTTTTCTCTTCTTCATTCATGTGTTCGGTTCTGACTTTGGACAAGTCGAAGCTAAACTTCTCGCAATCAAAGCTGTTTAGATTTCCGAAATCATCGGTTTCAGATTCCGAGACCTCAATGGCTTCAAAAGCTTGTGATTGGTTGAAAGAAATTTCGCTTTCTGTCGCATTCAAAACGGAACAGATGGTTTCGTAATTCTTAATTTTAACCAAGCTCTCAGGGATTTCTAGGTTTGAAAATTTTTGGTATGGCAAAATTCCAATACCATTGGAGATATTTTTTATGTTGAGTTTAACAATTTTCTGTGTACGTGGTTCAATCGTATGAAAATTATTACACTCGTTCACAATATTTTCGTGATGCAATTTAATTTTTGTTTTGGGAGTCGTGAGCTCCCCTTTGCTCGCGTCAATAACTGCTCCTAATGCTTTGAGGATGTCCCATCCTAGGAGATAGTCGAAATATTGATGAAATTTAAATAAATAAAATTTGACGGTTGTGTCCGATTTAAAAATTTCAGGAGTTTTGATTATCATGCTGAAATTTTCCTGCGTCGTGCCATGGGCGGTTTTTATTTTTAGTGGGTCTCTTTTAATGTTTCTGGGGAAGTGTTTTTCCGCAATTTCGGGGCTTACGAAGCTCTTCGTGGCCCCAGTATCGACTAGACATCGCAAAGTAAAATTTTTATAGGGTATAAGGATATAGGGTAAGGAAGATTTTCCATGGTCCAATGTCAATAATTCAACGATTGGTGATTCGAGGCTTGTTCCTCTAAAAAATGGTTTCGTCCGTCCTGCACTGTATTTTCGGCAGAGGGCTCGATTACATTCTCTGGAGGATTTCCTTCTTCTATATTGTGGTGAGTTATAAATGGCTTATTTTTATATTTTTGAAAATTGTTATTATTTATCGTTGAGGTTGACATGGGTACCGGTTTGTTTGCTGGTACATAATTTGGGTTTGGTTAAAACGCGTTATATGGTTTCGGATTTTGATATTGTTGCCTTTGCGTTGTCTGATAATTTTGAAATTGTTTATTTGGGTACTGAAATTGGGGATTTTTTCCGAACCTTGGCGGGTATCGTGCTTGATAGGGAGCCGCTGGCACGACGGGGTTTGTTTTTTGATTTATTTGAAAATCATTGGTTAAAATACTTAGCGCTTCTTGAAGCGTCGCCGGATTGCGCGTGGTGATGTAGTCACCGACTGGTTTATTTAAATATTTAAGGAACACCCTAAGCCCTAAATCTGTGGCATTTTCTATCAGGTGAACTTTTTTGTCGTTTGGAAAATGATTTGTGCAATAGGCTATTTGTAAATTTAAGTTTTTCTGTATAGCGTTAAAGAATTCAATAGCCGACATACGAGCTTGTCTGAGTTCGCATAACTCCAACGTTAATGACTGCAGGTCGCGCTTATCTGCATAAGTTGCTAACAAAGCGGATTTTAAATCCAGCCAACAATCTATTGTGTAGGTTGAGATATCGCTTTTCGCTTTACCTGTAACTTTGTTTTTCAAACAATTTAGGATGTATTTGTTCTGAAAATCATCCGGATTTTGATTGTTATAAAAACTTACAATTATATCTTCTGCGAGGCGTAAATAATCGCCTAATAAAGCCTGGTCTCCTGTAAACTCAGGGACCATATTAAGGTAGGCATCTTTAAAAATTTGTGGCACTACATTCGGAGGGTTCCCAAGGGGTACTTGTTGCATTACTTGTTGTACCGTGGGAGCTGCTCCTGTTGCCATATTTACTAGAATTTCGGCTGTGCGTAATTCTATTTCGTTATTTCTATGAGGGGAACGCGATCTAAACCTTCTGCCTTGACCCAAACCTAACAAGCGGAGGGACAAGATAGCGTCTTCGACCTTCGCGTCTAAATTCTCCTCTGAATCTGAATCTGAACCGGAGTTACGGCCGCTTAGAGACATAAAGTGTACTTACAGCGTGATCAGGTATATCGCTGCTGTGGACATCGGTTCGATTTGGTTTGTAGTTGTGCTGATCATCAATTCTCGGACTCGTAGTTCGGAACTTTGGTGTGGAAGGCCTCAATTATTACGATTGGATCCACACTCGAAACTTCGTCACTATTTCTTTGTAGGTTGTAGGTTCGTCTGTCGGTTTAAGGCATCAAAATGCTCCGTGTCTTAGCGCGTTTTTTGGAACTTAGACGCACTATTTTAGAACACGTTTTTAACAGAGTGATCCTACCGACTGCGCCAATTAAATGTTCGTTCACGAGAATCTTCAAAAAAAATGTTTTTATTCGCAAAAATACAATAATAAATACATGCGAGCTCTAAGCGTGCAATGTCGTAACTGGTGCGCGCTTGAGGCGTTGGAGTCTATATAATGTTAAAAAAGCTAAGCTAAGCATAATATATAATAAGCCGTGTAAGCTAAATCCGGAGGAAAACTGGGATACAATTCGGCGGAATTGCAGGCGAAAGTGAAGGACTGATCGAGAGTCGCCTCGGAGTCACATGCCGCGATCAGTGTGGAATTCGTCACTTGTCAATGGCGTCAGCAAATTGCATCCTTCCTAGTAATGGCAATAGTTACAGACTTGTTGAATAATATGCTATTACTGAACTGATTAGCAGTGATGGTGGTTTACGCGTAATCTATATTGTCTATTTGACATACGTAGACAACGAGTAGACAACGTAGACTATGTAAACTATGTCGACTATGGTAGACAACGTAGACTATCTAGTTACTTTTCATTTCCCCTGATTTTTATGTCAACGCAACGTCAGAGTTCTGATTGTTATAACCTCTAAATATTCAGAACAATGCATGTTGCTGGTTTTTGTATGAGTTTTGGGAGGTTTAGGGTTATAACCGGACTATTTTGCTGGTATAATAATCCCAAACCTCCGAAATCTATTTGAGTTCAATTTCTATGTGAAAATGGTTATTCCATGTGTACCTACACCTACAATAATCTATTGACAATAACTGGCTGACTAGAAAGTCAATACCTATATCATCATTGATTTACCTTTATCAGGTGCC
The DNA here is from genome assembly GCA_949128115.1 of Anaspis maculata. Taxonomy (NCBI): domain Eukaryota; kingdom Metazoa; phylum Arthropoda; class Insecta; order Coleoptera; family Scraptiidae; genus Anaspis; species Anaspis maculata. Next base: position 75,453,540 of record OX421966.1, read on the forward strand.
TTGGCTTGGTTTTTTTCCCCCGGAAACTTCGTACATCCCAGATATTAGGTATTAGGTATTTTCTTGTCCACATGTCACGTTGACGTACGTAATTGATATTTGACAGTTGATTTTGAGGTTATTTGGTGTAGTCTTCATAGTTGACATAGTTTACTTGGTAAATGGACATGTAATCTACGTATAGTTTACGCGTAAACAACGACGTAGTCTACGTCAGGTAGATTATGTCGCTATCACTGCGACTACGTCGTTGTTTACGCGTAAACTATACGTAGATTACATGACCATTTTTGTAGTAGACTATGTCAACTATGTAGACTACACAGAATAACCTCAAAATTAGCTGTCAAACGTCAATTACGTACGTCAAAGTGACATGTGGGCACGAAAACTGATACGTATTGACTTTTTAGTCAGACAGCTATTGTCAATAGATTGTTGTCGGTGCACATATGAAATAAACATTTCTACGTAGAAATTAAACTTTAAATAGATTTTGGGAGTTTGGTATTATTATACTAGCGAAATAGTCTTGTTATAACCCCAACCCTCCCAAAACTCACACAAAAACCAGCAACATGCATTATTCCGAACATTTAGAGGTTATAACCAGAGTTATAACAATCAGAACCCTGACGTTGCGGTTGTCATAAAAGTGGGGGAAAATGAAAAGTAACTAGATAGTCTGCGTTGTCTACTATAGTCGACATAGTTTACATAGTCTACGTTGTCTACTCGTTGTCTACGTACGTCAAGTGGACAATATACAGGGTGTTTCAGGGATGATAGCAAAAAATTCAACTGTGGGTAGATCTCCTCAAAATATGACGAAAGCCTATATACCATTTTGCAAAGTTCGGCCTAATGACGAAGATACAGCCCTCCAAAGTTCCCTTTTTTCGGATTTCAAAAATTTGTTACTCAGGAACGTTTCAACAAATTTAGCTTTGATTCAGCAAAAGCTAGTTTGTCGTGATTATCTGTAAACCTGCCAAATTTGGAAAGAATCCAACCAGTGGTGTAGGAGTTATGAGGGTCAATAATTTAGAAGCATCCGAAGAAAAGTTGATTAAAGGTGACCCCTCATTACTTCTACCTCATTAATCCAATTTGGAGGGCTGTATCTTCGTCATTAAGCTGAACTTTGCAAAATGGTATATGGGTTTTCGTCATATTTTGACGAGATCTACCCACAGTTGAATTTTTGGCTATCATCCCTGAAACACCCTGTAGATTACGCGTAAACTACAATCACTGGGTATGTGCACAATTATTAGTCTATAATTCAACGGAAGTGTAATGATTGCCATTATTCAAGAGGACGCAGTTTGCCGTCAGGAGCCCCAGCGAGTGTCGTAAAGTATCCGAATGAGTAATATAGCCATTACACTAGAATAGGATACTGCGTGCTTGATCTGAATGATAAAGTCACTTGAACCTCTCAGTATTCGATAATGGAGTATATTATTCAACGATCGTGTAAATATTGCCATTGCTAAAAAGGATTCACTTTGCCGACATTAGCCTTGGCGAGGGAAATGAAGCATCCGGCTGAGTAATGGTCATAACACGAGAGTAGAAAACTATGCTTGATTGAACTGGTGAATAAGTATTGTAAATTATCCACAATTGAATTATTGGTATATTATTCAATGAATGTGTAATGTTTGCCATTATTCAAAAGGATGCAGTTTGCCGACATTTAGCGAGTGTCGTGAAGTATCCGAATGAGTAATAGCCGTGACACAAAAGTAGAATGCCATGCTTTATTTGATTAATAGGCACTTGAACCTCTCACAATTCAATAATAAAGCATAGTTTTCTACTCTTGCGTAAGATCATTACTCATTCAGATGCTTTATGCCACTCGCCAAGGCTATAGTATCAGAAAACTGCATCCTCTTTGGTAGGTGATGGCAATAATTAATTACACGCTCGTTGAATAATTATACTCATATTACTGGATTCCGGCAGGTTCAAGTGACTCTATTAGTCAAATACAGCATAGTATTTTACTCTTGTGTAATGGCCATTACTTATTCGAATGCTTTACTACACCCGCTGAGGCTCGTGTCAATAAACTGCACCTTCTTGGATAACGGCGATCATTACACGTTCGTTGAATAATATATCAATATCAATTATTCAATTGTGAGCAAATTGTTGGCGAATTGTTGGGAATCGAGTGCGAATTATTAGAAATTGTGAGCGAACTGTCGAGGAGCATTTGTTGGAGATTCCACAGAGCTTTGAAAATTCTGTGTAATTGTTGACAAGTTGTCGGAAATTTTGAGCAAAATGTTGAAAACTGCAAGTTAAAAATTCAATTGTTGAATATTGTTAGCAGTTTGGGGGTTGTGAGCAATTTGTTGGGTGGTGTTTTGAATCACGAGCGAACTGTTGAAGAATCGTAAGCAAATTGTTGAAAACTGAGTGAATTGTTGAAAATTGTGAGCCAATTGTTGAGAATTGAGACTAAATTGTTGATAATTATTGTCAGCGAGTGGTTGAAAGTTGTGAGCGAAGTTATTACAAATTGCGAGTGAATTGTTGGAATTTGTGAGCAAATTAAGAAACAATTTTGAGGAATTGTGAGCAAATTGTCAAAATTTTAGGGTAGGTATATTGTTGAAAATTGTATTCAGAAATTGGTGAAAATTGTGCACTGATTGTTGAAAAATGTGAGCGAAGCGTTTGAAATTGTAAGAAAACTGTTCAAAATTGTGGACGATTATGAGCGAATTGTTGAAAATTGTTAGCGAATGTTGGAAATTGCGGCAGATTATTTGAAATTGTAAGCAAACTCTTGGCGATTGTGAGCGAATTGAAGAAAATTCAAAGCAAATTGTGAACGAATTATCAAGTAAATTGTTGAGAATTTTGAGTGAAATCTTGAAGATTATAGGCCAATTGGGAGCCATATTTTAAAAATTGTGAGCTAATTGTTGAAAATTCAGACAAAATTGTTGGAAATGGTACTTTGTTGGGAATTGTTGCAAGCTCTGAGCAAGCTGTTGAAAACTGTAAGCAAATTGTTAAAAACTGAGCAAATTGTTGAAAATTGTGAGCAAATTTGTTGAAACTGAGCAAATTGTTGGGAATTGTGAACAAACGGTTGACAATTGAAAGCAAATTGTTGAATATTTCGAGTTATTTCTCAAAGTTTGCAAGCAAATCGAGAGTGAACTTCCGAAAATTGTGAGCCGATTGTCGAAAATTGAGACAAAATGTCGACAATTATTGTGATTGAGCTGTTGGTAATTGTGAACGAATTGTTGAACATTGTGAGCGAATCGTTGAAAATTTTGAGCAAATTGGAAGTTGTGAGCAATTTGTCGAGGATTGTGAACTGACTGTTGAAAACTGAGACAAAACTGTTGACAATTGTTGTGATTGAATAGTTCAAAATTGTGTCTGGAAATTGTTTAGAATTGTGAGCGGATTGTTGAGAATTGTAAGCCAATTTTTGGAAATTGTGAGTAATTTGTTGAGAGTGATTTCACTTTCAGAGAAAATTGTTGATAAATTGTGAAAATTAAAAATTGCGGAGAAAATTATTGTTGGAATTGTAAACAAGTCTTTGAAAATTGTTACTGAATTGTTGGAGACTGCGAGCAAATTGTTGAACACTGAGAGCAATTTGTTTGGAATTGCTCAGAAGTCTGAGCAAGTTGTTGAACATTTTGAGTTATTTGTTTTGTGATTTGTAATAATGTGAGCAAATTGTTGGACGTGAGTGAATTGTTGAAAATTGTGAATATTTGAGTGGAATGTTGAGCATTTGAAGAAAATTGTTGAAAATTATGAGCAAACTAGTGGAAATCGTTGACAAAATGTCAAAAACTGTTGGCAAATTATTGAAAATTGTGAACCAATTCTTACAAAACCCAGCAAACTGTCGGGAATTGTGAGTAAATACATAAAAGCTAACAAATACGAGCCAAATGTTGGAAATTGTAAGCAAACTGTTGAAGACTGCTGAAAGTCGTGGGGAAACTGTTGGAAAATGTGAGAAAATTGTTGAACTTCCTGAGCAAATTGTTAGTTTTGAGTGAATTGTTGAAAACTGCGAATAAACTGTTGAAAATGTGAGCAGCTGGAAACAGTAAGCAAATTGTTGTAGATTGTGACTATTTTGGTGAGCAAATTACTGGAATTTTAAGCTAAACGTCGAAATTTGTTGGCAAACTGTTAATGTGACTATTTTATTGAGCAAATTACTAGCAAATTTTGAAAACTGCCTGAAAAGTGTTGGAGATTGTTGAAAAGTTAGAAAAAATGACCGAAGATTGTGAGTAAATTGAGCTGATATTTGAAAATTGCGAAGAAATTGTTACAAATAGTAGGTTGTGGAAAATTGTGAGTGAATTTTTGAAAAATTATTGACGATTCTGAGCGAATTGTGGAAGTGAGAAAAAGATAGTTTGGGATTGTGTACAAGCGTTTGAATTGATGAAAATTGTGAGTAAATTGTTGAAAACTGTGAGCAAATTGTTGGAAATTGTGAGCAGATTGTTGGGAATTGCGAACAAATTGTTGCAAATCGGGGGAAAATTGTTAGGTGAATTGTTAAAAATTGTGAGTGAATTGCGAACAAATTGTTGCAAACGTGGGAAAATTGTTGGGTGAATTGTTGAAAATTATGAGTAAATTGTTGAAAACTGTGGGCAAATTGTGAGCAGATCGTTGGAAATCGCGAACAAATTGTTTCAAATCGAGTGTAAATTGCTGAGAATTGTGAATAAATTGTTGAAAACTGCAAGCAAATTGTGAGCAAATCTTTGCAAACTGTAAGCAATTCGTTGCAAATTATTTTAAATTATGAACAAATTGTTTGACATTTCAAACCAATGGTTATGAACTGAGTAAATTGTCGAGCATTGTTAGCGAATGTTCAACAATTACGTGGAAAATGATGTTGGAAATTGCAATCGAATTCTTGAGAATTCAAAATAAATTGTTGCAAATTGTGTGCAAATGGTTGAATGAATTGTTGAAAATTGCAAGTAAATTGTTAAAAATAGAAGGCAAATGGTTGAGAATTGTGAGCAGATTGTTGGATGGTGCAAACAAATTGTTGCAAGTCGTGGGTAAATTGCTAAGAATTGTGAATTAATTTTTGAACAGCAAATTGTGAGTGAATTGTTGGAAATTGTGAGCTAATTGTTGGAAATCGTGGGCATTTCATTGAGTTGTCGTTGGCAATTGTTTCAAATTGTTAGCAAATTGTTGAAAACTTCAAACTTATGGTTATGAACTAAGCAAATTGTCGAGCATTGTGAGGAAATGTTCAACAACTACGAGCAATGTTGGAAATTGTAAGCGAATTGTTGAGAATTCCAAATAAATTGTTGGGAATTGTGGACATTTGTTAATGAATTGTTGAAAGTATGGAGGATTGTTGAAAATTGTGAGCAAATTATTAAAAATTTCAAACAAATTGTTGAAAATTGAGCAAATTATTGTCGAGCATTGTGAGCAAATATTGAACAATTTACAAGCAGAACAATGCTGAAAATTGTGAGCAAATTGTTCGGAAATCGCGCGCAAGTGGTTGCAAATCGTGGGAAAACTGTTGAAAAATGTTCAGTTAATTGTTTAAAACGATGATAAAATTGTTGGAGATTATGACGAAGTGTGAGAAAATTCTTGAAAATTATGAGCAAATTGTTGAAAACTTCAAACCACTAGTTATGAACTGAGCAAATTGTCGAGCATTGTTAGCAAATGTTCAACAATTACGAGCAAAATAATATTGGAGATAGCAATTTGTTGAGAATTACGAATAAATTGTTGCAAATTGTAGAGTGAATTGTTGAAAATAGAAGGCAAATTGTTGAAAATTGTGATCAGATTGTTGGAAAGTGCGAACAAATTGTTGCAAATCGTGAGTAAATTGTTAAGAATTTTTGAACTGCAAGCAAATTGTGAGTGGATTGTTGGAAACTGTGAGCTAATTGTTGGAAATCGTGAGCAGTTCGTTGAGTCGTTGACAATTGTTTTTAATTGTCAGCAAATTGTTGAAAACTTCAAACCATCAATAATGGTTATGAACTGAGCAAATCATTGTCAAGCATAGTGACAAATGTTTTAACTATTAGGTACGAACAAAATAATGTTGAAAGCAGAAAGCAAATTGTTGGAAATTGTTAGCAAATTGTTGATAGTTTCAGGAAATTGTGACCGAACTGGTGAAATTTGTGACTCATATGTTGCATATTGTTCAAAATCGTGAGAAAATTGTTGAACACTGGGAGCAAATTGATGACAATTGTGAGCGAACTGTTACAATTGCGAGCAAATGTTGAAAATCGAACCAGCTGACTGAAAATCTCGATTGGTTGCAGGAAATGACCGAGACCCAACACCCAGTGATAGTCCTCCACAACGTCACAATGGAAGACATGAAAGCAGTGCTGTCCTTCATATACAGAGGGCAGTGCATCGTTTCCAAAGACCAACTCCCCAGCCTACTCTCAGTGGCTAAACTCCTGAAAATTCAGGGATTATGTGATATGAAGGTAGGTTCACCTCTACACTTGACGACCGTAGAATGTCACTTTTTTTACGGAATCATCACTTCTTCATGCATCTGTCACTTCTTCGTGCGCACCTGTCGCTTTCTGTGCTCTTATGTCACTTTCTTGTCGCATCTGTCAGCTTTTTAAGCGCATCTGTCACTTATTTGTGCGCATCTGTCACTGATTTGTGCGCATCTGTCGCTCTTTTGTGCGCTTCTGTCGCTTTTTTGTGAGCTTCTGTCGCTTTTCTGTCACTTTTGTGTTGTTAAATGCCACGAAATGTTGCAGGTACCTGAAAAATCGTTCTCGCAAGCTGGCTTGAACAATAATAATAACAATAATAACGACAGCGAAAACAATAAACCGCCTGAAACTTGCTCATCGCCCACTATCGACGAACTACCGGCCAGAAACGACTCGATGGCGTACATGGAACGACCGCCAAGTCCCAGCCCGCCGCCTCCCAAAAATTCGCTGTACTGGGAAAAATCCGTGCCCGGTAAAAGCTCTTCTATTTCAACATTTCGATGCCTGATTGCCCACAGCTCATGTCCTGACCAGTCTGTATCTCGTAACGACACGTTGACGCTAAATATATCATCCTTTTCGTTTTAAGGCCATCTTAGCGCAAGCGTCAGCATGGTGGTACAAATTCTGACAGACGACAGTTAACGGCGAAATAACAGAGAAATTTTAGCTGTGTTTTGACACATGTTTTTAAGGTTATGCCATTTCAGAACTCGATTTGCTTAGAAAAGCAGCTTTCTTATTAATTCTGCACTGCAGAAGGACCTTACATGGTAATTCCATGCTCTAATCGTCCTAACAAGCCCTACTGGAAAACCAATTGTCAACACATCTACTGTTCCAAATGTTCGTATCAATATTTCCGTGGGAGTCAAACAGTAATCAAAGTTGAAGCTCGTAATAGAAAATATTGGCAATATTTTTGTACTTTTTAGGAGCGGCACATATCGGCATTTTGCTAGGTAATTGGTAGTTACCGCTAGAGACAACCAGATATACCCAGGGTAGTGCAATCCTTCCATTCCATCTCCAGAGAGTTGTAAGTGTTCATATCATATCGCAGAGGTCATTCGTCATCTGCACAATCATTGTCTATGTTATACGTTTTGAGGTTTATATCGAATGTAAATAGTAAAATATATGGTGGACGAATATAAATGGAACAAGAAATCGAGGAACTAGCTTTGGTGGTGGTGGGGATAATGTTGGAACATAAATACGACGAAATTACAAAATCACGCCAAAAGTCACCCAACGCAACGGCCACTACACTACAATCCGGACCGGCGCGTATGAGCATTTCTGACATGCGCATTCACAGCAAGTCGTTATCAATTATGAAAAAGATACTGTAATTTTGTAATGCTGGCGAAAATGGCCCATAGATAGAGAAGGAGGTATAGGGATTCATAGATACAGATAAAGATAGCATGCACATAACGATAACGAGGTCGTTACAAGATACAGAAAGGCATAATTGTCCAAGGCGTAGCTTTCAATGTGTCCTGGTCAGATCAATATGATTTTGAGGGTCCATGACACTTGACGGTCACACGCAAATCGAAACGAGAAAATTGGCAAATCACTCAGAATGGCGTGTGGAATGATGATCTGAAATAAAATTTGCGGATTATCCAGAAATGTTTGAAAAAAAAATAAAGAAGGAACAACGCTTTCAAAGAATAGTTTCAACTTCTGGATGTTGTTGTATTGTTGGTTGTCTACATCACTTCAGTGGAAAATTAGAGCAGGTACGGGGTACAGTGACCCATGACTTACCAACAAAATATTTTGATCGCTTCTCTGTCCTTCTTCATGTATAGTACTGTGGCGCTTTTCTTGAGGAAACAGGACGAAATTTAACTATTTTAAGCGCACTTTTCCAAAAAATTGGAAAAAGGCGCTTTTAGCTTCACTTTGCCCGTCCGTCCGTACCCGGGATAACTCCTCGGGAAAGGAAGATATCGATGTGGTGTGAACGCTGATCAAATAACGGTAGAACCCTAATTAACATCTTGCGTTCACTAATTCTTCAAAAAGGAAGTGCGCTACTGAGCCTCATGCCCATGAGGCATATTCGCTTGTTTTATTACAGTCGTATAATGCAACGTTTCGCCCTAATTTAAGGCTTCATCAGGCTAAAAATGAATATACAGATTAACAATCACAATCAAGATGTGGAAGGGCTTACCAAAATACAAAATTGCAAAGTCAAAAACATAATATGGAGATAGAGACGAGACCAATGTACATAATTTGGCCGAGGTGTACTAACCGTGTGGTCGTTTTTTATTATAAAAAAAAGCTTGACAATTATTGTTGAGAATTCCAAATAAATTGTTGGGAATTGTGGAAATTTGTTAATGAATTGTTGAAAATAGAAAGAAAATCGTTGAAAATTGTGAGCAAATTATTAAAAATTCCAAACAAAGTGTTATAAATTGAGCAAATTATTGTCGAGCATTGTGAGCAAATATTGAACAATTACAAGCAAAACAATGCTGACAATTGTGAGCAAATTGTTCAGAAATCGCGCGCAAATGGTTGCAAATCGTGGGAAAACTGTTGATGAATGTTCAGTTAATTGTTTAAAACGATGATAAAATTGTTGGAGATTATGACGAAGTGTGAGAAAATTCATAAAAATTATAAGCAAATTGTCGAATATCATGAGAATTGTAGACAATTGTGACCAAATTGTTGTAAAATGTGAGCGAATGCCTGGGAGTTGTGTTGTTGTAGCATTTTGAAAACCGCGAGCAAATTATTGTGAATGGTGAGCAAATTGTTGAAAACTTCAAACCAATAGTATTAAATTGTCGAGCCTTGTTAGCAAATGTTCAACAATTACGAGCAAAACAATGTTAGAAATGTCAAGCAAAATGTTGAGAATTCCGAACTGATTGTTGCAAATTGTTGATTGAATTGTTTAAAATTGCAAGTGAATTGTTGAGAATAGAAAGCAAATTGTTGAAAATTGTGAGCAGATTGTTGGATAGTGCGAACAAATTGTTGCAAATCGTGGGTAAATTGCCAAGAATTGTGAATTATTCTTGAACTGCAAGCAAATTGTGAGTGAATTGTTGGGAATTGTGAGCTAATTGTTGAAATTCGTGAGCAATTCGTTGACAACTGTTCTAAATTGTAAGCAAATTGCTGCAAATAAGAAGCAAATTGTTGGGAATTGTGAGCAAATTGTTGAGAATTGTGAGTGAATTGTCAAGAATTGTGGATACATTGTTGAAAACTGCAAGCAAATTGTAGGCTAATTGCTGGAAATTGAGACAAAATGTTGACAAATATTGTGATCGAGCTGTTAGAAAATTGTGTTCAAGAAGTGTTGAAAGTTGTGAGCGAATTGTTGGAAATTGTGAACAATTTAGTGAGAATTGATTCAAGTCCTGCGCAAGTTGTGAGTTTATTGGAAGTTGTTAGCAACTTGTCGGTGATTGTGAAGTGATTGTTGAAAACTGAGGCAAAACTACTGATAATTATTGTGATCGAGCAGTAAATTGTGTCCAGAAATTGTTAGCGAATTGTTGGAAATTGTAAGCAAATTTTTGGGAATTGTGAGCAACCTGTTGAGTAAGAGTGGTGATTTCAAGTTCTGAGAAAATTGTTGATGAACTGTGAAAAATATAGAAAACTGAGAGCAAATTGTGAGCACACTTCCAAAAATTGTGAGCCAATTATTAAAAATCGAGGCTGAATTGCTATGGATTGAGTTGAGAAATTGTTTAAAATTGTGAGCGAATTGCTTGAAACCGTGAGCAAACAGTTGAACATTGTTGACGATTTTGAGCGAATTGGTGACAGCTGTGGGCAAGCTGTCAAAAATGGAGACGAAATTGTTGGAAATGTAAACAAGTTTTCGAAAATTGTTAGTTGATTGTTGAGAACTGTGAGAAAATTGTTGCAAATCGAGAGCAATTTGTTCCCAAGTCTGAGCAAATTGTTGAAAATGGTCAGCAAATGGTTAAAAATTTGGAGTCAATTGTTTTGTTAATTGTAATAATGTGAGCAAATTTTTAGTCGTGAGTGAATGGTGAGTTGACTGTTGAAAATTGTGACCATTTGAGTAAAATGTTGAACACATGAAGCAAATTGTCGAAAATTGTAAACAAATTGTTATAAACCGAGCAAACTGTCGGTAGTTGTGAGAAAATACTTGACAATCACGAACAAAATGTTGGAAATTGTAAGCAAATTGTTGAAGCTTGTTGGCAAATTGCTGAAAATTGCTGGAAGCTGTGAAAAAACTTTGAGCAAATTGTTCGATTTCGTAGGCAAATTGTTAGTTTTGTACGAGGTTTTGTATGAAATGTTGGAAAATGTGAGTTAACTGTTGAAAATTGTGAGCAGTTGAAAACTGTGTGTAAATTGTTGTGTAGACTTTGAACTACTTTAGTGAGCAAATTAGAGTACATTTTTAGCAAAATATCGAAATTTGTTGGCTAGTTTTAAAAAAATGGTAGAAAGTATGGATAAGTGTTTAAAACTGAGAGCAAATTGTTGAAGATAGAGACTATTTTATTAAGCAAAATCACTAGAAAATGTTTAGCAAACTGCTGGCAAATTGTGGGAAATTGTTGAAAAGTAAGAAAAAATTACTGGAGATTGTGAGCGAAGTGAATTAAACCGATTGTTGAGAATTGCGAACATTACAAGTCGTGGGTGTAAAGTGTCGAACACTTTAAGCAAATTGTTGAAAACTATGAGCAAACTACCGGAAATCGTTGGCAAAAAGTCCGAAAACTGTTGGCTACTTGAGAAACAATTGTTATAAACCGAGACAATTGTCGGGAATCCTGAGTGAATAAAATAGAATTGACTAGATTGGAAGGATAGTTATTTTCTTTAGCAATCTTCAATATAAAATCAAAATTTCTTTCATGGAACTTTCCAGAAATCGCATATGCCGGGCCTCTATGGAAATTGCTGGAAGTTGACAGAAAGTTCGGGAACATTATTCGGAGGCCTTGTATAAGGCATCGGCCGGCAGCTCGCGGCAGTAATGAATTGGAATGAGAAGTGGTAACGAGTGCGAAACAAGCGAAGTACCTGCGATATAATTCCAAGTAGATAATTGTTGGCGTGTAGTCATTGTAGTACGCAGTAATAAACAGTGTGTGTTTAAAACGATTGTCTCAATTATATTCGAACCCGTACGCGAAATATCGTAACAATAATATTGATTTTCTGCCCCATGGTATGACCAAATTATGTACATTGGTCTCGTCTCTATCTCCATATTATGCCTCTAACTTTGCAATTTTGTATTTTGCTCGGTATTTTGGTAAGCCCTTTCACATCTTGTTTGTGATTGTTCATCTGTACGGTAATTTTTAGCCTGATGAAGCCCTAAATTAGGGCGAAACGTTGCATTATACGACTACCGTCCGTTTTTTTTCTAGGCCCCAGCGCGTAGCGCCTTTATTATGGGTTCGACACCCAACATATTATATATTTTCGAAATCAGATGAACAAAATCTTTCGATTGATGGTATGTCAAATTATTTTTGACAGATGTCATTTTTTGACAATTGACAGAATAGTACTTGTGATACATCATTTCAAAGATCTTTAAATTCTGAGGAAAACTGTGTCTTCATTTTTGGAATAGGATATCTTTCACAGCTTCTAGAGGTCTTCAAATAGGAAAAATTGTTGAAATTCAGAAATACTCAATGAGTACGTAAGTATAGGCGAAACAGGTATTTTTAATAATAACTAATGATAACTATCAATAAATAATCACAATGAAAGAGAAAATGTTCTGAAGAAGTTACTCGAAATGACCGTCTTCTTGTTCCTTGAATTAGAGATTCAACGACCGGTGAATTGGAACTGCCATAGCCTAACGCGATAGTATCCGAGGTGGCCAGGTATGACCCCCTCGATTTTTTTATGAGCCTATCTGGAAGATAAGGTTTTTATAGAGTCTCCCGCCAATTTGGACGATTTGAAATCAGAATATTATCATCAGTTGATATCAAAAATACCTTTTAATTATTGAGTGGGTATTTCTGAATTTTAACAATTTTTCCTATTCAAAGACCTCCAGAAGCTGAAAAGACATCCTATTCTAGAAATGGAAACACAGTTCTCCTAAGAATTTTATAGGCTTTAAAATGATGTGTCACAAGTACTATTCCGTCAATTGTCAAAAAATGACATCTGTCAAAAATAATTTGACATACCATCAATCGAAAGAGTTTGTTCGTCTGATTTCAAAAATATATAATATGTTGGGTGTAAAACCCATAATAAAGGCGCTATAAGCTGGGGCCTAGAAAAAAAAACGGATGGTACCGAGAGTTCATAAATTAAATGGGTCAAGGGTGCCTGTGAATTCAAAAACGTCTGTCGAAACTAGCGTAATCCTTTTGTAATAAATTTGTCAAACTTTGACAAGTTACGTTCCAAATTATTGATCTCTGATCTGCTCTCAGTGCACGAGAATACTTCATGTTCGAAAATACTCCTCGATCATGTAGGTTTTGTGCCCTGCCGTGAAAACCACATTTAAAATGTTCCGAAAACGAAAACTGCGACTGGTTTGACAAATTACGATAACCAAAAAATTACAGATATCAAATGAACGATGCTAGTTCCGACAGATGTTTTCAAAGTCACAGGCACCCTTGACCCATTTAATTAATGAACGCTCGGTATAATAAAAAATAGTTTAATTTCGTCCTGTTTCCTCAAGAAAAGCGCCACAGTACTACAACAAAATATTGTTGCGCAATTTTGTGCCTGGGCCTGAGATGGGCACCGCACAGAAGAGTAGTACGACGTAAACAATTCAACTGCCAAGAAACTATAAGTGTGATCGTAATTTCCCCCTCGGTCAAGACTAATCATCGTAAGTAGAAGGCAAAGTTTGTTTCGCGGTTGTAAAAAAATGTTTACAATGTAGCCGTTGAGTGTATTCGACCCGATTTTGAGCTGTCGGCATCGTTCTTTGACAATTTAGCTTTGTTCTGGTTCCGGTTTGTATGTGTTATTTGCGTTTGTTTTCCGAAGTGTTTTCCGACAACCCGCCGAGGATCAAGCACGACCTGCCGCCGCTCCGGAAGCCGCCGAAAGATTCTTCGGAAACCTGCAAGTGCTTTTTGTGCGGCAAATACCTCAGCAACCAGTACAACCTGCGCGTGCACATGGAAACCCACGAGGAAGCCTACCACGCCTGCCAGTCTTGCCCGCACGTGTCCAGGAGCAGAGACGCCTTGCGAAAACACGTCTCGTACCGGCACCCCGAAGAGTACCAGACGAGAAAACGCAAAAAACTCGACTGACGAAAGCAAGCGCGCGCGACTTTAGAAGAGCAACTTTATTGATTTACAAATAAATAAAAATAATACTTTATATAATATAATAATAGTAAACTGTTTTTTCTGTTTTTCTTCGTCTTCTTGTTATTGTTGTAGAGGAGATTAAAGCGATTTGCCTGTATCGTAATAATAGTCAATGTAACATTCCAGGGGGCAGGCTTGGGACGCGCGTTCGGTCCCAAATATACAAAGGGGTTTTGTTTAAACAATTATTAATATTTAATATTTATATAAAATCTCTTGAAATTAGGACCGCAGTAGAAAAAACATATGTATAGAAAAAAATGCGAACAACTAAGCTTGATTCAATCACACTTTCGGTTAGTTAAATAAATGCGAAAAACTTGAGAGACGGGAGGTTTCTGGGGTTTTCTTTCAGAGCACCGAGATTATTGGAACTTTGTCACGTTCCACACTTTGGTGTTGCAGTCCTGGCCCGAAGACACTAGCGTCTCGTTGTCCAGCCACACCAGTTTCGTCACTTGGCTTTGAGCATGGGCATCTGCAACAAACCCGTTTCAGTTTTTCTTTACAACCGCTCATTTTTCCAAGCTTTCGAAATTCTCAGCTTTGAATCTGAACAGCGAACAAATCTTACTTTTGATGATGATATGCTTGGCCGGCTTTTCGACCGACCAAACTATGATGCTGGTGTCCAAACTGCCGCTGGCCACCAGCAGCGAGTCTGGAGACCACGCCACGCAGTTGACGCGCGCGTTGTGGAAGCCCCATTCTTGATTCGTCGCATTCTACGAAATAACAAGACATGTTGGTACGTACATACACTCGAGTATTTGTCAATATATTTACTGAATAAACGATTTACTTACGCTCTATTCCAAACGGAAGCAAACAACACAAAATTTTATTAGTGCAAAATACTTTACTACTTTGGACACACAAACACCATTTTTGCAAATGCCTGCATTCGATTTTTCAAAGTGCGATTAACACGACCATGAAGGCATTTGCGAAAAGATATCACCGCAATTATTCAATCACACTCATTTCAAATTTTGAAGAACGTAAAAATTCACAGTTCAAACCAGATTCGAACGCTCTAATCCTCATACCAAAACATGCATTTTATTCTTCAAGGTGCGATTAACACGGTCAACCATGGAAGCGCTTTATTGCTTCATTTGATCAATCACTCAAACTGCTGGACAACGGAGTTGTCGGTATTGGAAAAATGGTTCGACTTGGGAGACCAATAACTTCCGATTGCCGGATGCGATTTCCGTTTTGTTTATTGTGTTAACTAGCCTAATGCTGCCGTGACCTATCCTGTGAAAGTGAATGTTGAGAAACTCCATGTAAAATTTTTACAGGGTGATACGTAAAATGCTGCAAAATTGTACCGACTTCATCGTACCCCCATTCGTCAAAAAATATTTTTTTATGTATTCTAATGCAAAAATCATGAAGTGTGGTGTCTACCTTGAAACGTTTTTGAAATTATCCGGATTGGAAGTCCACCATCGAAGATATAAATTTTTATTTCGAGTGTTACAGATTTGCCTTGTTGGCACGCTGTGGTGCCCCATTATTAACCTCTTATTGATTACACAAACCGCGTGTAACGCACTTTCGCGATGTAGGTATTTTACCTACTCAGCGAATATAGGGACTAGACAAAGGAGCAACGTCCGGTGCAAGTATAATAAGCGAATAACAATTTAGAGTTAAGGGGACTTGTATTATCGACTCCGATGAATAAACATGTGAAAACCAATTCCGTTGGAAGACCAGGAAAAAATGGCGTTTGGTCGTTGATTTTAGACAAGTTAATAAGAAACTGGTACAAGATAAATTCCCATCACCAAGAATTGAGGCGATCCTAGATGAATTAGGTAGGGCCAAATGGTTCTCGGTTATTGACCTAATGGTCGGATTTCATCAAATCCCGTTAGAAGAGAGCTCACGAAATTTCACATCTTTTTCTATCGAAGGTGCTTCATACAAATTCAAAAGATTGCCCTTCGGTTTGAATGTGTCATGTAACAGTTTTCAGCGTATGATGACAATGGCATTTTCGGGTCTACCACCCGATGTGGCGTTTTTGTAAAATTGATGATGTTATAATCACAGGGTGTTCAGAAAGGCATCATTTACAAAATCTCAGAAAAGTTTCTGAAGTATGCCGGAGTAGCAATTTAAAGTTAAATCTTGATAAATGTCAATTTTTAAAAAATCAGGTCACATATTTGGGCCATACCATTTCAGACAAAGGAGTCCGACCTGACTCAGCAAAATTCGATGCAATTGAAAATTGTCCTATTCCAAAAAACGCTGATGAAGCCAAGCGTTTCGTAGCATTCGCTAATTATTATCGGCGTTTTATAAGAAACTTTGCTGAAATAACTTCTCCACTAAATCACCTTACAAAAAAAGGAGTCCCATTCGAATGGACCACGGATTTTAACAGTGGATTTCTGAGTTTAAAGAAGGCATTGATGATGCCGCCAATATTGCAGCATCCAGATTTTTCAAAAACTTTCATACTTTCAACTGACGCCTCAAGTATTGCATGTGGCGCAGTTTTGTCACAGGAACACAACAGAAACGATTTACCAATCGCATTTGCCTTTCTAAAAAAATTACAAAGGGAGAAGCTCAAAAAAAATACCATTGAAGAAGAATTAACAGTAATTCATTGGGCTGTGATTTATTTCAAACCATATGCCTATGGAAAGAGATTTATTGTGAGATCTGATCACCGCCCACTAGTTTATTTATTTTCAATTAAGAATCCTACTTCCAAGCTAACACGTATGCGCCTCGAATTAAAGGAATACGATTTTGAAATCAATTACATGAAGGGGAAAGACAATGTAGGACCTGATGCCTTGTCCAGGGTAAATATTGAAGAATTTGAGGTTTTAAATATCAATGTAGCAAAATTATTGACGCGGACCCAAACCAGGAAAGAGAAAATTCTTACAGAAACTAACCGATCGGGAAAGAAAATCAGAATAAGCAAAAATGAAGTTGGAGTTTTTGAAGTAACAAACAATAAAGATACCTCCAATTTACCACATCTCAAGTTCAAAGTTTTCGAAAATCGAATAAGTATGATAATACAGGAATACAATTTACAGTGTGTTGCGAGTTTTGATGAAAAAGTCACTAGTGATAACAAAGCTAAGGCCTTGTTATCCAGGTTAAAGCCCGGTGATGTAAGAGTACAGGATAATCCCTCGAGTAACAAAAAGGAATCCACTAGCGTTAACAGTGCTTTAGAGCATCTGCTAACCAAGTTGGATAATATGGCCGGCGAGAATGAAATAAAAATGTTGAAGCTTCAGAACGAGGATGAAATTTTAAGAGTAATAAGCATTAATGCATTTAAAAATATTGGAAATTGAACCCTCACACATGTTAAAATCGCGATTTGTACCCCCATTATCACGGTGCTAGGACAATTCGTCCCGCGGACAATTCGTAGCGGACAATTCGTCGCGGACAATTCGTCCCGCGGACAGTTCGTCCCGCGGACAATTCGTCCCGCGGACAATTCGTCTCACGGACAATTCGTCCCGCGGACAATTCGTCGCAAGTGAAGGCTTCGGAAGGTAAGGGGGTTATATTACACATGAAGACACAAGGGGGCTCAATAAAAGGATCTAAAAATCATAAGCAAATACAAGGGTTCCGACAGGGATCCGAACGCCACGAAAAAATGCAACGGGTCTCAGCAAGGCTTCAAACGATATTGAAAACACAAGGGGGCCTTACGGAGCTTCGAGAGGGCTCCGAATATCACATAGAGGCACAAGGTGCTTACTACTGCTTCGAAAGCCACGGAAAGATGTGAGGGGGCTCAGCATGCAGGGCTTCAAAAGACGTTGAAGAAACAAGGGGCCCACGGCAGCTACGGATGACACAAGAAGGCAACAGGAGGCTCACTGGAATTCTGATAGTCGCATTGAAGAACATAAGGGGGCTCACTAGGGCTCCAAGTTACACTCATGGAAACGAGGGGGCTCACTAGGGTTCCAAGCTACACGTATGGACACAAGGAGGCTCACTAGGGCTCCAAACTACTCTTGCGGGCACAAGGGGGCCCGATAGAGCTCCGTTTATCACATGAAAGCACAAGGGACTTACACTAGGGCTTCCAGCAATGTAAAAGCGGACAAGATGGCTCACTGGAGTTCTGAGAGCCACGAAAACACAAAATGGGGCTCATTAGGGCTCTTAACGACACATAGGGCACAAGGGGCCTAACAAGAATCTAGAAATCACGGGAAAATGCAAGGGGGCTCCGTAGAGCTTTATAAAATATTGGTTACACGAGGGGGGCCCAGGGGGCTCTTTACAACAAAAAAAAGGCAAAAGGGGGCTCACTGTATGATACTCTAAAAGCCAACACAAGTGGACTGATTGGGGCTCCAAACTACACATAAGAGTACAAAGGGGACCCGATAGAGCTCCAAAAGCCATGGAAATACAACAAGGGGCCCAATGGAGCTCTGTATAATCAAAAAAGGCAGAAGGGGGGGTGACTGGGTTTCTGGGAGCCATTAAAAAACAAAAGGGGCTCACTAGGACTCGAAACTACACTAACCGGCACAAGGGGGTCCGATAGGGCTCCGCATATCACATAAAGGCACAAGGGAGCCCAAAGAGCTTTATATAACAACAGAAGGCAAAAGGGGCTCACTGAAATTCCGGAAGCTACGAAAAAACACAAGGGGGCTCATTAGGGCTCCATACTACACTTGAAGACACAAGAGGGCTCTATAGGGCTCTGAATATCACATGAAGGCACAAGGTGCTTACTGCTGCTCCGGAAGCCACGGAAAGATGTAAGGGGGCTCAGCACGGCTTCAAAAGACGTTTGAAGAAACAAAGGGGCCCACTGACGCTCTGGATGACATAAGACGGCAACAGGGGGCTTACTGGAATTCTGATAGTCATGGAAAAACACAAGGGGGCTCACTAGGTCTCCAAGCTATACTTATGGACACAAGGGGGCTCACTAGGGCTCCAAGATATACTTATGGACCCAAGGGGGCTCACTAGGGCTTCAAACTACACTTGCGGACACAAGAGGGTCCGATAGGGCTCCGTATATCACATGGAGGCACAAGGGACTTACACTAGGGCTTCCAGAAATGCAAAAGCGCACAAGATGGCTTACTGGGATTCTGAAAGCCACGAAAACACATGAGGGGGCTCATTAGGGCTCCAATGTACACATAGGGCAGAAGGGGCCTATGAAAAATCCAGAAATCACGGGAAAGTGCAAGGGAGCTCCGTAGAACTTCGTCTGATATTGGTGACACAAGCGGCTCTTTATAACGAGAAAAGGCAAAAGAGGACTCACTGTATAGTACTGAAAAGCCAATAAAAACAAAAATGGACTGATTAGGGCTCCAAACTACACATAAGGGTACAAGGAGACCCGATAGAGCTCCGAAAGCCACGGAAATACGACAAGGGGGCCCAATGAAGCTCTTTATAATCAAGCTTATCTGCTTGCACAATGGGGCCCGATAGGGCTTCGAATATCACCTGAAGGCAAAAAGTGCTTGCTACTGCTCCGAAAGTCGCGGAAAGATGTAAGGGGGCTCAGCAGGGCTTCAAAAGACGTTGAGGAAACAAGGGGGCCCAATGGAGCTCCGAATAATACAAGAAGGCAACAAGGGACTTACTGGAATTCTGATAGCCAGACAAAAAACAAGAGGGCTCACTAGGCGCCAAACTATACTCTTGCGGACACAAGGAGGTCCGATAGGGCTCCGTATATCACATGAAGGCACAAGGGACTTACACTAGGGCCTCCAGGAATGCAAGAACGCACAAGCCACGAAAACACATAATGGGGCTCTTTAGGGCTCCAAATGACGCAGGGCTCAATAAAAATCAGAAAGTCACGAGAAAATGCAAGGGGGCTCAGTAGGGCTTCAAATGATATTGGTGACACAAGGGGGTTCAAGGGGCTCTAAGGGGGTTCATTTGGGCTCCAAATTATATTTGAAGAAACAAGGGATTAGGGGTCAAATATAACATAAAGGCACAGGGGACTTACTACTGCTCCAAAAGCCTATAGGAAAAGTGCAAGGGGGCCCAACAGAACTTCAAACGGTATTGAAGAGACAAGGGGGCCTCATGGAGCTCTGTATAACAAAATAACACGAAATGGGGGCTTACTGGTACCTACTCCGAAAGTCATGAAAAAACATAAGGAGGGTCAACGGGGCTCCAACTACACCTGAAGGCACAATGGGGCCCGATAGGGCTTCAACATGCCATGACGGCATAACGCTGCTTGCTGCTCCGGAATTCATGGGAAATTCAAGGGGACTCAGCAGGGCTTCAAGTTACGTTGAATATAGAATAAGGGGGCCCAGTGAAGCTCTTGATAACACAAGACTGCAAAAGGGGCCTTATGGGAATCTGAAAGCAATGAAAACATAAGAGGACTCATTAGAGCGAGAAGATGAGGGGCTCGATAGGGGCCAAATATCTCATGAAAGTATAAGGGGGCTTACTGGTGCTCCCACTGACGTAGTGCTCCCAAAGCTTGGTGTACTAGCAAAAATTTTCGGAATGATGCAAGGGGACTAGGCAGAGCTCCAAAGACATGAAGAAACCAGAGTGCGCAGTAGGGCTCCAAATACTACAAAAAGGAATAAGGGGGCTTACTAAAGTTCGAAAAGCAACGAAGAAAGACAAAGGGACTTGTTAAAGTTAAGACAAAGGGCAAAACATTATTTTGCGACGAATTGTCCGTGAGACGAATTGTCCGCGAGACGAATTGTCCGCGGGACGAATTGTCCGCGGGACGAATTGTCCGCGGGACGAATTGTCCGCGACGAATTGTCCGCTACGAATTGTCCGCGGGACGAATTGTCCGGTCACGATTATCACACTATCCGACGAAAACGACAATAAAGAAATTTTAAAAACATTTCATAATGATCCACTACTTGGGGGTCATGCGGGCTCCAAGAGAATGTTGTCGAAAATAAAATTGTATTTCAAATGGAGAAACATGAAAAAAGATTTGGTAAATTTCATAAGAAATTGCGAGTCATGCAAGCTGAATAAACCTATTAAAGGAGGTTTAGAAAAATTAATTATCACACCAACACCACAAAAAGCATTTGAGCTTTTGATAATTGATACAATTGGACCACTTCCGGTGTCCATCGACGGTAATAAATATGCTCTTACAGTAATATGCGATTTGTCAAAGTATCTCTTAAATATTCCTATTCCGGACAAGGAATCTAAAACGGTAGCGCGAGCTCTATTCCAAGAGGTTTTCCTTACGTATGGTTTTCCAAAGGTAATTAGGACAGATCTTGGTACTGAGTATAAAATTCTTTTTGAACTATTTGATGATGAACTAGCAATTCAGCTAAAGTATGAGCATAAAGTGTCAACACCATATCGACATGTGACCGTTGGAACAGTAGAAAGGAACCACAGAATATTTAATGAATACGTTCGTTCTTACATAAATTCTACGATGACTGATTGGCATGTTTGGTTGAGATATTTCACTTACTGTTATAACACAACCCAAACTCCACGCATAACTACACTCCGTTTGAGTTAGTTTTTGGAAAGACACCAAATTTGCCTATCGACATTTTAAACCATGGCGTTGAACCCGTTTACAATATGGACAATTTTGCAAAGGAGTTCAAGTATCGTTTACAGCTGTCACAGAAACGAGCACACGACCTTTTGTCGAAAGACAAAGAAAATAGAAAGTGTTCATTCGATCGTAAAGCAAGTCCCATTCAACTAAACCTTGGCGATTTTGTATTTGTGAAAAGTGAAGCGCGACACAAACTAGACCCTGTGCATAAAGGACCATACGAGGTGATTGAGATAGACGATCCAAATTGCGTTTTGAGAGATGGTGAAAAAACTTTTTAGAGTTAAGGGGACTTGTATTATCGGCTCCGATGAATCAACATATGAAAACCAATTTCGTCTTCGCCTACATACGCTTAACCTTTCAACGCGAGATTGTCACTTTTGATGAATGGATGTTGACATTGAGCAATATTGTTCGTACAAAAGTCCAGGACAATTGAACTTTCAACACAACCCGAATATTTGGTGTGGAGCCAAGCAGAGGACACTTTTTTTAGTGGTGGTCCCTGCCTGTTTTTCGTACGTTGGATTTCGTCAAAATTTCATTAGAATTTTAGAAATGGAACATGTTCTATTTGCAGATTTGAGCCCCTGAACATGGTAACGATGTGAAACTTGAGTGTCCGAGTGAAGTAAAGCCCCCCTGGACGTTATACTTTATGTGCTTGTGCTATGCCTGAGTTTCGTAAATCTGCAACATTCAACATAAAAATTTAGGTATATCTTTAATGTTAAACTTCCAATCCGGGAAATTCCAGAACAGTTTCGAGATAAGACACCACACATCATAATTTTTGTATTAGAAAATGTATTGAATTTTTCAAAAATTGGGGCACGAGGAAGTCGTTGCAATTTTGCATCATTTTACGTATCACCTTGTAGAAAATTTACATGAAGTTTCTCAACATTCACTGTTATAGGATGGGTTACGTAAAGAATAAGCTAGTAAACGCAACAAACAAAATGGAAATCGCAATCGGCAATCGACAGATATTGACCTTCAAAGTCGGACAATTTTTCCGATACCGTGTCCAGCAGTTTATTTCACATTGAAAAATTCGACACTTACACCAGATTCGGAAGTTCTATTCTAACCCCCATACCATTCGCATGCATAGTATCCTTCAGAGTGCGGTTAACACGCTCAATCATGGAGGCACTCACGAAGGATTATTATTGCATTTGAATAATCACACTTATTTCTTGTATAAAGACGTAATATTCAGTTTAAAGCAGATTAGAACGCGCTTACTCTCGTACTATTTCCATACATCCTATTTTTGAAGTGCGGTTAACGCGATCAACCATTGATGCACTTGAAAACGATTTTGGTCACAATTGCTTGTTTCGTAACGCTTTATGATACTGAAGTGCAAGTTCCAAAACCAGACTTGATTCAAACGCTCCAGCCTTCATACAAATCGGCATTTCATTCTTGAACGTGCGATCAATGCGCTCAGCCACCGAGGCTTGTTCTGTTGTCATCAAAGCTACGTACTTTATATTCAGGAACGCTGTACAGTATGACCTTGCGGTTCGTGTCGCAGGCCACCAGGTAGTTGTCGTCGGGCGAGTAGGCCACGTCCACCACCTGCCCGAGGTGCTTGAGCTCCTGCAGCGGATGCAGCTCGGTGCCTTTCAGCTCGTAAATGTGAACGATGCTGTCGCCCATTCCGCCGACGGCCACGTGACCACGCGGCGAGCAGCTGACGCTCGACGGTTCGTACGACACCTTGAGCGTGGACGCCTTGCGATTGTCCTGCGAAACGGTGATTTCGTTCACGCTGGCCGTGACGATGACGTTCTGCTCCTTGAAGATGTCCATGCCGCGCGGCTGGGAGCCGAGCTTCAGGTCCTGGCCCTTGTACGTATTGCCTGGAAGCAAACAACCATTCGAATAAGCAGGTGCCTATCGATAGAAATTCTCCTCCTCCTCCTCCTCCTCTGTCCCAGAACACACCATCTCACACTACTCAAATTTTTACAAAATGCTTCGCTGGCTTTCAAAAGGCTACGCAAGTGTATAGAAGCGGAAGAATACGTAGAAAAAAAGTATAAATGGATAAAGTACCTTCAATATCGATTTGTTTGAGCGAATCGTCAATGCCGCACGTGTACAGGGTGCCGTCGTGCACTTTCATGCCGTTGATCTGGTTGCCGTGACCGACGCCTTCGATGCGATCGTTTTCGCCGGTGGCGGCGTTCCACTTGGTGACGTAGCCGTCGTGGGATCCGGTGAAGATGGTGTTGCGGTCTTCGCTCAAGGTCATCACCGTGATGGGTTTGTTGTGACCTTTGACGATTCGCAAGGGTTTGGTCGGATCGTTGACGTCCAAGTAGTTGATGAAACCGCTCAGCGACACGGTCAGCAAGTGCGGGCCTTGCCACAGGCACGAGACCTAAAATAGAAAAAAATCTATAACCTTCAAGTATGTTCGAGCCGATGATTTTTGTACCACTCGAAATTCGGCCTTGAACAAACAAAATTCCTTCCCCATAAGAGACGGGGGCCCGATCAGGCGCCTCCACCGTGTGTCACGAAAGAACCGACAACTTTTGCGCCGTCTTTATTATCGCACCTCTCATCTCTGAACCTTATTCACATACTCCACTACATACTTACATTTTTGCGCTGACTCAACAGAATTGTTCGCGTTTACACTTTTTCCATACATCTTTCGCAAATAAATTCTCCAACTCGACTCGCTTCGAACCAAAAAAATTCCTTTCCCGTGAGGGACGAGGTAAGGCGCCTCCACCATGTGTCACGAAAGAACCAAGAACTTTTTGCGTCAGCCTTTTGATGGAACTATAGAACTCTCATTGACTCTTCCTCATCTTGGAACGATTCTGCTTTTACAAAGTTCCGTGACATCTACAGGGGGTTTCCAAAATGATGATACAAACACCTAGGGGAGAATTCCCCATCAAAAATGGACCAGGAAAAAATATACCTTTGATGTCCTAAAATGCTCCGTTGGAAAGTTACAGGGTGTTCAAGTTGACTTTTTAAAACTGATTTTTTGACATAAGTTTTGAACCGTTGAACCGATTTTATTCAAATTTTCAACAAAGCTAGCTGAAATAAGTCTGTCGAATAATATTAACATATTGAGAAAAAAAAAATTCAGGGGTGTAGATGATGGGGGTGTCCCAATTTTTACCCCTCTAGCTATTTTTCCAAATTGTTCTTACTTTTGGATTCTACGTTCAATTTAGAGAAAAAAGTTACTCTTGCAAACTTTTGATTAGAGGCTTCATTTTCGAGATATCTGGGATTAAAACTTTGGAAAACATCGCGAAATTGCCACTTTCAAATGCCTAATAATTGGAACCCAAAAAAACTCACGATATCTCAGCAGAAATAGGTTCTCTAGAATTTCTAAGTTGATAAACCACTATTTTTTCTGAGAAACGTGAAGTTTCCAGGGAAAAAAAATTGGGCTTATTGAAAGTGGCGATTTCGAGATGTTTTCCGGAGCTTCAAACCCAAATACCTCGAAAATAAAGCCTCTAATCAAAATTTTGCAAAAGTAACTTTTTTTCTAAATAGGACGTAGAATCCAAAAAGCAGAACAATTTGTGAAAATAGCTAGAGTGGTAAAAAATCGGGGGGGGGGGGGGGGGAATATGACAACACCCCCCCATTATCTACGTCCCTGAATTTTTTTTCTAAACACGTTGCTATTATTCGATAGAGACCTATTTAGGTTGACTTTATTCTAAATTTGAACAAAATCAGTTGAACAATGGTTCAGAAGTAATGTCAAAAAATCGATTTTGAAGATTCAACTTGAACACCCTGTAACTTTTCAACGAAGCATTTTAGGGCATCAAGGGTACATTTTTTCCTGATACATTTTTGATGGAGAATCTCCCCTAGAAGTTTGTATCATTTTGGAAACACCCTGTACATGGTGTCCCGAAATTAATGCAACAAAATTCACACGGAGGTAGAAAATTGAAAAAAAAAGGGGACTTTCTCAATAGAAATACTCTCGCGAACGTAATAACGGAGATAGAGGCCTTCAAAGTTGGTTTTTTGAAACAGTTTTTTTTCATTTCCTTTGAATCGTTAAGCCGATTTTATTCAAATTTGAACCAAAGTTCACTGAAATAGGTCTCTATTGAACAATGATAACGCATTTCATCAAACATTTTCAGGGGCGAAGATAATAGGGGGTACCTTCCCCCTTCTACCCTTATTTTTCACCCCCCTGAATATTTTTCAAAATATGTAGTTTTAATTTTTGAATTCTACGTTCAGTTCAGAGAAAAAAGTTACTCCTGCAAAATTTTGATTAAAGGCTTCGTTTTTGAGATATTTGGAATGGAAACTTTGGAAAACATATCGAAAACGCCTCTTTCAGAGGCCTTGAAAATTGAAATTAAAAAAAACTCAAGATTTCCTAACTGAAATAAGAATTCCAGGTGTTTTAGGTTGATCAACACCTTTTTTGCTTGGAAACATGCAGTTTCTCAGAAAAAAAAATTGGGCCCTGGAAAGTGGCGATATCGAGATGTTTTCCAATGTTTCAATCCCAAATATCTTTAAAATGAAGCCCATAGTCAAAATTTTGCAAGAGTAACTTTTTTCTCTAAATTGAACGTAGGATTCGAAAATTTAAACCGTTTCGAAGAATATTCAGGGGGTGAAACATAGGGGTAAAAGGGGGAAGGTACCCCCTATTATCTTTGCTCCTGAAGATGTTTGATGAAATGCGTTATCACTGTTCAATAGAGACCTATTTCAGTGAACTTTGGTTCAAATTTGAATGAAATCGGCTCAACGGTTCAAAACTTATGCAAAAAAAAAACAACTTTGAAGGCCTGTATATCCGTTATTACGTTTGCGAGAGTATTTTTATTAAAGAAATCCCCTTATTTTTCAATTTTCTATTTCCATGTAAATTTTGTTGCATTAATTTCGGGACAGCCTGTATAAAGGACTGAAGCTTAGTTCACAATGAAAAACTGCAATCGTAGTGGCTCTTTCAACATGTGCACTACGGGACGAAGCTTGATGAAGTGAAGCTCGATCTACAATAAGAGAGCATCCATAGTTGTGTGGACCCTTCGGCGAGAACCTTTAGAGAAGTAGATGAAAAAGCTAGAGCTTGATTTACAATGAAAAACCACTGTTGTAGTGTCTCGTTCGGCGTGTGCATTACGGGACGTAGCTTGATAAACTAAAGCGTGATTTACAATAAAAAAAGCTTCAATAATGGGGCCTTGCAATTGAAAAACTCAACGTGAGGTCGCCACTACTGTAGGGGGCGCCTACTTCGATGAAGCGGCCGTAACGACGGGAAAAACAGGGGAGTTTGAGTAGTTTGACCAGTAACTGACAGTAACTGGAGACGTCAAGCAAGAAACGGTTATCCAAATTTCAAATCAAGACATAAAATGACGGACGTCGGTCGCTGAAGCGTCAACGCCGTCAAAATTGTTGAATTTGCCCCCCAACGGTTGTGGCGCCCTCGGTGTGAAAAAGTGGCAGTGCAAGGCCCCATTATATGTCGCACCAAGTGAGTGGAGTGGCATTAGAAAAGTTGATGCATAAATTAAAGCATGCTTTACACAAAAAGGAGCTCGATTTATAATAGAAGAGCTTCCATAGTCGCTTGTCGTCTTCGGCAAGTACTTTGAGAAAAACTGATAAAAGAGCTAAAGCTTGGTTCACAATAAGAAACTGGTGCCTCAATGTCTTTTCCAACGTGTGCATTACGTGCAAAACAGTAAAAAGTAAGCGCTGATAAATGAGGCTTTATTTACAACAGAGAAGTTCAAAGTTCGAATACAAGCGTCGCCTAAGCAAAATGTAGCTAACTAGTGCTATTATATCGTTTCTAGCAAGTGCCTTCAACTATAAGCTCAACTTACACGATGAAATAAAATGGTTCACGTTCTAATTAATATGTTCACTTCCTGTGGCGGGCGTCAACTACTGGAACAAGTTTCGAGTTCAAGTGCAAGCGCTGCTTTAGTGAGATGTAATTTACTTGAAGCTATCATGTCGTTCTTAGCGAGTGTTTCAAAATATAAAACCCAATTTACACGACAGAGTAAGCTCGTTCACATTCGGCATGTGCATTACAGGACGTAGCTTGATAAACTAAAGCTTGATTTACAATAGCAAAGCTTCAATAATCAAATGTCACACTCAGTGAGTGGCATTAGAAAAGTAGATAATTGAACTGAAGCATGCTTTGCACAAAAAAAAACACGACTGTCGTAGTCTTTTCGGCGTGTGCATTACGAGAAGAAGTTTGACAGATTAAAGCTCGATTTATAAAAGAAGAGCTTCCCTAGTCGTGCAATCCGTGCAAAGCATTAAAAAATAAGTTGAGATAAATGAGGCTGTATTTACAATAGAGAAGTTCTAGGTCCGAATGCAAGCGTCGCCTAACCAAAATGTAGCTAACTAGTGCTATTATACCGTTTCTAGCAAGTGCTTTCAACCAGAAGCTCAACTTACACGATGAAATAAAATGGTTCACGTTCTAATTTATATGTTCACTTCCTGTGGCGGGCGTCAACTACTGGAACAAGTTTCGAGTTCAAGTGCAAGCGCTGCTTTAGTGAGATGTAATTTACTTGAAGCTATCATGTCGTTCTTAGCAAGTGTTTCAAAATACCGTCCGTTTTTTATTTTAGGCCCCAGCCCGTAGCATCTTTATTATGGGTTTCACACCCAATATATTATATATTTTTGAAATCACAAAAACAAGATCTTTCGACTGATGATATGTCAAATTATTTTTGACAGATGTCATTTTTTGACAAATGACAGAATATCACTTGTGACACATCATTTTAAAGCCCATAAAATTCCGAGGAGAACTGTGTTTTTATTTTTGTAATAGGGTGTCTTTTACAGCTTCTAGGGGTCTTTCAATAGGAAAAAAATGTTGAATTTCAAAAATACATAATAAGTGAATAGGTAAAGCAGGTACCTATTTTTAATGTAAACTAATGATAATGATGATTAATTAATCACAATGGAACAAAAACTGTCCTAAAGAAGTTGCTCGAATGACCGCTTCCTTGTTCCTTGAATGAAAGATTCGACGATCAGTGAATTGGAACTACCACCGGCCCAACGCGATGACATCCGAGCTTGCCAGAAATGACCCCCGTCGAGTTTTTATGAGCCTACCCAAAAGATGAGGTGTTTATAAAGTTTCCCAATAATTTGGACAATTCAAAAATCAGATCATCACCATTAGTTAATTTTAAAAATACCTATTACTTATTGAGTGGCTATTTCTGAAATTGACATTTTTTCCTATTGAAAGACCCCTAGAAGCTGTAAAAGACACCCTATTTTGAAAATAAAAACACAGTTCTCCTCAGAATTTTATAGGCTTTAAAATGATGTATCACAAGTTCTATTCTGTCATTTGTCAAAAAATGACATCTGTCAAAAATAATTTGACATATCATCAATAGAAAGATCTTGTTTTTCTGATTTCAAAAATATATAATATATTGGGTGTGAAATCCATAATAAAGATGCTACGGGCTGGGGCCTAAAATAAAAAACGGACGGTATAAAGCCCAATTTACACGACAGAGTGAGCTAGTTCACGTTCGGCGTGTGCATTACGGGACGTAGCTTTATAAACTAAAGCTTGACTTACAATAGCAAAGCTTCCATAATCAAATGTCACACTCAGTGAGTGGCATTAGGAGAGTAGATAATTGAATTAAAGCATTTTTTACACAAAAAAAACACGACTGTCGTAGTCTTTTCGACGTGTGCATTACGAGAAGAAGTTTGACAGATTGAAGCTCGATTTATAATAGAAGAGCTTCCCTAGTCGTGCATTACGTGCAAAGCAGTAAAAAATAAGCTCAGATAAATGAGGCTTTATTTCAATAGAGAAGTTCTAGGTTCGAATGCAAGCGTCGCCTAAGCAAAATGTAGTTAACTAGTGCTATTATATCGTTTCTAGAAAGTGCTTTCAACTATAAAGCTCAACTTACACGATGAAATAAAATGGTTCACGTTCTAATAATTATGTTCACTTTCTGTGGCGAGCGTCAACTACTGGAGCAAGTTTCAAGTTCAACTGCAAGAGCTGCTTTAGTGAAATGTAATTTACTTGAAGCTATCACGTCGTTTTTAGCGGGTGTTTCAAAATATAAAGCCCAATTTACACGACACAGTAAGCTCGTTCACATTCGGCGTGTGCATTACGGGAAGTAGCTTGATAAACTAAAGCTTGATTTACAATGAAAAAGCTTCAATTATTACATGTCGCACCAAGTGAGTGGCATTAGAAAAGTAGATGAATAAACTGAAGCATGCTTTACACAAAAAAAAGACTGTCGAAGTCTTTTCGGCGTGTGCATTACGAGACGAAGTTTGACAGATTAAAGCTCGATTTATGATAGAAGAGCTTCCATAGTCGCTTGTCGTCTTCGGCAAGTACTTTGAGAAAAACTGATGAAAGAGCTAAAGCATGGTTCACAATAAGAAACTGGTGCCTCAATGTCTTATTCAACGTGTGCATTACGTGCAAAACAGTAAAAAATAAGCTCTGATAAATGAGGCTTTATTTACAATAGAGAAGTTCTAGGTTCGAATGTAAGCGTCGCTTAAGCAAAATGTAGGTAACTAGTGCTATTATATTGTTTTTAGCAAGTGCTTACAACTATAAGCTCAACTTACACGATGAAATAAAATGGTTCACGTTCTAATTAATATGTTCACTCCCTGTGGCGGGCGTCAACTACTGGAGCAAGTTTCAAGTTCAAGTGCAAGCGCTGCTTTAGTGAGATGTAATTTACTTGAAGCCATCATGTCGGTCTTAGCGAGTGTTCCAAAATATAAAGCCCAATTTACACGACAGAGTAAGCTCGTTCACGTCCGGCGTGTGCATTACGGGACGTAGTTTGATAAACTAAAGCTTGATTTACAATAAAAAAGCTTCAATAACTACATGTCGCACCAAGTGAGTGGCATTAGAAAAGTAGAAAAATAAACTTAAGCATGCTTTACACAAAAAAAAGACTGCCATAGTCTTTTCGGCGTGTGCATTACGAGCCGAAGTTTGACAGATTAAAGCTCGATTCATCATAGAAGAGCTTCCATAGTCGCTTGTCGTCTTCGGCAAGTACTTTGAGAAAAACTGATAAAAGAGCGAAAGCTTGGTTCACAATAAGAAACTGATGCCTCAATGTCTTCCCCAACGTGTACATTGCGTGCAAAACAGTAGAAAATAAGCTCTGATAAATGAGGCATTATTTACAATAGAGAAGTTCTAGGTTCGAATGCAAGCGTCGCCTAAGCAAAATGTAGTTAACTAGTGGTATTATATCGTTTCTAGCAAGTGCTTTCTACTCTAAAGCTCAACTTACACGATGAAATAAAATGGTTCACGTTCTAATTGATATGTTCACTTCCAGTGGCGAGCGTCAACTACTGCAGCAAGTCAACTGCAAGAGCTGCTTTAGTGAAATGTAATTTACTTGAAGCTATCATGTCGTTCTTAGCGGGTGTTTCAAAATATAAAGCCCAACTTACACGACAGAGTAAGCTCTTTCACGTTCGGCGTGTGCATTACGGGTCGTAGCTTGATAAACTAAAGCTTGATTTACAATAGCAAAGCTTCAATAAACAAATGTTGCGCTCAGTGAGTGGCATTAGAAAAGTAGATAATTGAACTAAAGCATGCTTTACACAAAAAAAAACACGACTGTCGTAGTCTTTTCGACGTGTGCATTACGAGAAGAAGTTTGACAGATTGAAGCTCGATTTATAATAGAAGAGCTTCCCTAGTCGTGCATTACGTGCAAAGCAGTAAAAAATAAGCTCAGATAAATGAGGCTTTATTTACAATAGAGAAGTTCTAGGTTCGAATGCAAGCGTCGCCTAAGCAAAATGTAGTTAACTAGTGCTTTTATATCATTTCTAGCAAGTGCTTTCAACTATAAAGCTCAACTTACACGATGAAATAAAATGGTTCACGTTCTGATTAATATGTTCACTTCCTGTGGCGAGCGTCAACTACTGGAGCAAGTTCCAAGTTCAACTGCAAGAGCTGCTTTAGTGAAATGTAATTTACTTGAAGCTATCATGTCGCTTTTAGCGGGTGTTTCAAAATATAAAGCCTAATTTACACGACAGAGTAAGCTCTTTCACGTTCGGCGTGTGCATTACGGGACCTAGCTTGATAAACTTGAGCTGATTTACAATAAAAAAGCTTCAATAATTACATGTCGCACCAAGTGAGTGGCATTAGAAAAGTAGATGAATAAACTGAAGCATGCTTTACACAAAACAAAGACTGTCGTAGTCTTTTCGGCGTGTGCATTACGAGACGAAGTTTGACAGATTAAAGCTCGATTTATGATAGAAGAGCTTCCATAGTCGCTTGTCGTCTTCGGCAAGTACTTTGAGGAAAACTGATAAAAGAGCTAAAGCTTGGTCCACAATAAGAAACTGGTGCCTCAATGTCTTTTTCAACGTGTGCGTTACGTGCAAAACAGTAAAAAATAAGCTCTGATAAATGAGGCTTTATTTACAATAGAGAAGTTCTAGGTTCGAATGTAAGCGTCGCCTAAGCAAAATGTAGTTAACTAGTGCCATTATATCGTTTCTAGCAAGTGCTTTCAACTGTAAGCTCAACTTACACGATGGAATAAAATGGTTCACGTTCTAATTTATATGTTCACTTCTTGTGGCGAGCGTCAACTACTGGAGCAAGTTTCGAGTTCAAGTGCAAACGCTGCTTTAGTGAGATGTAATTTACTTGAAGCTATCATGTCGTTCTTAGCAAGTGTTTCAAAATATAAAGCCCAATTTACACGACAGAGTAAGCTCGTTCACGTTCGATGTGTGCATTACGGGACGTAGCTTGATGAACTGAAGCTTGATTTACAATAAAAAAGCTTCAATAATTACATGTCGCACCAAGTGAGTGGCATTAAAAAAGTAGATAAATAAACTAAAGCATGCTTTACAAAAAAAAAGACTGTCGTAGTCTTTTCGGCGTGTGCATTACGAGACGAAGTTTGACAGATTAAAGCTCGATTTATGATAGAGGAGCTTCCATAGTCGCTTGTCGTCTTCGGCAAGTACTTTGAGGAAAACTGATGAAAGAGCTAAAGCTTGGTTCACAATAAGAAACTGGTGCCTCAATGTCTTTTACAACGTGTGCATCACGTGCAAAACAGTAAAAAATAAGCTCTGATAAATGAGGCTTTATTTACAATAGAGAAGTTCTAGGTTCGAATGTAAGCGTCGCCTAAGCAAAATGTAGCTAACTAGTGCTATTACATCGTTTCTAGCAAGTGCTTTCAACTGTAAGCTCAACTTACACGATGAAATAAAATGGTTCACGTTTTAATTTATACAGGGTTAGTCAAAAGTCCGGAATAAAATTCATAATTTTTTTCCATATTTATTTCGGAAAAAACGCTTGAACAGGTCAATTTCTAAAAACGGTAAGCCGTTTTTTCATGACACGTGTCATGTTCTACCGTCAACTCTCTAACCCCAAGCCACCCTTAATATTTTTTTTCAAATAGCACCCTATGGCTTGTCGGGGCTCGTTGGAAAGCTTGTCAAAAACTCTATCCAGATCTACCATTGAAAATCGGATCGGACGCTTCACCATGAAGTTTTGAGGAACCCCAGTTTTACTTGACAGTCCGGAATAAAATTCATAATTTTTTTCCATATTCATTTCGGAAAAAACGCTCGAACAGGTCGATTTCTAACAACGGTAAGCCATTCTTTCATGACACGTGTCATATTCTACCGTCAACCCCCTAACCCCAAGCCACCCTTAGTATTTTTCTTCAAATGGCACCCGGCAAATGGGTGGCTTGGGGTTAGAGGGTTGACGGTAGAACATGACACGTGTCATGAAAAAACAGCTTACCGTTTTTAAAAAATCGACCTGTTCGAGCGTTTTTTCCGAAATAAATATGGAAAAAAATTATGAATTTTATTCCGGACTCTTATGTGAAACTGGGGTTCCTCAAAACTTCATGGTGAAGCGTCCGATCTAATTTTCAATGGTAGATCTGAATAGAGTTTTTGACAAGCTTTCCAACGAGCCTCCACAAGCCATAGGGTGCCATTTGAAAAAAAATACTAAGGGTGGCTTGGGGTTAGGGAGTTGACGGTAGAACATGACACGTGTCATGAAGAAACGGCTTACCGTTTTTAGAAATCGACCTGTTCGAGCGTTTTTTTCGAAATAAATATGGCAAAAAATTATGAATTTTATTCCGGACTTTTGAATAACCCTGTATGTTCAATTCCTGTGGCGGGCGTCAACTACTGGAGCAAGTTTCGAGTTCAAGTGCAAGCGCTGCTTTAGTGAGATGTAATTTACTTGAAGCTATCATGTCGTTCTTAGCAAGTGTTTCAAAATATAAAGCCCAATTTACACGACAGAGTAAGCTCGTTCACGTTCGGCGTATGCATTACGGGACGTAGCTTGATGAACTAAAGCTTGATTTACAATAAAAAAGCTTCAATAATTACATTTCGCACCAAATGAGTGGCATTAGAGAAGTAGATGGATAAACTAGAGCATGCTTTACACAAAAAAAGACTGTCGTAGTCTTTTCGGCGTGTGCATTACGAGACGAAGTTTGACAGATTACGGCTCGATTTATAATAGAAGAGCTTCCATATTCGCTTGTCGCCTTCGTCAAGTACTTTGAGAAAAGTTGATAAAAGAGCTAAAGCTTGGTTCACAATGACAAACTGCTGCCTCAATGTCTTTTTCGACGTGTGCATTACGTGAAAAGCAGTAAGAAATGAGCTTTAATGAATGAGGCTTAATTTACAATAGAGAGGTTCTAGGTTCGAATGCAAGCGACGCCAAAGCAAAATGTAGTTAACTAGTGCTATTATATCCTTTCTAGCAAGTGCTTTCAACTATAAAGCTTAACTTACACGATGAAATAAAATGGTTCACGTTCTAATTAATATGTTCACTTCCTGTGGCGAGCGTCAACTACTGGAGCAAGTTTCAAGTTCAACTGCAAGAGCTGCTTTAGTGAAATGTAATTTACTTGAAGCTATCATGTCGTTCTTAGCGGGTGTTTCAAAATATAAAGCCCAATTTACACGACAGAGTAAGCTCGTTCACGTTCTAATTAGTAGGTGCTTTCCTTTTACTACAAAACTCACTGATCTGATCTAAGTTAGAGAGAGAAAGAGCGAGAAATCACATGCGCGGAAGTGAGATACCACTAACAACTTAGGTCAGAATACTTAGTTCAGATTGTAAAAGGAAAGCACCTAATATGTTCACTTCCTGTGGCGAACATCAACTACTAGAACAAGTTCTAAGTTCAAGTGTAAGCACTAAGCATCGCTTTATTAGGATGTAACTTACTTGAAGCTACTTTGTCGTTTCAAGCAAGTGCTTTGAAGAATAAAGCCCAATTTACACGACCGAGTAAGATCGTTTACGTTCTAGTTACTATGCTTATTCCTGTGGTGACCGTCAACTACTGAAACAAGTTCTAGGTTCAAGTGGAAACGTTGCTTTAGTAAGATGTAACTTGCTTGAAGCTATTAATGTCGTCTTTAACGAGGGCTTCAAAATACAAAGCTCAATTTACACGACTCAGTTAGCACGTAACTTACTTGAAGCCGTTACGAGGTCTCTAGTGAATGCTTTGAAGTATAAAGCCTAATTTACACGACAGAATGAGCTTGTTCACGTTCCAATTATAATATGTTCACTTCTTGTGGCGACCGTCAAGTACTGGAACAAGTTCTAGGTTCAAGTGCAAGCGTTGATTTAGTACGATGTAACTTACTGAAAGCTATCATGTCGTTTTTAGCAACTGCTTCAAAAATATAAAGCCCAATTTACATGACAGAGTAAGCTCGTTCACAGCACGTGACATTTCCCCCTCCCCTAAAAAGCCGACCCGGCTTTCAAGGGTCGTAATCCTCCCCAAATCGATGCGAAGCAACTTACTTGTTGGTCTTCGACGGTGGAGCCTAGGACGAATTCCGAAACGATCTGTCTCGTCTCGACGTCCCACAATTTAGCCGTTTTGTCTCCGCTGGCGGTCAGCAGCTGCTTGCCGTCCGGACTCCAGGCGACTCCGTACACTCCGCCGGAGTGAGCGGGGCTGCCGACTTCGCCGACCAAATCGGAACTGGTGCCGTCGTAGATGAACACTTTGCCGTCGAAACCGGCCGACGCGAACAGGTTTCCGCTGGGAGAATACCGCACGGCCTGCACGAACCTGCTGTGTTCCTGCAAACGTGACTGTGTTCTAATTGGCTTCTTTACGATACATTATGGAACTGTACTTAAACTGGACTGCTAATTGCAATACGAAGCAAAAGAAAGTTTGAGAGCCACTGATTAGCAGGTCTCTCATCGCCGCTGCTATTTTATTCAAGTTTATGTACAGGTCCATGCAATAAATTCTTGGAATGAAAATATCTCCGTGCCGAGCTGGAAGTGCGCAAATCAAACTACTTGCCACTCCTCTCGCCGCGGTACCGTCTCACCTGTTTGGTCATTTTGAACTTGAACGGCGGCCCTTCGAAAATGCCGATGGTGTTGTCCTCCGAGCCGGTGATGACGCGGAAGGGACGCGACGGCCGGAAGTCGCACGAGTTGATCGGCTTCGACTGGCCAGAGATCTCGCCGACCGACGTGCCCGTTTCGGACATGAAAACGTGCCCGAAGCGTTCGCGGCCCTCGCCGACGACGACCATCCTCTGGTTGTCGGGCGACCAGGCGATGTCCTTGATGGGGCCGCCGATCGGGTGGAACTCGTTCTTCAGGATGTGCTCCTTGTTGACCGTGTCCCAGATGCGCACCTTCCCCGACTGGTCCCCGGAAGCGATGTAGAAGCCGCTGGGCGAGTACTTGGCCACGTAGACCGGACAGGAGTGTTCCGTGTAGACGTCCGCGATGGCCGGGTTCTAAAAACGCATTAATTAAATTAACAAGTCCAAGCGTGGCCCTAGCACTTTTGTTATCAATTGTATTACAATTGTATTTGTCACGGTTTGGTTTTAGGAAACTCCGAAAGCGAGAAATTTAGTTGTTTGATAGCCACTACAGCTCAAGGAGCGCTGGCGCTAGCCATGTTTTCGCACCATATTTTCAGGAATCGGAGACTACTTGACGTGATTTTCCATTATAGAAAGCTCGTTATTTTCGTTCATTCGCTACCTTGCTTTTTGTCGAATTTGACTCGAATCCATTGGGGATTTTTGAGTTATTACATTAAACTTTGTAATTTAATAGCTGCTAAGAAATGAGAGATGGAGCACCACTCCCAACTGTTCTGCATACAGTATTTCAAGGGCTTTCAAATGATGTAACACACGTCGAGTTTCCTGAGACAGACAGACCCAGATGGCACTATCACTATAGTGTGTTCACTTGTACCGTAGTTCTAGTCAGCTGTGAGATTTTGTTTTTGAGTTTCCAAATCTGAAATGTAGAAAATTCCCAAAACTTTGCGGTTGGCTGCTCTGGCTTCATTTGGCGTTCGTCGTTCGGATCACTTTTGGAACACATTTTTCACGCATTTCCTCTGCAGATAGACGGAACATTTTGGCGGGACGTGATGTCTGAAGCTTCTTTCCATTTTATTGGAAAATGTAGTAATTTTTCGACTTGTTTTTTATTTTCGCCAATGAACAAATAAACCAAAACAGTTTTGACATTTGACAGACGTCAAAAATATTTCTAACCTCTCTAAGCCGGTTCAACTTTACGATCAATCAAACTGAAAAATACTAGTCCTTCGTCCAAAAAAGGGGTCCCATGGAATCATCAATCCTTTCACCTCTTCTATTCAAAAAGACACGCCGAACCAAGAAGAACTATTGGCAAGACAAGGAATATCCCTGCAGGCCTGATGTTGCAGCAGGATTCAGATGTGAAAAGTTTATTTAACCGAATTTCAAAAGACCCAGCCGCTCAAAGTTGCGTATTGGACCGAAATTCATGCGAGTACCTTCATTTTCAATTTGCTTTCGTTTTGAACCTTGGCGGAACGAGTTTTTGTCGGCCTTGAATAGCCGCCGTCAAGATGACTTAAATTAAAGGCGGCCCCGTATAGTCCGGGTACTAAGGGAAAAAACTCTGCACTTGCTGATGAAGATTTGAAACTTGACACACATGTTCGTTGAATTATTCTCAACAAACCTGGATGTGGGGCAGACCTGACAGGTAGCGTATACAAGGTGAAAAATAAAGTTGGAAAATTTGAAAATTCTATCTGGAGAACCAAAAGTACTGGAGTCTTGTAAATCACCATATGTATGTGTAATTTAATGTTTATGAAGCTGCCCAAAACAGTTTTGAAATATCTTATTTCTTCCTTGAGAATTTTGAGATATTTTGGAAAAGGAAAAAATGCTAGAAAAAACTACTTTTTGCCCCTAAATCAGCAAATTTTGAAGATTTCAAGGTGCAACTTGGTATTTCTACCATGTGTGACGTTAGAAATGGAATAAGACCAGGAGCCCAGGACCAGGAGGAGGCCAATTTTTAGGCCTCCTATTTTCAGAAATACGGTAGTCAACTTTTTGTTGTCTTCACGGCGGCCATTTTGAATTTTCTTGTGGATAAATATTCCAAAACTTGGTCGGAAATTGTAAAGGAGAGTACATTGGACCATTACATACAGAAAAAGACATTCTGCAAGAAAAAGAAGTGATTTTTACGTGAATTAAAATCAGAGTTAAAATCTGTAAATCTATAGTTTCCTTGGTTCTACACATTTTCAGTGTGGATGACGGGTGACGTGGTACTTCCAGAAGTGAAATACAACCAGAAATTCAAACCTTTATCTTTTCCGAGATCTTGTGCCAAAATTCACCATCATCAGTTAAAAAATTTCTTGTGAGCGACGTCTAAATAAAATATTACACTTTTTTAACAAAAATGAAAATCTCATAGTCCTCTTCACTCCATTGAGAAAGGTTCCTGTTTTAGAATGTCTTTTTCTGTATATAATGGTCCAATATAGTCTCCTTTACAATTGCCGACCACGTTTTGAAATATTCAGTCACAGGAAAATTCAAAATGGCCGCCGTGAAGACAACAAAAAATTGACAATCGTATTTCTGAAAATAGGAGGCGGAGAAATTGGCTCCTCATCTTATTCTATTTCTAACGTCACACATTGTGGAAATACCAAGTTTCGCCTCAAAATCTTTAAAATTTGCTGATTTATGGGCAAAAAGCCGTTTTTCGAGCATTTTTACGTTTTTCAAAATATCTCAGAAAAAACAAGCTATTTCACAACTGTTTGGGGGAGCTTCATCAACATTAAATTTTACCTGAATATGGTGATTTGCAAGACTCCAGCACTTTTGGTTCTTCAGATACAATTTTTCAATTTTTCAACTTTATTTTTCACCCTGTATTGTATACGTCACCTGTCAAGTCTGCCCCACATCTAGGTTTGTTGAGAATCATTCAAAGAACATGTGTGCCAAGTTTCAAAACTTTATCACCAAGTGCAGAGTTTCACTTGAATTTGTCCCTTAGTACTCGGACTAATAGGGTTCTAGTGTCTAAATGACGGTAATTCAGCTTTGTGCCCCTCTAGTCGCATTTCCACGTATGACAAGGTCAGTTTTCCAAGATTTTAACATCAATTTGATAAGAAATATAACTTCACTTCTAGAGAAGTCAGTTTTACACCAGGTGAAAAGGCGGCAAGCCTACAATGCTAAAGTAGAAAATTTGCCCAGCCAACTAGAGTCACAGTACAAGCGAACCTACTATATATGGCTCGGCGAGCTCTGTTTACCAACTGTAGCTCTAATCTAGCCTCGCCTTCGGCTCGGCAAACTTAATTTTTGGTCAACGGTCATTATGACTAAGGCACAGTTTAGACGAGAGTATTGCGGTCACGCTTCAGTCTTACATAGTGCAAACGAGGCTTTGCGTCATTAGTCAACTAAACTAGCCTCGCCTTCGGCTCGGCGAACTTCGTTTTTGGACTGCGGCCATTATGATCAAAGCACAATTTAAACGAAATACTCAAGCCTTGTGCAGCCTTTATTTACAAGTATTGCGGTCACGCTTCAGTCTTACATAGTGTAAACTAAGCTTTACGTCATTGCTCGAAGAATCTAGCCTCGCCTTCGGCTCGGCGTACTTTACTTTTCAACTACAACCCTTATGATTTAAGCACAATTTAGACAAAACACTAGAGCTTACACTGTGCAAACGAAGGTTTACGTCATTACTCAACTAATCTAGCCTCGCTTTCAGCTCGGCGAACTTCATTTTTAAACTGCGGCCATTAGGACTGAAGCACAGTTTAGATGAAACACAGAAGCCTCGTACAGCCTTGACCCGTCTTTAACGAGTATTGCGGTCACGCTTCAGTTTTACATAGTGCAAACCAGGCTTTGCGTCATTGCTCATTGCTCAACTAATCTAGCCTCGCCTTCGGCTCGGCAAACTTCGCTTTTGGACTGCGGCCATTATGACTAAAGCACAGTTTAGACGAAATACTCAAGCCTTGTGCAGCCTTCAACAAGTATTGCGGTCACGCTTCAGTCTTACATAGTGTAAACTAAGCTTTACGTCACTGCTCGACTAAACTAGCCTCGCCTTCGGCTCGGCAAGCTCCATTTTTCAACTAAAACCCTTATGATTAAAGCACAGTTTAGACGAAACACATGAATCCAACACCGTGCAAACGAAGCTTTACGTCATTGCTCGGGTAATTTAGCCTCGCCTTCGGCTCGGCGAACTTCGTTTTTGGTCTTCGACCATTACGATTAAAGCACAGTTTAGACGAAATACTCAAGTCTTGTGCAGCCTTCAACAAGTATTGCGGTCACGCTTCAGTCTTACATAGTGTAAACTAAGCTTTACGTCACTGCTCGACTAATCTAGCCTCGCCTTCGGCTCAGCGAACTCCATTTTTCGACTACAGCCCCTATGACTAAAGCACAGTTCAGACGAAACACTAAAGCCTTGTGCAGCCTTTAACGACTCTTGCGGTCACGATTCAGTCTTACATAGTGTAAACAAGGCTTTACGTCATTGTTCGAAGAATCTAGCCTCGCTTTCGGCTCGGCGAACTTCATTTTTCAACTAAAGCGCTTATATGATTAAAGCACAGTTTAGACGAAACACTGGAGCTTATACGGTGCAAACGAGGCTTTACATCATTGTTCAACTAATCTAGGCTCGCCATTGGCTCGGCGAACTCCATTTTTCAACCACAGCCTTTATGATAAAGCACAGTTTGGACGAAACACCAAAGTCTTGTGCAGCCTTTAGCCAGTACTGCTGTCTCGCTTCAGCCTTACACAGTGCAAGCAAGGCTTTACGTCATTGCTCGACGAATCTAGCCTAGCCTTCGGCTCGGCGAACTCCACTTTTCAACCACAGCCCTTATGATAAAGCACAGTTTAGACGAAACACTAAAGCTTTGTGCAGCCTTTAGTCAGTATTGCTGTCTCGCTTTAGCCTTACACAGTGCAAACAAGGCTTTACGTCATTGCTCGACGAATCTAGCCTCGCCTTCGGCTCGGCGAACTTCATTTTCTGAACTACAGCCCTTATAACTAAAGCACCGTTCAGACGAGACACTAAAGCCCTGAGCAGCCTTTATATCGTATTGCTCTCTCGCTTCAGCCTTACACAGGGCAAACGAGGCTTTACGTCATTGCTCGGCGAATTTAGCCTCGCCTTTGGCTCAGCGAACACAATTTTTCAACCACACTCCTTATGACTGAAGCACAGTTTAGACAAAAAAAAAACACAATTTAGACCAAACACTGAAGCCTTGTGCAGCGTTTAGCGTGTATTGCTGTCTCGTTTCAGCTTTACACAGTGCAAACAAGGCCTTATGTCATTGCTCAGCCAATTTAGCCTCGCCTTACTCCGTTTTTCAACTATGGCCCTTATGACTAAAGCACAGTTTAGACGAAACAATAAAGCTATGTGCACCTTTAACGGGTATTGCTGTCTCGCTTCAGCCTCACAAAATGCAAACAAGGCTTTACGTCATTGCTCAACTAATCTAGCCTAGCCTTCGGCTCGGCGAACTCCATTCTTCAACCACAGCCCTTATGATAAAGCACAGATTAGACGAAACACTAAAGCCTTGTGCAGCCTTTAGTCAGTATTGCTGTCTCGCTTTAGCCTTACACAGTGCAAACAAGGCTTTACGTCATTGCTCGACGAATCTAGCCTCGCCTTCGGCTCGGCGAACTTCATTTTTCGACCACATCCTTTATGACTGAAGCACAGTTTAGACAAAAAAAAGCACACTCTAGACCAAAGACTGAAGCCTTGTGCAGCCTTTAGCGCGTATTGCTGTCTCGTTTCAGCTTTACACGGTGCAAACAAGGCTTTATGTCATTGCTCAGCGACTTTAGCCTCGCCTTACTCCGTTTTTCAACTATGGCCCTAATGACTAAAGCACAATTTAGACGAAACAGTAAAGGTAAGTGCGCCTTCAACGAGTAGTGCTGTCTCGCTCCAGCCTCACAAAATGCAAACAAGGCTTTACGTCATTGCTCAACTAATCTAGCCTCGCCTTCGGCTCGGCGAACTTCATTTTGTAACCATAGCCCATTTGACTAAAGCACAGTTTACGACGAAAAACTAAAGCTATGTGCAGCTTTTAACGAATATTGCTGTCTCGCTTTAGCGTAACACAGTGCAAACAAGGCTTCACGTCATTGCTCGAATAATCTAGCCCCGCGGACTCCATTTTTTTTTTAAATAACTATTGGCGAAAATCAGCGGCCACCAGAAGGCGCTGAAAGCAGTCAAACATGGTGGCCCAAGGGGCCTTGACAAATAGGTACCCAACGCACAGTCCAGCGCAGTAGCGCAGTAGCACTCGACAGTTGACAGTACCTACTCCAAATAACAAGATATTGACAGTTTTGACAGTTGAAAAATGATTAAATTTTTTCGTCTTCCTTGTTTTCCACATCGTCGTGAATGTGAGCGAGTGAGTGTTGTAGTTTGACTTGAATTACTGCGTTAGTATACGCCGATGGACACAATGCACAATGCAGCAGCAAAAGCCGATACGTAAGTTGGTGAAATGCTGGCCGAAAAAAGCAATCTCATAATGCTCATTTACATTACAGGTGTTGAGTTGTGTGAGCCCCTTGCACACAAGGTGGAAATACTAAGCCCCCACAAGACAAGGCATAGGTACAACAGGACGCATCACGAAAATAAGCCAACAATTATCGTTTAGGCCTGAAAGATGAACATTCTTTTGGAGTAATCGTACGACTCATACATTGACTGTAAAGTAAAATTTCAGTAGCTAATAAGCATTTACCGCTGTCTAGAACAATAAAAATCATAGTTTATCAATAATAATTGAGTATTCTTCAATCATAAGTTTAATCATAGCTCATCGGTTGATGTTAGTGTTTCTACAATGGAAAATATTTTCATATCGATTAAGGTTCCAAATCTGAACTGATGAGGCGAGTGACGGATTCTGATTTGCAGGCCAGGTATCTTCTCTCGATACCGCTGGCGTTGATCCCCAGGCTCTCCGGCTGCTCTCACTGGCTTATCGGAGATGGCTTCACGAGTTCACAACACTGTTCTAACAACCGGTCCACAGAACCTGACCTCCAAATGGTTTTCAATTATCCATTTATGAGACATAACAAAGCACAAGAGTCTCAGTCGCAGTGAGCCCCAGTCACCCCACACACGATTAAATGACCTGCCTCAATCACTTCTTCGCACTTTGTCGAGAGGGGGGTGATTTGGTCACCAACATGACCATAAATATTCGGCAAATGAATCTGTATTATTGGCATTTTCTAAAACAAAAATAAGTTAGAGATACTGCAACGAAGTTCCATTCCCAACGAACCCCCAGCTCTTGGCCCACTGCACAGGCCCACTGTTACGCTTTCACTGACAGCTTGACAGCTATCACTGTTGACAGCTGTTGTGATGTAAATGCGCACTGCGTTTACTACCTATTTGTCAAGGCCCCTTGGGCCACCATGTTTTATTGCGTACAGTGCCACCACGCGGAAAAGATTTTCGCCAATAGCTTCTACGACTAAAGCACAGTTTAGAGCGCTTTAGCACGACTGGTACCAAATTTATTACAATTCTAGCGTGTGTTTCAAGCAGATAAATTACTATAGGACAATTCAAATGAAATGACGAAGTGACACCTTGGGCGGCTGTGAAATTTGACATTTGCGTTAGAAATTATGTATTTTTGAAGTCCCGGTGAGTTTCATGTGGGTTATTATCATCCAACATTGACAAACTGATGACAGATTCCATTATGAACCCAGTTTGACTTTGAAAACGCGATTTTTCCAGCGCAAATGTCACATTTCAGAGCCACCTGAGATATGTCATTTCATTTGAATTGTACCATGGTATAAAGCCTCCCTTACAGGAGACAATATTACTGATCCAGCTGAACTGTATTCTGCTTTAGCGCCAGTGCATCAACAAGCGTCCAAGCGTGACCTTAGCGCTATTGTTAACAAATTATTGAAAATTTCATGAGTGTTTTTTAGTTGCGGCTCGGTGAGTCCGGCTGGTCTGGGAGAGGGTACGATGGGCCCAATAATAAGGCCTACGTGCCAGGTGAAAATATGTTCCACCAACTCCCCAAATGAAATCCTGAATCCAGAGTGTTCTTTAGCAGAGGAAGCACAAGCTGTCACAAGAAAAAGCCTAGTTTACATGAGAAAATTTCACTGTCAGCTTTATGTCTAAACAGTTCCTTTAGCCACAACAATACTTGGATTAATTTATGTTAATTTTCAGTTTCTGAAATCTAGATTCCTGGTAATTTATTATGACTACCTATTTGTTTATCTAATCTACCATATTAGGTATGATAAATTGAAATATATACCTTGAATCATTCTTGTTTTCAAGTGATTTGTTTTGAAAATTGGAAAGATAATTTCATGTGACAGTGACACTTGAATGACGTACCTGTCAAAAATTGAAATCACCACCTACTACCACAGCCTACTACTACTACTACTACCTACTGAGCTACTACCCTCTTTTCAAAGCCCACTTGATTCCCATGGGTGTCAGCTCTGTCGACATACTCACTTCGATATTCCTAATGATCACAGAATGGCCGTTGGTGTACAGGAAGTTTTTGCCCTTGGGGTCGCCGCCCAGGACCAG
This sequence comes from Anaspis maculata, assembly GCA_949128115.1. Taxonomy (NCBI): domain Eukaryota; kingdom Metazoa; phylum Arthropoda; class Insecta; order Coleoptera; family Scraptiidae; genus Anaspis; species Anaspis maculata. The sequence continues at coordinate 75,498,195 of OX421966.1, forward strand.
GGGCTGCCCCCTTTGCGTGCGGGGCAGCGTGGCGTAGATGCTCTCTGCAACACACAAAAGTGACACCATTATCGCGTGACATGGTCACGGCCCCAATGACGGGCGCCGTCTTGATTTTCGCCCTGGAAATTCGGACTTTTCCACCGCCCGAATAGGCCGAATTTCCGGCGTTTTTTTACTCACTGCAAGCGTACGACATGATCCGCCGGAAGTCGGACTCGGTTCGTTTATCACTGAAACGCCTCACGCAGACTGAATGGGCGTTCGACTGGCTGAAATTCCCCTTCGGACGCGACACCCACCACCGCGAAAACTTGGCACCGGACTCGGGACGACAGTCAAATCGCACTTTTCCAACACAATTTTGCTGGCGGTTATGTTTGCCATATAAGGGCTATTCTCGGATGGACGAAAACGCCAGTGCGCCTGCGGAATGCCACATCCCACGCGCCGATTCGAATTTGCCGCCCGGCGAATCTGACGTCTGCCCCGCCTCGCTGGAGGCGAGCGCACGCCGCGGCTCCGACGCGACACAAACACGCCCACTTCCAGCTTTAAAACTAGCTCCAGAACTAACAAAACACCTTCCATTTCATTGAAACGTACGCATTTTTCATCTGATTTGATATCAGTTTGCTTTACACAAGCCGAAAACGTTTTCTCAAGCTCGTTTCTGTGGCTCAGTGTCACGACAGAGCTACGTGCTCACTGGTTCGGTTGTCACCGGAGCCGTCAGCTGTCACACTTGTCACAGCAACAACTGTCACTACTGTCACTTTGACGTACGATTGATGTAACCTAATTTTTTTTTGTGTTCAAAATTGCGAAAATGAATGCCGATGCGGAGCCACCGCCGCCCCCTGAAATTCCCATAGCGGCTCCCGATATGCCTCTCAGGAACGCGCTGCAGGGCCTTGCGGCGTTCGATCAAAATCTGGCGCTGCTGGAATACGCAAACGTCTTGATCCGGAGAGACTACAAGGAGACGACCCTGGTTAAAATCGCTTCAGGGGGCTGTCCAGGCCTCGAACTCAACTACACCGGACTAGTAGGCAAGGGCATGCTCACCGTCGCCATCTTAGGTATTTTATCTACTATTTATTTACTTGAGAGATTATTTTAAAGGAAGTGCCTTCGTAGCTGGCCCCGGCTTCGTGTCTTGTAACCGGAGCCGGCTATTTGCATGGTAGCCGGCACCAAGTGGGTGACATTGAATAATGCACACTGCCGGCTTTTCGTTTCGTACCAAGCCTATTTCTTTGCTAGCCGGCAGTGGGATGCCTTGTTTGTTTACCTATAGTGCAATAAAGATAGGTTTTGGGGTTGAAAAAATTAATTCATGAAATTTTAAAGCTGTTATCGATTCAGAATTTCATCCTCTACCATGTACTTAAAATCCCCGAAAATCCCATTTGAGCATTTTTCTTGCGGCGCTGTCAAAGTATATCATGTTTGCTGTAACTAGTCCGAAAATTGTATCCTCGCATTTGTCACATTAGAGCTCTATTGTTAGTTCAGAGCTGTTGGTATATACTCCAAAGCATGACCAGAACGTCATCTGAACCACTGAAATCCTATTTCCTGCAAAAGAAAGCACGTAAGTCGCTTTAATCTGCAATTACCAGTGGTAATCAAGTGTAGTCGGGGATTAGTGACCAAATTTAATAAAATTTGTTCTTTTTGTGATAAAGGCATGAAATTTGGTACGAGTGGTCTTCATGGTCCCCTTTTCAAATGTAGACATGGCGTCTCGCCATATTTTAGTTAGGGGGGCTTAGGGACCCCCTTGAAAATTGAAGTTGCAGAAACTCATGCAAACCACCATTAAAATAATTGTCACGCATCTCAAAAAGTAATCATTCGACTCTACGTTAAATCTCGACAAGAGACACACCAGCTGTCACCATGTACGCACTGTTCTTCATGATGAAAAAAAAATTCTTCGGAATGTCAAAAAAAATCGGGTTTTTATAATTTTTTCATGTAATAGAGGAATAAATTTATGTTCCGCATATCATTATCCATTAATTCGTATCTGCCGAAGCCATTGATGGAGTCCATTTCTTCATATTGACATCTAGAAGCAACAATTCCAGATGAAACCAGCCAATTCAAGTGCTCAGTTCAGCAGCGTTTTTTTCAATGTTACCAATTGATATGAATGACAATTTATTATTGGGTGGATAGCTTCAACTGTTTTATGATTTTATTGAGTATAACTAGATGAGGAGTGATGCGCGAAAGCCCCGAAATTTTTTTTTAACCGCCACCTATCACTGTTAGAATTGCACCAAATTTCATACTACTTTGGCGAAACAACAGCAAATACAGACTAAAGAGTATAGACAAACGTCAATACGATCTGCAGTTGTCAAGTAGAAGGCACGTAGAATGAGGATTGAGGCGTGGGATACTTCAAAGCACTCAGTTCGAGTGAATACACGGTATAGAAATATTTTCAACACACCCCAGGGGCACAAATTTTATGATGGTGAGCCACGCGAAAAAAAATTTTCCCTATGCTTTTGGACTTGGTTCCGCGTGTAGTCATATACAATTAGGTCACAGAACAGTTCCAGCTATCTATCCATTCATAAATTGACAATCATATTGATTGAGAACAATTAAAAAACGCTGTTGAACTTCACACTTGAATTGGCTCATTTCTTCGGGAGCTGTCATCACTATAATGACAATATCAAAAAACAGACTTTATGAATAGCTTCGGCAAATACAAATTAGTGAATAATGATAGGTACACAGCAGATCAACTCACCGTTTCTTAGATCAAAAAATCATTGAAAACTGTGGGTTTTTTTTGACACTCCGAAGAAATTTTTTTTTAACACGAAGAACAATGCGTACATGGCGACAACTGTTGTGTCTCTTGTCAAGGTTTGGTGTAGAGTCAAATGATTAATTTTTGAAATGTGTGACGATATTTACCGGTGGTTTGTGAGAGTTCCTGAGACATCAAATTTTTAAGGGGGTCCTTAGGCCCCCCTAACCAAAATATATCGAGGCGTCATGTTCACATTTGGAAAAAAGACAATGAAGACCACTCATACCAAATTTCGTGTCTCTATCACAAATCAATCATACTGTAATAAACTTAGTTATTTACCCTCGGATTATACTTAATCAACACTGTTAATTGGAAATTAAAGCGACTTCCGTGTTTTTTTTTCGGGAAATACAAGTTAGAGGTTCAAACGAAGGTCTGGTCATGCCCTGCAGTATATACCAACAGTTCTAAGCCAATGATGTAGCTCTAGTGTGACAAAAACAAGAATACCATTTTCGGACTAGTTGCAGCAAACATGATATACTTTGACAGCGCCGCAAGAAGAATGCTCAACTGGGATTTTTAGGGATTTTGAGTATGTGGTAGGGAATGAAATTCTGAATCGATATCTGCTATAAAATTTCATGAATTAATTTTTTCAAGGTTTGGGGTCTTTTTTGACTATCTTTACTGCACTACTATTGCAGCTGTGTTTTGTCGGTCTTAGAAATATTCCAATATTCATGGTGATCAAGCAAACAAACCGCTGTATTTGATAATTTACGCCGTCCTAACTTTGCGCCTCCAATTTGATGTTGAGCCGTAAGAAATCAGCATCGTCGAAAACTAAAATCCACGAAAATTTGTGATTTCTTTCAGGAGATACCGAAATTTCAATTTTACTGAACTTTTTGGCTGTTCCTCATGATTTCGCCTTTTGAAATACAAAATAGAGACGCAGGATGTACACTCGACAGCAAAAATAGCGCCCACTTGAAATATGACAAAGATGCCTATTTGTTTGGCCTGCTCTACAGTAGCAGGTAGTAGTAGAACTGGAGATGAATAAAGCAATGGTGCTCTTGTTATCATTATATTGCCCTTCAATAAAACATTTGAACGTTTGACATCGTTAAGTGCCGACAGGGACCGGACTCAGCAATTTCCAGTCACAGTTTAGCCATTTCCTATCACAATTCAGGAAGTTCTACCAAAATTTTGCAATTTCTATTCTCTAACAAACATTCATCTGATATTTTTATTGTTTCGGGAATTTTCGGCGACAACTTAGCCATTTCCAACCACAATCGAACAAGTTTGAGCAAAATATTCTTTATGGCAACAATAGGGTCCTTGCATGAATTTTATATTGAGAAGATTACTTCATAAAATCATTCAAAACGTTATCCACAATAATTTCCGCAAAAAAAAATCCAAAAAATTTGTCAATCCTTAAAATGGAGATCAAAGTTTGAATTTTTTTTCGAGCCAAAAACGCGGTCGCTTCTACAATGACCTTGTATGACCACGATGACGTCAACCTGAGAGTTCTATTTTTCGTTTGCAAGTTTTTTTCTTCGCGAGGTTGCAGCCCTACGCCCTGAAACCCTGCGAAAATTCAAATCTTCATTATTTTACAGACCTATTTCAATTTTGGAGCCGCGAACAGCGCCGTCGCCCTTGCTCACGTGTCAGGGCCATCCCCAAGCTCGTGCTGCGCGCTTTTCAACCCGAATTGAGCGTCAGCCGCACAGACGTCTGAGACGGTGACAGTGAGATATGTCAAACATTTAAAATTCGTAGTCGCAAGTGTAGAATCAAGTAGCCCCGGCCTGGGGCACGATGACGTCATGCCGCAGCTGACACATCGGTGCATGGAAGTTGCATGCCTAACAGTTTTTGTGTTTTAAATTTACAAAATAAAATAATACAGGGTGTTTCAAATTTAATCGATCAAACTTTGGGATAAGATTCTCCTCATCCTCTTGATTCAGAAAAATATAACATACATGCCTGTCACTCACTTCCTAAGAAAAATACAGGGTGTCAAATTTCACTTTTTTCGATTTTAAAAGTTGATAACTTGCTAACTATTCAACCAAATTAGCTCAAATTAGGCGGAGGCTGGTTTTTTGAAAATATCCACCTACCTGCCAAATTTTGCAAGAATCTGTTGAGTGGCGTATGAGTTATGGGGGGTCATAATTTTCAAAGGTTCTTCAGATGTTTCCAAATTATTGATCCCCCATAACTCTTACGCCACTGATCAGATTCTTTCGAAATTCAGCAGGTAGGTAAATATTCCCGACAAACCGGTCTATGCTGAATTTAGGCTGATTTGCTTAAATGCTTAGCAAGTTACAAATTTTTATAAATCGAAAAAAGTGAACTTTGACACCCTGTATCTTTCTTAGGAAGCGAGTGACAGGCACGTATGTTATATTTTTATGAATCAAGAGGTCAAGGAGAATCTTATCTCAAAGTTGGATCAATTAAAACTGAAACACCCTGTATATTGAAGCAGCAATATGCAGCAATATGAAGCAAGTTTGCATCAATTCAGCAATTTTCCACATAAATTTAGAATGTTTTAGCTAATATTTAGCAAGTTTCAGCAACAATTTAGCAATTTTGAATAAACATTCAGGAAGTTTCAGCAACAATTCAGCAAAATTTCAGAAAAATTCTAGCAATTCTGAACAAAAATTCAGATATTCCAACTGGAATTTAGCTAGATCTATACCTGACAGGTTTTGGCGATTTTGAATTGAAATTTTTTAGGTAAATTCAGCAATCTTCCAGCGAAAATGTGGCAAGTTTAGTTCAACAATTCACAGCAAACAATTACCAGTTTCCAGCACACTTGAGCAGTGCAACAGAGCAACAAACAAAAATTTATCAATTTTCATCACAAATGTAGAAAAATTTAGCAAAAATGTAGCAAGCTTTAGCAGAAGTTTAGCAAGTCAATCAACCATTCAGTAACTTTTCAGAGAAACATAATTCTTCATAATAGGGTAAAACCTCCATTGATTGGCACCTTAAGAGGTTTCTCAAACTTAGGAGCTGATTAATCGTTTGGTATTAGAGGTACGAACCGCAGTTATTTTTTCAGGCATTCTTCAATGTCTTCGCTATATGGTCTTATTAAAATTTAATGCAAACTGTGTTCTAAACAGCCAAAAAAGAATAACAATGAAAGCTTTGCATTTGTGCCAGTCATTGGCACTTTAGCCAATGATTGGCACGACGAGCTGAGCCATTGATTGGCACTGCTCGCTGGCAGTGTTTTGGCACTGGTTTGCGTGTTTCATTGGCATTAGACACCACAAGTTAGGTAAAGGGTATTTACCTGAACCATATATAAACATAATATAGATATTTGTGGAACAAGTGAGAAAGAGCGAGTATTGGGACGGTGTGAGATAATTAACCAATGGCAAGCAAAAAACAAACGGGTAGGTACGAGAAAAAACGTTTTCCTACAAGATTTTTTCCACTACTTTTTCATTTCGACATCAAAAAATAAGACCTTATCTAACTTGCAGTAGTAGAAAAAACAATAAAAATGATTCGTGATAATTATCTTTATAGTGTAAATCAATAAATTAAAAAACACAGAAGCGCAGACTCAAACTAAGAGCAAGTCTACAAAAATTTTCAAAAAGCAATCTTTTGGTAGTTTGAACCTTTTAAAGAAAAAAAAAAGAACTTTTTACAGGAGAGCAGAAACAACTGCGATTTAAAGTCCGGGAATAGTACAGGAGATTACGCTATTTTTCAGTGTAGGTAACTGTAAACAGTATAAACTTACTTTTCTTTGATAACACTTCAAAATATCGTTATTTTCTGTACTATTCCCGGACTTTAAATCGCAGTTGTTTCTGCTCTCCTGTGAAAAGTTCCATTTTTCAGTTACGAGGTACTGCCGTGAAGTCCTCGATAAACGTTTTGGCCAGGAAAATGTTTAATTTTAACAGCGATAGGCTGCTCCTGCTACTATAGCCGTACCTCGAGCCGTACACTGCTACTCTCAACCCTCATTTATTACGAGTGAATGAAGTCTAGTTTTGCCATCGCTGTTTTTAAGCTGTAGCATAAGTCTTCAGGCTAATAATTATTCTTATCATCTTCGATTGATTGTCTGGATACCTATCTTGAAATACTCGCAAGTTAGCTATTGGGGAATTATTGTCGTTTCGTTTGATCGTTTGACGCCTTCGACAATCAAACAACACTGGTTCTTTTTCGATACTCTTTGGTGAATGATGAACAATAAAACATGCCGTTACGGGAACCGCGCTGCCAACAACAAGAATAAACTAAACTGAGATGCTGAGATTAAATGGCATTTTAACAATGAAAAAAATGGAGCCATCAGAGTGGTTCTCAATTTTAATTATTTTTTTCGCAAATCTTGCTCAAAACCTACTGAATTGGACGGAAAAATATCGATTCCAATGATTGGAACTTTGCGCAAACGGCATGTTCCACTTATGGGCACCCCTGCCAATCATTGGAGCTCCGCTCAAATCGACATGCTCCATCCATTGGCACCCCTGCCAATCAATGGAAAGTTACCGTTTTGTGACCCAAAAGTTGGCACCAAGAAAAATGTTCAAAATAAGAAAACCACACCAGTGGTTTCAGCAGCAAAATGTAAAACAAAGCTTATTCTTTGAATTATAACAAAACCGAACAAATTTCTGAATAAATTTGGCAAGTTACAAACTACCCATTGAGGATGAATTCTTAAGAAAATCATAAGAAACTTATCTTATTCGCAATTCTGTCATAAATCCACTCGTCACACAGAGAATGAATGAAGTAATTATTTGCATTATCGACATAATATATCAAACAAGGTTGTTGCATTTTGTGAAAAATACTAGATTTGGCAAAATGGAGATATTTCACTAATTAAAGCGATAAATAAATGGAGGTGCCAATCATTGGGGCCCTGCCAACAATACCCCCTTTTACCCTATATCATTTTCTACCAAACTTTAGCAAGCTTTAAAATATTTCAACAATTTTGAACTAAATTTAGCAATTTTTGACGAGTGATTGGCAACTTCCTGCACAATTCAACAATTTTCAGCCAAATTCAGCAGCTTCAAACCAACAGTTGGCCAAGTTTCAGCCCAATTTAGCTATTGACAAAAAATTAGCAATATTATTCAAAATTTAACAAGCTTTATCATAAATTCAGCAGATTTGAATTGATATTTAGCGATTTTTTACAAAAATATAGCAATTTTAAGCAATACTCCAGCAAATTTTAGCGAAATGGAGCGATTTTCAGCAACATTTCAACAATTTTTTATCAAAATTCAGCGAATCTGAGCAAATTCCAGCTATTTTCAGAAGAATTCAGCAATTTTTCAGCTTAAATGTAGTAAGTTCAAGCTTTGCAAGTTCGAGCAAACAATTAACGATTTCCAGCACACTTTAACAACGCGCCTGAAGCGACAAACAAAAATTTGTCAACTTTCACCTTCGCAGATACATACACAAATATTACAAACATACAAATTACCTATTATGTAACAGATAGATTGTAATTATTTTGGGATTTCAAATAAAAAAACAACTTTAACCACACATGTAGAGAATTTTAGCAAACATGTAGCAAATTCAGCAAGTTTCAGCATGAATTTAGCGTGTTCTAGCAAAGATTTGGCAAGCTTCAGCAAAACATTAGCAATTTTCAGCAACAATTTAGCAATTTCGGATAAACATTTGGAAAGTTTCAGCTACAATTCAGCAAATTTTCAACTGACTCTAGGAACTCTGGACAAAAATTTGGATATTTCAACTGGAATTTTGCAAGATTTATATCAGTTTTCAGCAATTACTGAGTGCTGAAAATTTATTAGTTTGATGGTGGCATGAATCAAAAAGAATTATGGTGTCTGTATATGTCTTGGGCTTTTGACAGTTTTCAGTTTTGAAAAATGAGTTTTGGATTTTCCTGTAAAGGCAAAAGAGTTTTTTTTTGAAGTTGACTACAAATTCGTAGAGTGCTCAGCAAGAGCTTTTCTGGGAGGTGCGACACGGCATAGTTTGGATCTCAAAAAAAAACTCAAAAATATGACGGTCGCGTCACTAGTACGTATTCAATGCAATTTTTTCCAAAATGTTGCGCAATATACAGCAAATTGGTTTCACTGGGAGTATTTAAAAGGCACTCTCGTTGGAATCTTGGGCTTTTGACAGTTTTCACGTGAAAAATGAGACATTTTTGGATTTTCCTCCAAAGGCGAGAGAGATTTTTTCAAAAGTGACTACAAATTTGTAGAGCGCTCAGCAGGAGCTTTCCTGAGAGGTGCGACACAGCATAATTTGGATCTCAAAAAATAACTCAAAAATATGACGTTCGCGTCACTAGTACGTATTCAATGCAATTTTTTCCAAAATGTTGCGCATTATACAGCAAATTGGATCATTTGGGAGTATTTAAAAACTACTCTTGTTGGAATCTTGGGCTTTCAACAGTTTTCACGTGAAAAATTAAACATTTTTGGATTTTCCTGTAGAGGCGAAAGAGTTTTTTTGAAAGTGACTACAAATTTGTAGAGTGCTCGGCAAGAGCTTTCATGAGAGGTGCGACACAGTATAATTTGGATCTCAATAAATAACTCAAAAATATGACGTTCGCGTCACTAGTACGTATTCAATGCAATTGTTTCCAAAATGTTGCGCATTATACAGCCAATTGGATTATTTGGGAGTATTTAAAAGCTACTCTCGTTGGCTTTTGACAGTTTTCAAGTGAAAAATGAGACATTTTTGGATTTTCCTGTAAAGGCGAAAGAGTTTTTTTTTGAAAATGACTACAAATTCGAAGAGTGTTCGGCAAGAGCTTTTCTGGGAGGTGCGACACGGCATAATTTGGATCTCAAAAAAATAACTCAAAAATATGACGTTCGCGTCACTAGTACGTTATCAATGCATTCTGTTTTCAAATGTTGCGCAATATACAGCAAATTGGATTATTTTAGAGTATTTAAAAGCTACGCTCGTTGGAATCTTGGGCTTTTGACAGTTTTCACGTGAAAAATAAGACATTTTTGGATTTTCCTGTAAAGGCAAAAGAGTTTTTTTGAAATTGACTACAAATTCGTAGAGTGCTTGGCAAGAGCTTTCCTGAGAGGTGCGACACAGCATAATTTGGATCTCAAAAAATAACTCAAAAATATGACGTTCGCGTCACTAGTACGTATTCAATGCAATTTTTTCCAAAATGTTGCGCATTATACAGCAAATTGGATCATTTGGGAGTATTTAAAAGCTACTCTCATTGGAATCTTGGGCTTTTGACAGTTTTCACGTGAAAAATAAGACATTTTTGGATTTTCCTGTAAATGCAAAAGAGTTTTTTTGAAATTGACTACAAATTCGTAGAGTGCTTGACAAGAGCTTTCCTGAGAGGTGCGACACAGCATAATTTGGATCTCAAAAAATAACTCAAAAATATGACGTTCGCGTCACTAGTACGTATTCAATGCAATTTTTTCCAAAATGTTGCGCATTATACAGCAAATTGGATCATTTGGGAGTATTTAAAAGCTACTCTCATTGGAATCTTGGGCTTTTGACAGTTTTCACGTGAAAAATAAGACATTTTTGGATTTTTCTGTAAAGGCAAAAAAGTTTTTTTGAAATTGACTACAAATTCGTAGAGTGCTTGGCAAGAGCTTTCCTGAGAGGTGCGACACAGCATAATTTGGATCTCAAAAAATAACTCAAAAATATGACGTTCGCGTCACTAGTACGTATTCAATGCAATTTTTTCCAAAATGTTGCGCATTATACAGCAAATTGGATCATTTGAGAGTATTTAAAAGCTACGCTCGTTGGAATCTTGGGCTTTTGACAGTTTTTACGTGAAAAATGAGTCATTTTTGGATTTTCCTGTAAAGGCGAAAGAGTTTTTATGAAAGTGACTACAAGTTCGGATAGTGCTCGGCGAGAGCTTTTCTGTAAAGTACGACATGGAATTCTTTGAATGTCAAAAAAAAACCAAATCACTGACACAAACGTCATATATTTTCAATTTGATTTTTTGGAGCTTTGGAGCATACCGTGTCGCACCTCGTAGGAAAGATCTTGCCGAACGCTATTCAAATTTGAACTCAGTTTTGGAAAAAATTGTGTACGCATGGAGAAATATCCAAAAATGTCTCTTTATCACTTGAAAATATCAAAAATGCAAACTTTTAATGAAAAAATAGTTCAGAATTAGACTCTGTGCATCAAGCTTATGCTGTAGCTTGCTAAATTTTCTTGCCGGAAGCTATTCGAATTCAGACTCAATTTTGAAAAAACTTGTGTATCGTTGAAGAAAAATCCAAAAATGTCCATTTTTTGCTCAAATGTCAAAAGTGCAAACTTTCAATGAAAATAAATCAGAATCAGATTCAGTACATCAAATTTACGCTGTAGCTGGCAAAATTTTGGGAAAATTCTACATAAAAAGCTTAATGGTGACACAAACGTCATATTTTCAATTTGTTTTTTTTTGTGATTTGAAGCATATTGTGTCGCACCTCGTTGAAAAGATCTTGCCGGAAGTTATTCGAATTTGAATTTAGTTTTGAAAAAACTTGTATGCCATTGGCGAAAAATGTCTCTTTTCCAATTGAAAATGCCAAAAAAGCGAACTTTCGATAGAGATAGTTCGGAATTAGATTCAGTGCATCAGACTTTTGCGTTTTCGACACAGTTTGCGACATTTTGGGATAAATCAACAGTAATTCGTACTGTTGACACAAGCGTCGTATTTTAAAGTTTTTTTTTTTGAATTTGAAGCCCATCGTGTTGCAGCTTGTAGAAAAGATTTTGCCAGAAGCTGTTCGAATTCAAACCCAATTTTGAAAAATCTTGCCTATTGTTTGAAAAAAATGTAAAAATGTCTCTAAATGCAATTTTAATCAAAATTTAGCAAGCATTATCATCAATTCAGCAAGTTGAGGTAAATATTAAGTGACTTCTTACAAAACTGTAGCCATTTTCAGCGTTACTTTCGCAAGTTTTAGCAAAACTGAGCCATTTTCAGCAAATATTCAACCATTCTCAATCAAAGTTCAGTGATGCTGAGCAGGTCTCAGCAATTTTCAGAAAAATACTGCAATTTTTCGGCACAAATGTAGCAATTTTCAGTTTTGCAAGTTCCAGTAAACTATTTCCAGTCCACTTGAACAATGCACCTGAAGCAACAAGCAAGAATTCGACAACTTTTATTACAAATGTAGAAATTTTTTGCAAGTATGTAGCAAGTTTTAGTGAAAGTTTGTCAAGTTTCACATCAATTCAGCAGTTTTCTCTATAAATTTAGTATGTTTTAGCAAAGATTCAGCAAGTTTCTAGCAGCAAGCTAGCTACTGGTAACAAAGTAGCAATGTTGATCAAAATTTAGCAAGATTTTCATCAATTTAGCAATTTCAAGTAAATATTTAGCAATTTCTAACAAAAATGTATGAAGTTTTAGCAATATTCCAGCATGTTTCAGCGAACCTGAGTAATTTTCAGCAACAATTCCAAATTTTCAATGAAAATATCCAGCGAATCTGAGCAAATCTCAGCTAATTTCAGAAAAAAATCAGCAATTTTTCAGCACAATTCAGCAAGTTTTGGTTTATTAAGTCCCAGCAAACAATTAACAATTTCCGGCATACTTGAGCAGTGCAACAAAAGCAACAAACCAAAAATTGTTGATTTTCATCACAAATGTAGAGAATTTCGGCAAAAATGTAGCAAGTTTCAGCAAAATCCCAACAAGTTTGCATCAAAGTAGCAATTTTCATCATGAATTTAGCGCATGTTTCAGCAAAGATTCAGCAAGTTGCAAAACATCAGCAATTTTGTGCAGCCATTCAGCAATTTTTCAAGAAAACGTGATTCTAGACCACGATCAATATATCATTTGCAACCAGAATTCAGCAAGCCTCAGCATATTTCAACAGATTTTTAGATGAATTTAGCAATTTTCGACAAGTTTCTGCAAGATTCAACAATTTTCAGCAAAATTCAGCAATTTGAAACCAAACATTAGCCAAGTTTCAGCACACTCCAGCTATTGGCAACAATGTAGCTATGTTAATCACAGTTTAGCAAACGTTACAGTAAATTTAGCAATTTTGAGCAGATATTGAGAGATTTCTAACACATTCAGCAAATTTTAGCAAAACTTGAGCAAACTGAGCAATTTTCAGCAACACTTCAACAATTTCCAATCAAAAGTCAGCGAATTTTGGGCAAATCTCAGTGATTTTCAGGAAAATCCAGCTTATTTCAACTAAAATGAATCATCTTCCAGCAAAAACTCATCAAGTTTTGATAAAATTTTTAAATTCTGAACAAATATTCAGCAATATTCAGCTACAATTCAGCAAGTTTTAGCAAAGTATTAGCAATTTTCGGCTACAATTTAGCAATTTTGGATGACATTCAATGAGTTTTGGCTAGAATTCAGGAAGTCTTCAGCTAAGATTCAGCAAGTTTTAGCAACAATCTACCAATTCTAAACAAAAATTGAGAATTTTCAACGGAAATTTATCACGTGGTGAATCTGGCCAGTTTAAATAAAAAAAAAACAGCAATTTCCAACAAAATATAGTATGTGGAAATACACCCTTTAGGCTCCTACAACGTGACGTAGCTACACTTGGCAGCAAAAATGGCGCATTATACAGCAAACTGGATTATTTGGGAGTAGGGATAGGCGATATCGTGATCCGGGTATCAAAGTTTCATAAGAGAAAAATATCTATAATTATTGATATATCAAATATCGATAAATATCAAAGTATCAAAAATTGATAATTATAAAAATATCAATATGAAAATAAGGATATCAAGTAATAATATGAAAAAATATATCATCTATGTTCAATCTAGATTCACATGATAAGTGAAACTTACTTCTTTGGCGATCTTTGGTCTTTTTCTTTGATTTAATGATATTTTGATGTCATGATAACCACTATCTATACTTTGATATGTTAACATTTATCGATATTTGATATTCTAATATTATCAACATTTGATATTTTGATAATTATCGACATTTGATATTTTGATAATTATCGTTATTTGATATTTTGATAATTATCGATATTTGATATATCGATATGTTTTAAAAATGATATCATTAGTTGATATATCGATATATTGATTAATTTATGGATATATCAATAGTTTTGCCCATCCCTATTTGGGAGTATTTAAAAGCTACTCTCGTTGGAATCCTGGCCTTTTGACAGTTTTCACGTGAAAAATGAGACATTTTTGGATTTTCCTGTAAAGGCGAAAGAGTTTTTTTGAAAGTGACTACAAATTCGTAGAGTGTTCGGCAAGCTTTTCTGTGAAGTACGACATGGAATTCTTTGAATGTCAAAAAAAAAAAACAAATCAGTGACACGAACGTCATATTTTCAATTTGATATTTTGGAGCTTTGGAGCATACCGTGTCGCACCTCGTAGGAAAGATCTTGCCGAAAGCTGTTCAAATTTAATCTCAGTTTTGGAAAAAATTGTGTACGGATGGAAAAAAATCCAAAAATGTCTCTTCATTACTTGAAAATATCAAAAATGCAAACTTTTGATGAAAAAATAGTTCAGAATCGAACTCTGCGCATCAAGCTTATGCTGTAGCTTGCGACATTTTCTTGTCGGAAGCTATTCGAATTCAGACTCAATTTTGAAAAAAACTTGTGTATTGTTGAAGAAAAATCCGAAAATGTCGATTTCATGCTCATATGTCAAAAATGCAAACTTTCAATGAAAATAAATCAGAATCAGATTCAGTACATCAAATTTACGCTGTAGCTGGCAAAATTTTGGGAAAATTCTACATAAAAAGCTTAATGGTGACACAAACGTCATGTTTTCAATTTGTTTTTTTTGTGATTTGAAGCATATCGTGTCGCACCTCGTTGAAAAGATCTTGCCGGAAGTTATTCGAATTTGAATTTAGTTTTGAAAAAACTTGTATGCCATTGGCGAAAAATGTCTCTTTTCCAATTGAAAATGCCAAAAAGCAAACTTTCGATAAAGATAGTTCGGAATTAGATTCAGTGCATCAAACTTTTGCGTTTTCGACACAGTTTGCGTCATTTTGGGAAAAATCAACAGTAATTCGTACTGTTGACACAAACGTCGTATTTTGAAGTTTTTTTCTTTGGAATTTGAAGCCCATCGTGTCGCACATTGTAGAAAAGATTTAGCCAGAAGCTGTTCGAATTCAAACCTAATTTTGAAAAATCTTGCCTCTTGTTCGAAAAAAAATATAAAAATGTCTCTAAATGCAATTTTAATCAAAATTTAGCAAGCTTTATCATCAATTCAGCAAGTTGAGGTGAATATTAAGTGACTTCTTACAAAACTATAGCCATTTTCAGCGTTACTTCTGCAAGTTTTAGCAAAATTGATCAATTTTCAGCAAATACTTAACCATTCTCAATTAAAGTTCAGTGATGCTGAGCAGGTCTCAGCAATTTTCAGCAAAAAATACTGCAATTTTTCAGCACAAATGTAGCAATTCTCAGTTTTGCAAGTTCCAGTTAACAATTTCCAGTACACTTGAACAATGCACCTGGAGCAACAAGCAAGAATTCGACAACTTTGATCACAAATGTAGAAATTTTTTGCAAGTATGTAGCAAGTTTTAGTGAAAGTTTGTCAAGTTTCACATCAATTCAGCAGTTTTCTATATAAATTTAGTATGTTTCAGCAAAAATTCAGCAAGTTTCAGCAAAGCATAAACTGATACAACGTACAAACATATAATAAACATTCAGAAAGCTTCATCAACAATTCAGCAACTTTCTAGAGAAACGTGATACTAAATCAAAATTCAGCAAGCTTCAGCGAATTCCAACAATTTTCAGCAAAACTCGGCAATTTCAAACTGAAACTTGGCCGGTATCACCACAATCTAGCTATTGGTAACAAAGTAGCAATGTTGATCAAAATTTAGCAAGCTTTTCCATCAATTTAGCAATTTCAAGTAAATATTTAGCAATTTCTAACAAAAATGTATGAAGTTTTAGCAATATTCCAGCATGTTTCAGCGAACCTGAGTAATTTTCAGCAACAATTCCAAATTTTCAATGAAAATATCCAGCGAATCTGAGCAAATCTCAGCTAATTTCAGAAAAAAATCAGCAATTTTTCAGCACAATTCAGCAAGTTTTGGTTTATTAAGTCCCAGCAAACAATTAACAATTTCCAGCATACTTGAGCAGTGCAACAAAAGCAACAAACCAAAAATTGTTGATTTTCATCACAAATGTAGAGAATCTCGGCGAAATGTAGCAAGTTTCAGCAAAATCTTAGCAAGTTTGCATCAAAGTGGGAATTTTCAATATAAATTCAGCGCGTGTTTCAGCAAAGATTCAGCAAGTTGCAAAACATAACCGATTTTGTGCAGCCATTGAGCAATCCAGCAATTTTCAACTAAAATGAAGCATCTTGCAGCAAAAACTCAGCAAGTTTTGATGAAATTCATCAATTTTGAACAAACATTCAGCAATATTCAGCTACCATTTAGCAAGTTTTAGCAAAGCATTAGCAATTTTCGGCTACAATTGAGCCATTTTGGATGATACTTTGATGAGTTTTAGCTAGAATTCAGTAAGTCTTCAGCTAAGATCCAGCAAGTTTTAGCAACAATCTACCAATTCTAAACAAAAATCCAGAATTTTTAACGGAAATTTAGCAAGTGTTAGCAAAAATCTGGCCAGTTTAAATAAAAAAACTAAAAAAAATCAGCAATTTCCAACAAAATATAGTATTTGGAAATACACCCTGTAAGCTCCTACAACGTGACGCAGCTACACTTGGCAGCAAAAATGGCGCTCACTTGATTTATGAGGAAGAGGACTATTTGCTTGGCCTACTTTACCGTGGGAGGTAGTAGTAGTACTCGAGAATAATGAAGCAATGCTGCCCTTATATTCATATTGCCCTTCATTAAACCATTCAAAAGTTCAACAACGTCAAGCCAAACAAATAAACAGGTCAAAGATTGAAGTGGTCCACCCCAAAAAACTCGCTCAGGTTCAAATGAGGATATCGTGACGAAAAATGAACCGATTTGAAAAAGATGGTGTTAATTATTCAAGTGTTCTTCTGACTGCAAGTCTCATATTTGGATATCGTGTTTGCTAATATACTGTATGATATACAGGGTGACAAAAGTAGGAGTGAAAAGTGGTCCATTTTTAAGCGTGTGTAACTTTTTTAAAAACAATGTTAGATTTTTTCTAAATATATTTTTGAGATCGTCGCATCAATATCTTGAAACGGTTTCTGACATTTCACCGCCTTCTATTTCTTGTACAGGGTGTTTGCGTATGAAGTACATATACACTGCTCCTTGAAGATATCCCCTCAAACATTATTTCAAAAATTGAAAACGATTCTGATCCAATTTTTTCCGTGGGCTTTTAATCCGTTGTCAAACATTTTCTGTGGTATATCGCTTACAGGGTGCA
The DNA here is from genome assembly GCA_949128115.1 of Anaspis maculata. NCBI lineage: Eukaryota > Metazoa > Arthropoda > Insecta > Coleoptera > Scraptiidae > Anaspis > Anaspis maculata. The sequence continues at coordinate 75,515,481 of OX421966.1, forward strand.
ACATCGAAAATTTTTCTTTAATTGGACACCCTGTATTTTGATATGGGAATCGATTCCGCTTTCCATTGTGATTATAAATATATATCACACTTGATAGGTTAGTCAACAAAACACGTGTAAAAAAATTGATGTTGATTGAAGTTTTGAAAAATTTCGAAAAAAGATTTTTTTCAAAAGTGACTCAGTGAATTGTTAATCATTTTTCTATTAATGTGGGTGGATGAATTTGTTTACAGTTTGAAACTTCCACTAGAATCTCACCTTAAACCGACAAACTTTTGAATAAAAAGATTTTTCTATATTTTTTGAAACTTCAACATTTTTTTCAAAAGGTGTTTTTCCGAATAACCTATCAAGTGTTATATATATTAATAATCAAGATGATAAACGAAACCGATTCCCGTAATCAAATACAGGGTGTTCAATCTGAGAAGAATTTTCGATGTTGCACCCTGTAAGCAAAATGTCCCAGAAAAAAATAATGAACAGGTTCGAAACCTACGGAAAAAATCATGGAAGAATCGTCCTATTTTCAAAATTATGTTCAAGGGGAAGTCTCCAGGGAGGGGATATAATTTATACGTGAACACCCTGTACAAGAAACAGAAGGTGGTAAAATGTCAAAAACCGTTTCGAGCTATTGCTGCGAGCTCTCCAAAACTATAGCTAGAAAAATTCTAAAATTGTTTTTCAAAAAGTTACGCACGCTTGAAAATGAACCACTTTGCACTTCTTCTTTTGTCACCCTGTATATCATACAGTATATCAGTAAACACGATATACAAATAAGAAACTTGCAGTCAGAAGAACGCTTGAGTCGCTAACACCATCTTTTTTCAAATCGGTTCAATCTTCGTCACGATATCTTCATTTGAACCTGAGCGAGTTTTTGGGGTGGATCTTTGATCTGTTCAGTTGTCTTCGTCACAAATCATGTGGGCGCTATTTTTGCTGTCGAGTGTACTTAACCCAACGTTGAAGAATTCAGGTCTCGGGAGATACGACTACTTGGTGCCGGCTACCTTACAAATAACCGTCTCCGGCTACAGCACATGAAGCCGGGGCCGGCCACGGATGCACTTCCTATTTTAAATGAGAGTTGAAGAACGAACACTGCAAGTTTTGATTTCAAGGGGACCCGACGACGGCCCCCTGCTCCAGACTGATCCTGCGCGTAATCCGAGACCTGCTGGCGTTCAACAACGACGGCGTCCTGCTCATCACGCAGGCCAACCCGGAATCGTTCAGTTTCGGCCTGGCTTGCCAACGGGCCCTGGCCGAATGCCTTCGTATCAAGTACATCGTCATCGACGACAACCGAAGCTGCTACCGCAACTCTTGCGGTTTCGTGCTGATCTGCAAGATAGCCGGCGCCATGTCCGAGGCGCGGTGCCCCTTCCACGAGATCCACCAGGTCTGCAGCAAGGCGGCCATGCAGCTGTGCAGCCTGACCCTGCACAATTACGGAGCCGTCCAGACGGTGGGTGCTTGCATTTTTGAGTAGCCAGTAGCCGATACGGTAGTAGGTACACTTTTATATATCAATAGATTGGTAACAATGTCTTTTTTTTGCTGAAGAGGACAAAAATTATGAACTGGATTTTCTACAGATGAAGCCGGTGGAAACCATGAATCTATTGTGTGACTACGACGTGGAAGACATAATCTGCATGGAGAATTTGAGCTTGAAATTGGACCCGACCTCTCGAATCGTGGGTCTGATCAACGTGCCCAAGACTATGAACAGAACCGAACAGTTTACTCTGGTCAAAAGGGTGCTGGACAGGCTCAGCGACCTGAAGATTGCCATAGTTAGAATGTACACGGGCCATTTCATGGTGGTGCCCAAGGAAGGCGTCATGCTGACCGTCATGAGAGTGGATTCCTGTAAAATACTGGAATATTTGGATGCGCCGACAACTGCTACAGGTAAGGGACTTGAAGAATAGGCTGAATAACTAAGATTGTCTTCTGTGACCTAGACTTCTACTAGTAGGTTTGATCCGAGGTTTGATCCCCTGAACAACGTACCTACCAAGAGTTTCAGAAAAGTCTATCTGCTTCGTGGTTATTTGTAGGCAAAAGAGCTCAAATGATTTTCTTTGGAAGCTTACATAATACATATTTGAGCTTGTCTTCCTGCTCCGAGGCAGCTGAAAGATCTTGGGAATGGTCAAATTTGTCAGTAAGACGATAAACTTAAAGTTTGAGATGTCCTTCATCTTCCTTAGTTTTACTTAGCGGCAAAAAGATAAGAGCGAAAATTTTCGGAAAATAGGTACTTACGTTTGTATTCAAGCTTATTTACAGCTAAAGATGCTTGGACATAACCCCTTCAACCAATTTATAATTTACACAAAATTCCTTAAGAAATTCCTCAACTACCTTATTTCTAAATTTGTCGACAAAATGTCACAAGCGATGTTTTTTTCAGAAATACGTTTGTATTCAAGCTTGATAACAGCCAAAAATGCTTGGACATAGCCCGTTTATCCAAATTATCAATCATACCAAAATTCCCTCAAAAAAAACTCAAGTGCCTTATCTCTATTTGGCGACAAAAAGGCACAAGCGACAACTATTTTTTGGGAATATACGTTTTATTCGAGCTTTAACACAGCCGAAAATGCTTGGACATGACCCGTTAATCCAATTTATCAATCATACCAATATTCCCTCAAAAAATCATCAAGTGCTTTATTTCTATTTGGCGACAAAAAGGCACAAGCGACAATTATTTTTTCGAGAAATACGTCTGCATCCAAGCTTCAATACAGCCGAAAATGCTTGGACATAACCCGTTCACCCAATTTATCAATCATACCAAAATTCCCTCGAAAAATCCTCAAGTGCCTTATCCCTATTTGACGACAAAAAGGCACAAGCGACATTCCTTTTTCGAGAAATACGTTTGTTTTTAAGCTTTCACACAACCGAAAATGCCTGGACATAGCATGTTTCACCAATTCATCAATCATAACGAAATTCCGTAAGAAATTCCTCAACGGCCTTATTTCTATTTGGCGACAAAAAGGCACAAGCGACAATTATTTTTTCAAGGAATACGTCTGCATTCAAGTTTCAATACAGCCGAAAATGCTTGGACATAGCCCGTTTTCCCACATAGCATGTTGAACCAATTCATCAATCATACCGAAATTCCGTAAGAAATTCCTCAACAGCCTTATTTCTATTTGTCGACAAAAAGGCACAAGTGACAATTATTTTCTCGAGAAATACGTCTGCATTCAAGCTTCAATACATCCCAAAAAGGTACAAGCGACATTCTTTTTTTGAGAAATACGTTTGTTTTTAAGCTTTAACACAACCGAAAATGCCTGGATATAGCATGTTTAACCAATTCATCAATCATAACGAAATTCCGTAAGAAATTCCTCAACAGCCTTATTTCTATTTGGCGACAAAAAGGCACAAGTGACATTTATTTTTTCGAGAAATATGTATGCATTCAAGCTTCAATACATCCCAAAAATGCACAAGCGACATTCTTTTTTTGAGAAATACGTTTGTTTTTAAGCTTTAACACAACCGAAAATGCCTGGACATAGCATGTTTAACCAATTCATCAATCATAACGAAATTCCGTAAGAAATTCCTCAACAGCCTTATTTCTATTTGGCGACAAAAAGGCACAAGTGACAATTATTTTTTCGAGAAATACGTCTGCATTCAAGCTTCAATACATCCCAAAAAGGCACAAGCGACATTCTTTTTTTGAGAAATACGTTTGTTTTTAAGCTTTAACACAACCGAAAATGCCTGGACATAGCATGTTTAACCAATTCATCAATCATAACGAAATTCCGCAAGAAATTCCTCAACAGCCTTATTTCTATTTGGCGACAAAAAGGCACAAGTGACAATTATTTTTTCGAGAAATACGTCTGCATTCAAGCTTCAATACATTCCAAAAAGGCACAAGCGACATTCTTTTTTTGAGAAATACGTTTGTTTTTAAGCTTTAACACAACCGAAAATGCCTGGACATAGCATGTTTAACCAATTCATCAATCATAACGAAATTCCGTAAGAAATTCCTCAACAGCCTTATTTCTATTTGGCGACAAAAAGGCACAAGTGACAATTATTTTTTCGAGAAATACGTCTGCATTCAAGCTTCAATACATTCCAAAAAGGCACAAGCGACATTCTTTTTTTGAGAAATACGTTTGTTTTTAAGCTTTAACACAACCGAAAATGCCTGGACATAGCATGTTTAACCAATTCATCAATCATAACGAAATTCCGCAAGAAATTCCTCAACAGCCTTATTTCTATTTGGCGACAAAAAGGCACAAGTGACAATTATTTTTTCGAGAAATACGTCTGCATTCAAGCTTCAATACATTCCAAAAAGGCACAAGCGACATTCTTTTTTTGAGAAATACGTTTGTTTTTAAGCTTTAACACAACCGAAAATGCCTGGACATAGCATGTTTAACCAATTCATCAATCATAACGAAATTCCGTAAGAAATTCCTCAACAGCCTTATTTCTAATTGGCGACAAAAAGGCACAAGCGACAATTATTTTTTCGGAAAATACGTTTGTATTCAAGCTTCAATACAGCCGAAAATGCTTGGACATAGCCCGTTTATCCAATTTTTCAATCATACCAAAATTCCCTCAAAAAATCCTCAAGTGCCTTATCTCTATTTGGCGACAAAAGGGCACAAGCGACAATTTTTTTTTTCGGAAAATACGTCTGTATCCAAGCTTTAGTACAGCCGAAAATGCTTGGACATAGCCCGTTTATCCAATTTATCAATCATACCAAAATTCCCTCAAAAAATCCTCAAGTGCCTTATCTCTATTTGGCGACAAAAAGGCACAAGCGACAATTATTTTTTCGGAAAATACGTTTGTATTCAAGCTTCCATACAGCCGAAAATGCTTGGACATAGCCCGTTTATCCAATTTATCAATCATACCAAAATTCCCTCAAAAAATCCTCAAGTGCTTTATCTCTATTTGGAGACAAAAAGGCACAAGCGACTTTTTTTGAAAATACGTATTTCCGTTTGAATTTCAGCTCCAATGCAGCCGGAAATGCTTGGACATAGCCCGTTTACCCAATTTATCAATCATTCCAAAGTTCCCTCAAAAAATCCCCAAGTGCCTTATCTCTATTTGGCGACAAAAAGGCACAAGCGACAATTATTTTTTCGGAAAATACGTTTGTATCCAAGCTTTAATACAGCCGAAAATGCTTGGGAATAGCCCGTTTACCCAATTTATCCATCATACCAAAACTTCCTCAAAAAATCCCCAAGTGCCTTATCTCTATTTGGAGACAAAAAGGCACAAGTGACAATTATTTTTTCGGAAAATACGTTTGTATCCAAGCTTTAATACAGCCGAAAATGCTTGGACATAGCCCGTTTATCCAATCTATCAATCATACCAAAATTCCCTCAGAAAATCCTCAAGTGCCTTATCTCTATTTGGCGACAAAAAGGCACAAGCGACAACTATTTTTTCGGAAAATACGTTTGTATTTAAACTTCAATACAGACGAAATTGCTTGGTCATAGCCCGTTTATCCAATTTATCAATCATACCAAAATTCCCTCGGAAAATCCTCAAGTGCCTTATCTCTATTTGGCGACAAAAAGGCACAAGCGACAATTATTTTTTCGGAAAATACGTTTGTATTCAAGCTTTAATACAGCCGAAAATGCTTGGACATAGCCCGTTTATCCAATCTATCAATCATACCAAAATTCCCTCAAGTGCCTTATCGCTATTTGGCGACAAAAAGGCACAAGCGACAATTATTTTTTCGGAAACTACGTTTGTATTCAAGCTTTAATACAGCCGAAAATGCTTGGACATAGCCCGTTCATCCAATTTATCAATCATACCAGAGTTTCCTCAAAAAATCCTCAAGTGCCTTATCTCTATTTGGCGACAAAAAGGCACAAGCGACAATTATTTTTTCGGAAAATACATTTGTATCCAAGCTTTTATACAGCCGAAAATGCTTGGTCATAGCCCGTTTATCCAATTTATCAATCATACCAAAATTCCCTAAAAAAATCTTCAAGTGCCTTATCTCTATTTGGCGACAAAAAGGCACAAGCGACAATTAGTTTTTCGGAAATTACATCTGTATCCATCTTTAATACAGCCGAAAATACTTGGACATAGCCCGTTTATCCAATCTATCAATCATACCAAAATTCCCTCAGAAAATCCTCAAGTGCCTTATCTCTATTTGGCGACAAAAAGGCACAAGCGACAACTATTTTTTCGGAAAATACGTTTGTATTTAAACTTCAATACAGACGAAATTGCTTGGTCATAGCCCGTTTATCCAATTTATCAATCATACCAAAATTCCCTCGGAAAATCCTCAAGTGCCTTATCTCTATTTGGCGACAAAAAGGCACAAGCGACAATTATTTTTTCGGAAAATACGTTTGTATTCAAGCTTTAATACAGCCGAAAATGCTGGGACATAGCCCGTTAATCCAATTTATCAATCATATCAAAATTCCTTCAAAAAATCCTCAAGTGCCTTATCTCTATTTGGCGACAAAAGGGCACAAGCGACAATTTTTTTTTCGTAAAATACTTCTGTATCTAAGCTTTAATACAGCCGAAAATGCTTGGACATAGCCCGTTTATCCAATCTATCAATCATACCAAAATTCCCTCAAGTGCCTTATCGCTATTTGGCGACAAAAAGGCACAAGCGACAATTATTTTTTCGGAAACTACGTTTGTATTCAAGCTTTAATACAGCCGAAAATGCTTGGACATAGCCCGTTCATCCAATTTATCAATCATACCAGAGTTTCCTCAAAAAATCCTCAAGTGCCTTATCTCTATTTGGCGACAAAAAGGCACAAGCGACAATTATTTTTTCGGAAAATACATTTGTATCCAAGCTTTTATACAGCCGAAAATGCTTGGTCATAGCCCGTTTATCCAATTTATCAATCATACCAAAATTCCCTAAAAAAATCTTCAAGTGCCTTATCTCTATTTGGCGACAAAAAGGCACAAGCGACAATTAGTTTTTCGGAAATTACATCTGTATCCATCTTTAATACAGCCGAAAATACTTGGACATAGCCCGTTTATCCAATTTATCAATCATACCAAAATTCCCTCAAAAAATCCTCAAGTGCCTTATCTCTATTTGGAGACAAAAAGGCACAAGCGACTTTTTTTTTGAAAATACGTATTTCCGTTTGCATTTAAGCTCCAATGCAGCCGAAAATGCTTGGACAGAACCTGTTTAACAAATTTATTATTCATACCAAAATTCTTTGAGAAATTTCTCAACTGCCTTATTTCTATCTGGCGACAAAAATGGCACAAGCGACTATAATTTTTTTGAGAAATACGTTTGTATTCAATTCTTAATACAGCCGCAAATGCTTGGACATAGCCCGTTCAACCACTTTATTAGTTTTACCAAAATTCTCTGAAACCTTATCTGCCTGATTTCTATTTGGCGGCAAAAAGTCACAAGCGACAATTGTTTTCTTGAGCAAGTCGAGTAGCTTACTAAAAGTCCTAAGAAATCCTCGAACATGTTTGTTTGGCGGCAGAAAGGCACAAGTGATCAGATAGAACGTCCAAAGACTCATGCATTTTCTCATGATTTTGTTAAGCGTCGATTTAAAATGCCGAAAACGTTCTTGCAGGCTGGAACGAGGCGCACCAATCCATCCTGCCGGCCCTGACCTGCCACAACGTGATCGCCTGCCGCACGGCCAAGCTGGGCCGCATGGAGTCGGACCTCAGGGGTCCGGCGCTGGACGACAAGTCCACCAAAACGCTGCGCACGTCCGTCCAGTTCGCCGTCGACGCCCTCATCTCCTGCGAGCGTCAGCTCAACCTCGTCGACGCCGAAAAGAGCCGCGGCAACCTGGGCACGCGCGTCTGCAGGGCCTGCCAGCACCTCAACAAGCGCTTCAGGCTGAACCGCATTTCGACGCAGAACCCGTACAATTTCCTCAAGGTCGCGGCGGCCGTGTTCGAGGGCGGCATCGGCGGCACCATGGGCTCCATCTACGGCATGGCGTTCGAAACGGCGGCCGACTATTTCGCCTGGCGGGACGCCATGGAGACCGTGACCGCACTGACGTGGCTGGAGGCGTACAGCGCCGCCGTGGACGGCCTGGCAAAGTGAGTTGTCTTGCTCTTGCGACAAAATGCATGATTGGACTGGTGTTTTGATGCAATCATCACTGCATTACTCTTTCTGGTACTTTTTTGTGGCCTTCTAGCAATTTTTGTACGCATCTGTCGCTTTCGCACGCATCTGTCACTTTCTTTCAAAACGACTAATTGGAAGAGTGATACGACTCCACACTTCTTCTTCGGTGCACTACTGAACCAAGCTTGATGGAACAAAGTTTGATTTTTGGTGAAACTCAGTTCAGATAGTAGAGAGACGAACTAACAGGTGTAAATTGAAGGTGAGCTGGTGTTTCCGCTCGTGTAACTCAGAGAAAACACTTTTCAAGGCCTTTGTCGCAACCTAGATTGTCTTTGATCGGCTGGCGTAGAAACAAAGGACCTAGTAGAAACCAGCGCAGCTGAGAAAGGGCTATGCCGACGCACAGGGCAAACGCCGCAAAGAGCCCTACAAAATAAATCCAGTGTCGTCATTGGCGTCTTCTTCGAGGGCAGCGCCACGGATGCGGACGGTAGAGGAAGTCAAACAAAACTGGTTTCAGGTAGATCGGGGTATATTCACGCTGCCTATGATACAAGCCAATGCTAGGCCAGCAACCTAGCTACAATAGTGACGGCAGAAAGCCCTTGAAACTACGTAGATACAGGAATGAATTATAAAACAAACGTGTACGTTACCGAGGTGCTTTTATAGTTGAAACCTGCTTCGTTCTGGCTTCTGTCCTTCCAGGATCGTCGGCGGCCGGGTACCCGCTCCTGCCGTAGCGATGCGGCGTCCAGGTGGCCCAACATGATGTTACCGGCTAGCTCACTATGCCGTCTTAGCCCCGCCGCTGAAGAGGGCTTGCGTCGCACCTGGTGCCTCTATGCAGTGCAGCGGACACTGAAGTGAAGGAGGAGGCAGGAGGGGGGCCCCTGACCGACGTCCTGGAACAACACAAAATACCGGCTGATAATCAGGCCTCGACAAATGGGAAAGAAAAGGGACGACGGGGTCAACGACCATCGGTTGTTCGCACACAGGCTTTGATCAATTTAGTGGTAGGCATTACCACGGTGAAATGCTGAAGGCACAAAAATACGAAACATAAGCTGACCGGGCGCTGAGGGCTGTCCGGCCAGAATCAAAGCTCACAACGGAGTTTTACGATTCAAGCAAAATAAATATACTACGGAGATGTCGGAAAAGGGCTAGGCCGACAGTCACACGCTAATCACACTTGAGCAATGCAAGCACTTAGCTTGGCACGGCGTCTTCGAAGGGAAGTGAAAATTCGGTAATGCTGAAGGCTTCAGCGATTGCAATATGACGCCAGGGAATCACAAAACTTTTTATCTTGAAAATCGCCACGATGCCGATGGTAGTTCACTCGAGGTGATTTTTGATAACCCCGTACTCAGCAAATAAAACTGTTCTAAAAGACTGACATGTCCTGGGCATCGCCTTCCGGGTTACTCACCGCCCTCAATAATCATGAACGTCAACGAAGAACTTTCTAGACTCGATTATGTCAAGTCAATAGGTAAAATCGTAGGACCCAAAAATATCATTTTTGCTTCCCGCATTTCAAATGACCGTGTGTGCATGTACCTCTCGAGCGTCCAAGCGGTGGAAAACTTGGTGACTGAATATAAAACCATAAATATAAACGGCATTGACATAGGTATAAGGAAGTTGATCACTCCATCAAAAAGAGTGATAATATCGAATGTATGCCCATCGATCCCCAACGAAATTGTTGAAGATGCATTGAAAGATACAGGTTTAAAGCTCGTGTCATCAATATGGTTTTTGAGAGCAGGCTACCAAGAAGATTAATTCAATCATATTTTGAGCTTTAAAAGGCATGTTTACGTCACACCCGATGAGCAAATCCAGTTGACACCTTCTTTGGTAATAAATTTTGAAGACACCAGAGCTTTTTGACCCAGACCTTTCCTTCAGAATGCACATAAACGATGTCGTCAAATCGGCGTTCAGAAGTCTGGGTTTTGTCATCCGAAACTCAAGGGACTTTGCGGATGTGGCTACGCTTCGTCTGCTGTACTGCACGTTTGTCAGGTCGAAGCTTGAGTATGCTTTTATTATTTGGAGCTCACTATATGACTCATATTAACAGCCTAGAGAGAGTGCAGCGAAGATTTTTGAAGTTTCTATCCTTCAGGTTGGACAGTGTCTATCCTCCTAAGGGTTTCCCTAACAGTGAGCTGCAGAACAGGTTCCACTTGCAGAGTTTGAACAATCGCAGGGCTGCCCACTCCGTTATTTACCTGCACAAGATTCTTTTTGGGGGAGTTGACTGCGCTGAGATTCTGAGCAGGATTGACTTTCGCGTGCCTGGTGCTCATTTGAGATCAAAAGCTCTGTTTCTGCTGACTTTTGCCAGAACAAATCTTATGGCATCTTCTCCTCTCAGCAGGATGTACTCAAATCACAGCTTGATCGAGAGTGACGTCGACATCCTGTTCTGCACTCCTGCTTCTGTATATGCTGCCTTTTCTAAACTCGACCTGTAATTGGGCTCTGGCCTGTTGGTCGTTTCAATCACTAATAATAATAATAATACAAATAATAATGAGACACAAACTATCGCATATTCTTGACATATGACGACCTAACATGTTTCATTTGCGGTCGTCAAGGACAGATATCTAGTTCTTGCTCTGCCCAACCATCTACAGAATCTCAAACTCCCATGGATACCGAGGATCAACGGTATAAGCGCCCAGCTCCTTCAGAAAGCTTAGATTCGCCGCCGGCGGACGGTGCAATCCAAAATTCCCAAGACCTATTTGAAAGCCAAAATGCATTACAAACACCTAACCCCTTCCAAAAACCGAAAAATAAGCCAAAAAAACCACGAATAGCAGATCCCGAAGCCAACTTGGACAAACCCAAACCTTCTAGTTCAACTGAATCTTTACAGCCAGATTTGGACATGGAGCCTATCAAACTACACATAGAAAAAAACCTAAATCCTTCCCTGTGACATATAGCGTCTTCAAAGGTTTTCTGGAAAACTGTAGAGGAAACCCTGACCCACTTAGCGAGGCAAGACGATGTGCAATTGACGTTGAATCTCTTTTGAAAATGATGTTTGATCTATACCCTCTTCTTCCAAACAAGGCTGCCAAAACAAGATTCACCCGTATACATAAAAAGATCAAAAGTCAAATGACAACACATGAACTAGGAAAGAGCAGATCCTTGAGCCTGAGCACCTGCTCTCTCAATTCTCAAGACTCCCAACAAGACGAGTACTAACCCCCCCACACCCTACCAATAAAATCATTTTCTTCATTCTACAATGGAACTTGAATGGGTACTATACCCATTTGGAAGAATTAAATCTCCTAGTTGCTAACGACAAGCCCCTCATAATCTGCTCACAAGAAACACATTTAAAAAGCGATCCTTGTCTCAGAGGTTACAAATGTTTCTCCAAACACCGATTAGACAGAGAAAGATCGAGTGGAGGAGTAGCTTCATACGTTAGCACAAATTATCACTCTCAAAAAATCGATCTCAACACAAACCTTGAAGCGGTTGCCTTCTCAATACAACTTAAATCCCGAATATCAATATGCAATGTCTACATTCCCCCAAACAGAGAAATCCACCAACAAGAACTTAGAGATTTTTTTAACCAGATCTCCACTCCATGTGTGATACTGGGTGATTTCAACGCCCATAATACATTGTTTGGTTCTTCCTCGACAAATCATAGGGGTCAAATTATAGAACAATGGCTTGACTTTTCTAATCTAACCCTACTCAACACAGGTTCTCCTACCAGGTTTAATTCGTTTACTGGCAATTTCAGTGCCCTAGATCTCACTTTATGTACTCCAAACCTCACACCTTATTTGTCTTGGGAAATCTACCCTTACCTCCATGGTAGTGACCATTACCCCATTAAAATAAGAAAAGACCAAATAAACTCTACCAACGATCTAAATAATCACCACCCCAAATGGAAACTAAAAACCGCAAACTGGACCAAGTTTTCTGATGAGGTAGAGCATGATCTTGACCTGGTGCACATCACTAACCATGACATTAACCAAATAATCCAAAAATTCTCTGACATCCTACTCACGGCAGCTCACAAATCTATAGGTAAGTCTACTGCCCTCAAAAAACATACTTCTGTTCCATGGTGGAACAAAGAATGTTCAGACGCCATAAAAGAAAGCAAGAATGCGTTCAACAGACTGAAAAGAAATAATTCCCCTGAAAATCTCCTCACTTTCAAAAGATTAAGGGCTCGGGCAAAGTACATCACCAAGAAAAGTAAAAAGCTATCCTGGGAAAATTATGTATCTACAATCTCGTCATCCACCCCAATCTCGGAAGTCTGGAACAAAATTAGGAGACTTAAATCCATCAACCGCCCCCAAATAAAAATACTCAAGGACAACAATCAAATCTATGAATCTGAAATTGACATCGCTGAGGTCTTGGCTGAATCCTTTCGTACAAATTCAAGTGACTTGAACTTCGACCAAAATTTCTTATAATTCTTCCCCTTACATTATCAGAGCTCGACGAATCGCTCAAATCAGCCAAAGACTCTATCCCTGGTCCCGACGATATCCCCTATCTTTTTTTGAAAAATCTGACGACTAAAGGCAAAGCCAAACTCTTGGACATTTACAATAAGATTTGGCAAACTCAGGTTCTCCCCAAAGCGTGGTCTGAATCAACTGTCATACCACTATTGAAACCAAACAAACGAAGTGATGAAAAGAGCTCCTACCGTCCAATATCTCTGACCAACACTATGTGCAAAACCTTCGAGCGCATCATCACAAAACGTTTGTCTTGGCAGTTGGATAAAGATAATTTTCTTCATCCCGCCCAAAATGGTTTCAGAAAACACCGTTCAACCACTGACAACATGATACAGTTGGAATCCGAGATACATCAGACTTTTGCAACCAAACAAAACTTATTGGCCATCTTCTTTGACGTCGAGAAAGCCTATGACATGACTTGGACTCGCCATTTGATCGAAAAACTGACAGAATGGAACATTAAGGGAAATATTTTGGCGTTCTTCCAAAAAAATTTTACGTAACAGGTTATTCAAAGTCAAAATCAACAACAGTTTTTCCAACAGTAAGAAACTGCAAAACGGTGTTCCCCAGGGCTCAGTCTTGAGTGTGATCCTATTCCTGATAGCAATTAATGACATACTAACACGCATTGAAGCTCCAGTCCGCTGTTGTCTATTCGCAGATGATTTGGTGATATACCTCAGAGGAAAGAAAAAATCCTACATCGATGCAAGAAATCCTTCAAGCAACATTGCGTAACATAGAAAACTGATGCTCAACATTAGGTTTTAAATTTTCTACGCAAAAAACAACCTGCATCAACTTCAGTAGGACCAAACAAATAAGCTCCCCTCTCCTTCGACTGAACGGCAGAAGCTTAAAATTCTCTGAATCAACCAAATTTTTAGGCATTACATTTGATCAGAAGCTCTCTTGGAAACAACACTTATCACAACTCAAGACATCATGCCACCAAGGTTTAAATTTAATGAGAATTTTGTCTAACCACACCTGGGGAGCAGACACCAAAACATTGTTGATGATCTATCGCAGTCTTATAAGATCAAAACTTGACTATGGAGCAATTGCCTTCATGACAGCCAAAAAGTCGTACCTCAGATCCATCAATGCTATACAATCATTGGCTATCAGAATAGCAACAGGAGCGTTTTGTACCACTCCGGTGAAAAGTCTCCTAGCGTTGGTGAACGAGCCCCCTCTCGAACTCTGCAACAAACGATCCACCCTGAACTTCGCTATAAACACCCTCTCAAATCCACAAAGCCTGAGTCGTGACTTAGTGTTCCCAACTAGGCCTGAAATCACTTTGAACGGGAGTGTAGCTCCACCAGTTCATGAAAAAGTCGCTTGCATCCAACGAGAAATCAACTTCACCATCCCTGAAACTCTTCCTTGGAAAAACTCCTCGGTTCCACCATGGAAACACTCTAAGGTTAAATTGATCTTTGATCTTAAAAGGTTTGACAAAACTGCAACGAATCACACTCTTATCAAGACTCATTTCCTTGAAATAGTCAATGGTTTTCCAAATCACAGACTGATTTTCACCGATGGCTCCAAAATTGACGATAAAGTGGCATCTGCCCTAATGACCTCAACATCTGAACAATTTTTCCGCCTCCAAAACTACAATACTATCTATACAGCTGAGCTCTATGCCATACTTTAAGCGTTAATTTACACAAGAACACACCCTGAAATAAATTTTATTATTTGTTCACTAAAGGCCTTGAACCATCTTCACCCACGAGATCCCCTTATACAAACAATAAAAGACGAACTGTCCGATAGGGTTGACAAAATAGTTTTTATGAATACACCATCACACATCGGAATAGATGGTAATGAAAGAGCGGACGATCTGGCCAAAAAGGCAACATCATCGAACAATCTACCAATTTGTCGAATTAATCCCCCAGCTGACCTCAAAACATATGTGAAGGTCAGTATATCTCGTATCTGGCAGCAGTGTTTGGACCGAAAAGACCACTATCTTAAATAAACAAAACCACTTATCTGTACAGTTCTCACCTGCCCGGAGAAAAGAAACGAACAAGTTAAACTCAAAAGGTTGAGACTGGGATACTCCAGACTTACCCACTTTTTTTTGTTGTCAAGGCAAGATCGTCCAAAGTGTCCAACCTGCGACATCCATCTGTCAATCGACCATATCCTCTACCATTGCCCAAACCACTATAATCACAGATCACTATATGGTGTTGCAGGGTCTCCAACAACTCTTACAGACCCTAACAAATATGATAAAGTTCTAACTTTCCTGAAAGAAATCCAAATATTTGACTCCATCTAACCCGAACGTCACACTTCAGTAACTCAAGTGAGCTGCTAATAACCTTCAATGGTTGATGCAGCATTGTAAATGTAAATAAAAAAAAAGAAATGTTCATCAAATCATCTTTTTTTATGTGAATAACTGCCACAGTACACATCTGTCGCTTTTTCACGCTCATGTCGCTTTCGCATGCATCTTGTCCTCTTCCATACGTATATGCTTATTTTTTCATGCATCTGCTATTTTTTAATTCGAATTTGTCGCTCTGTACAGAGTGTTCACGCGAGACGGATGGGGGTATCCGTCCGTTCTTTAATTTTCGTGAAGGGAAAGTTTTTCATGAAAAACTTTCTCTTCACAAAAATAAAAAGAAAGTAATAGACTTCCCTGGAACATTTTTTCCCGTAGTTTCTGAATATGTCAGGTATAATTTTCGATTTCGTGCCATCTACAGGTGTCGCAATGTTTTTTTTTTTGCATTTTTCCGAAACACCCTGTATTTCATCAGCACAATCGATCTACATTGTAATCGTAATTACAAACATTGCTACGGTACAGTTTTGCCCTGCCGAGGACAAAAGCTGCTTTTGTCTCTGCCCGCTGGAGGCCGGGATTCGTACCGGGCTGATGGCCTGTACGAGTAGCATGACCCCAAAACAATACAGCTCAGTCGGTAAATGAACATGATCTCAAAAGAGCACTGATTCTTAATGAACGCTGACGAGTCACTGGCGACAAAAACGATGCCGAGTCGAGGGAGATAGGAGAGACAATTACCAAAACATCGCAAGTTTAAGACGTACAATGAGGGCTCGTCAGATTACATGAATATGGCAAGTTAAACTCCACTGGAGCTGAGGGCTCACAGGTGACATAATTACGACAATTCAAACTCTACTGGGGCTGAGGGCCCACAGGTGAGAACGTGTCTGAAGGACTGGATCAAAGCTAAAGAACTAACGGAGGCGCAGCCTCAGCGATAACCAATTTCCAGCGCAGAATGGGGCTGCGATCCACCGATCTCCGTCAATCAGCCCGTCCGAGACACCGCGGTTCCCCTCCAGACTACTTCGGATCAGGGCACGGATCTTCGCTGTGCGTTCAAGTTCTGGGCGCCGGGCACGACTCCTGCTGGCCGAATGATGGTAGTGGCGTGCCTCCACAGGATTTTGCCCGGTCTTGCGGTGGGGAAACCGGGGGCCTCGGACAACCTAAAACACAGAGAGACGGCAGATGATCGCTCACAACTGGGATAGGGAGAAGTTGCCCTGGCGCACATCTGTCAGTGGTGACACTTCAGGGGTTCCAGCTGATTACTGTCCGATTGAAAGATGACAGCTGACAGCAGCTGACATGCGTGCGCTCAGGCTAACTTTCGTGAAGCTTGCAAAAAAAAAACATCCTGAAGGGAAAAATTCGACTGAAAAAGACTTGGTGTCCAATAAAAACACGAACGCAGAGGAAAAAATTACATGCTGATGGCAAAACTCAGCTACGAAAGGCTTGCAGTCGATGCGTGATTCACACGACACACGCATTGGAAATATGCAAAACCACTCAACTGAAAGGCGTGCGCTTTTTGAGGTGGCGACTTTTCAAGCCTCGATCGAAGACGCGCTGCTCTGGTGAATTGCACTGTACGCACCTATTTCTTTTTGTACGCATCTGTCATTGTCGCAGCCATCTGTTACTTTTCCGTGCGCATCTACCAAATGTTGTGCATAGCAATTTTCTCATACGCATCTGTCGCTTTGTACGCATTTGTCGGTCTTTCACTTATTTATTCTTTTTTTGTGCGCATCTACAAATTTTACACACTCATCTGTCACCTTTTCTTCCCTAAATTTTTGTGTAAGCATTTGTAGCTTTTTCATACGCGAATGTTACTTTTCAGTACGCGAATGTTACCTTTCAGTACGGAAATGTTATTTTCATGTACGCAAATGTTACTTTTTCGTACGCAAATGTCACGTTGTTTTTTATACGCATTTGCAACTTTCAACATACGCACCTGTCACTTTTTCATACAAAACATTCACTTGTTTTATACATCCTCAACCTTTTTTACCGCTAGTCTACGCTTGTTCTCTGCTCCACAGCTCGCCCACCCGTCTCTGCTTCTTCTTTCTCATTGTTCGCAATGTTCGTAACTGTTTATTTTCGCCATCGCCGTTTACACAAGTCGCTTTGCATTTTCAGCCATCTAGACAGGGACAACGAGTTCACGACGATGATGCATCCCCTGCTGACGTGCGACAACGTGACCAGGAACGAAATGCGCAAGGGCACGCCGCTGTTCGCGGCCCTGGGACAGGGGGTGTACGCGGCGGAGCAGGCGGCCATGCAGACGAGGGCCGTGGGCGCCCAGCACCCGGACGCGGGGGCGCACGCCGTCGGCATCTGGCTGAGGGCCGTCTTCGAGGGATGCAAGCTGAGCGGCGGGTTCGACGAGACGGGTGGCGACGCGAGCGTCGATCGGAAATGGTCGTCGGAGTATTCCGCCGTGGACTGAAACTGTGATAGGGAGACGTGTCTGTAAATGTCGGTGAAAATTATATATTTTTGTTATAAAAAACGGTTCGGTATCGTTTGAATTTCGATTGGACATTTGGGCGAGTTCCGAAAGTTTCCAGGTCTGAAACAACGTCTTCAGAATGTCTTAAACAG
The DNA here is from genome assembly GCA_949128115.1 of Anaspis maculata. Lineage (NCBI taxonomy): Eukaryota > Metazoa > Arthropoda > Insecta > Coleoptera > Scraptiidae > Anaspis > Anaspis maculata. The sequence continues at coordinate 75,533,197 of OX421966.1, forward strand.
GTGGTTTAGGAACAATTGTTTCGGTTGAAATGGCTACTGATACGTCTGCAAATGTTATTTTGAACGTAACTATAAACTGACAGTTTAGGATGTAAAATGACAGATCAATTTTCTACAGTGACATTTTAATTGTGAAATAATGACATTTTGAATGTATAAAGCGGCAATTATACACCAAAGAACATATTAATTGTATAAAGTGACTATGCTAACTGGATCAGTAAGCAAATGTCCGTGGAAAGTATTTTAAATCGTTAGTTGACAGTTTGGACGTATGAAACTGGGAGATCTAGTGTCTACGGTTACGGCAGTATGTCCAAGGTGACGGATTGAATGTGTAAAATGACAGATCAGTTGTGTAAAGTGAAGCTCAGGCTTCAGTGACATTTGATACGTCTATAAGTGACAGTTTAAATGTCTTGAGAAGTGTCAATTGAACACTCTAAACACCATATTAGTCGTATAAAGTGAACATTTCAACCGAAACGATGACTAAATCAAGTGTCTAAGGTTACGGCAGTATGTCTAATGTGACAGATCGATGTATAAAAAGACAGATCAGTTGTGTTAAGTGACAGCTTAGATCACAGTGGCATTAGAAATGCCTAAAAATGACAGTTCAAATGTCTCAAGTGGCAATTCAACGCTATAAACGTCATATTAGCTGTGTAAAATGAACATTTCAACTGAACCGATGGCTATATGTACGCAAAATGTACTTTGCATCGCTGAGTTGACAGTTTGAAGGTGTGAAACTGGGAGATCAAGAGCTTAAAGTTACGGCAGTGTGTCTAATGTGACAGATCGATATATTAAATGACAGATCTGGGATCGGATTCTGTTTACTATCGAGTATCGAGTCGCAAGCATTGGATCCCCTGATGGAATTTGGCATGCCATTGGAGGAATTTGGCACGCCATTGGAGGAAAGCTTGTCGACTCGATACTCGATAGTGGGCGTCTCCCATTTACCGACACAAGTCGACTTGTGTCGACACGTGCCGACACAAATGCGTTCCATTTGATCTGTGTTCCTCTGTCTCATCGACACAAGCTTACACAAACCGACACAAATGTTTTAAATTGAAAGCGCCCAGTAAACAGAATCAGGCCGCAATTTTGTGAAGTGACAGCTTAGACTACAGTGACATTCGAAATGTCTGAAAATGACAATTAAAATTTTTTAAGTGACAATTGAACACTCTTAACGCCATATTAGTTATGTAAAGTGAACATTCCAACTGAACCAATGACTAAATGTACGCAAAATGTACTTTGAATCGCTTAGTTGACAGTTCGAAAGTGTGAAAACTGGACGATCAAGTGTTCAAGGTAACGGCAGTATGTCCAATGTGACACATCGATGTATGAAATGACATACCAGTTGTGTAAAGTGACAGCTTAGACTAGTGACATAGAAATGTCTAAAAATGCCAGTGTAAAATGTCTTGAGTGGCAATTGAACACTCTAAACGCAATATTAGTTGTGTTAAGTGAACATTTCAACTGAACCGATGGCTAAATGTACGCAAAATGTACTTTGAATCCCTGAGTTGTCAGTTTAAAGGTGTGAAACTGAAATATCAAGTGTCAAAGGTTACGGCAGTAAGTCTATTGTGACAGATCGATGTATAAAATGACAGATCAGTTGTGTTGTGGCAGATCGATGTATAAAATGACACATCAGTTGTGTAAAGTGACGGCTCAGACTACAACACATTATAAATGTCTAAAATGACAGTTTGAATGTCTTAAGAGGCAATTAAACACTCTAAACGCCACATTAGTCGTATAAAGTGAGCATTTCAACTGAACCGATGACTAAATGTACGCAAAATGTACTTTGAATCGCTGAGTTGACAGTTCGGAGGTGTGAAACTGGAAAATCAAATGTCTAAGGTTACATCAGTATGTCTAATGTGACAGATCGATGTAGAAAATGACAGATCAGTTGTGTAAAGTGACAGCTTAGACTAAAGTGACATTTGAATGTCTGAAAATGACAGCTCATATGTTTCCAGTGGCAATTAAACACTCTAAACGCCATATTAGTCGTGTAAAGTGAACACTTCAACTGAACCGATGACTAAATGTACGCAAAATGTACTTTGAATTACTGAATTGACCGTTCGGAAGTTGGAAACTGGAAGATCAAGTGACTTCGGTTACGGCAGTATGTCTGTTGTGACAGATCGATGTATAAAATGACAGCTGAGTTGTGCAAATTGACAGCTTTTGACTGCAGTGACATCAGAAATATCTAAAAGTCACAGTTTGAATGTCTTAAGTGGCAATTGAACGTTCCAGATGCCAGATTTGCGTGTAAAGTGAACATTTCAACTGAGCCGATGACTTAATGTACGCAAAATGTACTTTGAATCGCTGAGTTGACAGTTCGAAGGCGTGAAACTAAAAGACCAAGTGTCTAAGCTTACGGCAGTATGTCTAATGTGACAGATCGATGTATAAAATGACACATCAGTTGTGTAAAGTGACAGCTCAGACTACAATGACATTATAAATGTCTAAAATGACAGTTTGAATGTCTTAAGAGGCAACTAAACACTCTAAACGCCATATTAGTCGTGTAAAGTAAACATTTCAACTGAGCCGATGACTAAATGTACGCAAAATGTATTTTGAATTGCTGAATTGACTGTTCAAAATGTGAAACTGGAAGATCAAGTGTCTACGGTTACAGCAGTATGTCTGTTGTGACAGATCGATGTATAAAATGACAGCTCAGTTGTGCAAAGTGACCAGCTTTTGACTACAGTGACATTAGAAATATCTAAAAGTCACAGTTTAAATGTCTTAAGTGGCAATTGAACGTTCTAAACGCCATATCTGTCGTGTAAAGTGAACATTTCAACTGAGCCGATGACTAAATGTACGCAAAATGTACTTTGAATCGCTGACTTGACAGTTCGAAGGTGTGAAACTGGAAAATCAAGTGTCTAAGGTTACGGCAGTATGTCTAATGTGACAGATCGATGTATAAAATGACAGATCAGTTGTTTAAAGTGACAGCTTAGACTATAGTGACATTAGAATGTCTGAAAATGACAGCTCATATGTTTCCAGTGACAATTAGACACTCTAAACGCTATATTAGTCGTGTAAAGTGAATACTTCAACTGAACCGATGACTAAATGTACGCAAAATGTACTTTGAATTACTGAATTGACCGTTCGGAAGTTGGAAACTGGAAGATCAAGTGACTTCGGTTACTGCAGTATGTCTGTTGTGACAGATCAATGTATAAAATGACAGCTCAGTTGTGCAAACTAACAGCTTTTGACTACAGTGACATTAGAAATATCTAAAAATCACAGTTTGAATGTCTTAAGTGGCAATTGAACGTTCTAAACGGCATATTTGTCGTATAAAGTGAACATTTCAACTGAACTGATGACTAAATGTACGCAAAATGTACTTTGAATTACTGAATTGACCGTTCGGAAGTTGGAAACTGGAAGATCAAGTGACTTCGGTTACGGCAGTATGTCTGTTGTGACAGATCGATGTATAAAATGACAGCTGAGTTGTGCAAATTGACAGCTTTTGACTGCAGTGACATCAGAAATATCTAAAAGTCACAGTTTGAATGTCTTAAGTGGCAATTGAACGTTCCAGATGCCAGATTTGCGTGTAAAGTGAACATTTCAACTGAGCCGATGACTTAATGTACGCAAAATGTACTTTGAATCGCTGAGTTGACAGTTCGAAGGCGTGAAACTAAAAGACCAAGTGTCTAAGCTTACGGCAGTATGTCTAATGTGACAGATCGATGTATAAAATGACACATCAGTTGTGTAAAGTGACAGCTCAGACTACAATGACATTATAAATGTCTAAAATGACAGTTTGAATGTCTTAAGAGGCAACTAAACACTCTAAACGCCATATTAGTCGTGTAAAGTAAACATTTCAACTGAGCCGATGACTAAATGTACGCAAAATGTATTTTGAATTGCTGAATTGACCGTTCAAAATGTGAAACTGGAAGATCAAGTGTCTACGGTTACAGCAGTATGTCTGTTGTGACAGATCGATGTATAAAATGACAGCTCAGTTGTGCAAAGTGACCAGCTTTTGACTACAGTGACATTAGAAATATCTAAAAGTCACAGTTTAAATGTCTTAAGTGGCAATTGAACGTTCTAAACGCCATATCTGTCGTGTAAAGTGAACATTTCAACTGAGCCGATGACTAAATGTACGCAAAATGTACTTTGAATCGCTGACTTGACAGTTCGAAGGTGTGAAACTGGAAAATCAAGTGTCTAAGGTTACGGCAGTATGTCTAATGTGACAGATCGATGTATAAAATGACAGATCAGTTGTTTAAAGTGACAGCTTAGACTATAGTGACATTAGAATGTCTGAAAATGACAGCTCATATGTTTCCAGTGACAATTAGACACTCTAAACGCTATATTAGTCGTGTAAAGTGAATACTTCAACTGAACCGATGACTAAATGTACGCAAAATGTACTTTGAATTACTGAATTGACCGTTCGGAAGTTGGAAACTGGAAGATCAAGTGACTTCGGTTACTGCAGTATGTCTGTTGTGACAGATCAATGTATAAAATGACAGCTCAGTTGTGCAAACTAACAGCTTTTGACTACAGTGACATTAGAAATATCTAAAAATCACAGTTTGAATGTCTTAAGTGGCAATTGAACGTTCTAAACGGCATATTTGTCGTATAAAGTGAACATTTCAACTGAACTGATGACTAAATGTACGCAAAATGTACTTTGAATTGCTGAATTGACCGTTCAAAATGTGAAACTGGAAGATCAAGTGTCTACGGTTACAGCAGTATGTCTATTGTGACAGATCGATGTATAAAATGACAGCTCAGTTGTACAAAGTGACCAGCTTTTGACTACAGTGACCTAAGAAATATCTAAAAGTCACAGTTCAAATGTCTTAAGTGGCAATTTAACGTTCTAAACGCCATATTTGTCGTGTAAAGTGAACATTTCAACTGAGCCGATGACTAAATCTTCGCAAAATGTACTTTGAATCGCTGACTTGACAGTTCGAAGGTGTGAAACTGAAAAATCAAGTGTCTAAGGTTACGTCAGTATGTCTAATGTGACAGATCGATGTATAAAATGACAGATCCGTTGTTCAAAGTGACAGCTTAGACTATAGTGACATTAGAATGTCTGAAAATGACAGCTCATATGTTTCCAGTGGCAATTAGACACGCCATATTCATATCAGTCGTGTAAAGTGAATACTTCAACTGAACCGATGACTAAATGTACGCAAAATGTACTTTGAATTGCTGAATTGACCGTTCGAAAGTGTGAAACTGGAAGATCAAGTGTCAACGCTTACGGTAGTATGTCTGTTGTGACAGATCGATGTATAAAATGACAGCTCAGTTGTGCAAATTGACAGCTTTTGACTGCAGTGGCATCAGAAATATCTAAAAGTCACAGTTTGAATGTCTTAAGTGGCAATTGAACGTTCCAAATGCCATATTTGTCGTGTAAAGTGAACATTTCAACTGAACCGATGACTTAATGTACGCAAAATGTACTTTGAATCGCTGAGTTGACAATTTGAAGGCGTGAAACTGAAAGATCAAGTGTCTAAGCTTACGGTAGTATGTCTAATGTCACAGATCGATGTATAAAATGACACATCACATGTGTAAAGTGACAGCTCAGACTACAATAACATAAATGTCTAAAATGACAGTTTGAATGTCTTAAGAGGCAACTAAACACTCTATACGCCATATTAGTCGTGTAAAGTGAACATTTCAACTGAGCCGATGACTAAATGTACGCAAAATGTATTTTGAATCGCTGACTTGACAGTTCGAAGGTGTGAAACTGGAAAATCAAGTGTCTAAGGTTACGGCAGTATGTCTAATGTGACAGATCGATGTGTAAAATGACAGATCAGATGTGTAAAGTGACAGCTTAGACTATAATGACCTCAGAAATGTCTGAAAATGACAGCTCAAATGTTAACAGTGTCAATTAAACACTCTGAACGCCATATTAGTCGTGAAAGTGAACGTTTCAACTGAACCGATGACTAAATGTACGCAAAATGTACTTTGAATCGCTGAGTTGACAGTTTGAAGGCGTGAAACTGAAAGATCAAGTGTCTAAGCTTACGGCTGTATGTCTAATGTGACAGATCGATGTATAACATGACACATCAGTTGTGTAAAGTGACAGCTTAGGCTACACTGACATTTGAAATGTCTGTTTGACATGACAATGACAGTTTGAATGTCTAATCTGGCGATTGAATTCTCTAAACGCCATAACAAGTTTATTAGGAGATATGATTATGATTGTACAAAAGGCGCGTTCATTTTACCACAATTTCACTTTGCCTCATTTCAGTTAGAGAGAAAAAGAAACATATTGCCAAGGAACGAGTGAGAAACCACTATCAGCTGAGGGAGAATACCTTAGTTTTATGGCAGAGAAGCAGGTGACGGCTTAGGCTACAATGGGCGCTTTCCATTTACAACACTTTGTATCGATTTGTGTCAACGGAAGTCGGCTTGTGATAGCTTGTGTCGATGACACACAGTAACACAGATCAAATGGAACGCATCTGTGCCGATTTGTGTCGGTAAATGGAAAGCGCCCAATGACATTTGAAATTATCATTTGTCAATGGCCGCATTCGTAAGTCACAACAGTTGTGGAGCACTTCTACGCCATTGGTCAAAACTAAAATTTCGACGAATCGCGTGGAAGTGCTCCACAACTGTTGTGACTTACGAATGCGGCCTATGCTTTCATTGTCGGCTGTCAGCACCGTCACTTCGATGACGTATCCTCAATGCTGCCAACTATACGCCAGCCTGAACGTTAAAAATGACATTTCCTTCCAATAAAAAACACCCTGATGCCCTTTTGATACACCTGAAGTAAAAACAACCGCGAGTTGATATTTATTGTGTAATTACTCGATTAAATAACATAACATGGCACAGAAGTGTACATAAAAGCTCGTATAATTAGCGTATTTCAATGCCGGTGGCTTTGCCCAGATCTTGGATGAATTCCGGAAAAGTTTTGGCCAAGGTGGCGTGGTGCGGGACCAGCTGTGAATCGCACATCACTCCCAGCTTGACGTGATCTGCATACTCGTTCAAGCACAGCGAGACACCTTCAAAGAGAAAAAAAAACGGTTAATAACCAGCATTCATGTCGTCAAGTGGCTTGCGAAAATGAAAAAAGAAAAGTCAAACTTGACGTATTTCTACGCACTGTTGCCAACTTTATTCAAACTTGACGTATTTCTCAAGGACGTCTATACTAACTGGACAAGAAGCTTGGCCGGTTTTGACGTGGAAAGGTGAAGCTGAGATTTGACAATCCCGACGGGCAAAGTGTCACCCGTAACCATAGTGACGTTCAATCGGAGCACACCAGAGCATACTCGAAACTGTCGTTCAGAAGTTTGCTGCCAGGCCCGGTCCTTCGCCCGGTCTTGTAAAATGATAGCAATTAGTCAATTACGTGCAACAAAAAGTGTGTTATGTTACGGGGTCCGCTTGTTGTGAACACTATTGGGCTTCCGCGGCATAATTAACGATAATTCGCCACAGAGAATAGCTAATATTCGCCATGGATGCACAAGAGGCTGGCGGCGTCCGTCACGAATGTCACGATGACAATCCCGACGGGCACAGCGTCAGATCAAGCTTCAAGATGGCAGCGAAGTTTCTTATCCAGCCAGTAGTATAGACATCCTTGGTATTTCTACGCGCTGTTGCCAGCTGGATACAAATTTATGGAATGTTGACACTCAAATTTTATGTAAATTATTTGGTCGATAATTAAAATAATGGCTCTGAATTCGAAATACCAAGATGAAACTCAGTGAACAACAATCTCTCTCTAAGTACAATTAAATAGTGAAGATTTCTTTTCGTACCAGTGAAAATGGGCGAGAAGGAGGAAAGGGTTGAAATTAAAACTGGACGAAGGATTAATTAATTAAGCAGGGACTTGAAACTCAAGTGCATTAGGAAATGGGTTGATCAATAGTTCGGCAAATTAGGAAGAATGAGAACGGAATTGATTGGAAGGGTTGAACCAATTCGTCGTAGGATTGCGCACGTAATCAAGATGTACTTTTCTTTCAGAATGTTAACTTGAATAATTCCCAACGCTAGCTGATATCTACTCGTCTGGAAATTATGAAATGAATAATTGAGATGAACTTAATTAAATTGGCAATGATTGATTGTAAAAAAGTTGAGGTGTGGTTAAATGACTTTGTTCATTTTTCAATATTTATTCAATTCGTCCCCTTTCAAAGAACGTGAGGTTACTACTACCATAGTTTGATTGAAGTATTAGCACGACGTGAAGTAAGGTAGGTGGAAAATCAATTCAAATGACTTGAGTAAAGGTAATTGAAAATCTACGGCAATGAAAACACAACTAGGGTCGTCTAGACGTATCATAGCTTGATTAATTTAAAGTAGAGAAGGGGGTATATCACAGTACATACGTAAGTATTTGAACGCACTGTTGCCAATTTGGCGAAATTGAAATGGTTTATTTGTTAACCTGACTTACTGGCATTGGCTTGGGGCGGTCTCCAATAGATGACGCTGACCACTTCCTGTCCCCACAGCGTCTTTTGCGTGACGTTCGGATAGCGAGACGTCACTTCCGCCACGGAAATGGCGTACTTCCTCGACAGATACCGCAGGTACACGCCCAGCATGGACCTGGGCAGGAACTTGGTCAGCAGTCCGAACTTGGTCTGCAGCAGCGTCAGCAGATGCGACAGCCCCTGCTTCTCCAGCGACCCCCTGAAGCTCCTCTTCACTTCCACCAGATTTTCCAGCGCCGTGACGTCTTTTTCCGGATCGACGATCGGCAGGTTCAGGCAAAGGATGCCGCTGACGGCGTCCTCCGGCTTGATGTTCTGCCCGGTGGCGAAGATGTAATTTGAGTTGATGTTGCGCACGTTCAGCGGCAGCTCGTCGGGGATGACGTGCTTCGTCTGGACGAAGTACCGCGAGATGCATCCGGAAATGGCCGAGAGCATGATTTCGATCTCGGACACGCCGGTCGCCTGCGCCAGCTGCTTGATCTGCTCCAGCTTGACCCCGTCGGACCAGGCCACCGACTTCCGGCCGCACAGGGTTATGGTCTGGAACGTTTCTTTCTGCAGCAGGATGTCTTGGATTATGTTCCTGGGTGCTTGGTACAGGATCGAAAAGTAGTAGTAAATCTCCTTGAGGCTGTTGTAGATCAACGGGAGGTAATTGTAGACGATGCCGGTCAAAGTGTTGGGGTACGAACAGTACCCCATGGTGAAACAAGAATACACGGCCGTCGCTTCTTTGATCGAGTAAAGCGCGCAGATGACCGGGAACAGAACCAAGTACTTGACCAGCTTGAACGATACCATCGCGATGTTGCGAGGGTCAGCCGATACGAATACGGAAGCGAAAAGCTGAGCGAAGCTCAGATTCCGCTTTTTGCATTCTTTCTTCAGAGTCACCACGAAGTACTTGGCTTGCGCGTACAGGTTCGAGTGGATGTTCCTGTATCCCTTTCGGTATTCTCTCAGCGTCGATATCAGCGAAACCAGAGCTATGGCCAGGAATTCGAAGAAACCCGGAGTCGACTTGAGCAGCTTGGTGCACTCCAGCGGGTCGTAATTGGAGACGAATTCGTTCCAGGTGTTGGTCAGTTCTTCCGCGAGGCGCTGCTTGAGCTCTGGGATCGCCGTGGGCTTCCGCAGCACTTCGACCAGGGGACTTTTTGACGAAAACGCTCTGTGCAAAAAAAAAACAGGTTGTTATAAAAGGGAAGAAAAATGAAGTTGAAGTACCCACCCTGGTGGTTGTCTTGTAGGCGGTATCAAAGGCAGCAAGTCTCCGATGTTCAGGCCTTCGCTCAAGAGAACGTGGTGCAATTTGAACAGGATGTAGTGCTGGTCTTCGGCCGACGGGATTATGATCACTTGCCACGGCGGGATGCCTTGCGGCAAGTATTTCGAACTGATTTCGCTCACGTAGTCCTGTTACAAGCATTACATTTAGATAAGAGGTTTCAAGTAAGAAACGCTTCAAGTAATGGAACAGGCGTCATTTGAGAAGGTATTGAGCAATAAACGTTTCAGGTAATAGAGGTTTCCAGTGAGGAGTTTCAACTGGGTTTAGAGAGAGGTGAATAGTAGCTATTCCAGAAATAAGGAATCAGGTATTCAAATCAATCAGATTTACCTGAATGTTGATTTCAGTGATGGCTCGGCCTTTGTAGTTGATGGGGGCCACGGTCAAGTTCTGGTCCAGATCGAACGTGCCCCGTTTCCAAGCGTACGTACCGCACCTGGCCACCAAGCAGTGGCGCAAGCGGGGAAACACCAAGTCTCCTTTCTTGTCGCGTCTCCGTGCCACTTCCTGAAAAACGTTCACTATTATTATCGTCAAGGTTTGCGTTTTTATCTCAACCCGGCACACTTTTGGGATTTCAAATCTGGCGCGTTTTTGCTCTGGCGATCCTAAGCCACCTGGCGGGAGAACGGTGCACTAGATCGTACAGTCAACGACAATACCCAAAAATCCCGCCTTTTCTGGACCGTGTAACCTCCTTGGTGTAACCAAGGATGTAACAGCGTCAGTGTTGCCAACTTGGATTAAAACAATATAGTCCGGTGGACTAGGGTTATAACTAGTCCACCGGTTATAATGCATACTACTTACTTAGGTTAAAATGCATAGTTTGGGCAATATTTGGCGCTAGTCCACCGGACTAATATGACTATTTCACCTTGGCACTATCGAAAGCCCACTTGAATTTCGCGGGCGGAAAGTACGAATTGCACAACCATAACGGCGCCATCGCTCGGCAGGTGAACCAAGTCGCGAATTTACCGACCGACCTCCTGCGCAAAGTCGTACAACTCGATTTTCGTGCCGACCAGAAAGTGTGCCGAGCCTGTGAGAGTATTCTTGAGGTGACTCTTTTTTGCATGTCATTATTTTAGGGGCATTACGTACTTGAGGAGAAATCATTACTACAAACCGATAAGTGGCGTCTGACAGCTTCGGGATGTGCTTGACCTTTGACAGCCAGGAGAACGGAAATTATACCTTGATTCCTGTGGGTGTCCAGGAGCGTCCTGACTGTGGCGTTTTCCAGAAACTCCAGTTCTGGATAGACCAGAGAAATTGCCGTCAGCCATATTCTATGGCTGATATTTAATACTGCGAAAGAAAAAAACAAAATATCGAACAACGATTACAAAATCGTCCAAGGTTACGACAGCATGTATAAAGTGAAGGTGACAGATCGAATTTGTAAAATGACTGATCGATTGTATAAAGAGACAGCGTTGGACATTTAAAATGTCCAAATATGAGAGTTTAAATGTCCTAAGTGGCAAGTGAACGCTCTAAACGCTATATTAGTTGTGTAAAGTGAACATTCCAACTGATATTGAACCAGTGACTAAATATACGCAAAATGTAATCTGGATCACTGAGTTGACAGTTTGAAGGTGTGAAACTGGAAGATCAAATGTCTAAGGTTACGGCAGTATGTCTAATGTTGACAGATTGATGTATAAAATGACACATCAGTTCTGTAAAGTGACAGCTTAGACTACAGGGGCATTAGAAATGCCTAAAAATGACAGTTTGAATGTCTCAAGTGGCAGTTCAACGCTCTAAACGCCATATTAGCTGTGTAAAATGAACATTTCAACTGAACCAATGATTGAATGTACGCAAAATGTACTTTGAATCGCTGAGTTGACAGTTTGAATGTGTAAAACTGAAAGATCAAGTGTTTTAGGTTAGGCAGTATGTCTGCTGCAGTGATGTAAAATACCCGGGTTTTTATATTTAAGGGTAAATACCCAGGGTAGATACCCGGTATTTACCCAAAATCGGGTCACTAATAGGGTATCTATTTTAATTAATTGTTATTATTAATTGGAGAAACAACAACAAACCATAATGATTTTTGCTCACAGCAGCAAAATAATAATAAGTGCTTTGGAGGTTATGTTTATAAAGTCTTGGAACTTGGCAAAAAAATCATTCAACCTTTAACGGCGGAAGATGGTCTGAAGAGATTTTGGAGCTGTGACATATATCTGACAAATTAATTATTGTAATTGTTGACAGTGTCGAGATATAAACTACCTCCGACGAGGTCTCTCGATGGCACTATAAATAAATGAAATAAAAATAAATGAAATGAAATAACCGTCAACACTGTCAACCGAGCTGTCAACAGAGTCAACTTTTCTGTCAAACTGGGTAGGGTGGGTAAATATCACTCGGGAAAATACCGGGTAAATATCCGATTTATATTTACCTACCTACCCGGTAAATACCCGACTCACATCACTGATCTGCTGTAACAGATCGGTGTATAAAATGACAGATCAGTTGTGTAAAGTTAGAGCTCAGACTACAATGACATTAGAAATGTCTAAAATGACAGTTTTAATGTCTTTAGGGGCAAGTGAATGCTCTAAACGCTGTATTAGTCGTGTAAAGTGAACATTTCAACTGAGTCGATGACTAAATGTAAGCAAAATGTACTTTAAATCGATGAGTTGACAGTTCGAAAGTGTGAAACTGAAAGATCAAGTGTCTGAGGTTACGGCAGTATGTCTGATGTGACAGATCAATGTATAAAATGACAGATCAGTTATGTAAAGTGACAGCTCAGACTATAGTGACGATAGAAATGTCTAAGAATGACAGTTCAAATGTCTCCAGTGACAAGTGAACGCTCTAAACGCCATATCAGTTGTGTAAAGTGAACATTTTAAATGAACCGATGGCTAAATGTATAGACAATACAAATAGAGAAGACCATTATGTTATCACCACCGTCGTCACGGATGTTGGGGCAACAAAAATCAGCCAACCTTTTTTTGAATGATGAGCTCGCCTGGGTTTCTACGCAACCTTAATAATCCGTGGCGACATATGGTCTTTTCTATTTGTATTGTCTATACGCAAAATGTACTGTGCATCGCTGAGTTGACAGTTTGAAGCCGTGAAACTGAAAGATCAAGTGTCTAAGGTTACGGCAGTATGTCTAATGTTGACAGATCGATGTATGAAATGACACATCAGTTGTGTAAAGTGAAGCTCAGGCTTCAGTGACAATTCAAATGTCTCCAGTGGCAAGTGAACGCTCTAAATGCCATATTATTACACATATTAGGTGTGTTAAGTGAACAATTCAACTAAATCGACGACTAAATGTACACAAAATGTACTTTAAATTGCTGAGTTGACAATTTGAAGGTGTGAAACTTAAAGATCAAGTTTTTAAGGTTCGGCAGTATGTGTAATGTGACAGATCGATGTATAAATTGACAGATCGGTTGTTGAAAGTAACAGCTTAGACTACAGTGACATGAAAAACATCTAAAAATGACAGTTCAAATGTCTTCTGTGGAAATTGAACACTCTAAACGCAATTTTAGTTGTGTAAAGTGAACATTTTAACTGAACCGATAGCTAAATGTACGCAAAAAGTACTTTGAATTGCTTAATCGACAGTTTGAAAGTCTGAAACTGAGAAATCACGTGTTTAAGGTTACGGCAGTTTGTCTGATGTGACAGATCGATGTACAAAATGACAGATTCGTTGTGTAAAGTGATAGCTCAGACTACAGCAGTTTTCAAAATGTTAAAAAATGACAGTTTGAATGTATAAAGTGTCAAATGAGCACTCTAAACGCCATTCTCAACAGTTGTAAAAATGTCTATTTAATGAATACAAAAAACTATTTCAAAATCCGAATTACCTGATCAGAGCAATAAAGGACTGTTTACACATACAGGTTCAGGTATTGTTCCAATTTGGAGCTTGAAGCCATTGAGCTGGCACTCTTTCAGTGCGAGTTACTTTCTCAGATTAATATTTGCTCATGATAACATGCATGTGTAAATAGAGCTTTAATTACGCTCACAATTACGGACACACTTTTTTTCCAAATACGATGTTTTTATCTTTGGTACACCAGTTAGGCCATTAAGTATGTAAATATTTCTATTTACTTGAGCATCAGTTTTTATTTATTGATCTAAATATCTGTACGAACTAGAATTTCCATTTGAATAAACGATCTTATCAACATAATCAGGGGCGTGCTGGGGTAGTTGGATCGGCCCTGGAAATAGGAATCGTCGGCCCTGGATCAAGAGTGGGGGGGTCCGGTAGGGGGACTCTTTGAGTAAAATGCCCCTTTTTCCCAAAAATTTCATAAACATGAAAATACAAAAATTGCTGAAGTATAGGCTGATCAGCTTTTAAATTCAGCACTAGAACGGTAATTTTTGCACGCCAAGTTGGCAATTCTGCGATATTTGGGGATGCTCAAATTTGTAATGTTGGATCAATATTTCCCCAGATGACCTTGAATTCGTATTGTCAATTGAGTACAGCGCTGTTGCAAGATTGTATGAACGCTCAAGACGTCTTGATTTTGGTAGACTTTCTCCAGTTTAAATGGGCGACTGGTGAACAGGTTTTTTTGAATAAAATAGTGAATCATAATATACCATCATATTATATACTAGGTTGAGAAAACTGTTCTAATGTATGGTCAGAAATGAAGGCCTAGTGTCTGAAACCTAGAACGGCTCGGCACTCTGTCACTTACCTGCCATTCTGACAAGATACCAGTCATAACAGCCAAGGCAACACTGTAGCGGAATATGATGCAAGGAGACGCCAGAATTGGCATTTCATGTCAAAATTTCTCGACCTCACTGGACTTCGCCACAAAAAGCCCGTTTTCACGTAACTTGGTCTGTCAGCGTCCGTTACACCCTGAGGAACATGACCAACCGCGTTTCAATTTCTACTGAATTTAAAACGTGATCGGCATATAGGTACTTACTACAGTATAACAGTAATAGTACCTAAAGTACGTTTCATAATAACTCACATCTCAGTAGCCATGAAATTTGACATTTGCGTTGGAATTGAGGCGTTTGCAAAGTCCCAATAAGTTTTATATTACAAAAGGAAAAATACGAGTTCCTTGATTTAGTTGGAATGCTTGCTAAATGCAAGAGGCGCGCAGTAGCACATTAAAATTGAACGATGGTGCACGAAATTCAATATATTGAATTACCTACTATTAAGTACCCACCTACCTACTATCCAATACTTTATTGTTTATACTTAGTTTATAGTTTTGTCCTGGGATGGGTTGTTGCTGTTATTTTTTTTTTTCAGCTGGAGCCAGATATTATTCACATGGGGCCGCCGGCCGCAGTCCAATAATAATAATAATAATGTTCCTTGTGCACCGGTCCCCGACTCGCCCCGGATTAATAGCTAATGAATGATTACTGTTGGTAGTAAGTACAGGGTCGTCATCCGCGAATCCTAGACAGGCCCAAATCCAAATACTTTCCTATAAAAATCTAATAAAAAACTTTAATTGGTCGCCTATTTAGTTTTGATTTCATTGCTATCGGCCCAAACCAGCCTAGACTTTATCGGCCCACCGGGAAATCTCCCGGTATCCCGGTGGGCCAGCACGCCCCTGAACATAATTATCAGCACTGTAATGTTAATTTTATATCACTTGTAGTGTACAGCTCCATTACGAGTCCACACTTGCCGCGTGTAGCATTTGGCGAGTGTCGGAGTGACTTCAAGTTGCAGGTATGTGTGTAAACGATGCTCCATTTAATAAGTGAATTTCTTTTGTACATCGTCTCCGGTCAGTGCCACAATTTTCAAGTCTCAAATTCAAGTATAAACGACGCTTTATTTCTAAAAGCTGCGCCTCGTGTGCCTTCTTTAGCGGTGCCCAGTCTCATCATCTATCAAAATTTATAAGTGCAAACGATGCTTTACGAAGTGCTGCATTCTGCTAGTGAATGCCAGTGGCGATACGAGTGTGAACGAAGCGCTATCCCAAGTGCGGTCTAGCCTATGTCCAATACCAGAGCCACCAAAAGCTCAAAAATCCAAGTGTAAACGACGCTATAGTTCGTTGAACTAAGCCGTGCGTGGCCGTTGGCAAGTACCCGCATTGCTAACGGAGTATAAATCAAGCTTTAGTTATACAAGGCGCTTGTAACTCTATCGAAAGAATACAGCACTATTCCAGCTGTTTCAGCTCAAGCTTCGTTTACGTCCGAAATCAGAGCTAGCTCCAAGTTGCATTTGCTATTTCGACTAAAGCTTTCTTTACACGTGCACGTAATATTAATAGTTCAATCAGAGATCATCTTCAGTCGAAGATGTTGCTTACGGAGTGTGAATCAAGCTTTAGTTATACAGGCGCTTACAACTCTATCGGAAGAACACTGCACTATTCAAACTGTTTCAGCTCAAGCTTTGTTTACGTTCGAAATCAGAGCTAGCTTCAAGTTGCATTTGCTATTTCGTCTGAAGCTTGCTTTACACGTGCACGTAATATCAATAGTTGAATCAAAAATGATCTTTAATCGAAGATGCTGCTTACGGAGTGTAAATCAAGCTTTAGTTATACAGGTGCTTTCAATTCTATCGAAAGAACACAGCACTATCCAAGCTGTTACAGCTCAAGCTTCGTTTACGTTCGGAATCAGAGCTAGCTTCAAGTTGCATTTGCTATTTCGTCTGAAGCTTTCTTTACACGTGCACATAATATTAATAGTTGAATCAAAGATGATCTTTAATCGAAGATGCTGCTTACGGAGTGTAAATCAAGCTTTAGTTATACAAGGCGCTTTCAACTCTATCGGAAGAACACTGCACTATTCAAACTGTTTCAGCTCAAGCTTCGTTTACGTTCGAAATCAGAGCTAGCTTCAAGTTGCATTTACTATTTCGACTAAAGCTTTCTTCACACGTGCACGTAATATTGATAGTTGAATCAGAGATCATCTTCAATCGAAGATGTTGCTTACGGAGTGTAAATCAAGCTTTAGTTATACAGGGTGCTTTCAATTCTATCGAAACAACACAGCACTATTCAAGCTGTTACAGCCCAAATTTCGTTTACGTTCGAAATCAGAGCTAGCTTCAAGTTGCATTTGCTATTTCGTCTAAAGCTTTCTTTACACGTGCACATAATATTAATAGTTGAATCAAAGATGATCTTTAATCGAAGATGCTGCTTACGGAGTGTAAATCAAGCTTTAGTTATACAAGGCGCTTTCAACTCTATCGGAAGAACACTGCACTATTCAAACTGTTTCAGCTCAAGCTTTGTTTACGTTCGAAATCAGAGCTAGCTTCAAGTTGCATTTGCTATTTCGTCTGAAGCTTGCTTTACACGTGCACGTTATATCAATAATTGAATCAGAGATCATCTTCAGTCGAAGATGTTGCTTACGGAGTGTAAATCAAGCTTTAGTTATACAAGGCGCTTTCAACTCTATCGGAAGAACACTGCACTATTCAAGCTGTTACAGCTCAAGCTTCGTTTACGTTCGAAATCAGAGCTAGCTTCAAGTGTCATTGGCTATTTCGTCTAAAGCTTTCTTTACACGTGCACGTAATATTGATAATTGAACCAAAGATGATCTTCAATCGAAGATGCTGCTTACGGAGTGTAAATCAAGCTTTAGTTATTCAGGGTGCTTTAAATTATATCGAAAGAACACAGCACTATTCAAGCTGTTTCAGCTCAAGCTTCGTTTACGTTCGAAATCAGAGCTAGCTTCAAGTTGCATTTACTATTTCGACTAAAGCTTTCTTCACGAGTGCACGTAATATTAATAGTTGAATCAGGGATCATCTTCAATCGAAGATGTTGCTTACGGAGTGTAAATCAAGCTTCAGTTATACAAGGCGCTTTCAATTCTATCGAAAGATCACAGCACTATTCAAGCTGTTTCAGCTCAAGCTTCGTTTACGTTCGAAATCAGAGCTAGCTTCAAGTTGCATTTACTATTTCGACTAAAGCTTTCTTCACGCGTGCACGTAATATTAATAGTTGAATGAGGGATCATCTTCAATCGAAGATGTTGCTTACGGAGTGTAAATCAAGCTTCAGTTATACAAGGCGCTTTCAATTCTATCGAAAGAACACAGCACTATTCAAGCTGTTTCAGCTCAAGCTTCGTTTACGTTCGAAATCAGAGCTAGCTTCAAGTTGCATTCAATTATTTCGACTAAAGCTTTCTTCACGAGTGCACGTAATAATAATAGTTGAATCAGGGATCATCTTCAATCGAAGATGTTGCTTACGGAGTGTAAATCAAGCTTTAGTTATACAAGGCGCTTTCAATTCTATCGAAAGATCACAGCACTATTCAAGCTGTTTCAGCTCAAGCTTCGTTTACGTTCGAAATCAGAGCTAGCTTCAAGTTGCATTTACTATTTCGACTAAAGCTTTCTTCACGCGTGCACGTAAAATTAATAGTTGAATGAGGGATCATCTTCAATCGAAGATGTTGCTTACGGAGTGTAAATCAAGATTTAGTTATACAAGGCGCTTTCAATTCTATCGAAAGAACACAGCACTATTCAAGCTGTTTCAGCTCAAGCTTCGTTTACGTTCGAAATCAGAGCTAGCTTCAAGTTGCATTTACTATTTCGACTAAAGCTTTCTTCACGCGTGCACGTAATATTAATAGTTGAATCAGGGATCATCTTCAATCGAAGATGTTGCTTACGGAGTGTAAATCAAGCTTTAGTTATACAAGGCGCTTTAAATTCTATCGAAAGAACACAGCACTATTCAAGCTGTTTCAGCTCAAGCTTCGTTTACGTTCGAAATCAGAGCTAGCTTCAAGTTGCATTTACTATTTCGACTAAAGCTTTCTTCACGCGTGCACGTAATATTAATAGTTGAATCAGGGATCATCTTCAATCGAAGATGTTGCTTACGGAGTGTAAATCAAGCTTTAGTTATACAAGGCGCTTTAAATTCTATCGAAAGAACACAGCACTATTCAAGCTGTTTCAGCTCAAGCTTCGTTTACGTTCGAAATCAGAGCTAGCTTCAAATTGCATTTACTATTTCGACTAAAGCTTTCTTCACGCGTGCACGTAATATCAATAGTTGAATCAGGGATCATCTTCAATCGAAAATGTTGCTTACGGAGTGTAAATCAAGCTTCAGTTATACAAGGCGCTTTCAATTCTATCGAAAGAACACAGCACTATTCAAGCTGTTTCAGCTCAAGCTTCGTTTACGTTCGAAATCAGAGCTAGCTTCAAGTTGCATTTACTATTTCGACTAAAGCTCTCTTCACGCGTGCATGTAATATTAATAGTTGAATCAGGGATCATCTTCAATCGAAAATGTTGCTTACGGAGTGTAAATCAAGCTTCAGTTATACAAGGCGCTTTCAATTCTATCGAAAGAACACAGCACTATTCAAGCTGTTTCAGCTCAAGCTTCGTTTACGTTCGAAATCAGAGCTAGCTTCAAGTTGCATTTACTATTTCGACTAAAGCTTTCTTCACGCGTGCACGTAATATCAATAGTTGAATCAGGGATCATCTTCAATCGAAGATGTTGTTTACGGAGTGTAAATCAAGCTTTAGTTATACAAGGCGCTTTCAATTCTATCGAAAGAACACAGCACTATTCAAGCTGTTTCAGCTCAAGCTTCGTTTACGTTCGAAATCAGAGCTAGCTTCAAGTTGCATTTGCTATTTCGTCTAAAGCTTTCTTCACGCGTGCACGTAATATTAATAGTTGAATCAAAGATGGTCTTCAATCGAAGATGTTGCTTACGGAGTGTAATTCAAGCTTTAGTTATACAGGGTGCTTTCAATTCTACCGAAACAACACAGCACTATTCAAGCTGTTTCAGCTCAAGCTTCGTTCACGTTCGAAATCAGAGCTAGCTTCAAGTTGCATTTACTATTTCGACTAAAGCTTTCTTCACGCGTGCACGTAGTATTAATAGTTGAATCAGGGATCATCTTCAATCGAAGATGTTGCTTACGGAGTGTAAATCAAGCTTTAGTTATACAAGGCGCTTTAAATTCTATCGAAAGAACACAGCACTATTCAAGCTGTTTCAGCTCAAGCTTCGTTTACGTTCAAAATCAGAGCTAGCTTCAAGTTGCATTTGCTATTTCGTCTAAAGCTTTCTTTACACGTGCACGTAATATTAATAGTTGAATCTAAAATGATCTTCAATCGAAGATGCTGCTTACGGAGTGTAAATCAAGCTTTAGTTATTCAGGGTGCTTTCAATTCTATCGAAAGAACACAGCACTATTCAAGCTGTTTCAGCTCAAGCTTCGTTCACGTTCGGAATCAGAGCTAGCTTCATGTTTCATTTGCTATTTCGTCTAAAGCTTTCTTCACGCGTGCACGTAATATTAATTCTTGAATCAAAGATGATCTTTAATCGAAGATACTGCTCACGGAGTGTAAATCAAGCTTTAGTTATACAGGATGCTTTCAATTCTATCGAAGCAACACAGCACTATTCAAACTGTTACAGCTAAAGCTTCGTTTACGTTCGAAATTAGAGCTAGCTTCAAGTTGCATTTGCTATTTCGTCTAAAGCTTTCTTCACACGTGCACGTAATATCAATAGTTGAATCAAAGATGATCTTTAATCGAAGATGCTGCTTACGGAGTGTTAATCAAGCTTTAGTTATACAAGTTATACAAGCTTTAGTTATATTTCAACTTTATTGAAAGAACACAGCACTTTTCAGGCTGTTTCAGCTCAAGCTTCGTTTACGTTTGAACGACTTTTAAAATCGCGAATATTCATTCTTTTGACGTGTCTACGTGAAGTAACACCTCCTTTGCAGCCCAGACGCACTTGCTGCAGAAACGTGGAATGTCCGGTCGTTTCGCTAACGCAATCGTTACAATGTTGCGTTGATTTATTACTCGGTTCATAATTACGTGCTTAATTATGAATAATTGATTCATCTCAACCAAATAAATATACACCAACTGTTTGCTCTGGTCAAATACGAATTTTATTTACGTTTTTGTCCGCAATCAGTTATTATTATTCTTACATAACGAGCACCGCATGATTCATTTCTCACAGCGCAAAGTCTTTCATATTATTCATTGTATGCTTTCTTTATGATTTCACACGTTTCGCGTGACTTTTATGCAATTTTCCTGTATCTGCATCTATACTAATTTGACCTAGAAACTTATTTTTATCACCCACCTCTGCTGCCTTATGCAGGGTGTTTTAAAAAAAAGCTATATTCCTTCTTATGTTCGGCAAAATGCATTCGGTTGGTTTCAATGCTGTTCAACATGAAAACACCTGTAATCAATGGCAAAATAATTATTTATTTTGCTGATCCAGACTCACCTTTTGTGTCCTCTCAATCTGACATATCAGGCTTTGGCACATACTTTTCGAAACACTCTGTAGTACAATGTTCCCAGAAAGGTTATCATAACTGAACAGAAACAAACACTTGGCAGTACTACCAATTCCTATCACTACTTCAAAGGATGTAACTCATTAAACAAAGCATTTTATTCTCGTTAAATATTATATTAAGCTTAGCCATCAGTCTTGATAAAGACGGACGTACCCGAGCTATCAGTAATGATAAATTCACGGGTCATTTTGCAAGAAAACAAGTTGTCCTAGTAGAATAAGTGTCTCAAGATCAATCAGTGTCGATCACATATCCAAACTGGTGAGTTCTTTTGAATTTGTTTCCACTTGTTTCAACAATAGAGGGCAGAGGGCACTCTCCCCTTTTCTCCTCTATTTTTAATTCTCCGAGTAATTCTCCTTATATTTCTCAAACTAGAATACAAAAAATTGGAACAATCTCCAAATATATTTTAAAAAAGTTGAGAAAAAAGAGAGGGTAGGTAGGTACCCTCTATTATCTACGCTCCTGAAAATGTTTAACGAAATATAGGTGTTTGCAAACTTGGGGTAGAAAATTGAGCCTCAGTTACAGAAATGCTTCAAAAGTATCAAAAAAATAATGAAAAAAATGTGTTTTGTAATTTTATTTACTGCACAGGGTGGGTCGTAAATCCCGAAAATCCAGTTTTCTTCAAGAATGCATGCAGAAAATTGCATATGAGAACTATTTGTGTTATTTAATGCTCGACATCAGTTTTGTAACCTCTAGAACCTTTCACAGACATTTTCGAAAAGAAATAGATTTTTACGGTTTATGACTTACCCTGTATACTGAATAAAATTACAAAACCCATGCAAAGGTAAGAAAAATTTGCTTTTTGATCTGATAGAGAGAGTTCCTTGAAATCTTTCAGAATAACGAAAATAGAAGAGATCGAAGGCCACCTTTTGACCCACCATTTATTTCTATAAATAAAAATCATAAATTTTCTTCACCTTTCTTCTGGCACTTACGTGACATTTCTCTAACTGCGGTTCAATTTCATACCCCAAATTTGCAAACATCCTGTATGTTATCATTGATCGATAGAGACTCATTTCAGTAAACAATGGTTTGAATTTGAACAAAATCGGTTGAACGGTTCAAAAGTTACGCAAAAAAGCTGAGACGCTCGAAAAGGAACAATAATATTCAAACCTATAGGAACTCATATTGTACTGGTTTGTACTGGTTTCTATAAAATCTGTACAACAGAATGTTGGTTTAACGTGTTTCTACACGAAAAGCTTAGAAAAGAATGATATTTAAACCTGTAGTAACTCATATTGGACTGTACTGGTTTCTATAAAACCTGTACATGTTTTGGTTTAATGTGTTTTTACGTGTTTCTAGGGGCAAATGAGATACCACTTCTGAATAGCCTAGCTCGGAAGCCCATAAGAGATTAATATTCAAACCTGTAGAAACTCTGTCATCAAAAAAGAAGAAGGTACAAACAAACCAAAACACAAGCCTCTGAAGGCTAGAAATGCTGGAAAACCCATATTAGAACCAACAGGAATCGTGATTTGCGTTAAAAGCTTGTAGCTATTATATTTTTTCAATTGTAACGCAATCATGATCCAGTTCTCTGTCATCAAAAGAGAAGAAGGCACAAAGAAACTAAAACAAAAGCCTCTGATCCTCTGAAGGCTAGAAATGCCAAGAAACCCATATAAGAACCAACAGAAATCGTGATTTGCGTTAAAAGCTTGTAGCTATTGTATTTTCCCAATTGTAACGCAATCATGATCCAGTTCTCTGTCATCAAAAGAGAAAAAGGCACAAAGAAACTGAAACACAAGCCTCTGATCCTCTGATGGCTAGAAATGCTAGGAAACCCATATATAAGAACCAACAGAAGTCGTGATTTGCGTTAAAAGCTTGTAGCTATTGTATTTTTCCAATTGTAACGCAATCATGATCCAGTTCTCTGTCATCAAAAGAGAAGAAGGCACAAGGAAACTGAAATACAAGCCTCTGATCCTCTGAAGGCTAGAAATGCTAGGAGACCCATATAAGAACCAACAGAAATCGTGATTTGCGTTAAAAGCTTGTAGCTATTATATTTTTCCAATTGTAACGCAATCATGATCCAGTTCTCTGTCATCAAAAAAGAAAAAGGCACAAAGAAACTGAAACACAAGCCTCTGATCCTCTGAAGGCTTGAAATGCTAGGAAACCCATATAAGAACCAACAAAAGTCGTGATTTGCGTTAAAAGCTTGTAGCTATTGTATTTTTCCAATTGTAACGCAATCATGATCCAGTTCTCTGTCATCAAAAGAGAAGAAGGCACAAGGAAACTGAAATACAAGCCTCTGATCCTCTGAAGGCTAGAAATGCTAGGAGACCCATATAAGAACCAACAGAAATCGTGATTTGCGTTAAAAGCTTGTAGCTATTGTATTTTTCCAATTGTAACGCAATCATGATCCAGTTCTCTGTCATCAAAAGAGAAAAAGGCACAAAGAAACTAAAACACAAGCCTCTGATCCTCTGAAGGCTAGAAATGCTAGGAAACCCATATAAGAACCAACAGAAATCGTGATTTGCGTTAAAAGCTTGTAGCTATTGTATTTTTCCAATTGTAACGCAATCATGATCCAGTTCTCTGTCATCAAAAGAGAAAAAGGCACAAAGAAACTGAAACACAAGCCTCTGATCCTCTGAAGGCTAGAAATGCTAGGAAACCCATGTATAAGAACCAACAGAAGTCGTGATTTGCGTTAAAAGCTTGTAGCTATTGTATTTTTCCAATTGTAACGCAATCATGATCCAGTTCTCTGTCATAAAAAAAGGCACAAAGAAACTGAAACACAAGCCTCTGATCCTCTGAAGGCTTGAAATGCTAGGAAACCCATATATAAGAACCAACAAAAGTCGTGATTTGCGTTAAAAGCTTGTAGCTATTGTATTTTTTCAATTGTAACGCGATCATGATTCAGTTCTCTGTCATCAAAAGAGAAAAAGGCACAAAGAAACTAAAACACAAGCCTCTGATCCTCTGAAGGCTAGAAATACTAGGAAACCCATATAAGAACCAACAGAAATCGTGATTTGCGTTAAAAGCTTGTAGCTATTGTATTTTTCCAATTGTAACGCAATCATGATTCAGTTCTCTGTCATCAAAAGAGAAGAAGGCACAAAGAAACTAAAACACAAGCCTCTGATCCTCTGAAGGCTAGAAATGCTAGGAAACCCATATAAGAACCAACAGAAATCGTGATTTGCGTTAAAAGCTTGTAGCTATTGTATTTCTCCAATTGTAACGCAATCATGATTCAGTTCTCTGTCATCAAAAGAGAAGAAGGCACAAATAAACTAGAACACAAGCCTCTGAAGGCTAGAAATGCTAGGAAACCCATATAAGAACCAACAGAAATCGTGATTTGCGTTAAAAGCTTGTAGCTATTGTATTTTTCCAATTGTAACGCGATCATGATTCAGTTCTCTGTCATCAAAAGAGAAAAAGGCACAAAGAAACTAAAACACAAGCCTCTGATCCTCTGAAGGCTAGAAATGCTAGGAAACACATATAAGAACCAACAGAAATCGTGATTTGCGTTAAAAGCTTGTAGCTATTATATTTTTCCAATTGTAACGCAATCATGATCCAGTTTTCTGTCATCAAATAGAGAAAGAGAAGAAGGCACAAATAAACTGAAACACAAGCCTCTGAAGGCTAGAAATGCTAGGAAACCCATATTAGAACCAACAGAAATCGTGATTTGCGTTAAAAGCTTGTAGCTATTATATTTTTCCAATTGTAACGCAATCATGATCCAGTTCTCTTGTCATCAAAAGAGAAAAAGGCACAAAGAAACTGAAACACAAGCCTCTGATCCTCTGAAGGCTAGAAATGCTAGGAAACCCATATATAAGAACCAACAGAAGTCGTGATTTGCGTTAAAAGCTTGTAGCTATTGTATTTTTCCAATTGTAACGCAATCATGATTCAGTTCTCTGTCATCAAAAGAGAAGAAGGCACAAGGGAACTGAAATACAAGCCTCTGATCCTCTGAAGGCTAGAAATGCTAGGAGACCCATATAATAACCAACAGAAATCGTGATTTGCGTTAAAAGCTTGTAGCTATTATATTTTTCCAATTGTAACGCAATCATGATCCAGTTCTCTGTCATCAAAAAAGAAAAAAGGCACAAAGAAACTGAAACACAAGACTCTGATCCTCTGAAGGCTTGGAATGCTAGGAAACCCATATAAGAACCAACAAAAGTCGTGATTTGCGTAAAAAGCTTGTAGCTATTGTATTTTTTCAATTGTAACGCAATCATGATCCAGTTCTCTGTCATCAAAAGAGAAGAAGGCACAAGGAAACTGAAATACAAGCCTCTGATCCTCTGAAGGCTAGAAATGCTAGGAGACCCATATAAGAACCAACAGAAATCGTGATTTGCGTTAAAAGCTTGTAGCTATTATATTTTTCCAATTGTAACGCAATCATGATCCAGTTCTCTGTCATAAAAAAAAAGCACAAAGAAACTGAAACACAAGCCTCTGATCCTCTGAAGGCTTGCTAGGAAACCCATATAAGAACCAACAGAAATCGTGATTTGCGTTAAAAGCTTGTAGCCATTGTATTTTCCCAATTGTAACGCAATCATGATTCAGTTCTCTGTCATCAAAAGAGAAGAAGGCACAAAGAAACTGAAACACAAGCCTCTGATCCTCTGAAGGCTAGAAATGCTAGGAAACCCATATAAGAACCAACAGAAATCGTGATTTGCGTTAAAAGCTTGTAGCTATTGTATTTTTCCAACTGTAACGCAATTATGATCTAGTTCGCTGTCATCAAATAAAAATAAGACACGATGAAACTGAAACCTAAGCCTCTGAAAGCTAGAGATGCTGAGAAACCCATATTAAAACCAACAGCAATTGTGATTTGCGTTAAAAGCTTGTAGCTATTGTATTTTTCCAATTGTAACGCAATCATGATCTAGTTATTTGTCATCAAAAGAGAAAAAGGTACAAAGAAACCAGAACACAAGACTCTGAAAGCTAGAAATGCTAGGAAACCCATATAAGGACCAACAGAAATCGTGATTTGCATTAAAAGCTTGTAGCTATTGTATTTTCCCAATTGTAACGCAATCATGATCCAGTTCTCTGTCATCAAAAGAGAAGAAGGCACAAATAAACTAAAACACAAGCCTCTGAAAGCTAGAAATGCTGGGAAACCCATATTAGAACCAACAGAAATCGTGATTCGCGTTAAAAGCTTGTAGCTATCATATTTTTTCAATTGTAATGCAATCATGATCCAGTTATCTGTCATCAAAAGAGAAGAAGGCACAAATAAACTAAAACACAAGCCTCTGATCCTCTGAAGGCTAGAAATGCTAGGAAACCCATATAAGAACTAACAGAAATCGTGATTTGCGTAAAAAGCTTGTAGCTATTGTATTTTTTCAATTGTAACGCAATCATGATCCAGTTCTCTGTCCTCAACAGAGAAGAAGGCACAAATGAACTAAAACACAAGCCTCTGAAAGCTAGAAATGCTAAGAAACCCATATTAAAACCAACAGAAATTGTGATTTGCGTTGGAAGCTTGTAGCTATTGCATTTTTACAATCGTAACGCAATCATGATCTAAAGTGCTCAACAAAATAAGTGTCGCAACAGAAATTTCTCCTCAAATTTGAATCAACATAACTTTCGATTGTCACGGACGATTTCAATTCGGTTTCCACTGGTCGATTGCCTAATTTCTTTGCTATTTACCATGTTCAAAAATCACCTGAGAAGCTGTACATAAAGTTTCTACAGGGTGGTAAATAGAGCAGTTCATAATTGTTGAAATTCTAATGAACCCCCGTTTGAGCTAAAAATTTTTTTGTCGACAACCGACAACAAAATAATGGAGAATGATGACTTTCCTCGGAACGGTTTTCGAATTTCTTGGATTAGGAGTGAAATAGCCAAGATACGATTTTTTTGCTGGGAATGATGTTTTTCATTTCTTCTCCTTCATGAAAAAATAACGGACTCTCGATGTGAGAGGATATCTCTTAGCAGGCTTGCTCATTAGACAATTCTAAGCAATTTGTTGTCTAGCGCACCCCCTGTTGTGTCTTTTGGGGCTGAAATAGGGCGTACTTTTTTGTGAATTCGCCACCAATTTCACAACCTAGGCTTGTTTGGTATCAATTCTTTTGATTGAGGTTCTCTGAACAATATTGTCTTGATGAAAACATTCTTCTGTCTGTCTGTCAGTCATCTGTTTCTACAACTCCCGAACGGTTCATCGAATTTAACTGAAATTTGGTTAATATGAAGGTACAGTGTCGATCGAAAGTTTGGAAACACTTGTCAAGCTTGTCAATTTTGGAGGTTAAATTAAGACTGAATGAAAAGGATTTGAGAAGGTGACATGCGCTCAAAATTTGAAGAAGACATCTTTTGAACTGTGGAAGAAAACACTTTTTTTGTCATATCACATTCAATTATGTGTGCAATTTGACTTCAAAAATTGACAGTTTTCAAAAGTGTTTCCAAAGCTTAGTCAGTGTACATATGCGGGCATAATTTGAATTTTCGAGTAAGTTCGAGAGATTTTAGCTCAAGTCGGTGCACTAGAGGGCGCACCATCCCGTTATTAGCTATCAGTTTTTTTCAAGCGTTTGCAAGATGGACCTCAAACTTACCAGGTTTGTAGGTAGGTACTAGGTGAGTAACATTTTCCTTCCAGTTTATGATTTTCAGTTTAAGATGCTTAAATAATCAATATTTTGTCGGTCTCCCTCTTGCCTGGATCAGATCGAGCCATTACTTATGTCGACATGCTCTCCACTAAAGCCCGTAGAGAATTCTGAGGAATAGCCTTCCATTCTTCCTGAACTGCAATCGCTAAGTCATTCAAATTGTCCGATTGTCCTTCTTTTCTTTCAATTTCAACTTTTCTCCTACTCCATACATGCTCGATAGGATTCATATCTGGAGACAAGGGTAGCCAATCTATTCTTCCAATATTGTGATCCCCTAAAAATTCGTTGACAATTCTAGCCCGATGAGGTCGGACGTTGTCTTCGACCAACATGAAATTGTCGCCAAAATTTTGAGCAAAGGGGACCACAATATCCTTTATACACAAATCCCTGTATCTTTCACCATTAATACTCTCTCCTCTCAGTATCACCAAATCACTTATTCTTTCAGTCCTCATTTCTCCTCAAACAGTCACTCCTCCACCTCCAAAAACCACCCTTGCCTCTATGTGTTCTTCCAGAAGTCTTTCGTTCCTCCTGTCTCCATACCAGAACTCGTCCATTCGACCTGAACAAAAATCAACTTACTTTCATCTGAAAACAAGCACCTACTCCACTCTGCTATTGCCCAGTGCTAATATGGTTTTGTGCCCATCTTAGTCTAGTAGCACGATGCTGCGGCTTCAGCAGAGGGCATGCCGCTCTTTTTCTGTTTTTAGTCAATTTTTTCAAGTTCAGAACAACTACACATGTTGTTGATCGACAATTGGAGACAAAAAATACCAAGTGTTAAATTCGATAGAAACGAGAAGAAATGTTCATGTATTCAAAATTGATCTCGCGAGAGCAAAAGAAAAGGAACTGATGAGTAAGTAGGTATGGTGCGGTCTCTTAAGACCTTTCAAGATATTGTGGGGTCTCTGGATCAATTTGAATTTTAACCTCCATGAATCATGTCTATACTAAATTTCAGTTAAATTCGATGTACTGGTTCGGAAGTTATCGTAACATAATCACAGACAGACAGACAGACAAACAGACAGACAAAAGACCATTCTTATCAAGATAATCTTGTGCAGTGAGCCTTGATCAAAAGAACTGATATCAAACCAGCCTGGGTTCACTAGGTTGTGAAATTGGAGCATATTGTAACATATTACAGACAGACAGACAGACAGACAGACAGCAAACTGTTTTTATCAAGATAATCTTGTTCAGCGAGTCTTAATCAAAAGAATTGATATCAAACAAGCCTAGGTTGTGAAATTGGAGCATATTACATGCATATAACATATTACAAACAGACAGTCAGACAGACAGGAGACTGTTCTTATCAAGATAATCTTGTTCAGTGGGCCTTAATCAAAAGAATTGATATCAAACAAGCCTAGGTTGTGAAATTGGAGCAAATCGTAACATATTACAGACAGACAGACAGACAGACAGAAGACTGTTTTTATCAAGAAAATCTTGTTCAGCGAGACCTAATCAAAAGAATTGATATCAAACAAGCCTAGGTTGTGAAATTGGAGCATATCGTAACATGTTACAGACAGACAGACAGACTGACAGAAGACTGTTTTTATCAAGATAATCTTGTTTAGCGAGCCTTAATCAAAAGAATTGATATCAAACAAGCCTAGGTTGTGAAATTGGTGGCGAATTCATAAAAAAATATACCCAATTTCAGCCCCAAAAGACAAAATAGAGGGTGCGCTAGACAACAAATTTCCAAGAATCGTCTAATGAGCAAGCCTGCTGAGACATATCCTCTTACATCGAGAATCCGTTGATTTTTCATGAAGAAGAAGAGATGAAAAGCATCATTCCCAGCAAAAAAATCGTATCTTGGCTATTTCACTTCTAATCCGGGAAATTCGAAAACCGTTCCGAGGTAGCTCATCATTCTCCATTATTTTGTTATCGGTTGTTGACAAAAAAAAAATTTAGCTCAAACGGGGGTTCATTAAAATTTTAACAATTATGATCTGCTTTATTTACCACCCTGTAGAAACTTTATGTGCAGCTTTTCAGGTGATCTTTGAACATGGTAGAGAGCCAAAGGATTAGGCAATCGAGGAGTGAAAACCGAATTAAAATCGTCTGTGACAATCGAAAGTTATGTTGACTCAAATTGGGGGGGAAATTTCTGTTGCGACACTTATTTTGTTGAGCACTTTAGTTCTCTGTCATCAAAAGAGAAGAAGGCACGTAGAAACTTAAACACAAGCCTCTGATCCTCTGAAGGCTAGAAATGCTTGGAAACCCATATAAGAACCAACAGAAATCGTGATTTGCGTTAAAAGCTTGTAGCTATTGTATTTTTCCAATTGTAACGCAATCATGATCCAGTTCTCTGTCATCAAAAGAGAAGAAGGCACAAATAAATTAAAACACAACCCTCTGAAGGCTAGAAATGCTGGGAAACCCATATTAGAACCAACAGAAATCTTGATTAGCGTTAAAAGCTTGTAGCTATTATATTTTTCCAATTGTAACGCAATCATAATCCAGTTCTCAGTCATCAAATTAAAATAAGACACGATGAAACTAAAACCTAAGCCTCTGAAAGCTAGAGATGCTAAGAAACCCATATTAAAACCAACAGAAATTGTGATTTGCGTTAGAAGCTTGTAGCTATTGTATTTTTCTAATTGTAATGCAATTATGATCTAGTTCTCTGTCATAAAGAGAAGAAGGCACAAATGAACTAAAACACAAGCCTCTGAAAGCTAGAAATGCTAGGAAACCCATATGAAAAACCAACAGAAATTGTGATTTGCGTTGGAAGCTTGTACCTATTGTATTTTCCCAACTGTAACGCGATTATGATCTAGTTCTCTGTCATCAACAGAGAAGAAGGCATAAATATGAATGAAGACTAAATAATCTGACTATGAATAAAGTCAGATTTTTATAGAATCTGTACAACAGCCTTTTAGTTTAACGTGTCTCTAGAAGCAAATAAGTTCCACTCTAAAGTTGCCTAGCTGGGAAGCCCATAAGCGAATAATATTCAAACCTGTAGGAACTCATATTGGTTTGTACTGGTTCCTATGAAATCTGTACAACACTTGTTAATTGAACGTGTTTTTTTGACTACAGTTTTCCAACTTTCCGCGAACCAGTTTTCAGCAATTTTTTTGGAAACGTAAACTAACAGGTTATTAAACATTCTTCAGCGATTTTTCTCCAAAATTCCCGAGAGTTTTTCTGTTGATTATCGCCAAATGTGAATGGCATTTTTTTTCAATGTTGCAATCAACTTTCACTTTTCACCCGAAGGGTCGTCTGGAACGAAATTTCCATGCGAACCCGGATACCAGTCGGAAAAATATTGCTGTGCCGCAACAGATTTGTCTTCAATTGTAACTCACCTATGTAACTGAGAATGAACACAGGTAGAAGAATCGCGGTGCAGTAGAACAGCACAGAAGTCACCAAAAAGTCGATCATATTACGGAAAATCGGCACTTATCGCTGCGATGGTCTTGTGTGTGCGGGGTTCAATCGCACATTTCAACAAGCGGCCCGCCGTGAACTGTGGCCGAAAGACGAACACGAAATAAATAAATAAAAAATAAAATAAAAACTGGCATTCCACCGTCCAAAATCGTGAACCGATGCACTACAGAATTCGACTAATCGCACTTGGACTCTCGGTACTGCTCAGCGATGGCAATAGATATTCGGTTATCTCTTTGAACCTATGATCCCGACGAGGCATTTTTGTACAAACCGCTGTGTACAATAATGTATCAAGTGCGTGTTGCCAAACTTATTGGAGTTTATCTATCATTATCGATCGGTATATGCACAATTTCCATTGTTTCGGCCGTCTATTGGCCAATTCCCATGGTCTATTGGTCAACAGCGGCAATTTCCATGCGGAAAGTACGTACCTATTTGAACCATAAACGAATTTTGTTGCTTGGTATTGGTATGTATCGGTAAATAGTTTTTTCTCTATAGTTGTATACCGCTATTGGTTTCATCAAAATTTGCATTGGTTTGTTCCTGTTTCCACTGGTTATTTCTAATGACTCCAATACAAGCCATTACGATCCTATTAAAGACAAATTGAAACCAATCTGGCCCAATACCAGACACCATTTTCATAATCAGAGACTCGATCAGAGATTATTACAGCAGTTTTATCATACGCATCGCATGAAAGGTGTCCGTCACCGCACAAAAGCCACCCTCGATTGTCCCCAAAACAATAACAAAAGACAACCGCCAGCTTTTTGTTGTTTGTTATTCGCACCAGGTATAACAATTTGTATAATCCAAGCACTCTAAACGATCGATGAACAAATTTTATGTATTAATATACCATGAGCATGGTGTGCTCTGCAACATGTCGTGTGTAGGTATTCGGTAATAGATGCATATCGTACACTGCAATCCTTGCCTACTCCGATTAACGATCTAATAATGTATGTATGGCATGAGTATAAAGTCACTATTAAATACTTCTATATTGTAAATTTCCAGTTGATGGGAAACTTTTGGAAAATAATGGAAGTTGGCTGAGTTTTCCATTGAGGAATTTCAATGAAGAAACCGATCAAGACGTTTCTGACTCGTATTAGGCATTGGCATGCGTTTCTGTGGGAAAAAACAATAAGGGAAAGACCTATAAGATGGGAACAACCAATACTAGCTTCACTCACTGTTGCCAACTTGACGCTGTTGAGTTTGTCGCTTGATCTGAAGCTAAGCCTAAGGTAAGCTTCTATCGTGAATCAAAATTTCTATTGGTTTCAATCTGAGTTTGTAGCATTTCTAGCTTTAAGAGGCTGGTTTCAATTTCTTACTTTCTCCTCCTTTAAAAAAAATGACTGGATCAGAATCACGTTTGAATCGAAAACATTTAGAAGGTGCAAGCTTTATTGCAAATCACAATTTCTGTTGGTTTTAATATGGGTTTCCTGGCATTTCTAGCTTTCAGAGGCTTGTGTTTTAGTTTCTTTGTGCCTTCTTCTCTTTTGATGACAGAGAACTATATCATGATTGCGTTACAATTGGAAAAATACGATAGCTACAAGCTTTTAACGCAAATCACGATTTCTGTTGGTTTTAATATGGGTTTCCTAGCATTTCTAGCTTTCAGAGGCTTGTGTTTTAGTTTATTTGTGCCTTCTTCTCTTCTGATGACAGAGAACTGGATCATGATTGCGTTACAATTGGAAATATACAATAGCTACAAGCTTTAAACGCAAATCACGATTTCTGTTGGTTCTAATATGGGTTTACTATAATTTCTAGCCTTTAGAGGATCAGAGGCTTGTGTTTTAGTTTAATTGTGCCTTCTTCTCTTTTGTTGACAGAGAACTGGATCCTGATTGCGTTACAATTGGAAAAATACAATAGCTACAAGCTTTCAACGAAAATCACGATTTCTGTTGGTTCTTATATGGGTTTCCCAGCATTTCTAGCCTTCAGAGGATCAGAGGCTTGTGTTTCAGTTTCTTTGTGCCTTCTTCTCTTTTGATGACAGAGAATTGGATCATGATTGCGTTACAATTGGAAAAATACAATAGCTACAGGCTTTTAACGCAAATCACGATTTCTGTTGGTTCTTATATGGGTTTCCTAGCATTTCTAGCCTTCAGAGGATCAGAGGCTTGTGTTTCAGTTTCTTTGTGCCTTCTTCTTGTTTAATGACAGAGAACTGGATCATAATTGCGTTACAATTGGAAAAATACAATAGCTACAAGCTTTTAACGCAAATCACGATTTCTGTTGGTTCTTATATGGGTTTCCTAGCATTTCTAGCCTTCAGAGGATCAGTGGCTTGTGTTTCAGTTTCTTTGTGCCTTCTTCTCTTTTGATGACAGAGAACTGGATCATAATTGCGTTACAATTGAAAAAATAGAATAGCTACAAGCTTTTAACGCAAATCACGATTTCTGTTGGTTCTTATATGAGTTTCCTAGCATTTCTAGCCTTCAGAGGATCAGTGGCTTGTGTTTCAGTTTCTTTGTGCCTTCTTCTCTTTTGATGACAGAGAATAGGATCATGATTGCGTTACACTTGGAAAAATACAATAGCTACAAGCTTTTAACGCAAATCACGATTTCTGTTGGTTCTTATATGGGTTTCCTAGCATTTCTAGCCTTCAGAGGATCAGAGGCTTGTGTTTCAGTTTCTTTGTGCCTTCTTCTCTTTTGTTGACAGAGAATTGGATCATGATTGCGTTACAATTGGAAAAATACAATAGCTACAAGCTTTTAACGCAAATCACGATTTCTGTTGGTTCTTATATAGGTTTCCTAGCATTTCCAGCCTTCAGAGGATCAGAGGCTTGTGTTTCAGTTTCTTTGTGCCTTCTCCTCTTTTGATGACAGAGAACTGGATCATGATTGCGTTACAATTGGAAAAATACAATAGCTACAAGCTTTTAACGCAAATCACGATTTCTGTTGGTTCTAATATGGGTTTACTAGCATTTCTAGCCTTCAGAGGATCAGAGGCTTGTGTTTTAGTTTATTTGTGCCTTCTTCTCTTTTGTTGACAGAGAATTGGATCATGATTGCGTTACAATTGGAAAAATACAATAGCTACAAGCTTTTAACGCAAGTCACGATTTCTGTTGGTTCTTATATGGGTTTCCTAGCATTTCTAGCCTTCAGAGGATCAGAGGCTTGTGTTTCAGTTTCTTTGTGCCTCCTTTTTTTTTGATGACAGAGAACTGGATCATGATTGCGTTACAATTGGAAAAATACAATAGCTACAAGCTTTTAACGCAAGTCACGATTTCTGTTGGTTCTTATATGGGTTTCCTAGCATTTCCAGCCTTCAGAGGATCAGTGGCTTGTGTTTCAGTTTCTTTGTGCCTTCTTCTCTTTTGATGACAGAGAACTGGATCATAATTGCGTTACAATTGGAAAAATACAATAGCTACAAGCTTTTAATGCAAATCACGATTTCTGTTGGTTCTTATATGGGTTTCCTAGCATTTCTAGCCTTCAGAGGATCAGTGGCTTGTGTTTCAGTTTTTTTGTGCCTTCTTTTCTTTTGATGACAGAGAATAGGATCATGATTGCGTTACAATTGGAAAAATACAATAGCTACAAGCTTTTAACGCAAATCACGATTTCTGTTGGTTCTTATATGGCTTTCTTAGCATTTCTAGCCTTCAGAGGATCAGAGGCTTGTGTTTCAGTTTCTTTGTGCCTTCTCCTCTTTTGATGACAGAGAACTGGATCATAATTGCGTTACAATTGGAAAAATACAATAGCTACAAGCTTTCAACGCAAATCACTATTTCTGTTGGTTCTTATATGGGTTTCCTAGCAATTCCAGCCTTCAGAGGATCAGAGGCTTGTGTTTCAGTTTCTTTGTGCCTTCTCCTCTTTTGATGACAGAGAACTGGATCATGATTGCGTTACAATTGGAAAAATACAATAGCTACAAGCTTTCAACGCAAATCACTATTTCTGTTGGTTCTTATATGGGTTTCCTAGCATTTCTAGCCTTCAGAGGATCAGAGGCTTGTGTTTCAGTTTCTTTGTGCCTTCTCCTCTTTTGATGACAGAGAACTTGATCATGATTGCGTTACAATTGGAAAAATACAATAGCTACAAGCTTTTAACGCAAATCACGATTTCTGTTGGTTCTTATATGGGTTTACTAGCATTTCTAGCCTTCAGAGGATCAGAGGCTTGTGTTTCAGTTTATTTATGCCTTCTTCTCTTTTGTTGACAGAGAATTGGATCATGATTGCGTTACAATTGGAAAAATACAATAGCTACTAGCTTTTAACGCAAATCACGATTTCTGTTGGTTCTTATATGGGTTTCCTAGCATTTCTAGCCTTCAGAGGATCAGAGGCTTGTGTTTCAGTTTCTTTGTGCCTTTTTCTTGTTTGATGACAGAGAACTGGATCATGATTGCGTTACAATTGGAAAAATACAATAGCTACAAGCTTTTAACGAAAATCACGATTTCTGTTGGTTCTTTAATGGGTTTCCTAGCATTTCTAGCCTTCAGAGGATCAGAGGCTTGTGTTTCAGTGTTTTTGTGCCTTCTCCTCTTTTGATGACAGAGAACTGGATCATGATTGCGTTACAATTGAAAAAATACAATAGCTGCAAGCTTTTAACGCAAATCACGATTTCTGTTGGTTCTAATATGGGTTTACTAGCATTTCTAGCCTTCAGAGGATCAGAGGCTTGTGTTTTAGTTTATTTGTGCCTTCTCCTCTTTTGTTGACAGAGAATTGGATCATGATTGCGTTACAATTGGAAAAATACAATAGCTACAAGCTTTTAACGCAAATCACGATTTCTGTTGGTTCTTATATGGGTTTACTAGCATTTCTAGCCTTCAGAGGATCAGAAGCTTGTGTTTCAGTTTCTTTGTGCCTTCTTCTCTTTTGATGACAGAGAACTGGATCATGATTGCGTTACAATTGGAAAAATACAATAGCTACAAGCTTTTAACGCAAATCACGATTTCGGTTGGTTTTAATATGGGTTTACTAGCATTTTTAGCCTTCAGAGGATCAGAGGCTTGTGTTTTAGTTCATTTGTGCCTTCTTCCCTTTTGTTGACAGAGAATTGGATCATGGTTGCGTTACAATTGGAAAAATACAATAGCTACAAGCTTTCAACGCAAATCACGATTTCTGTTGGTTCTTATATGGGTTCCCTAGCATTTCTAGCCTTCAGAGGATCAGAGGCTTGTGTTTCAGTTTCTTTGTGCCTTCTTCTCTTTTGATGACAGAGAACTGGATCATGATTGCGTTACAATTGGGAAAATACAATAGCTACAAGCTTTTAACGCATATCACGATTTCTGTTGGTTCTTATATGGGTTTCTTAGCATTTCTAGCCTTCAGATGATCAGAGGCTTGTGTTTCAGTTTCTTTGTGCCTTCTCCTCTTTTGATGACAGAAAACTGGATCATGGTTGCGTTACAATTGGAAAAATACAATAGCTACAAGCTTTCAACGCAAATCACGATTTCTGTTGGTTCTTATATGGGTTTTCTAGCATTTCTACCCTTCAGAGGATCAGAGGCTTGTGTTTCAGTTTCTTTGTGCCTTCTTCTCTTTTGATGACAGAGAACTGGATCATGATTGCGTTACAATTGGAAAAATAGAATAGGTACAAGCTCTCAACGCAAATCACGATTTCTGTTGGTTTTGATATGGAGTTCCTAGCATTTCTAACTTTTAGAGGCTTGGGTTCCAGTTTCTTCCTGTCTTCTTTTCTTTTGATGACAGAGAACTGAATCATGATTGCGTTTCAATTGAAAAAATACATTAGGTGCAAGATTCTATTGCAAACGGAAATCCCTGTTGGTGTTAATATGGGTTTCTAGCATTTATAGCCTTTGGAGGCTTGTGCTCCAATTTATTCTACGTTCTTCGTTTCAAAAACAGATAACTAAATCACAATCACGTTACAATTGAAAAAAACAGAACGTACAAGATTCTATCGCGATTTAAAATTCTTGATGGTTCTGATATGGGTTTTCAAGTTTCTAGTGTCAAGAAAAGTTTCTTTTGGTTTTGATGAGGGTTGACAGCATTTTCAGGAACTGAGGCCTGAGTTTTGATTACTTCCTACCCTTAACATCAATTTGAAGACAAAAAACAAAGCAAAAATTAAGTTTTTTATCGGAAAAACCCAATAGGTACAAGATTAGAACGTGAATTGAGGTTCCTTTTGGTTTCAATTAGGTTTCTTAGCATTTAGAGCTTACAGGCTTTTGAGTCTTGGTTTCTTCTTGCCCTTTCCGTTTTCAACGACAAAAACAAGACGATATTCAATCTATCATTGGGAAAAACCAATAGGTACAGGCTTCAAGCGTAAAAGTTTCTTTTGGTTTTGATAAGGCATTTCCAGAAATTGAAGCCTTGAGATTTGATTCCTTCCTGCCCTTAACATCAAATTGGAGACAAAAAGAACACGGTGAAAATCAAGTCTGCTATTGGAAAAAACCAATAGATGCAAGTTTCTTGCGTGAATTGAGGTTCCTTTTGGTTTAAATCAGGTAACTTAGCATTTGGAGCTCTTGGAGTCTTGAGTCTTGGTTTCTTCTTGCCCTCTTCGTTTTCAAAGACAAAAACAAAACGATATCTTAGTTATCAT
The DNA here is from genome assembly GCA_949128115.1 of Anaspis maculata. Lineage (NCBI taxonomy): Eukaryota > Metazoa > Arthropoda > Insecta > Coleoptera > Scraptiidae > Anaspis > Anaspis maculata. The sequence goes on from OX421966.1 coordinate 75,571,356, forward strand.
TGAAAAAAACTATTAGGTACAAGATTTTAGCGCGAATCAAAGTTTCTTCTGGTTTTGATGAGATTTGTAGCATTTGGAGCTTTTAGAGTCTTGACTTATCATTTCTTTTTCTTCGTTCTACATTTTGAAAGACTAAAAAAAAACTAATTTGATTGTTATTGGAATACACAAATAGCTACAAGCTTCTAGCGTGAATGAAAGTTTGTTTCTGTCTTAATGAGGGTCTTTAGCATTTGGAGCTTTTGGAGTCTCAACTTTTGAGTTTGCCCTTGCCTTTCACGTTCAAGATGACGAAGAACAAAGAAGTGATCAAGTCGTCACCGGAAAAAACCAATAGGTACAAGCTTTTAGCGTGAACCAAAGTTTTTTTTGGTCTTGATAGGGTTTTCAGCATTCAAGTCTTTTGGAGTCCTGACTCTTGATTCTTCTTGCCTACTATGTTTTCGAAGCTAAGATACCGATCAAGTATCATTGAAAAAACCTGTAAGTACAAGCGTCCAGCGTGAATCGAATTTCTTTTTTGGTTTTAGTCAGGGTATTCAGCATTTGGGCTTTCGGAGTCTTGGATTTCAGTTTCTCCTTGCCCTTTTCTTTTCAACGACAAAAACAAAAGAGACAATAAATGTTATTGGAAAAACCAATATAGAAGCTTCTAGCGTCAATCAAAATTCCTTTCGGTTTTGATAAGGTTTTCCGAGCATTTTCAGAGCTTGAAACCCTGAGCTTTGATTGCTTTCTCTCCCTAACGATTTCAAAACAAAAAACAAGGCGAGAATCAAGTTTATCATCGGAAAAAACCAATTGGTATAAGCTCACAGCGTAGATCAAAGTTCCTTTTGGTTTTGATGGGGCATTTGGATCTTTTGGAGGCTTGAATCTTGGTTTCTCCCTGTCCTCCACTTGAAAATAACAAAGAACAAGACGACAATCGAGTTATCATTGAAAAAAAACCAATAGGTACAAGCTTCTAGCGTCAATCAAAGTCCCTTTTGGTTTTGATAAGGTTTTCCAAGCATGTGTAGAACCTGAAACCCTGAGCTTTGATTGCTTTCTCTTTCTAACAATTTAAAGACAAAAAACATTTGGCTTTTGGCATTCTGAGCTTTTGGAGCCCTGCGTCTTTTTATTTTTCTGCCCTCTTCTGTTTCAAGACAGCAACAGAACAACAATCATGTTTGCCATTACTGGAAGTAACCAATAGCTACAAGTTTCTAGCTCAAATCAAAGTTCTTGTTAGTTTCAATGTGGACTTTCGGCATTTTGAGCTATTGGAGCCTCGCGTTCCTTGTTGGTTTCAATATGGGCTTTCGGCATTTTGAGCTATTGGAGCCTCGCGTTCCTTGTTGGTTTCAATATGGGCTTTTGGCATTTTGAGCTATTGACATCTTGCGTCTTCATCATTTTTTGCCTCTTGTGTTAAAAGACCAAAACAGAACAACAATCATGCTGGTCACTATTGGGAAAAATCAAACTCTTGGACATTTACAATAAGATTTGGCAAACTTAGGTTTTCCCCAAAGCGTGGTCTGAATCAACTGTCATACCACTATTGAAACCAAACAAACGAAGTGATGAAAAGAGCTACCGTCCAATATCTCTGACCAACACCATGTGCAAAACCTTCGAGCGTATCATCACAAAACGTTTGTCTTGGCAGTTGGATAAAGATAATTTGCTTCATCCCGCCCAAAATGGTTTCAGAAAACACCGTTCAACCACTAACAACATGATACAGTTGGAATCCGAGATACATCAACCAAACAAAACTTATTGGCCATCTTCTTTGACGTCGAGAAAGCCTATGACATGACTTGGACCCGCCATGTGATCGAAAAACTGATAGAATGGGACATAAAAGGGAATATTTTGGCGTCCATCCAAAAATTCTTACGTAACAGGTCATTCAAAGTCAAAATCAACAACAGTTTTTCCAACAGTAAGAAACTGCAAAACGGTGTTCCCCAGGGCTCAGTCTTGAGTGTGATCCTATTCCTGATAGCAATTAATGACATACTAACACGCATTGAAGCTCCAGTCCGCTGTTGTCTATTCGCAGATGATTTGGTGATATACCCCAGAGGAAAAAATCTCACATCGATGCAAGAAATCCTTCAAGCAACATTGCGTAACATAGAAAACTGGTGCTCAACATCTGGTTTCAAATTTTCTACGCAAAAAACAACCTGCATCAACTTCAGTAGGACCAAACAAATAAGCTCCCCTCTCCTTCGACTGAACGGCAGAAGCTTAAAATTCTCTGAATCAACCAAATTTTTAGGCATTACATTTGATCAGAAGCTATCTTGGAAACAACACTTATCACAACTCAAGACATCATGCCACCAAGGTTTAAATTGATTGAGAATTTTGTCTAACCACACCTGGGGAGCAGACACCAAAACATTGTTGATGATCTATCGCAGTCTTATAAGATCAAAACTTGACTATGGAGCAATTGCCTTCATGACAGCCAAAAAGTCGTACCTGAGATCCATCAGTGCTATACAATCATTGGCTATCAGAATAGCAACAGGAGCGTTTTGTACCACTCCGGTGGAAAGTCTCCTAGCGTTGGTGAACGAGCCCCTTCTCGAACTCTGCAACAAACGATCCACCCTGAACTTCGCTATAAACACCCTCTCAAATCCACAAAGCCTGCGTCGTGACTTAGTGTTCCCAACTAGGCCTGAAATCACTTTGAACGGGAGTGTAGCTCCACCAGTTCATGAAAGAGTCGCTTGCATCCAACGAGAATTCAACTTTACCATCCCTGAAACTTTTCCTTGGCAAAACTCCTCGGTCCCACCATGGAAACACTCTAAGGTTAAATTGATCTTTGATCTTACAAGGTTTGACAAAACTGAAACGAATCACACTCTTATCAAGACTCATTTCTTGGAAATAGTCAATGGTTTTCCAAATCACAGTCTGATTTTCACCGATGGCTCCAAAATTGACGATAAAGTGGCATCTGCCCTAATCACCCCAACATCTGAACAATCCTTTCGCCTCCAAAACTACAATACTATCTATACAGCTGAGCTCCATGTCATACTTCAAGCGTTAATTTACACAAGGACACACCCTGAAATAAATTTTATTATTGGTTCAGATTCTCTAAGCTCACTGAAGGCCTTTAACCATCTTTACCCACGAGATCCCCTTATACAAACAATAAAAGGCGAACTGTCCGATAGGGTTGACAAAATAGTTTTTATGTATACACCATCACACATCGGAATAGATGGTAATGAAAGAGCTGACGATCTGGCCAAAAAGGCAACATCATCGAACAATCTACCAATTTGTCGAATTAATCCCCCAGCTGACCTCAAAACATATGTGAAGGTCAGTATATCTCGTATCTGGCAGCAGTGTTGGGACCGAAAAGACCACTATCTTCACAAAACAAAACCACTCATCTGTACAGTTCTCACCTGCCCGGAGAAAAGAAACGAACAAGTTAAACTCAATAGGTTGAGACTGGGATACTCCAGACTTACCCACTCTTTTTTGTTGTCAAAGCAAGATCGTCCAAAGTGTCCAACATGCGACATCCATCTGTCAATCGACCATATCCTCTACCATTGCCCAAACCACCATAATCACAGATCACTATATGGTGTTGCAGAGTCTCCAACAACTCTTACAGACCCTAACAAATACGATAAAGTTCTAACTTTCCTGAAAGTAATCCAAATATTTGACTCCACCTAATCCGTACGTCACACTTCAGTAACTCAAGTGAGCTGCTAATAACCTTCAATGGTTGATGCAGCATTGTAAATGTGAATGTAATAATAATGTAATAATAAAAGAAAAACAAAACTCTTTAAAGGGGTGATTGTCCCACGAGCGCCGACAAGCAACCCGACAACATCGATTTGTCGAAGGTCGTATTTTTCTTTGAAAAAAGGGATGGTTGCCTCATAGATCCTCTGTTTTTCAATATTAACGTTTGATGGTTGGTGTTCGTTAATTTCAAACCAAACAGTAGGATCTATGAGTTATATCTATATTATATCTATAGATCTATGATCTATCTATCTATCAAAGTTCTTGTTGGTTTCAATATGGGCTTTTGGCATTTTGAGCTATTGGCACCTTGCGTCTTCATCATTTCTTGCCCTCTTGTGTTTCAAGACCAAAACAGAGCAACAATCATGTTGGCCGTCATTGGGAAAAACCAATAGGTACAAGCTTCTAGCTCATATCAAAGTTCCTATTGGTTTCAATATGAGCTTTCGGAATGTCGAGCTTCCAGAATCTTGCATTTTTGATTTTTTTGCCGCCTATTTGTCCAAAGTGGATAACAGTGCCTCAGTCATTTTCAATTGGGAAAAACCAGCTGCTAGCGCGAAGCAATGTTGCCAATATAGGAACCAGAACCAATTGCTGGGACAATCCAATAAAGCGATACGTACCAATACAGCAGTGTTGTCCCTTGGTTCCTGTACGCGTGCGAACGCCCTGCTGGGGTAGCACCGGGCTCCTTCCTACCCCCTCCCGGCTTTCACGCGGCACAAAACCCACAATAAGGGGTTGTGCTCCGCGAGAGTAAAATCAATATTGCGGGAGCACAGAGCCGGCACATGTTTCAGTACCCAAACAGACACTATGACGCCACAGACGCGAAATTCCGCAACAAACAAACGATAACAATAAACCCAATTATCATTACATAAACATCACAATAACACGAATAAAAAAATAACTTACAAAAAAAGATGGCAATGAAACAGTATTAATACAAGCTCAACGAAAATGCTTGCCGTTTAAAATGCAATTTGCGTTACGTTTTGATTGTTGAATGCTCAAAAAACATATCGCGTTTTCACAAAAAAAAAATACGAAACCTACTTTTGTCGATGATTGTTGTTGTTGTTGAAATTTGAAAGAGATTTGCTCAAACACACGTGTGCGGGAAAGAATATATCATCTACTCTGATGCACGCGATTGCATTTGTTATTTTTATCGTTTTTGTTCGATGTGTGCTCAATTAACGGAAGAAAAAACGACTGGCATGTGTTTAGTGATGAACAAATTAGGTACTTCCACTGGCTTACCGCTTTACAGGTATGTAATTCTATATTCAATTGATAAATATATTCAACAAATACATATAAATGAGAGCATTTGAAGCTTGAAGTTACTTATGTTACAAGCAGCTCTAGACTTCAGCTTTTGAATAGGTACTCTATCTGGACGGTCTGGCATCAGTTTTTGAAACATTTTCAAATCATAAACAAAGTGTCGTAGTATCAATATTTCTGTAACGAAAGTGTAAAGCACCTATGAGAAAGCAAGGTATAAAAGGTAGGTATTATGTTTCAAACTTTTTGTCGGTAGGTATTAGCCCTGCCACTAGTCTGAATCAATAACAACAGTAATTTGTGTGTTTTATACATACATTAGTACAATACAATCCACCTTTTTCCCCCTATACTTTTATCGGTTCTTGTAAATCGTCCAGTAATTGGATAATGATGTAGGGATGTAGGACACATATATACGGAGCTCTTGCTATATCGCATGCATTTTTTAGTGGCTTCAACATATCCAGACAGGTGAATGATGGGAAAATTCAATGTACGGTTCCATATGTTCTTTACCGCAATTTTTTATTCATAGATTTATTATCAAGTACCTACACTTGGCTGTATACCTGTACAGTAGCTGCCTGTGGCGTAGAAGTGGCTATATAATATTTTGAACACGTAATCTTAGAGCTTTATCGGTTTCTATCGATTTCAATATGGGTTTTGATTGGAACTATGGATCGCAATCGGTTGTTGTATAGGAAAATATCAGAGGTGTATGAGTCTGAACGTGAATTCTATTGGTTCACTGTGGTTTTTGTTCAAGAATCATTCGTTATACAAAAACCAGTGAAAGTTGAATTGGAAAAAACAGTACAAATCTTAAGCTAGAGGAACGCGCATTTTTCATTGGTTCTTCATGATTTTTGCTTCACCCGTACATAATTTTATTTGAAATATATGTTTTCGGGGCCAAAACCAATAAGGGTTCAATTGGAAAAAACCTATACAAATGTCAAACCAGAGCAATGGGCATTTGTTATTGGTTTTTATATTCCATGCCTCAATTATCAGTAGTTTCACTCGAAAATGCTTTCTCTGAGGCAAGAACCAATAAGAGTTCAAATGGAGAAAACCGATACAAATCTTGAGTTGAAGAAGCTTCCATTTTTCATTGTTTTTTTTCCATACTTTTCACCTTACCTATCTGTAACCAACTACCTAGCTTTCTACCTAACTGTAAGAAACCGATACAAATCTGAGGCTGAAGAAACGTCCATTGTTCATTGGTTTCTGATAATTCTTGCTTTACCCACTCATAATTTTATTCGAAATACAGGGTGTATTGCAATTACGGTTACAAGCTTCTAGAGAAAATTCCTCATAAAAAATGGACCAGAAAAAATATAACTCCAATGTCCTGAAATGCTCCGTTGAAAAGTTACAGGGTCTTCAAGTTGAATTTTCAAAATCGATTTTTTGACATAACTTTTAAACGATTGAACTGATTCTGATCAAAGTTTACAGAAATAGATCTCTATCAAACAATAGGAACGTGTTAGAAAAAAGTTCAGGGGCGTAGATAATGGGAAGTGTCCCAATTTTCAGCCCCTATTGCAACAACCTCAGTTATTTTCCAAAAATATTTCCAATCATGATTTTATGTTCTATTTGGAAGAAAAGTGACTCTTGCAAAACTTTTTGAGTTTGAAGTTTCGAATTGAATTTGAAATCTTGAGATCGCCACTTTCGAAGGCCTGAAAATTAGAATCCAAGAAAACTCGTGGTTTTTTCAGTGAAATGAGTTTCCTAGAGTGTTCAATTTGATGAACCACCATTTTTTTTTGACCAATTAACAAAGAGTTTTCAGAAAAAAAATGCTTGCTCTGGAAAGTGGCGATTTCGAAATGTTTTCCAAAGTTTCAAACCCACACATCGCAAGAATAAAGCTTTGAATCAAAATTTTGCAACAGTAACTTTTTCCTGAACCAAACGTGAAATCCAAAAATAAGAATAATTTGAAAAAAACAAAGGGGTGAAAAATATGGGCGAAAAAATAGGGACACCACCATCATCTACGCCCCTGAACATTTTTTAAACACGTTACTATTGTTTGATAGGGACCTATCTCAGTAAACTTTGGTTCAAATTTGAACAAAATTGGCTGAACCATTTGAAAGTTATGACAAAAAATCGATTTTGAAAATTCAACTTGAACACCCTGTAACTTTTCAACGGAGCATATTTGGACATCAAAGTTATATTTTTGCCTGGTTCATTTTTTATGGGGAATCTCCCCTAGAAGTTTGCAACCGTAATTGTGAAACACCCTGTATATGTTTCTGAGCTGAAAACCAATAACAGTTCAATTGGGGAATACCGATAAAATCTTAGGCTAGAGAAACATGCATTTTTTACTGTTTTTTTTTCAAACTCTTGCCTCGCCTAATTTTTTTTGCGGTCAAAACCAATATGGATCCAAATGGAAAGAACCATCACAAACCTCAAGCAAGAGCAACGTGCATTTGTTATTTTTTGTTATATTCCATGCTCCAATTATCAATAGTTCCATTCACAATGTTTCTCTGAGGCAAAAACCAATAAAAGTTCAAATGGAGAAAACCGATACAAATCTTGAGTTCGAGAAGCGTGCATTTTTCTTTTTTTTTCGTATCATTCGCCTCACTTATTTATAATTTTATTCAAAATGTATGGTTTTTGATGCGGAAACCAAAAAGCGTTCAATTGGGAAAAACCGATTCAAATCTCAGCCGAAAGGAACATGCATTTTTTATTGTTTTTTTGACTCGTGCCTTGCCTATTTTTTTCATTTTTTAAAATTAGTTCGAGGGCAAAAGCAATAAGAAAACAATTGGAAAAAACCTATACAAATCTCAAGCCAAAGCAACGTGCATTTGTTATTTGTTTCCATATTCCATGCCTCAAGTATCAATAGTTTGATTCAAAATGTCTTATCTGAAGCAAAAACCAATAAAAGGTCAAATGAAAAAAAACCGAGACAAATCTTGAGCTGAAGAAGTGTGCATTCTTCATTATTTTTTTTCATACTTCCCGCCTTACTTGTCTAAGATTATATTCAGAATTTATGCAAAATGTATGTTTTTAATACGGAAACCAGTGAGAGTTCAATTGGAAAAAACCGATAAAATCTTAATCTTGAGAAACATGCCTTTTTCACTTTTTTTTTTGTAACTCTTGCCTCGCCTACTTTTTTTTCAAGCCGAAACCAATATGGATTCAATTAGAAAGAACCGATACAATTCTCAAGCAAGAGCAACGTGCATTTGTTATTTTTTGTTATATTTCATGCTTCAATTATCAACAGTTTCATTCATAATGTTTCTCTGAGGCAAAAACCAATGGAAGTTCAAATGGAGAAAACCAATACAAATCTTGAGCTCAAGAAGCGTGCATTTTTTTTTCGTATCATTCGCCTCACTCATTCATAATTTTATCCAAAATGTATGTTTTTTGATGCGAAAACCAATGAGAGTTTCATTTGGGAAAAACCGATACGAGTCTCAGCCCAAAGAAACATGCATTTTTTATGTTTTTTTTTGACTCTTGCCTTGCTTTTTTTTTAAATTTATTTCCAGGGCAAAACCAATAAGAAAACAATTGAAAAAAACCGATACAAATCTCTAACCAAAGCAATGTGCATTTGTTATTTGTTTTCATATTCCATGCCTCAAGTATCAATAGTTCGATTTCAAGTCTCTTCTATGTGGCAAAAACCAATAAGAGATCAAATGGAGAAAACCGATAAAATCTCAGGCTAGAGAAACATGCATTTCTCATTGTTGTTTCACAATTCTCGCTTCGCCTATTTTTTTTTTGAGGCCAAAACCGATATGAATTCAATTGGAAAGAACCGATACAAATCTCAAGCAAGAGCAACGTGCAGTTGTTATTGTTTGCTATATTCCATGCTTCAATTATTAATAGTTCCATTCACATTGTTCCTCTGAGGCAAAAACCAATGGAAATTCAAATGGAGAAAACCGATACAAATCTTGAGCTTAAGAACCGTGCATGTTTTTTTCACATTATTATTCGCCTCACTTATTTATAATTTTATTTAAAATGTATGTTTTTTGATGCGCAAACCAACAAGAGTTCATTCAATTGGGAAAAACCGATACTAATCTCAGTCTAAAGAAACGTGCATTTCTTATTGTTTTTTTGACTCTTGCCTTGCCTATTTTTCTATCTTATTTTTTTATTTTTTGAGGGCTCAACCAATAAGAAAATAATTGGAAAAAACCGATACAAATCGCAAGCCAAAGCAAGTGGATTTGTTATTTGTTTTTATAATCCATGCCTCAAGTATCAATAATAGTTTGATTTAAAATGTCTTGTCTGAGGCAAAAACCAATGAGATGTCAAATAGAAAAAACCAATACAAATCTTGAGCTGAAGAAGCGTGCATTTTTCATACTTTTTGCCTTACCTGTTCATAATTTAGATCAAAATGTATGTTTTTTGATGCGAAAACCAATAAGAGTTCAATTGTAAAGATCGATACAAATCTTAGGCTAAAGAGACATGCATTTTTTATTGTTTTTTAATAACTCTCGCCTTACCAATTTCTTTCAATTTTAGTTTTTTGAGGCCAAAACCAATAAGAATTCGATTGGAAAGAACCGATACAAATCTCAAGCGAGAGCAACGTATATTTCTCATTAGTTTTTTTTTATGTTTTGTCTCACAATTCATAATTCAATTCAAAATGTATGATTCCGAACAAAAAAGAGTTCAAAAACAACTGGAAAAACCCGATACAAATCTTGAACTAATGCAACGTGAGTTCTCAAATCAAAATGTATAATTTCATACAGAACAGAGTTCAACTGGGAAAAACTGATACAAATCTCAGCCCTAAAAGACATGCATTTTTTATTGTTTTATTGACTATTGCATTGCCTATTTTTTTCATTTTTGTTAATTTTCTTGAGAGCAAAACCAATAAGAAAACAATTAGAAAAAACCGATACAAACCAAAGCAACGTGCATTTGTTATTTGTTTTCATATTCCATGCCTCAAGTATCAATAGTTTGATTCAAAATGTCTTCTCTGAAGCAAAAACCAATAAGAGGTCAAAAAGAAAACAAAAAACGATGCAAATCTTGAGCTGAAGAAGCGTGCATTTTTTATACTTTTTGCCTTACCTGTTCATAATTTAGTTCAAAATGTATGTTTTTTGATGCGAAAACCAATAAGAGTTCAATTGGAAAGATCGATACAAATCTTAGGCTGAAGATACATGCATTTTTTATTGTTTTTTGATAATTCTCGCCTTACCAATTTGTTTTAATTTTAGTTTTTCGAGGCCAAAACCAATAAGAATTCGATTGGAAAGAACCGATACAAATCTCAAGCGAGAGCAACGTATATTTCTCATTAGTTTTCTTTATGTTTTGTCTCACAATTCATGATTCAATTCAAAATGTATGATTTCGAACAAAAAAGAGTTCAGAAACAACTGGGAAAACCCGATACAAATCTTGAACTGAGACAACGTGAGTTCTCAAATCAAAATGTATAATTTCATACAGAACAGAGTTCAACTGGGAAAAACTGATACAAATCTCAAACTAAGGCAAAGTGAGTTTTTCCTTGATCCCTATCATTATTGCCATATCCGTTTCCTGTTTTATTCAAAATGTATTTCAATAAAGCAAAGACCAATGACAGTTCAATCTCAGAAAACCGATACAATTCTGAAGCTGAAGAAACGTATATTTTTAATTAGTTTTTTCTATATTTTGTCTTTGAATTTATAATTTCATTTGAAATGTATATGTTTCGTGAACAAAAAAAAGAGTTTAACTAAGAAAAACCGATACCAATCTCGACTTGAAGCAGTTTTTCATAATTTTTGTTTTACAATTCATAATTCAATTCCAAATGTATACTTTTAAACAACAAAGAATTCAATAGGGAAAACTTCGTGCAAATCTCGAGATAAGGCAACGTGAGTTTTTGATTGATCTCTATCATTGTTGTCTTGCCTATTGCTGATTTCAATATGTATTTCAACTGGGAAAAACCGATAGATTGTAAGATATCGCTTCCGAAGCAAAACCCAGCCGAGCTAATCGCAAGCTGAACTATATTTTTTTTATAATTCTTGTCTTATCGACATAATTATTGATTATTTCATTCGAAATGTATATTTTTTTAAACAAAAGATAGTTCAACTGTGAAAAACCCATAGAAATGTCAAGCTGAAGCAATGTGATTTTCCCATTCGTTTTCTTATCCATATTGCTTCACTTATTGCCGTTTTTATTCAAAACGTATTTTATATGAGGCAAATACCAGTGAGAGTTCAATAATTGGGAAAAACCGATACAAATCTCAAGCTGAAGCAACGTGCATTTTTCATTGGTTTTTCACGATTCTTGCGCACCTGTCCATGATCGTTACAAAATGTGTATCGGTGTGCTGATAGTTTTGCAGAAAATATCACCGCCATCTGTGATACACGCCTGCTCCATTGCCTGACGATGATATTTTGCTGAAGAAAAATGCTCACCCACGTCCATCAAAGACGCCTCGTGCTGTTCACCTTCATCATACTGGTACTCCTGTACATCGTCAAGCCGCAGACCGACTTGATGTCCCACCTGTACTACTACTTTCATCCCAGAGAAAGCATCCAGTGCTACCACCAGAAAGGTCCTTCGCTTCCAGACATCGACGGTGCTTCCCCTGAACCTGGAAGGTATAAAATTTCACGAAATTGAAGCGGACAATTGTCAATTATGTACTGGAAGAGCTTCTCGAGTCTTGATCGTGTCCACGCGTGTTTCAGGTCGATTTTCTTCCACGAAACTTCGTGCAACTCGTACTTTGGCGGCAAGATAGGGCTGACGGCCAGACAGGCGTGCGCCGTGGAATCGGCGGCCAGGTCCAATCCGAACTACGGCGTCTACTTGCTGATCGCCTCGCCGGGCACGATAAAATTCGAAAACACCGAGTCGGACAGGATCCTACGCGCCATGATGGAGTACGACAACGTCAAGGTCCACCACGTCGACTACGAAAAGTACACCAAGGGCACCCCGGTGGAAAACCTGTACCGGCAGGGGCGAGTGGAAGGGTCCGGATACGCCCAGTCGCACGCCAGTGACGTTCTCAGGTATCAGATCGAATCAAATCCATGCTTTGGTTCCCTTGACGCATTCAAAACAGTTGCCAAATGTTCTTTTTCGATAGTAGCGTAGTTACGTTCTGGTTCCTTGCGTAGCTAGCGGAATGGCGATAGCCAGAAAGACAATATGAGCATCAGTTCGATTAAATCTTCTCAAATTCCATTCTAAACTTCATTTGGTTCTCAGCACACTGCCAAACATTCTCTTTCAATAGTGGTGTAGTTAGTTCCGTCTGCTTGCACTGCGTTGGAACTCAAGTTACCCTGTTGCAGAGCTCACGTCAACTCTCGTTCGAGCCAATCATCAGGTCATCAACGTAGAAGTCATTGATTATGATTTTGGAGATTTTAGGCAGGATCGCTTCACACTCTCTCAGGATGTGTTTTGAACAAACGTTCCGTCCAAGCCAGACTCCAAGGTATTTTATTGCCTCCTTCACTTCAACTTCAGTGCCTTCCACGCAAATCGCAACGTCGGGTGCGTTCCTTCTGGTCGCAAGTAGAACCATTTCTGTCTTTTCCGGCGCCAGAGACAAAGTTTTTCTCTTGAGTCAGCCGGAAATCCTCTCGACAGCTAGCGCTGCCCTTTTCTGAAGGGTATCCACGTCTCAGAATCAGGTGCTTCAAGAGTTCTCCCATAGTAAGAGCATATTTATTACCGTCTATGGACACCGGAAGTGGTCCAATTGTATCAATTATCAAAAGCTCAAATGCTTCTTGTGGTGTTGGTGTGATAATCAGTATTTCTAAACCTCTTTTTATAAATTTATTCAACTTGCATGACTCGCAATTTCTTATGAAATTTACCAAATCTTTTTTCATGTTTCTCCACTTGAAATACAATTTTATTTTTGACAACATTCTCTTGGAGCCCGCACGACCTCCAAGTAGTGGATCATTATGAAATGTTTTTGAAATTTCTTTTCTGTCGTTTTCGTCGGATAGTGTGATAATAGGGGTACAAATCGCGATTTTTACATGTGTGAGGGTTCGATTTCCAATATTTTTTAATGCATTAATGCTTATTACTTTTAAAATCTCGTCCTCGTTCTGAAGCTTCAACATTTTTATTACATTGTCGCCGGCCATATTATCCAACTTGGTTAGCAAATGCTCTGAAGCACTGTTAACGCTAGCGGATTCCTTTTTGTTACTCGAGGGATTATCCTGTACTCTTACATTACCGGGCTTTACCCTGGATAACAAGGCCTTAGCTTTGTTATCACTTGTGACTTTTTCATCAAAACTCGCAACACACTGTAAATTGTATTCCTGTATTATCATACTTATTCGATTTTCGAAAACTTTGAACTTGAGATGTGATAAATTGAAGGTATCTTTATTGTTTGTTACCTCAAAAACTCCAACTTCATTTTCGCTTATTCTGGTTTCCTTTTCCGATCGGTCAGTTTCTGTAAAAAAAATTTCTTTCCTGGTTTGGGTTCGCGTCATTATTTTTGCTACATTGATATTCAAAACCTCAAGTTCTTCAATATTTACCCTGGACAAGGCATCAGATCCTACATTGTCTTTCCCCCTTATGTAATTGATTTCAAAATCGTATTCCTCTAATCTGAGGCGCATACATGTTAGCTTGGAAGTAGGATTATTCATTGAAAATAGATAAACGAGTGGGCGGTGATCAGATCTCACAATGAATCTCTTTCCATAGACATATGGTTCAAAATAATCAACAGCCCAGTGAATTGCTGTTAATTCTTTTCCAATGGTACCTACTTTTGTTAGCTTCTCCCTTTGTAAATTTTTTAGAGGCAAATGCGATTGGTAAATCGTTACTGTTGTGTTCCTGTGACAAAACTGCGCCACATGCAATACTCAAGGCGTCAGTCGAAAGTATGGAAGTTTTTAAAAAATCTGGATACTGCAATATCTGCGGCATCATCAATGCCTTTTTTAAACTCAAAAATGCACTGTTACAGTCCGTAGTCCATTCGAATGGGACCCTTTTTTTTGTAAGCTGATTTAGTGGAGAAGTTATTTCAGCAAAGTTTCTTATAAAACGCCGATAATAATTAGCGAATGCTACGAAACGCTTGGCTTCATCAGCGTTTTTTGGAATAGGAAAATTTTTAATTGCATCGAACTTTGCTGAGTCAGGTAGGACTCCTTTGTCTGAAATGGTATGGCCCAAATATGTGACCTGATTTTTGAAAAATTGACATTTATCAGGATTTAACTTTAAATTGCTACTCCGGCATACTTCACAAACTTTCATGAGATTTTGTAAATGATGCCTTTCTGAACAGCCTGTGATTATAACATCATCAACGTACAAAAACGCCACATCGGGTGGTAGACCCGAAAATGCCATTGTCATCATACGCTGGAAACTGTTACATGACACATTCAAACCGAAGGGCAATCTTTTGAATCTGTATGAAGCACCTTCGATAGAAAAAGAAGTGATATTTCGTGAGTTTTCTTCTAACGAAATTTGATGGAATCCGGCCATTAGGTCAATAACCGGGAACCATTTGGCCCTACCTAATTCATCTAGGATCTCCTCAATTCTTGGTAATGGGAATTTATCTTGTACCAGTTTTTTATCAACTTGTCTGAAATCAACGACCAAACGTTATTTTTTCTCATTAGGGTCTTCCGCTTTTTTGAGGACGAGTATTATTGGAGAATTGAAAGGTGACCTGCTTGCTTCTATTGAATCTTTTTGTTTCAATAATTCTACCTGCCTTTTTACCTCTTATTTTTGCGATTGTGGCAGTTTGTATGGTTTTATGTAGACGGGTGTTTCATCTGTTAACGTAAGTTCCTGTTCGTAAAAGTTGTTATGTGTTAATATATCCTCCTTTGAAGCAAAAATATCGTGACAATTCCTCGCAAAGGGCAAATAATTTATCTTGAACATGAAGCGGCATATCTTTTCCAAATTTTGATAAAATTGTCTTGAAACGTGTGTCCTGACTCATCGTTTTTACGCAACGTATGTGAAATTCTGAAAGCGGACACATTGTCAGCTTTGCTTGATTAATAAAAACTGTTCATTTTGAAGTGTCGACAATTAATATTTTTGCGTCGTTAGGAGAAATTATGGTGCGTGCTACATGCACACCTTCTGCAAGTTTGGTCTCGTCAATTACTGGCTCAGAATTTAAGTTATCAATTTTCACCTTTTCAACAATTTGGCAACGTGGGGGAATTATTAACGTATTTAGCTGTACCGGCTAATGGTACATCAATTGGGATTTAGTGAATTTCATTACCTAAATTTAGAATTAACATTGATCTGTCGTAGTCCAAAATGTATTGAAATTTTTCCATTAAATCCAACCCCAATATCCCATCAGATGGAATCGGAAAATCATCGTTCACTATATGGAATTCATGATTGATTTCAAATTTCTCGTTAAAAAGTTTTGTTTCCGTAGTCCCTAACGTCTTTAAGACTCCGTCCGTTACTCCTTTGATTTCTGCGCTTCTATGTGGATGAAATATTTGTTTTGGATCAATTTTCTCCCGTTTAAAAACAGATGTGTCGGCACCGCTGTCCAGCCTTGAAGTAATTACGTTCCTTTTTGTCATATCCGTGTGTAAATTGATAAAACTTTCCATAATCAGGTTGAAACAAAAAAAATTTACTGTTGGTTGTCTTGGTCTTCCAGAGTCTGACCTAACCTCTGGGGACCAGTCTCGTTTCCCGATTGTGAACACTTGACATTGTAGGTGTTTCCTCGCGTTGTTCCATTCCTATTTTGACCTCAGTAATCGTCGCGATTATTATTCGAGTAATTAGACCGATTTGCATTTCTCGATGAATTACCTTGAAAATTTCCCTGAAAACAAGTGTTTGAATTATTATTTCGGTAATAACTGCCGCGGCCACGATAATGTCTGGACCCGCGGTTCCCTTCTTGTCGGGATGAATAATTGTTATTCCGCTAATAAATTACTTGCAAGGGCTCCGTTCCAGTGTTAGCATCTATAAAATCCGTCATAAGTTCTTGAATCGTTTGGGGTTTGAGGCTTTAACAAGCAATTTGCCGGAGGCATCGAATTTTTCAACATTGCTTGTTTCGTCTCCGTTATAGTATATTTTTCGGCCACATTTTCTGGTACTCCATCGGTCAAATATGCATTTTTGAGTTTCTCTGCAAGTAATTCTATTTCTTTCGCATAAACCTCGGCCGTTTCGTGTCTCTGATCAAGGCTTACCAGCTTGGCTCTTACCAAGTCTATACTTTCTGTTTTAATAACAGCTTTGAGCTTGTCAACTACCCTTTTTATTGAATTTTCATTAATGATATAGGTTCTGGCCCTGCCTGTCAACCTTGTCTTGACAAACGATAGTGCCAGTGCCTCATGGCCAGATTGATACGCCTTAATCAGATCCACCGAGTCGATAAATGTTTGTAGTTTATCTGGTTCCCCATCGTAAGGACTTTTCAAACTATTGGCACATAAGTTCAAAAATTGCGCTGCGTCTAACACCATAATGACAGTTTAATTTTCTTTTAAAGCTTCGAATCTCAAGTTTGATGTATTTGCAATAATATCAACTCCACCTTCAATATGCTTTGCATTCTCTTTCACTGTGTTGAACAATTCTTCGCTATGAGATGTCTTATTGAATAATTCCTTAGTTGCTTTAAACTCTTCCTTTATCATGTCTAGATAACTTGACTTGTCTTAAATCACACGCAAATTTGTTCTACGCTCTTGGTTATCTTTTTCCAAATTTCGCCTAAAAACATTTACTTTTTCAAACAGGTGTCTAAATGGAGTTGCATCAGACATTCCACCGAAATATTACAAAACGTTTTATTTTGTTTCATTTTTGCTCAAATATCGTCTCAGTTTCAAATTGCATTTTCACGTTAATTTTGCGGCAAGCCATTCGCATAATACTGTGTGATTTTGTACTCACTTTGTTGTGTTTATGCTGTCGGGTCGTTGCATCTTAGGCCTTGGTTATGCAGCGTTTCTGCTAGGGTTGGAATGTGCTCTGTTTAGCAGGTGTGGCCATTAGAACAATAGACTCTTCATTTTGGTCTGGTTGTCTAGGACATCAGATGTTGGCTGCTGCATTCGACAATAGACTCTCCATTTTGGTCTGGTTGTCTCGCCTCTAGGGAATGATGGCTGCTGCTCCTGCTTCCTGCTTGCTGTTTTCATTAGCGGTGCTTTGAAAACGTGGCTGGTTCTCGTAGTGTTATTTTGGTGGCCTTAGGCCTCACTTGTTCCAAAGTATTTTCGGTGCCTAACTTTGGAATTGGCACTGTACTTCCAGCAGATTACTCTGCACGGTCGACATGAAGAGTTGAGCGTATGTAGTCGAAGACGTAATTGGTTTTCACATGTTCATTCATCGGAGTCGATAATACAAGTTAACCAACTGTAAATTGTTATTCGCTTATTATACTTGCACCGGACGTTGCTCCTTTGTCTAGTCCCTATATTCGCTGAGGAGGTAAAATACCTACATCGCGAAAGTGCACCACAGTGCAGCTACACTCTGTTTGCTCGCACAGCTGTGGCTGACTACCAAACTTCTGCTCAGGCACTGAGAATGAGTGATTTTCACAGATACCTGACGCTGTGGAAGTACGGCGGCATCTACCTGGACCTGGACGTGGTGGTCACGCGGTCGCTGGAGGAGCTGCCGTCGAACTTCGCCGGCAGCGAGTCCGACAACAACGTGGCGGCCGGCGTCATCGGCTTCGCCCCCGCCGGCCCCGGCCACGACCTCGCGCTGCGCTGCCTGGAAGACCTGCGGCGCAACTTCCGCGGCCACGACTGGGGCTACAACGGCCCCGGCGTCATCACGCGTCTCCTGCGCTCCATCTGCGGCGTCACCCTGGCCAAGGACATGCTGCACCGCCACTGCGACGGCTTCAAGGTCTACCCGCCGCCGGCCTTCTACCCGGTGGCCTGGTGGAACTGGACCATGTACTTCGACGAGGCGGCGGCGAAGAACGTCGACCTGCTGGCCCGGGAGTCGTACGCCATCCACGTCTGGAACAAGCACAGCGTCGGCACCAAGCTGGACACGACCTCGAAGGCGTCGTACGCCGAGTTCGCCCGCAAGTTCTGCCCGAAGGTCTTCAGCGAATGCGAGGACTTTTTCTGAAGCTGTGTAACGGTCTGAATTTTCATCAAGTAAATGGTTCTCAAAAGTTTGTAGTTTGTTTGGAATTCCTGGTGTGAAGAAGAAAATGTTGTAAGAACGCGCTTTTTCGGTGCTGATAACAGCGCGCTGGAGTTTTTGTGATTCTATCCGCAGCGTTCTTGCCGGACGTCACGCTATTTTCGTGCATGAAAATCGTCGCAATTTGATAATTTGTCGCTTATTCAGGCTTCTCTTTCTTTGGAAAGAAACTGTTACGAAGTAGGATTTTTCCCGGCGAGAGGTGAGATTTGTTCATATCGGTCTGAGACAATTTAAAAATGGTAATTCTTCTTTTAGCGCTATAACCGCTCACGTTCCAACGCGTGGTGTGTATACCTAAATCCACTTCGAGCAAGAATCTGGTGTAGGTGCGGTTCAGCCGTTCTTTGATTTTGTGAAGAAAACCCTTATTTGATAAGGTACCTACGACTAAATTATCAATTTAGATTCGCGATTGATTAGTGGTTTTCAGGGTTTTCCTTTTCCGTCTTGGTGATTGTGTTTTCCTGAAGTTTTCGTCGAGAAATTTGTGTGATTGTGACCATTCTGCAACAGGCCAGACGCAGAATTTCAACGACCATCAGTTAATACCTTTACTTCAGTGGTTCAGTTAGCAACATTAGCTGGAGGAAGACGACGTTATCGGACCGAGAGCCACGTTGTTGCCTTTTTGGAAATATTCCCAGTTAAGTGCTAGTCTAGTGTAATAAAGTTCCACCTTCGTTTTATTTCCTCACATATTTTGTTGTTGCCTGCACTGTTGGCGCCTAGTTATCGAGAGCCATTGTAAAATCTGGAATTTGAGCTAGACCTGCTAGTCGCGCGAAAACCTAGGGCCCTCGGTAGCAAAAATAAATTTACAGTGTCTACAATTAAGCTTCAACAGTGATTCGTAAGTCCTTTTGTAATTTTGTGTGTTGGAAATTACTGCGTTAACTAACTAGACTTGACTGGAATATTGCGAACTGTCGTAGTCATTCTGAGTCACTTCCTCAGTGACAAAATTTTGTTTGTTAAATTGTGTTTGAAGTCTGTTCAGCTAATTTGTAATTATTGTTGCGAAAGCTCTCTTCAAGAGGTTCTATTAAACTCTCTTCAAGAGGTCTAAAATAAGTCCGAATTTGAACGTCACGTTGTAAATTTTAATCCAGTAATTTGATAATTCCACGTAAATAATATCATGTTGTAAATGTTATCACTCCTTTCCTTGGTAAATAATTTTGCTATTAATTATTTTTGTTCAATTATTCTTCTTGAATCTTTGATAAATACACCGATTCACTGCCAGTGCATTTGTATCATTTTCCCTCTAACCGGCGACCCCGAATCACAGTGTCATCACTGGGCCAACCCAACCCCCTGAGATGCAATTGGCTAAATTCGTTTAGTTTGTTGCAAAAATTGGCACCCAACGCGTAGGCCCAGTCTCTGAGACACTTTGGTACGGATTTTGCCTGGTTGGAGGCGGTGATTTTGCCTGGCAGTTTTTTTTTTTTGCTTTGCGTGTTGTTGTCAAGTTGGACTTAGAGGGTTTTGCGTTGTTGACACTTAGAAAATTTTCAATTCTCGGACTTTGAAAATTTTTCGTTCTTCGGACTTAGAAAATTTTCAGTTCTTGGACATAGACAATTTTGTGTTGCCGACACTTGGAAAATTTTTGGTACCTACTTATAAGATAGTTGGTACTTGAACATTTATAGTTGGACTTTGAATTTTTTTTTTTTGCGCTTTGAATTTTTATTTTTATTTTGAAGTTGAAGCTTGTTGCTGAATGGTCATTGTGATTTTATGTGCGCATTTCTGAACAATTGGTTGCGAGTTTAGGGGAGGTAAGGCCTGAAGTCGGATTTAGTTGGTCTATTTGTTATTTGTTTTGTGTTGTTAGTTCTTTCTCAGTTGGCGCATTGGTGGCGAGGACTTGTTCGATTCCGAATTTACTGTCGAGTTTTGGTTCGATCCGTTTGGTTTTTTTTCAGTTTCAATTTTTTTTTTTTACTCTTGTTTTTTTTTTTTGCTTTCAGGTTTCGCAAACTTGTTTAGTTCACAGGAACTTGGATTAGTTGATTTTAGGCCGGTAGCTAGGAGTTTGTAGCTAAGCGGGACTTCGTGGACTAGCAAGCTGATACACGCTTTGGACTTGGATTATTTCGATTCGATTTTTGTTTAGCCAAGGTGTATCGACTACAGGTGTAGGTTTTGGAGACTGATAGCGTTATGGTTTCATAATTTTTCTTTTTTTTTTTTTCTTTTCGTCCTTTTCTTTTTTGGAGTCGGGCTTGAACCTTTGTTAGCATGGCGAGCAGTGTTCGGTTGTCGAGTGTATCCATCAACCGGCTGGACAGGGACATCCTTATCTACGAGTTGAAGATACGCGGTTGCGACCCTGCGGCGTCCAGAACCGTGGATGATTTGCGAAGTGCACTGAGGTCTGCGATGGCACTGGACGCGGATTCGTCGCTGAGTATGATCATTGAGAATCCCTACACGTTTGCAGAAGACCGCGCGGCTATAGAGGTTTGCATTACGAATGCTACCAAACGGTTAGACGAGATGACGTTGACTACGGTTCGGAAGGATACGGCAAAGATTGGTCCATTGTTGGCTCACGCTTTGGGACGAGTCAAGCGCGCGTGTGGTGCAGATTCAGATGAGCGCCAGAAGTGTGCCGATTTGCGTCTCGATTTGCTAAGTTTAGTTGATCGATTGGAGCGGCGTCCGGAAGAGTTGGCCAAGGCGGCACAGCAGACTCCAGGAGTGCCTCAGTCAACGTTGTTGAACGCATCAATTCCACCGATTGGCTTGGGAGCCGGAGGAGCTTCAGTTTCTTCTAGTGCATCTTCGGACGATGAACCTGATGACGTCAACGCGGCTTGTAGGTTGCGTAGTGTACCGGTGAAAGAGTGGGGTATACAATTCTCGGGCGACGGTCGTGGCTTGTCGTTAACTGCATTTTTAGAACGTGTGGACGAGCTCAGGATTCCGCGACGAGTGAGCTACGCAGATCTGTTCTATTCGGCCATTGACTTGTTCACGGGACCTGCATTGGTGTGGTACAGAGCGAACCGAAAAACTTTTTCGGATTGGACAGCTTTAACCGCAGCGTTGAGAAAAAATTTCTTACCTCGCGGCTACGATCGAAGGCTTTTAGCAGAAATTCGAAAACGGACGCAGGGTGTTGGAGAGCTAAGCCACATATATTTTGCTGCGATGCAAAATTTATTTGAGCGTCTAGACTCACCGTTGTCGGAAGCTGCGAGATTGGAAATTCTAAGCGAAAATATCGACCCCTACTATCAGCCGTTCTTAGCTTTCAAGACGTGCAATACTGTTGAAGAGTTGCTCATGGCATGCAGGCAGATTGATGATAAACGCGATGTTGCGAGCGCTTTCGTTCGACCGCCACGGAAGACAGCTGCCATGGAGCCGGATCTGGCGTACGCTTGTACATCTGGTGATGAGCCTATCGAAGCGAATTCGGTTGGACGGGTGAATGGATCTGGATCAGGACCGGGTGAGCGTCGTGAGCAGAGGACAACGCCGAGACTTTGTTGGAATTGTGGAAAGTCTGGACATCTGCGGCGAGATTGTCGAGAGCAACGCCGAGTAGTTTGTTTCCGTTGCGGAGAAGTGGGTGTAACGTCGAGAACCTGTACCAAGTGCTCGGGAAACGAGCAGGGAGGTCGATCGTAGACCGTGAACGATCCTCCCTTGAGAAGTCCCAGACGGTCAATAGGATGCCGGCGGAGGTTGAAGCACTTCTCGACTTCGTTTTCGCAAGTATGCCGGGAGACCAAAGACCATACCTCTCCGTGGACGTTCTAGGGTCTCGAGTGATCGGATTGTTGGACAGTGGAGCGACGCAAACCGTAGTTGGTGGTCCCGGTTGGAAACTTTTGGAAGAGTTAGGCTTTTCCCCGCCAAGGGAAGCACAACCGAAGAATATTCGTGTGGCGAGTGGTCAGCGTGTACAATGTCTTGGAACCGTGCGAGTACCGTTGGGTTTGGAAGGACAAGTGCGACTCTTCGAAGTGCTAGTGGTACCAGAATTACCCCATACTCTCATTCTGGGCGTAGATTTTTGGAAACAGATGAGAATTGTTCCAAACCTGCGCACAGGAGGATGGCAGTTCAGTACTGAGGAGCCGGCGCAAATCGATGTAGTCCAGGGAGCTTTGCGTGACAGAGAAACCTTAACTGAGGAAGAGGCAAGCAGGTTGGATACTTTGTTAGCGGACGCGTGGTCTAAAGTGTCAGATTGTTTGGGAAGTACCAGCTTAGAGTGTCATCGACTACAGTTGAAGGATCCTGCGCAGCAACCAATTCGATTGAGACCATATCCGATTTCGCCACCGTTGCAGAAGATTGTAGATCAGCAGTTGGAAGATATGTTACGTCAGGGAATTGTGGAGCCATCAAGGAGCGCATGGGCATTTCCAATTGTGTTAGCCAAGAAATCGGATGGATCTCGGAGATTCTGCGTTGACTATAGACAGCTCAACCGCGTGACAATACCGGATGCGTACGCAATACCGCGCATGGATTCGATCCTGGATAAGTTGCGAGACGCTAGGTACTTAAGCAGTTTGGATATACGTAGCGCGTACTGGCAAATTTCGATGGCGGAGGGATCCAAACACTTGACAGCCTTCACGGTTCCCAATCGTGGGTTATACCAGTTCAAGAGAATGCCGTTTGGCCTGCACAGTGCACCTGCGACGTGGATGCGAGTAATCGATCGGATCATAACACCGGACCTGGAGCCTTACGCATTTTCGTACCTCGATGACGTCATTATCGCCACCCCCTGTTTCGAAAAGCATTTGGAAGTCTTGGGGAAAATTTTTGAACGTTTGCGGGAAGCAGGACTAACGCTGAATCGGGGAAAGTGTCAGTTTTGCCGGTCAGAGCTAAGATACTTGGGTTTTATGGTTGGCAAGGCGGGACTGCACGTGGACCCAGAGAAGGTTGCGGCCATCCTGGAGATTCCGACACCAAGAAGAGTCACGGATGTGCGAAGTTTTCTGGGCACGGCATCGTTCTACCGAAGGTTTATCCCAGACTTTTCGGCCAAAGTTGTACCTCTGACGGCATTATTGCGGAAAGGCGTTAAGTTCGAATGGGGAGATGAGCAACAGGAAGCGTTCGTGACGATCCGTGAACATCTCGTCACCGCACCAATATTGGCTGTACCTGACTTCAACTTACCATTCGAGGTACACACTGATGCCAGTGGATATGGAATCGCAGCGGTGTTATGTCAAAAATTCCCAGATGGAGAGCGACCTGTTCGGTATCTGAGTCGTTCGTTGAGTAAGGCCGAGAAGAACTTTAGCACTACTGAGCGCGAGTGCTTAGCTGTTCTCTGGGCAGTAGAGAAACTGAGACCGTACATCGAGGGTTCGAAGTTTACCGTGGTTACCGACCACCACTCGTTGGTGTGGTTGAATAACTTACGGGAGCCAACAGGACGATTAGCTCGTTGGGCGCTGCGTCTTCAACAATTCGACTACGATATTGTACACAGGAGGGGAAAAGAACACGTTGTCCCAGACATGTTATCGCGAACAGTACCAAAATCCATCGATGTCATCGATGCTGCGGAGGATAAGAAATCGGCTGATGCCTGGTACGCGAAAATGTTGAAACTTGTCGAGGACGATCCCGTGAAGTTCAGCGCTTGGAGAGTGGAGAACGGGAAGCTGTACAAGTTGGTACATGGTCTGCGCCGCGGACAGGGTTGGTCAACAGCAAATGAGACAGCGTGGAAAACGGTAGTACCGAAGAAGGCGCGCGCTGAACTTTTGTACAGATTCCACGACGACGCCAGAGCTGGACATTGCGGGATGTTCAAGACTTACATGCGACTAGCGTCGTTGTATTATTGGCCGAAGATGAGGTCCGATGTCACTTCTTACGTTCGTAAGTGTGTTGTTTGTGGACAGACTAAGGCAAATCAGAGACCGCGGGTTGGGTTGATGGTTCCGAACCAGATTGCGACGGCGCCTTGGAGATTGGTTTCGTGCGATCTGATGGGTCCGTTCCCACGTTCAACATCGGGTCATCGATTCATCCTTGTGTTGCTTGATTTGTTCTCTAAGTTTCCGATTATCGTTCCACTGCGGAATTCTGAGGCCAAAACGGTGTGTAAAGCCGTGGAAGAATCGTTATTGTTGTTCTTCGGTGTTCCGGATAGACTGATCGTAGACAACGGTGTGCAGTTCCGTAGTCACAAGTTCACCGATCTCGCAAAGGAATACAAGTTCCAGATCTCGTACACGGCGTTGTATCATGCCCAGAGTAACCCGACCGAGAGAGTGAATAGGACTATCGGGGCGATGATACGTTGCTATGTTAAGTCTAACCATAAGCATTGGGACCAGAATTTGGCGAAGATATCTTGTGCCATACGTACGCAAGTTCATGAGTCTACAGGTTTGTCTCCGTACCTGATCAACTTCGGACAAGAGATGCCCTTGGGTGGCGAAGTAGAGCGACTTCCGGACGATTCAGAACCTGTCGCGGAGGACGAGCGAATTTTGCTGAGAAGAGCGAATGCGAAGGAGTTGTTCGAGGAAGTACGGACAAAGTTGTATAAGGCTGCCGAACGACACAAGCACTACTACGATCTGCGGAAGAGACCGTCTTTGTACAAGATTGGGGACAAAGTTTGGCGGAGAAATATGGTTCAATCTCGTAAGGAGGATAATTTCATGGCGAAGCTTTCACCGAAATATGTGGGACCATATATCATCCGTCACAAACCGTCACCGTGGACGTACGACTTAGTCGATGAAGCGGGTGTATCTGCAGGTGTGTGGCACGCCAAACATTTGAAAGATTTTGTTGGTTCGGAGACGGGAGATCCGCCTGCCGACGATTAAGGACGTTGTTATTCGGATTCTGTGACGACTTGTGTGGATTCGGTTAAGCAATGGAACTGAGTGTTGATGGACAATTGCGTCGACGTGATCGGTCTAAGGTCTACAGAGGTTGGTTTTGTTGTCCACACGCACGTGAAGACCCTTCTGGTTGGTTTTCATTCTCGGCATGAATGTCGGATATGCCATAGCCGTGACGAGTTTGCACAGTAGTTGTTCGCCTTGATACCCGGGTGGTCGGGGTATAAAATACGCCACTGGTGCGTCTGCATCGGCAGGGTGGGACTCCCTGTCAAAGATGCTTCATTTTGTTTTGACCATAACATCTGTGTCACGTTGAGAAATAATTCTCTTTCCTCTGGGTTTCTTTCTTCGAGCGTAGTAGAAGGTCCATAAGACAATGATTCCCATGAGTTAAATTTGCTGAGGGGAGTAGGGTGGAACTCCTGTTTTACAAATCCACTAGGGCTGGAAACTGCTCAGTCCTGTCGCTTCCCGACGAACCCGTGTGTTTTTTTTTCCGCGCAGCTTACTTGGTTTTGGAAAGGTGTACCCGCTGTTTCTTTTCTCCTGCTTTCCGTGTTCAGGGGTACATCGAACCAAGTTCACCCTGGTCTTGATCTCTTAATTTCCTAACTTATTGCGACGTTGATTTTTCCTCCGGGAAAATCCATTAAAGGAAGGGGGGTATGTAACGGTCTGAATTTTCATCAAGTAAATGGTTCTCAAAAGTTTGTAGTTTGTTTGGAATTCCTGGTGTGAAGAAGAAAATGTTGTAAGAACGCGCTTTTTCGGTGCTGATAACAGCGCGCTGGAGTTTTTGTGATTCTATCCGCAGCGTTCTTGCCGGACGTCACGCTATTTTCGTGCATGAAAATCGTCGCAATTTGATAATTTGTCGCTTATTCAGGCTTCTCTTTCTTTGGAAAGAAACTGTTACGAAGTAGGATTTTTCCCGGCGAGAGGTGAGATTTGTTCATATCGGTCTGAGACAATTTAAAAATGGTAATTCTTCTTTTAGCGCTATAACCGCTCACGTTCCAACGCGTGGTGTGTATACCTAAATCCACTTCGAGCAAGAATCTGGTGTAGGTGCGGTTCAGCCGTTCTTTGATTTTGTGAAGAAAACCCTTATTTGATAAGGTACCTACGACTAAATTATCAATTTAGATTCGCGATTGATTAGTGGTTTTCAGGGTTTTCCTTTTCCGTCTTGGTGATTGTGTTTTCCTGAAGTTTTCGTCGAGAAATTTGTGTGATTGTGACCATTCTGCAACAGGCCAGACGCAGAATTTCAACGACCATCAGTTAATACCTTTACTTCAGTGGTTCAGTTAGCAACATTAGCTGGAGGAAGACGACGTTATCGGACCGAGAGCCACGTTGTTGCCTTTTTGGAAATATTCCCAGTTAAGTGCTAGTCTAGTGTAATAAAGTTCCACCTTCGTTTTATTTCCTCACATATTTTGTTGTTGCCTGCACTGTTGGCGCCTAGTTATCGAGAGCCATTGTAAAATCTGGAATTTGAGCTAGACCTGCTAGTCGCGCGAAAACCTAGGGCCCTCGGTAGCAAAAATAAATTTACAGTGTCTACAATTAAGCTTCAACAGTGATTCGTAAGTCCTTTTGTAATTTTGTGTGTTGGAAATTACTGCGTTAACTAACTAGACTTGACTGGAATATTGCGAACTGTCGTAGTCATTCTGAGTCACTTCCTCAGTGACAAAATTTTGTTTGTTAAATTGTGTTTGAAGTCTGTTCAGCTAATTTGTAATTATTGTTGCGAAAGCTCTCTTCAAGAGGTTCTATTAAACTCTCTTCAAGAGGTCTAAAATAAGTCCGAATTTGAACGTCACGTTGTAAATTTTAATCCAGTAATTTGATAATTCCACGTAAATAATATCATGTTGTAAATGTTATCACTCCTTTCCTTGGTAAATAATTTTGCTATTAATTATTTTTGTTCAATTATTCTTCTTGAATCTTTGATAAATACACCGATTCACTGCCAGTGCATTTGTATCATTTTCCCTCTAACCGGCGACCCCGAATCACAGTGTCATCACTGGGCCAACCCAACCCCCTGAGATGCAATTGGCTAAATTCGTTTAGTTTGTTGCAGCTGCCGGACGCTTCGAAAGCGATCATGCGCAAAGCAGAATTGGGTTGGATGCAAGCCTCGTCGGCTGCAGCTGGACAACCGGCAGCCGCTCTAGCTCACACTTGCGATTGGCTCAAGCGAAACCGAATAGTATTGTTAGGCTTAAGAGGTTCAATAACCACTTTGTGTTTATAATCTGATTTTTCTGCATGCTCAGCAATAACTAAATACTTACGAGTATAACGCTCATTTCATGCCAGACTTATTTCAATTGAAATTAGCGGTTTCAATAACTACTGACAACTCACAAGAGATATTCTATTCATTTATGGGTGAATATGGTTGAAATACCTATTTTCCACGAAATTTGCTCAAAATTATGATTATATACCTACAAGACGAGCTTTCAGATATAACACAGATTATGGGTAGATACTTATAACTACGTTATAGATGCATGCAATAACTCGAGCAAAATTTGGCTCTCAATTTTAATAATTAATAAATTGATTATTGTTGTATCTAGTATCTAGTACATACCTGGTTCCTTACTGACGTGATTACAATAATAAATCATTCCATTGAATCAAATTTTGTTTAATTCTCGTCTGAACGGAAGAAGCTGCACGGTATTTCCCAAAAAAAACAGTTTGTAATGACAGCTACATGAAGTTGTTGAAATCAAAGTGGCCGTTACTAAACACTGGATCACAGGAATACTAACTTGCCGGACTTATATTGGCTTAGTGGCTCTCAAACTTCCGAATTGCGACACATTTCACTCTCCCGGCCCCCAACAACATGGAGGGGACAGTATTTATAATCATGCAGGAAAAAAGTTTTGAGATCTCGCCCGATATACCCATTCTGAGGTTCCCCAAGTCGTCTTAATTTTCCTGAAAAACTGGAAGCAAAATTTTTTTACAGAAACGAATTGTGTTTTATAGTTTTATTGTGCTCTACATATAGGTTATGGGACCAATGTGGCTGTTTGCAGGCAATTTTAGAGCATAATAATGCTCAGGATTTATGACTCACCCTGTATTCAAGGCATGCGGACATTGTTGGTCCCTGGAATGAGCCCATTAGTTTTTGGCTGTCATCTGTCAAACGGAAATGCCACTATCAAAGAGTGACAGATGTTATACATCACGGAACTTGACTTGCAATGTACCGTTTGAGAGCCCATGAAAAATTGTATTCAGAACAGTTAAAAGTTTTACATTATCTGTCATCTGTCAAATGATGAAAACTGTCAAAGTTCAAAACTTTCCCATTTAATTATCCAAAATCTATCAGATGAATTGGGTCCAAATTTGGCAGCAAGCAACAAAACAAAAGAGTCAAATCAAGTCTGGAGTTGCAATCTTCCACCATTTTTCAGTCGAGCGGTATGAATTTCCAAAATGTCTCCTAGCCGTTGCCACCCGAGAGGGCCTCTCGCCCGAATTTTGACCAGAACGACTCGCCTTTGATGCAGGACTCAACTCAAAAATTCATTACTGCTCGGCGATCAACTTTTTTGGAAAAATCAAACTGATATCGAAAATATATTGGATTGGGCGTCGTGTAGCCCCATTTTTAAAATCGGCACGGTTCCGGTTTTCTGACGGTGATTTTTTCAAAATGAAATTTGTATATTCCGTGAATTTGAAAAAACTACAATAGTCGTTGAGCCAGGGGACTCGAGTGGTTTCCACCTTGGGGACTTGACGTGTCATACCTTTTTGGATTCCCCACAACACCAGCATGAAAATAAGCCATGAAACGTTTTTGTATCGAGTAGCTTAAGACCGCCATCTTAGAAAAACCGCGCCAAATATGTAGTTCTTGTTGTTTGTATTTTTTTTCTCATCAACAGCACCTCCAATGGGAAAAATAAAGCTGAATAAAATTAAACAACAAAATTTACTATGAATATCGTTTGGCACCGTTTTCTGACAGGTCTCGTTACTCCAAATATGACAGTTCATAGTTTAGCTATGGAAAATTTCTTTATTTAACATTTTCAAGTACACCCGATGATATTTATACAAACCGAACTTCACGTCATTGTCTTTCTAGCGTACTTTACTAGAAATGCTGCTCTTAGCGGCATTTTGATGTCCGTCTGTCCGTCTGTCCATCGGTCTAACTGTCCGTCTTATCAATTAATTGCTCCTGAACGAGAACACCTAGCGAGAATCGACTTCTTGTGTGTAACATGTATTCACCGGAGAATTGAATTAGGGAAAAAATAATTTCTCAAACCGTCGCCATCTTGATCCGCAATGTCAAATTTTCTCAAAAGTGATCCGATTTTCATGAAACTTGAAATGCACGCATGTTTTATATTGATGTTGAAATTGGTAAAACTGGTCCGATTTTGATGAAAATTGGAACCTAGTCGTGTCTCGTGTATGTATTGATGGTTTATAGGTTAGTTTCACGATTAGCGCCATATTGACGTGCCACATAGAAATTAATCTCCAGCTGTCACAAAATCAGTTTATTAAAATATTTCCTGAACAAGGGGTTTCCGATCTGACTGGAAAACTTGATGGATGGAAATCGGTTTTTGTTAGCTCTTTTCTACAAGTAGAAACTTCTCCAGAAAAAATGTACGGAAAATGCTATTAAATTTTCGACATTTGCAAAAAAATTTAAATTTTTTTGATCTTTTTCCTTCGAAAATTCGAAAACCAGGTAGCAACGTGTATACATCTTCATTCAAGAAAGTCGCATACCAAAGTTGAACTTTCTATTTTCAAAAAAATGGTACCAAAAATGGTTTTCCAGTGAACATGAAAAAATGAATGGGGTACTTGCCAGTGAAACGGATTTGACTGGAAATACGTTTAATCATCAACAAGAGTAATAAAAAGTATTTCCTGAGAATTTCTGGAAAATATATCCATTGGTTATTAAGATGACTTTTTTCGATTTTTTTTTCAAAGGGTTGGTAACTGTACGAAAACTCCACTGAAATTTGTATGTCTGTATTTTTCAAATAGTGTGATGCCACTCTAACAGTTTCTTGAGCTTTCAATCCAACAGTGCTGTTTGTTTAGTTTTTAGTATATTTGTGACGTCAAAAATATATTTTTAAAACAGGCACTACGACCGCAATTTTGGGAATTTGAGAGAAAGAAAAAATTTGCCTGCAATATTTTCATATATGATACAACAAGAGACTAAGTAATTACCGGAAATTTTTAAGCTGTAAAATATGAGTGCCTGTTGGTAACTGGAATGATCACGAGCTCGAAGCGCGAGTGGTCATTTCTGTATCCAGTAAGCACAAATTATTGAAAGCCAAAAATTTCCTGTATTTAGGAAGTCTCGAGATGTATTTGGCATGACAATTCGAACGAAATGATTTTCCATTTTCATCCTCCCAACGACCTGGCGACCGATCTCCTAAATCAGCCAAAATATAAGCGGCTCAAAAGAGTGGACTTCTTGGACCTCGCCCGATGATTCGTCGATTTATTTTATTTTAATCTGTTGTCAATTCGTTTTATACCCTAAATTTTATTTTATTGTATAAGTGTTGAAAAAAGGGAGAGTACCATTGGGGACTCCTCCACAATGTCATGATTTTATATTTACAAAACTATATACCTAATGTCAAATTTGACAATTGTATTATATATGGAGACAATAAAAAAAAAAAAAAAAAAAAAAAAAAATTATTTCATCCTCCATAATTGTATTTCCGTACCGGAAATTACACTAGTGCAATTTTCATCTAATCATTGCCTTATAGGTGGAAATTGCTGAAATAACCCTTCTTTATTGGTTACATTTTTGACAATTGAATTGTCACCCATACTATCGATTGAGCCAATTAAAAAAAAATTGGGCAAGTACCCCATTAGTAGAAACCATTTTTAGTACCTTTTTTTGAGAAATAGAAAGTTCAAATTCACTATGCGACTTTCTTGGATTAATATGTATAGGCGTTGCTATCTGGTTTCCAGATTTTCTTAGAAAAATTCAAGAATTTTCAATTTTTTTTGCAGATTTTGAAAATTTCATAGCATTTCCCGTACATTTTTTTTTGAAGGAGTTCCCACTTGTAAAAAAGAGCTAACAAAAACCGATTTCTATCAACAAGTTTTTCAGTCACATCGGAAACCCCTTGTTCAGAAAATATTTGAATAAATTGATTTTGTGACAGCCGGAGATTAATTTCCATGTGGCACATCAATATGGCGCAAATCGTAGAACTAACATGAAAGTAGAAAACCATCAATGCGTGCACAAGACACGACTAGGTTCCAATTTTCATCAAAATCGGACCAGTTTTACCAATTTCAACATGGCGGACAAAATGGCGGCGGATCAAAAAGAAAACATTGAAATCATACTTTTGAATATAAAACATGCGTGTATTTCAAGTTTCATGGAAATCGGATCACTTTTGAGAAAATTTGACATTGCGGATCAAGATGGCGACGGTTGGAGAAATTATTTTTTTCCTAATTCAATTCTCCGGTGAATACATGTTACACACAAGAAGTCGATTCTCGCTAGGTCTTCTCGTTCAGGAGCAATTAATTGACAAGACGGGCAGTTAGACCGATGGACAGACGGACAGACGGACATCAAAATGCTGGTGAGAGCAGCATTCCTAGTGAAGTACGCTAGAAAGACAATGACGTGAAGTTCGGTTTGTATAAATATCATCGGGTGTACTTGAAAATGTTAAATAAAGAAATTTTCCATAGCTAAACTATGAACTGTCATATTTGGAGTAACGAGACCTGTCAGAAAACGGTGCTAAACGATATTTATAATAAATTTTGTTGTTTAATTTTATTCAGCTTTATTTTTCCCATTGGAGGTGCTGTTGATGAGAAAAAAAATACAAACCACAAGAACTACATATTTGGCGCGGTTTTTCCAAGATGGCGGTCTTAAGCTACTCGATACAAAAACGTATTATGGCT
Organism: Anaspis maculata; assembly: GCA_949128115.1. Classification (NCBI taxonomy): domain Eukaryota; kingdom Metazoa; phylum Arthropoda; class Insecta; order Coleoptera; family Scraptiidae; genus Anaspis; species Anaspis maculata. Next base: position 75,603,629 of record OX421966.1, read on the forward strand.
TATTTTCATGCTGGTGTTGTGGGGAATCCAAAAAGGTATGACACGTCAAGTCCCCAGGGTGGAAACCAAAATCGTGATATTTGGCTCCTGGCTCATCGACTACAATGCCAAGTTTGACATGCGGTGAGCTCCACGAAATATTCATTTTAGGTGCAGACATGCTGCGAATGAGAGTTGGAGAAAAGATTAAATCAAATTTTGAGAAGAAAATTTTCGAAATCGGACTCACGGTTTCCAAGTTTTCATCTCTAGAAAAACCGCAAATTTTCCAACTTTTCATCTCGTGAACAGATTTTCACCTTTTTTTTCAAACAAGGGGTTACTGGCTCTTGAACATTTTCCAATAATTTTCTTCTCAATTTCCCGGAAATTTCCCTGATGAAAATGTAAAACAGGCCTGGGTTATCGAAACCGCATTTGAATGATGGAGCTCAAAGTGAAGCCGTGATTGACGATCTGAACAATAAGATGATTTGGAAAAAGATTTGAGGTTTTTCCGGAAAATTCGAATTTTCAAAATTTCCAATTTCCTGCGAATTATTTTCATTTATTCTGTGATGCCAGTTCCAGATCGTTCACCTTCATCCATGTACCATCCAATGCGTCTGACTGCCTCACTCGCTTTTCTTCCTACATAATTTTGGTTTCTTGTGAAAAACTGCAAATTTCTATAACTTCTTAGCTTGTGAACATATTTACGCCAGCTTCTTTTTTTAAACAAAGTGATTCTTGGACATTTTCAGACAATTTCTCCTAAAATTCTCCAAGTTTTTCGAGAGTTTTCCACTTCAAAATGAGTAACCGGCCTGTCTTATGGAGACCGGACTCAAATAATGGAGCCTTTATTAGAGAAAATATCTCAATTCTTCAATCTTTTTGCCAAATTCCAACTTCCCACCCGAAAGGACGTCTCATAATAAAATTTCCATCCGTTCTTTGCTACTCGTCGGGGAAGTTTTGTGGTGACACAACCGATTTTTTTGAAGAGTCGGAGTCGCACTATTAGTATTGTTACAAGCGGCGATGCGCGTGCAATCTGGAAACACGCGATATTTCTACGCTCTTCCACGGCCGCCGTGTACAAATGTGCGGAGTTCTGGACATTTCTGGAGTGTGCGAGGTGGCATTGAAATGCATGGAGACTCAAACGCCGGATAAAGACACATCTGTTCATTTTGGCGGCGGTGCCACATACCAGAACACACGGGAAGCACGCGAAAGGTGTGTGATTATTCGGGAGTCGCCTAGAAAACCATATGCCGGGTCACTGTCGAGTTTGTTGGAAGATGACGGAAAGTTCGCGAACACTAATCGGAGACTTGTACAAGACATCAACCGTCAGCTCACGAGCAGTTATTGAATTGGAATGCGAAGTGGTAGTGAGCTGATCAAAAGCGAGTAGTAATCACTGCGATAATTTCAAGTAGATAATTGTTGGCGTGTAGTTATTGTAGTACGCAATAATAAACAGTGTGTGTTTGAAACAATCGTCTCAATTATATTCAAACCCGTACGCGAAATTCGTAACAGTATGTTGTTCAGGGCATATCTTTGCTATGTATGCCAAAAATCGTCCATTCGTGTTCTAAAGGTAATAGATCACAACTTATTAAAAAAAAATCGGTTGTGTCACTCCAAAACTTCCCTGACTAGTATCCAGGAACCTAAAGAAATTTTTGTCCGAAACGTTCAGAAACGAACGTACAGGAAAAGATTGAAAATGATTCGGAGAAAACTATTTTCAGCCGGAAAGTTTCTGGGAAATTTGAAGAAGTTGTTGGAAAATGTTCAAGAACCAGTTACTTCTTGTTTAGGGGAAAATGGTTAAAATCGGTCCACGGAATAAAAAGTTGGGAAATTTACAGTTTTTCCAGAGAGGAAAACTCGGCAACTGTTGATCCGATTTCGAAAATTTTTCCTCCAAAAATTGGCTCAATCTTTTCTCCAACTTTTATTCGCAGCATGTCTGCACCTAAAATTGATATTTCGTAGGGCCTACCGCATGTAGAAGTTTGCATTGCGTTTTTCTCAAATTCACGGAATGTGCAAATTTCATTTTGAAAAAATTACCGTCGGAAAACAGGAACCGTGTCGACTTTGAAAATAGACCTGCACGACGCCCAATCCAATCTACTCAATCTACAATACACACACACACACACACACACACATACACACACACACACACACACACACGCACGCACGCACGCACGCTCGCACGCACACAGACACAGACACAGACACAGACACAGACACAGCCACAGACACAGACACAGACACAGACACAGACACAGACACAGACACAGACACAGACACAGAAACAGACACAGACACAGACACAGACACAGACACAGACACAGACACAGACACAGACACAGACACAGACACAGACACAGACACAGACACAGACACAGACACAGACACAGACACAGACACAGACACAGACACAGACACAGACACAGACACAGACACAGACACAGACACAGACACAGACACAGACACAGACACAGACACAGACACAGACACAGACACAGACACAGACACAGACACAGACACAGACACAGACACAGACACAGACACAGACACAGACACAGACACAGACACAGACACAGACACAGACACAGACACAGACACAGACACAGACACAGACACAGACACAGACACAGACACAGACACAGACACAGACACAGACACAGACACAGACACAGACACAGACACAGACACAGACACAGACACAGACACAGACACAGACACAGACACAGACACAGACACAGACACAGACACAGACACAGACACAGACACAGACACAGACACAGACACAGACACAGACACAGACACAGACACAGACACAGACACAGACACAGACACAGACACAGACACAGACACAGACACAGACACAGACACAGACACAGACACAGACACAGACACAGACACAGACACAGACACAGACACAGACACAGACACAGACACAGACACAGACACAGACACAGACACAGACACAGACACAGACACAGACACAGACACAGACACAGACACAGACACAGACACAGACACAGACACAGACACAGACACAGACACAGACACAGACACAGACACAGACACAGACACACACACACACACACACACACACACACACACACACACACACACACACACACACACACACACACACACACACACACACACACACACACACACACACACACACACACACACACACACACACACACACACACACACACACACACAGACATAATTCTGAAAATGGTCTTAATCGTCTTGGGGGACCTCAAAACAGATATATCCGGTGAAATCTTGAAACTTTTTTTCAGCACGATTACAATACTTCCCCTCCATGTTGGTGGGGGGATCGGGGAAGTAAAAAAATAGAAAAATTTCAAGGATGGCGCTCTTTTATTGGTCCTGAAAAATCCAAGGTTTGGAATTTTCGGGAATTTCAGTATGTTATTCTACGTTAAATTCTGCATCGATCCATCAAATTTCGTTAACTTCCGAATTTATTTTCGGTTTTACCCGGTTTTTGCTATTAATTTGACTGGACTAACTAAGGATGTCTGGACTAACGCTCTGTTATGTAAAAATTCCTGTTGGCCACTGGCTGTTGCCTAGGTAATAACAGCGTTAACAGAGCCTTTATGGAATGTAATTTTGCAGAGAATCGCACCACAAGTCTAGGTACTGGCACGATGGCTGACATTCGAAAACTTTTGACATTTCACAAATAAACACTTCACGTTGTGTCAAACTTCATCATCTTGTCGTGTTTTTCAAAAAAGTGAGTACCTTTGTCATTATCCTTTATTTAGTGGGGCGATCCGACAGTGAGTCGCCTTATGGGGTCGCAAAATGTGATACAAAACAGCTTGGCCTGGCCAGGCCTAGCCTGGAATAACGTTGTCGATTTTTTATCGCACGAATAAAAAGCGCATCTCGAGCCCCGAGCATTTTCTCAGGCATTTTGAGATCCATTCCAAACGAATTTAGCGAAGAATTCAGGTAGTTAGTGAACGATTTAACTTATGCATTCGCCACCCAAGGCCCAAGGGACGAAACTTGAGTGCTGCGGGCTGCGGGCCAAATCACTTGTACCCTCGCTTGTACCACCTATTGGTGTAAAGTTCGTCCGTGCCAAATTTTGTCGTCCTCTAACCCAAAATGCACTGTCGACAAACAAGAAGATGACGTTCTCTGAGGTTACAGAAGTACATTCACCTAAAAAAGCTGAAGTTACCAGAACACTCTGAAGACATCCATACTCTGAAGTCACTAGGTACACTCCGTTTTCATGAGCTTTGACAGTGCTTGTGATTTATGTTTGCTGAATGGATTATAGGTGTGGTATGATCGATTTAACAGATTTCTGTATTAGAGCAAATTTGACATTCCCAGCAATGAAAACCGACGGAATCCGTCACCGACGGTCATCCACATGAAACGCATCAACGCAATCCACGTGAGTTTGAATAATCGCCATTTTCAACGTGTGTGAAGTTAGCTCCATTGGAGCTGGCTCCAGAACACAGCTCCACGCGGAGCTGGCGTTGGTACCAGTGATGTAAAATACCCGGGTTTTTATATTTAAGGGTAAATACCCAGGGTAAATACCCGGTATTTACCCAAAATCGGGTCTCTAATAGGGTATCTATTTCCATGATTATTAATAATAACAACAACATTAACAATAATGATTTTTGCTCAGAGCAGCAAAATAGTAATAAGTGCTTTGGAGGGTATGTTTATAAAGCCTTGGAACTTGGAAAAAGAAATCATTTAACCTTTAACCGTCAACACTGTCAACCAAGCTGTCAACAGTGTCAACTTTTCTGTCAAACTGGGTAGGGTGGGTAAATATCGTTCGGGAAAACACCGGGTAAATACCCGATTTATATTTACCTACCTACCCGGTAAATACCCGACTCACATCACTGGTTGGTACACTCTCAGCAACAAGTTCAACTAAACGCAATGAAATACAGGATATTGCAATTCTAACCGCGCTCCGTTCATCAAAGTAACCCCATTGGGAATCACTTTTCTGTAGTGTAACTTATCGTGATAAAAGGAAAAAGGGGGGGGGGGAGGTTTTTGACATGGGTTTTTGTACTGTCCTTGTCAAACCAAGTTCAAAAAGACATGGACGAACAGGGGATAGAAAGTCAAACAATTAATCGTTTGCTGAATTTATATGTGCTTCCCTTCCTTCCTCCCTTCCTTATAGGTGCGGCAAATCCTGTAAGGGTGTGAACAGAGGGTGGGAAATCAAAAATATATACTTCCACATGCTCAAATGCGGTTTTGACCAATTTCCAAGACGCAAGGGTCAACGCCCTTTCGCCAAAAAATACGTTACTCCACCCTTCATCACTCGTTAAAAACTCAAAGTGCGGCAAATCCTGTAAGGGGGTGAACAGAGGGTGGAGAATCCAAAATAATTACTTGCATATACTCAAATGCGGTTTTGGCCGATTTCCAAGACGCAAGGGTCAACGCCCTTTCGCCAAAAAATACTTTACTTCACCCTTCATCACTCGTTAAAAACTCAAGATGCGGCAAATCCTGTGAGGGGGTGAACAGAGGGTGGAGAATTGAAAATAATTACTTGCACATACTCAAATGTGGTTCTGACCAATTTCCAAGACGCAAGGGTCAACGCCCTTTCGCCAAAAAATACGTTACTTCACCCTTCATCACTCGTTAATAACTCAAGGTGCGGCAAATCCTGTAAGGGGGTGAACGAAGGAAGGGAAATCGAAAATACATACTTTCACATACTCAAATGCGGTTTTGACCGATTTCCAGGACGCAAGGGTCAACGCCCTTTTGCCAAAAAATACGTTACTCCACCCTTCATCACTCGTTAAAAACTCAAAGTGCGGCAAATCCTGTAAGGGGGTGAACAGCGGGTGGAGAATCCAAAATAATCACTTGCATATACTCAAATGCGGTTTTGACCAATTTCCAGGACGCAAGGGTCAACGCCCTTTTGCCAAAAAATACGTTACTCCACCCTTCATCACTCGTTAAAAACTCAAAGTGCGGCAAATCCTGTAAGGGGGTGAACAGCGGGTGGAGAATCCAAAATAATCACTTGCATATACTCAAATGCGGTTTTGACCGATTTCCAAGACGCAAGGGTCAACGCCCTTTTGCCAAAAAATACGTTACTCCACCCTTCATCACTCGTTAGGAACTCAAGGTGCGGCAAATCCTGTCAAGGGGTGAACAGAGGGTGGAGAATTGAAAATAATTACTTGCACATACTCAAATGTGGCTCTGACCAATTTCCAAGACGCAAGGGTCAACGCCCTTTCGCCAAAAAAAAAAAAACTTCACCCTTCATCACTCGTTAATAACTCAAGGTGCGGCAAATCTTGTAAGGGTGTGAACAGAGGGTGGGAAATCAAAAATATATACTTTCACATGCTCAAATGCGGTTTTGACCAATTTCCAAGACGCAAGGGTCAACGCCCTTTTGCCAAAAAATACGTCACTCCACCCTTCATCACTAGTTAAAAACTCAAAGTGCGGCAAATCCTGTAACGGGGTGAACAGAGAGTGGAGAATCCAAAATAATTACTTGCATATACTCAAATGCGGTTTTGACCGATTTCCAAGACGCAAGGATCAACGCCCTTTTGCCAAAAAAAACGTTACTCCACCCTTCATCACTCGTTGAAAACTCAAAGTGCGGCAAATCCTGTAAGGGGGTGAACAGAGGGTGGAGAATCCAAAATAATTACTTGCATATACTCAAATGCGGTTTTGGCCGATTTCCAAGACGCAAGGGTCAACGCCCTTTCGCCAAAAAATACTTTACTTCACCCTCCATCACTCGTTAAGAACTCAAGATGCGGCAAATCTTGTGAGGGGGTGAACAGAGGGTGGAGAATTCAAAATAATTACTTGCATATACTCAAATGCGGTTTTGACCGATTTCCAAGACGCAAGGGTCAACGCCCTTTTGCCAAAAAAAACGTTACTCCACCCTTCATCACTCGTTGAAAACTCAAAGTGCGGCAAATCCTGTAAGGGGGTGAACAGAGGGTGGAGAATCCAAAATAATTACTTGCATATACTCAAATGCGGTTTTGGCCGATTTCCAAGACGCAAGGGTCAACGCCCTTTCGCCAAAAAATACTTTACTTCACCCTTCATCACTCGTTAATAACTCAAGGTGCGGCAAATCCTGTAAGGGGGTGAACGAAGGAAGGGAAATCGAAAATACATACTTTCACATACTCAAATGCGGTTTTGACCGATTTCCAGGACGCAAGGGTCAACGCCCTTTTGCCAAAAAAAACGTTACTCCACCCTTCATCACTCGTTGAAAACTCAAAGTGCGGCAAATCCTGTAAGGGGGTGAACAGAGGGTGGAGAATCCAAAATAATTACTTGCATATACTCAAATGCGGTTTTGGCCGATTTCCAAGACGCAAGGGTCAACGCCCTTTCGCCAAAAAATACTTTACTTCACCCTTCATCACTCGTTAATAACTCAAGGTGCGGCAAATCCTGTAAGGGGGTGAACGAAGGAAGGGAAATCGAAAATACATACTTTCACATACTCAAATGCGGTTTTGACCGATTTCCAGGACGCAAGGGTCAACGCCCTTTTGCCAAAAAATACGTTACTTCACCCTTCATCACTCGTTAATAACTCAAGGTGCGGCAAATCCTGTAAGGGGGTGAACGAAGGAAGGGAAATCGAAAATACATACTTTCACATACTCAAATGCGGTTTTGACCGATTTCCAGGACGCAAGGGTCAACGCCCTTTTGCCAAAAAATACGTTACTCCACCCTTCATCACTCGTTAAAAACTCAAAGTGCGGCAAATCCTGTAAGGGGGTGAACAGCGGGTGGAGAATCCAAAATAATCACTTGCATATACTCAAATGCGGTTTTGACCGATTTCCAGGACGCAAGGGTCAACGCCCTTTTGCCAAAAAATACGTTACTCCACCCTTCATCACTCGTTAAAAACTCAAAGTGCGGCAAATCCTGTAAGGGGGTGAACAGCGGGTGGAGAATCCAAAATAATCACTTGCATATACTCAAATGCGGTTTTGACCAATTTCCAAGACGCAAGGGTCAACGCCCTTTTGCCAAAAAATACGTTACTCCACCCTTCATCACTCGTTAAGAACTCAAGGTGCGGCAAATCCTGTGAAGGGGTGAACAGAGGGTGGAGAATTGAAAATAATTACTTGCACATACTCAAATGCGGTTTTGGCCGACTTCCAAGACGCAAAAGTCAACGCCCTTTAGCCAAAAAATACATTACTCCACCCTTCATCACTCGTTGAAAACTCAAAGTGCGGCAAATCCTGTAAGGGTGTGAACAAAGGGTGGGAAATCAAAAATATATACTTTCACATGCTCAAATGCAGTTTTGACCGATTTCCAAGACGCAAGGGTCAACGCCCCTTCGCCAAAAAATACCTGAGTTCACCCTCCATCACTCGTTGGAAACTCAAGGTGCGGCAAAACCTGTAAGGGTGTAAACAGAGGGTGGGAAATAAAAAATATATACTTTCACATGCTCAAATGCGGTTTTGACCAATTTCCAAGACGCAAGGGTCAACGCCCTTCAGCCAAAAAATACATTACTTCACCCTTTATCACTCGTTAAGAACTCAAGGTGCGGCAAATCTTGTAAGGGTGTGAACAGAGGGTGGGAAATCAAAAATATATACTTTCACATGCTCAAATGCGGTTTTGACCAATTTCCAAGACGCAAGGGTCAACGCCCTTTTGCCAAAAAATACGTCACTCCACCCTTCATCACTAGTTAAAAACTCAAAGTGCGGCAAATCCTGTAACGGGGTGAACAGAGGGTGGAGAATCCAAAATAATTACTTGCATATACTCAAATGCGGTTTTGACCGATTTCCAAGACGCAAGGATCAACGCCCTTTTGCCAAAAAAAACGTTACTCCACCCTTCATCACTCGTTGAAAACTCAAAGTGCGGCAAATCCTGTAAGGGGGTGAACAGAGGGTGGAGAATCCAAAATAATTACTTGCATACACTCAAATGCGGTTTTGGCCGATTTCCAAGACGCAAGGGTCAACGCCCTTTCGCCAAAAAATACGTTACTTCACCCTTCATCACTCGTTAATAACTCAAGGTGCGGCAAATCTTGTAAGGGTGTGAACAGAGGGTGGGAAATCAAAAATATATACTTTCACATGCTCAAATGCGGTTTTGACCAATTTCCAAGACGCAAGGGTCAACGCCCTTTTGCCAAAAAATACGTCACTCCACCCTTCATCACTAGTTAAAAACTCAAAGTGCGGCAAATCCTGTAACGGGGTGAACAGAGGGTGGAGAATCCAAAATAATTACTTGCATATACTCAAATGCGGTTTTGACCGATTTCCAAGACGCAAGGATCAACGCCCTTTTGCAAAAAAAAACGTTACTCCACCCTTCATCACTCGTTGAAAACTCAAAGTGCGGCAAATCCTGTAAGGGGGTGAACAGAGGGTGGAGAATCCAAAATAATTACTTGCATATACTCAAATGCGGTTTTGGCCGATTTCCAAGACGCAAGGGTCAACGCCCTTTCGCCAAAAAATACTTTACTTCACCCTTCATCACTCGTTAAGAACTCAAGATGCGGCAAATCTTGTGAGGGGGTGAACAGAGGGTGGAGAATTGAAAATAATTACTTGCACATACTAAAAATGTGGTTCTGACCAATTTCCAAGACGCAAGGGTCAACGCCCTTTCGCCAAAAAATACGTTACTTCACCCTTCATCACTCGTTAATAACTCAAGGTGCGGCAAATCCTGTAAGGGTGTGAACAAAGGGTGGGAAATCAAAAATATATACTTTCACATGCTCAAATGCAGTTTTGACCGATTTCCAAGACGCAAGGGTCAACGCCCCTTCGCCAAAAAATACCTGAGTTCACCCTCCATCACTCGTTGGAAACTCAAGGTGCGGCAAAACCTGTAAGGGTGTGAACAAAGGGTGGGAAATCAAAAATATATACTTTCACATGCTTAAATGCAGTTTTGACCGATTTCCAAGACGCAAGGGTCAACGCCCCTTCGCCAAAAAATACCTGAGTTCACCCTCCATCACTCGTTGGAAACTCAAGGTGCGGCAAAACCTGTAAGGGTGTAAACAGAGGGTGGGAAATAAAAAATATATACTTTCACATGCTCAAATGCGGTTTTGACCAATTTCCAAGGCGCAAGGGTCAACGCCCTTCAGCCAAAAAATACGTCACTCCACCCTTCATCACTAGTTAAAAACTCAAAGTGCGGCAAATCCTGTAACGGGGTGAACAGAGGGTGGAGAATCCAAAATAATTACTTGCATATACTCAAATGTAGTGGGGGCACTAGGTGAATAAACCTTGCAAATGGTGATGAAAGCATGAAATTCGGTACACATACTCAGAATGAGCACCTCTCTTAGATAAGAGGTGGAGCCACGCCGAATTTTCACCGGAAGGGGGCTTGGGGGGCTCCTGAAAGTTTAAGGTGTTAGGGCTCCCACCAAACCGCTCATCAGTTCGTTTTATCAATCAAAAAGGAAACTCATGAATATATCGTAAAGATTTACGACGTTTATCGCCTTGTCCCGGAAATTTTTCATGATGAAAAAGAACAAGTTCTTCGGCAGAACACACAAATTGGTTTTATTTTACTTTCACCCACAAAGAATTTATAAGAAGATGTGCAAAACGTTGTTTCCCACAAATTTGTATCCTCTGAATTCGTTTGTGGAGTCAAAATTTTGATGGTGTATCTTCTTGAAGAGGGGCATTCCAAAGAGTAAGCTATTTTCGACACTAAGTTCAAACAATTTTTTTTCAATGTTCTGGATCGAAATTACTGGATTCCTTCCAGCAATGCATACCCTGAGTCCTTCTTTGGAAGTACCGCGTGCGATTGAACGTGTAGTAAATCCTGGAACACTATCAGAATTTTTCTTCTGTGATGCTACTATCCACTCTCGACCGGGGCAATTAGGTTCCTACACAGCATGCGCGGAGTGTATACACGTTATTTCAATATTATGACACAATTTCAATCATAAAAAATTTGACTGAACCAAGAAAATACCCTGCATCGTGTATACACTCCGCGCATACTGTGTAGGAACCTAATTGCCCCGGTCGAGAGTGGACAGTAGCATCACAGAAGAAAAATTCTGATTGTGTTTCAGGACTTACTCCACGTTCAATCGCACGCGGTACTTCTAAAGAAGGGTTCAGGGTATGCATTGCTGGAAGGAATTCAGTAATTTCGATTCAGAACATTGAAAAAATTCTGTTTGAACTTAGTGTTGAAAATAGCTTACTCTTTGGAATGCCCCTCTTCAAGAAGATACACCATCAAAATTTTGACTCCACAAACGAATTCAGAGGATACGAATTTGTGGGAAACAACGTGTTGCACATCTCCTTATCAATTCTTTGTAGGTGAAAATAAAATAAAACCAATTTGTGTGTTCTGCCGAAGAACTTATTTATTTTCATCATGAAAAATTCCCGGGACAAGGCGATAAACGTCGTCAATTTTCACGATATATTCATGAGTTTCCTTTTTAATTGATAAAACGGACTGATAAGCGGTTTGGTGGGAGCCCTAGCACCTTAAACTTTCAGGAGCCCCCCGAGCCCCCTTCCTGTGAAAATTCGGCGTGGCTCCACCTCTTATCTAAGAGAGGTGGTTATTCTGAGTACGTGTACCGAATTTCATGCTTTCATCACCATTTGCAAGGTTCATCCCGATTTTGGCTCTTAGCGCCCGCACTAATGCGGTTTTGGCCGATTTCCAAGACGCAAGGGTCAACGCCCTTTCGCCAAAAAATACTTTACTTCACCCTTCATCACTCGTTAAGAACTCAAGATGCGGCAAATCTTGTGAGGGGGTGAACAGAGGGTGGAGAATTGAAAATAATTACTTGCACATACTCAAATGTGGTTCTGACCAATTTCCAAGACGCAAGGGTCAACGCCCTTTCGCCAAAAAATACGTTACTTCACCCTTCATCACTCGTTAATAACTCAAGGTGCGGCAAATCCTGTGAAGGGGTGAACGAAGGAAGGGAAATCGAGAATATATACTTTCACATACTCAAATGCGGTTTTGACCAATTTCCAAGACGCAAGGGTCAACGCCCTTTCGCCAAAAAATACTTTACTTCACCCTCCATCACTCGTTAAGAACTTAAGGTGCGGCAAATCCTGTGAGGGGGTGAACAGAGGGCGTTGACCCTTGCGTCTTGGAAATCGGTCAAAACCGCATTTGAGCATGTGAAAGTATATATTTTTGATTTCCCACCCTCTGTTCACACCCTTACAGGATTTGCCGCACCTTGAGTTATTAACGAGTGATGAAGGGTGGAGTAACGTCTTTTTTGGCGAAAGGGCGTTGACCCTTGCGTCTTGGAAATTGGTCAGAGCTACATTTGAGTATGTGCAAGTAATTATTTTCAATTCTCCACCCTCTGTTCACCCCCTCACAGGATTTGCCGCACCTTGAGTTCTTAACGAGTGATGAAGGGTGAAGTAAAGTATTTTTTGGCGAAAAGGCGTTGACCCTTGCGTCTTGGAAATCGGTCAAAACCGCATTTGAGTATATGCAAGTATATATATATATATATTATCAAATTCCCTTCTACCGCAAGGTGGCGGGCTTACAATATCTACGATTCACAAATTATGTACAAATTCGCACCACTTCTTCTTGTTTCCTGCTAACATTCTCGCTTCATTCCATGTCTTTCCTTTATTCCCCAAGATCTTCTCTATGGTCTCTTCCCATGTCTGTTTCGGCCTTCCTCGTTTCTTCTTTTCTCTATCCTTGCCTCCCATATTTTCCTGACTGGTCTCTTATCGCTCATCCTCAGTAAGTGTCCCCACCAACTGAGTTGTCTCTGTTCAATGAATTCTAGCGTCGATTGCACTCCTAGTTCTTCTCTCACTTGTTCATTTCTAATTCTGTCTCTTCTTGTTATTCCCTTTGTTCTTCTGAGGTATTTCATTTCTGTCGCTTGGATCTTGCTCTTCATTTGTCTTGTCAGTGTCCATGTCTCGCATCCGTATGTCAGTATTGGTCTAAATATTGATTTGTACACATTGATTTTTGTCTTTGTCGAAACTTCCTTTTTGTTGATGAAACTCTGGTTCATAGCATAGTAAACTTTAACTGCTTTATCTATTCTTTTATTTATCTCAATTTCTTGCTTCCCAGTTTCTTCTATTGTTACCCCCAGGTATTCAAACTGCTCCACTTGTTCTAGACTGACCCCTTGTATCTTTATGTTCAATTCTTGCCGTTCTTCTGTCACTGCCATTACTTTTGTCTTCTTCAGGTTCAACTTCATTCCACTCTCTTCCAATACTTCATTCCAAACGTTCAAATTTTCTTGTAAGTGTTTTTCACTCCCCGCCATAACCACCACGTCGTCCGCGAACGCGCATTCCGATATTTCCACTCTCTGCAAATTTTTGTAGCCGACATATAGACTCTTTGCTCTTTTGTTGCATTTCTTTATGATATCGTCCATGAATACTGTAAAAAGTATTGGGCTTATTCCTCCGCCTTGTCTCAGTCCTTCTTTTGTGATGAATGTTTCTGACTTGTTGTTTTTGGTGATTATACAGTTGACAGTGTTTCTATATAGGCTTTGGATTGCTCTTATCAGTTTGCTGTTCACTCCTACTCTTGTCAAGATGTCCCATACTTTTCTTCTAGGCACTCTGTCAAAAGCCTTTTCCAAATCGATGAATGCGAAGTATGCTTTTTCTCCTTTTAGTCGTGTCTTGTCAACAATTTGTTTTAATGTGAATACGTGGTCTTGCACACTTCTTCCTTTTCGAAAACCACTCTGTGACTCTGATAAGGTTGGATCTATTATTTTTCTAAGTTTTCCATCCAGTATTTGTTCATATAATTTCATGACGGTACTCAATAGCATGATTCCCCTGTAGTTATTACAATCCTTTTTGTCTCCTTTTTTAAAAATTGGCAAAATCATGCCTATTTCCCAGTCTTTCGGTATAGTTTCTTCGTTCCATGCTTTGTTCATTATTTCCAAAAGTATCTGCGTTCCTTTTTTTCCCATGTGTTTCAACATTTCAGCTGTAATTTTGTCTTGTCCGGGTGTTTTTCCATTTTTGAGCTTCTTCAAGGCTTCTTTCAGATCTTCAATCGTTATTGCGTTCTCCTCTGCGACTGTTGCTTCTATGTTGCTTGTTAATTCTTCCTGTGTTTCTTCCTCTTTCTGTGTACACAGCAGCTCTTCAAAATATTCCTTCCATCTATTCATTATTTCGTCATCACTTGTGAGTATGTGTCCATCTGCATCTTTAATTGTTGTTGTATGTGATGTTTCACCTGATCTGAGATTTTTAAGTATTTTATAGAATAGCTTTTGGTTTCCTTTGCTGTCTCTTTCCAACTTCTCTCCAAAATCCTTCCACGAGTTCTCCTTTGCTGCAGCGACCATTTCCTTTACTGTTGATCTCTGTTCCTTGTAAATGTTATAGTTTCCTATTGTTTTGTTTGCTAGATAAATCTTCCATAGTCTCTTCTTTTCCCTTACTTGCTGTTTTATATCTTCATTCCACCATGCTGTTTGTTTTCTATTGCTGGTTGTTCTGCATATTCCACATACTTTCTTGGCGGTTTCCGTAATGATTCCCTTGAAACAGTTCCACAATTGTTCCACATTTGATTCTTTTGCGTTTTTTATGATTTTTTCGATTTCTTTGGTTACTGTTTCTTCATATTCTACCTTCAGTTCATTATTCGCTAACTTGTACGATTTTATAGTTTCAAATTCCACTTTTTTGTCTCTTCTTGTGCGATTAGCGTCTCTTATATTTTCGTTTTCTTTAATCCTTGCTACAACTAAATAATGGTCGCTGTTTATTTCAGGTCCTCTTCTTACTTTCACATCCAGGATAGATTTTCTGTGAACTTTTTCAACGAGTATGTAGTCAATTATTGATTTCTCTTTTCTACTTGGTTCTTCTCTAGTGTATTTGTGAATGTCCTTATGCTCATGCCATGTATTTGTTATAATGAGATTGTTCATTTGACAATAATCAAGCATTCTTTTGCCGTTACCATTTCTTACGTTTTCTCCGTGCTTGCCTATCGTTGTAGTGTACGTGTTATCTTTTTTTCCAACTCTGCTATTGAAGTCTCCTGTTATGTACATTTTCCCCTCACATTCTTCCGTAACCTTTGTTAACTCCTCCCAAAACTTATCTTTGTTATCCGCTTTCTCATCTTCATTAGGTCCATACACGGCTACAACCGTCCACGTCCTTCCATCCCTTTCTTTCATTTCTACTGATAGAATTCTTTCCGACCATGCTTCCCATTTATTTATTTTGTTAGCCACACTTTCATGTATTATGCAACCTACGCCTGCTGCTGCTCTTTTGTCGTTTTCTACTCCACTGTAAATCAGTACATGTCCATTTTTTAGTTCGATCAGTCCTTTTCCCTTTTTCTTGGTCTCCGTAATCGTTAGAATGTCCAGTCTCGCTTCTTCAAATTCCTCTGTCAGTTCATTTTCTTTTCCATGTATGCTTCTTATATTCCATGTACCTAGCTGCCAAACACGTTTCTTTTTATCATTTCCATCTCTTGTTCCTTTTCTTTGCCTTGTTGTCAGCTTTTTCCCGTCCTTGTTTATATTATCTTTTAATTTCCCCAGTTTTTTGGAATATTTTCGTCTTCTTCTTTAGAGGGTTCAATATTTTTCGTTTTATTGTTCCAAATGAATTTTTTCCCGTTGACTATAATTTTTTGATACCCAATTTTTACGTGGTTGCCTTGTTTTCTCTCGTCATCTGCTTTTTCCTGAATCATTTTTTGGATTGTTCTCTCGCGTTTGGTCAAGTCATGATTAACAAATACGGCAGCTTCCTTTACTTGTCTCAGTTTGTGTTTATTTCTCATTATTTCCGCTTTCTTTTCAAAATTGCTTATCTCTGCGATACACATTTTGTCATTTATTTTCCTCATGTTTATCACTTTCATCTCTATTTGTAAGTTTTTCTTCATAAAGTTCTCTACGTCTCTTTTGGTTTCCTTCTCGTTTTCTTTCACTCTCAATCCGTTTATCACTATGTTATTTTTTCTTGTGTTTTTCTCCCTCTTCTCTGCCTTCACGACCTCTATGTCTTCCAGGTTTCTCACTCTCTCTTCCAGTTCTTTTATTACATTTTTCATGTAGCGATTATCATCTCTTATTATTTCCATCACTTCTCTGTAATTTTTAAAATCATTTCTCATTTCTCTTATTTCGAGCATTACGCTCCTAATATCTGCCACCATTTCTCTAAATTCATCCATTTTCGTTGAATTTACCTGTTTGTTTACTATTGTTTGTTGTATTCTGTGTTGTCTAACCTCTAGCTCAGTCGAGCGAAAAGAGTCGCTGCCCAAGTCAACCTTACGGAAGCACCGGCTCTTATCTCCTTCATACACTGCTATCGGTTTTTCGTAATATACTTATGAAATGTATTCGTTATTCTTCTCTGTTTCTTTTTTTATTGTGTCTATTCTTTTGTAATTTCAAGTTCTTTGAAGGCTATATTTACTGGTTTTCTGTGATGTGGATGCAAAATTGCGTGCTTGATACTCGTGACGGCCCAATTAATGAACTTTGTTACGGAGCACAAAAACACGCGTGTACACACTTTCGCTATCACAACAGCTCTCGTATATGCAAGTAATTATTTTGTATTCTCCACCCTCTGTTCACCCCCTTACAGGATTTGCCGCACTTTGAGTTTTTAACGAGTGATGAAGGGTGGAGTAACGTTTTTTTTGGCAAAAGGGCGTTGACCCTTGCGTCTTGGAAATTGGTCAAAACCGCATTTGAGTATGTGGAAGTATATATTCTCGATTTCCCTTCCTTCGTTCACCCCCTCACAGGATTTGCCGCACCTTGAGTTATTAACGAGTGATGAAGGGTGAAGTAACGTATTTTTTGGCGGAAGGGCGTTGACCCTTGCATCTTGGAAATTGGTCAGAACCACATTTGAGTATGTGCAAGTAATTATTTTCAATTCTCCACCCTCTGTTCACCCCCTCACAGGATTTGCCGCATCTTGAGTTCTTAACGAGTGATGAAGGGTGAAGTAAAGTATTTTTTGGCGAAAGGGCGTTGACCCTTGCGTTTTGGAAATCGGCCAAAACCGCATTTGAGTATATGCAAGTAATTATTTTGGATTCTCCACCCTCTGTTCACCCCCTTACAGGATTTGCCGCACTTTGAGTTTTCAACGAGTGATGAAGGGTGGAGTAACGTTTTTTTGGCAAAAGGGCGTTGACCCTTGCGTCTTGGAAATTGGTCAAAACCGCATTTGAGTATATGCAAGTAATTATTTTGGATTCTCCACCCTCTGTTCACCCCCTCACAGGATTTGCCGCATCTTGAGTTCTTAACGAGTGATGAAGGGTGAAGTAAAGTATATTTTGGCGAAAGGGCGTTGACCCTTGCGTCTTGGAAATCGGCCAAAACCGCATTTGAGTATATGCAAGTAATTATTTTGGATTCTCCACCCTCTGTTCACCCCCTTACAGGATTTGCCGCACTTTGAGTTTTTAACGAGTGATGAAGGGTGGAGTAACGTATTTTTTGGCGAAAGGGCGTTGACCCTTGCGTCTTGGAAATTGGTCAAAACCGCATTTGAGCATGTGGAAGTATATATTTTTGATTTCCCACCCTCTGTTCATACCCTTACAGGATTTGCCGCACCTATAAGGAAGGGAGGAAGGAAGGGAAGCACATATAAATTCAGCAAACGATTAATTGTTTGACTTTCTATCCCCTGTTCGTCCATGTCTTTTTGAACTTGGTTTGACAAGGACAGTACAAAAACCCATGTCAAAAACCTCCCCCCCCCCCTTTTCCTTTTATCACGATAAGTTACACTACAGAAAAGTGATTCCCAATGGGGTTACTTTAATGAACGGAGCGCGGTTAGAATTGCAATATCCTGTATTTCATTGCGTTTAGTTGAACTTGTTGCTGAGAGTGTACCAACGCCAGCTCCGCGTGGAGCTGTGTTCTGGAGCCAGCTCCAATGGAGCTAACTTCACACACGTCCATTTACATTGGAAAAAACCGATACAAATCTCAAGCTGGAGCAACGTGCTTTTTTTTATTGGTTTTCCATGATTCTTACTCATCCATCCATAATCGTTGCAAAATGTCTATCATTGTGCTTATACTGGCTTGTATTGTTTTGCAGAAAATATCACCGCTATCTGTGATGTACACCTACTCCACTGACTGGTGATGATATTAAGAAAAATGCGCATCCGCTTCCATCGAAGACGTCTCGTGCTGTTTACGTTCATCATATTGGTACTCCTGTACATCGTGTACGTCGTCAACGACTACTTTCATACCAAAGAAATCAACCGGTCGAGCATCCAGTGCTACCACGAAAAAGGTCCTTCGCTTCCAGACATCGACAGTGATCCCCCGGAACCTGGAAGGTAGAAAATTATACATATGAAATTGAAGCGTGAAGTGAACTTCAGCGGGCTCCATTGCAAAGCTAGCTCAGCCTTGGTTCAATGTTCAAAACTAGTGTTACCAACCGTGTTTTGATAATGGTCACTATTATATTGCCGTGATATAAAATAGGATGGCGGAATAAAACTCAGATGTAACAAAATAATAAGTGTATATTGGATATATCACATGTAACGTATACAACAGTTGGAACAGTGATGCCTGAGTGCCAGACGCTGGTCTAGCAGTCTGGCTCAGTCGAACCAATAAGAAAGAGATGCGCGCGCCACGTTCCAATCGATGCGCCGCATCAACGCTATTGGTTTACAAGTAATCTTAGGCGGGAATTATAAATGATTCACATACATCACACACCTTCCCCCTAAGACTAACAGTACAGTAAATAGAGACCTCAACATTTTAAGTAGTCAGACAATGTTAGCACAGAATAAGAACTCAATACAAATACACCTAATAATACAAATTTGTAACACATCCTAACTGATACGTCTTATATAAAAAACAACGAACATCTTACTCTAAATACCGGTTAGGTGGTTTGACATTTCTTTTAGGTCTAACGTTTTCAATTGCTGGTGCCGATTTTACATTTTCCACTGAATCCGAATTCAAGTTATCTGTCGACCCAAGCTCGTCGATGTTGACTACCATTGACGTTTCTCGATCGAATTTAGATAGCTCGTTCCGCGCGTCGATGTTCACTACAGTTTTGTTGATGTTTTCTGATCAAATTTAGGCAGCGCACTTTCCCTTTCAACTCTGTCTGGGTCTCCGGTACCGTTCACCTGATTTAGGTGCCTTTTCCACACTAAATTCGTGCCTTGAATGTCGCACAAATAGGATCTAGGTCCTATTATCCTCTTAATCGTGGCTGCCACCCAGGTTGTCTTATTCTGCATCCTGTAATCTTTGACCCATACCCTTTCGCCAACTAAAAATGCTGTACGCCTTCCCGACTTCACTACACTGAACTTTTTATTTTTCCTGTTAAGGTATTTGGGTTTTGACAAGTCAAGTCTGATCTTGATATTCCGATTGAACATCTTCTTTGCCGGTGTTACTTTCGTAGTAGCATGTGGAGTTGTGCGATAATCAATCAGGTATCTTGATAGAATGCAAGACGTCGATTTTTCACCGACTTTGCCGAATTCTCCGCAGCTCCATTGCTGGCGGGATGGTATGGTGGTATCAAACTGTGTCGGATGCCGTTCCTGCCACAAAAAACTTGAATTTCTCCGAACTAAATTGAGGTCCATTGTCCGAAACAATCTGATCAGGGAGTCCATATCTAGCAAAAATTTGCCTCAAAATGTCTATTGTCATTGCAGCCGTAGCTGGCTTAATCTCGTGTTCTTCCGGCCACTTACTGTAAGCATCAATCAGGACCATAAACATCTTGTTTTTTATTGGTCCAAAGAAATCAATGTGGACTCTGTCAAAAACGCATTTCGCTGGTTCATATAAGAATTAAAGCTGCCTTTGGTGGGCTCGGTCTAGCTTTTGAACATGATTCGCAGTTTCTTACATAATTTTCAATATCGTCGTCTAATCTGGGCCACCACAAAAAAGCACGAGCTTTGCTTTTCATTTTCACAATGCCCTGATGTGAGCTGTGAAGTTTGTTCAAGAGAATTTTGCGAAATTTTGCCGGTATGAATACTCGGTAGCCCCACATTACGACGTCGTTTTCAATCGTTAGTTCATTTTTCCTGTTGATGAAATCTTTGCAGGTGACACCGTCATTGCAATTTGTCCAATAATTTTTTATAGCTTCAAGCACTTTCCCCTTGTACTGAGTCTTCAGCTGTGGCTTCTTTGATCTCCGTCGCCGTGACTGGTAGATCACAATTATCACAAATGCTATTTATGTAGCTATAATCTTGGTCCTCCACTTCTTGGTTCACTTCGTTTATTGGAAGTCTTGATAAACAATCTGCGCTAGCATTCAGCTCCCCTCTTATATATTGGATATCAAAATTAAAATTGCAGAGGTAAATTGTCCAACGTTGCAATCTGCCAGCTGCCATAGCTGGAATTCTTTTCTTGTCACCAAATAAATATATCCCACTAAACATGAAACATCATATGAACGTTTGTGAACGTTATATTTGTTGTTCAGAGAATAACGTTCTTGAAAACCGTTCAAAACACGTTAATGTGACGTGATTTGCCAAACGTTCTATTTATGAACATAAATGTAACGTTAATAAGGAGACGGCATTCTTCAGTTTTTAATGTAACGTTTCCAGGACGATTTTCGGCAAACGTTCGCAAGAAAACGTTATTTGAACGTTCCTTTTTATAAGTAAATATGATGTTATATTTTGAACAGTTAAATAACGAGTTTGAACAAACGTTCGCTAGAAAACGTTATTTGAACCTTTCCTTTTTTAAATGAATATGATGTTATATTTTGAACGGTTGAATAACGAGTTTGAGCAAACGTTCGAAAGTCAACGTTTTTAAATTGTTTTTGTTTCAAAAGTTTTTTGATGTTCAAAACTTGCACGTTAAAAATTCATAACTTGAATGAGTGTTTTCAGCAAAACGTACATGTGTTTTTCATTGTTTAAAATCAACATGACGTTTCGAAGAGAACGTTTCAGTAATTGTTTTTAAGAAACTTTTTTCAAAATTGTGTTGAATACACTGTTTCCTATCTATCTCGCATTGTGTAAGTGTAAGTATACAACGCTTTCTATTCATATAAATTACAAATGAATACTTTATTATTCAAGTTATTATTCCTACATTTTGTGCGTTTGTGGTTTGTGCGTTGTGCATTGATGGAAGACAATAAGAATGTACCTACCTACTAAAAATTTTGGCTTGAATAATCCTGCCTACATAAATTACCAGCATTCAGCAAAATCCATCATGTATTTATAAATGCCCTGATGACGTTTGAACGAGAACGTTCAAAAAACGATTTGCCAAAAACGTTTATAAAACGTGAAAAGTATGAACAACGCTTAACGGCGTCTTTGAGCAAGCGTAGTATGAATCCTCTCGCGAAAAATCTTGCGGCATAAGGTGACGGCAAGCACCACAGCTCGACCGCCATCGTTGTTGTCCACTAAGTACGTGCAAAAGTTTCTTGTGCTTCGAAGAAGTTACGATTTTCGATTAGCTACCCCGACTGACGGTAAAGAGTGACGAAGAACGAACACTGCAAGTGCGATGTCGTCCGTCGTCGCCATATTCTGTAAGTATGAAATTTACAATTTTCTATAGTTGAAATTAATTTTGAGTCCACTCTGACTGACTAAAGTAGGGCTGAAGGTCATTTCTCAATGTGTTTCAGGTAGCTTCAGGGAGAAAGCCATTATTGAAGCGGTGCAAAACTTGAAGGAAAAAACTGCACCTGCGTCTTCTACACCAAATCACCCAGTGATATATTTCCTTTTCCCTCTGACTTGCTGGACAGAGGTAGAGTACAGATAAATAATTGGAAAGCATCGTCAAGCAAATGGTTCCGTACCAGGAACCAACGCTGAAATACTCTATGAATGACCCTTTAGTAACACGTGAATTAAGTTACCTATACCGAATCTATCTTATCTTAAGTTTTGTTTAGAAAATAATTATATGTAGTTTTATTCATTTAAAAGTTTTTTGGTCCAAAAATGTTCCATTTTATACATTTTTTAGTTATTATCTTTTGTAATAAAATCACATCACATATACATATGTAGCATTATTGTTACTATTATTCAACAGAAGGTATCTGGTTCTGAAATAGACTAATATTATTAAATTAACAAGTCTTTTACTTTCGAGTTTAAACACATTTCTAATTTCTATCATAGTGATATGTAGCTCCGGCTTGCATGGTTCACGATAATGATAATAATAATAATCGTTGAGGTTAAGGTTCACGCTACGAAAAAAAAATCACTCAGGTATTAATAGGTAAGGAACTAAGGACTGAAATTAGGTAGCAGAAATCAACAATAGACTTTCATTTTCATTATGATGCATCCATCTGATTTGTTGCTACTTCATTGATGGCAACCAATTCCATGGTATTATCTTATAATGAAAATTGAGTCAATTGTTTATTTTTGCAACAATCTTCCAGTTAGATACCTATTATTCGAACGTTTCATTGTTGAATAATTAAAAACATCTATTTGACATGAGGAAACATACATTAATAGAACGTTCATTCCATAACATTAAAAAGTAGTGAGAGTACAAAACGTTTATTGAACGTGATGCAATCATTGTCCAAACGTTGTTCACTTTTCAACGTTTAAAAACCATTCCAACGAAAACGTTCTTGTGAGAACGTTTTTGTGAAAACGTTCAATAAGGCGAATATAGGACTTGTATAAAACGTTTATTTGACATCAAATGAACGTCAAATTCGAACGTTCTTGTTCAAGAGTGAACGTTATTTGAACAATATTGTGACGTTATTTTGTTTAGTGGGATCAAGGGTTTATGGTCAGTGGCTAGCGTGAATTTATGCCCTATCAGATACTGGGCAAATTTCTCCACTGAATAATAAATAGCGAGTGCCTCTTTGTCCAAAGTTGAATAATTTCTTTCACTTTTGTTCAAAACTCTAGAAGTGTAGCCAATAGGCCTCTCGCTACCATCCGGTAGTATATGTGATAAAACTCCTGCTACGCCATAAGCGCTCGCGTCGCAGCTGAGTTTCACGGGACGTTCGGGGTCGAAGTGAATCAACAAATTGTCACTTGCTGAAATATTCTCAGCTTTCTGGAACGCCATGTTGCATTCGGTGCTCCAACAAAAATCTTTGTTTTTATTCAACAATGAGTACAAAGGATTCAACAACTCTGTCACATTCCGTTACGTTTACGGGAGCTTTGCATCTCAGAATAGCCTCGACTTTTGTCATATCTTTCTTAAGACCATACTGGTTTATCTTGTGCCCGAGGTACTAGATTTCTTAATGGAAAAATCGACATTTGCTTTTCTTCAACCTGAAACCGGAACTAGGAATGGAATGGTCTAGAAACCGCATATGCCAGGCACTATGGAATTTGCTGGAAGTAGACAGAAAGCTCGAGAACGCTGTTCCGAGGCCTTATATAAGGCATCAGCCGGCAGCTCGCGGCAGTATTGAATTGGAATGCAGAGTGGTAACGCGAGCGAAACAAGCGAAGTACCTGCAAAATAATTCCAAGTAGATGATCGTTGGCATTTATTGTTGTAGTACGCAGAAATAAACGGTGTGTGTTTCAAAATCGATCGTCTCAATTATATTCGAACCCGTACGCGAAATATCGTAACAATATTTATCACATCTAATGATTCTCCGGCCGCATTTTTGGTATTAAAAAAAAGATTTCGTTTTGTACAAACATCCACGACACCTTGCCGTGAAAATATCACTGCAGACCGCTTTTCCTCACGTTTTGCCCCGTCGCCAGTATTATATCCCCGTGATATAAAATAGGATGACGGAATAAAACTAGGATGTCACAAAATAATAAGTGTATATTGGATATATCACATGTAACGTATACAACAGTTAGAACAGTAATGCCTGAGTGCCAGACGCTGGTCTAGCAGTCTGGCTCAGTCGAACCAATAAGGAAGAGATGCGCGCGCCACGTTCCAATCGATGCGCCGCATCAACGCCATTGGTATTCAAATAATCTTAGGCGGGAATTATAAATGATTCATATACCGGGTGGGCCATAAAAAACCGTGGTCGGAATTTTTCCTTCTAAAATTTTAATTTTGCCACCGATTTGATCGAACTTTTCAGCATTGGCTAGCAAATAATATAGGCAATAATTTTCGTTTTTCAAAATGGCCGACATATCAAAATTCAAGATGGCAGAATCAATTGAAAATAGGCTTTCATTTGATCTCGTTGCTTTTTATTGAAAATTACCAGAAAGTCAAAACCAATAATGTATTATGAAGGAACAGACCTTTCTTGTCAATTCAAGACCACAACCAGTAAAATCCGGTCATCGGCTTAGGAGCTATTGCGAGTTGAAGCGAAGCCTACTTTCCGTTTTTTTCATTTCCGCAAAATTGATCCAAAGGGGATCCTGTCCGCCAATCCGCCTTTGGCTCATTTCTCAACCGATTTTCTCAAATTTGGTATCAATGGCTAGCCAATTGGACAGTATATCTTCTTCATATGAGAAAATGACGTACATGTCAAAATCCAATATGGCGGAAGCAATTGAAAATTCAATTTCTTTTGTCCTTATTGCTTTTTAATAAAAATCAGCAGAAAGCAAAAGCAATAATACACCGTGCAATGCTGCAATATACCGTCGTGGTCTGCGGGGACTTGAATATAGATCTATCGATCGAGACAACGATTTCGCGTGAATTCCTCAACACCATGAGGCAAAATGGAATGTCACAGACTGTATTCAGGCCTACACGAATAACTAAAACATCAGCAACTATACTCGACAATATCTTCATAAACCAGAGAAACCCAGAAGAAAGTCAGGTTATCTGTTCAGCGCTCTCCGATCATGAGGCCCAGCTGGCCAGAATCTCCGTGAGGGTTGGAGGAGTGCCCGAAACGAGGAAACCCATCCAAAAGAGGCGATATTTCTCTGAGGGAAAAATTCAGCAGTTTCGCGCGGAACTGGAGCAACAGGACTGGGAGTCTGTACTGCGGGAGGAGGATGTGGATAGGTCATATGATCTTTTCGAGAACATACTGAAAATGCTTATTGATAGAATATTTCCACTGAAACCATATATACATCATAAGTCACATAAAAACTGGATGACAAGGGGTATCAGAATATCATGTAAGAACAAGCAAAAACTTTATCAACGATTGAAGCATGGTAAAGTGACCCAGGCAGAATACAATATTTACCGAAAGATACTAAAGGCCGTGATATCCGCTTCTAAACGTATGACGAATGCTGAGAAAATCAACAACTCGGAAAACAAGATAAAATCAACCTGGGATATCATTAAAAATGTAACTAAGAGACCAAATAAGGAAACGAATCTTGCGCAAAATTTTGAGGTTGAAACCGCTTCACAGACTCGGAATCTGCTGAATGAAGCAAACGAGTATTTCATCGAAGCCTGCTCAAATATGAGTAACACGAACGCTAAGAACGATAACTACTCAAGCATGAGGAGAAACTCGAACACATTTTTCCTGAATCCGACGAGCCCTGCAGAGGTGTCTGACATCATACGATCGTTGAAGACAACAAATTCCACGGGTCATGATGGGATTCCGATGAGGATTCTCAAGGCCACTGCTGACGTTATATCTGGGCCTCTTACGTACATCATAAATCAAGCCATCCTGACCGGCAACTTTCCTGCAAAAATGAAAATTAGCAACGTGACACCAGTATTCAAAAAAGGAGACAAAAAGAACCTGTCAAATTACAGACCAATAGCAATCTTGCCGAATATATCGAAAATTTTTGAAAAACTTATCTACAACAGACTCAGCGACTTTCTTGAGAAATACAAGGTACTGACTGAAATGCAGAATGGATTCAGGAAAGGAAGGTCAACGGTTAGAGCAGCATACATGGCATTAACGGAGATTCTGGATTCGATAAACCGGGGCGAACAGGCGACGGCTGCGTTTATTGACTTGTCTAAAGCTTTCGACTCCGTGTGCCACAAAAGGCTGCTACGAAAACTGGAAATGTATGGAATTAGGGGAGCTCCGCTGAGGTTATTTGAGTCTTACTTGGGAGACCGTGTACAGCGAATTAAAATATACGATACCCTGTCAGGAGAGGAACTGGTCTCAGATTCTAAAGGAGTCAATAGAGGAGTGCCCCAAGGCTCCATTTTGGGTCCACTGCTGTACATAATTTATACCAACGATCTGCCTGCTGTTGTACAACAAAAAGCGATTATGTACGCTGATGACACATCAATAATTTTTCACCGGAAAGACATACAGGACATGACGATGGACATACAGCAGTCTTTTCTGACGCTTGAGGCCTGGTTTTCATCAAATGAGTTAAAGATGACGCAGCAAAGACAAAATTGATGAAATTCTCACCAACTTACGACGAGACTACACCATGGAGGTTGGATCTGAATGGGGACATCTCCTTGACAGCGGAATCCTGCGTCAAGTTCCTTGGCCTTCACCTGGATCCTCGATTGAGCTGGAAGCATCACATATCGCAGTTAACATCACAGACATCGAAATTCTCCTACGCCCTGGGAGTCCTTGCGAGGGTGGTGTCCGTCGGGGCAGCTAGGACAGCGTATAATGCCTACGTCGCGTCGAGGATACGCTACGGTGTCATCTTCTGGGGTGATTCCATCAGGGTTGAGGATGTACTAAAAACACAAAAGCGGTGCCTTAGGAGAATTTTCAATTTGAGGCAAACCGATTCGTGTGTCCCGGTCTTCAAGGAGCAGGGCATACTCACTGTCATCGGTCTCTACGTGTTGGAATGCGTAACTTTTGTGAAGAAGAACTACGACCTTTTCAGTGACTACGAGCCGCATCATGAACATTTCACAAGGAGCGGCCGGAACCTATGCCATCCGAGGCCTCGACTAGAATTAGAAAAAAGAAATGTCACCTTCAACGCAATTAAATGTTACAATAAGATTCCCGGCTATATCAGAGACTTACCTACCAAGCAGATGAGAGTGATACTGGGAGAGTACCTGACTGGACGAGCACACTATACACTTGCACAATTTTTTAACGAAGAGATCTCCATGTAGCATGTAGCTTGTTTTTGATTCGTTTGTTTGTTTGCTTCTGCGGCATCGGTGTGTTTGTGTTTTTTTAGTTGTTTTTTGCTATTTTTAATCTTATCTGTTTGTAATTGTTTTTTTTAATTCTGATCTGTTTGTTTATTTATTTATGGTATTTATTTACAATGCTTATGACATGTTCCATGGCGCAATGCTATTTATATACACCTCTCGTGTGTGTAAAGAAGGGAATAAATAAAGATGATGATGATGATAATTTTTATAAAGGAATAGACCTTCCTTGACAATCCAACACCGCAACCAATGAAATCTGGTCATGTGCTGAAAAGCTACGGCCAGTTGAAGCGAAGCCTACTTACCGGTTCCTTTATTCCCGCATAAATGACCCAAATTTAGGACTCCTGCCCGCCATATCCTCATTTTCCAACCGATTTCTTGAAATTTGGTATCAATGGCTAGCCAATTGGACAAGCTGCCATTTTCATATAAGAAAATGACCAACATGTCAAAATTCAAGATGGCGGAAGCTATTGAAATGGGCCTTATTCGTTTTTGTTGGAATAGAAAAACGGAAAGTAGGCTTCGCTTCAACTGGCCGTAGCTCCTCATCAGATGAACCAATTTGATTGGTTGCTGTCTTGAATTGTCTATTCCTTCATAATAATTATTGGATTTGACTTTCCGCTCATTTTTATTGAAAAGCAATGACGACAAAAGAAATTCTATTTTCAATTGCTTCCGCCATCTTGGATTTTGACAGGTCTGTCATTTTGTCATATTTTTAGGAAGCCTGTCCAATTAACTAGCCATTGATACCAAATTTGAGAAAATCGGTTGAGAAATGAGCATATGGCGGATTGCCGGGCAGGATACCTAAGTTTGGGTCAATTATGCGGAAATGAAAAAAAACGGAAAGTAGGCTTCGCTTCAACTCGCAATAGCTCCTCAGCAGATAACACGATTCTACTGGTTGTGGTCTTGAATTGACAAGAAAGGTCTAATCCTTCATAATACATTATTGGTTTTGACTTTTTGGTAACTTTCAATAAAAAGCAACTAGAACAAAAGAAGGCCTATTTTCAATTGTTTCTGCCATCTTGAATTTTGGTATGTCGGCCATTTTGAAATACACAAATGATAGCCTATTCAATTGGCTATTCAATGCCGAAAAGTTCGATAAAATCGGTGGAGGAATAAAAATGTTAGAAGGAAAATCTCAGACCACGGTTTTTTATGGCCCACCCGGTACATCACAGTCACATTTTTGGTCTATCGTGAGGTCATTTTAGTCCGATGGATTAGCGCCAAAAAATGCCTAAACTATGCATTTTGTGATAAAGCAAGGGGCTTCTGAATTTACGTCCTTGAGATTCAACTTGACAATTCCTGAATTGGCGCCAACGAGTTTTGTGTGGCAGGCGACCTCAGGAGCCATCCGTAAGTATGGAAGAACAAAAATTTCGTTGCTGTTATTTAAAAGCTCGAAAACGATTACAAATAATTGATTTGTATCGTGTTGCAGTCTCTCTTGTTGGGAGCAGTCCTATTTGTGTTGCTTGTGGAGTTAGTATAGAAATCAAGCATGTTGATGGCGTGTTCCTGAGGAAGAATTGATTTTTCTTTTAGTTTGATAAAGCAGTGAGCATTTTATACATTTCGCGAGACTTTGATTTTGATTTCTGTTCTTGTTCATTAACAATTATTAATTCCATATACACAGGCTGTTCCGCGACATAACAACCCTTTTCTTGGGGCCTTTCTCCTTGCAATGTCCCAAAAAAACTTTCCATTGTCAATTTTATGAAGATTCCAAAATATTAATTACCTATCTCTCGACCTTGTAATGTAACCCCCTTTTTCGATGTTATTGCTATAGTGAATCCTGGTCACGGCACCATTCTGTAATGTAACCCTTTTTTCGATGTTTGGCAGCGATCGTCGTTGTTTCTTCCCTTCCCCACGTCGTTTACATTTTACCTACGTTGTGTTAAGTTCTTACTCGAGATGAGAATGTGTCGTGGGGGACGAGGTTTGATTCTTGAATGAAACGCGAATGAAATGCAAGCAAAATGAATGTTTTATTGGAAATCAATTGCAAAGTTTTGAATGGATTTGTTTCTTTTCTCAAAACACCTCACAACAAGGAATTGACAGTGATAAAATGACACAACATGAATAAAGAACAACAAAAACACGAACAAGTGAAACAAGAGAAATCATTACAAATTATTTAGACAATGCATGAATTTAAAACAATGGAATGAACACAAAATCAGATTAACAAAACAAAACAAGAAATCATGAAACATGTCAAACTGTCAATTTGATCGCAAAGGAAAAGTGACGTATTCGCTGACAGGCACACCTGGGAAGAACACGTCAAAGAAACCCCTGCGTATAGCCTGGTTGATTGCTGAAAAATCCCTTCCCAAATGATCTGAACAAAAGTCGAGTGTGGATGAGTCATGATGAAATGACAGAAAAGTCACTCCAGTTACGCATTGATCAAGTCAGCGTGAATCGGTGCTTGAACCTCTTTGAATGTTTGTTTCGTTTACAAGTTATTTACGTAACAACAAAAGGAAACTTTACGCTTAGCAATTTATTTTACAATTTTTCTTTACAAATAGAAAAAGTCAAATTGATAGATGAGTAAACAATAAAGAAATGATCGATAAACAAATACATAAATCAGCAAGAAACAAATGATGAATAATGGTGTAGGTAAACGAACAAGAAACAAACGATAAGTAAAGGTGTAAGTAAATAAACAAGAAACAAATGATAGGCAATGGTGTAGGTAAATCAACAAGAAACAAATAAGAGGTGAATACGTGGATACATAAACAAGAAACAGGTGAGAGATAAATAAGTAGAGAAATTGAAAGTTGGTTATACCTTTTGTAAGCAATTGGAAGGAAGAAGTATCTAAAACGCATTTGCCCGAAATTCCCCAGAAGTTACCCATTACAAACCCCACAGATACATACACACAAAACAGAAGAAGAATTAGTAAACAGTACAGGCAAGGGTGCGGCGACTCGAGCCAACCTGTGGCCCTCTCTTCGTCGCCGACTTAGTTGGAATTGAAACCCCAACGTGAATCGAAGAGGTAAATTTGGAGTCAGATGTATTTTAGTGATATCCTGAGAAGATGGACAAGGAATTCTCATGAAGCCTATTTTTGATGAGGCCCACACGTGGGATCAACCCACTCAGGTGCCTGCCGGTGAGAGGGCCGAACAGTCCTCCCATCATACTGAACAGAGCGGGTAACAGCAAAAGAAGTGGAAGCACTCCTCCAAAATTGAGAGTGTCTACATTCGTTTCCGAAGGTAAACACTTGTTTTCGTTCAAATGCAAGATAAGTGACATTTACAGTTGAGCTTGTGAATGGACATTGTCGGTACCATCTAGGAACGAAAATTGCAACCACAATCATTGGACACTTACACTGCTTTCATACTCCATTCGAGTCCCACCATTCAACGTACGCATTCTTGGTGAGTAAGTTCCGTGATACTACCGAATATGTTTATAAATAAATATGCCCGTCGAATCAGGGCAGTAAAAAGAAACAAACCCGAGTCTGAAGCAGCGGCAAAAGGATGGGAGACAAATGTGGCGATTCCCAAAAAAACAACATTCCACAAACGCTCCGTTACACTAGGCAAACCATTAGCCGACAGGATTTTTTTTAAATAACAGAGTATCTACAGAATGCCACCCTCCACAGAATTGCATCATAAGTAGGAACAGCAAGGGATCACGTTAAACATTTTGCAAAAGAGATAACATAATTCCCCCCAAATAATAAAAAGTTAGTAGACTCAACAAGGCAGATTCATACAAGCAGGTGCCCCCCCCCCAGGACAAGGAGAAACGCGCAAGTCCCTTTTCCTTCCTTTACTTTCATGTATAACCTGATAATGAACAATGAAATGTGAATGAATCATAAAAAGTACTATTCTCTACTTAGCGGCTGATTTTGGCGTAGCAGAGTTCCTTTGTGTCGTCTCACTGTTTGTGACGTAACTTGTGGAAAAGAAAGAATCAATGCAACCTCGAAATACGCGCGCAGCGCAGTTCGCAGGCCACGTCATTTGTGGGCCAAGTGTACATCCACTTGATTTCCGGATTTTGACGTCAACATTGAGATCATTTGGGAGTAGATAAATTACACAAAATTCAAAGCAGTGCGAAGCACCTTGATTTCAAAGGGAAAAACGGCGGGTTATGCAAGCCCGTTGAGAACAAAGAGAATAAAGAATTTCGGGTTATGTACAATAATTTCGCGGACAAAATAGGTATCGAAATGCATGATTTGGTGAGTGAGTGGAAGTCAAAATTACGATACAATAATTAAAGAAAGACAGACCTTAAATTAGGAGAAACCGACGCACAGTTGCACTGAAAAATCACGTGTTCCTCACACCAGCTGATTCACTTCCCTGTCTGCCCGCGACTCGCTCGCCTGGCTCCGCCTAGCGCCATCCCCTCTCCCATCGGCAAACGCTACGAACGTCAACAACAGTACCTACTTCAGGTACCAACGTACTAACAACACAAAGGGGGAACACCACAACCTATCTATAATTTTCCGCCTCTTTTCATGTACAGGGTGTTACAGATTGTTTACAGCCTGTAGGTAACAGGGTGTTACAGATTGTTCACAGCCTCCAGGTAGGCTATTACATATAGGTACCTAGTACATTGGGGGTGCTATTTGATGTGGATGTGATGATGACTCATGTGCACTATGAGGATGTGCTCAACGTATCCATGTGCACCATGGGCATGTGCTCAATGTATTCATGGGGATGTGACTATGGTTGGTTGGGCAGATCCCCCTGTATTTTGAGCACATCTTCATGACGCACATGGGAACGTTGAGCACATCTTCATGGTGCACATGGTTACATTAGGCACATCCCCATGGTAAGCAATGCCATGGGGCACATATGTGTTCCAAAATGTGCCCATGGGCACTTTTCTACCAGGGAATTAGACTTACGGAATGTGATTTGGCTGATTATTACATACAACACCCTTGATTATTAGACCTACAAGGATAATATTCACTTATCTAAATCCCACTGTCAATAGCAACGGAATAAAATTCATGTAAACAACAAAATCTGACAGCTGTCACTTCGGACTTCTTTTATGTAATAATCTTCAAAATATCACTCGTGCTCGAGATTTTCCCAGATAATTTTGGCCAGGCGTTTCCCTCGGGCTGATTGTCCCTGGATAAATGCCCTCCTCCTACGGAGTCGGGCATTTATCGCTACAATCAGCACTCGCGATCGCCTGACCAAAATTATCGTGAAAATCTAAGCACTTGTGATATTACTGTTGATTATTCAACAGAACATCATATTTTATCGTTTATCTTTAAAGTTTGAAGGGCCCCCATTCGCCTCCTTATTGACAAAATTTCAAGTGTTGCGGGTCAAATCATGTTTATTGGTATAAGGTTCACACATGAAAGAATTCGTTGCCCTAATCCAAAATGCAGTATCGATGTACCATTGGATCGCATTACTCGGTATCTCGATTCGGAAAAAAATCAGGGAAAATATCAAAGTTTTTACTGCAGGTTTAATTATTTTCGAAGACATCTGGAATCGAAATTGTTGAATATTGTATCAGTCACAGGTCTCTTAATGATGAAAAACATACACTGGATATGTCTTTTGTTTTTACAAGATGATTAGAAGGATTTGTTCCGAAAGTTATTTTATGTCAACTTTGAACACTGTAATTGACGCACCTTCACACGAAAAGTCATATTGTGCATGCGATACAGCTCCGATATCATGTTTGTTGCTTTTACAAGGAGAAACAATTCTTCCTCTGCAAGACAAAGTTGAAAACCGTACAATAGAGCCTTTATTTATGACGCAACACGTTTTTCAAGTGAAGCATGCGTCACTTATCAGGCGCCGTGTTGACGCAAAACCGCCCTCGCGACCAGACACTTCTATGAGCTTGTAAAGATGAGGAGCATATCTAATGCATCTTTTTCAATCGAAGAAAAGTTGAGAGTGACTTAATATGCAAGAATAAATGGAATGCCTGTGGTGAGGAGTGAAAAACATGGGGTTAAAGTTGAACATCAAAAAAGCGTGTTTTTTCACATAAACTTGTTTAAACATGTTTCTAACGTAATTTGAACACTTCATTCGAACTCAGAACGTCAATTTTGGTCGAAAATGATACCAAACTTCTTCATATTCATTCAGGATTGATGAAAACCATAAATCGCCTCCAAAGACAAAAATGCCTTCTCCTCAGCCCCCTTACGTGATTAGCATCGACATATTTTGTCAATTCCTCCCCATAGGGTATCAGCGCATCGAAGTATCATGTATTTGGGTGCCTTCGAGGAACATGGAAGATTTTGGTTCTTTTACAGCTCTGGATGGCTCCTGAGGTCACCTGCCACACCAAACTCGTTGGCGCCATTTCTGGAATTGTCAAGTTCAGCCTCAAGAATGTAAATCCAGAAGCCCTTTGCTTTATCACAAAATGCATAGTTTAGGCGCTAATCCACCGGACTATTTGGTAGCTTTTTTGGCAGGACTTGTGACGATTGTTGATTTTGTTCTGAAAGGGCTTCTTGAGTTTTGATTGTGTCTACGCATTTCAGGTCGCTTTTCTTCATCGAAACGTCGTGCGACTCGTACTTTGGCGGCAAGATAGGGCTGACGGCCAGACAGGCGTGCGCCGTGGAATCGGCGGCCAAGACCAATCCGAATTACGGCGTCTACTTGCTGTTCGCTTCGCCGGGCACGATAAAATTTGAAAACACCGAGTCGGACAGGATCCTGCGCGCCATGATGGAGTACGACAACGTCAAGGTCCGCCACGTCGACTACGAAAAGTACCTTAAAGGTACCCCGGTGGAAAACCTGTACCAGGAGGGGATATTGGAAAAGTCCCTATACCCCAAGTGGCACGCCGGTGACGTTTACAGGTATCAGATCGGAATACGGACATTTCACCGACAACCAACTCACCGACTGGACATTTCACCGACCAAACTAGATAGTGTCCTTTCCATAGGTTTTCAAGGTTGCTTGCACCAGCAGCTGTGGCTACCAAACATCCGCTCAGGCACTGAGAATAAGTGATTTCACAGATACCTGACGCTGTGGAAGTACGGCGGCATCTACCTGGACCTGGACGTGGTGGTCCTGAAGTCGCTGGAGGAGCTGCCGCCGAACTTTGCCGGCAGCGAGTCCTCCCGCTGGGTGGCGGCCGGCGCCATAGGCTTCGACCACGTCGGCCCCGGCCACGACCTCGCGCTGCGCTGCGTGGAAGACCTGCGGCTCAACTTCCGCGGCCACGTCTGGGGCAACAACGGCCCCGGCGTCATGGAGCGGCTCCTGGTGTCCATTTGCAACGCGACCTACGCCAAGGACATGCTGAACCGCCACTGCGGCGGCTTCAAGGTCTACCCGCGTTCGGCCTTCTACCCGGTGCTTCCGTGGGATTGGGACCTGTACTTCGCAGAGGACAAGGCGGAGGAGGTCGACCTGATGACCCGGGAATCGTACGCCATCCACGTCTGGAACAAGAAAAGCGCCGGCGTCAAGCTGAAGACGACTTCCAAGGCGTCGTACGCCGAGTTCGCCCGCAAGTTCTGCCCGAAAGTCTTCAAGGAATGCGACGACTTTTTCTGAAGCTGATGCCGATCGTTTCGAAAGCGATCCTACGTAAAGCAAAATTCAAATATCAAAAATGAGCCAAGTGATTGTTTTTATACGCAACTTGAATCGTAGGAGATAGGTACTCTTTACGTATATCTCTTCGACCAGATTAGAATGTACGCATGACGCATAATAGGTATTATCCAAGGCGTTTTTGTTCACAGTGGTAGAAAAACGCCATTTATGTCTACGTTACATTCGATGATTATATTTTGTATCTATTATTGTATAAATATTGTGGTGATCGGCCTAGCCTTAAATTAAAATAGTTAACTTAAGCATAAGAGCGTAGCTGCAGCTGGTGAAATTCAGAGAGTAGGAGGGGAAAGATGCATGGCTTGAGGAAGCCGAGAAAAAGACGCAAGGGTGGTTGGTGTGCGAATGTGACGCAGTGAGGACACCTTGCTTTGCGCTCCTGCTATTATTGTTATATTATTTGTTGATCAAGCTGTTTACGGTTTAGTGATTGTGACTTTGAGGGTGATCGATCGTTGAAGTCAAAAAAAAGGCAAGTTATCACTGATTTGATTGATTTGACCATTAATTGAGGTAGCAGGTGTTCAGAAATTTATTACATTCAAAATATTGTGAAATCAGAGTCGCACGTCAATTAACTGGTGTACAATCTTTATTATGAATGTTCAGCTGTTGGGACCCAAGTACGGTCGTAATGTCAGATTTAATCGAATTTCAAGAAGTGAATTACCTGGGCTTTCCCACCTGTAAAGGTGCTTCAAGTTGACGTGGCTTTTCTTCTCTATGCGGTTAACCCTTTCAGATATAAGCTTTAGTCAGTGCGTTAAAATTCTAAGCTCAGAAGAATTAGGAGTGAGAGTTAGACGCGAATAAGAAAGGGTTAAAGTCAGGTGCGGCATTGCGGAACGAACCAGCAAACTCCAAGTGATGTCCGGAGCCTACTAATCTGACGCTGTCTTCACAAAGAACCGGGTGAGATGTCACCATGAACTAAGGCTAAACGAAAGCAACAATTACCTGACCCAAAGGGTTAATCAACAGGCAGTTAGCGACAGGACAGAGTTAACCCGAATCGTCTGAAAAGATATTCGTGGCAATCAAGCTCTGGCACCTGGCTGCCAACCATCGCGAAGCGGTAGAAAATAAGAGCGGAAAATTGCGGAAATTAGGAAATGCAAAGCGCGAGAAATTCCCCACACAAAATCTTGAAAGCCAAGTCATTTGAAGCTACCTGATACATGATCGGAAATAAAGTTTCTCCGAAAAGTCCATTGAAAGGACTGTACCAAACAAAGACCCAAAGAGTTAATTCATGCTTATCATACCTGTAAATAAACCATCAACTAAATTTCGAGTTGAAACGCATGGTATCAAACTGACCACATTATGACAATAATTGGGAACCGACCAAACTGGAAATTATTGCAGTTATAAACATTCCAATTTAACTCTTTCGATTAATAACCCTTTAACAGGGGAACTCCACAAATAATGAATTTGCCATGCTGTTTGGAATGTAATTAAAATTGTGTAAACTATTGCTAAAGAAGGCAATGACGTATTCCAGAAATTAAATTGTAAATGTTACGAATCTAGTTTAATTAAGCGGTGAAATGAAGAATCAGACAATGAGATTCAGTAAAAGCAAAAGGCTTATGTTTGTTCAAATTTAATTAAATAAAATAAAGGAACTTGTGACTTGAATTGTTTGTTTCTATGTAGGAAATAGATTAATTTGGTCCTCTCGTAGGTAGAACCAAGGTTTGTCAACAAAAGAAAGGGGTGAACTAATTCACGGGAAACAAAGGGTTATATTACACAACGTAGATGGGTTAAAAAGAGGGTGAGCGCTACAATATATCCACTTACACATAAGCCACAAGCTTCATTCTCTGATGTTGATTTTCTTGATCGGCGAAACGAAAAACATAAAAAATGGCGCCTCCGCGTCTCTGACACTCCAGTGTTTTCCGAGCGAGTAACTTCTTGTAACCGGTTGGTTACTGGCGGTTGGCATTAGATTGACATATACTGTCATTTTATTGACAATTCTCGCTGAAACGCTGGAGTGTCTATGCGCTGGAGTGCGTTCAGAAAAGAATCGTCGGTGTGCACCCGGAGTGGAGTGCGTCCTGGGTAGGGTAATGGGCAAGGTGCACCCGAAGTGCGCCGAGAAGTCAATCCCCAGTAAACACAAGCTGGTCAATTATACGTATAATATACGCATGATTGGTATAAAAGACGTTCTGGTATATCGAATACGGTTTAATATACGTATATACATAGATATGTAGGTAATATTTTGGTATAATAGTATGCCTTTTATAAACGTATGAAGATAATAATATAATAAACGCATATTCATTGACATTGAGGTATGAATTTGGTATATGGTATAAGTTTTATAAACGAATGAAGATAATTATGTAATATACGCATATCTAATGACATTGAGGTATTATTTTGGTATAATGATATAGGTTTTATAAGCAAATGAAGATAATAATATAATATAATCATAGTATTATAATATCGATATTAAAATGGGATATCCTACCCCGGTAATTATAGGTTTTATGATATTCGGTTTATATTAGTTTATCATTGCCATTTTTTAAACGTCTTTGATTATCCAAATAAAATTGGTACACTGAATGCGTATAAAATTTGTCTACGATATACGAATAAAATGTGGGATATGAGGCGGACATTTGTCGTGAAATTATACTAGCTTTGATGTACCACTTATCTACCGATAATGTTCACGACTTTTAAACGTATAATATACCATATTGTGTTTACTGGGTCGTTTCTGAACAGTTGGTGCGTGTCCACATGTGGTGTGTGACAGCCATGTCCCAACGGCTCACCCCCACCACACTTTTTACCTTTACCGAAGATGCTCTTACGTGATTTTACCTACTGCGCCTGTCGGGCGAAATTTACCCACTCACCAGATATGGGTGGAGAGGGTACGCCCGGTGTGCGCCCTGCTAGCGATTTCTGAACGCCGTGGCGATCCGTCACTGGGTGACAGATTTCATTTCTGAACGGCAAAAAGACGCCCCGGTAGGGGAGGGTGGGGCAAGATGGGGACGCTAACGTTTGAAACACCGTAGTAAGCGCGGAAATTGAAATATAACGTTGCAACCAAGCCTATTGCACTCTGCACATATTCTTTTCATGATAGGAGGCATTTGAATCTTTCAACTAGTATTCTTTCAGTTAAAAAGGAATATATGAAAAGGATAGTATCTACCTACCTACAGATACACCATCTTGCACCACCGGTGGGGCAAGATGGGGTTGGATACGGGGCATGATGGGGTTGCACAGCAATAATCAAAAACAACTTCATCAACACATTCTATCAAATTAAAACTTTCACCCATAAGTTTCCCTCAATTTTCCAGCCCAATGATATGCAAGGTTCCTCAAATCTTGAGTGGTTAATCCAAACAAACGCGCTACCATTTTTTTTTCAATGAGTATGTAACCATGCAGCTGCTTTTCTTCCTCAATGAAAAAAATAGTGGTAAAACAGTGGTTTCTGGCCTAAGTGATTTCTTAGCGTGATGAGGTTCATGATCAGCAAGCTGACGGGCTTCTTTCACCTTCCTTTCCAAAGTTGTTTGAGGCACGTCTTACTCAGTGGCTGACTTTCTATATCCCACGCAACTCCTCGAGAACAGCAGTCACAGCATGCTCCATATTCTCCCTTAGCCATTGCCAGGCGCGTGCTGGGGCCCTTGAGAGGGCTCGGGCAAATTCATGGTAAAAGGCCTCTTCCCTCCCCCCCCTCCCGACTAAAGGTGCCAGATTTCCAAAAATCAACTGGTTCGGATGCAATCATTGTTCGTACCGAACTAAAGTGACGTCACATTTGCTAAATCACAACATGTCCAAGCATACTGCAAATAGAGAAATCAACTGGTTTCAGTGCAACAATTGTTCGTACCTAGCCAAGGTAAAATCAAGCTTAAAAACGCACATGTTGCAACACGCCACGAATGAAGAAATCGAGGAAGAAATCAACTGGTTTCAATGCAACGATTGTTCGTACCGATCTAAACAAAAGTCCAATTTGAACAGGCACAGATGGATAAACATGTTACAAATGGAAAAATCAACTGGTTCCAGTGTAACGATTGTTCGTAATTCGTATCGTGTTAAGAACAAAGAAAGTTTAAAAAGACACGTAGGTACTAAGAAAACACGCCACGCCGAGCGCCACGCGGAAGAAATCAACTGCTTTCAGTGTAACCATTGTTCGTACCGGACTAGGGTTGAGTCGAGCTTGAAAACGCACATTATGTGTAAACACGCCACGGAGGAAGAAATCAACTGGTTCCAGTGCAACAATTGTTCGTACCGAGCCAAGGTGAAATGAGGCTTGAAAACGCACATGTTGCGACACGCCACAAGTGAAGAAATCAACTGGTTTCAATGCAACGATTGTTCGTACCGATCTAAACGAAAGTCCCATTTGAACAGGCACAGAATGGATAAACATGTTACAAATGAAAAATCAACTGGTTCCAGTGTAACGATTCTTCGTATCGTGCTAAGCACAAAGAAAGTTTGAAAAGTCACTCGAAAAGACACGCACTAAGGAAACACGCCACAGAGGAAGAAATCAACTGGTTCCACTGTGACGATTGTTCGTATCGTGCTAAGCACAAAGATATTTTGAAAAGACTGTACCATTTTCGAATTTCTCCAGTCAATATTTTTGTTAAGATGATAATAATATTCAAGTTTGTGTCAAGTCTCTCAATTTATTTTTTTTTATTTAGTTTAAATCACTTGCATAATTTACATTGATTCATTCATTCATTCAAATTTCTCATTATTCAATCTTTCGATTCAAACAGTTTTAAAGGAATGTAGGTAAAGTTAAAAGAGCGGCAGCATGTGGTGTATGCACGCGCACGATTTAATTCCTCAGCCGCGTTTATCGCTTTGAACAAAAAGATCAGGTCTTTCTTTTTCCTCGGATAGTTTGTTTAAAAATTCCGTCTTTTCCGTTTCGAACCGTCAAAGGGTCAGCATGTAAAGAGGATCTGGAAGCTAAAATCCTGATAGCCATTTTTTTAATACAACCTAAGGTTGCTAGAAAGGCTGAAGAATTATTTTGTAAAAATCAGGAAGAAGTACTCTTAGCTGACCCCTTTACCTTTATTTTTGGACGTATCTACGATTCGTTTTACTACGTACCATTTCTTTACGACTTATATCTACGCTCCATCATGTATTTTTCCGGCGTTAATCATCTGCAAAAATCACGGATAACTTCTTCCGCAACCTGAATCATCAACGATGCTCATCTCTATTCAACTTTAACCAACTTTATTCAACTTTCCTCATCTTTATTCAACTCAAACCAACTTTAGTCAACTTTAAACCAACTTTATTCATCTCTACTCATCTTTATCTCAACTTTATGCTGTCATGGCCATGTACAACGGGATCTACCCGTGAAATACCATCCAAGAACTTCATTGCTGATGCCGATCATCTCTACTCACCTTGATGCGAATATTTCCTCAGGACAAATGTACATCCCTTCTTCGATCCTGGTCAACAGGGAGATATGAGTAAGACCTATCAATTAAGCGTGCCCATTTCTTCGTATTATTCGGTTGAACTTCGTGAACCAGAGTCGCTGGTATACAATAAATTCTGCAGAATTTAGGTAGCTCCCCCACGACACGCCGTTTTCATTTTGTATTTGTTGTATAAAGGGTACCTTGATTATTAGCGTTTGAACGTCGAACTTACCACCAGTATTGAGAAGAGAATTGGTACATTTCAATTCTTGTCTTTCTTGCATATTTTACCTGTACTTTCAAAACATATCTTTATTTCTTTTTTTTAACCACATAACTTGAATATTTAATCACTCTTTAAATTACTATCTTTCCTAAAACATTCACACATTTCATCTGTACATATTCGTTTAGAGAAAATAGACATTTTTGTTCGTTTTAAATTAACTTTTTTCTATTCTTTCACTTCAATTTAAAATCTGTAATAACTATAGTCAAAACATCGGAATACCGTTTTTCTGCTGTTTCTTCTTGACTGTGATGTGCTGGAAGCGGTTGGCGCCTGTATAAGTTGAAGTTTTGTAAGTATTCCATCTCCGAACCCCCTTTTAAAAATTAGCGCTCACCGACTAAAAGAGTTGCCGGAGCAGGTGAACTCTTTTTGCAAATTATAGGGTACAAGACACGTACTAATGAAACGCCACGGAGGAAGAAATCAACTGGTTCCAGTGTAACGATTGTTCGTACCGGGCTAAACAAAAGGGATATTTGAAATCGCACATCTTGAAACACGTCACGAGTGCGAAAAACTCGAGGAAAAACTGGTTGCACTGTAACGATTGTTCGTACCAAGCTAAACGAAAGTCAAATTTGAAAATACACATGTTGCAACATGCTACGAAGGAAAAAATCAACTGGTTCCAGTGCAACCATTGTTCGTACCAAACTAAACGCAAGCAACATTTGAAATCGCATATCTTGAAACATGTCGCGAGTGAAGAAATCAACTGGTTTCAGTGCAACCGTTGTTCGTACCGAGCTAAACGAAAGGTACCTATCTTTGAAAAAACACATGCTAAATAAACATGATAATCATGAATAGAGAGACTAATAATTGAAAAGAGAATCGAAAGCACACGTGTTGAAACACGCACCCTGCAAAATAGTTCAAGTGCGCCTAGAATTGTTTCTGAATAGACAGAAGAGCGGGAGTGAGTATGGCCTGAAAAAGTAATACAGCTGGAATCACTCCAGACAAATGAATACCTACCAATGAAACAATTACTTAGGTACTTTGAGAATATTGTCCATTGTCCGACTGTCCATTTTTTTAATAGGTAGGTACTTAGGTAGAGGAACTGGTCTGAATATGGGCCAGGCATTTAATATGGGCCCCCCGTTCATCCACGGAGCAAGTGATGCCATCTACCAGGTGGTGTGTAAATTTACACAAACACATTGTCGATATGTATTTTACCGGCCCCCGCCGTTATCCATGTTTGTTGTTATTGAGAGATCGTGGCCGTTGTGAACCGCCGCATTCAATAACTTTTTGATGTCAGTTTGATTACATTATTTTCATATTCCTTTATATTATTTCATAGCTGCATATGCCTAATATGCGACATAAGGAAAGTTCAAAATTTCGTTTCAGAAGTCATTCTAATTAAAAAAAAAAGCAGTTTTTCCTTAACTTGTAATTTGAATGCAAGTTGAATTTTTTGAAATATGGGCCCCCTGAGTGTCTTGAATATGGGCCAGTGCCTATATTCGGATTAAAGCATTATTCGAACTTATTTTTGCAAGCAATTATGTCGTCATCAAAGGCTGATAACAAATATGTACGGAAAAACCTAAACCAGATGTGTCGGCTGTGGGCACATGCGCAGCGCGCCGGGGCGGAGAAACACGTCTATTGTACGACTTCTGCCAATAACTTTTGCAATACCTTTTTTGTTCATTTCTATTTTTTTGCTTAAGAGTGTTTTTTAAGTTTGTAGAGTGTTTATTCATTCACTGTTATAATATTATGGTTTTTTATTGAAGTTTTTAAAGGGGCCCATATTCCACACGGTGCTAGGACAATTCGTCCCGCGGACAATTCGTAGCGGACAATTCGTCGCGGACAATTCGTCCCGCGGACAGTTCGTCCCGCGGACAATTCGTCCCGCGGACAATTCGTCGCAAGTGAAGGCTTCGGAAGGTAAGGGGGTTATATCACACATGAAGACACAAGGGGGCTCAATAAAAGGATCTAAAAATCATAAGCAAATACAAGGGGTTCCGACAGAGATCCGAACGCCACGAAAAAATGCAACGGGGCTCAGCAAGGCTTCAAACGATATTGAAAAGACAAGGGGGCCTTACGGAGCTTCGAGAGGGCTCCGAATATCACATAGAGGCACAAGGTGCTTACTACCGCTTCGAAAGCCACGGAAAGATGTGAGGGGGCTCAGCATGCAGGGCTTCAAAAGACGTTGAAGAAACAAGGGGCCCACGGCAGCTACGGATGACACAAGAAGGCAACAGGAGGCTCACTGGAGTTCTGATAGTCGCATTGAAGAACATAAGGGGGCTCACTAGGGCTCCAAGTTACACTCATGGAAACGAGGTGGCTCACTAGGCCCTAGTGGAAGTACTGCGGAGTACTTCCAAGCTACGTATGGACACAAGGAGGCTCACTCTAGGGCTCCAAACTACTCTTGCGGGCACAAGGGGGCCCGATAGAGCTCCGTATATCACATGAAAGCACAAGGGACTTACACTAGGGCTTCCAGCAATGTAAAAGCGCACAAGATGGCTCACTGGAATTCTGAGAGCCACGAAAACACAAAATGAGGCTCATTAGGGCTCTTAACGACACATAGGGCACAAGGGGCCTAACAAGAATCTGGAAATCACGGGAAAATGCAAGGGGCTTCGTAGAGCTTCATAAAATATTGGTTACACGAGGGGGGCCCAGGGGGCTCTTTACAACAAAAAAAAGGCAAAAGGGGGCTCACTGTATGATACTCTAAAAGCCAACACAAGTGGACTGATTGGGGCTCCAAACTACACATAAGGGTACAAAGGGGACCCGATAGAGCTCCAAAAGCCATGGAAATACAACAAGGGGGCCCAATGGAGCTCTGTATAATCAAAAAAGGCAAGAGGGGGGTGACTGGGTTTCTGGGAGCCATTAAAAAACAAAAGGGGCTCACTAGGACTCGAAACTACACTAACCGGCACAAGGGGGTCCGATAGGGCTCCGCATATCACATAAAGGCACAAGGGAGCCCAAAGAGCTTTATATAACAACAGAAGGCAAAAGGGGCTCACTGAAATTCCGGAAGCTACGAAAAAAACACAAGGGGGCTCATTAGGGCTCCCTACTACACTTGAAGACACAAGAGGGCTCTATAGGGCTCTGAATATCACATGAAGGCACAAGGTGCTTACTGCTGCTCCGGAAGCCACGGAAAGATGTAAGGGGGCTCAGCATGGCTTCAAAAGACGTTTGAAGAAACAAAGGGGCCCACTGACGCTCTGGATGACATAAGACGGCAACAGGGGGCT
The DNA here is from genome assembly GCA_949128115.1 of Anaspis maculata. Classification (NCBI taxonomy): domain Eukaryota; kingdom Metazoa; phylum Arthropoda; class Insecta; order Coleoptera; family Scraptiidae; genus Anaspis; species Anaspis maculata. The sequence goes on from OX421966.1 coordinate 75,647,665, forward strand.
TACTGGAATTCTAATAGTCATGGAAAAACACAAGGGGGCTCACTAGGTTTCCAAGATATACTTATGGACCCAAGGGGGCTCACTAGGGCTTCAAACTACACTTGCGGACACAAGAGTGTCCGATAGGGCTCCGTATATCACATGGAGGCACAAGGGACTTACACTAGGGCTTCCAGAAATGCAAAAGCGCACAAGATGGCTTACTGGGATTCTGAAAGCCACGAAAACACATGAGGGGGCTCATTAGGGCTCCAATGTACACATAGGGCAGAAGGGGCCTATGAAAAATCCAGAAATCACGGGAAAGTGCAAGGGAGCTCCGTAGAACTTCGTCTGATATTGGTGACACAAGCGGCTCTTTATAACGAGAAAAGGCAAAAGAGGACTCACTGTATAGTACTGAAAAGCCAATAAAAACAAAAATGGACTGATTAGGGCTCCAAACTACACATAAGGGTACAAGGAGACCCGATAGAGCTCCGAAAGCCACAGAAATACGACAAGGGGGCCCAATGAAGCTCTTTATAATCAAGCTTATCTGCTTGCACAATGGGGCCCGATAGGGCTTCGAATATCACCTGAAGGCAAAAGTGCTTGCTACTGCTCCGAAAGTCGCGGAAAGATGTAAAGGGGCTCAACAGGGCTTCAAAAGACGTTGAAGAAACAAGGGGGCCCAATGGAGCTCCGAATAACACAAGAAGGCAACAAGGGGTTTACTGGAATTCTGATAGCCAGACAAAAAACAAGAGGGCTCACTAGGCGCCAAACTATACTCTTGCGGACACAAGGAGGTCCGATAGGGCTCCGTATATCACATGAAGGCACAAGGGACTTACACTAGGACCTCCAGCAATGCAAGAACGCACAAGCCACGAAAACACATAATGGGGCTCCTTAGGGCTCCAAATGACGCAGGGCTCAATAAAAATCAGAAAGTCACGGAAAAATGCAAGGGGGCTCAGTAGGGCTTCAAATGATATTGGTGACACAAGGGGGCTCAAGGGGCTCTAAGGGGGTTCATTTGGGCTCCAAATTATATTTGAAGAAACAAGGGATTAGGGGTCAAATATAACATAAAGGCACAGGGGACTTACTACTGCTCCAAAGGCCTATAGGAAAAGTGCAAGGGGGCCCAACAGAACTTCAAACGGTATTGAAGAGACAAGGGGGCCTCATGGAGCTCTGTATAACAAAATAACACGAAATGGGGGCTTACTGGTACCTACTCCGAAAGTCATGAAAAAACATAAGGAGGCTCAACGGGGCTCCAACTACACCTGAAGGCACAATGGGGCCCGATAGGGCTTCAACATGCCATGACGGCATAACGCTGCTTGCTGCTCCGGAATTCATGGGAAATTCAAGGGGACTCAGCAGGGCTTCAAGTTACGTTGAATATAGAATAAGGGGGCCCAGTGAAGTCTTGCAGTCTTGATAACACAAGACTGCAAAAGGGGCCTTATGGGAATCTGAAAGCAATGAAAACATAAGAGGACTCATTAGAGCTCAAAAATTACACTAGAGAAGATGAGGGGCTCGATAGGGGCCAAATATCTAATGAAAGTATGAGGGGGCTTACTGGTGCTCCCACTGACCTAGTACTCCCAAAGCTTGGTGTACTAACAAAAATTCTTGGAATGATGCAAGGGGACTAAGCAGAGCTCCAAAGACATGAAGAAACCAGAGTGCGCAGTAGGGCTCCAAATACTACAAAAAGGAATAAGGGGGCTTACTAAAGTTCGAAAAGCAACGAAGAAAGACAAAGGGACTTGTTAAAGTTACGACAAAGGGCAAAACGTTATTTTGCGACGAATTGTCCGTGAGACGAATTGTCCGCGGGACGAATTGTCCGCGAGACGAATTGTCCGCGGGACGAATTGTCCGCGACGAATTGTCCGCTACGAATTGTCCGCGGGACGAATTGTCCGGTCACGATTCCACACCCTCTGGCTCAATGTCAGAAATGTGCACCATTTCATTAAATTTTTTTCCATAAATATATTTTTTGTTTTTGAAAAAAATTAATGCTGGGGTTTTGTTTACTTACCCTGGGTTCCACAAAAAAGATAATTCGAGATCAGTTGATTCGCAATTTTTGTTGTCAATTTGTAGCTTACTGATTAATGAAAATCCTGGTTTATCTGTCAATAATGGAAAGATGATGGGTCTAGTACAGATTTCAGGCATTTTTCGTGGTTTATCACCTAGCATTCAGTAGAATAAAGTTCAGTTAATCTGCAATTAGCCTTGATCGCTGATCATCTCTTTTGTGGAACTGACGGTAAGTCTTCACACTGTACGTAAACCTTTTTACGCAGCATCAGAAATGAAAAATCGGTTGTGTCACCTCAAAACTTCCCCGACTAGTATCCAGGAAGCTATGGAAATTTTTGTTCGAAACGTCCCTTCTGGTGGGAACGAGGGTGGGAAGTTGAAATTACAGAAAAAGATTGAAAATAATTTGGAAAAAATTATTTTCAGCCGGAAAACTCCCGGGAAATTTGGAAAAGTTGTTGGAAAATGTTCAAGAACCAGTTACCTCTTGTTTAGTACCTAGTGCAAGCGGTACACACCTAAAAACACATCGATACTGCATTTTGGAGTGCAGTAACGAGATTTGGTATGGGCATACTTTATACCAAGACAAGCGATTTGACCCGCAGCACTCGATATTTTGTCCCTTAGGGGGCCAATGGGGACCCTCCAAATTTTCAAGATGCAAGAACTTTCACATGACGACCATTGAGTATCGTCATGTATGTCATAAGTGCAGCTTACGAGTCTATTGAAAATATTTTCATCAATTGTCGTTGTGTCCGATTCATTCTTCACACTTGAAAAAAAAATTCTTTGGCAGAGGTCAAAAAAACTGTTTTTATTTTTTCTTCTATGCAAGGAGAAGATAAATTCATATGTTCTGTTGCGTTCCCAACTAAATCGCATTCCCTAAACCTAATTATAAAGAAATTTTTCTTGATTTGGTATTTTTCAAAGAAGTGGTGACCTCTTCAGTACCTCTTTTCCAAGAGCATTTCTTTCTATTTCCCCACTGGATATCACTCGTAATTTTTGCAGGAATGGAGACCTCGAACTCTTTTCCTGGTGGTTGCGAAGCAACATGACTCTAAAACGCCCAAGAGAGTCCAAATTTTTTTTTTCTGCTGGGCCGTCCAACTTACGATATTTCGATTTTATACTATAGTAGGAGAGACGCGGACCAGTATTCAATCCAGGCTGCAGGCACAGGCGATTTGGTTTCAACAGAAAATATTCTTCCATGCCGTGTTTTATTGCAGTACAACAAAACGCAGAGTCGTTAGGTGTAAGTAGGTATATTTTCCTGTAGAACTTATCCGCCTAGACTAGATCTTATTTATTTGCGCGTCTCCCCTACTACAAAATCAACATGCCAAAAATTTGACGGCCCAGCAGAAAAAAAAAAGCTTTAGGGCTCTCTTGTATGTTTTGAAGCCATGTTGCATGGAAATTACTAAGAAAAGAGTTCAAGCTTCTCATATCAGCAAAAATTGACAGCCTTATCCACTAGGAACATTGAAAAAAATGCTGTTGAAAAAAGTGTACTGAAGAGGTCACCTCTTCTTAGGAAAAAGATATTGCGAGAAAATTGTCTTCATATTTGGGCTTACGGAACGCGATTTAGTTGAGAACGCAACAAAACATATAAATTTATCGTTTCCTTGCACAGCAGAAAAAATAAAAACAGTTTTTTTGATCTCTGCGGAAGAATTTTTTTTTCAAATGTGAAGAATGAGTCGGACACGACGACATTTGATGAAAACATTTTCAATAGACCCGTAAGCTTCAATTATGACATACCTACATGACGATACTCAATGATCATTTTGTGGAAGTTCTTGCATCTTGAAAATTTGGAGGGCCCCCATTGGCCCCCTAAGGAACGAAATATCGAGTGCTGCGGGTCAAATCGCTTGTCTTGGTATAAAGTACGCCCATGCAAAATCTCGTTACTGCACTCCAAAATGCGGTATGCTTTTGCGTACCGCTCCCACTATAGGTGAAAATGGTTAAAATCGGTCCACGGAATAAAAAGTTGGAAAATTTGCAGTTTTTCCAAAGAGGAAAACTCGGCAACTGTTGATCCGATTTCGAAAATTTTCCCTCCAAAAATTAGCTCAATCTTTTCTCCAACTTTTATTCACAGCATGTCTGCACCTCAAATTATTATTTCGTGGGGCCTACCGCATGTAGAAGTTTGCATTGCGTTTTTCTCGAATTCACGAAATGTGCAAATTTCATTTTGAAAAAATTACAGTCGAAAAACCGAACGGATATATCCGGTGAAATCTCAAAACTTTTTTTCTGCACGATTACAATACTTCCCCTTACATGTTGGTGGGGGGTCGGGGAAGTAAAATCACAAAATTATTGAGAAAAAGCAAAATGGGGGCCCATATTCGGACCAATTCCTCTCCCTACCTACTAGGAAAAAGCCTTTATTGTCTCTCCACGAGGGTTTGATTATTCTTAAGTTTAAATTTCTTATAATTATGTTAGGGGCCATTTTTGGAATAAGTTTGTAAAATTGATGACAGAATAATTCGCTATGTCAATAAATCGATAATTAATATGAATATACTTAATACAAGGAATTTATACCTTCACAAATAAAGTTGGGAATAAAATAGCTTGAATATACCTGAACAAATTTCCAATGAGCACACTCCTCATTATGCACGCGGCAGACAATTTGTTGAACAAATAAGCGCCACCCTTTTACCACAATCAAACTCCGCCTCATTTCGGTGAGAAAGAAAGGGCAAGAAATCACCAAGGAATGACCGAGACAGAACTACAAACTGCTAGGCTGAGGTTAGCAGGGTGAGAATATCGAAGATGGATGGCAAAGGAATTGATCTGATATCATGTCACTTAAATCAACGACTGCGTTGATGAGATAAAGTATAAAGCAGAACATGTGGCCCTTCTACAGTTTCGTTTGTCAGATTTTTTGTGACAGGTTAAATTGTGTCGGCAAGTCCTATCTGAGCTGTAAAAATAATGATAAAGCAGGTACCAAACTCGGCAGGAAGCAACACAGCAAAAGATCAAACTAAGTCTGCAGTTGGAGCTCTCCACCATTTCCTGTCCTTTTGGTGAAACCCGCATCAAGATGTTTTTTCTTCAATTCTGGTTATAAATAAATGATGATAAATAACTCTGAAGACCGATTGAATTTCCCGCTGAAAATGACAGTTCCGCCTGTTGTCAAGGGTGGAGCTGTGGTACCAATGTTTCCCGAATTTTACTTCGGTCCCAGTCGTCTGCTGTGCTTTGTGCTCTGTAGCAGTTACAAAATGGTGCCATTTAATCGTGTAGGTTTGACATCTACAATGTAGTTTTATGGTTATATATTCAAAATTCATCCTTGAAAACGTCAAAATCAACTGAATAACTATCCTTACCCTTACATACTATAATATAGTGAAGTAAATACTGAGGTAAATACCTACCTATAGGTAGGTAGGTATACCTACTCGAAATACCTTCATCAGGACTGGGTAGGTAGGTACCTACCGCTAGACGGAACTGAAATGTGTAACAGTGCCTCGAGTGAACTGTATTTACCAATACTGTCTATTCCAGATCGTCAATCATGGCTGAAATACATCGGTGTCAACAATGTTCATATGAGTATGAACTCAAGTTTCAACTAGAGCACCACGTTCAAAGGGACCATAAAAATGTCTACGCGGCAGAACTGTTCCATGCCATCGTGGAACCGGAGCAGTTTTCGTGCATTTGCTGCAAATTCAAGGGCTATTACAATTGGGACTTGTACGAACACCGCAAACACAAACATCACAGCAGGATCGACGACATGAACAATGAAGAAAGCTCGTTTTGTAATGAAGAACTCGATAAATTTCTATGCGATTACTGCCGATTCGGGACCGATTCCGCATTGCTTCTGGTGAAACACACGGATTGCCATCGATTGGCAATACTTGCAACACCACCACACAGCCAAGCAGTTGATCTTGCTGAAGACGTTCCACCCACTAAAGGTCGTGGCAAACCTGAGCTGGAGAAAAATTTGAAAAAACACATGCCAGTTTTTGAGAAGGTCGAGTGGTTAAAATGTGCATTGTGTTCATTTCAAACCAAACAAAAATGGAGCTTGAAAACTCACATGTATGTGAGACACGCGTCCGCTGAAGACATTGATTGGTTAAATTGTTCAAAGTGTTCACACAAAGCTAAACAAAAGGGCGATTTGAAGAAGCACATGTTGACACATCTTCCCGCCGAAGATATCACTTGGTTTGAATGCGATAAATGTTCATTTAAAACGAAGCGTAAGATAAATTTGAAATTGCACATGGTGAAACACGCTGCCGCTGAAAACATAGCTTGGTTTGAATGTGCAAAGTGTCCTTATAAAGCCAAACAAAAAAGCGTTTTGAAGAGGCACATGTTGCGACATGCTTCCGCTGAAGACATCGATTGGTTTGAATGTGATGAATGCCCATTCAAAACCAAGCATAATGTCAGCCTGAAAGTGCACATGGTAAAACATGCCTCTGCCAAAGACATCATTTGGACCCAGTGTGCAAAGTGTCCTTATAAATGCAAACAAAAGCACGCTTTAAAGAGACACATGTTGAGACATGCTGCCGCTGAACACATCGAATGGTTTCAATGTGATGAATGTTCATTCAAAACCAAACATTATGCCAGTTCAAAAATGCACAAGATAACACATGCTGCCGCTGAAGACGTCGTTTGGTTTCAATGTTCCAAGTGCTCTTATAAATCCAAACATAAAGGCGATCTGAAGAGTCACATGATAACACATGCTGCCGCCAAAGACATTGATTGGTTCAAATGTCTTAGATGTTCATTTAAAACCAAGTACTCGGTGTGTTTGAAAACGCACATGTTGAAACATGCTGCCGCTGAAGACATCGTTTGGTTTCAATGTGCAAAGTGTTCGTTCAGATCCAACCAAAAATGCAATTTGAAGACGCATATGCTGAAACATACTGCCGCTGGAGACATCGATCGGTTTGAATGTGATAAATGTTCATTCAAAGCCAAACATAGGTACATTTTGAAGAAACACATGGTTAAACATGCTGCCTCTTGAGACATCATGCATGTGAATCTACCTACCCCAGTAAAGTGCTTACCCTCAGTATAGGGAAGTGTAGCCTGACCGTATAGTTAAGACTTAGGGTACAATATAGTTATAGTTTACATAAGTTGCACAATAGTATATTGTAAAACTAATGTTACAATGGCGATTTTTGTAATACGACTCACCTCGGGTTCCACCAAAATTTCAAGAGCAGATTAAATCTATCACGCTGATAGTTGCTATGCACCAGCCAATAGGATGGCCCGAGAGATGGCCAGTTGCTTAGTTACTATCAGACTGATAAAGTTATCGCGTTGATAAAAGTTTGGTGGAACCCGAGGTCAGTTTGCTGAACGAGTCGCGAGGCGGCGAGTTAAGCAATGCAGGAGTATTACAAAAATGAATTGTAACACACTCATGTTTTTCATACTACTTTGTCTATTTCGCCTTAATTTACTTTATAAAAATGAGAAAATGTACAAACTGACATGTGGATTGTGCTTATTATGTCTTACAGCCAAAACAGTGGCACAAAGTGCTCTATTTTCAGTTGCACAAAGAAGAATTTTGTGACACTGTTTTTCGGAAAAACAGTGCTACAAAGTAGTCATAGTGTAACCGAAATAGACAAAAGTGTTTGTCCATTTATGTTTAATTAAATTGTTTGACGAATTAAATCCATACAATGCCTGACTTTGCACACGTTTACAAATCGACATTTCAATTCGGTGGTCGAGTAGGTACGGCACTATACCTCGGGAACTACCCTACACGCCTTGTCCGTTACACACGGGGTAGAAACCGCCGGAAAGACATTGGCTGATGACTTCCCTTCGGGGTGGTCCTTGCCCGGATGAGTATCACGCCTGCAACCGGTAGTACTGTGATGTACCTGGGGGGAAAACCGACATCATGGTTGGGCAGATAAGATTAGACCAGATTAGATTTGATGAGGTCTATTCCCAACAGGCCTGAAGCCGAAATACAGGAAATGTGCGCTAAAAACCGAACAGTTACAGGCGAAAGTATACAACATAAAAAAGACTTTGATATAAATGTCAACAAAATGTGCTGACGAATATCACAGAAATGATCACAGGAAATATCACAGTCGGAGCAGAACAAATTTAGACCATCACATATGCTACAAATAGAGCTTTGGGTGGGCGTGTTGCTCTTGGGTGGATCACAATAAAACAACCTTGTTGATCTGGCGTTCAAACGTGTAACAAAAGAGTTGATTCGCCCAAGAAGCTCCGGACCCTCAATGACATTTTGAATTGAATTATAAATAAATTTGGCATGAAAGATGGCATGTCTTGCCTCAAGAGAATGAAAATCATGTCTAGACAGCAAAGCGCTGTGATCAAATCCTTGAGGAGGATAGGTGTCATCCAGCATGAATGATGAAAACTTCAAAAATCTTCTTTGGACTGATTCAAGCCTGGCAATATGAGTAACGTAGATGGGTAACCAAAATGAAGAGGCGTACTGAAGCTTAGATCGTACAAAGCTGCAGTACAAAGCCCTCAGACACGAAACACTTCCAAGCTCCCTGCAGTTGCGATACAAAAAGCCAAGCGTCCTCAGCGACGAGGACACAATGTCGTCAATGTGACTCGAAAAAGAAAAACTGCCGTCAAAAACGACACACGAATCTCTTGTGACCCCGCTACGCCTAAGAAGCACCGGACCAACCGCATAATCGAAAAAATTGGGTCAGCTTTCCTGGTATGAGTCGCAATCATGCACTTGTCAACATTCAAGGACAAACCATTCCGGCGACTCCATTCTGATACGGAATCGCTGAAGCATGGCACAATCAAGAACCGTATCGATTTTTGAATATATCTTTGGATCGTCCGCAAACAGTAACTTGTTACAGTCGATCGACATGTCTATATCGTTGATGTAAATTAAAAACAACAGTGGTCCCCACTTGGCCCCCTGGACAACCCCAGAAGTTGAAATATATGAACTGGAACTAGTGAAGTGACACGTGACACGCTGAACTCGGTCAAAGAGGTAAGAACGAAACAAGAGCAACAGAGATGGTGAAAACCCAAGTCTGCCTAGCTTGTGCATCAATAAGTTGTCAATAATAATAACATCAATAATAATACAAAAGACTTAATTGTGTAAACAGGTGCAATCTCATTGATCGGATGCTTTTTAGAAATGTCCATATACATCACGTCGGCCTCGGGAGTCCAAACTCCAAAGCCTCGGATATGAACTGTGAGAAACACGCCAAGTTTGTAATTGTGGATCTTCCCTCCATGAAACCGTGTTGGAAGGAAGAGATATGTTTTTTCACATGTGGATAGATTTGATCGTAGAGGATATAGTCACAAAAATTTTGGCGAAGTTGGATTTTTGACGCTATCCTCCGCAGGAGCGGCCCGTGTTCAATTTGCTAGACAGGAAAGGCACGGCGCATCCCACGCCTGCGCAAAGAAGCCAACGCCAGGGAAATCAGCAAAGCCAACAGAATAAGGTAAAACCACTTAGTAGGGATAACAATAAGTGTTACGCGTGCGGTAAAGACAATCACCAGTCCCAACAACACCACAAGCGACCATAATTTTAAAGTTAACGTTGAAATTAATGATCTCCCGTTCCAAGTTGAAATAGATACAGGCTCAGCTGTGTCAGTTTTGTGTTTTTCAACTCATAATAAGTTCTTTAAAAATGAGTGTAAATTGACCCCGTGTGAAACCGTTTTGTATACATATAATGGAACAAAAATCGTGTCTGAAGGGCAGATCATTGTTTCATTGAAAATCAAAGATAAGACGCAAACCGTTTCATTGCTGGTGATCAGGGGTAGTGAAGTGGCACCGCTTCTGGGTCGTGATTTGATTCGCGAATTTGATTTGATTCCGCGATATGTACATAAATTGGAAACGAAGGTAAAGGTTGGTGCGGTACCTGTAGAGCCTTTGTTGGAGAAATTCGTTGATTTGTTCAAGGACGAATCAGGTCTTTATACGGGCAAAAAAAAACAAATTGCATTTGAAAGAAGGGGCTGGACCAAAATTTTGTAAACCGAGAGCCTTGCCACTTTCTTTCAAAGATGAAGTGGAAACAGAATTGGCGAGATTAGAAAATGAAGGGGGCGATTTCGCCGATTTCGAGCGCCGAGTGGGGAACACCATTAGTTCCTGTGTTCAAATCCGATGGGTCTCTTGAGACTATGCGCTGATTATAAGATAACTGTCAATCCTTTTTCGGAAGATGATAAGTACCCGTTACCCAATATCCAAGAGTTGTTTGCCGCACTGCAAGGGGGTCAAAATTCCACCAAATTAGATCTGAGCAATGCACATGATCAACTGGAGCTGGATGAAGAGTTCAAAACCATTTTGACATAGCCCTGTCGGAAATTTCTTATAAAAGCCTATTAAAAAAAAATTATATGATTCCTATATGTTCTGTATACGGTTAGTGCATTTGCAATTTGTATATAGAAACCTACAGGAATCTTATTTGCTAATTGTATAACACAGCCTATAGAATCATATGGGGCTCCTATTTGGGAATGCTGATAGATTCGACGTGAAACGGAAAAGCCAATACATTTCTATATGGTATTACATATAAACGCCTATTATCAAATAGCACATAGAGAATTGCAAATAGGTCTCTTGCATGAATATCACATACGAATCTGTATTATGAATTCCAAATAAAGTCGGAGACAAGCTGCTTCAATGGGGGTATAGGTAGGTACTCATCCTTTTTTTTTGTAATCAATTCCCTAATCTCCTTCTCACTTGCTAAAAACCGATAAACATGACTTAATGAAAAAGATCCAATTGCACTACTTTAATTGTGGCTTGAAGATATTCGTTTTCGAATTTCACCATATATTTCTTGAAAAAATGACCGTTTTTCTCATCGAATCTCCGTATGTGGGAGATCGGAACGATGCACTTGCAATTATCCTCGATAAATTTTACGTACCTACGCAAATATGACGATGACGGCCTTGACAGGACAGGACCCTCGAATAGGTCTCACTATAAAATAACATTTTGCAATGAGCATAAACCAAAGCGAACACAAAAATCGAAGATGCCAAAAAACTAACCGCAATAAAAACTGTTGCACAGTGCACACCAACCACACACGATGAGGAAGCACAAACGTTTTGACCTGGTTTTGACTTTTGACCTTTAACAAACAAAACCCAAGGATGACAAAACCGACGAGACGCAACGACGGCACAGATACTTGATACTTCGGCGAAGTGGCGAAGTAGAGCCGACAGTAGGGAATCTGCATTATCGGCAGTCCTCGGCAATTCCAAAATAATTTAATTCTATTTGCATTTTCAAATAGAATTGGATTAGTATATTCCTTATAGGTATTTCCAAATACAATTCTATATGAATTTATACGATTTCAGTGTGATGAGAATTTTTCATACAATACAATACAATACAATATATATATAGAAACCTATTACATTTATTTTGTAATTCCAAATAAAGGATTAATATTTACTTGTTCATATAAAAGCCTGTAAGCTCAATAACATATAGAACTAACCCTTCATATAGATTCCTATAAGTTCAGATAAAAACATATGGGGAGCAAATACAATATATTTATTTATCCTATATGGCATTTCTAACAGGGAGAGTACACATAAGGGGATTCACCGAGTCGAACGATTGCCTCTCGGAACTAAGCCTGCTCGCTCAATTTTCCAAAGAGTAATGGAAAAAACCTTACAAGGGTGCAAAGGTACACTGATTTTTCTCGATGACATAGTGATCACTGGAAAGAATGACGCTGATCATATCAAAAACTTGAATGCGGTTTTTCAAAGGTTGGAAAGTTCCGGTTTCAGGTTAGAAAAAAGCAAATGTCGATTTTTCCAAGAAGAAATCAAGTACCTCGGGCACAAGATAAACCAGTATGGTCTTAAGAAAGATATGACAAAAGTCGAGGCTATTCTGAGATGCAAAACTCCCGTGAACGTAACGGAATTGAAATCTTTTCTTGGGATGATAAATTATTATCCGAAGTTTATCGAAAATGTGACAGAGTTGTTGAATCCTTTGTACTCATTGTTGAATAAAAGCAAAGATTGCTGTTGGAACACCGAATGCAACATGGCGTTCGAGAAAGCTAAGAAGATTTTAGCAAGTGACAATTCGTTAGTTTACTTCGACCCCGAACGTCCCGTGAAACTCAGCTGCGACGCGAGCGCTTATGGCGTAGCAGGAGTTTTATCACATATACTACCGGATGGTAGTGAGAAAAGGTATTGCAAGCTATTGGCTACACTTCTAGAGTTTCAACACCTAGAGTTTAAAACCCTTGATATATTTATTTGGTGACAAGAAAGGAATTCCAGCTATGGCAGCTGGCAGATTGCAACGATGGGCAATTTACCTCTACAATTTTAATTTTGATATTCAATATATAAAAGGGGAGCTAAATGCTAGCGCAGATTGTTTATCAAGACTTCCAATAAACGAAGTGGACCAAGAAGAGGAGGACCAAGATTATAGCTACATAAATTTCATTTATGATAATTGTGATCTACCAGTCACGGCGACGGAGATCAAAGAAGCCACAGCTGAAGACTCAGTACTAGGGAAAGTGCTTGATGGTATAAAAAATAATTGGACAAATTGCGATAACGGTGTCACCTACAAAGATTTCATTAACAGGAAAAATGAACTAACGATTGAAAACGACATCGTAACGTGGGGCTACCGTGTAGTCATACCGGCAAAATTTCGCAAAATACTTTTAAACGAACTTCACAGCTTACATCAGGGCATTGTGAAAATGAAAAGCAAAGCTCGTGCTTTTTTGTGGTGGCCCAGATCAGACGACGATATTGAAAGTTATGTAAGAAACTGCGAATCATGTTCAAAAGCTAGACCGAGCCCACCAAAGGCAGCTTCAATCGAATATGAACCAGCGAAATACGTTTCCGACAGAGTCCACATTGATTTCTTCGGACCAATAAAAAACAAGATGTTTTTGGTCCTGATTGACGCTCACAGTAAGTGACCGGAAGTACATGAGATTATGCCCAGTTACGGCTGCAACGACAATAGATATTTTGAGACAAATTTTTGCTAGGTAAGTATGGACTTCCTAATCAGATTGTGTTACGGTCTGAAATGTATGATTAATCCTAAGTACCCGCCTATGGTTCGAAGCGAGTGTTTAGCGTACTTTTTGTTAATGATAGAAGTATTTTACCGCAAGGAAAAAAAGACCGATGAGCGCGAGGCCGGAAAAAAGAGAGTAGATTTTGAAATTGACGGAACTGGACGCGAATAAAGCAAGCTGCGGGCTTCAGGGATCTCCTCAAGTAATATCTTGTCCAGAAATAATCTTCTCGCCCAGTATCGTTAAAGAAATACTTGAAATTTCGTTTAGAGCGAAAAGATTCCGTTATCAAACTAAACTGCTGGACAACGAAGTTGTCGGTATCGGAAAAATGGTCCGACTTTGGAAGTCAATATCTCTCGATTGCCAATTGCGATTTCCATTTTGTTTCTTGCGTTAACTAGCCTAATCTTTCCGTAACCCATCCTATAACAATGAATGTTGAGAATCTCCATGTAAATTTTCTACAGGGTGATACGTAAAATGATGCAAAATTGCAACGACTTCATCGTACCCCCATTTGTCAAAAAAAAATTTGTTGTGTATTCTAATACAAAAATTATGAAGTGTGGTGTCTTATCTCGAAACAGATTTGAAATTTTCCGGTTTGGAAGTCTAACATTGAAGATATAAACTTTTATGTTGAATGTTGCAGATTTACGAGACTCAGGCATAGCACAAGCACAAAAAGTATAACGTCCAGGGGGGCTTTACTTCACTCGGACACTGAAGTTTCACATCGTTACCATGTTCAGGGGGTTAAATCTGCAAAAAGAACATGTTCCATATCTAAAATTCTGATGAAATTCTGACGAAATCCAACGTACGAAAAACAGGCAGGGACAACCACTCAAAAAAGTGCCCCCTGCTTGGCCCCACACCAAATATTCGGGTTGTGTTGAGAGTTAAATTGTTCTGGACTGTTGTACGAACAATCTTGCTCAATGTCAACATCCATTCATCAGAAGTGACTTAATCTCGCGTGCCAACAAGGCAAATCTGTAACAATCAAACTGAAAATTTATATCTTCGATGTTAGACTTCCAATCCGGATAATTCCAAAATCGTTTCGAGGTAAGACACCACAATTCATGATTATTAGAGCAAGATTCAATAAATATATTATTCCGTATCAAATATTAGTCAAACTTTCCCACAAAATGATTTCTTACATCCAAATTGCACATTTTGTTTGTGATTAAGCCAGTTTAATCACTATAAACAAATACATATTGGCGGACAATCACCTGTTCTTAACCAACAATATACCTGTGTTCACTTCACTCTGGCACAATTTATTCCCCAATAATAACTGTGCAATATTCATAAACAATCGCTAAGTCACCCTCAATGAATTTAATCACTAGAGTATCTTCGGATATTATTATTTATTATTGCCAATGTGATGCGTTGGTGAGGTGAGAGATTTCCACCCGGCGCCATTATTCGTGCATGGTGTCATTTGTGTCGTATCATCCCATGTCATTCATTGTCCAGTATCTCGTTGAAGAAAAGCAAATTTATTTATACAGGTGACTCAAAAATGTCGGACCATCTTGAAAGTGCGTAATGTAGAGGTGTAGTAGAGTGCTAAAAAGTTGTTGAAAAGATTCTAATATCTTCCAGTTTTAAAGTTGTGGAGGAACAAAAGTTGGTTCTTCAATCGCTTCTATTTTCGTTGTTTCAAAAGACTTTGGTGAACTGTTTATGGAAAAACAATGAGCGCCAGAAATCAATCTCTAAATCTGTGATGAATTTCTCTTTTGTATAAAGGGTGAGTCATGAATCTTGGAAATTATTTTTTTCCAAAAGTGCCTGCAAACAGTCCCATATCCTATGTAGAGCACAATAAAACACAACTCAATTTTATAAAATTCTTTGCTTCTGGTCTCTTAGGAAAACTGAATTTTTGTAGTTTATGACTCAAACTGTATAGAAAACAGAATAGTTTATGACTCAACCTGTATAGAAAACAGAACTTCAATACAGATTCAGAGGTTGATTTTTCGAATCCATTATTTCACTATATGTAATGGAGTCTTTGCTAAAATCTTTTGGAACAACGAGAATAGAAGAAATCAAAAAATCAAATTTTGTACCTCCATAACTTCAAAATTAAAAAGCCTAGAATCTTTAAAACAACTTCCCAGTACTGTACTATACCTGCATATCATGCACCTTCAAGGTAGTCCGACACTTTGAATCACCCTGTATTTAATCAACCGAGTAATCAACGAATAATTAACTATTGATAATGGATTTAATATGTTTTATGATGATTTGGCAGAATCATCTATAGCCAGCAATAATGCATAAAACTACTCATAAAAACTAATTTAGATCATATTATTCATAGCTAATATTCTATCGTTACCACTCAATAATCGAATTGCTTATTATTATTCACGTTTCTTATTGATAAAACATCATCAAACTGATGTTTTGTAATTATAACCAAATATTAAATAACAGGAAACAAGGTATTTCAACGCTATCAAAACAATCCGCTTGGTGGATGCAAATAAATATTTATTAAGCCGTATTTAAATAAGGCATTTGTCAACAATAAACGAGTCTGTGTTTTCCATAATAAATATTTGAAATCTCTTCTCTCAGTGAGGATCTATTTCCAATGACCTAAAGAATTGACCCAGAGACCTCGGAATTTTCTGTTTTTTTCACGAAAAGGCAACACTTCTCGATTCAAACAGCTGCTAAAACCGAACCGCTGCACTTATGGCTATGAATCTTGGTGGGCAACCTGAGAAATGATCAGGGGTCATAATTGCGGTGCTCAATTACTTGCAATGGCTCGATGGCTGGAAGTAGGTCCTCTAGTTCGGAGGAACCCGATAAAATCAGTGCGTCATGTTTCTTTCAGCAAAAATGGTATGATAGTCCATACAAGGTGATCTTCTACAATATAGAGTAACAACATGATACTAGCCTAATGACAATCATTCATTTTTTTGGTCATCAGCTTGATATTCACAAAACAAGATGGCGGCTCTCCCCCAAAAAAGTTGACTGTCTTATTTAGGAAAATAGTAAGCCTAGAAAATAACTGCAGCTCTGTTATTCATTGATGACGTCTTTTATAAAACAAATACCAAATTTCATTCCGATATCTTCAAAAATAAGCGATATAATGAAGATAATGTTTTTTTTGACAGACCTCAGTTTTTTTCAAATATCTCGAAAACGGTTAATACTGTATCAAAATGGTTTGATGTACCTCAGCAACCATCAAATTCCGCATCATATGACATACCCTGCGATACTCTACCTTTGTCCGTTCAAAAGATGCAATTATTTTAAATTGTTCTTCTTCTTCACCCTGTATACAGGATCTGAACTAAAATTTCGCTTGCGGCGATGGACAAAATTGTTCAAACAGGTGCTAAGAACATGTGTGCCAAAAGACATTGCATTACTCAAAAATGCAGCGGATAATACTGTACCGACCCCACTAAATATGGAATTTCATTTCTAATCTCGTTTCTAATGATCAGACTTGAATTTTTTGTGTTATTATTAAGGTTGCCAGAAGATCTATTTTGAAGAGAACATTCTTTCCGACGGCGATTTTTTTCACTTTTTTTTATCCCGGGCACAGCCCAGGGGAGTTCTCTTTTTTCACTGTTCAGCGATAGTTGTATTTTTCATGTTGATAAAAGTTTTAGGAAAAGAGGGCATTTTGCTCCGCTCCCCTAGACCCCCGTTCCCTTTTGCGCTTTTTGTTTTTTTTTCAATGTCCTGATTTTCATTCATTTGAAGTTGATGGTCACCTTAGATGAATGTGATTTTTATTCAAGTGCCAAAATCACGCGATTGACAGTTATGACACACGATTTGGCGATTTGAAATACCAATTGATAATAAGCCTAAAGTCCCCAGGTGGCAATCGGCGCCTATATGCAATCGCCCTATTGGTATGTACCTAATAATGAAAACTCTGATCTCCAATCGAACTTCCCGCTTAAAATGACAGTTCCGTCTGTTGTCAATAGCGGCGCTGTGGTGCTAATGTTCCATTTCCACTTTCCAGAGTTTTATTTCGGTTCCAGTCATCTGCTGTGCACCCAAGTATAGGTACCTAACTGCTATAAAACGGTGCAAGCTAGTCAGAATTAGATTTTACACCTACAAAAATGTTGTTGAAATCAAATTAAGATGTGTAACCTATTTACTAATAGTGTCCATTTCAGATCGTCAATCATGGCCGAAATACATCGCTGCCAACAATGTTCATATGAGTTTGAACTCAAGTTTCAACTAGAACACCACGTTGAAAGGACCCATAAAAATATTAACGCGACAGAACTGTTCTATGCAATCGTAGAACCGGAACCGTTTTCGTGCATTTGCTGCAAATTCAAGGGTTATTACAATTGGGACTTGTACGAACACTGCAAACACACACATCACGGCAGGATTGACGACGGCAACGCTGAACGAAGCTCATTTTGCAACGAAGGATTCCATAAATTTCTGTGCGGCTGTGGTCGATTCGGTTCCGATTCCGCATTGCTTCTGGTGGAACACACGAGTTCCCATCGTTTCAGAAGGTTCCATCGTTCACATGCCAATTCAGAAGACCTTGTTGCAGACTTTTCGCTAACCAAGTCTTCGAGCACAGCCGGGCGAAAGACAGACTCGAAAAAGCACATTTCAGTTCATGCTTCCCATCAAGAGCTGGAATTCTTCCAATGCTCAGAGTGTTCATATAAATTCAAACGTAAGGGCGGTTTGAACAGGCACATGTTGACACACGCTGCCGCCGAAGACATCGTTTGGTCCCAGTGTGCAAAGTGTTCTTTTAAATCTAAACAAAAAAGCGTTTTGCAGAGGCACATGTTGAAACATGCCGCCGCCGAAGACATCGATTGGTTCAACTGTGATCAATGTTCATTTAAAACTAAGTACAATGCAAGTTTGAAAAGGCACATGTTGAAGCACGCTCCCGCCAAAAACATCGTCATGTTTCATTGTGCGAAGTGTTCTTGTAAATCCAAACAAGAGAGCTACATAAAGAAACACATGTTGACACACGAGTTGGCACATGCTGCCGCTGCAGAAATCGATTGGTTTGAATGCGATAGATGTACATTCAAAACTAAATATCATGCGAGTTTGAAATATCACATGTTGAAACATGCCGCCGCCGAAGAAATCAATTGGTTCCAATGTGCAGAGTGCTCATACAAATCTAAAATGAAAGGCAATTTGAAGACGCACATGTTGAAACATGCTGCTGCTGAAGACATCGACTGGTTTGAATGTGACAAATGTTCGTTTAAAGGCAAACATAAATGCGATTTGGAAAAGCACATGTTGAAACATGCCGCCGCTGGAGACATCGTTTGGTTCGAGTGTGATGAATGTCCATTTAAAACTAAGCATAAGTACAGTTTGAAGAAGCACGTGTTGAATCATGCTGCCGCCGAAACCATCACTCGTTGGTTCCAGTGTGCAAAGTGTTCATATAAATCGAAGCATAAAGATAATTTGAAAAAGCATATCATGTTGAAACATGTTGCCGCTGAAGACATCAAATGGTTTGAATGTGATAAATGTTCATACAAGACCAAGCATAATAATTGTTTGAAAGGGCACATGTTGAGACATGCTCCGAAAGAAGATTGGTTCCATTGTACGCGTTGTTCGTACCATACTCATATCAAGATGAATTTTAGACGGCACGTGTTGAAGCACGCTTCTGGCGTTGACGTCGAGTGATTTTGGAGTGCCGAGTGTTCGTTTGAAACTAGAAAAAAGTCGGTCTATGGTCCTGGGGGGTCCTTGCCCACCCCTGGAACGTCCGTGATGCGCGCCTGCGCCAGTCTGCAATGGAGAGCCAAGTGAGTCGGCTGCAGAAATGCGTGGCATACTAAATATAACCTCAATCCATATTATTCTTACGTTATAAAGTTACCTGAATAAAGCTTTCGAGTAACCAATTCTGTTAGCGCGGCAAAGGTAGTTTTTAGGGTCAAAAAAATTGAATCATGAAATTATATGAACGACATCGACGCAGAATTAGGCATTTCCATTGAAGTCACAGCAGTGTTGCCAACTGTCCAGAATTGCCCGCCAAATTTGAACCAAATAATGTTCGGGAACAACCGAACTACAGGGCGCTTATGGAGTTCCAGTTTCTGCATTTTTTTCCTCGGCTACCTTCTTGAGTTTGAGTTTGAAACTTTTGTATCAAGTTCAAAGCAATGTCCTTAATGCGCCTGCAAAATAAGTTCTCGTGAAAAAGTGTGTTTTTTTGTGAAAAAGCAAGCCAAACATGTTAGTGTAACTGCACAGGGTAGTGGTGAAAATTCATATTTTCCGACAAAATTGGGCATGAACTTTGCCACCAAACCTCACCTGAATGTAGGGGGGTTTACGTTCCCGGCATTGCTGGAGTGATATGCCTTGTGTGGGGCTAGGTATGTACCTCTTCGGTTTGTGCTTCCCAATCACCCAAATACTTGAGGCCTAGCTTTTACTGCTGGATTAAAGAAACAAACAAGTTTTTGTTTATATTTTATATTTTAAAAGTGCAGGAATGTCTTCACTTCGGTTGTAGAATATGGACAGAGGCAAATCATGGAAGTTTAACTCGAACAGCTGTTCGGCCGCCGAAGATGTATTCGGTCACCGGAGCCCTCCTTGACAGAAGTTTTACACCTGATTTAACGATATTGAATTTTCAACTACAACTTGATTGTGTCACGACACATTTCTTAAAAATACAAATATTTATTGTTCTATTGAGGATTCTAGGCTCCTAATTGTGGTCGACGTAGCAATTCCTCAGTCCGTAGATTTTCCCATTTTTAGATTGCCGAAGGCCACAATTTTTGACACAGGTACTTCCTGAAACTAGATAGGCTTAGCAACAGATAATTTTGTGCAAACATCATAACTGTATTACAGCAATTTAGTTACCCATCCTTATCGTTATCGGTACAACCTCCGTATATTTTTTCAAGTGTATTCCTTCCTTCCTATTTTTCATTTCTTGGCGCTTTGGGATACTCTCTATGATACTTCGTACTTCCACGAACCCAGCATTTCAAAAAAAAAACATGAATTTCTCATTTTTTCCTCAAAAAAAGACTCAACTACTCCAACCCAACTTTCATGTTCATTGAGCCCTCTACATCTCTAGCCATGCTTTCTCCATTGCTTTCACAAGCCTGGATGTTTGAATTGACAATAATTTCCATTTTCTATTTCACTAGTTGTAATATTCGCTGTGATATAAGCACATGTGAACCAGATGGGATCGGCTCCGAGTATCTTCTGATGATGACCAAATCGTACACCTTACTTATTGACTACTCTTTCCTCCCAAGAGTCCAGTTTTCCGAAAAAGCCACGGATTTCTTTTTTTTTTTCGACAAAAAAGATTCAAGCACTTCACCAAACTTTCTTGTTTATTGAGCTGTATAGGTCAATGCACTTCCAACTGTCGGTATTGATTGAAACTCCGAAGTTTTGTGAATAATTATCACGCACAAACTTGCTTCCTGCTGTATCCAAAATCTCAAAAAAGTACTTTTTTTCAAGTCATAACAACGCGGGTTGTTCCCAAACACTTTTTTGAGGTTATAAATTCAACTAGGTTGGCAACACTGACAAGCTCGTGACGTCATGTGGAAATGCCTAATTTCATCCTCTACAACATATCGAAAAACCCAAAAAATCCCCTTATTGGCTTTTTCTATAGTCGGTTTCAAAGTATAGTGCGTTCACAGTAACCATATTCCAAAAAGATTTTCTGTTTTTGTCGCTATCCTTCCACTGT
The DNA here is from genome assembly GCA_949128115.1 of Anaspis maculata. Taxonomy (NCBI): domain Eukaryota; kingdom Metazoa; phylum Arthropoda; class Insecta; order Coleoptera; family Scraptiidae; genus Anaspis; species Anaspis maculata. Next base: position 75,668,730 of record OX421966.1, read on the forward strand.
TATGGTTCTAATCATCAATTCATTCCACTGTCATGTCATTCAAATCGCTCATTGCACTTATAAGGACCACAACTATACTTTTTTTGAAGAAAAACAATTATCGTAAGTGAAGCAAGCGAAGAGGTAACTCGCAATATCAATATTCACATTTTAGTACGGACGTTAGGGGAACCAACTGCTACAATAAATAACGCCAACAAATCTACTTGGAACTATGTCGCAGGTACTTCGCTTGTTTCGCACTCGTTACCACTTCGCATTCCAATTCAATACTGCCGCGAGCTGCCGGCTGATGCCTTATATAAGGCCTCCGAACAGCGTTCCCGAGCTTTCTGTCTACTCCCAGCAAATTCCATAGTGCCTGGCATATGCGGTTTCTAGACCATTCCTGAATAATCACACTCACCTTACGCGTGCTTTCCATGTGTTCTGGAATCTGCACCTCCGCCAAAGTGGACTGATGTGCCTTGATCGAACGTTGGAGTCTCCATTCAGTTTCACATACACGAACGCTCTGGAATGCACCAGATTGCTCCAGACTTCTACACTGCGATCTAATGGATGGAGGGATCCAGAAAGATCGAGTGTTTACCAATATAAACGGGATCGCCGCTCGTAACAGTATTTATAACTATGATTTTGACTTAGACAGTCACCTTGGGCTATTTCACACACAAATATCATTTGCTGAAACTTTTTTCCGTCTTCACAAAGTCACAAAGTGATCTTATGTCTTGAGATGTTGCATGTCAAAGCTTGATGTGACGAAACGTGCTATTTCACAGAAAAAACTAGGCTATGGTCAAAATGTAACTTTGAGTTGGTACTTTTTCATTCCAAGGCATGAAAATAGTTCTCTCTATCAAACAAAATGAAAAAAACTGGAATCGGAGCCGTATTTTAGTAATGACATCATTCTTCTTCAGACATTTCGAGCTTTTGAAGTGAAATTCCTTTATGGTGCACGTTTTGGAACAAAACTACCGTGTGACTTTGTAACATCTATAGAAACTTCTTGTGTATGAAATTCATCTATAAAATAGTTCAATTGAACGACCTATATGTCAAAATTGTGATCATGGGTGATTTCAACCACAATGGGAATGGAGCTAAAAAATGACAAATTCATAGGTCGAAACTTCGCGTTTTTCACGAAATTTATTCCGCAATGTCGGAAGAAATGATGTTATGACCGAAATTCGGCGCCGATTACAGTTTTTCCTATTTTGTTTGATAAAGAAAACTATTTCGATGCCTTGAAATGGATGAAGTACCAAATGAAAGCTACATTCTGACCATAGACACCGAGATAGACACATTTTTCCTGTGAAATGAAACGTTTCGTCACATCAAGCTTTGACATGCAACATCTCAAGAAATAAAATAACTCCGTGACTTTCTGGAAAGGGAAAAGAGTTTCAGCCAATATTTGTGTGTAAAATAGCCCAAAGCAACTGTCGAAGTCAAAATCATAGTTATTAATACATTGGACAATGATGAAACTAGAATTACAAAACATCAATTTTGAGAGTTGAAAAATCATGTTTTTTTCTATAAAACCTGTTAAAGACGTCTCTATCAAAATTTCATACTTATTTTTAGAATCAAGATGTGCGATTTGGTCAGAAATGATACCAAACATATAAAGAAAAGTGTTAGTCACGGTTTACAATAAGACTTTGTGAAAAATTGCACCTCGGCTTCTTTGCAGCTTTCTGGTACGCCACTGGTGCAATAATCATAATGATTTTCTGATTTTGGAAATGCCAATGGGCTCAAACCAAAGTACATCCTTGTAGCTTTCGAATGAGACCAAAATGTTAAGAATCCGTCAAGGAATAAACCCACAGGAATTGATTTCGCAACGCTTATTTTACCAATTCAACTCCGTCTTCAACGCACTATGATCAGAAGAAGCCTTTGGTGATGACGTGTGACGCAGTTTTGCGTGTAAAGGAGTAGAGGACGCTGAAAAGCCCTACACCACAGCACTGACATTTGTCCTCCCAAAATTGAGGCCGATCTATCAAGTACCTGAAACTGCTTCTACCCTTCCCGACCCTCCTGAATCTCGTCTTCACAGGAAACGGACAAATAATAATAATAACGGATAATATCAGTGGCTCCCCCAATATCTACGCCACTGGAATCATTTGGAAAAAGTTATTGTAAGCTTTTGATGTCAATGTATTGTAGGATACCTGTGTCAAATTTGGACAGAATCGCTTGAACGGTGTGGAAATTATGCCAAAAAAACACGGTTTTTTGAAACTAACTTTGAAGGGCTCTATCTCCGTTATTCACCATTTTTGAAAATATGCTTTAGGACAAATTCGTTTTTTTTTTTTCAATTCTCAATGGATTGTTGAAGTTTCCGGATTTAAATCTCGGACACCCTGTATAGAACTGATTTGACTCTCGTCGAATTCTTAGAATAAGTTTATGAAAAGTCGCTGAAAATGCGTTCCATTGTAGCAAACCGGGCCTTATTTGCTTGGTTTCCCCTACTCGGGATTTCTTTTGAATAATTGCCGAAGCCTAATTTTTCTTGTTGTTTCTCAACTGCTATTTTCCTATAGTTTATTCGAATTATGAGAGAGATTCGGAACTAAATTACGACCGCCTTATCCCCTGCTAAACATTCCGATGCTTCAATGTAATGAATGAGTCAACCAGACGGCTGAATTATTTCCTTGGAAATAATTCGAGCTTATCATTTATTTCCAGACTAAACAAAAGGCTACGTGCAGACTTAAGCATCGCATCAGAAAAGCCAGACCACCTAAGAAGGCCCCTCTTATTGGTCCGTAAGACCACGCGGTGAAAAGATAACCCAAGTTGATAAATAGGTTCCACTTGACTTTCCCAATCGACTTCCGACCCAACTTTGAACCGAGCTGCATTTTTGTTGCAGGCCGCCCCGCGGTTAAATTCAATTACTAAATTATTCATGGCTAATTAACTAAAGTCACTAAATTTCTAAGCCTCGGATGTGGCGGCGGAACCGTCAAGATTTGATGATTCTCCCCCAGTAAAATTCCCGAATTTTGAGTGGTCAAAGTGCCACAATTCTACTGTTGAAATCACGCGCGAGTAATCAATTGAATTCCTTTCCTGGTACTACACAGGAAATCGACGCGTTATAAGATTTACATTTTTCTAAGTTACGCGAAGACGCGTTTCTTCGTAACGTGCAACCTATTCGCCCTAAAGACATGACCCCTGTGTTCTTCGCGAGTGAACTCTGTTGGAACCCAGAGTGGAGTGTAAAAATTAGAGTCCTTATCAGTGTGACGTCACCGTATATAAGGTAAAAATCTATTAAAATAATATCCTCACGGATGAAGATTGAGTCACCCGTAATAATGATCACCTGCTATAACTATGTCTCTCATGCTAGTGAAATCCCTCTCTCTCTCTCTCTTGTATCTTCACTTACGTCATGTGCACGAGCGATGACGAATAAACGCCCAGAGCGGCGTCGCGACGGTTGTTGCATTTCTCTCTCATATCTCGTTCTAAATGTATTGTTAACCATGGAAATGGTACCGTCGAGTAAAGCAGTGGGTAACGCCCTCTGCCAGTTTGAGCGCGAGTCAGAGCGCAGGACTCTACTCTACCGGCGCTGTTACCGAAATGTCAATTACGTCATTCAAACGTCACAGTGTCAGCTGAGTTTGTTTGTTTACCAACTATTGTTCTAAGTCACGTGGATGGCTTTACCACTTAATATTTTTGATACTAGTTTTTAATAACAATCTTGCAGTAATTTTTTTTTAATTTTGTTTATTTTTGAATATATATATAAAATGTTGTTTTGAGAAATCTTTTGTCTATCTGACCACCGTTCACGTAGACAGATAATTATAAGCTGGAAGTTCCTACTCGATTCAAATGTCTCGTCTGCCGGACTCAACATAAACGCCTTTCTGAAGAGTTAAAGCCAGAAATAGATGCACGCTACCCCAACCTAGATTAAAACCGTAAGATGCACCGAGATGGTCTGTTCCCCTCCCCCTATGGATCTGTCTCTCCATATAAAATAACTGAGTACAGTGGTGGCAGTCACGTTACTACCCTAGATATAAGCAACCCCTATTCTGAACGACCATATAGGGTCATCGACCTACTATAGTTCCCCCAAACCGTACATAAGGTACAGGAACTCGTAATACTCATTATCATACATACCTACTTTATTGTGTTTACATTGTTCAGTAATTTGAACACCAACCGCCCCCAGTTTTGTAGTTGGTGGTGTTTTCCTATCAATTAATACTTTGGAAGTGTCTTGGATATATTTCAATTGCGTCGATCGTAAACCGCACTTTCATATTCAAATTAACCCCCTAATACTAAAATCGTGTTATATTATAATAGGTAACCCTCAACCCCTTGAGTCAAAGTTATCGTTAACATTTTTATCCTGTTTGTTACGATTGTGGTAAATGGTAGGATCTTTCGTCTAATACCTAAATACTTTTATATTACCATTGCAACCCCTCTTAATCCCCATATGATATAGTTTTCATAGATCCCAATTTTAAATCATCCCTGCGTGTTACACCATCACAGTTCTAGTGCCACTTTTTATGCCCGGTCAGCAAGGAAATAATATGATTGAATAATTGGGAAACAAATCCTTGTGACTGTGACCTGCAAAAGTTTCGTACTTATACCTACGTCGCCGGCAGCAAACATCCAAGAGCCTTGGAGACCACGAATGTCGTCTGGAAGTGCTCGGGGAAGGTGACAGCAACGCCCTATACCGACCTGCAAGAATTTTTGCCGACCTAGAAGGTATATGGGTGGGTAGGTAGGTATGTATTTCACAAGGGAAGTGAATGAGGTATAGGTACGATTTCTGCTGACCTGCGAAATCGGCTGACCTGCATTTCAGTGACACCCCGATATTCACACCCCTGCTATCCTCTCTTGGTCTAGGTACCTACATTGTAGTGGCTTAGGCCCTGCTGAGCACCCTTGTGTCTTTCAATGTCGTTTGGATCCCCATTGAGCCCCTAATGTCTTTTTGCTCGCTTTTTGTGATACTCGAAGCCCTATCTAGCCTTGTGTCCACACTGTGGCGATTTGAGCTCCTCTAGCCCCCATTGTGTCTTAAAGTATCGTTGGGGGCCCAGTGAGCTCTGTCAGGTCTTCTTATGATAGTGTTACGAGCGGCGATCTTGTACATATAGGTAAACACTCGATGTTTCTCGATCTTTCCACCATTAGATCGCAGTGTAGGAGTCTGGAGCGATCTCGTGCATTCCAGAGCGTTCTTGTATGTGAACCCAATGGGGACTTGAACGTTCGATCAAGGCACATCAGTCCACTTTGGCGGAGGCGCAGATTTCAGAACACATGGAAAGCATACAGGTAACGTGTGCGATTATTCAGGAATGATCTAGAAATCGCATATGCCAGACCCTCATGGAATTTGCTGGAAGCAGACAGAAACTTCGGGAACATTATTCGGAGGCCTTATATAAAGCGTCAGCCGGGAGCTCGCAGCAGTAATGAATTAGATAGCGAGTAATAACAAGCGAAGTACCTGCGACATAATTCCAAGCGATAATTGTTGGCATTTATTGTAGTTGTAGTACGCAGAAATAAACAGTGTGTGTTTTAAAAGTTCGTCTCAATTATATTCGAACCCGTACGCGAAATATCGTAACAGTTGGTGTCAGAAAGCGGTATAATTGAGAGTAATTGGGCCTGCGACTACAGGACGATCGGAACATTCGTGATTTGGTAAATGCCGGAGACGAGAAGCATGTCGAAGACAGGAGTCGAAGACGCTTTGGCGAACATGATGGCGATGATGCAGCAGCAGAGAAGTCTCCAAGAAGAACAAGAGAAAAGGCGTTTGGAAGAAAAAGAAGAATTGAAAACTCTTTTTCTTGCACAAGAAAGTAAACGCGTCGAAGAGAAACAAGAATTGAAGAATCTTCTTCAAGAACAGGAAAAGAAACGCGTCGAAGAGCGTCAAGAAGACAAGGAGGAGTTGAGAAACCTGCTAGAAGAACAGGAAAGGAAACGCCTGGAGGAAAAAGAAGAAATATTAGCCGTTGTGGAACAACAGACGCGGTATTTCGACGGCAGTGTGAACAAGTTAGAAGAGAAAATGGCTGCGATGGAAGCCAACATGACGAGGCTGGAGCAAAAGGTTCAGAAAACAGCCGCCAGTGCTGCGATGGTTAGTTCAGCGGGTGCCCAACGTGTAAAGCTGCCGAACTTCGATGGGAAAAGCCCATGGACTACCCATAAGAGGCAGTTCGATGCCGCTACCGAAGCAAACGGATGGAGCGACGAGGAGAGAGCCACAGCTTTAGTCCTGGCTCTCAGAGGCCCAGCATTGGAGCTGCTCCAGACGATTCCTGAAAGTGAGCAGAAGGACTTTGCCAAGCTGACGAGGGTCCTTGAGCTTCGGTATGGGGACAATCATGTGCGGCAGATCCATCAAACCCAGCTGAAGGCCAGAACACAAAAGAGCGGAGAAAGCCTCCAGGAATTCGAATCCGAAGTCCTGAGGCTGGTTCACCTGGCCTATCCAGCTCATCCAGCGGATGTTTTGGCCGACATCGCCAAGGAAACTTTCATGGGCGGAATAAAAGATCCAGAATTGCGTCAGATGGTCATGATCAGCAATCCAGCCAACATCAGCGACGCACTCATCCAAGCTATTCGCATCGAGGCTGCTAAGGATGCTTCGCGCCCTCATCGTCTTAGGGAGGTGAACTTTGACGAATCCGGAGCATCACATACTTCCGAGAAATCTGTGAAGGAGATGTTTGAGGAACTCAAACAGGAACTTCTCAGCGCTATGTCTCGGAACAGACCCCAAGGCGAGCCACGAGCTGGAGGAAGACCGCGTTGCTTCGGCTGTAGAAAACCGGGACATCTGCTTCGAGACTGCAGGCAAAGGTCGAGTTCAAGTGACCGGTCCACACCGGGTCGGAGAACTCCCAGCCCTGATAGACGCTATCAGGAAAACTAATTCCAGCTAGCGCTAAGGGGCGCACGCTGGCTGGCAGTCCTCAATGCCCCAGGAGTTACTCCGTCTCACTGCTGCAGAAGTCACCCAATAGCCTTTTTCTCAGTGGAAAGCTTGACGAGGACGATTGCGTGTTCGTAATCGATACGGGAGCCACGAAGTCAATCGTTCGACGAGGAATTCTTCGACAGCAACACATTGTGCCACTGAGGGACGGCGCTTGTTTGACTACAGCTACCGGAGAGTCTGCTACATTGCACGGAGAAGCTGAAGTAAGCATTAGCTTCGGACGATTTCTTCTGCGAGAAAAGTTCCTGGTCGCTGACATTGTTGACGACTTCATACTTGGCCTGGACTTGATGGACAAATACGGATTCATCCTGGATGTTGGACAGCGGACGTTGAAAATCGGAAACGAGGAATTGGCGCTTAGAACATCCATGAAGGTCGCTGAAGAAATCCGCCTACTTTCGGCTGAAACCGTTCGTGTAGCCGCCAACTCCGAGAAAATCGTGTGGGCAACACTGAACGGACAACCTGGAGGACATGTCGCCGGCATTGCTGAACCCGACACAGCTGCCAGCTGCATCATGGCTAACACATTGATTAACATGGACAAGACAAAAATCCCGATCAGAGTCATAAACCCGAACAAGACGAGCAAAACAATCAAAGAAGGAGAGACCCTGGGCAAGTGTGAACCCGTAGAGTGGATCTCACGTTGTGAAGACATATCGACAAAGGCTGCGACTCCCAAGCTCTTAGAGAAAAAGCTAGTGAAGATGTTCTCGCCTGACTGGAAACATCTGAGTGGCAAGGAGAAGGAGCTTGCGACGCAATTCATCCAGGAAGAAGCTGCAGCCTTTGCCATGGAAGGTAACCCTACCGGAAGGACCAACGTGATCCAACATCGGATTAACACTGAGAACGCCGCACCGATCCGACAGGCTCCCCGGCGCCTACCATTGGCGAAGCAAGAAGAGGTGTCGAAGCTCTTGAAAAACATGTTGGATGAAGGCGTGATCGAAGAATCGACGAGCCCATGGTCTTCACCGGTTGTTTTGGTCACGAAGAAAGACGGTAGTACACGATTTTGCGTGGACTACCGCAAACTCAATGATGTGACGAAGAAAGACAGCTATCCACTTCCTCGGATTGACGACACTTTGAGCACGCTGTCTGGATCGAGATGGTTTTCGACGCTTGACCTGAAGAGTGGTTACCGGCAAGTGGGACTCCACAACGACGACAAAGAAAAGACGGCGTTTTCCGCTGGGAGCGGCCTTTATCAGTTTACTGTGATGCCGTTTGGACTTTGCAACGCACCTGCCACGTTCGAACGTCTAATGGAGTGCGTCTTGCGAGGTCTTACGTGGGAAACTTGCCTAGTCTACCTCGACGACGTGATGGTCATCGGTCGAACCTTCCAGGAGCACCTGAAGAATCTCCGGGAGGTAATTCGACGTCTTCGAGGTGCACATCTCAAGCTCAACCCAAAGAAATGCGTGCTCTTCCAGAAGCAAGTCAAATTTTTGGGGCATGTTGTGTCGTCCGAAGGAATCGAAACCGATCCAGCGAAATTGGATGCTGTCCGAGAATGGCCGCGACCAAGAAATCAGCATGAAGTCAGAAGTTTCTTGGGCTTATGCACATACTACAGGCGATTTGTGGAGAAGTTCGCTGACATTGCTAAGCCCTTGCACAAACTGACTGAAGACCGTGCGCCATTCCTGTGGACCAAGGAATGTGAAAACTCATTCAAGACTTTGAAGATTGCATTGTGCTCGAGTCCTATTCTGGCATACCCTCTTCCTCAAGGACAGTACATCCTGGACACTGATGCCAGCAACAGCGGAATTGGAGCAGTGCTGTCACAACACCAGCAGGGCCAAGAACGAGTAGTGGAGTACTACAGCAAGGTGTTGTCCAAGCCTGAAAGGAACTACTGCGTGACGCGTAGGGAGCTACTGGCCATAGTGAAAGCTGTCGATCACTTTCACCAGTACCTCTATGGCCGGAAATTTTTGGTGAGGACTGACCACGCTGCCCTGAAATGGTTACTGCAGTTGAAGAATCCCGAGGGACAGTTGGCACGGTGGATTGAGAAACTGCAGCAATATGACTTCAAGGTCCAACACCGCCCTGGAAGAAGTCATGGCAACGCGGATGCTCTTTCTCGAAGACCATGCAACGAAGACTGTAAGCACTGCAAGAGGGTAGACCAGCAGAATGGGAACGTCGAAGTCAAGGCAATCGTTTTCGACACCCCGAGAAATTGGACTACGGCTGAGCTCAAGAAGGAGCAGCGTGAGGACCCAGCCATCGGTACGCTTGCTGAAAGGAAAGAACTTGGCCAAGACAGACCGGAATGGGCCGAGATATCTGGTGAAGGGCCCGAATTCAAGGCTCTTTGGGCTCAGTGGAATTCTCTGAGAATAGAGAATGGGCTGCTGAAAAGAGTCTGGGAGAGTCCTGATGGAAAAAAGGAGATGGTTCAACTGGTGCTTCCCAAGAGGAGAGTGAGAGAGGTCCTGAAGGAGATGCACGATGGCGTCACTGGAGGGCACCTTGGTGTGAACAAAACGTTGGCCAAGGTGCGCGAGCGGTTCTACTGGGTGAACTGCCGGAACGACGTGGAAACATGGTGTCGCCAGTACGAGGTTTGTGCGGCCAGCAAAGGACCAAGAACTCGCAGCCGAGGGGAGCTAAAGACTTACAATGTTGGAGCGCCTTTTGAACGCATCGCGATCGATGTGGCTGGCCCGTTCCCGACAACGGAAGATGGCAACAAATACATCCTGGTTGCCATGGACTACTTCAGCAAGTGGCCGGAAGCGTACGCCCTACCCAACCAAGAAGCTTCTTCGGTGGCAAGGGTGCTGGTGGACAATCTGATAAGCCGCTTCGGAGTACCTCTGGAGCTACACTCAGACCAGGGACGAAACTTCGAGTCCAACGTGTTCCAAGGTATCTGTACTCTACTCGGAATACAGAAGACCAGGACGACGCCCCTTCACCCACGGTCCGACGGAATGGTTGAACGGTTCAACCGGACGATGGAGCAGCACCTGTCAAAGGTCGTCGACGAGCATCAGCGAGACTGGGATCGTCATCTGCCGATTTTTCTGATGGCGTATCGCGCTGCCATTCACGACACCACAGGGGAAGCACCAGCACGTGTTCTTTTTGGCCGAGAGCTTCGCCTCCCCTGCGATTTGCAATTTGGCACGCCGGAGAATGATCCGAAAGACATCCCCGAATACGTCGACGACCTGAGGCAAAGAATGTGTGACATCCACGAGTTGGTTCGAAACCGGATTCGAATCGCGACCGACCGAATGAAGACCCGTTACGACTTGAAGGCGAACTCCACGGGATTTCAGGCTGGTGACTTGGTCTGGTTGTACAATCCTCAACGAAAGAAGGGAAGGTCTCCGAAGTTGCATCCGTCGTGGGAAGGGCCGTACACGGTAGTCAAGAGGATCAATGACGTCGTGTACAGAATCCAGCGAGCCCCGAGAGCCAAGATGAAAGTTGTCCACATTGATCGCCTTGCACGTTACTCCTGGAGTAACGATGAGCCTATTCGGGACGAACAGGCTTAAGAGGGGGGCAGTGTTACGAGCGGCGATCTTGTACATATAGGTAAACACTCGATGTTTCTCGATCTTTCCACAATTAGATCGCAGTGTAGGAGTCTGGAGCGATCTCGTGCATTCCAGAGCGTTCTTGTATGTGAACCCAATGGGGACTTGAACGTTCGATCAAGGCACATCAGTCCACTTTGGCGGAGGCGCAGATTTCAGAACACATGGAAAGCATACAGGTAACGTGTGCGATTATTCAGGAATGATCTAGAAATCGCATATGCCAGACCCTCATGGAATTTGCTGGAAGCAGACAGAAACTTCGGGAACATTATTCGGAGGCCTTATATAAAGCGTCAGCCGGGAGCTCGCAGCAGTAATGAATTAGATAGCGAGTAATAACAAGCGAAGTACCTGCGACATAATTCCAAGCGATAATTGTTGGCATTTATTGTAGTTGTAGTACGCAGAAATAAACAGTGTGTGTTTTAAAAGTTCGTCTCAATTATATTCGAACCCGTACGCGAAATATCGTAACAATAGTAAGAGCCCTATCCTCCCTTGTGTTTACATTTTAGGGTTTCAAGTAGGTACTGCTGAGCCCCCTTGTGTCTTGAAGCGTCTTCCAGACCCCCAATAAGTCCGGTCATGCGCGAGCTCAATGCCTGCGGCGAAGAATTGTCCTAGCACCGTACTTAACAGTATTATCACGTAGGTGCCCACTTAAGTATTAATAATCGCTATTCCAGATCGTCAGTCATGGCTGAACTACATCGGTGCCAACAATGTTCATATAAATTTGAACTTCAGTTTCAACTAGAACACCACGTTCAAAGGAACCACAGAAATGTTTACGCGGCAGAATTGTTCCATGCCATCGTAGAACCGGAGCAGTTTTCGTGCATTCGCTGCGAATTCAAGGGTTATTACAATTGGGACTTGTACCTACGAACACTGCAAATACAAGCATCACGCCAGGATCGACGACGAAATGGAACAAAGCTTGTTTTACAATGACGAATTACACAAATTCCTTTGCGATTGTTGCCGATTCAGGACCGATTCCGCAGTGTTTCTGGTGAAACACACGGATTCACATCGATTGGCGGCGTTGCTTGTGACACCATCACACGCCAATGCAGTCGACTTTGTTGAAGACTCACCACGCACTCAATGCTCGAGTCCACTCAGGCGAAATAAAGATCTGAAGGACCCCATTCCAACTCACGTTTCCCATAAAGAGACGAAATCATTTCAATGTGCGCAGTGCTCGGTTAAATCCAAACGTAAGTGGCACTTGAAAAATCACATGTCGAGACATGCCACTTTTGAAGACATCGTTTGGTTTCAATGTACAAAGTGTTCATATAAATCCAACCAGAAAAGCAATTTCAAGAGGCACATGTTGAACCATTCTGCTGCTGAAGACATTCATTGGTTTGAATGTGCAAAGTGTTCTCATAAATCCAAACTGAAAGCCGATTTAAAGAAGCCGAGGCAAGGCAGAATGAAGAAATCTCGAGTTTCGGGTTTCTGCCAGTGAAAGGTTGTTTTGATGCTGACTCACCATCTTTTGATCACCGGAATGTTCCAAGAGAAGTAACTGGGGGCCAATTTTCTACTCTTCGCAACTTTAAGAAACGTTCGCAAGTTTGCGATTTCTGTAAATTCCAATTTTTGAGCCGTCGTTTCTTTGCGTATGCGCATAGATGCGCACGTTTTCATACGTTTTGCTGCGAGCGGACCTGGGCCGGTGCGGGGCCAATTTTTTACTCTTCGCAATTTTAAGAAATGTTCGCAAGTTTGCGATTTCTGTAAATTCCAATTTTTGAGCCGTCGTTTCTTTACGTATGCGCATCGGTGCGCATGTTTTCATACGTTTTGCTGCGAGCGGACCTGGACAGGCGCAAGTCACTTTGCGTATACGCTTCTATGATGAAGTGAGGTTAGGTATAAATGTTTTCAATGAAACAAACGACATTGCTGAAGGTATATGTGGCGATCATTGCGCCGAGGCAGGCGGGTAATGAGATACAGCACGGAATAACTCCACGAATGCGTCCTAATTATATGCGTTTACTCACATATAATTATTCCGTAATGAAGGATTTTCTCTTGGGGTAGATTTTTGGACACAAATAAGTAAAAACTCTAGGTCTACCAACTCTATGATTTGTGTCCAAAAATCTACCCCAAGAGAAAATCCTTCATTACTAAATCCAAATGGACAAGAATCAGAATCAAAATATAATTATTCCTTTATTTGAACATTTTTATCGCATATTTTGATAGTTTTTAAGTAGATAAATACTGCATACTGAAACAAAGAAAAAACGTTCCAATAATATGGTGCATTTTCAGATCAGGGTAACACAGTCATACAAACTGTTATTTCGACTTCAATGGATAGCTCTTGTAGCCTCGTCAATGTAGAATCAAATTATAAAGATTGTTTAACTACAGGGTGTTTGAAAAAGCTCTAAAAAAAATTACATAAAGATAACTGAAAAATGCTGTTTTTCTTATGAATAAGTAATTTTCGTTGGTGTGAAAGTGGTGGTTGCCTTCAATTGCCATCAAAGTTTTTGATGACATTGTGTCAGTGGACCATTTATCCTCACAGAAACATTGAAATATCCTGCGACTATATGACTCTGCAGTTGGTCAATTTTTTTTTCAAGAGTATTTTCAATAATTTTGCTGTAACTTTTTTTAATATAATAGGTGATAAATCAGGTTAAACTTGAAAAAATCACGGGCTATGGTGAGTGTGGTAAATGAATGTGATAATATTCAATGACTACCTCTTCCTAATGAAAAAAAAAGAAAAAAAAAAGAACTGCCCTCCAATAGGATTTGAACCCGAGATCTCTCGCATGGGAGTTCATGTCCAGCTAGCTGAGCTACTTCGCCCACGGTACGGCGCTTGGAACCTTCAGCAGGCTTAGTGTGGCTGGAATAGATAGTGCACCAATAATAATTGCAACGTTGCCGGGTCTACCATACGTTTATTTACGAAGACTCAATTCGAACATTTTTCGCTTTGCGAACAGTGGTCAAAAATTGGCAAACGGAAACGTATACGTAAATCGTCGAACGCAAATTTGCGCATACGCAACTTTACGTATATTTTCAAAAATTGGCCCCCTGGCAATTTAAACTAACCTTAGGCGTGTGGCGCTTCAAAGTAGATACGAACACTCCGCACAGAAGAGTGCAGAATGCCGAGCTTTTTTCCTCGGAAACTTGAAGTGCAATCGAGAAATTTTCAGAGATCCTCACTATTTCCACTGCTTCAAACAACATGACACATTTTTCCAATCGATTGGGCAAATATTCACAAAGTGGCTTTTTTTAAAGACAAACATTTGCCTATACCTAACAAGGCAGAATGACAAATTTCCGAGTTTCGGGTTTCTGTCATAGAAAGGTAGTTCTGACGCTGACTCACCATCTTTTGATCACCGGAATGTTTCAAGAAAAGTAACTGGCAATTTGAACTAACCTTAGGCGTTTGGCGCTTCGAAGTAGATACGAACACTCCGCACAGAAGAGTGCAGAAAGCCGAGCTTTTTTTTATCGGAAACTTGTAGTGCAATCGAGAAACTTTGAGAGATCCTCACTATTATCACTGCTTCAAACAACATGACACTGTTTTCCAATCGATTGGACAATTATTAACGAAATGGCTTCTTTGAAAGACAAACATTTGCCTTGCTATAGGAAGGTGGAATGACAAATCTCCGAGTTTCGAGTTACTGTCATAGAAAGGTAGTTTTGACGCTGACTCACCATATTTTGATCACCGCAATGTTTCAAGAAAAGTAACTGGCAATTTGAACTAACCTTAGGCGTTTGGCGCTTCCAAGTAGATACGAACACTCCGCACAGAAGAGTGCGGAATGCCGAGCTTCTTTTTCTCGGAAACTTGGAGTGCAATCGAGAAACTTTGAGGGATCCTCACTATTATCACTGCTCCAGACAAAATGATACTGTTTTCCAATCGATTGGACAATTATTAACGAAGTGGCTTTTTTGAAAGACAAACATTTGCCTTGCTATAGCAAGGCAGAATGACAAATCTCCGAGTTTCGAGTTACTGTCATAGAAAGGTAGTTTTGACGCTGACTCACCATATTTTGATCACCGGAATGTTTCAAGAAAAGTAACTGGCAATTTGAACTAACCTTAGGCGTGTGGCGCTTCCAAGTAGATACGAACACTCCGCACAGAAGAGTGCGGAATGCCGAGCTTCTTTTTCTCGGAAACTTGGAGTGCAGTCGAGAAACTTTGAGGGATCCTCACTATTATCACTGCTCCAGACAAAATGATACTGTTTTCCAATCGATTGGACAATTATTAACGAAGTGGCTTTTTTGAAAGACAAACATTTGCCTTGCTATAGCAAGGCAGAATGACAAATTTCCGAGTTTCGAGTTTCTGTCATAGAAAGGTAGTTTTAACGCTGACTCACTATTTTTTCATCACCGGAACGTTTCAAAAGAAGTAACTGGCAATTTAAACTAACCTTGGGCGTGTGGCGCTTCCAAGTAGATACGAATACTCCGCACAGAAGAGTGCAGAATGCTCTTTTGCTATAATAGCAAGGCAGAATGAAAAAATCTCGAGTTTCGGGTTTCTGCCAGTGAAAGGTTGTTTTGATGCTGACTCACCATCTTTTGATCACCGGAATGTTCCAAGAGAAGTAACTGGCAATTTAAACTAACCTTAGGCGTGTGGCGCTTCAAAGTAGATACGAACACTCCGCACAGAAGAGTGCAGAATGCCGAGCTTTTTTCCTCGGAAACTTGAAGTGCAATCGAGAAATTTTCAGAGATCCTCACTATTTCCACTGCTTCAAACAACATGACACATTTTTCCAATCGATTGGGCAAATATTCACAAAGTGGCTTTTTTTAAAGACAAACATTTGCCTATACCTAACAAGGCAGAATGACAAATTTCCGAGTTTCGGGTTTCTGTCATAGAAAGGTAGTTCTGACGCTGACTCACCATCTTTTGATCACCGGAATGTTTCAAGAAAAGTAACTGGCAATTTGAACTAACCTTAGGCGTTTGGCGCTTCGAAGTAGATACGAACACTCCGCACAGAAGAGTGCAGAATGCCGAGAATTTTTTTTCTCGGAAACTTGTAGTGGAATCGAGAAACTTTGAGAGATCCTCACTATTATCACTGCTTCAAACAACATGACACTGTTTTCCAATCGATTGGACAGTTATTAACGAAATGGCTTCTTTGAAAGACAAACATTTGCCTTGCTATAGGAAGGTGGAATGACAAATCTCCGAGTTTCGAGTTACTGTCATAGAAAGGTAGTTTTGACGCTGACTCACCATATTTTGATCACCGGAATGTTTCAAGAAAAGTAACTGGCAATTTGAACTAACCTTAGGCGTTTGGCGCTTCCAAGTAGATACGAACACTCCGCACAGAAGAGTGCGGAATGCCGAGCTTCTTTTTCTCGGAAACTTGGAGTGCAATCGAGAAACTTTGAGGGATCCTCACTATTATCACTGCTCCAGACAAAATGATACTGTTTTCTAATCGATTGGACAATTATTAACGAAGTGGCTTTTTTGAAAGACAAACATTTGCCTTGCTATAGCAAGGCAGAATGACAAATTTCCGAGTTTCGAGTTTCTGTCATAGAAAGGTAGTTTTAACGCCGACTCACTATTTTTTCATCACCGGAACGTTTCAAAAGAAGTAACCGGCAATTTAAACTAACCTTGGGCGTGTGGCGCTTCCAAGTAGATACGAACACTCCGCACAGAAGAGTGCAGAATGCCGAGCTTCTTTTTCTCGGAAACTTGAAGTGCAATCGAGAAACTTTGAGAGATCCTCACTATTATTACGGCTTCAAATAACATAACACTATTTCCCAATCGATTGGGCAATTATTACAAAGTGACTTTTTTTAAAGACAAACATTTGCCTTGCTATAGCAAGGCAGAATGACAAATTTCCGAGTTTCGAGTTTCTGTCATAGAAAGGTAGTTTTAACGCTGACTCACTATTTTTCCATCACCGGAACGTTTCAAGAGAAGTAACCGGCAATTTGAACTAACCTTGGGCGTTTGGCGCTTCCAAGTAGATACGAACACTCCGCACAGAAGAGTGCGGAATGCCGAGCTTCTTTTTCTCGGAAACTTGTAGTGCAATCGAGAAACTTTGAGGGATCCTCACTATTATCACTGCTCTAGACTACATGACACTGTTTTCCAATCGATTGGACAATTATTAACGAAGTGGCTTATTTGAAAGACAAACATTTGTCTTGCTATAGCAAGGCAGAATGACAAATTTCCGAGTTTCGGGTTTCTGTCATAGAAAGGTAGTTTTGACGCTGACTCACCATCTTTTGATCACCGGAATGTTTCAAGAAAAGTAACTGGCAATTTGAACTAACCTTAGGCGTTTGGCGCTTCGAAAGAGATACGAACACTCCGCACAGAAGAGTGCAGAATGCCGAGCTTCTTTTTCTCTTGAACTTGAAATGCAATCGAGAAACTTTGAGGGATCCTCACTATTATCACTGCTCCAGACAACATGACACTGTTTTCCAATCGATTGGACAATTATTGACGAAGTGGCTTTTTTGAAAGACAAACATTTGCCTTGCTATAGCAAGGCAGAATGACAAATTTCCGAGTTTCGAGTTTCTGTCATAGAAAGGTAGTTTTAACGCTGACTCACTATTTTTCCATCACCGGAACGTTTCAAGAGAAGTAACCGGCAATTTAAACTAACCTTGGGCGTGTGGCGCTTCCAAGTAGATACGAACACTCCGCACAGAAGAGTGCAGAATGCCGAGCTTCTTTTTCTCGGAAACTTGAAGTGCAATCGAGAAACTTTGAGAGATCCTCACTATTATTACGGCTTCAAATAACATAACACTATTTCCCAATCGATTGGGCAATTATTACAAAGTGACTTTTTTTAAAGACAAACATTTGCCTTGCTATAGCAAGGCAGAATGACAAATTTCCGAGTTTCGAGTTTCTGTCATAGAAAGGTAGTTTTAACGCTGACTCACTATTTTTCCATCACCGGAACGTTTCAAGAGAAGTAACCGGCAATTTAAACTAACCTTGGGCGTGTGGCGCTTCCAAGTAGATACGAACACTCCGCACAGAAGAGTGCAGAATGCCGAGCTTCTTTTTCTCGGAAACTTGTAGTGCAATCGAGAAACTTTGAGGGATCCTCACTATTATCACTGCTCCAGACAACATGACACTGTTTTCCAATCGATTGGACAATTATTAACGAAGTGGCTTTTGTGAAAGACAAACATTTGCCTTGCTCATAGCAAGGCAGAATGACAAATTTCCGAGTTTCGGGTTTCTGTCATAAAAAGGTAGTTTTGACGCTGACTCACCATCATTTGATCACCGGAATGTTTCAAGAAAAGTAACTGGCAATTTGAACTAACCTTAGGCGTTTGGCGCTTCCAAGTAGATACGAACACTCCGCACAGAAGAGTGCGGAATGCCGAGCTTCTTTTTCTCGGAAACTTGAGATGCAATCGAGAAACTTTGAGGGATCCTCACTATTATCACTGCTCCAGACAACATGACACTGTTTTCCAATCGATTGGACAATTATTAACGAAGTGGCTTTTTTGAAAGACAAACATTTGCCTTGCTATAGCAAGGCAGAATGACAAATTTCCGAGTTTCGGGTTTCTGTCATAGAAAGGTAGTTTTGACGCTGACTCACCATCTTTTGATCACCGGAATGTTTCAAGAAAAGTAACTGGCAATTTGAAATAACCTTAGGCGTTTGGCGCTTCGAAAGAGATACGAACACTCCGCACAGAAGAGTGCAGAATGCCGAGCTTCTTTTTCTCGGCAACTTGAAGTGCAATCGAGAAACTTTGGGAGATCCTCACTATTATTACTGCTTCAAACAACATGACACTGTTTTCCAATCGATTGGACAATTATTGACGAAGTGGCTTTTTTGAAAGACAAACATTTGCCTTGCTATAGCAAGGCAGAATGACAAATTTCCGAGTTTCGAGTTTCAGTCATAGAAAGGTAGTTTTAACGCTGACTCACTATTTTTTCATCACCGGAACGTTCCAAGAGAAGTAACTGGCAATTTAAACTAACCTTGGGCGTGTAGTGCTTCCAAGTAGATACGAACACTCCGCACAGGAGAGTGCAGAATGCCGAGCTTCTTTTTCACGGCAACTTGAAGTGCAATCGGGAAACTTTGAGAGATCCTCACTATTATTACGGCTTCAAACAACATAACACTATTTTTCCCAATCGATTGGGCAATTATTACAAAGTGGCTTTTTTGAAAGACAAACATTTGCCTTGCTATAATAGCAAGGCAGAATGACAAATTCTTGAGTTTCGGGTTTTTGCCGGTGAAAGGTTGTTTTGACGCTGACTCACCATCTTTTGATCACCGGAATGTTTCAAGAGAAGTAACTGGCAATTTAAACTAACCTTAGGCGTGTGACGCTTCGAAGTAGATACGAACACTCCGCACAGAAGAGTGTAGAATGCCGAGCTATTTTTCTCGGAAACTTGAGTGCAATCGGAAAACTTTTGAAGATCCTCCCTATTATTACTGATTCAAACAAAATGACACTGTTTTCCAATCGATTGGGCAAATATTCACAAAGTGGCTATTTTGAAAGACTAACATTTGCCTTGCTATAGCAAGGCAGAATGACAAATTTCCGAGTTTCGGGTTTCGGTCATAAAAAAGTAGTTTTGACGCTGACTCACCATCATTTGATCACCGGAATGTTTCAAGAAAAGTAACTGGCAATTTGAAATAACCTTAGGCGTTTGGCGCTTCGAAAGAGATACGAACACTCCGCACAGAAGAGTGCAGAATGCCGAGCTTCTTTTTCTCGGCAACTTGAAGTGCAATCGAGAAACTTTGGGAGATCCTCACTATTATTACTGCTTCAAACAACATGACACTGTTTTCCAATCGATTGGACAATTATTGACGAAGTGGCTTTTTTGAAAGACAAACATTTGCCTTGCTATAGCAAGGCAGAATGACAAATTTCCGAGTTTCGAGTTTCAGTCATAGAAAGGTAGTTTTAACGCTGACTCACTATTTTTTCATCACCGGAACGTTCCAAGAGAAGTAACTGGCAATTTAAACTAACCTTGGGCGTGTAGTGCTTCCAAGTAGATACGAACACTCCGCACAGGAGAGTGCAGAATGCCGAGCTTCTTTTTCACGGCAACTTGAAGTGCAATCGGGAAACTTTGAGAGATCCTCACTATTATTACGGCTTCAAACAACATAACACTATTTTTCCCAATCGATTGGGCAATTATTACAAAGTGGCTTTTTTGAAAGACAAACATTTGCCTTGCTATAATAGCAAGGCAGAATGACAAATTCTTGAGTTTCGGGTTTTTGCCGGTGAAAGGTTGTTTTGACGCTGACTCACCATCTTTTGATCACCGGAATGTTTCAAGAGAAGTAACTGGCAATTTAAACTAACCTTAGGCGTGTGACGCTTCGAAGTAGATACGAACACTCCGCACAGAAGAGTGTAGAATGCCGAGCTATTTTTCTCGGAAACTTGAGTGCAATCGGAAAACTTTTGAAGATCCTCCCTATTATTACTGATTCAAACAAAATGACACTGTTTTCCAATCGATTGGGCAAATATTCACAAAGTGGCTATTTTGAAAGACTAACATTTGCCTTGCTATAGCAAGGCAGAATGACAAATTTCCGAGTTTCGGGTTTCGGTCATAAAAAAGTAGTTTTGACGCTGACTCACCATCATTTGATCACCGGAATGTTTCAAGAAAAGTAACTGGCAATTTGAACTAACCTTAGGCGTTTGGCGCTTCCAAGTAGATACGAACACTCCGCACAGAAGAGTGCAGAATGCCGAGCTTCTTTTTCTCGGAAACTTGAAATGCAATCGAGAAACTTTGAGGGATCCTCACTATTATCACTGCTCCAGACAACATGACACTGTTTTCCAATCGATTGGACAATTATTAACGAAGTGGCTTTTTTGAAAGACAAACATTTGCCTTGCTATAGCAAGGCAGAATGACAAACTTCCGAGTTTCGAGTTTCTGTCATAGAAAGGTAGTTTTAACGCTGACTCACTATTTTTCCATCACCGGAACGTTTCAAGAGAAGTAACTGGCAATTGAAACTAACCTTGGGCGTGTGGCGCTTCAAAGTAGATACGAACACTCCGCACAGAAGAGTGCAGAAAGCCGAGCTTCTTTTTCTCGGAAACTTGTAGTGCAATCGAGAAACTTTGAGGGATCCTCACTATTATCACTGCTCCAGACAACATGACACTGTTTTCCAATCGATTGGACAATTATTAACGAAGTGGCTTTTTTGAAAGACAAACATTTGCCTTGCTATAGCAAGGCAGAATGACAAATTTCCGAGTTTCGGGTTTCTGTCATAGAAAGGTAGTTTTGACGCTGACTCACCATCTTTTGATCACCGGAATGTTCCAAGAAAAGTAACTGGCAATTTGAAATCACCTTAGGCGTTTGGCGCTTCGAAAGAGATACGAACACTCCGCACAGAAGAGTGCAGAATGCCGAGCTTCTTTTTCTCGGCAACTTGAAGTGCAATCGAGAAACTTTGAGAGATCCTCACTATTATTACTGCTTCAAACAACATGACACTGTTTTCCAATCGATTGGACAATTATTGACGAAGTGGCTTTTTTGAAAGACAAACATTTGCCTTGCTATAGCAAGGCAGAATGACAAATTTCCGAGTTTCGAGTTTCAGTCATAGAAAGGTAGTTTTAACGCTGACTCACTATTTTTTCATCACCGGAACGTTCCAAGAGAAGTAACTGGCAATTTAAACTAACCTTGGGCGTGTAGTGCTTCCAAGTAGATACGAACACTCCGCACAGGAGAGTGCAGAATGCCGAGCTTCTTTTTCACGGCAACTTGAAGTGCAATCGGGAAACTTTGAGAGATCCTCACTATTATTACGGCTTCAAACAACATAACACTATTTTTCCCAATCGATTGGGCAATTATTACAAAGTGGCTTTTTTGAAAGACAAACATTTGCCTTGCTATAATAGCAAGGCAGAATGACAAATTCTTGAGTTTCGGGTTTTTGCCGGTGAAAGGTTGTTTTGACGCTGACTCACCATCTTTTGATCACCGGAATGTTTCAAGAGAAGTAACTGGCAATTTAAACTAACCTTAGGCGTGTGACGCTTCGAAGTAGATACGAACACTCCGCACAGAAGAGTGTAGAATGCCGAGCTATTTTTCTCGGAAACTTGAGTGCAATCGGAAAACTTTTGAAGATCCTCCCTATTATTACTGATTCAAACAAAATGACACTGTTTTCCAATCGATTGGGCAAATATTCACAAAGTGGCTATTTTGAAAGACTAACATTTGCCTTGCTATAGCAAGGCAGAATGACAAATTTCCGAGTTTCGGGTTTCGGTCATAAAAAAGTAGTTTTGACGCTGACTCACCATCATTTGATCACCGGAATGTTTCAAGAAAAGTAACTGGCAATTTGAAATAACCTTAGGCGTTTGGCGCTTCGAAAGAGATACGAACACTCCGCACAGAAGAGTGCAGAATGCCGAGCTTCTTTTTCTCGGCAACTTGAAGTGCAATCGAGAAACTTTGGGAGATCCTCACTATTATTACTGCTTCAAACAACATGACACTGTTTTCCAATCGATTGGACAATTATTGACGAAGTGGCTTTTTTGAAAGACAAACATTTGCCTTGCTATAGCAAGGCAGAATGACAAATTTCCGAGTTTCGAGTTTCAGTCATAGAAAGGTAGTTTTAACGCTGACTCACTATTTTTTCATCACCGGAACGTTCCAAGAGAAGTAACTGGCAATTTAAACTAACCTTGGGCGTGTAGTGCTTCCAAGTAGATACGAACACTCCGCACAGGAGAGTGCAGAATGCCGAGCTTCTTTTTCACGGCAACTTGAAGTGCAATCGGGAAACTTTGAGAGATCCTCACTATTATTACGGCTTCAAACAACATAACACTATTTTTCCCAATCGATTGGGCAATTATTACAAAGTGGCTTTTTTGAAAGACAAACATTTGCCTTGCTATAATAGCAAGGCAGAATGACAAATTCTTGAGTTTCGGGTTTTTGCCGGTGAAAGGTTGTTTTGACGCTGACTCACCATCTTTTGATCACCGGAATGTTTCAAGAGAAGTAACTGGCAATTTAAACTAACCTTAGGCGTGTGACGCTTCGAAGTAGATACGAACACTCCGCACAGAAGAGTGTAGAATGCCGAGCTATTTTTCTCGGAAACTTGAGTGCAATCGGAAAACTTTTGAAGATCCTCCCTATTATTACTGATTCAAACAAAATGACACTGTTTTCCAATCGATTGGGCAAATATTCACAAAGTGGCTATTTTGAAAGACTAACATTTGCCTTGCTATAGCAAGGCAGAATGACAAATTTCCGAGTTTCGGGTTTCGGTCATAAAAAAGTAGTTTTGACGCTGACTCACCATCATTTGATCACCGGAATGTTTCAAGAAAAGTAACTGGCAATTTGAACTAACCTTAGGCGTTTGGCGCTTCCAAGTAGATACGAACACTCCGCACAGAAGAGTGCAGAATGCCGAGCTTCTTTTTCTCGGAAACTTGAAATGCAATCGAGAAACTTTGAGGGATCCTCACTATTATCACTGCTCCAGACAACATGACACTGTTTTCCAATCGATTGGACAATTATTAACGAAGTGGCTTTTTTGAAAGACAAACATTTGCCTTGCTATAGCAAGGCAGAATGACAAACTTCCGAGTTTCGAGTTTCTGTCATAGAAAGGTAGTTTTAACGCTGACTCACTATTTTTCCATCACCGGAACGTTTCAAGAGAAGTAACTGGCAATTGAAACTAACCTTGGGCGTGTGGCGCTTCAAAGTAGATACGAACACTCCGCACAGAAGAGTGCAGAAAGCCGAGCTTCTTTTTCTCGGAAACTTGTAGTGCAATCGAGAAACTTTGAGGGATCCTCACTATTATCACTGCTCCAGACAACATGACACTGTTTTCCAATCGATTGGACAATTATTAACGAAGTGGCTTTTTTGAAAGACAAACATTTGCCTTGCTATAGCAAGGCAGAATGACAAATTTCCGAGTTTCGGGTTTCTGTCATAGAAAGGTAGTTTTGACGCTGACTCACCATCTTTTGATCACCGGAATGTTTCAAGAAAAGTAACTGGCAATTTGAAATCACCTTAGGCGTTTGGCGCTTCGAAAGAGATACGAACACTCCGCACAGAAGAGTGCAGAATGCCGAGCTTCTTTTTCTCGGCAACTTGAAGTGCAATCGAGAAACTTTGAGAGATCCTCACTATTATTACTGCTTCAAACAACATGACACTGTTTTCCAATCGATTGGACAATTATTGACGAAGTGGCTTTTTTGAAAGACAAACATTTGCCTTGCTATAGCAAGGCAGAATGACAAATTTCCGAGTTTCGAGTTTCAGTCATAGAAAGGTAGTTTTAACGCTGACTCACTATTTTTTCATCACCGGAACGTTTCAAGAGAAGTAACTGGCAATTTAAACTAACCTTGGGCGTGTGGTGCTTCCAAGTAGATACGAACACTCCGCACAGGAGAGTGCAGAATGCCGAGCTTCTTTTTCACGGCAACTTGAAGTGCAATCGGGAAACTTTGAGAGATCCTCACTATTATTACGGTTTCAAACAACATAACACTATTTTTCCCAATCGATTGGGCAATTATTACAAAGTGGCTTTTTTGAAAGACAAACATTTGCCTTCCTATAATAGCAAGGCAGAATGACAAACTCTTGAGTTTCGGGTTTTTGCCGGTGAAAGGTTGTTTTGACGCTGACTCACCATCTTTTGATCACCGGAATGTTTCAAGAGAAGTAACTGGCAATTTAAACTAACCTTAGGCGTGTGACGCTTCGAAGTAGATACGAACACTCCGCACAGAAGAGTGTAGAATGCCGAGCTATTTTTCTCGGAAACTTGAGTGCAATCGGAAAACTTTTGAAGATCCTCCCTATTATTACTGATTCAAACAAAATGACACTGTTTTCCAATCGATTGGGCAAATATTCACAAAGTGGCTATTTTGAAAGACTAACATTTGCCTTGCTATAGCAAGGCAGAATGACAAATTTCCGAGTTTCGGGTTTCGGTCATAAAGAAGTAGTTTTGACGCTGACTCACCATCATTTGATCACCGGAATGTTTCAAGAAAAGTAACTGGCAATTTGAACTAACCTTAGGCGTTTGGCGCTTCCAAGTAGATACGAACACTCCGCACAGAAGAGTGCAGAATGCCGAGCTTCTTTTTCTCGGAAACTTGAAATGCAATCGAGAAACTTTGAATGATCCTCACTATTATCACTGCTCCAGACAACATGACACTGTTTTCCAATCGATTGGACAATTATTAACGAAGTGGCTTTTTTGAAAGACAAACATTTGCCTTGCTATAGCAAGGCAGAATGACAAACTTCCGAGTTTCGAGTTTCTGTCATAGAAAGGTAGTTTTAACGCTGACTCACTATTTTTCCATCACCGGAACGTTTCAAGAGAAGTAACTGGCAATTGAAACTAACCTTGGGCGTGTGGCGCTTCCAAGTAGATACGAACACTCCGCACAGAAGAGTGCAGATAGCCGAGCTTCTTTTTCTCGGAAACTTGTAGTGCAATCGAGAAACTTTGAGGGATCCTCACTATTATCACTGCTCCAGACAACATGACACTGTTTTCCAATCGATTGGACAATTATTAACGAAGTGGCTTTTTTGAAAGACAAACATTTGCCTTGCTATAGCAAGGCAGAATGACAAATTTCCGAGTTTCGGGTTTCTGTCATAGAAAGGTAGTTTTGACGCTGACTCACCATCTTTTGATCACCGGAATGTTTCAAGAAAAGTAACTGGCAATTTGAAATCACCTTAGGCGTTTGGCGCTTCGAAAGAGATACGAACACTCCGCACAGAAGAGTGCAGAATGCCGAGCTTCTTTTTCTCGGCAACTTGAAGTGCAATCGAGAAACTTTGAGAGATCCTCACTATTATTACTGCTTCAAACAACATGACACTGTTTTCCAATCGATTGGACAATTATTGACGAAGTGGCTTTTTTGAAAGACAAACATTTGCCTTGCTATAGCAAGGCAGAATGACAAATTTCCGAGTTTCGAGTTTCAGTCATAGAAAGGTAGTTTTAACGCTGACTCACTATTTTTTCATCACCGGAACGTTTCAAGAGAAGTAACTGGCAATTTAAACTAACCTTGGGCGTGTGGTGCTTCCAAGTAGATACGAACACTCCGCACAGGAGAGTGCAGAATGCCGAGCTTCTTTTTCACGGCAACTTAAAGTGCAATCGGGAAACTTTGAGAGATCCTCACTATTATTACGGTTTCAAACAACATAACACTATTTTTCCCAATCGATTGGGCAATTATTACAAAGTGGCTTTTTTGAAAGACAAACATTTGCCTTCCTATAATAGCAAGGCAGAATGACAAACTCTTGAGTTTCGGGTTTTTGCCGGTGAAAGGTTGTTTTGACGCTGACTCACCATCTTTTGATCACCGGAATGTTTCAAGAGAAGTAACTGGCAATTTAAACTAACCTTAGGCGTGTGACGCTTCGAAGTAGATACGAACACTCCGCACAGAAGAGTGTAGAATGCCGAGCTATTTTTCTCGGAAACTTGAGTGCAATCGGAAAACTTTTGAAGATCCTCCCTATTATTACTGATTCAAACAAAATGACACTGTTTTCCAATCGATTGGGCAAATATTCACAAAGTGGCTTTTTTGAAAGACTAACATTTGCCTTCCTATAGCAAGGCAGAATGACAAATTTCCGAGTTTCGGGTTTCTGTCATAAAAAGGTAGTTTTGACGCTGTCTCACCATCTTTTGATCACCGGAATGTTTCAAAAGGAGTAACTGGCAATTTAAACTAACCTTGGGCGTGTGGTGCTTCCAAGGAGATACGAACACTCCGCACAGAAGAGTGCAGAATGCCGAGCTTCTTTTTCTCGGAAACTTGAAGTGCAATCGAGAAACTTTGAGGGATCCTCACTATTATCACTGCTTCAAACAACCTGACACTGTTTTCCAATCGATTGGACAATTATTGACGAAGTGGCTTTTTTGAAAGACAAACATTTGCCTTGCTATACCTACCTAGCAAGGCAGAATGACAAATTTCCGAGTTTCGAGTTTCTGTCATAGAAAGGTAGTTTTAACGCTGACTCACTATTTTTCCATCACCGGAACGTTTCAAGAGAAGTAACTGGCAATGAAACTAACCTTGGGCGTGTGGCGCTTCCAAGTAGATACGAACACTCCGCACAGAAGAGTGCAGAATGCCGAGCTTCTTTTTCTCGGAAACTTGAAGTGCAATCGAGAAACTTGAAGGGATCCTCACTATTATCACTGCTCCAGACAACATGACACTGTTTTCCAATCGATTGGACAATTATTACCGAAGTGGCTTTTTTGAAAGACAAACATTTGCCTTGCCGAAGGCAGGCCTTGCAAGGCAGAATGACAAATTTCCGAGTTTCGAGTTTCTGTCATAGAAAGGTAGTTTTAACGCTGACTCACTATTTTTTCATCACCGGAACGTTTCAAGAGAAGTAACTGGCAATTTGAACTAACCTTGGGCGTGTGGCGCTTCCAAGTAGATACGAACACTCCGCACAGAAGAGTGCGGAATGCCAAGCTTCTTTTTCTCGAAAACTTGAGGTGCAATCGAGAAACTTTGAGAGATCCTCACTATTATTACTGCTTCAAATAACATAACACTATTTCCCAATCGATTGGGCAATTATTACAAAGTGACTTTTTTGAAAGACAAACATTTGCCTTGCTATAGCAAGGCAGAATGACAAATTTCCGAGTTTCGAGTTTCTGTCATAGAAAGGTAGTTTTAACGCTGACTCACTATTTTTCCATCACCGGAACGTTTCAAGAGAAGTAACTGGCAATTTAAACTAACCTTGGGCGTGTGGCGCTTCCAAGTAGATACGAACACTCCGCACAGAAAAGTGCAGAATGCCGAGCTTCTTTTTCTCGGAAACTTGAAGTGCAATCGAGAAACTTTGAGGGATCCTCACTATTATCACTGCTCCAGACAACATGACACTGTTTTCCAATCGATTGGACAATTATTACCGAAGTGGCTTTTTTGAAAGACAAACATTTGCCTTGCTATAGCAAGGCAGAATGACAAATTTCCGAGTTTCGAGTTTCTGTCATAGAAAGGTAGTTTTAACGCTGACTCACTATTTTTCCATCACCGGAACGTTTCAAGAGAAGTAACTGGCAATTTAAACTAACCTTGGGCGTGTGGCGCTTCCAAGTAGATACGAACACTCCGCACAGAAGAGTGCAGAATGCCGAGCTTCTTTTTCTCGGAAACTTGTAGTGCAATCGAGAAACTTTGAGGGATCCTCACTATTATCACTGCTCCAGACAACATGACACTGTTTTCCAATCGATTGGACAATTATTAACGAAGTTGCTTTTTTGAAAGACAAACATTTGCCTTGCTATAGCAAGGCAGAATGACAAATTTCCGAGTTTCGGGTATCTGTCATAAAAAGGTAGTTTTGACGCTGTCTCATCATCTTTTGATCACCGGAATGTTTCAAGAGGAGTAACTGGCAATTTAAACTAAAATGCCGAGCTTTTTTCCTCGGAAACTTGAAGTGCAATCGAGAAATTTTTAGAGATCTTCACTATTCTTTCTGCTTCAAACAACATGACACATTTTTCCAATCGATTGGGCAAATATTCACAAAGTGGCTTTTTTGAAAGACAAACATTTGCCTGCTATAGCAAGGCAGAATGACAAATTCCCGAGTTTCGGGTTTCTGTCATAGAAAGGTAGTTTTGACGCTGACTCACCATCTTTTGATCACCGGAATGTTTCAAGAAAAGTAACTGGCAATTTGAACTAACCTTAGGCGTTTGGCGCTTCCAAGTAGATACGAACACTCCGCACAGAAGAGTGCGGAATGCCGAGCTTCTTTTTCTCGGAAACTTGAAGTGCAATCGAGAAACTTTGAGGGATCCTCACTATTATCACTGCTCCAGACAAAATGACACTGTTTTCCAATCGATTGGACAATTATGACCGAAGTGGATTTTTTGAAAGACAAACATTTGCCTTGCTATAGCAAGGCAGAATGACAAATTTCCGAGTTTCGAGTTTCTGTCATAGAAAGGTAGTTTTAACGCTGACTCACTATTTTTCCATCACCGGGACGTTTCAAGAGAAGTAACTGGCAATTTAAACTAACCTTGGGCGTGTGGCGCTTCCAAGTAGATACGAACACTCCGCACAGAAGAGTGCGGAATGCCAAGCTTCTTTTTCTCGAAAACTTGTGGTGCAATCGAGAAACTTTGAGAGATCCTCACTATTATTATTGCTTCAAACAACATGACACTGTTTTCCAATCGATTGGGCAATCATTCACAAAGTGGCTTTTTAGAATGACAATTGTTTGTCTTACTATCTAAAGGCAGAATGAGAAATTTTGAGGGTTTTGGGTTTCTGCCATAAGAAGGTTGTTTTGATGCTGACTCATCATCTGTTGATCCACGGAATGTTTCAAGAGAAATAGAGCTTCTTTTTCACGGCAACTTGAAGGGCAATCGAAAAACTTTGAGAGATCCTCACTATTATTACTGCTTCAAATAACATAACACTATTTCCCAATCGATTGGGCAATTATTACAAAGTGACTTTTTTGAAAGGCAAACATTTGCCTTGCTATAGCAAGGCAGAATGACAAATTTCCGAGTTTCGAGTTTCTGTCATAGAAAGGTAGTTTTAACGCTGACTCACTATTTTTCCATCACCGGAACGTTTCAAGAGAAGTAACTGGCAATTTAAACTAACCTTGGGCGTGTGGCGCTTCCAAGTAGATACGAACACTCCGCACAGAAGAGTGCAGAATGCCGAGCTTCTTTTTCTCGGAAAATTGTAGTGCAATCGAGAAACTTCTAGGGATCCTTACTATTATCACTGCTCCAGACAACATGACACTGTTTTCCAATCGATTGGATAATTATTAACGAAGTGGCTTTTTTGAAAGACAAACATTTGCCTTGCTATAACAAGGCAGAATGACAAATTTCCGAGTTTCGAGTTTCTGTCATAGAAAGGTAGTTTTGACGCTGACTCACCATCTTTTGATCACCGGAATGTTTCAAGAAAAGTAACTGGCAATTTGAACTAACCTTAGGCGTTTGGCGCTTCCAAGTAGATACGAACACTCCGCACAGAAGAGTGCGGAATGCCGAGCTTCTTTTTCTCGGAAACTTGAAGTGCAATCGAGAAACTTTGAGGGATCCTCACTATTATCACTGCTTTAGACAAAATGACACTGTTTTCCAATCGATTGGACAATTATGACCGAAGTGGCTTTTTTGAAAGACAAACATTTGCCTTGCTATAGCAAGGCAGAATGACAAATTTCCGAGTTTCGAGTTTCTGTCATAGAAAGGTAGTTTTGACGCTGACTCACCATCTTTTGATCACCGGAATGTTTCAAGAAAAGTAACTGGCAATTTGAACTAACCTTAGGCGTTTGGCGCTTCCAAGTAGATACGAACACTCCGCACAGAAGAGTGCGGAATGCCGAGCTTCTTTTTCTCGGAAACTTGTAGTGCAATCGAGAAACCTCTAGGGATCCTCACTATTATCACTGCTCCAGACAACATGACACTGTTTTCCAATCGATTGGATAATTATTAACGAAGTGGCTTTTTTGAAAGACAAACATTTGCCTTGCTATAGCAAGGCAGAATGACAAATTTCCGAGTTTCGAGTTTCTGTCATAGAAAGGTAGTTTTAACGCTGACTCACTATTTTTCCATCACCGGAACGTTTCAAGAGAAGTAACTGGCAATTTAAACTAACCTTGGGCGTGTGGCGCTTCCAAGTAGATACGAACACTCCGCACAGAAGAGTGCAGAATGCCGAGCTTCTTTTTCTCGGAAACTTGTAGTGCAATCGAGAAAATTTGAGGGGTCCTCACTATTATCACTGCTCCAGACAACATGAAACTGTTTTCCAATCGATTGGACAATTATTAACAAAGTGGCTTTTTGAAAGACAAACATTTGCCTTGCTATAGCAAGGCAGAATGACAAATTTCCGAGTTTCGAGTTTCTGTCATAGAAAGGTAGTTTTAACGCTGACTCACTATTTTTTCATCACCGGAACGTTTCAAAAGAAGTAACTGGCAATTTAAACTAACCTTGGGCGTGTGTCGCTTCCAAGTAGATACGAACACTCCGCACAGAAGAGTGCAGAATGCCGAGCTTCTTTTTCTCGGAAACTTGTAGTGCAATCGAGAAACTTTGAGGGATCCTCACTATTATCACTGCTCCAGACAACATGACACTGTTTTCCAATCGATTGGACAATTATTAACGAAGTGGCTTTTTTGAAAGACAAACATTTGCCTTGCTATAGCAAGGCAGAATGACAAATTCCCGAGTTTCGAGTTTCTGTCATAGAAAGGTAGTTTTAACGCTGACTCACTATTTTTCCATCACCGGAACGTTTCAAGAGAAGTAACTGGCAATTTAAACTAACCTTGGGCGTGTGGCGCTTCCAAGTAGATACGAACACTCCGCACAGAAGAGTGCAGAATGCCGAGCTTCTTTTTCTCGGAAACTTGTAGTGCAATCGAGAAACTTTGAGGGATCCTCACTATTATCACTGCTCCAGACAACATGACACTGTTTTCCAATCGATTGGACAATTATTAACGAAGTGGCTTTTTTGAAAGACAAACATTTGCCTTGCTATAGCAAGGCAGAATGACAAATTTCCGAGTTTCGGGTATCTGTCATAAAAAGGTAGTTTTGACGCTGTCTCATCATCTTTTGATCACCGGAATGTTTCAAGAGGAGTAACTGGCAATTTAAACTAAAATGCCGAGCTTTTTTCCTCGGAAACTTGAAGTGCAATCGAGAAATTTTTAGAGATCTTCACTATTCTTTCTGCTTCAAACAACATGACACATTTTTCCAATCGATTGGGCAAATATTCACAAAGTGGCTTTTTTGAAAGACAAACATTTGCCTGCTATAGCAAGGCAGAATGACAAATTCCCGAGTTTCGGGTTTCTGTCATAGAAAGGTAGTTTTGACGCTGACTCACCATCTTTTGATCACCGGAATGTTTCAAGAAAAGTAACTGGCAATTTGAACTAACCTTAGGCGTTTGGCGCTTCCAAGTAGATACGAACACTCCGCACAGAAGAGTGCGGAATGCCGAGCTTCTTTTTCTCGGAAACTTGAAGTGCAATCGAGAAACTTTGAGGGATCCTCACTATTATCACTGCTCCAGACAAAATGACACTGTTTTCCAATCGATTGGACAATTATGACCGAAGTGGATTTTTTGAAAGACAAACATTTGCCTTGCTATAGCAAGGCAGAATGACAAATTTCCGAGTTTCGAGTTTCTGTCATAGAAAGGTAGTTTTAACGCTGACTCACTATTTTTCCATCACCGGGACGTTTCAAGAGAAGTAACTGGCAATTTAAACTAACCTTGGGCGTGTGGCGCTTCCAAGTAGATACGAACACTCCGCACAGAAGAGTGCAGAATGCCGAGCTTCTTTTTCTCGGAAACTTGTAGTGCAATCGAGAAACTTCTAGGGATCCTTACTATTATCACTGCTCCAGACAACATGACACTGTTTTCCAATCGATTGGATAATTATTAACGAAGTGGCTTTTTTGAAAGACAAACATTTGCCTTGCTATAACAAGGCAGAATGACAAATTTCCGAGTTTCGAGTTTCTGTCATAGAAAGGTAGTTTTGACGCTGACTCACCATCTTTTGATCACCGGAATGTTTCAAGAAAAGTAACTGGCAATTTGAACTAACCTTAGGCGTTTGGCGCTTCCAAGTAGATACGAACACTCCGCACAGAAGAGTGCAGAATGCCGAGCTTCTTTTTCTCGGAAACTTGTAGTGCAATCGAGAAAATTTGAGGGGTCCTCACTATTATCACTGCTCCAGACAACATGACACTGTTTTCCAATCGATTGGACAATTATTAACAAAGTGGCTTTTTGAAAGACAAACATTTGCCTTGCTATAGCAAGGCAGAATGACAAATTTCCGAGTTTCGAGTTTCTGTCATAGAAAGGTAGTTTTAACGCTGACTCACTATTTTTTCATCACCGGAACGTTTCAAAAGAAGTAACTGGCAATTTAAACTAACCTTGGGCGTGTGTCGCTTCCAAGTAGATACGAACACTCCGCACAGAAGAGTGCAGAATGCCGAGCTTCTTTTTCTCGGAAACTTGTAGTGCAATCGAGAAACTTTGAGGGATCCTCACTATTATCACTGCTCCAGACAACATGACACTGTTTTCCAATCGATTGGACAATTATTAACGAAGTGGCTTTTTTGAAAGACAAACATTTGCCTTGCTATAGCAAGGCAGAATGACAAATTCCCGAGTTTCGAGTTTCTGTCATAGAAAGGTAGTTTTAACGCTGACTCACTATTTTTCCATCACCGGAACGTTTCAAGAGAAGTAACTGGCAATTTAAACTAACCTTGGGCGTGTGGCGCTTCCAAGTAGATACGAACACTCCGCACAGAAGAGTGCAGAATGCCGAGCTTCTTTTTCTCGGAAACTTGTAGTGCAATCGAGAAACTTTGAGGGATCCTCACTATTATCACTGCTCCAGACAACATGACACTGTTTTCCAATCGATTGGACAATTATTAACGAAGTGGCTTTTTTGAAAGACAAACATTTGCCTTGCTATAGCAAGGCAGAATGACAAATTTCCGAGTTTCGAGTTTCTGTCATAGAAAGGTAGTTTTAACGCTGACTCACTATTTTTCCATCACCGGAACGTTTCAAGAGAAGTAACTGGCAATTTAAACTAACCTTGGGCGTGTGGCGCTTCCAAGTAGATACGAACACTCCGCACAGAAGAGTGCAGAATGCCGAGCTTCTTTTTCTCGGAAACTTGTAGTGCAATCGAGAAACTTTGAGGGATCCTCACTATTATCACTGCTCCAGACAACATGACACTGTTTTCCAATCGATTGGACAATTATTAACGAAGTGGCTTTTTTGAAAGACAAACATTTGCCTTGCTATAGCAAGGCAGAATGACAAATTTCCGAGTTTCGAGTTTCTGTCATAGAAAGGTAGTTTTAACGCTGACTCACTATTTTTCCATCACCGGAACGTTTCAAGAGAAGTAACTGGCAATTTAAACTAACCTTGGGCGTGTGGTGCTTCCAAGGAGATACGAACACTCCGCAAAGAAGAGTGTAGAATGCCGAGCTTTTTTCCTCGGAAACTTGAAGTGCAATCGAGAAATTTTTAGAGATCTTCACTATTCTTTCTGCTTCAAACAACATGACACATTTTTCCAATCGATTGGGCAAATATTCACAAAGTGGCTTTTTTGAAAGACAAACATTTGACTGCTATAGCAAGGCAGAATGACAAATTCCCGAGTTTCGGGTTTCTGTCATAGAAAGGTAGTTTTGACGCTGACTCACCATCTTTTGATCACCGGAATGTTTCAAGAAAAGTAACTGGCAATTTGAACCAACCTTAGGCGTTTGGCGCTTCCAAGTAGATACGAACACTTCGCACAGAAGAGTGCGGAATGCCAAGCTTCTTTTTCTCGAAAACTTGAGGTGCAATCGAGAAACTTTGAGAGATCCTCACTATTATTATTGCTTCAAACAACATGACACTGTTTTCCAATCGATTGGGCAATCATTCACAAAGTGGCTTTTTAGAATGACAATTATTTGTCTTACTATCTAAAGGCAGAATGAGAAATTTTGAGGGTTCTGGGTTTCTGCCATAAGAAGGTTGTTTTGATGCTGACACATCATCTTTTGATCCACGGAATGTTTCAAGAGAAAGAGAGCTTCTTTTTCACGGCAACTTGAAGTGCAATCGAAAAACTTTGAGAGATCCTCACTATTATTACTGCTTCAAATAACATAACACTATTTCCCAATCGATTGGGCAATTATTACAGAGTGACTTTTTTGAAAGACAAACATTTGCCTTGCTATAGCAAGGCAGAATGACAAATTCCCGAGTTTCGGGTTTCTGTCATAGAAAGGTAGTTTTGACGCTGACTCACCATCTTTTGATCACCGGAATGTTTCAAGAAAAGTAACTGGCAATTTGAACCAACCTTAGGCGTTTGGCGCTTCCAAGTAGATACGAACACTTCGCACAGAAGAGTGCGGAATGCCAAGCTTCTTTTTCTCGAAAACTTGAGGTGCAATCGAGAAACTTTGAGAGATCCTCACTATTATTATTGCTTCAAACAACATGACACTGTTTTCCAATCGATTGGGCAATCATTCACAAAGTGGCTTTTTAGAATGACAATTATTTGTCTTACTATCTAAAGGCAGAATGAGAAATTTTGAGGGTTCTGGGTTTCTGCCATAAGAAGGTTGTTTTGATGCTGACACATCATCTTTTGATCCACGGAATGTTTCAAGAGAAAGAGAGCTTCTTTTTCACGGCAACTTGAAGTGCAATCGAAAAACTTTGAGAGATCCTCACTATTATTACTGCTTCAAATAACATAACACTATTTCCCAATCGATTGGGCAATTATTACAGAGTGACTTTTTTGAAAGACAAACATTTGCCTTGCTATAGCAAGGCAGAATGACAAATTCCCGAGTTTCGGGTTTCTGTCATAGAAAGGTAGTTTTGACGCTGACTCACCATCTTTTGATCACCGGAATGTTTCAAGGAAAGTAACTGGCAATTTGAACTAACCTTAGGCGTTTGGCGCTTCCAAGAGATACGAACACTCCGCACAGAAGAGTGCGGAATGCCGAGCTTCTTTTTCTCGGAAACTTGAAGTGCAATCGAGAAACTTTGAGGGATCCTCACTATTATCACTGCTCCAGACAAAATGACACTGTTTTCCAATCGATTGGACAATTATGACCGAAGTGGCTTTTTTGAAAGACAAACATTTGCCTTGCTATAGCAAGGCAGAATGACAAATTTCCGAGTTTCGAGTTTCTGTCATAGAAAGGTAGTTTTAACGCTGACTCACTATTTTTTCATCACCGGAACGTTTCAAAAGAAGTAACTGGCAATTTAAACTAACCTTGGGCGTGTGTCGCTTCCAAGTAGATACGAACACTCCGCACAGAAGAGTGCAGAATGCCGAGCTTCTTTTTCTCGGAAACTTGTAGTGCAATCGAGAAACTTCGAGGGATCCTCACTATTATCACTGCTCCAGACAACATGACACATTTTTCCAATCGATTGGGCAAATATTCACAAAGTGGCTTTTTTGAAAGACAAACATTTGCCTGCTATAGCAAGGCAGAATGACAAATTCCCGAGTTTCGGGTTTCTGTCATAGAAAGGTAGTTTTGACGCTGACCCACCATTTTTTGATCACCGGAATGTTTCAAGAAAAGTAACTGGCAATTTGAACTAACCTTAGGCGTTTGGCGCTTCCAAGTAGATACGAACACTCCGCACAGAAGAGTGCGGAATGCCGAGCTTCTTTTTCTCGGAAACTTGAAGTGCAATCGAGAAACTTTGAGGGATCCTCACTATTATCACTGCTCCAGACAACATGACACTGTTTTCCAATCGATTGGACAATTATTACCGAAGTGGCTTTTTTGAAAGACAAACATTTGCCTTGCTATAGCAAGGCAGAATGACAAATTTCCGAGTTTCGAGTTTCTGTCATAGAAAGGTAGTTTTAACGCTGACTCACTATTTTTTCATCGCCGGAACGTTTCAAGAGAAGTAACTGGCAATTTAAACTAACCTTGGGCGTGTGGCGCTTCCAAGTAGATACGAACACTCCGCACAGAAGAGTGCAGAATGCCGAGCTTCTTTTTCTCGGTAACTTGAAGTGCAATCGAGAAACTTTGAGGGATCCTCACTATTATCACTGCTCCAGACAACATGACACTGTTTTCCAATCGATTGGACAATTATTAACGAAGTTGCTTTTTTGAAAGACAAACATTTGCCTTGCTATAGCAAGGCAGAATGACAAATTCCCGAGTTTCGAGTTTCTGTCATAGAAAGGTAGTTTTAACGCTGACTCACTATTTTTTCATCGCCGGAACGTTTCAAGAGAAGTAACTGGCAATTTAAACTAACCTTGGGCGTGTGGTGCTTCCAAGGAGATACGAACACTCCGCAAAGAAGAGTGTAGAATGCCGAGCTTCTTTTTCTCGGAAACTTGAAGTGCAATCGAGAAATTTTTAGAGATCTTCACTATTCTTTCTGCTTCAAACAACATGACACATTTTTCCAATCGATTGGACAAATATTCACAAAGTGGCTTTTTTGAAAGACAAACATTTGCCTGCTATAGCAAGGCAGAATGACAAATTCCCGAGTTTCGGGTTTCTGTCATAGAAAGGTAGTTTTGACGCTGACTCACCATCTTTTGATCCACGGAATGTTTCAAGAAAAGTAACTGGCAATTTGAACCAACCTTAGGCGTTTGGCGCTTCCAAGTAGATACGAACACTTCGCACAGAAGAGTGCGGAATGCCAAGCTTCTTTTTCTCGAAAACTTGAGGTGCAATCGAGAAACTTTGAGAGATCCTCACTATTATTAATGCTTCAAACAACATGACACTGTTTTCCAATCGATTGGGCAATCATTCACAAAGTGGCTTTTTAGAATGACAATTATTTGTCTTACTATCTAAAGGCAGAATGAGAAATTTTGAGGGTTCTGGGTTTCTGCCATAAGAAGGTTGTTTTGATGCTGACACATCATCTTTTGATCCACGGAATGTTTCAAGAGAAATAGAGCTTCTTTTTCACGGCAACTTGAAGTGCAATCGAAAAACTTTGAGAGATCGTCACTATTATTACTGCTTCAAATAACATAACACTATTTCCCAATCGATTGGGCAATTATTACAGAGTGACTTTTTTGAAAGACAAACATTTGCCTTGCTATAGCAAGGCAGAATGACAAATTCCCGAGTTTCGGGTTTCTGTCATAGAAAGGTAGTTTTGACGCTGACTCACCATCTTTTGATCACCGGAATGTTTCAAGAAAAGTAACTGGCAATTTGAACTAACCTTAGGCGTTTGGCGCTTCCAAGAGATACGAACACTCCGCACAGAAGAGTGCGGAATGCCGAGCTTCTTTTTCTCGGAAACTTGAAGTGCAATCGAGAAACTTTGAGGGATCCTCACTATTATCACTGCTCCAGACAAAATGACACTGTTTTCCAATCGATTGGACAATTATGACCGAAGTGGCTTTTTTGAAAGACAAACATTTGCCTTGCTATAGCAAGGCAGAATGACAAATTTCCGAGTTTCGAGTTTCTGTCATAGAAAGGTAGTTTTAACGCTGACTCACTATTTTTTCATCACCGGAACGTTTCAAAAGAAGTAACTGGCAATTTAAACTAACCTTGGGCGTGTGTCGCTTCCAAGTAGATACGAACACTCCGCACAGAAGGGTGCAGAATGCCGAGCTTCTTTTTCTCGGAAACTTGAAGTGCAATCGAGAAATTTTTAGAGATCTTCACTATTCTTTCTGCTTCAAACAACATGACACATTTTTCCAATCGATTGGGCAAATATTCACAAAGTGGCTTTTTTGAAAGACAAACATTTGCCTGCTATAGCAAGGCAGAATGACAAATTCCCGAGTTTCGGGTTTCTGTCATAGAAAGGTAGTTTTGACGCTGACTCACCATCTTTTGATCACCGGAATGTTTTAAGAGAAGTAACTGGCAATTTGAACTAACCTTAGGCGTTTGGCGCTTCCAAGTAGATACGAACACTCCGCACAGAAGAGTGCGGAATGCCAAGCTTCTTTTTCTCGAAAACTTGAGGTGCAATCGAGAAACTTTGAGAAATCCTCACTATTAT
This sequence comes from Anaspis maculata, assembly GCA_949128115.1. Lineage (NCBI taxonomy): Eukaryota > Metazoa > Arthropoda > Insecta > Coleoptera > Scraptiidae > Anaspis > Anaspis maculata. The sequence continues at coordinate 75,707,276 of OX421966.1, forward strand.
TATTGCTTCAAACAACATGACACTGTTTTCCAATCGATTGGGCAATCATTCACAAAGTGGCTTTTTAGAATGACAATTATTTGTCTTACTATCTAAAGGCAGAATGAGAAATTTTGAGGGTTCTGGGTTTCTGCCATAAGAAGGTTGTTTTGATGCTGACACATCATCTTTTGATCCACGGAATGTTTCAAGAGAAATAGAGCTTCTTTTTCACGGCAACTTGAAGTGCAATCGAAAAACTTTGAGAGATCGTCACTATTATTACTGCTTCAAATAACATAACACTATTTCCCAATCGATTGGGCAATTATTACAAAGTGACTTTTTTGAAAGACAAACATTTGCCTTGCTATAGCAAGGCAGAATGACAAATTCCCGAGTTTCGGGTTTCTGTCATAGAAAGGTAGTTTTGACGCTGACTCACCATCTTTTGATCACCGGAATGTTTCAAGAAAAGTAACTGGCAATTTGAACTAACCTTGGGCGTGTGGCGCTTCCAAGTAGATACGAACACTCCGCACAGAAGAGTACAGAATGCCGAGCTTGTTTTTCTCGGAAACTTGAAGTGCAATCGAGAAACTTCGAGGGATCCTCACTATTATCACTGCTCCAGACAACATGACACTGTTTTCCAATCGATTGGACAATTATTACCGAAGTGGCTTTTTTGAAAGACAAACATTTGCCTTGCTAGATATAGCAAGGCAGAATGACAAATTTCCGAGTTTCGAGTTTCTGTCATAGAAAGGTAGTTTTAACGCTGACTCACTATTTTTCCATCACCGGAACGTTTCGAGAGAAGTAACTGGCAATTTAAACTAACCTTGGGCGTGTGGCGCTTCCAAGTAGATACGAACACTCCGCACAGAAGAGTGCAGAATGCCGAGCTTCTTTTTCTCGGAAACTTGTAGTGCAATCGAGAAACTTTGAGGGATCCTCACTATTATCACTGCTCCAGACAACATGACACTGTTTTCCAATCGATTGGACAATTATTAACGAAGTGGCTTTTTTGAAAGACAAACATTTGCCTTGCTATAGCATTTATAGCAAGGCAGAATGACAAATTTCCGAGTTTCGAGTTTCTGTCATAGAAAGGTAGTTTTAACACTGACTCACTATTTTTCCATCACCGGAACGTTTCGAGAGAAGTAACTGGCAATTTAAACTAACCTTGGGCGTGTGGCGCTTCCAAGTAGATACGAACACTCCGCACAGAAGAGTGCAGAATGCCGAGCTTCTTTTTCTCGGAAACTTGTAGTGCAATCGAGAAACTTTGAGGGATCCTCACTATTATCACTGCTCCAGACAACATGACACTGTTTTCCAATCGATTGGACAATTATTAACGAAGTGGCTTTTTTGAAAGACAAACATTTGCCTTGCTATAGCATTTATAGCAAGGCAGAATGACAAATTTCCGAGTTTCGAGTTTCTGTCATAGAAAGGTAGTTTTAACGCTGACTCACTATTTTTCCATCACCGGAACGTTTCAAGAGAAGTAACTGGCAATTTAAACTAACCTTGGGCGTGTGGCGCTTCCAAGTAGATACGAACACTCCGCACAGAAGAGTGCAGAATGCCGAGCTTCTTTTTCTCGGAAACTTGTAGTGCAATCGAGAAACTTCGAGGGATCCTCACTATTATCACTGCTCCAGACAACATGACACTGTTTTCCAATCGATTGGATGATTATTAACGAGGTGGCTTTTTTGAAAGACAAACATTTGCCTTGCTATAGCAAGGCAGAATGACAAATTTCCGAGTTTCGAGTTTCTGTCATAGAAAGGTAGTTTTAACACTGACTCACTATTTTTCCATCACCGGAACGTTTCAAGAGAAGTAACTGGCAATTTAAACTAACCTTGGGCGTGTGGCGCTTCCAAGTAGATAGGGGAAGGTTACTTAAAATGGGATACTTAAGGTTTGAACCCTTAGAAATAATAGCTGGATAAAGCAAACCTCATCCAATTATGACTAATTATTCCTTGTTCTGTTTTATATCATAACCCCAAAGAGTTTTTGGAACGAAAATGTATTTTCCGAAATATAACTACTTTTCCAAGAAATGTGCAAGTATCCCATTTTAGGGAACCCATACGGTAAAACGGGATACCTCATATCCTTAAAATGGGATAGTAATTGAAATTGATAGATTTGACTAGTCTATTAGGAATATGATAACCAGACATCCAAATTTCAAGTTTTTATTATGGAAACTACTAGGTAGGTATAACAGACATATAAAATATGAACATCAACTACCATTCTTAGGTAACAAGACAAAAGCAAAATAAACATTCTTGAATTATGCATAAGACAAGAAAAAAGAAAAAAAGAAAAAAATCAGACTTCGAGGCAGAAGTCACAAAGAAAATCTTCTCCTTCTTCATCTGCCCTGGCGCAGGTATCATGAACCCACCTTCTGCACCCCACGCATCTGGGATATCCCGTTTTACGGGATGACAAAAATCCCGTTTTACCCGAACACTCATATTTGACATTCGAAATTTTTTTTCACGTAACCCCAAAATAAATCAAAAAAACTTGTTGGTCAAATCAATAGTTCATATCTTGGCTTGAGGTAAATAAATAATGAACATGTTCTCCCTTTCACTTCGCACGCAATTCTTACTAATATGAACCCTTGATATTAGATCAGAAAATCCGAAAACCATAAAACCTACCTGGTACGGCTCGCGCTTCAGCTGTCAACTTGAAAGTACGTTTGACCGTTGCATTAGACTAGAGCTTGAGTTTGGTGGATATTGGGTTAGATGGCGATACTTGTTTTTGTCAGAACCTTTGGTATCCCGTTTTAGCTGAGTATCCCATTTTAAGTAACCTTCCCCTACGAGCACTCCGCACAGAAGAGTGCAGAATGCCGAGCTTCTTTTTCTCGGAAACTTGTAGTGCAATCGAGAAACTTTGAGGGATCCTCACTATTATCACTGCTCCAGACAACATGACACTGTTTTCCAATCGATTGGACAATTATTAACGAAGTGGCTTTTTTGAAAGACAAACATTTGCCTTGCTATAGCAAGGCAGAATGACAAATTTCCGAGTTTCGAGTTTCTGTCATAGAAAGGTAGTTTTAACGCTGACTCACTATTTTTCCATCACCGGAACGTTTCAAGAGAAGTAACTGGCAATTTAAACTAACCTTGGGCGTGTGGTGCTTCCAAGGAGATACGAACACTCCGCAAAGAAGAGTGTAGAATGCCGAGCTTTTTTCCTCGGAAACTTGAAGTGCAATCGAGAAATTTTTAGAGATCTTCACTATTCTTTCTGCTTCAAACAACATGACACATTTTTCCAATCGATTGGGCGAATATTCACAAAGTGGCTTTTTTGAAAGACAAACATTTGCCTGCTATAGCAAGGCAGAATGACAAATTCCCGAGTTTCGGGTTTCTGTCATAGAAAGGTAGTTTTGACGCTGACTCACCATCTTTTGATCACCGGAATGTTTCAAGAAAAGTAACTGGCAATTTGAACCAACCTTAGGCGTTTGGCGCTTCCAAGTAGATACGAACACTTCGCACAGAAGAGTGCGGAATGCCAAGCTTCTTTTTCTCGAAAACTTGAGGTGCAATCGAGAAACTTTGAGAGATCCTCACTATTATTATTGCTTCAAACAACATGACACTGTTTTCCAATCGATTGGGCAATCATTCACAAAGTGGCTTTTTAGAATGACAAATATTTGTCTTACTATCTAAAGGCAGAATGAGAAATTTTGAGGGTTCTGGGTTTCTGCCATAAGAAGGTTGTTTTGATGCTGACACATCATCTTTTGATCCACGGAATGTTTCAAGAGAAATAGAGCTTCTTTTTCACGGCAACTTGAAGTGCAATCGAAAAACTTTGAGAGATCCTCACTATTATTACTGCTTCAAATAACATAACACTATTTCCCAATCGATTGGGCAATTATTACAGAGTGACTTTTTTGAAAGACAAACATTTGCCTTGCTATAGCAAGGCAGAATGACAAATTCCCGAGTTTCGGGTTTCTGTCATAGAAAGGTAGTTTTGACGCTGACTCACCATCTTTTGATCACCGGAATGTTTCAAGAAAAGTAACTGGCAATTTGAACTAACCTTAGGCGTTTGGCGCTTCCAAGAGATACGAACACTCCGCACAGAAGAGTGCGGAATGCCGAGCTTCTTTTTCTCGGAAACTTGAAGTGCAATCGAGAAACTTTGAGGGATCCTCACTATTATCACTGCTCCAGACAAAATGACACTGTTTTCCAATCGATTGGACAATTATGACCGAAGTGGCTTTTCTGAAAGACAAACATTTGCCTTGCTATAGCAAGGCAGAATGACAAATTTCCGAGTTTCGAGTTTCTGTCATAGAAAGGTAGTTTTAACGCTGACTCACTATTTTTTCATCACCGGAACGTTTCAAAAGAAGTAACTGGCAATTTAAACTAACCTTGGGCGTGTGTCGCTTCCAAGTAGATACGAACACTCCGCACAGAAGAGTGCAGAATGCCGAGCTTCTTTTTCTCGGAAACTTGTAGTGCAATCGAGAAACTTTGAGGGATCCTCACTATTATCACTGCTCCAGACAACATGACACTGTTTTCCAATCGATTGGACAATTATTAACGAAGTGGCTTTTTTGAAAGACAAACATTTGCCTTGCTATAGCAAGGCAGAATGACAAATTTCCGAGTTTCGAGTTTCTGTCATAGAAAGGTAGTTTTAACGCTGACTCACTATTTTTCCATCACCGGAACGTTTCAAGAGAAGTAACTGGCAATTTAAACTAACCTTGGGCGTGTGGCTCTTCCAAGTAGATACGAACACTCCGCACAGAAGAGTGCAGAATGCCGAGCTTCTTTTTCTCGGAAACTTGTAGTGCAATCGAGAAACTTCGAGGGATCCTCACTATTATCACTGCTCCAGACAACATGACACTGTTTTCCAATCGATTGGATAATTATTAACGAAGTGGCTTTTTTGAAAGACAAACATTTGCCTTGCTATAGCAAGGCAGAATGACAAATTTCCGAGTTTCGAGTTTCTGTCATAGAAAGGTAGTTTTAACGCTGACTCACTATTTTTCCATCACCGGAACGTTTCAAGCGAAGTAACTGGCAATTGAAACTAACCTTGGGCGTGTGGCGCTTCCAAGTAGATACGAACACTCCGCACAGAAGAGTAGGTACAGAATGCCGAGCTTCTTTTTCTCGGAAACTTGAAGTGCAATCGAGAAATTTTTAGAGATCTTCACTATTCTTTCTGCTTCAAACAACATGACACATTTTTCCAATCGATTGGGCAAATATTCACAAAGTGGCTTTTTTGAAAGACAAACATTTGCCTCGAGGGGTCAACCACCAGTGGAAATCACTGTACATTTTCTTGGAAATACTATGGAAATACTTGGAAATAGATGGAAATACAATGGAAATACTTGGAAATAGATGGAAATACTATGGAAATACTTGGAAATAGATGGAAATACTTGGAAATAGATGGAAATACTATGGAAATACTTGGAAATACCTGGAAATACTTTGGAAATACTTGGAAATACTTTGGAAATATTCCATATATACTTGGTCATAACTGCCGAAATTTAATTCCTAGTGAAGCCTGTGACAACTAGAACAGGTCTCTACGGTCGTTGTACTTATAAACTACTGGACAAATTAGTAGACGGTTTAAAAAAAACGTCTGAATTTGAAGGCCAATAACTTTTGTGTGCACATAAGGCGACTTTTAATTACGTTTCTTGAGTTGGTCAGTTTCATTTCTCTCTTAGACATAGGTATATCCCATGAAAGGAAACATCAAGAAACTCAAGATGAAGTTTCTACAGGGTTATAATATGTATGTACAGGTGTCCGGGAATAAGTGTTACAAAACTTACAGGGACATAGAAAAAAGACAAAATAAGGGGACTTTTGTTGATAAACATACCCTCGCAAATGTATAATAACGGAGATACAGGCCTTCAAAGTTGTTTTTTGAAAACAGTTTTCTTTGCATAACTTTTGAACCGTTCAACTGATTTCATTCAAATTCAAACCAAAGTTCACTAAAACAGGTTTTCATTGAACAATAATAACGAATTTCATCAAATATTTTTGGGGGCGAAAATAATAGGAGGTACCTTCCCCCTTTCCCCTAATTTTGAACCACCCTGAATATTCTTGGAAACGGTTTCAATTCTTGAATTCTGCGTCCAATTCTTAGAGAAAAGTCACTTCTGCAAAATTTTGATTAGATGAGGTTTCATTTTGAAAATGTTTTTTTTCTGAAAAACTCCATGTTTCTCAGCGAAAATGGTGATTTATCAACTTAAAACACCCAGAAAACTTATTCCAGTTGACAAATCATGAGTTTTCTTGAATATTAATTTTTAGGCCCAGGACAGTGGCGATTTCGAGATATTTTCCAATATTTCAAACCCAAACATCTTGAAAACGAAGGCTCTTATCAAAATTTTGCAAAAGTAACTTTTTTCTTTAAATTGAACGTAAAATTTAAACATAAAAACAATCTTCAAAAATACTCGGGGAGGTCAAAAATAGGGGTAAAAGGGGGAGGGCACCCCCTATTATCTTCGCTCCTAAAAATGCTTGATAAAATGTAGTCTTATTGTTCAATAGAGACCTGTTTTGGTGAACTTTGGTTCGAATTTGACTGAAATCGGTTGAACGATTCAAATGTTATGCAAAAAAAACTGTTAAGAAAAGTCCTTTTATTTTTCAATTGTCTATCTCCCTGTGAGTTTTATAACACTTATTCTGGGACATCTGTATACAGGTTGGTGTCCGGTATTTATTCGCGGAAACTTTGGCAATCAACAAGAGCATATAATAGCTATCCACGATTCAAGTGTTAGAAGTGACAGAGATGATTTTGTGAGCGGGAACCCCGCGAACAACATAAGACACTTTTAACGCGTGTATCGTACAAAATTTCACCTACAATGGTCTTTGAAATGTTTGATAAATGTCAGAATTTATTGAAAATATGACAGGAACGCGCAGGATTATCACTTTTAGCACGTCGCTCATGACGACGTGTTAGAAGTGACGGGTATTATTTAACGCTTGTAGATAATAGCTATTTACGATACAAGTTAGTGTTAAAAGTGAGGTATTATTTTGTGAGCGGGGACGCTTGCGAAACGAGCGTTAGCGAGTAGAGCAACTCCGCGAACAAAATAAGACACTTTTAACGCGTGTATCGTACAATATTTTATCTACAATGGTCTTTGAAATGTTTGGTGAATGTCAGAATTTATTGAAAATATGACAGGAGCGCGCATAATCATCATTTTTTCACGTCGCCCATGACGACGTGTTAAAAGTGACGGGTATTATTTAACGCTTGTAGATAAAAATAGATAGACTTTCCTCAAACACTCTGTTCAAAATCAAAAAATAACAGCGATAATATAGCCTTTCAAAGCTGAAATTGAAAAATCTTTTTTTTGCATAATTTATGAACCGTTCAACCGGATTTTGTTCCAATTTGGACCAAAGTTTACTAAAATATGTCTCTATTGAATAATGATAACGCATTTTATCTAACATGTTTTGGGGTGCAAATAATAGGGGGTGACCTACCCTTTTTCCCCTATTTTAAAGCCTCTAATTATTTTTGGAAATCGTTCCATCATTTTGATTCTACGTTCAACTTGAAAAAAAGTTCCTCCTGCAAAATTTTGATAAGAGGCTTCGTTTTTGAGCTATTTTGATTTGAAACTTGGGGAAACATCTTGAAAATTCCACTCTGAAAGGTCTAAAAATTGAAATTAAAAAAAAACTCATGATTTCTCAGATCAAGAATCCAAATCCAAGTTTTCTAGGTTTTCACGAAGCCTTCAATCAAAATTTTGCAAGAGTAACTTTCTTTTCTAAATTGAACGTGAAATTCAAAAATTGGAACGATTTCCAAAAATAATCAGGGTAGTGAAAAATAGGGTAGGTACCCCTATTACCTTTGCCCTTAAAAATGTTCGATAAAATGCGTTTTTATTTTTCAATAATAGAGACATAATTATTTCAGTAAACTTTGGTTCAAATTTGAACAAAATCGGTTGAACGGTTCGGAAGTTATGCAAAAAAACAATTTTCAAGTTAAACTTTGAAGACCTATATTTCCGTGATTGTTCGTTTTTGAACAGGGTGTTTTGGGGAAAGTCTTTTTTTGATTCTCTATCGATTGCCAAGGTTTCCGCCATTAAACACCGGACATAGGGTGTGTCCCGGAATAAGGATTACAACATTCACAGGGAAGTAGAGAATTCAAAAATTAGGAGATTTTTTTAAATTTATACCATCGCAAACGTATAATAGTTGTTTTTTGAAAACAGATTTTTTTGCATATCTTTGAACCGTTCAACCGACTCTATTCAAATTTAAATCAAAGTCTAGTCTACTGAAATATGTTTCTATTCAACAATAATAACGCATTTCATCAAACATTTTCAGGGGCGAAGGTAATAGAGAATATCCTCCCCCCTTTCTCCCTTATTTTTCAACACCCTAATTATTTTTGAGAATGGTTCCAATTTTAAATTTCTGCGTTTAATTTAGAGACAAAAGTTACTTCTGCAAAATTTTGATTAGAGGCTTTGCTTTCAAGATATTTGGGTTTGAAATTTTGGAGAACATCTCGAAATCGCCTCTTTCAAAGGCATGAAAATTAAAATCCAATAAAACTCGTGATTCCTCAACTGAAATAACTTCTTTAGGTGTTTCAAGTCGATAAACCACCTCTCATTTTTAGTTGAGAGACGAGGTGTTTTCAGGAAAAAACACTTTGGGCTCTGGAAAATGGCGATTTCGAGTTTCAAAGTTTCAAACCCAAATATTTCGAAAATGGAGTCTGAAGTCAAAATTTCGTTACTACTGCGTTATTATTGTTCAATACAGTAAGCTTTGGCTCGACTTTGAATAAAATCGGTGGATTGTTCCAAAAGTTATGCAAAAAGTACCGTTTTTGAAAAACCATTTGAAAGCCTGTATCTCTGTTATTTTACGTTTGCGAGGGTATATCTATTGAGAAAAATCCCCTTATTTTTCAATTCTCTATCTCAAGCCAAAAAAGTTTCAAAAGTTATGCAAAGTAACTATTCAAAAAAAAACATTTTTGACGGCCTCTATCTCCGTTATCATACGTTTGCGAGGTATCTTTATTGCGAAAAGTTCCCTCATTTTTCAATTCTCCATCTCCCTGTGAATTTGGTAACTCATATTCCGGGACACCCTGTAGAAATCAGTGCCCTCAACGGTTTAGGAATTTCTTGGTTCGGAAGTCTAACAATGAAGATATGAATTTTCATATTAAGTGATGTAGATTTGGCCATCGGGACACGGGCTAATTCTAGTTGTGATTTTGAAAAATTAAAATTGTGCACGGGTGTTCCCACAACCTTTTTGCAAATTGTGATAGGTACAAACACACAATTTGGTACACGTAGGTACCCTTCAAACTAGCTACCTACGTGTACCAAATTTCAAACTTTTCCCCCTGGAAGGTAGGCAATCTGCGAACGGAAATACTTGGAAATACTATGGAAATACCTGGAAATACTTGGAAGTATCATGGAAATACTTGGAAATACCATGGAAATACTTGGAAATACTATGGAAATACTTGGAAATATTTGGAAATACTTGGAAATATATTGGGAATACCTGGAAATACAGCCAAAATACTATCAAGTATTTCCAAAAATGGAAATCACTGTACAAATTTTCAGTAGGTGGTTGACCCCTCGATTTGCCTGCTATAGCAAGGCAGAATGACAAATTCCCGAGTTTCGGGTTTCTGTCATAGAAAGGTAGTTTTGACGCTGACTCACCATCTTTTGATCACCGGAATGTTTCAAGAAAAGTAACTGGCAATTTGAACTAACCTTAGGCGTTTGGCGCTTCCAAGTAGATACGAACACTCCGCACAGAAGAGTGCGGAATGCCAAGCTTCTTTTTCTCGAAAACTTGAGGTGCAATCGAGAAACTTTGAGAGATCCTCACTATTATTATTGCTTCAAACAACATGACACTGTTTTCCAATCGATTGGGCAATCATTCACAAAGTGGCTTTTTAGAATGACAATTATTTGTCTTACTATCTAAAGGCAGAATGAGAAATTTTGAGGGTTCTGGGTTTCTGCCATAAGAAGGTTGTTTTGATGCTGACACATCATCTTTTGATCCACGGAATGTTTCAAGAGAAATAGAGCTTCTTTTTCACGGCAACTTGAAGTGCAATCGAAAAACTTTGAGAGATCCTCACTATTATTACTGCTTCAAATAACATAACACTATTTCCCAATCGATTGGGCAATTATCACAAAGTGACTTTTTTGAAAGACAAACATTTGCCTTGCTATAGCAAGGCAGAATGACAAATTCCCGAGTTTCGGGTTTCTGTCATAGAAAGGTAGTTTTGACGCTGACTCACCATCTTTTGATCACCGGAATGTTTCAAGAAAAGTAACTGGCAATTTGAACTAACCTTGGGCGTGTGGCGCTTCCAAGTAGATACGAACACTCCGCACAGAAGAGTACAGAATGCCGAGCTTGTTTTTCTCGGAAACTTGAAGTGCAATCGAGAAACTTCGAGGGATCCTCACTATTATCACTGCTCCAGACAACATGACACTGTTTTCCAATCGATTGGACAATTATTACCGAAGTGGCTTTTTTGAAAGACAAACATTTGCCTTGCTAGATATAGCAAGGCAGAATGACAAATTTCCGAGTTTCGAGTTTCTGTCATAGAAAGGTAGTTTTAACGCTGACTCACTATTTTTCCATCACCGGAACGTTTCGAGAGAAGTAACTGGCAATTTAAACTAACCTTGGGCGTGTGGCGCTTCCAAGTAGATACGAACACTCCGCACAGAAGAGTGCAGAATGCCGAGCTTCTTTTTCTCGGAAACTTGTAGTGCAATCGAGAAACTTTGAGGGATCCTCACTATTATCACTGCTCCAGACAACATGACACTGTTTTCCAATCGATTGGACAATTATTAACGAAGTGGCTTTTTTGAAAGACAAACATTTGCCTTGCTATAGCATTTATAGCAAGGCAGAATGACAAATTTCCGAGTTTCGAGTTTCTGTCATAGAAAGGTAGTTTTAACACTGACTCACTATTTTTCCATCACCGGAACGTTTCGAGAGAAGTAACTGGCAATTTAAACTAACCTTGGGCGTGTGGCGCTTCCAAGTAGATACGAACACTCCGCACAGAAGAGTGCAGAATGCCGAGCTTCTTTTTCTCGGAAACTTGTAGTGCAATCGAGAAACTTTGAGGGATCCTCACTATTATCACTGCTCCAGACAACATGACACTGTTTTCCAATCGATTGGACAATTATTAACGAAGTGGCTTTTTTGAAAGACAAACATTTGCCTTGCTATAGCATTTATAGCAAGGCAGAATGACAAATTTCCGAGTTTCGAGTTTCTGTCATAGAAAGGTAGTTTTAACGCTGACTCACTATTTTTCCATCACCGGAACGTTTCAAGAGAAGTAACTGGCAATTTAAACTAACCTTGGGCGTGTGGCGCTTCCAAGTAGATACGAACACTCCGCACAGAAGAGTGCAGAATGCCGAGCTTCTTTTTCTCGGAAACTTGTAGTGCAATCGAGAAACTTCGAGGGATCCTCACTATTATCACTGCTCCAGACAACATGACACTGTTTTCCAATCGATTGGATGATTATTAACGAGGTGGCTTTTTTGAAAGACAAACATTTGCCTTGCTATAGCAAGGCAGAATGACAAATTTCCGAGTTTCGAGTTTCTGTCATAGAAAGGTAGTTTTAACACTGACTCACTATTTTTCCATCACCGGAACGTTTCAAGAGAAGTAACTGGCAATTTAAACTAACCTTGGGCGTGTGGCGCTTCCAAGTAGATAGGGGAAGGTTACTTAAAATGGGATACTTAAGGTTTGAACCCTTAGAAATAATAGCTGGATAAAGCAAACCTCATCCAATTATGACTAATTATTCCTTGTTCTGTTTTATATCATAACCCCAAAGAGTTTTTGGAACGAAAATGTATTTTCCGAAATATAACTACTTTTCCAAGAAATGTGCAAGTATCCCATTTTAGGGAACCCATACGGTAAAACGGGATACCTCATATCCTTAAAATGGGATAGTAATTGAAATTGATAGATTTGACTAGTCTATTAGGAATATGATAACCAGACATCCAAATTTCAAGTTTTTATTATGGAAACTACTAGGTAGGTATAACAGACATATAAAATATGAACATCAACTACCATTCTTAGGTAACAAGACAAAAGCAAAATAAACATTCTTGAATTATGCATAAGACAAGAAAAAAGAAAAAAAGAAAAAAATCAGACTTCGAGGCAGAAGTCACAAAGAAAATCTTCTCCTTCTTCATCTGCCCTGGCGCAGGTATCATGAACCCACCTTCTGCACCCCACGCATCTGGGATATCCCGTTTTACGGGATGACAAAAATCCCGTTTTACCCGAACACTCATATTTGACATTCGAAATTTTTTTTCACGTAACCCCAAAATAAATCAAAAAAACTTGTTGGTCAAATCAATAGTTCATATCTTGGCTTGAGGTAAATAAATAATGAACATGTTCTCCCTTTCACTTCGCACGCAATTCTTACTAATATGAACCCTTGATATTAGATCAGAAAATCCGAAAACCATAAAACCTACCTGGTACGGCTCGCGCTTCAGCTGTCAACTTGAAAGTACGTTTGACCGTTGCATTAGACTAGAGCTTGAGTTTGGTGGATATTGGGTTAGATGGCGATACTTGTTTTTGTCAGAACCTTTGGTATCCCGTTTTAGCTGAGTATCCCATTTTAAGTAACCTTCCCCTACGAGCACTCCGCACAGAAGAGTGCAGAATGCCGAGCTTCTTTTTCTCGGAAACTTGTAGTGCAATCGAGAAACTTTGAGGGATCCTCACTATTATCACTGCTCCAGACAACATGACACTGTTTTCCAATCGATTGGACAATTATTAACGAAGTGGCTTTTTTGAAAGACAAACATTTGCCTTGCTATAGCAAGGCAGAATGACAAATTTCCGAGTTTCGAGTTTCTGTCATAGAAAGGTAGTTTTAACGCTGACTCACTATTTTTCCATCACCGGAACGTTTCAAGAGAAGTAACTGGCAATTTAAACTAACCTTGGGCGTGTGGTGCTTCCAAGGAGATACGAACACTCCGCAAAGAAGAGTGTAGAATGCCGAGCTTTTTTCCTCGGAAACTTGAAGTGCAATCGAGAAATTTTTAGAGATCTTCACTATTCTTTCTGCTTCAAACAACATGACACATTTTTCCAATCGATTGGGCGAATATTCACAAAGTGGCTTTTTTGAAAGACAAACATTTGCCTGCTATAGCAAGGCAGAATGACAAATTCCCGAGTTTCGGGTTTCTGTCATAGAAAGGTAGTTTTGACGCTGACTCACCATCTTTTGATCACCGGAATGTTTCAAGAAAAGTAACTGGCAATTTGAACCAACCTTAGGCGTTTGGCGCTTCCAAGTAGATACGAACACTTCGCACAGAAGAGTGCGGAATGCCAAGCTTCTTTTTCTCGAAAACTTGAGGTGCAATCGAGAAACTTTGAGAGATCCTCACTATTATTATTGCTTCAAACAACATGACACTGTTTTCCAATCGATTGGGCAATCATTCACAAAGTGGCTTTTTAGAATGACAAATATTTGTCTTACTATCTAAAGGCAGAATGAGAAATTTTGAGGGTTCTGGGTTTCTGCCATAAGAAGGTTGTTTTGATGCTGACACATCATCTTTTGATCCACGGAATGTTTCAAGAGAAATAGAGCTTCTTTTTCACGGCAACTTGAAGTGCAATCGAAAAACTTTGAGAGATCCTCACTATTATTACTGCTTCAAATAACATAACACTATTTCCCAATCGATTGGGCAATTATTACAGAGTGACTTTTTTGAAAGACAAACATTTGCCTTGCTATAGCAAGGCAGAATGACAAATTCCCGAGTTTCGGGTTTCTGTCATAGAAAGGTAGTTTTGACGCTGACTCACCATCTTTTGATCACCGGAATGTTTCAAGAAAAGTAACTGGCAATTTGAACTAACCTTAGGCGTTTGGCGCTTCCAAGAGATACGAACACTCCGCACAGAAGAGTGCGGAATGCCGAGCTTCTTTTTCTCGGAAACTTGAAGTGCAATCGAGAAACTTTGAGGGATCCTCACTATTATCACTGCTCCAGACAAAATGACACTGTTTTCCAATCGATTGGACAATTATGACCGAAGTGGCTTTTCTGAAAGACAAACATTTGCCTTGCTATAGCAAGGCAGAATGACAAATTTCCGAGTTTCGAGTTTCTGTCATAGAAAGGTAGTTTTAACGCTGACTCACTATTTTTTCATCACCGGAACGTTTCAAAAGAAGTAACTGGCAATTTAAACTAACCTTGGGCGTGTGTCGCTTCCAAGTAGATACGAACACTCCGCACAGAAGAGTGCAGAATGCCGAGCTTCTTTTTCTCGGAAACTTGTAGTGCAATCGAGAAACTTTGAGGGATCCTCACTATTATCACTGCTCCAGACAACATGACACTGTTTTCCAATCGATTGGACAATTATTAACGAAGTGGCTTTTTTGAAAGACAAACATTTGCCTTGCTATAGCAAGGCAGAATGACAAATTTCCGAGTTTCGAGTTTCTGTCATAGAAAGGTAGTTTTAACGCTGACTCACTATTTTTCCATCACCGGAACGTTTCAAGAGAAGTAACTGGCAATTTAAACTAACCTTGGGCGTGTGGCTCTTCCAAGTAGATACGAACACTCCGCACAGAAGAGTGCAGAATGCCGAGCTTCTTTTTCTCGGAAACTTGTAGTGCAATCGAGAAACTTCGAGGGATCCTCACTATTATCACTGCTCCAGACAACATGACACTGTTTTCCAATCGATTGGATAATTATTAACGAAGTGGCTTTTTTGAAAGACAAACATTTGCCTTGCTATAGCAAGGCAGAATGACAAATTTCCGAGTTTCGAGTTTCTGTCATAGAAAGGTAGTTTTAACGCTGACTCACTATTTTTCCATCACCGGAACGTTTCAAGCGAAGTAACTGGCAATTGAAACTAACCTTGGGCGTGTGGCGCTTCCAAGTAGATACGAACACTCCGCACAGAAGAGTAGGTACAGAATGCCGAGCTTCTTTTTCTCGGAAACTTGAAGTGCAATCGAGAAATTTTTAGAGATCTTCACTATTCTTTCTGCTTCAAACAACATGACACATTTTTCCAATCGATTGGGCAAATATTCACAAAGTGGCTTTTTTGAAAGACAAACATTTGCCTCGAGGGGTCAACCACCAGTGGAAATCACTGTACATTTTCTTGGAAATACTATGGAAATACTTGGAAATAGATGGAAATACAATGGAAATACTTGGAAATAGATGGAAATACTATGGAAATACTTGGAAATAGATGGAAATACTTGGAAATAGATGGAAATACTATGGAAATACTTGGAAATACCTGGAAATACTTTGGAAATACTTGGAAATACTTTGGAAATATTCCATATATACTTGGTCATAACTGCCGAAATTTAATTCCTAGTGAAGCCTGTGACAACTAGAACAGGTCTCTACGGTCGTTGTACTTATAAACTACTGGACAAATTAGTAGACGGTTTAAAAAAAACGTCTGAATTTGAAGGCCAATAACTTTTGTGTGCACATAAGGCGACTTTTAATTACGTTTCTTGAGTTGGTCAGTTTCATTTCTCTCTTAGACATAGGTATATCCCATGAAAGGAAACATCAAGAAACTCAAGATGAAGTTTCTACAGGGTTATAATATGTATGTACAGGTGTCCGGGAATAAGTGTTACAAAACTTACAGGGACATAGAAAAAAGACAAAATAAGGGGACTTTTGTTGATAAACATACCCTCGCAAATGTATAATAACGGAGATACAGGCCTTCAAAGTTGTTTTTTGAAAACAGTTTTCTTTGCATAACTTTTGAACCGTTCAACTGATTTCATTCAAATTCAAACCAAAGTTCACTAAAACAGGTTTTCATTGAACAATAATAACGAATTTCATCAAATATTTTTGGGGGCGAAAATAATAGGAGGTACCTTCCCCCTTTCCCCTAATTTTGAACCACCCTGAATATTCTTGGAAACGGTTTCAATTCTTGAATTCTGCGTCCAATTCTTAGAGAAAAGTCACTTCTGCAAAATTTTGATTAGATGAGGTTTCATTTTGAAAATGTTTTTTTTCTGAAAAACTCCATGTTTCTCAGCGAAAATGGTGATTTATCAACTTAAAACACCCAGAAAACTTATTCCAGTTGACAAATCATGAGTTTTCTTGAATATTAATTTTTAGGCCCAGGACAGTGGCGATTTCGAGATATTTTCCAATATTTCAAACCCAAACATCTTGAAAACGAAGGCTCTTATCAAAATTTTGCAAAAGTAACTTTTTTCTTTAAATTGAACGTAAAATTTAAACATAAAAACAATCTTCAAAAATACTCGGGGAGGTCAAAAATAGGGGTAAAAGGGGGAGGGCACCCCCTATTATCTTCGCTCCTAAAAATGCTTGATAAAATGTAGTCTTATTGTTCAATAGAGACCTGTTTTGGTGAACTTTGGTTCGAATTTGACTGAAATCGGTTGAACGATTCAAATGTTATGCAAAAAAAACTGTTAAGAAAAGTCCTTTTATTTTTCAATTGTCTATCTCCCTGTGAGTTTTATAACACTTATTCTGGGACATCTGTATACAGGTTGGTGTCCGGTATTTATTCGCGGAAACTTTGGCAATCAACAAGAGCATATAATAGCTATCCACGATTCAAGTGTTAGAAGTGACAGAGATGATTTTGTGAGCGGGAACCCCGCGAACAACATAAGACACTTTTAACGCGTGTATCGTACAAAATTTCACCTACAATGGTCTTTGAAATGTTTGATAAATGTCAGAATTTATTGAAAATATGACAGGAACGCGCAGGATTATCACTTTTAGCACGTCGCTCATGACGACGTGTTAGAAGTGACGGGTATTATTTAACGCTTGTAGATAATAGCTATTTACGATACAAGTTAGTGTTAAAAGTGAGGTATTATTTTGTGAGCGGGGACGCTTGCGAAACGAGCGTTAGCGAGTAGAGCAACTCCGCGAACAAAATAAGACACTTTTAACGCGTGTATCGTACAATATTTTATCTACAATGGTCTTTGAAATGTTTGGTGAATGTCAGAATTTATTGAAAATATGACAGGAGCGCGCATAATCATCATTTTTTCACGTCGCCCATGACGACGTGTTAAAAGTGACGGGTATTATTTAACGCTTGTAGATAAAAATAGATAGACTTTCCTCAAACACTCTGTTCAAAATCAAAAAATAACAGCGATAATATAGCCTTTCAAAGCTGAAATTGAAAAATCTTTTTTTTGCATAATTTATGAACCGTTCAACCGGATTTTGTTCCAATTTGGACCAAAGTTTACTAAAATATGTCTCTATTGAATAATGATAACGCATTTTATCTAACATGTTTTGGGGTGCAAATAATAGGGGGTGACCTACCCTTTTTCCCCTATTTTAAAGCCTCTAATTATTTTTGGAAATCGTTCCATCATTTTGATTCTACGTTCAACTTGAAAAAAAGTTCCTCCTGCAAAATTTTGATAAGAGGCTTCGTTTTTGAGCTATTTTGATTTGAAACTTGGGGAAACATCTTGAAAATTCCACTCTGAAAGGTCTAAAAATTGAAATTAAAAAAAAACTCATGATTTCTCAGATCAAGAATCCAAATCCAAGTTTTCTAGGTTTTCACGAAGCCTTCAATCAAAATTTTGCAAGAGTAACTTTCTTTTCTAAATTGAACGTGAAATTCAAAAATTGGAACGATTTCCAAAAATAATCAGGGTAGTGAAAAATAGGGTAGGTACCCCTATTACCTTTGCCCTTAAAAATGTTCGATAAAATGCGTTTTTATTTTTCAATAATAGAGACATAATTATTTCAGTAAACTTTGGTTCAAATTTGAACAAAATCGGTTGAACGGTTCGGAAGTTATGCAAAAAAACAATTTTCAAGTTAAACTTTGAAGACCTATATTTCCGTGATTGTTCGTTTTTGAACAGGGTGTTTTGGGGAAAGTCTTTTTTTGATTCTCTATCGATTGCCAAGGTTTCCGCCATTAAACACCGGACATAGGGTGTGTCCCGGAATAAGGATTACAACATTCACAGGGAAGTAGAGAATTCAAAAATTAGGAGATTTTTTTAAATTTATACCATCGCAAACGTATAATAGTTGTTTTTTGAAAACAGATTTTTTTGCATATCTTTGAACCGTTCAACCGACTCTATTCAAATTTAAATCAAAGTCTAGTCTACTGAAATATGTTTCTATTCAACAATAATAACGCATTTCATCAAACATTTTCAGGGGCGAAGGTAATAGAGAATATCCTCCCCCCTTTCTCCCTTATTTTTCAACACCCTAATTATTTTTGAGAATGGTTCCAATTTTAAATTTCTGCGTTTAATTTAGAGACAAAAGTTACTTCTGCAAAATTTTGATTAGAGGCTTTGCTTTCAAGATATTTGGGTTTGAAATTTTGGAGAACATCTCGAAATCGCCTCTTTCAAAGGCATGAAAATTAAAATCCAATAAAACTCGTGATTCCTCAACTGAAATAACTTCTTTAGGTGTTTCAAGTCGATAAACCACCTCTCATTTTTAGTTGAGAGACGAGGTGTTTTCAGGAAAAAACACTTTGGGCTCTGGAAAATGGCGATTTCGAGTTTCAAAGTTTCAAACCCAAATATTTCGAAAATGGAGTCTGAAGTCAAAATTTCGTTACTACTGCGTTATTATTGTTCAATACAGTAAGCTTTGGCTCGACTTTGAATAAAATCGGTGGATTGTTCCAAAAGTTATGCAAAAAGTACCGTTTTTGAAAAACCATTTGAAAGCCTGTATCTCTGTTATTTTACGTTTGCGAGGGTATATCTATTGAGAAAAATCCCCTTATTTTTCAATTCTCTATCTCAAGCCAAAAAAGTTTCAAAAGTTATGCAAAGTAACTATTCAAAAAAAAACATTTTTGACGGCCTCTATCTCCGTTATCATACGTTTGCGAGGTATCTTTATTGCGAAAAGTTCCCTCATTTTTCAATTCTCCATCTCCCTGTGAATTTGGTAACTCATATTCCGGGACACCCTGTAGAAATCAGTGCCCTCAACGGTTTAGGAATTTCTTGGTTCGGAAGTCTAACAATGAAGATATGAATTTTCATATTAAGTGATGTAGATTTGGCCATCGGGACACGGGCTAATTCTAGTTGTGATTTTGAAAAATTAAAATTGTGCACGGGTGTTCCCACAACCTTTTTGCAAATTGTGATAGGTACAAACACACAATTTGGTACACGTAGGTACCCTTCAAACTAGCTACCTACGTGTACCAAATTTCAAACTTTTCCCCCTGGAAGGTAGGCAATCTGCGAACGGAAATACTTGGAAATACTATGGAAATACCTGGAAATACTTGGAAGTATCATGGAAATACTTGGAAATACCATGGAAATACTTGGAAATACTATGGAAATACTTGGAAATATTTGGAAATACTTGGAAATATATTGGGAATACCTGGAAATACAGCCAAAATACTATCAAGTATTTCCAAAAATGGAAATCACTGTACAAATTTTCAGTAGGTGGTTGACCCCTCGATTTGCCTGCTATAGCAAGGCAGAATGACAAATTCCCGAGTTTCGGGTTTCTGTCATAGAAAGGTAGTTTTGACGCTGACTCACCATCTTTTGATCACCGGAATGTTTCAAGAAAAGTAACTGGCAATTTGAACTAACCTTAGGCGTTTGGCGCTTCCAAGTAGATACGAACACTCCGCACAGAAGAGTGCGGAATGCCAAGCTTCTTTTTCTCGAAAACTTGAGGTGCAATCGAGAAACTTTGAGAGATCCTCACTATTATTATTGCTTCAAACAACATGACACTGTTTTCCAATCGATTGGGCAATCATTCACAAAGTGGCTTTTTAGAATGACAATTATTTGTCTTACTATCTAAAGGCAGAATGAGAAATTTTGAGGGTTCTGGGTTTCTGCCATAAGAAGGTTGTTTTGATGCTGACACATCATCTTTTGATCCACGGAATGTTTCAAGAGAAATAGAGCTTCTTTTTCACGGCAACTTGAAGTGCAATCGAAAAACTTTGAGAGATCCTCACTATTATTACTGCTTCAAATAACATAACACTATTTCCCAATCGATTGGGCAATTATCACAAAGTGACTTTTTTGAAAGACAAACATTTGCCTTGCTATAGCAAGGCAGAATGACAAATTCCCGAGTTTCGGGTTTCTGTCATAGAAAGGTAGTTTTGACGCTGACTCACCATCTTTTGATCACCGGAATGTTTCAAGAAAAGTAACTGGCAATTTGAACTAACCTTGGGCGTGTGGCGCTTCCAAGTAGATACGAACACTCCGCACAGAAGAGTACAGAATGCCGAGCTTGTTTTTCTCGGAAACTTGAAGTGCAATCGAGAAACTTTGAGGGATCCTCACTATTATCACTGCTCCAGACAACATGACACTGTTTTCCAATCGATTGGACAATTATTAACGAAGTGGCTTTTTTGAAAGACAAACATTTGCCTTGCTATAGCAAGGCAGAATGACAAATTTCCGAGTTTCGAGTTTCTGTCATAGAAAGGTAGTTTTAACGCTGACTCACTATTTTTCCATCACCGGAACGTTTCAAGAGAAGTAACTGGCAATTTAAACTAACCTTGGGCGTGTGGCGCTTCCAAGTAGATACGAACACTCCGCACAGAAGAGTGCAGAATGCCGAGCTTCTTTTTCTCGGAAACTTGTAGTGCAATCGAGAAACTTCGAGGGATCCTCACTATTATCACTGCTCCAGACAACATGACACTGTTTTCCAATCGATTGGATAATTATTAACGAGGTGGCTTTTTTGAAAGACAAACATTTGCCTTGCTATAGCAAGGCAGAATGACAAATTTCCGAGTTTCGAGTTTCTGTCATAGAAAGGTAGTTTTAACACTGACTCACTATTTTTCCATCACCGGAACGTTTCAAGAGAAGTAACTGGCAATTTAAACTAACCTTGGGCGTGTGGCGCTTCCAAGTAGATACGAACACTCCGCACAGAAGAGTGCAGAATGCCGAGCTTCTTTTTCTCGGAAACTTGTAGTGCAATCGAGAAACTTTGAGGGATCCTCACTATTATCACTGCTCCAGACAACATGACACTGTTTTCCAATCGATTGGACAATTATTAACGAAGTGGCTTTTTTGAAAGACAAACATTTGCCTTGCTATAGCAAGGCAGAATGACAAATTTCCGAGTTTCGAGTTTCTGTCATAGAAAGGTAGTTTTAACGCTGACTCACTATTTTTCCATCACCGGAACGTTTCAAGAGAAGTAACTGGCAATTTAAACTAACCTTGGGCGTGTGGCGCTTCCAAGTAGATACGAACACTCCGCACAGAAGAGTGCAGAATGCCGAGCTTCTTTTTCTCGGAAACTTGTAGTGCAATCGAGAAACTTCGAGGGATCCTCACTATTATCACTGCTCCAGACAACATGACACTGTTTTCCAATCGATTGGATAATTATTAACGAGGTGGCTTTTTTGAAAGACAAACATTTGCCTTGCTATAGCAAGGCAGAATGACAAATTTCCGAGTTTCGAGTTTCTGTCATAGAAAGGTAGTTTTAACACTGACTCACTATTTTTCCATCACCGGAACGTTTCAAGAGAAGTAACTGGCAATTTAAACTAACCTTGGGCGTGTGGCGCTTCCAAGTAGATACGAGCACTCCGCACAGAAGAGTGCAGAATGCCGAGCTTCTTTTTCTCGGAAACTTGTAGTGCAATCGAGAAACTTTGAGGGATCCTCACTATTAGGTAAGACAAATAATTGTCATTCTAAAAAGCCACTTTGTGAATGATTGCCCAATCGATTGGAAAACAGTGTCATGTTGTTTGAAGCAATAATAATAGTGAGGATCTCTCAAAGTTCCTCGATTGCACCTCAAGTTTTCGAGAAAAAGAAGCTTGGCATTCCGCACTCTTCTGTGCGGAGTGTTCGTATCTACTTGGAAGCGCCAAACGCCTAAGGTTAGTTCAAATTGCCAGTTACTTTTCTTGAAACATTCCGGTGATCAAAAGATGGTGAGTCAGCGTCAAAACTACCTTTCTATGACAGAAACCCGAAACTCGGGAATTTGTCATTCTGCCTTGCTATAGCAGGCAAATGTTTGTCTTTCAAAAAAGCCACTTTGTGAATATTTGCCCAATCGATTGGAAAAATGTGTCATGTTGTTTGAAGCAGAAAGAATAGTGAAGATCTCTAAAAATTTCTCGATTGCACTTCAAGTTTCCGAGGAAAAAAGCTCGGCATTCTACACTCTTCTTTGCGGAGTGTTCGTATCTCCTTGGAAGCACCACACGCCCAAGGTAAGTTTAAATTGCCAGTTACTTCTCTTGAAACGTTCCGGTGATGAAAAAATAGTGAGTCAGCGTTAAAACTACCTTTCTATGACAGAAACCCGAAACTCGGAAATTTGTCATTCTGCCTTGCTATAGCAAGGCAAATGTTTGTCTTTCAAAAAAGCCACTTCGGTAATAATTGTCCAATCGATTGGAAAACAGTGTCATGTTGTCTGGAGCAGTGATATTGGTGAGGATCTCTCAAAGTTTCTCGATTGCACTTCAAGTTGCCGAGAAAAAAAAGCTCGGCATTCTGCACTCTTCTGTGCGGAGTGTTCGTATCTACTTGGAAGCGCCACACGCCCAAGGTTAGTTTAAATTGCCAGTTACTTCTCTTGAAACGTTCCGGTGATGAAAAAATAGTGAGTCAGCGTTAAAACTACCTTTCTATGACAGAAACTCGAAACTCGGAAATTTGTCATTCTGCCTTGCTATAGCAAGGCAAATGTTTGTCTTTCAAAAAAGCCACTTCGGTAATAATTGTCCAATCGATTGGAAAACAGTGTCATGTTGTCTGGAGCAGTAATAATAGTGAGGATCCCTCAAAGTTTCTCGATTGCACTTCAAGTTTCCGAGAAAAAGAAGCTCGGCATTCTGCACTCTTCTGTGCGGAGTGTTCGTATCTACTTGGAAGCGCCACACGCCCAAGGTTAGTTTAAATTGCCAGTTACTTCTCTTGAAACGTTCCGGTGATGGAAAAATAGTGAGTCAGCGTTAAAACTACCTTTCTATGACAGAAACTCGAAACTCGGAAATTTGTCATTCTGCCTTGCTATAGCAAGGCAAATGTTTGTCTTTCAAAAAAGCCACTTCGGTAATAATTGTCCAATCGATTGGAAAACAGTGTCATGTTGTCTGGAGCAGTAATAATAGTGAGGATCCCTCAAAGTTTCTCGATTGCACTTCAAGTTGCCGTGAAAAAGAAGCTCTATTTCTCTTGAAACATTCCGTGGATCAACAGATGATGAGTCAGCATCAAAACAACCTTCTTATGGCAGAAACCCAAAACCCTCAAAATTTCTCATTCTGCCTTTAGATAGTAAGACAAATAATTGTCATTCTAAAAAGCCACTTTGTGAATGATTGCCCAATCGATTGGAAAACAGTGTCATGTTGTTTGAAGCAATAATAATAGTGAGGATCTCTCAAAGTTCCTCGATTGCACCTCAAGTTTTCGAGAAAAAGAAGCTTGGCATTCCGCACTCTTCTGTGCGGAGTGTTCGTATCTACTTGGAAGCGCCAAACGCCTAAGGTTAGTTCAAATTGCCAGTTACTTTTCTTGAAACATTCCGGTGATCAAAAGATGGTGAGTCAGCGTCAAAACTACCTTTCTATGACAGAAACCCGAAACTCGGGAATTTGTCATTCTGCCTTGCTATAGCAGGCAAATGTTTGTCTTTCAAAAAAGCCACTTTGTGAATATTTGCCCAATCGATTGGAAAAATGTGTCATGTTGTTTGAAGCAGAAAGAATAGTGAAGATCTCTAAAAATTTCTCGATTGCACTTCAAGTTTCCGAGGAAAAAAGCTCGGCATTCTACACTCTTATTTGCGGAGTGTTCGTATCTCCTTGGAAGCACCACACGCCCAAGGTTAGTTTAAATTGCCAGTTACTTCTCTTGAAACGTTCCGGTGATGAAAAAATAGTGAGTCAGCGTTAAAACTACCTTTCTATGACAGAAACCCGAAACTCGGAAATTTGTCATTCTGCCTTGATATAGCAAGGCAAATGTTTGTCTTTCAAAAAAGCCACTTCGGTAATAATTGTCCAATCGATTGGAAAACAGTGTCATGTTGTCTGGAGCAGTGATATTGGTGAGGATGCGGAGTGTTCGTATCTACTTGGAAGCGCCACACGCCCAAGATTAGTTTCGATTGCCAGTTACTTCTCTTGAAACGTTCCGGTGATGGAAAAATAGTGAGTCAGCGTTAAAACTACCTTTCTATGACAGAAACTCGAAACTCGGAAATTTGTCATTCTGCCTTGCTATAGCAAGGCAAATGTTTGTCTTTCAAAAAAGCCACTTCGTTAATAATTGTCCAATCGATTGGAAAACAGTGTCATGTTGTCTGGAGCAGTGATAATAGTGAGGATCCCTCAAAGTTTCTCGATTGCACCTCAAGTTTTCTAGAAAAAGAAGCTTGGCATTCCGCACTCTTCTGTGCGGAGTGTTCGTATCTACTTGGAAGCGCCAAACGCCTAAGGTTAGTTCAAATTGCCAGTTACTTTTCTTGAAACATTCCGGTGATCAAAAGATGGTGAGTCAGCGTCAAATCTACCTTTCTATGACAGAAACCCGAAACTCGGGAATTTGTCATTCTGCCTTGCTATAGCAGGCAAATGTTTGTCTTTCAAAAAAGCCACTTTGTGAATATTTGCCCAATCGATTGGAAAAATGTGTCATGTTGTTTGAAGCAGAAAGAATAGTGAAGATCTCTAAAAATTTCTCGATTGCACTTCAAGTTTCCGAGGAAAAAAGCTCGGCATTCTACACTCTTCTTTGCGGAGTGTTCGTATCTCCTTGGAAGCACCACACGCCCAAGGTTAGTTTAAATTGCCAGTTACTCCTCTTGAAACATTCCGGTGATCAAAAGATTGTGAGACAGCGTCAAAACTACCTTTTTATGACAGATACCCGAAACTCGGAAATTTGTCATTCTGCCTTGCTATAGCAGCTATAGCAAGGCAAATGTTTGTCTTTCAAAAAAGCAACTTCGTTAATAATTGTCCAATCGATTGGAAAACAGTGTCATGTTGTTTGAAGCAGTGATATTGGTGAGGATCTCTCAAAGTTTCTCGATTGCACTTTAAGTTTACGAGAAAAAGAAGCTCGGCATTCCGCACTCTTCTGTGCGGAGTGTTCGTATCTACTTGGAAGCGCCACACGCCCAAGGTTAGTTTAAATTGCCAGTTACTTCTCTTGAAACGTTCCGGTGATGAAAAAATAGTGAGTCAGCGTTAAAACTACCTTTCTATGACAGAAACTCGAAACTCGGAAATTGGTCATTCTGCCTTGCTATAGCAAGGCAAATGTTTGTCTTTCAAAAAAGCCACTTCGGTAATAATTGTCCAATCGATTGGAAAACAGTGTCATGTTGTCTGGAGCAGTAATAATAGTGAGGATCCCTCAAAGTTTCTCGATTGCACTTCAAGTTTCCGAGAAAAAGAAGCTCGGCATTCTGTACTCTTCTGTGCGGAGTGTTCGTATCTACTTGGAAGCCCCACACGCCCAAGGTTAATTTCAATTGCCAGTTACTTCTCTTGAAACGTTCCGGTGATGGAAAAATAGTGAGTCAGCGTTAAAACTACCTTTCTATGACAGAAACTCGAAACTCGGAAATTTGTCATTCTGCCTTGCTATAGCAAGGCAAATGTTTGTCTTTCAAAAAAGTCACTTTGTAATAATTGCCCAATCGATTGGGAAATAGTGTTATGTTATTTGAAGCAGTAATAATAGTGAGGATCTCTCAAAGTTTTTCGATTGCACTTCAAGTTGCCGTGAAAAAGAAGCTCTATTTCTCTTGAAACATTCCGTGGATCAAAAGATGATGTGTCAGCATCAAAACAACCTTCTTATGGCAGAAACCCAGAACCCTCAAAATTTCTCATTCTGCCTTTAGATAGTAAGACAAATAATTGTCATTCTAAAAAGCCACTTTGTGAATGATTGCCCAATCGATTGGAAAACAGTGTCATGTTGTTTGAAGCAATAATAATAGTGAGGATCTCTCAAAGTTCCTCGATTGCACCTCAAGTTTTCGAGAAAAAGAAGCTTGGCATTCCGCACTCTTCTGTGCGGAGTGTTCGTATCTACTTGGAAGCGCCAAACGCCTAAGGTTAGTTCAAATTGCCAGTTACTTTTCTTGAAACATTCCGGTGATCAAAAGATGGTGAGTCAGCGTCAAAACTACCTTTCTATGACAGAAACCCGAAACTCGGGAATTTGTCATTCTGCCTTGCTATAGCAGGCAAATGTTTGTCTTTCAAAAAAGCCACTTTGTGAATATTTGCCCAATCGATTGGAAAAATGTGTCATGTTGTTTGAAGCAGAAAGAATAGTGAAGATCTCTAAAAATTTCTCGATTGCACTTCAAGTTTCCGAGAAAAAGAAGCTCGGCATTCTGTACTCTTCTGTGCGGAGTGTTCGTATCTACTTGGAAGCGCCACACGCCCAAGGTTAGTTTAAATTGCCAGTTACTTCTCTTGAAACGTTCCGGTGATGAAAAAATAGTGAGTCAGCGTTAAAACTACCTTTCTATGACAGAAACTCGAAACTCGGAAATTTGTCATTCTGCCTTGCTATAGCAAGGCAAATGTTTGTCTTTCAAAAAAGCCACTTCGTTAATAATTGTCCAATCGATTGGAAAACAGTGTCATGTTGTCTGGAGCAGTGATACCTACTATCTAAAGGCAGAATGAGAAATTTTGAGGGTTTTGGGTTTCTGCCATAAGAAGGTTGTTTTGATGCTGACTCATCATCTGTTGATCCACGGAATGTTTCAAGAGAAATAGAGCTTCTTTTTCACGGCAACTTGAAGTGCAATCGAAAAACTTTGAGAGATCCTCACTATTATTACTGCTTCAAATAACATAACACTATTTCCCAATCGATTGGGCAATTATTACAAAGTGACTTTTTTGAAAGACAAACATTTGCCTTGCTATAGCAAGGCAGAATGACAAATTTCCGAGTTTCGAGTTTCTGTCATAGAAAGGTAGTTTTAACGCTGACTCACTATTTTTTCATCACCGGAACGTTTCAAAAGAAGTAACTGGCAATTTAAACTAACCTTGGGCGTGTGTCGCTTCCAAGTAGATACGAACACTCCGCACAGAAGAGTGCAGAATGCCGAGCTTCTTTTTCTCGGAAACTTGTAGTGCAATCGAGAAACTTTGAGGGATCCTCACTATTATCACTGCTCCAGACAACATGACACTGTTTTCCAATCGATTGGACAATTATTAACGAAGTGGCTTTTTTGAAAGACAAACATTTGCCTTGCTATAGCAAGGCAGAATGACAAATTTCCGAGTTTCGAGTTTCTGTCATAGAAAGGTAGTTTTAACGCTGACTCACTATTTTTCCATCACCGGAACGTTTCAAGAGAAGTAACTGGCAATTGAAACTAACCTTGGGCGTGTGGCGCTTCCAAGTAGATACGAACACTCCGCACAGAAGAGTAGGTACAGAATGCCGAGCTTCTTTTTCTCGGAAACTTGAAGTGCAATCGAGAAACTTTGAGGGATCCTTACTATTATTACTGCTCCAGACAACATGACACTGTTTTCCAATCGATTGGACAATTATTACCGAAGTGGCTTTTTTGAAAGACAAACATTTGCCTTGCTATTATAGCAAGGCAGAATGACAAATTTCCGAGTTTCGAGTTTCTGTCATAGAAAGGTAGTTTTAACGCTGACTCACTATTTTTTCATCACCGGAACGTTTCAAGAGAAGTAACTGGCAATTTAAACTAACCTTGGGCGTGTGGCGCTTCCAAGTAGATACGAACACTCCGCACAGAAGAGTGCGGAATGCCGAGCTTTTTTTTCTCGGAAACTTGAAGTGCAATCGAGAAACTTTGAGAGATCCACACCAATATCACTGCTTCAAACAACATGACACTGTTTTCCAATCGATTGGACAATTATTAACGAAGTTGCTTTTTTGAAAGACAAACATTTGCCTTGCTATAGCAAGGCAGAATGACAAATTTCCGAGTTTCGGGTATCTGTCATAAAAAGGTAGTTTTGACGCTGTCTCACCATCTTTTGATCACCGGAATGTTTCAAGAGGAGTAACTGGCAATTTAAACTAACCTTGGGCGTGTGGTGCTTCCAAGGAGATACGAACACTCCGCAAAGAAGAGTGTAGAATGCCGAGCTTTTTTCCTCGGAAACTTGAAGTGCAATCGAGAAATTTTTAGAGATCTTCACTATTCTTTCTGCTTCAAACAACATGACACATTTTTCCAATCGATTGGGCAAATATTCACAAAGTGGCTTTTTTGAAAGACAAACATTTGCCTGCTATAGCAAGGCAGAATGACAAATTCCCGAGTTTCGGGTTTCTGTCATAGAAAGGTAGTTTTGACGCTGAATCACCATCTTTTGATCACCGGAATGTTTCAAGAAAAGTAACTGGCAATTTGAACTAACCTTGGGCGTGTGGCGCTTCCAAGTAGATACGAACACTCCGCACAGAAGAGTGCAGAATGCCGAGCTTCTTTTTCTCGGAAACTTGTAGTGCAATCGAGAAACTTCGAGGGATCCTCACTGAAATATACGTGGGGCCGGTAAAGGAAAGCACGTTTACTTTTAATAGAAATGGTATATTTCTCTTCGATCGTGTGGGCCGATGTTGACGGCTTGACAGGCGGTGGCAGAGAGACCGAGCTCCGCGCAGGGAGCCGAGAGAGGATGTGCTCGATGACAGCACGACGCTACACATGTGCGCCTCAAGCGGGCAGTTTGAATGGTCGTACATTGCACATTCCCCCCCATTTTTGGTCCTCGCAATATAATGTATAATACATAATTTATTCATATATTTGTATACACAATCATAATACGGTAGTTACAGTGCCCTTATTCTAGGTCAAAAATATCGTGCCATTTAGGTCTATGAGTATTACGTTTGGGACGCTGGTTAAATTGCGTTTCGGCGCTATGGTTCACAATTTCGTCCTTATCTACAATTCCGTGTGATTCCACGTTGTCAGACTGACTATTTACAATATTTACATTTTGTTTATTTACATTATTATCTACAAATTCTTGGAATCTTGTTTCGTCGGGCTGACCAGCCAAATTAGTTACATTTGATGTGACAGGTACAATTGTTAAATTAGAGCGTGGCGTCTCTTCGACGCTTGAGTCAGCTACCTCGTCCAAACCTGCGTCGGGATTCACCCAGCTGGACGAGCTCCCAGCGCGCGACACCAACGCCGGGCGACTCAAAGGCTTGATCAAATTACTGACGCGTTTATCAAGTCCTGTTGCATTCGCCGTAGTAGTTCCGTTCACCAGGCCCAGAGCGACACCGCCGGCGTCTCTCCCCCTCGCAATCATCTGATTGGGGTGCCTTTTCCAGATTTTACCCGAGTCCAATTCGCAGATGTACACCGCGCCACCAACTTTCCGGACTACCCGAGCCGCTGCCCATGCTTTTTTGTTGACATCGCGGTAATCGCGAACCATAACAAAATCGTTCACAGAAAATCGTCTCTTTGGATCCGCTTTTTGTTCGACTTTTACAGTTTCGGGTGTTTTAATCAAATCAATGCGAGCTCTCAAAGTTCTATTAAACATTAGCTTTGATGGTGGGATGTCTGTAGTACTATGTGGTGTGTTGTTGTATGTCAGCAAAAATCTGGCCAATAAAGTTTCGACCTTTACTCGTGCGTTAGCTGGATCATGCATTGCCGCTTTCAACCTGTTCTTAGCTGTTTTTACATTACACTCAGCCAAACCGTTGCTTTGTGAATTGAAAGGTGGAATTGTGATGTGCTTAATGCCATTGTTAGTAAAGAATTTCTCCATGTCTCGCGACACTAACGACGGCGCGTTATCCGACACTACCGTCACCGGTAGTCCGAACCGTGCAAAACACTCCCTCATCTTATCCACCGTGGTTTCTGTGGTGATATTCTTCACGGGATATACCTCTAGCCACTTTGAATACTGATCTACTACCACAAGAAACTCGCGATTTTTGTAGGTAAAGTGATCTATGTGAACTGTGTGAAATGGGCTATCAGTTTTCGGCCATGCTACTTGTAACTTAGGTGGTTCGGATGTATACGACAGACAGTGAATACATGATTTACATAATTCTTCTATCTTTCTATCTATCCCTGGGAACCAAATGTATGATCTAGCTATCTTTTTCATTCTGACAATGCCCTCGTGTGTGGAATGAATTTCATTAAGAACCGGTTGTTGTAAAGATTTCGGAACGACTATTCTATGCCCATGGAATATGCATTCCCTTATTACTTCTAGTTCAAACTTCCTAGTGTGAAATGGTTTAAGTTCATCTGGTATATTATGCGGCCATCCCTCTTTAAGGAATTTTTTTACAAACGTTAGTGTTTTGTCGTTGTTCGTCTCCCTAGCCACTAGTTCGTTGCTGATAACGCCCGTGTTTGCAAAGAAAATTCGGTTGTTCGGTTCCTCAGTGTCGTCATTGTCCAGGATATCACGCGAGATTGGTAATCTAGATAAACAGTCGGCCACGTGGTTATCACGGCCTCTGATATGCTTGATGACGAAATCGAAACTTGAGAAAAACAGTGCGTAACGCTTAATTCTATTCGCGTACATTACGTTGATGTCTCTCTTCCCTCCGAAAATTGATACTAAGGCTTTTTGGTCTGTCTGTAAAGTGAATTTACGTCCGTAAAGGTACTCCTGAAATTTGAATACACCATAGTAACACGCCAATGCCTCCTTGTGCACGGTAGCATAATTGGCTTCGAATCTGGAATATGTGCGTGAAACGCACGCTACCATTCGTTCTGAACCGTCCCTTAACCTGTGCGACAACACAGCGGCTATTCCTGCTTCGGATGCGTCGCACGTCAAAATTATTGGCAAGTCTGGATCGTAATACATGAGAACCTTTTCTGACGCGATCTCCGCCTTGACTCTGTCGAACGCGACCCTACATTCGTTTGACCATACGAACTTCGCGTCTTTACGCAAGAGATTAAACAAAGGTGAGAGGATTTGACTCATTGCTGGTACAAATTTGGAGTAGTACATTGCCATGCCAATAAAAGACCTTAATTGTGTTACGTTATCTGGCTCTGGTGCCATTAACACTGGCTCTACTTTTGCGCGGTTTTTAGTTAGTCCCTCGGCCGTTAGATCGAACCCGAGGTATGAGATTCTGTCTTGTAGAAATCTACATTTATCTATGTTTACAGTTAAACCGGAATTTTTCAAAATTTCAAAGACCTTTCTAATTATTACCATGTGATTTTCATCTCTTCTGTGGCCTATTAGGATATCATCCTGGAAAACAAACACGTTTTCTGTCCCTTGGAACAATTGCTCGACATATTTCTGACAGTAAAAGCTAGCATTTTTTATGCCATACGGCAATCTGTTGAATGTAAACAGCCCTTTATGTGTTGAAATAGTGACAATTTTTTTTGATCCTTCGTCGAGCTCGAACTGAAGGTATGCATCCTTGAGATCGACTTTCGTGAACTTTGCATTGCCGTTCAATTGGGCAAAAATTGATTCAATCTTGGGAAGCGGGAAATAGATATCCTTCAAGCTATCATTTAGCGCGATGAACGATCCGAATTATATCCCAGTTTTCCTCCGGATTTAGCTTACACCGCTTATTATATATTATGCTTAGCTTAGCTCTTTTAACATTATATAGACTCCAACGCCCTAAGCGAACACCAGTTACGGCATAGCTTGCTTAGAGCTCGCATGTATTCATTATTGTATTTTTGCGAATAAAAACATTTTTTTTGAAGATTCTCGTGAACGAACATTTAATTGGCGCAGTACTTCTGGTAGAATCACTCTGTCAAAAACGTGTTCTAAAATAGTGCGTCTAAGTTCCAAAAAACGCGCTAAGACACGGAGCATTTTGATGCCTTAAACCGACAGACGAACCTACAACCTACAAAGAAATAGTGACGAACTTTCGAGTGTGGATCCAATCGTAATAATTGAGGCCTTCCACACCAAAGTTCCGAACAACAAGTCCGAGATCAACACGACTACAAATCGAACCGATGTCCACAGCAGCGATATACCTCATCACGCTGTAAGTACACTTTATGTCTCTAAGCGGCCGTAACTCCGGTTCAGATTCAGATTCAGAGGAGAATTTAGACGCGAAAGTCGAAGACGCTATTTTGTCTTTCCGCCTGTTAGGATTAGACAAAAGCAGAAGGTTTAGATCGCGGTCCCCTCATAGAAATAACGAAATAGAATTACGCACAGCCGAAATTCTAGCAAATATGGCAACAGGAGCAGCTCCCACGGTACAACAAGTAATGCAACAAGTACCCCTTGGGAACCCTCCGAATGTTGTGCCACAAATTTTTAAAGATGCCTACCTTAATATGGTCCCTGAGTTTACAGGAGACCAGGCTTTATTAGGCGATTATTTACGCCTCGCAGAAGATATAATTGTAAGTTTTTATAACAATCAAAATCCGGATGATTTTCAGAACAAATACATCCTAAATTGTTTGAAAAACAAAGTTACAGGTAAAGCGAAAAGCGATATCTCAACCTACACAATAGATTGTTGGCTGGACTTAAAATCCGCCTTGTTAGCAACTTATGCAGATAAGCGCGACCTGCAGTCATTAACGTTGGAGTTGTGCGAACTCAGACAAGCTCGTATGTCGGCTATTGAATTCTTTAACGCTATACAAAAAAACTTAAATTTACAAATAGCCTATTGCACAAATCATTTTCCAAACGACAAAAAAGTTCACCTGATAGAAAATGCCACAGATTTAGGGCTTAGGGTGTTCCTTAAATATTTAAATAAACCGGTCGGTGACTATATCACCACGCGCAATCCGGCGACGCTTCAAGAAGCGCTAAGTATTTTAACTAATGATTTTCAAGTAAATCAAAAAACAAACCCCGTCGTGCCAGCGGCTCCCTATCAATCACGATACCCGCCAAGGTTCGGGAAAAATCCCCAATTTCAGTACCCAAATAAACAATTTCAAAATTATCAGACAACGCAAAGGCAACAATATCAAAATCCGAAACCATATAACGCGTTTCAACCAAACCCAAATTATGTACCAGCAAACAAACCGGTACCCATGTCAACCTCAACGATAAATAATAACAATTTTCAGAAATATAAAAATAAGCCATTTATAACTCACCACAATATAGAAGAAGGAAATCCTCCAGAGAATGTAATCGAGCCCTCTGCCGAAAATACAGTGCAGGACGGAAGAAACCATTTTTTAGAGGAACAAGCCTCGAATCACCAATCGTTGAATTATTGACATTGGACCACGAAAAATCTTCCTTACCCTATATCCTTATACCCTATAAAAATTTTACTTTGCGATGTCTAGTCGATACTGGGGCCACGAAGAGCTTCGTAAGCCCCGAAATTGCGGAAAAACACTTCCCCAGAAACATTAAAAGGGACCCACTAAAAATAAAAACCGCCCATGGCACGACGCAGGAAAATTTCAGCATGATAATCAAAACTCCTGAAATTTTTAAATCGGACACAACCGTCAAATTTTATTTATTTAAATTTCATCAATATTTCGACTGTCTCCTAGGATGGGACATCCTCAAAGCATTAGGAGCAGTTATTGACGCGAGCAAGGGGGAGCTCACGACTCCCAAAACAAAAATTAAATTGCATCACGAAAATATTGTGAACGAGTGTAACAATTTTCATACGATCGAACCACGTACACAGAAAATTGTAAAACTCAACATAAAAAATATCTCCAATGGTATTGGAATTTTGCCATACCAAAAATTCTCAAATCTAGAAATCCCTGAGAGCTTGGTTAAAATTAAGAATTACGAAACCATCTGTTCCGTTTTGAATGCGACAGAAAGCGAAATTTCTTTCAACCAATCACAAGCTTTTGAAGCCATTGAGGTCTCGGAATCTGAAACCGATGATTTCGGAAATCTAAACAGCTTTGATTGCGAGAAGTTTAGCTTCGACTTGTCCAAAGTCAGAACCGAACACATGAACGAAGAAGAGAAAAGAGAGATAACCAAACTCTTAGTGGAATATAAAGACATTTTTCATTTCCCAGATCAAAAATTGACTTTCACAAATTCCGCCAAGCATACAATAAAACTGAAAGACGATAAACCCATATACACGAAGAGTTATCGCTACCCTTACGTGCATAAGGAGGAAGTTAATAAACAAATTTCAGACATGCTTGACCAAGGAATTATTGAACATTCAAATTCACCCTTCAATGCACCAATTTGGGTCGTTCCAAAAAAATTGGATGCAACAAATAAACGAAAATGGCGTCTAGTCATAGACTACAGGAAATTAAATGAAAATACTGTAGATGATCGGTACCCTTTGCCAAATATTTCTGATATATTGGACAAATTGGGCCGAAGTCAATATTTTTCATGTATCGACCTGGCTAGTGGTTTTCACCAGCTCGAAATGGACCCTAGCGACGTCGAAAAAACTGCTTTTAGCGTGGACAACGGCCATTACCAATTTAGACGCATGCCCTTCGGGTTAAAAAACGCGCCCTCATCGTTCCAGCGCGCTATGGACAATATTTTGAGAGGTATTCAGAATGAAACCTGCTTTGTTTATCTGGACGACATAATAATATTCAGTACTTCACTCCCAGAGCATATTGTCAGACTCCGGGAAGTCTTCGAAAGGCTCAGAAGAGCCCATTTGAAAATCCAGCTGGACAAATCAGAGTTTCTCAAAAAAGAGGTCCAATACCTAGGACATGTCGTCACTCCACAAGGTATTAAACCAAATCCAGACAAAATTTCGGCAATTGAAAATTTTCCAATTCCGACAACCAAAAAACAACTAAAGGGATTTTTGGGACTAGTTGGATATTACCGGAAATTTATCAAAGGCTTTGCAAAAATTACAAAACCACTCACGTCACGATTAAAGAAAGATACAGAAATCAACGTCAAGGACGAAGATTATTCCAAATGTTTTAACCTATGTAAAACACTTTTAACAAATGAGCCATTGCTCCAATACCCAAATTTTGAATCCCCATTCTTACTTTCATGCGATGCAAGCAACTACGCTATAGGCGCAGTTTTATCCCAAGGTCCAATAGGGTCGGACCTACCAATTGCATACGCATCAAGAACCCTTAATGCCCACGAAATCAATTATTCGACCATAGAAAAGGAGCTACTTGCCGTAGTCTATGGAACCAAAATGTTCAGGCATTACTTATTTGGCCGAAAATTTAAGGTCATCAGCGACCATAAGCCCCTTCAGTGGATTATGTCACTCAAAGAGCCTAATTCAAAATTAGTGCGTTGGCGACTGAAGCTGGAGGAATACGACTACGAAGTAGTCTATAAAAAAGGGAAATTAAATTCCAACGCTGATGCCCTTTCGCGGGTTCCCAACCTAAATCTGTTGACAGAAACAGAATTCGGCAATGTCCACATATTAAATGCCGATTTATTTGAAGCCCCAGAGGACTTCTCCCTGGCGCACTGTGTCTCAGAAGACTTAATCATGAATTCTGGCATAGCCAGGACTTTTAAAGAAAAATTCGGCAACGTCCTAACACTTGTCAGTCAGCATAAAACAGTAGGAGATGTGGCTTCCCTGAAACTATTGGACAGATACATCTACTATTTAATAACAAAGAAAAACTTTTATGACAAGCCCACTTACGAAGACCTAAAAAATTCTTTAATTGCTTTAAAACAAATTTGCTTGAGACATAGTGTCAGAAATTTAGCCATACCAAAGTTAGGATGCGGTTTGGATGGACTAAATTGGGACGAAGTATTCCCAATGATTATATCAGTTTTCAAAGGCGCAAAAATGGACGTCTTTATTTACATTTTGAATAATGAGATTCCCGAAGAAACCGAAGAAAGTAACCCTTTCTTCGAGTTTATGGAAGATTTAAACAAAAAACCACCAATCGACAGTCAGTCAATGATTGTCGAGCTCGGTGACGACAGGACCGATATTCCTGACGATCCCCCTGACGACACTCCAGACATAATCCCTGACGACGTAACCGTGCACTCCAATTTTGAAAACCCAGTCGCTGAAATTCCGATTTCAGAAGACCCCATAAATTTTGGAAAAAACCAAATCGAATTCATTTCAGTTAAAATGAACCCATTACCCCCGACAGTGATCAGATTATTTGAGAATTCAAAAATCAGATACACAGTCCAAATTTCAGAAAAGGATCACGAAGAAGAAATCAAAGAATTTCTAAAAGAATATATTGTCCCCAATGTCAATTATAGTGTCACCTTTTCAAACGATAAAATGTACGAACAATTCAGTAATGTCGTACAACTTCATTTCAATGATTCCTTCAAATTCAAGAAATGCACCAAAACTTTGATAGACATCGAAACCCTCGATGAACAGATAAACATTGTAAAAGGCTACCACGAAGGTAAAACCAATCATCGTGGCATGACCGAAACCCATTCAAAACTATCCAAAAAATACTATTGGCCAAATCAAATGAAAACCATTCAAAATTTCATCAATCAATGTGAAATCTGTAAAGTCGTCAAGTATGACAGAAAACCCTTGAAAATAAAATACAACATTACTCCCACGCCGGTGAAACCATTCGAGATTATTCACATCGACGTTCTAACTTATAATACTTCCAAATTTTTGACAATTATTGACGCCTTCAGCAAATACGCTCAGGCATACATGCTATCTAGCACCCAAGCTTCAGAAATTGCCGAAAATCTGTTGCAATACTTTTCACACCATTCGGTACCCGAAATATTGATCACCGATAACGGTTCAGAATTTGACAACGGTCTAGTGAAAGATTTCCTAAATCTTCACAAAATCAAAGTCCATTTTTGTTCACCCCATCACCCAGAAAGTAACGGAATAATTGAGAGATTTCATTCCACTATTTTAGAACACGTCAACTTGATAAATAATCAACCTGATTTCAAAAAGGATGATATCAACACTAAATTCAAATATGCCCTGATAGCATATAATAACTCTACTCATTCAGTCACTAAGATGACCCCATTCGAAATTTTAAACGGTCACCCGGATCCAAAGCAAACTATTGATCTAGACATAGAAAAACAAATGGCAAACAACTACGTTCAAAACCACAAAAACAAATTGTCAGTTTTGTATAAAATCGTCAATGCTAATATTTCAAATAAAAAAGAGAAAGTCATTTCTAAAGCAAACGAAAATAGAGAAGAAATTCCCACTTTACCAAAAGAAGTTTCCGTAAAAAGCAATTTCAGATCGAAACTTCGTAATCGATTTAAACCAGGAAAAATCATCAGTGTAAATCCCATTAGGAAAACCATAAAACCCAGAGTTTTGTCCAATAAAACTGGACGTAAATTTCACAAACTACATATTTCCAATATCAAACGCCCTACTAAAACAACACCTCCTATTCCAGGTCCATCCACTTCGGACTAGGACAATGTTACAAAGATTTGACAAACAACCCCGGAATACTACCAATAAAAACGGGACCCGCAAGACTTCAAACCTCTACTCACACGTTTATACATTATTACGACTTAACTAACCTAATCAACGAATACGAAAGACTAAAAAATCAATACCTCACGGTATCAAACTTGACTAAAACAAATCAAGTGTACGAACGCGAATTAGGAAATTACAATAATATTGTCCAATATTACAAAAATCTAATAGACGAAAAATTAAGACCATTTCAAAAACTACCAAGAAAGAAACGAGGACTAATCGATGGATTAGGTTCTATCATTAAACAAATTTCAGGCAATTTAGATGCCGAAGATGGCAAACATTTTGATGCAGTCATTAATGACTTACAACAAAATCAAAATTCGATTATAAACCAAATCAACCAACAATATTCTATCAATAAGGAAATTATAGAAAATTTCAATAAAACTATACAGGACATCGAACATAACGAACTACTTATGGTCTCTCGAATAAAACAATTAGAATCACTCATGACGACAACCATAACCCATACTGACATACTGTTCGCAAAAGACATAATCAATCAATTAATAAACCTTTTTAATATAATTCTACATATCCTTCAAGATACAGAGAATTCAATAACATTTTGTAAGTTGAATATTTTACACCCCAGCATAGTAACAAGTGAAGAACTTTTAAAAGAACTCAATAGAATTTCCGAATTTTATGGAAACCAATTACCTTTTCCAGTAACTTTGTCTCAAATTCATAACTACGAATCCCTAATAAAGCCTAGGTGTGCCATTAAAGGAAAACAAATAATTTTCTTTATGCCAATCCCCTTGCTGAATCCAAATTATTACGAATTATACTACTTTCTGCCTTTGCCTAACGAACACTCGTATACGATTATACCTTCTTCGAAATTCGGTCTAAAAAAGGGATCAGAGTTATTGCCCTTAGTAGACAACTGTGTCTTGCTGAACGGTATCTATCAATGCCAACGGAGCCTGATATCGCTCGCCAACAACACTTGCGAACGCAACATTCTACTCGAAAACGACTTTTCGACTTGTTCCTACCAAAAACTACACCTCGAAGAAAACGCCTTAGAGTTCATACCCGAACTACAAAGCTACCTCGGGACCTTCGTCAAAGAAGAGCTCGTCAAAGAACATTGTGCCGAGTCTTGGAACACCCGCAAGAAGACCGGAACATTCCTGTTCGAGAATTCGTCTTGTACCATCTTCATTCAAGGGAGACCCTTGATTTTCAACG
This sequence comes from Anaspis maculata, assembly GCA_949128115.1. Lineage (NCBI taxonomy): Eukaryota > Metazoa > Arthropoda > Insecta > Coleoptera > Scraptiidae > Anaspis > Anaspis maculata. Next base: position 75,746,321 of record OX421966.1, read on the forward strand.
ATGAAAGCAGTGGCCAACCACTCCACCTACAAGACTTCGACTTCGACTTCAAGAAACAAGAACAGTCAAAACTACCCGAGCTGAAGATCAAGCATTTGACCCTCAAGAAACTGGAGACCAACATCCAGCCGCTGACCCCCGTCCAGGCTGTACCCACGACATCACATTTCCACACGTCATCTATTATCATAGTCTATCTGATAATAATAACTGCAGCCTGCATAATCACATATCGTGTGATTAAGAAGAGACAGAAGAAGATGACAACGTCGGATGCACCGACAACAGAACAAGAACGCGTCCCTGAAGACCAGCATTTCCCGAATATGGCGAAATTCTGAAAAGTTCGTCGGAGCCTCACACTCGCCCTGGAGGAATTATATCCCAGTTTTCCTCCGGATTTAGCTTACACCGCTTATTATATATTATGCTTAGCTTAGCTCTTTTAACATTATATAGACTCCAACGCCCTAAGCGAACACCAGTTACGGCATAGCTTGCTTAGAGCTCGCATGTATTCATTATTGTATTTTTGCGAATAAAAACATTTTTTTTGAAGATTCTCGTGAACGAACATTCAATTTCCGCAAATTCTCACCGATCCGTTGTCCTTAACAACCGGGACAATGGGCGTGGACCATTCGCTCGAAAGCGTTGGCGTGATGATGCCTGCAGACTCGAGACGTTTGAGTTCTGCCTCGACTTTTTCTCGGAGAGCCCACGGTACCGGTCTAGGCCGATGGTGAACGGGTGTAGCGCCAGGTTTCAGTTGAAGCGACACCTTCGCGGCCCTGAATCTACCCAACGCGCCGGAGCACACGCTAGGAAACTCCTCCTTCAGGATCCTCCCGACGTCCAGATGAGTCACGCTGTTTATACCTGGGACATTTACAAACACATTAAAATTCACAATAAAGTCACGGCCCAGCAAAGAAGCTGTAGCATTTTCTATTACATAAAAGTTTATCATATCAGCCTTTCCCTGATATTTTATTTCTATTCTGATAAATCCCCTTGGAATGATCAATTCGCCAGTATACCCCTTATAATTGACAGTTGTGGTAAACAATTTATACTTGCTAAAATGTGACTCGTAAATCTTCAAGCTTATGGCTGATATTGGTGAACCAGTGTCCAGCTCCATGTCGTATTTACGTCCGTCCGCAAGAACTTCAACTATTATCGGTTTGTCGCACTTTTTTACTGAATTGATAATGTGGTGAATGCTAGTGTGACTGGAATTGTTTGTAAAATTTTCACTTACACTTGGAGCTTCTTCAGTTACCATGTTCACTGCTCTGGTGCTGCGGCACACGGATTGCAGGTGCCCTTTTCTCCCGCATCGGTCACAGGTATATGCACGGTACCTGCACTCCCCTTCGTGTCTTCTTCCACAACACCGGCACTCAGCTTGCTTGCGGAACTTTTCGCGTTGCGGTGACGGTTGTTGTTGGCGTCTTCCACTCTTTTGCCGGAATTGGCGATGTACCTGGCTCGTGTTGCTGTGTGGCTTCGGTCCCGGTCGGCTCCTGGAGTCAGAGGCTCTTTGTATTCGGCCGCCGCACGATGCTGCGATTGCTGACTCTCTGGCTACTGCTAGCTTCACCAAGGTTTCGGCCGAACTCCCCGTCTTCTCCTCGACCAACCGGTCCAGGACAGGTCCACTCATCATTCCGGACATGAATCTATCGGTCAGTACCTCTTCGAGATGCGGAAACTGACAGTTCACGGCCAGTCGCTTGACTCTGGTATACCACTCCATACTGGTCTCGGTGCTAGCTTGTCGGGCTTGGTAGAATTCGATTCTTTCCCTGAAAACGTTTACATGGGGTGAGTACTGCTGGCGTAGGATATTGGCGAGTTCGCTCAGAGAATTATCCTTGGGCAGTATTGGAAAACACCAGTCTCTCAGCGTCTTGTACACGTTGGTGCTGATCAAACTCAATAGCATGCCGATTTTCACCTCCTCCTCGTTGATGGAATTGGCTTTACAATATTGTTGGAAGCGCTCCAGGTAAATGGTGAAGTCGTCACCTTCTTCGAACTGCGAAATTATTCCGATCATTCCTCGAACTTGCGTCGTGAGGTGTACGGGACTGATGCGACCGTCGTTTCTTTCTTCAACGCCGTTTCTTTCTTGCACTGACATCGTTTTTCTGCTGCTTCCTTGCTTTTTTTTTGCGTGAACGCCGACTTTACTGCGTTTCTGCTCCCTGCCGCCTTACCAATTTGCCGATGCCGATCGTCGTTTTCTTCGTTATTCTATGTTTGCCTCGTCGCCATGAAATATACGTGGGGCCGGTAAAGGAAAGCACGTTTACTTTTAATAGAAATGGTATATTTCTCTTCGATCGTGTGGGCCGATGTTGACGGCTTGACAGGCGGTGGCAGAGAGACCGAGCTCCGCGCAGGGAACCGAGAGAGGATGTGCTCGATGACAGCACGACGCTACACATGTGCGCCTCAAGCGGGCAGTTTGAATGGTCGTACATTGCACTCACTATTATCACTGCTCCAGACAACATGACACTGTTTTCCAATCGATTGGATAATTATTAACGAAGTGGCTTTTTTGAAAGACAAACATTTGCCTTGCTATAGCAAGGCAGAATGACAAATTTCCGAGTTTCGAGTTTCTGTCATAGAAAGGTAGTTTTAACGCTGACTCACTATTTTTCCATCACCGGAACGTTTCAAGAGAAGTAACTGGCAATTGAAACTAACCTTGGGCGTGTGGCGCTTCCAAGTAGATACGAGCACTCCGCACAGAAGAGTGCAGAATGCCGAGCTTCTTTTTCTCAGAAACTTGTAGTGCAATCGAGAAACTTTGAGGGATCCTCACTATTATCACTGCTCCAGACAACATGACACTGTTTTCCAATCGATTGGACAATTATTAACGAAGTGGCTTTTTTGAAAGACAAACATTTGCCTTGCTATAGCAAGGCAGAATGACAAATTTCCGAGTTTCGAGTTTCTGTCATAGAAAGGTAGTTTTAACGCTGATTCACTATTTTTTCATCACCGGAACGTTTCAAGAGAAGTAACTGGCAATTTAAACTAACCTTGGGCGTGTGGCGCTTCCAAGTAGATACGAACACTCCGCACAGAAGAGTGCGGAATGCCGAGCTTCTTTTTCTCGGAAACTTGAAGTGCAATCGAGAAACTTTGAGAGATCCTCACCAATATCACTGCTTCAAACAACATGACACTGTTTTCCAATCGATTGGACAATTATTAACGAAGTTGCTTTTTTGAAAGACAAACATTTGCCTTGCTATAGCAAGGCAGAATGACAAATTTCCGAGTTTCGGGTATCTGTCATAAAAAGGTAGTTTTGACGCTGTCTCACCATCTTTTGATCACCGGAATGTTTCAAGAGGAGTAACTGGCAATTTAAACTAACCTTGGGCGTGTGGTGCTTCCAAGGAGATACGAACACTCCGCAAAGAAGAGTGTAGAATGCCGAGCTTTTTTCCTCGGAAACTTGAAGTGCAATCGAGAAATTTTTAGAGATCTTCACTATTCTTTCTGCTTCAAACAACATGACACATTTTTCCAATCGATTGGGCAAATATTCACAAAGTGGCTTTTTTGAAAGACAAACATTTGCCTGCTATAGCAAGGCAGAATGACAAATTCCCGAGTTTCGGGTTTCTGTCATAGAAAGGTAGTTTTGACGCTGACTCACCATCTTTTGATCACCGGAATGTTTCAAGAAAAGTAACTGGCAATTTGAACTAACCTTAGGCGTTTGGCGCTTCCAAGTAGATACGAACACTCCGCACAGAAGAGTGCGGAATGCCGAGCTTTTTTTTCTCGGAAACTTGAAGTGCAATCGAGAAATGAAGAATACGTTGTCTATTAAAGACACACCAGCATTTTGTATGCGTTTTATTCTATTGTAGGTACTGTGATACATTTTGTTACAACTGGAGAGTACATCGTGTTCCGCGTGATGCTTGATGCGGAGTGTGGACTGCCGCTGCTGTGGGCACAGCCGCTGTCGTTCATCGGTCGTGTGCGCCGGACCGTCATTGTCAGGCATGCCAACATACATTACACATTTCCCTCCTAAAATCGAAGCTCGTAGTTGTCAAACTTGTTGGGAATTTTTCTCTCACGAATGCTTCTACGTATAGAGGGACCCTCTGCGGATTCGGCGGGCACCAGAGGCTTGCGGGCGCTGATGGCGTCTTGCTGCGACGTTGTTGGCTGGACCGCCAGGGAGGTTCTTTCTGCTGATGACGTGTTGGACTCAGCCTCAACCTGTTGCAGAGATGATCGCGTGACACAAGGCTGAATCGGAGGCTGTGAACATGTTTCTCTAGCATTATTCCGATCATCATTGAAATTTTGATCATCGGAAGAACCCGCAATCACATTGCTCTTTATTCTTTCACTCCCTCTATCATTCATACTTTCATACTGGTTCCTACCCGCAGTGTCGACGTCGTTGGAGTTGTCGATGATGTTTGGATTGCGGAAGCTGTACGGTGCTGGGCAGTGGACCCTTTGTGATTCATTGGTTTTAATTGATGTCTGAATAGCGTCATGATTATTTTCATCATGATGCCATCCGTTCATGACTTTTGACGGCTTTAAACGAATTTGATTTGGATGTCGCTTCCAAATGAAATGTTCATGAGTTTTACACAAGTAAGTAGCTCTGCCCAACTTGCGTATAATTTTTGCATTGCACCACTTCATCCCCCTTCTATAATCCTTGATATAGACGTCGTCGCCTAAATTAAAGTTTCGAACTTTTGATTGATTATTCGTCACGAAAGATGTTTCAGTTTTTGTTAACAAATCAAGTCTCGTTCGCAGTTTTCTATTGAACATCATTTCGGCTGGTGGTTTCTTAGTTGTGCAATGAGGAGTGTTCCTGTATGACAATAAGAATCTAGCTAAAACTGTGGAGATTGAAAGATTTTCGTTCTTAGGGTCTGAAGAAATTCGTCTTAGTGCGTTTTTTACAGTCTTTACACAATTTTCGGCTAATCCGTTGCTTTGGGCGTTATGAGGTGATATGGTCAGATGTTTAATTGCGTTTTTCTTCAGAAAATCCTTCATTTCTTCCGAAACAAAAGATGGACCATTGTCCGATACTAACGTGTTAGGCAACCCGTACCTTGAGAAACATTCTCTGAATTTTTCAATTGTTGCTGTGGACCTTATGTTTGTCATAGGTATTACCTCAATCCATCTGGTGTAACTATCAACAATAATAAGATACTCGCGGGTTCCGAAATGGAAAAAATCTACGTGAATGGTGTGAAACGGCACGTCCGCTCTAGGCCACGATACATTACTTTTAGGTGGATCGGATTTTGAAAAATTGCAGTTATCACAGGTTTTACAAATCCGTTCTATATTTTCGTCAATTTTCGGAAACCATAAGTACGACCTTGCTAACGATTTGGTTTTGACAACGCCCTGATGACTTGAATGCAATTCCAACAGTACTTGATCTTGTAGAGAACGGGGTATTACTATTCTATGCCCATAAAACAAACAGTTATTTACGACTTGGAGATCATATTTTCTTACAAAATATGGTCTCAATGATTCGTCCGTTATCTTATCTGGCCATGATGCAATTGTGAATTGTTTGACTCTACCCAATATATGATCTTTATCAGTCTCCGCCCTTACAGTGTCCATGTTTAAAGGGATGTCAATGTTAGAAAAGTATATATTATTGTCTTCGTCCGATTCCTCTACATTCCCTTTGTCAATTGGCAACGGCATGCGCGAAAGATAGTCTGCAATCTTGTTACTTTTGCCGGGTATATGTATTATCTCGTAATCGAAATTCTGTAAATACAATGCATAACGCTTTAAACGGTTTGCGCTCATTTGATTTATTTCCTTGCCGCCAAATATCGTAATTAGCGCTTTTTGGTCAGTCCTGAGAGTAAACCTATTCCCGTACAAATATTGTTCGTATTTCTTTACGCCGTAATAGCAAGCTAAACTCTCCTTATGCACGATTGAATAATTTTGTTCGGATTTTGAGTATGTTCGACTATTACACGTTATTACTCGTTCACTCCCGTCCCTGAATTTATGTGAAAGCACCGCGCCTATTCCTTTTTCCGACGCGTCTGTAGTCAATATTATTGGCAAACTCGGATCAAAATAACACAAAACTTCGTCTGTCGTAATCAGATTTTTGACCTTGTTGAAAGCTCTATCACACTGCTCATCCCAAGCGTATTTAGTATCCTTTTTTAATAATTCATACAACGGTGCCATTATTTCTGAAATGTTTTTGACGAACCGGGCGTAAAAATTTGCCATTCCAATGAACGATCTTAGTTCGGTTAAGTTTGTGGGTGGTGGTGCTAACTTAATTGCTTCCACCTTGTCAGGACTTTTGGATATTCCTTGCTTTGAAAGATCAAAACCTAAGTATGAAACTTTATCTTGTAAAAATCTCATCTACCCTGGGCAACGGGTAATAAACATTATCCAGACATTTATTCAACTTAATATAGCTACCGCAAATCCTTACTTTCCCGTTCTTTTTAACCACGGGGACAATTTGAGTGCTCCACTCGGTCGACACTACAGGCGTGATAACTCCTTGCTGTTCCATTCTCTCCAGCTCAGACTCAACCTTGCTTCTAATTGCCAATGGGATTGGTCGCGGAGGTGCATGAGTTGGAACGGATCCCGGTTTAAGCTGCAGTCCAACCTTTGCATACTTGAACTTTCCCAGGCGGTCGGTGCACACGTCGGGAAAATTTCGCTGAAGCTGCGCTCTGATGTCGTCCGAATCCACCGAGTTCACATAATCTGGAGAATCGAAAACAATATTAAATGCGTGCATAAAATCTCGTCCCAATAAACAAACTTTTGCAGTTGAAACAACAAAAAATTTCATTATCTCACTCGTGCCCTTGAACTTTATCTCTACCTGTAGACAACCGATTGGAATAATAGGTTCGCCGGTATATCCACGAAAACTGACTGTGGTAGGTATGACTTTGAAATGTGACAAATTATCTCTATAAAATTTCTCTGACAATGCTGATATTGAAGACCCACTGTCCAGTTGCATCATATGTGCCTTCCCACATATTATCACAGATACTTCTATTGGTTTAAAAACGTTAAAATTATTGACATTACAAACATTTATGTGATAAAAACTGTTCTGACTAGGTTTGACTAGACTCACTTCTACGTTACTAATCGTATTGTCATGATTAGCAACTTCGTCTTCATCTATCCAGTTGACGGCTTTCTTTCTTCTGCAGGCTGCCTGGAGATGTCCTTTGACCCCGCATCGCCTGCAGTTGTAATTCTTGAATCGGCACGATCCACGATGCTCTCTGTTACAATGCTGGCAATTCTCATTTCTTGCTTCTTTCTTCTCGAGTTTTTTCTCTTGGTGGACGGCGTTGGCGCGATAACGATTGTGGTTTTTTTCTTCACGGTTTCGCCAATCTTGACCTTGAAACGCGATTTTCTGGATTTTGCCTCCGTTTCCACTTGCTTTTTCTACGGCTAGCTCCTTCGACGCAGCGATTTTCAGCAACTCTTCGGCATTTTTCTCACCAGGCTTCTCCTCCACGATTCTGTCCAGAACGGGTCCCCTTCTCATGCCGGATATAAAGCGATCCGCCAGGACACCAGACAGCAAATTCTCGAACTTACAATTCAGCGAGAGGCGCTTCACTCTAGCGTACCATTCGGCAGCGGTTTCTTCTTCGTCTTGCTTAGCGCTGTAAAATTGTATTCGCTCTCTATATACGTTTACTTGCGGACTATGGTGCTGGATGAGTAACTTCGTGAGGTCTGCGTACGTTTTTGATTTTGGCTTGTCCGGGAAACACAGGTCTCTCAGGGTCGCATAAACTTCGATTGACAAATGGCTTATAAGCAATGCCACTTTTACTGCTGCTTCGGTTACCTTGTTCGCGGCACAGTACCTACTGCTCGAATCTCTCTTCGAAGATCTCGAAGTTTTGCTCTGCCCGGAACATCTGGATACTGCCTGAATACGCTGCTGTGGTCATCTCGATGCTATGAAATCCGCTTGAATCTTGGCAATCCGTCAATATCTTCGGTTTTCTCTCGTCGCCAGGTGAAGAATACGTTGTCTATTAAAGACACACCAGCATTTTGTATGCGTTTTATTCTATTGTACTGTGATACATTTTGTTACAACTGGAGAGTACATCGTGTTCCGCGTGATGCTTGATGCGGAGTGTGGACTGCCGCTGCTGTGGGCACAGCCGCTGTCGTTCATCGGTCGTGTGCGCCGGACCGTCATTGTCAGGCATGCCAACATACATTACAAGAAACTTTGAGGGATCCTCACTATTATCACTGCTCCAGACAAAATGACACTGTTTTCCAATCGATTGGACAATTATGACCGAAGTGGCTTTTTTGAAAGACAAACATTTGCCTTGCTATAGCAAGGCAGAATGACAAATTTCCGAGTTTCGAGTTTCTGTCATAGAAAGGTAGTTTTAACGCTGACTCACTATTTTTCCATCACCGGAACGTTTCAAGAGAAGTAACTGGCAATTTAAACTAACCTTGGGCGTGTGGCGCTTCCAAGTAGATACGAACACTCCGCACAGAAGAGTGCAGAATGCCGAGCTTCTTTTTCTCGGAAACTTGTAGTGCAATCGAGAAACTTTGAGGGATCCTCACTATTATCACTGCTCCAGACAACATGACACTGTTTTCCAATCGATTGGATAATTATTAACGAAGTGGCTTTTTTGAAAGACAAACATTTGCCTTGCTATAGCAAGGCAGAATGACAAATTTCCGAGTTTCGAGTTTCTGTCATAGAAAGGTAGTTTTAACGCTGACTCACTATTTTTCCATCACCGGAACGTTTCAAGAGAAGTAACTGGCAATTTAAACTAACCTTGGGCGTGTGGCGCTTCCAAGTAGATACGAACACTCCGCACAGAAGAGTGCGGAATGCCGAGCTTCTTTTTCTCGGAAACTTGAAGTGCAATCGAGAAACTTTGAGAGATCCTCACCAATATCACTGCTTCAAACAACATGACACTGTTTTCCAATCGATTGGACAATTATTAACGAAGTTGCTTTTTTGAAAGACAAACATTTGCCTTGCTATAGCAAGGCAAAATGACAAATTTCCGAGTTTCGGGTATCTGTCATAAAAAGGTAGTTTTGACGCTGTCTCACCATCTTTTGATCACCGGAATGTTTCAAGAGGAGTAACTGGCAATTTAAACTAACCTTGGGCGTGTGGTGCTTCCAAGGAGATACGAACACTCCGCAAAGAAGAGTGTAGAATGCCGAGCTTTTTTCCTCGGAAACTTGAAGTGCAATCGAGAAATTTTCAGAGATCTTCACTATTCTTTCTGCTTCAAACAACATGACACATTTTTCCAATCGATTGGGCAAATATTCACAAAGTGGCTTTTTTGAAAGACAAACATTTGCCTGCTATAGCAAGGCAGAATGACAAATTCCCGAGTTTCGGGTTTCTGTCATAGAAAGGTAGTTTTGACGCTGACTCACCATCTTTTGATCACCGGAATGTTTCAAGAAAAGTAACTGGCAATTTGAACTAACCTTAGGCGTTTGGCGCTTCCAAGTAGATACGAACACTCCGCACAGAAGAGTGCGGAATGCCGAGCTTCTTTTTCTCGGAAACTTGAAGTGCAATCGGGAAACTTTGAGGGATCCTCACTATTATCACTGCTCCAGACAAAATGACACTGTTTTCCAATCGATTGGACAATTATGACCGAAGTGGCTTTTTTGAAAGACAAACATTTGCCTTGCTATAGCAAGGCAGAATGACAAATTTCCGAGTTTCGAGTTTCTGTCATAGAAAGGTAGTTTTAACGCTGACTCACTATTTTTCCATCACCGGAACGTTTCAAGAGAAGTAACTGGCAATTTAAACTAACCTTGGGCGTGTGGCGCTTCCAAGTAGATACGAACACTCCGCACAGAAGAGTGCAGAATGCCGAGCTTCTTTTTCTCGGAAACTTGTAGTGCAATCGAGAAACTTTGAGGGATCCTCACTATTATCACTGCTCCAGACAACATGACACTGTTTTCCAATCGATTGGACAATTATTAACGAAGTGGCTTTTTTGAAAGACAAACATTTGCCTTGCTATAGCAAGGCAGAATGACAAATTTCCGAGTTTCGAGTTTCTGTCATAGAAAGGTAGTTTTAACGCTGACTCACTATTTTTCCATCACCGGAACGTTTCAAGAGAAGTAACTGGCAATTTAAACTAACCTTGGGCGTGTGGCGCTTCCAAGTAGATACGAACACTCCGCACAGAAGAGTGCAGAATGCCGAGCTTCTTTTTCTCGGAAAGTTGTAGTGCAATCGAGAAACTTTGAGGGATCCTCACTATTATCACTGCTCCAGACAACATGACACTGTTTTCCAATCGATTGGACAATCATTAACGAAGTGGCTTTTTTGAAAGACAAACATTTGCCTTGCTATAGCAAGGCAGAATGACAAATTTCCGAGTTTCGAGTTTCTGTCATAGAAAGGTAGTTTTAACGCTGACTCACTATTTTTCCATCACCGGAACGTTTCAAGAGAAGTAACTGGCAATTTAAACTAACCTTGGGCGTGTGGCGCTTCCAAGTAGATACGAACACTCCGCACAGAAGAGTGCAGAATGCCGAGCTTCTTTTTCTCGGAAACTTGTAGTGCAATCGAGAAACTTTGAGGGATCCTCACTATTATCACTGCTCCAGACAACATGACACTGTTTTTCAATCGATTGGACAATTATTAACGAAGTGGCTTTTTTGAAAGACAAACATTTGCCTTGCTATAGCAAGGCAGAATGACAAATTTCCGAGTTTCGAGTTTCTGTCATAGAAAGGTAGTTTTAACGCTGACTCACTATTTTTCCATCACCGGAACGTTTCAAGAGAAGTAACTGGCAATTTAAACTAACCTTGGGCGTGTGGCGCTTCCAAGTAGATACGAACACTCCGCACAGAAGAGTGCAGAATGCCGAGCTTCTTTTTCTCGGAAACTTGTAGTGCAATCGAGAAACTTTGAGGGATCCTCACTATTATCACTGCTCCAGACAACATGACACTGTTTTCCAATCGATTGGATAATTATTAACGAAGTGGCTTTTTTGAAAGACAAACATTTGCCTTGCTATAGCAAGGCAGAATGACAAATTTCCGAGTTTCGAGTTTCTGTCATAGAAAGGTAGTTTTAACGCTGACTCACTATTTTTCCATCACCGGAACGTTTCAAGAGAAGTAACTGGCAATTTAAACTAACCTTGGGCGTGTGGCGCTTCCAAGTAGATACGAACACTCCGCACAGAAGAGTGCGGAATGCCGAGCTTCTTTTTCTCGGAAACTTGAAGTGCAATCGAGAAACTTTGAGAGATCCTCACCAATATCACTGCTTCAAACAACATGACACTGTTTTCCAATCGATTGGACAATTATTAACGAAGTTGCTTTTTTGAAAGACAAACATTTGCCTTGCTATAGCAAGGCAAAATGACAAATTTCCGAGTTTCGGGTATCTGTCATAAAAAGGTAGTTTTGACGCTGTCTCACCATCTTTTGATCACCGGAATGTTTCAAGAGGAGTAACTGGCAATTTAAACTAACCTTGGGCGTGTGGTGCTTCCAAGGAGATACGAACACTCCGCAAAGAAGAGTGTAGAATGCCGAGCTTTTTTCCTCGGAAACTTGAAGTGCAATCGAGAAATTTTTAGAGATCTTCACTATTCTTTCTGCTTCAAACAACATGACACATTTTTCCAATCGATTGGGCAAATATTCACAAAGTGGCTTTTTTGAAAGACAAACATTTGCCTGCTATAGCAAGGCAGAATGACAAATTCCCGAGTTTCGGGTTTCTGTCATAGAAAGGTAGTTTTGACGCTGACTCACCATCTTTTGATCACCGGAATGTTTCAAGAAAAGTAACTGGCAATTTGAACTAACCTTAGGCGTTTGGCGCTTCCAAGTAGATACGAACACTCCGCACAGAAGAGTGCGGAATGCCAAGCTTCTTTTTCTCGAAAACTTGAGGTGCAATCGAGAAACTTTGAGAGATCCTCACTATTATTATTGCTTCAAACAACATGACACTGTTTTCCAATCGATTGGGCAATCATTCACAAAGTGGCTTTTTAGAATGACAATTATTTGTCTTAGGTACTATCTAAAGGCAGAATGAGAAATTTTGAGGGTTTTGGGTTTCTGCCATAAGAAGGTTGTTTTGATGCTGACTCATCATCTGTTGATCCACGGAATGTTTCAAGAGAAATAGAGCTTCTTTTTCACGGCAACTTGAAGTGCAATCGAAAAACTTTGAGAGATCCTCACTATTATTACTGCTTCAAATAACATAACACTATTTCCCAATCGATTGGGCAATTATTACAAAGTGACTTTTTTGAAAGACAAACATTTGCCTTGCTATAGCAAGGCAGAATGACAAATTCCCGAGTTTCGGGTTTCTGTCATAGAAAGGTAGTTTTGACGCTGACTCACCATCTTTTGATCACCGGAATGTTTCAAGAAAAGTAACTGGCAATTTGAACTAACCTTAGGCGTTTGGCGCTTCCAAGTAGATACGAACACTCCGCACAGAAGAGTGCGGAATGCCGAGCTTCTTTTTCTCGGAAACTTGAAGTGCAATCGAGAAACTTTGAGGGATCCTCACTATTATCACTGCTCCAGACAAAATGACACTGTTTTCCAATCGATTGGACAATTATGACCGAAGTGGCTTTTTTGAAAGACAAACATTTGCCTTGCTATAGCAAGGCAGAATGACAAATTTCCGAGTTTCGAGTTTCTGTCATAGAAAGGTAGTTTTAACGCTGACTCACTATTTTTCCATCACCGGAACGTTTCAAGAGAAGTAACTGGCAATTTAAACTAACCTTGGGCGTGTGGCGCTTCCAAGTAGATACGAACACTCCGCACAGAAGAGTGCAGAATGCCGAGCTTCTTTTTCTCGGAAACTTGTAGTGCAATCGAGAAACTTTGAGGGATCCTCACTATTATCACTGCTCCAGACAACATGACACTGTTTTCCAATCGAATGGACAATTATTAACGAAGTGGCTTTTTTGAAAGACAAACATTTGCCTTGCTATAGCAAGGCAGAATGACAAATTTCCGAGTTTCGAGTTTCTGTCATAGAAAGGTAGTTTTAACGCTGACTCACTATTTTTCCATCACCGGAACGTTTCAAGAGAAGTAACTGGCAATTGAAACTAACCTTGGGCGTGTGGCGCTTCCAAGTAGATACGAACACTCCGCACAGAAGAGTGCAGAATGCCGAGCTTCTTTTTCTCGGAAACTTGAAGTGCAATCGAGAAACTTTGAGGGATCCTCACTATTATCACTGCTCCCAACAACATGACACTGTTTTCCAATCGATTGGACAATTATTAACGAAGTGGCTTTTTTGAAAGACAAACATTTGCCTTGCTATAGCAAGGCAGAATGACAAATTTCCGAGTTTCGAGTTTCTGTCATAGAAAGGTAGTTTTAACGCTGACTCACTATTTTTCCATCACCGGAACGTTTCAAGAGAAGTAACTGGCAATTTAAACTAACCTTGGGCGTGTGGTGCTTCCAAGTAGATACGAACACTCCGCACAGGAGAGTGCAGAATGCAGAGCTTCTTTTTCACGGCAACTTGAAGTGCAATCGGGAAACTTTGAGAGATCCTCACTATTATTACGGCTTCAAACAACATAACACTATTTCCCAATCGATTGGGCAATTATTACAAAGTGGCTTTTTTGAAAGACAAACATTTGCCTTGCTATAATAGCAAGGCAGAATGACAAATTCTTGAGTTTCGGGTTTTTGCCGGTGAAAGGTTGTTTTGACGCTGACTCACCATCTTTTGATCACCGGAATGTTTCAAGAGAAGTAACTGGCAATTTAAACTAACCTTAGGCGTGTGACGCTTCGAAGTAGATACGAACACTCCGCACAGAAGAGTGCAGAATGCCGAGCTTCTTTTTCTCGGAAACTTGTAGTGCAATCGAGAAACTTTGAGAGATCCTCACTATTATTACGGCTTCAAACAACATAACACTATTTCCCAATCGATTGGGCAATTATTACAAAGTGGCTTTTTTGAAAGACAAACATTTGCCTTGCTATAATAGCAAGGCAGAATGACAAATTCTTGAGTTTCGGGTTTTTGCCGGTGAAAGGTTGTTTTGACGCTGACTCACCATCTTTTGATCACCGGAATGTTTCAAGAGAAGTAACTGGCAATTTAAACTAACCTTAGGCGTGTGACGCTTCGAAGTAGATACGAACACTCCGCACAGAAGAGTGCAGAATGCCGAGCTTCTTTTTCTCGGAAACTTGTAGTGCAATCGAGAAACTTCGAGGGATCCTCACTATTATCACTGCTCCAGACAACATGACACTGTTTTCCAATCGATTGGATAATTATTAACGAAGTGGCTTTTTTGAAAGACAAACATTTGCCTTGCTATAGCAAGGCAGAATGACAAATTTCCGAGTTTCGAGTTTCTGTCATAGAAAGGTAGTTTTAACGCTGACTCACTATTTTTCCATCACCGGAACGTTTCAAGAGAAGTAACTGGCAATTTAAACTAACCTTGGGCGTGTGGCGCTTCCAAGTAGATACGAGCACTCCGCACAGAAGAGTGCAGAATGCCGAGCTTCTTTTTCTCGGAAACTTGTAGTGCAATCGAGAAACTTTGAGGGATCCTCACTATTATTACTGCTCCAGACAACATGACACTGTTTTCCAATCAATTGGACAATTATTAACGAAGTGGCTTTTTTGAAAGACAAACATTTGCCTTGCTATAGCAAGGCAGAATGACAAATTTCCGAGTTCCGAGTTTCTGTCATAGAAAGGTAGTTTCAACGCTGACTCACTATTTTTCCATCACCGGAACGTTTCAAGAGAAGTAACTGGCAATTGAAACTAACCTTGGGCGTGTGGCGCTTCCAAGTAGATACGAACACTCCGCACAGAAGAGTACAGAATGCCGAGCTTCTTTTTCTCGGAAACTTGAAGTGCAATCGAGAAACTTTGAGGGATCCTCACTATTATTACTGCTCCAGACAACATGACACTGTTTTCCAATCGATTGGACAATTATTACCGAAGTGGCTTTTTTGAAAGACAAACATTTGCCTTGCTATAGCAAGGCAGAATGACAAATTTCCGAGTTTCGAGTTTCTGTCATAGAAAGGTAGTTTTAACGCTGACTCACTATTTTTTCATCACCGGAACGTTTCAAGAGAAGTAACTGGCAATTTAAACTAACCTTGGGCGTGTGGCGCTTCCAAGTAGATACGAACACTCCGCACAGAAGAGTACGGAATGCCGAGCTTCTTTTTCTCGGAAACTTGAAGTGCAATCGAGAAACTTTGAGAGATCCTCACCAATATCACTGCTTCAAACAACATGACACTGTTTTCCAATCGATTGGACAATTATTAACGAAGTTGCTTTTTTGAAAGACAAACATTTGTCTTGCTATAGCAAGGCAGAATGACAAATTTCCGAGTTTCGGGTATCTGTCATAAAAAGGTAGTTTTGACGCTGTCTCACCATCTTTTGATCACCGGAATGTTTCAAGAGGAGTAACTGGCAATTTAAACTAACCTTGGGCGTGTGGTGCTTCCAAGGAGATACGAACACTCCGCAAAGAAGAGTGTAGAATGCCGAGCTTTTTTCCTCGGAAACTTGAAGTGCAATCGAGAAATTTTTAGAGATCTTCACTATTCTTTCTGCTTCAAACAACATGACACATTTTTCCAATCGATTGGGCAAATATTCACAAAGTGGCTTTTTTGAAAGACAAACATTTGCCTGCTATAGCAAGGCAGAATGACAAATTCCCGAGTTTCGGGTTTCTGTCATAGAAAGGTAGTTTTGACGCTGACTCACCATCTTTTGATCACCGGAATGTTTCAAGAAAAGTAACTGGCAATTTGAACTAACCTTAGGCGTTTGGCGCTTCCAAGTAGATACGAACACTCCGCACAGAAGAGTGCGGAATGCCAAGCTTCTTTTTCTCGAAAACTTGAGGTGCAATCGAGAAACTTTGAGAGATCCTCACTATTATTAATGCTTCAAACAACATGACACTGTTTTCCAATCGATTGGGCAATCATTCACAAAGTGGCTTTTTAGAATGACAATTATTTGTCTTACTATCTAAAGGCAGAATGAGAAATTTTGAGGGTTTTGGGTTTCTGCCATAAGAAGGTTGTTTTGATGCTGACTCATCATCTGTTGATCCACGGAATGTTTCAAGAGAAATAGAGCTTCTTTTTCACGGCAACTTGAAGTGCAATCGAAAAACTTTGAGAGATCCTCACTATTATTACTGCTTCAAATAACATAACACTATTTCCCAATCGATTGGGCAATTATTACAAAGTGACTTTTTTGAAAGACAAACATTTGCCTTGCTAGAGCAAGGCAGAATGACAAATTCCCGAGTTTCGGGTTTCTGTCATAGAAAGGTAGTTTTGACGCTGACTCACCATCTTTTGATCACCGGAATGTTTCAAGAAAAGTAACTGGCAATTTGAACTAACCTTAGGCGTTTGGCGCTTCCAAGTAGATACGAACACTCCGCACAGAAGAGTGCGGAATGCCGGGCTTCTTTTTCTCGGAAACTTGAAGTGCAATCGAGAAACTTTGAGGGATCCTCACTATTATCACTGCTCCAGACAAAATGACACTGTTTTCCAATCGATTGGACAATTATGACCGAAGTGGCTTTTTTGAAAGACAAACATTTGCCTTGCTTTAGCAAGGCAGAATGACAAATTTCCGAGTTTCGAGTTTCTGTCATAGAAAGGTAGTTTTAACGCTGACTCACTATTTTTCCATCACCGGAACGTTTCAAGAGAAGTAACTGGCAATTTAAACTAACCTTGGGCGTGTGGCGCTTCCAAGTAGATACGAACACTCCGCACAGACGAGTGCAGAATGCCGAGCTTCTTTTTCTCGGAAACTTGTAGTGCAATCGAGAAACTTTGAGGGATCCTCACTATTATCACTGCTCCAGACAACATGACACTGTTTTCCAATCGATTGGACAATTATTACCGAAGTGGCTTTTTTGAAAGACAAACATTTGCCTTGCTATAGCAAGGCAGAATGACAAATTTCCGAGTTTCGAGTTTCTGTCATAGAAAGGTAGTTTTAACGCTGACTCACTATTTTTTCATCACCGGAACGTTTCAAGAGAAGTAACTGGCAATTTAAACTAACCTTGGGCGTGTGGCGCTTCCAAGTAGATACGAACACTCCGCACAGAAGAGTACGGAATGCCGAGCTTCTTTTTCTCGGAAACTTGAAGTGCAATCGAGAAACTTTGAGAGATCCTCACCAATATCACTGCTTCAAACAACATGACACTGTTTTCCAATCGATTGGACAATTATTAACGAAGTTGCTTTTTTGAAAGACAAACATTTGTCTTGCTATAGCAAGGCAGAATGACAAATTTCCGAGTTCCGAGTTTCTGTCATAGAAAGGTAGTTTCAACGCTGACTCACTATTTTTCCATCACCGGAACGTTTCAAGAGAAGTAACTGGCAATTGAAACTAACCTTGGGCGTGTGGCGCTTCCAAGTAGATACGAACACTCCGCACAGAAGAGTACAGAATGCCGAGCTTCTTTTTCTCGGAAACTTGAAGTGCAATCGAGAAACTTTGAGGGATCCTCACTATTATTACTGCTCCAGACAACATGACACTGTTTTCCAATCGATTGGACAATTATTACCGAAGTGGCTTTTTTGAAAGACAAACATTTGCCTTGCTATAGCAAGGCAGAATGACAAATTTCCGAGTTTCGAGTTTCTGTCATAGAAAGGTAGTTTCAACGCTGACTCACTATTTTTTCATCACCGGAACGTTTCAAGAGAAGTAACTGGCAATTTAAACTAACCTTGGGCGTGTGGCGCTTCCAAGTAGATACGAACACTCCGCACAGAAGAGTACGGAATGCCGAGCTTCTTTTTCTCGGAAACTTGAAGTGCAATCGAGAAACTTTGAGAGATCCTCACCAATATCACTGCTTCAAACAACATGACACTGTTTTCCAATCGATTGGACAATTATTAACGAAGTTGCTTTTTTGAAAGACAAACATTTGTCTTGCTATAGCAAGGCAGAATGACAAATTTCCGAGTTTCGGGTATCTGTCATAAAAAGGTAGTTTTGACGCTGTCTCACCATCTTTTGATCACCGGAATGTTTCAAGAGGAGTAACTGGCAATTTAAACTAACCTTGGGCGTGTGGTGCTTCCAAGGAGATACGAACACTCCGCAAAGAAGAGTGTAGAATGCCGAGCTTTTTTCCTCGGAAACTTGAAGTGCAATCGAGAAATTTTTAGAGATCTTCACTATTTTTTCTGCTTCAAACAACATGACACATTTTTCCAATCGATTGGGCAAATATTCACAAAGTGGCTTTTTTGAAAGACAAACATTTGCCTGCTATAGCAAGGCAGAATGACAAATTCCCGAGTTTCGGGTTTCTGTCATAGAAAGGTAGTTTTGACGCTGACTCACCATCTTTTGATCACCGGAATGTTTCAAGAAAAGTAACTGGCAATTTGAACTAACCTTAGGCGTTTGGCGCTTCCAAGTAGATACGAACACTCCGCACAGAAGAGTGCGGAATGCCGGGCTTCTTTTTCTCGGAAACTTGAAGTGCAATCGAGAAACTTTGAGGGATCCTCACTATTATCACTGCTCCAGACAACATGACACTGTTTTCCAATCGATTGGACAATTATTAACGAAGTGGCTTTTTTGAAAGACAAACATTTGCCTTGCTATAGCAAGGCAGAATGACAAATTTCCGAGTTTCGAGTTTCTGTCATAGAAAGGTAGTTTTAACGCTGACTCACTATTTTTTCATCACCGGAACGTTTCAAAAGAAGTAACTGGCAATTTAAACTAACCTTGGGCGTGTGTCGCTTCCAAGTAGATACGAACACTCCGCACAGAAGAGTGCAGAATGCCGAGCTTCTTTTTCTCGGAAACTTGTAGTGCAATCGAGAAACTTTGGGGGATCCTCACTATTATCACTGCTCCAGACAACATGACACTGTTTTCCAATCGATTGGACAATTATTAACGAAGTGGCTTTTTTGAAAGACAAACATTTGCCTTGCTATAGCAAGGCAGAATGACAAATTTCCGAGTTTCGAGTTTCTGTCATAGAAAGGTAGTTTTAACGCTGACTCACTATTTTTCCATCACCGGAACGTTTCAAGAGAAGTAACTGGCAATTTAAACTAACCTTGGGCGTGTGGCGCTTCCAAGTAGATACGAACACTCCGCACAGAAGAGTGCAGAATGCCGAGCTTCTTTTTCTCGGAAACTTGTAGTGCAATCGAGAAACTTCGAGGGATCCTCACTATTATCACTGCTCCAGACAACATGACACTGTTTTCCAATCGATTGGATAATTATTAACGAAGTGGCTTTTTTGAAAGACAAACATTTGCCTTGCTATAGCAAGGCAGAATGACAAATTTCCGAGTTTCGAGTTTCTGTCATAGAAAGGTAGTTTTAACGCTGACTCACTATTTTTCCATCACCGGAACGTTTCAAGAGAAGTAACTGGCAATTTAAACTAACCTTGGGCGTGTGGCGCTTCCAAGTAGATACGAGCACTCCGCACAGAAGAGTGCAGAATGCCGAGCTTCTTTTTCTCGGAAACTTGTAGTGCAATCGAGAAACTTTGAGGGATCCCCACTATTATTACTGCTCCAGACAACATGACACTGTTTTCCAATCAATTGGACAATTATTAACGAAGTGGCTTTTTTGAAAGACAAACATTTGCCTTGCTATAGCAAGGCAGAATGACAAATTTCCGAGTTTCGAGTTTCTGTCATAGAAAGGTAGTTTCAACGCTGACTCACTATTTTTCCATCACCGGAACGTTTCAAGAGAAGTAACTGGCAATTGAAACTAACCTTGGGCGTGTGGCGCTTCCAAGTAGATACGAACACTCCGCACAGAAGAGTACAGAATGCCGAGCTTCTTTTTCTCGGAAACTTGAAGTGCAATCGAGAAACTTTAAGGGATCCTCACTATTATTACTGCTCCAGACAACATGACACTGTTTTCCAATCGATTGGACAATTATTACCGAAGTGGCTTTTTTGAAAGACAAACATTTGCCTTGCTTATAGCAAGGCAGAATGACAAATTTCCGAGTTTCGAGTTTCTGTCATAGAAAGGTAGTTTTAACGCTGACTCACTATTTTTTCATCACCGGAACGTTTCAAGAGAAGTAACTGGCAATTTAAACTAACCTTGGGCGTGTGGCGCTTCCAAGTAGATACGAACACTCCGCACAGAAGAGTACGGAATGCCGAGCTTCTTTTTCTCGGAAACTTGAAGTGCAATCGAGAAACTTTGAGGGATCCTCACTATTATTACTGCTCCAGACAACATGACACTGTTTTCCAATCGATTGGACAATTATTACAAAGTGACTTTTTTGAAAGACAAACATTTGCCTTGCTATAGCAAGGCAGAATGACAAATTCCCGAGTTTCGGGTTTCTGTCACAGAAAGGTAGTTTTGACGCTGACTCACCATCTTTTGATCACCGGAATGTTTCAAGAAAAGTAACTGGCAATTTGAACTAACCTTAGGCGTTTGGCGCTTCCAAGTAGATACGAACACTCCGCACAGAAGAGTGCGGAATGCCGAGCTTCTTTTTCTCGGAAACTTGAAGTGCAATCGAGAAACTTTGAGGGATCCTCACTATTATCACTGCTCCAGACAAAATGACACTGTTTTCCAATCGATTGGACAATTATGACCGAAGTGGCTTTTTTGAAAGACAAACATTTGCCTTGCTATAGCAAGGCAGAATGACAAATTTCCGAGTTTCGAGTTTCTGTCATAGAAAGGTAGTTTTAACGCTGACTCACTATTTTTCCATCACCGGAACGTTTCAAGAGAAGTAACTGGCAATTTAAACTAACCTTGGGCGTGTGGCGCTTCCAAGTAGATACGAACACTCCGCACAGAAGAGTGCAGAATGCCGAGCTTCTTTTTCTCGGAAACTTGTAGTGCAATCGAGAAACTTTGAGGGATCCTCACTATTATCACTGCTCTAGACAACATGACACTGTTTTCCAATCGATTGGACAATTATTAACGAAGTGGCTTTTTTGAAAGACAAACATTTGCCTTGCTATAGCAAGGCAGAATGACAAATTTCCGAGTTTCGAGTTTCTGTCATAGAAAGGTAGTTTTAACGCTGACTCACTATTTTTCCATCACCGGAACGTTTCAAGAGAAGTAACTGGCAATTGAAACTAACCTTGGGCGTGTGGCGCTTCCAAGTAGATACGAACACTCCGCACAGAAGAGTGCAGAATGCCGAGCTTCTTTTTCTCGGAAACTTGAAGTGCAATCGAGAAACTTTGAGGGATCCTCACTATTATCACTGCTCCCAACAACATGACACTGTTTTCCAATCGATTGGACAATTATTAACAAAGTGGCTTTTTTGAAAGACAAACATTTGCCTTGCTGCAAGGCAGAATGACAAATTTCCGAGTTTCGAGTTTCTGTCATAGAAAGGTAGTTTTAACGCTGACTCACTATTTTTCCATCACCGGAACGTTTCAAGAGAAGTAACTGGCAATTTAAACTAACCTTGGGCGTGTGGTGCTTCCAAGTAGATACGAACACTCCGCACAGGAGAGTGCAGAATGCAGAGCTTCTTTTTCACGGCAACTTGAAGTGCAATCGGGAAACTTTGAGAGATCCTCACTATTATTACGGCTTCAAACAACATAACACTATTTCCCAATCGATTGGGCAATTATTACAAAGTGGCTTTTTTGAAAGACAAACATTTGCCTTGCTATAGCAAGGCAGAATGACAAATTCCCGAGTTTCGGGTTTCTGTCATAGAAAGGTAGTTTTGACGCTGACTCACCATCTTTTGATCACCGGAATGTTTCAAGAAAAGTAACTGGCAATTTGAACTAACCTTAGGCGTTTGGCGCTTCCAAGTAGATACGAACACTCCGCACAGAAGAGTGCGGAATGCCGGGCTTCTTTTTCTCGGAAACTTGAAGTGCAATCGAGAAACTTTGAGGGATCCTCACTATTATCACTGCTCCAGACAAAATGACACTGTTTTCCAATCGATTGGACAATTATGACCGAAGTGGCTTTTTTGAAAGACAAACATTTGCCTTGCTTTAGCAAGGCAGAATGACAAATTTCCGAGTTTCGAGTTTCTGTCATAGAAAGGTAGTTTTAACGCTGACTCACTATTTTTCCATCACCGGAACGTTTCAAGAGAAGTAACTGGCAATTTAAACTAACCTTGGGCGTGTGGCGCTTCCAAGTAGATACGAACACTCCGCACAGAAGAGTGCAGAATGCCGAGCTTCTTTTTCTCGGAAACTTGTAGTGCAATCGAGAAACTTTGAGGGATCCTCACTATTATCACTGCTCCAGACAACATGACACTGTTTTCCAATCGATTGGACAATTATTAACGAAGTGGCTTTTTTGAAAGACAAACATTTGCCTTGCTATAGCAAGGCAGAATGACAAATTTCCGAGTTTCGAGTTTCTGTCATAGAAAGGTAGTTTTAACGCTGACTCACTATTTTTCCATCACCGGAACGTTTCAAGAGAAGTAACTGGCAATTTAAACTAACCTTGGGCGTGTGGCGCTTCCAAGTAGATACGAACACTCCGCACAGAAGAGTGCAGAATGCCGAGCTTCTTTTTCTCGGAAACTTGTAGTGCAATCGAGAAACTTTGAGGGATCCTCACTATTATCACTGCTCCAGACAACATGACACTGTTTTCCAATCGATTGGACAATTATTAACGAAGTGGCTTTTTTGAAAGACAAACATTTGCCTTGCTATAGCAAGGCAGAATGACAAATTTCCGAGTTTCGAGTTTCTGTCATAGAAAGGTAGTTTTAACGCTGACTCACTATTTTTCCATCACCGGAACGTTTCAAGAGAAGTAACTGGCAATTTAAACTAACCTTGGGCGTGTGGCGCTTCCAAGTAGATACGAACACTCCGCACAGAAGAGTGCAGAATGCCGAGCTTCTTTTTCTCGGAAACTTGTAGTGCAATCGAGAAACTTCGAGGGATCCTCACTATTATCACTGCTCCAGACAACATGACACTGTTTTCCAATCGATTGGATAATTATTAACGAAGTGGCTTTTTTGAAA
Source organism: Anaspis maculata (assembly GCA_949128115.1). Lineage (NCBI taxonomy): Eukaryota > Metazoa > Arthropoda > Insecta > Coleoptera > Scraptiidae > Anaspis > Anaspis maculata. The sequence goes on from OX421966.1 coordinate 75,769,573, forward strand.
GACAAACATTTGCCTTGCTATAGCAAGGCAGAATGACAAATTTCCGAGTTTCGAGTTTCTGTCATAGAAAGGTAGTTTTAACGCTGACTCACTATTTTTCCATCACCGGAACGTTTCAAGAGAAGTAACTGGCAATTTAAACTAACCTTGGGCGTGTGGCGCTTCCAAGTAGATACGAACACTCCGCACAGAAGAGTGCAGAATGCCGAGCTTCTTTTTCTCGGAAACTTGTAGTGCAATCGAGAAACTTCGAGGGATCCTCACTATTATCACTGCTCCAGACAACATGACACTGTTTTCCAATCGATTGGATAATTATTAACGAAGTGGCTTTTTTGAAAGACAAACATTTGCCTTGCTATAGCAAGGCAGAATGACAAATTTCCGAGTTTCGAGTTTCTGTCATAGAAAGGTAGTTTTAACGCTGACTCACTATTTTTCCATCACCGGAACGTTTCAAGAGAAGTAACTGGCAATTTAAACTAACCTTGGGCGTGTGGCGCTTCCAAGTAGATACGAGCACTCCGCACAGAAGAGTGCAGAATGCCGAGCTTCTTTTTCTCGGAAACTTGTAGTGCAATCGAGAAACTTTGAGGGATCCCCACTATTATTACTGCTCCAGACAACATGACACTGTTTTCCAATCAATTGGACAATTATTAACGAAGTGGCTTTTTTGAAAGACAAACATTTGCCTTGCTATAGCAAGGCAGAATGACAAATTTCCGAGTTTCGAGTTTCTGTCATAGAAAGGTAGTTTCAACGCTGACTCACTATTTTTCCATCACCGGAACGTTTCAAGAGAAGTAACTGGCAATTGAAACTAACCTTGGGCGTGTGGCGCTTCCAAGTAGATACGAACACTCCGCACAGAAGAGTACAGAATGCCGAGCTTCTTTTTCTCGGAAACTTGAAGTGCAATCGAGAAACTTTGAGGGATCCTCACTATTATTACTGCTCCAGACAACATGACACTGTTTTCCAATCGATTGGACAATTATTACCGAAGTGGCTTTTTTGAAAGACAAACATTTGCCTTGCTATAGCAAGGCAGAATGACAAATTTCCGAGTTTCGAGTTTCTGTCATAGAAAGGTAGTTTTAACGCTGACTCACTATTTTTTCATCACCGGAACGTTTCAAGAGAAGTAACTGGCAACTTAAACTAACCTTGGGCGTGTGGCGCTTCCAAGTAGATACGAACACTCCGCACAGAAGAGTACGGAATTCCGAGCTTCTTTTTCTCGGAAACTTGAAGTGCAATCGAGAAACTTTGAGGGATCCTCACTATTATCACTGCTCCAGACAACATGACACTGTTTTCCAATCGATTGGACAATTATTAACGAAGTGGCTTTTTTGAAAGACAAACATTTGCCTTGCTATAGCAAGGCAGAATGACAAATTTCCGAGTTTCGAGTTTCTGTCATAGAAAGGTAGTTTTAACGCTGACTCACTATTTTTCCATCACCGGAACGTTTCAAGAGAAGTAACTGGCAATTGAAACTAACCTTGGGCGTGTGGCGCTTCCAAGTAGATACGAACACTCCGCACAGAAGAGTGCAGAATGCCGAGCTTCTTTTTCTCGGAAACTTGAAGTGCAATCGAGAAACTTTGAGGGATCCTCACTATTATCACTGCTCCCAACAACATGACACTGTTTTCCAATCGATTGGACAATTATTAACGAAGTGGCTTTTTTGAAAGACAAACATTTGCCTTGCTATAGCAAGGCAGAATGACAAATTTCCGAGTTTCGAGTTTCTGTCATAGAAAGGTAGTTTAAACGCTGACTCACTATTTTTCCATCACCGGAACGTTTCAAGAGAAGTAACTGGCAATTTAAACTAACCTTGGGCGTGTGGTGCTTCCAAGTAGATACGAACACTCCGCACAGGAGAGTGCAGAATGCAGAGCTTCTTTTTCACGGCAACTTGAAGTGCAATCGGGAAACTTTGAGAGATCCTCACTATTATTACGGCTTCAAACAACATAACACTATTTCCCAATCGATTGGGCAATTATTACAAAGTGGCTTTTTTGAAAGACAAACATTTGCCTTGCTATAATAGCAAGGCAGAATGACAAATTCTTGAGTTTCGGGTTTTTGCCGGTGAAAGGTTGTTTTGACGCTGACTCACCATCTTTTGATCACCGGAATGTTTCAAGAGAAGTAACTGGCAATTTAAACTAACCTTAGGCGTGTGACGCTTCGAAGTAGATACGAACACTCCGCACAGAAGAGTGCAGAATGCCGAGCTTCTTTTTCTCGGAAACTTGTAGTGCAATCGAGAAACTTTGAGAGATCCTCACTATTATTACGGCTTCAAACAACATAACACTATTTCCCAATCGATTGGGCAATTATTACAAAGTGGCTTTTTTGAAAGACAAACATTTGCCTTGCTATAATAGCAAGGCAGAATGACAAATTCTTGAGTTTCGGGTTTTTGCCGGTGAAAGGTTGTTTTGACGCTGACTCACCATCTTTTGATCACCGGAATGTTTCAAGAGAAGTAACTGGCAATTTAAACTAACCTTAGGCGTGTGACGCTTCGAAGTAGATACGAACACTCCGCACAGAAGAGTGCAGAATGCCGAGCTTCTTTTTCTCGGAAACTTGTAGTGCAATCGAGAAACTTCGAGGGATCCTCACTATTATCACTGCTCCAGACAACATGACACTGTTTTCCAATCGATTGGATAATTATTAACGAAGTGGCTTTTTTGAAAGACAAACATTTGCCTTGCTATAGCAAGGCAGAATGACAAATTTCCGAGTTTCGAGTTTCTGTCATAGAAAGGTAGTTTTAACGCTGACTCACTATTTTTCCATCACCGGAACGTTTCAAGAGAAGTAACTGGCAATTTAAACTAACCTTGGGCGTGTGGCGCTTCCAAGTAGATACGAGCACTCCGCACAGAAGAGTGCAGAATGCCGAGCTTCTTTTTCTCGGAAACTTGTAGTGCAATCGAGAAACTTTGAGGGATCCTCACTATTATTACTGCTCCAGACAACATGACACTGTTTTCCAATCAATTGGACAATTATTAACGAAGTGGCTTTTTTGAAAGACAAACATTTGCCTTGCTATAGCAAGGCAGAATGACAAATTTCCGAGTTCCGAGTTTCTGTCATAGAAAGGTAGTTTCAACGCTGACTCACTATTTTTCCATCACCGGAACGTTTCAAGAGAAGTAACTGGCAATTGAAACTAACCTTGGGCGTGTGGCGCTTCCAAGTAGATACGAACACTCCGCACAGAAGAGTACAGAATGCCGAGCTTCTTTTTCTCGGAAACTTGAAGTGCAATCGAGAAACTTTGAGGGATCCTCACTATTATTACTGCTCCAGACAACATGACACTGTTTTCCAATCGATTGGACAATTATTACCGAAGTGGCTTTTTTGAAAGACAAACATTTGCCTTGCTATAGCAAGGCAGAATGACAAATTTCCGAGTTTCGAGTTTCTGTCATAGAAAGGTAGTTTTAACGCTGACTCACTATTTTTTCATCACCGGAACGTTTCAAGAGAAGTAACTGGCAATTTAAACTAACCTTGGGCGTGTGGCGCTTCCAAGTAGATACGAACACTCCGCACAGAAGAGTACGTAATGCCGAGCTTCTTTTTCTCGGAAACTTGAAGTGCAATCGAGAAACTTTGAGAGATCCTCACCAATATCACTGCTTCAAACAACATGACACTGTTTTCCAATCGATTGGACAATTATTAACGAAGTTGCTTTTTTGAAAGACAAACATTTGTCTTGCTATAGCAAGGCAGAATGACAAATTTCCGAGTTTCGGGTATCTGTCATAAAAAGGTAGTTTTGACGCTGTCTCACCATCTTTTGATCACCGGAATGTTTCAAGAGGAGTAACTGGCAATTTAAACTAACCTTGGGCGTGTGGTGCTTCCAAGGAGATACGAACACTCCGCAAAGAAGAGTGTAGAATGCCGAGCTTTTTTCCTCGGAAACTTGAAGTGCAATCGAGAAATTTTTAGAGATCTTCACTATTCTTTCTGCTTCAAACAACATGACACATTTTTCCAATCGATTGGGCAAATATTCACAAAGTGGCTTTTTTGAAAGACAAACATTTGCCTGCTATAGCAAGGCAGAATGACAAATTCCCGAGTTTCGGGTTTCTGTCATAGAAAGGTAGTTTTGACGCTGACTCACCATCTTTTGATCACCGGAATGTTTCAAGAAAAGTAACTGGCAATTTGAACTAACCTTAGGCGTTTGGCGCTTCCAAGTAGATACGAACACTCCGCACAGAAGAGTGCGGAATGCCAAGCTTCTTTTTCTCGAAAACTTGAGGTGCAATCGAGAAACTTTGAGAGATCCTCACTATTATTAATGCTTCAAACAACATGACACTGTTTTCCAATCGATTGGGCAATCATTCACAAAGTGGCTTTTTAGAATGACAACTATTTGTCTTACTATCTAAAGGCAGAATGAGAAATTTTGAGGGTTTTGGGTTTCTGCCATAAGAAGGTTGTTTTGATGCTGACTCATCATCTGTTGATCCACGGAATGTTTCAAGAGAAATAGAGCTTCTTTTTCACGGCAACTTGAAGTGCAATCGAAAAACTTTGAGAGATCCTCACTATTATTACTGCTTCAAATAACATAACACTATTTCCCAATCGATTGGGCAATTATTACAAAGTGACTTTTTTGAAAGACAAACATTTGCCTTGCTAGAGCAAGGCAGAATGACAAATTCCCGAGTTTCGGGTTTCTGTCATAGAAAGGTAGTTTTGACGCTGACTCACCATCTTTTGATCACCGGAATGTTTCAAGAAAAGTAACTGGCAATTTGAACTAACCTTAGGCGTTTGGCGCTTCCAAGTAGATACGAACACTCCGCACAGAAGAGTGCGGAATGCCGGGCTTCTTTTTCTCGGAAACTTGAAGTGCAATCGAGAAACTTTGAGGGATCCTCACTATTATCACTGCTCCAGACAAAATGACACTGTTTTCCAATCGATTGGACAATTATGACCGAAGTGGCTTTTTTGAAAGACAAACATTTGCCTTGCTTTAGCAAGGCAGAATGACAAATTTCCGAGTTTCGAGTTTCTGTCATAGAAAGGTAGTTTTAACGCTGACTCACTATTTTTCCATCACCGGAACGTTTCAAGAGAAGTAACTGGCAATTTAAACTAACCTTGGGCGTGTGGCGCTTCCAAGTAGATACGAACACTCCGCACAGACGAGTGCAGAATGCCGAGCTTCTTTTTCTCGGAAACTTGTAGTGCAATCGAGAAACTTTGAGGGATCCTCACTATTATCACTGCTCCAGACAACATGACACTGTTTTCCAATCGATTGGACAATTATTAACGAAGTGGCTTTTTTGAAAGACAAACATTTGCCTTGCTATAGCAAGGCAGAATGACAAATTTCCGAGTTTCGAGTTTCTGTCATAGAAAGGTAGTTTTAACGCTGACTCACTATTTTTTCATCACCGGAACGTTTCAAAAGAAGTAACTGGCAATTTAAACTAACCTTGGGCGTGTGTCGCTTCCAAGTAGATACGAACACTCCGCACAGAAGAGTGCAGAATGCCGAGCTTCTTTTTCTCGGAAACTTGTAGTGCAATCGAGAAACTTTGAGGGATCCTCACTATTATCACTGCTCCAGACAACATGACACTGTTTTCCAATCGATTGGACAATTATTAACGAAGTGGCTTTTTTGAAAGACAAACATTTGCCTTGCTATAGCAAGGCAGAATGACAAATTTCCGAGTTTCGAGTTTCTGTCATAGAAAGGTAGTTTTAACGCTGACTCACTATTTTTCCATCACCGGAACGTTTCAAGAGAAGTAACTGGCAATTTAAACTAACCTTGGGCGTGTGGCGCTTCCAAGTAGATACGAACACTCCGCACAGAAGAGTGCAGAATGCCGAGCTTCTTTTTCTCGGAAACTTGTAGTGCAATCGAGAAACTTCGAGGGATCCTCACTATTATCACTGCTCCAGACAACATGACACTGTTTTCCAATCGATTGGATAATTATTAACGAAGTGGCTTTTTTGAAAGACAAACATTTGCCTTGCTATAGCAAGGCAGAATGACAAATTTCCGAGTTTCGAGTTTCTGTCATAGAAAGGTCGCTGACTCACTATTTTTCCATCACCGGAACGTTTCAAGAGAAGTAACTGGCAATTTAAACTAACCTTGGGCGTGTGGCGCTTCCAAGTAGATACGAGCACTCCGCACAGAAGAGTGCAGAATGCCGAGCTTCTTTTTCTCGGAAACTTGTAGTGCAATCGAGAAACTTTGAGGGATCCCCACTATTATTACTGCTCCAGACAACATGACACTGTTTTCCAATCAATTGGACAATTATTAACGAAGTGGCTTTTTTGAAAGACAAACATTTGCCTTGCTATAGCAAGGCAGAATGACAAATTTCCGAGTTTCGAGTTTCTGTCATAGAAAGGTAGTTTCAACGCTGACTCACTATTTTTCCATCACCGGAACGTTTCAAGAGAAGTAACTGGCAATTGAAACTAACCTTGGGCGTGTGGCGCTTCCAAGTAGATACGAACACTCCGCACAGAAGAGTACAGAATGCCGAGCTTCTTTTTCTCGGAAACTTGAAGTGCAATCGAGAAACTTTAAGGGATCCTCACTATTATTACTGCTCCAGACAACATGACACTGTTTTCCAATCGATTGGACAATTATTACCGAAGTGGCTTTTTTGAAAGACAAACATTTGCCTTGCTTATAGCAAGGCAGAATGACAAATTTCCGAGTTTCGAGTTTCTGTCATAGAAAGGTAGTTTTAACGCTGACTCACTATTTTTTCATCACCGGAACGTTTCAAGAGAAGTAACTGGCAATTTAAACTAACCTTGGGCGTGTGGCGCTTCCAAGTAGATACGAACACTCCGCACAGAAGAGTACGGAATGCCGAGCTTCTTTTTCTCGGAAACTTGAAGTGCAATCGAGAAACTTTGAGGGATCCTCACTATTATTACTGCTCCAGACAACATGACACTGTTTTCCAATCGATTGGACAATTATTACAAAGTGACTTTTTTGAAAGACAAACATTTGCCTTGCTATAGCAAGGCAGAATGACAAATTCCCGAGTTTCGGGTTTCTGTCATAGAAAGGTAGTTTTGACGCTGACTCACCATCTTTTGATCACCGGAATGTTTCAAGAAAAGTAACTGGCAATTTGAACTAACCTTAGGCGTTTGGCGCTTCCAAGTAGATACGAACACTCCGCACAGAAGAGTGCGGAATGCCGAGCTTCTTTTTCTCGGAAACTTGAAGTGCAATCGAGAAACTTTGAGGGATCCTCACTATTATCACTGCTCCAGACAAAATGACACTGTTTTCCAATCGATTGGACAATTATGACCGAAGTGGCTTTTTTGAAAGACAAACATTTGCCTTGCTATAGCAAGGCAGAATGACAAATTTCCGAGTTTCGAGTTTCTGTCATAGAAAGGTAGTTTTAACGCTGACTCACTATTTTTCCATCACCGGAACGTTTCAAGAGAAGTAACTGGCAATTTAAACTAACCTTGGGCGTGTGGCGCTTCCAAGTAGATACGAACACTCCGCACAGAAGAGTGCAGAATGCCGAGCTTCTTTTTCTCGGAAACTTGTAGTGCAATCGAGAAACTTTGAGGGATCCTCACTATTATCACTGCTCCAGACAACATGACACTGTTTTCCAATCGATTGGACAATTATTAACGAAGTGGCTTTTTTGAAAGACAAACATTTGCCTTGCTATAGCAAGGCAGAATGACAAATTTCCGAGTTTCGAGTTTCTGTCATAGAAAGGTAGTTTTAACGCTGACTCACTATTTTTCCATCACCGGAACGTTTCAAGAGAAGTAACTGGCAATTTAAACTAACCTTGGGCGTGTGGCGCTTCCAAGTAGATACGAACACTCCGCACAGAAGAGTGCAGAATGCCGAGCTTCTTTTTCTCGGAAACTTGTAGTGCAATCGAGAAACTTTGAGGGATCCTCACTATTATCACTGCTCCAGACAACATGACACTGTTTTCCAATCGATTGGACAATTATTAACGAAGTGGCTTTTTTGAAAGACAAACATTTGCCTTGCTATAGCAAGGCAGAATGACAAATTTCCGAGTTTCGAGTTTCTGTCATAGAAAGGTAGTTTTAACGCTGACTCACTATTTTTCCATCACCGGAACGTTTCAAGAGAAGTAACTGGCAATTGAAACTAACCTTGGGCGTGTGGCGCTTCCAAGTAGATACGAACACTCCGCACAGGAGAGTGCAGAATGCAGAGCTTCTTTTTCACGGCAACTTGAAGTGCAATCGGGAAACTTTGAGAGATCCTCACTATTATTACGGCTTCAAACAACATAACACTATTTCCCAATCGATTGGGCAATTATTACAAAGTGGCTTTTTTGAAAGACAAACATTTGCCTTGCTATAGCAAGGCAGAATGACAAATTCCCGAGTTTCGGGTTTCTGTCATAGAAAGGTAGTTTTGACGCTGACTCACCATCTTTTGATCACCGGAATGTTTCAAGAAAAGTAACTGGCAATTTGAACTAACCTTAGGCGTTTGGCGCTTCCAAGTAGATACGAACACTCCGCACAGAAGAGTGCGGAATGCCGGGGTTCTTTTTCTCGGAAACTTGAAGTGCAATCGAGAAACTTTGAGGGATCCTCACTATTATCACTGCTCCAGACAAAATGACACTGTTTTCCAATCGATTGGACAATTATGACCGAAGTGGCTTTTTTGAAAGACAAACATTTGCCTTGCTATAGCAAGGCAGAATGACAAATTTCCGAGTTTCGAGTTTCTGTCATAGAAAGGTAGTTTTAACGCTGACTCACTATTTTTTCATCACCGGAACGTTTCAAGAGAAGTAACTGGCAACTTAAACTAACCTTGGGCGTGTGGCGCTTCCAAGTAGATACGAACACTCCGCACAGAAGAGTACGGAATTCCGAGCTTCTTTTTCTCGGAAACTTGAAGTGCAATCGAGAAACTTTGAGGGATCCTCACTATTATTACTGCTCCAGACAACATGACACTGTTTTCCAATCGATTGGACAATTATTACAAAGTGACTTTTTTGAAAGACAAACATTTGCCTTGCTATAGCAAGGCAGAATGACAAATTCCCGAGTTTCGGGTTTCTGTCATAGAAAGGTAGTTTTGACGCTGACTCACCATCTTTTGATCACCGGAATGTTTCAAGAAAAGTAACTGGCAATTTGAACTAACCTTAGGCGTTTGGCGCTTCCAAGTAGATACGAACACTCCGCACAGAAGAGTGCGGAATGCCGAGCTTCTTTTTCTCGGAAACTTGAAGTGCAATCGAGAAACTTTGAGGGATCCTCACTATTATCACTGCTCCAGACAAAATGACACTGTTTTCCAATCGATTGGACAATTATGACCGAAGTGGCTTTTTTGAAAGACAAACATTTGCCTTGCTATAGCAAGGCAGAATGACAAATTTCCGAGTTTCGAGTTTCTGTCATAGAAAGGTAGTTTTAACGCTGACTCACTATTTTTCCATCACCGGAACGTTTCAAGAGAAGTAACTGGCAATTTAAACTAACCTTGGGCGTGTGGCGCTTCCAAGTAGATACGAACACTCCGCACAGAAGAGTGCAGAATGCCGAGCTTCTTTTTCTCGGAAACTTGTAGTGCAATCGAGAAACTTTGAGGGATCCTCACTATTATCACTGCTCCCAACAACATGACACTGTTTTCCAATCGATTGGACAATTATTAACGAAGTGGCTTTTTTGAAAGACAAACATTTGCCTTGCTATAGCAAGGCAGAATGACAAATTTCCGAGTTTCGAGTTTCTGTCATAGAAAGGTAGTTTTAACGCTGACTCACTATTTTTCCATCACCGGAACGTTTCAAGAGAAGTAACTGGCAATTTAAACTAACCTTGGGCGTGTGGTGCTTCCAAGTAGATACGAACACTCCGCACAGAAGAGTGCAGAATGCCGAGCTTCTTTTTCTCGGAAACTTGTAGTGCAATCGAGAAACTTTGAGGGATCCTCACTATTATCACTGCTCCAGACAACATGACACTGTTTTCCAATCGATTGGACAATTATTAACGAAGTGGCTTTTTTGAAAGACAAACATTTGCCTTGCTATAGCAAGGCAGAATGACAAATTTCCGAGTTTCGAGTTTCTGTCATAGAAAGGTAGTTTTAACGCTGACTCACTATTTTTCCATCACCGGAACGTTTCAAGAGAAGTAACTGGCAATTGAAACTAACCTTGGGCGTGTGGCGCTTCCAAGTAGATACGAACACTCCGCACAGGAGAGTGCAGAATGCAGAGCTTCTTTTTCACGGCAACTTGAAGTGCAATCGGGAAACTTTGAGAGATCCTCACTATTATTACGGCTTCAAACAACATAACACTATTTCCCAATCGATTGGACAATTATTAACGAAGTGGCTTTTTTGAAAGACAAACATTTGCCTTGCTATAGCAAGGCAGAATGACAAATTTCCGAGTTTCGAGTTTCTGTCATAGAAAGGTAGTTTTAACGCTGACTCACTATTTTTCCATCACCGGAACGTTTCAAGAGAAGTAACTGGCAATTTAAACTAACCTTGGGCGTGTGGCGCTTCCAAGTAGATACGAACACTCCGCACAGGAGAGTGCAGAATGCAGAGCTTCTTTTTCACGGCAACTTGAAGTGCAATCGGGAAACTTTGAGAGATCCTCACTATTATTACGGCTTCAAACAACATAACACTATTTCCCAATCGATTGGACAATTATTAACGAAGTGGCTTTTTTGAAAGACAAACATTTGCCTTGCTATAGCAAGGCAGAATGACAAATTCCCGAGTTTCGGGTTTCTGTCATAGAAAGGTAGTTTTGACGCTGACTCACCATCTTTTGATCACCGGAATGTTTCAAGAAAAGTAACTGGCAATTTGAACTAACCTTAGGCGTTTGGCGCTTCCAAGTAGATACGAACACTCCGCACAGAAGAGTGCGGAATGCCGGGGTTCTTTTTCTCGGAAACTTGAAGTGCAATCGAGAAACTTTGAGGGATCCTCACTATTATCACTGCTCCAGACAAAATGACACTGTTTTCCAATCGATTGGACAATTATGACCGAAGTGGCTTTTTTGAAAGACAAACATTTGCCTTGCTATAGCAAGGCAGAATGACAAATTTCCGAGTTTCGAGTTTCTGTCATAGAAAGGTAGTTTTAACGCTGACTCACTATTTTTTCATCACCGGAACGTTTCAAGAGAAGTAACTGGCAACTTAAACTAACCTTGGGCGTGTGGCGCTTCCAAGTAGATACGAACACTCCGCACAGAAGAGTACGGAATTCCGAGCTTCTTTTTCTCGGAAACTTGAAGTGCAATCGAGAAACTTTGAGGGATCCTCACTATTATTACTGCTCCAGACAACATGACACTGTTTTCCAATCGATTGGACAATTATTACAAAGTGACTTTTTTGAAAGACAAACATTTGCCTTGCTATAGCAAGGCAGAATGACAAATTCCCGAGTTTCGGGTTTCTGTCATAGAAAGGTAGTTTTGACGCTGACTCACCATCTTTTGATCACCGGAATGTTTCAAGAAAAGTAACTGGCAATTTGAACTAACCTTAGGCGTTTGGCGCTTCCAAGTAGATACGAACACTCCGCACAGAAGAGTGCGGAATGCCGAGCTTCTTTTTCTCGGAAACTTGAAGTGCAATCGAGAAACTTTGAGGGATCCTCACTATTATCACTGCTCCAGACAAAATGACACTGTTTTCCAATCGATTGGACAATTATGACCGAAGTGGCTTTTTTGAAAGACAAACATTTGCCTTGCTATAGCAAGGCAGAATGACAAATTTCCGAGTTTCGAGTTTCTGTCATAGAAAGGTAGTTTTAACGCTGACTCACTATTTTTCCATCACCGGAACGTTTCAAGAGAAGTAACTGGCAATTTAAACTAACCTTGGGCGTGTGGCGCTTCCAAGTAGATACGAACACTCCGCACAGAAGAGTGCAGAATGCCGAGCTTCTTTTTCTCGGAAACTTGTAGTGCAATCGAGAAACTTTGAGGGATCCTCACTATTATCACTGCTCCCAACAACATGACACTGTTTTCCAATCGATTGGACAATTATTAACGAAGTGGCTTTTTTGAAAGACAAACATTTGCCTTGCTATAGCAAGGCAGAATGACAAATTTCCGAGTTTCGAGTTTCTGTCATAGAAAGGTAGTTTTAACGCTGACTCACTATTTTTCCATCACCGGAACGTTTCAAGAGAAGTAACTGGCAATTTAAACTAACCTTGGGCGTGTGGTGCTTCCAAGTAGATACGAACACTCCGCACAGAAGAGTGCAGAATGCCGAGCTTCTTTTTCTCGGAAACTTGTAGTGCAATCGAGAAACTTTGAGGGATCCTCACTATTATCACTGCTCCAGACAACATGACACTGTTTTCCAATCGATTGGACAATTATTAACGAAGTGGCTTTTTTGAAAGACAAACATTTGCCTTGCTATAGCAAGGCAGAATGACAAATTTCCGAGTTTCGAGTTTCTGTCATAGAAAGGTAGTTTTAACGCTGACTCACTATTTTTCCATCACCGGAACGTTTCAAGAGAAGTAACTGGCAATTGAAACTAACCTTGGGCGTGTGGCGCTTCCAAGTAGATACGAACACTCCGCACAGAAGAGTGCAGAATGCCGAGCTTCTTTTTCTCGGAAACTTGTAGTGCAATCGAGAAACTTTGAGGGATCCTCACTATTATCACTGCTCCCAACAACATGACACTGTTTTCCAATCGATTGGACAATTATTAACGAAGTGGCTTTTTTGAAAGACAAACATTTGCCTTGCTATAGCAAGGCAGAATGACAAATTTCCGAGTTTCGAGTTTCTGTCATAGAAAGGTAGTTTTAACGCTGACTCACTATTTTTCCATCACCGGAACGTTTCAAGAGAAGTAACTGGCAATTTAAACTAACCTTGGGCGTGTGGTGCTTCCAAGTAGATACGAACACTCCGCACAGAAGAGTGCAGAATGCCGAGCTTCTTTTTCTCGGAAACTTGTAGTGCAATCGAGAAACTTTGAGGGATCCTCACTATTATCACTGCTCCAGACAACATGACACTGTTTTCCAATCGATTGGACAATTATTAACGAAGTGGCTTTTTTGAAAGACAAACATTTGCCTTGCTATAGCAAGGCAGAATGACAAATTTCCGAGTTTCGAGTTTCTGTCATAGAAAGGTAGTTTTAACGCTGACTCACTATTTTTCCATCACCGGAACGTTTCAAGAGAAGTAACTGGCAATTGAAACTAACCTTGGGCGTGTGGCGCTTCCAAGTAGATACGAACACTCCGCACAGGAGAGTGCAGAATGCAGAGCTTCTTTTTCACGGCAACTTGAAGTGCAATCGGGAAACTTTGAGAGATCCTCACTATTATTACTGCTTCAAATAACATAACACTATTTCCCAATCGATTGGGCAATTATTACAAAGTGACTTTTTTGAAAGACAAACATTTGCCTTGCTAGAGCAAGGCAGAATGACAAATTCCCGAGTTTCGGGTTTCTGTCATAGAAAGGTAGTTTTGACGCTGACTCACCATCTTTTGATCACCGGAATGTTTCAAGAAAAGTAACTGGCAATTTGAACTAACCTTAGGCGTTTGGCGCTTCCAAGTAGATACGAACACTCCGCACAGAAGAGTGCGGAATGCCGGGCTTCTTTTTCTCGGAAACTTGAAGTGCAATCGAGAAACTTTGAGGGATCCTCACTATTATCACTGCTCCAGACAAAATGACACTGTTTTCCAATCGATTGGACAATTATGACCGAAGTGGCTTTTTTGAAAGACAAACATTTGCCTTGCTTTAGCAAGGCAGAATGACAAATTTCCGAGTTTCGAGTTTCTGTCATAGAAAGGTAGTTTTAACGCTGACTCACTATTTTTCCATCACCGGAACGTTTCAAGAGAAGTAACTGGCAATTTAAACTAACCTTGGGCGTGTGGCGCTTCCAAGTAGATACGAACACTCCGCACAGACGAGTGCAGAATGCCGAGCTTCTTTTTCTCGGAAACTTGTAGTGCAATCGAGAAACTTTGAGGGATCCTCACTATTATCACTGCTCCAGACAACATGACACTGTTTTCCAATCGATTGGACAATTATTAACGAAGTGGCTTTTTTGAAAGACAAACATTTGCCTTGCTATAGCAAGGCAGAATGACAAATTTCCGAGTTTCGAGTTTCTGTCATAGAAAGGTAGTTTTAACGCTGACTCACTATTTTTTCATCACCGGAACGTTTCAAAAGAAGTAACTGGCAATTTAAACTAACCTTGGGCGTGTGTCGCTTCCAAGTAGATACGAACACTCCGCACAGAAGAGTGCAGAATGCCGAGCTTCTTTTTCTCGGAAACTTGTAGTGCAATCGAGAAACTTTGAGGGATCCTCACTATTATCACTGCTCCAGACAACATGACACTGTTTTCCAATCGATTGGACAATTATTAACGAAGTGGCTTTTTTGAAAGACAAACATTTGCCTTGCTATAGCAAGGCAGAATGACAAATTTCCGAGTTTCGAGTTTCTGTCATAGAAAGGTAGTTTTAACGCTGACTCACTATTTTTCCATCACCGGAACGTTTCAAGAGAAGTAACTGGCAATTTAAACTAACCTTGGGCGTGTGGCGCTTCCAAGTAGATACGAACACTCCGCACAGACGAGTGCAGAATGCCGAGCTTCTTTTTCTCGGAAACTTGTAGTGCAATCGAGAAACTTTGAGGGATCCTCACTATTATCACTGCTCCAGACAACATGACACTGTTTTCCAATCGATTGGACAATTATTAACGAAGTGGCTTTTTTGAAAGACAAACATTTGCCTTGCTATAGCAAGGCAGAATGACAAATTTCCGAGTTTCGAGTTTCTGTCATAGAAAGGTAGTTTTAACGCTGACTCACTATTTTTTCATCACCGGAACGTTTCAAAAGAAGTAACTGGCAATTTAAACTAACCTTGGGCGTGTGTCGCTTCCAAGTAGATACGAACACTCCGCACAGAAGAGTGCAGAATGCCGAGCTTCTTTTTCTCGGAAACTTGTAGTGCAATCGAGAAACTTTGAGGGATCCTCACTATTATCACTGCTCCCAACAACATGACACTGTTTTCCAATCGATTGGACAATTATTAACGAAGTGGCTTTTTTGAAAGACAAACATTTGCCTTGCTATAGCAAGGCAGAATGACAAATTTCCGAGTTTCGAGTTTCTGTCATAGAAAGGTAGTTTTAACGCTGACTCACTATTTTTCCATCACCGGAACGTTTCAAGAGAAGTAACTGGCAATTTAAACTAACCTTGGGCGTGTGGTGCTTCCAAGTAGATACGAACACTCCGCACAGAAGAGTGCAGAATGCCGAGCTTCTTTTTCTCGGAAACTTGTAGTGCAATCGAGAAACTTTGAGGGATCCTCACTATTATCACTGCTCCAGACAACATGACACTGTTTTCCAATCGATTGGACAATTATTAACGAAGTGGCTTTTTTGAAAGACAAACATTTGCCTTGCTATAGCAAGGCAGAATGACAAATTTCCGAGTTTCGAGTTTCTGTCATAGAAAGGTAGTTTTAACGCTGACTCACTATTTTTCCATCACCGGAACGTTTCAAGAGAAGTAACTGGCAATTGAAACTAACCTTGGGCGTGTGGCGCTTCCAAGTAGATACGAACACTCCGCACAGGAGAGTGCAGAATGCAGAGCTTCTTTTTCACGGCAACTTGAAGTGCAATCGGGAAACTTTGAGAGATCCTCACTATTATTACTGCTTCAAATAACATAACACTATTTCCCAATCGATTGGGCAATTATTACAAAGTGACTTTTTTGAAAGACAAACATTTGCCTTGCTAGAGCAAGGCAGAATGACAAATTCCCGAGTTTCGGGTTTCTGTCATAGAAAGGTAGTTTTGACGCTGACTCACCATCTTTTGATCACCGGAATGTTTCAAGAAAAGTAACTGGCAATTTGAACTAACCTTAGGCGTTTGGCGCTTCCAAGTAGATACGAACACTCCGCACAGAAGAGTGCGGAATGCCGGGCTTCTTTTTCTCGGAAACTTGAAGTGCAATCGAGAAACTTTGAGGGATCCTCACTATTATCACTGCTCCAGACAAAATGACACTGTTTTCCAATCGATTGGACAATTATGACCGAAGTGGCTTTTTTGAAAGACAAACATTTGCCTTGCTTTAGCAAGGCAGAATGACAAATTTCCGAGTTTCGAGTTTCTGTCATAGAAAGGTAGTTTTAACGCTGACTCACTATTTTTCCATCACCGGAACGTTTCAAGAGAAGTAACTGGCAATTTAAACTAACCTTGGGCGTGTGGCGCTTCCAAGTAGATACGAACACTCCGCACAGACGAGTGCAGAATGCCGAGCTTCTTTTTCTCGGAAACTTGTAGTGCAATCGAGAAACTTTGAGGGATCCTCACTATTATCACTGCTCCAGACAACATGACACTGTTTTCCAATCGATTGGACAATTATTAACGAAGTGGCTTTTTTGAAAGACAAACATTTGCCTTGCTATAGCAAGGCAGAATGACAAATTTCCGAGTTTCGAGTTTCTGTCATAGAAAGGTAGTTTTAACGCTGACTCACTATTTTTTCATCACCGGAACGTTTCAAAAGAAGTAACTGGCAATTTAAACTAACCTTGGGCGTGTGTCGCTTCCAAGTAGATACGAACACTCCGCACAGAAGAGTGCAGAATGCCGAGCTTCTTTTTCTCGGAAACTTGTAGTGCAATCGAGAAACTTTGAGGGATCCTCACTATTATCACTGCTCCAGACAACATGACACTGTTTTCCAATCGATTGGACAATTATTAACGAAGTGGCTTTTTTGAAAGACAAACATTTGCCTTGCTATAGCAAGGCAGAATGACAAATTTCCGAGTTTCGAGTTTCTGTCATAGAAAGGTAGTTTTAACGCTGACTCACTATTTTTCCATCACCGGAACGTTTCAAGAGAAGTAACTGGCAATTTAAACTAACCTTGGGCGTGTGGCGCTTCCAAGTAGATACGAACACTCCGCACAGACGAGTGCAGAATGCCGAGCTTCTTTTTCTCGGAAACTTGTAGTGCAATCGAGAAACTTTGAGGGATCCTCACTATTATCACTGCTCCAGACAACATGACACTGTTTTCCAATCGATTGGACAATTATTAACGAAGTGGCTTTTTTGAAAGACAAACATTTGCCTTGCTATAGCAAGGCAGAATGACAAATTTCCGAGTTTCGAGTTTCTGTCATAGAAAGGTAGTTTTAACGCTGACTCACTATTTTTTCATCACCGGAACGTTTCAAAAGAAGTAACTGGCAATTTAAACTAACCTTGGGCGTGTGTCGCTTCCAAGTAGATACGAACACTCCGCACAGAAGAGTGCAGAATGCCGAGCTTCTTTTTCTCGGAAACTTGTAGTGCAATCGAGAAACTTTGAGGGATCCTCACTATTATCACTGCTCCCAACAACATGACACTGTTTTCCAATCGATTGGACAATTATTAACGAAGTGGCTTTTTTGAAAGACAAACATTTGCCTTGCTATAGCAAGGCAGAATGACAAATTTCCGAGTTTCGAGTTTCTGTCATAGAAAGGTAGTTTTAACGCTGACTCACTATTTTTCCATCACCGGAACGTTTCAAGAGAAGTAACTGGCAATTTAAACTAACCTTGGGCGTGTGGTGCTTCCAAGTAGATACGAACACTCCGCACAGAAGAGTGCAGAATGCCGAGCTTCTTTTTCTCGGAAACTTGTAGTGCAATCGAGAAACTTTGAGGGATCCTCACTATTATCACTGCTCCAGACAACATGACACTGTTTTCCAATCGATTGGACAATTATTAACGAAGTGGCTTTTTTGAAAGACAAACATTTGCCTTGCTATAGCAAGGCAGAATGACAAATTTCCGAGTTTCGAGTTTCTGTCATAGAAAGGTAGTTTTAACGCTGACTCACTATTTTTCCATCACCGGAACGTTTCAAGAGAAGTAACTGGCAATTGAAACTAACCTTGGGCGTGTGGCGCTTCCAAGTAGATACGAACACTCCGCACAGGAGAGTGCAGAATGCAGAGCTTCTTTTTCACGGCAACTTGAAGTGCAATCGGGAAACTTTGAGAGATCCTCACTATTATTACGGCTTCAAACAACATAACACTATTTCCCAATCGATTGGACAATTATTAACGAAGTGGCTTTTTTGAAAGACAAACATTTGCCTTGCTATAGCAAGGCAGAATGACAAATTTCCGAGTTTCGAGTTTCTGTCATAGAAAGGTAGTTTTAACGCTGACTCACTATTTTTCCATCACCGGAACGTTTCAAGAGAAGTAACTGGCAATTGAAACTAACCTTGGGCGTGTGGCGCTTCCAAGTAGATACGAACACTCCGCACAGGAGAGTGCAGAATGCAGAGCTTCTTTTTCACGGCAACTTGAAGTGCAATCGGGAAACTTTGAGAGATCCTCACTATTATTACGGCTTCAAACAACATAACACTATTTCCCAATCGATTGGACAATTATTAACGAAGTGGCTTTTTTGAAAGACAAACATTTGCCTTGCTATAGCAAGGCAGAATGACAAATTCCCGAGTTTCGGGTTTCTGTCATAGAAAGGTAGTTTTGACGCTGACTCACCATCTTTTGATCACCGGAATGTTTCAAGAAAAGTAACTGGCAATTTGAACTAACCTTAGGCGTTTGGCGCTTCCAAGTAGATACGAACACTCCGCACAGAAGAGTGCGGAATGCCGGGGTTCTTTTTCTCGGAAACTTGAAGTGCAATCGAGAAACTTTGAGGGATCCTCACTATTATCACTGCTCCAGACAAAATGACACTGTTTTCCAATCGATTGGACAATTATGACCGAAGTGGCTTTTTTGAAAGACAAACATTTGCCTTGCTATAGCAAGGCAGAATGACAAATTTCCGAGTTTCGAGTTTCTGTCATAGAAAGGTAGTTTTAACGCTGACTCACTATTTTTTCATCACCGGAACGTTTCAAGAGAAGTAACTGGCAACTTAAACTAACCTTGGGCGTGTGGCGCTTCCAAGTAGATACGAACACTCCGCACAGAAGAGTACGGAATTCCGAGCTTCTTTTTCTCGGAAACTTGAAGTGCAATCGAGAAACTTTGAGGGATCCTCACTATTATTACTGCTCCAGACAACATGACACTGTTTTCCAATCGATTGGACAATTATTACAAAGTGACTTTTTTGAAAGACAAACATTTGCCTTGCTATAGCAAGGCAGAATGACAAATTCCCGAGTTTCGGGTTTCTGTCATAGAAAGGTAGTTTTGACGCTGACTCACCATCTTTTGATCACCGGAATGTTTCAAGAAAAGTAACTGGCAATTTGAACTAACCTTAGGCGTTTGGCGCTTCCAAGTAGATACGAACACTCCGCACAGAAGAGTGCGGAATGCCGAGCTTCTTTTTCTCGGAAACTTGAAGTGCAATCGAGAAACTTTGAGGGATCCTCACTATTATCACTGCTCCAGACAAAATGACACTGTTTTCCAATCGATTGGACAATTATGACCGAAGTGGCTTTTTTGAAAGACAAACATTTGCCTTGCTATAGCAAGGCAGAATGACAAATTTCCGAGTTTCGAGTTTCTGTCATAGAAAGGTAGTTTTAACGCTGACTCACTATTTTTCCATCACCGGAACGTTTCAAGAGAAGTAACTGGCAATTTAAACTAACCTTGGGCGTGTGGCGCTTCCAAGTAGATACGAACACTCCGCACAGAAGAGTGCAGAATGCCGAGCTTCTTTTTCTCGGAAACTTGTAGTGCAATCGAGAAACTTTGAGGGATCCTCACTATTATCACTGCTCCCAACAACATGACACTGTTTTCCAATCGATTGGACAATTATTAACGAAGTGGCTTTTTTGAAAGACAAACATTTGCCTTGCTATAGCAAGGCAGAATGACAAATTTCCGAGTTTCGAGTTTCTGTCATAGAAAGGTAGTTTTAACGCTGACTCACTATTTTTCCATCACCGGAACGTTTCAAGAGAAGTAACTGGCAATTTAAACTAACCTTGGGCGTGTGGTGCTTCCAAGTAGATACGAACACTCCGCACAGAAGAGTGCAGAATGCCGAGCTTCTTTTTCTCGGAAACTTGTAGTGCAATCGAGAAACTTTGAGGGATCCTCACTATTATCACTGCTCCAGACAACATGACACTGTTTTCCAATCGATTGGACAATTATTAACGAAGTGGCTTTTTTGAAAGACAAACATTTGCCTTGCTATAGCAAGGCAGAATGACAAATTTCCGAGTTTCGAGTTTCTGTCATAGAAAGGTAGTTTTAACGCTGACTCACTATTTTTCCATCACCGGAACGTTTCAAGAGAAGTAACTGGCAATTGAAACTAACCTTGGGCGTGTGGCGCTTCCAAGTAGATACGAACACTCCGCACAGAAGAGTGCAGAATGCCGAGCTTCTTTTTCTCGGAAACTTGTAGTGCAATCGAGAAACTTTGAGGGATCCTCACTATTATCACTGCTCCCAACAACATGACACTGTTTTCCAATCGATTGGACAATTATTAACGAAGTGGCTTTTTTGAAAGACAAACATTTGCCTTGCTATAGCAAGGCAGAATGACAAATTTCCGAGTTTCGAGTTTCTGTCATAGAAAGGTAGTTTTAACGCTGACTCACTATTTTTCCATCACCGGAACGTTTCAAGAGAAGTAACTGGCAATTTAAACTAACCTTGGGCGTGTGGTGCTTCCAAGTAGATACGAACACTCCGCACAGAAGAGTGCAGAATGCCGAGCTTCTTTTTCTCGGAAACTTGTAGTGCAATCGAGAAACTTTGAGGGATCCTCACTATTATCACTGCTCCAGACAACATGACACTGTTTTCCAATCGATTGGACAATTATTAACGAAGTGGCTTTTTTGAAAGACAAACATTTGCCTTGCTATAGCAAGGCAGAATGACAAATTTCCGAGTTTCGAGTTTCTGTCATAGAAAGGTAGTTTTAACGCTGACTCACTATTTTTCCATCACCGGAACGTTTCAAGAGAAGTAACTGGCAATTGAAACTAACCTTGGGCGTGTGGCGCTTCCAAGTAGATACGAACACTCCGCACAGGAGAGTGCAGAATGCAGAGCTTCTTTTTCACGGCAACTTGAAGTGCAATCGGGAAACTTTGAGAGATCCTCACTATTATTACTGCTTCAAATAACATAACACTATTTCCCAATCGATTGGGCAATTATTACAAAGTGACTTTTTTGAAAGACAAACATTTGCCTTGCTAGAGCAAGGCAGAATGACAAATTCCCGAGTTTCGGGTTTCTGTCATAGAAAGGTAGTTTTGACGCTGACTCACCATCTTTTGATCACCGGAATGTTTCAAGAAAAGTAACTGGCAATTTGAACTAACCTTAGGCGTTTGGCGCTTCCAAGTAGATACGAACACTCCGCACAGAAGAGTGCGGAATGCCGGGCTTCTTTTTCTCGGAAACTTGAAGTGCAATCGAGAAACTTTGAGGGATCCTCACTATTATCACTGCTCCAGACAAAATGACACTGTTTTCCAATCGATTGGACAATTATGACCGAAGTGGCTTTTTTGAAAGACAAACATTTGCCTTGCTTTAGCAAGGCAGAATGACAAATTTCCGAGTTTCGAGTTTCTGTCATAGAAAGGTAGTTTTAACGCTGACTCACTATTTTTCCATCACCGGAACGTTTCAAGAGAAGTAACTGGCAATTTAAACTAACCTTGGGCGTGTGGCGCTTCCAAGTAGATACGAACACTCCGCACAGACGAGTGCAGAATGCCGAGCTTCTTTTTCTCGGAAACTTGTAGTGCAATCGAGAAACTTTGAGGGATCCTCACTATTATCACTGCTCCAGACAACATGACACTGTTTTCCAATCGATTGGACAATTATTAACGAAGTGGCTTTTTTGAAAGACAAACATTTGCCTTGCTATAGCAAGGCAGAATGACAAATTTCCGAGTTTCGAGTTTCTGTCATAGAAAGGTAGTTTTAACGCTGACTCACTATTTTTTCATCACCGGAACGTTTCAAAAGAAGTAACTGGCAATTTAAACTAACCTTGGGCGTGTGTCGCTTCCAAGTAGATACGAACACTCCGCACAGAAGAGTGCAGAATGCCGAGCTTCTTTTTCTCGGAAACTTGTAGTGCAATCGAGAAACTTTGAGGGATCCTCACTATTATCACTGCTCCAGACAACATGACACTGTTTTCCAATCGATTGGACAATTATTAACGAAGTGGCTTTTTTGAAAGACAAACATTTGCCTTGCTATAGCAAGGCAGAATGACAAATTTCCGAGTTTCGAGTTTCTGTCATAGAAAGGTAGTTTTAACGCTGACTCACTATTTTTCCATCACCGGAACGTTTCAAGAGAAGTAACTGGCAATTTAAACTAACCTTGGGCGTGTGGCGCTTCCAAGTAGATACGAACACTCCGCACAGAAGAGTGCAGAATGCCGAGCTTCTTTTTCTCGGAAACTTGTAGTGCAATCGAGAAACTTCGAGGGATCCTCACTATTATCACTGCTCCAGACAACATGACACTGTTTTCCAATCGATTGGATAATTATTAACGAAGTGGCTTTTTTGAAAGACAAACATTTGCCTTGCTATAGCAAGGCAGAATGACAAATTTCCGAGTTTCGAGTTTCTGTCATAGAAAGGTAGTTTCAACGCTGACTCACTATTTTTCCATCACCGGAACGTTTCAAGAGAAGTAACTGGCAATTGAAACTAACCTTGGGCGTGTGGCGCTTCCAAGTAGATACGAACACTCCGCACAGAAGAGTACAGAATGCCGAGCTTCTTTTTCTCGGAAACTTGAAGTGCAATCGAGAAACTTTAAGGGATCCTCACTATTATTACTGCTCCAGACAACATGACACTGTTTTCCAATCGATTGGACAATTATTACCGAAGTGGCTTTTTTGAAAGACAAACATTTGCCTTGCTTATAGCAAGGCAGAATGACAAATTTCCGAGTTTCGAGTTTCTGTCATAGAAAGGTAGTTTTAACGCTGACTCACTATTTTTTCATCACCGGAACGTTTCAAGAGAAGTAACTGGCAATTTAAACTAACCTTGGGCGTGTGGCGCTTCCAAGTAGATACGAACACTCCGCACAGAAGAGTACGGAATGCCGAGCTTCTTTTTCTCGGAAACTTGAAGTGCAATCGAGAAACTTTGAGGGATCCTCACTATTATTACTGCTCCAGACAACATGACACTGTTTTCCAATCGATTGGACAATTATTACAAAGTGACTTTTTTGAAAGACAAACATTTGCCTTGCTATAGCAAGGCAGAATGACAAATTCCCGAGTTTCGGGTTTCTGTCATAGAAAGGTAGTTTTGACGCTGACTCACCATCTTTTGATCACCGGAATGTTTCAAGAAAAGTAACTGGCAATTTGAACTAACCTTAGGCGTTTGGCGCTTCCAAGTAGATACGAACACTCCGCACAGAAGAGTGCGGAATGCCGAGCTTCTTTTTCTCGGAAACTTGAAGTGCAATCGAGAAACTTTGAGGGATCCTCACTATTATCACTGCTCCAGACAAAATGACACTGTTTTCCAATCGATTGGACAATTATGACCGAAGTGGCTTTTTTGAAAGACAAACATTTGCCTTGCTATAGCAAGGCAGAATGACAAATTTCCGAGTTTCGAGTTTCTGTCATAGAAAGGTAGTTTTAACGCTGACTCACTATTTTTCCATCACCGGAACGTTTCAAGAGAAGTAACTGGCAATTTAAACTAACCTTGGGCGTGTGGCGCTTCCAAGTAGATACGAACACTCCGCACAGAAGAGTGCAGAATGCCGAGCTTCTTTTTCTCGGAAACTTGTAGTGCAATCGAGAAACTTTGAGGGATCCTCACTATTATCACTGCTCCAGACAACATGACACTGTTTTCCAATCGATTGGACAATTATTAACGAAGTGGCTTTTTTGAAAGACAAACATTTGCCTTGCTATAGCAAGGCAGAATGACAAATTTCCGAGTTTCGAGTTTCTGTCATAGAAAGGTAGTTTTAACGCTGACTCACTATTTTTCCATCACCGGAACGTTTCAAGAGAAGTAACTGGCAATTTAAACTAACCTTGGGCGTGTGGCGCTTCCAAGTAGATACGAACACTCCGCACAGAAGAGTGCAGAATGCCGAGCTTCTTTTTCTCGGAAACTTGTAGTGCAATCGAGAAACTTTGAGGGATCCTCACTATTATCACTGCTCCAGACAACATGACACTGTTTTCCAATCGATTGGACAATTATTAACGAAGTGGCTTTTTTGAAAGACAAACATTTGCCTTGCTATAGCAAGGCAGAATGACAAATTTCCGAGTTTCGAGTTTCTGTCATAGAAAGGTAGTTTTAACGCTGACTCACTATTTTTCCATCACCGGAACGTTTCAAGAGAAGTAACTGGCAATTGAAACTAACCTTGGGCGTGTGGCGCTTCCAAGTAGATACGAACACTCCGCACAGGAGAGTGCAGAATGCAGAGCTTCTTTTTCACGGCAACTTGAAGTGCAATCGGGAAACTTTGAGAGATCCTCACTATTATTACGGCTTCAAACAACATAACACTATTTCCCAATCGATTGGGCAATTATTACAAAGTGGCTTTTTTGAAAGACAAACATTTGCCTTGCTATAGCAAGGCAGAATGACAAATTCCCGAGTTTCGGGTTTCTGTCATAGAAAGGTAGTTTTGACGCTGACTCACCATCTTTTGATCACCGGAATGTTTCAAGAAAAGTAACTGGCAATTTGAACTAACCTTAGGCGTTTGGCGCTTCCAAGTAGATACGAACACTCCGCACAGAAGAGTGCGGAATGCCGGGGTTCTTTTTCTCGGAAACTTGAAGTGCAATCGAGAAACTTTGAGGGATCCTCACTATTATCACTGCTCCAGACAAAATGACACTGTTTTCCAATCGATTGGACAATTATGACCGAAGTGGCTTTTTTGAAAGACAAACATTTGCCTTGCTATAGCAAGGCAGAATGACAAATTTCCGAGTTTCGAGTTTCTGTCATAGAAAGGTAGTTTTAACGCTGACTCACTATTTTTTCATCACCGGAACGTTTCAAGAGAAGTAACTGGCAACTTAAACTAACCTTGGGCGTGTGGCGCTTCCAAGTAGATACGAACACTCCGCACAGAAGAGTACGGAATTCCGAGCTTCTTTTTCTCGGAAACTTGAAGTGCAATCGAGAAACTTTGAGGGATCCTCACTATTATTACTGCTCCAGACAACATGACACTGTTTTCCAATCGATTGGACAATTATTACAAAGTGACTTTTTTGAAAGACAAACATTTGCCTTGCTATAGCAAGGCAGAATGACAAATTCCCGAGTTTCGGGTTTCTGTCATAGAAAGGTAGTTTTGACGCTGACTCACCATCTTTTGATCACCGGAATGTTTCAAGAAAAGTAACTGGCAATTTGAACTAACCTTAGGCGTTTGGCGCTTCCAAGTAGATACGAACACTCCGCACAGAAGAGTGCGGAATGCCGAGCTTCTTTTTCTCGGAAACTTGAAGTGCAATCGAGAAACTTTGAGGGATCCTCACTATTATCACTGCTCCAGACAAAATGACACTGTTTTCCAATCGATTGGACAATTATGACCGAAGTGGCTTTTTTGAAAGACAAACATTTGCCTTGCTATAGCAAGGCAGAATGACAAATTTCCGAGTTTCGAGTTTCTGTCATAGAAAGGTAGTTTTAACGCTGACTCACTATTTTTCCATCACCGGAACGTTTCAAGAGAAGTAACTGGCAATTTAAACTAACCTTGGGCGTGTGGCGCTTCCAAGTAGATACGAACACTCCGCACAGAAGAGTGCAGAATGCCGAGCTTCTTTTTCTCGGAAACTTGTAGTGCAATCGAGAAACTTTGAGGGATCCTCACTATTATCACTGCTCCCAACAACATGACACTGTTTTCCAATCGATTGGACAATTATTAACGAAGTGGCTTTTTTGAAAGACAAACATTTGCCTTGCTATAGCAAGGCAGAATGACAAATTTCCGAGTTTCGAGTTTCTGTCATAGAAAGGTAGTTTTAACGCTGACTCACTATTTTTCCATCACCGGAACGTTTCAAGAGAAGTAACTGGCAATTTAAACTAACCTTGGGCGTGTGGTGCTTCCAAGTAGATACGAACACTCCGCACAGAAGAGTGCAGAATGCCGAGCTTCTTTTTCTCGGAAACTTGTAGTGCAATCGAGAAACTTTGAGGGATCCTCACTATTATCACTGCTCCAGACAACATGACACTGTTTTCCAATCGATTGGACAATTATTAACGAAGTGGCTTTTTTGAAAGACAAACATTTGCCTTGCTATAGCAAGGCAGAATGACAAATTTCCGAGTTTCGAGTTTCTGTCATAGAAAGGTAGTTTTAACGCTGACTCACTATTTTTCCATCACCGGAACGTTTCAAGAGAAGTAACTGGCAATTGAAACTAACCTTGGGCGTGTGGCGCTTCCAAGTAGATACGAACACTCCGCACAGAAGAGTACAGAATGCCGAGCTTCTTTTTCTCGGAAACTTGAAGTGCAATCGAGAAACTTTAAGGGATCCTCACTATTATTACTGCTCCAGACAACATGACACTGTTTTCCAATCGATTGGACAATTATTACCGAAGTGGCTTTTTTGAAAGACAAACATTTGCCTTGCTTATAGCAAGGCAGAATGACAAATTTCCGAGTTTCGAGTTTCTGTCATAGAAAGGTAGTTTTAACGCTGACTCACTATTTTTTCATCACCGGAACGTTTCAAGAGAAGTAACTGGCAATTTAAACTAACCTTGGGCGTGTGGCGCTTCCAAGTAGATACGAACACTCCGCACAGAAGAGTACGGAATGCCGAGCTTCTTTTTCTCGGAAACTTGAAGTGCAATCGAGAAACTTTGAGGGATCCTCACTATTATTACTGCTCCAGACAACATGACACTGTTTTCCAATCGATTGGACAATTATTACAAAGTGACTTTTTTGAAAGACAAACATTTGCCTTGCTATAGCAAGGCAGAATGACAAATTCCCGAGTTTCGGGTTTCTGTCATAGAAAGGTAGTTTTGACGCTGACTCACCATCTTTTGATCACCGGAATGTTTCAAGAAAAGTAACTGGCAATTTGAACTAACCTTAGGCGTTTGGCGCTTCCAAGTAGATACGAACACTCCGCACAGAAGAGTGCGGAATGCCGAGCTTCTTTTTCTCGGAAACTTGAAGTGCAATCGAGAAACTTTGAGGGATCCTCACTATTATCACTGCTCCAGACAAAATGACACTGTTTTCCAATCGATTGGACAATTATGACCGAAGTGGCTTTTTTGAAAGACAAACATTTGCCTTGCTATAGCAAGGCAGAATGACAAATTTCCGAGTTTCGAGTTTCTGTCATAGAAAGGTAGTTTTAACGCTGACTCACTATTTTTCCATCACCGGAACGTTTCAAGAGAAGTAACTGGCAATTTAAACTAACCTTGGGCGTGTGGCGCTTCCAAGTAGATACGAACACTCCGCACAGAAGAGTGCAGAATGCCGAGCTTCTTTTTCTCGGAAACTTGTAGTGCAATCGAGAAACTTTGAGGGATCCTCACTATTATCACTGCTCCAGACAACATGACACTGTTTTCCAATCGATTGGACAATTATTAACGAAGTGGCTTTTTTGAAAGACAAACATTTGCCTTGCTATAGCAAGGCAGAATGACAAATTTCCGAGTTTCGAGTTTCTGTCATAGAAAGGTAGTTTTAACGCTGACTCACTATTTTTCCATCACCGGAACGTTTCAAGAGAAGTAACTGGCAATTTAAACTAACCTTGGGCGTGTGGCGCTTCCAAGTAGATACGAACACTCCGCACAGAAGAGTGCAGAATGCCGAGCTTCTTTTTCTCGGAAACTTGTAGTGCAATCGAGAAACTTTGAGGGATCCTCACTATTATCACTGCTCCAGACAACATGACACTGTTTTCCAATCGATTGGACAATTATTAACGAAGTGGCTTTTTTGAAAGACAAACATTTGCCTTGCTATAGCAAGGCAGAATGACAAATTTCCGAGTTTCGAGTTTCTGTCATAGAAAGGTAGTTTTAACGCTGACTCACTATTTTTCCATCACCGGAACGTTTCAAGAGAAGTAACTGGCAATTGAAACTAACCTTGGGCGTGTGGCGCTTCCAAGTAGATACGAACACTCCGCACAGGAGAGTGCAGAATGCAGAGCTTCTTTTTCACGGCAACTTGAAGTGCAATCGGGAAACTTTGAGAGATCCTCACTATTATTACGGCTTCAAACAACATAACACTATTTCCCAATCGATTGGGCAATTATTACAAAGTGGCTTTTTTGAAAGACAAACATTTGCCTTGCTATAGCAAGGCAGAATGACAAATTCCCGAGTTTCGGGTTTCTGTCATAGAAAGGTAGTTTTGACGCTGACTCACCATCTTTTGATCACCGGAATGTTTCAAGAAAAGTAACTGGCAATTTGAACTAACCTTAGGCGTTTGGCGCTTCCAAGTAGATACGAACACTCCGCACAGAAGAGTGCGGAATGCCGGGGTTCTTTTTCTCGGAAACTTGAAGTGCAATCGAGAAACTTTGAGGGATCCTCACTATTATCACTGCTCCAGACAAAATGACACTGTTTTCCAATCGATTGGACAATTATGACCGAAGTGGCTTTTTTGAAAGACAAACATTTGCCTTGCTATAGCAAGGCAGAATGACAAATTTCCGAGTTTCGAGTTTCTGTCATAGAAAGGTAGTTTTAACGCTGACTCACTATTTTTTCATCACCGGAACGTTTCAAGAGAAGTAACTGGCAACTTAAACTAACCTTGGGCGTGTGGCGCTTCCAAGTAGATACGAACACTCCGCACAGAAGAGTACGGAATTCCGAGCTTCTTTTTCTCGGAAACTTGAAGTGCAATCGAGAAACTTTGAGGGATCCTCACTATTATTACTGCTCCAGACAACATGACACTGTTTTCCAATCGATTGGACAATTATTACAAAGTGACTTTTTTGAAAGACAAACATTTGCCTTGCTATAGCAAGGCAGAATGACAAATTCCCGAGTTTCGGGTTTCTGTCATAGAAAGGTAGTTTTGACGCTGACTCACCATCTTTTGATCACCGGAATGTTTCAAGAAAAGTAACTGGCAATTTGAACTAACCTTAGGCGTTTGGCGCTTCCAAGTAGATACGAACACTCCGCACAGAAGAGTGCGGAATGCCGAGCTTCTTTTTCTCGGAAACTTGAAGTGCAATCGAGAAACTTTGAGGGATCCTCACTATTATCACTGCTCCAGACAAAATGACACTGTTTTCCAATCGATTGGACAATTATGACCGAAGTGGCTTTTTTGAAAGACAAACATTTGCCTTGCTATAGCAAGGCAGAATGACAAATTTCCGAGTTTCGAGTTTCTGTCATAGAAAGGTAGTTTTAACGCTGACTCACTATTTTTCCATCACCGGAACGTTTCAAGAGAAGTAACTGGCAATTGAAACTAACCTTGGGCGTGTGGCGCTTCCAAGTAGATACGAACACTCCGCACAGAAGAGTGCAGAATGCCGAGCTTCTTTTTCTCGGAAACTTGAAGTGCAATCGAGAAACTTTGAGGGATCCTCACTATTATCACTGCTCCCAACAACATGACACTGTTTTCCAATCGATTGGACAATTATTAACGAAGTGGCTTTTTTGAAAGACAAACATTTGCCTTGCTATAGCAAGGCAGAATGACAAATTTCCGAGTTTCGAGTTTCTGTCATAGAAAGGTAGTTTTAACGCTGACTCACTATTTTTCCATCACCGGAACGTTTCAAGAGAAGTAACTGGCAATTTAAACTAACCTTGGGCGTGTGGTGCTTCCAAGTAGATACGAACACTCCGCACAGGAGAGTGCAGAATGCAGAGCTTCTTTTTCACGGCAACTTGAAGTGCAATCGGGAAACTTTGAGAGATCCTCACTATTATTACGGCTTCAAACAACATAACACTATTTCCCAATCGATTGGGCAATTATTACAAAGTGGCTTTTTTGAAAGACAAACATTTGCCTTGCTATAATAGCAAGGCAGAATGACAAATTCTTGAGTTTCGGGTTTTTGCCGGTGAAAGGTTGTTTTGACGCTGACTCACCATCTTTTGATCACCGGAATGTTTCAAGAGAAGTAACTGGCAATTTAAACTAACCTTAGGCGTGTGACGCTTCGAAGTAGATACGAACACTCCGCACAGAAGAGTGCAGAATGCCGAGCTTCTTTTTCTCGGAAACTTGTAGTGCAATCGAGAAACTTCGAGGGATCCTCACTATTATCACTGCTCCAGACAACATGACACTGTTTTCCAATCGATTGGATAATTATTAACGAAGTGGCTTTTTTGAAAGACAAACATTTGCCTTGCTATAGCAAGGCAGAATGACAAATTTCCGAGTTTCGAGTTTCTGTCATAGAAAGGTAGTTTTAACGCTGACTCACTATTTTTCCATCACCGGAACGTTTCAAGAGAAGTAACTGGCAATTTAAACTAACCTTGGGCGTGTGGCGCTTCCAGGTAGATACGAGCACTCCGCACAGAAGAGTGCAGAATGCCGAGCTTCTTTTTCTCGGAAACTTGTAGTGCAATCGAGAAACTTTGAGGGATCCTCACTATCATTACTGCTCCAGACAACATGACACTGTTTTCCAATCAATTGGACAATTATTAACGAAGTGGCTTTTTTGAAAGACAAACATTTGCCTTGCTATAGCAAGGCAGAATGACAAATTTCCGAGTTTCGAGTTTCTGTCATAGAAAGGTAGTTTCAACGCTGACTCACTATTTTTCCATCACCGGAACGTTTCAAGAGAAGTAACTGGCAATTGAAACTAACCTTGGGCGTGTGGCGCTTCCAAGTAGATACGAACACTCCGCACAGAAGAGTACAGAATGCCGAGCTTCTTTTTCTCGGAAACTTGAAGTGCAATCGAGAAACTCTGAGGGATCCTCACTATTATTACTGCTCCAGACAACATGACACTGTTTTCCAATCGATTGGACAATTATTACCGAAGTGGCTTTTTTGAAAGACAAACATTTGCCTTGCTATAGCAAGGCAGAATGACAAATTTCCGAGTTTCGAGTTTCTGTCATAGAAAGGTAGTTTTAACGCTGACTCACTATTTTTTCATCACCGGAACGTTTCAAGAGAAGTAACTGGCAACTTAAACTAACCTTGGGCGTGTGGCGCTTCCAAGTAGATACGAACACTCCGCACAGAAGAGTACGGAATTCCGAGCTTCTTTTTCTCGGAAACTTGAAGTGCAATCGAGAAACTTTGAGGGATCCTCACTATTATTACTGCTCCAGACAACATGACACTGTTTTCCAATCGATTGGACAATTATTACAAAGTGACTTTTTTGAAAGACAAACATTTGCCTTGCTATAGCAAGGCAGAATGACAAATTCCCGAGTTTCGGGTTTCTGTCATAGAAAGGTAGTTTTGACGCTGACTCACCATCTTTTGATCACCGGAATGTTTCAAGAAAAGTAACTGGCAATTTGAACTAACCTTAGGCGTTTGGCGCTTCCAAGTAGATACGAACACTCCGCACAGAAGAGTGCGGAATGCCGAGCTTCTTTTTCTCGGAAACTTGAAGTGCAATCGAGAAACTTTGAGGGATCCTCACTATTATCACTGCTCCAGACAAAATGACACTGTTTTCCAATCGATTGGACAATTATGACCGAAGTGGCTTTTTTGAAAGACAAACATTTGCCTTGCTATAGCAAGGCAGAATGACAAATTTCCGAGTTTCGAGTTTCTGTCATAGAAAGGTAGTTTTAACGCTGACTCACTATTTTTCCATCACCGGAACGTTTCAAGAGAAGTAACTGGCAATTTAAACTAACCTTGGGCGTGTGGCGCTTCCAAGTAGATACGAACACTCCGCACAGAAGAGTGCAGAATGCCGAGCTTCTTTTTCTCGGAAACTTGTAGTGCAATCGAGAAACTTTGAGGGATCCTCACTATTATCACTGCTCCAGACAACATGACACTGTTTTCCAATCGATTGGACAATTATTAACGAAGTGGCTTTTTTGAAAGACAAACATTTGCCTTGCTATAGCAAGGCAGAATGACAAATTTCCGAGTTTCGAGTTTCTGTCATAGAAAGGTAGTTTTAACGCTGACTCACTATTTTTCCATCACCGGAACGTTTCAAGAGAAGTAACTGGCAATTGAAACTAACCTTGGGCGTGTGGCGCTTCCAAGTAGATACGAACACTCCGCACAGAAGAGTGCAGAATGCCGAGCTTCTTTTTCTCGGAAACTTGAAGTGCAATCGAGAAACTTTGAGGGATCCTCACTATTATCACTGCTCCCAACAACATGACACTGTTTTCCAATCGATTGGACAATTATTAACGAAGTGGCTTTTTTGAAAGACAAACATTTGCCTTGCTATAGCAAGGCAGAATGACAAATTTCCGAGTTTCGAGTTTCTGTCATAGAAAGGTAGTTTTAACGCTGACTCACTATTTTTCCATCACCGGAACGTTTCAAGAGAAGTAACTGGCAATTTAAACTAACCTTGGGCGTGTGGTGCTTCCAAGTAGATACGAACACTCCGCACAGGAGAGTGCAGAATGCAGAGCTTCTTTTTCACGGCAACTTGAAGTGCAATCGGGAAACTTTGAGAGATCCTCACTATTATTACGGCTTCAAACAACATAACACTATTTCCCAATCGATTGGGCAATTATTACAAAGTGGCTTTTTTGAAAGACAAACATTTGCCTTGCTATAATAGCAAGGCAGAATGACAAATTCTTGAGTTTCGGGTTTTTGCCGGTGAAAGGTTGTTTTGACGCTGACTCACCATCTTTTGATCACCGGAATGTTTCAAGAGAAGTAACTGGCAATTTAAACTAACCTTAGGCGTGTGACGCTTCGAAGTAGATACGAACACTCCGCACAGAAGAGTGCAGAATGCCGAGCTTCTTTTTCTCGGAAACTTGTAGTGCAATCGAGAAACTTCGAGGGATCCTCACTATTATCACTGCTCCAGACAACATGACACTGTTTTCCAATCGATTGGATAATTATTAACGAAGTGGCTTTTTTGAAAGACAAACATTTGCCTTGCTATAGCAAGGCAGAATGACAAATTTCCGAGTTTCGAGTTTCTGTCATAGAAAGGTAGTTTTAACGCTGACTCACTATTTTTCCATCACCGGAACGTTTCAAGAGAAGTAACTGGCAATTTAAACTAACCTTGGGCGTGTGGCGCTTCCAGGTAGATACGAGCACTCCGCACAGAAGAGTGCAGAATGCCGAGCTTCTTTTTCTCGGAAACTTGTAGTGCAATCGAGAAACTTTGAGGGATCCTCACTATCATTACTGCTCCAGACAACATGACACTGTTTTCCAATCAATTGGACAATTATTAACGAAGTGGCTTTTTTGAAAGACAAACATTTGCCTTGCTATAGCAAGGCAGAATGACAAATTTCCGAGTTTCGAGTTTCTGTCATAGAAAGGTAGTTTCAACGCTGACTCACTATTTTTCCATCACCGGAACGTTTCAAGAGAAGTAACTGGCAATTGAAACTAACCTTGGGCGTGTGGCGCTTCCAAGTAGATACGAACACTCCGCACAGAAGAGTACAGAATGCCGAGCTTCTTTTTCTCGGAAACTTGAAGTGCAATCGAGAAACTCTGAGGGATCCTCACTATTATTACTGCTCCAGACAACATGACACTGTTTTCCAATCGATTGGACAATTATTACCGAAGTGGCTTTCTTGAAAGACAAACATTTGCCTTGCTATAGCAAGGCAGAATGACAAATTTCCGAGTTTCGAGTTTCTGTCATAGAAAGGTAGTTTTAACGCTGACTCACTATTTTTTCATCACCGGAACGTTTCAAGAGAAGTAACTGGCAATTTAAACTAACCTTGGGCGTGTGGCGCTTCCAAGTAGATACGAACACTCCGCACAGAAGAGTACGGAATGCCGAGCTTCTTTTTCTCGGAAACTTGAAGTGCAATCGAGAAACTTTGAGAGATCCTCACCAATATCACTGCTTCAAACAACATGACACTGTTTTCCAATCGATTGGACAATTATTAACGAAGTTGCTTTTTTGAAAGACAAACATTTGCCTTGCTATAGCAAGGCAGAATGACAAATTTCCGAGTTTCGGGTATCTGTCATAAAAAGGTAGTTTTGACGCTGTCTCACCATCTTTTGATCACCGGAATGTTTCAAGAGGAGTAACTGGCAACTTAAACTAACCTTGGGCGTGTGGTGCTTCCAAGGAGATACGAACACTCCGCAAAGAAGAGTGTAGAATGCCGAGCTTTTTTCCTCGGAAACTTGAAGTGCAATCGAGAAATTTTTAGAGATCTTCACTATTCTTTCTGCTTCAAAAAACATGACACATTTTTCCAATCGATTGGGCAAATATTCACAAAGTGGCTTTTTTGAAAGACAAACATTTGCCTGCTATAGCAAGGCAGAATGACAAATTCCCGAGTTTCGGGTTTCTGTCATAGAAAGGTAGTTTTGACGCTGACTCACCATCTTTTGATCACCGGAATGTTTCAAGAAAAGTAACTGGCAATTTGAACTAACCTTAGGCGTTTGGCGCTTCCAAGTAGATACGAACACTCCGCACAGAAGAGTGCGGAATGCCGGGCTTCTTTTTCTCGGAAACTTGAAGTGCAATCGAGAAACTTTGAGGGATCCTCACTATTATCACTGCTCCAGACAAAATGACACTGTTTTCCAATCGATTGGACAATTATGACCGAAGTGGCTTTTTTGAAAGACAAACATTTGCCTTGCTTTAGCAAGGCAGAATGACAAATTTCCGAGTTTCGAGTTTCTGTCATAGAAAGGTAGTTTTAACGCTGACTCACTATTTTTCCATCACCGGAACGTTTCAAGAGAAGTAACTGGCAATTGAAACTAACCTTGGGCGTGTGGCGCTTCCAAGTAGATACGAACACTCCGCACAGAAGAGTGCAGAATGCCGAGCTTCTTTTTCTCGGAAACTTGTAGTGCAATCGAGAAACTTTGAGGGATCCTCACTATTATCACTGCTCCAGACAACATGACACTGTTTTCCAATCGATTGGACAATTATTAACGAAGTGGCTTTTTTGAAAGACAAACATTTGCCTTGCTATAGCAAGGCAGAATGACAAATTTCCGAGTTTCGAGTTTCTGTCATAGAAAGGTAGTTTTAACGCTGACTCACTATTTTTTCATCACCGGAACGTTTCAAAAGAAGTAACTGGCAATTTAAACTAACCTTGGGCGTGTGTCGCTTCCAAGTAGATACGAACACTCCGCACAGAAGAGTGCAGAATGCCGAGCTTCTTTTTCTCGGAAACTTGTAGTGCAATCGAGAAACTTTGAGGGATCCTCACTATTATCACTGCTCCAGACAACATGACACTGTTTTCCAATCGATTGGACAATTATTAACGAAGTGGCTTTTTTGAAAGACAAACATTTGCCTTGCTATAGCAAGGCAGAATGACAAATTTCCGAGTTTCGAGTTTCTGTCATAGAAAGGTAGTTTTAACGCTGACTCACTATTTTTCCATCACCGGAACGTTTCAAGAGAAGTAACTGGCAATTTAAACTAACCTTGGGCGTGTGGCGCTTCCAAGTAGATACGAACACTCCGCACAGAAGAGTGCAGAATGCCGAGCTTCTTTTTCTCGGAAACTTGTAGTGCAATCGAGAAACTTCGAGGGATCCTCACTATTATCACTGCTCCAGACAACATGACACTGTTTTCCAATCGATTGGATAATTATTAACGAAGTGGCTTTTTTGAAAGACAAACATTTGCCTTGCTATAGCAAGGCAGAATGACAAATTTCCGAGTTTCGAGTTTCTGTCATAGAAAGGTAGTTTTAACGCTGACTCACTATTTTTCCATCACCGGAACGTTTCAAGAGAAGTAACTGGCAATTTAAACTAACCTTGGGCGTGTGGCGCTTCCAAGTAGATACGAGCACTCCGCACAGAAGAGTGCAGAATGCCGAGCTTCTTTTTCTCGGAAACTTGTAGTGCAATCGAGAAACTTTGAGGGATCCCCACTATTATTACTGCTCCAGACAACATGACACTGTTTTCCAATCAATTGGACAATTATTAACGAAGTGGCTTTTTTGAAAGACAAACATTTGCCTTGCTATAGCAAGGCAGAATGACAAATTTCCGAGTTTCGAGTTTCTGTCATAGAAAGGTAGTTTCAACGCTGACTCACTATTTTTCCATCACCGGAACGTTTCAAGAGAAGTAACTGGCAATTGAAACTAACCTTGGGCGTGTGGCGCTTCCAAGTAGATACGAACACTCCGCACAGAAGAGTACAGAATGCCGAGCTTCTTTTTCTCGGAAACTTGAAGTGCAATCGAGAAACTTTGAGGGATCCTCACTATTATTACTGCTCCAGACAACATGACACTGTTTTCCAATCGATTGGACAATTATTACCGAAGTGGCTTTTTTGAAAGACAAACATTTGCCTTGCTATAGCAAGGCAGAATGACAAATTTCCGAGTCTCGAG
Organism: Anaspis maculata; assembly: GCA_949128115.1. NCBI lineage: Eukaryota > Metazoa > Arthropoda > Insecta > Coleoptera > Scraptiidae > Anaspis > Anaspis maculata. Next base: position 75,806,360 of record OX421966.1, read on the forward strand.
TTTCTGTCATAGAAAGGTAGTTTCAACGCTGACTCACTATTTTTCCATCACCGGAACGTTTCAAGAGAAGTAACTGGCAATTGAAACTAACCTTGGGCGTGTGGCGCTTCCAAGTAGATACGAACACTCCGCACAGAAGAGTACAGAATGCCGAGCTTCTTTTTCTCGGAAACTTGAAGTGCAATCGAGAAACTTTGAGGGATCCTCACTATTATTACTGCTCCAGACAACATGACACTGTTTTCCAATCGATTGGGCAATCATTCACAAAGTGGCTTTTTAGAATGACAATTATTTGTCTTACTATCTAAAGGCAGAATGAGAAATTTTGAGGGTTTTGGGTTTCTGCCATAAGAAGGTTGTTTTGATGCTGACTCATCATCTGTTGATCCACGGAATGTTTCAAGAGAAATAGAGCTTCTTTTTCACGGCAACTTGAAGTGCAATCGAAAAACTTTGAGAGATCCTCACTATTATTACTGCTTCAAATAACATAACACTATTTCCCAATCGATTGGGCAATTATTACAAAGTGACCTTTTTGAAAGACAAACATTTGCCTTGCTATAGCAAGGCAGAATGACAAATTCCCGAGTTTCGGGTTTCTGTCATAGAAAGGTAGTTTTGACGCTGACTCACCATCTTTTGATCACCGGAATGTTTCAAGAAAAGTAACTGGCAATTTGAACTAACCTTAGGCGTTTGGCGCTTCCAAGTAGATACGAACACTCCGCACAGAAGAGTGCGGAATGCCGGGCTTCTTTTTCTCGGAAACTTGAAGTGCAATCGAGAAACTTTGAGGGATCCTCACTATTATCACTGCTCCAGACAAAATGACACTGTTTTCCAATCGATTGGACAATTATGACCGAAGTGGCTTTTTTGAAAGACAAACATTTGCCTTGCTTTAGCAAGGCAGAATGACAAATTTCCGAGTTTCGAGTTTCTGTCATAGAAAGGTAGTTTTAACGCTGACTCACTATTTTTCCATCACCGGAACGTTTCAAGAGAAGTAACTGGCAATTTAAACTAACCTTGGGCGTGTGGCGCTGCCAAGTAGATACGAACACTCCGCACAGAAGAGTGCAGAATGCCGAGCTTCTTTTTCTCGGAAACTTGTAGTGCAATCGAGAAACTTTGAGGGATCCTCACTATTATCACTGCTCCAGACAACATGACACTGTTTTCCAATCGATTGGACAATTATTAACGAAGTGGCTTTTTTGAAAGACAAACATTTGCCTTGCTATAGCAAGGCAGAATGACAAATTTCCGAGTTTCGAGTTTCTGTCATAGAAAGGTAGTTTTAACGCTGACTCACTATTTTTTCATCACCGGAACGTTTCAAAAGAAGTAACTGGCAATTTAAACTAACCTTGGGCGTGTGTCGCTTCCAAGTAGATACGAACACTCCGCACAGAAGAGTGCAGAATGCCGAGCTTCTTTTTCTCGGAAACTTGTAGTGCAATCGAGAAACTTTGAGGGATCCTCACTATTATCACTGCTCCAGACAACATGACACTGTTTTCCAATCGATTGGATAATTATTAACGAAGTGGCTTTTTTGAAAGACAAACATTTGCCTTGCTATAGCAAGGCAGAATGACAAATTTCCGAGTTTCGAGTTTCTGTCATAGAAAGGTAGTTTTAACGCTGACTCACTATTTTTCCATCACCGGAACGTTTCAAGAGAAGTAACTGGCAATTTAAACTAACCTTGGGCGTGTGGCGCTTCCAAGTAGATACGAGCACTCCGCACAGAAGAGTGCAGAATGCCGAGCTTCTTTTTCTCGGAAACTTGTAGTGCAATCGAGAAACTTCGAGGGATCCTCACTATTATCACTGCTCCAGACAACATGACACTGTTTTCCAATCGATTGGATAATTATTAACGAAGTGGCTTTTTTGAAAGACAAACATTTGCCTTGCTATAGCAAGGCAGAATGACAAATTTCCGAGTTTCGAGTTTCTGTCATAGAAAGGTAGTTTTAACGCTGACTCACTATTTTTCCATCACCGGAACGTTTCAAGAGAAGTAACTGGCAATTTAAACTAACCTTGGGCGTGTGGCGCTTCCAAGTAGATACGAGCACTCCGCACAGAAGAGTGCAGAATGCCGAGCTTCTTTTTCTCGGAAACTTGTAGTGCAATCGAGAAACTTCGAGGGATCCTCACTATTATCACTGCTCCAGACAACATGACACTGTTTTCCAATCGATTGGATAATTATTAACGAAGTGGCTTTTTTGAAAGACAAACATTTGCCTTGCTATAGCAAGGCAGAATGACAAATTTCCGAGTTTCGAGTTTCTGTCATAGAAAGGTAGTTTTAACGCTGACTCACTATTTTTCCATCACCGGAACGTTTCAAGAGAAGTAACTGGCAATTGAAACTAACCTTGGGCGTGTGGCGCTTCCAAGTAGATACGAACACTCCGCACAGAAGAGTACAGATGGCCGAGCTTCTTTTTCTCGGAAACTTGAAGTGCAATCGAGAAACTTTGAGGGATCCTCACTATTATTACTGCTCCAGACAACATGACACTGTTTTCCAATCGATTGGACAATTATTACCGAAGTGGCTTTTTTGAAAGACAAACATTTGCCTTGCAGCAAGGCAGAATGACAAATTTCCGAGTCTCGAGTTTCTGTCATAGAAAGGTAGTTTCAACGCTGACTCACTATTTTTCCATCACCGGAACGTTTCAAGAGAAGTAACTGGCAATTGAAACTAACCTTGGGCGTGTGGCGCTTCCAAGTAGATACGAACACTCCGCACAGAAGAGTACAGAATGCCGAGCTTCTTTTTCTCGGAAACTTGAAGTGCAATCGAGAAACTTTGAGGGATCCTCACTATTATTACTGCTCCAGACAACATGACACTGTTTTCCAATCGATTGGACAATTATTACCGAAGTGGCTTTCTTGAAAGACAAACATTTGCCTTGCTATAGCAAGGCAGAATGACAAATTTCCGAGTTTCGAGTTTCTGTCATAGAAAGGTAGTTTTAACGCTGACTCACTATTTTTTCATCACCGGAACGTTTCAAGAGAAGTAACTGGCAATTTAAACTAACCTTGGGCGTGTGGCGCTTCCAAGTAGATACGAACACTCCGCACAGAAGAGTACGGAATGCCGAGCTTCTTTTTCTCGGAAACTTGAAGTGCAATCGAGAAACTTTGAGAGATCCTCACCAATATCACTGCTTCAAACAACATGACACTGTTTTCCAATCGATTGGACAATTATTAACGAAGTTGCTTTTTTGAAAGACAAACATTTGCCTTGCTATAGCAAGGCAGAATGACAAATTTCCGAGTTTCGGGTATCTGTCATAAAAAGGTAGTTTTGACGCTGTCTCACCATCTTTTGATCACCGGAATGTTTCAAGAGGAGTAACTGGCAATTTAAACTAACCTTGGGCGTGTGGTGCTTCCAAGGAGATACGAACACTCCGCAAAGAAGAGTGTAGAATGCCGAGCTTTTTTCCTCGGAAACTTGAAGTGCAATCGAGAAATTTTTAGAGATCTTCACTATTCTTTCTGCTTCAAACAACATGACACATTTTTCCAATCGATTGGGCAAATATTCACAAAGTGGCTTTTTTGAAAGACAAACATTTGCCTGCTATAGCAAGGCAGAATGACAAATTCCCGAGTTTCGGGTTTCTGTCATAGAAAGGTAGTTTTGACGCTGACTCACCATCTTTTGATCACCGGAATGTTTCAAGAAAAGTAACTGGCAATTTGAACTAACCTTAGGCGTTTGGCGCTTCCAAGTAGATACGAACACTCCGCACAGAAGAGTGCGGAATGCCAAGCTTCTTTTTCTCGAAAACTTGAGGTGCAATCGAGAAACTTTGAGAGATCCTCACTATTATTATTGCTTCAAACAACATGACACTGTTTTCCAATCGATTGGGCAATCATTCACAAAGTGGCTTTTTAGAATGACAATTATTTGTCTTACTATCTAAAGGCAGAATGAGAAATTTTGAGGGTTTTGGGTTTTTGCCATAAGAAGGTTGTTTTGATGCTGACTCATCATCTGTTGATCCACGGAATGTTTCAAGAGAAATAGAGCTTCTTTTTCACGGCAACTTGAAGTGCAATCGAAAAACTTTGAGAGATCCTCACTATTATTACTGCTTCAAATAACATAACACTATTTCCCAATCGATTGGGCAATTATTACAAAGTGACTTTTTTGAAAGACAAACATTTGCCTTGCTATAGCAAGGCAGAATGACAAATTCCCGAGTTTCGGGTTTCTGTCATAGAAAGGTAGTTTTAACGCTGACTCACTATTTTTCCATCACCGGAACGTTTCAAGAGAAGTAACTGGCAATTTAAACTAACCTTGGGCGTGTGGCGCTTCCAAGTAGATACGAACACTCCGCACAGAAGAGTGCAGAATGCCGAGCTTCTTTTTCTCGGAAACTTGTAGTGCAATCGAGAAACTTTGAGGGATCCTCACTATTATCACTGCTCCAGACAACATGACACTGTTTTCCAATCGATTGGACAATTATTACGAAGTGGCTTTTTTGAAAGACAAACATTTGCCTTGCTATAGCAAGGCAGAATGACAAATTTCCGAGTTTCGAGTTTCTGTCATAGAAAGGTAGTTTTAACGCTGACTCACTATTTTTCCATCACCGGAACGTTTCAAGAGAAGTAACTGGCAATTGAAACTAACCTTGGGCGTGTGGCGCTTCCAAGTAGATACGAACACTCCGCACAGAAGAGTGCAGAATGCCGAGCTTCTTTTTCTCGGAAACTTGAAGTGCAATCGAGAAACTTTGAGGGATCCTCACTATTATCACTGCTCCCAACAACATGACACTGTTTTCCAATCGATTGGACAATTATTAACGAAGTGGCTTTTTTGAAAGACAAACATTTGCCTTGCTATAGCAAGGCAGAATGACAAATTTCCGAGTTTCGAGTTTCTGTCATAGAAAGGTAGTTTTAACGCTGACTCACTATTTTTCCATCACCGGAACGTTTCAAGAGAAGTAACTGGCAATTTAAACTAACCTTGGGCGTGTGGTGCTTCCAAGTAGATACGAACACTCCGCACAGGAGAGTGCAGAATGCAGAGCTTCTTTTTCACGGCAACTTGAAGTGCAATCGGGAAACTTTGAGAGATCCTCACTATTATTACGGCTTCAAACAACATAACACTATTTCCCAATCGATTGGGCAATTATTACAAAGTGGCTTTTTTGAAAGACAAACATTTGCCTTGCTATAATAGCAAGGCAGAATGACAAATTCTTGAGTTTCGGGTTTTTGCCGGTGAAAGGTTGTTTTGACGCTGACTCACCATCTTTTGATCACCGGAATGTTTCAAGAGAAGTAACTGGCAATTTAAACTAACCTTAGGCGTGTGACGCTTCGAAGTAGATACGAACACTCCGCACAGAAGAGTGCAGAATGCCGAGCTTCTTTTTCTCGGAAACTTGTAGTGCAATCGAGAAACTTCGAGGGATCCTCACTATTATCACTGCTCCAGACAACATGACACTGTTTTCCAATCGATTGGATAATTATTAACGAAGTGGCTTTTTTGAAAGACAAACATTTGCCTTGCTATAGCAAGGCAGAATGACAAATTTCCGAGTTTCGAGTTTCTGTCATAGAAAGGTAGTTTTAACGCTGACTCACTATTTTTCCATCACCGGAACGTTTCAAGAGAAGTAACTGGCAATTTAAACTAACCTTGGGCGTGTGGCGCTTCCAGGTAGATACGAGCACTCCGCACAGAAGAGTGCAGAATGCCGAGCTTCTTTTTCTCGGAAACTTGTAGTGCAATCGAGAAACTTTGAGGGATCCTCACTATCATTACTGCTCCAGACAACATGACACTGTTTTCCAATCAATTGGACAATTATTAACGAAGTGGCTTTTTTGAAAGACAAACATTTGCCTTGCTATAGCAAGGCAGAATGACAAATTTCCGAGTTTCGAGTTTCTGTCATAGAAAGGTAGTTTCAACGCTGACTCACTATTTCTCCATCACCGGAACGTTTCAAGAGAAGTAACTGGCAATTGAAACTAACCTTGGGCGTGTGGCGCTTCCAAGTAGATACGAACACTCCGCACAGAAGAGTACAGAATGCCGAGCTTCTTTTTCTCGGAAACTTGAAGTGCAATCGAGAAACTCTGAGGGATCCTCACTATTATTACTGCTCCAGACAACATGACACTGTTTTCCAATCGATTGGACAATTATTACCGAAGTGGCTTTCTTGAAAGACAAACATTTGCCTTGCTATAGCAAGGCAGAATGACAAATTTCCGAGTTTCGAGTTTCTGTCATAGAAAGGTAGTTTTAACGCTGACTCACTATTTTTTCATCACCGGAACGTTTCAAGAGAAGTAACTGGCAATTTAAACTAACCTTGGGCGTGTGGCGCTTCCAAGTAGATACGAACACTCCGCACAGAAGAGTACGGAATGCCGAGCTTCTTTTTCTCGGAAACTTGAAGTGCAATCGAGAAACTTTGAGAGATCCTCACCAATATCACTGCTTCAAACAACATGACACTGTTTTCCAATCGATTGGACAATTATTAACGAAGTTGCTTTTTTGAAAGACAAACATTTGCCTTGCTATAGCAAGGCAGAATGACAAATTTCCGAGTTTCGGGTATCTGTCATAAAAAGGTAGTTTTGACGCTGTCTCACCATCTTTTGATCACCGGAATGTTTCAAGAGGAGTAACTGGCAATTTAAACTAACCTTGGGCGTGTGGTGCTTCCAAGGAGATACGAACACTCCGCAAAGAAGAGTGTAGAATGCCGAGCTTTTTTCCTCGGAAACTTGAAGTGCAATCGAGAAATTTTTAGAGATCTTCACTATTCTTTCTGCTTCAAACAACATGACACATTTTTCCAATCGATTGGGCAAATATTCACAAAGTGGCTTTTTTGAAAGACAAACATTTGCCTGCTATAGCAAGGCAGAATGACAAATTCCCGAGTTTCGGGTTTCTGTCATAGAAAGGTAGTTTTGACGCTGACTCACCATCTTTTGATCACCGGAATGTTTCAAGAAAAGTAACTGGCAATTTGAACTAACCTTAGGCGTTTGGCGCTTCCAAGTAGATACGAACACTCCGCACAGAAGAGTGCGGAATGCCAAGCTTCTTTTTCTCGAAAACTTGAGGTGCAATCGAGAAACTTTGAGAGATCCTCACTATTATTATTGCTTCAAACAACATGACACTGTTTTCCAATCGATTGGGCAATCATTCACAAAGTGGCTTTTTAGAATGACAATTATTTGTCTTACTATCTAAAGGCAGAATGAGAAATTTTGAGGGTTTTGGGTTTCTGCCATAAGAAGGTTGTTTTGATGCTGACTCATCATCTGTTGATCCACGGAATGTTTCAAGAGAAATAGAGCTTCTTTTTCACGGCAACTTGAAGTGCAATCGAAAAACTTTGAGAGATCCTCACTATTATTACTGCTTCAAATAACATAACACTATTTCCCAATCGATTGGGCAATTATTACAAAGTGACTTTTTTGAAAGACAAACATTTGCCTTGCTATAGCAAGGCAGAATGACAAATTCCCGAGTTTCGGGTTTCTGTCATAGAAAGGTAGTTTTAACGCTGACTCACTATTTTTCCATCACCGGAACGTTTCAAGAGAAGTAACTGGCAATTTAAACTAACCTTGGGCGTGTGGCGCTTCCAAGTAGATACGAACACTCCGCACAGAAGAGTGCAGAATGCCGAGCTTCTTTTTCTCGGAAACTTGTAGTGCAATCGAGAAACTTTGAGGGATCCTCACTATTATCACTGCTCCAGACAACATGACACTGTTTTCCAATCGATTGGACAATTATTAACGAAGTGGCTTTTTTGAAAGACAAACATTTGCCTTGCTATAGCAAGGCAGAATGACAAATTTCCGAGTTTCGAGTTTCTGTCATAGAAAGGTAGTTTTAACGCTGACTCACTATTTTTCCATCACCGGAACGTTTCAAGAGAAGTAACTGGCAATTGAAACTAACCTTGGGCGTGTGGCGCTTCCAAGTAGATACGAACACTCCGCACAGAAGAGTGCAGAATGCCGAGCTTCTTTTTCTCGGAAACTTGAAGTGCAATCGAGAAACTTTGAGGGATCCTCACTATTATCACTGCTCCCAACAACATGACACTGTTTTCCAATCGATTGGACAATTATTAACGAAGTGGCTTTTTTGAAAGACAAACATTTGCCTTGCTATAGCAAGGCAGAATGACAAATTTCCGAGTTTCGAGTTTCTGTCATAGAAAGGTAGTTTTAACGCTGACTCACTATTTTTCCATCACCGGAACGTTTCAAGAGAAGTAACTGGCAATTTAAACTAACCTTGGGCGTGTGGTGCTTCCAAGTAGATACGAACACTCCGCACAGGAGAGTGCAGAATGCAGAGCTTCTTTTTCACGGCAACTTGAAGTGCAATCGGGAAACTTTGAGAGATCCTCACTATTATTACGGCTTCAAACAACATAACACTATTTCCCAATCGATTGGGCAATTATTACAAAGTGGCTTTTTTGAAAGACAAACATTTGCCTTGCTATAATAGCAAGGCAGAATGACAAATTCTTGAGTTTCGGGTTTTTGCCGGTGAAAGGTTGTTTTGACGCTGACTCACCATCTTTTGATCACCGGAATGTTTCAAGAGAAGTAACTGGCAATTTAAACTAACCTTAGGCGTGTGACGCTTCGAAGTAGATACGAACACTCCGCACAGAAGAGTGCAGAATGCCGAGCTTCTTTTTCTCGGAAACTTGTAGTGCAATCGAGAAACTTCGAGGGATCCTCACTATTATCACTGCTCCAGACAACATGACACTGTTTTCCAATCGATTGGATAATTATTAACGAAGTGGCTTTTTTGAAAGACAAACATTTGCCTTGCTATAGCAAGGCAGAATGACAAATTTCCGAGTTTCGAGTTTCTGTCATAGAAAGGTAGTTTTAACGCTGACTCACTATTTTTCCATCACCGGAACGTTTCAAGAGAAGTAACTGGCAATTTAAACTAACCTTGGGCGTGTGGCGCTTCCAGGTAGATACGAGCACTCCGCACAGAAGAGTGCAGAATGCCGAGCTTCTTTTTCTCGGAAACTTGTAGTGCAATCGAGAAACTTTGAGGGATCCTCACTATCATTACTGCTCCAGACAACATGACACTGTTTTCCAATCAATTGGACAATTATTAACGAAGTGGCTTTTTTGAAAGACAAACATTTGCCTTGCTATAGCAAGGCAGAATGACAAATTTCCGAGTTTCGAGTTTCTGTCATAGAAAGGTAGTTTCAACGCTGACTCACTATTTTTCCATCACCGGAACGTTTCAAGAGAAGTAACTGGCAATTGAAACTAACCTTGGGCGTGTGGCGCTTCCAAGTAGATACGAACACTCCGCACAGAAGAGTACAGAATGCCGAGCTTCTTTTTCTCGGAAACTTGAAGTGCAATCGAGAAACTCTGAGGGATCCTCACTATTATTACTGCTCCAGACAACATGACACTGTTTTCCAATCGATTGGACAATTATTACCGAAGTGGCTTTCTTGAAAGACAAACATTTGCCTTGCTATAGCAAGGCAGAATGACAAATTTCCGAGTTTCGAGTTTCTGTCATAGAAAGGTAGTTTTAACGCTGACTCACTATTTTTTCATCACCGGAACGTTTCAAGAGAAGTAACTGGCAATTTAAACTAACCTTGGGCGTGTGGCGCTTCCAAGTAGATACGAACACTCCGCACAGAAGAGTACGGAATGCCGAGCTTCTTTTTCTCGGAAACTTGAAGTGCAATCGAGAAACTTTGAGAGATCCTCACCAATATCACTGCTTCAAACAACATGACACTGTTTTCCAATCGATTGGACAATTATTAACGAAGTTGCTTTTTTGAAAGACAAACATTTGCCTTGCTATAGCAAGGCAGAATGACAAATTTCCGAGTTTCGGGTATCTGTCATAAAAAGGTAGTTTTGACGCTGTCTCACCATCTTTTGATCACCGGAATGTTTCAAGAGGAGTAACTGGCAATTTAAACTAACCTTGGGCGTGTGGTGCTTCCAAGGAGATACGAACACTCCGCAAAGAAGAGTGTAGAATGCCGAGCTTTTTTCCTCGGAAACTTGAAGTGCAATCGAGAAATTTTTAGAGATCTTCACTATTCTTTCTGCTTCAAACAACATGACACATTTTTCCAATCGATTGGGCAAATATTCACAAAGTGGCTTTTTTGAAAGACAAACATTTGCCTGCTATAGCAAGGCAGAATGACAAATTCCCGAGTTTCGGGTTTCTGTCATAGAAAGGTAGTTTTGACGCTGACTCACCATCTTTTGATCACCGGAATGTTTCAAGAAAAGTAACTGGCAATTTGAACTAACCTTAGGCGTTTGGCGCTTCCAAGTAGATACGAACACTCCGCACAGAAGAGTGCGGAATGCCAAGCTTCTTTTTCTCGAAAACTTGAGGTGCAATCGAGAAACTTTGAGAGATCCTCACTATTATTATTGCTTCAAACAACATGACACTGTTTTCCAATCGATTGGGCAATCATTCACAAAGTGGCTTTTTAGAATGACAATTATTTGTCTTACTATCTAAAGGCAGAATGAGAAATTTTGAGGGTTTTGGGTTTCTGCCATAAGAAGGTTGTTTTGATGCTGACTCATCATCTGTTGATCCACGGAATGTTTCAAGAGAAATAGAGCTTCTTTTTCACGGCAACTTGAAGTGCAATCGAAAAACTTTGAGAGATCCTCACTATTATTACTGCTTCAAATAACATAACACTATTTCCCAATCGATTGGGCAATTATTACAAAGTGACCTTTTTGAAAGACAAACATTTGCCTTGCTATAGCAAGGCAGAATGACAAATTCCCGAGTTTCGGGTTTCTGTCATAGAAAGGTAGTTTTGACGCTGACTCACCATCTTTTGATCACCGGAATGTTTCAAGAAAAGTAACTGGCAATTTGAACTAACCTTAGGCGTTTGGCGCTTCCAAGTAGATACGAACACTCCGCACAGAAGAGTGCGGAATGCCGGGCTTCTTTTTCTCGGAAACTTGAAGTGCAATCGAGAAACTTTGAGGGATCCTCACTATTATCACTGCTCCAGACAAAATGACAATGTTTTCCAATCGATTGGACAATTATGACCGAAGTGGCTTTTTTGAAAGACAAACATTTGCCTTGCTTTAGCAAGGCAGAATGACAAATTTCCGAGTTTCGAGTTTCTGTCATAGAAAGGTAGTTTTAACGCTGACTCACTATTTTTCCATCACCGGAACGTTTCAAGAGAAGTAACTGGCAATTTAAACTAACCTTGGGCGTGTGGTGCTTCCAAGTAGATACGAACACTCCGCACAGGAGAGTGCAGAATGCAGAGCTTCTTTTTCACGGCAACTTGAAGTGCAATCGGGAAACTTTGAGAGATCCTCACTATTATTACGGCTTCAAACAACATAACACTATTTCCCAATCGATTGGGCAATTATTACAAAGTGGCTTTTTTGAAAGACAAACATTTGCCTTGCTATAATAGCAAGGCAGAATGACAAATTCTTGAGTTTCGGGTTTTTGCCGGTGAAAGGTTGTTTTGACGCTGACTCACCATCTTTTGATCACCGGAATGTTTCAAGAGAAGTAACTGGCAATTTAAACTAACCTTAGGCGTGTGACGCTTCGAAGTAGATACGAACACTCCGCACAGAAGAGTGCAGAATGCCGAGCTTCTTTTTCTCGGAAACTTGTAGTGCAATCGAGAAACTTCGAGGGATCCTCACTATTATCACTGCTCCAGACAACATGACACTGTTTTCCAATCGATTGGATAATTATTAACGAAGTGGCTTTTTTGAAAGACAAACATTTGCCTTGCTATAGCAAGGCAGAATGACAAATTTCCGAGTTTCGAGTTTCTGTCATAGAAAGGTAGTTTTAACGCTGACTCACTATTTTTCCATCACCGGAACGTTTCAAGAGAAGTAACTGGCAATTTAAACTAACCTTGGGCGTGTGGCGCTTCCAGGTAGATACGAGCACTCCGCACAGAAGAGTGCAGAATGCCGAGCTTCTTTTTCTCGGAAACTTGTAGTGCAATCGAGAAACTTTGAGGGATCCTCACTATCATTACTGCTCCAGACAACATGACACTGTTTTCCAATCGATTGGACAATTATTACCGAAGTGGCTTTTTTGAAAGACAAACATTTGCCTTGCTATAGCAAGGCAGAATGACAAATTTCCGAGTCTCGAGTTTCTGTCATAGAAAGGTAGTTTCAACGCTGACTCACTATTTTTCCATCACCGGAACGTTTCAAGAGAAGTAACTGGCAATTGAAACTAACCTTGGGCGTGTGGCGCTTCCAAGTAGATACGAACACTCCGCACAGAAGAGTACAGAATGCCGAGCTTCTTTTTCTCGGAAACTTGAAGTGCAATCGAGAAACTTTGAGGGATCCTCACTATTATTACTGCTCCAGACAACATGACACTGTTTTCCAATCGATTGGACAATTATTACCGAAGTGGCTTTCTTGAAAGACAAACATTTGCCTTGCTATAGCAAGGCAGAATGACAAATTTCCGAGTTTCGAGTTTCTGTCATAGAAAGGTAGTTTTAACGCTGACTCACTATTTTTTCATCACCGGAACGTTTCAAGAGAAGTAACTGGCAATTTAAACTAACCTTGGGCGTGTGGCGCTTCCAAGTAGATACGAACACTCCGCACAGAAGAGTACGGAATGCCGAGCTTCTTTTTCTCGGAAACTTGAAGTGCAATCGAGAAACTTTGAGAGATCCTCACCAATATCACTGCTTCAAACAACATGACACTGTTTTCCAATCGATTGGACAATTATTAACGAAGTTGCTTTTTTGAAAGACAAACATTTGCCTTGCTATAGCAAGGCAGAATGACAAATTTCCGAGTTTCGAGTTTCTGTCATAGAAAGGTAGTTTTAACGCTGACTCACTATTTTTCCATCACCGGAACGTTTCAAGAGAAGTAACTGGCAATTTAAACTAACCTTGGGCGTGTGGCGCTTCCAAGTAGATACGAACACTCCGCACAGAAGAGTACGGAATGCCGAGCTTCTTTTTCTCGGAAACTTGAAGTGCAATCGAGAAACTTTGAGAGATCCTCACCAATATCACTGCTTCAAACAACATGACACTGTTTTCCAATCGATTGGACAATTATTAACGAAGTTGCTTTTTTGAAAGACAAACATTTGCCTTGCTATAGCAAGGCAGAATGACAAATTTCCGAGTTTCGAGTTTCTGTCATAGAAAGGTAGTTTTAACGCTGACTCACTATTTTTTCATCACCGGAACGTTTCAAGAGAAGTAACTGGCAATTTAAACTAACCTTGGGCGTGTGGCGCTTCCAAGTAGATACGAACACTCCGCACAGAAGAGTACGGAATGCCGAGCTTCTTTTTCTCGGAAACTTGAAGTGCAATCGAGAAACTTTGAGAGATCCTCACCAATATCACTGCTTCAAACAACATGACACTGTTTTCCAATCGATTGGACAATTATTAACGAAGTTGCTTTTTTGAAAGACAAACATTTGCCTTGCTATAGCAAGGCAGAATGACAAATTTCCGAGTTTCGAGTTTCTGTCATAGAAAGGTAGTTTTAACGCTGACTCACTATTTTTTCATCACCGGAACGTTTCAAGAGAAGTAACTGGCAATTTAAACTAACCTTGGGCGTGTGGCGCTTCCAAGTAGATACGAACACTCCGCACAGAAGAGTACGGAATGCCGAGCTTCTTTTTCTCGGAAACTTGTAGTGCAATCGAGAAACTTTGAGGGATCCTCACTATCATTACTGCTCCAGACAACATGACACTGTTTTCCAATCGATTGGACAATTATTACCGAAGTGGCTTTTTTGAAAGACAAACATTTGCCTTGCTATAGCAAGGCAGAATGACAAATTTCCGAGTCTCGAGTTTCTGTCATAGAAAGGTAGTTTCAACGCTGACTCACTATTTTTCCATCACCGGAACGTTTCACGAGAAGTAACTGGCAATTGAAACTAACCTTGGGCGTGTGGCGCTTCCAAGTAGATACGAACACTCCGCACAGAAGAGTACAGAATGCCGAGCTTCTTTTTCTCGGAAACTTGAAGTGCAATCGAGAAACTTTGAGGGATCCTCACTATTATTACTGCTCCAGACAACATGACACTGTTTTCCAATCGATTGGACAATTATTACCGAAGTGGCTTTCTTGAAAGACAAACATTTGCCTTGCTATAGCAAGGCAGAATGACAAATTTCCGAGTTTCGAGTTTCTGTCATAGAAAGGTAGTTTTAACGCTGACTCACTATTTTTTCATCACCGGAACGTTTCAAGAGAAGTAACTGGCAATTTAAACTAACCTTGGGCGTGTGGCGCTTCCAAGTAGATACGAACACTCCGCACAGAAGAGTACGGAATGCCGAGCTTCTTTTTCTCGGAAACTTGAAGTGCAATCGAGAAACTTTGAGAGATCCTCACCAATATCACTGCTTCAAACAACATGACACTGTTTTCCAATCGATTGGACAATTATTAACGAAGTTGCTTTTTTGAAAGACAAACATTTGCCTTGCTATAGCAAGGCAGAATGACAAATTTCCGAGTTTCGGGTATCTGTCATAAAAAGGTAGTTTTGACGCTGTCTCACCATCTTTTGATCACCGGAATGTTTCAAGAGGAGTAACTGGCAATTTAAACTAACCTTGGGCGTGTGGTGCTTCCAAGGAGATACGAACACTCCGCAAAGAAGAGTGTAGAATGCCGAGCTTTTTTCCTCGGAAACTTGAAGTGCAATCGAGAAATTTTTAGAGATCTTCACTATTCTTTCTGCTTCAAACAACATGACACATTTTTCCAATCGATTGGGCAAATATTCACAAAGTGGCTTTTTTGAAAGACAAACATTTGCCTGCTATAGCAAGGCAGAATGACAAATTCCCGAGTTTCGGGTTTCTGTCATAGAAAGGTAGTTTTGACGCTGACTCACCATCTTTTGATCACCGGAATGTTTCAAGAAAAGTAACTGGCAATTTGAACTAACCTTAGGCGTTTGGCGCTTCCAAGTAGATACGAACACTCCGCACAGAAGAGTGCGGAATGCCAAGCTTCTTTTTCTCGAAAACTTGAGGTGCAATCGAGAAACTTTGAGAGATCCTCACTATTATTATTGCTTCAAACAACATGACACTGTTTTCCAATCGATTGGGCAATCATTCACAAAGTGGCTTTTTAGAATGACAATTATTTGTCTTACTATCTAAAGGCAGAATGAGAAATTTTGAGGGTTTTGGGTTTCTGCCATAAGAAGGTTGTTTTGATGCTGACTCATCATCTGTTGATCCACGGAATGTTTCAAGAGAAATAGAGCTTCTTTTTCACGGCAACTTGAAGTGCAATCGAAAAACTTTGAGAGATCCTCACTATTATTACTGCTTCAAATAACATAACACTATTTCCCAATCGATTGGGCAATTATTACAAAGTGACTTTTTTGAAAGACAAACATTTGCCTTGCTATAGCAAGGCAGAATGACAAATTCCCGAGTTTCGGGTTTCTGTCATAGAAAGGTAGTTTTAACGCTGACTCACTATTTTTCCATCACCGGAACGTTTCAAGAGAAGTAACTGGCAATTTAAACTAACCTTGGGCGTGTGGCGCTTCCAAGTAGATACGAACACTCCGCACAGAAGAGTGCAGAATGCCGAGCTTCTTTTTCTCGGAAACTTGTAGTGCAATCGAGAAACTTTGAGGGATCCTCACTATTATCACTGCTCCAGACAACATGACACTGTTTTCCAATCGATTGGACAATTATTAACGAAGTGGCTTTTTTGAAAGACAAACATTTGCCTTGCTATAGCAAGGCAGAATGACAAATTTCCGAGTTTCGAGTTTCTGTCATAGAAAGGTAGTTTTAACGCTGACTCACTATTTTTCCATCACCGGAACGTTTCAAGAGAAGTAACTGGCAATTGAAACTAACCTTGGGCGTGTGGCGCTTCCAAGTAGATACGAACACTCCGCACAGAAGAGTGCAGAATGCCGAGCTTCTTTTTCTCGGAAACTTGAAGTGCAATCGAGAAACTTTGAGGGATCCTCACTATTATCACTGCTCCCAACAACATGACACTGTTTTCCAATCGATTGGACAATTATTAACGAAGTGGCTTTTTTGAAAGACAAACATTTGCCTTGCTATAGCAAGGCAGAATGACAAATTTCCGAGTTTCGAGTTTCTGTCATAGAAAGGTAGTTTTAACGCTGACTCACTATTTTTCCATCACCGGAACGTTTCAAGAGAAGTAACTGGCAATTTAAACTAACCTTGGGCGTGTGGTGCTTCCAAGTAGATACGAACACTCCGCACAGGAGAGTGCAGAATGCAGAGCTTCTTTTTCACGGCAACTTGAAGTGCAATCGGGAAACTTTGAGAGATCCTCACTATTATTACGGCTTCAAACAACATAACACTATTTCCCAATCGATTGGGCAATTATTACAAAGTGGCTTTTTTGAAAGACAAACATTTGCCTTGCTATAATAGCAAGGCAGAATGACAAATTCTTGAGTTTCGGGTTTTTGCCGGTGAAAGGTTGTTTTGACGCTGACTCACCATCTTTTGATCACCGGAATGTTTCAAGAGAAGTAACTGGCAATTTAAACTAACCTTAGGCGTGTGACGCTTCGAAGTAGATACGAACACTCCGCACAGAAGAGTGCAGAATGCCGAGCTTCTTTTTCTCGGAAACTTGTAGTGCAATCGAGAAACTTCGAGGGATCCTCACTATTATCACTGCTCCAGACAACATGACACTGTTTTCCAATCGATTGGATAATTATTAACGAAGTGGCTTTTTTGAAAGACAAACATTTGCCTTGCTATAGCAAGGCAGAATGACAAATTTCCGAGTTTCGAGTTTCTGTCATAGAAAGGTAGTTTTAACGCTGACTCACTATTTTTCCATCACCGGAACGTTTCAAGAGAAGTAACTGGCAATTTAAACTAACCTTGGGCGTGTGGCGCTTCCAGGTAGATACGAGCACTCCGCACAGAAGAGTGCAGAATGCCGAGCTTCTTTTTCTCGGAAACTTGTAGTGCAATCGAGAAACTTTGAGGGATCCTCACTATCATTACTGCTCCAGACAACATGACACTGTTTTCCAATCAATTGGACAATTATTAACGAAGTGGCTTTTTTGAAAGACAAACATTTGCCTTGCTATAGCAAGGCAGAATGACAAATTTCCGAGTTTCGAGTTTCTGTCATAGAAAGGTAGTTTCAACGCTGACTCACTATTTTTCCATCACCGGAACGTTTCAAGAGAAGTAACTGGCAATTGAAACTAACCTTGGGCGTGTGGCGCTTCCAAGTAGATACGAACACTCCGCACAGAAGAGTACAGAATGCCGAGCTTCTTTTTCTCGGAAACTTGAAGTGCAATCGAGAAACTCTGAGGGATCCTCACTATTATTACTGCTCCAGACAACATGACACTGTTTTCCAATCGATTGGACAATTATTACCGAAGTGGCTTTCTTGAAAGACAAACATTTGCCTTGCTATAGCAAGGCAGAATGACAAATTTCCGAGTTTCGAGTTTCTGTCATAGAAAGGTAGTTTTAACGCTGACTCACTATTTTTTCATCACCGGAACGTTTCAAGAGAAGTAACTGGCAATTTAAACTAACCTTGGGCGTGTGGCGCTTCCAAGTAGATACGAACACTCCGCACAGAAGAGTACGGAATGCCGAGCTTCTTTTTCTCGGAAACTTGAAGTGCAATCGAGAAACTTTGAGAGATCCTCACCAATATCACTGCTTCAAACAACATGACACTGTTTTCCAATCGATTGGACAATTATTAACGAAGTTGCTTTTTTGAAAGACAAACATTTGCCTTGCTATAGCAAGGCAGAATGACAAATTTCCGAGTTTCGGGTATCTGTCATAAAAAGGTAGTTTTGACGCTGTCTCACCATCTTTTGATCACCGGAATGTTTCAAGAGGAGTAACTGGCAATTTAAACTAACCTTGGGCGTGTGGTGCTTCCAAGGAGATACGAACACTCCGCAAAGAAGAGTGTAGAATGCCGAGCTTTTTTCCTCGGAAACTTGAAGTGCAATCGAGAAATTTTTAGAGATCTTCACTATTCTTTCTGCTTCAAACAACATGACACATTTTTCCAATCGATTGGGCAAATATTCACAAAGTGGCTTTTTTGAAAGACAAACATTTGCCTGCTATAGCAAGGCAGAATGACAAATTCCCGAGTTTCGGGTTTCTGTCATAGAAAGGTAGTTTTGACGCTGACTCACCATCTTTTGATCACCGGAATGTTTCAAGAAAAGTAACTGGCAATTTGAACTAACCTTAGGCGTTTGGCGCTTCCAAGTAGATACGAACACTCCGCACAGAAGAGTGCGGAATGCCGGGCTTCTTTTTCTCGGAAACTTGAAGTGCAATCGAGAAACTTTGAGGGATCCTCACTATTATCACTGCTCCAGACAAAATGACACTGTTTTCCAATCGATTGGACAATTATGACCGAAGTGGCTTTTTTGAAAGACAAACATTTGCCTTGCTTTAGCAAGGCAGAATGACAAATTTCCGAGTTTCGAGTTTCTGTCATAGAAAGGTAGTTTTAACGCTGACTCACTATTTTTCCATCACCGGAACGTTTCAAGAGAAGTAACTGGCAATTTAAACTAACCTTGGGCGTGTGGCGCTTCCAAGTAGATACGAACACTCCGCACAGAAGAGTGCAGAATGCCGAGCTTCTTTTTCTCGGAAACTTGAAGTGCAATCGAGAAACTTTGAGGGATCCTCACTATTATCACTGCTCCCAACAACATGACACTGTTTTCCAATCGATTGGACAATTATTAACGAAGTGGCTTTTTTGAAAGACAAACATTTGCCTTGCTATAGCAAGGCAGAATGACAAATTTCCGAGTTTCGAGTTTCTGTCATAGAAAGGTAGTTTTAACGCTGACTCACTATTTTTCCATCACCGGAACGTTTCAAGAGAAGTAACTGGCAATTTAAACTAACCTTGGGCGTGTGGTGCTTCCAAGTAGATACGAACACTCCGCACAGGAGAGTGCAGAATGCAGAGCTTCTTTTTCACGGCAACTTGAAGTGCAATCGGGAAACTTTGAGAGATCCTCACTATTATTACGGCTTCAAACAACATAACACTATTTCCCAATCGATTGGGCAATTATTACAAAGTGGCTTTTTTGGAAGACAAACATTTGCCTTGCTATAATAGCAAGGCAGAATGACAAATTCTTGAGTTTCGGGTTTTTGCCGGTGAAAGGTTGTTTTGACGCTGACTCACCATCTTTTGATCACCGGAATGTTTCAAGAGAAGTAACTGGCAATTTAAACTAACCTTAGGCGTGTGACGCTTCGAAGTAGATACGAACACTCCGCACAGAAGAGTGCAGAATGCCGAGCTTCTTTTTCTCGGAAACTTGTAGTGCAATCGAGAAACTTCGAGGGATCCTCACTATTATCACTGCTCCAGACAACATGACACTGTTTTCCAATCGATTGGATAATTATTAACGAAGTGGCTTTTTTGAAAGACAAACATTTGCCTTGCTATAGCAAGGCAGAATGACAAATTTCCGAGTTTCGAGTTTCTGTCATAGAAAGGTAGTTTTAACGCTGACTCACTATTTTTCCATCACCGGAACGTTTCAAGAGAAGTAACTGGCAATTTAAACTAACCTTGGGCGTGTGGCGCTTCCAGGTAGATACGAGCACTCCGCACAGAAGAGTGCAGAATGCCGAGCTTCTTTTTCTCGGAAACTTGTAGTGCAATCGAGAAACTTTGAGGGATCCTCACTATCATTACTGCTCCAGACAACATGACACTGTTTTCCAATCAATTGGACAATTATTAACGAAGTGGCTTTTTTGAAAGACAAACATTTGCCTTGCTATAGCAAGGCAGAATGACAAATTTCCGAGTTTCGAGTTTCTGTCATAGAAAGGTAGTTTCAACGCTGACTCACTATTTTTCCATCACCGGAACGTTTCAAGAGAAGTAACTGGCAATTGAAACTAACCTTGGGCGTGTGGCGCTTCCAAGTAGATACGAACACTCCGCACAGAAGAGTACAGAATGCCGAGCTTCTTTTTCTCGGAAACTTGAAGTGCAATCGAGAAACTCTGAGGGATCCTCACTATTATTACTGCTCCAGACAACATGACACTGTTTTCCAATCGATTGGACAATTATTACCGAAGTGGCTTTCTTGAAAGACAAACATTTGCCTTGCTATAGCAAGGCAGAATGACAAATTTCCGAGTTTCGAGTTTCTGTCATAGAAAGGTAGTTTTAACGCTGACTCACTATTTTTTCATCACCGGAACGTTTCAAGAGAAGTAACTGGCAATTTAAACTAACCTTGGGCGTGTGGCGCTTCCAAGTAGATACGAACACTCCGCACAGAAGAGTACGGAATGCCGAGCTTCTTTTTCTCGGAAACTTGAAGTGCAATCGAGAAACTTTGAGAGATCCTCACCAATATCACTGCTTCAAACAACATGACACTGTTTTCCAATCGATTGGACAATTATTAACGAAGTTGCTTTTTTGAAAGACAAACATTTGCCTTGCTATAGCAAGGCAGAATGACAAATTTCCGAGTTTCGGGTATCTGTCATAAAAAGGTAGTTTTGACGCTGTCTCACCATCTTTTGATCACCGGAATGTTTCAAGAGGAGTAACTGGCAATTTAAACTAACCTTGGGCGTGTGGTGCTTCCAAGGAGATACGAACACTCCGCAAAGAAGAGTGTAGAATGCCGAGCTTTTTTCCTCGGAAACTTGAAGTGCAATCGAGAAATTTTTAGAGATCTTCACTATTCTTTCTGCTTCAAACAACATGACACATTTTTCCAATCGATTGGGCAAATATTCACAAAGTGGCTTTTTTGAAAGACAAACATTTGCCTGCTATAGCAAGGCAGAATGACAAATTCCCGAGTTTCGGGTTTCTGTCATAGAAAGGTAGTTTTGACGCTGACTCACCATCTTTTGATCACCGGAATGTTTCAAGAAAAGTAACTGGCAATTTGAACTAACCTTAGGCGTTTGGCGCTTCCAAGTAGATACGAACACTCCGCACAGAAGAGTGCGGAATGCCAAGCTTCTTTTTCTCGAAAACTTGAGGTGCAATCGAGAAACTTTGAGAGATCCTCACTATTATTATTGCTTCAAACAACATGACACTGTTTTCCAATCGATTGGGCAATCATTCACAAAGTGGCTTTTTAGAATGACAATTATTTGTCTTACTATCTAAAGGCAGAATGAGAAATTTTGAGGGTTTTGGGTTTCTGCCATAAGAAGGTTGTTTTGATGCTGACTCATCATCTGTTGATCCACGGAATGTTTCAAGAGAAATAGAGCTTCTTTTTCACGGCAACTTGAAGTGCAATCGAAAAACTTTGAGAGATCCTCACTATTATTACTGCTTCAAATAACATAACACTATTTCCCAATCGATTGGGCAATTATTACAAAGTGACCTTTTTGAAAGACAAACATTTGCCTTGCTATAGCAAGGCAGAATGACAAATTCCCGAGTTTCGGGTTTCTGTCATAGAAAGGTAGTTTTGACGCTGACTCACCATCTTTTGATCACCGGAATGTTTCAAGAAAAGTAACTGGCAATTTGAACTAACCTTAGGCGTTTGGCGCTTCCAAGTAGATACGAACACTCCGCACAGAAGAGTGCGGAATGCCGGGCTTCTTTTTCTCGGAAACTTGAAGTGCAATCGAGAAACTTTGAGGGATCCTCACTATTATCACTGCTCCAGACAAAATGACAATGTTTTCCAATCGATTGGACAATTATGACCGAAGTGGCTTTTTTGAAAGACAAACATTTGCCTTGCTTTAGCAAGGCAGAATGACAAATTTCCGAGTTTCGAGTTTCTGTCATAGAAAGGTAGTTTTAACGCTGACTCACTATTTTTCCATCACCGGAACGTTTCAAGAGAAGTAACTGGCAATTTAAACTAACCTTGGGCGTGTGGTGCTTCCAAGTAGATACGAACACTCCGCACAGGAGAGTGCAGAATGCAGAGCTTCTTTTTCACGGCAACTTGAAGTGCAATCGGGAAACTTTGAGAGATCCTCACTATTATTACGGCTTCAAACAACATAACACTATTTCCCAATCGATTGGGCAATTATTACAAAGTGGCTTTTTTGAAAGACAAACATTTGCCTTGCTATACCTAATAGCAAGGCAGAATGACAAATTCTTGAGTTTCGGGTTTTTGCCGGTGAAAGGTTGTTTTGACGCTGACTCACCATCTTTTGATCACCGGAATGTTTCAAGAGAAGTAACTGGCAATTTAAACTAACCTTAGGCGTGTGACGCTTCGAAGTAGATACGAACACTCCGCACAGAAGAGTGCAGAATGCCGAGCTTCTTTTTCTCGGAAACTTGTAGTGCAATCGAGAAACTTCGAGGGATCCTCACTATTATCACTGCTCCAGACAACATGACACTGTTTTCCAATCGATTGGATAATTATTAACGAAGTGGCTTTTTTGAAAGACAAACATTTGCCTTGCTATAGCAAGGCAGAATGACAAATTTCCGAGTTTCGAGTTTCTGTCATAGAAAGGTAGTTTTAACGCTGACTCACTATTTTTCCATCACCGGAACGTTTCAAGAGAAGTAACTGGCAATTTAAACTAACCTTGGGCGTGTGGCGCTTCCAGGTAGATACGAGCACTCCGCACAGAAGAGTGCAGAATGCCGAGCTTCTTTTTCTCGGAAACTTGTAGTGCAATCGAGAAACTTTGAGGGATCCTCACTATCATTACTGCTCCAGACAACATGACACTGTTTTCCAATCGATTGGACAATTATTACCGAAGTGGCTTTTTTGAAAGACAAACATTTGCCTTGCTATAGCAAGGCAGAATGACAAATTTCCGAGTCTCGAGTTTCTGTCATAGAAAGGTAGTTTCAACGCTGACTCACTATTTTTCCATCACCGGAACGTTTCAAGAGAAGTAACTGGCAATTGAAACTAACCTTGGGCGTGTGGCGCTTCCAAGTAGATACGAACACTCCGCACAGAAGAGTACAGAATGCCGAGCTTCTTTTTCTCGGAAACTTGAAGTGCAATCGAGAAACTTTGAGGGATCCTCACTATTATTACTGCTCCAGACAACATGACACTGTTTTCCAATCGATTGGACAATTATTACCGAAGTGGCTTTCTTGAAAGACAAACATTTGCCTTGCTATAGCAAGGCAGAATGACAAATTTCCGAGTTTCGAGTTTCTGTCATAGAAAGGTAGTTTTAACGCTGACTCACTATTTTTTCATCACCGGAACGTTTCAAGAGAAGTAACTGGCAATTTAAACTAACCTTGGGCGTGTGGCGCTTCCAAGTAGATACGAACACTCCGCACAGAAGAGTACGGAATGCCGAGCTTCTTTTTCTCGGAAACTTGAAGTGCAATCGAGAAACTTTGAGAGATCCTCACCAATATCACTGCTTCAAACAACATGACACTGTTTTCCAATCGATTGGACAATTATTAACGAAGTTGCTTTTTTGAAAGACAAACATTTGCCTTGCTATAGCAAGGCAGAATGACAAATTTCCGAGTTTCGAGTTTCTGTCATAGAAAGGTAGTTTTAACGCTGACTCACTATTTTTCCATCACCGGAACGTTTCAAGAGAAGTAACTGGCAATTTAAACTAACCTTGGGCGTGTGGCGCTTCCAAGTAGATACGAACACTCCGCACAGAAGAGTACGGAATGCCGAGCTTCTTTTTCTCGGAAACTTGAAGTGCAATCGAGAAACTTTGAGAGATCCTCACCAATATCACTGCTTCAAACAACATGACACTGTTTTCCAATCGATTGGACAATTATTAACGAAGTTGCTTTTTTGAAAGACAAACATTTGCCTTGCTATAGCAAGGCAGAATGACAAATTTCCGAGTTTCGAGTTTCTGTCATAGAAAGGTAGTTTTAACGCTGACTCACTATTTTTTCATCACCGGAACGTTTCAAGAGAAGTAACTGGCAATTTAAACTAACCTTGGGCGTGTGGCGCTTCCAAGTAGATACGAACACTCCGCACAGAAGAGTACGGAATGCCGAGCTTCTTTTTCTCGGAAACTTGAAGTGCAATCGAGAAACTTTGAGAGATCCTCACCAATATCACTGCTTCAAACAACATGACACTGTTTTCCAATCGATTGGACAATTATTAACGAAGTTGCTTTTTTGAAAGACAAACATTTGCCTTGCTATAGCAAGGCAGAATGACAAATTTCCGAGTTTCGAGTTTCTGTCATAGAAAGGTAGTTTTAACGCTGACTCACTATTTTTTCATCACCGGAACGTTTCAAGAGAAGTAACTGGCAATTTAAACTAACCTTGGGCGTGTGGCGCTTCCAAGTAGATACGAACACTCCGCACAGAAGAGTACGGAATGCCGAGCTTCTTTTTCTCGGAAACTTGTAGTGCAATCGAGAAACTTTGAGGGATCCTCACTATCATTACTGCTCCAGACAACATGACACTGTTTTCCAATCGATTGGACAATTATTACCGAAGTGGCTTTTTTGAAAGACAAACATTTGCCTTGCTATAGCAAGGCAGAATGACAAATTTCCGAGTCTCGAGTTTCTGTCATAGAAAGGTAGTTTCAACGCTGACTCACTATTTTTCCATCACCGGAACGTTTCAAGAGAAGTAACTGGCAATTGAAACTAACCTTGGGCGTGTGGCGCTTCCAAGTAGATACGAACACTCCGCACAGAAGAGTACAGAATGCCGAGCTTCTTTTTCTCGGAAACTTGAAGTGCAATCGAGAAACTTTGAGGGATCCTCACTATTATTACTGCTCCAGACAACATGACACTGTTTTCCAATCGATTGGACAATTATTACCGAAGTGGCTTTCTTGAAAGACAAACATTTGCCTTGCTATAGCAAGGCAGAATGACAAATTTCCGAGTTTCGAGTTTCTGTCATAGAAAGGTAGTTTTAACGCTGACTCACTATTTTTTCATCACCGGAACGTTTCAAGAGAAGTAACTGGCAATTTAAACTAACCTTGGGCGTGTGGCGCTTCCAAGTAGATACGAACACTCCGCACAGAAGAGTACGGAATGCCGAGCTTCTTTTTCTCGGAAACTTGAAGTGCAATCGAGAAACTTTGAGAGATCCTCACCAATATCACTGCTTCAAACAACATGACACTGTTTTCCAATCGATTGGACAATTATTAACGAAGTTGCTTTTTTGAAAGACAAACATTTGCCTTGCTATAGCAAGGCAGAATGACAAATTTCCGAGTTTCGGGTATCTGTCATAAAAAGGTAGTTTTGACGCTGTCTCACCATCTTTTGATCACCGGAATGTTTCAAGAGGAGTAACTGGCAATTTAAACTAACCTTGGGCGTGTGGTGCTTCCAAGGAGATACGAACACTCCGCAAAGAAGAGTGTAGAATGCCGAGCTTTTTTCCTCGGAAACTTGAAGTGCAATCGAGAAATTTTTAGAGATCTTCACTATTCTTTCTGCTTCAAACAACATGACACATTTTTCCAATCGATTGGGCAAATATTCACAAAGTGGCTTTTTTGAAAGACAAACATTTGCCTGCTATAGCAAGGCAGAATGACAAATTCCCGAGTTTCGGGTTTCTGTCATAGAAAGGTAGTTTTGACGCTGACTCACCATCTTTTGATCACCGGAATGTTTCAAGAAAAGTAACTGGCAATTTGAACTAACCTTAGGCGTTTGGCGCTTCCAAGTAGATACGAACACTCCGCACAGAAGAGTGCGGAATGCCAAGCTTCTTTTTCTCGAAAACTTGAGGTGCAATCGAGAAACTTTGAGAGATCCTCACTATTATTATTGCTTCAAACAACATGACACTGTTTTCCAATCGATTGGGCAATCATTCACAAAGTGGCTTTTTAGAATGACAATTATTTGTCTTACTATCTAAAGGCAGAATGAGAAATTTTGAGGGTTTTGGGTTTCTGCCATAAGAAGGTTGTTTTGATGCTGACTCATCATCTGTTGATCCACGGAATGTTTCAAGAGAAATAGAGCTTCTTTTTCACGGCAACTTGAAGTGCAATCGAAAAACTTTGAGAGATCCTCACTATTATTACTGCTTCAAATAACATAACACTATTTCCCAATCGATTGGGCAATTATTACAAAGTGACTTTTTTGAAAGACAAACATTTGCCTTGCTATAGCAAGGCAGAATGACAAATTCCCGAGTTTCGGGTTTCTGTCATAGAAAGGTAGTTTTAACGCTGACTCACTATTTTTCCATCACCGGAACGTTTCAAGAGAAGTAACTGGCAATTTAAACTAACCTTGGGCGTGTGGCGCTTCCAAGTAGATACGAACACTCCGCACAGAAGAGTGCAGAATGCCGAGCTTCTTTTTCTCGGAAACTTGTAGTGCAATCGAGAAACTTTGAGGGATCCTCACTATTATCACTGCTCCAGACAACATGACACTGTTTTCCAATCGATTGGACAATTATTAACGAAGTGGCTTTTTTGAAAGACAAACATTTGCCTTGCTATAGCAAGGCAGAATGACAAATTTCCGAGTTTCGAGTTTCTGTCATAGAAAGGTAGTTTTAACGCTGACTCACTATTTTTCCATCACCGGAACGTTTCAAGAGAAGTAACTGGCAATTGAAACTAACCTTGGGCGTGTGGCGCTTCCAAGTAGATACGAACACTCCGCACAGAAGAGTGCAGAATGCCGAGCTTCTTTTTCTCGGAAACTTGAAGTGCAATCGAGAAACTTTGAGGGATCCTCACTATTATCACTGCTCCCAACAACATGACACTGTTTTCCAATCGATTGGACAATTATTAACGAAGTGGCTTTTTTGAAAGACAAACATTTGCCTTGCTATAGCAAGGCAGAATGACAAATTTCCGAGTTTCGAGTTTCTGTCATAGAAAGGTAGTTTTAACGCTGACTCACTATTTTTCCATCACCGGAACGTTTCAAGAGAAGTAACTGGCAATTTAAACTAACCTTGGGCGTGTGGTGCTTCCAAGTAGATACGAACACTCCGCACAGGAGAGTGCAGAATGCAGAGCTTCTTTTTCACGGCAACTTGAAGTGCAATCGGGAAACTTTGAGAGATCCTCACTATTATTACGGCTTCAAACAACATAACACTATTTCCCAATCGATTGGGCAATTATTACAAAGTGGCTTTTTTGAAAGACAAACATTTGCCTTGCTATAATAGCAAGGCAGAATGACAAATTCTTGAGTTTCGGGTTTTTGCCGGTGAAAGGTTGTTTTGACGCTGACTCACCATCTTTTGATCACCGGAATGTTTCAAGAGAAGTAACTGGCAATTTAAACTAACCTTAGGCGTGTGACGCTTCGAAGTAGATACGAACACTCCGCACAGAAGAGTGCAGAATGCCGAGCTTCTTTTTCTCGGAAACTTGTAGTGCAATCGAGAAACTTCGAGGGATCCTCACTATTATCACTGCTCCAGACAACATGACACTGTTTTCCAATCGATTGGATAATTATTAACGAAGTGGCTTTTTTGAAAGACAAACATTTGCCTTGCTATAGCAAGGCAGAATGACAAATTTCCGAGTTTCGAGTTTCTGTCATAGAAAGGTAGTTTTAACGCTGACTCACTATTTTTCCATCACCGGAACGTTTCAAGAGAAGTAACTGGCAATTTAAACTAACCTTGGGCGTGTGGCGCTTCCAGGTAGATACGAGCACTCCGCACAGAAGAGTGCAGAATGCCGAGCTTCTTTTTCTCGGAAACTTGTAGTGCAATCGAGAAACTTTGAGGGATCCTCACTATCATTACTGCTCCAGACAACATGACACTGTTTTCCAATCAATTGGACAATTATTAACGAAGTGGCTTTTTTGAAAGACAAACATTTGCCTTGCTATAGCAAGGCAGAATGACAAATTTCCGAGTTTCGAGTTTCTGTCATAGAAAGGTAGTTTCAACGCTGACTCACTATTTTTCCATCACCGGAACGTTTCAAGAGAAGTAACTGGCAATTGAAACTAACCTTGGGCGTGTGGCGCTTCCAAGTAGATACGAACACTCCGCACAGAAGAGTACAGAATGCCGAGCTTCTTTTTCTCGGAAACTTGAAGTGCAATCGAGAAACTCTGAGGGATCCTCACTATTATTACTGCTCCAGACAACATGACACTGTTTTCCAATCGATTGGACAATTATTACCGAAGTGGCTTTCTTGAAAGACAAACATTTGCCTTGCTATAGCAAGGCAGAATGACAAATTTCCGAGTTTCGAGTTTCTGTCATAGAAAGGTAGTTTTAACGCTGACTCACTATTTTTTCATCACCGGAACGTTTCAAGAGAAGTAACTGGCAATTTAAACTAACCTTGGGCGTGTGGCGCTTCCAAGTAGATACGAACACTCCGCACAGAAGAGTACGGAATGCCGAGCTTCTTTTTCTCGGAAACTTGAAGTGCAATCGAGAAACTTTGAGAGATCCTCACCAATATCACTGCTTCAAACAACATGACACTGTTTTCCAATCGATTGGACAATTATTAACGAAGTTGCTTTTTTGAAAGACAAACATTTGCCTTGCTATAGCAAGGCAGAATGACAAATTTCCGAGTTTCGGGTATCTGTCATAAAAAGGTAGTTTTGACGCTGTCTCACCATCTTTTGATCACCGGAATGTTTCAAGAGGAGTAACTGGCAATTTAAACTAACCTTGGGCGTGTGGTGCTTCCAAGGAGATACGAACACTCCGCAAAGAAGAGTGTAGAATGCCGAGCTTTTTTCCTCGGAAACTTGAAGTGCAATCGAGAAATTTTTAGAGATCTTCACTATTCTTTCTGCTTCAAACAACATGACACATTTTTCCAATCGATTGGGCAAATATTCACAAAGTGGCTTTTTTGAAAGACAAACATTTGCCTGCTATAGCAAGGCAGAATGACAAATTCCCGAGTTTCGGGTTTCTGTCATAGAAAGGTAGTTTTGACGCTGACTCACCATCTTTTGATCACCGGAATGTTTCAAGAAAAGTAACTGGCAATTTGAACTAACCTTAGGCGTTTGGCGCTTCCAAGTAGATACGAACACTCCGCACAGAAGAGTGCGGAATGCCGGGCTTCTTTTTCTCGGAAACTTGAAGTGCAATCGAGAAACTTTGAGGGATCCTCACTATTATCACTGCTCCAGACAAAATGACACTGTTTTCCAATCGATTGGACAATTATGACCGAAGTGGCTTTTTTGAAAGACAAACATTTGCCTTGCTTTAGCAAGGCAGAATGACAAATTTCCGAGTTTCGAGTTTCTGTCATAGAAAGGTAGTTTTAACGCTGACTCACTATTTTTCCATCACCGGAACGTTTCAAGAGAAGTAACTGGCAATTTAAACTAACCTTGGGCGTGTGGCGCTTCCAAGTAGATACGAACACTCCGCACAGAAGAGTGCAGAATGCCGAGCTTCTTTTTCTCGGAAACTTGTAGTGCAATCGAGAAACTTTGAGGGATCCTCACTATTATCACTGCTCCAGACAACATGACACTGTTTTCCAATCGATTGGACAATTATTAACGAAGTGGCTTTTTTGAAAGACAAACATTTGCCTTGCTATAGCAAGGCAGAATGACAAATTTCCGAGTTTCGAGTTTCTGTCATAGAAAGGTAGTTTTAACGCTGACTCACTATTTTTCCATCACCGGAACGTTTCAAGAGAAGTAACTGGCAATTTAAACTAACCTTGGGCGTGTGGCGCTTCCAAGTAGATACGAACACTCCGCACAGAAGAGTGCAGAATGCCGAGCTTCTTTTTCTCGGAAACTTGTAGTGCAATCGAGAAACTTTGAGGGATCCTCACTATTATCACTGCTCCAGACAACATGACACTGTTTTCCAATCGATTGGACAATTATTAACGAAGTGGCTTTTTTGAAAGACAAACATTTGCCTTGCTATAGCAAGGCAGAATGACAAATTTCCGAGTTTCGAGTTTCTGTCATAGAAAGGTAGTTTTAACGCTGACTCACTATTTTTCCATCACCGGAACGTTTCAAGAGAAGTAACTGGCAATTTAAACTAACCTTGGGCGTGTGGCGCTTCCAAGTAGATACGAACACTCCGCACAGAAGAGTGCAGAATGCCGAGCTTCTTTTTCTCGGAAACTTGTAGTGCAATCGAGAAACTTCGAGGGATCCTCACTATTATCACTGCTCCAGACAACATGACACTGTTTTCCAATCGATTGGATAATTATTAACGAAGTGGCTTTTTTGAAAGACAAACATTTGCCTTGCTATAGCAAGGCAGAATGACAAATTTCCGAGTTTCGAGTTTCTGTCATAGAAAGGTAGTTTTAACGCTGACTCACTATTTTTCCATCACCGGAACGTTTCAAGAGAAGTAACTGGCAATTTAAACTAACCTTGGGCGTGTGGCGCTTCCAAGTAGATACGAACACTCCGCACAGAAGAGTGCAGAATGCCGAGCTTCTTTTTCTCGGAAACTTGTAGTGCAATCGAGAAACTTCGAGGGATCCTCACTATTATCACTGCTCCAGACAACATGACACTGTTTTCCAATCGATTGGATAATTATTAACGAAGTGGCTTTTTTGAAAGACAAACATTTGCCTTGCTATAGCAAGGCAGAATGACAAATTTCCGAGTTTCGAGTTTCTGTCATAGAAAGGTAGTTTTAACGCTGACTCACTATTTTTCCATCACCGGAACGTTTCAAGAGAAGTAACTGGCAATTTAAACTAACCTTGGGCGTGTGGCGCTTCCAAGTAGATACGAGCACTCCGCACAGAAGAGTGCAGAATGCCGAGCTTCTTTTTCTCGGAAACTTGTAGTGCAATCGAGAAACTTTGAGGGATCCCCACTATTATTACTGCTCCAGACAACATGACACTG
Source organism: Anaspis maculata (assembly GCA_949128115.1). Lineage (NCBI taxonomy): Eukaryota > Metazoa > Arthropoda > Insecta > Coleoptera > Scraptiidae > Anaspis > Anaspis maculata. The sequence continues at coordinate 75,837,410 of OX421966.1, forward strand.
TTTTCCAATCAATTGGACAATTATTAACGAAGTGGCTTTTTTGAAAGACAAACATTTGCCTTGCTATAGCAAGGCAGAATGACAAATTTCCGAGTTTCGAGTTTCTGTCATAGAAAGGTAGTTTCAACGCTGACTCACTATTTTTCCATCACCGGAACGTTTCAAGAGAAGTAACTGGCAATTGAAACTAACCTTGGGCGTGTGGCGCTTCCAAGTAGATACGAACACTCCGCACAGAAGAGTACAGAATGCCGAGCTTCTTTTTCTCGGAAACTTGAAGTGCAATCGAGAAACTTTGAGGGATCCTCACTATTATTACTGCTCCAGACAACATGACACTGTTTTCCAATCGATTGGACAATTATTACCGAAGTGGCTTTTTTGAAAGACAAACATTTGCCTTGCTATAGCAAGGCAGAATGACAAATTTCCGAGTTTCGAGTTTCTGTCATAGAAAGGTAGTTTTAACGCTGACTCACTATTTTTTCATCACCGGAACGTTTCAAGAGAAGTAACTGGCAACTTAAACTAACCTTGGGCGTGTGGCGCTTCCAAGTAGATACGAACACTCCGCACAGAAGAGTACGGAATTCCGAGCTTCTTTTTCTCGGAAACTTGAAGTGCAATCGAGAAACTTTGAGGGATCCTCACTATTATCACTGCTCCAGACAACATGACACTGTTTTCCAATCGATTGGACAATTATTAACGAAGTGGCTTTTTTGAAAGACAAACATTTGCCTTGCTATAGCAAGGCAGAATGACAAATTTCCGAGTTTCGAGTTTCTGTCATAGAAAGGTAGTTTTAACGCTGACTCACTATTTTTCCATCACCGGAACGTTTCAAGAGAAGTAACTGGCAATTGAAACTAACCTTGGGCGTGTGGCGCTTCCAAGTAGATACGAACACTCCGCACAGAAGAGTGCAGAATGCCGAGCTTCTTTTTCTCGGAAACTTGAAGTGCAATCGAGAAACTTTGAGGGATCCTCACTATTATCACTGCTCCCAACAACATGACACTGTTTTCCAATCGATTGGACAATTATTAACGAAGTGGCTTTTTTGAAAGACAAACATTTGCCTTGCTATAGCAAGGCAGAATGACAAATTTCCGAGTTTCGAGTTTCTGTCATAGAAAGGTAGTTTAAACGCTGACTCACTATTTTTCCATCACCGGAACGTTTCAAGAGAAGTAACTGGCAATTTAAACTAACCTTGGGCGTGTGGTGCTTCCAAGTAGATACGAACACTCCGCACAGGAGAGTGCAGAATGCAGAGCTTCTTTTTCACGGCAACTTGAAGTGCAATCGGGAAACTTTGAGAGATCCTCACTATTATTACGGCTTCAAACAACATAACACTATTTCCCAATCGATTGGGCAATTATTACAAAGTGGCTTTTTTGAAAGACAAACATTTGCCTTGCTATACCTAATAGCAAGGCAGAATGACAAATTCTTGAGTTTCGGGTTTTTGCCGGTGAAAGGTTGTTTTGACGCTGACTCACCATCTTTTGATCACCGGAATGTTTCAAGAGAAGTAACTGGCAATTTAAACTAACCTTAGGCGTGTGACGCTTCGAAGTAGATACGAACACTCCGCACAGAAGAGTGCAGAATGCCGAGCTTCTTTTTCTCGGAAACTTGTAGTGCAATCGAGAAACTTTGAGAGATCCTCACTATTATTACGGCTTCAAACAACATAACACTATTTCCCAATCGATTGGGCAATTATTACAAAGTGGCTTTTTTGAAAGACAAACATTTGCCTTGCTATAATAGCAAGGCAGAATGACAAATTCTTGAGTTTCGGGTTTTTGCCGGTGAAAGGTTGTTTTGACGCTGACTCACCATCTTTTGATCACCGGAATGTTTCAAGAGAAGTAACTGGCAATTTAAACTAACCTTAGGCGTGTGACGCTTCGAAGTAGATACGAACACTCCGCACAGAAGAGTGCAGAATGCCGAGCTTCTTTTTCTCGGAAACTTGTAGTGCAATCGAGAAACTTCGAGGGATCCTCACTATTATCACTGCTCCAGACAACATGACACTGTTTTCCAATCGATTGGATAATTATTAACGAAGTGGCTTTTTTGAAAGACAAACATTTGCCTTGCTATAGCAAGGCAGAATGACAAATTTCCGAGTTTCGAGTTTCTGTCATAGAAAGGTAGTTTTAACGCTGACTCACTATTTTTCCATCACCGGAACGTTTCAAGAGAAGTAACTGGCAATTTAAACTAACCTTGGGCGTGTGGCGCTTCCAAGTAGATACGAGCACTCCGCACAGAAGAGTGCAGAATGCCGAGCTTCTTTTTCTCGGAAACTTGTAGTGCAATCGAGAAACTTTGAGGGATCCTCACTATTATTACTGCTCCAGACAACATGACACTGTTTTCCAATCAATTGGACAATTATTAACGAAGTGGCTTTTTTGAAAGACAAACATTTGCCTTGCTATAGCAAGGCAGAATGACAAATTTCCGAGTTCCGAGTTTCTGTCATAGAAAGGTAGTTTCAACGCTGACTCACTATTTTTCCATCACCGGAACGTTTCAAGAGAAGTAACTGGCAATTGAAACTAACCTTGGGCGTGTGGCGCTTCCAAGTAGATACGAACACTCCGCACAGAAGAGTACAGAATGCCGAGCTTCTTTTTCTCGGAAACTTGAAGTGCAATCGAGAAACTTTGAGGGATCCTCACTATTATTACTGCTCCAGACAACATGACACTGTTTTCCAATCGATTGGACAATTATTACCGAAGTGGCTTTTTTGAAAGACAAACATTTGCCTTGCTATAGCAAGGCAGAATGACAAATTTCCGAGTTTCGAGTTTCTGTCATAGAAAGGTAGTTTTAACGCTGACTCACTATTTTTTCATCACCGGAACGTTTCAAGAGAAGTAACTGGCAATTTAAACTAACCTTGGGCGTGTGGCGCTTCCAAGTAGATACGAACACTCCGCACAGAAGAGTACGTAATGCCGAGCTTCTTTTTCTCGGAAACTTGAAGTGCAATCGAGAAACTTTGAGAGATCCTCACCAATATCACTGCTTCAAACAACATGACACTGTTTTCCAATCGATTGGACAATTATTAACGAAGTTGCTTTTTTGAAAGACAAACATTTGTCTTGCTATAGCAAGGCAGAATGACAAATTTCCGAGTTTCGGGTATCTGTCATAAAAAGGTAGTTTTGACGCTGTCTCACCATCTTTTGATCACCGGAATGTTTCAAGAGGAGTAACTGGCAATTTAAACTAACCTTGGGCGTGTGGTGCTTCCAAGGAGATACGAACACTCCGCAAAGAAGAGTGTAGAATGCCGAGCTTTTTTCCTCGGAAACTTGAAGTGCAATCGAGAAATTTTTAGAGATCTTCACTATTCTTTCTGCTTCAAACAACATGACACATTTTTCCAATCGATTGGGCAAATATTCACAAAGTGGCTTTTTTGAAAGACAAACATTTGCCTGCTATAGCAAGGCAGAATGACAAATTCCCGAGTTTCGGGTTTCTGTCATAGAAAGGTAGTTTTGACGCTGACTCACCATCTTTTGATCACCGGAATGTTTCAAGAAAAGTAACTGGCAATTTGAACTAACCTTAGGCGTTTGGCGCTTCCAAGTAGATACGAACACTCCGCACAGAAGAGTGCGGAATGCCAAGCTTCTTTTTCTCGAAAACTTGAGGTGCAATCGAGAAACTTTGAGAGATCCTCACTATTATTAATGCTTCAAACAACATGACACTGTTTTCCAATCGATTGGGCAATCATTCACAAAGTGGCTTTTTAGAATGACAACTATTTGTCTTACTATCTAAAGGCAGAATGAGAAATTTTGAGGGTTTTGGGTTTCTGCCATAAGAAGGTTGTTTTGATGCTGACTCATCATCTGTTGATCCACGGAATGTTTCAAGAGAAATAGAGCTTCTTTTTCACGGCAACTTGAAGTGCAATCGAAAAACTTTGAGAGATCCTCACTATTATTACTGCTTCAAATAACATAACACTATTTCCCAATCGATTGGGCAATTATTACAAAGTGACTTTTTTGAAAGACAAACATTTGCCTTGCTAGAGCAAGGCAGAATGACAAATTCCCGAGTTTCGGGTTTCTGTCATAGAAAGGTAGTTTTGACGCTGACTCACCATCTTTTGATCACCGGAATGTTTCAAGAAAAGTAACTGGCAATTTGAACTAACCTTAGGCGTTTGGCGCTTCCAAGTAGATACGAACACTCCGCACAGAAGAGTGCGGAATGCCGGGCTTCTTTTTCTCGGAAACTTGAAGTGCAATCGAGAAACTTTGAGGGATCCTCACTATTATCACTGCTCCAGACAAAATGACACTGTTTTCCAATCGATTGGACAATTATGACCGAAGTGGCTTTTTTGAAAGACAAACATTTGCCTTGCTTTAGCAAGGCAGAATGACAAATTTCCGAGTTTCGAGTTTCTGTCATAGAAAGGTAGTTTTAACGCTGACTCACTATTTTTCCATCACCGGAACGTTTCAAGAGAAGTAACTGGCAATTTAAACTAACCTTGGGCGTGTGGCGCTTCCAAGTAGATACGAGCACTCCGCACAGAAGAGTGCAGAATGCCGAGCTTCTTTTTCTCGGAAACTTGTAGTGCAATCGAGAAACTTTGAGGGATCCCCACTATTATTACTGCTCCAGACAACATGACACTGTTTTCCAATCAATTGGACAATTATTAACGAAGTGGCTTTTTTGAAAGACAAACATTTGCCTTGCTATAGCAAGGCAGAATGACAAATTTCCGAGTTTCGAGTTTCTGTCATAGAAAGGTAGTTTCAACGCTGACTCACTATTTTTCCATCACCGGAACGTTTCAAGAGAAGTAACTGGCAATTGAAACTAACCTTGGGCGTGTGGCGCTTCCAAGTAGATACGAACACTCCGCACAGAAGAGTACAGAATGCCGAGCTTCTTTTTCTCGGAAACTTGAAGTGCAATCGAGAAACTTTGAGGGATCCTCACTATTATTACTGCTCCAGACAACATGACACTGTTTTCCAATCGATTGGACAATTATTACCGAAGTGGCTTTTTTGAAAGACAAACATTTGCCTTGCTATAGCAAGGCAGAATGACAAATTTCCGAGTTTCGAGTTTCTGTCATAGAAAGGTAGTTTTAACGCTGACTCACTATTTTTTCATCACCGGAACGTTTCAAGAGAAGTAACTGGCAACTTAAACTAACCTTGGGCGTGTGGCGCTTCCAAGTAGATACGAACACTCCGCACAGAAGAGTACGGAATTCCGAGCTTCTTTTTCTCGGAAACTTGAAGTGCAATCGAGAAACTTTGAGGGATCCTCACTATTATCACTGCTCCAGACAACATGACACTGTTTTCCAATCGATTGGACAATTATTAACGAAGTGGCTTTTTTGAAAGACAAACATTTGCCTTGCTATAGCAAGGCAGAATGACAAATTTCCGAGTTTCGAGTTTCTGTCATAGAAAGGTAGTTTTAACGCTGACTCACTATTTTTCCATCACCGGAACGTTTCAAGAGAAGTAACTGGCAATTGAAACTAACCTTGGGCGTGTGGCGCTTCCAAGTAGATACGAACACTCCGCACAGAAGAGTGCAGAATGCCGAGCTTCTTTTTCTCGGAAACTTGAAGTGCAATCGAGAAACTTTGAGGGATCCTCACTATTATCACTGCTCCCAACAACATGACACTGTTTTCCAATCGATTGGACAATTATTAACGAAGTGGCTTTTTTGAAAGACAAACATTTGCCTTGCTATAGCAAGGCAGAATGACAAATTTCCGAGTTTCGAGTTTCTGTCATAGAAAGGTAGTTTAAACGCTGACTCACTATTTTTCCATCACCGGAACGTTTCAAGAGAAGTAACTGGCAATTTAAACTAACCTTGGGCGTGTGGTGCTTCCAAGTAGATACGAACACTCCGCACAGGAGAGTGCAGAATGCAGAGCTTCTTTTTCACGGCAACTTGAAGTGCAATCGGGAAACTTTGAGAGATCCTCACTATTATTACGGCTTCAAACAACATAACACTATTTCCCAATCGATTGGGCAATTATTACAAAGTGGCTTTTTTGAAAGACAAACATTTGCCTTGCTATACCTAATAGCAAGGCAGAATGACAAATTCTTGAGTTTCGGGTTTTTGCCGGTGAAAGGTTGTTTTGACGCTGACTCACCATCTTTTGATCACCGGAATGTTTCAAGAGAAGTAACTGGCAATTTAAACTAACCTTAGGCGTGTGACGCTTCGAAGTAGATACGAACACTCCGCACAGAAGAGTGCAGAATGCCGAGCTTCTTTTTCTCGGAAACTTGTAGTGCAATCGAGAAACTTTGAGAGATCCTCACTATTATTACGGCTTCAAACAACATAACACTATTTCCCAATCGATTGGGCAATTATTACAAAGTGGCTTTTTTGAAAGACAAACATTTGCCTTGCTATAATAGCAAGGCAGAATGACAAATTCTTGAGTTTCGGGTTTTTGCCGGTGAAAGGTTGTTTTGACGCTGACTCACCATCTTTTGATCACCGGAATGTTTCAAGAGAAGTAACTGGCAATTTAAACTAACCTTAGGCGTGTGACGCTTCGAAGTAGATACGAACACTCCGCACAGAAGAGTGCAGAATGCCGAGCTTCTTTTTCTCGGAAACTTGTAGTGCAATCGAGAAACTTCGAGGGATCCTCACTATTATCACTGCTCCAGACAACATGACACTGTTTTCCAATCGATTGGATAATTATTAACGAAGTGGCTTTTTTGAAAGACAAACATTTGCCTTGCTATAGCAAGGCAGAATGACAAATTTCCGAGTTTCGAGTTTCTGTCATAGAAAGGTAGTTTTAACGCTGACTCACTATTTTTCCATCACCGGAACGTTTCAAGAGAAGTAACTGGCAATTTAAACTAACCTTGGGCGTGTGGCGCTTCCAAGTAGATACGAGCACTCCGCACAGAAGAGTGCAGAATGCCGAGCTTCTTTTTCTCGGAAACTTGTAGTGCAATCGAGAAACTTTGAGGGATCCTCACTATTATTACTGCTCCAGACAACATGACACTGTTTTCCAATCAATTGGACAATTATTAACGAAGTGGCTTTTTTGAAAGACAAACATTTGCCTTGCTATAGCAAGGCAGAATGACAAATTTCCGAGTTCCGAGTTTCTGTCATAGAAAGGTAGTTTCAACGCTGACTCACTATTTTTCCATCACCGGAACGTTTCAAGAGAAGTAACTGGCAATTGAAACTAACCTTGGGCGTGTGGCGCTTCCAAGTAGATACGAACACTCCGCACAGAAGAGTACAGAATGCCGAGCTTCTTTTTCTCGGAAACTTGAAGTGCAATCGAGAAACTTTGAGGGATCCTCACTATTATTACTGCTCCAGACAACATGACACTGTTTTCCAATCGATTGGACAATTATTACCGAAGTGGCTTTTTTGAAAGACAAACATTTGCCTTGCTATAGCAAGGCAGAATGACAAATTTCCGAGTTTCGAGTTTCTGTCATAGAAAGGTAGTTTTAACGCTGACTCACTATTTTTTCATCACCGGAACGTTTCAAGAGAAGTAACTGGCAATTTAAACTAACCTTGGGCGTGTGGCGCTTCCAAGTAGATACGAACACTCCGCACAGAAGAGTACGTAATGCCGAGCTTCTTTTTCTCGGAAACTTGAAGTGCAATCGAGAAACTTTGAGAGATCCTCACCAATATCACTGCTTCAAACAACATGACACTGTTTTCCAATCGATTGGACAATTATTAACGAAGTTGCTTTTTTGAAAGACAAACATTTGTCTTGCTATAGCAAGGCAGAATGACAAATTTCCGAGTTTCGGGTATCTGTCATAAAAAGGTAGTTTTGACGCTGTCTCACCATCTTTTGATCACCGGAATGTTTCAAGAGGAGTAACTGGCAATTTAAACTAACCTTGGGCGTGTGGTGCTTCCAAGGAGATACGAACACTCCGCAAAGAAGAGTGTAGAATGCCGAGCTTTTTTCCTCGGAAACTTGAAGTGCAATCGAGAAATTTTTAGAGATCTTCACTATTCTTTCTGCTTCAAACAACATGACACATTTTTCCAATCGATTGGGCAAATATTCACAAAGTGGCTTTTTTGAAAGACAAACATTTGCCTGCTATAGCAAGGCAGAATGACAAATTCCCGAGTTTCGGGTTTCTGTCATAGAAAGGTAGTTTTGACGCTGACTCACCATCTTTTGATCACCGGAATGTTTCAAGAAAAGTAACTGGCAATTTGAACTAACCTTAGGCGTTTGGCGCTTCCAAGTAGATACGAACACTCCGCACAGAAGAGTGCGGAATGCCAAGCTTCTTTTTCTCGAAAACTTGAGGTGCAATCGAGAAACTTTGAGAGATCCTCACTATTATTAATGCTTCAAACAACATGACACTGTTTTCCAATCGATTGGGCAATCATTCACAAAGTGGCTTTTTAGAATGACAACTATTTGTCTTACTATCTAAAGGCAGAATGAGAAATTTTGAGGGTTTTGGGTTTCTGCCATAAGAAGGTTGTTTTGATGCTGACTCATCATCTGTTGATCCACGGAATGTTTCAAGAGAAATAGAGCTTCTTTTTCACGGCAACTTGAAGTGCAATCGAAAAACTTTGAGAGATCCTCACTATTATTACTGCTTCAAATAACATAACACTATTTCCCAATCGATTGGGCAATTATTACAAAGTGACTTTTTTGAAAGACAAACATTTGCCTTGCTAGAGCAAGGCAGAATGACAAATTCCCGAGTTTCGGGTTTCTGTCATAGAAAGGTAGTTTTGACGCTGACTCACCATCTTTTGATCACCGGAATGTTTCAAGAAAAGTAACTGGCAATTTGAACTAACCTTAGGCGTTTGGCGCTTCCAAGTAGATACGAACACTCCGCACAGAAGAGTGCGGAATGCCGGGCTTCTTTTTCTCGGAAACTTGAAGTGCAATCGAGAAACTTTGAGGGATCCTCACTATTATCACTGCTCCAGACAAAATGACACTGTTTTCCAATCGATTGGACAATTATGACCGAAGTGGCTTTTTTGAAAGACAAACATTTGCCTTGCTTTAGCAAGGCAGAATGACAAATTTCCGAGTTTCGAGTTTCTGTCATAGAAAGGTAGTTTTAACGCTGACTCACTATTTTTCCATCACCGGAACGTTTCAAGAGAAGTAACTGGCAATTTAAACTAACCTTGGGCGTGTGGCGCTTCCAAGTAGATACGAACACTCCGCACAGACGAGTGCAGAATGCCGAGCTTCTTTTTCTCGGAAACTTGTAGTGCAATCGAGAAACTTTGAGGGATCCTCACTATTATCACTGCTCCAGACAACATGACACTGTTTTCCAATCGATTGGACAATTATTAACGAAGTGGCTTTTTTGAAAGACAAACATTTGCCTTGCTATAGCAAGGCAGAATGACAAATTTCCGAGTTTCGAGTTTCTGTCATAGAAAGGTAGTTTTAACGCTGACTCACTATTTTTTCATCACCGGAACGTTTCAAAAGAAGTAACTGGCAATTTAAACTAACCTTGGGCGTGTGTCGCTTCCAAGTAGATACGAACACTCCGCACAGAAGAGTGCAGAATGCCGAGCTTCTTTTTCTCGGAAACTTGTAGTGCAATCGAGAAACTTTGAGGGATCCTCACTATTATCACTGCTCCAGACAACATGACACTGTTTTCCAATCGATTGGACAATTATTAACGAAGTGGCTTTTTTGAAAGACAAACATTTGCCTTGCTATAGCAAGGCAGAATGACAAATTTCCGAGTTTCGAGTTTCTGTCATAGAAAGGTAGTTTTAACGCTGACTCACTATTTTTCCATCACCGGAACGTTTCAAGAGAAGTAACTGGCAATTTAAACTAACCTTGGGCGTGTGGCGCTTCCAAGTAGATACGAACACTCCGCACAGAAGAGTGCAGAATGCCGAGCTTCTTTTTCTCGGAAACTTGTAGTGCAATCGAGAAACTTCGAGGGATCCTCACTATTATCACTGCTCCAGACAACATGACACTGTTTTCCAATCGATTGGATAATTATTAACGAAGTGGCTTTTTTGAAAGACAAACATTTGCCTTGCTATAGCAAGGCAGAATGACAAATTTCCGAGTTTCGAGTTTCTGTCATAGAAAGGTCGCTGACTCACTATTTTTCCATCACCGGAACGTTTCAAGAGAAGTAACTGGCAATTTAAACTAACCTTGGGCGTGTGGCGCTTCCAAGTAGATACGAGCACTCCGCACAGAAGAGTGCAGAATGCCGAGCTTCTTTTTCTCGGAAACTTGTAGTGCAATCGAGAAACTTTGAGGGATCCCCACTATTATTACTGCTCCAGACAACATGACACTGTTTTCCAATCAATTGGACAATTATTAACGAAGTGGCTTTTTTGAAAGACAAACATTTGCCTTGCTATAGCAAGGCAGAATGACAAATTTCCGAGTTTCGAGTTTCTGTCATAGAAAGGTAGTTTCAACGCTGACTCACTATTTTTCCATCACCGGAACGTTTCAAGAGAAGTAACTGGCAATTGAAACTAACCTTGGGCGTGTGGCGCTTCCAAGTAGATACGAACACTCCGCACAGAAGAGTACAGAATGCCGAGCTTCTTTTTCTCGGAAACTTGAAGTGCAATCGAGAAACTTTAAGGGATCCTCACTATTATTACTGCTCCAGACAACATGACACTGTTTTCCAATCGATTGGACAATTATTACCGAAGTGGCTTTTTTGAAAGACAAACATTTGCCTTGCTTATAGCAAGGCAGAATGACAAATTTCCGAGTTTCGAGTTTCTGTCATAGAAAGGTAGTTTTAACGCTGACTCACTATTTTTTCATCACCGGAACGTTTCAAGAGAAGTAACTGGCAATTTAAACTAACCTTGGGCGTGTGGCGCTTCCAAGTAGATACGAACACTCCGCACAGAAGAGTACGGAATGCCGAGCTTCTTTTTCTCGGAAACTTGAAGTGCAATCGAGAAACTTTGAGGGATCCTCACTATTATTACTGCTCCAGACAACATGACACTGTTTTCCAATCGATTGGACAATTATTACAAAGTGACTTTTTTGAAAGACAAACATTTGCCTTGCTATAGCAAGGCAGAATGACAAATTCCCGAGTTTCGGGTTTCTGTCATAGAAAGGTAGTTTTGACGCTGACTCACCATCTTTTGATCACCGGAATGTTTCAAGAAAAGTAACTGGCAATTTGAACTAACCTTAGGCGTTTGGCGCTTCCAAGTAGATACGAACACTCCGCACAGAAGAGTGCGGAATGCCGAGCTTCTTTTTCTCGGAAACTTGAAGTGCAATCGTGAAACTTTGAGGGATCCTCACTATTATCACTGCTCCAGACAAAATGACACTGTTTTCCAATCGATTGGACAATTATGACCGAAGTGGCTTTTTTGAAAGACAAACATTTGCCTTGCTATAGCAAGGCAGAATGACAAATTTCCGAGTTTCGAGTTTCTGTCATAGAAAGGTAGTTTTAACGCTGACTCACTATTTTTCCATCACCGGAACGTTTCAAGAGAAGTAACTGGCAATTTAAACTAACCTTGGGCGTGTGGCGCTTCCAAGTAGATACGAACACTCCGCACAGAAGAGTGCAGAATGCCGAGCTTCTTTTTCTCGGAAACTTGTAGTGCAATCGAGAAACTTTGAGGGATCCTCACTATTATCACTGCTCCAGACAACATGACACTGTTTTCCAATCGATTGGACAATTATTAACGAAGTGGCTTTTTTGAAAGACAAACATTTGCCTTGCTATAGCAAGGCAGAATGACAAATTTCCGAGTTTCGAGTTTCTGTCATAGAAAGGTAGTTTTAACGCTGACTCACTATTTTTCCATCACCGGAACGTTTCAAGAGAAGTAACTGGCAATTTAAACTAACCTTGGGCGTGTGGCGCTTCCAAGTAGATACGAACACTCCGCACAGAAGAGTGCAGAATGCCGAGCTTCTTTTTCTCGGAAACTTGTAGTGCAATCGAGAAACTTTGAGGGATCCTCACTATTATCACTGCTCCAGACAACATGACACTGTTTTCCAATCGATTGGACAATTATTAACGAAGTGGCTTTTTTGAAAGACAAACATTTGCCTTGCTATAGCAAGGCAGAATGACAAATTTCCGAGTTTCGAGTTTCTGTCATAGAAAGGTAGTTTTAACGCTGACTCACTATTTTTCCATCACCGGAACGTTTCAAGAGAAGTAACTGGCAATTGAAACTAACCTTGGGCGTGTGGCGCTTCCAAGTAGATACGAACACTCCGCACAGGAGAGTGCAGAATGCAGAGCTTCTTTTTCACGGCAACTTGAAGTGCAATCGGGAAACTTTGAGAGATCCTCACTATTATTACGGCTTCAAACAACATAACACTATTTCCCAATCGATTGGGCAATTATTACAAAGTGGCTTTTTTGAAAGACAAACATTTGCCTTGCTATAGCAAGGCAGAATGACAAATTCCCGAGTTTCGGGTTTCTGTCATAGAAAGGTAGTTTTGACGCTGACTCACCATCTTTTGATCACCGGAATGTTTCAAGAAAAGTAACTGGCAATTTGAACTAACCTTAGGCGTTTGGCGCTTCCAAGTAGATACGAACACTCCGCACAGAAGAGTGCGGAATGCCGGGGTTCTTTTTCTCGGAAACTTGAAGTGCAATCGAGAAACTTTGAGGGATCCTCACTATTATCACTGCTCCAGACAAAATGACACTGTTTTCCAATCGATTGGACAATTATGACCGAAGTGGCTTTTTTGAAAGACAAACATTTGCCTTGCTTTAGCAAGGCAGAATGACAAATTTCCGAGTTTCGAGTTTCTGTCATAGAAAGGTAGTTTTAACGCTGACTCACTATTTTTCCATCACCGGAACGTTTCAAGAGAAGTAACTGGCAATTTAAACTAACCTTGGGCGTGTGGCGCTTCCAAGTAGATACGAACACTCCGCACAGAAGAGTGCAGAATGCCGAGCTTCTTTTTCTCGGAAACTTGTAGTGCAATCGAGAAACTTCGAGGGATCCTCACTATTATCACTGCTCCAGACAACATGACACTGTTTTCCAATCGATTGGATAATTATTAACGAAGTGGCTTTTTTGAAAGACAAACATTTGCCTTGCTATAGCAAGGCAGAATGACAAATTTCCGAGTTTCGAGTTTCTGTCATAGAAAGGTAGTTTTAACGCTGACTCACTATTTTTCCATCACCGGAACGTTTCAAGAGAAGTAACTGGCAATTTAAACTAACCTTGGGCGTGTGGCGCTTCCAAGTAGATACGAACACTCCGCACAGAAGAGTGCAGAATGCCGAGCTTCTTTTTCTCGGAAACTTGTAGTGCAATCGAGAAACTTCGAGGGATCCTCACTATTATCACTGCTCCAGACAACATGACACTGTTTTCCAATCGATTGGATAATTATTAACGAAGTGGCTTTTTTGAAAGACAAACATTTGCCTTGCTATAGCAAGGCAGAATGACAAATTTCCGAGTTTCGAGTTTCTGTCATAGAAAGGTAGTTTTAACGCTGACTCACTATTTTTCCATCACCGGAACGTTTCAAGAGAAGTAACTGGCAATTTAAACTAACCTTGGGCGTGTGGCGCTTCCAAGTAGATACGAACACTCCGCACAGAAGAGTGCAGAATGCCGAGCTTCTTTTTCTCGGAAACTTGTAGTGCAATCGAGAAACTTCGAGGGATCCTCACTATTATCACTGCTCCAGACAACATGACACTGTTTTCCAATCGATTGGATAATTATTAACGAAGTGGCTTTTTTGAAAGACAAACATTTGCCTTGCTATAGCAAGGCAGAATGACAAATTTCCGAGTTTCGAGTTTCTGTCATAGAAAGGTAGTTTCAACGCTGACTCACTATTTTTCCATCACCGGAACGTTTCAAGAGAAGTAACTGGCAATTGAAACTAACCTTGGGCGTGTGGCGCTTCCAAGTAGATACGAACACTCCGCACAGAAGAGTACAGAATGCCGAGCTTCTTTTTCTCGGAAACTTGTAGTGCAATCGAGAAACTTTGAGGGATCCCCACTATTATTACTGCTCCAGACAACATGACACTGTTTTCCAATCAATTGGACAATTATTAACGAAGTGGCTTTTTTGAAAGACAAACATTTGCCTTGCTATAGCAAGGCAGAATGACAAATTTCCGAGTTTCGAGTTTCTGTCATAGAAAGGTAGTTTTAACGCTGACTCACTATTTTTCCATCACCGGAACGTTTCAAGAGAAGTAACTGGCAATTTAAACTAACCTTGGGCGTGTGGCGCTTCCAAGTAGATACGAACACTCCGCACAGAAGAGTGCAGAATGCCGAGCTTCTTTTTCTCGGAAACTTGTAGTGCAATCGAGAAACTTCGAGGGATCCTCACTATTATCACTGCTCCAGACAACATGACACTGTTTTCCAATCGATTGGATAATTATTAACGAAGTGGCTTTTTTGAAAGACAAACATTTGCCTTGCTATAGCAAGGCAGAATGACAAATTTCCGAGTTTCGAGTTTCTGTCATAGAAAGGTAGTTTCAACGCTGACTCACTATTTTTCCATCACCGGAACGTTTCAAGAGAAGTAACTGGCAATTTAAACTAACCTTGGGCGTGTGGCGCTTCCAAGTAGATACGAACACTCCGCACAGAAGAGTGCAGAATGCCGAGCTTCTTTTTCTCGGAAACTTGTAGTGCAATCGAGAAACTTTGAGGGATCCCCACTATTATTACTGCTCCAGACAACATGACACTGTTTTCCAATCAATTGGACAATTATTAACGAAGTGGCTTTTTTGAAAGACAAACATTTGCCTTGCTATAGCAAGGCAGAATGACAAATTTCCGAGTTTCGAGTTTCTGTCATAGAAAGGTAGTTTTAACGCTGACTCACTATTTTTCCATCACCGGAACGTTTCAAGAGAAGTAACTGGCAATTTAAACTAACCTTGGGCGTGTGGCGCTTCCAAGTAGATACGAACACTCCGCACAGAAGAGTGCAGAATGCCGAGCTTCTTTTTCTCGGAAACTTGTAGTGCAATCGAGAAACTTTGAGGGATCCCCACTATTATTACTGCTCCAGACAACATGACACTGTTTTCCAATCAATTGGACAATTATTAACGAAGTGGCTTTTTTGAAAGACAAACATTTGCCTTGCTATAGCAAGGCAGAATGACAAATTTCCGAGTTTCGAGTTTCTGTCATAGAAAGGTAGTTTTAACGCTGACTCACTATTTTTCCATCACCGGAACGTTTCAAGAGAAGTAACTGGCAATTTAAACTAACCTTGGGCGTGTGGCGCTTCCAAGTAGATACGAACACTCCGCACAGAAGAGTGCAGAATGCCGAGCTTCTTTTTCTCGGAAACTTGTAGTGCAATCGAGAAACTTCGAGGGATCCTCACTATTATCACTGCTCCAGACAACATGACACTGTTTTCCAATCGATTGGATAATTATTAACGAAGTGGCTTTTTTGAAAGACAAACATTTGCCTTGCTATAGCAAGGCAGAATGACAAATTTCCGAGTTTCGAGTTTCTGTCATAGAAAGGTAGTTTCAACGCTGACTCACTATTTTTCCATCACCGGAACGTTTCAAGAGAAGTAACTGGCAATTTAAACTAACCTTGGGCGTGTGGCGCTTCCAAGTAGATACGAACACTCCGCACAGAAGAGTGCAGAATGCCGAGCTTCTTTTTCTCGGAAACTTGTAGTGCAATCGAGAAACTTTGAGGGATCCCCACTATTATTACTGCTCCAGACAACATGACACTGTTTTCCAATCGATTGGATAATTATTAACGAAGTGGCTTTTTTGAAAGACAAACATTTGCCTTGCTATAGCAAGGCAGAATGACAAATTTCCGAGTTTCGAGTTTCTGTCATAGAAAGGTAGTTTCAACGCTGACTCACTATTTTTCCATCACCGGAACGTTTCAAGAGAAGTAACTGGCAATTTAAACTAACCTTGGGCGTGTGGCGCTTCCAAGTAGATACGAACACTCCGCACAGAAGAGTGCAGAATGCCGAGCTTCTTTTTCTCGGAAACTTGTAGTGCAATCGAGAAACTTTGAGGGATCCCCACTATTATTACTGCTCCAGACAACATGACACTGTTTTCCAATCAATTGGACAATTATTAACGAAGTGGCTTTTTTGAAAGACAAACATTTGCCTTGCTATAGCAAGGCAGAATGACAAATTTCCGAGTTTCGAGTTTCTGTCATAGAAAGGTAGTTTTAACGCTGACTCACTATTTTTCCATCACCGGAACGTTTCAAGAGAAGTAACTGGCAATTTAAACTAACCTTGGGCGTGTGGCGCTTCCAAGTAGATACGAACACTCCGCACAGAAGAGTGCAGAATGCCGAGCTTCTTTTTCTCGGAAACTTGTAGTGCAATCGAGAAACTTCGAGGGATCCTCACTATTATCACTGCTCCAGACAACATGACACTGTTTTCCAATCGATTGGATAATTATTAACGAAGTGGCTTTTTTGAAAGACAAACATTTGCCTTGCTATAGCAAGGCAGAATGACAAATTTCCGAGTTTCGAGTTTCTGTCATAGAAAGGTAGTTTCAACGCTGACTCACTATTTTTCCATCACCGGAACGTTTCAAGAGAAGTAACTGGCAATTTAAACTAACCTTGGGCGTGTGGCGCTTCCAAGTAGATACGAACACTCCGCACAGAAGAGTGCAGAATGCCGAGCTTCTTTTTCTCGGAAACTTGTAGTGCAATCGAGAAACTTTGAGGGATCCCCACTATTATTACTGCTCCAGACAACATGACACTGTTTTCCAATCGATTGGATAATTATTAACGAAGTGGCTTTTTTGAAAGACAAACATTTGCCTTGCTATAGCAAGGCAGAATGACAAATTTCCGAGTTTCGAGTTTCTGTCATAGAAAGGTAGTTTCAACGCTGACTCACTATTTTTCCATCACCGGAACGTTTCAAGAGAAGTAACTGGCAATTTAAACTAACCTTGGGCGTGTGGCGCTTCCAAGTAGATACGAACACTCCGCACAGAAGAGTGCAGAATGCCGAGCTTCTTTTTCTCGGAAACTTGTAGTGCAATCGAGAAACTTTGAGGGATCCCCACTATTATTACTGCTCCAGACAACATGACACTGTTTTCCAATCGATTGGATAATTATTAACGAAGTGGCTTTTTTGAAAGACAAACATTTGCCTTGCTATAGCAAGGCAGAATGACAAATTTCCGAGTTTCGAGTTTCTGTCATAGAAAGGTAGTTTCAACGCTGACTCACTATTTTTCCATCACCGGAACGTTTCAAGAGAAGTAACTGGCAATTTAAACTAACCTTGGGCGTGTGGCGCTTCCAAGTAGATACGAACACTCCGCACAGAAGAGTGCAGAATGCCGAGCTTCTTTTTCTCGGAAACTTGTAGTGCAATCGAGAAACTTCGAGGGATCCTCACTATTATCACTGCTCCAGACAACATGACACTGTTTTCCAATCGATTGGATAATTATTAACGAAGTGGCTTTTTTGAAAGACAAACATTTGCCTTGCTATAGCAAGGCAGAATGACAAATTTCCGAGTTTCGAGTTTCTGTCATAGAAAGGTAGTTTCAACGCTGACTCACTATTTTTCCATCACCGGAACGTTTCAAGAGAAGTAACTGGCAATTTAAACTAACCTTGGGCGTGTGGCGCTTCCAAGTAGATACGAACACTCCGCACAGAAGAGTGCAGAATGCCGAGCTTCTTTTTCTCGGAAACTTGTAGTGCAATCGAGAAACTTTGAGGGATCCCCACTATTATTACTGCTCCAGACAACATGACACTGTTTTCCAATCAATTGGACAATTATTAACGAAGTGGCTTTTTTGAAAGACAAACATTTGCCTTGCTATAGCAAGGCAGAATGACAAATTTCCGAGTTTCGAGTTTCTGTCATAGAAAGGTAGTTTTAACGCTGACTCACTATTTTTCCATCACCGGAACGTTTCAAGAGAAGTAACTGGCAATTTAAACTAACCTTGGGCGTGTGGCGCTTCCAAGTAGATACGAACACTCCGCACAGAAGAGTGCAGAATGCCGAGCTTCTTTTTCTCGGAAACTTGTAGTGCAATCGAGAAACTTCGAGGGATCCTCACTATTATCACTGCTCCAGACAACATGACACTGTTTTCCAATCGATTGGATAATTATTAACGAAGTGGCTTTTTTGAAAGACAAACATTTGCCTTGCTATAGCAAGGCAGAATGACAAATTTCCGAGTTTCGAGTTTCTGTCATAGAAAGGTAGTTTCAACGCTGACTCACTATTTTTCCATCACCGGAACGTTTCAAGAGAAGTAACTGGCAATTTAAACTAACCTTGGGCGTGTGG
Organism: Anaspis maculata; assembly: GCA_949128115.1. Classification (NCBI taxonomy): domain Eukaryota; kingdom Metazoa; phylum Arthropoda; class Insecta; order Coleoptera; family Scraptiidae; genus Anaspis; species Anaspis maculata. Next base: position 75,855,872 of record OX421966.1, read on the forward strand.
CGCTTCCAAGTAGATACGAACACTCCGCACAGAAGAGTGCAGAATGCCGAGCTTCTTTTTCTCGGAAACTTGTAGTGCAATCGAGAAACTTTGAGGGATCCCCACTATTATTACTGCTCCAGACAACATGACACTGTTTTCCAATCGATTGGATAATTATTAACGAAGTGGCTTTTTTGAAAGACAAACATTTGCCTTGCTATAGCAAGGCAGAATGACAAATTTCCGAGTTTCGAGTTTCTGTCATAGAAAGGTAGTTTTAACGCTGACTCACTATTTTTCCATCACCGGAACGTTTCAAGAGAAGTAACTGGCAATTTAAACTAACCTTGGGCGTGTGGCGCTTCCAAGTAGATACGAACACTCCGCACAGAAGAGTGCAGAATGCCGAGCTTCTTTTTCTCGGAAACTTGTAGTGCAATCGAGAAACTTCGAGGGATCCTCACTATTATCACTGCTCCAGACAACATGACACTGTTTTCCAATCGATTGGATAATTATTAACGAAGTGGCTTTTTTGAAAGACAAACATTTGCCTTGCTATAGCAAGGCAGAATGACAAATTTCCGAGTTTCGAGTTTCTGTCATAGAAAGGTAGTTTCAACGCTGACTCACTATTTTTCCATCACCGGAACGTTTCAAGAGAAGTAACTGGCAATTTAAACTAACCTTGGGCGTGTGGCGCTTCCAAGTAGATACGAACACTCCGCACAGAAGAGTGCAGAATGCCGAGCTTCTTTTTCTCGGAAACTTGTAGTGCAATCGAGAAACTTTGAGGGATCCCCACTATTATTACTGCTCCAGACAACATGACACTGTTTTCCAATCAATTGGACAATTATTAACGAAGTGGCTTTTTTGAAAGACAAACATTTGCCTTGCTATAGCAAGGCAGAATGACAAATTTCCGAGTTTCGAGTTTCTGTCATAGAAAGGTAGTTTCAACGCTGACTCACTATTTTTCCATCACCGGAACGTTTCAAGAGAAGTAACTGGCAATTGAAACTAACCTTGGGCGTGTGGCGCTTCCAAGTAGATACGAACACTCCGCACAGAAGAGTACAGAATGCCGAGCTTCTTTTTCTCGGAAACTTGAAGTGCAATCGAGAAACTTTGAGGGATCCTCACTATTATTACTGCTCCAGACAACATGACACTGTTTTCCAATCGATTGGACAATTATTACCGAAGTGGCTTTTTTGAAAGACAAACATTTGCCTTGCTATAGCAAGGCAGAATGACAAATTTCCGAGTTTCGAGTTTCTGTCATAGAAAGGTAGTTTTAACGCTGACTCACTATTTTTTCATCACCGGAACGTTTCAAGAGAAGTAACTGGCAACTTAAACTAACCTTGGGCGTGTGGCGCTTCCAAGTAGATACGAACACTCCGCACAGAAGAGTACGGAATTCCGAGCTTCTTTTTCTCGGAAACTTGAAGTGCAATCGAGAAACTTTGAGGGATCCTCACTATTATTACTGCTCCAGACAACATGACACTGTTTTCCAATCGATTGGACAATTATTACAAAGTGACTTTTTTGAAAGACAAACATTTGCCTTGCTATAGCAAGGCAGAATGACAAATTCCCGAGTTTCGGGTTTCTGTCATAGAAAGGTAGTTTTGACGCTGACTCACCATCTTTTGATCACCGGAATGTTTCAAGAAAAGTAACTGGCAATTTGAACTAACCTTAGGCGTTTGGCGCTTCCAAGTAGATACGAACACTCCGCACAGAAGAGTGCGGAATGCCGAGCTTCTTTTTCTCGGAAACTTGAAGTGCAATCGAGAAACTTTGAGGGATCCTCACTATTATCACTGCTCCAGACAAAATGACACTGTTTTCCAATCGATTGGACAATTATGACCGAAGTGGCTTTTTTGAAAGACAAACATTTGCCTTGCTATAGCAAGGCAGAATGACAAATTTCCGAGTTTCGAGTTTCTGTCATAGAAAGGTAGTTTTAACGCTGACTCACTATTTTTCCATCACCGGAACGTTTCAAGAGAAGTAACTGGCAATTTAAACTAACCTTGGGCGTGTGGCGCTTCCAAGTAGATACGAACACTCCGCACAGAAGAGTGCAGAATGCCGAGCTTCTTTTTCTCGGAAACTTGTAGTGCAATCGAGAAACTTTGAGGGATCCTCACTATTATCACTGCTCCAGACAACATGACACTGTTTTCCAATCGATTGGACAATTATTAACGAAGTGGCTTTTTTGAAAGACAAACATTTGCCTTGCTATAGCAAGGCAGAATGACAAATTTCCGAGTTTCGAGTTTCTGTCATAGAAAGGTAGTTTTAACGCTGACTCACTATTTTTCCATCACCGGAACGTTTCAAGAGAAGTAACTGGCAATTGAAACTAACCTTGGGCGTGTGGCGCTTCCAAGTAGATACGAACACTCCGCACAGAAGAGTGCAGAATGCCGAGCTTCTTTTTCTCGGAAACTTGAAGTGCAATCGAGAAACTTTGAGGGATCCTCACTATTATCACTGCTCCCAACAACATGACACTGTTTTCCAATCGATTGGACAATTATTAACGAAGTGGCTTTTTTGAAAGACAAACATTTGCCTTGCTATAGCAAGGCAGAATGACAAATTTCCGAGTTTCGAGTTTCTGTCATAGAAAGGTAGTTTTAACGCTGACTCACTATTTTTCCATCACCGGAACGTTTCAAGAGAAGTAACTGGCAATTTAAACTAACCTTGGGCGTGTGGTGCTTCCAAGTAGATACGAACACTCCGCACAGGAGAGTGCAGAATGCAGAGCTTCTTTTTCACGGCAACTTGAAGTGCAATCGGGAAACTTTGAGAGATCCTCACTATTATTACGGCTTCAAACAACATAACACTATTTCCCAATCGATTGGGCAATTATTACAAAGTGGCTTTTTTGAAAGACAAACATTTGCCTTGCTATAATAGCAAGGCAGAATGACAAATTCTTGAGTTTCGGGTTTTTGCCGGTGAAAGGTTGTTTTGACGCTGACTCACCATCTTTTGATCACCGGAATGTTTCAAGAGAAGTAACTGGCAATTTAAACTAACCTTAGGCGTGTGACGCTTCGAAGTAGATACGAACACTCCGCACAGAAGAGTGCAGAATGCCGAGCTTCTTTTTCTCGGAAACTTGTAGTGCAATCGAGAAACTTCGAGGGATCCTCACTATTATCACTGCTCCAGACAACATGACACTGTTTTCCAATCGATTGGATAATTATTAACGAAGTGGCTTTTTTGAAAGACAAACATTTGCCTTGCTATAGCAAGGCAGAATGACAAATTTCCGAGTTTCGAGTTTCTGTCATAGAAAGGTAGTTTTAACGCTGACTCACTATTTTTCCATCACCGGAACGTTTCAAGAGAAGTAACTGGCAATTTAAACTAACCTTGGGCGTGTGGCGCTTCCAGGTAGATACGAGCACTCCGCACAGAAGAGTGCAGAATGCCGAGCTTCTTTTTCTCGGAAACTTGTAGTGCAATCGAGAAACTTTGAGGGATCCTCACTATCATTACTGCTCCAGACAACATGACACTGTTTTCCAATCAATTGGACAATTATTAACGAAGTGGCTTTTTTGAAAGACAAACATTTGCCTTGCTATAGCAAGGCAGAATGACAAATTTCCGAGTTTCGAGTTTCTGTCATAGAAAGGTAGTTTCAACGCTGACTCACTATTTTTCCATCACCGGAACGTTTCAAGAGAAGTAACTGGCAATTGAAACTAACCTTGGGCGTGTGGCGCTTCCAAGTAGATACGAACACTCCGCACAGAAGAGTACAGAATGCCGAGCTTCTTTTTCTCGGAAACTTGAAGTGCAATCGAGAAACTCTGAGGGATCCTCACTATTATTACTGCTCCAGACAACATGACACTGTTTTCCAATCGATTGGACAATTATTACCGAAGTGGCTTTCTTGAAAGACAAACATTTGCCTTGCTATAGCAAGGCAGAATGACAAATTTCCGAGTTTCGAGTTTCTGTCATAGAAAGGTAGTTTTAACGCTGACTCACTATTTTTTCATCACCGGAACGTTTCAAGAGAAGTAACTGGCAATTTAAACTAACCTTGGGCGTGTGGCGCTTCCAAGTAGATACGAACACTCCGCACAGAAGAGTACGGAATGCCGAGCTTCTTTTTCTCGGAAACTTGAAGTGCAATCGAGAAACTTTGAGAGATCCTCACCAATATCACTGCTTCAAACAACATGACACTGTTTTCCAATCGATTGGACAATTATTAACGAAGTTGCTTTTTTGAAAGACAAACATTTGCCTTGCTATAGCAAGGCAGAATGACAAATTTCCGAGTTTCGGGTATCTGTCATAAAAAGGTAGTTTTGACGCTGTCTCACCATCTTTTGATCACCGGAATGTTTCAAGAGGAGTAACTGGCAACTTAAACTAACCTTGGGCGTGTGGTGCTTCCAAGGAGATACGAACACTCCGCAAAGAAGAGTGTAGAATGCCGAGCTTTTTTCCTCGGAAACTTGAAGTGCAATCGAGAAATTTTTAGAGATCTTCACTATTCTTTCTGCTTCAAAAAACATGACACATTTTTCCAATCGATTGGGCAAATATTCACAAAGTGGCTTTTTTGAAAGACAAACATTTGCCTGCTATAGCAAGGCAGAATGACAAATTCCCGAGTTTCGGGTTTCTGTCATAGAAAGGTAGTTTTGACGCTGACTCACCATCTTTTGATCACCGGAATGTTTCAAGAAAAGTAACTGGCAATTTGAACTAACCTTAGGCGTTTGGCGCTTCCAAGTAGATACGAACACTCCGCACAGAAGAGTGCGGAATGCCGGGCTTCTTTTTCTCGGAAACTTGAAGTGCAATCGAGAAACTTTGAGGGATCCTCACTATTATCACTGCTCCAGACAAAATGACACTGTTTTCCAATCGATTGGACAATTATGACCGAAGTGGCTTTTTTGAAAGACAAACATTTGCCTTGCTTTAGCAAGGCAGAATGACAAATTTCCGAGTTTCGAGTTTCTGTCATAGAAAGGTAGTTTTAACGCTGACTCACTATTTTTCCATCACCGGAACGTTTCAAGAGAAGTAACTGGCAATTTAAACTAACCTTGGGCGTGTGGCGCTGCCAAGTAGATACGAACACTCCGCACAGAAGAGTGCAGAATGCCGAGCTTCTTTTTCTCGGAAACTTGTAGTGCAATCGAGAAACTTTGAGGGATCCTCACTATTATCACTGCTCCAGACAACATGACACTGTTTTCCAATCGATTGGACAATTATTAACGAAGTGGCTTTTTTGAAAGACAAACATTTGCCTTGCTATAGCAAGGCAGAATGACAAATTTCCGAGTTTCGAGTTTCTGTCATAGAAAGGTAGTTTTAACGCTGACTCACTATTTTTTCATCACCGGAACGTTTCAAAAGAAGTAACTGGCAATTTAAACTAACCTTGGGCGTGTGTCGCTTCCAAGTAGATACGAACACTCCGCACAGAAGAGTGCAGAATGCCGAGCTTCTTTTTCTCGGAAACTTGTAGTGCAATCGAGAAACTTTGAGGGATCCTCACTATTATCACTGCTCCAGACAACATGACACTGTTTTCCAATCGATTGGACAATTATTAACGAAGTGGCTTTTTTGAAAGACAAACATTTGCCTTGCTATAGCAAGGCAGAATGACAAATTTCCGAGTTTCGAGTTTCTGTCATAGAAAGGTAGTTTTAACGCTGACTCACTATTTTTCCATCACCGGAACGTTTCAAGAGAAGTAACTGGCAATTTAAACTAACCTTGGGCGTGTGGCGCTTCCAAGTAGATACGAACACTCCGCACAGAAGAGTGCAGAATGCCGAGCTTCTTTTTCTCGGAAACTTGTAGTGCAATCGAGAAACTTCGAGGGATCCTCACTATTATCACTGCTCCAGACAACATGACACTGTTTTCCAATCGATTGGATAATTATTAACGAAGTGGCTTTTTTGAAAGACAAACATTTGCCTTGCTATAGCAAGGCAGAATGACAAATTTCCGAGTTTCGAGTTTCTGTCATAGAAAGGTAGTTTTAACGCTGACTCACTATTTTTCCATCACCGGAACGTTTCAAGAGAAGTAACTGGCAATTTAAACTAACCTTGGGCGTGTGGCGCTTCCAAGTAGATACGAGCACTCCGCACAGAAGAGTGCAGAATGCCGAGCTTCTTTTTCTCGGAAACTTGTAGTGCAATCGAGAAACTTTGAGGGATCCCCACTATTATTACTGCTCCAGACAACATGACACTGTTTTCCAATCAATTGGACAATTATTAACGAAGTGGCTTTTTTGAAAGACAAACATTTGCCTTGCTATAGCAAGGCAGAATGACAAATTTCCGAGTTTCGAGTTTCTGTCATAGAAAGGTAGTTTCAACGCTGACTCACTATTTTTCCATCACCGGAACGTTTCAAGAGAAGTAACTGGCAATTGAAACTAACCTTGGGCGTGTGGCGCTTCCAAGTAGATACGAACACTCCGCACAGAAGAGTACAGAATGCCGAGCTTCTTTTTCTCGGAAACTTGAAGTGCAATCGAGAAACTTTGAGGGATCCTCACTATTATTACTGCTCCAGACAACATGACACTGTTTTCCAATCGATTGGACAATTATTACCGAAGTGGCTTTTTTGAAAGACAAACATTTGCCTTGCTATAGCAAGGCAGAATGACAAATTTCCGAGTCTCGAGTTTCTGTCATAGAAAGGTAGTTTCAACGCTGACTCACTATTTTTCCATCACCGGAACGTTTCAAGAGAAGTAACTGGCAATTGAAACTAACCTTGGGCGTGTGGCGCTTCCAAGTAGATACGAACACTCCGCACAGAAGAGTACAGAATGCCGAGCTTCTTTTTCTCGGAAACTTGAAGTGCAATCGAGAAACTTTGAGGGATCCTCACTATTATTACTGCTCCAGACAACATGACACTGTTTTCCAATCGATTGGGCAATCATTCACAAAGTGGCTTTTTAGAATGACAATTATTTGTCTTACTATCTAAAGGCAGAATGAGAAATTTTGAGGGTTTTGGGTTTCTGCCATAAGAAGGTTGTTTTGATGCTGACTCATCATCTGTTGATCCACGGAATGTTTCAAGAGAAATAGAGCTTCTTTTTCACGGCAACTTGAAGTGCAATCGAAAAACTTTGAGAGATCCTCACTATTATTACTGCTTCAAATAACATAACACTATTTCCCAATCGATTGGGCAATTATTACAAAGTGACCTTTTTGAAAGACAAACATTTGCCTTGCTATAGCAAGGCAGAATGACAAATTCCCGAGTTTCGGGTTTCTGTCATAGAAAGGTAGTTTTGACGCTGACTCACCATCTTTTGATCACCGGAATGTTTCAAGAAAAGTAACTGGCAATTTGAACTAACCTTAGGCGTTTGGCGCTTCCAAGTAGATACGAACACTCCGCACAGAAGAGTGCGGAATGCCGGGCTTCTTTTTCTCGGAAACTTGAAGTGCAATCGAGAAACTTTGAGGGATCCTCACTATTATCACTGCTCCAGACAAAATGACACTGTTTTCCAATCGATTGGACAATTATGACCGAAGTGGCTTTTTTGAAAGACAAACATTTGCCTTGCTTTAGCAAGGCAGAATGACAAATTTCCGAGTTTCGAGTTTCTGTCATAGAAAGGTAGTTTTAACGCTGACTCACTATTTTTCCATCACCGGAACGTTTCAAGAGAAGTAACTGGCAATTTAAACTAACCTTGGGCGTGTGGCGCTGCCAAGTAGATACGAACACTCCGCACAGAAGAGTGCAGAATGCCGAGCTTCTTTTTCTCGGAAACTTGTAGTGCAATCGAGAAACTTTGAGGGATCCTCACTATTATCACTGCTCCAGACAACATGACACTGTTTTCCAATCGATTGGACAATTATTAACGAAGTGGCTTTTTTGAAAGACAAACATTTGCCTTGCTATAGCAAGGCAGAATGACAAATTTCCGAGTTTCGAGTTTCTGTCATAGAAAGGTAGTTTTAACGCTGACTCACTATTTTTCCATCACCGGAACGTTTCAAGAGAAGTAACTGGCAATTTAAACTAACCTTGGGCGTGTGGCGCTTCCAAGTAGATACGAGCACTCCGCACAGAAGAGTGCAGAATGCCGAGCTTCTTTTTCTCGGAAACTTGTAGTGCAATCGAGAAACTTCGAGGGATCCTCACTATTATCACTGCTCCAGACAACATGACACTGTTTTCCAATCGATTGGATAATTATTAACGAAGTGGCTTTTTTGAAAGACAAACATTTGCCTTGCTATAGCAAGGCAGAATGACAAATTTCCGAGTTTCGAGTTTCTGTCATAGAAAGGTAGTTTTAACGCTGACTCACTATTTTTCCATCACCGGAACGTTTCAAGAGAAGTAACTGGCAATTGAAACTAACCTTGGGCGTGTGGCGTTTCCAAGTAGATACGAACACTCCGCACAGAAGAGTACAGAATGCCGAGCTTCTTTTTCTCGGAAACTTGAAGTGCAATCGAGAAACTTTGAGGGATCCTCACTATTATCACTGCTCCAGACAAAATGACACTGTTTTCCAATCGATTGGACAATTATGACCGAAGTGGCTTTTTTGAAAGACAAACATTTGCCTTGCTTTAGCAAGGCAGAATGACAAATTTCCGAGTTTCGAGTTTCTGTCATAGAAAGGTAGTTTTAACGCTGACTCACTATTTTTCCATCACCGGAACGTTTCAAGAGAAGTAACTGGCAATTTAAACTAACCTTGGGCGTGTGGCGCTTCCAAGTAGATACGAGCACTCCGCACAGAAGAGTGCAGAATGCCGAGCTTCTTTTTCTCGGAAACTTGTAGTGCAATCGAGAAACTTCGAGGGATCCTCACTATTATCACTGCTCCAGACAACATGACACTGTTTTCCAATCGATTGGATAATTATTAACGAAGTGGCTTTTTTGAAAGACAAACATTTGCCTTGCTATAGCAAGGCAGAATGACAAATTTCCGAGTTTCGAGTTTCTGTCATAGAAAGGTAGTTTTAACGCTGACTCACTATTTTTCCATCACCGGAACGTTTCAAGAGAAGTAACTGGCAATTTAAACTAACCTTGGGCGTGTGGCGCTTCCAAGTAGATACGAGCACTCCGCACAGAAGAGTGCAGAATGCCGAGCTTCTTTTTCTCGGAAACTTGTAGTGCAATCGAGAAACTTCGAGGGATCCTCACTATTATCACTGCTCCAGACAACATGACACTGTTTTCCAATCGATTGGATAATTATTAACGAAGTGGCTTTTTTGAAAGACAAACATTTGCCTTGCTATAGCAAGGCAGAATGACAAATTTCCGAGTTTCGAGTTTCTGTCATAGAAAGGTAGTTTTAACGCTGACTCACTATTTTTCCATCACCGGAACGTTTCAAGAGAAGTAACTGGCAATTTAAACTAACCTTGGGCGTGTGGCGCTTCCAAGTAGATACGAGCACTCCGCACAGAAGAGTGCAGAATGCCGAGCTTCTTTTTCTCGGAAACTTGTAGTGCAATCGAGAAACTTCGAGGGATCCTCACTATTATCACTGCTCCAGACAACATGACACTGTTTTCCAATCGATTGGATAATTATTAACGAAGTGGCTTTTTTGAAAGACAAACATTTGCCTTGCTATAGCAAGGCAGAATGACAAATTTCCGAGTTTCGAGTTTCTGTCATAGAAAGGTAGTTTTAACGCTGACTCACTATTTTTCCATCACCGGAACGTTTCAAGAGAAGTAACTGGCAATTTAAACTAACCTTGGGCGTGTGGCGCTTCCAAGTAGATACGAGCACTCCGCACAGAAGAGTGCAGAATGCCGAGCTTCTTTTTCTCGGAAACTTGTAGTGCAATCGAGAAACTTCGAGGGATCCTCACTATTATCACTGCTCCAGACAACATGACACTGTTTTCCAATCGATTGGATAATTATTAACGAAGTGGCTTTTTTGAAAGACAAACATTTGCCTTGCTATAGCAAGGCAGAATGACAAATTTCCGAGTTTCGAGTTTCTGTCATAGAAAGGTAGTTTTAACGCTGACTCACTATTTTTCCATCACCGGAACGTTTCAAGAGAAGTAACTGGCAATTGAAACTAACCTTGGGCGTGTGGCGTTTCCAAGTAGATACGAACACTCCGCACAGAAGAGTACAGAATGCCGAGCTTCTTTTTCTCGGAAACTTGAAGTGCAATCGAGAAACTTTGAGGGATCCTCACTATCATTACTGCTCCAGACAACATGACACTGTTTTCCAATCGATTGGACAATTATTACCGAAGTGGCTTTTTTGAAAGACAAACATTTGCCTTGCTATAGCAAGGCAGAATGACAAATTTCCGAGTCTCGAGTTTCTGTCATAGAAAGGTAGTTTCAACGCTGACTCACTATTTTTCCATCACCGGAACGTTTCAAGAGAAGTAACTGGCAATTGAAACTAACCTTGGGCGTGTGGCGCTTCCAAGTAGATACGAACACTCCGCACAGAAGAGTACAGAATGCCGAGCTTCTTTTTCTCGGAAACTTGAAGTGCAATCGAGAAACTTTGAGGGATCCTCACTATTATTACTGCTCCAGACAACATGACACTGTTTTCCAATCGATTGGACAATTATTACCGAAGTGGCTTTCTTGAAAGACAAACATTTGCCTTGCTATAGCAAGGCAGAATGACAAATTTCCGAGTTTCGAGTTTCTGTCATAGAAAGGTAGTTTTAACGCTGACTCACTATTTTTTCATCACCGGAACGTTTCAAGAGAAGTAACTGGCAATTTAAACTAACCTTGGGCGTGTGGCGCTTCCAAGTAGATACGAACACTCCGCACAGAAGAGTACGGAATGCCGAGCTTCTTTTTCTCGGAAACTTGAAGTGCAATCGAGAAACTTTGAGAGATCCTCACCAATATCACTGCTTCAAACAACATGACACTGTTTTCCAATCGATTGGACAATTATTAACGAAGTTGCTTTTTTGAAAGACAAACATTTGCCTTGCTATAGCAAGGCAGAATGACAAATTTCCGAGTTTCGGGTATCTGTCATAAAAAGGTAGTTTTGACGCTGTCTCACCATCTTTTGATCACCGGAATGTTTCAAGAGGAGTAACTGGCAATTTAAACTAACCTTGGGCGTGTGGTGCTTCCAAGGAGATACGAACACTCCGCAAAGAAGAGTGTAGAATGCCGAGCTTTTTTCCTCGGAAACTTGAAGTGCAATCGAGAAATTTTTAGAGATCTTCACTATTCTTTCTGCTTCAAACAACATGACACATTTTTCCAATCGATTGGGCAAATATTCACAAAGTGGCTTTTTTGAAAGACAAACATTTGCCTGCTATAGCAAGGCAGAATGACAAATTCCCGAGTTTCGGGTTTCTGTCATAGAAAGGTAGTTTTGACGCTGACTCACCATCTTTTGATCACCGGAATGTTTCAAGAAAAGTAACTGGCAATTTGAACTAACCTTAGGCGTTTGGCGCTTCCAAGTAGATACGAACACTCCGCACAGAAGAGTGCGGAATGCCAAGCTTCTTTTTCTCGAAAACTTGAGGTGCAATCGAGAAACTTTGAGAGATCCTCACTATTATTATTGCTTCAAACAACATGACACTGTTTTCCAATCGATTGGGCAATCATTCACAAAGTGGCTTTTTAGAATGACAATTATTTGTCTTACTATCTAAAGGCAGAATGAGAAATTTTGAGGGTTTTGGGTTTCTGCCATAAGAAGGTTGTTTTGATGCTGACTCATCATCTGTTGATCCACGGAATGTTTCAAGAGAAATAGAGCTTCTTTTTCACGGCAACTTGAAGTGCAATCGAAAAACTTTGAGAGATCCTCACTATTATTACTGCTTCAAATAACATAACACTATTTCCCAATCGATTGGGCAATTATTACAAAGTGACTTTTTTGAAAGACAAACATTTGCCTTGCTATAGCAAGGCAGAATGACAAATTCCCGAGTTTCGGGTTTCTGCCATAGAAAGGTAGTTTTAACGCTGACTCACTATTTTTCCATCACCGGAACGTTTCAAGAGAAGTAACTGGCAATTTAAACTAACCTTGGGCGTGTGGCGCTTCCAAGTAGATACGAACACTCCGCACAGAAGAGTGCAGAATGCCGAGCTTCTTTTTCTCGGAAACTTGTAGTGCAATCGAGAAACTTTGAGGGATCCTCACTATTATCACTGCTCCAGACAACATGACACTGTTTTCCAATCGATTGGACAATTATTAACGAAGTGGCTTTTTTGAAAGACAAACATTTGCCTTGCTATAGCAAGGCAGAATGACAAATTTCCGAGTTTCGAGTTTCTGTCATAGAAAGGTAGTTTTAACGCTGACTCACTATTTTTCCATCACCGGAACGTTTCAAGAGAAGTAACTGGCAATTGAAACTAACCTTGGGCGTGTGGCGCTTCCAAGTAGATACGAACACTCCGCACAGAAGAGTGCAGAATGCCGAGCTTCTTTTTCTCGGAAACTTGAAGTGCAATCGAGAAACTTTGAGGGATCCTCACTATTATCACTGCTCCCAACAACATGACACTGTTTTCCAATCGATTGGACAATTATTAACGAAGTGGCTTTTTTGAAAGACAAACATTTGCCTTGCTATAGCAAGGCAGAATGACAAATTTCCGAGTTTCGAGTTTCTGTCATAGAAAGGTAGTTTTAACGCTGACTCACTATTTTTCCATCACCGGAACGTTTCAAGAGAAGTAACTGGCAATTTAAACTAACCTTGGGCGTGTGGTGCTTCCAAGTAGATACGAACACTCCGCACAGGAGAGTGCAGAATGCAGAGCTTCTTTTTCACGGCAACTTGAAGTGCAATCGGGAAACTTTGAGAGATCCTCACTATTATTACGGCTTCAAACAACATAACACTATTTCCCAATCGATTGGGCAATTATTACAAAGTGGCTTTTTTGAAAGACAAACATTTGCCTTGCTATAATAGCAAGGCAGAATGACAAATTCTTGAGTTTCGGGTTTTTGCCGGTGAAAGGTTGTTTTGACGCTGACTCACCATCTTTTGATCACCGGAATGTTTCAAGAGAAGTAACTGGCAATTTAAACTAACCTTAGGCGTGTGACGCTTCGAAGTAGATACGAACACTCCGCACAGAAGAGTGCAGAATGCCGAGCTTCTTTTTCTCGGAAACTTGTAGTGCAATCGAGAAACTTCGAGGGATCCTCACTATTATCACTGCTCCAGACAACATGACACTGTTTTCCAATCGATTGGATAATTATTAACGAAGTGGCTTTTTTGAAAGACAAACATTTGCCTTGCTATAGCAAGGCAGAATGACAAATTTCCGAGTTTCGAGTTTCTGTCATAGAAAGGTAGTTTTAACGCTGACTCACTATTTTTCCATCACCGGAACGTTTCAAGAGAAGTAACTGGCAATTTAAACTAACCTTGGGCGTGTGGCGCTTCCAGGTAGATACGAGCACTCCGCACAGAAGAGTGCAGAATGCCGAGCTTCTTTTTCTCGGAAACTTGTAGTGCAATCGAGAAACTTTGAGGGATCCTCACTATCATTACTGCTCCAGACAACATGACACTGTTTTCCAATCAATTGGACAATTATTAACGAAGTGGCTTTTTTGAAAGACAAACATTTGCCTTGCTATAGCAAGGCAGAATGACAAATTTCCGAGTTTCGAGTTTCTGTCATAGAAAGGTAGTTTCAACGCTGACTCACTATTTTTCCATCACCGGAACGTTTCAAGAGAAGTAACTGGCAATTGAAACTAACCTTGGGCGTGTGGCGCTTCCAAGTAGATACGAACACTCCGCACAGAAGAGTACAGAATGCCGAGCTTCTTTTTCTCGGAAACTTGAAGTGCAATCGAGAAACTTTGAGAGATCCTCACCAATATCACTGCTTCAAACAACATGACACTGTTTTCCAATCGATTGGACAATTATTAACGAAGTTGCTTTTTTGAAAGACAAACATTTGCCTTGCTATAGCAAGGCAGAATGACAAATTTCCGAGTTTCGGGTATCTGTCATAAAAAGGTAGTTTTGACGCTGTCTCACCATCTTTTGATCACCGGAATGTTTCAAGAGGAGTAACTGGCAATTTAAACTAACCTTGGGCGTGTGGTGCTTCCAAGGAGATACGAACACTCCGCAAAGAAGAGTGTAGAATGCCGAGCTTTTTTCCTCGGAAACTTGAAGTGCAATCGAGAAATTTTTAGAGATCTTCACTATTCTTTCTGCTTCAAACAACATGACACATTTTTCCAATCGATTGGGCAAATATTCACAAAGTGGCTTTTTTGAAAGACAAACATTTGCCTGCTATAGCAAGGCAGAATGACAAATTCCCGAGTTTCGGGTTTCTGTCATAGAAAGGTAGTTTTGACGCTGACTCACCATCTTTTGATCACCGGAATGTTTCAAGAAAAGTAACTGGCAATTTGAACTAACCTTAGGCGTTTGGCGCTTCCAAGTAGATACGAACACTCCGCACAGAAGAGTGCGGAATGCCAAGCTTCTTTTTCTCGAAAACTTGAGGTGCAATCGAGAAACTTTGAGAGATCCTCACTATTATTATTGCTTCAAACAACATGACACTGTTTTCCAATCGATTGGGCAATCATTCACAAAGTGGCTTTTTAGAATGACAATTATTTGTCTTACTATCTAAAGGCAGAATGAGAAATTTTGAGGGTTTTGGGTTTCTGCCATAAGAAGGTTGTTTTGATGCTGACTCATCATCTGTTGATCCACGGAATGTTTCAAGAGAAATAGAGCTTCTTTTTCACGGCAACTTGAAGTGCAATCGAAAAACTTTGAGAGATCCTCACTATTATTACTGCTTCAAATAACATAACACTATTTCCCAATCGATTGGGCAATTATTACAAAGTGACCTTTTTGAAAGACAAACATTTGCCTTGCTATAGCAAGGCAGAATGACAAATTCCCGAGTTTCGGGTTTCTGTCATAGAAAGGTAGTTTTGACGCTGACTCACCATCTTTTGATCACCGGAATGTTTCAAGAAAAGTAACTGGCAATTTGAACTAACCTTAGGCGTTTGGCGCTTCCAAGTAGATACGAACACTCCGCACAGAAGAGTGCGGAATGCCGGGCTTCTTTTTCTCGGAAACTTGAAGTGCAATCGAGAAACTTTGAGGGATCCTCACTATTATCACTGCTCCAGACAAAATGACAATGTTTTCCAATCGATTGGACAATTATGACCGAAGTGGCTTTTTTGAAAGACAAACATTTGCCTTGCTTTAGCAAGGCAGAATGACAAATTTCCGAGTTTCGAGTTTCTGTCATAGAAAGGTAGTTTTAACGCTGACTCACTATTTTTCCATCACCGGAACGTTTCAAGAGAAGTAACTGGCAATTTAAACTAACCTTGGGCGTGTGGTGCTTCCAAGTAGATACGAACACTCCGCACAGGAGAGTGCAGAATGCAGAGCTTCTTTTTCACGGCAACTTGAAGTGCAATCGGGAAACTTTGAGAGATCCTCACTATTATTACGGCTTCAAACAACATAACACTATTTCCCAATCGATTGGGCAATTATTACAAAGTGGCTTTTTTGAAAGACAAACATTTGCCTTGCTATAATAGCAAGGCAGAATGACAAATTCTTGAGTTTCGGGTTTTTGCCGGTGAAAGGTTGTTTTGACGCTGACTCACCATCTTTTGATCACCGGAATGTTTCAAGAGAAGTAACTGGCAATTTAAACTAACCTTAGGCGTGTGACGCTTCGAAGTAGATACGAACACTCCGCACAGAAGAGTGCAGAATGCCGAGCTTCTTTTTCTCGGAAACTTGTAGTGCAATCGAGAAACTTCGAGGGATCCTCACTATTATCACTGCTCCAGACAACATGACACTGTTTTCCAATCGATTGGATAATTATTAACGAAGTGGCTTTTTTGAAAGACAAACATTTGCCTTGCTATAGCAAGGCAGAATGACAAATTTCCGAGTTTCGAGTTTCTGTCATAGAAAGGTAGTTTTAACGCTGACTCACTATTTTTCCATCACCGGAACGTTTCAAGAGAAGTAACTGGCAATTTAAACTAACCTTGGGCGTGTGGCGCTTCCAGGTAGATACGAGCACTCCGCACAGAAGAGTGCAGAATGCCGAGCTTCTTTTTCTCGGAAACTTGTAGTGCAATCGAGAAACTTTGAGGGATCCTCACTATCATTACTGCTCCAGACAACATGACACTGTTTTCCAATCGATTGGACAATTATTACCGAAGTGGCTTTTTTGAAAGACAAACATTTGCCTTGCTATAGCAAGGCAGAATGACAAATTTCCGAGTCTCGAGTTTCTGTCATAGAAAGGTAGTTTCAACGCTGACTCACTATTTTTCCATCACCGGAACGTTTCAAGAGAAGTAACTGGCAATTGAAACTAACCTTGGGCGTGTGGCGCTTCCAAGTAGATACGAACACTCCGCACAGAAGAGTACAGAATGCCGAGCTTCTTTTTCTCGGAAACTTGAAGTGCAATCGAGAAACTTTGAGGGATCCTCACTATTATTACTGCTCCAGACAACATGACACTGTTTTCCAATCGATTGGACAATTATAACCGAAGTGGCTTTCTTGAAAGACAAACATTTGCCTTGCTATAGCAAGGCAGAATGACAAATTTCCGAGTTTCGAGTTTCTGTCATAGAAAGGTAGTTTTAACGCTGACTCACTATTTTTTCATCACCGGAACGTTTCAAGAGAAGTAACTGGCAATTTAAACTAACCTTGGGCGTGTGGCGCTTCCAAGTAGATACGAACACTCCGCACAGAAGAGTACGGAATGCCGAGCTTCTTTTTCTCGGAAACTTGAAGTGCAATCGAGAAACTTTGAGAGATCCTCACCAATATCACTGCTTCAAACAACATGACACTGTTTTCCAATCGATTGGACAATTATTAACGAAGTTGCTTTTTTGAAAGACAAACATTTGCCTTGCTATAGCAAGGCAGAATGACAAATTTCCGAGTTTCGAGTTTCTGTCATAGAAAGGTAGTTTTAACGCTGACTCACTATTTTTCCATCACCGGAACGTTTCAAGAGAAGTAACTGGCAATTTAAACTAACCTTGGGCGTGTGGCGCTTCCAAGTAGATACGAACACTCCGCACAGAAGAGTACGGAATGCCGAGCTTCTTTTTCTCGGAAACTTGAAGTGCAATCGAGAAACTTTGAGAGATCCTCACCAATATCACTGCTTCAAACAACATGACACTGTTTTCCAATCGATTGGACAATTATTAACGAAGTTGCTTTTTTGAAAGACAAACATTTGCCTTGCTATAGCAAGGCAGAATGACAAATTTCCGAGTTTCGAGTTTCTGTCATAGAAAGGTAGTTTTAACGCTGACTCACTATTTTTTCATCACCGGAACGTTTCAAGAGAAGTAACTGGCAATTTAAACTAACCTTGGGCGTGTGGCGCTTCCAAGTAGATACGAACACTCCGCACAGAAGAGTACGGAATGCCGAGCTTCTTTTTCTCGGAAACTTGAAGTGCAATCGAGAAACTTTGAGAGATCCTCACCAATATCACTGCTTCAAACAACATGACACTGTTTTCCAATCGATTGGACAATTATTAACGAAGTTGCTTTTTTGAAAGACAAACATTTGCCTTGCTATAGCAAGGCAGAATGACAAATTTCCGAGTTTCGAGTTTCTGTCATAGAAAGGTAGTTTTAACGCTGACTCACTATTTTTTCATCACCGGAACGTTTCAAGAGAAGTAACTGGCAATTTAAACTAACCTTGGGCGTGTGGCGCTTCCAAGTAGATACGAACACTCCGCACAGAAGAGTACGGAATGCCGAGCTTCTTTTTCTCGGAAACTTGTAGTGCAATCGAGAAACTTTGAGGGATCCTCACTATCATTACTGCTCCAGACAACATGACACTGTTTTCCAATCGATTGGACAATTATTACCGAAGTGGCTTTTTTGAAAGACAAACATTTGCCTTGCTATAGCAAGGCAGAATGACAAATTTCCGAGTCTCGAGTTTCTGTCATAGAAAGGTAGTTTCAACGCTGACTCACTATTTTTCCATCACCGGAACGTTTCAAGAGAAGTAACTGGCAATTGAAACTAACCTTGGGCGTGTGGCGCTTCCAAGTAGATACGAACACTCCGCACAGAAGAGTACAGAATGCCGAGCTTCTTTTTCTCGGAAACTTGAAGTGCAATCGAGAAACTTTGAGGGATCCTCACTATTATTACTGCTCCAGACAACATGACACTGTTTTCCAATCGATTGGACAATTATTACCGAAGTGGCTTTCTTGAAAGACAAACATTTGCCTTGCTATAGCAAGGCAGAATGACAAATTTCCGAGTTTCGAGTTTCTGTCATAGAAAGGTAGTTTTAACGCTGACTCACTATTTTTTCATCACCGGAACGTTTCAAGAGAAGTAACTGGCAATTGAAACTAACCTTGGGCGTGTGGCGCTTCCAAGTAGATACGAACACTCCGCACAGAAGAGTACAGAATGCCGAGCTTCTTTTTCTCGGAAACTTGAAGTGCAATCGAGAAACTTTGAGGGATCCTCACTATTATTACTGCTCCAGACAACATGACACTGTTTTCCAATCGATTGGACAATTATTACCGAAGTGGCTTTCTTGAAAGACAAACATTTGCCTTGCTATAGCAAGGCAGAATGACAAATTTCCGAGTTTCGGGTATCTGTCATAAAAAGGTAGTTTTGACGCTGTCTCACCATCTTTTGATCACCGGAATGTTTCAAGAGGAGTAACTGGCAATTTAAACTAACCTTGGGCGTGTGGTGCTTCCAAGGAGATACGAACACTCCGCAAAGAAGAGTGTAGAATGCCGAGCTTTTTTCCTCGGAAACTTGAAGTGCAATCGAGAAATTTTTAGAGATCTTCACTATTCTTTCTGCTTCAAACAACATGACACATTTTTCCAATCGATTGGGCAAATATTCACAAAGTGGCTTTTTTGAAAGACAAACATTTGCCTGCTATAGCAAGGCAGAATGACAAATTCCCGAGTTTCGGGTTTCTGTCATAGAAAGGTAGTTTTGACGCTGACTCACCATCTTTTGATCACCGGAATGTTTCAAGAAAAGTAACTGGCAATTTGAACTAACCTTAGGCGTTTGGCGCTTCCAAGTAGATACGAACACTCCGCACAGAAGAGTGCGGAATGCCAAGCTTCTTTTTCTCGAAAACTTGAGGTGCAATCGAGAAACTTTGAGAGATCCTCACTATTATTATTGCTTCAAACAACATGACACTGTTTTCCAATCGATTGGGCAATCATTCACAAAGTGGCTTTTTAGAATGACAATTATTTGTCTTACTATCTAAAGGCAGAATGAGAAATTTTGAGGGTTTTGGGTTTCTGCCATAAGAAGGTTGTTTTGATGCTGACTCATCATCTGTTGATCCACGGAATGTTTCAAGAGAAATAGAGCTTCTTTTTCACGGCAACTTGAAGTGCAATCGAAAAACTTTGAGAGATCCTCACTATTATTACTGCTTCAAATAACATAACACTATTTCCCAATCGATTGGGCAATTATTACAAAGTGACTTTTTTGAAAGACAAACATTTGCCTTGCTATAGCAAGGCAGAATGACAAATTCCCGAGTTTCGGGTTTCTGTCATAGAAAGGTAGTTTTAACGCTGACTCACTATTTTTCCATCACCGGAACGTTTCAAGAGAAGTAACTGGCAATTTAAACTAACCTTGGGCGTGTGGCGCTTCCAAGTAGATACGAACACTCCGCACAGAAGAGTGCAGAATGCCGAGCTTCTTTTTCTCGGAAACTTGTAGTGCAATCGAGAAACTTTGAGGGATCCTCACTATTATCACTGCTCCAGACAACATGACACTGTTTTCCAATCGATTGGACAATTATTAACGAAGTGGCTTTTTTGAAAGACAAACATTTGCCTTGCTATAGCAAGGCAGAATGACAAATTTCCGAGTTTCGAGTTTCTGTCATAGAAAGGTAGTTTTAACGCTGACTCACTATTTTTCCATCACCGGAACGTTTCAAGAGAAGTAACTGGCAATTGAAACTAACCTTGGGCGTGTGGCGCTTCCAAGTAGATACGAACACTCCGCACAGAAGAGTGCCGAATGCCGAGCTTCTTTTTCTCGGAAACTTGAAGTGCAATCGAGAAACTTTGAGGGATCCTCACTATTATCACTGCTCCCAACAACATGACACTGTTTTCCAATCGATTGGACAATTATTAACGAAGTGGCTTTTTTGAAAGACAAACATTTGCCTTGCTATAGCAAGGCAGAATGACAAATTTCCGAGTTTCGAGTTTCTGTCATAGAAAGGTAGTTTTAACGCTGACTCACTATTTTTCCATCACCGGAACGTTTCAAGAGAAGTAACTGGCAATTTAAACTAACCTTGGGCGTGTGGTGCTTCCAAGTAGATACGAACACTCCGCACAGGAGAGTGCAGAATGCAGAGCTTCTTTTTCACGGCAACTTGAAGTGCAATCGGGAAACTTTGAGAGATCCTCACTATTATTACGGCTTCAAACAACATAACACTATTTCCCAATCGATTGGGCAATTATTACAAAGTGGCTTTTTTGAAAGACAAACATTTGCCTTGCTATAATAGCAAGGCAGAATGACAAATTCTTGAGTTTCGGGTTTTTGCCGGTGAAAGGTTGTTTTGACGCTGACTCACCATCTTTTGATCACCGGAATGTTTCAAGAGAAGTAACTGGCAATTTAAACTAACCTTAGGCGTGTGACGCTTCGAAGTAGATACGAACACTCCGCACAGAAGAGTGCAGAATGCCGAGCTTCTTTTTCTCGGAAACTTGTAGTGCAATCGAGAAACTTCGAGGGATCCTCACTATTATCACTGCTCCAGACAACATGACACTGTTTTCCAATCGATTGGATAATTATTAACGAAGTGGCTTTTTTGAAAGACAAACATTTGCCTTGCTATAGCAAGGCAGAATGACAAATTTCCGAGTTTCGAGTTTCTGTCATAGAAAGGTAGTTTTAACGCTGACTCACTATTTTTCCATCACCGGAACGTTTCAAGAGAAGTAACTGGCAATTTAAACTAACCTTGGGCGTGTGGCGCTTCCAGGTAGATACGAGCACTCCGCACAGAAGAGTGCAGAATGCCGAGCTTCTTTTTCTCGGAAACTTGTAGTGCAATCGAGAAACTTTGAGGGATCCTCACTATCATTACTGCTCCAGACAACATGACACTGTTTTCCAATCAATTGGACAATTATTAACGAAGTGGCTTTTTTGAAAGACAAACATTTGCCTTGCTATAGCAAGGCAGAATGACAAATTTCCGAGTTTCGAGTTTCTGTCATAGAAAGGTAGTTTCAACGCTGACTCACTATTTTTCCATCACCGGAACGTTTCAAGAGAAGTAACTGGCAATTGAAACTAACCTTGGGCGTGTGGCGCTTCCAAGTAGATACGAACACTCCGCACAGAAGAGTACAGAATGCCGAGCTTCTTTTTCTCGGAAACTTGAAGTGCAATCGAGAAACTCTGAGGGATCCTCACTATTATTACTGCTCCAGACAACATGACACTGTTTTCCAATCGATTGGACAATTATTACCGAAGTGGCTTTCTTGAAAGACAAACATTTGCCTTGCTATAGCAAGGCAGAATGACAAATTTCCGAGTTTCGAGTTTCTGTCATAGAAAGGTAGTTTTAACGCTGACTCACTATTTTTTCATCACCGGAACGTTTCAAGAGAAGTAACTGGCAATTTAAACTAACCTTGGGCGTGTGGCGCTTCCAAGTAGATACGAACACTCCGCACAGAAGAGTACGGAATGCCGAGCTTCTTTTTCTCGGAAACTTGAAGTGCAATCGAGAAACTTTGAGAGATCCTCACCAATATCACTGCTTCAAACAACATGACACTGTTTTCCAATCGATTGGACAATTATTAACGAAGTTGCTTTTTTGAAAGACAAACATTTGCCTTGCTATAGCAAGGCAGAATGACAAATTTCCGAGTTTCGGGTATCTGTCATAAAAAGGTAGTTTTGACGCTGTCTCACCATCTTTTGATCACCGGAATGTTTCAAGAGGAGTAACTGGCAATTTAAACTAACCTTGGGCGTGTGGTGCTTCCAAGGAGATACGAACACTCCGCAAAGAAGAGTGTAGAATGCCGAGCTTTTTTCCTCGGAAACTTGAAGTGCAATCGAGAAATTTTTAGAGATCTTCACTATTCTTTCTGCTTCAAACAACATGACACATTTTTCCAATCGATTGGGCAAATATTCACAAAGTGGCTTTTTTGAAAGACAAACATTTGCCTGCTATAGCAAGGCAGAATGACAAATTCCCGAGTTTCGGGTTTCTGTCATAGAAAGGTAGTTTTGACGCTGACTCACCATCTTTTGATCACCGGAATGTTTCAAGAAAAGTAACTGGCAATTTGAACTAACCTTAGGCGTTTGGCGCTTCCAAGTAGATACGAACACTCCGCACAGAAGAGTGCGGAATGCCGGGCTTCTTTTTCTCGGAAACTTGAAGTGCAATCGAGAAACTTTGAGGGATCCTCACTATTATCGCTGCTCCAGACAAAATGACACTGTTTTCCAATCGATTGGACAATTATGACCGAAGTGGCTTTTTTGAAAGACAAACATTTGCCTTGCTTTAGCAAGGCAGAATGACAAATTTCCGAGTTTCGAGTTTCTGTCATAGAAAGGTAGTTTTAACGCTGACTCACTATTTTTCCATCACCGGAACGTTTCAAGAGAAGTAACTGGCAATTTAAACTAACCTTGGGCGTGTGGCGCTGCCAAGTAGATACGAACACTCCGCACAGAAGAGTGCAGAATGCCGAGCTTCTTTTTCTCGGAAACTTGTAGTGCAATCGAGAAACTTTGAGGGATCCTCACTATTATCACTGCTCCAGACAACATGACACTGTTTTCCAATCGATTGGACAATTATTAACGAAGTGGCTTTTTTGAAAGACAAACATTTGCCTTGCTATAGCAAGGCAGAATGACAAATTTCCGAGTTTCGAGTTTCTGTCATAGAAAGGTAGTTTTAACGCTGACTCACTATTTTTTCATCACCGGAACGTTTCAAAAGAAGTAACTGGCAATTTAAACTAACCTTGGGCGTGTGTCGCTTCCAAGTAGATACGAACACTCCGCACAGAAGAGTGCAGAATGCCGAGCTTCTTTTTCTCGGAAACTTGTAGTGCAATCGAGAAACTTTGAGGGATCCTCACTATTATCACTGCTCCAGACAACATGACACTGTTTTCCAATCGATTGGACAATTATTAACGAAGTGGCTTTTTTGAAAGACAAACATTTGCCTTGCTATAGCAAGGCAGAATAACAAATTTCCGAGTTTCGAGTTTCTGTCATAGAAAGGTAGTTTTAACGCTGACTCACTATTTTTCCATCACCGGAACGTTTCAAGAGAAGTAACTGGCAATTTAAACTAACCTTGGGCGTGTGGCGCTTCCAAGTAGATACGAGCACTCCGCACAGAAGAGTGCAGAATGCCGAGCTTCTTTTTCTCGGAAACTTGTAGTGCAATCGAGAAACTTTGAGGGATCCCCACTATTATTACTGCTCCAGACAACATGACACTGTTTTCCAATCAATTGGACAATTATTAACGAAGTGGCTTTTTTGAAAGACAAACATTTGCCTTGCTATAGCAAGGCAGAATGACAAATTTCCGAGTTTCGAGTTTCTGTCATAGAAAGGTAGTTTCAACGCTGACTCACTATTTTTCCATCACCGGAACGTTTCAAGAGAAGTAACTGGCAATTGAAACTAACCTTGGGCGTGTGGCGCTTCCAAGTAGATACGAACACTCCGCACAGAAGAGTACAGAATGCCGAGCTTCTTTTTCTCGGAAACTTGAAGTGCAATCGAGAAACTTTGAGGGATCCTCACTATTATTACTGCTCCAGACAACATGACACTGTTTTCCAATCGATTGGACAATTATTACCGAAGTGGCTTTTTTGAAAGACAAACATTTGCCTTGCTATAGCAAGGCAGAATGACAAATTTCCGAGTCTCGAGTTTCTGTCATAGAAAGGTAGTTTTAACGCTGACTCACTATTTTTCCATCACCGGAACGTTTCAAGAGAAGTAACTGGCAATTTAAACTAACCTTGGGCGTGTGGTGCTTCCAAGTAGATACGAACACTCCGCACAGGAGAGTGCAGAATGCAGAGCTTCTTTTTCACGGCAACTTGAAGTGCAATCGGGAAACTTTGAGAGATCCTCACTATTATTACGGCTTCAAACAACATAACACTATTTCCCAATCGATTGGGCAATTATTACAAAGTGGCTTTTTTGAAAGACAAACATTTGCCTTGCTATAATAGCAAGGCAGAATGACAAATTCTTGAGTTTCGGGTTTTTGCCGGTGAAAGGTTGTTTTGACGCTGACTCACCATCTTTTGATCACCGGAATGTTTCAAGAGAAGTAACTGGCAATTTAAACTAACCTTAGGCGTGTGACGCTTCGAAGTAGATACGAACACTCCGCACAGAAGAGTGCAGAATGCCGAGCTTCTTTTTCTCGGAAACTTGTAGTGCAATCGAGAAACTTCGAGGGATCCTCACTATTATCACTGCTCCAGACAACATGACACTGTTTTCCAATCGATTGGATAATTATTAACGAAGTGGCTTTTTTGAAAGACAAACATTTGCCTTGCTATAGCAAGGCAGAATGACAAATTTCCGAGTTTCGAGTTTCTGTCATAGAAAGGTAGTTTTAACGCTGACTCACTATTTTTCCATCACCGGAACGTTTCAAGAGAAGTAACTGGCAATTTAAACTAACCTTGGGCGTGTGGCGCTTCCAGGTAGATACGAGCACTCCGCACAGAAGAGTGCAGAATGCCGAGCTTCTTTTTCTCGGAAACTTGTAGTGCAATCGAGAAACTTTGAGGGATCCTCACTATCATTACTGCTCCAGACAACATGACACTGTTTTCCAATCAATTGGACAATTATTAACGAAGTGGCTTTTTTGAAAGACAAACATTTGCCTTGCTATAGCAAGGCAGAATGACAAATTTCCGAGTTTCGAGTTTCTGTCATAGAAAGGTAGTTTCAACGCTGACTCACTATTTTTCCATCACCGGAACGTTTCAAGAGAAGTAACTGGCAATTGAAACTAACCTTGGGCGTGTGGCGCTTCCAAGTAGATACGAACACTCCGCACAGAAGAGTACAGAATGCCGAGCTTCTTTTTCTCGGAAACTTGAAGTGCAATCGGGAAACTCTGAGGGATCCTCACTATTATTACTGCTCCAGACAACATGACACTGTTTTCCAATCGATTGGACAATTATTACCGAAGTGGCTTTCTTGAAAGACAAACATTTGCCTTGCTATAGCAAGGCAGAATGACAAATTTCCGAGTTTCGAGTTTCTGTCATAGAAAGGTAGTTTTAACGCTGACTCACTATTTTTTCATCACCGGAACGTTTCAAGAGAAGTAACTGGCAATTTAAACTAACCTTGGGCGTGTGGCGCTTCCAAGTAGATACGAACACTCCGCACAGAAGAGTACGGAATGCCGAGCTTCTTTTTCTCGGAAACTTGAAGTGCAATCGAGAAACTTTGAGAGATCCTCACCAATATCACTGCTTCAAACAACATGACACTGTTTTCCAATCGATTGGACAATTATTAACGAAGTTGCTTTTTTGAAAGACAAACATTTGCCTTGCTATAGCAAGGCAGAATGACAAATTTCCGAGTTTCGGGTATCTGTCATAAAAAGGTAGTTTTGACGCTGTCTCACCATCTTTTGATCACCGGAATGTTTCAAGAGGAGTAACTGGCAATTTAAACTAACCTTGGGCGTGTGGTGCTTCCAAGGAGATACGAACACTCCGCAAAGAAGAGTGTAGAATGCCGAGCTTTTTTCCTCGGAAACTTGAAGTGCAATCGAGAAATTTTTAGAGATCTTCACTATTCTTTCTGCTTCAAACAACATGACACATTTTTCCAATCGATTGGGCAAATATTCACAAAGTGGCTTTTTTGAAAGACAAACATTTGCCTGCTATAGCAAGGCAGAATGACAAATTCCCGAGTTTCGGGTTTCTGTCATAGAAAGGTAGTTTTGACGCTGACTCACCATCTTTTGATCACCGGAATGTTTCAAGAAAAGTAACTGGCAATTTGAACTAACCTTAGGCGTTTGGCGCTTCCAAGTAGATACGAACACTCCGCACAGAAGAGTGCGGAATGCCAAGCTTCTTTTTCTCGAAAACTTGAGGTGCAATCGAGAAACTTTGAGAGATCCTCACTATTATTATTGCTTCAAACAACATGACACTGTTTTCCAATCGATTGGGCAATCATTCACAAAGTGGCTTTTTAGAATGACAATTATTTGTCTTACTATCTAAAGGCAGAATGAGAAATTTTGAGGGTTTTGGGTTTCTGCCATAAGAAGGTTGTTTTGATGCTGACTCATCATCTGTTGATCCACGGAATGTTTCAAGAGAAATAGAGCTTCTTTTTCACGGCAACTTGAAGTGCAATCGAAAAACTTTGAGAGATCCTCACTATTATTACTGCTTCAAATAACATAACACTATTTCCCAATCGATTGGGCAATTATTACAAAGTGACCTTTTTGAAAGACAAACATTTGCCTTGCTATAGCAAGGCAGAATGACAAATTCCCGAGTTTCGGGTTTCTGTCATAGAAAGGTAGTTTTGACGCTGACTCACCATCTTTTGATCACCGGAATGTTTCAAGAAAAGTAACTGGCAATTTGAACTAACCTTAGGCGTTTGGCGCTTCCAAGTAGATACGAACACTCCGCACAGAAGAGTGCGGAATGCCGGGCTTCTTTTTCTCGGAAACTTGAAGTGCAATCGAGAAACTTTGAGGGATCCTCACTATTATCACTGCTCCAGACAAAATGACACTGTTTTCCAATCGATTGGACAATTATGACCGAAGTGGCTTTTTTGAAAGACAAACATTTGCCTTGCTTTAGCAAGGCAGAATGACAAATTTCCGAGTTTCGAGTTTCTGTCATAGAAAGGTAGTTTTAACGCTGACTCACTATTTTTCCATCACCGGAACGTTTCAAGAGAAGTAACTGGCAATTTAAACTAACCTTGGGCGTGTGGCGCTGCCAAGTAGATACGAACACTCCGCACAGAAGAGTGCAGAATGCCGAGCTTCTTTTTCTCGGAAACTTGTAGTGCAATCGAGAAACTTTGAGGGATCCTCACTATTATCACTGCTCCAGACAACATGACACTGTTTTCCAATCGATTGGACAATTATTAACGAAGTGGCTTTTTTGAAAGACAAACATTTGCCTTGCTATAGCAAGGCAGAATGACAAATTTCCGAGTTTCGAGTTTCTGTCATAGAAAGGTAGTTTTAACGCTGACTCACTATTTTTTCATCACCGGAACGTTTCAAAAGAAGTAACTGGCAATTTAAACTAACCTTGGGCGTGTGTCGCTTCCAAGTAGATACGAACACTCCGCACAGAAGAGTGCAGAATGCCGAGCTTCTTTTTCTCGGAAACTTGTAGTGCAATCGAGAAACTTTGAGGGATCCTCACTATTATCACTGCTCCAGACAACATGACACTGTTTTCCAATCGATTGGACAATTATTAACGAAGTGGCTTTTTTGAAAGACAAACATTTGCCTTGCTATAGCAAGGCAGAATGACAAATTTCCGAGTTTCGAGTTTCTGTCATAGAAAGGTAGTTTTAACGCTGACTCACTATTTTTCCATCACCGGAACGTTTCAAGAGAAGTAACTGGCAATTTAAACTAACCTTGGGCGTGTGGCGCTTCCAAGTAGATACGAACACTCCGCACAGAAGAGTGCAGAATGCCGAGCTCGAGGCCGAGCTTCTTTTTCTCGGAAACTTGTAGTGCAATCGAGAAACTTCGAGGGATCCTCACTATTATCACTGCTCCAGACAACATGACACTGTTTTCCAATCGATTGGATAATTATTAACGAAGTGGCTTTTTTGAAAGACAAACATTTGCCTTGCTATAGCAAGGCAGAATGACAAATTTCCGAGTTTCGAGTTTCTGTCATAGAAAGGTAGTTTTAACGCTGACTCACTATTTTTCCATCACCGGAACGTTTCAAGAGAAGTAACTGGCAATTTAAACTAACCTTGGGCGTGTGGCGCTTCCAAGTAGATACGAGCACTCCGCACAGAAGAGTGCAGAATGCCGAGCTTCTTTTTCTCGGAAACTTGTAGTGCAATCGAGAAACTTTGAGGGATCCCCACTATTATTACTGCTCCAGACAACATGACACTGTTTTCCAATCAATTGGACAATTATTAACGAAGTGGCTTTTTTGAAAGACAAACATTTGCCTTGCTATAGCAAGGCAGAATGACAAATTTCCGAGTTTCGAGTTTCTGTCATAGAAAGGTAGTTTCAACGCTGACTCACTATTTTTCCATCACCGGAACGTTTCAAGAGAAGTAACTGGCAATTGAAACTAACCTTGGGCGTGTGGCGCTTCCAAGTAGATACGAACACTCCGCACAGAAGAGTACAGAATGCCGAGCTTCTTTTTCTCGGAAACTTGAAGTGCAATCGAGAAACTTTGAGGGATCCTCACTATTATTACTGCTCCAGACAACATGACACTGTTTTCCAATCGATTGGACAATTATTACCGAAGTGGCTTTTTTGAAAGACAAACATTTGCCTTGCTATAGCAAGGCAGAATGACAAATTTCCGAGTCTCGAGTTTCTGTCATAGAAAGGTAGTTTCAACGCTGACTCACTATTTTTCCATCACCGGAACGTTTCAAGAGAAGTAACTGGCAATTGAAACTAACCTTGGGCGTGTGGCGCTTCCAAGTAGATACGAACACTCCGCACAGAAGAGTACAGAATGCCGAGCTTCTTTTTCTCGGAAACTTGAAGTGCAATCGAGAAACTTTGAGGGATCCTCACTATTATTACTGCTCCAGACAACATGACACTGTTTTCCAATCGATTGGACAATTATTACCGAAGTGGCTTTCTTGAAAGACAAACATTTGCCTTGCTATAGCAAGGCAGAATGACAAATTTCCGAGTTTCGAGTTTCTGTCATAGAAAGGTAGTTTTAACGCTGACTCACTATTTTTTCATCACCGGAACGTTTCAAGAGAAGTAACTGGCAATTTAAACTAACCTTGGGCGTGTGGCGCTTCCAAGTAGATACGAACACTCCGCACAGAAGAGTACGGAATGCCGAGCTTCTTTTTCTCGGAAACTTGAAGTGCAATCGAGAAACTTTGAGAGATCCTCACCAATATCACTGCTTCAAACAACATGACACTGTTTTCCAATCGATTGGACAATTATTAACGAAGTTGCTTTTTTGAAAGACAAACATTTGCCTTGCTATAGCAAGGCAGAATGACAAATTTCCGAGTTTCGGGTATCTGTCATAAAAAGGTAGTTTTGACGCTGTCTCACCATCTTTTGATCACCGGAATGTTTCAAGAGGAGTAACTGGCAATTTAAACTAACCTTGGGCGTGTGATGCTTCCAAGGAGATACGAACACTCCGCAAAGAAGAGTGTAGAATGCCGAGCTTTTTTCCTCGGAAACTTGAAGTGCAATCGAGAAATTTTTAGAGATCTTCACTATTCTTTCTGCTTCAAACAACATGACACATTTTTCCAATCGATTGGGCAAATATTCACAAAGTGGCTTTTTTGAAAGACAAACATTTGCCTGCTATAGCAAGGCAGAATGACAAATTCCCGAGTTTCGGGTTTCTGTCATAGAAAGGTAGTTTTGACGCTGACTCACCATCTTTTGATCACCGGAATGTTTCAAGAAAAGTAACTGGCAATTTGAACTAACCTTAGGCGTTTGGCGCTTCCAAGTAGATACGAACACTCCGCACAGAAGAGTGCGGAATGCCAAGCTTCTTTTTCTCGAAAACTTGAGGTGCAATCGAGAAACTTTGAGAGATCCTCACTATTATTATTGCTTCAAACAACATGACACTGTTTTCCAATCGATTGGGCAATCATTCACAAAGTGGCTTTTTAGAATGACAATTATTTGTCTTACTATCTAAAGGCAGAATGAGAAATTTTGAGGGTTTTGGGTTTCTGCCATAAGAAGGTTGTTTTGATGCTGACTCATCATCTGTTGATCCACGGAATGTTTCAAGAGAAATAGAGCTTCTTTTTCACGGCAACTTGAAGTGCAATCGAAAAACTTTGAGAGATCCTCACTATTATTACTGCTTCAAATAACATAACACTATTTCCCAATCGATTGGGCAATTATTACAAAGTGACTTTTTTGAAAGACAAACATTTGCCTTGCTATAGCAAGGCAGAATGACAAATTTCCGAGTTTCGAGTTTCTGTCATAGAAAGGTAGTTTTAACGCTGACTCACTATTTTTCCATCACCGGAACGTTTCAAGAGAAGTAACTGGCAATTTAAACTAACCTTGGGCGTGTGGCGCTTCCAAGTAGATACGAACACTCCGCACAGAAGAGTGCAGAATGCCGAGCTTCTTTTTCTCGGAAACTTGTAGTGCAATCGAGAAACTTTGAGGGATCCTCACTATTATCACTGCTCCAGACAACATGACACTTTTTTCCAATCGATTGGACAATTATTAACGAAGTGGCTTTTTTGAAAGACAAACATTTGCCTTGCTATAGCAAGGCAGAATGACAAATTTCCGAGTTTCGAGTTTCTGTCATAGAAAGGTAGTTTTAACGCTGACTCACTATTTTTTCATCACCGGAACGTTTCAAAAGAAGTAACTGGCAATTTAAACTAACCTTGGGCGTGTGTCGCTTCCAAGTAGATACGAACACTCCGCACAGAAGAGTGCAGAATGCCGAGCTTCTTTTTCTCGGAAACTTGTAGTGCAATCGAGAAACTTTGAGGGATCCTCACTATTATCACTGCTCCAGACAACATGACACTGTTTTCCAATCGATTGGACAATTATTAACGAAGTGGCTTTTTTGAAAGACAAACATTTGCCTTGCTATAGCAAGGCAGAATGACAAATTTCCGAGTTTCGAGTTTCTGTCATAGAAAGGTAGTTTTAACGCTGACTCACTATTTTTCCATCACCGGAACGTTTCAAGAGAAGTAACTGGCAATTTAAACTAACCTTGGGCGTGTGGCGCTTCCAAGTAGATACGAACACTCCGCACAGAAGAGTGCAGAATGCCGAGCTCGAGGCCGAGCTTCTTTTTCTCGGAAACTTGTAGTGCAATCGAGAAACTTCGAGGGATCCTCACTATTATCACTGCTCCAGACAACATGACACTGTTTTCCAATCGATTGGATAATTATTAACGAAGTGGCTTTTTTGAAAGACAAACATTTGCCTTGCTATAGCAAGGCAGAATGACAAATTTCCGAGTTTCGAGTTTCTGTCATAGAAAGGTAGTTTTAACGCTGACTCACTATTTTTCCATCACCGGAACGTTTCAAGAGAAGTAACTGGCAATTTAAACTAACCTTGGGCGTGTGGCGCTTCCAAGTAGATACGAGCACTCCGCACAGAAGAGTGCAGAATGCCGAGCTTCTTTTTCTCGGAAACTTGTAGTGCAATCGAGAAACTTTGAGGGATCCCCACTATTATTACTGCTCCAGACAACATGACACTGTTTTCCAATCAATTGGACAATTATTAACGAAGTGGCTTTTTTGAAAGACAAACATTTGCCTTGCTATAGCAAGGCAGAATGACAAATTTCCGAGTTTCGAGTTTCTGTCATAGAAAGGTAGTTTCAACGCTGACTCACTATTTTTCCATCACCGGAACGTTTCAAGAGAAGTAACTGGCAATTGAAACTAACCTTGGGCGTGTGGCGCTTCCAAGTAGATACGAACACTCCGCACAGAAGAGTACAGAATGCCGAGCTTCTTTTTCTCGGAAACTTGAAGTGCAATCGAGAAACTTTGAGGGATCCTCACTATTATTACTGCTCCAGACAACATGACACTGTTTTCCAATCGATTGGACAATTATTACCGAAGTGGCTTTTTTGAAAGACAAACATTTGCCTTGCTATAGCAAGGCAGAATGACAAATTTCCGAGTCTCGAGTTTCTGTCATAGAAAGGTAGTTTCAACGCTGACTCACTATTTTTCCATCACCGGAACGTTTCAAGAGAAGTAACTGGCAATTGAAACTAACCTTGGGCGTGTGGCGCTTCCAAGTAGATACGAACACTCCGCACAGAAGAGTACAGAATGCCGAGCTTCTTTTTCTCGGAAACTTGAAGTGCAATCGAGAAACTTTGAGGGATCCTCACTATTATTACTGCTCCAGACAACATGACACTGTTTTCCAATCGATTGGACAATTATTACCGAAGTGGCTTTCTTGAAAGACAAACATTTGCCTTGCTATAGCAAGGCAGAATGACAAATTTCCGAGTTTCGAGTTTCTGTCATAGAAAGGTAGTTTTAACGCTGACTCACTATTTTTTCATCACCGGAACGTTTCAAGAGAAGTAACTGGCAATTTAAACTAACCTTGGGCGTGTGGCGCTTCCAAGTAGATACGAACACTCCGCACAGAAGAGTACGGAATGCCGAGCTTCTTTTTCTCGGAAACTTGAAGTGCAATCGAGAAACTTTGAGAGATCCTCACCAATATCACTGCTTCAAACAACATGACACTGTTTTCCAATCGATTGGACAATTATTAACGAAGTTGCTTTTTTGAAAGACAAACATTTGCCTTGCTATAGCAAGGCAGAATGACAAATTTCCGAGTTTCGGGTATCTGTCATAAAAAGGTAGTTTTGACGCTGTCTCACCATCTTTTGATCACCGGAATGTTTCAAGAGGAGTAACTGGCAATTTAAACTAACCTTGGGCGTGTGATGCTTCCAAGGAGATACGAACACTCCGCAAAGAAGAGTGTAGAATGCCGAGCTTTTTTCCTCGGAAACTTGAAGTGCAATCGAGAAATTTTTAGAGATCTTCACTATTCTTTCTGCTTCAAACAACATGACACATTTTTCCAATCGATTGGGCAAATATTCACAAAGTGGCTTTTTTGAAAGACAAACATTTGCCTGCTATAGCAAGGCAGAATGACAAATTCCCGAGTTTCGGGTTTCTGTCATAGAAAGGTAGTTTTGACGCTGACTCACCATCTTTTGATCACCGGAATGTTTCAAGAAAAGTAACTGGCAATTTGAACTAACCTTAGGCGTTTGGCGCTTCCAAGTAGATACGAACACTCCGCACAGAAGAGTGCGGAATGCCAAGCTTCTTTTTCTCGAAAACTTGAGGTGCAATCGAGAAACTTTGAGAGATCCTCACTATTATTATTGCTTCAAACAACATGACACTGTTTTCCAATCGATTGGGCAATCATTCACAAAGTGGCTTTTTAGAATGACAATTATTTGTCTTACTATCTAAAGGCAGAATGAGAAATTTTGAGGGTTTTGGGTTTCTGCCATAAGAAGGTTGTTTTGATGCTGACTCATCATCTGTTGATCCACGGAATGTTTCAAGAGAAATAGAGCTTCTTTTTCACGGCAACTTGAAGTGCAATCGAAAAACTTTGAGAGATCCTCACTATTATTACTGCTTCAAATAACATAACACTATTTCCCAATCGATTGGGCAATTATTACAAAGTGACTTTTTTGAAAGACAAACATTTGCCTTGCTATAGCAAGGCAGAATGACAAATTTCCGAGTTTCGAGTTTCTGTCATAGAAAGGTAGTTTTAACGCTGACTCACTATTTTTCCAT
Source organism: Anaspis maculata (assembly GCA_949128115.1). Classification (NCBI taxonomy): domain Eukaryota; kingdom Metazoa; phylum Arthropoda; class Insecta; order Coleoptera; family Scraptiidae; genus Anaspis; species Anaspis maculata. The sequence continues at coordinate 75,889,714 of OX421966.1, forward strand.
CACCGGAACGTTTCAAGAGAAGTAACTGGCAATTTAAACTAACCTTGGGCGTGTGGCGCTTCCAAGTAGATACGAACACTCCGCACAGAAGAGTGCAGAATGCCGAGCTTCTTTTTCTCGGAAACTTGTAGTGCAATCGAGAAACTTTGAGGGATCCTCACTATTATCACTGCTCCAGACAACATGACACTTTTTTCCAATCGATTGGACAATTATTAACGAAGTGGCTTTTTTGAAAGACAAACATTTGCCTTGCTATAGCAAGGCAGAATGACAAATTTCCGAGTTTCGAGTTTCTGTCATAGAAAGGTAGTTTTAACGCTGACTCACTATTTTTTCATCACCGGAACGTTTCAAAAGAAGTAACTGGCAATTTAAACTAACCTTGGGCGTGTGTCGCTTCCAAGTAGATACGAACACTCCGCACAGAAGAGTGCAGAATGCCGAGCTTCTTTTTCTCGGAAACTTGTAGTGCAATCGAGAAACTTTGAGGGATCCTCACTATTATCACTGCTCCAGACAACATGACACTGTTTTCCAATCGATTGGACAATTATTAACGAAGTGGCTTTTTTGAAAGACAAACATTTGCCTTGCTATAGCAAGGCAGAATGACAAATTTCCGAGTTTCGAGTTTCTGTCATAGAAAGGTAGTTTTAACGCTGACTCACTATTTTTCCATCACCGGAACGTTTCAAGAGAAGTAACTGGCAATTTAAACTAACCTTGGGCGTGTGGCGCTTCCAAGTAGATACGAACACTCCGCACAGAAGAGTGCAGAATGCCGAGCTTCTTTTTCTCGGAAACTTGTAGTGCAATCGAGAAACTTCGAGGGATCCTCACTATTATCACTGCTCCAGACAACATGACACTGTTTTCCAATCGATTGGATAATTATTAACGAAGTGGCTTTCTTGAAAGACAAACATTTGCCTTGCTATAGCAAGGCAGAATGACAAATTTCCGAGTTTCGAGTTTCTGTCATAGAAAGGTAGTTTTAACGCTGACTCACTATTTTTCCATCACCGGAACGTTTCAAGAGAAGTAACTGGCAATTTAAACTAAGCTTGGGCGTGTGGCGCTTCCAAGTAGATACGAGCACTCCGCACAGAAGAGTGCAGAATGCCGAGCTTCTTTTTCTCGGAAACTTGAAGTGCAATCGAGAAACTTTGAGGGATCCTCACTATTATTACTGCTCCAGACAACATGACACTGTTTTCCAATCGATTGGACAATCATTCACAAAGTGGCTTTTTAGAATGACAATTATTTGTCTTACTATCTAAAGGCAGAATGAGAAATTTTGAGGGTTTTGGGTTTCTGCCATAAGAAGGTTGTTTTGATGCTGACTCATCATCTGTTGATCCACGGAATGTTTCAAGAGAAATAGAGCTTCTTTTTCACGGCAACTTGAAGTGCAATCGAAAAACTTTGAGAGATCCTCACTATTATTACTGCTTCAAATAACATAACACTATTTCCCAATCGATTGGGCAATTATTACAAAGTGACTTTTTTGAAAGACAAACATTTGCCTTGCTATAGCAAGGCAGAATGACAAATTCCCGAGTTTCGGGTTTCTGTCATAGAAAGGTAGTTTTGACGCTGACTCACCATCTTTTGATCACCGGAATGTTTCAAGAAAAGTAACTGGCAATTTGAACTAACCTTAGGCGTGTGTCGCTTCCAAGTAGATACGAACACTCCGCACAGAAGAGTGCAGAATGCCGAGCTTCTTTTTCTCGGAAACTTGTAGTGCAATCGAGAAACTTTGAGGGATCCTCACTATTATCACTGCTCCAGACAACATGACACTGTTTTCCAATCGATTGGACAATTATTAACGAAGTGGCTTTTTTGAAAGACAAACATTTGCCTTGCTATAGCAAGGCAGAATGACAAATTTCCGAGTTTCGAGTTTCTGTCATAGAAAGGTAGTTTTAACGCTGACTCACTATTTTTCCATCACCGGAACGTTTCAAGAGAAGTAACTGGCAATTTAAACTAACCTTGGGCGTGTGGCGCTTCCAAGTAGATACGAACACTCCGCACAGAAGAGTGCAGAATGCCGAGCTTCTTTTTCTCGGAAACTTGTAGTGCAATCGAGAAACTTCGAGGGATCCTCACTATTATCACTGCTCCAGACAACATGACACTGTTTTCCAATCGATTGGATAATTATTAACGAAGTGGCTTTCTTGAAAGACAAACATTTGCCTTGCTATAGCAAGGCAGAATGACAAATTTCCGAGTTTCGAGTTTCTGTCATAGAAAGGTAGTTTTAACGCTGACTCACTATTTTTCCATCACCGGAACGTTTCAAGAGAAGTAACTGGCAATTTAAACTAAGCTTGGGCGTGTGGCGCTTCCAAGTAGATACGAGCACTCCGCACAGAAGAGTGCAGAATGCCGAGCTTCTTTTTCTCGGAAACTTGAAGTGCAATCGAGAAACTTTGAGGGATCCTCACTATTATTACTGCTCCAGACAACATGACACTGTTTTCCAATCGATTGGACAATCATTCACAAAGTGGCTTTTTAGAATGACAATTATTTGTCTTACTATCTAAAGGCAGAATGAGAAATTTTGAGGGTTTTGGGTTTCTGCCATAAGAAGGTTGTTTTGATGCTGACTCATCATCTGTTGATCCACGGAATGTTTCAAGAGAAATAGAGCTTCTTTTTCACGGCAACTTGAAGTGCAATCGAAAAACTTTGAGAGATCCTCACTATTATTACTGCTTCAAATAACATAACACTATTTCCCAATCGATTGGGCAATTATTACAAAGTGACTTTTTTGAAAGACAAACATTTGCCTTGCTATAGCAAGGCAGAATGACAAATTTCCGAGTTTCGGGTTTCTGTCATAGAAAGGTAGTTTTGACGCTGACTCACCATCTTTTGATCACCGGAATGTTTCAAGAAAAGTAACTGGCAATTTGAACTAACCTTAGGCGTTTGGCGCTTCCAAGTAGATACGAACACTCCGCACAGAAGAGTGCAGAATGCCGAGCTCTTTTTCTCGGCAACTTGAAGTGCAATCGAGAAATTTTCAGAGATCCTCACTATTTTTACTGCTTCAAACAACATGACACATTTTTCCAATCGATTGGGCAATCATTCACAAAGTGGCTTTTTAGAATGACAATTATTTGTCTTACTATCTAAAGGCAGAATGAGAAATTTTGAGGGTTTTGGGTTTCTGCCATAAGAAGGTTGTTTTGATGCTGACTCATCATCTGTTGATCCACGGAATGTTTCAAGAGAAATAGAGCTTCTTTTTCACGGCAACTTGAAGTGCAATCGAAAAACTTTGAGAGATCCTCACTATTATTACTGCTTCAAATAACATAACACTATTTCCCAATCGATTGGGCAATTATTACAAAGTGACTTTTTTGAAAGACAAACATTTGCCTTGCTATAGCAAGGCAGAATGACAAATTCCCGAGTTTCGGGTTTCTGTCATAGAAAGGTAGTTTTGACGCTGACTCACCATCTTTTGATCACCGGAATGTTTCAAGAAAAGTAACTGGCAATTTGAACTAACCTTAGGCGTTTGGCGCTTCCAAGTAGATACGAACACTCCGCACAGAAGAGTGCGGAATGCCGGGCTTCTTTTTCTCGGAAACTTGAAGTGCAATCGAGAAACTTTGAGGGATCCTCACTATTATCACTGCTCCAGACAAAATGACACTGTTTTCCAATCGATTGGACAATTATGACCGAAGTGGCTTTTTTGAAAGACAAACATTTGCCTTGCTATAGCAAGGCAGAATGACAAATTTCCGAGTTTCGAGTTTCTGTCATAGAAAGGTAGTTTTAACGCTGACTCACTATTTTTCCATCACCGGAACGTTTCAAGAGAAGTAACTGGCAATTTAAACTAACCTTGGGCGTGTGGCGCTTCCAAGTAGATACGAACACTCCGCACAGAAGAGTGCAGAATGCCGAGCTTCTTTTTCTCGGAAACTTGTAGTGCAATCGAGAAACTTTGAGGGATCCTCACTATTATCACTGCTCCAGACAACATGACACTTTTTTCCAATCGATTGGACAATTATTAACGAAGTGGCTTTTTTGAAAGACAAACATTTGCCTTGCTATAGCAAGGCAGAATGACAAATTTCCGAGTTTCGAGTTTCTGTCATAGAAAGGTAGTTTTAACGCTGACTCACTATTTTTTCATCACCGGAACGTTTCAAAAGAAGTAACTGGCAATTTAAACTAACCTTGGGCGTGTGTCGCTTCCAAGTAGATACGAACACTCCGCACAGAAGAGTGCAGAATGCCGAGCTTCTTTTTCTCGGAAACTTGTAGTGCAATCGAGAAACTTTGAGGGATCCTCACTATTATCACTGCTCCAGACAACATGACACTGTTTTCCAATCGATTGGACAATTATTGACGAAGTGGCTTTTTTGAAAGACAAACATTTGCCTTGCTATAATAGCAAGGCAGAATGACAAATTCTTGAGTTTCGGGTTTTTGCCGGTGAAAGGTTGTTTTGACGCTGACTCACCATCTTTTGATCACCGGAATGTTTCAAGAGAAGTAACTGGCAATTTAAACTAACCTTAGGCGTGTGACGCTTCGAAGTAGATACGAACACTCCGCACAGAAGAGTGCAGAATGCCGAGCTTCTTTTTCTCGGAAACTTGTAGTGCAATCGAGAAACTTCGAGGGATCCTCACTATTATCACTGCTCCAGACAACATGACACTGTTTTCCAATCGATTGGATAATTATTAACGAAGTGGCTTTTTTGAAAGACAAACATTTGCCTTGCTATAGCAAGGCAGAATGACAAATTTCCGAGTTTCGAGTTTCTGTCATAGAAAGGTAGTTTTAACGCTGACTCACTATTTTTCCATCACCGGAACGTTTCAAGAGAAGTAACTGGCAATTTAAACTAACCTTGGGCGTGTGGCGCTTCCAAGTAGATACGAACACTCCGCACAGAAGAGTACAGAATGCCGAGCTTCTTTTTCTCGGAAACTTGAAGTGCAATCGAGAAACTTTGAGGGATCCTCACTATTATTACTGCTCCAGACAACATGACACTGTTTTCCAATCGATTGGACAATTATTACCGAAGTGGCTTTTTTGAAAGACAAACATTTGCCTTGCTATAGCAAGGCAGAATGACAAATTTCCGAGTTTCGAGTTTCTGTCATAGAAAGGTAGTTTTAACGCTGACTCACTATTTTTCCATCACCGGAACGTTTCAAGAGAAGTAACTGGCAATTTAAACTAACCTTGGGCGTGTGGCGCTTCCAAGTAGATACGAACACTCCGCACAGAAGAGTACAGAATGCCGAGCTTCTTTTTCTCGGAAACTTGAAGTGCAATCGAGAAACTTTGAGGGATCCTCACTATTATTACTGCTCCAGACAACATGACACTGTTTTCCAATCGATTGGACAATTATTACCGAAGTGGCTTTTTTGAAAGACAAACATTTGCCTTGCTATAGCAAGGCAGAATGACAAATTTCCGAGTTTCGAGTTTCTGTCATAGAAAGGTAGTTTTAACGCTGACTCACTATTTTTTCATCACCGGAACGTTTCAAAAGAAGTAACTGGCAATTTAAACTAACCTTGGGCGTGTGTCGCTTCCAAGTAGATACGAACACTCCGCACAGAAGAGTGCAGAATGCCGAGCTTCTTTTTCTCGGAAACTTGTAGTGCAATCGAGAAACTTTGAGGGATCCTCACTATTATCACTGCTCCAGACAACATGACACTGTTTTCCAATCGATTGGACAATTATTGACGAAGTGGCTTTTTTGAAAGACAAACATTTGCCTTGCTATAATAGCAAGGCAGAATGACAAATTCTTGAGTTTCGGGTTTTTGCCGGTGAAAGGTTGTTTTGACGCTGACTCACCATCTTTTGATCACCGGAATGTTTCAAGAGAAGTAACTGGCAATTTAAACTAACCTTAGGCGTGTGACGCTTCGAAGTAGATACGAACACTCCGCACAGAAGAGTGCAGAATGCCGAGCTTCTTTTTCTCGGAAACTTGTAGTGCAATCGAGAAACTTCGAGGGATCCTCACTATTATCACTGCTCCAGACAACATGACACTGTTTTCCAATCGATTGGATAATTATTAACGAAGTGGCTTTTTTGAAAGACAAACATTTGCCTTGCTATAGCAAGGCAGAATGACAAATTTCCGAGTTTCGAGTTTCTGTCATAGAAAGGTAGTTTTAACGCTGACTCACTATTTTTCCATCACCGGAACGTTTCAAGAGAAGTAACTGGCAATTTAAACTAACCTTGGGCGTGTGGCGCTTCCAAGTAGATACGAACACTCCGCACAGAAGAGTACAGAATGCCGAGCTTCTTTTTCTCGGAAACTTGAAGTGCAATCGAGAAACTTTGAGGGATCCTCACTATTATTACTGCTCCAGACAACATGACACTGTTTTCCAATCGATTGGACAATTATTACCGAAGTGGCTTTTTTGAAAGACAAACATTTGCCTTGCTATAGCAAGGCAGAATGACAAATTTCCGAGTTTCGAGTTTCTGTCATAGAAAGGTAGTTTTAACGCTGACTCACTATTTTTCCATCACCGGAACGTTTCAAGAGAAGTAACTGGCAATTTAAACTAACCTTGGGCGTGTGGCGCTTCCAAGTAGATACGAACACTCCGCACAGAAGAGTACAGAATGCCGAGCTTCTTTTTCTCGGAAACTTGAAGTGCAATCGAGAAACTTTGAGGGATCCTCACTATTATTACTGCTCCAGACAACATGACACTGTTTTCCAATCGATTGGACAATTATTACCGAAGTGGCTTTTTTGAAAGACAAACATTTGCCTTGCTATAGCAAGGCAGAATGACAAATTTCCGAGTTTCGAGTTTCTGTCATAGAAAGGTAGTTTTAACGCTGACTCACTATTTTTTCATCACCGGAACGTTTCAAGAGAAGTAACTGGCAATTTAAACTAACCTTGGGCGTGTGGCGCTTCCAAGTAGATACGAACACTCCGCACAGAAGAGTACAGAATGCCGAGCTTCTTTTTCTCGGAAACTTGAAGTGCAATCGAGAAACTTTGAGGGATCCTCACTATTATTACTGCTCCAGACAACATGACACTGTTTTCCAATCGATTGGACAATTATTACCGAAGTGGCTTTTTTGAAAGACAAACATTTGCCTTGCTATAGCAAGGCAGAATGACAAATTTCCGAGTTTCGAGTTTCTGTCATAGAAAGGTAGTTTTAACGCTGACTCACTATTTTTTCATCACCGGAACGTTTCAAGAGAAGTAACTGGCAATTTAAACTAACCTTGGGCGTGTGGCGCTTCCAAGTAGATACGAACACTCCGCACAGAAGAGTACGGAATGCCGAGCTTCTTTTTCTCGGAAACTTGAAGTGCAATCGAGAAACTTTGAGAGATCCTCACCAATATCACTGCTTCAAACAACATGACACTGTTTTCCAATCGATTGGACAATTATTAACGAAGTTGCTTTTTTGAAAGACAAACATTTGCCTTGCTATAGCAAGGCATAATGACAAATTTCCGAGTCTCGAGTTTCTGTCATAGAAAGGTAGTTTTGACGCTGACTCACTATTTTTCCATCACCGGAACGTTTCAAGAGAAGTAACTGGCAATTTAAACTAACCTTGGGCGTGTGGCGCTTCCAAGTAGATACGAGCACTCCGCACAGAAGAGTGCAGAATGCCGAGCTTCTTTTTCTCGGAAACTTGTAGTGCAATCGAGAAACTTTGAGGGATCCTCACTATTATTACTGCTCCAGACAACATGACACTGTTTTCCAATCAATTGGACAATTATTAACGAAGTGGCTTTTTTGAAAGACAAACATTTGCCTTGCTATAGCAAGGCAGAATGACAAATTTCCGAGTTTCGGGTTTCTGTCATAGAAAGGTAGTTTTGACGCTGACTCACCATCTTTTGATCACCGGAATGTTTCAAGAAAAGTACCTAACTGGCAATTTGAACTAACCTTAGGCGTTTGGCGCTTCCAAGTAGATACGAACACTCCGCACAGAAGAGTGCAGAATGCCGAGCTCTTTTTCTCGGCAACTTGGAGTGCAATCGAGAAATTTTCAGAGATCCTCACTATTTTTACTGCTTCAAACAACATGACACATTTTTCCAATCGATTGGGCAAATATTCACAAAGTGGCTTTTTTGAAAGACAAACATTTGCCTGCTATAGCAAGGCAGAATGACAAATTCCCGAGTTTCGGGTTTCTGTCATAGAAAGGTAGTTTTGACGCTGACTCACCATCTTTTGATCACCGGAATGTTTCAAGAAAAGTAACTGGCAATTTGAACTAACCTTAGGCGTTTGGCGCTTCCAAGTAGATACGAACACTCCGCACAGAAGAGTGCGGAATGCCAAGCTTCTTTTTCTCGAAAACTTGAGGTGCAATCGAGAAACTTTGAGAGATCCTCACTATTATTATTGCTTCAAACAACATGACACTGTTTTCCAATCGATTGGGCAATCATTCACAAAGTGGCTTTTTTGAAAGACAAACATTTGCCTGCTATAGCAAGGCAGAATGACAAATTCCCGAGTTTCGGGTTTCTGTCATAGAAAGGTAGTTTTGACGCTGACTCACCATCTTTTGATCACCGGAATGTTTCAAGAAAAGTAACTGGCAATTTGAACTAACCTTAGGCGTTTGGCGCTTCCAAGTAGATACGAACACTCCGCACAGAAGAGTGCGGAATGCCAAGCTTCTTTTTCTCGAAAACTTGAGGTGCAATCGAGAAACTTTGAGAGATCCTCACTATTATTATTGCTTCAAACAACATGACACTGTTTTCCAATCGATTGGGCAATCATTCACAAAGTGGCTTTTTAGAATGACAATTATTTGTCTTACTATCTAAAGGCAGAATGAGAAATTTTGAGGGTTTTGGGTTTCTGCCATAAGAAGGTTGTTTTGATGCTGACTCATCATCTGTTGATCCACGGAATGTTTCAAGAGAAATAGAGCTTCTTTTTCACGGCAACTTGAAGTGCAATCGAAAAACTTTGAGAGATCCTCACTATTATTACTGCTTCAAATAACATAACACTATTTCCCAATCGATTGGGCAATTATTACAAAGTGACTTTTTTGAAAGACAAACATTTGCCTTGCTATAGCAAGGCAGAATGACAAATTCCCGAGTTTCGGGTTTCTGTCATAGAAAGGTAGTTTTGACGCTGACTCACCATCTTTTGATCACCGGAATGTTTCAAGAAAAGTAACTGGCAATTTGAACTAACCTTAGGCGTTTGGCGCTTCCAAGTAGATACGAACACTCCGCACAGAAGAGTGCGGAATGCCGGGCTTCTTTTTCTCGGAAACTTGAAGTGCAATCGAGAAACTTCGAGGGATCCTCACTATTATCACTGCTCCAGACAAAATGACACTGTTTTCCAATCGATTGGACAATTATGACCGAAGTGGCTTTTTTGAAAGACAAACATTTGCCTTGCTATAGCAAGGCAGAATGACAAATTTCCGAGTTTCAAGTTTCTGTCATAGAAAGGTAGTTTTAACGCTGACTCACTATTTTTCCATCACCGGAACGTTTCAAGAGAAGTAACTGGCAATTTAAACTAACCTTGGGCGTGTGGCGCTTCCAAGTAGATACGAACACTCCGCACAGAAGAGTGCAGAATGCCGAGCTTCTTTTTCTCGGAAACTTGTAGTGCAATCGAGAAACTTCGAGGGATCCTCACTATTATCACTTCTCCAGACAACATGACACTGTTTTCCAATCGATTGGATAATTATTAACGAAGTGGCTTTTTTGAAAGACAAACATTTGCCTTGCTATAGCAAGGCAGAATGACAAATTTCCGAGTTTCGAGTTTCTGTCATAGAAAGGTAGTTTTGACGCTGACTCACTATTTTTCCATCACCGGAACGTTTCAAGAGAAGTAACTGGCAATTTAAACTAACCTTGGGCGTGTGGCGCTTCCAAGTAGATACGAGCACTCCGCACAGAAGAGTGCAGAATGCCGAGCTTCTTTTTCTCGGAAACTTGTAGTGCAATCGAGAAACTTTGAGGGATCCTCACTATTATTACTGCTCCAGACAACATGACACTGTTTTCCAATCAATTGGACAATTATTAACGAAGTGGCTTTTTTGAAAGACAAACATTTGCCTTGCTATAGCAAGGCAGAATGACAAATTTCCGAGTTTCGGGTTTCTGTCATAGAAAGGTAGTTTTGACGCTGACTCACCATCTTTTGATCACCGGAATGTTTCAAGAAAAGTAACTGGCAATTTGAACTAACCTTAGGCGTTTGGCGCTTCCAAGTAGATACGAACACTCCGCACAGAAGAGTGCAGAATGCCGAGCTCTTTTTCTCGGCAACTTGAAGTGCAATCGAGAAATTTTCAGAGATCCTCACTATTTTTACTGCTTCAAACAACATGACACATTTTTCCAATCGATTGGGCAAATATTCACAAAGTGGCTTTTTTGAAAGACAAACATTTGCCTGCTATAGCAAGGCAGAATGACAAATTCCCGAGTTTCGGGTTTCTGTCATAGAAAGGTAGTTTTGACGCTGACTCACCATCTTTTGATCACCGGAATGTTTCAAGAAAAGTAACTGGCAATTTGAACTAACCTTAGGCGTTTGGCGCTTCCAAGTAGATACGAACACTCCGCACAGAAGAGTGCGGAATGCCAAGCTTCTTTTTCTCGAAAACTTGAGGTGCAATCGAGAAACTTTGAGAGATCCTCACTATTATTATTGCTTCAAACAACATGACACTGTTTTCCAATCGATTGGGCAATCATTCACAAAGTGGCTTTTTTGAAAGACAAACATTTGCCTGCTATAGCAAGGCAGAATGACAAATTCCCGAGTTTCGGGTTTCTGTCATAGAAAGGTAGTTTTGACGCTGACTCACCATCTTTTGATCACCGGAATGTTTCAAGAAAAGTAACTGGCAATTTGAACTAACCTTAGGCGTTTGGCGCTTCCAAGTAGATACGAACACTCCGCACAGAAGAGTGCGGAATGCCAAGCTTCTTTTTCTCGAAAACTTGAGGTGCAATCGAGAAACTTTGAGAGATCCTCACTATTATTATTGCTTCAAACAACATGACACTGTTTTCCAATCGATTGGGCAATCATTCACAAAGTGGCTTTTTAGAATGACAATTATTTGTCTTACTATCTAAAGGCAGAATGAGAAATTTTGAGGGTTTTGGGTTTCTGCCATAAGAAGGTTGTTTTGATGCTGACTCATCATCTGTTGATCCACGGAATGTTTCAAGAGAAATAGAGCTTCTTTTTCACGGCAACTTGAAGTGCAATCGAAAAACTTTGAGAGATCCTCACTATTATTACTGCTTCAAATAACATAACACTATTTCCCAATCGATTGGGCAATTATTACAAAGTGACTTTTTTGAAAGACAAACATTTGCCTTGCTATAGCAAGGCAGAATGACAAATTCCCGAGTTTCGGGTTTCTGTCATAGAAAGGTAGTTTTGACGCTGACTCACCATCTTTTGATCACCGGAATGTTTCAAGAAAAGTAACTGGCAATTTGAACTAACCTTAGGCGTTTGGCGCTTCCAAGTAGATACGAACACTCCGCACAGAAGAGTGCGGAATGCCGGGCTTCTTTTTCTCGGAAACTTGAAGTGCAATCGAGAAACTTCGAGGGATCCTCACTATTATCACTGCTCCAGACAAAATGACACTGTTTTCCAATCGATTGGACAATTATGACCGAAGTGGCTTTTTTGAAAGACAAACATTTGCCTTGCTATAGCAAGGCAGAATGACAAATTTCCGAGTTTCGAGTTTCTGTCATAGAAAGGTAGTTTTAACGCTGACTCACTATTTTTTCATCACCGGAACGTTTCAAGAGAAGTAACTGGCAATTTAAACTAACCTTGGGCGTGTGGCGCTTCCAAGTAGATACGAACACTCCGCACAGAAGAGTACAGAATGCCGAGCTTCTTTTTCTCGGAAACTTGAAGTGCAATCGAGAAACTTTGAGGGATCCTCACTATTATTACTGCTCCAGACAACATGACACTGTTTTCCAATCGATTGGACAATTATTACCGAAGTGGCTTTTTTGAAAGACAAACATTTGCCTTGCTATAGCAAGGCAGAATGACAAATTTCCGAGTTTCGAGTTTCTGTCATAGAAAGGTAGTTTTAACGCTGACTCACTATTTTTTCATCACCGGAACGTTTCAAGAGAAGTAACTGGCAATTTAAACTAACCTTGGGCGTGTGGCGCTTCCAAGTAGATACGAACACTCCGCACAGAAGAGTACGGAATGCCGAGCTTCTTTTTCTCGGAAACTTGAAGTGCAATCGAGAAACTTTGAGGGATCCTCACTATTATTACTGCTCCAGACAACATGACACTGTTTTCCAATCGATTGGACAATTATTATAAAGTGACTTTTTTGAAAGACAAACATTTGCCTTGCTATAGCAAGGCAGAATGACAAATTCCCGAGTTTCGGGTTTCTGTCATAGAAAGGTAGTTTTGACGCTGACTCACCATCTTTTGATCACCGGAATGTTTCAAGAAAAGTAACTGGCAATTTGAACTAACCTTGGGCGTTTGGCGCTTCCAAGTAGATACGAACACTCCGCACAGAAGAGTGCGGAATGCCGAGCTTCTTTTTCTCGGAAACTTGAAGTGCAATCGGGAAACTTTGAGGGATCCTCACTATTATCACTGCTCCAGACAAAATGACACTGTTTTCCAATCGATTGGACAATTATGACCGAAGTGGCTTTTTTGAAAGACAAACATTTGCCTTGCTATAGCAAGGCAGAATGACAAATTTCCGAGTTTCGAGTTTCTGTCATAGAAAGGTAGTTTTAACGCTGACTCACTATTTTTCCATCACCGGAACGTTTCAAGAGAAGTAACTGGCAATTGAAACTAACCTTGGGCGTGTGGCGCTTCCAAGTAGATACGAACACTCCGCACAGAAGAGTGCAGAATGCCGAGCTTCTTTTTCTCGGAAACTTGAAGTGCAATCGAGAAACTTTGAGGGATCCTCACTATTATTACTGCTCCAGACAACATGACACTGTTTTCCAATCGATTGGACAATTATTACCGAAGTGGCTTTTTTGAAAGACAAACATTTGCCTTGCTATAGCAAGGCAGAATGACAAATTTCCGAGTTTCGAGTTTCTGTCATAGAAAGGTAGTTTTAACGCTGACTCACTATTTTTTCATCACCGGAACGTTTCAAGAGAAGTAACTGGCAATTTAAACTAACCTTGGGCGTGTGGCGCTTCCAAGTAGATACGAACACTCCGCACAGAAGAGTACGGAATGCCGAGCTTCTTTTTCTCGGAAACTTGAAGTGCAATCGAGAAACTTTGAGAGATCCTCACCAATATCACTGCTTCAAACAACATGACACTGTTTTCCAATCGATTGGACAATTATTAACGAAGTTGCTTTTTTGAAAGACAAACATTTGCCTTGCTATAGCAAGGCAGAATGACAAATTTCCGAGTTTCGGGTATCTGTCATAAAAAGGTAGTTTTGACGCTGTCTCACCATCTTTTGATCACCGGAATGTTTCAAGAGGAGTAACTGGCAATTTAAACTAACCTTGGGCGTGTGGTGCTTCCAAGGAGATACGAACACTCCGCAAAGAAGAGTGTAGAATGCCGAGCTTTTTTCCTCGGAAACTTGAAGTGCAATCGAGAAAGTTTTAGAGATCTTCACTATTCTTTCTGCTTCAAACAACATGACACATTTTTCCAATCGATTGGGCAAATATTCACAAAGTGGCTTTTTTGAAAGACAAACATTTGCCTGCTATAGCAAGGCAGAATGACAAATTCCCGAGTTTCGGGTTTCTGTCATAGAAAGGTAGTTTTGACGCTGACTCACCATCTTTTGATCACCGGAATGTTTCAAGAAAAGTAACTGGCAATTTGAACTAACCTTAGGCGTTTGGCGCTTCCAAGTAGATACGAACACTCCGCACAGAAGAGTGCGGAATGCCAAGCTTCTTTTTCTCGAAAACTTGAGGTGCAATCGAGAAACTTTGAGAGATCCTCACTATTATTATTGCTTCAAACAACATGACACTGTTTTCCAATCGATTGGGCAATCATTCACAAAGTGGCTTTTTAGAATGACAATTATTTGTCTTACTATCTAAAGGCAGAATGAGAAATTTTGAGGGTTTTGGGTTTCTGCCATAAGAAGGTTGTTTTGATGCTGACTCATCATCTGTTGATCCACGGAATGTTTCAAGAGAAATAGAGCTTCTTTTTCACGGCAACTTGAAGTGCAATCGAAAAACTTTGAGAGATCCTCACTATTATTACTGCTTCAAATAACATAACACTATTTCCCAATCGATTGGGCAATTATAACCTACAAAGTGACTTTTTTGAAAGACAAACATTTGCCTTGCTATAGCAAGGCAGAATGACAAATTCCCGAGTTTCGGGTTTCTGTCATAGAAAGGTAGTTTTGACGCTGACTCACCATCTTTTGATCACCGGAATGTTTCAAGAAAAGTAACTGGCAATTTGAACTAACCTTAGGCGTTTGGCGCTTCCAAGTAGATACGAACACTCCGCACAGAAGAGTGCGGAATGCCGGGCTTCTTTTTCTCGGAAACTTGAAGTGCAATCGAGAAACTTTGAGGGATCCTCACTATTATCACTGCTCCAGACAAAATGACACTGTTTTCCAATCGATTGGACAATTATGACCGAAGTGGCTTTTTTGAAAGACAAACATTTGCCTTGCTATAGCAAGGCAGAATGACAAATTTCCGAGTTTCGAGTTTCTGTCATAGAAAGGTAGTTTTAACGCTGACTCACTATTTTTCCATCACCGGAACGTTTCAAGAGAAGTAACTGGCAATTTAAACTAACCTTGGGCGTGTGGCGCTTCCAAGTAGATACGAACACTCCGCACAGAAGAGTGCAGAATGCCGAGCTTCTTTTTCTCGGAAACTTGTAGTGCAATCGAGAAACTTTGAGGGATCCTCACTATTATCACTGCTCCAGACAACATGACACTTTTTTCCAATCGATTGGACAATTATTAACGAAGTGGCTTTTTTGAAAGACAAACATTTGCCTTGCTATAGCAAGGCAGAATGACAAATTTCCGAGTTTCGAGTTTCTGTCATAGAAAGGTAGTTTTAACGCTGACTCACTATTTTTTCATCACCGGAACGTTTCAAAAGAAGTAACTGGCAATTTAAACTAACCTTGGGCGTGTGTCGCTTCCAAGTAGATACGAACACTCCGCACAGAAGAGTGCAGAATGCCGAGCTTCTTTTTCTCGGAAACTTGTAGTGCAATCGAGAAACTTTGAGGGATCCTCACTATTATCACTGCTCCAGACAACATGACACTGTTTTCCAATCGATTGGACAATTATTAACGAAGTGGCTTTTTTGAAAGACAAACATTTGCCTTGCTATAGCAAGGCAGAATGACAAATTTCCGAGTTTCGAGTTTCTGTCATAGAAAGGTAGTTTTAACGCTGACTCACTATTTTTTCATCACCGGAACGTTTCAAGAGAAGTAACTGGCAATTTAAACTAACCTTGGGCGTGTGGCGCTTCCAAGTAGATACGAACACTCCGCACAGAAGAGTGCAGAATGCCGAGCTTCTTTTTCTCGGAAACTTGTAGTGCAATCGAGAAACTTTGAGGGATCCTCACTATTATCACTGCTCCAGACAACATGACACTTTTTTCCAATCGATTGGACAATTATTAACGAAGTGGCTTTTTTGAAAGACAAACATTTGCCTTGCTATAGCAAGGCAGAATGACAAATTTCCGAGTTTCGAGTTTCTGTCATAGAAAGGTAGTTTCAACGCTGACTCACTATTTTTCCATCACCGGAACGTTTCAAGAGAAGTAACTGGCAATTGAAACTAACCTTGGGCGTGTGGCGCTTCCAAGTAGATACGAACACTCCGCACAGAAGAGTACAGAATGCCGAGCTTCTTTTTCTCGGAAACTTGAAGTGCAATCGAGAAACTTTGAGGGATCCTCACTATTATTACTGCTCCAGACAACATGACACTGTTTTCCAATCGATTGGACAATTATTACCGAAGTGGCTTTTTTGAAAGACAAACATTTGCCTTGCTATAGCAAGGCAGAATGACAAATTTCCGAGTTTCGAGTTTCTGTCATAGAAAGGTAGTTTTAACGCTGACTCACTATTTTTTCATCACCGGAACGTTTCAAGAGAAGTAACTGGCAATTTAAACTAACCTTGGGCGTGTGGCGCTTCCAAGTAGATACGAACACTCCGCACAGAAGAGTACGGAATGCCGAGCTTCTTTTTCTCGGAAACTTGAAGTGCAATCGAGAAACTTTGAGGGATCCTCACTATTATTACTGCTCCAGACAACATGACACTGTTTTCCAATCGATTGGACAATTATTACAAAGTGACTTTTTTGAAAGACAAACATTTGCCTTGCTATAGCAAGGCAGAATGACAAATTCCCGAGTTTCGGGTTTCTGTCATAGAAAGGTAGTTTTGACGCTGACTCACCATCTTTTGATCACCGGAATGTTTCAAGAAAAGTAACTGGCAATTTGAACTAACCTTGGGCGTTTGGCGCTTCCAAGTAGATACGAACACTCCGCACAGAAGAGTGCGGAATGCCGAGCTTCTTTTTCTCGGAAACTTGAAGTGCAATCGAGAAACTTTGAGGGATCCTCACTATTATCACTGCTCCAGACAAAATGACACTGTTTTCCAATCGATTGGACAATTATGACCGAAGTGGCTTTTTTGAAAGACAAACATTTGCCTTGCTATAGCAAGGCAGAATGACAAATTTCCGAGTTTCGAGTTTCTGTCATAGAAAGGTAGTTTTAACGCTGACTCACTATTTTTCCATCACCGGAACGTTTCAAGAGAAGTAACTGGCAATTTAAACTAACCTTGGGCGTGTGGCGCTTCCAAGTAGATACGAACACTCCGCACAGAAGAGTGCAGAATGCCGAGCTTCTTTTTCTCGGAAACTTGTAGTGCAATCGAGAAACTTTGAGGGATCCTCACTATTATCACTGCTCCAGACAACATGACACTGTTTTCCAATCGATTGGACAATTATTAACGAAGTGGCTTTTTTGAAAGACAAACATTTGCCTTGCTATAGCAAGGCAGAATGACAAATTTCCGAGTTTCGAGTTTCTGTCATAGAAAGGTAGTTTTAACGCTGACTCACTATTTTTCCATCACCGGAACGTTTCAAGAGAAGTAACTGGCAATTGAAACTAACCTTGGGCGTGTGGCGCTTCCAAGTAGATACGAACACTCCGCACAGAAGAGTGCAGAATGCCGAGCTTCTTTTTCTCGGAAACTTGAAGTGCAATCGAGAAACTTTGAGGGATCCTCACTATTATTACTGCTCCAGACAACATGACACTGTTTTCCAATCGATTGGACAATTATTACCGAAGTGGCTTTTTTGAAAGACAAACATTTGCCTTGCTATAGCAAGGCAGAATGACAAATTTCCGAGTTTCGAGTTTCTGTCATAGAAAGGTAGTTTTAACGCTGACTCACTATTTTTTCATCACCGGAACGTTTCAAGAGAAGTAACTGGCAATTTAAACTAACCTTGGGCGTGTGGCGCTTCCAAGTAGATACGAACACTCCGCACAGAAGAGTACGGAATGCCGAGCTTCTTTTTCTCGGAAACTTGAAGTGCAATCGAGAAACTTTGAGAGATCCTCACCAATATCACTGCTTCAAACAACATGACACTGTTTTCCAATCGATTGGACAATTATTAACGAAGTTGCTTTTTTGAAAGACAAACATTTGCCTTGCTATAGCAAGGCAGAATGACAAATTTCCGAGTTTCGGGTATCTGTCATAAAAAGGTAGTTTTGACGCTGTCTCACCATCTTTTGATCACCGGAATGTTTCAAGAGGAGTAACTGGCAATTTAAACTAACCTTGGGCGTGTGGTGCTTCCAAGGAGATACGAACACTCCGCAAAGAAGAGTGTAGAATGCCGAGCTTTTTTCCTCGGAAACTTGAAGTGCAATCGAGAAAGTTTTAGAGATCTTCACTATTCTTTCTGCTTCAAACAACATGACACATTTTTCCAATCGATTGGGCAAATATTCACAAAGTGGCTTTTTTGAAAGACAAACATTTGCCTGCTATAGCAAGGCAGAATGACAAATTCCCGAGTTTCGGGTTTCTGTCATAGAAAGGTAGTTTTGACGCTGACTCACCATCTTTTGATCACCGGAATGTTTCAAGAAAAGTAACTGGCAATTTGAACTAACCTTAGGCGTTTGGCGCTTCCAAGTAGATACGAACACTCCGCACAGAAGAGTGCGGAATGCCAAGCTTCTTTTTCTCGAAAACTTGAGGTGCAATCGAGAAACTTTGAGAGATCCTCACTATTATTATTGCTTAAACAACATGACACTGTTTTCCAATCGATTGGGCAATCATTCACAAAGTGGCTTTTTAGAATGACAATTATTTGTCTTACTATCTAAAGGCAGAATGAGAAATTTTGAGGGTTTTGGGTTTCTGCCATAAGAAGGTTGTTTTGATGCTGACTCATCATCTGTTGATCCACGGAATGTTTCAAGAGAAATAGAGCTTCTTTTTCACGGCAACTTGAAGTGCAATCGAAAAACTTTGAGAGATCCTCACTATTATTACTGCTTCAAATAACATAACACTATTTCCCAATCGATTGGGCAATTATTACAAAGTGACTTTTTTGAAAGACAAACATTTGCCTTGCTATAGCAAGGCAGAATGACGAATTCCCGAGTTTCGGGTTTCTGTCATAGAAAGGTAGTTTTGACGCTGACTCACCATCTTTTGATCACCGGAATGTTTCAAGAAAAGTAACTGGCAATTTGAACTAGCCTTAGGCGTTTGGCGCTTCCAAGTAGATACGAACACTCCGCACAGAAGAGTGCGGAATGCCGGGCTTCTTTTTCTCGGAAACTTGAAGTGCAATCGAGAAACTTTGAGGGATCCTCACTATTATCACTGCTCCAGACAAAATGACACTGTTTTCCAATCGATTGGACAATTATTAACGAAGTGGCTTTTTTGAAAGACAAACATTTGCCTTGCTATAGCAAGGCAGAATGACAAATTTCCGAGTTTCGAGTTTCTGTCATAGAAAGGTAGTTTTAACGCTGACTCACTATTTTTTCATCACCGGAACGTTTCAAAAGAAGTAACTGGCAATTTAAACTAACCTTGGGCGTGTGTCGCTTCCAAGTAGATACGAACACTCCGCACAGAAGAGTGCAGAATGCCGAGCTTCTTTTTCTCGGAAACTTGTAGTGCAATCGAGAAACTTTGAGGGATCCTCACTATTATCACTGCTCCAGACAACATGACACTGTTTTCCAATCGATTGGACAATTATTAACGAAGTGGCTTTTTTGAAAGACAAACATTTGCCTTGCTATAATAGCAAGGCAGAATGACAAATTCTTGAGTTTCGGGTTTTTGCCGGTGAAAGGTTGTTTTGACGCTGACTCACCATCTTTTGATCACCGGAATGTTTCAAGAGAAGTAACTGGCAATTTAAACTAACCTTAGGCGTGTGACGCTTCGAAGTAGATACGAACACTCCGCACAGAAGAGTGCAGAATGCCGAGCTTCTTTTTCTCGGAAACTTGTAGTGCAATCGAGAAACTTCGAGGGATCCTCACTATTATCACTGCTCCAGACAACATGACACTGTTTTCCAATCGATTGGATAATTATTAACGAAGTGGCTTTTTTGAAAGACAAACATTTGCCTTGCTATAGCAAGGCAGAATGACAAATTTCCGAGTTTCGAGTTTCTGTCATAGAAAGGTAGTTTTAACGCTGACTCACTATTTTTCCATCACCGGAACGTTTCAAGAGAAGTAACTGGCAATTTAAACTAACCTTGGGCGTGTGGCGCTTCCAAGTAGATACGAACACTCCGCACAGAAGAGTACAGAATGCCGAGCTTCTTTTTCTCGGAAACTTGAAGTGCAATCGAGAAACTTTGAGGGATCCTCACTATTATTACTGCTCCAGACAACATGACACTGTTTTCCAATCGATTGGACAATTATTACCGAAGTGGCTTTTTTGAAAGACAAACATTTGCCTTGCTATAGCAAGGCAGAATGACAAATTTCCGAGTTTCGAGTTTCTGTCATAGAAAGGTAGTTTTAACGCTGACTCACTATTTTTTCATCACCGGAACGTTTCAAGAGAAGTAACTGGCAATTTAAACTAACCTTGGGCGTGTGGCGCTTCCAAGTAGATACGAACACTCCGCACAGAAGAGTACAGAATGCCGAGCTTCTTTTTCTCGGAAACTTGAAGTGCAATCGAGAAACTTTGAGGGATCCTCACTATTATTACTGCTCCAGACAACATGACACTGTTTTCCAATCGATTGGACAATTATTACCGAAGTGGCTTTTTTGAAAGACAAACATTTGCCTTGCTATAGCAAGGCAGAATGACAAAATTCCGAGTTTCGAGTTTCTGTCATAGAAAGGTAGTTTCAACGCTGATTCACTATTTTTCCATCACCGGAACGTTTCAAGAGAAGTAACTGGCAATTGAAACTAACCTTGGGCGTGTGGCGCTTCCAAGTAGATACGAACACTCCGCACAGAAGAGTACAGAATGCCGAGCTTCTTTTTCTCGGAAACTTGAAGTGCAATCGAGAAACTTTGAGGGATCCTCACTATTATTACTGCTCCAGACAACATGACACTGTTTTCCAATCGATTGGACAATTATTACCGAAGTGGCTTTTTTGAAAGACAAACATTTGCCTTGCTATAGCAAGGCAGAATGACAAATTTCCGAGTTTCGAGTTTCTGTCATAGAAAGGTAGTTTTAACGCTGACTCACTATTTTTTCATCACCGGAACGTTTCAAGAGAAGTAACTGGCAATTTAAACTAACCTTGGGCGTGTGGCGCTTCCAAGTAGATACGAACACTCCGCACAGAAGAGTACGGAATGCCGAGCTTCTTTTTCTCGGAAACTTGAAGTGCAATCGAGAAACTTTGAGAGATCCTCACCAATATCACTGCTTCAAACAACATGACACTGTTTTCCAATCGATTGGACAATTATTAACGAAGTTGCTTTTTTGAAAGACAAACATTTGCCTTGCTATAGCAAGGCAGAATGACAAATTTCCGAGTTTCGGGTATCTGTCATAAAAAGGTAGTTTTGACGCTGTCTCACCATCTTTTGATCACCGGAATGTTTCAAGAGGAGTAACTGGCAATTTAAACTAACCTTGGGCGTGTGGTGCTTCCAAGGAGATACGAACACTCCGCAAAGAAGAGTGTAGAATGCCGAGCTTTTTTCCTCGGAAACTTGAAGTGCAATCGAGAAATTTTTAGAGATCTTCACTATTCTTTCTGCTTCAAACAACATGACACATTTTTCCAATCGATTGGGCAAATATTCACAAAGTGGCTTTTTTGAAAGACAAACATTTGCCTGCTATAGCAAGGCAGAATGACAAATTCCCGAGTTTCGGGTTTCTGTCATAGAAAGGTAGTTTTGACGCTGACTCACCATCTTTTGATCACCGGAATGTTTCAAGAAAAGTAACTGGCAATTTGAACTAACCTTAGGCGTTTGGCGCTTCCAAGTAGATACGAACACTCCGCACAGAAGAGTGCGGAATGCCGGGCTTCTTTTTCTCGGAAACTTGAAGTGCAATCGAGAAACTTTGAGGGATCCTCACTATTATCACTGCTCCAGACAAAATGACACTGTTTTCCAATCGATTGGACAATTATGACCGAAGTGGCTTTTTTGAAAGACAAACATTTGCCTTGCTATAGCAAGGCAGAATGACAAATTTCCGAGTTTCGAGTTTCTGTCATAGAAAGGTAGTTTTAACGCTGACTCACTATTTTTCCATCACCGGAACGTTTCAAGAGAAGTAACTGGCAATTTAAACTAACCTTGGGCGTGTGGCGCTTCCAAGTAGATACGAACACTCCGCACAGAAGAGTGCAGAATGCCGAGCTTCTTTTTCTCGGAAACTTGTAGTGCAATCGAGAAACTTTGAGGGATCCTCACTATTATCACTGCTCCAGACAACATGACACTTTTTTCCAATCGATTGGACAATTATTAACGAAGTGGCTTTTTTGAAAGACAAACATTTGCCTTGCTATAGCAAGGCAGAATGACAAATTTCCGAGTTTCGAGTTTCTGTCATAGAAAGGTAGTTTTAACGCTGACTCACTATTTTTTCATCACCGGACCGTTTCAAAAGAAGTAACTGGCAATTTAAACTAACCTTGGGCGTGTGTCGCTTCCAAGTAGATACGAACACTCCGCACAGAAGAGTGCAGAATGCCGAGCTTCTTTTTCTCGGAAACTTGTAGTGCAATCGAGAAACTTTGAGGGATCCTCACTATTATCACTGCTCCAGACAACATGACACTGTTTTCCAATCGATTGGACAATTATTAACGAAGTGGCTTTTTTGAAAGACAAACATTTGCCTTGCTATAGCAAGGCAGAATGACAAATTTCCGAGTTTCGAGTTTCTGTCATAGAAAGGTAGTTTTAACGCTGACTCACTATTTTTCCATCACCGGAACGTTTCAAGAGAAGTAACTGGCAATTTAAACTAACCTTGGGCGTGTGGCGCTTCCAAGTAGATACGAACACTGCGCACAGAAGAGTGCAGAATGCCGAGCTCTTTTTCTCGGCAACTTGAAGTGCAATCGAGAAATTTTCAGAGATCCTCACTATTTTTACTGCTTCAAACAACATGACACATTTTTCCAATCGATTGGGCAAATATTCACAAAGTGGCTTTTTTGAAAAACAAACATTTGCCTGCTATAGCAAGGCAGAATGACAAATTCCCGAGTTTCGGGTTTCTGTCATAGAAAGGTAGTTTTGTCGCTGACTCACCATCTTTTGATCACCGGAATGTTTCAAGAAAAGTAACTGGCAATTTGAACTAACCTTAGGCGTTTGGCGCTTCCAAGTAGATACGAACACTCCGCACAGAAGAGTGCAGAATGCCGAGCTCTTTTTCTCGGCAACTTGAAGTGCAATCGAGAAATTTTCAGAGATCCTCACTATTTTTACTGCTTCAAACAACATGACACATTTTTCCAATCGATTGGGCAAATATTCACAAAGTGGCTTTTTTGAATGACAATTATTTGTCTTACTATCTAAAGGCAGAATGAGAAATTTTGAGGGTTTTGGGTTTCTGCCATAAGAAGGTTGTTTTGATGCTGACTCATCATCTGTTGATCCACGGAATGTTTCAAGAGAAATAGAGCTTCTTTTTCACGGCAACTTGAAGTGCAATCGAAAAACTTTGAGAGATCCTCACTATTATTACTGCTTCAAATAACATAACACTATTTCCCAATCGATTGGGCAATTATTACAAAGTGACTTTTTTGAAAGACAAACATTTGCCTTGCTATAGCAAGGCAGAATGACAAATTCCCGAGTTTCGGGTTTCTGTCATAGAAAGGTAGTTTTGACGCTGACTCACCATCTTTTGATCACCGGAATGTTTCAAGAAAAGTAACTGGCAATTTGAACTAACCTTAGGCGTTTGGCGCTTCCAAGTAGATACGAACACTCCGCACAGAAGAGTGCGGAATGCCGGGCTTCTTTTTCTCGGAAACTTGAAGTGCAATCGAGAAACTTTGAGGGATCCTCACTATTATCACTGCTCCAGACAAAATGACACTGTTTTCCAATCGATTGGACAATTATGACCGAAGTGGCTTTTTTGAAAGACAAACATTTGCCTTGCTATAGCAAGGCAGAATGACAAATTTCCGAGTTTCGAGTTTCTGTCATAGAAAGGTAGTTTTAACGCTGACTCACTATTTTTTCATCACCGGAACGTTTCAAAAGAAGTAACTGGCAATTTAAACTAACCTTGGGCGTGTGTCGCTTCCAAGTAGATACGAACACTCCGCACAGAAGAGTGCAGAATGCCGAGCTTCTTTTTCTCGGAAACTTGTAGTGCAATCGAGAAACTTTGAGGGATCCTCACTATTATCACTGCTCCAGACAACATGACACTGTTTTCCAATCGATTGGACAATTATTAACGAAGTGGCTTTTTTGAAAGACAAACATTTGCCTTGCTATAGCAAGGCAGAATGACAAATTTCCGAGTTTCGAGTTTCTGTCATAGAAAGGTAGTTTTAACGCTGACTCACTATTTTTCCATCACCGGAACGTTTCAAGAGAAGTAACTGGCAATTTAAACTAACCTTGGGCGTGTGGCGCTTCCAAGTAGATACGAACACTCCGCACAGAAGAGTGCAGAATGCCGAGCTTCTTTTTCTCGGAAACTTGTAGTGCAATCGAGAAACTTCGAGGGATCCTCACTATTATCACTGCTCCAGACAACATGACACTGTTTTCCAATCGATTGGATAATTATTAACGAAGTGGCTTTTTTGAAAGACAAACATTTGCCTTGCTATAGCAAGGCAGAATGACAAATTTCCGAGTTTCGAGTTTCTGTCATAGAAAGGTAGTTTTAACGCTGACTCACTATTTTTCCATCACCGGAACGTTTCAAGAGAAGTAACTGGCAATTTAAACTAACCTTGGGCGTGTGGCGCTTCCAAGTAGATACGAACACTCCGCACAGAAGAGTACGGAATGCCGAGCTTCTTTTTCTCGGAAACTTGAAGTGCAATCGAGAAACTTTGAGAGATCCTCACCAATATCACTGCTTCAAACAACATGACACTGTTTTCCAATCGATTGGACAATTATTAACGAAGTTGCTTTTTTGAAAGACAAACATTTGCCTTGCTATAGCAAGGCAGAATGACAAATTTCCGAGTTTCGGGTATCTGTCATAAAAAGGTAGTTTTGACGCTGTCTCACCATCTTTTGATCACCGGAATGTTTCAAGAGGAGTAACTGGCAATTTAAACTAACCTTGGGCGTGTGGTGCTTCCAAGGAGATACGAACACTCCGCAAAGAAGAGTGTAGAATGCCGAGCTTTTTTCCTCGGAAACTTGAAGTGCAATCGAGAAAGTTTTAGAGATCTTCTTTATTCCTTCTGCTTCAAACAACATGACACATTTTTCCAATCGATTGGGCAAATATTCACAAAGTGGCTTTTTTGAAAGACAAACATTTGCCTGCTATAGCAAGGCAGAATGACAAATTCCCGAGTTTCGGGTTTCTGTCATAGAAAGGTAGTTTTGACGCTGACTCACCATCTTTTGATCACCGGAATGTTTCAAGAAAAGTAACTGGCAATTTGAACTAACCTTAGGCGTTTGGCGCTTCCAAGTAGATACGAACACTCCGCACAGAAGAGTGCGGAATGCCAAGCTTCTTTTTCTCGAAAACTTGAGGTGCAATCGAGAAACTTTGAGAGATCCTCACTATTATTATTGCTTCAAACAACATGACACTGTTTTCCAATCGATTGGGCAATCATTCACAAAGTGGCTTTTTAGAATGACAATTATTTGTCTTACTATCTAAAGGCAGAATGAGAAATTTTGAGGGTTTTGGGTTTCTGCCATAAGAAGGTTGTTTTGATGCTGACTCATCATCTGTTGATCCACGGAATGTTTCAAGAGAAATAGAGCTTCTTTTTCACGGCAACTTGAAGTGCAATCGAAAAACTTTGAGAGATCCTCACTATTATTAGGTACTGCTTCAAATAACATAACACTATTTCCCAATCGATTGGGCAATTATTACAAAGTGACTTTTTTGAAAGACAAACATTTGCCTTGCTATAGCAAGGCAGAATGACAAATTCCCGAGTTTCGGGTTTCTGTCATAGAAAGGTAGTTGTGACGCTGACTCACCATCTTTTGATCACCGGAATGTTTCAAGAAAAGTAACTGGCAATTTGAACTAGCCTTAGGCGTTTGGCGCTTCCAAGTAGATACGAACACTCCGCACAGAAGAGTGCGGAATGCCGGGCTTCTTTTTCTCGGAAACTTGAAGTGCAATCGAGAAACTTTGAGGGATCCTCACTATTATCACTGCTCCAGACAAAATGACACTGTTTTCCAATCGATTGGACAATTATGACCGAAGTGGCTTTTTTGAAAGACAAACATTTGCCTTGCTATAGCAAGGCAGAATGACAAATTTCCGAGTTTCGAGTTTCTGTCATAGAAAGGTAGTTTTAACGCTGACTCACTATTTTTTCATCACCGGAACGTTTCAAAAGAAGTAACTGGCAATTTAAACTAACCTTGGGCGTGTGTCGCTTCCAAGTAGATACGAACACTCCGCACAGAAGAGTGCAGAATGCCGAGCTTCTTTTTCTCGGAAACTTGTAGTGCAATCGAGAAACTTTGAGGGATCCTCACTATTATCACTGCTCCAGACAACATGACACTTTTTTCCAATCGATTGGACAATTATTAACGAAGTGGCTTTTTTGAAAGACAAACATTTGCCTTGCTATAGCAAGGCAGAATGACAAATTTCCGAGTTTCGAGTTTCTGTCATAGAAAGGTAGTTTTAACGCTGACTCACTATTTTTCCATCACCGGAACGTTTCAAGAGAAGTAACTGGCAATTTAAACTAACCTTGGGCGTGTGGCGCTTCCAAGTAGATACGAGCACTCCGCACAGAAGAGTGCAGAATGCCGAGCTTCTTTTTCTCGGAAACTTGTAGTGCAATCGAGAAACTTTGAGGGATCCTCACTATCATTACTGCTCCAGACAACATGACACTGTTTTCCAATCAATTGGACAATTATTAACGAAGTGGCTTTTTTGAAAGACAAACATTTGCCTTGCTATAGCAAGGCAGAATGACAAATTTCCGAGTTTCGAGTTTCTGTCATAGAAAGGTAGTTTCAACGCTGACTCACTATTTTTCCATCACCGGAACGTTTCAAGAGAAGTAACTGGCAATTGAAACTAACCTTGGGCGTGTGGCGCTTCCAAGTAGATACGAACACTCCGCACAGAAGAGTACAGAATGCCGAGCTTCTTTTTCTCGGAAACTTGAAGTGCAATCGAGAAACTTTGAGGGATCCTCACTATTATTACTGCTCCAGACAACATGACACTGTTTTCCAATCGATTGGACAATTATTACCGAAGTGGCTTTTTTGAAAGACAAACATTTGCCTTGCTATAGCAAGGCAGAATGACAAATTTCCGAGTTTCGAGTTTCTGTCATAGAAAGGTAGTTTTAACGCTGACTCACTATTTTTTCATCACCGGAACGTTTCAAGAGAAGTAACTGGCAATTTAAACTAACCTTGGGCGTGTGGCGCTTCCAAGTAGATACGAACACTCCGCACAGAAGAGTACGGAATGCCGAGCTTCTTTTTCTCGGAAACTTGAAGTGCAATCGAGAAACTTTGAGAGATCCTCACCAATATCACTGCTTCAAACAACATGACACTGTTTTCCAATCGATTGGACAATTATTAACGAAGTTGCTTTTTTGAAAGACAAACATTTGCCTTGCTATAGCAAGGCAGAATGACAAATTTCCGAGTTTCGGGTATCTGTCATAAAAAGGTAGTTTTGACGCTGTCTCACCATCTTTTGATCACCGGAATGTTTCAAGAGGAGTAACTGGCAATTTAAACTAACCTTGGGCGTGTGGTGCTTCCAAGGAGATACGAACACTCCGCAAAGAAGAGTGTAGAATGCCGAGCTTTTTTCCTCGGAAACTTGAAGTGCAATCGAGAAATTTTTAGAGATCTTCACTATTCTTTCTGCTTCAAACAACATGACACATTTTTCCAATCGATTGGGCAAATATTCACAAAGTGGCTTTTTTGAAAGACAAACATTTGCCTGCTATAGCAAGGCAGAATGACAAATTCCCGAGTTTCGGGTTTCTGTCATAGAAAGGTAGTTTTGACGCTGACTCACCATCTTTTGATCACCGGAATGTTTCAAGAAAAGTAACTGGCAATTTGAACTAACCTTAGGCGTTTGGCGCTTCCAAGTAGATACGAACACTCCGCACAGAAGAGTGCGGAATGCCGGGCTTCTTTTTCTCGGAAACTTGAAGTGCAATCGAGAAACTTTGAGGGATCCTCACTATTATCACTGCTCCAGACAAAATGACACTGTTTTCCAATCGATTGGACAATTATGACCGGAGTGGCTTTTTTGAAAGACAAACATTTGCCTTGCTATAGCAAGGCAGAATGACAAATTTCCGAGTTTCGAGTTTCTGTCATAGAAAGGTAGTTTTAACGCTGACTCACTATTTTTCCATCACCGGAACGTTTCAAGAGAAGTAACTGGCAATTTAAACTAACCTTGGGCGTGTGGCGCTTCCAAGTAGATACGAACACTCCGCACAGAAGAGTGCAGAATGCCGAGCTTCTTTTTCTCGGAAACTTGTAGTGCAATCGAGAAACTTTGAGGGATCCTCACTATTATCACTGCTCCAGACAACATGACACTTTTTTCCAATCGATTGGACAATTATTAACGAAGTGGCTTTTTTGAAAGACAAACATTTGCCTTGCTATAGCAAGGCAGAATGACAAATTTCCGAGTTTCGAGTTTCTGTCATAGAAAGGTAGTTTTAACGCTGACTCACTATTTTTTCATCACCGGAACGTTTCAAAAGAAGTAACTGGCAATTTAAACTAACCTTGGGCGTGTGTCGCTTCCAAGTAGATACGAACACTCCGCACAGAAGAGTGCAGAATGCCGAGCTTCTTTTTCTCGGAAACTTGTAGTGCAATCGAGAAACTTTGAGGGATCCTCACTATTATCACTGCTCCAGACAACATGACACTGTTTTCCAATCGATTGGACAATTATTAACGAAGTGGCTTTTTTGAAAGACAAACATTTGCCTTGCTATAGCAAGGCAGAATGACAAATTTCCGAGTTTCGAGTTTCTGTCATAGAAAGGTAGTTTTAACGCTGACTCACTATTTTTCCATCACCGGAACGTTTCAAGAGAAGTAACTGGCAATTTAAACTAACCTTGGGCGTGTGGCGCTTCCAAGTAGATACGAACACTCCGCACAGAAAAGTGCAGAATGCCGAGCTCTTTTTCTCGGCAACTTGAAGTGCAATCGAGAAATTTTCAGAGATCCTCACTATTTTTACTGCTTCAAACAACATGACACATTTTTCCAATCGATTGGGCAAATATTCACAAAGTGGCTTTTTTGAAAAACAAACATTTGCCTGCTATAGCAAGGCAGAATGACAAATTCCCGAGTTTCGGGTTTCTGTCATAGAAAGGTAGTTTTGTCGCTGACTCACCATCTTTTGATCACCGGAATGTTTCAAGAAAAGTAACTGGCAATTTGAACTAACCTTAGGCGTTTGGCGCTTCCAAGTAGATACGAACACTCCGCACAGAAGAGTGCAGAATGCCGAGCTCTTTTTCTCGGCAACTTGAAGTGCAATCGAGAAATTTTCAGAGATCCTCACTATTTTTACTGCTTCAAACAACATGACACATTTTTCCAATCGATTGGGCAAATATTCACAAAGTGGCTTTTTTGAAAGACAAACATTTGCCTGCTATAGCAAGGCAGAATGACAAATTCCCGAGTTTCGGGTTTCTGTCATAGAATGGTAGTTTTGACGCTGACTCACCATCTTTTGATCACCGGAATGTTTCAAGAAAAGTAACTGGCAATTTGAACTAACCTTAGGCGTTTGGCGCTTCCAAGTAGATACGAACACTCCGCACAGAAGAGTGCGGAATGCCAAGCTTCTTTTTCTCGAAAACTTGAGGTGCAATCGAGAAACTTTGAGAGATCCTCACTATTATTATTGCTTCAAACAACATGACACTGTTTTCCAATCGATTGGGCAATCATTCACAAAGTGGCTTTTTAGAATGACAATTATTTGTCTTACTATCTAAAGGCAGAATGAGAAATTTTGAGGGTTTTGGGTTTCTGCCATAAGAAGGTTGTTTTGATGCTGACTCATCATCTGTTGATCCACGGAATGTTTCAAGAGAAATAGAGCTTCTTTTTCACGGCAACTTGAAGTGCAATCGAAAAACTTTGAGAGATCCTCACTATTATTACTGCTTCAAATAACATAACACTATTTCCCAATCGATTGGGCAATTATTACAAAGTGACTTTTTTGAAAGACAAACATTTGCCTTGCTATAGCAAGGCAGAATGACAAATTCCCGAGTTTCGGGTTTCTGTCATAGAAAGGTAGTTTTGACGCTGACTCACCATCTTTTGATCACCGGAATGTTTCAAGAAAAGTAACTGGCAATTTGAACTAACCTTAGGCGTTTGGCGCTCCAAGTAGATACGAACACTCCGCACAGAAGAGTGCGGAATGCCGGGCTTCTTTTTCTCGGAAACTTGAAGTGCAATCGAGAAACTTTGAGGGATCCTCACTATTATCACTGCTCCAGACAAAATGACACTGTTTTCCAATCGATTGGACAATTATGACCGAAGTGGCTTTTTTGAAAGACAAACATTTGCCTTGCTATAGCAAGGCAGAATGACAAATTTCCGAGTTTCGAGTTTCTGTCATAGAAAGGTAGTTTTAACGCTGACTCACTATTTTTTCATCACCGGAACGTTTCAAAAGAAGTAACTGGCAATTTAAACTAACCTTGGGCGTGTGTCGCTTCCAAGTAGATACGAACACTCCGCACAGAAGAGTGCAGAATGCCGAGCTTCTTTTTCTCGGAAACTTGTAGTGCAATCGAGAAACTTTGAGGGATCCTCACTATTATCACTGCTCCAGACAACATGACACTGTTTTCCAATCGATTGGACAATTATTAACGAAGTGGCTTTTTTGAAAGACAAACATTTGCCTTGCTATAGCAAGGCAGAATGACAAATTTCCGAGTTTCGAGTTTCTGTCATAGAAAGGTAGTTTTAACGCTGACTCACTATTTTTCCATCACCGGAACGTTTCAAGAGAAGTAACTGGCAATTTAAACTAACCTTGGGCGTGTGGCGCTTCCAAGTAGATACGAACACTCCGCACAGAAGAGTGCAGAATGCCGAGCTTCTTTTTCTCGGAAACTTGTAGTGCAATCGAGAAACTTCGAGGGATCCTCACTATTATCACTGCTCCAGACAACATGACACTGTTTTCCAATCGATTGGATAATTATTAACGAAGTGGCTTTTTTGAAAGACAAACATTTGCCTTGCTATAGCAAGGCAGAATGACAAATTTCCGAGTTTCGAGTTTCTGTCATAGAAAGGTAGTTTTAACGCTGACTCACTATTTTTCCATCACCGGAACGTTTCAAGAGAAGTAACTGGCAATTTAAACTAACCTTGGGCGTGTGGCGCTTCCAAGTAGATACGAGCACTCCGCACAGAAGAGTGCAGAATGCCGAGCTTCTTTTTCTCGGAAACTTGTAGTGCAATCGAGAAACTTTGAGGGATCCCCACTATTATTACTGCTCCAGACAACATGACACTGTTTTCCAATCAATTGGACAATTATTAACGAAGTGGCTTTTTTGAAAGACAAACATTTGCCTTGCTATAGCAAGGCAGAATGACAAATTTCCGAGTTTCGAGTTTCTGTCATAGAAAGGTAGTTTCAACGCTGACTCACTATTTTTCCATCACCGGAACGTTTCAAGAGAAGTAACTGGCAATTGAAACTAACCTTGGGCGTGTGGCGCTTCCAAGTAGATACGAACACTCCGCACAGAAGAGTACAGAATGCCGAGCTTCTTTTTCTCGGAAACTTGAAGTGCAATCGAGAAACTTTGAGGGATCCTCACTATTATTACTGCTCCAGACAACATGACACTGTTTTCCAATCGATTGGACAATTATTACCGAAGTGGCTTTTTTGAAAGACAAACATTTGCCTTGCTATAGCAAGGCAGAATGACAAATTTCCGAGTTTCGAGTTTCTGTCATAGAAAGGTAGTTTTAACGCTGACTCACTATTTTTTCATCACCGGAACGTTTCAAGAGAAGTAACTGGCAATTTAAACTAACCTTGGGCGTGTGGCGCTTCCAAGTAGATACGAACACTCCGCACAGAAGAGTACGGAATGCCGAGCTTCTTTTTCTCGGAAACTTGAAGTGCAATCGAGAAACTTTGAGGGATCCTCACTATTATTACTGCTCCAGACAACATGACACTGTTTTCCAATCGATTGGACAATTATTACAAAGTGACTTTTTTGAAAGACAAACATTTGCCTTGCTATAGCAAGGCAGAATGACAAATTCCCGAGTTTCGGGTTTCTGTCATAGAAAGGTAGTTTTGACGCTGACTCACCATCTTTTGATCACCGGAATGTTTCAAGAAAAGTAACTGGCAATTTGAACTAACCTTAGGCGTTTGGCGCTTCCAAGTAGATACGAACACTCCGCACAGAAGAGTGCGGAATGCCGAGCTTCTTTTTCTCGGAAACTTGAAGTGCAATCGAGAAACTTTGAGGGATCCTCACTATTATCACTGCTCCAGACAAAATGACACTGTTTTCCAATCGATTGGACAATTATTAACGAAGTGGCTTTTTTGAAAGACAAACATTTGCCTTGCTATAGCAAGGCAGAATGACAAATTTCCGAGTTTCGAGTTTCTGTCATAGAAAGGTAGTTTTAACGCTGACTCACTATTTTTCCATCACCGGAACGTTTCAAGAGAAGTAACTGGCAATTTAAACTAACCTTGGGCGTGTGGCGCTTCCAAGTAGATACGAACACTCCGCACAGAAGAGTGCAGAATGCCGAGCTTCTTTTTCTCGGAAACTTGTAGTGCAATCGAGAAACTTCGAGGGATCCTCACTATTATCACTGCTCCAGACAACATGACACTGTTTTCCAATCGATTGGATAATTATTAACGAAGTGGCTTTTTTGAAAGACAAACATTTGCCTTGCTATAGCAAGGCAGAATGACAAATTTCCGAGTTTCGAGTTTCTGTCATAGAAAGGTAGTTTTAACGCTGACTCACTATTTTTCCATCACCGGAACGTTTCAAGAGAAGTAACTGGCAATTTAAACTAACCTTGGGCGTGTGGCGCTTCCAAGTAGATACGAACACTCCGCACAGAAGAGTGCAGAATGCCGAGCTTCTTTTTCTCGGAAACTTGTAGTGCAATCGAGAAACTTTGAGGGATCCTCACTATTATCACTGCTCCAGACAACATGACACTGTTTTCCAATCGATTGGACAATTATTAACGAAGTGGCTTTTTTGAAAGACAAACATTTGCCTTGCTATAGCAAGGCAGAATGACAAATTTCCGAGTTTCGAGTTTCTGTCATAGAAAGGTAGTTTTAACGCTGACTCACTATTTTTCCATCACCGGAACGTTTCAAGAGAAGTAACTGGCAATTTAAACTAACCTTGGGCGTGTGGCGCTTCCAAGTAGATACGAACACTCCGCACAGAAGAGTGCAGAATGCCGAGCTTCTTTTTCTCGGAAACTTGTAGTGCAATCGAGAAACTTCGAGGGATCCTCACTATTATCACTGCTCCAGACAACATGACACTGTTTTCCAATCGATTGGATAATTATTAACGAAGTGGCTTTTTTGAAAGACAAACATTTGCCTTGCTATAGCAAGGCAGAATGACAAATTTCCGAGTTTCGAGTTTCTGTCATAGAAAGGTAGTTTTAACGCTGACTCACTATTTTTCCATCACCGGAACGTTTCAAGAGAAGTAACTGGCAATTTAAACTAACCTTGGGCGTGTGGCGCTTCCAAGTAGATACGAACACTCCGCACAGAAGAGTGCAGAATGCCGAGCTTCTTTTTCTCGGAAACTTGTAGTGCAATCGAGAAACTTCGAGGGATCCTCACTATTATCACTGCTCCAGACAACATGACACTGTTTTCCAATCGATTGGATAATTATTAACGAAGTGGCTTTTTTGAAAGACAAACATTTGCCTTGCTATAGCAAGGCAGAATGACAAATTTCCGAGTTTCGAGTTTCTGTCATAGAAAGGTAGTTTTAACGCTGACTCACTATTTTTCCATCACCGGAACGTTTCAAGAGAAGTAACTGGCAATTTAAACTAACCTTGGGCGTGTGGCGCTTCCAAGTAGATACGAACACTCCGCACAGAAGAGTGCAGAATGCCGAGCTTCTTTTTCTCGGAAACTTGTAGTGCAATCGAGAAACTTCGAGGGATCCTCACTATTATCACTGCTCCAGACAACATGACACTGTTTTCCAATCGATTGGATAATTATTAACGAAGTGGCTTTTTTGAAAGACAAACATTTGCCTTGCTATAGCAAGGCAGAATGACAAATTTCCGAGTTTCGAGTTTCTGTCATAGAAAGGTAGTTTTAACGCTGACTCACTATTTTTCCATCACCGTAACGTTTCAAGAGAAGTAACTGGCAATTTAAACTAACCTTGGGCGTGTGGCGCTTCCAAGTAGATACGAACACTCCGCACAGAAGAGTGCAGAATGCCGAGCTTCTTTTTCTCGGAAACTTGTAGTGCAATCGAGAAACTTCGAGGGATCCTCACTATTATCACTGCTCCAGACAACATGACACTGTTTTCCAATCGATTGGATAATTATTAACGAAGTGGCTTTTTTGAAAGACAAACATTTGCCTTGCTATAGCAAGGCAGAATGACAAATTTCCGAGTTTCGAGTTTCTGTCATAGAAAGGTAGTTTTAACGCTGACTCACTATTTTTCCATCACCGGAACGTTTCAAGAGAAGTAACTGGCAATTTAAACTAACCTTGGGCGTGTGGCGCTTCCAAGTAGATACGAACACTCCGCACAGAAGAGTGCAGAATGCCGAGCTTCTTTTTCTCGGAAACTTGTAGTGCAATCGAGAAACTTCGAGGGATCCTCACTATTATCACTGCTCCAGACAACATGACACTGTTTTCCAATCGATTGGATAATTATTAACGAAGTGGCTTTTTTGAAAGACAAACATTTGCCTTGCTATAGCAAGGCAGAATGACAAATTTCCGAGTTTCGAGTTTCTGTCATAGAAAGGTAGTTTTAACGCTGACTCACTATTTTTCCATCACCGGAACGTTTCAAGAGAAGTAACTGGCAATTTAAACTAACCTTGGGCGTGTGGCGCTTCCAAGTAGATACGAACACTCCGCACAGAAGAGTGCAGAATGCCGAGCTTCTTTTTCTCGGAAACTTGAAGTGCAATCGAGAAACTTTGAGGGATCCTCACTATTATTACTGCTCCAGACAACATGACACTGTTTTCCAATCGATTGGACAATTATTACAAAGTGACTTTTTTGAAAGACAAACAGTTGCCATGCTATAGCAAGGCAGAATGACAAATTCCCGAGTTTCGGGTTTCTGTCATAGAAAGGTAGTTTTGACGCTGACTCACCATCTTTTGATCACCGGAATGTTTCAAGAAAAGTAACTGGCAATTTGAACTAACCTTAGGCGTTTGGCGCTTCCAAGTAGATACGAACACTCCGCACAGAAGAGTGCGGAATGCCGAGCTTCTTTTTCTCGGAAACTTGAAGTGCAATCGAGAAACTTTGAGGGATCCTCACTATTATCACTGCTCCAGACAAAATGACACTGTTTTCCAATCGATTGGACAATTATGACCGAAGTGGCTTTTTTGAAAGACAAACATTTGCCTTGCTATAGCAAGGCAGAATGACAAATTTCCGAGTTTCGAGTTTCTGTCATAGAAAGGTGGTTTTGACGCTGACTCACTATTTTTCCATCACCGGAACGTTTCAAGAGAAGTAACTGGCAATTTAAACTAACCTTGGGCGTGTGGCGCTTCCAAGTAGATACGAACACTCCGCACAGAAGAGTGCAGAATGCCGAGCTTCTTTTTCTCGGAAACTTGTAGTGCAATCGAGAAACTTTGAGGGATCCTCACTATTATCACTGCTCCAGACAACATGACACTTTTTTCCAATCGATTGGACAATTATTAACGAAGTGGCTTTTTTGAAAGACAAACATTTGCCTTGCTATAGCAAGGCAGAATGACAAATTTCCGAGTTTCGAGTTTCTGTCATAGAAAGGTAGTTTTAACGCTGACTCACTATTTTTCCATCACCGGAACGTTTCAAGAGAAGTAACTGGCAATTTAAACTAACCTTGGGCGTGTGGCGCTTCCAAGTAGATACGAGCACTCCGCACAGAAGAGTACGGAATGCCGAGCTTCTTTTTCTCGGAAACTTGAAGTGCAATCGAGAAACTTTGAGGGATCCTCACTATCATTACTGCTCCAGACAACATGACACTGTTTTCCAATCAATTGGACAATTATTAACGAAGTGGCTTTTTTGAAAGACAAACATTTGCCTTGCTATAGCAAGGCAGAATGACAAATTTCCGAGTTTCGAGTTTCTGTCATAGAAAGGTAGTTTCAACGCTGACTCACTATTTTTCCATCACCGGAACGTTTCAAGAGAAGTAACTGGCAATTGAAACTAACCTTGGGCGTGTGGCGCTTCCAAGTAGATACGAACACTCCGCACAGAAGAGTACAGAATGCCGAGCTTCTTTTTCTCGGAAACTTGAAGTGCAATCGACAAACTTTGAGGGATCCTCACTATTATTACTGCTCCAGACAACATGACACTGTTTTCCAATCGATTGGACAATTATTACCGAAGTGGCTTTTTTGAAAGACAAACATTTGCCTTGCTATAGCAAGGCAGAATGACAAATTTCCGAGTTTCGAGTTTCTGTCATAGAAAGGTAGTTTTAACGCTGACTCACTATTTTTTCATCACCGGAACGTTTCAAGAGAAGTAACTGGCAATTTAAACTAACCTTGGGCGTGTGGCGCTTCCAAGTAGATACGAACACTCCGCACAGAAGAGTACGGAATGCCGAGCTTCTTTTTCTCGGAAACTTGAAGTGCAATCGAGAAACTTTGAGAGATCCTCACCAATATCACTGCTTCAAACAACATGACACTGTTTTCCAATCGATTGGACAATTATTAACGAAGTTGCTTTTTTGAAAGACAAACATTTGCCTTGCTATAGCAAGGCAGAATGACAAATTTCCGAGTTTCGGGTATCTGTCATAAAAAGGTAGTTTTGACGCTGTCTCACCATCTTTTGATCACCGGAATGTTTCAAGAGGAGTAACTGGCAATTTAAACTAACCTTGGGCGTGTGGTGCTTCCAAGGAGATACGAACACTCCGCAAAGAAGAGTGTAGAATGCCGAGCTTTTTTCCTCGGAAACTTGAAGTGCAATCGAGAAATTTTTAGAGATCTTCACTATTCTTTCTGCTTCAAACAACATGACACATTTTTCCAATCGATTGGGCAAATATTCACAAAGTGGCTTTTTTGAAAGACAAACATTTGCCTGCTATAGCAAGGCAGAATGACAAATTCCCGAGTTTCGGGTTTCTGTCATAGAAAGGTAGTTTTGACGCTGACTCACCATCTTTTGATCACCGGAATGTTTCAAGAAAAGTAACTGGCAATTTGAACTAACCTTAGGCGTTTGGCGCTTCCAAGTAGATACGAACACTCCGCACAGAAGAGTGCAGAATGCCGAGCTTCTTTTTCTCGGAAACTTGTAGTGCAATCGAGAAACTTCGAGGGATCCTCACTATTATCACTGCTCCAGACAACATGACACTGTTTTCCAATTGATTGGATAATTATTAACGAAGTGGCTTTTTTGAAAGACAAACATTTGCCTTGCTATAGCAAGGCAGAATGACAAATTTCCGAGTTTCGAGTTTCTGTCATAGAAAGGTAGTTTTAACGCTGACTCACTATTTTTCCATCACCGGAACGTTTCAAGAAAAAGTAACTGGCAATTTAAACTAACCTTGGGCGTGTGGCGCTTCCAAGTAGATACGAACACTCCGCACAGAAGAGTGCAGAATGCCGAGCTTCTTTTTCTCGGAAACTTGTAGTGCAATCGAGAAACTTCGAGGGATCCTCACTATTATCACTGCTCCAGACAACATGACACTGTTTTCCAATTGATTGGATAATTATTAACGAAGTGGCTTTTTTGAAAGACAAACATTTGCCTTGCTATAGCAAGGCAGAATGACAAATTTCCGAGTTTCGAGTTTCTGTCATAGAAAGGTAGTTTTAACGCTGACTCACTATTTTTCCATCACCGGAACGTTTCAAGAGAAGTAACTGGCAATTTAAACTAACCTTGGGCGTGTGGCGCTTCCAAGTAGATACGAGCACTCCGCACAGAAGAGTGCAGAATGCCGAGCTTCTTTTTCTCGGAAACTTGTAGTGCAATCGAGAAACTTTGAGGGATCCTCACTATTATCACTGCTCCAGACAACATGACACTGTTTTCCAATCGATTGGACAATTATTAACGAAGTGGCTTTTTTGAAAGACAAACATTTGCCTTGCTATAGCAAGGCAGAATGACAAATTTCCGAGTTTCGAGTTTCTGTCATAGAAAGGTAGTTTTAACGCTGACTCACTATTTCTCCATCACCGGAACGTTTCAAGAGAAGTAACTGGCAATTTAAACTAACCTTGGGCGTGTGGCGCTTCCAAGTAGATACGAACACTCCGCACAGAAGAGTGCAGAATGCCGAGCTTCTTTTTCTCGGAAACTTGTAGTGCAATCGAGAAACTTTGAGGGATCTTCACTATTATCACTGCTCCAGACAACATGACACTGTTTTCCAATCGATTGGACAATTATTAACGAAGTGGCTTTTTTGAAAGACAAACATTTGCCTTGCTATAGCAAGGCAGAATGACAAATTTCCGAGTTTCGAGTTTCTGTCATAGAAAGGTAGTTTTAACGCTGACTCACTATTTTTCCATCACCGGAACGTTTCAAGAGAAGTAACTGGCAATTTAAACTAACCTTGGGCGTGTGGCGCTTCCAAGTAGATACGAACACTCCGCACAGAAGAGTGCAGAATGCCGAGCTTCTTTTTCTCGGAAACTTGTAGTGCAATCGAGAAACTTCGAGGGATCCTCACTATTATCACTGCTCCAGACAACATGACACTGTTTTCCAATCGATTGGATAATTATTAACGAAGTGGCTTTTTTGAAAGACAAACATTTGCCTTGCTATAGCAAGGCAGAATGACAAATTTCCGAGTTTCGAGTTTCTGTCATAGAAAGGTAGTTTTAACGCTGACTCACTATTTTTCCATCACCGGAACGTTTCAAGAGAAGTAACTGGCAATTTAAACTAACCTTGGGCGTGTGGCGCTTCCAAGTAGATACGAGCACTCCGCACAGAAGAGTGCAGAATGCCGAGCTTCTTTTTCTCGGAAACTTGTAGTGCAATCGAGAAACTTTGAGGGATCCCCACTATTATTACTGCTCCAGACAACATGACACTGTTTTCCAATCAATTGGACAATTATTAACGAAGTGGCTTTTTTGAAAGACAAACATTTGCCTTGCTATAGCAAGGCAGAATGACAAATTTCCGAGTTTCGAGTTTCTGTCATAGAAAGGTAGTTTCAACGCTGACTCACTATTTTTCCATCACCGGAACGTTTCAAGAGAAGTAACTGGCAATTGAAACTAACCTTGGGCGTGTGGCGCTTCCAAGTAGATACGAACACTCCGCACAGAAGAGTACAGAATGCCGAGCTTCTTTTTCTCGGAAACTTGAAGTGCAATCGAGAAACTTTGAGGGATCCTCACTATTATTACTGCTCCAGACAACATGACACTGTTTTCCAATCGATTGGACAATTATTACCGAAGTGGCTTTTTTGAAAGACAAACATTTGCCTTGCTATAGCAAGGCAGAATGACAAATTTCCGAGTTTCGAGTTTCTGTCATAGAAAGGTAGTTTTAACGCTGACTCACTATTTTTTCATCACCGGAACGTTTCAAGAGAAGTAACTGGCAATTTAAACTAACCTTGGGCGTGTGGCGCTTCCAAGTAGATACGAACACTCCGCACAGAAGAGTACGGAATGCCGAGCTTCTTTTTCTCGGAAACTTGAAGTGCAATCGAGAAACTTTGAGGGATCCTCACTATTATTACTGCTCCAGACAACATGACACTGTTTTCCAATCGATTGGACAATTATTACAAAGTGACTTTTTTGAAAGACAAACATTTGCCTTGCTATAGCAAGGCAGAATGACAAATTCCCGAGTTTCGGGTTTCTGTCATAGAAAGGTAGTTTTGACGCTGACTCACCATCTTTTGATCACCGGAATGTTTCAAGAAAAGTAACTGGCAATTTGAACTAACCTTAGGCGTTTGGCGCTTCCAAGTAGATACGAACACTCCGCACAGAAGAGTGCGGAATGCCGAGCTTCTTTTTCTCGGAAACTTGAAGTGCAATCGAGAAACTTTGAGGGATCCTCACTATTATCACTGCTCCAGACAAAATGACACTGTTTTCCAATCGATTGGACAATTATGACCGAAGTGGCTTTTTTGAAAGACAAACATTTGCCTTGCTATAGCAAGGCAGAATGACAAATTTCCGAGTTTCGAGTTTCTGTCATAGAAAGGTGGTTTTAACGCTGACTCACTATTTTTCCATCACCGGAACGTTTCAAGAGAAGTAACTGGCAATTTAAACTAACCTTGGGCGT
The DNA here is from genome assembly GCA_949128115.1 of Anaspis maculata. Lineage (NCBI taxonomy): Eukaryota > Metazoa > Arthropoda > Insecta > Coleoptera > Scraptiidae > Anaspis > Anaspis maculata. Next base: position 75,930,216 of record OX421966.1, read on the forward strand.
GTGGCGCTTCCAAGTAGATACGAACACTCCGCACAGAAGAGTGCAGAATGCCGAGCTTCTTTTTCTCGGAAACTTGTAGTGCAATCGAGAAACTTTGAGGGATCCTCACTATTATCACTGCTCCAGACAACATGACACTTTTTTCCAATCGATTGGACAATTATTAACGAAGTGGCTTTTTTGAAAGACAAACATTTGCCTTGCTATAGCAAGGCAGAATGACAAATTTCCGAGTTTCGAGTTTCTGTCATAGAAAGGTAGTTTTAACGCTGACTCACTATTTTTCCATCACCGGAACGTTTCAAGAGAAGTAACTGGCAATTTAAACTAACCTTGGGCGTGTGGCGCTTCCAAGTAGATACGAGCACTCCGCACAGAAGAGTGCAGAATGCCGAGCTTCTTTTTCTCGGAAACTTGTAGTGCAATCGAGAAACTTTGAGGGATCCCCACTATTATTACTGCTCCAGACAACATGACACTGTTTTCCAATCAATTGGACAATTATTAACGAAGTGGCTTTTTTGAAAGACAAACATTTGCCTTGCTATAGCAAGGCAGAATGACAAATTTCCGAGTTTCGAGTTTCTGTCATAGAAAGGTAGTTTCAACGCTGACTCACTATTTTTCCATCACCGGAACGTTTCAAGAGAAGTAACTGGCAATTGAAACTAACCTTGGGCGTGTGGCGCTTCCAAGTAGATACGAACACTCCGCACAGAAGAGTACAGAATGCCGAGCTTCTTTTTCTCGGAAACTTGAAGTGCAATCGAGAAACTTTGAGGGATCCTCACTATTATTACTGCTCCAGACAACATGACACTGTTTTCCAATCGATTGGACAATTATTACCGAAGTGGCTTTTTTGAAAGACAAACATTTGCCTTGCTATAGCAAGGCAGAATGACAAATTTCCGAGTTTCGAGTTTCTGTCATAGAAAGGTAGTTTTAACGCTGACTCACTATTTTTTCATCACCGGAACGTTTCAAGAGAAGTAACTGGCAATTTAAACTAACCTTGGGCGTGTGGCGCTTCCAAGTAGATACGAACACTCCGCACAGAAGAGTACGGAATGCCGAGCTTCTTTTTCTCGGAAACTTGAAGTGCAATCGAGAAACTTTGAGAGATCCTCACCAATATCACTGCTTCAAACAACATGACACTGTTTTCCAATCGATTGGACAATTATTAACGAAGTTGCTTTTTTGAAAGACAAACATTTGCCTTGCTATAGCAAGGCAGAATGACAAATTTCCGAGTTTCGGGTATCTGTCATAAAAAGGTAGTTTTGACGCTGTCTCACCATCTTTTGATCACCGGAATGTTTCAAGAGGAGTAACTGGCAATTTAAACTAACCTTGGGCGTGTGGTGCTTCCAAGGAGATACGAACACTCCGCAAAGAAGAGTGTAGAATGCCGAGCTTTTTTCCTCGGAAACTTGAAGTGCAATCGAGAAATTTTTAGAGATCTTCACTATTCTTTCTGCTTCAAACAACATGACACATTTTTCCAATCGATTGGGCAAATATTCACAAAGTGGCTTTTTTGAAAGACAAACATTTGCCTGCTATAGCAAGGCAGAATGACAAATTCCCGAGTTTCGGGTTTCTGTCATAGAAAGGTAGTTTTGACGCTGACTCACCATCTTTTGATCACCGGAATGTTTCAAGAAAAGTAACTGGCAATTTGAACTAACCTTAGGCGTTTGGCGCTTCCAAGTAGATACGAACACTCCGCACAGAAGAGTGCGGAATGCCAAGCTTCTTTTTCTCGAAAACTTGAGGTGCAATCGAGAAACTTTGAGAGATCCTCACTATTATTATTGCTTCAAACAACATGACACTGTTTTCCAATCGATTGGGCAATCATTCACAAAGTGGCTTTTTAGAATGACAATTATTTGTCTTACTATCTAAAGGCAGAATGAGAAATTTTGAGGGTTTTGGGTTTCTGCCATAAGAAGGTTGTTTTGATGCTGACTCATCATCTGTTGATCCACGGAATGTTTCAAGAGAAATAGAGCTTCTTTTTCACGGCAACTTGAAGTGCAATCGAAAAACTTTGAGAGATCCTCACTATTATTACTGCTTCAAATAACATAACACTATTTCCCAATCGATTGGGCAATTATTACAAAGTGACCTTTTTGAAAGACAAACATTTGCCTTGCTATAGCAAGGCAGAATGACAAATTCCCGAGTTTCGGGTTTCTGTCATAGAAAGGTAGTTTTGACGCTGACTCACCATCTTTTGATCACCGGAATGTTTCAAGAAAAGTAACTGGCAATTTGAACTAACCTTAGGCGTTTGGCGCTTCCAAGTAGATACGAACACTCCGCACAGAAGAGTGCGGAATGCCGGGCTTCTTTTTCTCGGAAACTTGAAGTGCAATCGAGAAACTTTGAGGGATCCTCACTATTATCACTGCTCCAGACAAAATGACACTGTTTTCCAATCGATTGGACAATTATGACCGAAGTGGCTTTTTTGAAAGACAAACATTTGCCTTGCTTTAGCAAGGCAGAATGACAAATTTCCGAGTTTCGAGTTTCTGTCATAGAAAGGTAGTTTTAACGCTGACTCACTATTTTTCCATCACCGGAACGTTTCAAGAGGAGTAACTGGCAATTTAAACTAACCTTGGGCGTGTGGCGCTGCCAAGTAGATTCGAACACTCCGCACAGAAGAGTGCAGAATGCCGAGCTTCTTTTTCTCGGAAACTTGTAGTGCAATCGAGAAACTTTGAGGGATCCTCACTATTATCACTGCTCCAGACAACATGACACTGTTTTCCAATCGATTGGACAATTATTAACGAAGTGGCTTTTTTGAAAGACAAACATTTGCCTTGCTATAGCAAGGCAGAATGACAAATTTCCGAGTTTCGAGTTTCTGTCATAGAAAGGTAGTTTTAACGCTGACTCACTATTTTTTCATCACCGGAACGTTTCAAAAGAAGTAACTGGCAATTTAAACTAACCTTGGGCGTGTGTCGCTTCCAAGTAGATACGAACACTCCGCACAGAAGAGTGCAGAATGCCGAGCTTCTTTTTCTCGGAAACTTGTAGTGCAATCGAGAAACTTTGAGGGATCCTCACTATTATCACTGCTCCAGACAACATGACACTGTTTTCCAATCGATTGGACAATTATTAACGAAGTGGCTTTTTTGAAAGACAAACATTTGCCTTGCTATAGCAAGGCAGAATGACAAATTTCCGAGTTTCGAGTTTCTGTCATAGAAAGGTAGTTTTAACGCTGACTCACTATTTTTCCATCACCGGAACGTTTCAAGAGAAGTAACTGGCAATTTAAACTAACCTTGGGCGTGTGGCGCTTCCAAGTAGATACGAGCACTCCGCACAGAAGAGTGCAGAATGCCGAGCTTCTTTTTCTCGGAAACTTGTAGTGCAATCGAGAAACTTTGAGGGATCCCCACTATTATTACTGCTCCAGACAACATGACACTGTTTTCCAATCAATTGGACAATTATTAACGAAGTGGCTTTTTTGAAAGACAAACATTTGCCTTGCTATAGCAAGGCAGAATGACAAATTTCCGAGTTTCGAGTTTCTGTCATAGAAAGGTAGTTTCAACGCTGACTCACTATTTTTCCATCACCGGAACGTTTCAAGAGAAGTAACTGGCAATTGAAACTAACCTTGGGCGTGTGGCGCTTCCAAGTAGATACGAACACTCCGCACAGAAGAGTACAGAATGCCGAGCTTCTTTTTCTCGGAAACTTGAAGTGCAATCGAGAAACTTTGAGGGATCCTCACTATTATTACTGCTCCAGACAACATGACACTGTTTTCCAATCGATTGGACAATTATTACCGAAGTGGCTTTTTTGAAAGACAAACATTTGCCTTGCTATAGCAAGGCAGAATGACAAATTTCCGAGTCTCGAGTTTCTGTCATAGAAAGGTAGTTTCAACGCTGACTCACTATTTTTCCATCACCGGAACGTTTCAAGAGAAGTAACTGGCAATTGAAACTAACCTTGGGCGTGTGGCGCTTCCAAGTAGATACGAACACTCCGCACAGAAGAGTACAGAATGCCGAGCTTCTTTTTCTCGGAAACTTGAAGTGCAATCGAGAAACTTTGAGGGATCCTCACTATTATTACTGCTCCAGACAACATGACACTGTTTTCCAATCGATTGGACAATTATTACCGAAGTGGCTTTCTTGAAAGACAAACATTTGCCTTGCTATAGCAAGGCAGAATGACAAATTTCCGAGTTTCGAGTTTCTGTCATAGAAAGGTAGTTTTAACGCTGACTCACTATTTTTTCATCACCGGAACGTTTCAAGAGAAGTAACTGGCAATTTAAACTAACCTTGGGCGTGTGGCGCTTCCAAGTAGATACGAACACTCCGCACAGAAGAGTACGGAATGCCGAGCTTCTTTTTCTCGGAAACTTGAAGTGCAATCGAGAAACTTTGAGAGATCCTCACCAATATCACTGCTTCAAACAACATGACACTGTTTTCCAATCGATTGGACAATTATTAACGAAGTTGCTTTTTTGAAAGACAAACATTTGCCTTGCTATAGCAAGGCAGAATGACAAATTTCCGAGTTTCGGGTATCTGTCATAAAAAGGTAGTTTTGACGCTGTCTCACCATCTTTTGATCACCGGAATGTTTCAAGAGGAGTAACTGGCAATTTAAACTAACCTTGGGCGTGTGATGCTTCCAAGGAGATACGAACACTCCGCAAAGAAGAGTGTAGAATGCCGAGCTTTTTTCCTCGGAAACTTGAAGTGCAATCGAGAAATTTTTAGAGATCTTCACTATTCTTTCTGCTTCAAACAACATGACACATTTTTCCAATCGATTGGGCAAATATTCACAAAGTGGCTTTTTTGAAAGACAAACATTTGCCTGCTATAGCAAGGCAGAATGACAAATTCCCGAGTTTCGGGTTTCTGTCATAGAAAGGTAGTTTTAACGCTGACTCACTATTTTTCCATCACCGGAACGTTTCAAGAGAAGTAACTGGCAATTTAAACTAACCTTGGGCGTGTGGCGCTTCCAAGTAGATACGAACACTCCGCACAGAAGAGTGCAGAATGCCGAGCTTCTTTTTCTCGGAAACTTGTAGTGCAATCGAGAAACTTTGAGGGATCCTCACTATTATCACTGCTCCAGACAACATGACACTTTTTTCCAATCGATTGGACAATTATTAACGAAGTGGCTTTTTTGAAAGACAAACATTTGCCTTGCTATAGCAAGGCAGAATGACAAATTTCCGAGTTTCGAGTTTCTGTCATAGAAAGGTAGTTTTAACGCTGACTCACTATTTTTTCATCACCGGAACGTTTCAAAAGAAGTAACTGGCAATTTAAACTAACCTTGGGCGTGTGTCGCTTCCAAGTAGATACGAACACTCCGCACAGAAGAGTGCAGAATGCCGAGCTTCTTTTTCTCGGAAACTTGTAGTGCAATCGAGAAACTTTGAGGGATCCTCACTATTATCACTGCTCCAGACAACATGACACTGTTTTCCAATCGATTGGACAATTATTAACGAAGTGGCTTTTTTGAAAGACAAACATTTGCCTTGCTATAGCAAGGCAGAATGACAAATTTCCGAGTTTCGAGTTTCTGTCATAGAAAGGTAGTTTTAACGCTGACTCACTATTTTTCCATCACCGGAACGTTTCAAGAGAAGTAACTGGCAATTTAAACTAACCTTGGGCGTGTGGCGCTTCCAAGTAGATACGAACACTCCGCACAGAAGAGTGCAGAATGCCGAGCTTCTTTTTCTCGGAAACTTGTAGTGCAATCGAGAAACTTCGAGGGATCCTCACTATTATCACTGCTCCAGACAACATGACACTGTTTTCCAATCGATTGGATAATTATTAACGAAGTGGCTTTCTTGAAAGACAAACATTTGCCTTGCTATAGCAAGGCAGAATGACAAATTTCCGAGTTTCGAGTTTCTGTCATAGAAAGGTAGTTTTAACGCTGACTCACTATTTTTCCATCACCGGAACGTTTCAAGAGAAGTAACTGGCAATTTAAACTAACCTTGGGCGTGTGGCGCTTCCAAGTAGATACGAGCACTCCGCACAGAAGAGTGCAGAATGCCGAGCTTCTTTTTCTCGGAAACTTGTAGTGCAATCGAGAAACTTTGAGGGATCCTCACTATTATTACTGCTCCAGACAACATGACACTGTTTTTCAATCAATTGGACAATTATTAACGAAGTGGCTTTTTTGAAAGACAAACATTTGCTTTGCTATAGCAAGGCAGAATGACAAATTTCCGAGTTTCGGGTTTCTGTCATAGAAAGGTAGTTTTGACGCTGACTCACCATCTTTTGATCACCGGAATGTTTCAAGAAAAGTAACTGGCAATTTGAACTAACCTTAGGCGTTTGGCGCTTCCAAGTAGATACGAACACTCCGCACAGAAGAGTGCAGAATGCCGAGCTCTTTTTCTCGGCAACTTGAAGTGCAATCGAGAAATTTTCAGAGATCCTCACTATTTTTACTGCTTCAAACAACATGACACATTTTTCCAATCGATTGGGCAATCATTCACAAAGTGGCTTTTTAGAATGACAATTATTTGTCTTACTATCTAAAGGCAGAATGAGAAATTTTGAGGGTTTTGGGTTTCTGCCATAAGAAGGTTGTTTTGATGCTGACTCATCATCTGTTGATCCACGGAATGTTTCAAGAGAAATAGAGCTTCTTTTTCACGGCAACTTGAAGTGCAATCGAAAAACTTTGAGAGATCCCCACTATTATTACTGCTCCAGACAACATGACACTGTTTTCCAATCAATTGGACAATTATTAACGAAGTGGCTTTTTTGAAAGACAAACATTTGCCTTGCTATAGCAAGGCAGAATGACAAATTTCCGAGTTTCGAGTTTCTGTCATAGAAAGGTAGTTTCAACGCTGACTCACTATTTTTCCATCACCGGAACGTTTCAAGAGAAGTAACTGGCAATTGAAACTAACCTTGGGCGTGTGGCGCTTCCAAGTAGATACGAACACTCCGCACAGAAGAGTACAGAATGCCGAGCTTCTTTTTCTCGGAAACTTGAAGTGCAATCGAGAAACTTTGAGGGATCCTCACTATTATTACTGCTCCAGACAACATGACACTGTTTTCCAATCGATTGGACAATTATTACCGAAGTGGCTTTTTTGAAAGACAAACATTTGCCTTGCTATAGCAAGGCAGAATGACAAATTTCCGAGTTTCGAGTTTCTGTCATAGAAAGGTAGTTTTAACGCTGACTCACTATTTTTTCATCACCGGAACGTTTCAAGAGAAGTAACTGGCAATTTAAACTAACCTTGGGCGTGTGGCGCTTCCAAGTAGATACGAACACTCCGCACAGAAGAGTACGGAATGCCGAGCTTCTTTTTCTCGGAAACTTGAAGTGCAATCGAGAAACTTTGAGAGATCCTCACCAATATCACTGCTTCAAACAACATGACACTGTTTTCCAATCGATTGGACAATTATTAACGAAGTTGCTTTTTTGAAAGACAAACATTTGCCTTGCTATAGCAAGGCAGAATGACAAATTTCCGAGTTTCGGGTATCTGTCATAAAAAGGTAGTTTTGACGCTGTCTCACCATCTTTTGATCACCGGAATGTTTCAAGAGGAGTAACTGGCAATTTAAACTAACCTTGGGCGTGTGGTGCTTCCAAGGAGATACGAACACTCCGCAAAGAAGAGTGTAGAATGCCGAGCTTTTTTCCTCGGAAACTTGAAGTGCAATCGAGAAATTTTTAGAGATCTTCACTATTCTTTCTGCTTCAAACAACATGACACATTTTTCCAATCGATTGGGCAAATATTCACAAAGTGGCTTTTTTGAAAGACAAACATTTGCCTGCTATAGCAAGGCAGAATGACAAATTCCCGAGTTTCGGGTTTCTGTCATAGAAAGGTAGTTTTGACGCTGACTCACCATCTTTTGATCACCGGAATGTTTCAAGAAAAGTAACTGGCAATTTGAACTAACCTTAGGCGTTTGGCGCTTCCAAGTAGATACGAACACTCCGCACAGAAGAGTGCGGAATGCCAAGCTTCTTTTTCTCGAAAACTTGAGGTGCAATCGAGAAACTTTGAGAGATCCTCACTATTATTATTGCTTCAAACAACATGACACTGTTTTCCAATCGATTGGGCAATCATTCACAAAGTGGCTTTTTAGAATGACAATTATTTGTCTTACTATCTAAAGGCAGAATGAGAAATTTTGAGGGTTTTGGGTTTCTGCCATAAGAAGGTTGTTTTGATGCTGACTCATCATCTGTTGATCCACGGAATGTTTCAAGAGAAATAGAGCTTCTTTTTCACGGCAACTTGAAGTGCAATCGAAAAACTTTGAGAGATCCTCACTATTATTACTGCTTCAAATAACATAACACTATTTCCCAATCGATTGGGCAATTATTACAAAGTGACCTTTTTGAAAGACAAACATTTGCCTTGCTATAGCAAGGCAGAATGACAAATTCCCGAGTTTCGGGTTTCTGTCATAGAAAGGTAGTTTTGACGCTGACTCACCATCTTTTGATCACCGGAATGTTTCAAGAAAAGTAACTGGCAATTTGAACTAACCTTAGGCGTTTGGCGCTTCCAAGTAGATACGAACACTCCGCACAGAAGAGTGCGGAATGCCGGGCTTCTTTTTCTCGGAAACTTGAAGTGCAATCGAGAAACTTTGAGGGATCCTCACTATTATCACTGCTCCAGACAAAATGACACTGTTTTCCAATCGATTGGACAATTATGACCGAAGTGGCTTTTTTGAAAGACAAACATTTGCCTTGCTTTAGCAAGGCAGAATGACAAATTTCCGAGTTTCGAGTTTCTGTCATAGAAAGGTAGTTTTAACGCTGACTCACTATTTTTCCATCACCGGAACGTTTCAAGAGGAGTAACTGGCAATTTAAACTAACCTTGGGCGTGTGGCGCTGCCAAGTAGATTCGAACACTCCGCACAGAAGAGTGCAGAATGCCGAGCTTCTTTTTCTCGGAAACTTGTAGTGCAATCGAGAAACTTTGAGGGATCCTCACTATTATCACTGCTCCAGACAACATGACACTGTTTTCCAATCGATTGGACAATTATTAACGAAGTGGCTTTTTTGAAAGACAAACATTTGCCTTGCTATAGCAAGGCAGAATGACAAATTTCCGAGTTTCGAGTTTCTGTCATAGAAAGGTAGTTTTAACGCTGACTCACTATTTTTTCATCACCGGAACGTTTCAAAAGAAGTAACTGGCAATTTAAACTAACCTTGGGCGTGTGTCGCTTCCAAGTAGATACGAACACTCCGCACAGAAGAGTGCAGAATGCCGAGCTTCTTTTTCTCGGAAACTTGTAGTGCAATCGAGAAACTTTGAGGGATCCTCACTATTATCACTGCTCCAGACAACATGACACTGTTTTCCAATCGATTGGACAATTATTAACGAAGTGGCTTTTTTGAAAGACAAACATTTGCCTTGCTATAGCAAGGCAGAATGACAAATTTCCGAGTTTCGAGTTTCTGTCATAGAAAGGTAGTTTTAACGCTGACTCACTATTTTTCCATCACCGGAACGTTTCAAGAGAAGTAACTGGCAATTTAAACTAACCTTGGGCGTGTGGCGCTTCCAAGTAGATACGAACACTCCGCACAGAAGAGTGCAGAATGCCGAGCTTCTTTTTCTCGGAAACTTGTAGTGCAATCGAGAAACTTCGAGGGATCCTCACTATTATCACTGCTCCAGACAACATGACACTGTTTTCCAATCGATTGGATAATTATTAACGAAGTGGCTTTTTTGAAAGACAAACATTTGCCTTGCTATAGCAAGGCAGAATGACAAATTTCCGAGTTTCGAGTTTCTGTCATAGAAAGGTAGTTTTAACGCTGACTCACTATTTTTCCATCACCGGAACGTTTCAAGAGAAGTAACTGGCAATTTAAACTAACCTTGGGCGTGTGGCGCTTCCAAGTAGATACGAGCACTCCGCACAGAAGAGTGCAGAATGCCGAGCTTCTTTTTCTCGGAAACTTGTAGTGCAATCGAGAAACTTTGAGGGATCCCCACTATTATTACTGCTCCAGACAACATGACACTGTTTTCCAATCAATTGGACAATTATTAACGAAGTGGCTTTTTTGAAAGACAAACATTTGCCTTGCTATAGCAAGGCAGAATGACAAATTTCCGAGTTTCGAGTTTCTGTCATAGAAAGGTAGTTTCAACGCTGACTCACTATTTTTCCATCACCGGAACGTTTCAAGAGAAGTAACTGGCAATTGAAACTAACCTTGGGCGTGTGGCGCTTCCAAGTAGATACGAACACTCCGCACAGAAGAGTACAGAATGCCGAGCTTCTTTTTCTCGGAAACTTGAAGTGCAATCGAGAAACTTTGAGGGATCCTCACTATTATTACTGCTCCAGACAACATGACACTGTTTTCCAATCGATTGGACAATTATTACCGAAGTGGCTTTTTTGAAAGACAAACATTTGCCTTGCTATAGCAAGGCAGAATGACAAATTTCCGAGTCTCGAGTTTCTGTCATAGAAAGGTAGTTTCAACGCTGACTCACTATTTTTCCATCACCGGAACGTTTCAAGAGAAGTAACTGGCAATTGAAACTAACCTTGGGCGTGTGGCGCTTCCAAGTAGATACGAACACTCCGCACAGAAGAGTACAGAATGCCGAGCTTCTTTTTCTCGGAAACTTGAAGTGCAATCGAGAAACTTTGAGGGATCCTCACTATTATTACTGCTCCAGACAACATGACACTGTTTTCCAATCGATTGGACAATTATTACCGAAGTGGCTTTCGTGAAAGACAAACATTTGCCTTGCTATAGCAAGGCAGAATGACAAATTTCCGAGTTTCGAGTTTCTGTCATAGAAAGGTAGTTTTAACGCTGACTCACTATTTTTTCATCACCGGAACGTTTCAAGAGAAGTAACTGGCAATTTAAACTAACCTTGGGCGTGTGGCGCTTCCAAGTAGATACGAACACTCCGCACAGAAGAGTGCAGAATGCCGAGCTTCTTTTTCTCGGAAACTTGTAGTGCAATCGAGAAACTTCGAGGGATCCTCACTATTATCACTGCTCCAGACAACATGACACTGTTTTCCAATCGATTGGATAATTATTAACGAAGTGGCTTTTTTGAAAGACAAACATTTGCCTTGCTATAGCAAGGCAGAATGACAAATTTCCGAGTTTCGAGTTTCTGTCATAGAAAGGTAGTTTTAACGCTGACTCACTATTTTTCCATCACCGGAACGTTTCAAGAGAAGTAACTGGCAATTTAAACTAACCTTGGGCGTGTGGCGCTTCCAAGTAGATACGAGCACTCCGCACAGAAGAGTGCAGAATGCCGAGCTTCTTTTTCTCGGAAACTTGTAGTGCAATCGAGAAACTTTGAGGGATCCCCACTATTATTACTGCTCCAGACAACATGACACTGTTTTCCAATCAATTGGACAATTATTAACGAAGTGGCTTTTTTGAAAGACAAACATTTGCCTTGCTATAGCAAGGCAGAATGACAAATTTCCGAGTTTCGAGTTTCTGTCATAGAAAGGTAGTTTCAACGCTGACTCACTATTTTTCCATCACCGGAACGTTTCAAGAGAAGTAACTGGCAATTGAAACTAACCTTGGGCGTGTGGCGCTTCCAAGTAGATACGAACACTCCGCACAGAAGAGTACAGAATGCCGAGCTTCTTTTTCTCGGAAACTTGAAGTGCAATCGAGAAACTTTGAGGGATCCTCACTATTATTACTGCTCCAGACAACATGACACTGTTTTCCAATCGATTGGACAATTATTACCGAAGTGGCTTTTTTGAAAGACAAACATTTGCCTTGCTATAGCAAGGCAGAATGACAAATTTCCGAGTTTCGAGTTTCTGTCATAGAAAGGTAGTTTTAACGCTGACTCACTATTTTTTCATCACCGGAACGTTTCAAGAGAAGTAACTGGCAATTTAAACTAACCTTGGGCGTGTGGCGCTTCCAAGTAGATACGAACACTCCGCACAGAAGAGTACGGAATGCCGAGCTTCTTTTTCTCGGAAACTTGAAGTGCAATCGAGAAACTTTGAGGGATCCTCACTATTATTACTGCTCCAGACAACATGACACTGTTTTCCAATCGATTGGACAATTATTACAAAGTGACTTTTTTGAAAGACAAACATTTGCCTTGCTATAGCAAGGCAGAATGACAAATTCCCGAGTTTCGGGTTTCTGTCATAGAAAGGTAGTTTTGACGCTGACTCACCATCTTTTGATCACCGGAATGTTTCAAGAAAAGTAACTGGCAATTTGAACTAACCTTAGGCGTTTGGCGCTTCCAAGTAGATACGAACACTCCGCACAGAAGAGTGCGGAATGCCGAGCTTCTTTTTCTCGGAAACTTGAAGTGCAATCGAGAAACTTTGAGGGATCCTCACTATTATCACTGCTCCAGACAAAATGACACTGTTTTCCAATCGATTGGACAATTATGACCGAAGTGGCTTTTTTGAAAGACAAACATTTGCCTTGCTATAGCAAGGCAGAATGACAAATTTCCGAGTTTCGAGTTTCTGTCATAGAAAGGTGGTTTTAACGCTGACTCACTATTTTTCCATCACCGGAACGTTTCAAGAGAAGTAACTGGCAATTTAAACTAACCTTGGGCGTGTGGCGCTTCCAAGTAGATACGAACACTCCGCACAGAAGAGTGCAGAATGCCGAGCTTCTTTTTCTCGGAAACTTGTAGTGCAATCGAGAAACTTTGAGGGATCCTCACTATTATCACTGCTCCAGACAACATGACACTTTTTTCCAATCGATTGGACAATTATTAACGAAGTGGCTTTTTTGAAAGACAAACATTTGCCTTGCTATAGCAAGGCAGAATGACAAATTTCCGAGTTTCGAGTTTCTGTCATAGAAAGGTAGTTTTAACGCTGACTCACTATTTTTCCATCACCGGAACGTTTCAAGAGAAGTAACTGGCAATTTAAACTAACCTTGGGCGTGTGGCGCTTCCAAGTAGATACGAGCACTCCGCACAGAAGAGTGCAGAATGCCGAGCTTCTTTTTCTCGGAAACTTGTAGTGCAATCGAGAAACTTTGAGGGATCCCCACTATTATTACTGCTCCAGACAACATGACACTGTTTTCCAATCAATTGGACAATTATTAACGAAGTGGCTTTTTTGAAAGACAAACATTTGCCTTGCTATAGCAAGGCAGAATGACAAATTTCCGAGTTTCGAGTTTCTGTCATAGAAAGGTAGTTTCAACGCTGACTCACTATTTTTCCATCACCGGAACGTTTCAAGAGAAGTAACTGGCAATTGAAACTAACCTTGGGCGTGTGGCGCTTCCAAGTAGATACGAACACTCCGCACAGAAGAGTACAGAATGCCGAGCTTCTTTTTCTCGGAAACTTGAAGTGCAATCGAGAAACTTTGAGGGATCCTCACTATTATTACTGCTCCAGACAACATGACACTGTTTTCCAATCGATTGGACAATTATTACCGAAGTGGCTTTTTTGAAAGACAAACATTTGCCTTGCTATAGCAAGGCAGAATGACAAATTTCCGAGTTTCGAGTTTCTGTCATAGAAAGGTAGTTTTAACGCTGACTCACTATTTTTTCATCACCGGAACGTTTCAAGAGAAGTAACTGGCAATTTAAACTAACCTTGGGCGTGTGGCGCTTCCAAGTAGATACGAACACTCCGCACAGAAGAGTACGGAATGCCGAGCTTCTTTTTCTCGGAAACTTGAAGTGCAATCGAGAAATTTTTAGAGATCTTCACTATTCTTTCTGCTTCAAACAACATGACACATTTTTCCAATCGATTGGGCAAATATTCACAAAGTGGCTTTTTTGAAAGACAAACATTTGCCTGCTATAGCAAGGCAGAATGACAAATTCCCGAGTTTCGGGTTTCTGTCATAGAAAGGTAGTTTTGACGCTGACTCACCATCTTTTGATCACCGGAATGTTTCAAGAAAAGTAACTGGCAATTTGAACTAACTTTAGGCGTTTGGCGCTTCCAAGTAGATACGAACACTCCGCACAGAAGAGTGCGGAATGCCAAGCTTCTTTTTCTCGAAAACTTGAGGTGCAATCGAGAAACTTTGAGAGATCCTCACTATTATTATTGCTTCAAACAACATGACACTGTTTTCCAATCGATTGGGCAATCATTCACAAAGTGGCTTTTTAGAATGACAATTATTTGTCTTACTATCTAAAGGCAGAATGAGAAATTTTGAGGGTTTTGGGTTTCTGCCATAAGAAGGTTGTTTTGATGCTGACTCATCATCTGTTGATCCACGGAATGTTTCAAGAGAAATAGAGCTTCTTTTTCACGGCAACTTGAAGTGCAATCGAAAAACTTTGAGAGATCCTCACTATTATTACTGCTTCAAATAACATAACACTATTTCCCAATCGATTGGGCAATTATTACAAAGTGACCTTTTTGAAAGACAAACATTTGCCTTGCTATAGCAAGGCAGAATGACAAATTCCCGAGTTTCGGGTTTCTGTCATAGAAAGGTAGTTTTGACGCTGACTCACCATCTTTTGATCACCGGAATGTTTCAAGAAAAGTAACTGGCAATTTGAACTAACCTTAGGCGTTTGGCGCTTCCAAGTAGATACGAACACTCCGCACAGAAGAGTGCGGAATGCCGGGCTTCTTTTTCTCGGAAACTTGAAGTGCAATCGAGAAACTTTGAGGGATCCTCACTATTATCACTGCTCCAGACAAAATGACACTGTTTTCCAATCGATTGGACAATTATGACCGAAGTGGCTTTTTTGAAAGACAAACATTTGCCTTGCTTTAGCAAGGCAGAATGACAAATTTCCGAGTTTCGAGTTTCTGTCATAGAAAGGTAGTTTTAACGCTGACTCACTATTTTTCCATCACCGGAACGTTTCAAGAGGAGTAACTGGCAATTTAAACTAACCTTGGGCGTGTGGCGCTGCCAAGTAGATTCGAACACTCCGCACAGAAGAGTGCAGAATGCCGAGCTTCTTTTTCTCGGAAACTTGTAGTGCAATCGAGAAACTTTGAGGGATCCTCACTATTATCACTGCTCCAGACAACATGACACTGTTTTCCAATCGATTGGACAATTATTAACGAAGTGGCTTTTTTGAAAGACAAACATTTGCCTTGCTATAGCAAGGCAGAATGACAAATTTCCGAGTTTCGAGTTTCTGTCATAGAAAGGTAGTTTTAACGCTGACTCACTATTTTTTCATCACCGGAACGTTTCAAAAGAAGTAACTGGCAATTTAAACTAACCTTGGGCGTGTGTCGCTTCCAAGTAGATACGAACACTCCGCACAGAAGAGTGCAGAATGCCGAGCTTCTTTTTCTCGGAAACTTGTAGTGCAATCGAGAAACTTTGAGGGATCCTCACTATTATCACTGCTCCAGACAACATGACACTGTTTTCCAATCGATTGGACAATTATTAACGAAGTGGTCTTTTTTGAAAGACAAACATTTGCCTTGCTATAGCAAGGCAGAATGACAAATTTCCGAGTTTCGAGTTTCTGTCATAGAAAGGTAGTTTTAACGCTGACTCACTATTTTTCCATCACCGGAACGTTTCAAGAGAAGTAACTGGCAATTTAAACTAACCTTGGGCGTGTGGCGCTTCCAAGTAGATACGAACACTCCGCACAGAAGAGTGCAGAATGCCGAGCTTCTTTTTCTCGGAAACTTGTAGTGCAATCGAGAAACTTCGAGGGATCCTCACTATTATCACTGCTCCAGACAACATGACACTGTTTTCCAATCGATTGGATAATTATTAACGAAGTGGCTTTTTTGAAAGACAAACATTTGCCTTGCTATAGCAAGGCAGAATGACAAATTTCCGAGTTTCGAGTTTCTGTCATAGAAAGGTAGTTTCAACGCTGACTCACTATTTTTCCATCACCGGAACGTTTCAAGAGAAGTAACTGGCAATTGAAACTAACCTTGGGCGTGTGGCGCTTCCAAGTAGATACGAACACTCCGCACAGAAGAGTACAGAATGCCGAGCTTCTTTTTCTCGGAAACTTGAAGTGCAATCGAGAAACTTTGAGGGATCCTCACTATTATTACTGCTCCAGACAACATGACACTGTTTTCCAATCGATTGGACAATTATTACCGAAGTGGCTTTTTTGAAAGACAAACATTTGCCTTGCTATAGCAAGGCAGAATGACAAATTTCCGAGTCTCGAGTTTCTGTCATAGAAAGGTAGTTTCAACGCTGACTCACTATTTTTCCATCACCGGAACGTTTCAAGAGAAGTAACTGGCAATTGAAACTAACCTTGGGCGTGTGGCGCTTCCAAGTAGATACGAACACTCCGCACAGAAGAGTACAGAATGCCGAGCTTCTTTTTCTCGGAAACTTGAAGTGCAATCGAGAAACTTTGAGGGATCCTCACTATTATTACTGCTCCAGACAACATGACACTGTTTTCCAATCGATTGGACAATTATTACCGAAGTGGCTTTCTTGAAAGACAAACATTTGCCTTGCTATAGCAAGGCAGAATGACAAATTTCCGAGTTTCGAGTTTCTGTCATAGAAAGGTAGTTTTAACGCTGACTCACTATTTTTTCATCACCGGAACGTTTCAAGAGAAGTAACTGGCAATTTAAACTAACCTTGGGCGTGTGGCGCTTCCAAGTAGATACGAACACTCCGCACAGAAGAGTACGGAATGCCGAGCTTCTTTTTCTCGGAAACTTGAAGTGCAATCGAGAAACTTTGAGAAATCCTCACCAATATCACTGCTTCAAACAACATGACACTGTTTTCCAATCGATTGGACAATTATTAACGAAGTTGCTTTTTTGAAAGACAAACATTTGCCTTGCTATAGCAAGGCAGAATGACAAATTTCCGAGTTTCGGGTATCTGTCATAAAAAGGTAGTTTTGACGCTGTCTCACCATCTTTTGATCACCGGAATGTTTCAAGAGGAGTAACTGGCAATTTAAACTAACCTTGGGCGTGTGATGCTTCCAAGGAGATACGAACACTCCGCAAAGAAGAGTGTAGAATGCCGAGCTTTTTTCCTCGGAAACTTGAAGTGCAATCGAGAAATTTTTAGAGATCTTCACTATTCTTTCTGCTTCAAACAACATGACACATTTTTCCAATCGATTGGGCAAATATTCACAAAGTGGCTTTTTTGAAAGACAAACATTTGCCTGCTATAGCAAGGCAGAATGACAAATTCCCGAGTTTCGGGTTTCTGTCATAGAAAGGTAGTTTTGACGCTGACTCACCATCTTTTGATCACCGGAATGTTTCAAGAAAAGTAACTGGCAATTTGAACTAACCTTAGGCGTTTGGCGCTTCCAAGTAGATACGAACACTCCGCACAGAAGAGTGCGGAATGCCAAGCTTCTTTTTCTCGAAAACTTGAGGTGCAATCGAGAAACTTTGAGAGATCCTCACTATTATTATTGCTTCAAACAACATGACACTGTTTTCCAATCGATTGGGCAATCATTCACAAAGTGGCTTTTTAGAATGACAATTATTTGTCTTACTATCTAAAGGCAGAATGAGAAATTTTGAGGGTTTTGGGTTTCTGCCATAAGAAGGTTGTTTTGATGCTGACTCATCATCTGTTGATCCACGGAATGTTTCAAGAGAAATAGAGCTTCTTTTTCACGGCAACTTGAAGTGCAATCGAAAAACTTTGAGAGATCCTCACTATTATTACTGCTTCAAATAACATAACACTATTTCCCAATCGATTGGGCAATTATTACAAAGTGACTTTTTTGAAAGACAAACATTTGCCTTGCTATAGCAAGGCAGAATGACAAATTTCCGAGTTTCGAGTTTCTGTCATAGAAAGGTAGTTTTAACGCTGACTCACTATTTTTCCATCACCGGAACGTTTCAAGAGAAGTAACTGGCAATTTAAACTAACCTTGGGCGTGTGGCGCTTCCAAGTAGATACGAACACTCCGCACAGAAGAGTGCAGAATGCCGAGCTTCTTTTTCTCGGAAACTTGTAGTGCAATCGAGAAACTTTGAGGGATCCTCACTATTATCACTGCTCCAGACAACATGACACTTTTTTCCAATCGATTGGACAATTATTAACGAAGTGGCTTTTTTGAAAGACAAACATTTGCCTTGCTATAGCAAGGCAGAATGACAAATTTCCGAGTTTCGAGTTTCTGTCATAGAAAGGTAGTTTTAACGCTGACTCACTATTTTTTCATCACCGGAACGTTTCAAAAGAAGTAACTGGCAATTTAAACTAACCTTGGGCGTGTGTCGCTTCCAAGTAGATACGAACACTCCGCACAGAAGAGTGCAGAATGCCGAGCTTCTTTTTCTCGGAAACTTGTAGTGCAATCGAGAAACTTTGAGGGATCCTCACTATTATCACTGCTCCAGACAACATGACACTGTTTTCCAATCGATTGGACAATTATTAACGAAGTGGCTTTTTTGAAAGACAAACATTTGCCTTGCTATAGCAAGGCAGAATGACAAATTTCCGAGTTTCGAGTTTCTGTCATAGAAAGGTAGTTTTAACGCTGACTCACTATTTTTCCATCACCGGAACGTTTCAAGAGAAGTAACTGGCAATTTAAACTAACCTTGGGCGTGTGGCGCTTCCAAGTAGATACGAACACTCCGCACAGAAGAGTGCAGAATGCCGAGCTTCTTTTTCTCGGAAACTTGTAGTGCAATCGAGAAACTTCGAGGGATCCTCACTATTATCACTGCTCCAGACAACATGACACTGTTTTCCAATCGATTGGATAATTATTAACGAAGTGGCTTTCTTGAAAGACAAACATTTGCCTTGCTATAGCAAGGCAGAATGACAAATTTCCGAGTTTCGAGTTTCTGTCATAGAAAGGTAGTTTTAACGCTGACTCACTATTTTTCCATCACCGGAACGTTTCAAGAGAAGTAACTGGCAATTTAAACTAACCTTGGGCGTGTGGCGCTTCCAAGTAGATACGAGCACTCCGCACAGAAGAGTGCAGAATGCCGAGCTTCTTTTTCTCGGAAACTTGTAGTGCAATCGAGAAACTTTGAGGGATCCTCACTATTATTACTGCTCCAGACAACATGACACTGTTTTTCAATCAATTGGACAATTATTAACGAAGTGGCTTTTTTGAAAGACAAACATTTGCTTTGCTATAGCAAGGCAGAATGACAAATTTCCGAGTTTCGGGTT
The DNA here is from genome assembly GCA_949128115.1 of Anaspis maculata. NCBI lineage: Eukaryota > Metazoa > Arthropoda > Insecta > Coleoptera > Scraptiidae > Anaspis > Anaspis maculata. The sequence continues at coordinate 75,949,487 of OX421966.1, forward strand.
TCTGTCATAGAAAGGTAGTTTTGACGCTGACTCACCATCTTTTGATCACCGGAATGTTTCAAGAAAAGTAACTGGCAATTTGAACTAACCTTAGGCGTTTGGCGCTTCCAAGTAGATACGAACACTCCGCACAGAAGAGTGCAGAATGCCGAGCTCTTTTTCTCGGCAACTTGAAGTGCAATCGAGAAATTTTCAGAGATCCTCACTATTTTTACTGCTTCAAACAACATGACACATTTTTCCAATCGATTGGGCAATCATTCACAAAGTGGCTTTTTAGAATGACAATTATTTGTCTTACTATCTAAAGGCAGAATGAGAAATTTTGAGGGTTTTGGGTTTCTGCCATAAGAAGGTTGTTTTGATGCTGACTCATCATCTGTTGATCCACGGAATGTTTCAAGAGAAATAGAGCTTCTTTTTCACGGCAACTTGAAGTGCAATCGAAAAACTTTGAGAGATCCCCACTATTATTACTGCTCCAGACAACATGACACTGTTTTCCAATCAATTGGACAATTATTAACGAAGTGGCTTTTTTGAAAGACAAACATTTGCCTTGCTATAGCAAGGCAGAATGACAAATTTCCGAGTTTCGAGTTTCTGTCATAGAAAGGTAGTTTCAACGCTGACTCACTATTTTTCCATCACCGGAACGTTTCAAGAGAAGTAACTGGCAATTGAAACTAACCTTGGGCGTGTGGCGCTTCCAAGTAGATACGAACACTCCGCACAGAAGAGTACAGAATGCCGAGCTTCTTTTTCTCGGAAACTTGAAGTGCAATCGAGAAACTTTGAGGGATCCTCACTATTATTACTGCTCCAGACAACATGACACTGTTTTCCAATCGATTGGACAATTATTACCGAAGTGGCTTTTTTGAAAGACAAACATTTGCCTTGCTATAGCAAGGCAGAATGACAAATTTCCGAGTTTCGAGTTTCTGTCATAGAAAGGTAGTTTTAACGCTGACTCACTATTTTTTCATCACCGGAACGTTTCAAGAGAAGTAACTGGCAATTTAAACTAACCTTGGGCGTGTGGCGCTTCCAAGTAGATACGAACACTCCGCACAGAAGAGTACGGAATGCCGAGCTTCTTTTTCTCGGAAACTTGAAGTGCAATCGAGAAACTTTGAGAGATCCTCACCAATATCACTGCTTCAAACAACATGACACTGTTTTCCAATCGATTGGACAATTATTAACGAAGTTGCTTTTTTGAAAGACAAACATTTGCCTTGCTATAGCAAGGCAGAATGACAAATTTCCGAGTTTCGGGTATCTGTCATAAAAAGGTAGTTTTGACGCTGTCTCACCATCTTTTGATCACCGGAATGTTTCAAGAGGAGTAACTGGCAATTTAAACTAACCTTGGGCGTGTGGTGCTTCCAAGGAGATACGAACACTCCGCAAAGAAGAGTGTAGAATGCCGAGCTTTTTTCCTCGGAAACTTGAAGTGCAATCGAGAAATTTTTAGAGATCTTCACTATTCTTTCTGCTTCAAACAACATGACACATTTTTCCAATCGATTGGGCAAATATTCACAAAGTGGCTTTTTTGAAAGACAAACATTTGCCTGCTATAGCAAGGCAGAATGACAAATTCCCGAGTTTCGGGTTTCTGTCATAGAAAGGTAGTTTTGACGCTGACTCACCATCTTTTGATCACCGGAATGTTTCAAGAAAAGTAACTGGCAATTTGAACTAACCTTAGGCGTTTGGCGCTTCCAAGTAGATACGAACACTCCGCACAGAAGAGTGCGGAATGCCAAGCTTCTTTTTCTCGAAAACTTGAGGTGCAATCGAGAAACTTTGAGAGATCCTCACTATTATTATTGCTTCAAACAACATGACACTGTTTTCCAATCGATTGGGCAATCATTCACAAAGTGGCTTTTTAGAATGACAATTATTTGTCTTACTATCTAAAGGCAGAATGAGAAATTTTGAGGGTTTTGGGTTTCTGCCATAAGAAGGTTGTTTTGATGCTGACTCATCATCTGTTGATCCACGGAATGTTTCAAGAGAAATAGAGCTTCTTTTTCACGGCAACTTGAAGTGCAATCGAAAAACTTTGAGAGATCCTCACTATTATTACTGCTTCAAATAACATAACACTATTTCCCAATCGATTGGGCAATTATTACAAAGTGACCTTTTTGAAAGACAAACATTTGCCTTGCTATAGCAAGGCAGAATGACAAATTCCCGAGTTTCGGGTTTCTGTCATAGAAAGGTAGTTTTGACGCTGACTCACCATCTTTTGATCACCGGAATGTTTCAAGAAAAGTAACTGGCAATTTGAACTAACCTTAGGCGTTTGGCGCTTCCAAGTAGATACGAACACTCCGCACAGAAGAGTGCGGAATGCCGGGCTTCTTTTTCTCGGAAACTTGAAGTGCAATCGAGAAACTTTGAGGGATCCTCACTATTATCACTGCTCCAGACAAAATGACACTGTTTTCCAATCGATTGGACAATTATGACCGAAGTGGCTTTTTTGAAAGACAAACATTTGCCTTGCTTTAGCAAGGCAGAATGACAAATTTCCGAGTTTCGAGTTTCTGTCATAGAAAGGTAGTTTTAACGCTGACTCACTATTTTTCCATCACCGGAACGTTTCAAGAGGAGTAACTGGCAATTTAAACTAACCTTGGGCGTGTGGCGCTGCCAAGTAGATTCGAACACTCCGCACAGAAGAGTGCAGAATGCCGAGCTTCTTTTTCTCGGAAACTTGTAGTGCAATCGAGAAACTTTGAGGGATCCTCACTATTATCACTGCTCCAGACAACATGACACTGTTTTCCAATCGATTGGACAATTATTAACGAAGTGGCTTTTTTGAAAGACAAACATTTGCCTTGCTATAGCAAGGCAGAATGACAAATTTCCGAGTTTCGAGTTTCTGTCATAGAAAGGTAGTTTTAACGCTGACTCACTATTTTTTCATCACCGGAACGTTTCAAAAGAAGTAACTGGCAATTTAAACTAACCTTGGGCGTGTGTCGCTTCCAAGTAGATACGAACACTCCGCACAGAAGAGTGCAGAATGCCGAGCTTCTTTTTCTCGGAAACTTGTAGTGCAATCGAGAAACTTTGAGGGATCCTCACTATTATCACTGCTCCAGACAACATGACACTGTTTTCCAATCGATTGGACAATTATTAACGAAGTGGCTTTTTTGAAAGACAAACATTTGCCTTGCTATAGCAAGGCAGAATGACAAATTTCCGAGTTTCGAGTTTCTGTCATAGAAAGGTAGTTTTAACGCTGACTCACTATTTTTCCATCACCGGAACGTTTCAAGAGAAGTAACTGGCAATTTAAACTAACCTTGGGCGTGTGGCGCTTCCAAGTAGATACGAACACTCCGCACAGAAGAGTGCAGAATGCCGAGCTTCTTTTTCTCGGAAACTTGTAGTGCAATCGAGAAACTTCGAGGGATCCTCACTATTATCACTGCTCCAGACAACATGACACTGTTTTCCAATCGATTGGATAATTATTAACGAAGTGGCTTTTTTGAAAGACAAACATTTGCCTTGCTATAGCAAGGCAGAATGACAAATTTCCGAGTTTCGAGTTTCTGTCATAGAAAGGTAGTTTTAACGCTGACTCACTATTTTTCCATCACCGGAACGTTTCAAGAGAAGTAACTGGCAATTTAAACTAACCTTGGGCGTGTGGCGCTTCCAAGTAGATACGAGCACTCCGCACAGAAGAGTGCAGAATGCCGAGCTTCTTTTTCTCGGAAACTTGTAGTGCAATCGAGAAACTTTGAGGGATCCCCACTATTATTACTGCTCCAGACAACATGACACTGTTTTCCAATCAATTGGACAATTATTAACGAAGTGGCTTTTTTGAAAGACAAACATTTGCCTTGCTATAGCAAGGCAGAATGACAAATTTCCGAGTTTCGAGTTTCTGTCATAGAAAGGTAGTTTCAACGCTGACTCACTATTTTTCCATCACCGGAACGTTTCAAGAGAAGTAACTGGCAATTGAAACTAACCTTGGGCGTGTGGCGCTTCCAAGTAGATACGAACACTCCGCACAGAAGAGTACAGAATGCCGAGCTTCTTTTTCTCGGAAACTTGAAGTGCAATCGAGAAACTTTGAGGGATCCTCACTATTATTACTGCTCCAGACAACATGACACTGTTTTCCAATCGATTGGACAATTATTACCGAAGTGGCTTTTTTGAAAGACAAACATTTGCCTTGCTATAGCAAGGCAGAATGACAAATTTCCGAGTCTCGAGTTTCTGTCATAGAAAGGTAGTTTCAACGCTGACTCACTATTTTTCCATCACCGGAACGTTTCAAGAGAAGTAACTGGCAATTGAAACTAACCTTGGGCGTGTGGCGCTTCCAAGTAGATACGAACACTCCGCACAGAAGAGTACAGAATGCCGAGCTTCTTTTTCTCGGAAACTTGAAGTGCAATCGAGAAACTTTGAGGGATCCTCACTATTATTACTGCTCCAGACAACATGACACTGTTTTCCAATCGATTGGACAATTATTACCGAAGTGGCTTTCGTGAAAGACAAACATTTGCCTTGCTATAGCAAGGCAGAATGACAAATTTCCGAGTTTCGAGTTTCTGTCATAGAAAGGTAGTTTTAACGCTGACTCACTATTTTTTCATCACCGGAACGTTTCAAGAGAAGTAACTGGCAATTTAAACTAACCTTGGGCGTGTGGCGCTTCCAAGTAGATACGAACACTCCGCACAGAAGAGTACGGAATGCCGAGCTTCTTTTTCTCGGAAACTTGAAGTGCAATCGAGAAACTTTGAGAGATCCTCACCAATATCACTGCTTCAAACAACATGACACTGTTTTCCAATCGATTGGACAATTATTAACGAAGTTGCTTTTTTGAAAGACAAACATTTGCCTTGCTATAGCAAGGCAGAATGACAAATTTCCGAGTTTCGGGTATCTGTCATAAAAAGGTAGTTTTGACGCTGTCTCACCATCTTTTGATCACCGGAATGTTTCAAGAGGAGTAACTGGCAATTTAAACTAACCTTGGGCGTGTGATGCTTCCAAGGAGATACGAACACTCCGCAAAGAAGAGTGTAGAATGCCGAGCTTTTTTCCTCGGAAACTTGAAGTGCAATCGAGAAATTTTTAGAGATCTTCACTATTCTTCCTGCTTCAAACAACATGACACATTTTTCCAATCGATTGGGCAAATATTCACAAAGTGGCTTTTTTGAAAGACAAACATTTGCCTGCTATAGCAAGGCAGAATGACAAATTCCCGAGTTTCGGGTTTCTGTCATAGAAAGGTAGTTTTGACGCTGACTCACCATCTTTTGATCACCGGAATGTTTCAAGAAAAGTAACTGGCAATTTGAACTAACCTTAGGCGTTTGGCGCTTCCAAGTAGATACGAACACTCCGCACAGAAGAGTGCGGAATGCCAAGCTTCTTTTTCTCGAAAACTTGAGGTGCAATCGAGAAACTTTGAGAGATCCTCACTATTATTATTGCTTCAAACAACATGACACTGTTTTCCAATCGATTGGGCAATCATTCACAAAGTGGCTTTTTAGAATGACAATTATTTGTCTTACTATCTAAAGGCAGAATGAGAAATTTTGAGGGTTTTGGGTTTCTGCCATAAGAAGGTTGTTTTGATGCTGACTCATCATCTGTTGATCCACGGAATGTTTCAAGAGAAATAGAGCTTCTTTTTCACGGCAACTTGAAGTGCAATCGAAAAACTTTGAGAGATCCTCACTATTATTACTGCTTCAAATAACATAACACTATTTCCCAATCGATTGGGCAATTATTACAAAGTGACTTTTTTGAAAGACAAACATTTGCCTTGCTATAGCAAGGCAGAATGACAAATTTCCGAGTTTCGAGTTTCTGTCATAGAAAGGTAGTTTTAACGCTGACTCACTATTTTTCCATCACCGGAACGTTTCAAGAGAAGTAACTGGCAATTTAAACTAACCTTGGGCGTGTGGCGCTTCCAAGTAGATACGAACACTCCGCACAGAAGAGTGCAGAATGCCGAGCTTCTTTTTCTCGGAAACTTGTAGTGCAATCGAGAAACTTTGAGGGATCCTCACTATTATCACTGCTCCAGACAACATGACACTTTTTTCCAATCGATTGGACAATTATTAACGAAGTGGCTTTTTTGAAAGACAAACATTTGCCTTGCTATAGCAAGGCAGAATGACAAATTTCCGAGTTTCGAGTTTCTGTCATAGAAAGGTAGTTTTAACGCTGACTCACTATTTTTTCATCACCGGAACGTTTCAAAAGAAGTAACTGGCAATTTAAACTAACCTTGGGCGTGTGTCGCTTCCAAGTAGATACGAACACTCCGCACAGAAGAGTGCAGAATGCCGAGCTTCTTTTTCTCGGAAACTTGTAGTGCAATCGAGAAACTTTGAGGGATCCTCACTATTATCACTGCTCCAGACAACATGACACTGTTTTCCAATCGATTGGACAATTATTAACGAAGTGGCTTTTTTGAAAGACAAACATTTGCCTTGCTATAGCAAGGCAGAATGACAAATTTCCGAGTTTCGAGTTTCTGTCATAGAAAGGTAGTTTTAACGCTGACTCACTATTTTTCCATCACCGGAACGTTTCAAGAGAAGTAACTGGCAATTTAAACTAACCTTGGGCGTGTGGCGCTTCCAAGTAGATACGAACACTCCGCACAGAAGAGTGCAGAATGCCGAGCTTCTTTTTCTCGGAAACTTGTAGTGCAATCGAGAAACTTCGAGGGATCCTCACTATTATCACTGCTCCAGACAACATGACACTGTTTTCCAATCGATTGGATAATTATTAACGAAGTGGCTTTCTTGAAAGACAAACATTTGCCTTGCTATAGCAAGGCAGAATGACAAATTTCCGAGTTTCGAGTTTCTGTCATAGAAAGGTAGTTTTAACGCTGACTCACTATTTTTCCATCACCGGAACGTTTCAAGAGAAGTAACTGGCAATTTAAACTAACCTTGGGCGTGTGGCGCTTCCAAGTAGATACGAGCACTCCGCACAGAAGAGTGCAGAATGCCGAGCTTCTTTTTCTCGGAAACTTGTAGTGCAATCGAGAAACTTTGAGGGATCCTCACTATTATTACTGCTCCAGACAACATGACACTGTTTTTCAATCAATTGGACAATTATTAACGAAGTGGCTTTTTTGAAAGACAAACATTTGCTTTGCTATAGCAAGGCAGAATGACAAATTTCCGAGTTTCGGGTTTCTGTCATAGAAAGGTAGTTTTGACGCTGACTCACCATCTTTTGATCACCGGAATGTTTCAAGAAAAGTAACTGGCAATTTGAACTAACCTTAGGCGTTTGGCGCTTCCAAGTAGATACGAACACTCCGCACAGAAGAGTGCAGAATGCCGAGCTCTTTTTCTCGGCAACTTGAAGTGCAATCGAGAAATTTTCAGAGATCCTCACTATTTTTACTGCTTCAAACAACATGACACATTTTTCCAATCGATTGGGCAATCATTCACAAAGTGGCTTTTTAGAATGACAATTATTTGTCTTACTATCTAAAGGCAGAATGAGAAATTTTGAGGGTTTTGGGTTTCTGCCATAAGAAGGTTGTTTTGATGCTGACTCATCATCTGTTGATCCACGGAATGTTTCAAGAAAAGTAACTGGCAATTTGAACTAACCTTAGGCGTTTGGCGCTTCCAAGTAGATACGAACACTCCGCACAGAAGAGTGCGGAATGCCGGGCTTCTTTTTCTCGGAAACTTCAAGTGCAATCGAGAAACTTTGAGGGATCCTCACTATTATCACTGCTCCAGACAACATGACACTTTTTTCCAATCGATTGGACAATTATTAACGAAGTGGCTTTTTTGAAAGACAAACATTTGCCTTGCTATAGCAAGGCAGAATGACAAATTTCCGAGTTTCGAGTTTCTGTCATAGAAAGGTAGTTTTAACGCTGACTCACTATTTTTTCATCACCGGAACGTTTCAAAAGAAGTAACTGGCAATTTAAACTAACCTTGGGCGTGTGTCGCTTCCAAGTAGATACGAACACTCCGCACAGAAGAGTGCAGAATGCCGAGCTTCTTTTTCTCGGAAACTTGTAGTGCAATCGAGAAACTTTGAGGGATCCTCACTATTATCACTGCTCCAGACAACATGACACTTTTTTCCAATCGATTGGACAATTATTAACGAAGTGGCTTTTTTGAAAGACAAACATTTGCCTTGCTATAGCAAGGCAGAATGACAAATTTCCGAGTTTCGAGTTTCTGTCATAGAAAGGTAGTTTTAACGCTGACTCACTATTTTTTCATCACCGGAACGTTTCAAAAGAAGTAACTGGCAATTTAAACTAACCTTGGGCGTGTGTCGCTTCCAAGTAGATACGAACACTCCGCACAGAAGAGTGCAGAATGCCGAGCTTCTTTTTCTCGGAAACTTGTAGTGCAATCGAGAAACTTCGAGGGATCCTCACTATTATCACTGCTCCAGACAACATGACACTGTTTTCCAATCGATTGGATAATTATTAACGAAGTGGCTTTCTTGAAAGACAAACATTTGCCTTGCTATAGCAAGGCAGAATGACAAATTTCCGAGTTTCGAGTTTCTGTCATAGAAAGGTAGTTTTAACGCTGACTCACTATTTTTCCATCACCGGAACGTTTCAAGAGAAGTAACTGGCAATTTAAACTAACCTTGGGCGTGTGGCGCTTCCAAGTAGATACGAGCACTCCGCACAGAAGAGTGCAGAATGCCGAGCTTCTTTTTCTCGGAAACTTGTAGTGCAATCGAGAAACTTTGAGGGATCCTCACTATTATTACTGCTCCAGACAACATGACACTGTTTTTCAATCAATTGGACAATTATTAACGAAGTGGCTTTTTTGAAAGACAAACATTTGCTTTGCTATAGCAAGGCAGAATGACAAATTTCCGAGTTTCGGGTTTCTGTCATAGAAAGGTAGTTTTGACGCTGACTCACCATCTTTTGATCACCGGAATGTTTCAAGAAAAGTAACTGGCAATTTGAACTAACCTTAGGCGTTTGGCGCTTCCAAGTAGATACGAACACTCCGCACAGAAGAGTGCAGAATGCCGAGCTCTTTTTCTCGGCAACTTGAAGTGCAATCGAGAAATTTTCAGAGATCCTCACTATTTTTACTGCTTCAAACAACATGACACATTTTTCCAATCGATTGGGCAATCATTCACAAAGTGGCTTTTTAGAATGACAATTATTTGTCTTACTATCTAAAGGCAGAATGAGAAATTTTGAGGGTTTTGGGTTTCTGCCATAAGAAGGTTGTTTTGATGCTGACTCATCATCTGTTGATCCACGGAATGTTTCAAGAAAAGTAACTGGCAATTTGAACTAACCTTAGGCGTTTGGCGCTTCCAAGTAGATACGAACACTCCGCACAGAAGAGTGCGGAATGCCGGGCTTCTTTTTCTCGGAAACTTCAAGTGCAATCGAGAAACTTTGAGGGATCCTCACTATTATCACTGCTCCAGACAACATGACACTTTTTTTCCAATCGATTGGACAATTATTAACGAAGTGGCTTTTTTGAAAGACAAACATTTGCCTTGCTATAGCAAGGCAGAATGACAAATTTCCGAGTTTCGAGTTTCTGTCATAGAAAGGTAGTTTTAACGCTGACTCACTATTTTTTCATCACCGGAACGTTTCAAAAGAAGTAACTGGCAATTTAAACTAACCTTGGGCGTGTGGCGCTTCCAAGTAGATACGAACACTCCGCACAGAAGAGTGCAGAATGCCGAGCTTCTTTTTCTCGGAAACTTGTAGTGCAATCGAGAAACTTTGAGGGATCCTCACTATTATCACTGCTCCAGACAACATGACACTTTTTTCCAATCGATTGGACAATTATTAACGAAGTGGCTTTTTTGAAAGACAAACATTTGCCTTGCTATAGCAAGGCAGAATGACAAATTTCCGAGTTTCGAGTTTCTGTCATAGAAAGGTAGTTTTAACGCTGACTCACTATTTTTTCATCACCGGAACGTTTCAAAAGAAGTAACTGGCAATTTAAACTAACCTTGGGCGTGTGTCGCTTCCAAGTAGATACGAACACTCCGCACAGAAGAGTGCAGAATGCCGAGCTTCTTTTTCTCGGAAACTTGTAGTGCAATCGAGAAACTTTGAGGGATCCTCACTATTATCACTGCTCCAGACAACATGACACTGTTTTCCAATCGATTGGACAATTATTGACGAAGTGGCTTTTTTGAAAGACAAACATTTGCCTTGCTATAATAGCAAGGCAGAATGACAAATTCTTGAGTTTCGGGTTTTTGCCGGTGAAAGGTTGTTTTGACGCTGACTCACCATCTTTTGATCACCGGAATGTTTCAAGAGAAGTAACTGGCAATTTAAACTAACCTTAGGCGTGTGACGCTTCGAAGTAGATACGAACACTCCGCACAGAAGAGTGCAGAATGCCGAGCTTCTTTTTCTCGGAAACTTGTAGTGCAATCGAGAAACTTCGAGGGATCCTCACTATTATCACTGCTCCAGACAACATGACACTGTTTTCCAATCGATTGGATAATTATTAACGAAGTGGCTTTTTTGAAAGACAAACATTTGCCTTGCTATAGCAAGGCAGAATGACAAATTTCCGAGTTTCGAGTTTCTGTCATAGAAAGGTAGTTTTAACGCTGACTCACTATTTTTCCATCACCGGAACGTTTCAAGAGAAGTAACTGGCAATTTAAACTAACCTTGGGCGTGTGGCGCTTCCAAGTAGATACGAACACTCCGCACAGAAGAGTACAGAATGCCGAGCTTCTTTTTCTCGGAAACTTGAAGTGCAATCGAGAAACTTTGAGGGATCCTCACTATTATTACTGCTCCAGACAACATGACACTGTTTTCCAATCGATTGGACAATTATTACCGAAGTGGCTTTTTTGAAAGACAAACATTTGCCTTGCTATAGCAAGGCAGAATGACAAATTTCCGAGTTTCGAGTTTCTGTCATAGAAAGGTAGTTTTAACGCTGACTCACTATTTTTTCATCACCGGAACGTTTCAAGAGAAGTAACTGGCAATTTAAACTAACCTTGGGCGTGTGGCGCTTCCAAGTAGATACGAACACTCCGCACAGAAGAGTACAGAATGCCGAGCTTCTTTTTCTCGGAAACTTGAAGTGCAATCGAGAAACTTTGAGGGATCCTCACTATTATTACTGCTCCAGACAACATGACACTGTTTTCCAATCGATTGGACAATTATTACCGAAGTGGCTTTTTTGAAAGACAAACATTTGCCTTGCTATAGCAAGGCAGAATGACAAATTTCCGAGTTTCGAGTTTCTGTCATAGAAAGGTAGTTTTAACGCTGACTCACTATTTTTCCATCACCGGAACGTTTCAAGAGAAGTAACTGGCAATTGAAACTAACCTTGGGCGTGTGGCGCTTCCAAGTAGATACGAACACTCCGCACAGAAGAGTACAGAATGCCGAGCTTCTTTTTCTCGGAAACTTGAAGTGCAATCGAGAAACTTTGAGGGATCCTCACTATTATTACTGCTCCAGACAACATGACACTGTTTTCCAATCGATTGGACAATTATTACCGAAGTGGCTTTTTTGAAAGACAAACATTTGCCTTGCTATAGCAAGGCAGAATGACAAATTTCCGAGTTTCGAGTTTCTGTCATAGAAAGGTAGTTTTAACGCTGACTCACTATTTTTTCATCACCGGAACGTTTCAAAAGAAGTAACTGGCAATTTAAACTAACCTTGGGCGTGTGTCGCTTCCAAGTAGATACGAACACTCCGCACAGAAGAGTGCAGAATGCCGAGCTTCTTTTTCTCGGAAACTTGTAGTGCAATCGAGAAACTTTGAGGGATCCTCACTATTATCACTGCTCCAGACAACATGACACTGTTTTCCAATCGATTGGACAATTATTAACGAAGTGGCTTTTTTGAAAGACAAACATTTGCCTTGCTATAGCAAGGCAGAATGACAAATTTCCGAGTTTCGAGTTTCTGTCATAGAAAGGTAGTTTTAACGCTGACTCACTATTTTTCCATCACCGGAACGTTTCAAGAGAAGTAACTGGCAATTTAAACTAACCTTGGGCGTGTGGCGCTTCCAAGTAGATACGAACACTCCGCACAGAAGAGTGCAGAATGCCGAGCTTCTTTTTCTCGGAAACTTGTAGTGCAATCGAGAAACTTCGAGGGATCCTCACTATTATCACTGCTCCAGACAACATGACACTGTTTTCCAATCGATTGGATAATTATTAACGAAGTGGCTTTTTTGAAAGACAAACATTTGCCTTGCTATAGCAAGGCAGAATGACAAATTTCCGAGTTTCGAGTTTCTGTCATAGAAAGGTAGTTTTAACGCTGACTCACTATTTTTCCATCACCGGAACGTTTCAAGAGAAGTAACTGGCAATTTAAACTAACCTTGGGCGTGTGGCGCTTCCAAGTAGATACGAGCACTCCGCACAGAAGAGTGCAGAATGCCGAGCTTCTTTTTCTCGGAAACTTGTAGTGCAATCGAGAAACTTTGAGGGATCCCCACTATTATTACTGCTCCAGACAACATGACACTGTTTTCCAATCAATTGGACAATTATTAACGAAGTGGCTTTTTTGAAAGACAAACATTTGCCTTGCTATAGCAAGGCAGAATGACAAATTTCCGAGTTTCGAGTTTCTGTCATAGAAAGGTAGTTTCAACGCTGACTCACTATTTTTCCATCACCGGAACGTTTCAAGAGAAGTAACTGGCAATTGAAACTAACCTTGGGCGTGTGGCGCTTCCAAGTAGATACGAACACTCCGCACAGAAGAGTACAGAATGCCGAGCTTCTTTTTCTCGGAAACTTGAAGTGCAATCGAGAAACTTTGAGGGATCCTCACTATTATTACTGCTCCAGACAACATGACACTGTTTTCCAATCGATTGGACAATTATTACCGAAGTGGCTTTTTTGAAAGACAAACATTTGCCTTGCTATAGCAAGGCAGAATGACAAATTTCCGAGTCTCGAGTTTCTGTCATAGAAAGGTAGTTTCAACGCTGACTCACTATTTTTCCATCACCGGAACGTTTCAAGAGAAGTAACTGGCAATTGAAACTAACCTTGGGCGTGTGGCGCTTCCAAGTAGATACGAACACTCCGCACAGAAGAGTACAGAATGCCGAGCTTCTTTTTCTCGGAAACTTGAAGTGCAATCGAGAAACTTTGAGGGATCCTCACTATTATTACTGCTCCAGACAACATGACACTGTTTTCCAATCGATTGGACAATTATTACCGAAGTGGCTTTCTTGAAAGACAAACATTTGCCTTGCTATAGCAAGGCAGAATGACAAATTTCCGAGTTTCGAGTTTCTGTCATAGAAAGGTAGTTTTAACGCTGACTCACTATTTTTTCATCACCGGAACGTTTCAAGAGAAGTAACTGGCAATTTAAACTAACCTTGGGCGTGTGGCGCTTCCAAGTAGATACGAACACTCCGCACAGAAGAGTACGGAATGCCGAGCTTCTTTTTCTCGGAAACTTGAAGTGCAATCGAGAAACTTTGAGAGATCCTCACCAATATCACTGCTTCAAACAACATGACACTGTTTTCCAATCGATTGGACAATTATTAACGAAGTTGCTTTTTTGAAAGACAAACATTTGCCTTGCTATAGCAAGGCAGAATGACAAATTTCCGAGTTTCGGGTATCTGTCATAAAAAGGTAGTTTTGACGCTGTCTCACCATCTTTTGATCACCGGAATGTTTCAAGAGGAGTAACTGGCAATTTAAACTAACCTTGGGCGTGTGATGCTTCCAAGGAGATACGAACACTCCGCAAAGAAGAGTGTAGAATGCCGAGCTTTTTTCCTCGGAAACTTGAAGTGCAATCGAGAAATTTTTAGAGATCTTCACTATTCTTTCTGCTTCAAACAACATGACACATTTTTCCAATCGATTGGGCAAATATTCACAAAGTGGCTTTTTTGAAAGACAAACATTTGCCTGCTATAGCAAGGCAGAATGACAAATTCCCGAGTTTCGGGTTTCTGTCATAGAAAGGTAGTTTTGACGCTGACTCACCATCTTTTGATCACCGGAATGTTTCAAGAAAAGTAACTGGCAATTTGAACTAACCTTAGGCGTTTGGCGCTTCCAAGTAGATACGAACACTCCGCACAGAAGAGTGCGGAATGCCAAGCTTCTTTTTCTCGAAAACTTGAGGTGCAATCGAGAAACTTTGAGAGATCCTCACTATTATTATTGCTTCAAACAACATGACACTGTTTTCCAATCGATTGGGCAATCATTCACAAAGTGGCTTTTTAGAATGACAATTATTTGTCTTACTATCTAAAGGCAGAATGAGAAATTTTGAGGGTTTTGGGTTTCTGCCATAAGAAGGTTGTTTTGATGCTGACTCATCATCTGTTGATCCACGGAATGTTTCAAGAGAAATAGAGCTTCTTTTTCACGGCAACTTGAAGTGCAATCGAAAAACTTTGAGAGATCCTCACTATTATTACTGCTTCAAATAACATAACACTATTTCCCAATCGATTGGGCAATTATTACAAAGTGACTTTTTTGAAAGACAAACATTTGCCTTGCTATAGCAAGGCAGAATGACAAATTTCCGAGTTTCGAGTTTCTGTCATAGAAAGGTAGTTTTAACGCTGACTCACTATTTTTCCATCACCGGAACGTTTCAAGAGAAGTAACTGGCAATTTAAACTAACCTTGGGCGTGTGGCGCTTCCAAGTAGATACGAACACTCCGCACAGAAGAGTGCAGAATGCCGAGCTTCTTTTTCTCGGAAACTTGTAGTGCAATCGAGAAACTTTGAGGGATCCTCACTATTATCACTGCTCCAGACAACATGACACTTTTTTCCAATCGATTGGACAATTATTAACGAAGTGGCTTTTTTGAAAGACAAACATTTGCCTTGCTATAGCAAGGCAGAATGACAAATTTCCGAGTTTCGAGTTTCTGTCATAGAAAGGTAGTTTTAACGCTGACTCACTATTTTTTCATCACCGGAACGTTTCAAAAGAAGTAACTGGCAATTTAAACTAACCTTGGGCGTGTGTCGCTTCCAAGTAGATACGAACACTCCGCACAGAAGAGTGCAGAATGCCGAGCTTCTTTTTCTCGGAAACTTGTAGTGCAATCGAGAAACTTTGAGGGATCCTCACTATTATCACTGCTCCAGACAACATGACACTGTTTTCCAATCGATTGGACAATTATTGACGAAGTGGCTTTTTTGAAAGACAAACATTTGCCTTGCTATAATAGCAAGGCAGAATGACAAATTCTTGAGTTTCGGGTTTTTGCCGGTGAAAGGTTGTTTTGACGCTGACTCACCATCTTTTGATCACCGGAATGTTTCAAGAGAAGTAACTGGCAATTTAAACTAACCTTAGGCGTGTGACGCTTCGAAGTAGATACGAACACTCCGCACAGAAGAGTGCAGAATGCCGAGCTTCTTTTTCTCGGAAACTTGTAGTGCAATCGAGAAACTTCGAGGGATCCTCACTATTATCACTGCTCCAGACAACATGACACTGTTTTCCAATCGATTGGATAATTATTAACGAAGTGGCTTTTTTGAAAGACAAACATTTGCCTTGCTATAGCAAGGCAGAATGACAAATTTCAAAGTTTCGAGTTTCTGTCATAGAAAGGTAGTTTTAACGCTGACTCACTATTTTTCCATCACCGGAACGTTTCAAGAGAAGTAACTGGCAATTTAAACTAACCTTGGGCGTGTGGCGCTTCCAAGTAGATACGAACACTCCGCACAGAAGAGTACAGAATGCCGAGCTTCTTTTTCTCGGAAACTTGAAGTGCAATCGAGAAACTTTGAGGGATCCTCACTATTATTACTGCTCCAGACAACATGACACTGTTTTCCAATCGATTGGACAATTATTACCGAAGTGGCTTTTTTGAAAGACAAACATTTGCCTTGCTATAGCAAGGCAGAATGACAAATTTCCGAGTTTCGAGTTTCTGTCATAGAAAGGTAGTTTTAACGCTGACTCACTATTTTTTCATCACCGGAACGTTTCAAGAGAAGTAACTGGCAATTTAAACTAACCTTGGGCGTGTGGCGCTTCCAAGTAGATACGAACACTCCGCACAGAAGAGTACAGAATGCCGAGCTTCTTTTTCTCGGAAACTTGAAGTGCAATCGAGAAACTTTGAGGGATCCTCACTATTATTACTGCTCCAGACAACATGACACTGTTTTCCAATCGATTGGACAATTATTACCGAAGTGGCTTTTTTGAAAGACAAACATTTGCCTTGCTATAGCAAGGCAGAATGACAAATTTCCGAGTTTCGAGTTTCTGTCATAGAAAGGTAGTTTTAACGCTGACTCACTATTTTTCCATCACCGGAACGTTTCAAGAGAAGTAACTGGCAATTTAAACTAACCTTGGGCGTGTGGCGCTTCCAAGTAGATACGAACACTCCGCACAGAAGAGTACAGAATGCCGAGCTTCTTTTTCTCGGAAACTTGAAGTGCAATCGAGAAACTTTGAGGGATCCTCACTATTATTACTGCTCCAGACAACATGACACTGTTTTCCAATCGATTGGACAATTATTACCGAAGTGGCTTTTTTGAAAGACAAACATTTGCCTTGCTATAGCAAGGCAGAATGACAAATTTCCGAGTTTCGAGTTTCTGTCATAGAAAGGTAGTTTTAACGCTGACTCACTATTTTTTCATCACCGGAACGTTTCAAAAGAAGTAACTGGCAATTTAAACTAACCTTGGGCGTGTGTCGCTTCCAAGTAGATACGAACACTCCGCACAGAAGAGTGCAGAATGCCGAGCTTCTTTTTCTCGGAAACTTGTAGTGCAATCGAGAAACTTTGAGGGATCCTCACTATTATCACTGCTCCAGACAACATGACACTGTTTTCCAATCGATTGGACAATTATTAACGAAGTGGCTTTTTTGAAAGACAAACATTTGCCTTGCTATAGCAAGGCAGAATGACAAATTTCCGAGTTTCGAGTTTCTGTCATAGAAAGGTAGTTTTAACGCTGACTCACTATTTTTCCATCACCGGAACGTTTCAAGAGAAGTAACTGGCAATTTAAACTAACCTTGGGCGTGTGGCGCTTCCAAGTAGATACGAACACTCCGCACAGAAGAGTGCAGAATGCCGAGCTTCTTTTTCTCGGAAACTTGTAGTGCAATCGAGAAACTTCGAGGGATCCTCACTATTATCACTGCTCCAGACAACATGACACTGTTTTCCAATCGATTGGATAATTATTAACGAAGTGGCTTTCTTGAAAGACAAACATTTGCCTTGCTATAGCAAGGCAGAATGACAAATTTCCGAGTTTCGAGTTTCTGTCATAGAAAGGTAGTTTTAACGCTGACTCACTATTTTTCCATCACCGGAACGTTTCAAGAGAAGTAACTGGCAATTTAAACTAACCTTGGGCGTGTGGCGCTTCCAAGTAGATACGAACACTCCGCACAGAAGAGTGCAGAATGCCGAGCTTCTTTTTCTCGGAAACTTGTAGTGCAATCGAGAAACTTCGAGGGATCCTCACTATTATCACTGCTCCAGACAACATGACACTGTTTTCCAATCGATTGGATAATTATTAACGAAGTGGCTTTCTTGAAAGACAAACATTTGCCTTGCTATAGCAAGGCAGAATGACAAATTTCCGAGTTTCGGGTTTCTGTCATAGAAAGGTAGTTTTGACGCTGACTCACCATCTTTTGATCACCGGAATGTTTCAAGAAAAGTAACTGGCAATTTGAACTAACCTTAGGCGTTTGGCGCTTCCAAGTAGATACGAACACTCCGCACAGAAGAGTGCAGAATGCCGAGCTCTTTTTCTCGGCAACTTGAAGTGCAATCGAGAAATTTTCAGAGATCCTCACTATTTTTACTGCTTCAAACAACATGACACATTTTTCCAATCGATTGGGCAATCATTCACAAAGTGGCTTTTTAGAATGACAATTATTTGTCTTACTATCTAAAGGCAGAATGAGAAATTTTGAGGGTTTTGGGTTTCTGCCATAAGAAGGTTGTTTTGATGCTGACTCATCATCTGTTGATCCACGGAATGTTTCAAGAGAAATAGAGCTTCTTTTTCACGGCAACTTGAAGTGCAATCGAAAAACTTTGAGAGATCCTCACTATTATTACTGCTTCAAATAACATAACACTATTTCCCAATCGATTGGGCAATTATTACAAAGTGACTTTTTTGAAAGACAAACATTTGCCTTGCTATAGCAAGGCAGAATGACAAATTCCCGAGTTTCGGGTTTCTGTCATAGAAAGGTAGTTTTGACGCTGACTCACCATCTTTTGATCACCGGAATGTTTCAAGAAAAGTAACTGGCAATTTGAACTAACCTTAGGCGTTTGGCGCTTCCAAGTAGATACGAACACTCCGCACAGAAGAGTGCGGAATGCCGGGCTTCTTTTTCTCGGAAACTTGAAGTGCAATCGAGAAACTTTGAGGGATCCTCACTATTATCACTGCTCCAGACAAAATGACACTGTTTTCCAATCGATTGGACAATTATGACCGAAGTGGCTTTTTTGAAAGACAAACATTTGCCTTGCTATAGCAAGGCAGAATGACAAATTTCCGAGTTTCGAGTTTCTGTCATAGAAAGGTAGTTTTAACGCTGACTCACTATTTTTCCATCACCGGAACGTTTCAAGAGAAGTAACTGGCAATTTAAACTAACCTTGGGCGTGTGGCGCTTCCAAGTAGATACGAACACTCCGCACAGAAGAGTGCAGAATGCCGAGCTTCTTTTTCTCGGAAACTTGTAGTGCAATCGAGAAACTTTGAGGGATCCTCACTATTATCACTGCTCCAGACAACATGACACTTTTTTCCAATCGATTGGACAATTATTAACGAAGTGGCTTTTTTGAAAGACAAACATTTGCCTTGCTATAGCAAGGCAGAATGACAAATTTCCGAGTTTCGAGTTTCTGTCATAGAAAGGTAGTTTTAACGCTGACTCACTATTTTTTCATCACCGGAACGTTTCAAAAGAAGTAACTGGCAATTTAAACTAACCTTGGGCGTGTGTCGCTTCCAAGTAGATACGAACACTCCGCACAGAAGAGTGCAGAATGCCGAGCTTCTTTTTCTCGGAAACTTGTAGTGCAATCGAGAAACTTTGAGGGATCCTCACTATTATCACTGCTCCAGACAACATGACACTGTTTTCCAATCGATTGGACAATTATTGACGAAGTGGCTTTTTTGAAAGACAAACATTTGCCTTGCTATAATAGCAAGGCAGAATGACAAATTCTTGAGTTTCGGGTTTTTGCCGGTGAAAGGTTGTTTTGACGCTGACTCACCATCTTTTGATCACCGGAATGTTTCAAGAGAAGTAACTGGCAATTTAAACTAACCTTAGGCGTGTGACGCTTCGAAGTAGATACGAACACTCCGCACAGAAGAGTGCAGAATGCCGAGCTCCTTTTTCTCGGAAACTTGTAGTGCAATCCAGAAACTTCGAGGGATCCTCACTATTATCACTGCTCCAGACAACATGACACTGTTTTCCAATCGATTGGATAATTATTAACGAAGTGGCTTTTTTGAAAGACAAACATTTGCCTTGCTATAGCAAGGCAGAATGACAAATTTCCGAGTTTCGAGTTTCTGTCATAGAAAGGTAGTTTTAACGCTGACTCACTATTTTTCCATCACCGGAACGTTTCAAGAGAAGTAACTGGCAATTTAAACTAACCTTGGGCGTGTGGCGCTTCCAAGTAGATACGAACACTCCGCACAGAAGAGTACAGAATGCCGAGCTTCTTTTTCTCGGAAACTTGAAGTGCAATCGAGAAACTTTGAGGGATCCTCACTATTATTACTGCTCCAGACAACATGACACTGTTTTCCAATCGATTGGACAATTATTACCGAAGTGGCTTTTTTGAAAGACAAACATTTGCCTTGCTATAGCAAGGCAGAATGACAAATCTCCGAGTTTCGAGTTTCTGTCATAGAAAGGTAGTTTTAACGCTGACTCACTATTTTTTCATCACCGGAACGTTTCAAGAGAAGTAACTGGCAATTTAAACTAACCTTGGGCGTGTGGCGCTTCCAAGTAGATACGAACACTCCGCACAGAAGAGTACAGAATGCCGAGCTTCTTTTTCTCGGAAACTTGAAGTGCAATCGAGAAACTTTGAGGGATCCTCACTATTATTACTGCTCCAGACAACATGACACTGTTTTCCAATCGATTGGACAATTATTACCGAAGTGGCTTTTTTGAAAGACAAACATTTGCCTTGCTATAGCAAGGCAGAATGACAAATTTCCGAGTTTCGAGTTTCTGTCATAGAAAGGTAGTTTTAACGCTGACTCACTATTTTTCCATCACCGGAACGTTTCAAGAGAAGTAACTGGCAATTTAAACTAACCTTGGGCGTGTGGCGCTTCCAAGTAGATACGAACACTCCGCACAGAAGAGTACAGAATGCCGAGCTTCTTTTTCTCGGAAACTTGAAGTGCAATCGAGAAACTTTGAGGGATCCTCACTATTATTACTGCTCCAGACAACATGACACTGTTTTCCAATCGATTGGACAATTATTACCGAAGTGGCTTTTTTGAAAGACAAACATTTGCCTTGCTATAGCAAGGCAGAATGACAAATTTCCGAGTTTCGAGTTTCTGTCATAGAAAGGTAGTTTTAACGCTGACTCACTATTTTTTCATCACCGGAACGTTTCAAGAGAAGTAACTGGCAATTTAAACTAACCTTGGGCGTGTGGCGCTTCCAAGTAGATACGAACACTCCGCACAGAAGAGTACAGAATGCCGAGCTTCTTTTTCTCGGAAACTTGAAGTGCAATCGAGAAACTTTGAGGGATCCTCACTATTATTACTGCTCCAGACAACATGACACTGTTTTCCAATCGATTGGACAATTATTACCGAAGTGGCTTTTTTGAAAGACAAACATTTGCCTTGCTATAGCAAGGCAGAATGACAAATTTCCGAGTTTCGAGTTTCTGTCATAGAAAGGTAGTTTTAACGCTGACTCACTATTTTTTCATCACCGGAACGTTTCAAGAGAAGTAACTGGCAATTTAAACTAACCTTGGGCGTGTGGCGCTTCCAAGTAGATACGAACACTCCGCACAGAA
The DNA here is from genome assembly GCA_949128115.1 of Anaspis maculata. Classification (NCBI taxonomy): domain Eukaryota; kingdom Metazoa; phylum Arthropoda; class Insecta; order Coleoptera; family Scraptiidae; genus Anaspis; species Anaspis maculata. The sequence continues at coordinate 75,970,709 of OX421966.1, forward strand.
GAGTACGGAATGCCGAGCTTCTTTTTCTCGGAAACTTGAAGTGCAATCGAGAAACTTTGAGAGATCCTCACCAATATCACTGCTTCAAACAACATGACACTGTTTTCCAATCGATTGGACAATTATTAACGAAGTTGCTTTTTTGAAAGACAAACATTTGCCTTGCTATAGCAAGGCAGAATGACAAATTTCCGAGTTTCGGGTATCTGTCATAAAAAGGTAGTTTTGACGCTGTCTCACCATCTTTTGATCACCGGAATGTTTCAAGAGGAGTAACTGGCAATTTAAACTAACCTTGGGCGTGTGGTGCTTCCAAGGAGATACGAACACTCCGCAAAGAAGAGTGTAGAATGCCGAGCTTTTTTCCTCGGAAACTTGAAGTGCAATCGAGAAATTTTTAGAGATCTTCACTATTCTTTCTGCTTCAAACAACATGACACATTTTTCCAATCGATTGGGCAAATACTCACAAAGTGGCTTTTTTGAAAGACAAACATTTGCCTGCTTATAGCAAGGCAGAATGACAAATTCCCGAGTTTCGGGTTTCTGTCATAGAAAGGTAGTTTTGACGCTGACTCACCATCTTTTGATCACCGGAATGTTTCAAGAAAAGTAACTGGCAATTTGAACTAACCTTAGGCGTTTGGCGCTTCCAAGTAGATACGAACACTCCGCACAGAAGAGTGCGGAATGCCGGGCTTCTTTTTCTCGGAAACTTGAAGTGCAATCGAGAAACTTTGAGGGATCCTCACTATTATCACTGCTCCAGACAAAATGACACTGTTTTCCAATCGATTGGACAATTATGACCGAAGTGGCTTTTTTGAAAGACAAACATTTGCCTTGCTATAGCAAGGCAGAATGACAAATTTCCGAGTTTCAAGTTTCTGTCATAGAAAGGTAGTTTTAACGCTGACTCACTATTTTTCCATCACCGGAACGTTTCAAGAGAAGTAACTGGCAATTTAAACTAACCTTGGGCGTGTGGCGCTTCCAAGTAGATACGAACACTCCGCACAGAAGAGTGCAGAATGCCGAGCTTCTTTTTCTCGGAAACTTGTAGTGCAATCGAGAAACTTCGAGGGATCCTCACTATTATCACTGCTCCAGACAACATGACACTGTTTTCCAATCGATTGGATAATTATTAACGAAGTGGCTTTTTTGAAAGACAAACATTTGCCTTGCTATAGCAAGGCAGAATGACAAATTTCCGAGTTTCGAGTTTCTGTCATAGAAAGGTAGTTTTGACGCTGACTCACTATTTTTCCATCACCGGAACGTTTCAAGAGAAGTAACTGGCAATTTAAACTAACCTTGGGCGTGTGGCGCTTCCAAGTAGATACGAGCACTCCGCACAGAAGAGTGCAGAATGCCGAGCTTCTTTTTCTCGGAAACTTGTAGTGCAATCGAGAAACTTTGAGGGATCCTCACTATTATTACTGCTCCAGACAACATGACACTGTTTTCCAATCAATTGGACAATTATTAACGAAGTGGCTTTTTTGAAAGACAAACATTTGCCTTGCTATAGCAAGGCAGAATGACAAATTTCCGAGTTTCGGGTTTCTGTCATAGAAAGGTAGTTTTGACGCTGACTCACCATCTTTTGATCACCGGAATGTTTCAAGAAAAGTAGGGGAAGGTTACTTAAAATGGGATACTCAGCTAAAACGGGATACCAAAGGTTCTGACAAAACCAAGTATCGCCATCTAACCCAATATTCACCGAACTCAAGCTCTAGTCTAATGCAACGGTCAAACGTACTTTCAAGTTGACAGCTGAAGCGCGAGCCGTACCAGGTAGGTTTTATGGTTTTCAGATTTTCTGATCTAATATCAAGGGTTCATATTAGTAAGAATTGCGTGCGAAGTGAAAGGGAGAACATGTTCATTATTTATTTACCTCAAGCCAAGATATGAAGTATTGATTTGACCAACAAGTTTTTTTGATTTATTTTGGGGTTACGTGGAAAAAAAATTCGAATGTCAAATATGAGTGTTCGGGTAAAACGGGATTTTTGTCATCCCGTAAAACGGGATATCCCAGATGCGTGGGGTGCAGAAGGTGGGTTCATGATGCCTGCGCCAGGGCAGATGAAGAAGGAGAAGATTTTCTTTGTGACTTCTGCCTCGAAGTCTGATTTTTTTCTTTTTTTCTTTTTTCTTGTCTTATGCATAATTTAAGAATGTTTATTTTGCTTTTGTCTTGTTACCTAAGAATGGTAGTTGATGTCCATATTTTGTATGTCTGTTATACCTACCTAGTAGTTTCCATAATAAAAACTTGGAATTTGGATGTCTGGTTATCATATTCCTAATAGACTAGTCAAATCTATCAATTTCAATTACTATCCCATTTTAAGGATATGAGGTATCCCGTTTTACCGTATGGGTTCCCTAAAATGGGATACTTGCACATTTCTTGGAAAAGTAGTTATATTTCGGAAAATACATTTTCGTTCCAAAAACTCTTTGGGGTTATGATATAAAACAGAGCAAGGAATAATTAGACATAATTAGATGAGGTTTGCTTTATCCAGCTATTATTTCTAAGGGTTCAAACCTTAAGTATCCCATTTTAAGTAACCTTCCCCTAACTGGCAATTTGAACTAACCTTAGGCGTTTGGCGCTTCCAAGTAGATACGAACACTCCGCACAGAAGAGTGCAGAATGCCGAGCTCTTTTTCTCGGCAACTTGGAGTGCAATCGAGAAATTTTCAGAGATCCTCACTATTTTTACTGCTTCAAACAACATGACACATTTTTCCAATCGATTGGGCAAATATTCACAAAGTGGCTTTTTTGAAAGACAAACATTTGCCTGCTATAGCAAGGCAGAATGACAAATTCCCGAGTTTCGGGTTTCTGTCATAGAAAGGTAGTTTTGACGCTGACTCACCATCTTTTGATCACCGGAATGTTTCAAGAAAAGTAACTGGCAATTTGAACTAACCTTAGGCGTTTGGCGCTTCCAAGTAGATACGAACACTCCGCACAGAAGAGTGCGGAATGCCAAGCTTCTTTTTCTCGAAAACTTGAGGTGCAATCGAGAAACTTTGAGAGATCCTCACTATTATTATTGCTTCAAACAACATGACACTGTTTTCCAATCGATTGGGCAATCATTCACAAAGTGGCTTTTTTGAAAGACAAACATTTGCCTGCTATAGCAAGGCAGAATGACAAATTCCCGAGTTTCGGGTTTCTGTCATAGAAAGGTAGTTTTGACGCTGACTCACCATCTTTTGATCACCGGAATGTTTCAAGAAAAGTAACTGGCAATTTGAACTAACCTTAGGCGTTTGGCGCTTCCAAGTAGATACGAACACTCCGCACAGAAGAGTGCGGAATGCCAAGCTTCTTTTTCTCGAAAACTTGAGGTGCAATCGAGAAACTTTGAGAGATCCTCACTATTATTATTGCTTCAAACAACATGACACTGTTTTCCAATCGATTGGGCAATCATTCACAAAGTGGCTTTTTAGAATGACAATTATTTGTCTTACTATCTAAAGGCAGAATGAGAAATTTTGAGGGTTTTGGGTTTCTGCCATAAGAAGGTTGTTTTGATGCTGACTCATCATCTGTTGATCCACGGAATGTTTCAAGAGAAATAGAGCTTCTTTTTCACGGCAACTTGAAGTGCAATCGAAAAACTTTGAGAGATCCTCACTATTATTACTGCTTCAAATAACATAACACTATTTCCCAATCGATTGGGCAATTATTACAAAGTGACTTTTTTGAAAGACAAACATTTGCCTTGCTATAGCAAGGCAGAATGACAAATTCCCGAGTTTCGGGTTTCTGTCATAGAAAGGTAGTTTTGACGCTGACTCACCATCTTTTGATCACCGGAATGTTTCAAGAAAAGTAACTGGCAATTTGAACTAACCTTAGGCGTTTGGCGCTTCCAAGTAGATACGAACACTCCGCACAGAAGAGTGCGGAATGCCGGGCTTCTTTTTCTCGGAAACTTGAAGTGCAATCGAGAAACTTCGAGGAATCCTCACTATTATCACTGCTCCAGACAAAATGACACTGTTTTCCAATCGATTGGACAATTATGACCGAAGTGGCTTTTTTGAAAGACAAACATTTGCCTTGCTATAGCAAGGCAGAATGACAAATTTCCGAGTTTCAAGTTTCTGTCATAGAAAGGTAGTTTTAACGCTGACTCACTATTTTTCCATCACCGGAACGTTTCAAGAGAAGTAACTGGCAATTTAAACTAACCTTGGGCGTGTGGCGCTTCCAAGTAGATACGAACACTCCGCACAGAAGAGTGCAGAATGCCGAGCTTCTTTTTCTCGGAAACTTGTAGTGCAATCGAGAAACTTCGAGGGATCCTCACTATTATCACTGCTCCAGACAACATGACACTGTTTTCCAATCGATTGGATAATTATTAACGAAGTGGCTTTTTTGAAAGACAAACATTTGCCTTGCTATAGCAAGGCAGAATGACAAATTTCCGAGTTTCGAGTTTCTGTCATAGAAAGGTAGTTTTGACGCTGACTCACTATTTTTCCATCACCGGAACGTTTCAAGAGAAGTAACTGGCAATTTAAACTAACCTTGGGCGTGTGGCGCTTCCAAGTAGATACGAGCACTCCGCACAGAAGAGTGCAGAATGCCGAGCTTCTTTTTCTCGGAAACTTGTAGTGCAATCGAGAAACTTTGAGGGATCCTCACTATTATTACTGCTCCAGACAACATGACACTGTTTTCCAATCAATTGGACAATTATTAACGAAGTGGCTTTTTTGAAAGACAAACATTTGCCTTGCTATAGCAAGGCAGAATGACAAATTTCCGAGTTTCGGGTTTCTGTCATAGAAAGGTAGTTTTGACGCTGACTCACCATCTTTTGATCACCGGAATGTTTCAAGAAAAGTAACTGGCAATTTGAACTAACCTTAGGCGTTTGGCGCTTCCAAGTAGATACGAACACTCCGCACAGAAGAGTGCGGAATGCCAAGCTTCTTTTTCTCGAAAACTTGAGGTGCAATCGAGAAACTTTGAGAGATCCTCACTATTATTATTGCTTCAAACAACATGACACTGTTTTCCAATCGATTGGGCAATCATTCACAAAGTGGCTTTTTTGAAAGACAAACATTTGCCTGCTATAGCAAGGCAGAATGACAAATTCCCGAGTTTCGGGTTTCTGTCATAGAAAGGTAGTTTTGACGCTGACTCACCATCTTTTGATCACCGGAATGTTTCAAGAAAAGTAACTGGCAATTTGAACTAACCTTAGGCGTTTGGCGCTTCCAAGTAGATACGAACACTCCGCACAGAAGAGTGCGGAATGCCAAGCTTCTTTTTCTCGAAAACTTGAGGTGCAATCGAGAAACTTTGAGAGATCCTCACTATTATTATTGCTTCAAACAACATGACACTGTTTTCCAATCGATTGGGCAATCATTCACAAAGTGGCTTTTTAGAATGACAATTATTTGTCTTACTATCTAAAGGCAGAATGAGAAATTTTGAGGGTTTTGGGTTTCTGCCATAAGAAGGTTGTTTTGATGCTGACTCATCATCTGTTGATCCACGGAATGTTTCAAGAGAAATAGAGCTTCTTTTTCACGGCAACTTGAAGTGCAATCGAAAAACTTTGAGAGATCCTCACTATTATTACTGCTTCAAATAACATAACACTATTTCCCAATCGATTGGGCAATTATTACAAAGTGACTTTTTTGAAAGACAAACATTTGCCTTGCTATAGCAAGGCAGAATGACAAATTCCCGAGTTTCGGGTTTCTGTCATAGAAAGGTAGTTTTGACGCTGACTCACCATCTTTTGATCACCGGAATGTTTCAAGAAAAGTAACTGGCAATTTGAACTAACCTTAGGCGTTTGGCGCTTCCAAGTAGATACGAACACTCCGCACAGAAGAGTGCGGAATGCCGGGCTTCTTTTTCTCGGAAACTTGAAGTGCAATCGAGAAACTTCGAGGGATCCTCACTATTATCACTGCTCCAGACAAAATGACACTGTTTTCCAATCGATTGGACAATTATGACCGAAGTGGCTTTTTTGAAAGACAAACATTTGCCTTGCTATAGCAAGGCAGAATGACAAATTTCCGAGTTTCAAGTTTCTGTCATAGAAAGGTAGTTTTGACGCTGACTCACCATCTTTTGATCACCGGAATGTTTCAAGAAAAGTAACTGGCAATTTGAACTAACCTTAGGCGTTTGGCGCTTCCAAGTAGATACGAACACTCCGCACAGAAGAGTGCAGAATGCCGAGCTCTTTTTCTCGGCAACTTGAAGTGCAATCGAGAAATTTTCAGAGATCCCCACTATTTTTACTGCTTCAAACAACATGACACATTTTTCCAATCGATTGGGCAAATATTCACAAAGTGGCTTTTTTGAAAGACAAACATTTGCCTGCTATAGCAAGGCAGAATGACAAATTCCCGAGTTTCGGGTTTCTGTCATAGAAAGGTAGTTTTGACGCTGACTCACCATCTTTTGATCACCGGAATGTTTCAAGAAAAGTAACTGGCAATTTGAACTAACCTTAGGCGTTTGGCGCTTCCAAGTAGATACGAACACTCCGCACAGAAGAGTGCGGAATGCCAAGCTTCTTTTTCTCGAAAACTTGAGGTGCAATCGAGAAACTTTGAGAGATCCTCACTATTATTATTGCTTCAAACAACATGACACTGTTTTCCAATCGATTGGGCAATCATTCACAAAGTGGCTTTTTTGAAAGACAAACATTTGCCTGCTATAGCAAGGCAGAATGACAAATTCCCGAGTTTCGGGTTTCTGTCATAGAAAGGTAGTTTTGACGCTGACTCACCATCTTTTGATCACCGGAATGTTTCAAGAAAAGTAACTGGCAATTTGAACTAACCTTAGGCGTTTGGCGCTTCCAAGTAGATACGAACACTCCGCACAGAAGAGTGCGGAATGCCAAGCTTCTTTTTCTCGAAAACTTGAGGTGCAATCGAGAAACTTTGAGAGATCCTCACTATTATTATTGCTTCAAACAACATGACACTGTTTTCCAATCGATTGGGCAATCATTCACAAAGTGGCTTTTTTGAAAGACAAACATTTGCCTGCTATAGCAAGGCAGAATGACAAATTCCCGAGTTTCGGGTTTCTGTCATAGAAAGGTAGTTTTGACGCTGACTCACCATCTTTTGATCACCGGAATGTTTCAAGAAAAGTAACTGGCAATTTGAACTAACCTTAGGCGTTTGGCGCTTCCAAGTAGATACGAACACTCCGCACAGAAGAGTGCGGAATGCCAAGCTTCTTTTTCTCGAAAACTTGAGGTGCAATCGAGAAACTTTGAGAGATCCTCACTATTATTATTGCTTCAAACAACATGACACTGTTTTCCAATCGATTGGGCAATCATTCACAAAGTGGCTTTTTAGAATGACAATTATTTGTCTTACTATCTAAAGGCAGAATGAGAAATTTTGAGGGTTTTGGGTTTCTGCCATAAGAAGGTTGTTTTGATGCTGACTCATCATCTGTTGATCCACGGAATGTTTCAAGAGAAATAGAGCTTCTTTTTCACGGCAACTTGAAGTGCAATCGAAAAACTTTGAGAGATCCTCACTATTATTACTGCTTCAAATAACATAACACTATTTCCCAATCGATTGGGCAATTATTACAAAGTGACTTTTTTGAAAGACAAACATTTGCCTTGCTATAGCAAGGCAGAATGACAAATTCCCGAGTTTCGGGTTTCTGTCATAGAAAGGTAGTTTTGACGCTGACTCACCATCTTTTGATCACCGGAATGTTTCAAGAAAAGTAACTGGCAATTTGAACTAACCTTAGGCGTTTGGCGCTTCCAAGTAGATACGAACACTCCGCACAGAAGAGTGCGGAATGCCGGGCTTCTTTTTCTCGGAAACTTGAAGTGCAATCGAGAAACTTCGAGGGATCCTCACTATTATCACTGCTCCAGACAAAATGACACTGTTTTCCAATCGATTGGACAATTATGACCGAAGTGGCTTTTTTGAAAGACAAACATTTGCCTTGCTATAGCAAGGCAGAATGACAAATTTCCGAGTTTCAAGTTTCTGTCATAGAAAGGTAGTTTTAACGCTGACTCACTATTTTTCCATCACCGGAACGTTTCAAGAGAAGTAACTGGCAATTTAAACTAACCTTGGGCGTGTGGCGCTTCCAAGTAGATACGAGCACTCCGCACAGAAGAGTGCAGAATGCCGAGCTTCTTTTTCTCGGAAACTTGTAGTGCAATCGAGAAACTTCGAGGGATCCTCACTATTATTACTGCTCCAGACAACATGACACTGTTTTCCAATCAATTGGACAATTATTAACGAAGTGGCTTTTTTGAAAGACAAACATTTGCCTTGCTATAGCAAGGCAGAATGACAAATTTCCGAGTTTCGGGTTTCTGTCATAGAAAGGTAGTTTTGACGCTGACTCACCATCTTTTGATCACCGGAATGTTTCAAGAAAAGTAACTGGCAATTTGAACTAACCTTAGGCGTTTGGCGCTTCCAAGTAGATACGAACACTCCGCACAGAAGAGTGCAGAATGCCGAGCTCTTTTTCTCGGCAACTTGAAGTGCAATCGAGAAATTTTCAGAGATCCCCACTATTTTTACTGCTTCAAACAACATGACACATTTTTCCAATCGATTGGGCAAATATTCACAAAGTGGCTTTTTTGAAAGACAAACATTTGCCTGCTATAGCAAGGCAGAATGACAAATTCCCGAGTTTCGGGTTTCTGTCATAGAAAGGTAGTTTTGACGCTGACTCACCATCTTTTGATCACCGGAATGTTTCAAGAAAAGTAACTGGCAATTTGAACTAACCTTAGGCGTTTGGCGCTTCCAAGTAGATACGAACACTCCGCACAGAAGAGTGCGGAATGCCAAGCTTCTTTTTCTCGAAAACTTGAGGTGCAATCGAGAAACTTTGAGAGATCCTCACTATTATTATTGCTTCAAACAACATGACACTGTTTTCCAATCGATTGGGCAATCATTCACAAAGTGGCTTTTTAGAATGACAATTATTTGTCTTACTATCTAAAGGCAGAATGAGAAATTTTGAGGGTTTTGGGTTTCTGCCATAAGAAGGTTGTTTTGATGCTGACTCATCATCTGTTGATCCACGGAATGTTTCAAGAGAAATAGAGCTTCTTTTACACGGCAACTTGAAGTGCAATCGAAAAACTTTGAGAGATCCTCACTATTATTACTGCTTCAAATAACATAACACTATTTCCCAATCGATTGGGCAATTATTACAAAGTGACTTTTTTGAAAGACAAACATTTGCCTTGCTATAGCAAGGCAGAATGACAAATTCCCGAGTTTCGGGTTTCTGTCATAGAAAGGTAGTTTTGACGCTGACTCACCATCTTTTGATCACCGGAATGTTTCAAGAAAAGTAACTGGCAATTTGAACTAACCTTAGGCGTTTGGCGCTTCCAAGTAGATACGAACACTCCGCACAGAAGAGTGCGGAATGCCGGGCTTCTTTTTCTCGGAAACTTGAAGTGCAATCGAGAAACTTCGAGGGATCCTCACTATTATCACTGCTCCAGACAAAATGACACTGTTTTCCAATCGATTGGACAATTATGACCGAAGTGGCTTTTTTGAAAGACAAACATTTGCCTTGCTATAGCAAGGCAGAATGACAAATTTCCGAGTTTCGAGTTTCTGTCATAGAAAGGTAGTTTTAACGCTGACTCACTATTTTTTCATCACCGGAACGTTTCAAGAGAAGTAACTGGCAATTTAAACTAACCTTGGGCGTGTGGCGCTTCCAAGTAGATACGAGCACTCCGCACAGAAGAGTGCAGAATGCCGAGCTTCTTTTTCTCGGAAACTTGTAGTGCAATCGAGAAACTTTGAGGGATCCCCACTATTATTACTGCTCCAGACAACATGACACTGTTTTCCAATCAATTGGACAATTATTAACGAAGTGGCTTTTTTGAAAGACAAACATTTGCCTTGCTATAGCAAGGCAGAATGACAAATTTCCGAGTTTCGAGTTTCTGTCATAGAAAGGTAGTTTCAACGCTGACTCACTATTTTTCCATCACCGGAACGTTTCAAGAGAAGTAACTGGCAATTGAAACTAACCTTGGGCGTGTGGCGCTTCCAAGTAGATACGAACACTCCGCACAGAAGAGTACAGAATGCCGAGCTTCTTTTTCTCGGAAACTTGAAGTGCAATCGAGAAACTTTGAGGGATCCTCACTATTATTACTGCTCCAGACAACATGACACTGTTTTCCAATCGATTGGACAATTATTACCGAAGTGGCTTTTTTGAAAGACAAACATTTGCCTTGCTATAGCAAGGCAGAATGACAAATTTCCGAGTTTCGAGTTTCTGTCATAGAAAGGTAGTTTTAACGCTGACTCACTATTTTTTCATCACCGGAACGTTTCAAGAGAAGTAACTGGCAATTTAAACTAACCTTGGGCGTGTGGCGCTTCCAAGTAGATACGAACACTCCGCACAGAAGAGTACGGAATGCCGAGCTTCTTTTTCTCGGAAACTTGAAGTGCAATCGAGAAACTTTGAGGGATCCTCACTATTATTACTGCTCCAGACAACATGACACTGTTTTCCAATCGATTGGACAATTATTATAAAGTGACTTTTTTGAAAGACAAACATTTGCCTTGCTATAGCAAGGCAGAATGACAAATTCCCGAGTTTCGGGTTTCTGTCATAGAAAGGTAGTTTTGACGCTGACTCACCATCTTTTGATCACCGGAATGTTTCAAGAAAAGTAACTGGCAATTTGAACTAACCTTGGGCGTTTGGCGCTTCCAAGTAGATACGAACACTCCGCACAGAAGAGTGCGGAATGCCGAGCTTCTTTTTCTCGGAAACTTGAAGTGCAATCGAGAAACTTTGAGGGATCCTCACTATTATCACTGCTCCAGACAAAATGACACTGTTTTCCAATCGATTGGACAATTATGACCGAAGTGGCTTTTTTGAAAGACAAACATTTGCCTTGCTATAGCAAGGCAGAATGACAAATTTCCGAGTTTCGAGTTTCTGTCATAGAAAGGTAGTTTTAACGCTGACTCACTATTTTTCCATCACCGGAACGTTTCAAGAGAAGTAACTGGCAATTGAAACTAACCTTGGGCGTGTGGCGCTTCCAAGTAGATACGAACACTCCGCACAGAAGAGTGCAGAATGCCGAGCTTCTTTTTCTCGGAAACTTGAAGTGCAATCGAGAAACTTTGAGGGATCCTCACTATTATTACTGCTCCAGACAACATGACACTGTTTTCCAATCGATTGGACAATTATTACCGAAGTGGCTTTTTTGAAAGACAAACATTTGCCTTGCTATAGCAAGGCAGAATGACAAATTTCCGAGTTTCGAGTTTCTGTCATAGAAAGGTAGTTTTAACGCTGACTCACTATTTTTTTATCACCGGAACGTTTCAAGAGAAGTAACTGGCAATTTAAACTAACCTTGGGCGTGTGGCGCTTCCAAGTAGATACGAACACTCCGCACAGAAGAGTACGGAATGCCGAGCTTCTTTTTCTCGGAAACTTGAAGTGCAATCGAGAAACTTTGAGAGATCCTCACCAATATCACTGCTTCAAACAACATGACACTGTTTTCCAATCGATTGGACAATTATTAACGAAGTTGCTTTTTTGAAAGACAAACATTTGCCTTGCTATAGCAAGGCAGAATGACAAATTTCCGAGTTTCGGGTATCTGTCATAAAAAGGTAGTTTTGACGCTGTCTCACCATCTTTTGATCACCGGAATGTTTCAAGAGGAGTAACTGGCAATTTAAACTAACCTTGGGCGTGTGGTGCTTCCAAGGAGATACGAACACTCCGCAAAGAAGAGTGTAGAATGCCGAGCTTTTTTCCTCGGAAACTTGAAGTGCAATCGAGAAAGTTTTAGAGATCTTCACTATTCTTTCTGCTTCAAACAACATGGCACATTTTTCCAATCGATTGGGCAAATATTCACAAAGTGGCTTTTTTGAAAGACAAACATTTGCCTGCTATAGCAAGGCAGAATGACAAATTCCCGAGTTTCGGGTTTCTGTCATAGAAAGGTAGTTTTGACGCTGACTCACCATCTTTTGATCACCGGAATGTTTCAAGAAAAGTAACTGGCAATTTGAACTAACCTTGGGCGTGTGGCGCTTCCAAGTAGATACGAACACTCCGCACAGAAGAGTACGGAATGCCGAGCTTCTTTTTCTCGAAAACTTGAGGTGCAATCGAGAAACTTTGAGAGATCCTCACTATTATTATTGCTCCAAACAACATGACACTGTTTTCCAATCGATTGGGCAATCATTCACAAAGTGGCTTTTTAGAATGACAATTATTTGTCTTACTATCTAAAGGCAGAATGAGAAATTTTGAGGGTTTTGGGTTTCTGCCATAAGAAGGTTGTTTTGATGCTGACTCATCATCTGTTGATCCACGGAATGTTTCAAGAGAAATAGAGCTTCTTTTTCACGGCAACTTGAAGTGCAATCGAAAAACTTTGAGAGATCCTCACTATTATTACTGCTTCAAATAACATAACACTATTTCCCAATCGATTGGGCAATTATAAGGTACAAAGTGACTTTTTTGAAAGACAAACATTTGCCTTGCTATAGCAAGGCAGAATGACAAATTCCCGAGTTTCGGGTTTCTGTCATAGAAAGGTAGTTTTGACGCTGACTCACCATCTTTTGATCACCGGAATGTTTCAAGAAAAGTAACTGGCAATTTGAACTAACCTTAGGCGTTTGGCGCTTCCAAGTAGATACGAACACTCCGCACAGAAGAGTGCGGAATGCCGGGCTTCTTTTTCTCGGAAACTTGAAGTGCAATCGAGAAACTTTGAGGGATCCTCACTATTATCACTGCTCCAGACAAAATGACACTGTTTTCCAATCGATTGGACAATTATGACCGAAGTGGCTTTTTTGAAAGACAAACATTTGCCTTGCTATAGCAAGGCAGAATGACAAATTTCCGAGTTTCGAGTTTCTGTCATAGAAAGGTAGTTTTAACGCTGACTCACTATTTTTCCATCATCGGAACGTTTCAAGAGAAGTAACTGGCAATTTAAACTAACCTTGGGCGTGTGGCGCTTCCAAGTAGATACGAACACTCCGCACAGAAGAGTGCAGAATGCCGAGCTTCTTTTTCTCGGAAACTTGTAGTGCAATCGAGAAACTTTGAGGGATCCTCACTATTATCACTGCTCCAGACAACATGACACTTTTTTCCAATCGATTGGACAATTATTAACGAAGTGGCTTTTTTGAAAGACAAACATTTGCCTTGCTATAGCAAGGCAGAATGACAAATTTCCGAGTTTCGAGTTTCTGTCATAGAAAGGTAGTTTTAACGCTGACTCACTATTTTTTCATCACCGGAACGTTTCAAAAGAAGTAACTGGCAATTTAAACTAACCTTGGGCGTGTGTCGCTTCCAAGTAGATACGAACACTCCGCACAGAAGAGTGCAGAATGCCGAGCTTCTTTTTCTCGGAAACTTGTAGTGCAATCGAGAAACTTTGAGGGATCCTCACTATTATCACTGCTCCAGACAACATGACACTGTTTTCCAATCGATTGGACAATTATTAACGAAGTGGCTTTTTTGAAAGACAAACATTTGCCTTGCTATAGCAAGGCAGAATGACAAATTTCCGAGTTTCGAGTTTCTGTCATAGAAAGGTAGTTTTAACGCTGACTCACTATTTTTTCATCACCGGAACGTTTCAAGAGAAGTAACTGGCAATTTAAACTAACCTTGGGCGTGTGGCGCTTCCAAGTAGATACGAACACTCCGCACAGAAGAGTGCAGAATGCCGAGCTTCTTTTTCTCGGAAACTTGTAGTGCAATCGAGAAACTTTGAGGGATCCTCACTATTATCACTGCTCCAGACAACATGACACTTTTTTCCAATCGATTGGACAATTATTAACGGAGTGGCTTTTTTGAAAGACAAACATTTGCCTTGCTATAGCAAGGCAGAATGACAAATTTCCGAGTTTCGAGTTTCTGTCATAGAAAGGTAGTTTCAACGCTGACTCACTATTTTTCCATCACCGGAACGTTTCAAGAGAAGTAACTGGCAATTGAAACTAACCTTGGGCGTGTGGCGCTTCCAAGTAGATACGAACACTCCGCACAGAAGAGTACAGAATGCCGAGCTTCTTTTTCTCGGAAACTTGAAGTGCAATCGAGAAACTTTGAGGGATCCTCACTATTATTACTGCTCCAGACAACATGACACTGTTTTCCAATCGATTGGACAATTATTAACGAAGTGGCTTTTTTGAAAGACAAACATTTGCCTTGCTATAGCAAGGCAGAATGACAAATTTCCGAGTTTCGAGTTTCTGTCATAGAAAGGTAGTTTTAACGCTGACTCACTATTTTTCCATCACCGGAACGTTTCAAGAGAAGTAACTGGCAATTTAAACTAACCTTGGGCGTGTGGCGCTTCCAAGTAGATACGAACACTCCGCACAGAAGAGTGCAGAATGCCGAGCTCTTTTTCTCGGCAACTTGAAGTGCAATCGAGAAATTTTCAGAGATCCTCACTATTTTTACTGCTTCAAACAACATGACACATTTTTCCAATCGATTGGGCAAATATTCACAAAGTGGCTTTTTTGAAAAACAAACATTTGCCTGCTATAGCAAGGCAGAATGACAAATTCCCGAGTTTCGGGTTTCTGTCATAGAAAGGTAGTTTTGTCGCTGACTCACCATCTTTTGATCACCGGAATGTTTCAAGAAAAGTAACTGGCAATTTGAACTAACCTTAGGCGTTTGGCGCTTCCAAGTAGATACGAACACTCCGCACAGAAGAGTGCAGAATGCCGAGCTCTTTTTCTCGGCAACTTGAAGTGCAATCGAGAAATTTTCAGAGATCCTCACTATTTTTACTGCTTCAAACAACATGACACATTTTTCCAATCGATTGGGCAAATATTCACAAAGTGGCTTTTTTGAAAGACAAACATTTGCCTGCTATAGCAAGGCAGAATGACAAATTCCCGAGTTTCGGGTTTCTGTCATAGAATGGTAGTTTTGACGCTGACTCACCATCTTTTGATCACCGGAATGTTTCAAGAAAAGTAACTGGCAATTTGAACTAACCTTAGGCGTTTGGCGCTTCCAAGTAGATACGAACACTCCGCACAGAAGAGTGCGGAATGCCGGGCTTCTTTTTCTCGGAAACTTGAAGTGCAATCGAGAAACTTTGAGGGATCCTCACTATTATCACTGCTCCAGACAAAATGACACTGTTTTCCAATCGATTGGACAATTATGACCGAAGTGGCTTTTTTGAAAGACAAACATTTGCCTTGCTATAGCAAGGCAGAATGACAAATTTCCGAGTTTCGAGTTTCTGTCATAGAAAGGTAGTTTTAACGCTGACTCACTATTTTTTCATCACCGGAACGTTTCAAAAGAAGTAACTGGCAATTTAAACTAACCTTGGGCGTGTGTCGCTTCCAAGTAGATACGAACACTCCGCACAGAAGAGTGCAGAATGCCGAGCTTCTTTTTCTCGGAAACTTGTAGTGCAATCGAGAAACTTTGAGGGATCCTCACTATTATCACTGCTCCAGACAACATGACACTGTTTTCCAATCGATTGGACAATTATTAACGAAGTGGCTTTTTTGAAAGACAAACATTTGCCTTGCTATAGCAAGGCAGAATGACAAATTTCCGAGTTTCGAGTTTCTGTCATAGAAAGGTAGTTTTAACGCTGACTCACTATTTTTCCATCACCGGAACGTTTCAAGAGAAGTAACTGGCAATTTAAACTAACCTTGGGCGTGTGGCGCTTCCAAGTAGATACGAACACTCCGCACAGAAGAGTGCAGAATGCCGAGCTTCTTTTTCTCGGAAACTTGTAGTGCAATCGAGAAACTTCGAGGGATCCTCACTATTATCACTGCTCCAGACAACATGACACTGTTTTCCAATCGATTGGATAATTATTAACGAAGTGGCTTTTTTGAAAGACAAACATTTGCCTTGCTATAGCAAGGCAGAATGACAAATTTCCGAGTTTCGAGTTTCTGTCATAGAAAGGTAGTTTTAACGCTGACTCACTATTTTTCCATCACCGGAACGTTTCAAGAGAAGTAACTGGCAATTTAAACTAACCTTGGGCGTGTGGCGCTTCCAAGTAGATACGAGCACTCCGCACAGAAGAGTGCAGAATGCCGAGCTTCTTTTTCTCGGAAACTTGTAGTGCAATCGAGAAACTTTGAGGGATCCCCACTATTATTACTGCTCCAGACAACATGACACTGTTTTCCAATCAATTGGACAATTATTAACGAAGTGGCTTTTTTGAAAGACAAACATTTGCCTTGCTATAGCAAGGCAGAATGACAAATTTCCGAGTTTCGAGTTTCTGTCATAGAAAGGTAGTTTCAACGCTGACTCACTATTTTTCCATCACCGGAACGTTTCAAGAGAAGTAACTGGCAATTGAAACTAACCTTGGGCGTGTGGCGCTTCCAAGTAGATACGAACACTCCGCACAGAAGAGTACAGAATGCCGAGCTTCTTTTTCTCGGAAACTTGAAGTGCAATCGAGAAACTTTGAGGGATCCTCACTATTATTACTGCTCCAGACAACATGACACTGTTTTCCAATCGATTGGACAATTATTACCGAAGTGGCTTTTTTGAAAGACAAACATTTGCCTTGCTATAGCAAGGCAGAATGACAAATTTCCGAGTTTCGAGTTTCTGTCATAGAAAGGTAGTTTTAACGCTGACTCACTATTTTTTCATCACCGGAACGTTTCAAGAGAAGTAACTGGCAATTTAAACTAACCTTGGGCGTGTGGCGCTTCCAAGTAGATACGAACACTCCGCACAGAAGAGTACGGAATGCCGAGCTTCTTTTTCTCGGAAACTTGAAGTGCAATCGAGAAACTTTGAGGGATCCTCACTATTATTACTGCTCCAGACAACATGACACTGTTTTCCAATCGATTGGACAATTATTACAAAGTGACTTTTTTGAAAGACAAACATTTGCCTTGCTATAGCAAGGCAGAATGACAAATTCCCGAGTTTCGGGTTTCTGTCATAGAAAGGTAGTTTTGACGCTGACTCACCATCTTTTGATCACCGGAATGTTTCAAGAAAAGTAACTGGCAATTTGAACTAACCTTAGGCGTTTGGCGCTTCCAAGTAGATACGAACACTCCGCACAGAAGAGTGCGGAATGCCGAGCTTCTTTTTCTCGGAAACTTGAAGTGCAATCGAGAAACTTTGAGGGATCCTCACTATTATCACTGCTCCAGACAAAATGACACTGTTTTCCAATCGATTGGACAATTATTAACGAAGTGGCTTTTTTGAAAGACAAACATTTGCCTTGCTATAGCAAGGCAGAATGACAAATTTCCGAGTTTCGAGTTTCTGTCATAGAAAGGTAGTTTTAACGCTGACTCACTATTTTTCCATCACCGGAACGTTTCAAGAGAAGTAACTGGCAATTTAAACTAACCTTGGGCGTGTGGCGCTTCCAAGTAGATACGAACACTCCGCACAGAAGAGTGCAGAATGCCGAGCTTCTTTTTCTCGGAAACTTGTAGTGCAATCGAGAAACTTCGAGGGATCCTCACTATTATCACTGCTCCAGACAACATGACACTGTTTTCCAATCGATTGGATAATTATTAACGAAGTGGCTTTTTTGAAAGACAAACATTTGCCTTGCTATAGCAAGGCAGAATGACAAATTTCCGAGTTTCGAGTTTCTGTCATAGAAAGGTAGTTTTAACGCTGACTCACTATTTTTCCATCACCGGAACGTTTCAAGAGAAGTAACTGGCAATTTAAACTAACCTTGGGCGTGTGGCGCTTCCAAGTAGATACGAGCACTCCGCACAGAAGAGTGCAGAATGCCGAGCTTCTTTTTCTCGGAAACTTGTAGTGCAATCGAGAAACTTTGAGGGATCCTCACTATTATCACTGCTCCAGACAACATGACACTGTTTTCCAATCGATTGGACAATTATTAACGAAGTGGCTTTTTTGAAAGACAAACATTTGCCTTGCTATAGCAAGGCAGAATGACAAATTTCCGAGTTTCGAGTTTCTGTCATAGAAAGGTAGTTTTAACGCTGACTCACTATTTTTCCATCACCGGAACGTTTCAAGAGAAGTAACTGGCAATTTAAACTAACCTTGGGCGTGTGGCGCTTCCAAGTAGATACGAACACTCCGCACAGAAGAGTGCAGAATGCCGAGCTTCTTTTTCTCGGAAACTTGTAGTGCAATCGAGAAACTTTGAGGGATCCTCACTATTATCACTGCTCCAGACAACATGACACTGTTTTCCAATCGATTGGACAATTATTAACGAAGTGGCTTTTTTGAAAGACAAACATTTGCCTTGCTATAGCAAGGCAGAATGACAAATTTCCGAGTTTCGAGTTTCTGTCATAGAAAGGTAGTTTTAACGCTGACTCACTATTTTTCCATCACCGGAACGTTTCAAGAGAAGTAACTGGCAATTTAAACTAACCTTGGGCGTGTGGCGCTTCCAAGTAGATACGAACACTCCGCACAGAAGAGTGCAGAATGCCGAGCTTCTTTTTCTCGGAAACTTGTAGTGCAATCGAGAAACTTCGAGGGATCCTCACTATTATCACTGCTCCAGACAACATGACACTGTTTTCCAATCGATTGGATAATTATTAACGAAGTGGCTTTTTTGAAAGACAAACATTTGCCTTGCTATAGCAAGGCAGAATGACAAATTTCCGAGTTTCGAGTTTCTGTCATAGAAAGGTAGTTTCAACGCTGACTCACTATTTTTCCATCACCGGAACGTTTCAAGAGAAGTAACTGGCAATTGAAACTAACCTTGGGCGTGTGGCGCTTCCAAGTAGATACGAACACTCCGCACAGAAGAGTACAGAATGCCGAGCTTCTTTTTCTCGGAAACTTGAAGTGCAATCGAGAAACTTTGAGGGATCCTCACTATTATTACTGCTCCAGACAACATGACACTGTTTTCCAATCGATTGGACAATTATTACCGAAGTGGCTTTTTTGAAAGACAAACATTTGCCTTGCTATAGCAAGGCAGAATGACAAATTTCCGAGTTTCGAGTTTCTGTCATAGAAAGGTAGTTTGAACGCTGACTCACTATTTTTTCATCACCGGAACGTTTCAAGAGAAGTAACTGGCAATTTAAACTAACCTTGGGCGTGTGGCGCTTCCAAGTAGATACGAACACTCCGCACAGAAGAGTACGGAATGCCGAGCTTCTTTTTCTCGGAAACTTGAAGTGCAATCGAGAAACTTTGAGGGATCCTCACTATTATTACTGCTCCAGACAACATGACACTGTTTTCCAATCGATTGGACAATTATTACAAAGTGACTTTTTTGAAAGACAAACAGTTGCCATGCTATAGCAAGGCAGAATGACAAATTCCCGAGTTTCGGGTTTCTGTCATAGAAAGGTAGTTTTGACGCTGACTCACCATCTTTTGATCACCGGAATGTTTCAAGAAAAGTAACTGGCAATTTGAACTAACCTTAGGCGTTTGGCGCTTCCAAGTAGATACGAACACTCCGCACAGAAGAGTGCGGAATGCCGAGCTTCTTTTTCTCGGAAACTTGAAGTGCAATCGAGAAACTTTGAGGGATCCTCACTATTATCACTGCTCCAGACAAAATGACACTGTTTTCCAATCGATTGGACAATTATGACCGAAGTGGCTTTTTTGAAAGACAAACATTTGCCTTGCTATAGCAAGGCAGAATGACAAATTTCCGAGTTTCGAGTTTCTGTCATAGAAAGGTAGTTTTAACGCTGACTCACTATTTTTCCATCACCGGAACGTTTCAAGAGAAGTAACTGGCAATTGAAACTAACCTTGGGCGTGTGGCGCTTCCAAGTAGATACGAACACTCCGCACAGAAGAGTGCAGAATGCCGAGCTTCTTTTTCTCGGAAACTTGAAGTGCAATCGAGAAACTTTGAGGGATCCTCACTATTATTACTGCTCCAGACAACATGACACTGTTTTCCAATCGATTGGACAATTATTACCGAAGTGGCTTTTTTGAAAGACAAACATTTGCCTTGCTATAGCAAGGCAGAATGACAAATTTCCGAGTTTCGAGTTTCTGTCATAGAAAGGTAGTTTTAACGCTGACTCACTATTTTTTCATCACCGGAACGTTTCAAGAGAAGTAACTGGCAATTTAAACTAACCTTGGGCGTGTGGCGCTTCCAAGTAGATACGAACACTCCGCACAGAAGAGTACGGAATGCCGAGCTTCTTTTTCTCGGAAACTTGAAGTGCAATCGAGAAACTTTGAGAGATCCTCACCAATATCACTGCTTCAAACAACATGACACTGTTTTCCAATCGATTGGACAATTATTAACGAAGTTGCTTTTTTGAAAGACAAACATTTGCCTTGCTATAGCAAGGCAGAATGACAAATTTCCGAGTTTCGGGTATCTGTCATAAAAAGGTAGTTTTGACGCTGTCTCACCATCTTTTGATCACCGGAATGTTTCAAGAGGAGTAACTGGCAATTTAAACTAACCTTGGGCGTGTGGTGCTTCCAAGGAGATACGAACACTCCGCAAAGAAGAGTGTAGAATGCCGAGCTTTTTTCCTCGGAAACTTGAAGTGCAATCGAGAAAGTTTTAGAGATCTTCACTATTCTTTCTGCTTCAAACAACATGACACATTTTTCCAATCGATTGGGCAAATATTCACAAAGTGGCTTTTTTGAAAGACAAACATTTGCCTGCTATAGCAAGGCAGAATGACAAATTCCCGAGTTTCGGGTTTCTGTCATAGAAAGGTAGTTTTGACGCTGACTCACCATCTTTTGATCACCGGAATGTTTCAAGAAAAGTAACTGGCAATTTGAACTAACCTTGGGCGTGTGGCGCTTCCAAGTAGATACGAACACTCCGCACAGAAGAGTACGGAATGCCGAGCTTCTTTTTCTCGAAAACTTGAGGTGCAATCGAGAAACTTTGAGAGATCCTCACTATTATTATTGCTCCAAACAACATGACACTGTTTTCCAATCGATTGGGCAATCATTCACAAAGTGGCTTTTTAGAATGACAATTATTTGTCTTACTATCTAAAGGCAGAATGAGAAATTTTGAGGGTTTTGGGTTTCTGCCATAAGAAGGTTGTTTTGATGCTGACTCATCATCTGTTGATCCACGGAATGTTTCAAGAGAAATAGAGCTTCTTTTTCACGGCAACTTGAAGTGCAATCGAAAAACTTTGAGAGATCCTCACTATTATTACTGCTTCAAATAACATAACACTATTTCCCAATCGATTGGGCAATTATAAGGTACAAAGTGACTTTTTTGAAAGACAAACATTTGCCTTGCTATAGCAAGGCAGAATGACAAATTCCCGAGTTTCGGGTTTCTGTCATAGAAAGGTAGTTTTGACGCTGACTCACCATCTTTTGATCACCGGAATGTTTCAAGAAAAGTAACTGGCAATTTGAACTAACCTTAGGCGTTTGGCGCTTCCAAGTAGATACGAACACTCCGCACAGAAGAGTGCGGAATGCCGGGCTTCTTTTTCTCGGAAACTTGAAGTGCAATCGAGAAACTTTGAGGGATCCTCACTATTATCACTGCTCCAGACAAAATGACACTGTTTTCCAATCGATTGGACAATTATGACCGAAGTGGCTTTTTTGAAAGACAAACATTTGCCTTGCTATAGCAAGGCAGAATGACAAATTTCCGAGTTTCGAGTTTCTGTCATAGAAAGGTAGTTTTAACGCTGACTCACTATTTTTCCATCATCGGAACGTTTCAAGAGAAGTAACTGGCAATTTAAACTAACCTTGGGCGTGTGGCGCTTCCAAGTAGATACGAACACTCCGCACAGAAGAGTGCAGAATGCCGAGCTTCTTTTTCTCGGAAACTTGTAGTGCAATCGAGAAACTTTGAGGGATCCTCACTATTATCACTGCTCCAGACAACATGACACTTTTTTCCAATCGATTGGACAATTATTAACGAAGTGGCTTTTTTGAAAGACAAACATTTGCCTTGCTATAGCAAGGCAGAATGACAAATTTCCGAGTTTCGAGTTTCTGTCATAGAAAGGTAGTTTTAACGCTGACTCACTATTTTTTCATCACCGGAACGTTTCAAAAGAAGTAACTGGCAATTTAAACTAACCTTGGGCGTGTGTCGCTTCCAAGTAGATACGAACACTCCGCACAGAAGAGTGCAGAATGCCGAGCTTCTTTTTCTCGGAAACTTGTAGTGCAATCGAGAAACTTTGAGGGATCCTCACTATTATCACTGCTCCAGACAACATGACACTGTTTTCCAATCGATTGGACAATTATTAACGAAGTGGCTTTTTTGAAAGACAAACATTTGCCTTGCTATAGCAAGGCAGAATGACAAATTTCCGAGTTTCGAGTTTCTGTCATAGAAAGGTAGTTTTAACGCTGACTCACTATTTTTTCATCACCGGAACGTTTCAAGAGAAGTAACTGGCAATTTAAACTAACCTTGGGCGTGTGGCGCTTCCAAGTAGATACGAACACTCCGCACAGAAGAGTGCAGAATGCCGAGCTTCTTTTTCTCGGAAACTTGTAGTGCAATCGAGAAACTTTGAGGGATCCTCACTATTATCACTGCTCCAGACAACATGACACTTTTTTCCAATCGATTGGACAATTATTAACGAAGTGGCTTTTTTGAAAGACAAACATTTGCCTTGCTATAGCAAGGCAGAATGACAAATTTCCGAGTTTCGAGTTTCTGTCATAGAAAGGTAGTTTCAACGCTGACTCACTATTTTTCCATCACCGGAACGTTTCAAGAGAAGTAACTGGCAATTGAAACTAACCTTGGGCGTGTGGCGCTTCCAAGTAGATACGAACACTCCGCACAGAAGAGTACAGAATGCCGAGCTTCTTTTTCTCGGAAACTTGAAGTGCAATCGAGAAACTTTGAGGGATCCTCACTATTATTACTGCTCCAGACAACATGACACTGTTTTCCAATCGATTGGACAATTATTACCGAAGTGGCTTTTTTGAAAGACAAACATTTGCCTTGCTATAGCAAGGCAGAATGACAAATTTCCGAGTTTCGAGTTTCTGTCATAGAAAGGTAGTTTTAACGCTGACTCACTATTTTTTCATCACCGGAACGTTTCAAGAGAAGTAACTGGCAATTTAAACTAACCTTGGGCGTGTGGCGCTTCCAAGTAGATACGAACACTCCGCACAGAAGAGTACGGAATGCCGAGCTTCTTTTTCTCGGAAACTTGAAGTGCAATCGAGAAACTTTGAGGGATCCTCACTATTATTACTGCTCCAGACAACATGACACTGTTTTCCAATCGATTGGACAATTATTACAAAGTGACTTTTTTGAAAGACAAACATTTGCCTTGCTATAGCAAGGCAGAATGACAAATTCCCGAGTTTCGGGTTTCTGTCATAGAAAGGTAGTTTTGACGCTGACTCACCATCTTTTGATCACCGGAATGTTTCAAGAAAAGTAACTGGCAATTTGAACTAACCTTGGGCGTTTGGCGCTTCCAAGTAGATACGAACACTCCGCACAGAAGAGTGCGGAATGCCGAGCTTCTTTTTCTCGGAAACTTGAAGTGCAATCGAGAAACTTTGAGGGATCCTCACTATTATCACTGCTCCAGACAAAATGACACTGTTTTCCAATCGATTGGACAATTATGACCGAAGTGGCTTTTTTGAAAGACAAACATTTGCCTTGCTATAGCAAGGCAGAATGACAAATTTCCGAGTTTCGAGTTTCTGTCATAGAAAGGTAGTTTTAACGCTGACTCACTATTTTTCCATCACCGGAACGTTTCAAGAGAAGTAACTGGCAATTTAAACTAACCTTGGGCGTGTGGCGCTTCCAAGTAGATACGAACACTCCGCACAGAAGAGTGCAGAATGCCGAGCTTCTTTTTCTCGGAAACTTGTAGTGCAATCGAGAAACTTTGAGGGATCCTCACTATTATCACTGCTCCAGACAACATGACACTGTTTTCCAATCGATTGGACAATTATTAACGAAGTGGCTTTTTTGAAAGACAAACATTTGCCTTGCTATAGCAAGGCAGAATGACAAATTTCCGAGTTTCGAGTTTCTGTCATAGAAAGGTAGTTTTAACGCTGACTCACTATTTTTCCATCACCGGAACGTTTCAAGAGAAGTAACTGGCAATTGAAACTAACCTTGGGCGTGTGGCCTGACCTGACCTGACCTGACCTGACCTGACCTGACCTGACTCACCATCTTTTGATCACCGGAATGTTTCAAGAAAAGTAACTGGCAATTTGAACTAACCTTAGGCGTTTGGCGCTTCCAAGTAGATACGAACACTCCGCACAGAAGAGTGCGGAATGCCGGGCTTCTTTTTCTCGGAAACTTGAAGTGCAATCGAGAAACTTTGAGGGATCCTCACTATTATCACTGCTCCAGACAAAATGACACTGTTTTCCAATCGATTGGACAATTATGACCGGAGTGGCTTTTTTGAAAGACAAACATTTGCCTTGCTATAGCAAGGCAGAATGACAAATTTCCGAGTTTCGAGTTTCTGTCATAGAAAGGTAGTTTTAACGCTGACTCACTATTTTTCCATCACCGGAACGTTTCAAGAGAAGTAACTGGCAATTTAAACTAACCTTGGGCGTGTGGCGCTTCCAAGTAGATACGAACACTCCGCACAGAAGAGTGCAGAATGCCGAGCTTCTTTTTCTCGGAAACTTGTAGTGCAATCGAGAAACTTTGAGGGATCCTCACTATTATCACTGCTCCAGACAACATGACACTTTTTTCCAATCGATTGGACAATTATTAACGAAGTGGCTTTTTTGAAAGACAAACATTTGCCTTGCTATAGCAAGGCAGAATGACAAATTTCCGAGTTTCGAGTTTCTGTCATAGAAAGGTAGTTTTAACGCTGACTCACTATTTTTTCATCACCGGAACGTTTCAAAAGAAGTAACTGGCAATTCAAACTAACCTTGGGCGTGTGTCGCTTCCAAGTAGATACGAACACTCCGCACAGAAGAGTGCAGAATGCCGAGCTTCTTTTTCTCGGAAACTTGTAGTGCAATCGAGAAACTTTGAGGGATCCTCACTATTATCACTGCTCCAGACAACATGACACTGTTTTCCAATCGATTGGACAATTATTAACGAAGTGGCTTTTTTGAAAGACAAACATTTGCCTTGCTATAGCAAGGCAGAATGACAAATTTCCGAGTTTCGAGTTTCTGTCATAGAAAGGTAGTTTTAACGCTGACTCACTATTTTTCCATCACCGGAACGTTTCAAGAGAAGTAACTGGCAATTTAAACTAACCTTGGGCGTGTGGCGCTTCCAAGTAGATACGAACACTCCGCACAGAAGAGTGCAGAATGCCGAGCTCTTTTTCTCGGCAACTTGAAGTGCAATCGAGAAATTTTCAGAGATCCTCACTATTTTTACTGCTTCAAACAACATGACACATTTTTCCAATCGATTGGGCAAATATTCACAAAGTGGCTTTTTTGAAAAACAAACATTTGCCTGCTATAGCAAGGCAGAATGACAAATTCCCGAGTTTCGGGTTTCTGTCATAGAAAGGTAGTTTTGTCGCTGACTCACCATCTTTTGATCACCGGAATGTTTCAAGAAAAGTAACTGGCAATTTGAACTAACCTTAGGCGTTTGGCGCTTCCAAGTAGATACGAACACTCCGCACAGAAGAGTGCAGAATGCCGAGCTCTTTTTCTCGGCAACTTGAAGTGCAATCGAGAAATTTTCAGAGATCCTCACTATTTTTACTGCTTCAAACAACATGACACATTTTTCCAATCGATTGGGCAAATATTCACAAAGTGGCTTTTTTGAAAGACAAACATTTGCCTGCTATAGCAAGGCAGAATGACAAATTCCCGAGTTTCGGGTTTCTGTCATAGAATGGTAGTTTTGACGCTGACTCACCATCTTTTGATCACCGGAATGTTTCAAGAAAAGTAACTGGCAATTTGAACTAACCTTAGGCGTTTGGCGCTTCCAAGTAGATACGAACACTCCGCACAGAAGAGTGCGGAATGCCGGGCTTCTTTTTCTCGGAAACTTGAAGTGCAATCGAGAAACTTTGAGGGATCCTCACTATTATCACTGCTCCAGACAAAATGACACTGTTTTCCAATCGATTGGACAATTATGACCGAAGTGGCTTTTTTGAAAGACAAACATTTGCCTTGCTATAGCAAGGCAGAATGACAAATTTCCGAGTTTCGAGTTTCTGTCATAGAAAGGTAGTTTTAACGCTGACTCACTATTTTTTCATCACCGGAACGTTTCAAAAGAAGTAACTGGCAATTTAAACTAACCTTGGGCGTGTGTCGCTTCCAAGTAGATACGAACACTCCGCACAGAAGAGTGCAGAATGCCGAGCTTCTTTTTCTCGGAAACTTGTAGTGCAATCGAGAAACTTTGAGGGATCCTCACTATTATCACTGCTCCAGACAACATGACACTGTTTTCCAATCGATTGGACAATTATTAACGAAGTGGCTTTTTTGAAAGACAAACATTTGCCTTGCTATAGCAAGGCAGAATGACAAATTTCCGAGTTTCGAGTTTCTGTCATAGAAAGGTAGTTTTAACGCTGACTCACTATTTTTCCATCACCGGAACGTTTCAAGAGAAGTAACTGGCAATTTAAACTAACCTTGGGCGTGTGGCGCTTCCAAGTAGATACGAACACTCCGCACAGAAGAGTGCAGAATGCCGAGCTTCTTTTTCTCGGAAACTTGTAGTGCAATCGAGAAACTTCGAGGGATCCTCACTATTATCACTGCTCCAGACAACATGACACTGTTTTCCAATCGATTGGATAATTATTAACGAAGTGGCTTTTTTGAAAGACAAACATTTGCCTTGCTATAGCAAGGCAGAATGACAAATTTCCGAGTTTCGAGTTTCTGTCATAGAAAGGTAGTTTTAACGCTGACTCACTATTTTTCCATCACCGGAACGTTTCAAGAGAAGTAACTGGCAATTTAAACTAACCTTGGGCGTGTGGCGCTTCCAAGTAGATACGAGCACTCCGCACAGAAGAGTGCAGAATGCCGAGCTTCTTTTTCTCGGAAACTTGTAGTGCAATCGAGAAACTTTGAGGGATCCCCACTATTATTACTGCTCCAGACAACATGACACTGTTTTCCAATCAATTGGACAATTATTAACGAAGTGGCTTTTTTGAAAGACAAACATTTGCCTTGCTATAGCAAGGCAGAATGACAAATTTCCGAGTTTCGAGTTTCTGTCATAGAAAGGTAGTTTCAACGCTGACTCACTATTTTTCCATCACCGGAACGTTTCAAGAGAAGTAACTGGCAATTGAAACTAACCTTGGGCGTGTGGCGCTTCCAAGTAGATACGAACACTCCGCACAGAAGAGTACAGAATGCCGAGCTTCTTTTTCTCGGAAACTTGAAGTGCAATCGAGAAACTTTGAGGGATCCTCACTATTATTACTGCTCCAGACAACATGACACTGTTTTCCAATCGATTGGACAATTATTACCGAAGTGGCTTTTTTGAAAGACAAACATTTGCCTTGCTATAGCAAGGCAGAATGACAAATTTCCGAGTTTCGAGTTTCTGTCATAGAAAGGTAGTTTTAACGCTGACTCACTATTTTTTCATCACCGGAACGTTTCAAGAGAAGTAACTGGCAATTTAAACTAACCTTGGGCGTGTGGCGCTTCCAAGTAGATACGAACACTCCGCACAGAAGAGTACGGAATGCCGAGCTTCTTTTTCTCGGAAACTTGAAGTGCAATCGAGAAACTTTGAGGGATCCTCACTATTATTACTGCTCCAGACAACATGACACTGTTTTCCAATCGATTGGACAATTATTACAAAGTGACTTTTTTGAAAGACAAACATTTGCCTTGCTATAGCAAGGCAGAATGACAAATTCCCGAGTTTCGGGTTTCTGTCATAGAAAGGTAGTTTTGACGCTGACTCACCATCTTTTGATCACCGGAATGTTTCAAGAAAAGTAACTGGCAATTTGAACTAACCTTAGGCGTTTGGCGCTTCCAAGTAGATACGAACACTCCGCACAGAAGAGTGCGGAATGCCGAGCTTCTTTTTCTCGGAAACTTGAAGTGCAATCGAGAAACTTTGAGGGATCCTCACTATTATCACTGCTCCAGACAAAATGACACTGTTTTCCAATCGATTGGACAATTATTAACGAAGTGGCTTTTTTGAAAGACAAACATTTGCCTTGCTATAGCAAGGCAGAATGACAAATTTCCGAGTTTCGAGTTTCTGTCATAGAAAGGTAGTTTTAACGCTGACTCACTATTTTTCCATCACCGGAACGTTTCAAGAGAAGTAACTGGCAATTTAAACTAACCTTGGGCGTGTGGCGCTTCCAAGTAGATACGAACACTCCGCACAGAAGAGTGCAGAATGCCGAGCTTCTTTTTCTCGGAAACTTGTAGTGCAATCGAGAAACTTCGAGGGATCCTCACTATTATCACTGCTCCAGACAACATGACACTGTTTTCCAATCGATTGGATAATTATTAACGAAGTGGCTTTTTTGAAAGACAAACATTTGCCTTGCTATAGCAAGGCAGAATGACAAATTTCCGAGTTTCGAGTTTCTGTCATAGAAAGGTAGTTTTAACGCTGACTCACTATTTTTCCATCACCGGAACGTTTCAAGAGAAGTAACTGGCAATTTAAACTAACCTTGGGCGTGTGGCGCTTCCAAGTAGATACGAGCACTCCGCACAGAAGAGTGCAGAATGCCGAGCTTCTTTTTCTCGGAAACTTGTAGTGCAATCGAGAAACTTTGAGGGATCCTCACTATTATCACTGCTCCAGACAACATGACACTGTTTTCCAATCGATTGGACAATTATTAACGAAGTGGCTTTTTTGAAAGACAAACATTTGCCTTGCTATAGCAAGGCAGAATGACAAATTTCCGAGTTTCGAGTTTCTGTCATAGAAAGGTAGTTTTAACGCTGACTCACTATTTTTCCATCACCGGAACGTTTCAAGAGAAGTAACTGGCAATTTAAACTAACCTTGGGCGTGTGGCGCTTCCAAGTAGATACGAACACTCCGCACAGAAGAGTGCAGAATGCCGAGCTTCTTTTTCTCGGAAACTTGTAGTGCAATCGAGAAACTTTGAGGGATCCTCACTATTATCACTGCTCCAGACAACATGACACTGTTTTCCAATCGATTGGACAATTATTAACGAAGTGGCTTTTTTGAAAGACAAACATTTGCCTTGCTATAGCAAGGCAGAATGACAAATTTCCGAGTTTCGAGTTTCTGTCATAGAAAGGTAGTTTTAACGCTGACTCACTATTTTTCCATCACCGGAACGTTTCAAGAGAAGTAACTGGCAATTTAAACTAACCTTGGGCGTGTGGCGCTTCCAAGTAGATACGAACACTCCGCACAGAAGAGTGCAGAATGCCGAGCTTCTTTTTCTCGGAAACTTGTAGTGCAATCGAGAAACTTCGAGGGATCCTCACTATTATCACTGCTCCAGACAACATGACACTGTTTTCCAATCGATTGGATAATTATTAACGAAGTGGCTTTTTTGAAAGACAAACATTTGCCTTGCTATAGCAAGGCAGAATGACAAATTTCCGAGTTTCGAGTTTCTGTCATAGAAAGGTAGTTTCAACGCTGACTCACTATTTTTCCATCACCGGAACGTTTCAAGAGAAGTAACTGGCAATTGAAACTAACCTTGGGCGTGTGGCGCTTCCAAGTAGATACGAACACTCCGCACAGAAGAGTACAGAATGCCGAGCTTCTTTTTCTCGGAAACTTGAAGTGCAATCGAGAAACTTTGAGGGATCCTCACTATTATTACTGCTCCAGACAACATGACACTGTTTTCCAATCGATTGGACAATTATTACCGAAGTGGCTTTTTTGAAAGACAAACATTTGCCTTGCTATAGCAAGGCAGAATGACAAATTTCCGAGTTTCGAGTTTCTGTCATAGAAAGGTAGTTTGAACGCTGACTCACTATTTTTTCATCACCGGAACGTTTCAAGAGAAGTAACTGGCAATTTAAACTAACCTTGGGCGTGTGGCGCTTCCAAGTAGATACGAACACTCCGCACAGAAGAGTACGGAATGCCGAGCTTATTTTTCTCGGAAACTTGAAGTGCAATCGAGAAACTTTGAGGGATCCTCACTATTATTACTGCTCCAGACAACATGACACTGTTTTCCAATCGATTGGACAATTATTACAAAGTGACTTTTTTGAAAGACAAACAGTTGCCATGCTATAGCAAGGCAGAATGACAAATTCCCGAGTTTCGGGTTTCTGTCATAGAAAGGTAGTTTTGACGCTGACTCACCATCTTTTGATCACCGGAATGTTTCAAGAAAAGTAACTGGCAATTTGAACTAACCTTAGGCGTTTGGCGCTTCCAAGTAGATACGAACACTCCGCACAGAAGAGTGCGGAATGCCGAGCTTCTTTTTCTCGGAAACTTGAAGTGCAATCGAGAAACTTTGAGGGATCCTCACTATTATCACTGCTCCAGACAAAATGACACTGTTTTCCAATCGATTGGACAATTATGACCGAAGTGGCTTTTTTGAAAGACAAACATTTGCCTTGCTATAGCAAGGCAGAATGACAAATTTCCGAGTTTCGAGTTTCTGTCATAGAAAGGTGGTTTTAACGCTGACTCACTATTTTTCCATCACCGGAACGTTTCAAGAGAAGTAACTGGCAATTTAAACTAACCTTGGGCGTGTGGCGCTTCCAAGTAGATACGAACACTCCGCACAGAAGAGTGCAGAATGCCGAGCTTCTTTTTCTCGGAAACTTGTAGTGCAATCGAGAAACTTTGAGGGATCCTCACTATTATCACTGCTCCAGACAACATGACACTTTTTTCCAATCGATTGGACAATTATTAACGAAGTGGCTTTTTTGAAAGACAAACATTTGCCTTGCTATAGCAAGGCAGAATGACAAATTTCCGAGTTTCGAGTTTCTGTCATAGAAAGGTAGTTTTAACGCTGACTCACTATTTTTCCATCACCGGAACGTTTCAAGAGAAGTAACTGGCAATTTAAACTAACCTTGGGCGTGTGGCGCTTCCAAGTAGATACGAGCACTCCGCACAGAAGAGTACGGAATGCCGAGCTTCTTTTTCTCGGAAACTTGAAGTGCAATCGAGAAACTTTGAGGGATCCTCACTATCATTACTGCTCCAGACAACATGACACTGTTTTCCAATCAATTGGACAATTATTAACGAAGTGGCTTTTTTGAAACACAAACATTTGCCTTGCTATAGCAAGGCAGAATGACAAATTTCCGAGTTTCGAGTTTCTGTCATAGAAAGGTAGTTTCAACGCTGACTCACTATTTTTCCATCACCGGAACGTTTCAAGAGAAGTAACTGGCAATTGAAACTAACCTTGGGCGTGTGGCGCTTCCAAGTAGATACGAACACTCCGCACAGAAGAGTACAGAATGCCGAGCTTCTTTTTCTCGGAAACTTGAAGTGCAATCGAGAAACTTTGAGGGATCCTCACTATTATTACTGCTCCAGACAACATGACACTGTTTTCCAATCGATTGGACAATTATTAACGAAGTGGCTTTTTTGAAAGACAAACATTTGCCTTGCTATAGCAAGGCAGAATGACAAATTTCCGAGTTTCGAGTTTCTGTCATAGAAAGGTAGTTTTAACGCTGACTCACTATTTTTCCATCACCGGAACGTTTCAAGAGAAGTAACTGGCAATTTAAACTAACCTTGGGCGTGTGGCGCTTCCAAGTAGATACGAGCACTCCGCACAGAAGAGTACGGAATGCCGAGCTTCTTTTTCTCGGAAACTTGAAGTGCAATCGAGAAACTTTGAGGGATCCTCACTATCATTACTGCTCCAGACAACATGACACTGTTTTCCAATCAATTGGACAATTATTAACGAAGTGGCTTTTTTGAAACACAAACATTTGCCTTGCTATAGCAAGGCAGAATGACAAATTTCCGAGTTTCGAGTTTCTGTCATAGAAAGGTAGTTTTAACGCTGACTCACTATTTTTCCATCACCGGAACGTTTCAAGAGAAGTAACTGGCAATTTAAACTAACCTTGGGCGTGTGGCGCTTCCAAGTAGATACGAGCACTCCGCACAGAAGAGTACGGAATGCCGAGCTTCTTTTTCTCGGAAACTTGAAGTGCAATCGAGAAACTTTGAGGGATCCTCACTATCATTACTGCTCCAGACAACATGACACTGTTTTCCAATCAATTGGACAATTATTAACGAAGTGGCTTTTTTGAAACACAAACATTTGCCTTGCTATAGCAAGGCAGAATGACAAATTTCCGAGTTTCGAGTTTCTGTCATAGAAAGGTAGTTTTAACGCTGACTCACTATTTTTCCATCACCGGAACGTTTCAAGAGAAGTAACTGGCAATTTAAACTAACCTTGGGCGTGTGGCGCTTCCAAGTAGATACGAGCACTCCGCACAGAAGAGTACGGAATGCCGAGCTTCTTTTTCTCGGAAACTTGAAGTGCAATCGAGAAACTTTGAGGGATCCTCACTATCATTACTGCTCCAGACAACATGACACTGTTTTCCAATCAATTGGACAATTATTAACGAAGTGGCTTTTTTGAAACACAAACATTTGCCTTGCTATAGCAAGGCAGAATGACAAATTTCCGAGTTTCGAGTTTCTGTCATAGAAAGGTAGTTTTAACGCTGACTCACTATTTTTCCATCACCGGAACGTTTCAAGAGAAGTAACTGGCAATTTAAACTAACCTTGGGCGTGTGGCGCTTCCAAGTAGATACGAGCACTCCGCACAGAAGAGTACGGAATGCCGAGCTTCTTTTTCTCGGAAACTTGAAGTGCAATCGAGAAACTTTGAGGGATCCTCACTATCATTACTGCTCCAGACAACATGACACTGTTTTCCAATCAATTGGACAATTATTAACGAAGTGGCTTTTTTGAAACACAAACATTTGCCTTGCTATAGCAAGGCAGAATGACAAATTTCCGAGTTTCGAGTTTCTGTCATAGAAAGGTAGTTTTAACGCTGACTCACTATTTTTCCATCACCGGAACGTTTCAAGAGAAGTAACTGGCAATTTAAACTAACCTTGGGCGTGTGGCGCTTCCAAGTAGATACGAGCACTCCGCACAGAAGAGTACGGAATGCCGAGCTTCTTTTTCTCGGAAACTTGAAGTGCAATCGAGAAACTTTGAGGGATCCTCACTATCATTACTGCTCCAGACAACATGACACTGTTTTCCAATCAATTGGACAATTATTAACGAAGTGGCTTTTTTGAAACACAAACATTTGCCTTGCTATAGCAAGGCAGAATGACAAATTTCCGAGTTTCGAGTTTCTGTCATAGAAAGGTAGTTTTAACGCTGACTCACTATTTTTTCATCACCGG
The DNA here is from genome assembly GCA_949128115.1 of Anaspis maculata. NCBI lineage: Eukaryota > Metazoa > Arthropoda > Insecta > Coleoptera > Scraptiidae > Anaspis > Anaspis maculata. The sequence goes on from OX421966.1 coordinate 76,004,274, forward strand.
AACGTTTCAAGAGAAGTAACTGGCAATTTAAACTAACCTTGGGCGTGTGGCGCTTCCAAGTAGATACGAACACTCCGCACAGAAGAGTACGGAATGCCGAGCTTCTTTTTCTCGGAAACTTGAAGTGCAATCGAGAAACTTTGAGAGATCCTCACCAATATCACTGCTTCAAACAACATGACACTGTTTTCCAATCGATTGGACAATTATTAACGAAGTTGCTTTTTTGAAAGACAAACATTTGCCTTGCTATAGCAAGGCAGAATGACAAATTTCCGAGTTTCGGGTATCTGTCATAAAAAGGTAGTTTTGACGCTGTCTCACCATCTTTTGATCACCGGAATGTTTCAAGAGGAGTAACTGGCAATTTAAACTAACCTTGGGCGTGTGGTGCTTCCAAGGAGATACGAACACTCCGCAAAGAAGAGTGTAGAATGCCGAGCTTTTTTCCTCGGAAACTTGAAGTGCAATCGAGAAATTTTTAGAGATCTTCACTATTCTTTCTGCTTCAAACAACATGACACATTTTTCCAATCGATTGGGCAAATATTCACAAAGTGGCTTTTTTGAAAGACAAACATTTGCCTGCTATAGCAAGGCAGAATGACAAATTCCCGAGTTTCGGGTTTCTGTCATAGAAAGGTAGTTTTGACGCTGACTCACCATCTTTTGATCACCGGAATGTTTCAAGAAAAGTAACTGGCAATTTGAACTAACCTTAGGCGTTTGGCGCTTCCAAGTAGATACGAACACTCCGCACAGAAGAGTGCAGAATGCCGAGCTTCTTTTTCTCGGAAACTTGTAGTGCAATCGAGAAACTTTGAGGGATCCCCACTATTATTACTGCTCCAGACAACATGACACTGTTTTCCAATCAATTGGACAATTATTAACGAAGTGGCTTTTTTGAAAGACAAACATTTGCCTTGCTATAGCAAGGCAGAATGACAAATTTCCGAGTTTCGAGTTTCTGTCATAGAAAGGTAGTTTCAACGCTGACTCACTATTTTTCCATCACCGGAACGTTTCAAGAGAAGTAACTGGCAATTGAAACTAACCTTGGGCGTGTGGCGCTTCCAAGTAGATACGAACACTCCGCACAGAAGAGTACAGAATGCCGAGCTTCTTTTTCTCGGAAACTTGAAGTGCAATCGAGAAACTTTGAGGGATCCTCACTATTATCACTGCTCCAGACAACATGACACTTTTTTCCAATCGATTGGACAATTATTAACGAAGTGGCTTTTTTGAAAGACAAACATTTGCCTTGCTATAGCAAGGCAGAATGACAAATTTCCGAGTTTCGAGTTTCTGTCATAGAAAGGTAGTTTTAACGCTGACTCACTATTTTTTCATCACCGGAACGTTTCAAGAGAAGTAACTGGCAATTTAAACTAACCTTGGGCGTGTGGCGCTTCCAAGTAGATACGAACACTCCGCACAGAAGAGTACGGAATGCCGAGCTTCTTTTTCTCGGAAACTTGAAGTGCAATCGAGAAACTTTGAGGGATCCTCACTATTATTACTGCTCCAGACAACATGACACTGTTTTCCAATCGATTGGACAATTATTACAAAGTGACTTTTTTGAAAGACAAACATTTGCCTTGCTATAGCAAGGCAGAATGACAAATTCCCGAGTTTCGGGTTTCTGTCATAGAAAGGTAGTTTTGACGCTGACTCACCATCTTTTGATCACCGGAATGTTTCAAGAAAAGTAACTGGCAATTTGAACTAACCTTAGGCGTTTGGCGCTTCCAAGTAGATACGAACACTCCGCACAGAAGAGTGCGGAATGCCGAGCTTCTTTTTCTCGGAAACTTGTAGTGCAATCGAGAAACTTCGAGGGATCCTCACTATTATCACTGCTCCAGACAACATGACACTGTTTTCCAATTGATTGGATAATTATTAACGAAGTGGCTTTTTTGAAAGACAAACATTTGCCTTGCTATAGCAAGGCAGAATGACAAATTTCCGAGTTTCGAGTTTCTGTCATAGAAAGGTAGTTTTAACGCTGACTCACTATTTTTCCATCACCGGAACGTTTCAAGAGAAGTAACTGGCAATTTAAACTAACCTTGGGCGTGTGGCGCTTCCAAGTAGATACGAGCACTCCGCACAGAAGAGTGCAGAATGCCGAGCTTCTTTTTCTCGGAAACTTGTAGTGCAATCGAGAAACTTTGAGGGATCCTCACTATTATCACTGCTCCAGACAACATGACACTGTTTTCCAATCGATTGGACAATTATTAACGAAGTGGCTTTTTTGAAAGACAAACATTTGCCTTGCTATAGCAAGGCAGAATGACAAATTTCCGAGTTTCGAGTTTCTGTCATAGAAAGGTAGTTTTAACGCTGACTCACTATTTCTCCATCACCGGAACGTTTCAAGAGAAGTAACTGGCAATTTAAACTAACCTTGGGCGTGTGGCGCTTCCAAGTAGATACGAACACTCCGCACAGAAGAGTGCAGAATGCCGAGCTTCTTTTTCTCGGAAACTTGTAGTGCAATCGAGAAACTTTGAGGGATCCTCACTATTATCACTGCTCCAGACAACATGACACTGTTTTCCAATCGATTGGACAATTATTAACGAAGTGGCTTTTTTGAAAGACAAACATTTGCCTTGCTATAGCAAGGCAGAATGACAAATTTCCGAGTTTCGAGTTTCTGTCATAGAAAGGTAGTTTTAACGCTGACTCACTATTTTTCCATCACCGGAACGTTTCAAGAGAAGTAACTGGCAATTTAAACCAACCTTGGGCGTGTGGCGCTTCCAAGTAGATACGAACACTCCGCACAGAAGAGTGCAGAATGCCGAGCTTCTTTTTCTCGGAAACTTGTAGTGCAATCGAGAAACTTCGAGGGATCCTCACTATTATCACTGCTCCAGACAACATGACACTGTTTTCCAATCGATTGGATAATTATTAACGAAGTGGCTTTTTTGAAAGACAAACATTTGCCTTGCTATAGCAAGGCAGAATGACAAATTTCCGAGTTTCGAGTTTCTGTCATAGAAAGGTAGTTTTAACGCTGACTCACTATTTTTCCATCACCGGAACGTTTCAAGAGAAGTAACTGGCAATTTGAACTAACCTTAGGCGTTTGGCGCTTCCAAGTAGATACGAACACTCCGCACAGAAGAGTGCGGAATGCCGAGCTTCTTTTTCTCGGAAACTTGAAGTGCAATCGAGAAACTTTGAGGGATCCTCACTATTATCACTGCTCCAGACAAAATGACACTGTTTTCCAATCGATTGGACAATTATGACCGAAGTGGCTTTTTTGAAAGACAAACATTTGCCTTGCTATAGCAAGGCAGAATGACAAATTTCCGAGTTTCGAGTTTCTGTCATAGAAAGGTGGTTTTAACGCTGACTCACTATTTTTCCATCACCGGAACGTTTCAAGAGAAGTAACTGGCAATTTAAACTAACCTTGGGCGTGTGGCGCTTCCAAGTAGATACGAACACTCCGCACAGAAGAGTGCAGAATGCCGAGCTTCTTTTTCTCGGAAACTTGTAGTGCAATCGAGAAACTTTGAGGGATCCTCACTATTATCACTGCTCCAGACAACATGACACTTTTTTCCAATCGATTGGACAATTATTAACGAAGTGGCTTTTTTGAAAGACAAACATTTGCCTTGCTATAGCAAGGCAGAATGACAAATTTCCGAGTTTCGAGTTTCTGTCATAGAAAGGTAGTTTTAACGCTGACTCACTATTTTTTCATCACCGGAACGTTTCAAAAGAAGTAACTGGCAATTTAAACTAACCTTGGGCGTGTGTCGCTTCCAAGTAGATACGAACACTCCGCACAGAAGAGTGCAGAATGCCGAGCTTCTTTTTCTCGGAAACTTGTAGTGCAATCGAGAAACTTTGAGGGATCCTCACTATTATCACTGCTCCAGACAACATGACACTGTTTTCCAATCGATTGGACAATTATTAACGAAGTGGCTTTTTTGAAAGACAAACATTTGCCTTGCTATAGCAAGGCAGAATGACAAAGGACCCCGCACGATTCTTATGGAAAATGGCTCCCGGTTAAATTCTCTGAATTTTTGATATGTTGTAGCTCATGAGATACTCATCAAATACCGTGAACCCCAAACTCAAATAATGGACAGTTTTTTACCCACAGGGGGTTGAAGTTGGAGGTTTTGACGGCTTCAAAATGATATTATGACGTTAATAAAAGCTTTTTATTTGGTTTCTCTTCAAGTTGTGTTTCATGCTAAATGTATTTATTTTACAGAAAAATATCAACCCCCTCCTTCACCCCCAACCCCTATTTACTATCATAACATTCGAGATTACTCTCAAAAGCCATGCAGATGGCTTCTGTGATTTAAATTATGAATTTTGACATGAAAATTATTTTCCACCCCTAATGTTGGGGTGCCGATTTTCCAATTTTCCTCGGTTAATTTGGCTGAATTTTTGATATTGTGTACTTCTAATTCTGCTGACCAAAAAGTTTCCATACCAAAACTTATTCCTATGAACAGTTTTTTTTCTACAGGGGACTGAAGTTCAATATTTATGCTCTCAATTATTCACATTCAGTCCCATGTAGAACGAAAACTGTCCATAGGAATAAGTTTTGGCACGGTAACTTTTTGTTTAGCAGAATTAGAAGTACACAATCCCAAAAATTCAGCCAAATTAACCGAGGAAAATTGGAAAATCGGCACCCCAACATTAGGGGTGGAAAATAATTTTCATGTCAAAATTCTTAATTCAAGTCACAGAAGCCATCTGCATGGCTTTTGAAAGTAATCTCGAATTTTATGATGGTAGATAGGGGTTAAGGGTGGAGGAGGGGGTTGATATTTTTCTGTCAAATTAAGACATTTAGCATGAAACACAACTTGAAGAGAAACCAAATAAAAAGCTTTCATTTACGTCAGAATATGATTTTTAAGCCGTCAAAACCTCCAACTTCAACCCCCTGTGGGTAAAAAACTGTCCATAATTTGAGTTTGGGGTTCACGATATTTGATAAGTATCTCATGACCTACAACATATCAAAAATTCAGAGAATTTAACCGGGAGCCATTTTCCATAAGAATCGTGCGGGGTCCTTTCCGAGTTTCGAGTTTCTGTCATAGAAAGGTAGTTTTAACGCTGACTCACTATTTTTCCATCACCGGAACGTTTCAAGAGAAGTAACTGGCAATTTAAACTAACCTTGGGCGTGTGGCGCTTCCAAGTAGATACGAACACTCCGCACAGAAGAGTGCAGAATGCCGAGCTCTTTTTCTCGGCAACTTGAAGTGCAATCGAGAAATTTTCAGAGATCCTCACTATTTTTACTGCTTCAAACAACATGACACATTTTTCCAATCGATTGGGCAAATATTCACAAAGTGGCTTTTTTGAAAAACAAACATTTGCCTGCTATAGCAAGGCAGAATGACAAATTCCCGAGTTTCGGGTTTCTGTCATAGAAAGGTAGTTTTGTCGCTGACTCACCATCTTTTGATCACCGGAATGTTTCAAGAAAAGTAACTGGCAATTTGAACTAACCTTAGGCGTTTGGCGCTTCCAAGTAGATACGAACACTCCGCACAGAAGAGTGCAGAATGCCGAGCTCTTTTTCTCGGCAACTTGAAGTGCAATCGAGAAATTTTCAGAGATCCTCACTATTTTTACTGCTTCAAACAACATGACACATTTTTCCAATCGATTGGGCAAATATTCACAAAGTGGCTTTTTTGAAAGACAAACATTTGCCTGCTATAGCAAGGCAGAATGACAAATTCCCGAGTTTCGGGTTTCTGTCATAGAAAGGTAGTTTTGACGCTGACTCACCATCTTTTGATCACCGGAATGTTTCAAGAAAAGTAACTGGCAATTTGAACTAACCTTAGGCGTTTGGCGCTTCCAAGTAGATACGAACACTCCGCACAGAAGAGTGCGGAATGCCAAGCTTCTTTTTCTCGAAAACTTGAGGTGCAATCGAGAAACTTTGAGAGATCCTCACTATTATTATTGCTTCAAACAACATGACACTGTTTTCCAATCGATTGGGCAATCATTCACAAAGTGGCTTTTTAGAATGACAATTATTTGTCTTACTATCTAAAGGCAGAATGAGAAATTTTGAGGGTTTTGGGTTTCTGTCATAAGAAGGTTGTTTTGATGCTGACTCATCATCTGTTGATCCACGGAATGTTTCAAGAGAAATAGAGCTTCTTTTTCACGGCAACTTGAAGTGCAATCGAAAAACTTTGAGAGATCCTCACTATTATTACTGCTTCAAATAACATAACACTATTTCCCAATCGATTGGGCAATTATTTCAAAGTGACTTTTTTGAAAGACATACATTTGCCTTGCTATAGCAAGGCAGAATGACAAATTCCCGAGTTTCGGGTTTCTGTCATAGAAAGGTAGTTTTGACGCTGACTCACCATCTTTTGATCACCGGAATGTTTCAAGAAAAGTAACTGGCAATTTGAACTAACCTTAGGCGTTTGGCGCTTCCAAGTAGATACGAACACTCCGCACAGAAGAGTGCGGAATGCCGGGCTTCTTTTTCTCGGAAACTTGAAGTGCAATCGAGAAACTTTGAGGGATCCTCACTATTATCACTGCTCCAGACAAAATGACACTGTTTTCCAATCGATTGGACAATTATGACCGAAGTGGCTTTTTTGAAAGACAAACATTTGCCTTGCTATAGCAAGGCAGAATGACAAATTTCCGAGTTTCGAGTTTCTGTCATAGAAAGGTAGTTTTAACGCTGACTCACTATTTTTTCATCACCGGAACGTTTCAAAAGAAGTAACTGGCAATTTAAACTAACCTTGGGCGTGTGTCGCTTCCAAGTAGATACGAACACTCCGCACAGAAGAGTGCAGAATGCCGAGCTTCTTTTTCTCGGAAACTTGTAGTGCAATCGAGAAACTTTGAGGGATCCTCACTATTATCACTGCTCCAGACAACATGACACTGTTTTCCAATCGATTGGACAATTATTAACGAAGTGGCTTTTTTGAAAGACAAACATTTGCCTTGCTATAGCAAGGCAGAATGACAAATTTCCGAGTTTCGAGTTTCTGTCATAGAAAGGTAGTTTTAACGCTGACTCACTATTTTTCCATCACCGGAACGTTTCAAGAGAAGTAACTGGCAATTTAAACTAACCTTGGGCGTGTGGCGCTTCCAAGTAGATACGAACACTCCGCACAGAAGAGTGCAGAATGCCGAGCTTCTTTTTCTCGGAAACTTGTAGTGCAATCGAGAAACTTCGAGGGATCCTCACTATTATCACTGCTCCAGACAACATGACACTGTTTTCCAATCGATTGGATAATTATTAACGAAGTGGCTTTTTTGAAAGACAAACATTTGCCTTGCTATAGCAAGGCAGAATGACAAATTTCCGAGTTTCGAGTTTCTGTCATAGAAAGGTAGTTTTAACGCTGACTCACTATTTTTCCATCACCGGAACGTTTCAAGAGAAGTAACTGGCAATTTAAACTAACCTTGGGCGTGTGGCGCTTCCAAGTAGATACGAGCACTCCGCACAGAAGAGTGCAGAATGCCGAGCTTCTTTTTCTCGGAAACTTGTAGTGCAATCGAGAAACTTTGAGGGATCCTCACTATTATCACTGCTCCAGACAACATGACACTGTTTTCCAATCGATTGGACAATTATTAACGAAGTGGCTTTTTTGAAAGACAAACATTTGCCTTGCTATAGCAAGGCAGAATGACAAATTTCCGAGTTTCGAGTTTCTGTCATAGAAAGGTAGTTTTAACGCTGACTCACTATTTTTCTATCACCGGAACGTTTCAAGAGAAGTAACTGGCAATTTAAACTAACCTTGGGCGTGTGGCGCTTCCAAGTAGATACGAACACTCCGCACAGAAGAGTGCGGAATGCCGAGCTTCTTTTTCTCGGAAACTTGAAGTGCAATCGAGAAACTTTGAGGGATCCTCACTATTATCACTGCTCCAGACAAAATGACACTGTTTTCCAATCGATTGGACAATTATGACCGAAGTGGCTTTTTTGAAAGACAAACATTTGCCTTGCTATAGCAAGGCAGAATGACAAATTTCCGAGTTTCGAGTTTCTGTCATAGAAAGGTGGTTTTAACGCTGACTCACTATTTTTCCATCACCGGAACGTTTCAAGAGAAGTAACTGGCAATTTAAACTAACCTTGGGCGTGTGGCGCTTCCAAGTAGATACGAACACTCCGCACAGAAGAGTGCAGAATGCCGAGCTTCTTTTTCTCGGAAACTTGTAGTGCAATCGAGAAACTTTGAGGGATCCTCACTATTATCACTGCTCCAGACAACATGACACTTTTTTCCAATCGATTGGACAATTATTAACGAAGTGGCTTTTTTGAAAGACAAACATTTGCCTTGCTATAGCAAGGCAGAATGACAAATTTCCGAGTTTCGAGTTTCTGTCATAGAAAGGTAGTTTTAACGCTGACTCACTATTTTTCCATCACCGGAACGTTTCAAGAGAAGTAACTGGCAATTTAAACTAACCTTGGGCGTGTGGCGCTTCCAAGTAGATACGAGCACTCCGCACAGAAGAGTGCAGAATGCCGAGCTTTTTTTCTCGGAAACTTGTAGTGCAATCGAGAAACTTTGAGGGATCCTCACTATCATTACTGCTCCAGACAACATGACACTGTTTTCCAATCAATTGGACAATTATTAACGAAGTGGCTTTTTTGAAAGACAAACATTTGCCTTGCTATAGCAAGGCAGAATGACAAATTTCCGAGTTTCGAGTTTCTGTCATAGAAAGGTAGTTTCAACGCTGACTCACTATTTTTCCATCACCGGAACGTTTCAAGAGAAGTAACTGGCAATTGAAACTAACCTTGGGCGTGTGGCGCTTCCAAGTAGATACGAACACTCCGCACAGAAGAGTACAGAATGCCGAGCTTCTTTTTCTCGGAAACTTGAAGTGCAATCGAGAAACTTTGAGGGATCCTCACTATTATTACTGCTCCAGACAACATGACACTGTTTTCCAATCGATTGGACAATTATTACCGAAGTGGCTTTTTTGAAAGACAAACATTTGCCTTGCTATAGCAAGGCAGAATGACAAATTTCCGAGTTTCGAGTTTCTGTCATAGAAAGGTAGTTTTAACGCTGACTCACTATTTTTTCATCACCGGAACGTTTCAAGAGAAGTAACTGGCAATTTAAACTAACCTTGGGCGTGTGGCGCTTCCAAGTAGATACGAACACTCCGCACAGAAGAGTACGGAATGCCGAGCTTCTTTTTCTCGGAAACTTGAAGTGCAATCGAGAAACTTTGAGAGATCCTCACCAATATCACTGCTTCAAACAACATGACACTGTTTTCCAATCGATTGGACAATTATTAACGAAGTTGCTTTTTTGAAAGACAAACATTTGCCTTGCTATAGCAAGGCAGAATGACAAATTTCCGAGTTTCGGGTATCTGTCATAAAAAGGTAGTTTTGACGCTGTCTCACCATCTTTTGATCACCGGAATGTTTCAAGAGGAGTAACTGGCAATTTAAACTAACCTTGGGCGTGTGGTGCTTCCAAGGAGATACGAACACTCCGCAAAGAAGAGTGTAGAATGCCGAGCTTTTTTCCTCGGAAACTTGAAGTGCAATCGAGAAATTTTTAGAGATCTTCACTATTCTTTCTGCTTCAAACAACATGACACATTTTTCCAATCGATTGGGCAAATATTCACAAAGTGGCTTTTTTGAAAGACAAACATTTGCCTGCTATAGCAAGGCAGAATGACAAATTCCCGAGTTTCGGGTTTCTGTCATAGAAAGGTAGTTTTGACGCTGACTCACCATCTTTTGATCACCGGAATGTTTCAAGAAAAGTAACTGGCAATTTGAACTAACCTTAGGCGTTTGGCGCTTCCAAGTAGATACGAACACTCCGCACAGAAGAGTGCGGAATGCCGGGCTTCTTTTTCTCGGAAACTTGAAGTGCAATCGAGAAACTTTGAGGGATCCTCACTATTATCACTGCTCCAGACAAAATGACACTGTTTTCCAATCGATTGGACAATTATGACCGAAGTGGCTTTTTTGAAAGACAAACATTTGCCTTGCTATAGCAAGGCAGAATGACAAATTTCCGAGTTTCGAGTTTCTGTCATAGAAAGGTAGTTTTAACGCTGACTCACTATTTTTCCATCACCGGAACGTTTCAAGAGAAGTAACTGGCAATTTAAACTAACCTTGGGCGTGTGGCGCTTCCAAGTAGATACGAACACTCCGCACAGAAGAGTGCAGAATGCCGAGCTTCTTTTTCTCGGAAACTTGTAGTGCAATCGAGAAACTTTGAGGGATCCTCACTATTATCACTGCTCCAGACAACATGACACTGTTTTCCAATCGATTGGACAATTATTAACGAAGTGGCTTTTTTGAAAGACAAACATTTGCCTTGCTATAGCAAGGCAGAATGACAAATTTCCGAGTTTCGAGTTTCTGTCATAGAAAGGTAGTTTTAACGCTGACTCACTATTTTTCCATCACCGGAACGTTTCAAGAGAAGTAACTGGCAATTTAAACTAACCTTGGGCGTGTGGCGCTTCCAAGTAGATACGAACACTCCGCACAGAAGAGTGCAGAATGCCGAGCTTCTTTTTCTCGGAAACTTGTAGTGCAATCGAGAAACTTCGAGGGATCCTCACTATTATCACTGCTCCAGACAACATGACACTGTTTTCCAATCGATTGGATAATTATTAACGAAGTGGCTTTTTTGAAAGACAAACATTTGCCTTGCTATAGCAAGGCAGAATGACAAATTTCCGAGTTTCGAGTTTCTGTCATAGAAAGGTAGTTTTAACGCTGACTCACTATTTTTCCATCACCGGAACGTTTCAAGAGAAGTAACTGGCAATTTAAACTAACCTTGGGCGTGTGGCGCTTCCAAGTAGATACGAGCACTCCGCACAGAAGAGTGCAGAATGCCGAGCTTCTTTTTCTCGGAAACTTGTAGTGCAATCGAGAAACTTTGAGGGATCCCCACTATTATTACTGCTCCAGACAACATGACACTGTTTTCCAATCAATTGGACAATTATTAACGAAGTGGCTTTTTTGAAAGACAAACATTTGCCTTGCTATAGCAAGGCAGAATGACAAATTTCCGAGTTTCGAGTTTCTGTCATAGAAAGGTAGTTTCAACGCTGACTCACTATTTTTCCATCACCGGAACGTTTCAAGAGAAGTAACTGGCAATTGAAACTAACCTTGGGCGTGTGGCGCTTCCAAGTAGATACGAACACTCCGCACAGAAGAGTACAGAATGCCGAGCTTCTTTTTCTCGGAAACTTGAAGTGCAATCGAGAAACTTTGAGGGATCCTCACTATTATCACTGCTCCAGACAAAATGACACTGTTTTCCAATCGATTGGACAATTATTAACGAAGTGGCTTTTTTGAAAGACAAACATTTGCCTTGCTATAGCAAGGCAGAATGACAAATTTCCGAGTTTCGAGTTTCTGTCATAGAAAGGTAGTTTTAACGCTGACTCACTATTTTTCCATCACCGGAACGTTTCAAGAGAAGTAACTGGCAATTTAAACTAACCTTGGGCGTGTGGCGCTTCCAAGTAGATACGAACACTCCGCACAGAAGAGTGCAGAATGCCGAGCTTCTTTTTCTCGGAAACTTGTAGTGCAATCGAGAAACTTCGAGGGATCCTCACTATTATCACTGCTCCAGACAACATGACACTGTTTTCCAATCGATTGGATAATTATTAACGAAGTGGCTTTTTTGAAAGACAAACATTTGCCTTGCTATAGCAAGGCAGAATGACAAATTTCCGAGTTTCGAGTTTCTGTCATAGAAAGGTAGTTTTAACGCTGACTCACTATTTTTCCATCACCGGAACGTTTCAAGAGAAGTAACTGGCAATTTAAACTAACCTTGGGCGTGTGGCGCTTCCAAGTAGATACGAACACTCCGCACAGAAGAGTGCGGAATGCCGAGCTTCTTTTTCTCGGAAACTTGAAGTGCAATCGAGAAACTTTGAGGGATCCTCACTATTATCACTGCTCCAGACAAAATGACACTGTTTTCCAATCGATTGGACAATTATGACCGAAGTGGCTTTTTTGAAAGACAAACATTTGCCTTGCTATAGCAAGGCAGAATGACAAATTTCCGAGTTTCGAGTTTCTGTCATAGAAAGGTGGTTTTAACGCTGACTCACTATTTTTCCATCACCGGAACGTTTCAAGAGAAGTAACTGGCAATTTAAACTAACCTTGGGCGTGTGGCGCTTCCAAGTAGATACGAACACTCCGCACAGAAGAGTGCAGAATGCCGAGCTTCTTTTTCTCGGAAACTTGTAGTGCAATCGAGAAACTTTGAGGGATCCTCACTATTATCACTGCTCCAGACAACATGACACTTTTTTCCAATCGATTGGACAATTATTAACGAAGTGGCTTTTTTGAAAGACAAACATTTGCCTTGCTATAGCAAGGCAGAATGACAAATTTCCGAGTTTCGAGTTTCTGTCATAGAAAGGTAGTTTTAACGCTGACTCACTATTTTTCCATCACCGGAACGTTTCAAGAGAAGTAACTGGCAATTTAAACTAACCTTGGGCGTGTGGCGCTTCCAAGTAGATACGAACACTCCGCACAGAAGAGTACAGAATGCCGAGCTTCTTTTTCTCGGAAACTTGAAGTGCAATCGAGAAACTTTGAGGGATCCTCACTATTATTACTGCTCCAGACAACATGACACTGTTTTCCAATCGATTGGACAATTATTACCGAAGTGGCTTTTTTGAAAGACAAACATTTGCCTTGCTATAGCAAGGCAGAATGACAAATTTCCGAGTTTCGAGTTTCTGTCATAGAAAGGTAGTTTTAACGCTGACTCACTATTTTTCCATCACCGGAACGTTTCAAGAGAAGTAACTGGCAATTGAAACTAACCTTGGGCGTGTGGCGCTTCCAAGTAGATACGAACACTCCGCACAGAAGAGTACAGAATGCCGAGCTTCTTTTTCTCGGAAACTTGAAGTGCAATCGAGAAACTTTGAGGGATCCTCACTATTATTACTGCTCCAGACAACATGACACTGTTTTCCAATCGATTGGACAATTATTACCGAAGTGGCTTTTTTGAAAGACAAACATTTGCCTTGCTATAGCAAGGCAGAATGACAAATTTCCGAGTTTCGAGTTTCTGTCATAGAAAGGTAGTTTTAACGCTGACTCACTATTTTTTCATCACCGGAACGTTTCAAGAGAAGTAACTGGCAATTTAAACTAACCTTGGGCGTGTGGCGCTTCCAAGTAGATACGAACACTCCGCACAGAAGAGTACGGAATGCCGAGCTTCTTTTTCTCGGAAACTTGAAGTGCAATCGAGAAACTTTGAGAGATCCTCACCAATATCACTGCTTCAAACAACATGACACTGTTTTCCAATCGATTGGACAATTATTAACGAAGTTGCTTTTTTGAAAGACAAACATTTGCCTTGCTATAGCAAGGCAGAATGACAAATTTCCGAGTTTCGGGTATCTGTCATAAAAAGGTAGTTTTGACGCTGTCTCACCATCTTTTGATCACCGGAATGTTTCAAGAGGAGTAACTGGCAATTTAAACTAACCTTGGGCGTGTGGTGCTTCCAAGGAGATACGAACACTCCGCAAAGAAGAGTGTAGAATGCCGAGCTTTTTTCCTCGGAAACTTGAAGTGCAATCGAGAAATTTTTAGAGATCTTCACTATTCTTTCTGCTTCAAACAACATGACACATTTTTCCAATCGATTGGGCAAATATTCACAAAGTGGCTTTTTTGAAAGACAAACATTTGCCTTGCTATAGCAAGGCAGAATGACAAATTCCCGAGTTTCGGGTTTCTGTCATAGAAAGGTAGTTTTGACGCTGACTCACCATCTTTTGATCACCGGAATGTTTCAAGAAAAGTAACTGGCAATTTGAACTAACCTTAGGCGTTTGGCGCTTCCAAGTAGATACGAACACTCCGCACAGAAGAGTGCGGAATGCCGGGCTTCTTTTTCTCGGAAACTTCAAGTGCAATCGAGAAACTTTGAGGGATCCTCACTATTATCACTGCTCCAGACAAAATGACACTGTTTTCCAATCGATTGGACAATTATGACCGAAGTGGCTTTTTTGAAAGACAAACATTTGCCTTGCTATAGCAAGGCAGAATGACAAATTTCCGAGTTTCGAGTTTCTGTCATAGAAAGGTAGTTTTAACGCTGACTCACTATTTTTCCATCACCGGAACGTTTCAAGAGAAGTAACTGGCAATTTAAACTAACCTTGGGCGTGTGGCGCTTCCAAGTAGATACGAACACTCCGCACAGAAGAGTGCAGAATGCCGAGCTTCTTTTTCTCGGAAACTTGTAGTGCAATCGAGAAACTTTGAGGGATCCTCACTATTATCACTGCTCCAGACAACATGACACTTTTTTCCAATCGATTGGACAATTATTAACGAAGTGGCTTTTTTGAAAGACAAACATTTGCCTTGCTATAGCAAGGCAGAATGACAAATTTCCGAGTTTCGAGTTTCTGTCATAGAAAGGTAGTTTTAACGCTGACTCACTATTTTTTCATCACCGGAACGTTTCAAAAGAAGTAACTGGCAATTTAAACTAACCTTGGGCGTGTGTCGCTTCCAAGTAGATACGAACACTCCGCACAGAAGAGTGCAGAATGCCGAGCTTCTTTTTCTCGGAAACTTGTAGTGCAATCGAGAAACTTTGAGGGATCCTCACTATTATCACTGCTCCAGACAACATGACACTGTTTTCCAATCGATTGGACAATTATTAACGAAGTGGCTTTTTTGAAAGACAAACATTTGCCTTGCTATAGCAAGGCAGAATGACAAATTTCCGAGTTTCGAGTTTCTGTCATAGAAAGGTAGTTTTAACGCTGACTCACTATTTTTCCATCACCGGAACGTTTCAAGAGAAGTAACTGGCAATTTAAACTAACCTTGGGCGTGTGGCGCTTCCAAGTAGATACGAACACTCCGCACAGAAGAGTGCAGAATGCCGAGCTTCTTTTTCTCGGAAACTTGTAGTGCAATCGAGAAACTTCGAGGGATCCTCACTATTATCACTGCTCCAGACAACATGACACTGTTTTCCAATCGATTGGATAATTATTAACGAAGTGGCTTTTTTGAAAGACAAACATTTGCCTTGCTATAGCAAGGCAGAATGACAAATTTCCGAGTTTCGAGTTTATGTCATAGAAAGGTAGTTTTAACGCTGACTCACTATTTTTCCATCACCGGAACGTTTCAAGAGAAGTAACTGGCAATTTGAACTAACCTTAGGCGTTTGGCGCTTCCAAGTAGATACGAACACTCCGCACAGAAGAGTGCGGAATGCCGAGCTTCTTTTTCTCGGAAACTTGAAGTGCAATCGAGAAACTTTGAGGGATCCTCACTATTATCACTGCTCCAGACAAAATGACACTGTTTTCCAATCGATTGGACAATTATGACCGAAGTGGCTTTTTTGAAAGACAAACATTTGCCTTGCTATAGCAAGGCAGAATGACAAATTTCCGAGTTTCGAGTTTCTGTCATAGAAAGGTGGTTTTAACGCTGACTCACTATTTTTCCATCACCGGAACGTTTCAAGAGAAGTAACTGGCAATTTAAACTAACCTTGGGCGTGTGGCGCTTCCAAGTAGATACGAACACTCCGCACAGAAGAGTGCAGAATGCCGAGCTTCTTTTTCTCGGAAACTTGTAGTGCAATCGAGAAACTTTGAGGGATCCTCACTATTATCACTGCTCCAGACAACATGACACTGTTTTCCAATCAATTGGACAATTATTAACGAAGTGGCTTTTTTGAAAGACAAACATTTGCCTTGCTATAGCAAGGCAGAATGACAAATTTCCGAGTTTCGAGTTTCTGTCATAGAAAGGTAGTTTTAACGCTGACTCACTATTTTTTCATCACCGGAACGTTTCAAGAGAAGTAACTGGCAATTTAAACTAACCTTGGGCGTGTGGCGCTTCCAAGTAGATACGAACACTCCGCACAGAAGAGTACGGAATGCCGAGCTTCTTTTTCTCGGAAACTTGAAGTGCAATCGAGAAACTTTGAGAGATCCTCACCAATATCACTGCTTCAAACAACATGACACTGTTTTCCAATCGATTGGACAATTATTAACGAAGTTGCTTTTTTGAAAGACAAACATTTGCCTTGCTATAGCAAGGCAGAATGACAAATTTCCGAGTTTCGGGTATCTGTCATAAAAAGGTAGTTTTGACGCTGTCTCACCATCTTTTGATCACCGGAATGTTTCAAGAGGAGTAACTGGCAATTTAAACTAACCTTGGGCGTGTGGTGCTTCCAAGGAGATACGAACACTCCGCAAAGAAGAGTGTAGAATGCCGAGCTTTTTTCCTCGGAAACTTGAAGTGCAATCGAGAAATTTTTAGAGATCTTCACTATTCTTTCTGCTTCAAACAACATGACACATTTTTCCAATCGATTGGGCAAATATTCACAAAGTGGCTTTTTTGAAAGACAAACATTTGCCTGCTATAGCAAGGCAGAATGACAAATTCCCGAGTTTCGGGTTTCTGTCATAGAAAGGTAGTTTTGACGCTGACTCACCATCTTTTGATCACCGGAATGTTTCAAGAAAAGTAACTGGCAATTTGAACTAACCTTAGGCGTTTGGCGCTTCCAAGTAGATACGAACACTCCGCACAGAAGAGTGCAGAATGCCGAGCTTCTTTTTCTCGGAAACTTGTAGTGCAATCGAGAAACTTTGAGGGATCCCCACTATTATTACTGCTCCAGACAACATGACACTGTTTTCCAATCAATTGGACAATTATTAACGAAGTGGCTTTTTTGAAAGACAAACATTTGCCTTGCTATAGCAAGGCAGAATGACAAATTTCCGAGTTTCGAGTTTCTGTCATAGAAAGGTAGTTTCAACGCTGACTCACTATTTTTCCATCACCGGAACGTTTCAAGAGAAGTAACTGGCAATTGAAACTAACCTTGGGCGTGTGGCGCTTCCAAGTAGATACGAACACTCCGCACAGAAGAGTACAGAATGCCGAGCTTCTTTTTCTCGGAAACTTGAAGTGCAATCGAGAAACTTTGAGGGATCCTCACTATTATCACTGCTCCAGACAACATGACACTTTTTTCCAATCGATTGGACAATTATTAACGAAGTGGCTTTTTTGAAAGACAAACATTTGCCTTGCTATAGCAAGGCAGAATGACAAATTTCCGAGTTTCGAGTTTCTGTCATAGAAAGGTAGTTTTAACGCTGACTCACTATTTTTTCATCACCGGAACGTTTCAAGAGAAGTAACTGGCAATTTAAACTAACCTTGGGCGTGTGGCGCTTCCAAGTAGATACGAACACTCCGCACAGAAGAGTACGGAATGCCGAGCTTCTTTTTCTCGGAAACTTGAAGTGCAATCGAGAAACTTTGAGGGATCCTCACTATTATTACTGCTCCAGACAACATGACACTGTTTTCCAATCGATTGGACAATTATTACAAAGTGACTTTTTTGAAAGACAAACATTTGCCTTGCTATAGCAAGGCAGAATGACAAATTCCCGAGTTTCGGGTTTCTGTCATAGAAAGGTAGTTTTGACGCTGACTCACCATCTTTTGATCACCGGAATGTTTCAAGAAAAGTAACTGGCAATTTGAACTAACCTTAGGCGTTTGGCGCTTCCAAGTAGATACGAACACTCCGCACAGAAGAGTGCGGAATGCCGAGCTTCTTTTTCTCGGAAACTTGGAGTGCAATCGAGAAACTTTGAGGGATCCTCACTATTATCACTGCTCCAGACAAAATGACACTGTTTTCCAATCGATTGGACAATTATTAACGAAGTGGCTTTTTTGAAAGACAAACATTTGCCTTGCTATAGCAAGGCAGAATGACAAATTTCCGAGTTTCGAGTTTCTGTCATAGAAAGGTAGTTTTAACGCTGACTCACTATTTTTTCATCACCGGAACGTTTCAAGAGAAGTAACTGGCAATTTAAACTAACCTTGGGCGTGTGGCGCTTCCAAGTAGATACGAACACTCCGCACAGAGGAGTACGGAATGCCGAGCTTCTTTTTCTCGGAAACTTGAAGTGCAATCGAGAAACTTTGAGGGATCCTCACTATTATTACTGCTCCAGACAACATGACACTGTTTTCCAATCGATTGGACAATTATTACAAAGTGACTTTTTTGAAAGACAAACATTTGCCTTGCTATAGCAAGGCAGAATGACAAATTCCCGAGTTTCGGGTTTCTGTCATAGAAAGGTAGTTTTGACGCTGACTCACCATCTTTTGATCACCGGAATGTTTCAAGAAAAGTAACTGGCAATTTGAACTAACCTTAGGCGTGTGGCGCTTCCAAGTAGATACGAACACTCCGCACAGAAGAGTGCGGAATGCCGAGCTTCTTTTTCTCGGAAACTTGAAGTGCAATCGAGAAACTTTGAGGGATCCTCACTATTATCACTGCTCCAGACAAAATGACACTGTTTTCCAATCGATTGGACAATTATTAACGAAGTGGCTTTTTTGAAAGACAAACATTTGCCTTGCTATAGCAAGGCAGAATGACAAATTTCCGAGTTTCGAGTTTCTGTCATAGAAAGGTAGTTTTAACGCTGACTCACTATTTTTCCATCACCGGAACGTTTCAAGAGAAGTAACTGGCAATTTAAACTAACCTTGGGCGTGTGGCGCTTCCAAGTAGATACGAACACTCCGCACAGAAGAGTGCAGAATGCCGAGCTTCTTTTTCTCGGAAACTTGTAGTGCAATCGAGAAACTTCGAGGGATCCTCACTATTATCACTGCTCCAGACAACATGACACTGTTTTCCAATCGATTGGATAATTATTAACGAAGTGGCTTTTTTGAAAGACAAACATTTGCCTTGCTATAGCAAGGCAGAATGACAAATTTCCGAGTTTCGAGTTTCTGTCATAGAAAGGTAGTTTTAACGCTGACTCACTATTTTTCCATCACCGGAACGTTTCAAGAGAAGTAACTGGCAATTTAAACTAACCTTGGGCGTGTGGCGCTTCCAAGTAGATACGAGCACTCCGCACAGAAGAGTGCAGAATGCCGAGCTTCTTTTTCTCGGAAACTTGTAGTGCAATCGAGAAACTTTGAGGGATCCTCACTATTATCACTGCTCCAGACAACATGACACTGTTTTCCAATCGATTGGACAATTATTAACGAAGTGGCTTTTTTGAAAGACAAACATTTGCCTTGCTATAGCAAGGCAGAATGACAAATTTCCGAGTTTCGAGTTTCTGTCATAGAAAGGTAGTTTTAACGCTGACTCACTATTTCTCCATCACCGGAACGTTTCAAGAGAAGTAACTGGCAATTTAAACTAACCTTGGGCGTGTGGCGCTTCCAAGTAGATACGAACACTCCGCACAGAAGAGTGCAGAATGCCGAGCTTCTTTTTCTCGGAAACTTGTAGTGCAATCGAGAAACTTTGAGGGATCCTCACTATTATCACTGCTCCAGACAACATGACACTGTTTTCCAATCGATTGGACAATTATTAACGAAGTGGCTTTTTTGAAAGACAAACATTTGCCTTGCTATAGCAAGGCAGAATGACAAATTTCCGAGTTTCGAGTTTCTGTCATAGAAAGGTAGTTTTAACGCTGACTCACTATTTTTCCATCACCGGAACGTTTCAAGAGAAGTAACTGGCAATTTAAACTAACCTTGGGCGTGTGGCGCTTCCAAGTAGATACGAACACTCCGCACAGAAGAGTGCAGAATGCCGAGCTTCTTTTTCTCGGAAACTTGTAGTGCAATCGAGAAACTTTGAGGGATCCTCACTATTATCACTGCTCCAGACAACATGACACTGTTTTCCAATCAATTGGACAATTATTAACGAAGTGGCTTTTTTGAAAGACAAACATTTGCCTTGCTATAGCAAGGCAGAATGACAAATTTCCGAGTTTCGAGTTTCTGTCATAGAAAGGTAGTTTTAACGCTGACTCACTATTTTTCCATCACCGGAACGTTTCAAGAGAAGTAACTGGCAATTTAAACTAACCTTGGGCGTGTGGCGCTTCCAAGTAGATACGAACACTCCGCACAGAAGAGTGCAGAATGCCGAGCTTCTTTTTCTCGGAAACTTGTAGTGCAATCGAGAAACTTCGAGGGATCCTCACTATTATCACTGCTCCAGACAACATGACACTGTTTTCCAATCGATTGGATAATTATTAACGAAGTGGCTTTTTTGAAAGACAAACATTTGCCTTGCTATAGCAAGGCAGAATGACAAATTTCCGAGTTTCGAGTTTCTGTCATAGAAAGGTAGTTTTAACGCTGACTCACTATTTTTCCATCACCGGAACGTTTCAAGAGAAGTAACTGGCAATTTGAACTAACCTTAGGCGTTTGGCGCTTCCAAGTAGATACGAACACTCCGCACAGAAGAGTGCGGAATGCCGAGCTTCTTTTTCTCGGAAACTTGAAGTGCAATCGAGAAACTTTGAGGGATCCTCACTATTATCACTGCTCCAGACAAAATGACACTGTTTTCCAATCGATTGGACAATTATGACCGAAGTGGCTTTTTTGAAAGACAAACATTTGCCTTGCTATAGCAAGGCAGAATGACAAATTTCCGAGTTTCGAGTTTCTGTCATAGAAAGGTGGTTTTAACGCTGACTCACTATTTTTCCATCACCGGAACGTTTCAAGAGAAGTAACTGGCAATTTAAACTAACCTTGGGCGTGTGGCGCTTCCAAGTAGATACGAACACTCCGCACAGAAGAGTGCAGAATGCCGAGCTTCTTTTTCTCGGAAACTTGTAGTGCAATCGAGAAACTTTGAGGGATCCTCACTATTATCACTGCTCCAGACAACATGACACTGTTTTCCAATCAATTGGACAATTATTAACGAAGTGGCTTTTTTGAAAGACAAACATTTGCCTTGCTATAGCAAGGCAGAATGACAAATTTCCGAGTTTCGAGTTTCTGTCATAGAAAGGTAGTTTCAACGCTGACTCACTATTTTTCCATCACCGGAACGTTTCAAGAGAAGTAACTGGCAATTGAAACTAACCTTGGGCGTGTGGCGCTTCCAAGTAGATACGAACACTCCGCACAGAAGAGTACAGAATGCCGAGCTTCTTTTTCTCGGAAACTTGAAGTGCAATCGAGAAACTTTGAGGGATCCTCACTATTATTACTGCTCCAGACAACATGACACTGTTTTCCAATCGATTGGACAATTATTACCGAAGTGGCTTTTTTGAAAGACAAACATTTGCCTTGCTATAGCAAGGCAGAATGACAAATTTCCGAGTTTCGAGTTTCTGTCATAGAAAGGTAGTTTTAACGCTGACTCACTATTTTTTCATCACCGGAACGTTTCAAGAGAAGTAACTGGCAATTTAAACTAACCTTGGGCGTGTGGCGCTTCCAAGTAGATACGAACACTCCGCACAGAAGAGTACGGAATGCCGAGCTTCTTTTTCTCGGAAACTTGAAGTGCAATCGAGAAACTTTGAGAGATCCTCACCAATATCACTGCTTCAAACAACATGACACTGTTTTCCAATCGATTGGACAATTATTAACGAAGTTGCTTTTTTGAAAGACAAACATTTGCCTTGCTATAGCAAGGCAGAATGACAAATTTCCGAGTTTCGGGTATCTGTCATAAAAAGGTAGTTTTGACGCTGTCTCACCATCTTTTGATCACCGGAATGTTTCAAGAGGAGTAACTGGCAATTTAAACTAACCTTGGGCGTGTGGTGCTTCCAAGGAGATACGAACACTCCGCAAAGAAGAGTGTAGAATGCCGAGCTTTTTTCCTCGGAAACTTGAAGTGCAATCGAGAAATTTTTAGAGATCTTCACTATTCTTTCTGCTTCAAACAACATGACACATTTTTCCAATCGATTGGGCAAATATTCACAAAGTGGCTTTTTTGAAAGACAAACATTTGCCTGCTATAGCAAGGCAGAATGACAAATTCCCGAGTTTCGGGTTTCTGTCATAGAAAGGTAGTTTTGACGCTGACTCACCATCTTTTGATCACCGGAATGTTTCAAGAAAAGTAACTGGCAATTTGAACTAACCTTAGGCGTTTGGCGCTTCCAAGTAGATACGAACACTCCGCACAGAAGAGTGCAGAATGCCGAGCTTCTTTTTCTCGGAAACTTGTAGTGCAATCGAGAAACTTTGAGGGATCCCCACTATTATTACTGCTCCAGACAACATGACACTGTTTTCCAATCAATTGGACAATTATTAACGAAGTGGCTTTTTTGAAAGACAAACATTTGCCTTGCTATAGCAAGGCAGAATGACAAATTTCCGAGTTTCGAGTTTCTGTCATAGAAAGGTAGTTTCAACGCTGACTCACTATTTTTCCATCACCGGAACGTTTCAAGAGAAGTAACTGGCAATTGAAACTAACCTTGGGCGTGTGGCGCTTCCAAGTAGATACGAACACTCCGCACAGAAGAGTACAGAATGCCGAGCTTCTTTTTCTCGGAAACTTGAAGTGCAATCGAGAAACTTTGAGGGATCCTCACTATTATCACTGCTCCAGACAACATGACACTTTTTTCCAATCGATTGGACAATTATTAACGAAGTGGCTTTTTTGAAAGACAAACATTTGCCTTGCTATAGCAAGGCAGAATGACAAATTTCCGAGTTTCGAGTTTCTGTCATAGAAAGGTAGTTTTAACGCTGACTCACTATTTTTTCATCACCGGAACGTTTCAAGAGAAGTAACTGGCAATTTAAACTAACCTTGGGCGTGTGGCGCTTCCAAGTAGATACGAACACTCCGCACAGAAGAGTACGGAATGCCGAGCTTCTTTTTCTCGGAAACTTGAAGTGCAATCGAGAAACTTTGAGGGATCCTCACTATTATTACTGCTCCAGACAACATGACACTGTTTTCCAATCGATTGGACAATTATTACAAAGTGACTTTTTTGAAAGACAAACATTTGCCTTGCTATAGCAAGGCAGAATGACAAATTCCCGAGTTTCGGGTTTCTGTCATAGAAAGGTAGTTTTGACGCTGACTCACCATCTTTTGATCACCGGAATGTTTCAAGAAAAGTAACTGGCAATTTGAACTAACCTTAGGCGTTTGGCGCTTCCAAGTAGATACGAACACTCCGCACAGAAGAGTGCGGAATGCCGAGCTTCTTTTTCTCGGAAACTTGAAGTGCAATCGAGAAACTTTGAGGGATCCTCACTATTATCACTGCTCCAGACAAAATGACACTGTTTTCCAATCGATTGGACAATTATTAACGAAGTGGCTTTTTTGAAAGACAAACATTTGCCTTGCTATAGCAAGGCAGAATGACAAATTTCCGAGTTTCGAGTTTCTGTCATAGAAAGGTAGTTTTAACGCTGACTCACTATTTTTTCATCACCGGAACGTTTCAAGAGAAGTAACTGGCAATTTAAACTAACCTTGGGCGTGTGGCGCTTCCAAGTAGATACGAACACTCCGCACAGAAGAGTACGGAATGCCGAGCTTCTTTTTCTCGGAAACTTGAAGTGCAATCGAGAAACTTTGAGGGATCCTCACTATTATTACTGCTCCAGACAACATGACACTGTTTTCCAATCGATTGGACAATTATTACAAAGTGACTTTTTTGAAAGACAAACATTTGCCTTGCTATAGCAAGGCAGAATGACAAATTCCCGAGTTTCGGGTTTCTGTCATAGAAAGGTAGTTTTGACGCTGACTCACCATCTTTTGATCACCGGAATGTTTCAAGAAAAGTAACTGGCAATTTGAACTAACCTTAGGCGTGTGGCGCTTCCAAGTAGATACGAACACTCCGCACAGAAGAGTGCGGAATGCCGAGCTTCTTTTTCTCGGAAACTTGAAGTGCAATCGAGAAACTTTGAGGGATCCTCACTATTATCACTGCTCCAGACAAAATGACACTGTTTTCCAATCGATTGGACAATTATTAACGAAGTGGCTTTTTTGAAAGACAAACATTTGCCTTGCTATAGCAAGGCAGAATGACAAATTTCCGAGTTTCGAGTTTCTGTCATAGAAAGGTAGTTTTAACGCTGACTCACTATTTTTCCATCACCGGAACGTTTCAAGAGAAGTAACTGGCAATTTAAACTAACCTTGGGCGTGTGGCGCTTCCAAGTAGATACGAACACTCCGCACAGAAGAGTGCAGAATGCCGAGCTTCTTTTTCTCGGAAACTTGTAGTGCAATCGAGAAACTTTGAGGGATCCTCACTATTATCACTGCTCCAGACAACATGACACTGTTTTCCAATCGATTGGACAATTATTAACGAAGTGGCTTTTTTGAAAGACAAACATTTGCCTTGCTATAGCAAGGCAGAATGACAAATTTCCGAGTTTCGAGTTTCTGTCATAGAAAGGTAGTTTTAACGCTGACTCACTATTTTTCCATCACCGGAACGTTTCAAGAGAAGTAACTGGCAATTTAAACTAACCTTGGGCGTGTGGCGCTTCCAAGTAGATACGAACACTCCGCACAGAAGAGTGCAGAATGCCGAGCTTCTTTTTCTCGGAAACTTGTAGTGCAATCGAGAAACTTCGAGGGATCCTCACTATTATCACTGCTCCAGACAACATGACACTGTTTTCCAATCGATTGGATAATTATTAACGAAGTGGCTTTTTTGAAAGACAAACATTTGCCTTGCTATAGCAAGGCAGAATGACAAATTTCCGAGTTTCGAGTTTCTGTCATAGAAAGGTAGTTTTAACGCTGACTCACTATTTTTCCATCACCGGAACGTTTCAAGAGAAGTAACTGGCAATTTAAACTAACCTTGGGCGTGTGGCGCTTCCAAGTAGATACGAGCACTCCGCACAGAAGAGTGCAGAATGCCGAGCTTCTTTTTCTCGGAAACTTGTAGTGCAATCGAGAAACTTTGAGGGATCCCCACTATTATTACTGCTCCAGACAACATGACACTGTTTTCCAATCAATTGGACAATTATTAACGAAGTGGCTTTTTTGAAAGACAAACATTTGCCTTGCTATAGCAAGGCAGAATGACAAATTTCCGAGTTTCGAGTTTCTGTCATAGAAAGGTAGTTTCAACGCTGACTCACTATTTTTCCATCACCGGAACGTTTCAAGAGAAGTAACTGGCAATTGAAACTAACCTTGGGCGTGTGGCGCTTCCAAGTAGATACGAACACTCCGCACAGAAGAGTACAGAATGCCGAGCTTCTTTTTCTCGGAAACTTGAAGTGCAATCGAGAAACTTTGAGGGATCCTCACTATTATTACTGCTCCAGACAACATGACACTGTTTTCCAATCGATTGGACAATTATTACCGAAGTGGCTTTTTTGAAAGACAAACATTTGCCTTGCTATAGCAAGGCAGAATGACAAATTTCCGAGTTTCGAGTTTCTGTCATAGAAAGGTAGTTTTAACGCTGACTCACTATTTTTTCATCACCGGAACGTTTCAAGAGAAGTAACTGGCAATTTAAACTAACCTTGGGCGTGTGGCGCTTCCAAGTAGATACGAACACTCCGCACAGAAGAGTACGGAATGCCGAGCTTCTTTTTCTCGGAAACTTGAAGTGCAATCGAGAAACTTTGAGGGATCCTCACTATTATTACTGCTCCAGACAACATGACACTGTTTTCCAATCGATTGGACAATTATTACAAAGTGACTTTTTTGAAAGACAAACATTTGCCTTGCTATAGCAAGGCAGAATGACAAATTCCCGAGTTTCGGGTTTCTGTCATAGAAAGGTAGTTTTGACGCTGACTCACCATCTTTTGATCACCGGAACGTTTCAAGAGAAGTAACTGGCAATTTAAACTAACCTTGGGCGTGTGGCGCTTCCAAGTAGATACGAACACTCCGCACAGAAGAGTGCAGAATGCCGAGCTTCTTTTTCTCGGAAACTTGTAGTGCAATCGAGAAACTTTGAGAGATCCTCACTATTATCACTGCTCCAGACAACATGACACTGTTTTCCAATCGATTGGACAATTATTAACGAAGTGGCTTTTTTGAAAGACAAACATTTGCCTTGCTATAGCAAGGCAGAATGACAAATTTCCGAGTTTCGAGTTTCTGTCATAGAAAGGTAGTTTTAACGCTGACTCACTATTTTTCCATCACCGGAACGTTTCAAGAGAAGTAACTGGCAATTTAAACTAACCTTGGGCGTGTGGCGCTTCCAAGTAGATACGAACACTCCGCACAGAAGAGTGCAGAATGCCGAGCTTCTTTTTCTCGGAAACTTGTAGTGCAATCGAGAAACTTCGAGGGATCCTCACTATTATCACTGCTCCAGACAACATGACACTGTTTTCCAATCGATTGGATAATTATTAACGAAGTGGCTTTTTTGAAAGACAAACATTTGCCTTGTTATAGCAAGGCAGAATGACAAATTTCCGAGTTTCGAGTTTCTGTCATAGAAAGGTAGTTTTAACGCTGACTCACTATTTTTCCATCACCGGAACGTTTCAAGAGAAGTAACTGGCAATTTAAACTAACCTTGGGCGTGTGGCGCTTCCAAGTAGATACGAGCACTCCGCACAGAAGAGTGCAGAATGCCGAGCTTCTTTTTCTCGGAAACTTGTAGTGCAATCGAGAAACTTTGAGGGATCCTCACTATTATTACTGCTCCAGACAACATGACACTGTTTTCCAATCAATTGGACAATTATTAACGAAGTGGCTTTTTTGAAAGACAAACATTTGCCTTGCTATAGCAAGGCAGAATGACAAATTTCCGAGTTTCGAGTTTCTGTCATAGAAAGGTAGTTTCAACGCTGACTCACTATTTTTCCATCACCGGAACGTTTCAAGAGAAGTAACTGGCAATTGAAACTAACCTTGGGCGTGTGGCGCTTCCAAGTAGATACGAACACTCCGCACAGAAGAGTACAGAATGCCGAGCTTCTTTTTCTCGGAAACTTGAAGTGCAATCGAGAAACTTTGAGGGATCCTCACTATTATTACTGCTCCAGACAACATGACACTGTTTTCCAATCGATTGGACAATTATTACCGAAGTGGCTTTTTTGAAAGACAAACATTTGCCTTGCTATAGCAAGGCAGAATGACAAATTTCCGAGTTTCGAGTTTCTGTCATAGAAAGGTAGTTTTAACGCTGACTCACTATTTTTTCATCACCGGAACGTTTCAAGAGAAGTAACTGGCAATTTAAACTAACCTTGGGCGTGTGGCGCTTCCAAGTAGATACGAACACTCCGCACAGAAGAGTACGGAATGCCGAGCTTCTTTTTCTCGGAAACTTGAAGTGCAATCGAGAAACTTTGAGGGATCCTCACTATTATTACTGCTCCAGACAACATGACACTGTTTTCCAATCGATTGGACAATTATTACAAAGTGACTTTTTTGAAAGACAAACATTTGCCTTGCTATAGCAAGGCAGAATGACAAATTCCCGAGTTTCGGGTTTCTGTCATAGAAAGGTAGTTTTGACGCTGACTCACCATCTTTTGATCACCGGAATGTTTCAAGAAAAGTAACTGGCAATTTGAACTAACCTTAGGCGTTTGGCGCTTCCAAGTAGATACGAACACTCCGCACAGAAGAGTGCGGAATGCCGAGCTTCTTTTTCTCGGAAACTTGAAGTGCAATCGAGAAACTTTGAGGGATCCTCACTATTATCACTGCTCCAGACAAAATGACACTGTTTTCCAATCGATTGGACAATTATGACCGAAGTGGCTTTTTTGAAAGACAAACATTTGCCTTGCTATAGCAAGGCAGAATGACAAATTTCCGAGTTTCGAGTTTCTGTCATAGAAAGGTAGTTTTAACGCTGACTCACTATTTTTCCATCACCGGAACGTTTCAAGAGAAGTAACTGGCAATTTAAACTAACCTTGGGCGTGTGGCGCTTCCAAGTAGATACGAACACTCCGCACAGAAGAGTGCAGAATGCCGAGCTTCTTTTTCTCGGAAACTTGTAGTGCAATCGAGAAACTTTGAGGGATCCTTACTATTATCACTGCTCCAGACAACATGACACTGTTTTCCAATCGATTGGACAATTATTAACGAAGTGGCTTTTTTGAAAGACAAACATTTGCCTTGCTATAGCAAGGCAGAATGACAAATTTCCGAGTTTCGAGTTTCTGTCATAGAAAGGTAGTTTTAACGCTGACTCACTATTTTTCCATCACCGGAACGTTTCAAGAGAAGTAACTGGCAATTGAAACTAACCTTGGGCGTGTGGCGCTTCCAAGTAGATACGAGCACTCCGCACAGAAGAGTGCAGAATGCCGAGCTTCTTTTTCTCGGAAACTTGTAGTGCAATCGAGAAACTTTGAGGGATCCTCACTATTATTACTGCTCCAGACAACATGACACTGTTTTCCAATCAATTGGACAATTATTAACGAAGTGGCTTTTTTGAAAGACAAACATTTGCCTTGCTATAGCAAGGCAGAATGACAAATTTCCGAGTTTCGAGTTTCTGTCATAGAAAGGAAGTTTCAACGCTGACTCACTATTTTTCCATCACCGGAACGTTTCAAGAGAAGTAACTGGCAATTGAAACTAACCTTGGGCGTGTGGCGCTTCCAAGTAGATACGAACACTCCGCACAGAAGAGTACGGAATGCCGAGCTTCTTTTTCTCGGAAACTTGAAGTGCAATCGAGAAACTTTGAGAGATCCTCACCAATATCACTGCTTCAAACAACATGACACTGTTTTCCAATCGATTGGACAATTATTAACGAAGTTGCTTTTTTGAAAGACAAACATTTGCCTTGCTATAGCAAGGCAGAATGACAAATTTCCGAGTTTCGGGTATCTGTCATAAAAAGGTAGTTTTGACGCTGTCTCACCATCTTTTGATCACCGGAATGTTTCAAGAGGAGTAACTGGCAATTTAAACTAACCTTGGGCGTGTGGTGCTTCCAAGGAGATACGAACACTCCGCAAAGAAGAGTGTAGAATGCCGAGCTTTTTTCCTCGGAAACTTGAAGTGCAATCGAGAAATTTTTAGAGATCTTCACTATTCTTTCTGCTTCAAACAACATGACACATTTTTCCAATCGATTGGGCAAATATTCACAAAGTGGCTTTTTTGAAAGACAAACATTTGCCTGCTATAGCAAGGCAGAATGACAAATTCCCGAGTTTCGGGTTTCTGTCATAGAAAGGTAGTTTTGACGCTGACTCACCATCTTTTGATCACCGGAATGTTTCAAGAAAAGTAACTGGCAATTTGAACTAACCTTAGGCGTTTGGCGCTTCCAAGTAGATACGAACACTCCGCACAGAAGAGTGCAGAATGCCGAGCTTCTTTTCCTCGGAAACTTGAAGTGCAATCGAGAAAGTTTTAGAGATCTTCACTATTCTTTCTGCTTCAAACAACATGACACATTTTTCCAATCGATTGGGCAAATATTCACAAAGTGGCTTTTTTGAAAGACAAACATTTGCCTGCTATAGCAAGGCAGAATGACAAATTCCCGAGTTTCGGGTTTCTGTCATAGAAAGGTAGTTTTGACGCTGACTCACCATCTTTTGATCACCGGAATGTTTCAAGAAAAGTAACTGGCAATTTGAACTAACCTTAGGCGTTTGGCGCTTCCAAGTAGATACGAACACTCCGCACAGAAGAGTGCGGAATGCCAAGCTTCTTTTTCTCGAAAACTTGAGGTGCAATCGAGAAACTTTGAGAGATCCTCACTATTATTATTGCTTCAAACAACATGACACTGTTTTCCAATCGATTGGGCAATCATTCACAAAGTGGCTTTTTAGAATGACAATTATTTGTCTTACTATCTAAAGGCAGAATGAGAAATTTTGAGGGTTTTGGGTTTCTGCCATAAGAAGGTTGTTTTGATGCTGACTCATCATCTGTTGATCCACGGAATGTTTCAAGAGAAATAGAGCTTCTTTTTCACGGCAACTTGAAGTGCAATCAAAAAACTTTGAGAGATCCTCACTATTATTACTGCTTCAAATAACATAACACTATTTCCCAATCGATTGGGCAATTATTACAAAGTGACTTTTTTGAAAGACAAACATTTGCCTTGCTATAGCAAGGCAGAATGACAAATTCCCGAGTTTCGGGTTTCTGTCATAGAAAGGTAGTTTTGACGCTGACTCACCATCTTTTGATCACCGGAATGTTTCAAGAAAAGTAACTGGCAATTTGAACTAACCTTAGGCGTTTGGCGCTTCCAAGTAGATACGAACACTCCGCACAGAAGAGTGCGGAATGCCGGGCTTCTTTTTCTCGGAAACTTGAAGTGCAATCGAGAAACTTTGAGGGATCCTCACTATTATCACTGCTCCAGACAACATGACACTTTTTTCCAATCGATTGGACAATTATTAACGAAGTGGCTTTTTTGAAAGACAAACATTTGCCTTGCTATAGCAAGGCAGAATGACAAATTTCCGAGTTTCGAGTTTCTGTCATAGAAAGGTAGTTTTAACGCTGACTCACTATTTTTTCATCACCGGAACGTTTCAAAAGAAGTAACTGGCAATTTAAACTAACCTTGGGCGTGTGTCGCTTCCAAGTAGATACGAACACTCCGCACAGAAGAGTGCAGAATGCCGAGCTTCTTTTTCTCGGAAACTTGTAGTGCAATCGAGAAACTTTGAGGGATCCTCACTATTATCACTGCTCCAGACAACATGACACTGTTTTCCAATCGATTGGACAATTATTAACAAAGTGGCTTTTTTGAAAGACAAACATTTGCCTTGCTATAGCAAGGCAGAATGACAAATTTCCGAGTTTCGAGTTTCTGTCATAGAAAGGTAGTTTTAACGCTGACTCACTATTTTTCCATCACCGGAACGTTTCAAGAGAAGTAACTGGCAATTTAAACTAACCTTGGGCGTGTGGCGCTTCCAAGTAGATACGAACACTCCGCACAGAAGAGTGCAGAATGCCGAGCTTCTTTTTCTCGGAAACTTGTAGTGCAATCGAGAAACTTCGAGGGATCCTCACTATTATCACTGCTCCAGACAACATGACACTGTTTTCCAATCGATTGGATAATTATTAACGAAGTGGCTTTTTTGAAAGACAAACATTTGCCTTGCTATAGCAAGGCAGAATGACAAATTTCCGAGTTTCGAGTTTCTGTCATAGAAAGGTAGTTTTAACGCTGACTCACTATTTTTCCATCACCGGAACGTTTCAAGAGAAGTAACTGGCAATTTAAACTAACCTTGGGCGTGTGGCGCTTCCAAGTAGATACGAGCACTCCGCACAGAAGAGTGCAGAATGCCGAGCTTCTTTTTCTCGGAAACTTGTAGTGCAATCGAGAAACTTTGAGGGATCCTCACTATTATTACTGCTCCAGACAACATGACACTGTTTTCCAATCAATTGGACAATTATTAACGAAGTGGCTTTTTTGAAAGACAAACATTTGCCTTGCTATAGCAAGGCAGAATGACAAATTTCCGAGTTTCGGGTTTCTGTCATAGAAAGGTAGTTTTGACGCTGACTCACCATCTTTTGATCACCGGAATGTTTCAAGAAAAGTAACTGGCAATTTGAACTAACCTTAGGCGTTTGGCGCTTCCAAGTAGATACGAACACTCCGCACAGAAGAGTGCGGAATGCCAAGCTTCTTTTTCTCGAAAACTTGAGGTGCAATCGAGAAACTTTGAGAGATCCTCACTATTATTATTGCTTCAAACAACATGACACTGTTTTCCAATCGATTGGGCAATCATTCACAAAGTGGCTTTTTAGAATGACAATTATTTGTCTTACTATCTAAAGGCAGAATGAGAAATTTTGAGGGTTTTGGGTTTCTGCCATAAGAGGGTTGTTTTGATGCTGACTCATCATCTGTTGATCCACGGAATGTTTCAAGAGAAATAGAGCTTCTTTTTCACGGCAACTTGAAGTGCAATCGAAAAACTTTGAGAGATCCTCACTATTATTACTGCTTCAAATAACATAACACTATTTCCCAATCGATTGGGCAATTATTACAAAGTGACTTTTTTGAAAGACAAACATTTGCCTTGCTATAGCAAGGCAGAATGACAAATTCCCGAGTTTCGGGTTTCTGTCATAGAAAGGTAGTTTTGACGCTGACTCACCATCTTTTGATCACCGGAATGTTTCAAGAAAAGTAACTGGCAATTTGAACTAACCTTAGGCGTTTGGCGCTTCCAAGTAGATACGAACACTCCGCACAGAAGAGTGCGGAATGCCGGGCTTCTTTTTCTCGGAAACTTGAAGTGCAATCGAGAAACTTTGAGGGATCCTCACTATTATCACTGCTCCAGACAAAATGACACTGTTTTCCAATCGATTGGACAATTATGACCGAAGTGGCTTTTTTGAAAGACAAACATTTGCCTTGCTATAGCAAGGCAGAATGACAAATTTCCGAGTTTCGAGTTTCTGTCATAGAAAGGTAGTTTTAACGCTGACTCACTATTTTTCCATCACCGGAACGTTTCAAGAGAAGTAACTGGCAATTTAAACTAACCTTGGGCGTGTGGCGCTTCCAAGTAGATACGAACACTCCGCACAGAAGAGTGCAGAATGCCGAGCTTCTTTTTCTCGGAAACTTGTAGTGCAATCGAGAAACTTTGAGGGATCCTCACTATTATCACTGCTCCAGACAACATGACACTGTTTTCCAATCGATTGGACAATTATTAACGAAGTGGCTTTTTTGAAAGACAAACATTTGCCTTGCTATAGCAAGGCAGAATGACAAATTTCCGAGTTTCGAGTTTCTGTCATAGAAAGGTAGTTTCAACGCTGACTCACTATTTTTCCATCACCGGAACGTTTCAAGAGAAGTAACTGGCAATTGAAACTAACCTTGGGCGTGTGGCGCTTCCAAGTAGATACGAACACTCCGCACAGAAGAGTACAGAATGCCGAGCTTCTTTTTCTCGGAAACTTGAAGTGCAATCGAGAAACTTTGAGGGATCCTCACTATTATTACTGCTCCAGACAACATGACACTGTTTTCCAATCGATTGGACAATTATTACCGAAGTGGCTTTTTTGAAAGACAAACATTTGCCTTGCTATAGCAAGGCAGAATGACAAATTTCCGAGTTTCGAGTTTCTGTCATAGAAAGGTAGTTTTAACGCTGACTCACTATTTTTTCATCACCGGAACGTTTCAAGAGAAGTAACTGGCAATTTAAACTAACCTTGGGCGTGTGGCGCTTCCAAGTAGATACGAACACTCCGCACAGAAGAGTACGGAATGCCGAGCTTCTTTTTCTCGGAAACTTGAAGTGCAATCGAGAAACTTTGAGAGATCCTCACCAATATCACTGCTTCAAACAACATGACACTGTTTGTGATAAAGCGTCTAGGTAGCGCGAGATAAATAAGTAGCAAGCGCACTCGTCCCGCGGTAAATACAAGGTCCCAACGGTGACCGAGAGAGGGCGCCGTGCGGCCAAGCCACCGCACCGCGTCCAACGACCCAACGTAAGTAAAGTTGTGGCGGACGGCCACTTCATCCAATTCCACTGGATCGCATGTACGCATGTCTTTGTAAAGACGTTGTACAGAGAATGCATCAGTCATAAAAAGACACGCAGTTTGTGCCAGTCGCAATCGGCAAGGCGAACATCTAGGGAGGGTACATGAACGGTGCTTGATGAATTAACTGGCCGCGGCCGACCAATTCGTACACCAAGTGCCAATCTAGTTTGTTTGAACCAAGCCGACGACGGCCAACTGACGCGGTGATGCCGGGATCGCACTTCTCGCCACTTTGCATTGAGATGCAATAGTGTCCTGCGGGTCACCTTTGTGGGGGATTAGCGGTGTCGAAGCCGTGGATAACAACCTGACCGTTGTCCTGAGCTTCTGATACTGCGACATCAACCGAAAGGGGGCGACTGTGTGGATGCCCCTCCGTGTTAATACCGCGTCCTGCGGGTCGTCTTCGTGGTGCTCTCTCTGGTGTCCTGTCTACGGATAACACGGTTGTCTGGGACGTGGGGACCGGACGAGTGACCTGAAGGGGGCTGCTGTGTGGATTGCTCTTGTAGGCTTACTCCACCTTACACTGTTGCGGGGTGGAGACGGAAGCGCACTTCTCGCCACTTTGCATTGAGATGCAATAGTGTCCTGCGGGTCACCTTTGTGGGGGATTAGCGGTGTCGAAGCCGTGGATAACAACCTGACCGTTGTCCTGAGCTTCTGATACTGCGACATCAACCGAAAGGGGGCGACTGTGTGGATGCCCCTCCGTGTTAATACCGCGTCCTGCGGGTCGTCTTCGTGGTGCTCTCTCTGGTGTCCTGTCTACGGATAACACGGTTGTCTGGGACGTGGGGACCGGACGAGTGACCTGAAGGGGGCTGCTGTGTGGATTGCTCTTGTAGGCTTACTCCACCTTACACTGTTGCGGGGTGGAGCGGATACGAAGAGTACCCTAGACTGTTGCGGGGTCGGAACCCATCGGTGCTTCACACCAAACGAGTAGCGCATTGCACTGAAGTTGGATAATTGACTGACGGTAGTCGTGTTGTTGTGGTAGATTCCCACAGGGTGGATAGGTGCGGTCACATTTCTCTCTAAGTAACGTTGTAAACTGTAAATATAATTGTTGTCTTTTTGATACTTGTTTGAGATATTGTTGTGTGTTCAATATACTAAAGTAAAACCCGAATCTTGTTTAAATTCCTTGCGGTAAAGTAAGGTGGCGCCCGAGCAAACCCCCTAGAGAGAAACGCATCGATTCATGTGGGAAGAGTAAGAACCCGCGAATTTAGCCGAGTTAAAAAGAGAAGAGAGAAACTCCTTTTCATTCCCCCCCCCGTTACAAACTGGCGCCCGAGCAGGGACCAGTTAAAAGAGGAGAGACTCTTTTTCATTCCCCCCCCCGTTACAAACTGGCGCCCGAGCAGGGACACGTTTCTGCTACAAAACACACACCGGTGCAAAGCGTAGACTCATCCTATCCTTTCCTCCTTGACAATGACGCGACGACGACAGAAATCACCAGTACCCCAAGAAATGGGGAATGCCACGGACAACCGATACGGTTGGATCCAACGGCTTAAGAAGAAAGAAGTGCAGGCGGAACTGCAAAAGTTTGGTATCAATGAAACCGGCGCCATAGAAGAACTGCGACGACGCCTAATTTTTTACTTGGAGCATGGTCCGGGCGCGATTCCATGGCTCGCAGGCAGAAGAACGGCAGCAGCGGTTAATGGGGCCGAACAAGTTGAAAGACGAACGCCGCCAACACTTCAAGACATGGGAGAAGCTGGTGAACAACAAGAGTCCGCGGCAGGAGAAGTGGACGAAAGAAGCGAACGCATGACCCGATCCAGCTTGACACCGCAGAGCCAATCATCTCGTCGAGTAGAAGATGAACAGAGGGAATCGCACGACGATACCAGGCTCAGAAGAGGCGGAGGAACCTCGTCAATTGGATCAGTGCATACACCTCACTCACGATGCATCGTGGATATCACAAGTCCGACGGCACGATATGAGGAAGCTTCGATGCGAGCGCATCACAACGAAGAATCGAGAAGCCCCATGGTACGGGAGAGCTTCGAACAACAAAGTGCGAGACCAACAGACCCCCAGGTGCCCCCACGGAGCCAGGTGGCATGCTGCGGAGAGGGCTGTGGCGCACGAAGACCACCAATAGAGAGGGTGGCAAGCCATGAAGAGCGCTGTGGCGCACACAGACAGCTTGTCGAAAATACGTTACCAAGAGATGCAGAGCCACGAGTTTGGACGGCGCCGCCGCAAAATCCCTTCTTGCAACAGTACGAGAGACCACGACACGACGTCCACCGAGCGCATCCACCGAGGAGACACACGGAGCAGCAGCAAGACCTGCCGTGGGGTCCGGAAGAGATGCCGCCGACGCGACGCATCGGAGACGTACTCAACGTTGTCAGAAAATGGAACCTGCATTTCGAGGGCCAGGTCGGCGAAACAGTAACATTTTTGGAGAGGCTAGAAGAATTACGAGAAGCGTATGATCTGCCACGAGAGGCGCTATTAAAGGCCCTTCCAGAGCTATTGCGAGGCAGTGCGCTGCTGTGGTATCGCAACAACAGGCAAAGATGGATCTGGTGGAACGAATTCGAAGCAGATTTTCGACGCCATTTCTTGCCTCATGATTTTGAATTCCGAATGGAAGAGGAAATCCGTTCACGGACGCAAGGCGCGCGCGAGAAAGCCCGAGACTATCTCACCGCCATGCAGACCCTGATGCGGCGGCACGGTGGTTGCAACGAGCGAACCGAGCTGGCCCGGATTTACCGGAATCTTCGTCCGGAATATAAGGGATATGTACGATGGCGAGATTTCGACACCATGGAGGAACTTGTCCAGATGACGGAGGAGTTCGAACAGCTGCAAGCGGAGACGAGTTCCTTTAGACCACCTCCTCGAGCAGCACAGGCATATACGACGGAGACGGCCTACAAGGAGCCAGAAGAGAAACGGACGCGGGATCGGAAAACGCCCGAAGAGCAAGGAGGTAACCAGCGGTGGACGCCCTCGGCGCCGGCCACCGACTCAAGGCACCAGCCGGCTCAAAAAGTAGCGAAGTACATTCCGAATTATGACCGAAACCGAAATTGTCAACGCTGTGGAGATGCCAGCCACAATCGGATGCGATGCGATAATCAGGCCCGACTGTTCTGTTGGACTTGCGGAAAACTGGACGTGTTCACACGGAGCTGTCACCCAGTAATCAAGCAAGAAAGAAACGAGGCCCCTCCAGCGGCAAACTGTGCGCTGGACACGCCCAATGAAGACACCCGACCAATGATAACGGTCAACGTTTGTGGCAGAAAATGGCGCGCCCTGGTAGACACCGGGTCGTGCTGGTCACACGTCGGAGACAAACTCGCAGCGGTCCTGCGAAGGGAGAAATTCATGCCCATGGAGAGCGGAGCAGTACGGCTGGCCAACGGGAAACGCATCAAGACGAAGGGAAACTTTGCGTTCCCAATGACCACGGAAGATGGCAACGTGTGGACAATCAGAGCGTCTCACTTGCCGCCTCTCACCACAGACATGGTGTTGGGCATGAATTCGATGACAAAAATGCAGATAGTGGTGAACACAAGCCGCCGAATAGTGTTCATGGGAGGAGCAGACAGCGAAAGCGCGGACAAGAGTGAAGAACCTGCCGAGACTGCCACCATCTCATTGGAGAAAGAAACCGAGCCGCCCCGAGACTGGCTGAGCACGGAGAGACGGCAGAGGCTTGACAATTCTCTGGAAGAGAGGATTACCCACTTCACAGACTGCGGCAGCGTCACCCAGACGGCTCCACTGGACGTAGAGCCGACCCTCCCGCGAACCCGCCGAAAGACGCAGAATCGAAACCGCCGGCGAAGCTATAAGCGCCGGCTGCGACGGCAAAACAGCGGTCCCTTTGTGGTGGAGGAGCCCCTCGCCACTCAGGTCGCACTGCTCCGAGATAACCAGGATCGATCTTTTCCAGCCCACGTGAAAGATCTGAAGAGAAAGGATGAGTCCTCTCGCCATCCAACGGTTATATTGCCCAGCAGCAGCGGAGATTCAGTATCGGTGAAACCACGGCGAGGTCCCGTATCCACGGACCCACCACAGCCCACGACGAAGCAGCGGCGTAGCAACAAGCGACATCGCAACCGCCGGCACGGTTGTAAACGCCGGCTACGAGGCCAGCAACGTGCAGCGGAAGCAGCCTCCAAGAGCGACGCGGGTGCCACTGACGCGTCCCTGAATGCGACGTCATCAGTGCACAGGAAGGTGCACAGGAAGCGGTCCCCCGACGATCGATCGCCCCACGGAGAGTCGCTACTTCAAGAAAATATTGTATAAAGTTAACTGTAATTTGTGTTATTCGGCTGCGGCCATGTAAATTGTAATTCGGCTGAGGCCATGTATATTTTCTGCTCGTGTCTTAGGATTACCGTGACCCGCACCTAGGTAGTTTATAAGTTTGTAAATAACAGTTATTTAATCTAAGGAAGAGACCCAATAAAACATTTGTTGTGGGGCGGGGTGTATTACCTATAGGACGAAAGGTCACTAGAAAAAGGAAACTCCCGAAGGAATTTTCCTTTTTCTCCCAAAGCAGGGAGGGGGTGTGATAAAGCGTCTAGGTAGCGCGAGATAAATAAGTAGCAAGCGCACTCGTCCCGCGGTAAATACAAGGTCCCAACGGTGACCGAGAGAGGGCGCCGTGCGGCCAAGCCACCGCACCGCGTCCAACGACCCAACGTAAGTAAAGTTGTGGCGGACGGCCACTTCATCCAATTCCACTGGATCGCATGTACGCATGTCTTTGTAAAGACGTTGTACAGAGAATGCATCAGTCATAAAAAGACACGCAGTTTGTGCCAGTCGCAATCGGCAAGGCGAACATCTAGGGAGGGTACATGAACGGTGCTTGATGAATTAACTGGCCGCGGCCGACCAATTCGTACACCAAGTGCCAATCTAGTTTGTTTGAACCAAGCCGACGACGGCCAACTGACGCGGTGATGCCGGGATCGCACTTCTCGCCACTTTGCATTGAGATGCAATAGTGTCCTGCGGGTCACCTTTGTGGGGGATTAGCGGTGTCGAAGCCGTGGATAACAACCTGACCGTTGTCCTGAGCTTCTGATACTGCGACATCAACCGAAAGGGGGCGACTGTGTGGATGCCCCTCCGTGTTAATACCGCGTCCTGCGGGTCGTCTTCGTGGTGCTCTCTCTGGTGTCCTGTCTACGGATAACACGGTTGTCTGGGACGTGGGGACCGGACGAGTGACCTGAAGGGGGCTGCTGTGTGGATTGCTCTTGTAGGCTTACTCCACCTTACACTGTTGCGGGGTGGAGACGGAAGCGCACTTCTCGCCACTTTGCATTGAGATGCAATAGTGTCCTGCGGGTCACCTTTGTGGGGGATTAGCGGTGTCGAAGCCGTGGATGACAACCTGACCGTTGTCCTGAGCTTCTGATACTGCGACATCA
This sequence comes from Anaspis maculata, assembly GCA_949128115.1. NCBI lineage: Eukaryota > Metazoa > Arthropoda > Insecta > Coleoptera > Scraptiidae > Anaspis > Anaspis maculata. Next base: position 76,043,308 of record OX421966.1, read on the forward strand.
ACCGAAAGGGGGCGACTGTGTGGATGCCCCTCCGTGTTAATACCGCGTCCTGCGGGTCGTCTTCGTGGTGCTCTCTCTGGTGTCCTGTCTACGGATAACACGGTTGTCTGGGACGTGGGGACCGGACGAGTGACCTGAAGGGGGCTGCTGTGTGGATTGCTCTTGTAGGCTTACTCCACCTTACACTGTTGCGGGGTGGAGCGGATACGAAGAGTACCCTAGACTGTTGCGGGGTCGGAACCCATCGGTGCTTCACACCAAACGAGTAGCGCATTGCACTGAAGTTGGATAATTGACTGACGGTAGTCGTGTTGTTGTGGTAGATTCCCACAGGGTGGATAGGTGCGGTCACATTTCTCTCTAAGTAACGTTGTAAACTGTAAATATAATTGTTGTCTTTTTGATACTTGTTTGAGATATTGTTGTGTGTTCAATATACTAAAGTAAAACCCGAATCTTGTTTAAATTCCTTGCGGTAAAGTAAGGTGGCGCCCGAGCAAACCCCCTAGAGAGAAACGCATCGATTCATGTGGGAAGAGTAAGAACCCGCGAATTTAGCCGAGTTAAAAAGAGAAGAGAGAAACTCCTTTTCATTCCCCCCCCCGTTACAAACTGGCGCCCGAGCAGGGACCAGTTAAAAGAGGAGAGACTCTTTTTCATTCCCCCCCCCGTTACATGTTTTCCAATCGATTGGACAATTATTAACGAAGTTGCTTTTTTGAAAGACAAACATTTGCCTTGCTATAGCAAGGCAGAATGACAAATTTCCGAGTTTCGAGTTTCTGTCATAGAAAGGTAGTTTCAACGCTGACTCACTATTTTTCCATCACCGGAACGTTTCAAGAGAAGTAACTGGCAATTGAAACTAACCTTGGGCGTGTGGCGCTTCCAAGTAGATACGAACACTCCGCACAGAAGAGTACAGAATGCCGAGCTTCTTTTTCTCGGAAACTTGAAGTGCAATCGAGAAACTTTGAGGGATCCTCACTATTATTACTGCTCCAGACAACATGACACTGTTTTCCAATCGATTGGACAATTATTAACGAAGTGGCTTTTTTGAAAGACAAACATTTGCCTTGCTATAGCAAGGCAGAATGACAAATTTCCGAGTTTCGAGTTTCTGTCATAGAAAGGTAGTTTCAACGCTGACTCACTATTTTTCCATCACCGGAACGTTTCAAGAGAAGTAACTGGCAATTGAAACTAACCTTGGGCGTGTGGCGCTTCCAAGTAGATACGAACACTCCGCACAGAAGAGTACAGAATGCCGAGCTTCTTTTTCTCGGAAACTTGAAGTGCAATCGAGAAACTTTGAGGGATCCTCACTATTATTACTGCTCCAGACAACATGACACTGTTTTCCAATCGATTGGACAATTATTACCGAAGTGGCTTTTTTGAAAGACAAACATTTGCCTTGCTATAGCAAGGCAGAATGACAAATTTCCGAGTTTCGAGTTTCTGTCATAGAAAGGTAGTTTTAACGCTGACTCACTATTTTTTCATCACCGGAACGTTTCAAGAGAAGTAACTGGCAATTTAAACTAACCTTGGGCGTGTGGCGCTTCCAAGTAGATACGAACACTCCGCACAGAAGAGTACGGAATGCCGAGCTTCTTTTTCTCGGAAACTTGAAGTGCAATCGAGAAACTTTGAGAGATCCTCACCAATATCACTGCTTCAAACAACATGACACTGTTTTCCAATCGATTGGACAATTATTAACGAAGTTGCTTTTTTGAAAGACAAACATTTGCCTTGCTATAGCAAGGCAGAATGACAAATTTCCGAGTTTCGGGTATCTGTCATAAAAAGGTAGTTTTGACGCTGTCTCACCATCTTTTGATCACCGGAATGTTTCAAGAGGAGTAACTGGCAATTTAAACTAACCTTGGGCGTGTGGTGCTTCCAAGGAGATACGAACACTCCGCAAAGAAGAGTGTAGAATGCCGAGCTTTTTTCCTCGGAAACTTGAAGTGCAATCGAGAAATTTTTAGAGATCTTCACTATTCTTTCTGCTTCAAACAACATGACACATTTTTCCAATCGATTGGGCAAATATTCACAAAGTGGCTTTTTTGAAAGACAAACATTTGCCTTGCTATAGCAAGGCAGAATGACAAATTTCCGAGTTTCGAGTTTCTGTCATAGAAAGGTAGTTTTAACGCTGACTCACTATTTTTTCATCACCGGAACGTTTCAAAAGAAGTAACTGGCAATTTAAACTAACCTTGGGCGTGTGTCGCTTCCAAGTAGATACGAACACTCCGCACAGAAGAGTGCAGAATGCCGAGCTTCTTTTTCTCGGAAACTTGTAGTGCAATCGAGAAACTTTGAGGGATCCTCACTATTATCACTGCTCCAGACAACATGACACTGTTTTCCAATCGATTGGACAATTATTAACGAAGTGGCTTTTTTGAAAGACAAACATTTGCCTTGCTATAGCAAGGCAGAATGACAAATTTCCGAGTTTCGAGTTTCTGTCATAGAAAGGTAGTTTTAACGCTGACTCACTATTTTTCCATCACCGGAACGTTTCAAGAGAAGTAACTGGCAATTTAAACTAACCTTGGGCGTGTGTCGCTTCCAAGTAGATACGAACACTCCGCACAGAAGAGTGCAGAATGCCAAGCTTCTTTTTCTCGAAAACTTGAGGTGCAATCGAGAAACTTTGAGAGATCCTCACTATTATTATTGCTTCAAACAACATGACACTGTTTTCCAATCGATTGGGCAATCATTCACAAAGTGGCTTTTTAGAATGACAATTATTTGTCCTCGTATTTGTCTTACTATCTAAAGGCAGAATGAGAAATTTTGAGGGTTTTGGGTTTCTGCCATAAGAAGGTTGTTTTGATGCTGACTCATCATCTGTTGATCCACGGAATGTTTCAAGAGAAATAGAGCTTCTTTTTCACGGCAACTTGAAGTGCAATCGAAAAACTTTGAGAGATCCTCACTATTATTACTGCTTCAAATAACATAACACTATTTCCCAATCGATTGGGCAATTATTACAAAGTGACTTTTTTGAAAGACAAACATTTGCCTTGCTATAGCAAGGCAGAATGACAAATTCCCGAGTTTCGGGTTTCTGTCATAGAAAGGTAGTTTTGACGCTGACTCACCATCTTTTGATCACCGGAATGTTTCAAGAAAAGTAACTGGCAATTTGAACTAACCTTAGGCGTTTGGCGCTTCCAAGTAGATACGAACACTCCGCACAGAAGAGTGCGGAATGCCGGGCTTCTTTTTCTCGGAAACTTGAAGTGCAATCGAGAAACTTTGAGGGATCCTCACTATTATCACTGCTCCAGACAAAATGACACTGTTTTCCAATCGATTGGACAATTATGACCGAAGTGGCTTTTTTGAAAGACAAACATTTGCCTTGCTATAGCAAGGCAGAATGACAAATTTCCGAGTTTCGAGTTTCTGTCATAGAAAGGTAGTTTTAACGCTGACTCACTATTTTTCCATCACCGGAACGTTTCAAGAGAAGTAACTGGCAATTTAAACTAACCTTGGGCGTGTGGCGCTTCCAAGTAGATACGAACACTCCGCACAGAAGAGTGCAGAATGCCGAGCTTCTTTTTCTCGGAAACTTGTAGTGCAATCGAGAAACTTTGAGGGATCCTCACTATTATCACTGCTCCAGACAACATGACACTGTTTTCCAATCGATTGGACAATTATTAACGAAGTGGCTTTTTTGAAAGACAAACATTTGCCTTGCTATAGCAAGGCAGAATGACAAATTTCCGAGTTTCGAGTTTCTGTCATAGAACGGTAGTTTTAACGCTGACTCACTATTTTTCCATCACCGGAACGTTTCAAGAGAAGTAACTGGCAATTTAAACTAACCTTGGGCGTGTGGCGCTTCCAAGTAGATACGAACACTCCGCACAGAAGAGTGCAGAATGCCGAGCTTCTTTTTCTCGGAAACTTGTAGTGCAATCGAGAAACTTCGAGGGATCCTCACTATTATCACTGCTCCAGACAACATGACACTGTTTTCCAATCGATTGGATAATTATTAACGAAGTGGCTTTTTTGAAAGACAAACATTTGCCTTGTTATAGCAAGGCAGAATGACAAATTTCCGAGTTTCGAGTTTCTGTCATAGAAAGGTAGTTTTAACGCTGACTCACTATTTTTCTATCACCGGAACGTTTCAAGAGAAGTAACTGGCAATTTAAACTAACCTTGGGCGTGTGGCGCTTCCAAGTAGATACGAGCACTCCGCACAGAAGAGTGCAGAATGCCGAGCTTCTTTTTCTCGGAAACTTGTAGTGCAATCGAGAAACTTTGAGGGATCCTCACTATTATTACTGCTCCAGACAACATGACACTGTTTTCCAATCAATTGGACAATTATTAACGAAGTGGCTTTTTTGAAAGACAAACATTTGCCTTGCTATAGCAAGGCAGAATGACAAATTTCCGAGTTTCGAGTTTCTGTCATAGAAAGGTAGTTTCAACGCTGACTCACTATTTTTCCATCACCGGAACGTTTCAAGAGAAGTAACTGGCAATTGAAACTAACCTTGGGCGTGTGGCGCTTCCAAGTAGATACGAACACTCCGCACAGAAGAGTACAGAATGCCGAGCTTCTTTTTCTCGGAAACTTGAAGTGCAATCGAGAAACTTTGAGGGATCCTCACTATTATTACTGCTCCAGACAACATGACACTGTTTTCCAATCGATTGGACAATTATTACCGAAGTGGCTTTTTTGAAAGACAAACATTTGCCTTGCTATAGCAAGGCAGAATGACAAATTTCCGAGTTTCGAGTTTCTGTCATAGAAAGGTAGTTTTAACGCTGACTCACTATTTTTTCATCACCGGAACGTTTCAAGAGAAGTAACTGGCAATTTAAACTAACCTTGGGCGTGTGGCGCTTCCAAGTAGATACGAACACTCCGCACAGAAGAGTACGGAATGCCGAGCTTCTTTTTCTCGGAAACTTGAAGTGCAATCGAGAAACTTTGAGAGATCCTCACCAATATCACTGCTTCAAACAACATGACACTGTTTTCCAATCGATTGGACAATTATTAACGAAGTTGCTTTTTTGAAAGACAAACATTTGCCTTGCTATAGCAAGGCAGAATGACAAATTTCCGAGTTTCGGGTATCTGTCATAAAAAGGTAGTTTTGACGCTGTCTCACCATCTTTTGATCACCGGAATGTTTCAAGAGGAGTAACTGGCAATTTAAACTAACCTTGGGCGTGTGGTGCTTCCAAGGAGATACGAACACTCCGCAAAGAAGAGTGTAGAATGCCGAGCTTTTTTCCTCGGAAACTTGAAGTGCAATCGAGAAATTTTTAGAGATCTTCACTATTCTTTCTGCTTCAAACAACATGACACATTTTTCCAATCGATTGGGCAAATATTCACAAAGTGGCTTTTTTGAAAGACAAACATTTGCCTTGCTATATAGCAAGGCAGAATGACAAATTTCCGAGTTTCGAGTTTCTGTCATAGAAAGGTAGTTTTAACGCTGACTCACTATTTTTTCATCACCGGAACGTTTCAAAAGAAGTAACTGGCAATTTAAACTAACCTTGGGCGTGTGTCGCTTCCAAGTAGATACGAACACTCCGCACAGAAGAGTGCAGAATGCCGAGCTTCTTTTTCTCGGAAACTTGTAGTGCAATCGAGAAACTTTGAGGGATCCTCACTATTATCACTGCTCCAGACAACATGACACTGTTTTCCAATCGATTGGACAATTATTAACGAAGTGGCTTTTTTGAAAGACAAACATTTGCCTTGCTATAGCAAGGCAGAATGACAAATTTCCGAGTTTCGAGTTTCTGTCATAGAAAGGTAGTTTTAACGCTGACTCACTATTTTTCCATCACCGGAACGTTTCAAGAGAAGTAACTGGCAATTTAAACTAACCTTGGGCGTGTGGCGCTTCCAAGTAGATACGAACACTCCGCACAGAAGAGTGCAGAATGCCGAGCTTCTTTTTCTCGGAAACTTGTAGTGCAATCGAGAAACTTCGAGGGATCCTCACTATTATCACTGCTCCAGACAACATGACACTGTTTTCCAATCGATTGGATTATTATTAACGAAGTGGCTTTTTTGAAAGACAAACATTTGCCTTGCTATAGCAAGGCAGAATGACAAATTTCCGAGTTTCGAGTTTCTGTCATAGAAAGGTAGTTTTAACGCTGACTCACTATTTTTCCATCACCGGAACGTTTCAAGAGAAGTAACTGGCAATTTAAACTAACCTTGGGCGTGTGGCGCTTCCAAGTAGATACGAACACTCCGCACAGAAGAGTGCAGAATGCCGAGCTTCTTTTTCTCGGAAACTTGTAGTGCAATCGAGAAACTTCGAGGGATCCTCACTATTATCACTGCTCCAGACAACATGACACTGTTTTCCAATCGATTGGATAATTATTAACGAAGTGGCTTTTTTGAAAGACAAACATTTGCCTTGCTATAGCAAGGCAGAATGACAAATTTCCGAGTTTCGAGTTTCTGTCATAGAAAGGTAGTTTTAACGCTGACTCACTATTTTTCCATCACCGGAACGTTTCAAGAGAAGTAACTGGCAATTTAAACTAACCTTGGGCGTGTGGCGCTTCCAAGTAGATACGAGCACTCCGCACAGAAGAGTGCAGAATGCCGAGCTTCTTTTTCTCGGAAACTTGTAGTGCAATCGAGAAACTTTGAGGGATCCTCACTATTATTACTGCTCCAGACAACATGACACTGTTTTCCAATCAATTGGACAATTAATAACGAAGTGGCTTTTTTGAAAGACAAACATTTGCCTTGCTATAGCAAGGCAGAATGACAAATTTCCGAGTTTCGGGTTTCTGTCATAGAAAGGTAGTTTTGACGCTGACTCACCATCTTTTGATCACCGGAATGTTTCAAGAAAAGTAACTGGCAATTTGAACTAACCTTAGGCGTTTGGCGCTTCCAAGTAGATACGAACACTCCGCACAGAAGAGTGCAGAATGCCGAGCTCTTTTTCTCGGCAACTTGAAGTGCAATCGAGAAATTTTCAGAGATCCTCACTATTTTTACTGCTTCAAACAACATGACACATTTTTCCAATCGATTGGGCAAATATTCACAAAGTGACTTTTTTGAAAGACAAACACTCGAAAGAAGCACATATTGATACATGCTGCCGCCAAAGACATCGATTGGTTTCAATGTGACAAGTGTTCATTCAAAGCCAGTCGTAAGTACAGTTTGAAAAAGCACATGTTGGAACATGCTGCCCCTGAAGACATCGTTTGGTTCCATTGTACAAAGTGTTCATATAAATCGAAACAAAATGGTTATTTGAAACAGCACATGTTGAAACATACTGCCGCCGAAGACATCGTTTGGTTTCAATGTACCAAGTGTTCATATAAATCCAGAAGAAAAAGAAATTTGGAGTTTCACATGTTGAAACATGCTACCGCTGAAAATATTGGTTGGTTTGAACGTGACGAATGTTCATTTAAAACCAAGTATCATGTGAGTTTGAAAGAGCACATGTTGAAACATGCTCCCGCTGAAGACGTCATTTGGTTTCAATGTATCAAGTGTTCTTATAAGTCCAAACGTAAGAGCGATTTGAAAAAGCACATGTTGAAACACGCTGCCGCCACAGACTCCTCCGCTAAAGACATCGTTTGGTTTCAATGTGCTAAGTGTTCATATAAATCCAAAGTAAACCAAAGTTTGAAGTCGCACATGTTGATACATGCCGCTGCTTACCTATTCGGTTAGCCAAGTCTCAGCACTTTTGGATTGAAATCTCAGAAAATTGTTAAAGTTACATTACTATATTTAAAAATATAGACATAGAAATTACCGAGGAAATTACACTGAAGTTTCCTTTCCTACTGTTACCAACCTTGTAGGTACCTACCCTATTTTGAATACGAACAACGCCTCGGCAGCTCTCTGTCGGAAAGACTTTTTTGTTTAGGGGGCTCTTAAGACCTATGTATTGTCAGATGAAAACCTACCTTCAAGATTTGGACGCCAATCGCTCGGGCAACACGTCACTGGAGAAATGATGGTGCTTAGTTACTTTTGTAAAAGAACGGTAGTACTTCACAAATTTCACCTCAAAGTGTGTAGTATAACCCTCTTTTCGATGTTTGGCAGTGATCGTCGTTGTTCCTTCCCTTTCCAACGTTGTTTACCTTTTACCTACGTTGTGTGTGTTCTTACTCTAGATGAGAATGTGCCCTTGGGGTTGAGGTTAAATTCTTGAATGAAACGCGAATGAAATGCAAGCAAAATTAATCTTTATTGAAAATCAATTGCAAAGTTTTAAATAAATTCATTTTTTTTCTCAAAACACCTCACAACAATAAATTGACAGTGATAAAATGACGCAACATAAAGAACAACAAAACACATACACGAATGAAACAAGAGAAATCATTACAAATTATTTAGACAATGCAGGAGTTTACAACAATAAAATGAACACAAAATCAGATTAACAAAACAAAACAAGAAATTAAACATGTCAAACTGTCAGCTCAATCGCAAAGGAAAAGTGACGTATTCGCCGACAGGCACACATGGGAAGAACACGTCAAAGAAACCCCTGCGTATTGCCTGGTTGATTTCTGAAAAATCCCTTCCCAAATGATCTGAACAAAAAGTCAAGTGTGAACGAGTTACGATGAAATGACAAAAGTCACCCCAGTGATGCATTTATCAAGTCAGCGTGAATCGGTGCTTGAACCTCTTTGAAACGTTTGCTCAGTTCACAAGTTATTCACGTAACAACAAAAGGAAACTCGCTCGCTTACGCTTTGGAGAAAACTTTACGCTCAGCAATTAATTTCACACCTCGTTTTACACTTTACAAACAAATGAAGTCAAATTGATAGATAAGTAAACAATGAAGAAATGATCGGTAAACAAGTAGATGGATAAACAAGACACAAATGATAAATAATGGTGTAGGTAAATAAACAAGAAACAGTTGAGAGATGAATAAGTAGAAGTAATAAGAGAGTAATAAGTTGAAGTTGGTCATACGATTACGCTCTTTGCCGTCAACATTGAGATCATTTGGGGAGTGGATGAATTACACAAAATTCAAAGCAGTGCAAAGCACCTTGATTTCAAAGAGGGAAAAACTGCGGGTTATGCAAGCCCGTTGAGAACAAAGAGAACAAAGAATTTCGGGTCATGTACAATAACTTGCGGACAAAATAGTAATCGAAATGCATGATTTGGTGAGTGGGTGGAAGCCAAAATTACTATACAATAATTAAAGAAAGACCCACCTTGAATTCATACAAACGACGCACACTCGTTGCACTAAAAATCACGTGGTGACCTTGCGAAAATGCGCAAAAACCCTGCGACCAACGAATTCAACACGTTCAATTTGATTCCGTTTCGCTTTTTTCCTAATTTTCAGAATCATGGGTGAACCCATTTCCTAGTACACTTGAGTTCAACTCCCTGCCTGATTTATTTATCCTTTGTCCAGTTTTTATTTCAACCCTTTCTTCCCTTTCGCCCATTCACCCTGATACGAACAGGAATCTTTACTATTTAATTGTACTTAGAGAGAGATTGCTGTTCACTGAGTTTTGTCTTGATCTTTCGAATTTATAGCTATTATTTTGATTTTCGATCAAATAATTTACATAAATTTTGGGTGTTGACATTCCAGAGATTTTAGATCCAGCTGGTGCTATAGTTTATAATTTATAGACTCAGCAGCTCTGTTTCACGCTAGGTTCAATACTTTTACACAAATTTACACTCAGGGGTACAAGTCATCACAATGAGCCTTTAATTAATTAGCCTGCAAAATTTTATGTCACTTTCCTTTCTTATCTTGAAGTGTTTCGAAACGACACTGAATTATCTGGCATTGTTCTTAAAAGGTTCACTAACATATGTACCTACAATGCTTTTAATGCTTTCGTCAAAAAAAAACAAAGGTACCTAACATCTCTCATAAAAATTATAGGCGACTTACAACCTTGCCTAAGTAGGTCCCTCAAAGCCTCGCTCAAAGCTACACTCACCAGAATGACAAAAAAAATTAGTCACAAATCTTGTTCGAAAAAAGAACACTATCGCGAGCCTTGAGTGATTTCTCCATCGAAATACAAGAAGCTGACCCACCAAAAACAGACGATTCCGATGACGAAAAATACCTAGATACTAAGCAAAATTGAAGGAAAAAAAAACAACAACAATCAAAATGAACTCTTTTTTTGTACAATGAAACTGCAACGGGTTAATCACCCGTCTTGAAAATATTCAACGTCTTATCGCTTATCGCTGATGTCAGCCCTTATTGTTTCCCCTGCAAGAAACCCATCTGAAACCAACACAAAAAGCCAACTTCAAAGGATACAACCGAGGGTACAATAAATACATACATACAGACGGGAGAGAGACACTGATGATAGGCCTCCAAAAATTTTGAACTTGGAGTCCTACACAATATAATAAAGCAACTAGCTCCACCTCTTGTCTTGTGTGAAGACTTAAATGGGCATAACATTCTCTGGGGATCCGAACGCACAGGTGCAAGAGGTAAGATTATCGAGAGAATAATTGTGACACAAAATAACATAGTTCTTGTAAACTCTCTTCAGCCAAGTCATCTATGTCTGTTTTCCGTAAACTCTTCAAACATAGATTTAACAATTTCTTTCCCTGGTATAGCGTCAGCATCTCATTTCATAATATCTGTGGGGAATTCTACCTGATTTCTATGGCTCCGATCACTTTCCAGTGTACCTAAAACTAAATGATATCACCAAAATACACGACAAAAAATATCATCACAGCCAACCATCACACTAATTTACAGAAAGCAATTTAAGCTCCGCTTAGCCGTAAGTAGGTACCTACCTTAGTCTTAAGAACCTACTAGGTAGGTATGTAACACGCAGGGATGATTTGAAATTGGGATTTATGAAAAACTATAAGGGGATTAAGAGGGGTTGTAATATAAAGTATTTAGGTATTAGACGAAGGATCCTACCATTTGCCACAATCGTAACAATCAGGATAAAAATATTGAAGATAACTTTGATTCAAGGGGTTGAGGGTTACCTATTATAATATAACACGATTTTAATATTAGGGGGTTAATTCGAATATGAAATTGCGGTCTACGATCGACGCGATTGAAATATGTCAAAGACATTTCCAAAGTATTGATTGATATTAAAATACCACCAACTACAAAACTCGGGGTGGTTGGTGTTCGAATAAACTAAACAATGTAAACACAATAAAGTAGGTGTGTATGATAATAAGTATTACGAGTTCCTGTACCCTATGTACAGTTTGGGGGGACTATAGTAGGTCGATGACCCTATATGGTGTAACGGGGGGAAAAATGAAAAAGGGTTGTTTCTCTTTTAACTGGTCCCTGCTCGGGCGCCAGTTTGTAACGGGGGGAAAAATGAAAACTGTCTTTCCTCTTTTAACTCGAATAGATTCGCGGGTTCTTACTCTTCCCACATGAATCGATGCGTTTCTCTCTAGGGGGTTTGCTCGGGCGCCACCTTACTTTACCGCAAGGAATTTAAACAAGATTCGGGTTTTACTTTAGTATATTGAACACACAACAATATCTCAAACAAGTATCAAAAAGACAACAACTATATTTACAGTTTACAACATTACTTAGAGAGAAATGTGACCGCACCTATCCACCCTGTGGGAATCTACCACAACAACACGACTACCGTCAACTATTCAACTTCAGTGCAATGCGCTACTCGTTTGGTGTGAAGCACCGATGGGTTCCGACCCCGCAACAGTCTAGGGTACTCTTCGTATCCGCTCCACCCCGCAACAGTGTAAGGTGGAGTAAGCCTACAAGAGCAATCCACACAGCAGCCCCCTTCAGGTCACTCGTCCGGTACCCACGTCCCAGACAACCGGGTTATCCGTAGACAGGACACCAGAGAGAGCACCACGAAGACGACCCGCAGGACGCGGTATTAACACGGAGGGGCATCCACACAGTCGCCCCCTTTTGGTTGATGTCGCAGTATCAGGGGCTCAGGACAACGGTCAGGTTGTCATCCACAGCTCCGACGCCGCTAATCCCCCACAAAGGTGACCCGCAGGACACTACTGCATCTCAATGCAACGTGGCGAGAAGTGCGCTTCCGTCTCCACCCCGCAACAGTGTAAGGTGGAGTATAGCCTACAAGAGAGCGATCCACACAGCGGTCTCCTTCAGGTACTCGTCCGGTACCCACGTCCCAGACAACCGTGTTATCCGTAGACAGGACACCAGAGAGAGCGCCACGAAGACGACCCGCAGGACGCGGTATTACCACGGAGGGGCATCCACACAGTCGCCCCCTTTCGGTTGATGTCGCAGTATCAGAGGCTCAGGACAACGGTCAGGTTGTCATCCACAGCTTCGACACCGCTAATCCCCCACAAAGGTGACCCGCAGGACACTATTGCATCTCAATGCAATGTGGCGAGAAGTGCGATTCCGGCATCACCGCGTCAGTTGGCCGTCGTCGGCTTGGTTCAAACAAACTAGATTGGCACTGGTGTACGAATTGGTCGGCCGCGGCCAGTTAATTCATCAAGCACCGTTCATGTACCCTCCCTAGATGTTCGCCTTGCCGATTGCGACTGGCACAAACTGCGTGTCTTTTTATGACTGATGCATTCTCTGTACAACGTCTTTACAAAGACATGCGTACATGCGATCCAGTGGAATTGGATGAAGTGGCCGTCCGCCACAACTTTACTTACGTTGGGTCGTTGGACGCGGTGCGGTGGCTTGGCCGCACGGCGCCCTCTCTCGGTCACCGTTGGGACCTTGTATTTACCGCGGGACGAGTGCGCTTGCTACTTATTTATCTCGCGCTACCTAGACGCTTTATCACAATGGTCGTTAGAATAGGGGTTGTTTATATCTAAGGTAGTAACGTGTGCTGCCACCACTGTTCTCAGTTGTTTTATATGGAGAGACAGATCCATAGGGGGAGGGGAACAGACCATCTGGGTGCATCTTACGGTTTTAATCTAGGTTGGGGTAGCGTGCATCTATTTCTGGCTTTAACTCTCCAGAAAGGCGTTTATGTTGAGTCCGGCAGACGAGGCATTTGAATCGAGTAGGAACTTCCAGCTTATAGTTATCTGTCTAAGGATGATCAGATGACCAAAAGATTTTTCAAAACCAAACATTATATAAAAAAAAATAAGCAAAATAAAAAAATACAAATACTGTAAGGTTGTAATCAAAACTAGTATTAAAAATATTAAGTGGTAGAGCCATCCACGTGACTTAGAGCATTAATTGGTAAACAAACAAACTCAGCTGACACTGTGACGTTTGAATGACGTAATTGACATTTCAGTGACAGCGCCGGTAAAACAGAGTCCTGCGCTCTGACTCGCACTCGCACAGCCAAGGGGCGTTACCCACTGCTTCACTCGTGACGCTACAAGTTCGGTCAACTAATACATTTAGATTAAGAGAAGGTAATGCAATAACCGTCGCGACGCCATATTGGCGTTACTCGTCATAGCTCGTGCACATGACGTAAGTGGGAATACAAGAGAGAGAAAGGTTTCACTAGCATGAGAGACATAGTTATAGCAGGTGATCATTTATTACGGGTGACTAAATCTTCATCCGTGAGGATATTATTTTATTAGATTTTACCTTATATGCGGTGACGTCACACTGATAAGGACTCTAATTTTTACGTTCCACTCTGGGTTCCAACAGAGTTCACTCGCGAAGAGCACAGGGGTCATGTCTTTAGGGCGAATAGATTGCACGTTACGAAGGAACGCGTCTTCGCGTAACTTAGAAAAATGTGAATCTTATAACGCGTCGATTTCCTGTGTAATACCAGGTAAGGAATTCAATTGATTACTCGCGCGTGATTTTAACAGTAGAATTGTGGCACTTTGACTACTCAAAATTCGGGAATTTTACTGGGGGGAACCATCAAATCTTGACGGTTCCGCCGACACATCCGGGGCTTAGAAATTCAGTGACTTTAGTTAATTAGCCATGAATAATTTAGTAATTGAGTTTAACCGCGGCGCGGCCTGCGACGAAAATGCAGCTCGGTTCAAAGTTGGGTCGGGAGTCTCTTGGGAAAGTCAAGTGGGACCTATTTATCACTTTTGGTTACCTTTTCACCGCGTGGTCTTGCAGACCAATAAGAGCGGCCTTCTTAGGTGGTCTAGCTTTTCTGGTGCGGCGCTAAAGTCTGCACATAGCCTTGTGAAATGTATAGTCTGGAGCGTTCGATAAGATTTCGAGGAAATAATTCCGCCGTCCGGTTGATTTATCTATTACATTGAAGCATCGGAATGTTTAGCAGGGGATAAGGCAGTCGTAATTTAGTTCCGAATCTCTCTCATAATTAAAATTTACTATAGAAAAATAGCAGTTGGGAAACAACAAGAAAAATTAAGCTTCAGCAATTATTCAAAATAAATCCCGAGTAGGGGAAACCAAGCAAATAAGGCCCGATTTGCTACAAGTATAGCCTCAAAAACGAGCTCAAAAACTTGTACATTAGTGGGTGTAGCCGATTTGATGCAGGATTTTCTCCAGAAATATTTCTGAACTACTCAACTAAAAATAGGTAGGTATATCTGCTTAATCTGACGATCTTAGATTCACAAAACTTGAGCCAAAGCGATGTCGTTATCAGCTGGGGGAGTGACGCAGCCACCCCAACAACACCGCCTTCTCCTGGGATGCGGCAGCGAATACTTGAGCTTCGTCCAGAACCACGCATCGTTTTCTTTCCACTTGATGTAAGTGTTCGTCCGCAAGTACGTCTTGAACTCCTCGTCGACGCTATCCAAGTCAAAATCGCCAAAAACCACGATGATGACTCTGTTCCTTTTGTCCGCCATCGCTTGCCTGTGCGCCGCTCGGAACTCCATCTTGCCCCAGACGCTCTTCATGAAGTTGGTGCTCAGCACGACGACCGTCCGCCTGGACGACGAGACCGACTTCACGATCTGTTCGATTATCATCCCGGACGCCGGCCAATCCCGGTCGTGGACGCACAGCTTGTAAGGCTTCGGGTCGGATTCCAAAACGGGAAGCAGAGTGTCCAGCACGAAGTCGGAGTCCTGGTGTGCGTAGCTGATGAACGCGTCGAATTTCTTGCGCTTGTCCAGCTCTTCTTCCGGCTGCAGGCAGCAGAAATCGAAGCCGTTCGCCCACAGCCACACGAGGATTTCCTCTTCGTACTTGTAGAAGAGGGCGGAAAAAGTGGCTGTGATCGAGAGGATGGCGGTTGCGGCCAAGATTAGGTAGAGCGGCTGGAAGCACAGGTCCAGCTCGGTAAGATCCATGACCACTTTTCCAGACGATCCGCAAGTTACGTTCTTCATCTATAACAGAAATGGTCCCAGTTGAAACAAAAAAACTTAGGTTAGCTGTCTGATTATGTGAAAACATGGCTTGTTTGAGTTTTGCTTTGCCGCATGCCGTTCGGATTGAAACGAGCACCCGCAAGCCTCAAACCCGATACCTAACTGCGCCTAACTGCCCTAATTTGCAATTAGCTTCACGCCCAGTATTTCTGGTCAACTTCAATCGAGAGGTAAATAACGTTGAGTTAAAATAAATGTATAATTACTAAGAGGTGTAGAACATAGCAACAACTAATTGGACAATTGCATTTAACATCAAGTTTACCTTAGAGTAGATTCAATCTGGGATGAAAAAACTTTGAGAGCATAGAAAAAACACCATTGAAAGTCAGGAACCCGGAATGAATGAACGTTTCACTTTGGAAAACAGACGTCGGATGGACGTAATGAGACGTCTAAACTCTGTCGAAACGAAAAAAGTCACTTGGCGATTGATAGAGTGACTTTGGGAGAGCGAAACTCCAGTAAAGACAGCTCGTTCATTATCACCAGACTTATGGATGTCATACGAATACAAAGCTAGGTAGTAATCCGATTATTGCGGCATGTTTTGAGCTTTGCTGGATGCCGTTCAGATTTGAAAGTGCACCCACATGCTTCTAAATTATTACTGTGCATGATTTATTCATCAAGCCACAGTAGTGAGAGAATAGCACAGGTGGGAAATGGTGTAGCAAAATAAACTTGATTGTCAGAAAATCTGACATTGAAACACGAGAAATAGTCGTCGTATATCGATTATCAATCAGACATTCACACTTGGATGATTCACGTTGACGGTTGAAAACGTGACCTTGAAAAACAATGAACCTTCACCTAAGTGTAAGCTGAGAAGAAATACTGGCCTGAATGTTGTGGCATTTTTGGGTTTTGCCGGATACCGTTCGGATTTAACCGTTCACCCAAAGGCCTAAAAACTATTTCTATCCTTGAATATCAAGCCATAGCAATTATAAAATAGCATAGGTAGCAAATAGAATAGCAAAATGAGCTTTGACATAAGCAATATTTGTTCAAATTTGAGGAATAGTCGACTATCGTCTGACGTCAAAACTTGAATAAATAACGTCGGCGAATGAGAACTTGACCTCCAAAAAAAATTAATTCACTGAATGAAAACGTATACCGGGTGATCATTTGAAAACTATCCACCTGCAATAGCTCCCGATTCCTAGTCAATATTTCTACCTACCACTACCTACCTTGCAATACATCAAATTGAAGAAAATTGAATTCTCTTTTTGAAAAAGATTTTTTAAATTTTTTTAGCTTTACCTCCCTTCTCCCTAAGATATATCTGAGTGTCCCTTTCAATATTCTGGACCCCTCAATTCTCTTCAGTTCAGTCAGCATCATCCTGAATAGCTTTAAAGAAGAAAATTTTCGGTGGAAAAAGTGCCATCCAAATTGACCCCATTGCTCTCCCCCACCTCAACTTTAAAATCCAACAAAATACTACCCACTTTGTGATATATCAAATCAAAGGAAATTTAATTCTCTTTCTAAAAACAATTTTTTTTGAAATTTTCAACTCCTCCCCCATTTAACTGGACATTTGGAGTACTTTAGTAGAAAAACGGGGGTTTTAAAAATTTCGAAAAAATTGTGTTCAGGAAGAGATGTCAATTCCCTTTAATTTGATGCATCACAAAGTAGGTATTGTCATTTTAGATTTTAAGGGTTAGGAGGGGGGAGCAGAGGAGTGAATTTGGGTGGCACTTTTTTCATAAAAAATTTTCTCTTCCGATACTGTGCAGGATGACGTTGACTGCATCGAAGAGAATTGAGAGGTCAAGAATATTTAATTGGACACTTGAAGAATTTAGAGGGAAGAGGGGTGGGGTTCAAAATTTAAGAAATATTTTTCCAGAAAGAGAATTCGATTCTGTTGAATTTAATGTATCACAAAATAGGAAGTGTCATTTGAAATTTCAAAGTTGAGGTAGGTGGGAGCGAGGGGGCTAAAGATAGAAAATCGCTTATGTATGTTTTAGATGTGCCCCTCGATATAAAAATGGACCTGTTTTTGCTCGAAGACATTATCACTAGGAATCGGGAGCTATTGCAGGTGGATAGTTTTCAAATGATCACCCGGTAGATCGCATGCAAAAAAATGCTCACCCGGTCGTTGTGGATTAGATGAGTTTTGCCTGATGCCATTCGGATAGAAACGTGCACCCACAGGCCTTAAATCGAATACTATGCTTCAACATTAGGCCACAGTTGTAAGAAAATATCATGAGAAGGAAGTAGTATAGCAAAATAGACTCAACCAGTAGGACATCAGACGTTTAAAGTTGGAAAATAGACATTGGATATCGATAATCAGACGTCAAAACTTGAATAAATAACGTTGACGATTGAGTCGTGACCCCCGAGGAAAATTGAGTTCGACTGAACGTAAGCTATGTCACTATAGCCAGATGATTTGTGTTCTGGTACAAAAGAATACAGAAAATACTGCCCTGATTGTTTTGGTACTTTTCAATTTTGTCGGGTTCCTTTCGGGATAAAACGTGCGCCCACTGGTCCAAAAACAATATTCTTCCTTAATTTTCAATTGTCGCATCAGTAGGAAGATTATGGTTCAGCTAATAGGTGATAAATTAAGCCTTAGACACTTATTAGACAACTCAACTCGGCAAGCCTCCGGAACTTGTGAACCGAGCATCAGAGAGGTTCACGAAACAATCGGTTTTATTCCAGCGAGCGCAACGTCAATTTTGCAGACAAAACGTACCGGATGTCGCCGAATGAATCCGATGAAGTCGACAGTTGCGCAGTCACATTCCCAAGGGTTCGACTCCAAATTCAACGTCGTGACTTTTTCCAGTTTTTCCAGAACATCCCTCGGTAGACTCTCGATGAAATTGTTGCTCAGGTTGAGCATCTAGAACATTCCGTTTTTAAGTGAAAGAGAACCTTCCGAATTCGTGTTGAATCACCTCAATTTTAGGCGGAACCCAAGTGAAGACTTCGATTCTGTTATGCGATAGATCAGCTCTGGTTACGTTATCCCAACCGTGTTTCGGTCCGTCTTTCAACCAATTCCCTCGCAAATTCACTTCTGTCTGGTTGAATATGTCCCCAATCAACTGTTCCGGTAGCTCAGGAATTTTAGTCAAGTTCCCGTAACTACAGTCGTAATACAAAGACTTGCTGTAACGTTTCCAAAGGCATCTACAACCTTCCGGGCAGGTTCCACCGAAATCTTCCACAGAGCAGTTTAACAACTCTCTGGCTTCAACCATCGGCGTTCCTCCACAAAGTAATTGCTTGAAATCCACATACAAAAGCTCGTAATGCTTCAAGCGGGTCGAAAAGTGCGTCACGAGGTCGTAGTTGTGACAGTCGCAACGTAGCGGGTTTTCGTTTACGTAAACCGTGACGTGGGAACGCTCCCATGTACCTTCATCGGAGTTTTGATCTGTATATTCCAACGGGTCGAAGTAGATATGAGTGATGTTGTTCCAGCTTAGATTGATCACGAGCGGTTCCATTCTCAACATCAACAAATCGTAGAATGTAACGTTCTCGATCAAGTTAAAGCTCAGATCCAGATGTTTCAGCGTCATGAAATAATTGTCGGGATGGAGGAGGTCGAAAGAACGAATTGAATTTCCGGCGAGCGATAAAGTTTCCAAGGAATGGCACCGTCTGAACATATGACTGAAAGGCACCGATAGTTGATAATTGTTAGCAGTCAGGTCCAAAATTCTCAACAAAACGTTCGCTAGGAACGCATCTGAATCTATCCGGTTGATTCTGTTGCGTGCCAGAAAGATGTTTTCGATTTCGCTCAAATTCTTGAACGCGTCTGCTGAAATTTCCTCGATTAAATTCCGATCTAGTTTCAACGAGTTGAGTTGACCAGGGAAATTCGGAATTTCCTTAAGGCTGTTGTTGTACAACTTCAATTCCCACAATATCTCTAGCGTTGACAGGTCAGGAAGCGCTTCCAGGAAATTGTTGTGGAGCCACAAGAAAAAGATGGATCTAGAATTGCGGAAGGCATCTTCCGGCATAGATTTTAAGCAGCAATTTGATACGTCCAGGATCCTCAGTCTGGGTAAGTTTGAGAAGATTCCATTTGATAACTGCTCCAAATTTGGATTGTCGTTCAAGTAAATGTATCGGAGGTCTTTGTTTCGTGTGAAAACTCTTCCTAGTTTTCTAAATAAATTGCCTCGTAACTGTATGATTTCTAGAATTGTCAAGTTTATGAACGAGTTTTCTGGGACGTGTTTGATCTTGTTAGCAGACAGATTCAATTCAGTCAAGCGCGTTAAGTTCATTTGAGTAGTTTCCTCGATTTGATTGCCTAGAAATAATTCGATCAAATTTCAAAAGCGATTCAGTTTAATTCCTCGTATAAACACTTAAACTTATGTATAAGATCTATGCTTCCGAACAGACCAACAGTATCGAATTGATACAGAATGGACAGAGGTTCCATGAAGGTTGGTAGAGGTGGACTACAGATTGGAGTAAAAGTGCTTTGGAAACGGCGTAGATTGTCTATAGGGGAGAGTGGGTCAAGAGTGACATAGTAAGGCTCAAATGGTCAAGTGGAGTCGGTACGCTATAATTTCGTGCACTTTTGAGTGAAGTAATGCCATTTAGTACAGATACTCTTCAGACAATTCTAAGAGATACAACACCAGACAATCAAACCAAAACTGCACAGACACTTGTTTCGCCCCTGCTTGGGGCTCATCAGTGCGTAGGCATCAAAGTTTGGTCCCAAAATGTTTGGTAAAAAATTTATTTCGACATTGATTCAATTCCTGGACGTCAAATGTGATAACGTCGGGTCCTCTGGAGTTGACGATGTGATTATATTTGAGACAAAAAAAAACCATGAGGGGGGTTATTATTGAGGAATATTCCATGAAAAGTCACAAAAGTGTCATGCACTCTCTTCAAGACCAATTGGCGAAGTGTGTTCGCGTGTTCACCAGAATGCACGGGAATCGGCGCTCGTAACAGTACGTTGAAAACCCAACTGGGATTAAGTGCACAACAAAAACTTGAACGCACCTTTAGTATTACCGAGATTCAACAGGTATTGACCTGCAGTTTTCAGCACGGCTTCAGAGTCATTTGGACACAAACGTAACATTCTGCCATGACCAGATGACGCACTGGCGCGTAGTTCAAACACATGGCACTCTTACCCAACACGACACTCTCACCCCACTCTCCCCTAAATATCTACATGATATATTTATTCAACAAGGTCAAACACCTTATCAAACAATTTTGGTTTGTCCTCTGGCAAAGGATACCATATTGGATCTAAATTGAACTTTTAAAAAACAAAAATCAAGATACCTAGGTATCTACGTGAAATTATCCAGTTGTAGTTTTGGTTGTAGTATATCCTGGTCACGGCACCATTTCTGTAGTGTAACCCCGTTTTCGATGTTTGGCGGTGATCGTCGTTGTCCCTTCCCTTCCCGACGTTGTTTACCTCTTACCTACGTTGTGTGAGTTCTTACTCGAGATCAGAATGTGTCCTTGGGGATGGGG
The DNA here is from genome assembly GCA_949128115.1 of Anaspis maculata. Taxonomy (NCBI): domain Eukaryota; kingdom Metazoa; phylum Arthropoda; class Insecta; order Coleoptera; family Scraptiidae; genus Anaspis; species Anaspis maculata. Next base: position 76,064,267 of record OX421966.1, read on the forward strand.
TTTGATTCTTGAATGAAACGCGAATGAAATGCAAGTAAAATGAATGTTTATTGTAAATCAATTGCAAAGTTTTAAATGAATTTGTTTCTTTTCTCAAAACACCTCACAATAAGAAATTGACAGTGATAAAATGACAAACATGAATGAAGAACAACAAAACACAAAGACAAATGAAACCAGAAAAATCATCACAAATTATTACAATTTATACAACATTTATAATGGGATTTACAACAATAAAATGAGCGCAAAATCAGATTAACAAAACAAAACAAAACAAGAAATCATGGAACACGTCAAACTGTCAATTCAATCGCGAAGGAAAAGTGACGTATTCGCTGACAGGCACATATGGGAAGAACACGTCAAGGAAACCCCTGCGTGTTGCCTGGTTGATTGCTGAAAAATCCCTTCCCAAATGATCTGAACAAAAGTCGAGTGTGAATGAGTCATGATAAAATGACAGAGAAGTCACTCCAGTAATGCCTTGATCAAGTCAGCGTGAATCGGTGCTTGAACCTCTTTGAAAGTTTGTTTCGTTTACAAGTTATTTACATAACAACAGAAGGAAACTCGCTCACTTACGCTTTGGAGAAAACTTCACGCTTAGCAATTTATTTCACACTTTACAAACAGAAGAAGTCAAATTGATAGATAAATAAACAATGAAGAACAGATCGGTGGACAAGTAGATGGATGAACAAGAAACAAATGATAGGTAATTGTGTAGATGAATAAACAAGAATCAAACGATTAGTAATGGTGTAAGTGAATAAACAAGAAACAAATGAGAGATAAACAGGTAGATACATAAACAAGAGACAGGTGAGAGATGAATTGGTAGAAAGTTGGAGTTGGTCATACTTTTAGTGAGCAATTGGAAGGAAGAAGTATCCTCGGAAGTATCCATAACGCATTCGCCCGAAATTCCCCAGAAGTTACCCATCACAAACCCCACAGATACATACATACAAAACCGAAGAAGAATTAGTAAACAGTACAGGCAAGGGTGCGACTCGAGCCAACCCGTGGCCCTCTCTATCGTCGTCTAATTTGGAATTGAAACCCCAACGTGAATCGAAGAGGTAAATTTGGAGTCGGATGTACTCTAGTGATATCCCGATGGGATGGACAAGGAACTCTCATGAAGCCTATTTTCGATGGACTACACACGTGGGATCAACCCACTCAATTGGCCGAGGTGAGAAGGCCGGAAATCCGTCCAAGGTACTGATCAGAGCGGGGTAAAAGCAAAAGGAGTGGAAGCACTCCTTTGAAATTGGGAGTATCTACATTCGTTTCCGAAAGTAAACACTTGTTTTCGTTTAAATGCAAGATAAGTGACATTTACAGTTGAGCTTGTGGATGGACATTGTCGGTATCATCGAGGAACGAGAATTGCAACCACAATCATTGAACACTTACACTGCTTTCATACTCCATTCGAGTCCCACCATTCAACGTACGCATTTTTGGTGAGTAGGTTCCGTGATACTACCGAATATGTTTATAAATAAATATGCCCGTCGAATCAGAGCAGTAAAAAGAAACAAACCCGAGTATGAAGCAGCGCGGCAAAAGGATGGGAAACAAATGTGGCGATTCCCATAAAAACAACATTCCACAAACGCTCTGTTACACGAGACAAACCAAAAGCCGACAGGATTTCTGCTAAATAACAAAGTATCAACAGAATGCCATCTGCTACAGAATTGCATCATAAGTAGGAACAGCAAGGGATCAGGTTAAACATTTTGCAAAAGAGATAACATGATTCCCCCCAAATAAGAAAAAGGTTAGTAGACTCAACAAAGCAGATTCATACAAGTAGGTGGATTCCCCCCCCAGGATACGGAGAAGCATGCAAGTCCTCTTTTCTTCGTTTACTTTCAGGTATAACCCGACAATGAATAATGAAATATGAATGAATTATGAAAAGCACTGTTCTCTTCTTAGCGGCTGATTTTGGCGTACCTAGCAGAGTTTCTTTTTGTCGTCTTACTGTTTGTAACGTTACTTGTGGAAAAGAAACAATGATTGAAACTTCGAAATACGCGCGACAGCGCAATTTTGAGGCCACGTCATGAGTGCGCAAAGTGCACACCCACTAGATTACGGCCTTTGCCATCAACATTGAGATCATTTGGGAAGTAGATAAATTACACAAAAGTCAAAGCAGTGCAAAGCACCTTGATTCTAAAGGGGAAAAACTGCGGATCATGCAAGCCCGTTGAGAACAAAGAGAACAAAGAATTTCGTGTTATGTAAAATAATTTCGCGGAAAAAATAGGTATCGGAATGCATGATTTGGTGAGTGGGTGGAAGCCAAAATCACGATACAATAATCAAAGAAAGTCCGACATTAAATCAGGAGAAACCGACGCACACTCAATGCATTGAAAAATCACGTGTTCTTCACCACAGCTGATTCTCTTCTCTGTCTGCGGCTGCCGCTAGCCCAGCACCAGCGCCATCTCCCTCTCCCATCCGCAAACGCTACGAACTTCAACGACCGTACCTTCAGGTACCAACGTACAAAAAAAAAAAGGGGGGGGAATACCACATGGTGAAAATGACTTCGTAAAATACAAACCGAAGCACGTGACACCGATATTGCGATATCCTTTGCGAGATAGCTAGTGATTCTTAATAACTCACAAAAATTTTTGATAAAAGACATAATAGGGATTGACCTCGCGCACCTATTAAAACCTATAGATTTCACACTTTTTAGATTATATTTTTCTTTAAGGTGAGTGATTGTTGCCTCGTAAATATCGCATCACTCTTGGTGGACTGCTTGCGGTTAGTCTATTTTGTTTTCGAGACGTATGGTTGGGTCCAAGATAAACGCTTATTTTGTTTTATTGTCAATGGCAACGATATCTAGCTTCCGATGGCCTCCTCCATCTGCCGCGCAGTGCACTTCCTATTCTATAGGAAACTATAGCAGGTTCAGTTGAAGGATCTATTGTTGAATCTTTGTAATTTTATTCAAGACATTGTTTTGTTAAGTGTCATTTTCCCTGGCATTTTCATTTGTTTCGTCTGTGATGATATTGTTTCTGCTGATGGTCACGTGGCTTTCTCTAACTTCTTGTCCTACTCCTCCTGACCTGACCAGCCGAATGCCACCTACGCAAGCCACTTCAATAACGTGTTAACCGTGCTTTAGATGCAGATACATTATGAGATGCAGTATAGAAGACAATTTTGCGAAAAATATGAATAAAGCTTCAGTGATCAAGGAGACGTATTGAACCGGGCCTTAGTTGGTAGGTACTTGCAAAACATAATTGACTATGCATGTGAACAGAGCTTCAAATAATTCCACTCTGGCACTATCTAAGCGGATTCAGCTCACACTTTGACATAGGTATAGTAGGTTCACTTGTACCGTGATTCTAGTAGGCTGGGCAAATTTCACAGTTTGGCATTGTAGACTTCACGTCCAACTGCCTAGTGTGCGCCTGGGCGTCTGGCTTCGAAAGATAGGTTATGTTGGTGTGATGGTGTGTTGACTGTCAAAAATGAAAAATTTACCGAAATCAACTTTGCAAATTGCAAATATGGAGTGGATGTAGTTCACCTTTCACAAGTGCCGCAAATTTCTTGTTCCAGTACGATGTCCTGAGCAGTGAAATCAAGTATTAACGCCGATGAATCCCATCCCCACAAAAATTAGAAGGGTTCAGCTTCCCATCGTTTCCAGCCTTCCAGAGTGTGGGTACTTCTTTTAAAAACCAGGAATAGTTCACAATGCTTCCATATTATGTGGTTTTTGAAAATAGATTCACGTCTTCTCCGCAAAGCTGAACGTTATGGGGTACATGCCCAGCACCTATTCCGCCCATTTTTTCTCCCAGAAGCGAGTTCTTGATGGCACTCTTGAGGACTTTAAAATGGGCACTGGACGTTATTGTTCAAGACACAAGCTGAGGCGCAAACACAGTTTTCACAGTAATGGGCATTATTTCACCACAATTTTCGTGAAACTCGTGATTTTCAGTCTATTTGACACTCGATTTGACAAACGGTAAAGTTGTTGATCTTGTCGTCAAGCGTAAACTTTCAAATATCAATGCAACCAACTGCCAAGTTCTAGGGAGTTTTCAAATATCAGATCTGAAAACTTAGAAACAAAATCTCACAGCCAACTAGAATCACGGTACAAGTGAACCTACTATAGGTACGTTTTCCACTCCATACGCGGCCTCAATTGAAAAATCACTCAATTTAACAGCGAATTTTTGAATTTTTGAAAGAAACTCACCTTCTATACCCAGCCTAACCAGATTTGGCAACCTATTCAGGTTAGGATCCAGAGCTGTGGCGTTGCCAAAGACATTGATGTCTTGTATGCCCTCCAAAAGTCCAAACTGCGACAAAATCCGCAAGGCTTCTTCAGTGGAATTGCAACCGGAAACGATCAATTTAGTGATGGGCGCTTTTTCATACTCTTCAAAAGTCTTGTTGAGATCTTGCAGATTTGTAGATTGCAACGTGCAGGTGATGTGGATGGTTCCATTGGCTGGATCCAATCGAACGTCGAGCTTGCCATTAGCATTTTCCGAACATTCGCTCAGATTAGCCAGGATAAAAATCAAGAAAATCTGCTTGGAAATCTGCTTGAAAGTCTGCAATTAGAGAATCAAAATGAATGGGAATGATTATTTCCACCACAATATTGTTGTCTATCGTACCTCTAATTCTTTTTGAGACACTTTCACGGTTCGAGTCATGGTTAATCACTGACACTGGTCACTCTGAAAACATTAAATTTTATCATTAGGTATTATTGCTCTCGAGTTATCGCATGAGTTGCTCTGAACATTTAAATTCGAGTACCTAGGTACTTGCAATACCTACTTAGAATGTTCGAATGATGCGCATTTATTGATAATGTAAATACCTAAATGCTGTTTTCCTGCTCCGTTTCTGGGGTCAAAGCCTTGAACGCAAAGTTCATTTAACGAAAACTTTCGTCAATTAGGTACTGTGTTCTAAAATATTGAAAAAAAAATTGTCCTTGATTGGTAGAATGAAGAAGATAACGAATGGTTCCGCCGCCCGCTTTTGTGCCGATTTTGTTGTGTTTTCGGGATTGGACTGTGAAATATTTTATACCGCTAGGAAGAGCTGATTTTCTCCACCATAACGTGTGGGTGAACGTAACCCGCAAAGTTGGCCCGACAACGGAAAGATGGAATAATTACTTCCAAGATTTCTTCGTTGTTTACAATTATTGCTATTCAATCAGTCCCGCTGATAAGTTTTTTGTATCTGCGAGTAACGTTAAGGCTCATTCACTGCACTTTGTCGTCTGTTATTCTCACCCAGTACCTATTGGGGTCTCTGCATATAGGGATATTTATTTACCCTACTTGACACACCATGAGCGAAGGGACTACCACTAATGGAGCCAAAGAAGGAAGCAATGGATGTGAACATAACGGATGACAAAGGAAAAGAAGATATTGAAGACGTGCAAGAAAAAGTTATCAATAGAGAAGATGGAAATTTTAGTGGAGAAGAATTAATTGGACAATCGGAGGAGAAAGATGCGGAAAATGATGGCATGTTTGACGGCCTCGGGTATAGGCTTGTCAATTTTCGAAAAATGTCAAAAATTTATGTCATAAGGTACATGAATAAAACCAACGAGCTTTTGTGTGGCAACATCCCTTTAATCAACAATCGGGTCATAAGACAAAATTTTTGGGGACTCTCGGTCCATAAGACAAGTTTGAAATTTTCAGAAACGGCCAAAATTTACCTCCTCCTGTAGACTTCTCCTTTGACATAACTTGAGGAATGAAAAATGATTCTCACATGTTTTTTCACGCAGGTTTCGAATCTGTCCACAAACATTTTCAATGGTACATACATCGCTTACAAGGTGCAACGTCGAAAATTTTTTCTCAAATCGTACACCCTGTATTTTAACATGAAAATCGATTCCGTTTTTCATCCTGATCACAAATATATATCACACTTGGTGAGTTAGTCAACAAAACGCCTGTGAAAAAATTGATAAATTTTGGTCCTTTTTTGAAAATTTCGAACTTGTCTCATGGACCGAAAGCCCCCAAAAATGTTGTTCTACGACCAGATTCTACAGGGTCAAAATCATGTACCTTATGACGTAAGTTTTGGTAATTGTTGACGACCACTACTTCTCGACTTCAGCCACCAACTTTCCACGGTAGGTAGACACCACCACAACATCACGTTCGTCGACCGTAGTTTCCTGGGGAAACCACTATTTCTACTGTAAAATGCCCCTTCTTTCCATTACTTGTCCTACGACGTAAGTAGGGGAAGGTTACTTAAAATGGGATACTTAAGGTTTGAACCCTTAGAAATAATAGCTGGATAAAGCAAACCTCATCTAATTATGTCTAATTATTCCTTGCTCTGTTTTATATCATAACCCCAAAGGGTTTTTGGAACAAAAATGTATTTTCCGAAATATAACTACTTTTCCAAGAAATGTGCAAGTATCCCATTTTAGGGAACCCATACGGTAAAACGGGATACCTCATATCCTTAAAATGGGATAGTGATTGAAATTGATAGATTTGACTAGTCTATTAGGAATATGATAACCAGACATCCAAATTCCAAGTTTTTAATATGGAAACTACTAGGTAGGTATAACAGACATATAAAATATGAACATCAACTACCATTCTTAGGTAACAAGACAAAAGCAAAATGAACATTCTTAAATTATGCATAAGACAAGAAATAAGAAAAAAAGAAAAAAATCAGACTTCGAGGCAGAAGTCACAAAGAGAATCTTCTCCTTCTTCATCTGCCCTGGCGCAGGCATCATGAACCCACCTTCTGCACCCCACGCATCTGGGATATCCCGTTTTACGGGATGACAAAAATCCCGTTTTACCCGAACACTCATATTTGACATTCGATTTTTTTTTTCACGTAACCCCAAAATAAATCAAAGAAACTTGTTGGTCAAATCAATACTTCATATCTTGGCTTGAGGTAAATAAATAATGAACATGTTTTCCCTTTCACTTCGCACGCAATTCTTACTAATATGAACCCTTGATATTAGATCAGAAAATCTGAAAACCATAAAACCTACCTGGTACGGCTCGCGCTTCAGCTGTCAACTTGAAAGTACGTTTGACCGTTGCATTAGACTAGAGCTTGAGTTCGGTGAATATTGGGTTAGATGGCGATACTTGGTTTTGTCAGAACCTTTGGTATCCCGTTTTAGCTGAGTATCCCATTTTAAGTAACCTTCCCCTACATGCAAGAAGGAAGCGTCCTATATAGCTGTTTAAGTGGTTGCCTAACTCTTAGAAAATGCTAGTCGAGAAGTAGTCGTCGTCAACAATTACCTAAGTTTTAAGCGAGGTTTTAAGGCAAAGGCACCAGCTCCCTGTTCATACCCAAAGGTTGGAATTGTAGGACATTTACAAACCCACAACGATGTCAAAAGAAACGAACACTTGCTTAGCCGAAGCTTTAGGTTATGGTTGCGCAGAAGGGCGAACGTGAGGACGGCGATGTTTTCTTTGGTGATTTTTGTGGTGATGAGAATGTCATCCATGTACACAATAATTTTGTTTTGTGCAAGCAGGGGCTCCAAGAGACCATGTTTTCGCGAAAAATGCGACAGCGTTTCCGCAGACCAAATGGAACGCGTCGCTACGAACTCGAAGGGGCCCTTCCGGTCTACTCCCGTCAAATTTCCCGCTAAGAATTGAAGTTCCGCTAGTTGTCGAAGGTAGCGCTGTGGTGCCAATAATGCCATTCCTGTCAACTCAACGTTTCTCGAATTTTATCTTGGTTCTGCTGTCATCTGCTGTGTGCTGTGTAGATGTTACAAACTGGTGCCATCTGATGTAGGTACATTATCATAATTCGCTGGTAAAAACATCAAAATCAACTGAATGCCTACCTCTTCATCCTATCTAATTAGGTACCTACCTCGGTACCTACTTATAACTGGTATGTACCTACCCTATTCATCAGAACTACTGCTAGACAATTTTTATACCCATATAAATGTGATCGAATCCAAATGAACAAGAGGAGTACACTGAACTGTTTTAAACCTACTAACGAAATGGCTATTTCAGATCGTCAATCATGGCTGAAATACATCGGTGTCAACAATGTTCATGTGAGTTTGAACTCAAGTTTCAACTAGAACACCACGTTAAAAGGGCCCATAGGAATATTGACGCGGCAGAACTTTTCGATGCCGTAGTAGAACCGGAGCACTTTTCCTGCAATTGCTGCGAATTCAAGAGCTGTTACTGCTGGGACTTGTACGAACACTGCAAACACAATAAACATCTCGGCAGCATCGACGACGACACCGTTGAACGAAGCTCATTTTACAACAAAGATTTCCATAAATTCCTATGCGGTTACTGCCCATTAAGGACCGATTCCACGTTGTTCCTGGCCAAACACACGGATTCGCATCGATTGGCAGCAATACATGCAACACCACCACAAGCAGTTGACTTTGTTGGAGTTTTTCTTCCCACTAAATGCTGGAGCAAACCCCATCTGAGGAAAAATGTCAAGAAGCACATGCCGGCTCGTGTTTCCCATGAAAAGATCAATTGGTTCAACTGCGCAAAGTGTTCGTACAAATCCAAATTCAAGGGCAACGTGAAAAGTCACATGTTAAGACATGCTCCCGCCGAAGACATCGACTGGTTCGAATGCGATGAATGTTCATTTAAAACCAAGCACAAGAACAATTTACCTAAGCACATGATGTTGAACCACGCTGTCACCGAAGACATCGTTTGGTTTCGATGTGAGAAATGTTCGTATAAATCCAAACAAAAGTCGCATTTGAAAACGCACATGACGAAACATGCTACGGCCAAAGACATCGTCTGGTTTCAATGCGATAAATGTTCATATAAAACCAGGCTCAAGTACAGCTTGAAGAAGCACGCGTTGCAACATACTTCCGCCGAAGACATCGCCTGGTTCCAATGTACAAAGTGTTCTTATAAATCCAAACTAAAGGCCACTCTCAAGAGGCACATGCTGAAACATACTGCCGCCGAAGACATCGATTGGTTTGAATGTGACGAATGTTCGTATAAATGCAAACAAAACAGCAATTTGAAGAATCACATGTTGAGACATGCTGCCGCTGAAAACATCGACTGGTTCGAATGTGATCAATGTTCATTCAAAACCAAGTATAAAGCGTATTTCAAAGGGCACATGTTGAAACATGCTACCGCTGAAGACATCAGTTGGTCTGAATGTGATGAATGTTCATATAAAACCAAGCACAAGAACCATTTGAAGAAGCACGTGATGTTCAAACATGCCGCCGGTAAAGACATCAGCTGGTTATGTTGTGACGAATGTTCGTTTCGAACCAAATATAATGCGTCTTTGAAAGGGCACATGTTGAAACATGCTGTGGCCGAAGACATCGTTTGGTTCCACTGTGCAAATTGTTCGTACAGTTCGAAACATAAAAGCAATTTGTGCACGCACATGTTGCAACATGTTCCTAAAGAAAGCTGGTTTCACTGTACACTATGTTCGTACAGTTCTCCCCGAGAGTCGAGTTTCAAACGGCACGTGCTGAAGCACGCTTCTGGCGATGGGGTCGAGTGATTTTGGTGTGCCGAGTGTCCATTTAAAACTAAGACCTCCAGAAGCAATAAAGATTATTTCAGCAAAGAGTTCATCATTGCTGTACCTACATAATGCTGTATCTATGCTAATTCCATCACACACATTTCCACACTGAAATAACAAATTACTATATAGATAACAAACGAATATGCCATTAGGTATGTTAACATTACATAACATTTGTACCTATTTCACATGACACATAAAAACCAGACAGTGATGGTTCAACTTGAGATCATCGTCATAGATTTTCGGTTCTTGTTGTCCAATTACTTGATGTAAATTTTTGTTTGCCATGTTTTACTGCATTCTCCGCTAAGCCGTTGTAGTGTGGATGGGAAGGAGGTGATCTCGGAGGTGATGCTCTGTCTTACTCCGCTTCGCTGTAGGAATCTGGTCTAAGTCCAATACTCGCAAACATATACTTGAACGCAACTTATTTTCTAATATTTCGGCATTCCATGGCTTCACTTGAATCACCTCCGGCCATCTTCTGTATGAATCAATAGCCAACAAAAACATGATGCCACTAATCGGTTCCAGATAATCAAGATGAACTCTTCCAAAGTCTTTCTGTTTGCATCCAGAGTATTGGCTCCACCCTTGGTGGATCTTGCCTGTTGTCTAAACATGTTTGTGAACTTGAATTCAATCCCGTCTCTCCAAATGGAGATAATCTGTACCTAGTCGATTTCTGCAGGTACTCTGGAAAAACAATCTGCCACAACATTTGATCTGCCTCTAATGCACTGCAACTTGTAGTTGAATCCTGACAGAAACGAAGGCATCCTTACATTCTACGGATTATACGTCTCACAATTGGCTATATATGGGTATATTCACTCTGACCAGTCCAAACTTGCACGTCATGCTGATAGGTATAGGTACATAATAAGCACAACACTAGAGGGGGAAACAATATCATTCTGCCACAACATCGTATGGGTTTGTCTTCTCATAGTCCGCTTTATATGGGAACAAAGTCTATAATCATCTTTCAGATACTGTTTACTTCGGTTTCTGTTGTTATGTTCTTGAAAGGGGGCTTGAGTGCTAATGGCCGATGAATGTGGAATCAAGTTTAGCTAGCCAAAGTCTTCTTATTGTTACACAGCTTTATCCATTCATTTAGGCTCGTGGTAGAAGTGTCAGATATACATGTCATTACAATAAACAGGATGACAAGTGACATCACATAAAACACTCTCGGTAATGCAGAACACTACACCAGTACCTAATCCGCTGTGTTGCTCTTACAAAATGGTGGTCAGAATGTAATTCTATACCCACCACATAGGATGTATGGTATGGTTGACCACCAATTAAAGTGTGTAACAGTAGAGGCACAGACTGAACTATATTGTTGAGTAGGTACTTACTTACTAATAATACCTATTCCAGATCGTCAATCATGGCCGAAAAACATCGCTGCCAACAATGTTTATATGCGTTTGAACTCAAGTTTCAGCTAGAACACCACGTTCAAAGAGCTCATAAATACGCGGTAGAACTGTTCGATGCCATCCCAGAACCGAAACTTTTTTCCTGCATTTGCTGCGAATTCAAGGGCTGTTACAATCGGGACCTGTACGGACATTGCAAACACAAACATCACGGCAGGATAGACGAAGACAACATAGAACGAAGTTCATCTTACAATGAAGAGCTCAATAAATTTCCCGGACCAGTTGACCTTGTTGAAGATTTTCCACCCACTGAATGTCGCAGCAGATCTGAGCCAGAGAGAAATTAAAAAAAAACACATGCCGGTTCAAGTTCTCCATGAAAAGATCAAGTGGTTCAACTGTGCCGAGTGATCATTTAAATCCAAACGTAAGGGCGACGTGAAAAGTCACATGTTGAGACATGCTACAGCTGAAGACATCGATTGGTTTCAATGTGATAAATGTTCGTATTAAACCAAGCACAAGTACAATTTAAAGAAGCACGTGTTGAAACATGCTGCCGCTAAAGACATCGATTGGTTACAATGTGACGAATGTTCATTCAGAACCAAGCATAATGCGTATTTGAAAGGACACATGTTGGTACATGCTGCGGCTGAAGACATCGTTTGGTTCCAGTGTGCAAAGTGTACATATAAATCGAAACAAAATAGCAATTTGAAGACGCACATGTTGAAACATGCTCCGAAAGAAAGTTGGTTCCACTGTACACGGTGTTCGTACCATTCTCATATTAAGACGAATTTCAGACGGCACGTGTTGAAGCACACTTCTGGCGTTGATGTCGAGTGATTTCGGTGTGACAAGTGTCCATTTAAAACTAAGGGAGGGTGAAAGTGCGTTCAGTCAGCTTATTTAGCCGCAAGTTTTAATTTTAGCCGTGAGCGCTGCACCGTTTATTGGCTATTCTGAGGAGGCTGGTTCGTAAAAGCTAATGCTAAAATCAAAACTTGCGGCTACATAAGCTGACTGAATGCACCTTAAGAACGTTAATTCAGTTGGAGTTGACGACCTAGATATAAGTCAGGAGGACTACTTATATGTTGGAAATATCGATGCAATTGATGGACCCAATAAATGAATGAAGAATTGCTTATTGAAAAATTATTTAAATGTAGAGTTCCGCCTAGATACGGGAGCCGAACGTAATATCCTACCTCATCAAATGTTAAAAAGTCGAAACTCAAAGAAAACATACGACTAACTCAAAATAAGGGAGTTGTAAGAACGGTTTCGAATTAAGTACCAATGCCAGTTGGCACCTGCAATTTGAATGTAAAAGCTGGAGATATAAGCTGTGGCATGAAATTTCAAATTTCAGATATCAATAAGGCCATTATTGGTTTGAAAGCGTGCAGATCACTGAACTTGATGGCAAGAACGGATGAAGTCAATACAGTACTATTGAATCGCTGTGATGAAGAAGGAATAAATGAACTACTAAACAAATATGAAGACGTTTTTAGAGGTACAGAATGTATCAAAAATGCGACTTATATCTAGTATTGAACTAGCTCCAAATGCGGTACCAAAAGTTCTGCCGCCGCAGAAAGTACCCTTTGCTCTGTACAACAAGTTGAAAAATCAACTCAGTGAACTGGAAAACAACAAATTATCAAAAAAGTTGATAAGCCAACAGAATGGGTCAATTTGTTGGTTATTGTTCCGAAGAAAAATTTTGATATGAGAATCTGTGTATGGATCCCAAGGATTTGAATAATATGCTGTCAAAAGAGAGCATTTTTATATATCAACTCTAGAGGACATGACGTGTAAATTAAAAAGGTGTCAACGTCTTCAGTGTTCTTGACTGCTCAAATGGGTTCTGGAAAATCAAACTTTGTGAAGAAAGCTGTAAATTATGCACCTTCAATACACCGGACGGTATTTTTCCTAAGACTGCCATATGGCATGGCTTCGGCACCAGAGAGGTGTATCAAAAACGAATTAAAGAGATATTTGACGGCCAAGAAGGCATTGACACGTACATTGACGACGTTTTGGTGTATGGCAAAAACCTAAAAGAGCATAACGAGCGTCTAGAAAAAGTTCTAAAATTAGCTCAAGAGCACGGCGTTGAATACAATGAAAACAAGTTCCATGTTGCTGTCAAACAAGTCGACTATATGGGTCACATGATCAGTGAAAAGAAATTGGAAGTCGGTCCCAATAAAGTAAAAGCTATTGTTGAAATGAAAAGACCAACATACAAAAAAGCAATCGAAAGATTCTCAGGCACAGTTAATTATGTTAGAGTACCTATATACCAAATTTCACGGACGTTACAGCTCCTTTGAGAGGACTACTCAAAAAAGAGGTATGCTTTCATTGGAATGAACGCCATGAAAACGCTCTCAATGCAATAAAAGTGTTACGACCATAAACCTCTGATGAGCGTTAAAGAGAAACCCCTCTCATTAGCACCGGTGCGACTACAAAGGATGCTGCTTCTTTTACAACCCTACACCTTCAATATAGTGTACAAAAAGGGCACTGAATTGGGAATAGCTGATACTTTCTCGGAGTTTTATTTCAGACACCGACAAACAATTTTAGGAAAAATGTGAGCAAATAGAGCATCAGCTATGGATGGTAACTCAGCTATGGTAACGTTTCTGTTACCATTCACTGAAGAGAAACTGGAGCAATTTGAAGAAGAGACTCGGAAAGACGAGAATTTAGTAAATTTGGCCACACTTATCCACAATGAATTTCCGGACGAAAAAAATTAAATGAACGCCGATTTGAGAATTTATTGGCCATTCCGTGATGAGCTCTCGACGAACTATAGCATAATTTTTAAAAATGAACAAGTTGTAGTTCCAGCAACATTACGTAGAGAAATGCTGAAGCTTTTGAACAAAACACACTTGGGAAAGGAAAAAACAAAGTTGCGAGCCAGAGACTTTTTTTTGGCCTGGAATGAGTAATGATATCGACAATTCAATCGATAACTGTGAGATCTGTTTTGGTTTTAAAAATGAACATCAAAAGAAACCGCTAGTACCACATGAATACCAAATATTACTTGGGAAAAAATTGATGTTGATATGTCCGATACGGACAAAGAAAAATACGCAACAGCGATCGACTATTTTTCCAAATTCCTGGAAGTCCGGCAAATCATAAGCAGCAATTTTGCCGAAATAACAACATTTCTTGAAGAAATATGCTGCCGACATGGGATCCCTTTTATTGTTATTACGGATAATGGACCGCCTTTCAATGGGCATTGACCAGAGTTGTCACTGTAACCCTGTATGGATCCTCAAGAGATGTACCAACAAGACACGCTGCCATGGCATGGATAATACGGGAGGTATGGACATGATAATTTGGTACTGAGTATTCGACACCAGTAATGGTCATGAGGGGAACCTCCAGAATAAAGGTGAGCGCTTAATTCTGAGACACCCTGTACACAGCCTGAATGCGAACATCACGCACGGAACGGCCACGTACGGCATTCCTTGATTCGTACGCTCGATTTACGCAGTACGATGCCGGCATTTCGTAGACGACGGCGTATGTATTGGCCCGTTTTACTGGATAGGCTGTTTATGAATGAAATAATCGAAGCGTTATACCGATTTTTATTGCTTTAGGTGGGTACTTATTTGGCATGATTATGTATCGATTGTCTACTGGCGTTTTCGACCAAATTTCTCCTATACCATTATTTTTTCATTTCATTTTTTTTGACACCTCGCACGATTACGCATATAATCAATTTCTTTCACGGCTTTCTGCTTTGCAGGGTGGACGATAAGGGACATTGTCTCTACTGGTTGGTGGGTCTCCGCCACGGTTGTTAGGTTTTTGGCGGCTACTAATGGATGATGTCGAAGATCGGCAGGATACTACTCGGATCAAAAGGCCTATCATCCAAAAGGCTACATCTTCTGGTGCACATCACCGGAGTAGTGAGTACTAGGTGCCTACTCTAGCTCTAGCTCTACCTGTTTTACCTACTGCAACAGCAAGCAAGGTATGAAGACACATGGCCGGCAGACAACACAGTATACCTACCTACCTACCTACTCACGCCCAAATTGTGTCTCGTCTCCGTGCAGTTCAACTCCATAAATTATTGTCCCACTATTCATATTGTCCATCTAAAGGATAAGTTCCCTCTTGGGCTGTGGGTTTTTCTTTTTACATTCCATTTCTTCACGGCATCACGGACTTTCGGCATAATTTTCTCAGTGGCCGGCAAAACCCTAATAGCCTTGGCGAAGACCCACCAACCAGTGAAGACAATGTCTCTTGTCGTCCACATTGCAAATCACTCGAAGAAAATTGACAATTCCTCGCATATTCTCGAAAATTTTTGCTTTCGCGTGTACATGACTCCCCGAGACGGTGACAAGGTCACATTGAAATTTGCACATGAAGACAGCCAGCTGCCAACAAGTCGTCAACGTACCATTCGTACCAACGCAACCCATTTTTTCCATAGTGCAGGAAGCCATGAAATTGACTATATACTAGGTGCTTTCCTTTTACAACCTGAACTCAGTATTCTGACCTCAGTTGTTAGTGGTTTCTCACTTTCGCTCATGTGATTTCTTGCTCTTTCTCTCTTTAACTTAAATCAGATCAGTGAGTTTTGTGGTAAAAAGAAAGCCCTATTGTTATATCAGTTTCAACCCCGAGTTCAACATTTTGTCGACTGAATTCGATATAGATACGTATAGTAAATAATAATGTCTTATTATCAAATATTTAAACTTAACGTGTAGGAGTAGGTACGAACAATAACAACAATAGTACCTATACTAAATAATTTCAAGAATAAAATACTGGAAACATGGAGACTAGCAGTAAGTCTAGAATAATCACAGAGCGAGGGCGGGTCCGTAGGATTCTTTTTTTTTCAATTCCAATGGTCCTGAGCAGTGTATTGACAGCTCCTTTGTATAGTCAGTCCGGGGTACTGCTGGCGCCAGAGGTCCACCTAAAATCAAAATAACAATCGCTAAAAAGCCGGAAATGAATCAAAAACTTGCACTCGCCCAGTGGTTCTCAAACGTTCGCATTATTTATTCTTATATTTAGTTGTATATGATGTACCTGTTCCGAAGCGATGGTGCCGCAAAAACTGATGTCCAGGAGCCTCAGCTTGGGCAGAGCGATCAGCAGCTGATTGCAGATATCATCCGTGATCGTTCTGATGCCTTGCAGATCCAAAATTTCGATGTTTTTACAAGCGATTATGACGGGGTACAGCTGCTGGTCGGTGAGTCCGCGCCACTGTGACAGTATCAACCTGAAATAACAGGAGCAATGGCATTCCAATTCTTCGTCTCAAATAATTCTCAGATAAGCCGAGGTGTAAGTTGAGATGTTAAAAAAAGATATCGGGAAGTTGCCTTGTATTATTTCTGAGTTATACTTTTTTAATTTGGGACATCCGTTGGCGATGGGTTCCAGGCAGTCCCTCGGGTCCGTCACCACGAAACACCAGCCCAAATCCAGCTCCTGCAGTTGCGTCAGCTTGGCAAAGTGTTTGGCCCCGGTCGAAGACAGCGTCATCGTTTTCCAAGAGCTCCACGTCCTCAAGCCGACGTTGTGATTGGCCACGGTTTCCACCACTTGGTCGAGTCGCTCCATGCTTTCGCACAAATCTTCATTGCGAAAAAAAGCAATCGGGATTAGAATCTCGCTCTCGGCCGCCTTGCTCTGGGTTTCTAGCCGTCAAGCACTTCTACAGCCCCTCTGTTCAATTATTGGAATAAAAACGGTTTAAACTGGAATTATTTGTGTTCGTTTGATTTGAGGAAAGCTTTTCCAGCTGAGCCTACGTTTCGATACTGTCGCAAAAGCCAGCAGGTTTGCCCGGCGCCTCCACCATGTCACGCCCGTAAAGGCTTTACCATACTATGGCTATCATCGTAGTTCATAATGAACATAGAGTGTTATAAAAGAACAAGTTGGATAATGGAATAGAAAAAGCTCTGGGAAATAGGAAAGCTCGCACGGGATTCTAGGGGACTTTTCTTATAGAGAAGCCCTTTAGGATAAGTTTGGTGCATTTTTAGCCGGTCATCAAACCACAAAACACCTGGGCTGATGCTAAACTTATACGAGTTCCATGGCTTTTTCATTAGGGTAAGCAATGAAAAAATTGGTTGTGCGAATGGTACCATGTTAAATTGATTATAACGTCCTAATAAATGTGCTATTGCGACAGTTCTCACGGTCACTATGTGACGAAACGTACGGGTAAGTGAAAATGTCCAAGATTTCGTAGCGAACACCGTCTTTACTGATTTATGACTTTTCGCTAATGCTGTTAGGTAGTGGTGGCCATTGAAGAAGATTATGTCCAAGTGCGTGAAAAACGCAGGAAAAATTAATGGAATTGTCTGCACTCCCACATACCAATATTCAGATGCTTCAGCTCCGGATTCGCCTTCAAAATCATAATCAGAGCCTCGTCCATGATGCAGGTGGAGCTCAGATCCAAGCTGATGAGCTTCTTCAGCCTGGCCAGATGTTTGAAGCCGTTCTGGTCGGGTGTCGCGTTTTTCAAGCGCAAATCTACAAGCGAAACGACAAATTGATTTTTTTTTCCACCCAGCACCACCCTTTTCAAACCAGTTCACACCACGTTTTGTTGGCAAAATTTCAAATAGCAGCTGGCGCAGAAACACCATTCTCGCCGATTGGAGCCAACGGAATGGCCATTTTGTCAGCAAAGCCTACTAAAAATTGATGTAGTACGTTCACCTTGAGTATGGTTGGCTGGGAATTTGCCGCCTTTTCACCTGGTGTGAAACTGGCTTGACCAAGAGTAAGGTTATGTTGTCTATCAAACTGATATGAAAATGTCGAAATGCTGGATGTATTTGGATAAAAATTGATGTGTTTGAAAAAATATGCTCACCGGTAAGTTCTTCGCAAGTGGAAATCGCAGCGGTGACGTTGTTGTTGATAAAATCGCAATGGCATAGCGACAAATGAGTCAAATATTTGCTGCAGTGTTCGCTTATAAAACTGCAACAGAAACAGTTGCATTGACGTTCAGCAGTCCGTCAAAATTCATTCAATTCAGTTCAACAGCTTGCTGTGAATGTCACTGGAGTTGACATCATTGACAGTATTGACACTATTGACAGTTGAACGCGCTGTGAGTTATTGGTTTGTTTGCAGGTTATAAGCAAACCTGCAAACGCTTACGTAGTCTTGGTTACGTAGCTCAGGTTAAGTAAACAGGTGTTCAACAGTTAACACAAACTGGAGCAAATTAAATAAATTGTCACAATGTACTAAACCAGAGAAACGTCAACGCAGGCTCCACCGTAGAACTGCCAGTTTGTGCAAATGTCAAAAGTGACATTTCTTACTAGATTTGAGCTGTCAATAGCGTCAAATTTGACGTTTCAAGTGGAGGTTTGAGCAAATACGAGTACTGACTTGACGAAAACTTCCGGGAACAGCTTGTCTTCGCATCCGCACCAGGACAAATCCAGTTTTTTCACGACTCTGCACCTCGATCCGAAGAATTTTAGCGTTTCGCTCTTGACTCTGTTCCAGTATCTCTGAAAATGTCGTCGTCAGTGAGTAGGTACATACAAAAACGAACGGAAGTTATTGAATCTTCCAAAATTTCATAACAGAAAATTCCAAGCGGGTCTTGATGAAAAGTGCCAGTTACAACAGTGAAAAATGACAGTGTCAGTGACAGTAACTGTGTGAATGTCGATACAACTGTCAACTATACTGTCAATGTCACTATGACGTCAATGTAAAAAAAATCTTCCACATTTTATGGGAACGTCCCTAGTGGGCTTGCAAAAAACTGACAATGGCAGTAGTGAAGAATGACAGTGTCAGTGACAGCTAATATTTTTGTCAAAGTCACATTGCCAACTTCACTGTAAATGTCGATGCAACTTGAAGAATAGAAAAAAATTTCTCGCGGGCTTTGACGAAGTTCAATAATGACAACGGTAAGAAATCACAGTGTCAGTGATTGTGCAAATATTTTTGTCGGTCACATTGTCAACTTGAATGTCAATGTCACTGTTACTTGGAATTTAATAGAAACATCCCTGCGAGCCTTAATGGAAAATAGCAATGACGGAAGTGAAAAATGAAAGTGTAAGTGACAGCGATGTCAATACTTTATCAAATTCACTGTTAATGTCACTATAACTTGAAATTCAATGGAAACGCCCTTGGCGGGCCTTGACAAAAATTGACAATAACAACAGAAAAAGATGACAGCGTCAGTAATGGCATTCATGTGCTGATATTTCTGTCTAAGTCAAATTGTCAAATTCACTGTCAATGTCATTGTAACTTTGAAATTAATCAGAAACACTTGAGGAGGCTTGAATAAAACTGACAGCGACGAAAGTGATGAATGATAGTGACAGTGACTGTTGCTCAATATTTGGCAGAGTCACCTTGTCAACTTCAATGTCATTCAAGTTGAAAATCTGTTGGAAATATTCTTAGAGGGCCTTGAAAATAACTGACAATGACAACCGTCGAAAATGACAGTGTTGGTGACAGTGACTGTGGTCATATTTCCGAAAAAAAACGAACTGTCAATGTCACTGTAACTTTGAAATGAAAAGAAACATCCTTAGTGGGCCTTAAAGACAACTGACAGTGATAAGACTGGAAAATGACATTGTCGGTGACAGTGATCGTGCTAATACTTTTGTCAAGTTGAATTGCAAAACTGAATTGAACTGTCACTTGAATTTTAAAATTTAATATAAACATCCCTGCGAGTCTGGACGGAAAATGACAGTGACGGCAGTAAGAAATGAGATCTCAGTGACAGTGATAGTGATAAGAATTTTGCCAAGGTCACACTGTCAACTTCAATGTCAATGTCACTGTAACTTGAAATTCAATAGATATATCCATGGAATAGTCTTGAAAATAACTGACAATGACAACAGTGAAGCATGACAGTGTCAGTGACAGTGATTTTACTGATATTCCCGTCAAAATCAAATTGTCAATGTCACTGTACTGTAACTTTTGAATTCAATAGCAACACCTTTAGTGGGTCTTGACGAAAACTGACAATGATGACAGTAAGAAATGACAGTGACAGTGACATATTGTACTGATATTTCCGTCGAAGTCGAATTTTCAATGTCACTGTAGCCTTAAAATTCAAGACAAACCTCTAGCGGGTCTTAAAGAAAACTGACCATGACAACAGTGGGAGGTGACAATGTCAATGACAGTGACTGCGCTAAAACGTTAGTCTACGTTGAACTGTGAAATCGACCGCCACTGTCACATTTATTTTAAAATTTGATGGAAATATTTTTGCTAGCTTTGACAGAAAATGGCAACGACGACAGTAAAAGATGACAGTTCAAGTGACAGTGATGGTTTTGAATAATTATGTCAAAATCACACTGTACTGCCACTGAAATTGAATAAAAACATCCACAGAGGGCTTTGAAGAAAACTGACAATGACAACAGTGGAAAATTACAGTGTCAGTGACAGCGACTGAGCTAATATTTCCGTCAAAGTTACATGGTTAGCTTCACTGTCATTGTCACTGTGAACTAAGAATTTATAATGAATATCGTTAGCGGGCTTTGGAAAAACTGACACTGACAACGGTTGAAAATGACAGTGTCAGTGACAGTGATTGCGCTAATATCTTTATAAATGTCACTATCACATTGGCAAGGTCACTGTTATTACCACTAGTATTGAAAAATTGAGGACAACATCCCTGGTGGGTGAGCCTTGACAAAAGCTAACAGTGACAACAATAACACTGTCAATGAAGTGACAGTGTTGGAGCTAATATATTTGTCAATATCACTGTTGATGTCAACGTCACTGTTAATGTAACTATACTTTGAAAATTAGTTTCAAAGTTCAATAGAACCATACCTGGGTAGTCTTGACAAAAAACCTCGCAAAATACTGACAGTGACAACAGACAAAAATGGCATTATCAGTGACAGTGACTGCGCTGATATATTTGTAAATGTCACTTGTCACATTGCCGGTGTCACTGTTATTGTCACTATAATTTGACAGTTCATCAACATCCCTGAAGAGTCTTGGCGAAAGCTACCAGTTACAACAGTAAAAAATGACATTGTCAGTGACAGTGATTGCGCTATTGTGTCAATGTCACTGTTGCATTGGTGACTTCACTGTATAATATGTCAATTTTTAAATTGAAGGGAAACATCCCTAGCGAGTTTTTTGTCGAAAATCGTGAGTGGCAACAGTAGAAAATGACAGTGTCAGTGAAGTGATTGGGTTGGTATCTTTGTAAATACGCCACTGTCACATTGTCAAGGTCACTGTTATTGTCACTATAATTCAAAAAATGAATTATATCTCTGGACAATCTTTATGAAAAGTGAAAATTACAGTATTAAAAAAATGTCAGTGACAGTGATTGCGTTAATATATTTGTAATAGTCGCTGTCACACTGTCAACGTCACTGTTACTGTCACTATAATTCAACAATTGATTAATATCCCTAATGAGTCTTGACGAAAACTAAGAATTACTGTAATGAAAAAAATGATATTGTCTGTGACAGTCATTGCGCGTAATATCTTTGTGAAATCACGGTTACATTGTCAACGTCACTATTGTTCAAATGTTTTATAATAAATCCGGCAAGTCTTGACAAAATCTTCAAATTGCAGAAGTGACAAAAATGATATTGTCAATGACAGTGATTGCGTAAATATCTCTGTGAAAATCTTTGTTATATTGTCAACGTCACTGTTACTGTCACTATAATTCAAAACATTAATTATATCCCTGGTGAGACTTGAAAAAGACTGAGAATTACTGTAGTGAAAAAATGATATTGTCAGTGACTTCGCTAATATCTTTGTAAAAATCACTGTCACTTGTCAACGTCACTGTTAGTATCACTATAATTCAAAAATTCAATAATATCTCTAGCGAGTTTTGACGAAAACCAAGAATGACTGTAGTAAAAAATGGCATTGTCAGTGACAGTGATTGCGCTAATATCTTTTTAAAAATCACTGTCACATTGTCAACGTCACTGTTATTGACACTATAATTTAAAAAAATAATAAAGTCCCTGGCAAGTCCTGACGAGAATTAAGAATGACAGTAGTAAAAATACGACATTGTCAGTGACAGTGATTGCGCCATTATCTTTGTAATAATCACTGTCACATTGCCAACGTCACTGTTACTATCACCATAATTCAAAAATTTAATAAAATCCCCGGCGAGTCTTGACGAAAACTAAGAATTACAGTAGTGAGAAAAATGATACTGTAGTCACAGTGATTGCGCTAATATCACTGTGAAAATCTCTGTCACATTGTCAACGTCACTGTTATTGTCACTATAATTCAAAAATTCAATTATATCCCAAGCGATGTTCTGACGAAAACCAAGAATCATTGTAGTGAAAAATGACATTGTCAGTGACAGTGATTGCGCTAATATCTTTGTGAAAATCACTGTCACATCGTCAACGTCACTATTATTCAAATGTTTCATAATAAATCCAGCAAGTCTTGACAAAAGCATTGAATTGCAGTAGTGACAAAAATGATATTGTCAATGACAGTGACTGCGTTAATATCTTTGTGAAAATCTTTGTTATATTGTCAACGTCACTGTTACTGTCACTATAATTAAAAAAATTAATAATATCTCTGGTGAGACTTAAAGAAGACTAAAAATTACTGTAGTGAAAAAATGATATTGTCAGTGACAGTGACTTCGCTAATATCTTTGTAAAAATCGCTGCCACATTACCAACGTCACTGTTATTGTCACCATAGTTCAAAAATTTAATATTACCCCTGGTGATTTTGACGAAAGCTGAGAATTACAGTAGTGCAAAAATTGACATTGTCAGTGCAGTGATTTAGCTAATATCTTTGTAAAAATCATTGTCACATTGTCAACGTCACTCTACTGTCACTATAATTCAAAAACTCCATAATACCCTTGGCGAGTCGTTATGAAAACTAAGAAAATCTGCAGTGAAAAAAATGACAATGACAGTTGATCTTTGTCAATGATACGACGAATCTTTCAAGATTGTACAAAAATCTCCTTAGTGGGCCTTGGCGTATAATGCGAGTGACAATGACGTAAAAAATGACATTGTCCGTGACAACGTCATTGTTATGTCAATGTCACTACTACGTCAATGTCATAGAAAACGTCAAGCTGGATACGAAAAAACTGAAGCAATCAAAAACAAAAATAACTACCATACTTACTTTCAAGCTCAAATTCTGGTACAAAACCTTGTTCAAGGTGGCGTTGTAGAACATACGGTTGACTTGAGCACAAGAACTCAACGATTTCAAGTCCAACGATTTGAAGATGTGGATTATTATTTCCAACTGGAAAAAATAAAAGGTCAACTTATTTTTCAATAAATATTTCAATTAATTTATCGTTCGAAACCGACATCAAAATGGTGAAATCTTGGAAAATTATTCTTGTCATGCGTGGAAATGCGACACAGAGTTATACCGTTGTTTAGACAACAGAGCCGGCCTCCTTCGATTTCGACAGCGGGCCAGGCAGGGCCGGCAGAGACTCGTCCCGCGCGAGCCCCAAAACGGAAGCAAACGCAAACTGAAGGTGCTCACATCAATTTCGGTCTAATGCGCAACTCCGATCGTCTGTGTTTTTTTTCCAATTCGGCTCAATAAACTGAACAAATCCTGCGTTTTACAGGGTGGATTCCTACAGGGCTTCCACAAAACTCACCGGCAGATTGGAGAAGTGATCCGGCCTGGTGTCCGTTTCGCCTTCGTTTTCGCAAATCGTCAGAGTTTCGACCGGATGCCCGACGTTTTTCCACAAGTCTTTTTCGAGAACGCTGTAGGCCAAGCTATGTACCGGCTGGTAGCCGGCCAGGAGAATCGCGTCGATGCTGGTGTGGTATTTCAGATGGCTCTGGTTGAATTCTAGCCGGATTTCACTGGAATTTGACAAACAGAATACCAGCCCAGATAAGAGAAATGCAAAATTTTGATGAAACCCGGAATAAATTGAGAAAAATCTGAAAATTTGAGGATCCCTTCAGGATTTGATGGCGAACAACAAACTGAAAGTCTCCATCCGCCCGAGGCTTGGCATTCTTTCTGTGGGAGGTCGAAGGTACAAGAAGTTACCATTTTCAAAGTTGGTGCTGTTCTGGTGATTTTTACTTCTCATCAAATTCTTCGAAAAATGAAAAGTAAGGTAAATTGCGAAAAAAATTTCATTCCTTTTTTGAGCTCCCCGTATGCTAAAACGTCGAGATCTGTCGAAAAAAAAAAACCGTGTCGGTCTGTCTGTTAGTATGTATGTCAGATTTTTTTGTCTCTCCATTTATTTCCAAACCGTCAGGCCGATTTCAGCCCAATTTGGGTGAAACTGGCCTGGGTTTTTGAGACCGGACTTGAATGGAGCTTAAAGTGAAGCCTTAATTGAAGATTTTTACAAGAACATGGTTTGGAAGTAGATTTGAGGTTTTTCCTGGAAAATTCAAATTTTCTAAAACAATAACCACTACATGATGGATGGAAGAATCCAAAAAGATCGCGTGTTTATCCGAATGCACGAGATCGCCGCTCGTAGTAGTATCTATCTTCCAGATAAAGTTATCTAGAAAATGATTGGGAAGAAATTGGGAATAGTGTTTTAGAAAATTTAAGATTTCCAGACAAAATCTCAAATCTATTTCCAAACCATGTTCTTGTGAAAATCTTCACTTAAAACTTGAGAGGGGGGCAGTGTTACGAGCGGCGATTCCGTGCATTCGGATTAACACGCAATCTTTCTGGATTCTTTCATCCATCGTGTAGCGGTGTAGATACAAGTGCGGTGCTCTGGACATTTCCAAAAGTATACGCGATGGTTATACTTGGCATTGGGGAAACTTCAACGCTCGATCAAGGCACATCTGTCCATTTTGGCGGAGATGCACACATTCCGGAGCACACGGGAAGCACGCGGAAGTTGTCTGATTATTCGAGAGTCGTCTAGGAAATCGTATGCCGGATCACTATAGAAACTGCAAGAGAATGCATGGTACATTCGAGATGGATTATCGGACCTATACAGGGTGTCCGATTTTCGAGGCAAAGCATGGGTATCTCGCTTATCTTTAGAGATACAGAGTCGGTTAAATTGGAAAAAAGTTGCGAATTTTTATGACGATCAATGATCCAAAAAGATATTTGACTTGTCAGATATAGTTTTCGAGATATCGAGAAAAAACAGAAATTTGTGATTTTCGTTCCTATTTTTTATTTAAAAAACTGTTGAAGGTAGCCTTTTCTAATCAAGACATTGTGGAGGCACTTTTCCAAGGAGAATTCAATGTTGCCAAAATCTTCATTCTAGCTTTCAAAACAACCGAGATATGACATTCAACTTTTTTTTTCTCTTATGGGCGCCATATTGAATTTTGACATTTTTGAATACAAATTTTTTTTCTGATTACAACAATGTGTCACATGTCACTGTTGAATTCATGCTTTTGAGCAAAAAGAAATTTATTTTTCAAAGAGTGCTTTGGAAACAAAATCAGCACCGACAATAAAAAAAAAACGTAAATGTTGAACATTTATTCAACAGTGACATGTGGCACAGCGTTGTAACTAAAAAAGAATACCGTGTTCAAAAATATCAAAATCCAATATGGCGCCCATCAGAGAAAAAAGTTGAATGTCGTATCTCGGTTGCTTTGAAAGCTAGAATGAAGATTTTGGCAGCTTTAAATTTCTCTTGAAAAAGTGCTCTGACAATGTCTAGATTAGAAAAGGCCACCTTCAACCGTTTTTTGAATAAAAAATGGAAACAAAAATTCAAATTCCTGTTTTTTCACGATATCTCAAAAACTAAAATCGATACGTCAAATTTCTTTTTGGATCATTGATCGTCATGAAAATGCGCAACTTTTTTCTAATTTAACCGATTTTGTATCTCTCAAGATAAGCGAGATACCCATGCTTAGCCTCGAAAAACGAACACCCTGTATAAGGCATCAATCTTTGCCTCACGAGCAGTATTGAATTGGAATGCGAAGTGGTAGCGAGCGGATAAAAGCGAAGTACTTGCGATATATTTCCAAGTAGATAAGTGTTGGCGTGTATTTATTGTAGTACGCAGTAATAAACAGTGTGTGTTTTAAAACGATCGTATCAATTATACATATTTGAACCCGTACGCGAAATACGTAACAATACCATAGATACAATTGTTAAAATAATTGTTTCCACAGTATTTGCCTTCCAATCTAGGGATACCCGGCAGTTATTTGTTATGAAAATACCGACTCTAATTTCAACTTTGAAAAAAAAAATCCATAGGTTTCTGGATACTAGTCTTCAAAGACGTTGCAGGTAGCATGCTAAGATGAGAAGTCCTGAGGTAGACATGACGATGATTTTTTTTCTGATAAAACCGGTCTCTATCCGGGCTTAAACATGTCTCTATAAAAATTTTATACTTATTTTTGGAATCAGAGAGTGCAATTAAGTTATAAATTACAACAAACATGTCAAAAAAGGTGTTGGTCACGGTTTACTATACGACTTTGTGAAAAATCGCACCTCGACCCCTTCGCAGTCGTCTGATACGCCACTGGTGCATTACACTTCCTGGAAACTTATTGCATTGGGTTCCTCGACCTTGAAAATACAGGGTACCCCATCCTAGCGTAATTATCCCATAGCGGTCTTACCGTTCAAGATAGAGATCAAGATGTATGAGAGAAGTTATATGGTTTGATAAAACCGAGGATAAAACCTATGACCTGAAATTATTTTCAGCTATACAGCGTATCCCATTTTGACGGGATCAACGAAACGTCAACTTTTTTAAACGGAACACCTATATTTTTTTGCATTGTCATGTTCAACTTTTTCAACTGTATTATGCCTGTATTTTTGTTTTTAAATTGTGTGGCAGTGCTACCAACTAAAAATTGAAAACTGAAAAAAATTGCATTTTCACAGTTTTCTTGAAAAAATCGTAGCGGCCTTGCTTTTCAAAACTAAGATATGAAACTTGACATGGTGATAGTCAAGTCAAAGATCAATATCCCAATGTCACAGAATTGTGATTTCTTGATACAGGGCGTTCACAAAAAAAGCATCACTTTATAATTTTCAAAATATCATAACTCATTTTTTTCAAATGGCGTGCCCCTAATTTTATGACGTTATCTGATAGCTTTTTTATCCTTTCATTTTTACTAGAGGTACCCTACCCTTACACTTCATTTTTCTCGAGATAATCAGAAATTTTCACAATTTTTTTTTGTATTTTTACAAAAATTGAGTTGGCCGTGATGAATGACAGGCAAACCAAATAGTACGCAACCCTCAAATGGTCAGTCTGAATATTGTCCAACAAAGAAAAATGACCTTACGCGAGAGGAAATGATTGATATGATGATATTCTGGAAATAATCCAGATATCCAGGATCCCACTTTGTTTTCTTTTTTGCGTTGAAGCCATTTTTTTTTGTTCGACAATATTCAGACTGACTAACTGACAGCTGCGTACTGTTTGGCTTGCCTGTCATTCATCACGGCCAACTCAATTTTTGTAAAAACAAAAACAAAAAATTGTGAAAATTTTTGATTACCTCCAGAAAAATGAAGTTTAAGGGTAGGGTACCCCAGTAAAAATAAAAGAGGATAAAAAAAGCTATCAGATGACGTTATAAAAATTGGGGCATGCCATTTGAAAAAATGAGTTATGATACTTTGAAAATTATGAAGTTGGATGGTTTTTTGTGAACGCTCTGTATCAAGAAATCGCAATTTTTTGACATTGGGATATTGGTCTTTGACTTGACTATCACCATGTCAAGCTTTATCTCTTAGTTTTGAAAAGCAAGGCCGCTACGATTTTTTAAAGAAAACTGAAAATGCGATTTTCTTTAGTTTTTAATTTTTAGTTGGTAGCACTGCTACACAATTGAAAAACAAAAATACAGGCATAAGACAATTGAAAAAGTTGAACATCAAAATGCAAAAAAATAGGTGTTTTATTTAAAAAAATTGACGTTTCGTTAATCCCGTCAAAATGGGACATCCTCTATAACTGGAAATAATTTAAGGTCATAGG
The DNA here is from genome assembly GCA_949128115.1 of Anaspis maculata. NCBI lineage: Eukaryota > Metazoa > Arthropoda > Insecta > Coleoptera > Scraptiidae > Anaspis > Anaspis maculata. The sequence continues at coordinate 76,092,485 of OX421966.1, forward strand.
TCTCATCAAACCATATAACTTTTTTCTTACATCTTTTTCTCTATCTTGAACGGTGAGACCGCTATGGGATAATTACGCTAGAGTGGACCACCCTGTATAAGGTCCAATGAACAAAGTATGAAAAAAGCGGAGAAAAAAAGCAATGATTTAAAAAAACGTGAGTGCGTGACCATAGTCACCCTCGGAAGAAGTGAAACTTCTATAGATATGAATCAATCAGCAAACAACGTTCGAAGAGGTGTTCTTTTCGTACTCCCGCTCCGCTCCCTCACGGTTTGTATCATCTTGTTTTTCTTATTATCAATTATATTATTATTATTATTAGTCACTCAAAGGGCAGAGTACTTTCGACATGATTTTTTCACGATTAGACTTCTTTTATTTCTTTTCTCGCTGCGCTCGGCAGTGGAGAGCCCCACCAAATGCGGGAATGAAAAGAATCTTTCGAAATTCAACTTAATTATTATATTACCGCCCCTATGACTTGCCGCCTGCCGTACTCGCCTGCGCGCCGGAACGCACTGCACGCCTGCTAGGCCCGGCCCTGAATATACCTTCCTATCCCTATAATAAATCACATCCGCTCGAATCTATTCAAGCCAAGTCGAGAGCCATTCTTGTCGGGCCAACAGTACGACAACACGAAGAGCAGTCCAGTGTCGGCGATTACTAAAAAATAGAACCGAATGCGGCGAACGCTGCAACAGCTTATTCTTTTATTTCCTGGGACGACGCTGGTCACCCCAAGGTCAGACAAGACAACGTTACAGCACATCGTTACAGGCGTTCGTTACAACCACTGATGCTATGAAGCAATTTCACTCCCATGTGTGGTTCTGCGTTAGTGGTGTGTTGTGATCTAGGCGCGAGAATAGAAGTTTCACTTCAAAAATGGTAACTTCTTGTACTACTTTCGACCTCCCACAGGCATTATGCCAATAAGCCTCAGACAGATGGGTGCTTTTACTACGTTGTTTCCCATCAAATCCTGAAGGGGTCCTCAAATTTTCAAATTTTTCTCGAGTTATTCCGGGCTGAAACCTGTTCTGCCTGGGCTAGGTTATACGCCAACTTGATAAATTACAGTACATCAAAAGCCGATTAGCATGAAAAAAATCAATTACTTGATGAGACAGTTCAATTTCTTGATGGGCGGCTGGAATTTCCTCGACGTGTCCGGGCATATCTGTGGCGGTCCTTCCCACAACAGCCGCCACGTTGTTCCCGTGAACCTTCCCCATATCCTGACCACCGCTCCGGGGTTGTACGTTTCGTAGATCAGCACGTCCCGTGGAACCACTGGGCTTTCGAACCTATACAACGTTGAACGTTTACACTGGATTAGACAGCTTTGTCGAAGCTTACTGAACTGTGACGTAGTCTTCAGCTCCCATAGGATCGGCATCCTGCGCTCTGTACTCCGGCTGCACCGATTCGCTTTCCTTCCACCACTTTCCGTAGCTTTGCTGCAAGTGGATTTACTATACTCGGGGGGGCATGAATAATTGCGTACCGACATACAAGCATGTAAGTGTCTGGGAAATCGCCGTAGGCGGGGTATTTTCCGTACGAAGCCACCAGGTTGGCGGGGGCGTAGCTCACGCTGAAGCTGTTGTTGTACTTGGAGGAGTAGCCGAGGACCGAGTGGGCATACTGCTCGAGGTGCGACATGCCCTTGGCGCCCACCGGGAAGGTCTCTTCGTTTCCGGTCACCATCCTGATCCTGCGTATCAAATCGGCCTGCGGCATTGCCTAGGATCGGCTGGAGATCGCGGAGAAATTCGAGTGTAATCCCAACATCGCTTCTTAACCTCACTTTTGGAACGTCAGATGCGTCAAGGATCAGCTGACAGGGACGTCATTCGAATACGTCAACTTCAAGGTCGCGTCACTCAAACTCGACAGAAATTAGACATGTTTTTCTAACTGTTCAAGAGTGTTTACCGTTGAATATTTCTGTTTTTTCTAGTGTTTTCATCAAAACATGGTAAGACGTTGAGTATAAGCTGACTCGAAACCATCGATTTCAACATTTCCAACGCAAAATACTCCTGGGTGGGTAGGCAACTTGCCGCGCTCTGAAGTAAACGCAGTTGCCTAAGCAGAAAGCCCAATCAAGCAGTTTTTTCATCTTATTTGTTCAATCATTGTTATTAGACTAGGCAGAAAATCTCAAGAAAGACTTCCTAGAAGCAAATCATGTAACAATTGATTAACAGGTTGTTTCTTAGGTTTCAGACCCCGCTGAACACGACTAGGGGTGTTATCTTTTCGAAATTTCACCCCTTGCCCCTTAAATCCAAGATGGCGGAAAGTTACGGGTAAAAACTGCGGGTGCACGCATAAAAAGCTTATTTCCGGCCCGATTTTTCTCAAAATTGGTTCTATTCTCATGTTTTCGGGGTCGTAGAAGCTGATGAGGCTGATTTCAAATGCCTATGTGGAGCCATTCGGCTTGAAATTAGTGTTGTCTAACTTTCAGGAGCAAATCAGAAACAAATTTACGAATAACTCAAGATAAAATCATGTAACAATCAGTTAACAGGTGATTAGTTATAGCCCAGGCGCCAGGGAGCAAAAATCAGCTCAATAAGGAAATAATTGTTTCCTGGCTGGAAACTAGCTTAAAACGATCTGTGTGGCTTAGGTTTTGACATACAAATTTCCCCCCTTTCGGAAATGTCGGCGTCATGTCGCCATCATCAACAAGAAGTGCACCAGCGTGGTTTTTGCCGAATATCTTGATTTTGGGCCATCTGACAGCAAAAGATGTAAGAAGTCATTTTGAAACCAATGAAATTCCCTACGGAATAGTTTTTCAATAACCTTTCTGCGACCTATGGTTTTTGAGATAGAGCTTCTGGAAGCGAGAGGCATTGTTGTAAAAGCTCCATGGCCACTTGACTCGAAAAACTAAAATGTCGATGTGTCAAAAAAATTTCAAAATGAGATTTCTCGAGAATCCTTCATGCTATAGTTGCGGTGATGGTCTTAAACTCTTTCTCTTGAACCGTTGATTACGAATATAGAAAAGTCAAAAACGTCACATCGTACATATACAGGGTGTACGGAGGGAATCAAATCAGATCAGAGAAATTTTACATATTTCTTCGATTTAGCCTATATGCGACACTCTAAGCACCTAACACGAGTCCAATATCAATATGGATTTGCTCTATAAGCTTTACTTAATACACTAAAGAAGTGGTCAACTCACAGCTTTACTGTAAAATGTTTTGAAGGCCCTCTGAAATCATCGAAATATTAAAAATTTACAGTACCAAGGAATGTATATAACAGTATATTATGTACCAAGGGACCAAAGTGAATTTTTAATTTGGGGATTTGGACCCAAAGGGCCCTTAAGCAACAAAGTTCACCAAAGGGATCAAAAATTCACCTTGGTTCCTTGGTATATAATATACTGTTACATACATTTCTTGCTACTGTAAATTTTATTGATTTTAGAGGGCCTTCAAAACATTTTACAAGAAGGCTGTAAGCTGACCACTTCTTAAGTGTATCAAGTGAAGCTTACAGAGCAACGCATATTGATATTGGACTCGTGATAAGTGCTTAGAGTTTCGCATAGGCTAAATCGAATAAATATGTCAAATTTCTCTGTTCTGATTTGATTCCCGTAGTACACCCTGTATATGTACAATGTGACGTTTTTGATTTTTCAATACTCGTAATCTACGGTTCAAGAGGAAGAGTTTAAGACCATCACCGCAACTATAGCATGAAGAACTCTCGAGTAATCTCATTTTGAATTTTTTTTGTCACATCGACATTTTAGTTTTTCGAGTCAAGTGGCCATGGAGCTTTCACGACAATGACTCTCGCTTCCAGAAGCTCTATCTCAAAGACCATAGGTCGCAGAAAATTGATTGAAACATCAAACTGTAGAGAATTTCATAGGCTTCAAAATGACTTCTTACATCTTTTGCTGTCAGATGACCCAAAATTAAGATATTCGACAAAAACCACGCTGGTGCACTTCTTGTTGATGATGGCAACATGACGCCGACATTTCCGAAAGGGGGGAAACTGGTATGTCAAAACCTAAGCTACACAGATCGTTTTAAGCTAGTTTCCAGGCAGGAAACAATTATTTCCCTATTGTTTTCCCTGGCGCCTGGGCTATTATGTTTTGGACTCTGCTGATCACAACTAGGTATGTTAACAGTTGAAATGTGTACTCCTTATGCCTCAAATTCAAGATGGCGTATAGTCAGAGAAGAGTGACGATCGCAAAAAAACGCATTTATAGCTCGATATTCCTCAAAATTCTTCCTTTTTGAATGTTTTTGGGGGTGTAGAAGATTACTAGAATAATTTTGAAGACCTGTGGGCGGTCATTTGTCCTTGAATTAATGTTGCCTAAGTTACAGGGGCAAATCAAAGTGAAAAATTAGGAATAAGCGATGATTGGAATGTTGGAACATTTTTTAATCAAAGCATAGATATATGTACTCAATCATTTATAATCCACATCCAATTGAAAAAGGCAAATATGTGAGAAAGTGTCAAAGTTAGCCCATGATTTTCTTAGGCATCACGAGTCTTCTATTTTGTTTCGAAATTTTTCAGGCAGGCATCTAGCAGTGCACGCGAATCCCTTCTTTCTGCAGCCACAATTTTTTGTGCGACAGGCAGTTGCACACCCACAGTATACTAGGACAAGGTTTCTTCGGGAACTGGCCCTCGGGTCGTCCACACCGGTAAAAATTTGCCATATCCCATGCACCTTCCAGCCGCAGTCACTGGGCGACGGTGCCTGTTCAAAAATTCGCCAAAAATAATTAATTGCAGTTTAGGAATTATCAATTAACAACTATCAACAACTAAACGTATTTGTAATGCAATTTTCTATGTATGAAAGTCAGACAGATTTTACTTTGGACAAGTAAAAGACAAGACAATTGATTTCATTATCAAATCTGCTACCTAAACATTGGAGTAGAACAAATTCAACTACAGTAAGTAATAAGACGAAAGTTTTAAAACCAATCATCACCTGTCTGCTGCAACTCCGCACCTTTACATCTTGAGACAATTATTATAAAAAACAGAAGATACCTTTTGCACAATAATAGCGGACAACTGACAATTGGGCAATGATATGAAGCACTGACGTAGCCAAATTAACATCATTGGCGGGAGACCGGGATATTATCACCAAGTCTAACACTCGGTCTAACATATCTAGTCATGTTCAGCGGAGCTCAAAATATAAGTAGTTAACAATCTGTAAACTGTTGTTGCATAATTTGATTCCCTTTAAAGTTGGACAACACGCATAATAAGACGGAATGGTCACTCAGATGTCTTCGAAATTGGGCCCCTATCGCTACAACTCCGAAAGCAGAATTTTGAAGAAGAAGGAAGAAAAAAAAAGTGTGGTTCAGAAAAATCAATGTGTTTTTTGCACGTTCATTACTCTTCGCTAACTATAGGTACCTACGCCATATCTTGAATGTGAGGCACAAGAAGTGAAATTTTCAACTAATAACAGACCTAGCATCATTGATCAGCAGAGTCCAGAACATAAATAACTGCCTGGTAACTGATTGTTACGTGATTTTATCTTGAGCAGTAAGTAGAGAGAGACTTTTTTCCTCTGCTATTTTGCTATTTTATGAAGAAAAACAGTTTCTTTTTACTTTTTACCCTTGACACTTTCCTACATTTGCCTTTGTCCATTGCATGTGTGATAATACGTAATGAGGTACCTACATATAATTATCTTCTATGCTTTGAGACAAAAATGTACCAACATTCTAATTATCGTTTATTTCTAACTTTCCACTCTGATTTGCGCCTGAAACCTAGGCAACACTAGTTCTAGGACGAATGACCACCCACAGGTCTTCGAAATTATTCTAATCATCCTCTACACCCTCAAAAACATTCAAAAAGAAGAATTTTGTGGAATATCGAGCTAGAAATGCGTTTTTGTGCGCTCGCCACTCTTCTCTGACTATACGCCATCTTGAATTTGAGACATAAGGAGTGAACATTTCAACTGTTAACATACCTAGTTGTGATCAGCAGAGTCCAAAACATAGCTAATCACCTGTTAACTGATTGTTACACGATTTTATCTTGAGTTATTCGTAAATTTGTTTCAAATTTGCTCCTGGAAGTTAGACAACACTAATTTCAGACCGAATGGCTTCCCAGAGGTATTTGAAATAGGCCTCATCATCTTCTACGACCCCGAAAACATAAGAAAATAACCAATTTTGAGGAAAATCGGGCCAGAAATAAGCTTTTTATGCGCGCACCCTGTTTTTACCCTCAATTTTCCGCCATCTTGGATTTAAGAGACAAGGGGTGAAATTTCGAAAAGATAACACCCCTAGTCGTGTTCAGCGGGGTCTAAAACCTAAGAAACCACCTGTTAATCAATTGTTACACGATTTGCTTCTAGGAGTGATTTCTAGGCCTCTTTTGAGATTTTCTGCCTAGTCTAAATAATTTGTTCTGCTCATTGTCTAGCTGGCAAGAGTTGTATAGAGTTATCAGCTAAAGCTCCGTTTACAATAGACAATGTGCTATGCTCCTGGATATAAAGTGCTCAACAAAATAAGTGTCGCAACAAAAAAATTTCCCCAAATTTGAATCAACATAACTTTTGATTGTCACAGACGATTTCAATTCGGTTTTCACTGGTCGATTGCCTAATCTTTTGGCTATTTACCATGTTCAAAAATTACCTGAGAAGCTGCACATTAAGTTTCTACAGGGTGGTTAATGAAGCAGTTCATAATTGTTAAAATTTTGATGAACCCCCGTTAGAGCTAAAAAATTTTTTGTCAACAACCGATAACAAAATAATGGAGAATGATGACTTGCCTCGGAACGGTTTTCGAATTTCCCGGATTAGAAGTGAAATAGCCAAGATACGATTTTTTTTGCTGGGAATGATGCTTTTCATTTCTTCTCCTTCATGAAAAATCAACGGACTCTCGATGTGAGAGGATATCTCTTGGCAGGCTTGCTCATTAGACGATTCTAAGCAATTTGTTGTCTAGCGCACTCCCTGTTGTGTCTTTTGGGGCTGAAATAGGGCGTACTTTTTTGTGAATTCGCCACCAATTTCACAAACTAGGCTTGTTTGGTATCAATTCTTTTGATTGAGGTTCGCTGAACAATATTATCTTGGTGAAAACATTCTTCTGTCTGTCTGTCTGTCAGTCATCTGTTTCTATAACTCCCGAACGGTTCATCGAATTCAACTGAAATTTGGTGAATACGAATATGAAGTACAGTGTCGATCGAAAGTTTTTGAAACACTTGTCAAGCTTGTCAATTTTGGAGGTTAAATTAAGACTGAATGAAAAGGATTTGAGAAGGTGACATGCACTCAAAATTTGAAGAAGACATCTTTTGAACTGTGAAAGAAAACATTTTTTTTGTCATATCACATTCAATTACGTGTGCAATTTGACTTCAAAAATTGACAGTTTTCAAAAGTGTTTCCAAAGCTTAGTCAGTGTACATAATTTGAATTTTCCAGTAAGTTGATGAGATTTTAGCTCAAGTCGGTGCGCTAGAGGGCGCACCATCCCGTAATTAGCTATCAGTTTTTTTTTCAAGCATTTGCAAGATGGACCTCAAACTTACCAGGTTTGTAGGTAGGTACTAGGTGAGTAACATTTTCTTCTCAGTTTATGATTTTCAGTTTAAGATGCTTGAATAATCAATATTTTGTCGGTCCCCCTCTTGCCTGAATCAGATCGAGCCATTACTTATCTCGACATGCTCTCCACTAAAGCCCGCAGAATATTCTCAGGAATAGCCTTCCATTCTTCCTGAACTGCAATCGCTAAGTCATTCAAATTGTCCGATTGTCCTTCTTTTCTTTCAATTTCAACTTCATCCCACTCCATACATGCTCGATAGGATTCATATCTGGAGACAAGGATAGCCAATCCATTCTTTCAATATTGTGATCCCCTAAAAATTTGTTGACAATTCTAGCCCGATGAGGTCGGACGTTGTCGTCGACCAACATGAAATTGTCACCAAAATTTTGAGCAAAGGAGCAAAGGGGACCACAATATCCTTTATACACAAATCCCTGTATATTTCACCATCCATACTCTCTCCTCTCAGTATCATCAAATCACTTATTCTTCCAGTCCTCATTTCTCTCCAAACAGTCACTCCTCCACCTCCAAAAACCACCCTTGCCTCTATGTGTTCTTCCAGAAGTCTTTCGTTCCTCTGTCGCCATACCAGAACCCGTCCATCCGACCTAAACAAATTGAACTTACTTCCATCTGAAAACAAGCACCTACTCCACTCTGCTATTCCCCAGTGCTAATATGGTTTTGTGCCCATCTTAGGCTAGTAGCACGATGCTGCGGCTTCAGCAGAGGGCATGCCGCTCTTCTTCTGTTTTTACTTAATTTTTACAAGTCCAGAACAACTACACATGTACCTACCTTGATCGACAATTGGAGACAAAAAATACCAAGTGTTAAATTCGATAGAAATGAGAAGAAATGTTCATGTATTCAAAATTGATAAAGGAACTGATAAGTAAGTAGGTATGGTGCGGTCTCTTAAGACCTTTCAAGATATTGTGGGCTCGATTGTGGGGTCTCTGGATCAATTTGAATTTTAACCTTCATGAATCATGTCTATATCAAATTTCAGTTAAACTCGATGTACTGGTTCGGAAGTTATCGTAACATAATTACAGACAAACAGACACACATACAGACAAAAGACCATTTTTATCAAGATAATCTTGTGCAGTAAGCCTTAATCAAAAGAAATGATATCAAACCAGCCTGGGTTCACTAGGTTGTGAAATTGGAGCATATCGTAACATGTTACAGACAGACAGACAGACAGACAGACAGACAGACAGTCAGACAGACAGAAGACTGTTTTTATAAAGATAATCTTGTTTAGCGAGCCTTAATCAGAAGAATTGATATCAAACAAGCCTAGGTTGTGAAATTGGTGGCGAATTCATCAAAAAATATACCCAATTTCAGCCCAAAAGACAAAATAGGGGGTGCGCAACAAATTGCTTAGAATCGTCTAATGAGCAAGCCTGCTGAGAGATATCCTCTTACATCGAGAATCCGTTGATTTTTCATGAAGGGGAAGAGATGAAAAGCATCATTCCCAGTAATAAAATCGTATCTTGGCTATTTCACTTCTAATCCGGGAAATTCGAAAACCGTTCCGAGGTAAGTCATCATTCTCCATTATTTTGTTAACGGTTGTTGACAAAACATTTTTTAGCTCAAACGGGGGTTCATTAAAATTTTAACAATTATGATCTGCTTTATTTACCACCCTGTAGAAACTTTATGTGCAGCTTTTCAGGTGATCTTTAAACATGGTAGATAGCCAAAAGATTAGGCAATCAAGGAGTGGAAACCGAATTGAAATCGTCTGTGACAATCAAAAGTTATGTTGACTCAAATTTGGGGGAAAATTTCTGTTGCGACACTTATTTTGTTGAGCACTTTATTTACCTGTGTGAATCATACTTTCTGCGGAAAAGACCCCTGCTATCTTCATGAATCCCTGAAAGGGTAGACAACCCATTATACTTCAATTCAATTCAATTTATTTGATTTAAATCACGTTTCCCGCTTTTAGAACTGGTTGATGATCATCATTATCAGTATCAGGACGACATCCTGTTGTGAGTGTTGTGCCTTTCTTCTTGTTGTTCGAGGATAGAGCTCTCGAGATTGTTGAGACAGGTCTGACTACGAGTTTGAACACAATTAAATACTGTATAGATTTGTAACATAACATCAATCTATTGACCTCTATGTACAAGTCAAAATATTTAAATATTGGCTCGCTCCTATACCTATGGTCCTACCTTCACTGCCGGCTAAAACATCTGGAAGATCTAAGCTATTCCCTAAGAGATAAGTTTCCCCTAAATTATTTCAGACGTCCCAACCAATACCCCAGCCCTCCGACGATCACCTGATTCTACACCTTTAGCGCGGCAAACATAGCAAAAATATTGCCCAAACCTCAGAAAAATTAAGTCATGAAATTTTATGACTGATATCGACACAGAATTTCATCCTCTACACATATCGAAAGTCCCAAAAAATCCTCTCATTGCCTTTTTTATAGTCGGTTTCAAAGTATAGCGCTTCACAGTAACCATATTCCAAGACGATTTTCTGTTTTTGTCGCTATCATTTCACTGTTATGGTTCAAATCGTTAGTACAGTTCACTGTTAAGGTCGAGGAACACAACGCAATATGTTTAGAGAATGTGTCATGCACCAGTGGCGTACCAGATGGCTGCGAAGGGGCCAAAAAGCGATTTTTCACAAAGTCTTATGGTAAACCGTGACTAACACTTTTGTTGGCATGTTTGGTATCATTTCTGACCAAATCGCACATCCTGATTCTAAAAATAATAGTTAAATTTCAATAGAGACGTATTTAACCGATTTCATCAGAAAAAAAAAACATGATTTTTTTACCTTAAAAATTGATAATTTGTAATTCTAGTTCCATCATTGTCCAATGTATTTATAACTCTGATTTTGACTTAGACAGTTGCTTTGGGCTATTTCACACACAAATATCATTTACTGAAACTTTTTCGCGTTTTCACAAAGTCACGGAGTTATTTTATTTCTTGAGATGTTGCATGTCAAAGCTTGATGTGACGAAGCGTGCTATTACACAGAAAAAAATAGGCTATGGTCAGAATAAGGCTTTGAGTTGGTACTTTATCCATTCCAAGGCATGGGAATAGTTATCTCTATCAAACAAAATAGGAAAAACTAGAATCGGAGCCGTATTTTAGTTCATGACAACATTTCTCTTTAGACATCGCGAGCTTTTGAAATTAAATTTCTCCATGATGCACGTTTTGGAACAAAACTATGGTGTGACTTTGTGAGATCGATAGAAACTTCTGGTGTATGAAATTCATCTATAAAATAGTTCAATTGAACAACCTATGTCAAAATCGTGATCATTGGTGATTTCAACCACAATGAGAATGGGGCTAAAAAGTGACAAATTCATAGGTCGAAACTTCGCGTTTTTTCACGAAATTTATTCCGCAATGTCGGGAGAAATGATGTAATGACTAAAGTTCGGCTCCGATTCCATTTTTTTTCAGTTTTGTTTGATAGAGAAAACTATTTTCATGCCTTGAAATGAATAGAGTACCAAATCAAAGCTATACATTCTGACCAAAGACTAATTTTTTCTGTGAAATAGAACATTTCATCACATCAAGCTTTGACTCCCGGAGGCGGATCGAGACACAACATCCAAGGGCTTTGACACTACATCCCAGAGGTGGGTTGCAACTCAAAGAGTAACAACTCATCAGCCTCTAAGCGGATCAAAACTTTTCCTGAAAGGATCTCAACTCAACATTCTCGAAGGGATCAAAATGCATCTCCGAAGGATTCCAACTCAACATTCTTCAGGTGGGCTGAAGCGCATCAGCCGGGGTTTCGACTCAGCATCGTCCAAGTGGGTTGAGACTCATCATCGAAGGGCTTTGACTCTACGGCCTCTAGGTGGGTACTGGGTCGCGACGCAACATCAACGGGTTCTAGCTCAGCTTCGTCGAAGTGGATCGATACTCTTCTCTAACAGACCCGCAGAAGCACTCGGCAACGGACGTGACAGTCGAGAGCGGGAGGCAGCCCAGGCGGATCGGTCCAGGTACAACGGTCAATCTCCATCGATACTCCTCCATTCCCAGTAATTCCGAACACTTTATCGTACCCAAAACGATCGCGAACGGCGTATAGTCGTAAATTCCACAGTTGATTTCATCATATTATCGGACGTTGTGCAGGGACGGTTGGTGAATATCGAGGTGTAGCATGTTGTAGATCTTTGCGGGATTCACACGTATGAATTGAATAACTAGCGACATCTTTTATTGATGCCTTGACTCTGAATATTCACATATACCTACCTCGATTTCACGGCTTCGATTTATTTTCCTCCGGATTATTCTCGGCCCGCCAAATGCTGGTGGCTTCACTGCTAGAACGAGCGACTAGCTTTGGATTTTCCTGTAAGTAGCAGGCTAGGTATAACTCGAATTCAATGTGTAAGCAGGTTTTTATTGTATGCAGGTGAAGCTTCGATTACAAGAAAAATTCACATACAAATGCTTATTTTCTATCTAGCAAGGTTGATTACGAGGTTTAATATGTAGTTATGCTTGCTAAAGCCCTGTTTACACAAGACAACTTATAAATTTGTTACTGGATATATCTTTGTGCTAGTTATCTTTACAGCGAGAACAAGTGTAAACTTTAGATGTCCCTGTAAGCATGACTAGTTTACACAATTGAATTGTACCGTACAGTTCGATTTGTTTACATAAAATTGAAAAGTTAATTTGATTTTTCAATTGCAGAATTTCAACAAAATGTCAGTAATCAGTGTTCGCGTCACATCATTGGGTGCTCATTGCGAGCAGTCCTTTTCTCTCCTAAAAAAGTGCCATGCCTATGCCACCACTTGAACTTCTCATCTTTCTGGAAACGATCGCATGTGAATTTCACTTTGTTCAACCGCTCGATCGACTCCAATCAATTGCTTCAGCATAGTAGAATGGAATGCTTCGAGTGTTCGCATCACACCGGCGTGCTAATTGTGCTATGCGAACATTTCGACTTACTATCTTTCGAGAGACGATAGCATCTGAATTTACCCTCTGCCGATACCCGCTACAGTAGCATTGGCTTATATCCCATGAAATACTTCGGAAAACCGTCAATATAATCAAAACAAAGACTGCTTTATTCGACTTCTCTTCAAACAAAAAAGTGATCATCAATTGTAAAATCGTGTATCAGTGCTGATGGGATTGGCATATCCGGAAGTTCATTGATACGCTGTCCATCTTTGTCGTCATTTCCGCCCTCTCCATCGTCTTCTTGGTCATCTGAAACACACGCATGGGAAGTATTCAGCTGCTGTGTAGGTCAAAGAATAGGTTCAATTCCGTCAAATCAGGCTGCAGCTGAATATGCTATAGGTTGCGGGAACAAAAATGGCGCCCTAAAGATGGGCATATGGTATGTTATTTTCACTAGTACCTACTTGTTAATACAATTTTCTTGAGTTGTTAAGTTGTAATAAATATGTGGATAATTTATAGAACAATTGTCGCTTTATTAAAAAAAAATCAATGTGCTAAGCTCAAGATTTGAGTAAATAATGTCAAAACAAGCGAATCTCTACAGCGGTACCTTGGCACCCCATCATGCGCAAGCGCGGGCAAGAAGCTGGCAAGAGGCGCTTACGTTGTGCCGGCAGAAGCTGGTCACGGTAGATCACTAGGAAATAGAACATTACGTAACAAGTACGGAAAGTGATACATTAGCATGAGTGTGTAAGTTAAGTGTAAGTACGACCGGGAGAAAATTACATTCAAATTAAGACGTCATTTTCGTGTTCTTCTGTAAACATAAATTCTATAAAAACCAGTGGATAAATGATAATTACATGAATAAAGGTAATTTTAAATGGGTTTATAAAGAAAATGTGTATGTATTTCAAATTTTCAAAAATTTATATTTTTTTCATAATTTTCAATTTTTTCTCGAAAAGCACCGTTTCTTTGACCACCCAGATTTATCAATACTAATATTTTTTCATATATTCCAATTTTTTCTCGAAAAACACCGCTATTTTCTGACCAAGCCTGCCTGTGGCTGTTGTTATGCTTGAGCATCTTACAAGCGAGCGGTACACCGAATTATCGCAAAAAAATCAAGAATCACATCAAAAACCAGTCTTTCAAATTTTGATTGCTTTCAAAATATGAAAAATGATCTTTTTCATAAAAAAAAAATTCGGGGAATCGCAGGAATCTAACTCGAGCCTGCTGGACACACGCCACGCGCCTGTGGTAGCAGGTAAGGTCGGAGGTGGCGTCTCTCACCATCAAACTATCAGGGTATTTTCGTCGGCCGGCCAAAACCGTCATTGATAAAGGATACGAATAATTTCTTTTATCATTTGAAGAGCAATAGCGGCCTAAGGCTCCAGCTACGAGCCGGGAAAGGTACGTTTTGGTCATCAGCAGATGTATGGAACTTCATTTATCAACAACGTCTCCTTGTGAGAAAATTGAAAATCCAATAATTAAATTAGTGACATTTCAACCGTCATTTTGGCATTTCAGTATGTTTACTTGATTCAAAGTATTTAGGTGTATTGGATGGGGCTGGTGCAGCTCAAGATTTCTGAATAGACCCCTATTTAATCTTTTGTGGTCACATTTGCATTGCTACCAAAGAATTATTCTGCTTTATAAGCGTAGGTGAGAATTTCATTCATAACTTTACAATTACTGTTGTTGAAAGAAAATTATGTGGGATTTTCATTTTTATACATCTCACCACCAGGGTTAGGCCTTCGATAAGGTTATATAAGCCCTCGTATAAGCCTGTCAAACCCATACTTTCGGTTGAGAGGACATGACTGAGGCCAGTCCTGCAGGTGCGAATTATTGTTGGTTTGCTTGTGAATCAGAGTTTAGAGTGGTATTGAAAGCCGGTTTTTCGAAACTGTGATTAAATCGTCGTTTAAATTCGTATTGTTTCGTGATCCGAATGAACTGTGCGTTATAATAACGCACAGGTTGGGTAGGTTGACGTAATTGACAACTTTCGGGCCTACTATAGCGTGTGAAAGGGGTCACTTTCGTAGGTGGTCGTGGGAAAAGAAAGTAGATCCAGGTGGGCCGTGATTGGCGTATCTACTTTCTCTATCTAGCGATCTACCCGGAGCAGCTGCTGGCGCAAAACGAAAACGGCTGAGAAGCGCGGAAATGCGCAATGAGCTGTTGCCACGTCAGGCATACTTGCAACGTTGCCATAGCAGGTGCCAATGTGACGGTTATACTTCCGCGGCCTATCCGCTATGTGCGTTCGCCAAAAAAAGTGGGAGGAGTCGACAAGCGTCCAAGGTGAAGATTTACGGAGCTGAATAGATCCGTATAGATCCAATTTGTTTTGTTTTCGGTAGCTAGATGTCGCTACTCGACTGAATGCAAAAAACTGAATGATGCCTGTTTGTGTTTTTTTCGGCTGCGAGATGTCGCTACTCGACTGAATGCACATAGCGGATACTCACCTGCAACTTTCTGCCCGTAAAAGTAGTCGATCCACTGTCCAGGCAGATGCATGAAGGGGAAGTACGACTTCAAATCGGTCCTCAGGCAGTACCGTCCGGCCTGGAACTTCCTCACGTCCATGATCGTCCGCGTGTCGTAGAAGTTGATGTCGCCGGTGTCCTGCAGCGTGCCCATGAACTGCGCCAGCAGCTCCGGGCTGACGTTCGGATCCAGAATGGGATCGTCCAGGTCGGCGTCCATGGCTTTGGCGTCGGCGATGGCCGCCAGTTCGTCGTCGTCGCCCGACGCGTACAGGCTGTACTCGCCGCAGGCCACGATCTCGACGAGCTCCCGCGGCGCCTCGTAGTACGTCGGCACTCTGGAGACGGCGTCGAGCACGTCGACGCCGTGCAGCAGCTGGCCGAAGGCGACGTAGTTGCGGTCCAGCCAGGGCGCCGCGTCCAGCGTCACGAAGAACTGGGTGCTGTTGTCGAGGTGCCGGAACTGGTTGCACATCGAGAGGACGCCCTTGCGGTCGTGCGGCACGACGTAGTTCTCGCAAGGCATGCGGACGTGCCGCAGGCGGCTGCCGCCGCACTGGATCCAGCCGTTCTTGGCGATGCGCTGGACGGGCGTGCCGCGGTACGTTTCGCCGAACTTGGTCGACTTGCAGCGGGCGAAGAAGTTTTCGCAGACGATGGGCACCAGGTCGTTGTACAGCTGCGCTTTGAGAAACAATCGGGTGAGCAGTGGACAATTAAACGGGGGTTCAAGAGCTTACTAAGAAGAGCATCGTGCCCAAGACTCTGCCGCCCACGGCTACGGTCAAGTAGACCAGTTGTCTCTGGAAAAAATTGAAATGATCATGTCTCAAATCTGTATAAGTATTGTGGTATTCTCAGCATAGTTATTGTTTTGTTACTTATAATTTTCAGGCAAATGTGATTTAAATTGACTGAAATGTGGACGGAATAGCGCGTTTGCTCGACTTCTAGCAAACTTACTCTAATACTTCGACGCGAGTCAAATATTTCTATATTGGGAACTGAATATAAACGCGACGGGAATTTAGGTCGAAGAGGGGACTTGATTTTGTGTGTTCTTGCTGACCAGACGCTCCGAAGACGACGTGTGCCGTAATTCACCACAGGTGGGTGATTTTTGACTTATTTGCTCAATATTTAATCCACATCTCTTCTGGTTTGTCTGCATTCATTTTAAAATTTTAATACACATGTAGTGGAGAAATGGTGAATTTCAACTTGCTGTGTTGGGCGACAGTTTTACTTGTTTCCGGGAATTCAGAACAAAGAAGAAGACCGAAAAGGGGCTTTCGCGGTTTTAACTGCCTAGTTTGAAGCAAGGATGGAAGCACCCTACGCGTCTAGAGGATTTCACTCATTTTCGGGGATGCCCAACGGCCCTGTTAACGCTGGACGCGATGTTAGGTACTAGGTACCGTGGTGGGACACGCCTTAAAATTATAAAATAAAAGGGAATTGAATATTTAGGAATAAATTAGAATAAGGGCGGAACTGGAAAGTGACGAAATTGTACACGGGGTGATGGGGAGTCAGGAAATGTATGCGAGCGCATTGGTTTGGTAGGCCCGGGTTTTGAGACGGGAGAGGGAATGAGCGTAAGGAAGGAATGGCCCAAGGGAAGAGCTCGGGGGTGGTAAAAAGATTGGCGTGAGAGCGCCCAACAACGGCAGACGTGTGTAGAGAAGAAAAAAGTCACTCGTCAAGAATAAGTTAATCAAAGTTCTAAACACTGGTTATAGTTGTAGTGCATCAGTTACGAGGAAAGGAGATATTAAGGCAAGTCTGATTTCCATTTGTAATTAAATACGAATTGTTAAAATAAGGTTGAAGTGATTGTTTTGGTTTATAAAATGATAGTAGGTTTTGTTTTGATCTTTCGAACAGATAAGCGTCAAGCCGATTTCAATTCCCTAGTTGCTTTGAGCTTTCAAATTCGGCCCCTTGTTTCAGCTACCCACCTTCAAGACGCCAGAAAAAAAGTGAAAACCTCAGTAACCCTTTCAAGAGATTCAGCTTCCTACAGACCATGATTTTGTAGACTCTATTAGCTTGAGACAAGCACTAGCAGTATTCATGCAAATCAAATCTGGGCAAAATCTCGATCACGCGAAATCTCCCCCATAAAATGAAAGATTTAACCCTTTTCGCGCGACAAAGAGTTTAAAAGCAGAAAAGGTTGAGTTCCAAAAAAGAGAACCTCTTGAGCAATGCCAAGAAAATTCATTGTCGTTTCGAAAACACTTCAAGATAAGAAAGGAACATAACGTCAATTTTGCAGGCTGTTTAATTAGAGGCTCATTGAAACAAATTGTACTCCGGATTGTAGATTTGCGTAAAGGTATTGAACCAAGCGTGGAATAGAGCTGCTGGATAAGTCTGTAAGTTCCAAACTACTGCCCCAGCTGGATACAAATTTATGGAATGTCAACACTCAACTTTCATGTTAATTATTTGATCAAGAAATTAAATATGGCTATGATTTCAAAATAACAAGACAATAGGTACTAATTGAACAAGAATCTCTCTCTAAGTACAATTAAGTAAATAGTGAAGATTTCTTTTTGTACCAGTGAAAATGGGCGAGAAGGAAGAAAAGGTTGAAATAAAAACTGGACGAAGGATTAATAAATTAGGCAGGGAGCTAAACTTAAGTGCGCTATAGGAAAGAGGTTCGCCAGTAGCTCGGCAAATTAGGAAGAATGAGAACGGAATTAACTTGCAAGGGTTGAACAAATTCGTCGTAGGATTGCGCACGTAATTAGGATGTAGGGATGTAGATGTACTTTTCTTGCAGAAACCGAATGTACATCTCGATGTAGACTTATCCAATTCCTAACGCTAGCTGATGCCAGCACGTCTAGAAATCATGAAATGAATAGTTAAGGTGAACCTAATTAGATTGGCGATGATTGATTGATTTGTAATAAAGATGAGGTGTGGTTAAAAGACGTAGAAAATGGGGTGGGAGACGTTGAACAATTTCCCCGTATCTACGCCACTCGACAATTTTGACAAAAGTTACCTACGTCAAGTGATGAATATCTATTTCGTAAGCATTTGTACTGAATTTGGTCAAAATCGCTTCAATAACTTGAGAGTTATTGCAAAAAAATACATAAGAAACTGAACTTTGAACGGCTCTATCTCCCTTAGGAAGCATTTTAGAGAAAAATTACATCTCGCATGTCGACCCAGTTTCCGATGGACCATCGAATGGTGAATTATTGCTACTATAACCTGGACCACCCTGTACGGGTGTCCCGAAATTATTGCAACAAAATTCACAGGGGGGTAGAAAACTCAAAAATAAGGGTACTTTCTTAATAAAAATACCCTCGCAAACGTTATGGCGGAGATACAGAGGCCTTCAAAGTTGGTTTTTCAAATCAGTTTTTTTTTGCATGACTTTTGAACCGTTGAACCGATTTCATTCAAATTTGAACCAACGTCTACTAAAATAGGTCTCTATTGAAGAACAATGACGCATTCCATCAAACATTTTTAGGGGCGGAGATAATAGGGGGTACCTTCCCCCTTTTTCCCTCATTTTCCACCCCCTGAATAATTTTGAAAATGGTTCCAGTTTTCGGGTTTTACGCTCAGTTTGGAGAAAAAAATTACTCTTGCAAAATTTTGACTAGACGCTTCATTTTCGACATATTTGTGTTTGAAACTTTGGAAAACATCTCAAAATCGCCACTTTTCAGGGCCCAAATTTTTTTAGCTTCATTTTTCTCAGCAAAAATTGTAGTTTATCAACTTGAAACACCTAGAAAAATTATTTCAGTTGGGGAATCCTGAGTTTTCTTGAATTTTAATTTTTAAGACCTTGAAAGCGGTGTTTTCGAGAGGTTCCCCAATAAATTCAAATTCAAATATCTCTAATATGAAGCCTTTGATCAAAATTTTGCAAGAGTAACTTTTATCTCTAAATTGAACGTTAAATTCAAAAATTGCAACCATGTCCAAAAATATTCAGGAAGTGAAAAAGAGAGAGAAAAGGGGAAAGGTACCCCCTATTATCTTCGCCCCTGGAAATGTTTGATGAAATGCGTTATTATTGTTTGCTAGAGACCTATTTTGGCGAACTTTGGTTCAAATTTGAATATAATCGGCTCAACGGTTCAAAAGTAATGCAAAAAAAACTGTTTTGAAAAAC
This sequence comes from Anaspis maculata, assembly GCA_949128115.1. Lineage (NCBI taxonomy): Eukaryota > Metazoa > Arthropoda > Insecta > Coleoptera > Scraptiidae > Anaspis > Anaspis maculata. The sequence continues at coordinate 76,111,803 of OX421966.1, forward strand.
CAACTTTGAAGGCCTGTATCTCCGTTATTACGTTTGCGAGAGTATTTTGATCAAGGAATTCCTCTTATCTTTCAATTTTCTACCGCCCTGTGAATTTTGTAGCATTTATTTCGGGACACCTGTATAACAAACTCGTTATTTAATACAGAATGGCCATTTCGTTTTGCGAGTAGGCAACCGAGGTTACATTGTTGCACTATGGGTTGCCTACCGTCCAGGCGCAGGATGGATAACAAGACGAAATAAATTGAGCTCTTACTCTTACCCTTTTCACATCAACGACATTGCCAAAGTAGTCGAGCAGTTCTTTAGTACACACTTCATCAAAGTCAATGTCGATGTCGATGTAATATTTTTTTGACATGTCGTCCAAAAAGTCTGCATCGTCGCCCAGAAGCTCATCGTCCAAGTAAACTGCGACCCTCTTTCTGAGCAAATAATACCGCTTTCCGTGCCGTCTCCTCATCTACGAAACAAAACCGAATGTTTCAAAAATAGCAGTACCATCGAGAGTACCACCTACCAAGCCACCTACCTATGAAATAAATATACAACAGAACAAGAAGCAGAAAAACAGAAGATCAAAATGAGCAAAAATCAGAGCAATAAAAACTGCTTATAGCAAGAAAGAAGTGGAGGAAAAGTACTTAATTATTACCTGCAGACAATAAAGTCCTGCTTTCACGTGGAACTTGAGTTATACTTAATTCTTTGTACAACATTCAATAACTAACGTAAAATTAGTTGAAGCAGACTAAGCTTTATCCATCAAGCTGCTGAAATACCAATCAATTTTATGCTTATTCAGCCAGCTTTACAATATGAAACCTGAAGCTAGTCATTTGTTCTTGCTGCAAGGTCATTCCGCACAAGGATAGCTTCGGACACAACTTTAGAAATTGTATTTTGTAAACAGAGGGCTTCAGCAAGTAAGTATTTATATAACCCTCGATATAAACCCTTACCAGATAGATAATGAGCAATTTTTTCTTGTAGTCGAAGCTTTACCCGCAGACAATAAAGACCTGTTTACACTTGAATCTCGAGTTATACCTAGTCTCTGAACAGCATTCAACGATTAACGTAAAATTAGTGTATGCAGACCAAACTTTATCCATCAAGTTGAAAATCAGGATAAGAGGGGAAAGAGCAAGAACAGAAAGAGCAAGAAGAGGAAGAAAAGTAAGGAGACATAAGATGGTTGTTGGAATGGAAGATTCCGAGGAAGATTAAATTCAAAATTGAAGCAATAACTAAGATAGGACGTAACAAAAGGGGCTGACCTTGGTGATGAAGTACTGCCAGTCGACATCGAACATTGCTCGTATTTCCGGGGCGGAGTACACCTTTGGAAAGTAGTCGTGCAATTTCGTGACGTAGTGGCGGCATCTTTGAAACGCCGGGCTCGCTATGTAGCCGACAACTTTGAATTTTGATAGCTTCGGCGGTGGGTCGCCCAATCGGAGCTCGTCCATCACTGTTTCAACAAAAATCTACCAAAAATCGACGTCCAAAAAAAAAAGGTGAGTGACAACTGCCAGTCAAATTCTTGAGAGAAATCAGAGTGTCAAATATCTGGAACGTCAGGAACCTGGTCAGAAATGACCAGGAAGGTATAGTCACAGGTGTGCTCCTCCGTTACCAGGTGTAGATAAATAAAGTACTCAACAAAATAAGTGTCACCCTACAAAATTTGAACCTGGACAACTTTGGAATGCTACAAGCGACTCAATCAATTTTCAGACCTTTGTTAGCCCAGTCCTTCAGCTATTAGTACCCACGTATTTTTGGATTTTGTTGCCAACGTGGATTTTGTTGGTATTAACTCACATAAATTTGAATGATCTCTTATTGGTAGAACTGGAATCTTTGTCGGGAAGCTACCACTTTTGGACCAGTATAGATTTTGATTGGAAGGTACCAAAATAAAATTGAATGGTTTTATGTTTGTTTCTGCAGAAAATTCACCACTTCAATATATTGCAGATTCTGTAGGAAATACCCCATATGAAATTGATTGGTTCATATGGGTGTGAAGCGAGGTGTGAAGCTATATTTCCTGCTGGAGAGTAAAAAAATCAAACCGGTGTAGATTCAGTTGGGGATATCCAATATAAAATTATATACATTCCAATACGAACCTACTTCTCATGAAATTAGAAATAGGAATGTATAGGAAATTCCCAATCGAGTTCCCAATTTAATCACCCCCTCAGTCGATTGGTCATTACCAATATGATCTCACTGTCATCATATGATAATTTAAAATGTATTGGAAATTCCCAATTGAATAATCCAGTTGGATATTCCAGAATGTGGATTATATCCAACAAATTCCAACATGAAGCCACTGCCATCAAGTAATCGAAAATTCATTGAATTTTCTCAAATGAACAATTCAGTTAGTGGAATTGGTGATTCCCAAAGTCAATTATCCTCAATATATTCCAGAATAAGCCCACTATTATCGAATAAAAATCGGAAGTGAACTGGAAATTTCCAGTTGAACAATGCAGCAAGCTCAACTGGTCATTTCCACTGGAGCTCGTACCAGGCGAGCTTTGACCGCTTTAGAACAACAAGAAAACAAAGACTCAACACTGAATTATCATTTATTCTTAAAATTACAATATAAACATGATTTTTTTCAAATGTGTGTCACACAAAAGGACCACTCGTATAATTCCTCTCGCGTATATTCTCTAGATCACATAGATTTTGATATGTATCCATTCATTGATTGATGCATGCACAAGAACGCTATGAAGAAGCAAGTATAAAAATATCTCTCCGAACGAACGACATTGTATATTATAAATAAAAAAACAACAGTCCTCTAACACTTAGAAATAAATATTTCGCTCCTTTCTTTGTGTATTTTTTTTGTCACTGAATACTCGGGCCAGTTTTTTTTTTTTTTGGTTGCTTCAGTACGGCCTCCAGACGGTGGAGGAATCTGTTATTCTCTCGGTGATGTCCACGTCTTGCGAGGGGGTTTCTTGGGCGATCGGCGTCGCTTCTATGGCCCGCGGCGTCAGCAGGGATTCGGGCGAGCTCAAGTACTGGTCGATTTTTTCGGTGGATCCGTGCAGATGCAGGTGGATCTGGTTCTGGTTCACGGTGGAATACAGCTGGGGGTACATGACCATGGTGGGCGGCACCGGCGGTGGCGGGGGGTTGTGGTACTGCTGGTTGTTGTTGGGCGTGTTGTAGTAGTTGTAGTTGTTGTAGGTGGTGTTGGGCGTCCAGTTGTTGGGGTAGTAAAGGCTGTTGTCGTGGTAGCGCGGGCTGGAGGAGCAGATCATCGAGTCCAGTTCGGACTTGGCGCTGTTGAGGGCGCCCATCGACGACGGCGTCGACGGCGACGTCAGCGAGGTGTTGATGTACTCGTGCTGGCCGGCGTCGGGAAGAACTGCAACACGAAACGCAAAAAATCAGCAAAAGTTACGAGGCACGAGGCTCCCGTGCGATTCCGAAGCATTCGAGAGCAAACGCGGTTATTCTAGATCATTCACGCCAGCTGGAGATCCCAATGAGCGAGCAGGACACAATCAATTTTGATCGTTATCAATTCTGTGGTGATGCAGTGTCAGAGAAATAACAAATGGAATACTTGATGTTTTAAGGTTTTAAGGAACGGGGTTGGCAATAGTGATTTTTTTAAATGCTCGCTTGACATTGACACGAGATGGTAGCTCGAAAAAGTCGCGTAAATCAAGCTTTATTTGTATAAATCAATGAATTCTGTGGTGATGCAGTGTCAGGGGAAATAACGAAGGGAATACTTCTTCAAATGATGTTTGGTAATTTTCAATAAGCAAGGTTGGCAACAGTGATTTTTTTAAATGCTCGACTGACATTGACAAAAGATGCTAGCTCAAAAAAGTCGCGTAAATCAAGCTTTATTTGTATTAATCAATGAATTCTGTGGTGATGCAGTGTCAGGAGAAATAACGGAGGGAATACTTTTTTCAAACGATGTTTGGTAATTTTCAATAAGCAAGGTTGGCAACAGTAATTTTTGTAAATGCTCGCCTGACATTGACAAGATATGCTAGCTCGAAAAAGTCGCGTAAATCAAGCTTTATTTGTATTGATCAATGAGTTCTGTGGTGGTGCAGTGTCAGAAGAAATAACGAAGGGAATACTTTTTTCAAATGATGTTTGGTAGGTAAATTTCAATAAGCAAGGTTGGCAACATTGACTTTTCAAATGATCGATTGACATGAGATTTGAGATGGTGGTTTGAAAAAGACGCGTAAGTCAAGCTTTATTTGCATTAATTGATGACTAATTAAATCATGTGGTGATGCAGTGTCAAGGGAAATAACAAATGGAATACTTGATGTTTGGTAAATTTAAATTTGAAAAGTTGGCAACAATGATTTTTCATCAAATGCTTGTTTGACACTGACAAGAGATTCAAGATGGCGGCTCAAAAGATTGGAGTAATTCACTAGTTCTACCTGTTTCCAACTAACACGTAGGGAAGTCCGAAGTTCTAAACGAAGTCTTTTCTGCCAAATGAACGTGTGGATTGAACTTTATTTCCAAATTTTCTCGATAAAAAGCAGAATGAGACTGTAACATTTTCAAAAATGATATGTGAATCAAGCCTTTTATGCATTTTATGATGCACTGGTCAAGCTTCGTGAAATCAGCTCATTCACATGCATTTTTCAACGTGTCCAACTGAAGCGTGAACGGAGCTATATGCTGCGATACATGGACTAGCTCCTTCAACTTAACGAGTGGAGTGGGCTTTATTTTGATGATAATGAAATCAAACTACTCCCTGGAACATGTTGCCGCAGGATTCTGAAGCTTGACGTATAAATCAAGCTGTATTTCAATTGTCTTTCCAATACGCTCATTTGACTTGAGCCGCGTGAGTCAAGCTTATTCAAACGTGGTTTTCAGTATTTTCCAATAACCGTGCAGATGAAGCTTTACGCAGCGACACATTACTGGAATGTTCACACTTGACGTCGTGTAAATCAAGCTTTATTCCAACTGCTTTCAGTGCACTCGTAAGAATCGAGCTGCGTGCATCAAGCTTATGCAAATGTAGTTTTCAGTATTTTATGATAACCGAGATGATAACTGTGCAAATGAAGCTTTACGTAGCGACACATTACTTGGTTGTTCGCACTTGAGTCCGTGTAAATAAAGCTTCATGTTGAAAAGGCTGATTTCGGAATTCTAAGATACAGATGTTTGGAATTGCTTTTCAAGATCTGGCATATAAATCAAGCTTTATTACAACAACAAAAAATTCAGATTCACTCGCCAAAGCCGCGTGAGACGAAATCACTCGAAGTTGCTCGTGAAGTTCAACAATAAACGCGTAAATGGAGCTTTACATTCATTTAAAAACCATCAAAATTCCAAAATGCAGTTTTCTGCAGTTATTGCACGATTTGCATGACGTGCAAAGTAAATGAAGCTCCATTACAATGAAATATCTTTCAGTCACATTCGCCAAAGCTGCGTGAGACGCAATCACTTGAAAGTGTTCGTGAAAGTTACCAATTAACGCGTAAATGAAGCTTTACGTTTATTCTAAAACCATCCGAACTCCAAGATGTGGTTTTTTGTAGTTATTTCAAGATTCGACATGTGAATCAAGCTTCATTACAATGAAATATCTTTCAAACCCACTCGCCAAAGCTGCGTGAACAAAAGATTCAGACCCACTCGCCTAGGCTGCGTGAGACGAAATCACTCGAAAGTGCTCGTGAAGGTTACCAATTAACGCGTAAATGAAGCTTTACGTTTATTCAAAAACTATCTGAGTTCAAAGATGTAGTTTTCTGCAGTTATTTCATGATTCGACATGTAAATCAAGCTTTATTACAAAACGAAAAATTCAGACCCACTCGCCTAAGCTGCATGAGACAAATTAACTCTAAAGCACTCGTGAAGGTTACGAGTTGACGCGTAAATGAAGCTTCACGTTTATTCAGAAACCATCCGAACTCCAAGATGTAGTTTTCTGTAGTTATTCCAAGATGCGACATGTGAATCAAGCTTTATCACAATAAAGTATCTTTCAGACCCACTCGCCAAAGCTGCGTGAGACAAAATCACTCGAATGTGCTCGTGAAAGTCACCAATTAACGCGTAAAAGGAGCTTTATATTTATTCAAAAACTATCAGAATTCCAAAATATAGTTTTCTGAAGTTGTTTCAAATTTTGACATGTAAATCAAGATTTATTACAATAATGTATTTGGGAATACTTTTTTCAAATGATGTTTGGTAGGTAAATTTCAATAAGCAAGGTTGGCAACAGTGATTTTTGTAAATGCTCGCCTGACATTGACAAGAGATGCTAGCTCGAAAAAGTCGCGTAAATCAAGCTTTATTTGTATTAATCGATGAATTCTGTGGTGATGCAGTGTCAAGAGAAATAACGAAGGGAATACTTTTTTCAAACGATGTTTGGTAATTTTCATTAAGCAAGGTTGGCAACAGTGATTTTTGTAAATGCTCGCCTGACATTGACAAGAGATGCTAGCTCGAAAAAGTTGCGTAAATCGAGCTTTATTTGTATTAATCAATGAATTCTGTGGTGATGCAGTGTCAGTAGAAATAACGAAGCGGATACTTTCTTCAAATGATGTTTGGTAAATTTCAATAAGCAAGGTTGGCAACATTGACTCTTTAAATGCTCGATTGACATGAGATTTAAGATGGTGGTTTGAAAAAGACGCGTAAGTCAAGCTTTATTTGCATTAATTGATGACTAATTAAATCATGTGGTGATGCAGTGTCAAGGGAAATAACAAATGGAATACTTGATGTTTGGTTAATTTAAATTTGAAAAGTTGGCAACAATGATTTTTCATCAAATGCTTGTTTGACACTGACAAGAGATTCAAGATGGCGGCTCAAAAGATTGGAGTAATTCACTAGTTCTACCTGTTTCCCACTAACACGTAAACGAAGTTTTTTCTGCCAAATGAACGTGTGGATTGAACTTTATTTCCAAATTTTCTCGATAAAAAGCAGAATGAGACTGTTACATTTTCAAAAATCATATGTGAATCAAGCCTTTTATGCATTTTATGATGCACTGGTCAAGCTTCGTGAAATCAGCTCATTCACATGCATTTTTCAACGTGTCCAACTAAAGCGTGAACGGAGCTATATGCTGCGATACATGGACTAGCTCCTTCAACTTAACGAGTGGAGTGGGCTTTATTTTGATGATAATGAAATCAAACTACTCCCTGGAACATGTTGCCGCAGGATTCTAAAGCTTGACGTATAAATCAAGCTGTATTTCAATTGTCTTTCCAATACGCTCATTTGACTTGAGCCGCGTGAGTCAAGCTTATTCAAACGTGGTTTCCAGTATTTTCCAATAACCGTGCAGATAAAGCTTTACACAGCGACACATTACTGGAATGTTCACACTTGACGTCGTGTAAATCAAGCTTTATTCCAACTGCTTTCAGTGCACTCGTAAGAATCGAGCTGCATGCATCAAGCTTATGCAAATGTAGTTTTCAGTATTTTATGATAACCGAGATGATAACTGTGCAAATGAAGCTTTACGTAGCGACACATTACTTGGTTGTTCGCACTTGAGTCCGTGTAAATAAAGCTTCATGTTGAAAAGGCTGATTTCGGAATTCTAAGATACAGATGTTTGGAATTGCTTTTCAAGATCTGGCATATAAATCAAGCTTTATTACAACAACAAAAAACTCGGATTCACTCGCCAAAGCCGCGTGAGACGAAATCACTCGAAGTTGCTCGTGAAGTTCAACAATAAACGCGTAAATGGAGCTTTACATTCATTCAAAAACCATCAAAATTCCAAAATGCAGTTTTCTGCAGTTATTGCACGATTTGACACGTAAATGAAGCTCCATTACAATGAAATATCTTTCAGTCACATTCGCCAAAGCTGCGTGAGACGCAATCACTTGAAAGTGTTCGTGAAAGTTACCAATTAACGCGTAAATGGAGCTTTACGTTTATTCTAAAACCATCCGAACTCCAAGATGTGGTTTTTTGTAGTTATTTCAAGATTCGACATGTGAATCAAGCTCCATTACAATGAAATATCTTTCAGACTCACTCGCCAAAGCTGCGTGAACAAAAGATTCAGACCCACTCGCCTAGGCTGCGTGAGACGAAATCACTCGAAAGTGCTCGTGAAGGTTACCAATTAACGCGTAAATGAAGCTTTACGTTTATTCAAAAACTATCTGAGTTCAAAGATGTAGTTTTCTGCAGTTATTTCAAGATTCGACATGTAAATCAAGCTTTATTACAAAACGAAAAATTCAAACCCACTCGCCAAAGCTGCGTGAGACAGAATCACTCGAAAGTGCTCGTGAAGGTTACCAATTAACGCGTAAATGAAGCTTCACGTTTATTCAAAAACCATTTGAGTTCTGAGATGTAGTTTTCTGCAGCTATTTCAAGATTCGACATGTAGATCAAGCTCTATTACAACAACGAAAAATTCATACCCACTCGCCTAAGCTGCATGAGACAAATTAACTCTAAAGCACTCGTGAAGGTTACGAGTTGACGCGTAAATGAAGCTTCACGTTTATTCAGAAACCATCCGAACTCCAAGATGTAGTTTTCTGTAGTTATTCCAAGATGCGACATGTGAATCAAGCTTTATTACAATAAAGTATCTTTCAGACCCACTCGCCAAAGCTGCGTGAGACAAAATCACTCGAATGTGCTCGTGAAAGTCACCAATTAACGCGTAAAAGGAGCTTTATATTTATTCAAAAACTATCAGAATTCCAAAATATAGTTTTCTGAAGTTGTTTCAAATTTTGACATGTAAATCAAGCTTTATTACAATAATGTATTTTTCAGATCCACACGCCCAAGCTGCGTGAGATGAAATCACTCGAAAGTGTGCGTGAAGGTTACCAATTAACGCGTAAACGAAGGTTTATGTTAATTAAAAAACCATCAGAATTCCAAGATGTAGTTTTCTGCAGTTGTTGCAAGGTTTGACATGTGAATCAAGCTTTTGCCAATTTTTTTCACACCCATCGCAAGACAAAAGCTTTTAAGCTTGATCCAAAGCTTAAAAAAGCACGCAGGTGGGTACTTATTTTGCTTTCAAGTTTTTTCGAAAAATTTCAAATAACTTCACGTATAAAGCTTGGTGCATCAATACAAGACTGGAATAATATTTGAATACGATGTGTAAACTAAGCTTTATTTTGTATGAAATTTGCTCATAGTCATTCCAGAATAATGTAAAGCCAAGGTATAGGTACAGTATTCGATTCGCAGACTTGTGTGAATGAATCTAGATGGCTGGAATAATTTGATTACGTTAGTGTGAGTACAACAGAGAGGGCGCCACTCCTACTTCTCATTCTCACTAAGCAAACCACCCTTAATCTTGTGAATTTACATCTAATCCCGCCATATCTGCTTCAACCTTCAACAGTTCACATAACAGTAGGCAGTCCACCTCGATTAAAAGGTTGGTGCATAAAAATAATTAGCTAAGTAAACAGTTACGTTATTGAATTATTAGCATTGAAAATTCAAGTACTCTTTATGCACACACGCATGGTCGTGTAAATATTTGGATGGATTTCTTGTGACGTCTTTTCGAGGAAGAGTTCAATGACGCCTCTTATAATAATAATTATCTAACACACACCCAACAGAGTATGTGCGAAAATTTGAATAAGCGAAGGTTCTAGATATGTGCGATTATCAGTATCAAAACACGTGTTGATATATGATGACGAAAGGTAAACGTACGGTTAATTTTGAACTTGAAAAGGACTTGGCGCCCTTAAAAGGAAAACTTGAAAGCGCGCCTCCTTTTCGGAACATCCTCCTGATTCGGTTATTGATTGTTGTGTAACGACACAAGTTCATTGTTCTTCAGCTTGTCTATTTGAATATTTTAATTTTTAGCAGCCAGCAAAATTTATTCGATTCGGTACACTTCCAAGTCAGCATGGAAATGAAATCCAGTGTGCTAGGGCGAGCGCCCTTACACCCTTCATTGACAGCGTTTTGAATAATAACCGATTAGTAACGGTTCAATTTCAAGTCAGGTCGCGCAAAGTTGCGACGGTGCAAACTGACAAATACACCAACCTAATTGGCTGAAAAAGGTTATTTTGTGGCGTTGCCATGGTAATCTAGCGCAACTCAGGCATTTACTAGCGTCGCGAAACTGTCCTTCCGACCAAAAGCTAGTTGGACAATATTTCTTCGAGTCTAAAGCTACGTTTGCACTATTCGAATGGCTCTGAAGCTACTTTTACACTTCTAGTACTTCTAAAGCTACTTTGATCCAGTTCCAGTGGCCTTAAAGCTCCCTTCACACTGCTGAAGTCAATCTCATTCGAATTTTGAAACTGTCCGTGCGGCTAAAATCAAGTTTGAAATATTACTTCAAATCTGAAGCAACGTTTGCACTATCCGAATGGCTCTGAAGCTACTTTCACATTTTCAGTAGTTCTAAAGCTACTTTTATACAGTTCCAGTGGCCTTAAAGCTCCCTCCACACTGCTGTAGTCAATCTCATTCGAATTTTAAAACTGTCCTTGCGGCTAAATCAAGTTTGAAATATTTCTTCAAATCTGAAGCTACGTTTGCACTATTCGAATGGCTCTGAAGCTACTTTCACGAGCCACAGTGAAAGTACATTTCCAGTAGTTCTAAAGCTACTTTTATACAGTTTCAGTGACCTTAAAGCTCCCTTCACACTGCTGTAGTCAATCCCATTTCAATTTTGAAACTGTTCTTGCGGCCAAAAGCTAGTTTGAAATATTTCTTTAAATCTAAAGCTACGTTTGCACCATTCAAATAGCTCCGAACCAACTTTCATATTTCCAGTAGTTCTGAAGCTACTTTTATACAGTTCCAGTGACCTTAAAGCTCCCTTTACACTGCTGTAGTCAATCCTATTCAAATTTTGAAACTGTCCTTGCGGCCAAAAGCTAGTTTGAAATATTTCTTCAAATCTAAAGCTACGTTTGTACTATCCGAATGGTTCCAAAGCAATACAAGGCTAAGCTTCCGTCATTCACTGGGAACAAGATTTAACGATAAGCAGATTTCTACCAGTTGTGAATGCAGCTTCATTTTCTCAGGCAAGTCGTTAATGCAGTGATTGAATGACAATAAGCCATTAGTTCTACTAGAGCTGAGCTCGCTTGCGTCGCTCCCGGAATTTTGTACTTCTCCAGAGCGAAGTGCGATTCGCTTTCTGTAATTGGCTCAATGCCTTAAGCTCGATTTACACGTTCCACAGTGCGCTATTATTAGCTGCCATAAAGCTCTATTCACTCGCGTCATTTTGCAAATTTTTCATTTTCCTAGCGCTCGGTGTATTTCGCTTACTGCGACTGCCTTTGCTTAAGGCCCGATTCACACGTTCTACCGTACGTCATTATTCAAGCGTCGTAAAGCTCGATTTACTCGCGTCACTTAGGTATTCAATTTTGTACCTACTTTTGAAGGGCTTTTTCGGCGTTTTCTTTGAAATTTTGAACTGGAGTTGGCTGTGGAGGTAGAAACGTATGTCCGCGACTTGATTCATCTTCCCGCGTTGCCTGCCTAAACGCGACATACGTTTTCACTTTCACAGCCAACTCAACAACAGAAATATTTTGAACATGAAGTTGAATTGAAAAAAAATAATAAAACAGGTACCTGTAGGTAAATGAAGACTAGAGCCGTGCGTCGACTCTTGATGCGGGTCGTAGTACCCCGTCTGAGGACTGTAGGGGGCGTAAGGGGAGGTGAATTCGGGCCACGTGCTGGTCGGACACGGCGGACCGTTTGTGTGTAAACTTCCATCTGAAAAAAAGAAGAAAAACCGGTTAAAATCGGAAGACAAATGCAAAACTAGTGAAATATCAAAGCGGCGATTTCAACTGTCAAAAAATGTGTCAACAATGTCATTAACTGTCAGCAATGTCAATATCTATCAGCAATGTCAACAAATGTCAATTAAGCGTCACAGTTGATGTCCTATAATGTATCTTCAGGAATTTGGACGCCAAATTGGACCTCGGAATTCTCGTATCTACGTGATGTCATTACACAAAGAAATTAAGCTTGATTCACACCTTGGAAGAATTCAATGGTAATTCTAAAGTTCTGTTCACGTTGCGTAATGCTTTCGTGCCTCAACATAAAAATAAAGCTCGTTTCACGATTATTCACTGGACATTATTTTGAACGAGTGTGGTTCCCAAATACAAATTAAAGCTCTACTTACCTACACCTCAATAACTGAACAAACTGAAGTTCTTCACACAGTGACGAACTCAATTGAATAAACAATAATAAACTCGCGTCACACTTTAGAAGACTATATTGATTATCATACAATAAAGCTCGATTCACAGCTTTTCACAGGACGTACCTAGTGGTTTCGAAAGAGACTGCTTTATAATACAGACTGAAGCTATATTCACACCTAACTGAATACAGACACTGAAGTTTCATTTGGACACTGGGAAAACTAAATGGAATGACTAAAATAAAGCTCGATTCACACCTTGTTGCAAGATGTAGGTACTCAGTATTTTTTAAAGAGTGTGCTTTATGATACAGACTAAAGCTCAATTCACAGCTTACTGAATGAAGAAATTGGAGTTCCATTGGCACACTGGAAAAACTACATGGAATGACCAAAATAAAGCTCGATTCACTTCTTCAAAACAGTTTCAATCAAAAGCTCTCTTCATGTTCTGAGCGGTTCCGTCACTCCATACAAAAGCATTGATGGCCAAAGAGCTGATAGATAACTGCGTTATTCCTACTCTCATAGTCAGCTCACATATTGTATTCTAAAGCTGAGCTCACACGACTGAAATGTAATTAAAATTGGACGTTAGCTGTCCTTTTCATATTTGACTTATGTCATTCTTGTCAATTTTCTGTTGACAACATTCATTTCAGAACCAAGTCTGTCAAATACTACCGCACAATAGAAAAATTAAATAAATATGAAAAACTGAACGAACTCCTGTCGAATTAATAATCTACGTCAAAATCAAGTTTATCTAGATATCTACTTTACTGGCAAGCGAAGGCTGAATTGAAAGACTTGGCTGAAATCGAGTCACCTTACAAGTATATCTAGAACCCGGTCTAGAAGAAAAGAGGTGGCCATGGCCAACTTTGACGCAAAAAGTGACAGCCGGATTTGACATTGCCGCAGGGCAAACTGCGATGACAAGAATGTCACTTCTTCACACGGTTGTTCAGAAGTGACAGGTGGCTGTGAAACTCGACAGCCGATCAAATAAAAATAGCAGCAGGCCGCAAAACTTCAAATTCTTAAAATCACTACTCTTAGTCTAGGTACGTATATCAGTAGGCAGCGCTTTTTTATATTATCCACCAGAACGCTGACGAATGGCATTCCGTACGCCAAATGAGCCGATTTCTACGGATTTCGACGGAATTCGCTGAACTCGTTTAGAGATTCCATCATCCATTGAACAGAAGCCGTAACTGTTGTTGTTATGGGCATAATATCGGTGTCTGCTGAACTGTATATCTGTCAATTTTTACGTGTAAACAGCAGGTTGCCGAGCAACAATTATTGTTTATTAGCACGGCATCCTTGATTTCCTGCCATTCGTGGCACAGCTACTGTAGTACATCTGTCAACATTTTCGTGTAGGTGCAGTGTTGCCAACTGTTTGTTATCATCTTGGCCAACTTGATATAAATATTTTGACGTACGGGACGTACAGATAGACACGTTCATTGATGAAAATAAAGTCGCGGGCCGCTGTTCTTATCCCGGATCGGAATGGAGAGTTGCGAGGCATTCAACAGGTTTCTACTCTCAGGCATATCAGGCAGCAGCAGAGGCGGGCCAGAGGCCTTATATTCCTTCAATTTGCGTCTCATTACCAAGAGCAGGAGGGAAATCATAAAATAATATCGTCGAATTCATACACGACGGCTTTGATGGTGGTGGGATCGAGAAGAGATAGAGGCCGCCAGAAAACAATATGCAGACAACCTATCATTATTCGTAATGTGCCAAGCCAGGATATTACGATTCGTAGCTACCTGAATAACTCCGGTAATGTGTTTGTTCGTTTTCAGTCGTGTGATGCTTATTGAAGTGTCTTTTTTTTCTTCTTATGGGCTTTCGTTATTCATCATGGTGGGTTGATAGCGCTTCGAAATGTTTTGATGCGAAGCCATTCAAGAGGAGCGTGAATGGGAACGGAAAGCGAAAGATTGAAGAGAAAAAATAGTAGCCCTTGGTATGAATATTGAATTTGACGTGTACGAATAGGTGTTTGTGAGCGTAGAGGGCTTAGGCCGATTCCCATTACTGTCAGTGGACTCAGTGGTTGTCATGTTTCCGCAGTGTTGCCAAATAAACGGTTTGTCATTCGAAATTCAGACGACTAGATTTACTATCACGGATGACGTATATCTGAGTTTGACACTTGCTACTGCTACAGTGGAAAACAAGCTTCAAAAGCCTGAAAGCTAATTAGTTTTTGCGACAACTACAAAATGGGACTATCGTGATTAAAATAATAATGATGTTGTTCAAGATGAGCTGTCCGGAATTAAACAGTAGGCCTAGGTAATTGGCTCTGAATATGACGCATGTGAAGACATAGCTTGAACCGATGTGCTGTCAGTTGTCACTTTTCTGCACTGTTACCAACTTAAGGCTTTGACATTTGATTTTCAGACACTAGATGCGCTATTTATGTGAAAGACGTGAGTCTAGAGACTATGATTCTTGTGCTGCTTTACAGGTACCTATTTTACCTGCCTACTCAAACAACGACAGAAGTCACGACATTGTTTAGAAGAAGCTGCCGGGAAAAATGGTAGGCCCAGATTCTGCCAGTGAATATCGTTCATAGAGAATGACAGTTCTCAAATTGGATAAATAGACTAAAGCCGGATTCATGCTTGTTGAGCATAAAAATATAGCTCGATTCACAACTGTTCACAGCACTAGCTGAGCTTAAGCATGATGATACACAGGGCTTCGTCCTAAGCGAGTATTTGATTGTAATGTAACTCCATTTCAATCGTGTAAGCTAAGCCTTAAAGTAGAAGTATGTAAGCTTTGCTATTAAGAGTTATTGGTTTTGAACGACTCGCCTGTGGGACTAGAGGATTATTTACCACTGAAGAACTGTTACATGCTAAGCTTGTGTTTGCAAGCTCGCGATTTCAGCGCAAACCCAGCTTTATTCAGTAGGAACAGCTGAAAGTACTTTATTACGTACCTTGAGTGAATGCTCTCAAACAACTCGCTTCGGACACTAAAGATTCATTTACGACTGGGAAATTATTTTCGCACAACCCGTTTTGCTGTCGCCTTATTTAGCAACAGCTGGCGCAAGCTTCGATTCTGATGCAGACCACGCTTTAGTACTTTCGAATAGGTATACGCATTTTTGCATTCCATCGCTTTGATTGATTGCGTTCAAACAAGCCGCATGCAGCGCTGATTAAGCTTGATTTACGACGGACAAATTGGCACAGCCCGTTTTTTCTTCAACAAGTGTCAACTGGAGCGAGTGTCGGTATCGTAAGCTGAGCCTTAGCACTAACTTTGGTAGCGCTTGAGCTTGACTCAAGACTAGACAACTGGCAAAGCCTGTTTCGCCGAAGTGACGCTTGGCGCAAGTCTTGGTACTGTTGCAAGCCAAGCTTTAGTACAAAAATGCATTGTGCTCCATCACTTCAAGCGAGTGCGTTCGATTGGCTCGCATGTGAAGCTAAAGCTCGACTTACGACACGTAAATTGGCAAAGCCGTAAGTGTTCGATTGCAATGCAATTTGAGCTTCGAAACAGCGCTTTATTGCCTCGAACAAATGTGTCTGAGCGACTCGCTCGTGAAGCTAAAGCTGTGTTTACGACAAAAAGATTGATAAATCTGGTTTCGCCTGCGACAAAAGACAACTGGTTGCAGTTGCGATTTTTATACAAGTACGAGTGACCGAGTTCAGTAGAAAGCCTAATTTTTTGGCAAGTGTATTCGAACGACTCGCTTGCGGAACTGAAGCTTGATTTACAATTGAGGAACTGCTTTGTGCAAAAATTATCCTTACATGATATGCTGCATAAGTTCGTGGTTCTAGTGCAAACGTAGCTTTAGTAGAAATAGCGCAGTGCTTTGTAGCTGTTAGCAGGTGCATTTTTGCAACTAGCTCTCCTATAAAGCTTGATTCACGACTACTAGCAGAAACAATCTATAACGCTCATTTCCACTGACTGGCACAAATTTTGGATTCTAGCGTAGGCACCGATTCAGTAACAGCTAGTTTATTCATCGCCTTCGGCGAGTGCACTTCAGCTGGTGGTCCGAGAAAATAAAGCTTGATTTACGATTAAAATTGTTCAATAGAAAAGCTTGGTTTGAGTGACTGGTGCCGTAAGCGTTCGATTTTAATCCAAGCCCAGCTCCTGTAAAAATTATTGTGAATTACTTAGGGTGTTGAACGACTTGCCCGGAGAAATAGAAAGCTTGATTCACGACAACTAGCAGAAACAATCTATAACGCTCATTTCTACTGACTGGCACATGTTTTGGATTCTAGCGTGGGCACCGATTCAGTAACAGCTTGTTTCTTCATCGCCTTCGGCAAGTGCGCTTCAGCTAGTGGTCCGAGAAAATAAAGCTTGATTTACGATTAGAATTGTTCAAAAGAAAAGCTTGGTTTGAATGACTGGTGCCGTAAGCGTTCGATTCTCATGCATGCTCAGCTTCTGTAAAAATTATTGTGGATTAGTTAGGGTGTTGAACGACTTGCCCGGAGATAATGAAGCTTGATTCACGACAACTAGCAGAAACAACCTTTGACGCTCATTCCTACTGACTGGAATAAGTTTTGGATTCTAGCGTAGGCACTGATTCAGCAACAGCTTGTTTGTCCATCGCCGTCGGCGAGTACACTTCAGCTAGTGGTCCGAGAAAATAAGGCTTGATTCACGATTACAATTGTTCAATAGAAAAGCTTGGTTTGAGTGACTGGTGCCATAAGCGTTCGATTTTAATGCAAGCTCAGCTCCTGTTGAAATTATTGTGAATTAGTTAGGGTGTTGAACGACTTGCCCGGAAAAAATAAAGCTTGATTCACGACAACTAGCAGAAACAACCTTTGACGCTCATTCCTACTGACTGGAATAAGTTTTGGATTCTAGCGTAGGCACTGATTTAGCAACAGCTTGTTTATCCATCGCCGTCGGCGAGTACACTTCAGCTAGTGGTCCGAGAAAATAAGGCTTGATCCACGATTAGAATTGTTCAATAGAAAAGCTTGGTTTGAGTGACTGGTGCCGTAAGCGTTCGATTTTAATGCAAGCTCAGCTCCTGTTAAAATTATTGTGAATTAGTTAGGGTGTTGAACGACTTGCCCAGAGAAAATAAAGCTTGATTCACGACAACTAGCAGAAACAACCTTTTACGCTCATTTCTACTGACTGAAACAAGTTCTGGATTTTAGCGTAAACACCGATTCAGCAACAGCTTGTTTATTCATCGCCTTCGGCAAGTGCATTTCAGCTAGTGGTCCGAGAAAATAAAGCTTGATTTACGATTAGAATTGTTCAATAGAAAAGCTTGGTTTGAGTGACTGGTGCCGTAAGCGTTCGATTTTAAGGTGCGTTCAGTCAGCTTATTTAGTCGCTGTTTTAGTTTTAGTCGTTCTCGTAACAGAGAAGAGCGTTCATACAGCAAGATTTAGTCGTAAGAATTGACCAATAGGAGCTCGAATGATACTGCGCGAACCTTCATCTTCATACGGTCCGTGTTCATAATGGGTAGTATTAATATAAAAACTCGTCAAAAAATAAGCATAAATAAGTATTTGCTTACATTTATGAGGAGTACAACTCCTCTGAAATCGAAGCAAATGCTTATGCTATTTTTTTTATTGATGAATACAACCCATTACCATCACCATCCATGCTCATACCTTATACCGGTAATTCCGCAACCTGCAAGTCGGCATCATACGACAAAGTTCGGAATTCTTACGACTAAAATTAAAACTAAAACTCTGTATGAACGCCGCGCATATGACGCGTGCTTTCTACTTTTAAATTTACGACAACGACTACGACTAAAACTAAAACCAAGCTGACTGAACCCACCTTTAATGCAAGCTCAGCTCCTGTTGAAATTATTGTGAATTAGTTAGGGTGTTGAACGACTTGCCCGGAGAAAATAAAGCTGGATTCACGACAACTAGCAGAAACAATCTATGACGCTCATTTCTACTGACTGGAACAAGTTTTGGATTCTAGCGTAGGCACCGATTCAGCAACAGCTTGTTCATTCATCGCCTTCGGCGAGTGCACTTCAGCTAGTGGTCCGAGAAAATAAGGCTTGATTCACGATTAGAATTGTTCAATTGAAAAGCTTGGTTTGAATGACTGGTGCCGTAAGCGTTCGATTTTCATGCATGCTCAGCTCCTGTAAAAATTATTGTCGATTAGTTAGGGTGTTGAACGACTTGCCCGGAGATAATAAAGCTTGATTCACGACAACTAGCAGAAACAATCTACAACGCTCATTCCTACTGACTGGCACAAGTTTTGGATTCTAGCGTAGGCACCGCTTCAGTAACAGCTTGTTTATTCATCGCCTTCGGCGAGTGCACTTCAGCTAGTGGTCCAAGAAAATAAAGCTTGATTTACGATTAGAATTCATTTTAATGCATGCTTAGCTCCTGTAAAAATTATTGTGAATTAATTAGGGTATTGAACAACTTGCTCGGAGAAAATAAAGCTTGATTCACGACTACTAGCAGAAACAATCTATAACGCTCATTTCTACTGACTGGAACAAGTTTTGGATTCCAGCGTGGGCGCCGATTCAGCAACAGCTTGTTCATTCATCGCCTTCGGCGAGTGCACTTCAGCTAGTGGTCCGAGAAAATAAAGCTTGATTTACGATTAGGATTGTTCAATAGAAAAGCTTGGTTCGAGTGACTAGTGCCGTAAGCGTTCGATTTTAATGCAAGCCCGGAAAATTGAAGCCTGCTTTACAACTGCGATGACTCATGCGGAGCTTGTTTCGAATGTCTAATGCAAGTTTTGATTTTCAGTGTAAGCTCAGTTTCAGTAGAAATAGCGCTGGGATTGGTCGCACTAGCGGGAATGGTTCAATGGAATAAAGCATGCTTTACACCCACGAGTAGAAATAGCCCGCAGAGCTCGTTTTGAATTACTGTCACCAGTTTTGAGTTCCACTGCTTAGCCTTAGTGAAATTCACTGGCCTTTAGCGAGTTCCTCTAAACGAGTTGCCCAAAAAAAAAATGAAGCTTGATTCACAATTTGGAACTTGTTCAGTACAAAGCTGTTCTCGAATAACTTCAAGTTTGAAAAATTGGAAATTTTATTGCAAGCTCAGCTTTAGTAGCAGATCTAATTGCCCTTCAGCTAATATATCAAACGACTTGCTTGAGGAAATAAAGCTTGATTCACGACTAGTCAAATTCTGTTTATCATAGATCATGTTTCGAGTAGCTGTTGCGAGAGCTGTAGCAATTTTACGGCATTTTTTTTTATTAAGCTGGCTATGCTTTGGAAAGTGACATTTTTCGTTTCTGAAATATCATCACAATGTCAGTTGCCATAGCTTACTTCAACATAATCAATTTCACAGCTTTTTTCATCAGATTATTCCATAGAAATTGAAGTTTGTTATGGAAATATCACTTGAAATGTCAATTTTCATAGCTTCCTATAATTTAAATAATTTCGCGGTTGTTTCTGACTGAGCCCGCATTCAAGTGAGCTATGGAAATTGACATTTGGGTTGACGATGGGCGCTTTCCATTTAAAACATTTGTGTCGGTTTGTGTCAGCTTGTGTCGATGAAACAAAGGAACACAGATCAAATGGAACACGTTTGTGTCGGTTTGTGTCGACACAAGTCGACTTGTGTCGCTAAATGGAAAACGCCCGATACCTTTAGAAATGTCAATTCCCATAGATTGCTTCAATATAATCAATTTCACGGCTTTTCTCATCAGAGTAGCTATAGAAATAGTGATGTTTGTTTTGGAAACGTCAATTTTCATAGATTCCTCTGATTTAATTATATTCACGGCTTTTTCAAATTGAGCCTACAATTATAGACATTAGGTGAGCTATGGAAACTGACATTTGGGTCCAAATGTCATTAGGAATGTCAATTATCATAGCTTACTTACCTATCATTAGAAATGTCGCGTTTTCACCGCTTACTCTAATATTATCAGTTTCACGGCTTTTTTTCATTAGAGTGAGCTATGCAAATTGACAGCTGTGTCGGAAATATTGGAAACGTCAGTTTCCATGGCCTAGGTACTCTAATATAACCAATTTGACAGCTTTTTTCTCACTCGGACGAAAAAAAGGTGTGAAATTGATGCGCGCTCCATCAATATTCAGTAATTTATTTGTAAGTTGGCACCAGTGGTTGAAGTCGATATACACGACATCCCAGTTTCCATGGTTATCTGTATACCTGATAAAAGACAACGTCAATGCAATCCGTCGTCGCCAACTCGACTAAATATCACAAAGCAAAAGGTATTTGCTGCAGGACAACTTTGGAAAGCTCCTTATGCACATTAATCCTATTAAAACTTATATATTTGCGACTATAGTCCGAAAGTGTGGAGGTTTGGTACCAACCTGATAATAATCACGGGGTCCTGCGATGCATGCCGTACCGGATGCTCGGATGTTAATAGAGAAAAGAAAAAAATACATCATAATACAGAAAATAATGAAAGCTTCGATTCGAGAATGAAATAATAATGATAATATCGGGTGTATAAAAATTGTACACCATAGAGATAGAGAGTGGTCATGCGTAACGCTAGGTACAAGCGCACACAGATCGTGGCAGGCCGTGCGGATGGGCAGGTACAACACGCCGGGTACTTTTTGTCAGTTTTTTGTTGCCCCGGTAATTACGGATCTCTCGTGTTGTTGTGTTGTTGTTATGTTGTTGCAAAATATATTATAAGGATTCTTGAACGTTTCGTGATTTTTATATTGAAACGGCTGCACACAACAGGTGTGCAATGGAATATTGTTACAATTACCCGTAAAATGTAGGTAATATCGGTAATATGAGTTCTCATGAGAGAATCGGTACCTGTAGCCTGTAGGTGAACAGGAAAATATGCTACTGGAATTCGATTTTTTTCTTTATACGCAAAAAGTGAAAATTAGAAAAATAGCTGAGCGTGAAATTGTCAATACTTACGCAATTAAAACCTAATTATAATAATTGTTGAGCAATATTGCAGATAATATGAATAAATAATGAGTGGAAGAGGAAGGAAAAAAAGCATTATTATTGGAAAGGCTTGAATTCCCCCCTTTACGCCTTATTTGACGAGCCGCTCATGTGTGAACAAAAGGCTGCTGTGCAGCGCTACATTGACAACCGAAATTCAATATTACCCAGCCTACTGCTACTACCTATTACATCTATATACCTTTGCGACTGATATCCGTTACTGGTTGTAATGTATAAGATATTTGCCGCTCGGCTGCCTCTCCAATCAGTTACTAGTCCAAACCGCAATTTTTATATGAACCCATTAGGCACTAGATGGCAGAGTACGCAAAGAAAAATGCGGGTTGGGTTGGTAGCACTGGACGAAGGGCGTTTGAAAAAGTCGCTGCTCGATCTAGCAGCCTGTCGCTGCTCGATCTAGCAGCCTCTGTTTTGTTTCATTCTGACACTGCTGACACTTGTGACGTTGTTACTATCGTTACCGTCATCTCGTTCACCTTACACTGCATTCGCAATTTATTCGGTCTTTTAATACTTTTACTTGACACATCAATTGAACAAACAATAACAAAAACAAAAGCCTGCCTACCTATAGGTAAACAAAATTTATTGTGCTGGAATCGATGATAAGCAGCATCATAACTCTACTAAAACTAGAAATATAGGGAAATTTCAAAACGTCATGCCATAGATAAATGAAATTATTAAATAAATAAACGAAATAATGCACAAATTATCATTTATGCGATTACTGATTGAAAATTAGCTGCTGCTCTACGTGTGTAGGTATATGGGGTAATTTGTATTCGGGTCGGAAAACAAATGATTCATATGTATGGACATCAGAACATCACATATGCGAGGTATATACAGAGCGGGTGTACATGCATGTGCTCGACAGAAGCGCTAAATATTCATACTTTAGTTATGTACGAGCAGTGTATATTACGGAATGATTCATAAAATCATAATCAATTAATAAAGATGCGTGACGGGTTGACGGCCCGAAAAAAGAGCGTTTACTCACGGTTTGCGCTATTTTTAGTTCCACAGAATGAATTTCCTCAAATCAAAGTGGTCGCTGGGTGACAGAAACGTCGTCCTACCGATGTTGAATTTTCCCAGTGATTCTCAAACTTTCGTAGCGCGATACATTTTTTTTATCGTGAAACTGTTCTGACGCCTTAATTTTCGATGAAAAACTCGTTTCTATCAACTTATTTGCTTCAATGCCTAAAGCTCGATTCAATCGACCTACAGTAAGTCATATTTGAGCTTACTGAAGCTCGGTTTACTAGTGCTAAAGGCCACTGCGTTATTTCTCGTGAAGCTGAGCCTCAACTGAAATCTTATTTCAACCAAAGCCTACTGGGCTGCAGCGTAAATTCGAAACTGCGAAAAGTTGCTACTTGCATTAAACAAATTCTCATGTTCGTAAATCGTGCCTTATATTTTTTCAGGCAAGTCGTTCGACTGTTGCTGAAGGCTACAAAGCACTCCGCTTTTTCTATTAAAGCTTATCTTCCAGTAACACCCACTCACTCGAATTACCTCAGCTTCACATTAAACAGATTATTCCCAGTCGTAAATCGAGCTTTATTTCCATGGCCAAGCCGATCAAATGGGCTGGCCGTCAATCGTTGCGTTAGTTCTGAATAAATAGTCGTGAATGAAGCTTTATTTTTTCAAGTAAGAAGTTCAAATGCACAGGCTGACGGCTATGAATATCATGTAAGCTCTACTAAAGCTGAGCTTACAATGGAATCCAAAATTTGCAGAATTCACTTGAAGCAAAATTTTCAATCAACTATTTTGTGTACCTATTAAAAATTTTGCTTCGAGTGGCTTGTGCAAGTTTTGGATTCTATTGCAAGCTCAGCTTAACTGGAACCTTTTCGATATTTTTCGCCGTCAGCCTATGCAATTGAACTACTTGCCTGAAAAAATAAAGCTCCATTCACGCCCGCTATGGATCTGTTGATTGTTAATCTTGTTTCCAGTAAATGACGCAAGCTTGGCATATTTTTGCAAGCCAAGCTTGATCAAAACTAGAGCAGTGAAACGCACCCCTGTAAGCCAGTGCATTGGAACCACTTGCCTTAGAAAAATAAAGCTTGTTCACGACTAGTCGAAACATGTTTGTTGTAAATCTTGCTTCGAGTGGCTGTCACAAGTTTCGGATTCTATCGCAAGCTCAGCATAAGTAAAACTTGATCAGTTATTTGTCGCCGTTAGCCAGTGCATCTCAGCTAGTTGCCTTAGAAAATACCTGAAGCTTCATTCACGACTAATAAGAGTCTGTTTATTTTGATCTTGTTTCAAGTGACTGGCGCAAGTCTTATATTTAATTGCAAGCCTATCTTCAGTGGAATTGATCACCGTTGGTCAGCCTATCCGATCGACTTGTCTATGGAAATAAAGCTTGATTCACGGCTGGGCATAATTTGTTCAATGTAAAGCTGGCATGTCAAGCAACTTCTCACTGTTTCAAGTAAATGCGGCAGCTCAGCAAGATTTTAACGAAATTGAATTTTTTGCTAGCCCTTTAGTGAAACTTATAGCTATTGCAACTCAGCCAGTGCATTTGAACGTTTGCTGGAGAAAATGAAGCTTGATTCACGACTACTTACGTAGTGAAAATCTGTCTACTGGAAATTCTGTTTCGAGTGACAAGTCCAAGTTTTGGATTTCAATACAAGCTCAGCTTCAGTAGAACTTATTTGATATTTCTCGCCGTCAGCCAGTGCAATTGAACTACTAGCTTGAGAAAATAAAGCTCCATTCACGACTGGCGGGAATCTGTTGATTGCTAATCGTGTTTCCAGTGAATGGCCAAAGATTTGCATGTTATCGCAAGCCAAGCTTTATCAAAACTAGAGCAGTGAAACGCACCCCTGTTGGCCAGTGCACTGGAACTACTTGCCTGAGAGAATATAGCTTGATTCACGATTTGGAATACAAAGCTTGTTTTGAGTATCAGCGATTGCATACGCTCTCGATTATAGTGGAAAGCCAGCCTTAGTGAAGCTGGCGCAATGAAATATCGCCATTGACCAAAGCAAATTTCAACCACTTGCCTATGGAAATAAAGCTTGATCCATGACTAGCCGAGATCTGTTTGTTGTAAATCTTGTTTGGAGTGGCAGTCGCAAGTTTTGGAATTTACTGCAAGCTTAGCATTAGTAAAACTAGATCAGTTATTTATGCCGTTAGCCAATGCACTTGAGCTACTTGAATAAGAAAATAAAGCCTTATTCACGACTAGCAGGAACGTGTTTACGGTTGAACTTATTTCCAGTGGCTGGCGCAAGTTTTATATGTTATTGCAAGCCAAGCTTTAGTAGAGCTAACGCAACGATTGATCACCGCTGGCCAGCCTATTTGATCGACTTGTCCATGGAAATGAAGGTTGATTTACGGCTGGAAATAGCTTGTTTTATGTGAAGCTGAGGTACCTACTTCGAGTGACTGACGCAAGTTTTGGGTTCTACTGGAAGATAAGCTTTGGTAGAAAAAGCGGAGTGCTTTTGTAGCTATCAGCAAGTGATGTTCAACGACTTGCCTGGGAAAATATACGGCACAATTTACGGCCCGAAGAATTGGTTAATTGCAAAAAGCAACTTTTCGAAGTTTCGAATTGATGCGGAAACCTAACAAGCTTTGGTCAGGTAATCAGATTTCAGTGTAAACTCAGCTTTATAAAAATGCGCAGTGGTATACTAAGCTGGTGCAATAGTATACAACTCGCTTGCAGAACTAAAGCTTGATTTAGGGCCAAGTATCTGTTTGATGGGTCAAACACAAAGTAATTTCCAACTCATGAATAAGTAATCTATTTCTTGAAAGTTGGCACCAATGATTCATACTTAGCGCAAGAAAAGTACAAAGTTGAGAAAGCGACGCAAGTGAATCCAGCTTTAGTAAGCCTTATTGTGGCATACGGTATGACGTGTGAATCGAGCTTTACGCAATAAAGCAATGGCAGGAAGCGAAATTTACTAAGCCCTGGACGGTACGCAAATTGCACTTCAACAATTGCACATTGCAGAACGTGTGAATAGAGCTTCAGGCATTTTGGCAATCACAAAAATATAAATACACTTGGCCCTCTGGAAAACCACAAAATTCCGGAAGCGACGCAAATGGATCGAGCTTGAGATTTTATTGCGAACCCAGCTTTAGTAGAACTGATAGCTTATTACCATTCAGCCAGTGCACTTGAACGACTCGCCTGAGAAAATAAAACTTGATTTACGGCTACGAAGTGGAAATCTGTTGACTGGAAATTCTGTTTCGAGTGGCTAGTCCTCGGGCTAGTCCAAGTTTTGGATTCCAATGAAAGCTCAGTTTCAGTACAACTTATTTGGTATTTGCCGCCGTCAGCCAGTGCAAATGGACTACTAGCTTGAGAAAATAAAGCTTCATTTACGACTGGTAGGAATCTGTTGATTGCTAATCGTGTTTCCAGTAAATGGCGCAAG
The DNA here is from genome assembly GCA_949128115.1 of Anaspis maculata. Lineage (NCBI taxonomy): Eukaryota > Metazoa > Arthropoda > Insecta > Coleoptera > Scraptiidae > Anaspis > Anaspis maculata. The sequence continues at coordinate 76,137,557 of OX421966.1, forward strand.
ATTTGCATGTTATCGCAAGCCAAGCTTTATCGAAACTAGAACAGTGAAACGCACCCCTGTTGGCCAGTGCACTGGAACTACTTGCCTGAGATAATAATAAAGCTTGATTCACGATTTGAAATGCAAAGCTTGTTTGAGTATCAACGATTGCATACGCTCTTGAATATAGTGGAAACCCAGCCTTAGTGAAGCTAACGCAATGAAATATCGCCATCGACCAAAGCAAATTTCAACCACTTGTCTATGGAAATAAAGCTTGATTCACGACTAGCTAAAATCTGTTTGTTGTAAATCTTGTTTGGAGTGGCAGTCGCAAGTTTTGGAATTTACTGCAAGCTTCAGCACTAGTAAAACTAGATCAGTTATTTATGCCATTAGCCAGTGCACTTGAGCTACTTGAATCAGAAAATGAAGCTTTATTCACGACTAGCAGGAACGTGTTTATGGCTAAACTTATTTCCAGTGGCTGGCGCAAGTTTTATATGTTATTGCAAGCCAAGCTTTAGTAGAACCAACGCTAAGATTGATCACCGCTGGCCAGCCCATTTGATCGACTTGTCTATGGAAATGAAGCTTGATTTACGGCTGGAAATAGCTTGTTTTATGTGAAGCTAAGGTACCTACTTCGAGTGACTGACGCAAGCTCTGGGTTCTACTGGAAGATAAGCTTTAGTAAAAAAAGCGGAGTGCTCTGTAGCATCCAGCAAATGCAGTTTAACGACGTGCCTGAAAAAATATGAGGCACGATTTATGGCCATGAAAATTGGTTAAATGCAAAAAGCAACTTTTTGAAGTTTTGGGTAGATGCGGCAACCCAGCAAGCTTTGGTCGGAATCAGATTTTAGTGTAAGCGCAGCTTTATAAAAAATGCGCAGTGGCGTTCAGCTGGTGCATTCGTATACAACTCGCTTGCAGAACTAAAGCTTGATTTACGGCCAACTATCTGTTTGATAAGTGAAACAGAGTAGCTTCCAACTGATCAATAAGTAATATAGTTTTCACGAGTTGCCACCAATGGTTCATAATTCAGCCCTAGAAAAGTACAAAATAGGAAGCGACGAAAGTAAATCGGGCTTTAGTAAGCTTAATTATGACATACGGTACAACGTGTGACTCGAGCTTTACGCAATAAGGCAATGGCAGAAAGCGAAACTCACGAAGCCCTAGACGGTTTGCAATTTGCACTTGAACAATTGCGCATTGGAGAACGTGTGAATAGAGCTTAAGGCATTTTGGCAATCACAGAGACCTGAATACACTTAGCCCTCTGGGAAAGTACGAAATTCCGGAAGCGACGCAAATGGATCGAGCTTGAGATTCTATTGCGAACCCAGCTTTAGTAGAGCTGATAGCTGATTACCATTCAGCCAGTCCATTTGAACGACTTGCCTGGAAAAAAAGCTGGATTTACGGCTACGTAGTGGAAATCTGTTGACTGGAAATACTGTTTCGAGTGGCTAGTCCCCGGGCTAGTCAAAGTTCTGGATTCCAATGCAAGCTCGGTTTCAGTACAACTAATGATTATTTGCCGCCGTCAGCCAGTGCAATTGGACTACTAGCTCAGGAAAATTAAGCTCCATTTACGACTGGCGGGAATCTATTGATTGCTAATCGTGTTTCCAGTGAATGGCCAAAGATTTGCATGTTATCGCAAGCCAAACTTTATCAAAACTAGAGCAGTGAAACGCACCCCGGTTGGCCAGTGCACTGAAACTACTTGCCTGAGAGAATATAGCTTGATTCACGATTTGGAATACAAAGCTTGTTTTGAGTACCAGCGATTGCATACGCTCTCGATTATAGTGGGAACCCAGCCTTAGTAAAACTAGCGCAATGGAATATCGCCATTGACCATGGTGAATTTCAACCACTTGCGTATGGAAATGAAGCTTGATTCACGACTAGCCGAAAACTGTTTGTTGTAAGTATTGTTCGGAGTGGCAGTCGAAAGTTTTGGAATTTACTGCAAGCCTAGCATTAGTAAAACTAGGTCAGTAATTCATGCCGTTAGCCAGTGCACTTGAGCTACTTGGATTAGAAAATAAAGCTTTATTCACGACTAGCAGGAACGTGTTCTTGGTTAAATTTATTTCCAGTGGCTGGCGCAAGTTTTACATGTTATTGCAAGCCAAGCTTTAGTAGAACTAACGCAACGATTGATCACCGCTGGCCAGCTCATTTGATCGACTTGCTTATGGAAATGAAGCTTGATTTACGGCTGGAAATAGCTTGTTTTATGTGAAGCTAAGGTACCTACTTCGAGTGACTGACGCAAGTTCTGGGTTCTACTGGAAGATAGGCTTTAGTAAAAAAAGCGGAGTGCTCTGTAGCATCCAGCAAATGCAGTTTAACGACGTGCCTGAAAAAATATGAGGCACGATTTATGGCCATGAAAATTGGTTAAATGCAAAAAGCAACTTCTTGAAGTTTTGGGTAGATGCGGCAACCCAGCAAGCTTTGGTCGGAATCAGATTTCAGTGTAAGCTCAGCTTTATAAAAAATGCGCAGTGGCGTTCAGCTGGTGTATTCGTATACAACTCGCTTGCAGAACTAAAGCTTGATTCACGGCCAACTATCTGTTTGATAAGTGAAACAGAGTAGCTTCCAACTGATCAATAAGTAATATAGTTTTCACGAGTTGGCACCAATGGTTCATAATTCAGCCCTAGAAAAATACAAAATAGGAAGCGACGAAAGTAAATCGGGCTTTAGTAAGCTTAATTATGACATACGGTAAAACGTGTGACTCGAGCTTTACGCAATAAGGCAATGGCAGAAAGCGAAATTCACGAAGCCCTAGACGGTTTGCAATTTGCACTTGAACAATTGCGCATTGGAGAACGTGTGAATAGAGCTTAAGGCATTTTGGCAATCACAGAAACCTGAATACACTTAGCCCTCTGGGAAAGTACGAAATTCCGGAAGCGACGCAAATGGATCGAGCTTGAGATTCTATTGCGAACCCAGCTTTAGTAGAGCTGTCGTATAAAGTTGTCGTAAATCATTCATTACTTAGACATAAAGTTCTATGCTATTGTTACATTATTTTTGAAAATGGCTTTATATATTCAATTAGCCGAAACTCGAGTAAATGATATAAAAAACAAGTGGAGAAGACTGATTTACGACAACTTTATAATGATTATTTGCCGCAGTCAGCCAGTGCAATTGGACTACTAGCTCAAGAAAATAAAGCTTTATTCACGACTGGTAGGAATCTGTTGATTGCTAATCGTGTTTCCAGTGAATAGCGCAAGATTTGCATGTTATCTTAAGCCAAGCTTTATCAAAACTAGAGCAGTGAAACGCACCCCGGTTGGCCAGTGCACTGAAACTACTTGCCTGAGAGAATATAGCTAGATTCACGATTTGGAATACAAAGCTTGTTTTGAGTATCAGCGATTGCATACGCTCTCGATTATAGTGGGAACCCAGCCTTAGTAAAACTAGCGCAATGAAATATCGCCATTGACCATAGTGAATTTCAACCACTTGCGTATGGAAATGAAGCTTGATTCACGACTAGCCGAAATCTGTTTGTTGTAAGTCTTGTTCGGAGTGGCAGTCGAAAGTTTTGGAATTTACTGCAAGCTTAGCATTAGTAAAACTAGGCCAGTAATTCATGCTGTTAGCCAGTGCACTTGAGTTACTTGGATCCGAAAATAAAGCTTTATTCACGACTAGCAGGAGCGTGTTTATGGTTGAACTTATTTCCACTGGCTGGCGCAAGTTTTATATGTTATTGCAAGCCAAGCTTTAGTAGAACTAACGCAACGATTGATCAGCGCTGGCCAGCCCATTTGATCGACTTGTTTATGGAATTGAAGCTTGATTTACGGCTGGAAATAGCTTGTTTTATGTGAAGCTAAGGTACCTACTTCGAGTGACTAACGCAAGTTTTGGGTTCTACTGGAAGATAAGCTTTAGTAAAAAAGCGGAATGCTTTGTAGCTATCAACAAGTCATATGAAACGACTTGCCTGAAAAAACTATAAGGCACGATTCACGGCCCGAAGGATTGGTTAATTGCAAAAAGCAATTTCTCGAAGTTTCGAGTAGATGCGGCAACCCAACAAGCTTTGGTCGGGGAATCAGACTTTAGTGTAAGCTCAGCTTCATAAAAAATGCGCAGTGGCCTTCAGCTAGTGCATTCGTATACAACTTGCTTTCAGCACTAAAGCTTGATTTAGTCTGCGAAACCAGCCCGAAGGTGTACGATTCAAAAAACCGTCTTTTCTTATTAAGGGTTGAATTTCATGAGAAATTCGTAATCCGATCTTTGGAAGCCGTAAAAATCAGTGCCCCGGCTGTCTACATTGTCGCTACCAACGCCGGAAGTTTAGTGGAACGATTTTTTTTGCATTGGTCACACTGTCCAAAGCCAACATTACGCGCCACATATTTCTTTTCATTTGTTTCCCTCGTATTTCGCAAGAGACAAGCGTGTAATACTTTGAAACTCTGGTAAAAACAAGAACTGGAAATTAATTCCATCGGATGTTTGTTATTCTCACACGGACATAATAAGGCCCGGCATCTAAAGCCACCGGACCTATGCGGACTGTATACTCACGCTGCTCCGGTGTGCCGATGGCTGAAAAAAATTGAATGCTTCACTTAAATTGGAACTTTCGATTTTCATGCTTTGCTAGATTTTTAAACGACTTGAGAAATCCTGTCCGACTGTGTAATCAAGTGGAGGATTAAAAATCTTTTACGCAATGATAAATACAAGACGTCTAATTGTCGAGAGTCTTTGATCTGGTATAGAAAATTCGAGAAAAATGGATAACAAGCGTTATGTGTAACAATAGGAAAGCGATTATGTAAAATTTGGCACCAATTTGGCATCAATATGCCCAGTGTTTTGTGTGGCCGGCAGTCGGCGAAATATCAAAGGAGGCCCAATTGATTCGGGATCAGGCGGAAGGGGCGTAATGACCCCGTGATTATCGGTAATTTGTCAGGAACAAGGTATATATGGGAGATTTAGGTGAATGGGTATATCAAAAAGATGTTCCACCTGAAATCGACATAATAAACTTTGAACCATAAACCTACCTAGCCACCTCAAAGATTTGCTCACCTGCATTTTTTTGAATTATTCGAAATTGTAAGTCCACGTTTCAGAAAATGCCGTTGCTTTTCGATGGTTCTCTTCTTGAAGCTCAACATGGGATCAACCGAGGATCAACAAGGAAGCTGCATCCCTTAAATTCCGCTATTATCTATACAAAAATGTACCTGGGAATTGTTACTGTTTGAAAGTTTGTCGCACTTTTTCTTGATTACGGACACTTGGCAGCATTTTTCATGGTTGACAGTTGTTGGCAGCGGTTTTTCTTGGTTGTTGACAGCTGACAGCATTTTTTTTTGGATAACTGACAGTTGACAGCATTTTGAATTGGTAACCGCCAATCGTCAGCATTTTTTCTTGGTTGTTTTCGATGGTAACATTATTCTTGATTACTGACAGTTTGAACCAATAATAATTCATTACGCCAGTTGACGGCATTTCTTCTTGCTGAAAGTTGGCAGCATTTTTCCTAATTTTTTTGACAGTCGACAACCTTTTTCACCTATTCCTGACAGTTGACAAAGGCATTTTAACGACTTGCTCACTAACATCAAGTTTGATTTGCGACTAAAAATTTGTTCACTAACAAAGCTGTTTTTGAATAGGCACCTGTTACTGATAACAAAAGTTCAGGATTTTCCTGCAAGCGCTGCTTAATACTAGAAATAGGGCGATGATTCCAGCATTAGCATTTGAGCGGTTTGCCCTCAGGAAATAAAGCATGATTCACTACCAAAAAATTCTGTTCAATCCCAAAAGACACTTCTCCCCGAGCTTCTCGCAGGCATAAGCTTTTGGATTCCATCTTCGAGATTCTAGTGTGAGCCCAGCTTTATTAGAAATGACGCATCGGTCTTTAGCAAGTGCATTGGTGTTCAACTCACCTGCAAAAATGAAGTCTGATTCATGTTCAATCGATTTCACGGCTTTTTTTATCAGATCAAGCCATGCCGATGCCAGTGTTTATTTCTAATGCAAGCTAAGCTTTAGTATGAAGAAAAATTGTGCTTAATCGTTGTGAGCGAGTGCTTTTCAAAAACTCGTGTAGCGCTAAGGCTTGATTTAGACGACTTGAAAAATTTGGTAAAGCTTGTTTCGTTTCAGATGAGACACGTCAGGTGCCAGTGTTTGGGTCGAATGCAAGCTGAACTTTAGTATAAGAAAGCGTTGTGCTTTATCCGAGGCTTTATCGCTATGAGCAAGTGCTTTACAACAACTCACGTAGCGCTAAGGCTTGGTTAAGACGACTTGAAAAATTTGGTAAGGCTTGTTTCGTTTCCGATGAGCTACGCCAGGTACCAGTCTTTGGTTCTTATGCAAGCCAAGCTTTCGTATACAAAAGCATTATACTTTATTCTCATAAACGAGTGCTTTCCAACAATTTGCATAGCGGTAAGGCTTGGTTTAGACAACTTGGAAAAATTTAGTGAAGTTTATTTCGTTTTCGATGAGCTACGCCAGGCGCAAGTATTTGGTCCCAATACAAGCTAAGCTTTAGTGTCAAAAAGCATTGTGCTTTATCGCTGTGAGCGAGTGCGTTCCAACAACTTGAATAGCGCTAAAGCTTGGTTTAGACAGTTCAAAAATTTGGTGAAGCTTGCTTCGTTTTTCATGAGCTACGACAGGCGCTAGTATGATTTTAATGTAAGCTAAGCTTCAGTTTAATAATTCGCCGTGCTTTATCGCTGTGAGCGAGTGCTTTTCAACTTTCATGGAGCTGAAGCTTGGTTTAGGCAGTTCAAAAACTTTGCAAAGCTTGTTCTGTTTCCTATGAGCTGCATCAGGCGCTAGTTTTTGATTCAAATGCAAGCTAAGCTTCAGTACAAAGATGCGTTGTGCTTTATTGCCCTAAGCGAGTGCTTATCAACAACTTGCATGACGCTAGTACTTGATTTACTGATAGAAAATGTTGGTGAAGCTTGTTCTGGTTTCGATTAGCGACGCCATGTGCCAGTGTTTGATTCCATTGTAAGCTAAGCTCCAATATAAAAATGCGTTGTGCTTTACTGAGCTATAAGCGAGTGCTCATTGATAGCTTGCATGACGCTAAGGCTTGATTTACTGATAGAAAATGTTGGTGAAGCTTATTCTGGTTTCGATGGGCAACGCCATGTGCCAGTGTTTGATTCTAAGTCAGTCTGTACTTGATCGCCTCAAGCAAATGCCAAGAAAAATTCCATACAGCGCTAAAGCTTGATTTACTTCTAGAAAATGAACTAAATTTTGCTTTCGGAGAGTAATATACAAGCGCGAGTGTTTGATTTTCATGCAAGCTAAGCTTGAGGAATACCCACTAGCGCGACGCCTAGGTCAGTGTGTCCCCGCATAAAGTTTTGGCTAGTCCATGTATCGCAACATAAAGCTACGTTCACGCTTGAGTTGGGAACGTTGAAAATGCATGTGGATGAGCTCATTCCACGAAGCACGACAAGTGCATAATAAAATAGAGCTTGATTCAAATAACACTTTTGGAAATATCATGGTCTGATTTTGCTTTTTATCGAAAAAATTCAGAAAATAAAACTGATTTCAACCGTGTAATGTGTAAAAGAAGGTCTGTGTGTCGCCGCATGAAGCTTCAGCTAGTTCACGTATAGCAGCATAATGCTCCGTTCACGCTTCAGTTGGAAACTTTGAAAAATGCATGTGAACGAGCTCGTTCCACGAAATTCGACAATGCATTATAAAATAAAGCTTGATTTACATATCACTTTCACAAATGTCACGTTCCATTTTGCTTTTTATTCGAAAAAATTGGAAAACTAAAGCCAAATTCACACGTTTAATTTGCAGAAAAGGCCTGTGTCGCCGCATAAAGATTAAGCTAGTCCATATGGCAGCATAAAGCTTCGTTCACGCTTTAATTGGAAACCTTGGAAAATGCATGTGAATGCGCTCATTTCACACAGCTTGACAAGTGCATTATGGAATTAAGCTTGATTCACATATCTTTTTTGAAAATGTTGGTCTCAGGTTGTTCTCTATCAGAAAAATTGACAAACAGTTCAATGCACACGTTTAATTTTTGCAAAAGAAAGGTCATTGTGTCACCGCATGAAGTTTTGGCTAGTCCATGTATCGTTACATAAAGCTCCGTTCACGCTTCATTTGGAAACGTTGAAAAATGTGAATGAGCTCACTTCACGAAGCTCGACAAGTGCATAGTAAAATGAAGCTTGATTCACACGTCACTCCTGGAAATAATATGGTCTCATTTTGCTCTTTGTCGAAGAGATTTGAAAAAATAAAGCTCAATTCACATGTTAAATTTTTGCAAAAAATGTTTTTTTGTCACCGCATAAAGTTTTGGCTAGTCCATGTATCGCAACATAGAGCTTTGTTCACGCTGTAGTGAAACGTTGAAAAAAACGAGCGCAGTGAATGAGCTCATTTTACAAAACTCGACAAGTGTATTGTAAATTAAAGCTTGATTCACACGGCACTTTCGAATATGTTATGGTCATGTTTTGCTTTTTATCGGAAAATTTAAAAAAAAAAGCTCAATTCACACGTTCAATTTTTGCAAAATTGTCTTTATGTCACCGCATGGAGTTTTGGCTAGTCCATGTATCGCAGCATCAAGCCCTGTTCACACTTTAGTTGTAAACGGTGAAAAATGCAGTGAATGAGCTCATTTCACGAAACTCGACAATGCATCGTAAAATAAAGCTTAATTCACATATCCCTTTAAAAAGTTATGGTCTTGCTTTTTATCGAAAAAAATCACAACATAAAGCTCAATTCACACGTTTATTTTCACAAAACAGGTCTTTGTGTCACCGCATAAAGTTTTGACTAGTCCATGTATCGCAACATGAAGCTTCGTTCACGATTAAGTTAGAAACGTTGAAAAAAAACGAGCGCAGTGAATGAGCTCATTTCACGAAACTTGACAAGTGCATTGTAAAATAAAGCTTGATTCACACGTCACTTTTAAATATGTTATGGTCTTATTTTGTTTTTTATCGAAAAATTCCAATAATAAAGCTTAATTCACACGTTTAATTTGTAAAAAAAGGTCTGTATGTCGCCGCATGGAATTTTGGCTAGTCCATGTATCGCAGCATCAAGCCCTGTTCACACTTCAGTTGTAAACGGTGAAAAATGCAGTGAATGAGCTCATCTCATGAAACTCGACAATGCATCATAAAATAGAGCTTGATTCACATATCACTTTTAAAATGTTATGGTCTTGCTTTTTATCGGAAAAAATCAAAACATAAAGCTCAATTCACACGTTTATTTTTACAAAACAGGTCTCTGTGTCACCGCATAAAGTTTTGACTAGTCCATGTATCGCAACATAAAGCTTCGTTCACGATTAAGTTAGAAACGTTGAAAAAAAACGAGCGCAGTGAATGAGCTCATTTCACGAAACTCGACAAGTGCATTGTAAAATAAAGCTTGATTCACACGTCATTTTTGATTATGTTATGGTCTCATTTTGTTTTTTATCAAAAAATTCCAAAAATAAAGCTCAATTCACACGTTTAATTTGTAAAAAAAGGTCTGTATGTCGCCGCATGGAATTTTGGCTAGTCCATGTATCGCAGCATCAAGCCCTGTTCACACTTCAGTTGTAAACGGTGAAAAATGCAGTGAATGAGCTCATCTCATGAAACTCGACAATGCATCATAAAATAGAGCTTGATTCACATATCACTTTTAAAATGTTATGGTCTTGCTTTTTATCGGAAAAAATCAAAACATAAAGCTCAATTCACACGTTTATTTTTACAAAACAGGTCTCTGTGTCACCGCATAAGGTTTTGACTAGTTCATGTATCGCAACATAAAGCTTCGTTCACGATTAAGTTAGAAACGTTGAAAAAAAACGAGCGCAGTGAATGAGCTCATTTCACGGAACTCGACAAGTGCATTGTAAAATAAAGCTTGATTCACACGTCACTTTTGAATATGTTATGGTTTCATTTTGCTTTTTATCGGAAAATTTTAAAAATAAAGCTGAATTCACACGTTTAATTTGTGAAAAAAAGGTCTGTGTGTCGCCGCATGGGGTTTTGGCTAGTCCATGTATCGCAACATGAAGCTCCGTTCACGGTTAAGTTAGAAACGTTGAAAAAAACGAGCGCAGTGAATGAGCTCATTTCACGAAACTTGACAACTGCATTGTAAAATAAAGCTTGATTCACACGTCACTTTTGAATAAGTTATGGTCTCATTTTGCTTTTTATCGAAAAATTTTGAAAATAAAGCTCAATTCACACCTTGAATTTTTGCAAAAATGTCTTTGTGTCACCGCATAAAGTTTTGGCTGGTCCATGTATCGCAACAGAAGCTCCGTTCACGCTTTAGTTGGAAACGTTGAAAAATACATGTGAATGAGCTCAAGTAAATCAAAGTTTATAATTTCTTTTGTGCTAAAGCTTGGTTCACACTGAAATTAACCCCTCAAAATTCAATTGATTATTTGGGAAAACTATAGCGCGATTTACTGTAAGGCTAGGCTTACGCTGGCGCATGTAGCTTAGTGTGAGCACATTTATAGAATTCAAAATTGATTCTCACCATACTAAAGCTTGATTCACATCAAATTCGAATCTCAAAATCTACTTGATCAATTCTAAAAATGAAGAGCGATTCATTTTTCAAGATGAAGCCTTGTCTACGCTGGCGCATATTCCCAAGTGCAAGAACATTTGAAAAAATCAAGCTGGAAAACACAAAGCTCATGAATTCTTCCATCCTAAAGCTTGGTTCACAGTGAAATTGAGTCTCAAAATTCAATTTGTCATTTGGGAAAACTATAGGGCGATTTACTGTAAAGCTAAACAAAATGACGGATTGTAAGTGGTTGTTAGGGCATGTATTAGGAATTGCTAGGTGATTGTCAGTGGTCGCTAGTGCCTTTGTTAGGGGTTGCTACGTAATTGTCACTGGTTACTAGGTGACTGTCAATAGTTGCCGAGTGGAAAGGATCCGCCATCTCACAGAAGGATATATGGATTATAAATGATTGAACTTGATAACATTTTGAAGGAAGACTGCGTGCAGTTCAATCATTTAGTTGCCGAGTGGTTGTCATGGTTGCTAGTTGATTGTCAGAGCCTGCTGAAGTCTGCGTCCGGGGGTTGCTAGGCGACTGTCGCTCTTCGTACATGCAGCTTCTCCGTTTTGGCCGCCAGGGGGCGGTTTTTGCGATCGCGAATATCTGTCACATGTCAAAAAAGATCGGGAGTTGCGTTTTCGACATTCGTCTACGGATTTTTTTACGACCGCCAGCGCCATAACGCAACAATACGACTCCGACCGCACACACTTGAACGGTACTAAAAACCACACCTGACCCGATTGACCATCGCGATATTGTACCCCGGTCATAATTGCACCGCCGGCCGTTCCGTAAACTCCCATTAGGAATTCCAAAACCGTAGCCCCGGCAGACGTACATAATGCGAAATAAAAATTTATATTTTCGACAACAATAACCAGAGGCAGGTACTTATACCAATAGGTAATGCAGCACGAGGATAAGGAGAAAAAAAAATGACACCAGATGAACTACATTTCGCAAGAACAATCGAATTTGAATACAATATAATCCTTTTCGCTTATTATTGTTAGCCATATATAAAGTTCCGAGATACGCTTTTGAATAACAATAATACAAGTAAGGTGTACCACTGTCACCATCATCATCACAGTGGCGTGGATAATCCGATGTGGCATACCTCTGTCGTCGTATTGGTCTTTATTCCCGCTGGTTCGTGAATGCAAATCGGAAACGAGAAGCGCTTGATACCGGGAAAATAATTGTCATTCTTGCCGCGGTGGAAATACCAAATAGAAAACCTTTCTGCAAATTTTTAATGGGAATCAGATTAAGACGTGCTGTAAATTGAGTCGTTTTGACGTAAACTGAGCGACAAACGAGGCGACAAACGGATAAATCTGGGCACTGCAAAAATTGAAATTGTTTTCCGGATAGTTCAAGCTTGACGTGGTATCTTGATGCCATTTCTACCTCGCTCTGACGGCATGATGATGGTTCGGAACCGAACCCAGAGCCTACCTGAATTTTATGCTATTTCCGATTATGGACCTGCGACTCCGACTCTTCTTTGACGATTACACGCCACTTCGGGTGGGCCACTTAGCCGGCGGTTTCCTCTTGCAGATTTGTGGGCCAAGGTGACTAATTAGTTGACGCGGCCACAGGTGGCTCGTTTGTATCTACCACACACAGAGACTTTTAACCCCTGGAACACGGGGTCCTCGTTTATAAATCAATTTTTACAAGCCGATCATTATGGATCCGATGCGTCCCTTAATCTCTCGTGGAAGGCATATTTTTCTCCCTCCAAGCTTTTTGAAGACTTACGCCATAAACGATCATCATTTGATGGATGCTACCGATGCAAAAACACTGGACATAAACACATGCAATGTCTCCCGCTGTCCTTGACAAGTGCTTTTATCAAGTGTACACGAAATCTGCTGAGTATTTCTTGTGTTATACACTCCTGGAGCTTTCGCTTAGACAACTTATCATTTTTGACAGATGACATATTCAACACAAAAATTGATCTGTCCGTTAAATTAGGCTCTCTTTCTTTTTGTCTTGGATCCTTTGAATGTACTAGCACTAGACACATGCGCTGGCGTACCTAAACTTAGTTTTAAAGTAGTAAACCGCGATATACTTTTCTCAAACCACCAAGTGAGTTTTGAGCTTCAATTCAAGTGTAAACCAAGCTTTAGCATAAAAGATAATATAAACGTTATATTTTCTAGCTTGATTCAAAATTTAAACCCCCAATTCAGGAGATTCCCTTTTGAGATATTTTGAAAAACAAAAAAAATGTTCTCAACGATTCTTCTCAGCAATCTTGAATCGATCGTCCAGAAGTTTTCAATTGGTACCGTATACAGGGTGTGACATGTAACATTTTTTTATTTCAAATGCAACACCCTATTTTTTATTACGTCATTTGATGAAGCCTTTCTTTCTGATTACAAAGATATATAACATTTATGATTTATTTTGACAAGGAAGCTGTCAAAAAAATAATAAAATAAGTAGTCGAATAAATTAAAAATTGAAAATTAGGCGACACCCTGTATTAGGAACAAATTAGACCATTTATCCATGCAGAGTTGAATTCTGCAGACAAAATGCTACGAGAATAACTTTATTTCAAGTGAGCTGTGATCTTGCCGCGAAACAAAATTATTTGACTACCTATTTTATTATTTTTCCGACAGCTTAATTGTCAAAATAAAATAAGTGTCAAATATATTTGTAATTAGAAAAAAAGCTCCACCAAATACCGTAATAAAATATAGGGTGTTGCATTTCAAATAAAAAAGTTACATATCACACCCTGTATACGGTACCAATTAGAAACTTTTAGAGAATCGATTCAAGGTCCCTGGAAAAAATTGTGAAGAAAAACTTTTAGTTCTTCGAAAAATCTTAAAGGGGAATCTACTGGAGGGAGGTGAATCTTATCGTGAACACCCTGTACAGTAAATCGCGCTATAGTTTTCCCAAATGACAAATTGAATTTTGAGATTCAATTCCAGTGTAAACCAAGCTTTAGCGTGGAAGAAATTATAAGCTCTACATTTTCTACCTTGACTCCTTTGAATGTACTCGCACTTGGTGGCGTGGGCTTGAGTAAACCTAGCCTCAGCTGAAAAGTGAATCGCGCTTAAGTTTCGGAAACGAATGAAATTTCGAAATTTAACAATTATAGTGTAGATCGCGCTTTAGTCTTGAACTAAATCAAGCTTCAGTCTCTCAGATAACGAGTCGTAGAAGGACTAGAAGTAGAAATTGTAAGCCCTATTCTTTTGGAACTAAACGTAGAGAGTGATGTGCTAGTGAAAACCTAGCCTCAACCCCAATGTGAATCGAGCTTTAGCCCTACAAAAGCAATAAACGCCAAGTTAATTGAATGAAAATGATGTAAACTCTACACCCTAAAACTAATCAATCTTTAGTTTTTCAAACACAAACGAATCGATCTTCCAAAAAGTACTTATTTACTCCAAAAAAAGCAACCCTTCAATGTAAACGAAGCCTTAGCCTGGAAGTACAAACGTGGCTTTAGTCTTGCAAAGGAAAAGTGAGCCAAGCACTATTCCTCACAACAGCACTTGCGGAAGCTACCATTCGGTGCAAACCTAGTCTCAGATTAGACGTAAATCGCATTTTAGCTTCCCAAATGACCAAGCGAGTTTTGAGATTAATATGTGTGAACCAGCCATTAGCATAGGAGAACTCAAGCCTCAATCCTTAGACCTCAGATCCTTTGAACTTACTGGCAACAGAGAACTAGCCTTAGCCTTAATGTGAATCGCGCATCATTTTTTCAGATCATAAGTGAATTTCGAAATAAATTCTAGTGTGAACAAAGCTTTAGCACGAAGAACGCGGAAAGAAATCGAGCTTCAATGTTTCGAGCTTAAAGCACTGAGCAAGTGGGCTAGCGTAGGCGTAGCCTCAGCTCAAAACTAAACGGCGCTTTAGTTTCTCGAATAACCCCAGTGAATTTTGGAAATTATTTCTAGTGTAAATCAAGCTTTAGCATGAGAGGAATAGAGAGCTTCAATCTTTCTAGCTTCATTCCTTCAAATGTACTCGCACTAGGCAACGTGCGCTAGCGTAGGCGTAGCTTTAGCTTTAAACAAAATAGCGCTTCAGTTTCTCGAAAGACAAAGTGAATTTTAAGATCCAATTCAAGTGTAAACCAAGCTTTAGCATAAAAGATCGGGCAATCATTTTTCAAGCTTGAATAATTCAAATGTACCCGTACCGAGCAAGTGCGCTATCGTAAGCGTAGCCTCAGCTCAAAACTGAATTGCGCATTAGTTTATCGAATGAAAAAGTGAGTTTCGAGGTTCAATTTTAGCATAAACCAAGCTTTAGCATGGAAGCAACCGAGCTGGAATTCTTTAAATGTATCCGTACTGAGCAAGTGTGCTAGCGTAAGCGTAGCCTCAGTTCAAGACTGAATTGCGCTTCAATTGAATGAACAAGTGATCTTTGAGATCCAATTCTAATGTAAATCAAGCTTTAGCATGAAGATAACCGAACTTCAATTTTTCCAGCTTGAATTCTTTAAATGTGATCGTACTGAGCAAGTGTGCTAGCGTAAGCGTAGCCTCAGGTCAAGACTGGATGGCACTTTGAATTATTCAGTGTACAAGTGAATTTTCAGATTCAATTCCAGTGTAAACAAAGCTTTAGCATGGAATCAACCAGGCTTCAGTTTTTCAAACTCGAATTCTTCAAATGTATTCGTACTGAGCAAGTGCGCTAGCGTAGGCTCACCCTCAGCCTTAAACTGAACGGCGCTTCAGTTTACCGAATAGACTAGTGAATTTTGAGTTTCAATTTTAATGTAAACCAAGCTTTAGCATGAAAGTAACCAAGCGCTAGCGTCAGCGTAGCCTCAGCTCAAGACTGAATTGCGCTTCAATTGAATGAACGAGTGAACTTTGAGATCCAATTCTAATGTAAATCAAGCTTTAGCATGAAGATAACCGAACTTCAATTTTTCCACCTTGAATTCTTCAAATGTGATCGTACTGAGCAAGTGCGCTAGCGTAAGCGTAGCCTCAGGTCAAGACTGGATGACACTTTGAATTATTCAGTGTACAAGTGAATTTTCAGATTCAATTCCAGTGTAAACCAAGCTTTAGCATGGAATCGACCAGGCTTCAATTTTTCAAACTCGAATTCTTCAAATGTATTCGTACTGAGTAAGTGCGCTAGCGTAGGCTCACCCTCAGCCTTAAACTGAACGGCGCTTCAGTTTATCGAATAGACTAGTGAATTTTGAGTCTTAATTTTAATATAAACCAAGCTTTAGCATAAAAGTAACCAAGCGCTAGCGTCAGCGTAGCCTCAGCTCAAGACTGAATTGCGCTTCAATTGAATGAACGAGTGAACTTTGAGATCCAATTCTAATGTAAATCAAGCTTTAGCATGAAGATAACCGAACTTCAATTTTTCCACCTTGAATTCTTCAAATGTGATCGTACTGAGCAAGTGCGCTAGCGTAAGCGTAGCCTCAGGTCAAGACTGGATGACACTTTGAATTATTTAGTGTACAAGTGAATTTTCAGATTCAATTCCAGTGTAAACCAAGCTTTAGCATGGAATCGACCAGGCTTCAATTTTTCAAACTCGAATTCTTCAAATGTATTCGTACTGAGCAAGTGCGCTAGCGTAGGCTCACCCTCAGCCTTAAACTGAACGGCGCTTCAGTTTATCGAATAGACTAGTGAATTTTGAGTCTTAATTTTAATATAAACCAAGCTTTAGCATAAAAGTAACCAAGCGCTAGCGTCAGCGTAGCCTCAGCTAAAGACTCAATTTCGCTTCAATTGAATGAACGAGTGAACTTTGAGATCCAATTTTAATGTAAATCAAGCTTTACCATGAAAGTGACCGAGCTTCAATTTTTTGAGCTTGAGTTCGTTAAATGTGATCGTACTGAGCAAGTGCGCTAGCGTAAGCGTAGCCTCAGGTCAAGACTGGATGGCACTTTGAATTTTACAGTGTACAAGTTAATTTTAAGATTCAATTCCAGTGTAAACCAAGCTTCAGCATGGAATCAACCAGGCTTTAATTTTTCAAGCTCGAATTCTTCAAATGTATTCGTACTGAGCAAGTGCGCTAGCGTAGGCTCACCCTCAGCCTTAAACTGAACGGCGCTTTAGTTTATCGAATAGACTAGTGAATTTTGAGTTTCAATTTTAATGTAAACCAAGCTTTAGCATAAAAGTAACCAAGCGCTAGCCTCAGCCCAAGACTGAATTGCGCTTCAATTGAATGAACGAGTGAACTTTGAGATCCAATTCTAATGTAAATCAAGCTTTACCATGAAAGTGACCGAGCTTCAATTTTTTTTGAGTTTGAGTTCGTTAAATGTGATCGTACTGAGCAAGTGCGCTAGCGTAAGCGTAGCCTCAGGTCAAGACTGGATGGCACTTCGAATTATTCAGTGTACAAGTGAATTTTGAGATTCAATTCCAGTGTAAACTAAGCTTCAGCATGGAATCAACCAGGCTTCAATTTTTTGAGCTCGAATTCTTCAAATGTATTCGTACTGAGCAAGTGCGCTAGCGTAGGCGTAGCCTCAGCTCAAAGCAAACGGCGCTTCAGTTTCTCGAAAGACCAAGTGAATTTTGAAAATTGAGTCTAGTGTAAAGCAAGCTTTAGCATAAGAGGAATAGAGAGCTCAATTCTTCCTAGCTTCATTCCCTCAAATGTACTCGCACTAGGCAACGTGTGCTAGCGTAGGCGTAGCTTTGGCTTTAAACAAAATAGCGCTTCAGTTTCTCGAAAGACAAAGTGAATTTTGAGATCCAATTCTAGTGTAAACCAAGCTTCAGCATGAAAGTAATCGGGCTAAACATTTTTCAAGCTTGAATAATTCAAATGTACCCGTACTGAGCAAGTGCGCTAGCGTAAGCGTAGCCTCAGCTCAAAACTGAATCGCGCATTAGTTCATCTAATGAACAAGTGAGTTTTAAGGCTCAATTTTAGTATAAACCAAGCTTTAGCATTAAAGCAACCGAGCTTGAATTCTTTAAATGTGATCGTGTGACGGCCCCGTAGCACAGGTGGTAGTGCATCGGCCTGTGGTACGGTTGGTCCTAGGTTCGATTCCTAGTCATGTCTGGGTGTTTTGTGCTGTCCACATTTTGCGTTAATTAAGGTTTTTTCAAATGTATACTAAATTGAATAAACGCAAATAACTCCTATGGCGTTGGAGAAGCCGATAAGGAGGAAAACAAACTTTAAATGTGATCGTACTGAGCAAGTGCGCTACCGTAAGCGTAGCCTCAGCTCAAGACTGGATTGCGCTCCAGTTGAATGAACAAGTGAGTTTTGAGATTCAATTCCAGTGTAAACCAAGCTTTAGCATAAAAGTAAGCGAGCTCAAATTTTTCGAGTTTGATTTCTTTGAATGTATCCGTACTGAGCAAGTGCGCTAGCGTAAGCGTTGCCTCAGCTCAAGACTGATTTGCGCTTTAGTTTATTGAATGAACAAATAAATCTTGAGAATAAATTCTAGTGTAAACCAAGCTTTAGCACGGAAGTAACCGAGCTTTAGTTTTTTGAGCTTGAATTCTTTGAATGTATCCGTACTGAGAAAGTGCGCTAGCGTAAGCGTAGCCTCAGCTCAAGACTGAATTGCATTTCAGTTTGTCGAGTGAACAAGTGAATTTTGAGATTCAATTCTAGTGTAAACCAAGCTTTAGCATAAAACAAATCGAGCTCCAATCGTTCGAGCTTGAATCCTCCACAAGTATTGGCACTGTTTGCCTATGAATTCAGCCAGAGTGCTTAGAGCGGCTTTTTGGCTGGAACAGGGCAAAGGGTCGCTGCTTCCATTGCGACACTTCCACCCGCGTCGACAATTAAAACTGTATTCAAATAATATGCACACCTGCTTGCAATTTTTTTCTCAATAGGTATTATCACGGGAAGTGCATTATGCCGATTCGGGGAACCTTTCGTTTCCCCAGAATAAATTAAACGACTGGAAAAAATTGTTTATCCACTCTGATTGCGCTTGTTTTCTGATGAGCTTTATTAATAGGCAATATCCCAACGTCACGTTGGTCAATGGGAAATTTAGGGGACTCGTGTCAGGGTCGTCAAGAGGGAAAAGGCGTTGAGCAATCTCTTGTGCTTACCTATAAAAAGTGAAATTCATTCATATTTTTCCTTTATGATACACTCTGTATTACGCAAATCGCAAGGGGTTTCCCCAGTGGCAACACACTGATGGACAATAAATAAATCAGCAATAATTCTATATCGTTAGGTTTATTTATATGCTGAATGCTACGTTATTTTGTGGAAAAGTGTGGATACTGGGACATAACTAATCGTTTCCGATAAAGCTCAGATAAGTTTTATCCCCAGTTAATAGCCCTCTAGCAGTAATGCCTACCAGCCTTATTTTCCAACAGAAATCTATCGTTGAGGTAAGTTTGGAAAGAGAGATGGTTCAATTCATTCTCTGCGAGTTCTAAAAATTTTTCGTATAAAATTTTTTTTGCAATTTTTTCTTTAATTTTTTCATTTTTCTTTTCAACTTCTATTCTCCATAAAAAAATTAAAAACTCGAAGTGAATGAGCAGAGCCACTTTTACTCTTTCCAAATTGACCTTAATGATGAATTTCTGTTGGAAAATAAGGCTGTTCAGCTGGAAGGCATGAGTGCATGTTATAGCAATCGCCCTTGAAGATTCTTTGAGTAAAGATCGTTAAGTAATAATCATTCAGCTCTAAACTGAACGCCAAATAACTAGGATACAAACAGTTGAAATTAAGTTACAATTAAACGTTGTCAAGACTTAACATTATTCTTTTATTATCATCTTCACAAATGCGAAACAAGTATTTCTCACGCTGAGCACCTACTTAAGGTACCTATATCTACTCATTCATATTTTATATCATGAAATAAGCTCGGAGATAACTTTTCTTTGTATTTGCCATGATTCGATGCTTTATTCCGTGCTTTTCTGAGATATGCAATTTTTCTTTGATAAATTTTATGGGCAAATCCGCATATCCGATAGTTTCTGTGTGAAACATTAATCAACCGCAGTGCTCTAGCCGGAATATAGAGGTTTCTTCAAAATTATCCTGAAACCGGAACGGAAATGACGATTTGATAATAAAAATACTTCCACGTCGCTTTGTAAGTATGCATGTAAGAATACATATAAATTTTAAGGCATGTAATCTCGTGGTATAATGCTAAAAACCGTTTTCAGCAACACACTGCGATCTTGATAACGATAACGAATATGGTAACAATATACCCAGGCTACCTGCACGTCGAATTTCTTGGAACATCTTTTTTTTCGCATCAAAAAAATTTCATCAAAAGTTCTAGGTATAAAGAGCTTGAACCTTCCTGTACAGAGCCGGATTTTCACCAGTTTTTTCAACAGTCTGGTGAACAGAATTGAATTTTCTTTCAAAACCTGTGCTCATTACAATGAGATGGTTGAATGAATATTGAAATTTTTCAATACACCTGCACGAAGCACTAGATATCTAGGTATCTACCTGCCAGTATAAAAAGTAAAAGTTGTAAAATTAATAAATCATGCATGAAAGTGTCTGTGCGAACTGATTGAACAAGGATTGTTGCGTTATTTGGAAACGTTTCGTGAAAGCAGGCATTAAGTTTGAAAGTTTTGGGAATAATATGCGTATAGGCATCTATATTTTGTTCAAAATGATTGGTAGTGGTGCAAATTTGGATTCATGTTGGTAACAGTGTCGTTTAGTTCTTTTGTTGTTGTCATGTAGGTATACCTTTTGAATCCTGTATGAAATTGATCAAGGTCTAAGATGGCTGTTAGGCTAATTTGAATTTATGTTGGTAACAGTGACGTTTGGTAATAATTTTACTTTTGTCAAGAAAAACTTTCAAATCCTGTGCAAAACGGATTGATAGATAACTAGGTAAGCTTATGTGCAAATTTGAATTTATGTTGGTAACAATGGCGTTTAGTAATTTTATTGTTATCAGGTTTACCTTTCAAATCCTGTATGAAACCAATTGAATTCTAAAGTAGCTGTTGTGCTGATTTGAATTTATGTTGGCAACAGTGACGTTTGGTAAAAATTTCACTTTCGTCAAGATGAACTTCTAAACCCTGTGCAAAATTGATTGATAACAAGATTAGCTGATCTGCAAGTTTGAATTTATGTTGGTAACAATGACGTTTAGCAATTTTATTGTTATCAGGTTTACCTTTCAAATCCTGTATAAAACTGATCGAGATCTAAGGTAGCTGTTGTGCTAATTCGAATTTATGTTGGCAACAGTGACGTTTGGTAATTTTACTGTTGTCAAGTTGCACTTTTAAACCCTGTGCAAATCTGACTGATAACTAGTAGGTTAGCTGATGTGCAAATTTGAATTTATGTTGGTAGCAATGACGTTTAGTAATCTCATTGTTATCAGGTTTACCTTTCAAATCCTGTATGAGACTGATCGAGGTCTGAGAAAGCTGATTTGCTAATTTTAATTTATGTTGGCAACAGTGACGTTTGGTAATTTTACTGTTGTCAAGTTGAACTTTTAAACCCTGTGCAAACCTGATTGATAACTAAATAGTAGGTTAGGTGATGTGCCAATTTGAAGTTACGTTGGTAACCATGACGTTTAGTAATTCCATTGTTATCAGGTTCACCTTTCAAATCCTGTATGCGACTGATCGAGGTCTATGAAAGTTGTTATGCTAATTTTAATTTATGTTGGCAACAGTGACGTTTGGTAATTTTACTGTTGTCAAGTTGAACTTTTAAGCCCTATGCAAACCTGATTGATAACTAGTAGGTGGTTAGCTGATCTGCGAATTTGAAGTTATGTTGGTAACAATGGCGTTTAGTAATTTCATTGTTTTAAGGTTCACCTTTCAAATCCTGTATGCGACTGATCGAGGTCTAAGAGAGCTGTTATGCTAATTTGAATTTATGTTGGCAACAGTGACGTTCGGTGATTTTACTGTTGTCAAGTTGAACTTTTAAACCCTGTGCAAACCTGATTGATAACTAGTAGGTTAGCTAATGTGCAAATTTGAATTTATGTTGGTAACAATGACGTTTAGTAATTTCATTGTTATCGGGTTTACCTTTCAAATCCTGTATGAGACTGATCGAGGTCCAAGAAAGCTGTTATGCTACATTTGAATTTATGTTGGCAACAGTGACGTTTAGTAGTTTTACTGTTGTCAAGTTAAACTTGTGAACCCTGTGCAAACCTGATTGATAACTAGTAGGTTAGCTGATGTGCAAATCTGAAGTTATGTTGGTAACAATGGCGTTTAGTAATTTCATTGTTATCGGGTTTACCTTTCAAATCCTCTATGAGACTGATCGAGGTCTGAGAAAGCTGATTTGCTAATTTTAATTTATGTTGGCAACAGTGACGTTTGGCAATTTTACTGTTGTCAAGTTGAACTTTTAAACCCTGTGCAAACCTGATTGATAACTAAATAGTAGGTTAGGTGATGTGCCAATTTGAAGTTACGTTGGTAACCATGACGTTTAGTAATTCCATTGTTATCAGGTTCACCTTTCAAATCCTGTATGCGACTGATCGAGGTCTATGAAAGCTGTGATGCTAATTTTAATTTATGTTGGCAACAGTGACGTTTGGTAATTTTACTGTTGTCAAGTTGAACTTTTAAGCCCCATGCAAACCTGATCGATAACTAGTAGGTGGTTAGCTGATCTGCGTATTTGAAGTTATGTTGGTAACAATGACGTTTAGTAATTTCATTGTATTAAGGTTCACCTTTCAAATCCTGTATGCGACTGATCGAGGTCTAAGAGAGCTGTTATGCTAATTTGAATTTATGTTGGCAACAGTGACGTTCGGTGATTTTACTGTTGTCAAGTTGAACTTTTAAACCCTGTGCAAACCTAATTGATAACTAGTAGGTTAGCTGATGTGCAAATTTGAATCTATGTTGGTAGAAATGACGTTTAGTAATTTTATTGTTATCAGATTTACCTTTAAAATTCTGTATAGAATTGATTCACATCTAGGGTAGCTGTTGTACAAATTTGAATTCACACTGGTAACAGTGACGTTTCAAATTTTGTCACCAAGTTGACAGATAAACGTCACTTTATATCAGAACGGAAAACGCAAAATGTCTCAGTTATCCTTTGAAAGTTTCAAATTTTTTCCACTGGAAACTAGTTCGTGCGTAGAGCCTTTAAAACGTGCCAGTTGCTTCAACATTGAGTGTAAACGATACCTTAGTCCGAATATAGACAGTTCGGTTTTTGAAAAACAGAAACAGAGCCTTGTGCTCTTCCTGGCAAGCGCCGGTTGCTTCCAAAATTCGGGAGCTCAATGTAAACGCCGCTTTACTACTGAAAGCCTGCTTGCTCGTGTGTTGCTTTTGGGCTGTAACGTTTTAGTGTGGACGACGCCTCAGCTTCAATATGGCCTGAAAGTTTACTTTGGAAAACGTAGTGTTCCCTTTTTGGCGAGTGACAGTTGGTCCCGATTTTCTATATTCGAATGTGAACAACGCTTTACTACCAAAAGACTTGTCCGATGTCCGTGTGCGTTGTCTTAGAGTGTAAACTAGACTATTGTCACCAGAACTTGACCCTTTAAGCATGTGTACAGCACGCTTTAGTCTAAACAGCCAGCAGTCCTGTAACACTTCCGGCGGGTGTCGGCATTGTTCCAGTTTTATAATTTTGTGCAAACGGCGCTTAAGTGCCAAGAGCATATATAGCCGTGTGATGCTTCGAGCGAGTAGCATCAGTCTCTAGTTTTGGATTTGACGATGCGTAAACTATGCTTCAACCGTCTGTTTAGCGGCCCTTCAACGGATGCCAGATAGATTATGAATTTTAGATTCAAATGTAAACGTCACTTTAGTCCAAAAATTAGAGAGGTGGCCCAAATTCCAGTTACTTTTATATTTCAGTGTGAACAACACTTTGATTGCCACAAACTGAACCTCCGTTGCTTTCGGCGGGTGATACAGACCTTTCAAGTTTTAGATTAAAGTGTAAACGACATTTTACGCTGTGGAAAAACTCGACCGTGTGTTGCACGGCCTAGTGCTGATTATTTTGAAATTTTGAATTTGAACGTAAACGTGGCTTTAGTTTGAATAATCCTGTATCGCTTTGGGAGGCTGTCAGATGTATTTGAAATTTTCAATTCAAGTGGAAACGATACTTTAGCGCAAAACTGCAGACTGATATTATTTGCTAGTGATGACTTTGCTTTTTTAATCCTTTGGATTTAAGTGTGAATGATGCTAATGAAATGCTATGCTAATGAAGCTTGGTTCACTTGATCATTTAAGAAATTAGAGAGTGATTTACTGTTCAGCTGAAAATATGTCTGTTGCCCAGAGCGAGTAGGTACAATCAAAAGATTCAAGCTCAAAGGATTAAAGCTCAATTTTCTTTTCACAAAAGCTTAGTTTACATTGGAATTTGATCCCAAAAATTGGATCAACGATTTAGTTGATCGTTTCAGATACTAAAGCGCGATTTACTTTGAGGCTAGGTTTAAGCTAGCGCACGTTGCCTATGATACCAAATACGAATACATTCAAGAAGGACTGAAGCCCGATTTATTTTATACTAAGGCTTGGTCTACGCTAGAATTGAATTTCCAAGCTCGCTTGGTCGTTTGAAAAGCTAAAGCGCGGTTTACTTTCGAGCCGATGGGACTGGGTCTTCGCTAGCCGACGTCGTCTAGTATGAGAACATTAAAAAAATTAAATCTGAAAAGATAAATTAAAGCTCGATTTATTTTATGCTGAAGCTTGGTTCACACATCGAATCTCAGAATTCACTTGGTCATTTGAAGAACTTGAGTGCGATTTACGTCTGATCTGAGGCTGGGTTGCATCAAGTTATAGCTTTCGCAAATGCTACGATGAGAGATAATGCTCAGTCCACTTTTCTTTGCAAGACTAAAGCCACGCTTATACTCCCAGGCTAAAGCTTCGTTCACATTGAAGCGCTGCTTTTTTGAATCGATAGATACTTTTTGGAAATCAAAATTTGATTCGTTTATTTTTGAAACTATTGCTCGAATGTTTTCAGGCTGTAAAGCTCTATTTACAGTAAACCGTTACTGATTCCGAAGGATTGTCATTCGATTAACTTGGTGTTTGTGCTTTTGTAAGACTAAAGCTCGATTTACTTCCAGGCTTACGCTAGCACGTTGCGTTTTGCGGTTACTTTCAAAAGAATAGGGCTCACTATTTCTACTTTTTCTCTTTCTACTACTTGATACCTTGAGGAGCTAGAGCTTGATTTACTTCTAGACTGAAGCATGATTCACGCCATAAGATAATAAATATCGAAATATTACTCGTTTTAGAAACTGAAGCGCAATTTACTTTTGAGCTAAGGCTAGGTCTACGCGCGCACGTTGCCTAGTGCGAATACATTTGAAGGAAACAAGATATATTGAAGCTTTCGAATTTTTCAATGCTAAAGCTTCGTTTACACTTGAATTGAATCTCAAAGTTCAATTTGACATTTGGGTGAACTATAGCGCGGTTTACTGTAAGGCTGGCTTCACGCTGGCGCACGTAGCTTAGTGCCAGCACATTCATGGAATTCAAGCTTCATTTCTCCCATAATAAAGCTTGATTCACATTGAATTCAAATCTTGGAATTTACTTCATTATTTCTGAAAATTAAGAGGGATTCTGTTTTTAAGAAAAAACCATTTTCATATTTTGAGTAAAATTTCGAGTTTCAGCTGATGTAATCAAACAATGCGCTTTAACTGAAGCTCGATTTATACAGCTTTAATTGGACTGCGATCAACAAAAACCCGTTGTGGAAGGTTCACCTGTTCCTGCAAGTGACTCGTCAAGCAACAACATGTGAACCAACTTTTAGTGGGGATTGAAAATGTTGAAAAGCGAAGTTTACTTGCTCTTGAAATGCTTTACTAGAAACTAGAACCTGTGAATCAAGCTTTAGATGGACTTCGATTGACAAAAGCCTGTTGATGAAGGTTTACCTATTCCTGCAAGTGACTCGTCACTGGCAAAACACGTATGAACCAATCTTTAGTGAATCTTGAAAATGGTAAAAGCGAAGTTTATTTGCTCCTTGAATGCCTTGCTATTAACTAGAACCTGTGAATCAAGCTTCAATTGGACTTCGATTAACAAAAACTTGTTGAGAAAGGCTACTTGTTCTACAAGTGACTCGTCAATAGCATAAACGTATGAACCAACCTTCAAAGGGTCTTGAAAATTTTAAGCGCAAAGTCTACTTTCTCTTACAATGCCCTGCTAAGAACTAAAGCTTGTGAGTCACGCTTCAGATGGACTTCGATTGATAAAAGCAGGTTGACAAAGGTTTACCTGTTTTTATAAGTGACTCGTCAATAGCAATAAACGTATGAACCAACCTTTAGTGGGTCTTGAAAATGTCCGTGTATGCCAGTAGCGAGGCTAGTTCTACTTCAAACGAAGCTTAAGTATAACGCTGACGCCTCAGCTAACGCTTTCTAGTTTCGACCAGTGCAATCGAACCGTGCGCTTTAACTGAAGGTTGAATCATACCGACGATTCACACTAGATAATCGCACTTTAGACTTTATCCGCGTATGCCTGTAGCGAGGCTAGTTCTACTGCAAACGGAGCTTTAGTATAACGCTCACGCTTTCAAGTTTCATCGGGTGCAATCGAACATTGAGCTTTGCCTTAAGCTCGATTTATATCGATGATTTACACTAGCTAATCACATTCTGAACCTGTGTCAGAATATGCTAGTAGCGAGGCTAGTTTTACTGCAAACGAAGATTCAGTATAGCGCTGACGCCTCGGCTGAGGTCTAGTGTCGTCTAGTGCAATCAAACAGTGGGCTTTAACTGAAGATTGATTTATACCTATGATTCACACTAGGTAATCGCACTCTGAACCCCGTGTATGCCAGTAGCGAGGCTAGTTCTACTGCAAACGAAGCTTTAGTATAGCGCTGACGCCTCGGCTAAGGTCTAGTTTTGTCTAGTGCAATCAAACAGTAGGATTTGACTGAAGCTTGATCTATACCTATGATTGACACTAGGTAATCGAACTCTGAGCCCCGTGTATGCCAGTAGCGAGGCTAGTTCTACTGCAAACGAAGCTTTAGTATAACGCTTACGCTTTCAAGTTTCGTCGGGTGTAATCAAACATTGAGCTTCACCTAAAGCTCGATTTATATCGGTGACTTACACTAGCTAATCACACTCTGAACCTCTGTCAGTATATGCTAGAAGCGAGGCTAGTTTTACTGCAAACGAAGCGTACCGTAGTCAGTATAGCGCTGACTCTTCGGCTGAGGTCTAGTGTCGTCTAGTGTCATCAAACAGTGGGCTTTAACTGAAGCTTGATTCATACCTATGATTCACACTAGGTAATCGCACTCTGAACCCCGTGTATGCCAGTAGCGAGGCTAGTTCTACTGCAAACGAAGCTTCAGTACAACATTCACGCTTTCAAGTTTCGTCGGGTGCAATCGAACATTGCGCTTCAACTAAAGCTCGATTTATATCGTTGATTTACACTAGCTAGTCGCACTCTGAACCTGTGTCAGTATATGCTAGTAGCGAGGCTAGTTTTCCTGCAACCGAAGCTCCAGTGTAGCGCTGACGCCTCGGCTAAGGTTCAGTTCCGTCTAGTGCAATCAAACAGTGGGCTTCAACTGAAGCTTGATTTATACCTATGATTCACACTAGATAATCGCACTCTGAACACCGTGTATGCCCGTAGCGAGGCTGGTTCCACTGCAAACGAAGCTTTAGTATAACGCTGACGCCTCGGCTAATGCTACTTAGTTTCGACCAGTACAATCAAACAGTGCGCTTCAACTGAGACTTGATTTATACTGATGATTGACACTAGGTAATCGCACTCTAAACCTTTATCCGTGAATGCCAGTAGCGAAGCTAGTTCTACTGCAAACGAAGCTTTAGTATAACGCTCACGCTTTCAAGTTTCGTCGGGTGCAATCGAACATTGCGCTTTAACTGAAGCTCGATTTATATCGATGATTCACACTAGCTAATCACACTCTGAACCTGTGTCAGTATATGCTAGTAGCGAGGCTAGTTCTACTGCAAACGAAGCTCTAGTGCAAGCGAAGCACTATATGATTAATTTGTTAATCAAGATCAAATCTAAGTAGATACCTACCTACAGGTAGTTATTCAGGTAATAGGAAGGTATACATGAACTTTTTTTTCAGCATTTAGGCTAACGCCTCGTAGCTTATTGTTGCCTAGTTTTATTCATTATTGTTGGACGTACGCGTGGAGAAAGCGTGTTAAATATTGCTAAATCACAGAAATGCGGCAGAGTAAATCGATTTTTCTCTTTCTCATACCTGCAAGTTTCGTGTATCAGTGTTTTTTTTTTTCTAATTATATAGGTATCTAATTATTACGCAAGCAATTTATGCAACAAAGTTTTTTACCTATGCGATACTTACGCATTTTGACGATAATTGTAAGAGTTCTCTAGGATATGGTATAGTACGTTCACCTCAACTGTGATTCTAGTTACCTGAGTTGGATTTCAATGTGGCCTAACGTTTTTGAGATTATAGTGTAAACTTAGCTCTAAAGCACAGTGCTTTAAACTCATGAACTCAGCTTTGTAGCTGTTAGCAAATCCGTTTCTACGACTTGCTCGATAAGATAAAGCTTGATTTACGACTAGTGGCAGAAACAATCTGTTCCATGTGAGGCTCTTTCCTACTGACTGGCATACAAGTTTTAGATTCTAGTCTAGGCTCAGGTTCTGTATAACGGCTTGTTAATTTATCGCCTTCGGCAAGTGCATTCCAGCTAATTGTCCGAGAAAATAAAGCTTGGTTTACTGCGAAAACTGTTTAATTGAAAAGCTTGGTTCTCGGCTTGGTTCAAGTGACTACAAGTACATGGTGCCGCAGATGTTGAATTTTATTGCAAGCCCATTTCTAGTAAAGATTATTGTAGAATAAGTAAGTTACTGAACGACTTGCTCGAAGAATAAAGTATGATTTACGATTAGATGACTAGAGACTTTAAAAAAAGGCTGTTTCGAGTACAGGCACCTACAACCAGCTGGCCGCGAGTTCTGGATTTAAGTACAAGCGCAGCTTCAGTAGATCTAGCGCATTGCCTTATCAGCAGATATTTTTAATTGACCCGCTTGGAAAACTAAAGCATGCTTCACAACCGGTAGCAATGACTGATGCAGAACTTGTTTCGAGCGTTTCTAACGCATCTTTCGATTTTCAGCGCATGCTCAGCTTAGGTGAAAACAGTGCTGTGTTTTATCGGCTCTAGCATTTGAACGGCCCAATGAAATAAAGCATGATTCACGACTACGAGTAGAAACAGCCCGTTTCATGGAGAACTCGTTCCGAATGACTGTCACCAGTTTTGAGCTTCATATTGCTTAGCTTTAGTAAAACATAGTAGTATTTATCGCCTTCAGCTAGTTAGTTCCTCTGAACGAGTCGCCCCACAAAAATAAAGCTTGATTTACGATTCGAAATTTGTTCAATGCAAAGCTGTTTTCGAACAGCCACAAGTTCTGGAAATTTAGGATTTTATTGCAAGCCCAGCTTTAGTGAAACTGATCACTAAGTGCTCTTTAGCTAGTACATTCAAATTTCAAACGACTTGCTTGCGGGAATAAAGCCTAATTCACGGCTTGTAGAAATTGGTTTATAGTAGCAATTGTTTTATGTGGCTTTTGCAAGGGCTGGAGCAATTGTTTTTGATTTTAGTGCAAGCCAAGCTTTAGTAGAAATAGAGCAATAATTCCAGCTTTGGTATTTGAACAGCTTGCTTTTGAGAAATAAAGCATGATTCACGACTAAAAAAAAAAGTTCAATCCTAAAAGCAACTTCTCGCAGTTTCAAGTGGATGCGGAAAGCTTTGGATTCAATCGTCGAAATACTAATGTGAGGTCAGCTTTATTAGAAATAGCGCAGTGGCCTTTAGCAACTGCAATAGTATACAACTCGCCTGCCGAGCTAAAGCCTGATTTACGGCCAATAGTTTGTTTAAGGTAGGCAATGTTCGATCAATTTCAAGGCTAATTGACCTCGCAATCAAGTGATCTATGGAGATTGACATTTGTATCAATTTCAGTGTTCCAGTAATTTAACAGGAATCAAGCCCTGTTCACGACGAGGCAAAATGTACGGAAGTTTTTATCTACTTTCTCAAGTTTACGAGTTACAAAACTAAAAAAAAGCAATAGCTTCCAAGAAGTGACACTCTTGACTTTTCGAGTCCATTGAAAGATTCAAATACTGGAATAAAACTCAGTTTACACGACGAAAGCTTGCAAAATGTGCAAAGCCTTCTGCTATGGTTGTTGGACTGAATCCAATATTTTTTCTAAACGTAATTTAACAAGAATAATGCCCAGTTCACGGTAAAGCAAAATGTTCAAGAGCTTTGAACTACTCTTTTCAATTTTACGAGTCCAATGAACCCATTCCTAACTGGAATAAAGCTCAGTTCACACAGCTTACATATCAATACCTTCCATCAAGTTTTTTTTACTTTTTGAGTCCAGCAAAACATTCAAACACTAGAATGAAGCTCAGTTCACACGACAAAAGCTTGCAAAATGTGCAAACCCTTCTGCTATGGTTGTTGAATTGAATCCAACATTTCTTCTAAACGTAATTTAACAAGAATAATGCCCAGTTCACGGTGAAGCAAAATGTTCAAGAGCCTTGAACTACTCTTTCCAATTTTACGAGTCCAATGAACCCATTCCTAACTGGAATAAAGCTCAGTTCACACAGCTTACATAGCGATACCTTCCGTCAAGTTTTTTTTCACTTTTTGAGTCCAGTAAAACATTTAAACACTGGAATAAAGCTCAGTTTACACGACAAAAGTTTGCAAAATGTGCAAAGCCTTCTGCTGTGTTTGTTGGATTGAATCTAACACTTCCTCTGAATGTAATTCAACAGGAATAAAGCCCAGTTCACGGAAAGGCAAAATGTACGAAAGCCTTGATCTACTTTCTTTCAATTTTACGAGTCCAACGGACCCATTCCAACTGGAGTAAAGCTCGGTTTACACAGCTAAAATATCAATACTTTCCAACAAGGTACTTTTTTGACTTTTCGAGTCCAGTAAAACATTCAAACACTGGAATGAAGCTCAGTTCACACGACAAAAGCTTGCAAAATGTGCAAAGCCTTCTGCTATGATTGTTGGATTGAATCCAACATTTCCTCTAAACGTAATTCAACCAGAATAAAGCCAGGTTCACGGTAAAGCAAAATGTTCAAAAACCTTCAACTACTCTTTTCAAATTCACAAGTCCAATGAACCCATTCCAACTGGAATAAAGCTCAGATCACACAGCTTTAATATCGACACCTTTCAACAAGGTACTTCTCCGGCTTTTTAGGTCCAGTAAAACATACAAACAATGGGATAAGGCTCAGTTTACACGACGAAAGCTTGCAAAATGTGCAAAGCCTTCTGCTATGTTTGTTGGATTGAATCCAACACTTCCTCTAAACGTAATTTAACAGGAATAAAGCCCAGTTCACGGTAAGGCACAATGTAGGGAAGCCTTGATCCACTTTCTTTCAATTTTACGAGTCTAATGAACCCATTTCAACTGGAATGAAGCTCAGTTCACACAGCTAAAATATCAATACCTTTGAACAAGGTACTTTTTTTACTTTTCGAGTCCAGTAAAACATTCAAACACTTGAATAAAGCTCAATTTACACGACGAAAGCTTGCAAAATGTGTCAAGCCTTTTGCAGTGTTTGTTGGATCGAATCCAACACTTCCTTCAAACGTGATTTAACAGGAATGAAGCCCAGTTCACGCGGTGAGGAAAAATGTACGGAGGCCTTGATCTACTTTATTTCAATTTTACGAGTCCAATGAACCCATTCCAACTGGAATAAAGCTCGGTTCACACAGCTAAAATATCAATACTTTTCAACAAAGTACTTTTTTACTTTTAGAGTCCAGTAAAACATTCGAACACAAGAATAAAGCTCAGCTCATATGACGAAAGCTTGCAAAATATGCAAAGCCTTCTGCTGTGTTTGTTGGATTGAATCGAGCACTACCTCTAAACGTAATTTAACAAGAATAGAGCCCAGTTCACGGTAAGGCAAAATGTAGGGAAGCCTTGATCTACTTTCTTTCAATTTTACGAGTTCAATGAACCCATTCCAATTGGAAAAAGCTCAGTTCACAAAGCTAAAATATCAATACCTTTTATTAAGGTTTTTTTTCGACTTTTCGAGTTTATTAAAACATTCAAATATTGGAATAAAGCTCAGTTTACACGACCGAAGCTTGCAAAATGTGCAAAGCCTTCTGCTATGGGTGTTGGATTGAGTTCAACACGTCCTCTGATCGTAATTTAGCAGGACTAAAGCCCAGTTCACGGTGAAGCAATATGTGCAAACACCTTTATCTCCTTTTTGCGAATCCAATTAATCCATTCAAACCAGGATAAAGCTCAGTTCACAAAGACAAAAGTAGCAATAGCTTTAAACAAATCACTTTTTTGACTTTTCGAGTCCACTGAAAGATTCAAAAACTGGAATGAAGCTCAGTCCACACGACGAAAGCTTGCAAAATATGCAAAGCCTTCTGCTTTGGTTGCTGGGCTGGATGGAATCCGACATTTCCTCTAAACGTAATTTAACAGGAACAATGCCCAGTTCAGGGTTAAGCATAATGTTCAAAAGCCTTCAAATACTCTTTCCAATTTTACGAGTCCAGTGGACCCATTCCAACTGGAATAAAGCTCAGTTCACACGACGGAAGCGTGTGCAAAGCCTTATGCTATGTTTGTTGGATTGAATAATTCGTAACGTACGTAACGTAACGTTACGCCTAAACGCCTAAACGTAATTCAATAGGAATATAGTCCAATTCACGGTAAGGCAAAATGTGCGAAAGCCTTGATCTACTTTTTTTTGATAAGATATGTAGATAAGATATCTTATTAAGATATGATTTGGAATAAGATCTAAAGTTTACCCAGAAAATTTCCATAGGTTCCTGGATACTAGTCGGGAAAGTTTTGGGGTGACACTTTGGGTGACACAACCGATTTTTTTCCATTAGATTTATCAATGGAAATTGATGTTTGTTTTGGGATTATAGGTAATTAGAAATGGCAATTTCCATAGTAAGCCTACGATTTCAATCTAGAAAACTTGCCCAGCCAACTAAAATCACTCACACTTGAGGTGAACGTACTGCACCTACTTATAATATTGCATGGTCAAATTAGTTCCTAATTCAGGCAGATTGTGTCAGAAAAAACGTACGTCTAGAAACTTCTGGATTCGGCTGAATATTATCTTCGTCAGAACATGATAATTTTAATTCGCAGACATACGAATTATTGCCTATAGTACCAATTCATTTGGTCGTGGGCAATTTTTGAAAAAAAGTAGGTACCTACCTACCTACCAACGTGATAAAATAAGATATCACGCTTGAAAACTGTACTTTTTACACCTGAAATTTTCCAGTTCTAACGGAACAATGCAATATAATAAAATATTCAATAATCAAATCGATATTATTTATTTCATCTAAAAAAAAAACCGCGACGTTTTGGAATAGAGATGTAACTACAAATTCCGAGCAACGGTTCTCTAGAGAGCATTTCTTTTGATACGGATGCCAAGTTTTGGTTGTTTTGAGTAGGCATTGAGTACAAGTAGGTACCTGCCGATACCTGTGTAGTACCCGCCTCTGTATCATCGGATGAAAGAGAGTGAACGAAAAAAGACGGGAGAGAGAGAAATAATAAGAGGAGGCTATAATAGTGGGATAGAACGAGACCGCAGGTTCATTCATCAATTGATTTTAATCGCGACCTTCCTTGAGGCCAATAAACCACAAAACTATCTCGGCCTCTGTCAGTCATCGTGCTAAACACACCTGTAATTTTTACCTGATGATGATGATGCCTACCTGTACCTTGATTTCCGGTTTTCTCGAGGTTTTTCTTTTCTAGTCTTCTCTCTCTCATCTATTTCTATTTACATTATTATATTCGAGTTTGCGAATGTGGCCTTATATTTACTATAATAATTACCCATTACTTATTAGGCAGATGAATAAACCTTGTCATCACATGGAAAAGTAAAGGTGTAGTACGGGTAAAACCGGCGATCACAAGTGCGATATAGGACTAATTTGAAGAATAAATACACTGAGATTAACATTAACACTAAAATTACTTGTTAGCTATTGTTAAACTTGAATTAGAATAATCA
This sequence comes from Anaspis maculata, assembly GCA_949128115.1. Classification (NCBI taxonomy): domain Eukaryota; kingdom Metazoa; phylum Arthropoda; class Insecta; order Coleoptera; family Scraptiidae; genus Anaspis; species Anaspis maculata. The sequence continues at coordinate 76,171,431 of OX421966.1, forward strand.
TACTTTAAAATTTGTATCGCATACTTATGTATTACTGCCAAAGTTCTAAGAAACGCTTGAACCGTACTGAATGCAGATTTGTCTGGTCTGGGCCGAGGGGGGCTATGAAACCGAATACTAATATAATAATGCTTTGGACTTTCCAGAGGCTTCGCTTCATTTTTTCTGTAAACTTATACGCTTACGCACCCGAGACTTATTGTTTACTTTTACAAAGTCACAAGTTGGTAGGCATGCCGGCGGCCGTTGGTACCCCTGCGCCGCCCGAATGCCGGCCCAAGCCCAAGCCCAAGCCTACTCTGATCCCGATGCGAGCTTGTTTGCTGCATCATCCGATGACCGGAACTCCGCTACCATAAGCAATCAATGGGCATCGAATCTCTTATATATAGGTAAGGTATACTCCGTATAATATGCAAGTATATAATATACGAAGAGGTGTTCAATTTACTACGTGCCGCCATACAACGCGCATATATAAACGAAAACTTGATTAGAATTTAATTAGATTTTTATTCGAAACGTCCCGTCTGGATTTGGACGCATCAGCATTCAATGGTGATAACTCTGGGTATAATAATAATTCATCATCAAGTGAGCTGTTGTTCTATGATGATGATTCCTCTAGTGAGGTGAGGTACCTACCTACGATCATTCATATCAAGTGAGCAGTATTATATCAGGCTGCGTGCGTTTAGAAAACCAAGCAAGCGTTGTTCATTTTGTGACAGCTGGACAATGACAGCTGTCACAACGATTTACTGTTGTCAAACTGACATGAGCTCACCGGTACCATATACGCAAAGTGTTTTTGAACTGTTACAATTTTTTTCAATTTTTCCCTGATCTTGACGTGGGAACTGAACTTTCATCTGGTAGTGATGGCTTTATTGTATCCGTGAAATTCAACAAACTACTGGCAATTCTCGCCTTGCAAACTGACCTTTATTCCATTTGAATTGCGTTTGAAAGACTACTGAATTACAAAATGTATAGCAGAAGACTTTGCATATTCTATGAGCTGATGTTGTGTGAGCTGAGCTTTATTTCAGAGTTTGAATGTTTAAATGGACTCGAAAAGTCAGGAGTGTCACTTCTTGGAAGCTATTGCTATTTTTTAGCTTTGTAAACGGAGCTTCATTCCAGTTGGAATGGATTCTTTGGAGTCGCGAAATTAAAAGAAGTAGATAAAAGCTTTCGTACATTTTGCATTTAACCGTACCGTGAACTGGACTTTATTCCAGTTGAATTACGTTTTTTAGATTGTGTTGAATCCAACAACCATAGCAGAAGGCTTTGCACATTTTGCAAGCTTTTGTCATGTAAACAGAGCTTTACTCCAGTGCTTGTTCATTTCGTGGAAGATATAACTTGTTGAAAGCTATCGCCATTTTAGCCTTGTGAACTGAGCTTTATTCCAGTTGGCTTGAATTCATTAAACTCGTGAAATTGAGAAAAGTGGATTGAGGCTCTTGCACATTCTGCCTAATCGTGAACTGGGCTGTATTCCTATTGGATTACGTTTAGAGAACGCGTTGAAATCAATCCAGCAACCATAGCATAAGGCTTTGCACATTTTAGTAAGCTTTCGTCGTGTGAACTGAGCTTTATTCCAGTGTTCGAATGTTTAATGGACTCAAAAAGTGGAAAAATAGTACATTATTCAACAAGCGGGTAATAATTGCTTCTCACTCATGAGGGAGCAGTTTGCCGACACGAGCATTGGCGAGTGTCGTGAAGCATCCGAATGAGTAATAGCCATTACCCGCGAGTAGGATACTATGCTTTATCCAGTCTTATTGAAAAATGAAGGCATGTATGCGCGTGATAATGCGTGCATCATTCAATAGGATTGGATAAAAGAATTTGTTGAAAGCAATTGCTGGTTTAGCTTTGTGAACTGAGCTTTATTCCAATTGGAATGGGTCCATTCGACTCGTGAAATTGAAGAAAGTGGATAAAGACTCTTGCACATTTTGCCTCATCGTGAACTGAGCTTAATTCTCTTTTGGGTCGTTCAAACTCAATCAACAAGGGCGTTGCATTACCCGTGATATTTGATTTTATGGAGTGAACTAAGCTTTAATTCAGTTTTTGATCGCTTCCAATGGATACGATAACTTCATCTGTAATAGCTCGCCGAAAGCTTTACATAGCTCGTGATATTTGATATTGTCATGTGAACTGAGCTTTATTCTCTTTTAGATCGTCAAAAAAAATGAACAAGGGCTTTGTATGACGCGTGATATTCAATTTTATAGTATAAACTGAGTTTTATTGAACCTGGAGCAACTTTCACAAGGCGATTTCATAAGGTGTAAATCCAGCTTTAGTTCCACTGTTTAAAATTACCGCTTGCTGAAAAGAAACTATGCCAATGCAGTTGTTCTACCAAAGCTGTGCTTGCACGTGAATATGAAACTCGCGACAATCATTGGTACTAGCCTTTAGCAACAAGGGATTTACACTAAGCGATTCTATAAAGTGTAAATCCAGCTTCAGCTCCACTGTTTAAAGTTACCGCTTGTCAAAAAAATACTGTGTCAATGCAGTTGTTCTTCTGAAGCTGTGCTTGCACGTGAATATGAAACAAGCGCTATTTATTGGGACTAGCCTTGAGCAACAAGAGATCTACACGAAGCGATTTCATCAAGTGTAAACCCAGCTTTAGTTCCACCGTTATTTCGAATCACCGCTTGCCAAATAGCGAATGTGTCAATGCAGTTGTTCTGCTGAAGCTGTGCTTGCACGTGAATTTGAAACTCTCGCTAATTATTGGTACTAGCCTTGAGCAACACGGGACTTACACGAAGCGATTTCATCAAGTGTAAACCCAGCTTTAGTTCCACCGTTATTTCGAATCACCGCTTGCCAAATAGCGAATGTGTCAATGCAGTTGTTCTGCTGAAGCTGTGCTTGCACGTGAATTTGAAACTCTCGCTAATTATTGGTACTAGCCTTGAGCAACACGGGACTTACACGAAGCGATTTGATCAAGTGTAAACCCAGCTTTAGTTCCGCCGTTATTTCGAATCATCGCTTGCCAAATAGCGAGTGTGTCAATCCAGTTGTTCTGCTGAAGCTGTGCTTGCACGTGAATTTGAAACTCTCGCTAATTATTGGTACTAGCCTTGAGCAACACGGGACTTACACGAAGCGATTTCATCAAGTGTAAACCCAGCTTTAGTTCCACCGTTATTTCGAATCACCGCTTGCCAAATAGCGAATGTGTCAATGCAGTTGTTCTGCTGAAGCTGTGCTTGCACGTGAATTTGAAACTCTCGCTAATTATTGGTACTAGCCTTGAGCAACACGGGACTTACACGAAGCGATTTGATCAAGTGTAAACCCAGCTTTAGTTCCGCCGTTATTTCGAATCACCGCTTGCCAAATAGCGAGTGTGTCAATGCAGTTGTTGTGCTGAAGCTGAGCTTGCACGTGAATTTGAAACTCTCGCTAATTATTGGTACTAGCCTTGAGCAACAAAAGATTTACACGGAGCGATTTTATCAAGTGTAAACGCAGCTTTAGTTCCACCGTTATTTCGAATCACCGCTTGCCAAATAGCGAATGTGTCAATGCAGTTGTTCTACTGATGCTGTGCTTGCACGTGAATTTGAAACTTTCGGTTATTATTGGTACTAGCCTTGAGCAACACGGGACTTACACGAAGCGATTTTATCAAGTGTAAACCCAGCTTTAGTTCCACCGTTATTTCGAATCACCGCTTGCCAAATAGCGAATGTGTCAATGCAGTTGTTCTACTGATGCTGTGCTTGCACGTGAATTTGAAACTTTCGGTTATTATTGGTACTAGCCTTGAGCAACACGGGACTTACACGAAGCGATTTTATCAAGTGTAAACCCAGCTTTAGTTCCACCGTTATTTCGAATCACCGCTTGCCAAATAGCGAGTGTGTCAATGCAGTTGTTCTGCTGAAGCTGTGCTTGCACGTGAATTTGAAACTCTTGCTAATTATTGGTACTAGCCTTGAGCAACACGGGACTAACACGAAGCGATTTTATCAAGTGTGAACCCAGCTTTAGTTCCGCCGTTATTTCGAATCACCGCTTGTCAAATTGCGAGTGTGTCAATGCAGTTGTTCTGCTGAAGCTGTGCTTGCACGTGAATTTGAAACTCTCGCTAATTATTAGTACTAGCCTTGAGCAACACGGGACTTACACGAAGCGATTCGGTCTAGTGTAAAACCAGCTTTAGTTTCACTGTTCCAAATTAAAGCTTGCAAAAAAAAAGACAGTGTTGATGCAGTTTTCTACTGAATTTTCATTTAATTTAAGCGAAAATACTCCAAGCTACAGGAAGACTTCCTGTTCGTCCCTTTTGCGGTGGAGACCCTAGGCGCTTGGTGCGAAGAAGCGATTGATTTCATTGACAGTTTAGGAAGACTTTTACACCGTCAAACTGGAGAGTCCCGTTCAAAATCTTTTTTAACCCAACGTATCAGTGGGACTATACAAAAAGCTAATGCCATTTCAGTCATGGGAACTTTTCCAACTACAGAATCATTGGCAGAAATATTTTATATTTTTACCTGAGTTATACATTTTTTTTTTTTTTTTTTTGCTTATTTTTCTTTTCAAGATATATGTATACAAAATAATTTTATGAAATATACACCTATATAACTACTTTAATTTAAATTATTCAATTAATTTCCAAACTTATTGTAAGAAGATTTACCTATTGCAAAAAAACATCAAACAGATAAAGCTAAAGCTGTGCTTGCACGTGAAGGCTTGCGCTAATTATTGCACTTATCGAACTTGGATTACCAGTAATTGAGAGCCACCACAAAAAGTCAAGCTTGTTTCACGCTTCTAAATAAATAGGTATATTAGTTTTACGTTGAGTGGCACATAACTTTATGATGGTGTAGGCACTAATGACGCAATATACTTATGTTTCGCACCCTGTATAAACGAAACAAAAAAAATCAAAGACGTACGTACACGGCGCTTGAACCTAAACTTTCTGATATCTGCCATCGTTATTCGAGAAATTAATTGCCATATCGCACAAACTCTCCAGCAGACTTCTCGGATTAATTAAGAAACGGTGTGACACATTAATAATACGTCACGTGGTGGTGGGGGGGGAGGGGGTGCTCATTCCAGGGACGGATTTAGGGGCAAGATTGTCAAAATATCTCCTCTTTCTCTCCTCCTGTACATAAACACACATACAGCGTCGTCTATAAGCGAGACATTACGGGCCAATTACGGAGGTGTCACCAACAGCACACCCTTGGAGACTGTGGTCGCAGCAAGCCGGGGGTGTGTGTGTGCGAGAGAATCCAGCACGCTGCGCTCTCTCCTGGTTGCACGGGATAAACTTAACAACAAGCCAATTAATAAAAGGACGATGGAGCTGTCAAAGATCCCATGGCATGGCTGATGGCGTCGGCAATGGCTTGTTCGCAAGTTCTTGCGCGCTTGCTAAGTTTACGCAACTTATTATGAAGCTGGTGTAGTTCGGCAACAATACAATATCAAGTAGGTGCATAACGATGACATTGTATTAATTTCCGAAGGCGGCCGTTCCAGCTGTCAACAAATCACGCCAACTTTGTCTCTTTCTCGCTGCTTAAAATTGACATTTGTTGCCGTTTGAATTGACACTGTTGACAGGTGGAATCGGTGCGAGAGGTTTCCAAAGCCGGCTCGATGACAAAGCGAGTTCCACGGGCGACGCGATTCCGACGGCATAGAAAAAAAGTCTTCTGAGTATGTGACTTACCTTGCGACTCTTGCTTGTACGACCCCTGCGATCCGTCGCTACTTTGCGACGACCCGGTCACGATCCCGCCGCTTCCGCCGATGGTGCCCCTGCACTTTTTGAACGATTCGAGGTCGCGCAAGTGCGTGGAAAAGGACCCATCCAAAAACGGCCGCTGGCCCAACCCTATCGCCCTGTAGGCCGTTTGCTGGCTTGCTGCAAGCATTCCACCATCAGTTACTACACAGAGAAAGCAAGAAAAAAGGTATAAGGGATTATGTTTTCATAAAGTTGGTGAGAGTACTTGAATCAAGTTTCATCAAAATCGATTTGCCAATTATAATGCTCAATAAGGCAGGAAGAGATGACAGATGTTAAGGTGGATATTTTTGTACCCATGCACTGACTCGAGTAGTTAACAAATAAGAAACACGCTCTACGATTTATTTGTCAAGAAGGAGATACCAGACTGGACAGACGGATGGACGGCAAAGAGCGTTTTGAACTCTAGATGGAAACGTAACTTTGTTCTCGAAGGCGACATGCGATTGGTATGAAGCTTTCGTAAACCATTCCAAATCTTAATTGAGAACTTAGCTTTATGCCAGCTGTACTAGTCACAATTTGAAGTGGGTCACCCAAAAAATTGCTCGGTTTTGATTCTCTGTCAATCACTTGAGAATCATCAGATTTTGAAACAACTTACACCAATTTCAAGATAAATCTTCCTACTATCACCATTTGCGAATGCCTGTTAGCTTGTGACAGTGACGGGCTTGATACAGGGTGGTGAAGGATACCTTGCAATTTTGTACTTTTTTAAAATGATGCAGGAACTTTTGTGGGCACTCTATAGTTTTGAGATTTTTTGTATGGGGTAGTCAATAGTATGAGGAACTCATATTTTCTTAGTTTGATGCTTTACGTTGCTTAGTAACAAAAATATGTTGTTTTTTTCTTATTTAGTTACTTTATCACGTTGATTTATAAGAACATATTTTTTATTATATTTGAATTATGAGCAATGAAAATGAACGGGCAAAATATTTCAATATAAAGTTGGACCTGGTCTGGACCGCACTACTTTTTGGTAGGATCTAAACATACCTTTGAACAGGTTATTGATAGTTGCCACAGGGATTTCTCTCCACTTCGCGGTTAGAGCATCCAGTAAGTTCTTGTCTTGTAGTGAGTTATACTGGTAGTGCTGACAGTCTTCTTTGGAGAGCGTCTCATATGTGCTCAATTGGATTGATATCGGGCGATGAGTTTAGCCATATCATTGAGTTGATTCAATTATTCACGAAAGATTCATTCCTAATATTGCCATGTTACATTTATTATTAGGTATTGTTATTGTTACAGTTTTCGAAGTCATTTATGCTGAACTTAGAGAAAAACTGTTTATAGCAACATTAATAACTGTCAAATTAATCAACTCAACTTCAATACCTACTTGATTGGATATTTGGAGTCACCTATGAAAATTAGAAGCAATGTAGCGCCAAAAATCACTTCATGAAAAAAAAATCGTATTTCTGTAACTATGCAACCTGGAGCATCAAGCTAAAGAAACAAAAAGTTCCTCATACTATTGGTTACCAAATACAGCAAAATCCAAAATTACAGGGTGACCACGAAAGTTCCTGTACCATTGCAAAAAAGTACAAAATTACAAGGCATTTATGGCGCGATGTGACGGAGAAAAAGTGTCTGCCCTGAGCAGGATTCGAACCTGCTTCTTCCATTTGCCAGATGGGTACTCTAACCACTAAGCTATCAAGGGAGACAACAGTTCCTCCGTCACATGCCCATATGAAAGCCGCCACACATTCTTTATCACCCTGTATTAAACATATCGCTAGCACGAATCAACAATCACTTGCAGATGGTGAAAGTAGAAGGATTTATCTTGAAGTTGGTGTGAGTTATTCTGAAATCCGATAATTTTCAAGAGATTGGCAGAAAGTAAAAACCGAATCATTTTTTGAGTGACCCACTCCAAATTGTGACCAGTTAAATATACTCACACTAGTACGAATAACTAGCTTAGTGCGAATAAAGGTCAGCGTACGCTCGACACGCGATTTACTGGCACTCGCCGAAGGCGACACACGACTGGTATAAAAGCTTTTGTGAACCGTTCCAAATCTTGATTTAGAACTTAGCTTCATGCCAGTTGATTAAAGAACGGCTTACACTAGTACAAGTTATTAGCTTACAGCAAATAGAGGGTAGCGTACGCTCAACACGCGAGTCACTGGCGCTCGCCGAAGGCGACACAAGACTAGTATAAAAGCTTTTGTGAACCGGTCCAAATCTCAACTGAGAACTTGGCTTCATGCCAGTTAATTAAGGAAGAGCTTACACCGAGGCTTACACCAGTACGAGTGACTAGCTTAGTGCGAATAAAGGGTAGCGTACGCTCAACACGCGAGTCATTGGCACCCACCGAAGGCAACACGGCTAGTATAAAAGCTTCCGTGAACCGTTCCAAATTTTTATTAAGCTTTACGCCAGTTAACTAAGGCAGAGCTTGCACTGGTACGAGTAACTGGCTTATTGCTAATGAAGGGTAGCGCACGCTCAACAGGCGAGTTACTGGCACTCGCCTAAGGTGATACACGACTGGTATCACAGCTTTTGTAAACCATTCCAAATCTTGATTGAGAACTAAGCTTAACGCCAGTTAATTGAAAAACAGCTCACACTAGTACGAGTAACTAGAATAGTGCGAATAAAGGGTAGCGTACGATCAACACGCGAGTCATTGGCACTCGCCGAAGGCGACACACGATCAGTATAAGAGCATTTGTGAACCGTTCCAAATCTAGATTGAGGACTTAGCTTTATGCCAGGAAATTAAAGAACAGCGTACACTAGTGCGAGTAACTAGCTGAGTGCGAATCAGGGGTAGCGCACGCTCAACACGCGAGTCTTTGGCACTCTCACCGAAGGCGACATACGACTAGTATAAATGCTTTCGTAAACCGTTCCAAATTTCAACTGAGAACTTAGTTCAATGCCAGTTAATTAAAGAACAGCTTACACTAGTACGAGTAACCAGCTGAGTGCGAATAAAGGGCAGCGTACGCTCAACTAGCGAGTCATTGGCACTTGCCGAAGGCGACACACGACTAGTATCAGAGCTTTTGTAAACCGTTCCAATTAAAGAACAGCTTACACTAGTACGAGTAACTGGCTTACTGCTAATGAAGGGTAGCGCACGCTCAACAGGCCAGTTACTGGCTCTCGCCGAAGGCGACACACGACTTGTATCACAGCTTTTGTAAACCATTCCAAATCTTGATTGAGAACTTAGCTTTAGATTAAAGAACAGCTTACACTAGTACGAGTCACTAGAATTGTGCGAATAAAGGGTAGCGTACGATTAACACGCGAGCCATTGACACTCGCCAAAGGCGACACACGGTCAATATAAATGCATTTGTGTACCGTTCCAAATCTTAATTGAAAACTTAGCTAAATGCCAGTTGATTAAAGAACAGCTAACACTAGTACGAGTAACTGGCTAAGTGCGAATCAAGGATAGCGTACGCTCAACACGCGAGGCATTGGCACTCGTCGAAGGCGACACACGACTAGCATAAAAGCTTTCGTGAACCGTTCCAAATCTAGATTGAGAACTTAGCTTTATGCCAGAAAATAAAGAACAGCGTACACTAGTGCGAGTAACTAGCTGACTGCGAATAAAGGGTAGCGTACGTTGGACAAGCTAGACATTGGCACTCGCCGAAGGCGACACACGATTAGTATGAAAACTTTTGTGAACCGTTCCAAATCTCGATTGAGAACTTAGCTTGATGCCAGTTATTTAAAGAACAGCTTACACTAGTACGAGCTACTAGCTAAGTGTAGATAAAGGATAGCGTTTGTTAAACACGCGATTCATTGACACTCGCCGAAAGCGATACACGACGAGCATAAAAGCTGAGATACTAGCGCTGAACGTTCCGTATTTTAGTTGGAAACCTAGCTTTAAGCACTTAAGAGAACTGCTCACACTAGTACGAGTTACTAGCTTGGAGCACGTTCTAGAACTGTACCGTACGATAAGCAAGCCATTGGCGCTCGCCGAAAGTGACACACGTTGAAGATAAAAGCTTCTATACAAGCGCTAAGCGTTCTCAAAGCTCCACTCACACTTTTTAAAATCTTGGTTAAGCTTGCTTTTCAGCTGCCTTCTATTATGCGAAGCGTTTTTATAGACAAAGCTCGAACTACTCAGTTTGTCATACTACCTGTCAAGAGCTGAAACCAATCGTAGGTTTCAAGTGTCATTTTCGGTTCAGGCGAGTGCTTCAGCGAACTAAAGCCTGATTTACCTGTTGCAAAAGCGAAAACTTTTTTGTGTCGCTTTGGTCGATGATTTTGTGAAGTTTGATTTACATTTTTTAAAGCTTCATTTTCACTTCTTGAAGCTCTATTTAGACTCGTAAGAGTTGATTTATAGTTTCTGAAGCTCCATTTACTATGTAAAGCTTGATCCACACTTGCGAAAGCTGGTTTTCCAGCCGGCTTTTTTGTGCAAAAGAGCTTCAACAACTACAGCTTACTTAAACTAGACAGTTTGTCATGCTACCTGACAAAGGCTTAAACCAAATAATATTATTCCAAATGTCGCTTCAGGCGAGTGCTCTTAGTAAGTTAGGCAAAATAAAGTGTGATTCACTTGTGGCAAAAGCGAAAATCTGTCTTTTTGTGAAATTTTGTGATAATGAAGTTTGATTCGCTTTTTTTAGTCAAGCTGATTTACACTCGATAAAGCTCTATTTACATTTTCTAGAGCCTTATTTACACTTGTTAAGCTTGCTCACAGCTGCTCATTTGTGTGAAAGTTTTTCTACAGCTAAAGCGAAATGGCATCGCACCACTAGCCAAGAGCCTTAGCTGATTTCAGAATCAAGCTCAGGGCGAGTGCTCTGGCAAAATAATGCCCGATTTACCTAGGATAAAAGCGAAAAGTTGCGTCGCCCTGATTCAATAATTTCATAAAGCTCAAGTTTTGTTCACTCTGCGTAGCATTTATCGAACACTTCTCACGCTTGAAGAGACCTTTTTCTAAAGCGCGATTTACATTTTCTAAAGCCTGCCTTGCACTTCTTAAGCTTGAATCACACTTGAAAACTGAGTTGTGTAATCCTGATATGCACTTACTATGATTTGATTTCCATCAGTTCAAGCTTGAACTACTACTTGTCCTGCCCAGTCGTCTCAAACTTTCAGGCTCTGAAGCTTGCTTTACACCTAAAACTGTTCATGCTCCAACGAATGTCCTTGAAATGCTGAAGCTTGAATTATTTCTACGTTGCATTCAGTACAATATTTTGAAAGCTTCAGCTTGAAAATCCAAGAAAATTTCACTGCCAATGTTACTTAAAACAACAAAATAAAGCCTGGTTCACATGATAGTTGAAAGTGGGAGCTGGTCTTGTATCATTCTCGTCGAATAATATTGAAAACAATGAAGCGTCCTGTATCGCTTTCGCTTGGCATTTTCTCACGATATAAAGCTCGATTAACACTCACGCTATCTAAAGCTAGATTTACACTATTCAAAGTTTTATTCGCAACTCCGCATCTTGTAGCGCGAAACCGTTTTGAGCAGCCATAAAGCGTGACTTGCATCCCGTTTCGTTCCAGCAGACGGGTGATTTCCACGACCTGAAGCTCGATTCACGCCGATATCAATTATTATCTACTGTAGCGAGTGTCTGCATGAAACATCAAGGCTTGATTTGCTTCATTATTTCAAACTCAATTCGCTCCTGGTGAAGCTTCCTTTACACTTTCTAAAGCAGGCTTGTGTCTATTATTAACTAGCTAAGTGTGAATAAAGGTTAGCATACAATGAACACGCGAGTCATTAGCACTCGCCGAAGGCGACACATGATTAGTATTAAACTACTTCACTAGCGCCAACTATTCTTAAAGCTTTATTTACACATTTTACATTGTTGCTGAAGCTTGCTTTTGAGCTGCGTTCTCTTGTGCGAAAGCGTTTCTATAGCTAAAGCACGAACTACGTTCAATTTGTCGTGCTACTTGTTAAGAGCTGAAGCCAATTTTACTTCAACTGTCTTTTTCAGTTCAGGCAAGTGCTCCAGCGAACTAAAGCCTGATTTACCTGTTGCAAAAGCGAAAGCTTGTTTCGTGTCGCCTTGGTCGATGATTTTGTGAAGTTTGATTTGCATTTTCTCAAGCTTCATTTCTACTTCTTGAAGCTCTATGGACTAATTAGAAGTTGATTCATACTTTCTAAAGCTCCATTTACTATCTAAAGCCTGATTTACACTTGCTAACGCTAGTTTTCCGGCCGCTTTTTTTGTGCGAGAGCTTCAACAGCTGAAGCTTGAACTACACAGTTTGTCATGCTACCTGTCAAAGGCTGAAACCAAATTATATTCCAAATGTCGCTTTAGGCGAGTTGGTCTTAGTCAGTCAGGCGAAGTAATGCCCGATTCACCTGTGGCAAGAACGAAAACTTGCCTTGTGCCGCTTTTGTCGAATGCTAATGAAGTTTGATTTGCACTTTCCGGAACCTCTTTAACTCGCTGTGAAGCTTGGTTTACGCCCGATAAAGCTTCATTCACATTTTGTAGAGCCTTATTTACATTTGCTAAAGCTTGCTTTTCAGCTGCCTTTCAGCGTTCTATCAGTTGAAGTTTAAACCAAGTTTGTCGTGCTACTTGTCAAGAACTAAAGCCAGTTATACTCCGTCACTTCAGGCGAGTGTTCTGGAAAAGTAAAGCCTGGTTTACTAATAGCAAAAGCAAAAACCGGTCTTGTATCACCACGATCGGAGTTTTATCAAAAGATGAAGCTCGATTTACACTTTCTGAAGCGTGATTTACATTTTAAAGCTTCATCCACACTTAATAAAGCTCATTTCACTACTTCCAAAACTGAATTTACACTCGCCAAAGCTTGCTGCAGTTGTTTTTTGTGTGACAACTCCGCTACAGCTATAGCGGAATGGCATCGTGCTACCTGCCAAGAGCCTCAGTCGATTTCAAGATCAAGTGTCGCTCTGGGCGAGCGCTTCGACAAAGTAAAGCCCGATTTACCTGAGATGAAAGCGAAAACCTGCGTTGTCCTGATTATGAATAATTTTATAAAGCTCAAGTTTGGTTCACTCGGCGTCGCTTTTAATGATCGCTCCTCACGCTTGTCGAGACCTTTTTCTACAGCGTGGTTTACATTTCTTGAAGCTTGCCTTGCACTTCTAAAGCTTGATTCACACTTATGGAAGCTGAGTTGTGGAAGCTTGATTTGAGCTTACTCACATGTATTTTCTTACCGTATAAAGCAGTTTCATCAGTTTAAGCTTGAACTGCTCCTTGTCCTGCCCAGTCGTTTCAAACTTCTAGGCCCTGAAGCAGGTTCTGACGAAATGAAGCCTGCTTCACATGAATGTCAAAAGTGTAAGCTGGTCTTGTACAGCGTAGTCGAACAGTATCGAGAAAACGAAACCTTATTTACTGCTTTCGCTTGGCATTTTTCACCATATAAACTTGAGTAACACTTTCGCTGTCTAAAGCTAGACTTACACTATTTAAAGCTTGATTTGCAAGTCACACCGATATCCAATTAACATTTATTGTAGCGAAGGTCTACATGAAACATCAAGGCTTGATTTGCTTTATGATTTGAAGCTCAATTCGCACCCGGTGAAGCTTGATTTACAATTTCTAAAGCTTCTTTACACTCCCTAAAGCCGGGTTCTAGCTGCTTATAGCTAGCTTCTTATGTGAAAACGGTTTGATAGTTGGAGTGCTACATATGTTTTGTCGTTGTACTTGTCAAGATAAAGCTGGATTTAGGTCAAATGTCACTTGGAACAATAAAGCTTGATTCACTTTTTTACGATCTATTGGTTGACCTGAACGTTCATGAACTAAAACCTCATTTATATCCAAACAGCAACAAATATTTACCTCATACCGGGTGATCATTTGAAAACGATCCACCTGCAATAACTCCCAATTCCTAGTCAATATTTCTGTGAGCAAAAATAGGTCCTAGTCAATATTTCTGTGAGCAAAAATAGGTCGATTTATATATCGAGGGGGACATCCGAAACATACATTGGCCTATTTCTATCTCAAGCCCCCTCGCCCCCACTCACCCCAACTTTGAAATTTCGAATACACCACCTACCTTGCGACATATCAAATTGCAGGGAATTAAATTTTCTTTCTGAAAAAAATATTTTTTCAATTTTCAACCCCACCCCCTTCTCCCTTTGAAATTGTTTGAGTGCCCCGTTTAATGTTCTGAACCATCCAATTCTCACCAGTTCAGTCAACATTATCGTGAAAAGCATCGAAGAAGAGAATTTTTGGTGGAAAAAGTGCCACCCAAATTCACCACATTGCTCCCCCCACCTCGACTTCGAAATTTAAAGAAGTATCACCTACTTTATGACACATCAAATTGCAGGGAATTGAATTCTCTTTTTGAAAACAATTTTTTCGAAATTTTCAACCCCTCCCCTATTAAACTGGACATTTGAAGTATTTTAGAAGGGAAACGGGGGTTTTAAAAATTTTGACAAAATTTTGTCCAGGAAGGGAATTCAATTTTCTTTAATTTGATGTATCACAAAGTAGGTATTGTCACTTTAGATTTTTAAGGTGAAGAGGGGGGAGCGAAGGGGTGAATTTTGGGGGCACTTTTTCCATAGAAAACTTTCTCTTCCGATACTGTGTAGGATGACGTTGACTGCATTGAAGAGAATTGAGAAGTCAAGAATAATTAATTGGACACTTGGAAAATTTTAAGAAGAAGGTGGGTGGGGTTGGAAATTTTATAAATATTTTTTCAGAAAGATAATTTAATTCTGTTAGATTTAATGTATCGTAAAATAGGGAGGTAGTGTCATTTGAAGTTGGGGTGGGTGGGGGCGAGGGGGCTGAGAATAGAAATTCGCCAATGTATGTTTCGGATGTCCCCCTCGACATAAAAATCGACCTGTTTTTTCTCGAAAATATTTTCATTAGGAATCGGGAGTTATTGAAGGTGGATAGTTTTCAAATGATCACCCGGTATAAGCCACATGTTAGTGCGATATTATAACATCGGCTGAATATTTGAATATTGGGCTTATACAGGGTTATTCAAAAGTCCGGAATAAAATTAATAATTTTTGACCATATTTTTCCCGGAAAAAACGCTCGAACAGGTCGATTTCTGAAAAAGACAAGCCGTTTTTTCATGATACGTGTCTTGATCTACCGTCAACCCCTTGTAGTCCGGGTACTAAGGGAAAAAACTCTGCACTTGGTGATAAAGTTTTGAAACTTGGCACACATGCTGTTTGAGTTATTCTCAACAAATC
Source organism: Anaspis maculata (assembly GCA_949128115.1). Lineage (NCBI taxonomy): Eukaryota > Metazoa > Arthropoda > Insecta > Coleoptera > Scraptiidae > Anaspis > Anaspis maculata. The sequence goes on from OX421966.1 coordinate 76,186,529, forward strand.
TGGATGTGGGGCAGACTTGACAGGTAGTGTATACAGGGTGAAAAATGAAGTTGAAAAATTAATAATTTTATCTGAAGAACCAAAAGCGCTGGAGTCTTGTAAATCACCATATATATGTGTAATTTAATGTTTATAAAGCTGCCCTGAACAGTTTTGGAATATCTTGTTTCTTCCCTGAGATATTTTGAAAAACGTAAAAATGCTCGAAACAACGACGTTTTGCCCATGAATCAGCAAATTTTCAAGATTCCAAAGTGCAACTTGGTATTTCTACCATATTGGACGTTAGAAATTAAATAAGATCAAGAGCCAGTTTCTACGCCTCCTATTTTCAGAAATGCGGTAGTCAACTTTTCGTTGTCTTCACGGCGGCCATTTTGAATTTTCTTGTAACTGAATATTGCAAAACGTGGTCGGCAATTGTAAAGAAGACTACATTGGACCATTATATATACAGAAAAAGACATTCTGCAAAAGAAAGTGGTGATTTTTATGTAAATTAAAATCAGAGTTAAAATCTGTGAATCTATAGTTATCCTTGGTTTTGCACATTTTCAGTGTGGATGACGGATGACGTGGTACTTGCAGAAGTGAAATACAACCAGAAATTCAAACCTTTATGTTTTCCGAGATCTCGTGCCAAACTTCACCATCATCAGTTCAAAAATTTCTTGTCAGCGACGTCTAATAAAATATTACACTTTTTTAACAAGAAAATGAAAGTCTCATAGTCCTCTACAGTCCATTGAGAAAGGTTCCTGTTTCAGAATGTCTTTTTCTGTATATAATGGTCCAATGTAGTCACCTTCACAATTGCCGACCACATTTTGAAATATCCAATCACAGGAAAATTCAAAATGGCCGCCGTGAAGACAACAAAAAGTTGACTATCGTATTTCTTAAAATAGAAGGCGTAAAAATTGGCTCCTGATCTTATTCTATTTCTTGCGTCACACATTGTAGAAATAGCTAGTTTCACGTCAAAATCTTTGAAATTTGCTGATTCATGGGCAAAAAGCCGTTTTTTCGGGCATTTTTACGGTTTTCAAAATATCTCTGAGAAGAAACAAGATATTTCAAAACTGATTGAGGGAGCTTCATCGACATTAAATTACACCTAAATATGGTGATTTGCAAGACTCCAGCATTTTTGGTTCTTTAGATACAATTTTTTAATTTTTCAACTTTATTTTTCACCCTGTATACGCCACTTGTCAACTCTGCCCCACATCCAGGTTTGTTGAGAATCATTCAAAGAGCATGCGTGCCAAGTTTCAAAACTTTATCACCAAGTGCAGAATTTTACTTGAATTTGTCCTTTAGTACCCAGACTATTGACCCCTAGCCACCCTTAGTATTCGTTTTTAAATGGCACCTTATGGCTTGTGGGGGCTCGTTGGAAAGCTTGTCAAAAACTATATTCAGATCTACCATTGAAAGTTAGATCGAACGCTTCATTATGAAGTTTTGAGAAACCCCTGGGTTACTCAAAAGTCCGGAACAAAATTCATAATTCAATACCATTAAAAAAAAAAAAAAACGCTCAAACAGGTTATTTTGAAAAACGGTAAGTCGTTTCTCCATGATACGTGTCATGATCTACCGTCAACCCCCTAGCCCCCAGCAACCCTTAGTATTTTTTTGAATCGCATCCTATGGTTTGTGGGGGTTCGTTGGAAAGCTAGTCAAAAACTGTGTTCAGATCTATCTTTAAAAGTGGTTGGACGCTTAAGGGGTCGAAGGTCAAGGGCTTAAGGGTTGAGGGGTTGACGGTAGATCATGAGACGTATAATGGAAAAATGACTTGCGGTTTTTAAAAATCGACCTGTTTGAGCTTTTATTTTCTGAAAAAAATATGGTAAGAAATCATGAATTTTGTTCCGGACTTTTGAGTAACCCTAGGGTTACTCGAAACTTCATGGTGAAGCGTTCGATATGATTTTCAATGGTAGATCTAGATACAGTTTTTGACAAGCTTTCTAACGAGCCCCCCTAAGCCATGGAGTGCCAAAAAAAAAACTAAGGGTGGCTAGGGGTCAAGGGGTTGACGGTAGATCATGACACGTGTCATGGAAAAACGGCTTGCCCTTTTTAGAGATCGACCTGTTCGAGCGTTTTTCTCGAGAAAAGTATGGTCAAAAATTATGAATTTTATTCCGGACTTTTGAATAACCTTGTATGTATCTAATATAGTTTTGTAATATCGATTAGATGTTCACACAATATAGCCCAGGCGCCAGGGAGCAAAAATCAGCTCAATAGGGAAATAATTGTTTCCTGGCTGGAAACTAGCTTAAAGCGATCAATGTGGCTTAGGTTGTGACATATACTCATTTCCCCCCTTTCGGAAATGTCGGCGTCATGTCGCTATCATCAACAAGAAGTGTACCAGCGTGGTTTTTGCCAAATATCTTGATTTTGGGCCATCTGACAGCAAAAGATGTGAGGAGTCATTTTGAAACCAATAAAATTCCCTACGGAATAGTTTTTAAATGACCTTTCTGCGACCCATGGTCTTTGAGATAGAACTTCTGGAAGCGAGAGGCATTGTCGTCAAAGCTCCATGGCCACTTGACTCGAAAAACTGAGCTGTCGATGTGACAAAAAATTTCAAAACGAGATTTCTCAAGAATCCTTCATGCTATAGTTGCGGTGATGATCTCAAACTCTTCCTCTTGAACCGTTGATTACGAATATAGGAAAGTCAAAAACGTCACATTGTACATATACAGAGTGTACTGAGGGAATCAAATCAGATCAGAGAAATTTTATATATTTCTTCGATTTAGCCTATATGCGACACTCTAAGCACCTAACACGAGTCCAATATCAATATGGACTTGCTCTATAAGCTTCACTTAATACACCAAAGAAGTGGTTAGCTCACAGCTTTACTGTAAAATGTTTTGAAGGCTCTCTGAAATCATCAAAATATTAAAAATTCACAGTACCAAGGAATGCTCGAAGGAATGTATATAACAGTATATTATCTACAAGCGTTAAATAATACCTGTCACTTTCAGCACGTCGTCATGGGCGACGTGAAAAAATGATGATTCTGCGCATTCCTGTCATATTTTCAATAAATTCTGACATTTACCAAACATTTCAAAGACCATTGTAGATAAAATCCTGTACGATACACGCGTTAAAAGTGTCTTATTTTGTTCGCGGGGTTGCTCTACTCGCTAATGCTCGTTTCGCAAGCGTCCCCGCTCACAAAATAATACCTGTCACTTTTAACACTCGTATCGTAAATAGCTATTATATACCAAGAGACCAAAGTGAATTTTTAATTTGGGGATTTGGACCCAAAGGGCCTTCGAGCAACAAACTTCACCCAAGGAATCAAAAATTCATTTCGGTTCCTTGGTATATAATATACTGTTACATACATTTCTTGCTACTGTGAATTTTGATGATTTCAGAGGGCCTTCAAAACATTTTACAGGGAGGCTGTGAGCTGACCACTTCTTAAGTGTATCAAGTGAACCTTACAGAGCAATGCATATCGATATTGGACTCGTGACAAGTGCTTAGAGTTTCGCATAGGCTAAATCGAAGAAATATGTCAAACTTCCCTGTTCTGATTTGACTCCCGTAGTACAGCCTGTATATGTACAATGTGACGTTTTTGACTTTTCAATATTCGTAATTTACGGTTCAAGAGGAAGAGTTTAAGACCATCACCGCAACTATAGCATGAAGAATTCTCGAGTAATCTCATTTTGAATTTTTTTTTGTCACATCGACATTTTAGTTTTTCGAGTCAAGTGGCCATGGTGCTTTCACGACAATGACTCTCGCTTCCAAAAGCTTTATCTCAAAGATCATAGGTTGTAGAAAATTGATTAAAAAACCAAACTGTAGGGAATGCCATAGGGTTCAAAATGACTCCTTGCATCTTTTGCTGTCAGATGACCCAAAATGAAGATATTCGGCAAAAACCACGTTGGTGCACTTCTTGTTGATGATGGCGACATGACGCCGACATTTCCGAAAGAGGGGAAACTAGTATGTCAAAACCTGAGCTACACAAATCGTTTTAAGCTAGTTTCCAGCCAGGAAACAATTATTTCCTTATTGTTTTCCCTGGCGCCTGGGCTAATATTGAAATACTTATATTCAAACGCACATTCATCTGACGTTTATCCAACATGATTTGCCTAATATTTATTTTGTTATATCTATCATATGTTAATGCAACATTGACTTTCTTATATGAGATAATTGCATGTTTATTTCACATTTAACCAACAAGAATTACCTAGCATCATTTTTCATTTCTCTTATCCGTATGTTGACCTGCAACTTGATCCGCAAAAGCGATCTGTATAGGTATCATTTCTCTGTCCCTGTCTTCGGCTGTCTGTCTGTAGGTCTATTTACCTGTCCGTCTGTCTGTCTGTTTGTCTGTCAAGCTGTGATACCACAGATTTTCAACTACAAAAAAGTAGAAGTAGCAAACAAAGCGGGTGCTCAAGCTCTGGTCCTTTGCGAGCGATTCGATAAACTCTCGTAGAGAATGCACTTTGTCATTGCATAGTGGGCACACAAGTATGTGTGTGCGGAACACTCTATGCCTGTCATAATGTGCATGCATGTATACGATGCACATTCACGCTGCAGAGAGGTACAATTTGAACGTTCCAAATGGGGTAGAGGTAGGTGAATAGAGAGAGAGGGTCCTTGCGCTGGCTGCCCGGCTGCCCAGCAAATGGGGTAATTACTTACGAAATAATGAGCCAGTAATTGCAGCAATAGCAGATTTGTAAATTGCTAATCTGACGCATTTGTCGGTGATTGGTTTTGTGTGTTGTGTTGTGTGCGTGATGTCCTGCACACATCAATCCGGGTCGAACATCGCAAATCACGATGATGCATTTTGCATTTACCTATACCTACACACGTACCTGTCCATGTACGAGTGCTGGCCATACGTGCCCTCTTACACTATAGTCTGCCCGATGTCTACTCGTGTATATACAAATCCATATTTCGTTGCCTCCTGATTCATCTTTCAACTCCATTTCCGTCCGAGTATAGGCTTGAGGTGATTAAATGTACCTCCAAAAGATGTCAGTGGGTGCAAGTTACGCTTTACGGCGCTTTTGTTAGCTCCGAGCTTCCTTCATAGCTTGGCTTGCAAGGTTAAAATGACGCGAGAGCCTTGAGTTAGATTCGGGCTTGGTACTTGTTGCACAAATAACTATTGAAATAATTCACCTGAATAATGATCAATGTCTAGTTTACGTTGTACTGAAGTTTGCTACGGTTTTGTTTCGGGAATAAACTGCGAATAGCACTAGAATATAGCACACCGTATTCTGATTTGACGCGAACGCAAGCTGACAGTTCGAGAGCGCGAGATTCGCCACGCCACTGTGATTGATTAAAAATCGCGAGCGCGCGGATTACTCTGGGAATTCCCGCACGCCGCGGTCCGTCGTGTCGCCGGTAGGTGTCGCCGCGACCGCCGGGGGGTTAATTAGTAGGACAAATCATTAACAGATGTCGGGGGTGGGGGAGGGGGGGGGGGTATGATGTGACGAGCCGAAATGTACGCGTGCAAAATTCCGATGCCGCCGCCACTACGCCATCACCATCATCATGCCGCCACTACAAATAATTTAGTATTAATGGCCGGCGGAAATGGTGTGGGCCGGAAATGATTGCTGCATGGCGGACCGCTGATGGCTTCCTGCTGTTGCAGCCATCAGACGTACAGAACGCGGCGCCCTCTATTGCGTGCAGTGCTAAATGCATCGGTGTTGATAATTGTGCCGGCTGAATTATTAATCTGACGGTTAGCCTGCTATTTGTGATTAATAACCGGCGCATACATGCAGTGTTGGTATGCTTATCCTTTTAGATGTTGGCAACACTTGCATTACCCTCAAGGTAACGTGCATTGAGCAATTTCTGCATCAAGTGTGAGGCTTTACTCAAGCGTTATATACAGGCTGTTTCGCGATTACGGTTACAAACTTCTAGGGGAGATTCTCAATCAAAAATGGATCAGAAAAAAATTCAACTTCAATGTCCTAAAATGCTCCGTCAAAAAGATAGGTACAGGGTGTTCAAGTTGACTTTTTGAAATCGATTTTTTGGCATAACTTTTGAACCGTTTAACTGATTCGACGTCAAACGTTCCGACGTTTTGTTCAAATTTGGAACAAAGTTAACCAGAATAGGTCACTATCGAATAAAAGCAACGTTTTTGGAAAAAAAATCAGGGGCGTAGATAATGAGGGGTGTCTTTATATTTCTCCCCCTATTTTTCATCCCCCTAGCTATTTTCACAAATTGTTCTGATTTTTAAATTTAACGTTCAATTTAGAGAAAAAAGTTACTCTCGCAAAATTTTTATTAGAGGCTTCATTTTAGAGATATTTGGGTTTGAAACTTTGGAAAACTTTTCGAAATCGCCACTTTCAATGAGCCCAATTTTTTTCCCCTGAAAACTTCTTTTCTTAGAAAAAATAGTGGTTTATTGACTTAGAAAGTCTAGAAAACCTATTTCTGCTGAGAAATCATGAGTTATTTTTGGATTCTAATTTTTAAGCCTTTGAAAGTGGCAATTTCGAGATGTTTTCCAAAGTTTCAAACCCAGATACAGGGTGTTCCAAAAATAAGTGCCATTCTCTCCACCCTAGATTTAGATTTTTAAGATATGAAGATTGTGCTATTTTTTATTTCTCAAAAGTGCCCCTGGAAAAAATTACAGGACTTCGAAGTTCAATTTTTTAATTCGTTTTTTATTCATAACTTCAATACGGTTGGGCCAATTTTGTCCAAATTTCAACCAGGATGTCTCGAAATACGTTTCTATTGAACAGTGATGGCGTATTTGGACAAAAATGCTCAGTGACGTAGATAGTGGGGGGGTAGCCCCTTTTTTTCCCTCACTTTCTACACCCTTTGAGATTTTCCAAAACTGACTACATTTCTAGATTTCTTGTTGATTTGCAAAAAAAAGTTACTTCTGCAAAATTTTGATGAAAGGCTTCATTCTCGAGATATTTGGGTTTAAAACTTTGAAAAACATCTCGGAATCGCCACTTTCCAAGGCCCAAAATTTGAACAATTTGGAGAAATAGCTAGGGGTGTGAAAAATGGGGGGGGGGGATGAGGACACCCCTATTATCTACGCTCCTGCATTTTTTCTCAACACGTTACTGTTCGATAGAGACTTATTTCAGTTAACTTTGTTGAAAATTTGAACAGAATCGGTTGAACGGTTCAAAACCTATGTCAAAAAATCAGTTTTAACAAATCAAATTGAACACCCTGTAACTTTTCAACGGAGCATTTTCAGACATCGAAGCTATATTTGTCCCTGGTTCATTTTTGATGGGGAATCTCCCCTAGAAGTTTGTAACCGTAATTGCGAAACACCCTGTATACAGGGTGTCCCGGAATAAGTGTTACAAAACTGACACGGAGATAGAAAACTGAAAAAAAAGAGGCCTTTTGTTATAAAATATACCCTCCCAAACGTATCATAACGAGGATACAGGCCTTCAGAGTTGTTTTTTAAAGACAGTTTTTTTTGCATAGCTCTTGAACCGTTGAACCGATTTTAGTCAAATTTGACTAAAGTTTACTGAAACAGGTCTCTATTGGACAATAGTAACGCGTTCCATCAAACATTCTTGGGGGCGAAGATAATAGGGGGTGCCCCTTTTCCCCCTATTTTCGACCTACCCAAATATTTTTGGGAATTATTCCAATTTTTGAATTTGAACTTCAATTTAAAGAAAAAAGTTACTCCTGCAAAATTTTGATTAGAGGCTTAGCTTTCGAGATATTTGGGATTGAAACATTTCAAAACATCTCGAAATCGCCACTTTCCTGGTCTTAAAAATTAAAATTCAAGAAAACCCATGATTCTTTAACTGGAATGAGTTTTCTGAATGTTTTAAGTTGATAAACCATCATTTTCGCTGAGAAACATGAAGTTTTTTAGAAAAAACCAATTTGGGCCCTGGAAAGTGGCGATTTCGTGATGTTTTCTAATGCTTCAAACCCAAAATATCTTGAAAATAAAGCCTTAAATCAAAATTTTGCAAGAGTAATTTTTTTTTTAATTGAACGCAGAATTCAAAAATTGGAACCGTTTCCAAAAATATCCAGGAAAGATAAAAAATGGGGAGGAGGGGGAGGGTACCCCCATTATCCTCGCCCCTAAAAATGTCTGATAAAATACGTTACTATTGTTCACTGGAGACCTGTCTCAGTAATTTTTGGTTTGAATTTAAATAAAATCGGCCAAACGGTTCAGAAAGTATGCAAAAAAAAACTGTTTTTTAAAAACAACTTTGAAGGCCTGTGTCTCCGTTGTTATACGTTTGGGAGGGTATGTTTATCAACAAAAGTCCCCTTATTTTCCAATTTTCTATCTTCCTGTGAGTTTGGTAACACTAATTCCGGGACACCCTGTATATGAGCTCAATATTCATGTTCTCAATATCACTTGACTAGGTGATGAAAAAGCAGTTTCCGCTTTTGAGATTAATGTGAAGCAGGCTTTATTCCGTCAAAGCACTCGCTCTAGTGACATTTGAAGTCTTAATGAATTCTTACAGGAACGGGAATCGTGCAAAACCATTATGATTAGGCTCCATCCAGCTTTCAAACAAAACAAAAATAGTAAATCATATTTATTATATGATAAACAATATAGAATAAATCAGGCTTGAGCACTTCAAGGGCATTTGTTAAGAAAAATATTTTTTTATTTAAAGCAAGTTTCACGGCGTGGAAGTCTGAGGCGACTAGGCAGAACAAGTGGTAAGTCAAACTTGAACTGTTGAGACTGATTTACGATAAAAAATACAGATAAAATCAGCAACTGTAAATCAAGCTTACATAAGTGTAATTCAGGTTTTAGAAGTGCAAATCAAGCTTTAGGGAGTATGATTCACGCTTTAGATTGTGAAAAGATCTCTTCAAGCGTGAAAAGAGTTCATCAAAAGCGACGCAGAGTGAACAAAGCTTTTAAGCTTCAGAAAATCATTCGATCACAGCGACATAATAAAAGTCTCCGCCTTTGTCGAAGGTGAATCAGGCTTTATTTTGTAAAGGCACTCGCCCAAAGCGACACTGGACCCTAACACCAGCTTGACTCCTGACAGGTAGCAAAACAAACCATACCGTTCAAGCCCTAGCTGTTGGAACGCTTTCGAAAAAGAAAAAGCAGCTGTGAGGAGGCTTTAGCAAGTGTAAAATGAAGAAAGCTTCAGCAAGTGTAGATAAAGCTTTAGCAAGTGTAAATAAAACTTCAGATAAACCGAATCTAGTTTGACCAAGTGTGAATCACGCTTTAGAAAGTGTAAATAAACCACGATTCAGCAAGTGTAAAGCAAGCTTTAGCAACCAACCAAGCTTTGGTGTGAAGGAAGTGTCAAGCGAAAATGACGCCAAACGTGAATAAGGCTTTAAGTTTTCAAAATATATTGACGATGTCGATCAACTTTTTTCAACACGGAATTTCTTATTCTAGTGTCCGCAAATCAAACTTTATTTCAATCCAGCGCTCGCCTCAATTGACTCGACGTGAACTCGGCCTAGCTTAGCCCGAAAGTTGAAATGTCAAGTTTTCAATCTTTTTTCAATAATCAGACGAGTAGATATGAATTGAGCAGGTTATACTGTAGAAAGCAATGTAGATTGTGGGGGTAAGTCAAGCTTTAGTGTTTCGTGTATACACTAGCTCACACGCTAGAATCGTGATAATTATTGGTATCGGTGTGAATCTAGCTTCAGAATGAAAATCACTCGTGTGGAACGGAACAGGATGCAGATCACCCTTTATGGCTGCTTGATCGCTTTCGCGCTACAAGACGAAGCTGCAGATCAAGCTTCGAATGGAGTAAACTTAGCTTAATATGTCGAAAGTGTAAATCGAGATTTATATAGTAAAAAATGTCAAGCGAAAGCGATGCCGGACGTAGATGAAGCTTCATCTTCTCGATATCATTTGACTAGGTGATGGAAGAGCAGTTTTCGCTTTTGAGATTGATGTGAAGCAGGCTTTATTTCCTCAGAGCACTCGCTCTAGTGACATGTGACGTATAAACTTGATATATTTTTACAAAAAAGGAAATCGTGCAAAACCGTCTTGATTAGGCTTCAGCTTTTGAAATGTTGTGCCGAAAACTAGAATAAGTCAGGCTTAAACAATTCAAACGCATTTGCTGGAAAATATATGTTTGGTGTGAAGCAAGCTTTACGGCGTGGAAGTCTAAGGCCACCAGGCAGGACAAGAAGTAAGTCAAGCTTGAACTGTTGAAACTGCTTTAGGATAAGAAAGACAAATAAAATCAAGCTTTAGCCACTGTGAATCAAGCTTACAAGTGTAATTCAAGCTTCAGAAGTGCAAGTCAAGCTTTACGAAGTATAAATCACGCTTTAGAGATTGTGAAAAGGTCTCTTCAAGCGTGAAAAGAGTTCATTGAAAGCGACGCAGAGTGAACAAAGCTCGAACTTCAGAAAATCATTCGATCACGGCGACACAATAAAAGTTTCGCTTTTGCCGAAGGTAAATTGGGCTTTATTTTGTAAAGGCACTCGTCCAAGCGACACTGGATCCTAATATCAGGTAAAGACATGTAGCACGATGCCATTCAGCTCCAGCTGTAAGAAAGCTTTAGCAAGTTAGTGTAAATCAAGCTCAAGTAGGTGTGAATCAAATTTTAGAAATAGTGAATCGAGCTCTAGAGTGTGAATCACACTTCAGATAAAGTAAATCATGCTTTGGGAAGCGTGAATCACCCTTTAGGAAATGTACACATCAAAGTTCACCTCTACAAAAAATTGCAATCGTGATACAAGACCGGTTTTTGCTTTTGCCACTTGCTTTTGCTTTTGATTGGTAAACCAAGCTTTACTACTCCAAAGTGACACTTAGTGAAGTATAATATTAGTTTTAGTCCTTGGACACGTAGCGCAACAAATTATGTAGCTCTAAAACACTTTCGCACAAGGAAAGGCAGCTGAAAATCCAGCTTGAGCAAGTGTAAGTTGGGCTTCAGAATGTTCAAATGGGGCTTTATTAAGTGTAGCTTTACACCGAGTAAAAAAGCTCCGAAAAGCACAAATTAAACTTCATCTAAACCAAGTTATTCGACCAAGGCGATACACAAGACAAGTTGTCGCTTTTGCCACAGGTCAGGCATTAGGTACTTCGCTAGGGCACTCGCCTAAAATGACACATCAAATAAAATTAGCTTTAGCCTTGGACAGGTAGCACGACAAACAATGTAGTTCCAGCTTTAGCTGTTGGAACGCTGTCGCACAAGAAAAAGGCATCTGAAAAGCAAGCTTCTGCAAGACTGTGAATTAGGCTTCGGAAAGTGTAAATGAAGATTTGATGAGTCTAAACCAAGCTTTACGGTGAGCGTAAAACAAGCTTAAAAAGTGTAAATAGAATTTCACCTTCACAAAATCATTTGGCCAGGACGACACAAGACCGTTTTTTGCTTGCTTATGACACCGGTAAATCAGGCTTCACTAGTGTTAGTGCAATCGCCTAACATGACATTTGGAGTATAGTTTAGCTTGGAGCAAGAGCAAGAGCAAGAGCAAGAGCTTTAGCTATTGACAGGTAGCACAACAAACCAGGTAGTTCGAGCTTTAGCTCTTGAAACGCTTTCAGACAAGCAAAAGCACCTCAAAAGCAAGCTTCTGCAAGAGTGTAAATTGAGCTTTAGAAAGTGTCAATCAAGCTTCGAAGTGTAAATGAAGCTTTACAGCGAGTGAACCAAGCTTTGGAAAGTGTGAATCAAACTTTATTTTCACAAAATCATTCAACCCAGGGCGATTCAAGACAGATTTCAGCTTTGGCTTCAAGCAAATTAGGCCTTACGACGCCAGAGCACTCGCCTGAAATGACATTTGGAGTATAATTGACTCTAGCTATTGACAGGTAGCACAACAAACCAGGTAGTTTAAGCTTTAGCTCTTGAAACGCTTTCAGGCACGCAAATGCAGTTCAAAAGCAATTTTCAGCAAAAGTGTGAATTTGGTCTTAGAAAGAGTGAATTGAGCTTTGATAAGTGTAAATAAAGCTTCACAGCGAGTAAACCAAGCTTTCGAAAGTGTGAATCAAACTTTATTTTCACAAAATCATTCAACAAGGGCGATACACGACAAATTTCCGCTTCTGGCACAGGTAAACCATGCTTTGTTTCGCTAGAGCACTCGCCTTAAGTGACACTTGAAGTATAACTGTTTTAGATCTCAACAGGTATCACGAATAAACTGTGTAGTTCAAGCTTTACCTATTTAAAGCTTTCGCCCTGGAAAAAGCACTTGTGAAGCAAACTCCAGCAAGTGTAAATTGGGCTTTAGAAAGTGCGGAAGGAGCTTTATTGAGTGGAAATGAAGCCTTAAAGCGAGTTAGCCAAGCTTTCGAAAGTGTAAATCAAACTTCATTTTCACAAAAGCATGCAACCAGAGTGACATAAGACAAGTTTCTGCTTTTACCGCAAGTAAATCAGGCTTTACTTCGCCAGAGCACTCATCCAAAATGATACTTGAAGTATAACTGGCTTTAGATCCCAAGAGATAGCACGACGAACTGTGTAGTTCAAGCATCAGCTGCTTAAACGCTTTCCAAAGGGAAAGGCAGCTGGAAAGCAAACTTTAGCAAGTGTAAATCAAGCTTTAAAAAGTATGGAAGGAACTTTAATGAGTGTAAATAAAGCTTTACAGCGAGTAAGCCAAGCGTTCGAAGGTGTGAATCAAACTCAATTTCCACAATACCATTCAACCACGGCGATACAAGTGTTTCAGTTTCCGCTTTCGCCTTAAGTAAATCAGGCTTTACTTCGCTAGAGAACCCGTCTGAAGTGACACTTGAAGTATAACTGGCTTTATATCCCAAGAGGTAGCACGACAAACTGTAGTTCAAGCTTTATCTGTTCGAACGCTTCCGCAAAGAAAAAGTCAGCTGGAAAGTATACTTTTGAAAGTGTGAATTATGTTTCAAAAAGTGTGGAAAAAGCTTCACTAGGCGTGAATAAAGCCTAAAACTAGCGAGTAAATCAAGTTCTCGGAAGTGTAAATCAAACTGTAATTTCACAAAAAAGGCGACACAAGACAAGTTTCTACTTTTGCCACAAGTAAATCAAGCTTTACTTTGCCAGAGCACTCGTCCAAATTGATACTTGAAGAATAACTAGCTTTAGACCCTAACAGGTAGCACGACAAGCTGTGTAGCCCAAGCTTTAGCTGTTCAAGCACTTTCGCAAAAAAAAAGGGCAGCCGAAAAGCAAACTTCGGCAAGTGTAAATTGTAGTTTAGAAAGTGTGAACGGAGCTATAGTAAGTGTAGATATAGCTCAACAGCGAGTAAGACAAACTTTCGAAAGTGTAAATCAAACTTTATTTTCACAAAATGGTTCAACCAGGGCTGTAGACGATAAGTTTCCGCTTTTGCTACAGGTAAATTAGGCTTTAAGATAAGACAGCGGCCGGCAAGCTTCAGTGAGTACAAACAAGCTTCAATAGGTGCGAATCAAGCTTTAGAGAATCAAAATCAAGTTTTACAAAAAATCAAAAAATTAGGTAATACCCCACTATTTTGCAAAAAGGCGCAGCTGCAAAGCAAACTTTATGTTTTACAATGTGTAAATCAAGCTTCAGGTCATAACAAGTGTCCATCAGGTGTGAAAAGCGAAGCAAAGCTCAAGCTCTACAAAATCGTTCAACCATCAGGGCCGCTACTTTTGAATCGTGTGAGAAAAGTCCCTGGGAGTAAAATACATTCCGCAGTACACTGATGTAGCGAATGTTGCCTGAAATCGTGGTTTTTAGGCAACTTTCGCTACAGAAGTGTTGGACGGATTATATAAACTCCCAGGGACTTTTCTCACACGATTCGAGAATAGCGACCCAGGGCGATGCAAAACAAGGTTCCACTTCTGACCCAGGTAAGTCAAGGATAAGCTTGATGTTGGCAGAGCTTCCGCCTACAGTGACACTCGGCGTGAAGCATCTTTAGTTGTAACATATACAGGATGTCCAGAAAATGGCGGAAAAGCTCTCCAGTACGTTGTAAGGGACCCTTCAGGGAATTCCAAAAAGATGATGAAAAAATTCTTCGACTTCCATTTTTGTGGTTATCAAGGGTCAAGGGACCCTTGAACCCTTTTTTTATTCGTTCATTCAACGTCGGCCTATTCTCGCAACAAGCCTAACACCGACGCTGGTAAATACTTTTCTCCACTATACCGGAAATTTTGCCGCACCCTTGTGTGTTCCAACACAGGTAGGGATTTTTAACGACCACCATCACCGCATGGGGTCGGCACCATCGTTCGTATTTTACGTGCTATGCGACACGCATTTAGCAAGCATTCCAACTAAACCAAGAAGCTTGTTTTTTGAGGCGAAAATCGGTTTGTGGCGGAGATCGAATCCGCGACCTCTGGAGTGGTAGTCGAACTACCACACCACAAGCTCCTCTGTTTGAACCCTTCTTGTTTTGTTTATTCGAAAGGTTCCAGTTTACCGTTGACGGCAAAATCATGAGAGAGAAATATCTGCCACTGGATTTGTATAGATTTTTTATAATTACAGGGTGAGTCAGAAACTCGGAAAATTATTATTCGAAGGACCAGTTTGTGACCCTTGAGGGCTTCAAAAATGGAAGGCGAAGAGTTTTTCGATCATTTTCCTGTATAACACATCAAATAACACTAGAATGTATTTACGATAGCTTAAGACGATGAAAAAAGTGAGAAGTATACGAAACGCCCTCTGTGGAGAAACGTAATGGATCAAATTGAATCGTCGCACAGAGATGGCGTGCGCGTACCAGCTCACTTACGATTTAATTGATGTGAAAGCACTTCGACAGGCTAGCTCGGCCACCTCGATTAAAAAAAACTCTTGCTATAAATAATTACGTTTGGATTTGTCAATAAAACGGAAAAATTTATAATTATTCTCGAGCGTAATTTCTGTTTTGAATGGATTCTGGTTCGAATTGATTCTAATCTGAATTGATTCTGATCCGAATTGATACTAATAAGAATCCGTCATCGGAAGCAAACCGCATCCAGTAGCAACGAGCACCGTGTAGCTATTAGCAAATTGCCTTATTCTCAACATCGGACTATTGAAGAAAGATAATCGAGGCCTCTGGCTTGAAGGGGGGGGGGGGGAGGCGGAGAGAAGGGGCTTCGTCATCCGAGAAAACTGACGCTAATAGAATATCCGCTCCTGATAGAGTACCTACTACGTCATCATAACCATGCGTAATCATAGGAGGCATGGAGATCACGAATATGCCGGAATCCAATTTACGTTTGGGCTCTCTATTGCTAATAATGATGATGATGATGATCTGCTCCGATGCCTGCGCCTGCTTGATTCAAGAGTATCATTCTTTGATAATACGGCCGGGCCCCATCGCAGTCGCCATATGAAATAATACAATTTGTTTTATTAATTTTTTTTCCGAAGACGGTGCCTTGTTTTTTCAGAGGCGGGTGTGTATACGACGGAAAGTGAGCGGGAGCAAACCGCAAGAAGATGTGTTAATTCACCACGAGTGTATACACCATTCACAGCCTTTCTGGACTCTAAGATATTGAAGAAAAATCTGTTGCGGGCGACACAACATTTTCCGACTAGCCAGGAACCAATGGAAATATTTCTTCGAAACGTCCCTTCGGGTGGGAAGTTGGGATTGAAGAGAAAGATCGATAATATTTTCAGGAAACTGAAAATTGTGTTTTGGAAAATTTGATTTTTTCGGGAAAACCTTGAGTTTTTTGACACGAGCTTCTCACTACTAAGTTGGTTATTTGGCGAATTTCTTGCAAAAAGTTGATGAATCTTCACTTCTCTATGGTTGTCACCTGATGATTGAACGATTTTGTGAAGCTTTGCTACGCTTTTCACACCTGATGGACACTTGTTATGACCTGAAGCTTGACTTACACATTGTTAAGCATAAAGCTTGCTTTGCAGCTGCGCCTTTTGCGAAATAGTTGGGTATTATTTCTTAGATTTTTTTGTGAAACTTGATTTTGATTCTCTAAGCTTGATTCGCACCTATTGAAGCTTGATTCGTACTCATTGAAGCTTGCTGACCGCTGTCTTATCTTAAAGCCTGATTTACCTGTGGCAAAAAACAAAACTTGTCGTCTACAGCGCCCTGGTTGAACAATTTTGTAAAAATAAAGCTTGATTTACACTTTCGAAAGTTTTTCTTACTCGCTGTTGAGCTATATCTACACTTACTAAAGCTTCGTTCACACTTTCTAAACTCACTTGCCGAAGTTTGCTCTTCGACTGCCCTTTTCTTTTGCAAAAGTGCTTGAACAGCTAAAGCTTGAGCTACACAGTTTCTCGTGCTACCTGTTATGGTCTGAAGCTAGTTGTTCTTCAAGTGCCAATTTAGACGAGTGCTCTAGCAAAATAAAGCTTGATTGACTTATGGCGAAAGTAGAAACTTGTCTTGTGTCGCCTTTTTAGTGAAAATGCAGTTTGATTTACACTTTCGAAAGCTTGATTTACTCGCTAGTTTGAAGCTTTATTCACACCTAGTGAAGCTTCTTCCATTATGAAACATAATTCACACTTTCTAAAGTATGCTTTTCAGCTGCCTTTTCCTTTGCGGAAGCGTTTGAACAGATAAAGCTTGAACCACAGTTTTTCGTGCTACCTCTTGTGATCTAAAGCCAGTTATACTTCAAGTGTCATTTCAGACGGGTTCTCTAGCTGAGTAGAGCCTGATTTACTTGAGGCAAAAACGGAAACTGATCTTGGATCGCCGTGGTTGAAAGATTTCGTCAAAATGAAGTTTGATTTACACTTTCGAAAGCTGGTTCGCTCGCTGTGAAGCTTTATTTACACTCATTGAAGTTCCTTCCATCCATACTTTTCAAAGCCTAATTTACACTTGCTAAAGTTTGTTTTCCAGCTGCCATTTTCTTTGAAAGCCGTTTAAGCAGCTGAAGCTTGAACTACACAGTTCGTCGTGCTATCTGTTAGGATCTAAAGCCGGTTATACTTCAAGTATCACTTTGGATGAGTGCTCTGGCGAAGTAAAGCTTGATTTACTTGCGGTAAAAGCAGAAACTTGTCTTTGGTCGCTCCGGTTGCATGCTTTTGTGAAAATGAAGTTTGATTTACACTTTCGAAAGCTTGGCTAACTTGCTTTAAAGCTTCATTTCCACTTAATGAAGCTCCTTCCGCACTTTCTGAAGCCTAATCTACATTTGCTGAAGTTTGCTTTACAACTGCTTTTTCCTGGGCGAAAGCTTTAAACAGCTAAAGCTTGAACTATCTACACAGTTTATTCGTGATACCTGCTGAGATCTAAAATAATTATAATTGAATTGTCACTTAAGGCGAGTGCTCTAGCGAAATAAAGCCAGGTTTACCTGTGCCAGAAGCGGAGATTTGTCTTGTATCGCCCTGGTTGGAAGATTTTTCGAGAATGAAGTTTGATTCACACTTTCGAAAGCTTGGTTCACTCGCTGTGAAGCTTTATTCACACTTATCAAAGCTCAATTGACACTTTCTAAAGTCTAATTTACACTCTTGCTTCAGTTTGCTTTTGAGCTGCTTTCGCGAGGGGCAAACCTCTGGTCAAATTCTATACACCAGACTTCCCCCTCGTAAGGATTTCCCCCGGACTTCCTCGGACTTCCCCCGGACTTCCTCGGACTTCCTCCGGACTTCCCCGGACTTCCCCCGGACTTCCTCCGGCATGTACACCAGACTTCTCCAGCGGTTTGCCCCTCGTGCTTTCTCTTGTCCGAAAGCGTTTCAACAGCTGAAGCTCGAACTACATTGTTTTCCATGCTACCTGTCAAAGGCTAAAGCTAATTTTTTTTTATGTCATTCTAGGCGAGTGCTCTAGCGAAGTACCTAAAGCCTGATTTACCTGTGGCAAAAGCGACAACTTGACTTGTGTATCGCCTTGGTCGAATAACTTGGTGGAGATGAAGTTTAATTAGTGCTTTCCGGAGCTTTTTTACTCGGTGTAAAGCTACACTTTATAAAGCCCCATTTATACATTCTGAAGCCCAACTTACACTTGCTCAAGCTGGATTTTCAGCTGCCTTTCCTTGTGCGAAAGTGTTTTAGAGCTACGTAATTTGTTGCGCTACGTGTCCAAGGACTAAAACTAATAATTTACTCCACTAAGTGTCACTGTGAAGTAGTAATAAAGCTTGATTTACCTGTGGCAAAAGCAAAAACCGGTCTTGTATCACGATTGCAATTTTTTGTAGAGGTGAACTTTGATGTATATTTCCTAAAGCGTGATTTACGCTTCCCAAAGCATTATTTACTTTTTCTGAAGTTTGATCCACACTCACTAGAGCCCGATTCACTATTTCTTAAACTTGATTCACACCTACTTGAGCTTGATTCACACTAACTTGCTAAAGCTTTCTCACAGCTGGAGTTGAATGGCATCGTGCTACATGTCTAGAGCTTTACCTGATATTAGGATCCAATGTCGCTTGGGCGAGTGCTTTCACAAAATAAAGCCTGATTCACCTTCGGCAAAACCGGAAACTTTTATTGTGTCGCCGTGATCGAATGATTTTTCTGAAGAGATCTTTTCCCAATCTAAAGCGTGATTCATACTTCCTTAAGCTTGACTTGCATTTCTAAAGCTTGAATTATACTTGTAAGCTAGATTTACAGTGGCTAAAGCTTGCTTTTATTTGTATTTCTTATCCTTAAGCAGTTTCAACAGTTCAAGCTTGACTTACTACTTATACTGCCTAGTCACCTCAGACTTCCACGCCGTGAAGCTTGCTTTACACCAAAAATATTTTTTCCCAACAAATGCCTCTGGATTGCTCAAGCCTGATTCTATATTGTTTTCGCCACAACATCTTGAAAGCTGGAGCCTAATCAAGATGGTTTTGCACTCGGTTTTGCATGATTTTTTTTTCTGTGAAAATACATCAAGTTCATACGTCAAATGTCACTAGAGCGAGTGCTTTGACGGAATAAAGCCTGCTTCACATCAATCTCAAACGCGGAAACTGCTTTTCCAACACCTAGTCAAATGATATCGAGAAGCTGAAGCTTCATCTACGTTCAGCATCGCTTTCGCTTGACATTTTTCACTATATAAATCTCGATTCACACTTTCGCCATATTAAGCTGAATTTACCCCATTTGAAGCTTGATTTGCAGCTGCGTCTTGTAGCGCGAAGGCGATCAAGCAGTCATAAAGCGTGCCTGCATCCTGTTCCGTTTCACACGTGTGATTTTCCATTCTGAAGCTAGATTCACACCAATACCAATAATTATCGATTCTAGCGTGTAAGCGAGTGTATACACGAAACACTAAAGCTTGACTCACTCCCACAATCTACATTGCTTTCTGCAGTATAACCTGCTCTCAATTCATACCTACTAGTCTGATTATCGAAAAAGATTGAAAACTTGACATTCTGATTTTCGGGCTAAGCTAGGCCGAGTTCACGTCGAGTGTCAATTGAGGCGAGTGCTTCACCGAAATAAAGCCCGATTTGCTTATTATGAAAGGGGGCACTGGAATAAAAAAATAATTGTTGAAAAAAGTGAATCGACCTAGTCAAAATATTTTGATAATTTAAAGCCTTATTCACGCTTGGCGTCATTTTTGCTTGACACTTCCTTCACTCTTAAGCTTGGTTTATACTTCCATGACAAGCAACTCCAAGACTAGCAACTTTATGGCAAGAACTCTAAATTCTATCAGTTTTATTATATAGCGGAAAATGTGCTAGAACCATCAACTTCAAAGTTGATGAATTTAAGGAAATTCTCGGAACAAAATTGATTGTTCTTGGCTCAAGTATCACTACCAAAGTTGATGAATTAAGCACCATTTCTGCTATAAAGCTGACAAGTTGAAAAAAGTTACGCTACAAAGTTGATGACTTTATTCAGACTTACTACAAATTTCATGGATTCAGCTGAATTCTCGCCTGGTAAATCAATGAATTCGGAGAAGTTCTCGTTATTTAATTGATGAATTGAGCTACTTTCACTATAAAGCTAATGAATTCCGAAAAATCTTCACTACAAAATTGATGACTTCAGCAGTGGAAATGGTTTTACTATAAAGTCAATAAATTTAGTGAGATTCGAACTATAAAGCTGAACTATTTGGCAAAGTCTGCATTACAAAGTTGATGAATTTAGCGCAATCATGTCTTCAGTTGATGAGTTTATTAAGGTCCTTGCTATAAAATTTATAACTTTAGCGGAATTGCTATAAAATTGCACCAGCATTCAGCACCATTTCCTTTATAAAATTTATGAATTTGACAATTCCAGCTACGAAGTTGATGAATTTAAGGGAATTCTCAATTCAAATTTCAGAAAATTTTTGTCACAAAGTTAACTAAGTTGGCAAAGTCCTCACTTCAAAGTTGATGAATTCGGCGCAATTCTAGCTCTAAAGTGATTCAACTCTGAGAAAGTTTCGCTAAAAAGTTGATGAATTTGGAGAAATCTTCGACGTGAAGCAGGTAACTTCAGCGATATTGTTGCTACAAATTTGATGTCCTCAGCGAGCTAACACTACAAAGTTGGTTATTTGGCGAATTTCTTGCAACAAACTTGATGAATTTAACACAATTCTCGCTATAGAATGATGAATTTGGAGAAAGTTTTTTTACAGAATCGATCACTCCACCGGAATTTCAACTATGAAATTGGTATATTCATTTAGTGCAATTAACACTTTGAAGTTGATGGTTCTGGCAAATTTTCCGCGCTATAAAATTGATAGAATTTAGAGCTCTTGCCATGAAATTGTCAACTTAAGCGAAATTATCACCATAAAGTATGAATTTTGGCCAAATTTTCACTGTATTGCTGATGAATTCAGTGGAATTCTTACCGCACAGTTGATAAACCTAGCACAATTCTAGCTAGAAAGTTGATGAATTTTGAAGAAATTTCACTACAAAGTTGAATTATTTGTCAAAGTTTCCACTACAAAGTTGATGAATCCAGCATAATTTTAGCTATGAAGTGACAAACTTAGAAGGAGACTCGTTAGAAAGTTGATGAATTCGGAGAAACACACGATACGGAGTCGATGCCTTCAGCAAGATTCTTGCTGTAAAGTTTGTAACTTTGGCGGAATTTTGACCATGGAACTGATGAACTTAGCACCATTTTCCTAATGAAATTATTGAATTGGGCATGATTCTGGCTCCAAAGTTGATGAATTTGAGCGACTTTTCAATATAAAATTGATTATTCTAAGCTTGGGTATCACTACAAAGTTGATAAATTTAAAGAAAGTTGCACTACAAAGCTGACGAATTTAGCGAAGCTCACTACAAAATTGATGAATTTCAGTTGGACTCTTGCCCGTGAAATTAATGAATTCAGCCAAGCTTTCGCTCAAAAGTTGATAAATTGGTCTACTTCAGATATGGAGTTGATCAATCCTCAAAAAATCTTTGCTTCAAAGTTGAATTATTTGGCAAAGTCTACACAACAAAGTTGATGAATTGGTACCATTTTTTCTATAAAATCAATAAACTTTGCATAATTCTAGCTAGGGAAATTCTCGAAACAAAATTGATTGTTCTTGAATCAAGAGTCACTACTGAAGTTAATGAATTTGGCACCATTTCTGCTGTAAAGCTAACGAGTTTGGGAGAAGTGCTACAAAATTGATGACTTTATTCAGACTCACTACAAATTTCATGAATTCAGATGAATTCTCGTTTGCGAAATCGATGCATTCAGCAAAGTTCTTGTTATAGAATTGATGAATTGAGCTACTTTCACTATAAAGCTAACGAATTTCGGAAAATCTTCAGAGCAAAGTTGATGACTATAGCAATGATAATGTTTTCAGTATAAGGTTGATGAATTCAGGAAAATCTTCAATACAAATTTCGGAAAGGCTTTGCCATGAAGTTGACTAATTTGGCAAAGCTCTTACTACAAAGTTGATGAATTTGGCGCAATTGCATATAGCTATAAAGTAATATAACTTGAAGAAAGTCTCGCTAAAAAGTTGATAACTTTGGAGAAATATTCGACGTGAAGCTGATAACTTTAGCGAGATTGTGGCTACAAAGTTAATGTCTCCAGCAAGCTAACACTACAAAGTTGGTTATTTAGCGAATTTCTTGCAAAAATTTGATGAATTTACACAATTCTCGCTATAAAATGATGAATTTGAGGAAAGCTTTGTTACATAATCGATCACTCCAACGGAATTTCAACTATGAAACTGATTTATCCATTTAGTGCAATTTACATTTTGAAGTTGATGGTTCCAGCACATATTCCGCTATAAAATTGATAAAATTCAAAGTTCTCGCTATAGAGAGAAAGAATTTAGAGTTCTTGCCAAGGAATTGTTAACTTCAGCGAAATTATTACCATGAAGTATGAATTTTGGCGAAATTTTCACTGTATTGTTGATGAATTCAGTAAAATTCTTAACGCACAGTTGATAAACCTAGCACAATTCTAGCTAGAAAGTTGATGAATTTTGGAGAAATTTCACTACAAAGTTGAATTATTTGTCAAAGTTTTCACTACAGAGTTGATGAATTCAGCATAATTTTAGCTATGGAGTGATGAACTTAGAGGGAGACCTGTTAGAAAGCCGATGAATTCGGAGAAACTCACGATACGGAGTCGATGCCTTCAGCAAGATGTTTGCTATACAGCTTATAACTTTGGTGGAATTTTAACCATGGAATTGATGAACTTAGCACCATTTTCTCAATAAAATCAATGAATTGGGCATTATTCTGGCTTTAGAGTTGATGAATTTGGGCGATTTCTCAATATAAAATTGATTATTTCTAGCTTGGGTATCACTACAAAGTTAATGAATTCGAAGAAAGTTGCACTACAAAGCTGACGAATTTAGCGAAGCTCACTACAAAGTTGATGAGTTTTAGCTGGATTCTCGCCCGTGAAATTGATGAATTCAGAAAAGCTTTCGCTCAACAGTTGATGAATTGGGCTACTTCGAGTATGGAGTTGAGCAATCCCCAAAAAATCTCTGCTTCAAAGTTGAATTATTTGGCAAAGTCTACACTATAAGTTGATGAATTGGTATCATTTTTTCTATAAAATTCATGAATTTTGCATAATTCTAGCTATAAAGTTGATGAATTTTGGAAAATTCTCTGAACAAAATTGATTGTTCTTGGCTCAAGTATCACTACCAAAGTAAATGAATTTAGCACCATTTCTGCTGTAAAGCTGACGAGTTTGGAAGAAGTGCTACAAAACTGATGACTTTATTCAGACTCACTACAAATTTCATGAATTCAGATGAATCCTTGTCTGTGAAATCGATAAATTCAGCGAAGTTCTCGTTATAAAATTGTGGAATTGAGCTACTTTAACTATAAAGCTAATGAATTTCGAAAAAATCTTCACTGCAAAGTTGATGACTTTAGCAATGACAATGTTTTGTTTTCAGTATAAAGTTGATGAATTTAAGAAAATCTTGAATACAAATTTCTGAAAGGCTTTGCTATAAAGTTGACCAAATTGGTGAAGTTCTTACCAGAAAGTTGATGAATTTAGCACGATTCTCGCTGAAAAATGATGAATTTGGAGAAACTCTCGTTACACAATTGATCACTTTACCGGAATTTCAACTATCAAATTGATATATTCAGAGCAATTCACACTCCAAAATTAATAAGTCTAGCACATTTCCTGCTATAAAACTGATGGAATTAAGAGACATTCTTGTTTCACAGTTGATGACTCAAGCGGAATGCCCACCAAAAAGTATAAATTTTGTGAAAATTCTCACCGCTAAGTTGATGAATTCACGAAAATTCTCACCAGACAGTTGATGAATCCAGCATACCTAATTCTAGCTGAAAAATTTATGAATTTTGAAAAATTCTCACTGCAAAGTTGATTGATGTGGCAAAACACTCACTACAAAAATGACGAATTCAGCACAATTCTCGCTATGAAGAAAAGAATTTGGAAGTGGTCTCGCTACAGACTTGATAGTTTTAGCGGAATCATTTTCGAGATATGTAGGACAACGGGCATTCCATGATGAAAGCATATCTACATACCAAATTTAAACTCAAGCAGATCAACAGTTCGGCAGTTATCGTACGAGGTTACAGACATACATACATATAAACACACAAACGGACATTACTCTGGAAATGATCTTGATCGTCTTGGGAGGGGGGGGGGAGGCTCAAAATCGATCAACCTGTCAAAAATCTCATTTTTTTTCTGCATGATCACCACACTTTCCTTTCCATGTTGGTAGAAGCCGGGGAAGTAAGAACTTATTGATAATTAGCAGAAGGTACCTTACCAGTTCCTATAACCCCAAATTCTTGCGGTTAAAGCCCCGACGCTAGAATAACCCCACTTCCGCGAGCGCATTGCGTCTACTTCCGCTAATACGTCAAAGAAATTCCACCATTCATCAACTTTCCCATATTCCGTAATCTGTAGATATTCACATCCCTCTCTCCTCCTGTTGCTTGCGATAAACTCGTATAATATCCCGATTGTTGATTATATTATTGGGAAAATCCCGCACAAAGCATATTCCAAGAAGAATTATTTTCCTGTGCGGATATCAAAAATCGATATTCCCAGATTTCCCCCTGCGAATTCTAATCGCAACATAACTAATCAGCATTTTTATGCATTGTTATGATGAGAGAATGTCGCGTGTGGTACAACAAAAATAAGATGCTGTGGGAATTGAACTGGTGGCAAGTGATAAGGTGGCGAATGTTTCCTGTCAGTGATAAAAAAAAATACTTTTGTACACCAGACGGTAAACACGTACACGATACACGATCCAATGTTTAGTGGAAAACAAGACAAGAGATTCATCTATCGGTATAACAGGCACCTATGGGCAATCCGAAACTGTCACAAAAACTGACATGTGTCATCCCGGCAACAGAGATTAGGGACTAAGCAGGCGTCGAGTTTTTCACAATCTTGACAGTTCTCACGGTCTTGACAGATAAAACCGGGCCTCTTAATCAAGCTGGACTGCTGATAGTGTCCTGTGCCATGTGAACGCCATCAGGTGGTTTTATTAGCTTTTTTTAGTCACTCAGTTCGTTATCTAAACTGTCGAGTATCCTAATTTTGAGGTTACATCAGGCCATCTTGAATCTCTTGTCAATGTCAATCCAACATTTAAAAAAATCACTGTGACCAACCTTGCTGAATAAAAATTACCATACAACAAGTATTTTGTTCGTTATTTCCCCTGACAATGCATCACCACCACAGAATTCAATTAATACAGCTGACATTTCTTTTCGGTGTAGATAGTATCAATTATTATTCTGATAATTGCCATTTAATCTCGGTTTTACAAATAATGCTAGGTAGATATGAATAATAACAACACGAAAAATCAGATTCCATTCATTTATGTGCATAATTCCGTGTGCAATGAACGGGCCAGCCGCAAAATATCACCGTTTTGAGGTTTTAATTAATATTCGACACACACATACATACCAGTGTGGCCAACAGAAGCCGGCGCTTTGCTTAAAAATCCATTTCTGCCAACCATACACATACGCACAAACAGAAAATCCCCCATTATTAAAACAGAAGGCGGTAAATGACGCGATATATGCAACGATGATATTTTCTGGTATATTTTCACGTTCGCAACCACAATATATCCATTTCATTTGCGGTTCGACATTCAATATTATGTTATCAATAATAAAACAACATTATACAATGACATTACGACACATATTGTGCTTGCTGTATATGCAAATAAATACTTTATTGGAACAAAATACCTCAAAAATTAATATTTACGCAACATATGTCACGATAATTAAAATAAATAGTCTCATTCGCAACAAATAAATTGGAGCAGGCTGTGACATTTGACAGTTTTGAGAAAAAATTTTAAGCTTTTGAAGCGAGTTCAATTTTTTGATGCTTCAAACTGAAAAACGCGAAACTTTCGAATGGAAAAGCGCCCAATGGAAGCATCAGCTTTTGGCCTGTTCCAGCCAAAAGAACACGCAAAGCCCTTAGAATTATTGGCAAAAGAAGGATCTTCGAGATTGAGCCATGGCCAAATGCTGTTTTCGTGTTGTCATAGCAACCTCTGACTTCTGACAAGTCCGCCAACCTGATCAAGCGGAATAACCGCACATACTTAATAACCGCTGCTGGGGCGGTTTGTTTTCGTGCTGCCATGACAACTTCTGCCAAGACTGCCAACATAACGAAACTGAAGCCACTGCCAGGGCGGCTCTTCCAAGCTCCAGCTCCGACTCGTTCCTCAGATCGTGTGGCATGGCCACCGTGATTAGCGTCATCCCGAAAAAGTTCTGATGGTGTTTATGTTAATAATTGAAAAAAAAATTGCGTAATTCGAAAAGTTGAGGATCGTGTGACGATATACAAAGCCGGCTTTGGCGTGCGTCGTTGCGTGTCGAAAATTACACCAATTTTGTGTATTAACTATACCCAGTAGTAGATGATGGGCAATATAAATGAATATTTCTTTAGGGTGCAAAACGCTTCATTGGTTCTTACCATAGCTGGACATAGAGGCCATTTTTTTTTTGTCGTTCTTTCTTCAGGTACCAGTTATTCTTTTATATCCTTTTTTTGTTATTCCTACCATGCCAGAGCCCAAAGCAGCGACAGAATGAGTATTTATAACGAAAATAATACAAAGCGCTCGTTATTATTGGCATTGTTGTTCGGGTTGTTCGGGGAGATGGCATGTGTTTAATGATTTCGGGAAACATATGGTCGCATACATGTACGAAAGAATTCGAGTGACCGCAATTTTTTCTCTGTCGATTTATTATATTTCTACCCATATGAGCGGCAACTTTCGTACAGGCTATAGACTTGGGCTGTAACCCCTTTCAACTCAGTTCATTTGTTTTTTTTTATGCTATACGGATAGTGGTCCAGTGGCGTCAGATCGGGAAATCTCGGTGGCCATTTTCGACATTTCAAATGGTAGGTGTATAATTTTTGACGGTACGTTCTTCGAAGACAAAAACAATGCTTACAAGTTTTCGAACGGGGTTCCCTGGGTCCATCCACGGTGACTTTGATCGCTTTTGTGTACGTTGCAACTTGCGGCGGGCTTGTCGACACGGTGATGGTTATCGAGAATGATTTTCCTGGAACATAAAAAATCATCATTAATTAACCTGATAGGGCAAATAGAAGAAAACAGTAGGTTTGTGTTTAGACTACGTTTGGCACTTTCGTCAAAAATTAAGTAGAAAAAAATCACTTGAAAATGCTTCTTTAAAAAGATGCGGGGTATCAAAATTGACATAACCAAATAGTTTTTTACTGTAACTCTTGGGCCGATTTGAATCAAATTTTTTAATCAGGAACTAGGAGCATTTGTACTACAAATAATAAAGCTTCGTTTAGTGTTTAATTGGTTTCATGTAAAGCGACGTTTACCCCCCAATTCACTGGCTTTAAGTAAACACAGCTTGGTTCACAAAGAAACCCTGCTTCAGAAATTGAATGCTTATCTATACCAAAAATTTAGGAGCTACGTTTAGAGATTCGTTGTCTGTACATAAAGCGACGTTTAGATCTGAATTCTCTAGGAGCAAGTGAAACATTGCACTGTTATCGAATGGATAAGCGACCCTTAAATCCGTGTAGTCGCTTTTTTGCAGTACAATCATTGAAGCAGCGCTTATAGACGTGGAATTCAACAACGGGACACAATTCGCTGAATTCCTTCAAATCAATTTCTTGTAAAGTTCCCAGTGTAAACTGAGCTTTATACATTATTTCAATTGGTACTGTTCCTGCAATACTCGGCTGTGAAAACTTAGAAGCGTTTGCTGAACTAAAGCGTGCTTTACACGTCGTCGGAATAGTTGACGTGAAAATCGACAACGAGATACAATTCGCTGAACTGCTTCAATATAATATCTGGTGAAGTTCTTAGTGTAAACTCAGCTTCATTCAATATTAAAACTCGTACTGGTTCCTGCAATACTCGGCGGTAAAAAGAAAGCAGAGTTTGCTCAACTAAAGTGTGCTCCACACGTCGTCGGAACAGATGACGTGAAAATCGACAACAGATCACTATTGCTGGATTCCTTCAATTACATTTCTGGTTGAGTTCCTAGTGTAAACTGAGCTTTATTCAATATTGAAAGAGGTACTGTTCCTGCGATACACGGCGTTGAAAACAAAACAGCGCTCTCTTAACTTAAGCGTATCTTACACGTCGGCAGACAAATTGCCGCAAAATTCATTAGTGATCAACGGACACACAAATGAGTTCAATTTTATTTTTTAGTGTGAACGACTTTCACACACTTTTGCAATTTCAGGTCATGAGGAACGGAATAGGGCTTGCTTAACTGAAGTGGTTTTTACACGACGCCAAAACATTCGAAGCTTAATTAAAGCGTCATTCACACGTCGCCAGAATAGTTCGTTGAATCATTCACGACGACAAGAATAATACTATTTCAATTTTTTTCAAGTTCCTAGTGTGAATCTAGCTTTATTCCCGGCTCAGCCTTGTGCAGTGTCTCTGATACTCGGGCGATGAGAACAAAATAGCCCCGAGCTAGCTCAACTGAAGCGTTCCCTACACGTTTCCAAGACAGTTGCGGGAAAAATTCACTACAACTGGTTTGCATTTGTTTCAATTTTATGTCAAGTTCCTAGTGTGAACCCGGCTTCATCGTCGGCTCAAGCTGGTGGAGCGTCCCTTATACTCAATAAAAGCGAAGTAAATTCGCCCTGGCTCAACTAAAGCATTATTAACACGTATCCAGCACAGCTGCGAAAACCAAATGCAACGCACGTTTGTTTTTACTCCGGTTTTTTTGTCAATTCCTAGTGTAAACCAAGCTTTATCCCCGGTTCAAACTGGTGCAGTGTAGAAGTAAAAAGCTTCGCGCTGGCTCAACCAAAGCGTAATTTACACGTTGCCAGAACAATTGCTAGAGTCATTCGCAACGATAGATCAAACTGAATTCAATTTATAGTCAAGTGCCTGTTGTAAACTAAGCTTTATCCCCGGTCCAAGATGGTCCAGTGTCTTTATTAGGTGCTCGGGCTATAAAAGCGACATAATTCCGAGTTAGCTCGACTGAAGCGTTATTCACACGTCTCCAGCACAGTTGCGAAAATCAATTGCAACGATACGTTTGTTTTTACTTAATTTTTTTTGTCAATTCCTAGTGTAAACCAGGTTTCACCTTCGGCTCATGCTGGTACAGTTCCTGTAATACAGGCGATAAAAACGAAACAATGGTTGCTCAATCAAAGCGTGTTCCACACGTCGTCTCACTAGTTGACGTGAAAATCATTATAGAGAACGATTAGGTTTTATTGGAACAACTAAAGCAACGTTCAGAACTAAATTCACCAGCTTCAAGTAAAATACTGCTAGATTCACAAAGAAATTCTCGTTAAATCAAGAATTCACTAGCTTCAAGAGATACACTTTACAAAGAAATATTGTTTGATTTAGGAACTGAGCGCTAATCCGCCTCACAAATTAAATAAAGCTGCGTGTAGAATTTAATTGTTTGCACATGAAGCGTCGTTCAGATCTCAATTCGCTAGCTGCAAGTGGGACAATGCCCTATTTAACGACTAGTAAAGCCGCGCTTTTATCAGGATTTGTTTTTTTGCAAACAATTATTGATAAAGTGACGCTTGAAAATTTTTTTCAAACAAATAAAGCAACGTTAACATTTGTAGGTAAATTCACGAGCTTTGTCCAAAAAGTGCTCAGTTCACAGGTAAATCACTAGCTGCAAGTGAGACAGTGCCCTGTTTATTAACTTGAAAATTCACACTTTGTTGGGAATCACTACTGAATGGCAGTACAATTCACTAGCTTAAAAAAATTGCTTGATTCACAAAGAAATTCTGCTTCAGTCTGAAATTCACTAGCTTCGAGAAATAGTGCTTGCTTTACAAAGAAATCTTGTTTGATTTAGGAACTGATGAGCGCTAATCTGCCCTACAAATAACAAAGCTACGTGCAGAATTTGAATGTTTGCACATGAAGCGACGTTTCGGCCTCAATTCACTAGCTGCAAGTGAAACATTGCTCTCCTTACCGACTAGTAAAGCAGCGCTTTTATCAGGAATTTTTTTTTTCAGTGCAATAATTATTAATGAAGTAGTGCCTCAAGATTTTCTTTCAACAAATAAAGCGACGTTTACGGTAAATTCACTAGCTTCATTCAAAAAGTGCTCAGTTTACAGGGAAATCACTAGCTGCTAGAAGTGCCCTGTTTATCGACATGAGAAGTCACAGTCTAACCAGCAATCACTTATTTGCAGTACAATCCACTAGCTTCAAGTAGAATATGGCTTGATCCACAAAGAAATTCTGCTTCAGTCAGGAATTCACTAGCTTCAAGAAATAGTGCTTGCTTTACAAAGAAATCTTGTTTGATTTAGGAACTGATGAGCGCTAATTCGCCTTACGAACAATAAAGCTACGTGCAGAATTCGAATGTTTGCACATGAAGCGACGTTTGGCCTCAATTCACTAGCTGCAAGTGAAACAATGCTCTCCTTACCGACTATTAAAGCAGCGCTTTTATCGGGATTCTTTTTTTTCAGTACAATAATCATCAATAAAGCAGTGCCTCAAGATTTTCTTTAAACAAATAAGGCGACGCTTCACGGTAAATTCACTAGTTGCATTCAAAAAGTGCTCAGTTCACAGGAAAATCACTAGCTGCTAGTAGTGCCCTGTTAAACAACATGAGAAGTCACACTCTAACCAGCAATCTTTTTTTTTCAGTACAACTCACTAGCCTCAGTGAAATATTGCTTGATTCACAAAGGAAATCTGCTTCAGTCCGAAATTCACTAGCTTCAAGTGAGAAAATAGTGTTCGGTTTACAAAGAAATCTTGCTTCAGTCAAGAACTTAGCGCTAATTTGTCTTTCAAATGATAAAGTTACCTGTAGAATTCTATTGTTTATACATGAAGCGACGTTTAGACCTGAATTCACTACAAATGGAACAATGTCCTCCTAATTGACTAGTTGAGCTGCGTTTTCATCAGAATTCGTTATTTTTTTCTCAATAAAGCAACGTTTATGGGTTAATTCACTGGCTTTATCCCAAAAGTACCCAGTTCACAGGTAAGTCACCAGCTGCAAGTGAGACAGTGCCGTGTTTATCAATTTAAAAAATCACACTTCATGTGGCAATCACTTTTTGCAGTACAATTCACTAGCTCCTAGTAAAATATTGCTCGATTCACAAAGAGATTCTGCTTCAGTCAGGAATTCACTAGCTTCAAGAAATAGTGCTTGCTTTACAAAGAAATCTTGTTTGATTTAGAAACTGATGAGCGCTAATCCGCCTCACAAATAATAAAGCTACGTGCAGACTTCGAATGTTTGCACATGAAGCGACGTGTGGGCCACAATTCACTAGCTGCAAGTGAAACATTGCTCTCCTTACCGACTAGTAAAGCAGCGCTTTTATCAGGATTCCTTTCTTTTTGCCGTACAATAATTATTAATAGAGCAGTGCCTCAAGATTTTCTTCCAACAAATAAGGAGACATTTAACGGTAAATTCACTAGCTTCATTCAAAAAGTGTACAGTTTACAGGGAAATCACTAGCTGCAAGTAGTGCCCTCGGTAGTGCCCTGTTTATCGACATGGGAAGTCACACTCTATCAGCAATCACTTTTTCACTGTACAATCCACTCAAGTAAGATATTACTTGATCGACAGAAAAATTCTGCTTATGTCAGGAATTCACTAGCGTCAAGTGAAATAGTGCTTGGTTCACAAATAAATCTTGCTTTAGTCAGAAAGTGAACACTAATCCGTCTTTCAAATTATAAAGCTACGTGTAGAGTTCAATTATTTGCTCATAAAGCGACATTTAGACCTGAATTCATAAGCTGCAAGTGGAACAATGCCCTCCTTATCGACTAGTAAAGCAGCGCTTTGATCCGGATAGATTTTTTTTCAGCACAATCATTAATAAAGGAGCGCTGGAGATTTTTTCTTGGAACAAATAAAATGACGTTTGTGGGCAAATTCACCAGCTTCATTGAGGAAGTTCACAGGGTAATCACTTGCTGCAAGTAAAACAGTGCTCTGTTTATCGACATGCGAAGTCACACTCTAATCAGCAATCACTTACTTACTTCAAGTAGCTTCAAGTACACTAGCTTCAAGTAGAATATTGCTTGATTCACATTAAAATCCTGCTTCAGTCAGGAATTCACTAGCATCAAGCGAAATAGTGCTTGATTCACAAATAAATCTTGCATTAGTCAGGAAGTGAGCACTAGTCCGTCTTCCAAATTATAAAGCTACGTGTAGAGTTCAATTGTTTGCACATAAAGTGACGTTTAGACCTGAATCCATGATCTGCAAGTGAAACAATGCCCTCCTTATCGACTGGTAAAGCCGCGCTTTGATCGGGATTGATTTTTTTTTCAGCACAATTATTAATAAAGCAGCGCTTGGAGATTTTTTCTTGAAACAAATAAAATGACGTTTGTGGGCAAATTCACTAGCTTCATTGAGGAAGTTCACAGGTGAATCACTTGCGGCAAGTAAAACAGTGCTCTGTCTATCGACATGCGAAGTCACACTCTAATCAGCAATCACTTATTTGCAGTACAATTCACTAGCTTCAAGTAGAATATTGCATGATTCACAAAGAAATCCTGCTTCAGTCAGGAATTCACTAGCATCAAGTGAAATAATGCTTGGTTCACAAATAAATCTTGCTTTAGTCGGGAACTGAGCACTAGTCCGTCTTCCAAATTATAAAGCTATATGTAGAGTTCAATTGTTTGCACATAAAGCGACGTTTAGACCTGAATTCATAAGCTGCAAGTGAAACAATGCCCTCCTTATCGACTGGTAAAGCCGCGCTTTGATCGGGATTGATTTTTTTTCAGCACAATTATTAATAAAGCAGCGCTTGGAGATTTTTTCTTGAAACAAATAAAATGACGTTTGTGGGCAAGTTCACTAGCTTCATTGAGGAAGTTCACAGGTGAATCACTTGCGGCAAGTAAAACAGTGCTCTGTTTATCGACATGCGAAGTCACACTCTAATCAGCAATCACTTATTTGCAGTACAATTCACTAGCTTCAAGTAGAATATTGCATGATTCACAAAGAAATCCTGCTTCAGTCAGGAATTCACTAGCATCAAGTGAAATAATGCTTGGTTCACAAATAAATCTTGCTTTAGTCAGGAACTGAGCACTAGTCCGTCTTCCAAATTATAAAGCTATATGTAGAGTTCAATTGTTTGCACATAAAGCGACGTTTAGACCTGAATTCATAAGCTGCAAGTGAAACAATGCCCTCCTTATCGACTGGTAAAGCTGCGCTTTGATCGGGATTGATTTTTTTTCAGCACAATTATTAATAAAGCAGCGCTTGGAGATTTTTTCTTGAAACAAATAAAATGACGTTTGTGGGCAAGTTCACTAGCTTCATTGAGGAAGTTCACAGGTGAATCACTTGCGGCAAGTAAAACAGTGCTCTGTTTATCGACATGCGAAGTCACACTCTAATCAGCAATCACTTATTTGCAGTACAATTCACTAGCTTCAAATAGAATATTGCTTGATTCACAAAGAAATCCTGCTTCAGTCATGAATTCACTAGCATCAAGAAGTGAAATAGTGCTTGGTTCACGAATAAATCTTGCTTTAATCAGGAACTGAGCATTAATCCGTCTTCCAAATTATGAAGCTTCGTGTAGAGTTCAATTGTTTGCACATAAAGCGACGTTTAGACCTAAATTCATAAGCTGCAAGTGAAACAATGCCCTCCTTATCGACTAGTGAAGCCGCACTTTGATCCGGATAGATTTTTCTCCAGCAAAATTATTAATAAAGCAGCGCTTGAGGATTTTCTCTTAGAACAAATAAAATGACGTTTGTAGGCAAATTCACCAGCTTCATTGAGGAAGTTTACAGGTGAATCACTTGCTGCAAGTAAAACAGTGCTCTGTTTATCGACTTGGAATGTCACACTCTCAGCAATCATTTGAATACAATTCACTAGCTTCAAGTGAAATAGTGCTTGAGGCTGAGAACTGAAAATTCACTTGCTGCAAGCGAAATAATGTCGCAATCGAAAAAAAACTGTGCCGTTATCACGATTCGCTTCTCTGTTCTCACCTGCAATGATATAGCTCCATTTATATTCAAGATTTTGACAAAATAAAGCTACGTTTACTTGTGCTGAATTCACTAGCTGCATATGGAACAGTGTTTTGTTTACAGAAAATTCATATTTTAATCAAGTAACGCTTTTTCATGCTACCTACATCTGATGAAGCCACGTTTGTAGGCTCATTGTTGCGAATAAAGCTAAGCTTAGAACTCAAAATTAACTTGCTGCAAGCGAAATATTGTTTTTTTGGTCGAAAAAATTTGTGCTGTAATCGCGATTCGCTTCTCTGTACTCACCTGCAGTGATGAAGCTTTGTTTATATATCAGTTTTTGGCGAAATAAAGCTACGTTTACTCCATATGAATTCACTAGATGCAAGTTTTAGTCCAAATAAAGCTTTGTTTACAGAGTATTCAATTCAATTCACTAGCTGCAAATTTCAGGTTTGTTTACTGAGAGGTCATATTTT
Organism: Anaspis maculata; assembly: GCA_949128115.1. NCBI lineage: Eukaryota > Metazoa > Arthropoda > Insecta > Coleoptera > Scraptiidae > Anaspis > Anaspis maculata. The sequence goes on from OX421966.1 coordinate 76,221,151, forward strand.
GATCAAGCATCGCCTTTTCAGGCTACCTTCAGCCAATAAAGCTACGTTTATAGGTTCATTGTTGAGGATAAAGCTAGGCTTAGAAATGAAAATTCACTTGATATAAAGCGAAATACAGTTTGATCGAGAAAACTGTGCCGTTATCAAGATTCGTTTTTCTGTACTCACCTGCAGTTATTAAGTTTCATTTATATGTCAGTTTCTTGCAAAATAAAGCTACGTTTACTTGAGCTGAATTCACTTGCTGCGAGTGGAACAGTGCTTTTTTCACAGAAAATCCACATTTTGATCAGGCATCGCGTTTTCATGCTACCTATATCTGATGAAGCCACGTTTATGAGTTCATTCTTGCGAATAAAGCTAGGCTTAGAACTGAAAATTCACTTGTTGCAAGCGAAATTATGTTTTGATCGAAAAAAAAAACTGTGTCGTAATCGCGATTCGCTCTTCTGTAGGAACTCACCTGCAATGATTAAGCTTCGTTTATTATATCAGCTTTTGGCCAAATCAAGCTACGTTTACTCCAGCCGAATTCACTAGCTGCAAGTTTTAGTCCAAATAAAGCTTTGTTTACTAAGTATTCAATTCGATTCACTAGCTGCCAAGTTTTGGGCAAAATAAAGCTTTGTTCACTGAGAATTCATATTTTGATCACGAATCGCTTTTTTATGCTACCTTCATCTAATAAAGACACGTTTATGGATTCATTGTTGCAAATAAAGCTGGGCTCAAAACTGAAAATTCACTTGCTGCAAGCGAAATAATGTTTTGATCAAAAAAACTGTGCCGTAATCGCGATTCGCTTCTTTGTACTCGCCTGCAATGATGAAGCTCCGTTTATGTCAGTTTTTGGCGAAATTAGGTCACGTTTACTTGAGCTGAATTCACTAGCTGCAAGTGGAATCGTCTTTTGTTTGCGTTTTTGAGAAATAAGACGAGCAGTGCAAGGGCTTTAGGCGAGTTTGCCCTTGGTTGTAAAGGCATGTAATTCTTCCAAAAGCATCCGAAATAAAGCTTAGTTTACGAAATAGTTCGTCAAGTATCTGCGAGCAGGGTATAGATTATTCGTTATCGTCATTGATAGAATCTTTTGGCCCGATCAAATTAGCAAACATCATGATTTATCCTCGGATTTATCATCTCTATTCTATCCCACATTCATAGAGAAGCGGAACGAAGGGAAAGGGGGGGAGTCGAGGGGGGGCTGTCGGACACGGGCAACCATGACATGGGGGTAATTGTAGCCGGTCATCTAGTCAACTACAGTATTAATAAATCGACGGGGGATGCTGCTGCTCTCGGCCTGCTGCGATCTCATGTGCACATGGTGTAAACTCAATCAGGGCCTAAACAGAGCGGACACCTCGCCGCCCATCAGGTATTATTTGATGCCCTGAATGGTTCACTAATTTACGCAATTATAATTCACACGAGTCCTTTGATACTTTAGAACCTTTAGTTTGATTTAGTTTAGTTGTTCATGTCAATCATACCTGCTCGAGTGAAGCAGGCATGTTATAATCTGAATATCGAGCGTACTTTCGACAAAGTAGGCGCTGCCAGTGAGAAGTTGGGAAGCTTAGAATTGTTCAAACTGTCACTTGTCACTGTCAAGTAGCTTTGACACAAGCCACGTCAAAAGTTAAGTCCTACGTTTTCATTGACATCGCCTACTTTGACGTCGGAATACCGGATGCTCAAGTTACAAAGCTAGTGAAAAATATGTTTACCTAAGTATATTTTCTTTTAGAAGTTGGCGATATTGGAACCTAAAGAATAAAATGGCTACTCGTGCTTTTTGACACATAAACTTTGTTCATGTCAAAACATTTTACTTGTTTATTGAAATAAATTTCGACGCGAGTATATTTTTAACCAGTAAAAAATTAGCATGGGCGCTGGATGAAATATATATTCATCCATTTTTGCGGGAAAATACAGCGTTGTCCGCTTCATAGAGATGGCCGGCGTATATGTGTCACGCTGACAGATTTCAGGTAATTGCCTATTCGGAATAAACCGACGGCCAAATCGGAAATGCGATTAATATTTTCATATATTTTATTATGGACCGATGAGGGGGTGGGTTTTTGGCAAAAGGATGGTGAATAGTGCAGAAGGGGTCGCAGGGCGCGGGGGGGAGGGGGGAGAGTGCAGCAAAGTGCGGTCCGGCAGGATTTGGCCCGTATTTATGTCCCGCCATAAAACCGAGCAATGAAAAACAACCGAACATTTGTCAATTCATTGATTCGCGTTATAAACTGCCCGCAATTTTCGGCCGAAATCCAATATGTATTTTTATATGATTGTTTGTTGTGTTGTGCTTGTACATACCTAATTACATATCCACATAATACCGATGGAATTATTTAAGTAGGTATTACAGTATCAAGTTGAATAACCTCATAGCCCTGTGTAAGTTTACTTTAAGGGTCTTTCAGATGTAGACGGTTAGAGCTGATGGAAATGTAAACATAAGAACTAACTAGGAAGCTCCTAAGCAATTTGTGGCTTGTATATTGACACCATTGTCATTTTGGATTTCAACGACAAAAGTAACAAAAAATACAACCGTCAGAACTAACAAAAAAGTTTCTAGATGAATTCGTAGCTTGCAGTTGGTACCATTGTCATTTCGGATGTAAACGTTAGAAGCATAGATGTTAGAAGCAACAAGAAAGTTTCTAAGGAAATGTGTGGCTTGCCTGTTGGCAGTATTGATATTTCAAATGTAAACATCTGAACTCACAGAAAGGCTAAAATCAGAACTAATAGAAAAGTTGTTTGGGGAATTCGCGCTTGCAATTGAGGATTGGCACCATTGACATTTCAGATCTAAACGTCAGAACTGAAAAGAAAGCGTCTAGGGAAATTTGTGGTTAGTATATTGGCAGTATTGTCATTTCAAATATGGAGGTATGAACGTACAAGAAAGCACACATCAGAACTAACGGAAAAGTTTCTAGGGGAATTCGTGGCTTGCAATTGGCACCATTGTTATTTCAGATGTAAACGTCAGAATGGAGAAGAAAGTTTCTAGGGAAATTTGTGGCTTGTATATTGGCAGTATTGTCATCGTCTATGGATACAGAACAACAGTTTTTGTTTAAAGCATGGTTTCTTTGTCAACTAAGCTTTATTTTACATGAAACCAGTGAATTTTAAGCACTAAACGAGGCTTGATTTGTAACAATAAATATTTATCACTGTAGTTTTATAATTTGTGAGCAAAGCACCGATCCACTTGCAGCTAGTGAATTCAGCTCAGGTAAACGTAGCTTTGGTTAGCAAAAAACTGACATATAAACAAAGCTTCATCATTGGAGGTGAGTACAGAGAAACGAATCGCGATTACGACTAAGTTTTTTTGATCAAAACATTACTCGCTCGATTACTCGCTTGCAGCAAGTGAATTTTTAGTTCTGAGCCTGGCTTTACTTGCAACAATGAACCTATAAACGTGGCTTCATTAGATGTATGTAGCATGACAAAGCGATGTCTGATTAAAATATGGATTTTTCGTAATTAAAGCACTGATTCACTTGCATCAAGTGAGTTCATAGCCCCCAATGTCATAACACAGATATAAACGAAGCATTATTTTGTGGTCGTGTACTACTGCAGCACAGTTCAACTTGCAGCTGGTACATCCAGTTATAAACGTCGCTTTAGTTGCTTCAATAAGACCTATAAACGCTGCTATAATTGTACCTACCTAGATAAAGCACCAATTCACTTGAAGCTAGTGAATTCACATCTGACCGTCGCTTTAGTTGTTTCAATAAAACCTGAAGCGCTGCCTTGTTGATTGTAGTGCAAAGAAGCGATTACTGACTAAAATGTGGCTTTTCTATTCGATAACAGGGGAATGCTATTGAATTCAGCGCTAAACGTCGCTTTATGTGTAGCCAAGCTCTCAACGTAGCTTTATTATTGGAGGCACATATGAGCGATTATTCTTTCTATAGAGTGAATTTTCTCGTGAAGTAAGGCACAGCTTTGAATGAAGCTGACGAATTTAGTTCTAAACGTCGCTTTAAATGTTTCAATGAAACGTAGAAGCGCTGCTTCATAGATTGTATAGCAGAAAAGCGATTCCTTGTTGAAATGTCGCTTCTTTATTTGATAACAGGGCAATACTGGTGAATTCAGCGCTAAACATCGCTTCATGTGTAACCAACAGAGCTCTCAACGTAGCTTTATTATTGGTGGTAGAGATAACAGATTATTTCTTGATTAGAGCGAATTTCTATGTGAACCAGGCACTATTTTGAATGAAATTAGTGGAGTAGTTCTAAACGTCGCTTTGGATGTTCCAATAAA